>OY997264.1:12500-2572500 GCA_963921465.1 Triticum timopheevii
TTCAACATTCATTGGACCACATACATCTGTATGTATGATTTCTAACAAATCTGTTGCTCTCTCCATAGTACCAAAGAACGACATTTTAGTCATCTTGCCCATGAGGCACAGTTCACAAGTACCAAGTGATTCATAATCAAGTGGTTCCAAAAGTCCATCAGTATGGAGTTTCTTCATGCGTTTTACACCGATATGACCTAAACGGCAGTGCCACAAATAAGTTGCACTATCATTATCAACTCTGCATCTTATGAATATGTGTATCACTACTATCGAGATTCATCAAAAATAGACCACTCTTTAAGGGTGCATGACCATAAAAGATATTACTCATATAAATAGAACAACCATTATTCTCTGATTTAAATGAATAACCGTCTCGCATCAAACAAGATCCATATATAATGTTCATGCTCAACGCTGGCACCAAATAACAATTATTCAGGTCTAAAACTAATCCCGAAGGTAGATGTAGAGGTAGCGTGCCGACCGCGATCACATCAACTTTGGAACCATTTCCCACGCGCATCGTCACCTCGTCCTTAGCCAGTGTTCGCTTATTCCGTAGTCCCTGTTTCGAGTTGCAAATATTAGCAACAGAACCAGTATCAAATACCCAGGTGCTACTACGAGCTCTAGTAAGGTACACATCAATAACATGTATATCACATATACCTTTGTTCACCTTGCCATCCTTCTTATCCGCCAAATACTTGGGGCAGTTCCGTTTCCAGTGACCAGTTTGCTTGTAGTAAAAGCACTCAGTTTCAGGCTTAGGTCCAGACTTGGGTTTCTTCTCTTGAGCAGCAACTTGCTTGCTGTTCTTCTTGAAGTTCCCCTTCTTCCCTTTGCTCTTTTTCTTGAAACTAGTGGTCTTGTTGACCATCAACACTTGATGTTCCTTCTTGATTTCTACCTCCACAGCTTTTAGCATTGCGAAGAGCTCGGGAATTGTCTTTTCCATCCCTTGCATATTATAGTTCATCACGAAGCTCTTGTAGCTTGGTGGCAGTGATTGGAGAATTCTGTCAATGACGCTATCATCCGGAAGATTAACTCCCAGTTGAATCATGTGATTATTATACCCAGACATTTTGAGTATATGCTCACTGAAAAAATTATTCTCCTCCATCTTGCAGCTATAGAACTTATTGGAGACTTCATATCTCTCAATCCGGGCATTTGCTTGAAATATTAACTTCAACTCTTGGAACATCTCATATGCTCCATGACGTTCAAAACGTCGTTGAAGACCCGACTCTAAGCCGTAAAGCATGGCACACTGAACTATTGAGTAGTCATCAGCTTTGCTCTACCAGACGTTCATAACATCTGGCGTTGCTCCTGCAGCAGGCCTGGCACCAGCGGTGCTTCCAGGACGTAATTCTTCTGTGCAGCAATGAGGATAATCCTCAAATTACGGACCCAGTCCGTGTAATTGCTACCATCATCTTTCAACTTTGCTTTCTCAAGGAACGCATTAAAATTCAACGGAACAACAGCACGAGCCATCTATCTACAACAAACATAGACAAGCAAAATACTATCAGGTACTAAGTTCATGATAAATTTAAGTTCAATTAATCATATTACTTAAGAACTCCCACTTAGACAGACATCTCTCTAGTCATCTAAGTGATCACGTGATCCAAATCAACTAAACCATAACCGATCATCACGTGAGATGGAGTAGTTTTCAATGGTGAACATCACTATGTTGATCATATCTACTATATGATTCACGCTCGACCTTTCGGTCTCCGTGTTTCGAGGCCATATCTGCATATGCTAGGCTCGTCAAGTTTAACCTGAGTATTCCGCGTGTGCAAAACTGGCTTGCACCCGTTGTAGATGGACGTAGAGCTTATCACACCCGATCATCACGTGGTGTCTGGGCACGACGAACTTTGGCAACGGTGCATACTCAGGGAGAACACTTCTTGATAATTAGTGAGAGATCATCTTAAAATGCTACCGTCAATCAAAGCAAGATAAGATGCATAAAGGATAAACATCACATGCAATCAATATAAGTGATATGATATGGCCATCATCATCTTGTGCTTGTGATCTCCATCTCCGAAGCACCGTCATGATCACCATCATCACCGGTGCGACACCTTGATCTCCATCGTAGCATCGTTGTTGTCTCACCAACTATTGCTTCTACGACTATCGCTACCGTTTAGTGATAGAGTAAAGCAATTATAGGGCGTTTGCATTTCATACAATAAAGCGACAACCATATGGCTCCTGCCAGTTGCCGATAACTCGGTTAAAAAACATGATCATCTCATACAATAAAATATAGCATCACGTCTTGACCATATCACATCACAACATGCCCTACAAAAACAAGTTAGACGTCCTCTACTTTGTTGATGCAAGTTTTACGTGGCTGCTACGGGCTGAGCAAGAACCGTTCTTACCTACGCATCAAAACCACAACGGTAGTTCGTCAAGTTAGTGATGTTTTAACCTTCGCAAGGACCGGGCGTAGCCATACTCGGTTCAACTAAAGTTGGAGAAACTGACACCCGCCAGCCACCTGTGTGCAAAGCACGTCGGTAGAACCAGTCTCGTGTAAGCGTATGCGTAATGTCGGTCTGGGCCGCTTCATCCAACAATACCGCTGAACCAAAGTATGACATGCTGGTAAGTAGTATGACTTGTATTGCCCACAACTCACTTGTGTTCTACTCATGCATATAACATCAACGCATAAAACCTGGCTCTGATACCACTGTTGGGGAACGTAGTAATTTCAAAATTTTCCTACGCACACGCAAGATCATGGTGATGCATAGCAACGAGAGGGGAGAGTGTTGTCCACGTACCCTCGTAGACCGTAAGCGGAAGCGTTATGACAATGCGGTTGATGTAGTCATACGTCTTCACGATCCGACCGATCCAAGTACCGAACGTACGGCACCTCTGAGTTCAGCACATGTTCAACTCGATGACGATCCCCGGACTCCGATCCAGCAGGGTGTCGGGGATGAGTTCCGTCAGCACGACGGTGTGGTGACGATGATGATGTTCTACCGACGCAGGGCTTCGCCTAAGCACCACAACGATATGACCGAGGTGGAATATGGTGGAGGGGGGCACCGCACACGACTAAGAAACGATCACGAAGATCAACTTGTGTGTTCTAGGGTGCCCCCTGCCCCCGTATATAAAGGATCAAGGGGGGAGGCCGGCCGGCCCTAGGGGGCGCGCCAAGGAGGGGGGAGTCCTCCTCCTAGCGGGAGTAGGACTCCCCTTTCCTAGTCCAACTAGGAAGGAGGAAGGGGGAAGGAAAGAGAGGGAGAGGGAGAGGGAAAGAGGGGCCGCGCCCCCCCACCCCTAGTCCAATTCGGACTCCCCATGGGAGGGGGCACGCCACCTCCTGGGCTGCTGCCCTCTCTCTCCCCTCAGGCTCACTAAGGCCCAATACTTCCCCGGGGGGTTCGGTAACCCCTCCGGCACTCCGGTTTTCTCCGAAATCACCCGGAACACTTCCGGTGTCCGAATATAGTCGTCCAATATATCATTCTTTATGTCTCGACCATTTCGAGACTCCTCGTCATGTCCGTGATCACATCCGGGACTCCGAACAATCTTCGGTACATCAAAACTTATAAACTCATAATAAAATTGTCATCATAACGTTAAGCGTGCGGACCCTACGAGTTCGAGAACTATGTAGACATGACCTAGAACTGTTTCTGGTCAATAACCAATAGCGGAACCTGGATGCTCATATTGGCTCCTACATATTCTACGAAGATCTTTGTCGGTCAAACCGCATAACAACATACGTTGTTCCCTTTGTCATCGGTATGTTACTTGCCCGAGATTCGATCGTCGGTATCCAATACCTAGTTCAATCTCGTTACCGGCAAGTCTCTTTACTTGTTCTGTAATACATCATCCCGCAACTAACTCATTAGTTGTAATGCTTGCAAAGCTTAAGTGATGTATATTATCGAGAGGGCCCAGAGATACCTCTCCGACAATCGGAGTGACAAAACCTAATCTCGAAATACGCCAACCCAACATGTTGTTGGTGAACGTAGCAGAAATTCAAAATTTTCCTACGTGTCACCAAGATCTATCTATGGAGAAACCAGCAACGAGGGGAAGGAGAGTGCATCTACATACCCTTGTAGATCGCTAAGCGGAAGCGTTCAAGTGAACGGGGTTGATGGAGTCGTACTCGTCGTGATCCGAATCACCGATGACCAAGTGCCGAACGGACGGCACCTCCGCGTTCAACACACGTACAGCCCGGTGACGTCTCCCATGCCTTGATCTAGCAAGGAGAGAGGGAGAGGTTGAGGAAGACTCCATACAGCAGCAGCACAACGGCGTGGTGGTGGTGGAGGAGCGTGGCTATCCTGCAGAGCTTCGCCAAGCACCACAGAAGAGGAGGAAGAAGAGACGCAGGGCTGCACCAACGAGAGATCGAATCGCGTATCTTATGGGCAGCCCTAGGCCTCATATATATAGGGGAAGGGGAGGGGCTGCGCCCCCTCTAGGGTTCCCACCCCTAGGGGGGGCGGCAGCCCTAGATGGGGAGCAAGGGTGGCGGCCAAGAGGGGAGGGGAGAGGGAGGCGCACCAATATGGGCCCTAAGGCCCATATCCCCTTAGGGTTTGCCCCCTCTCCACCTCTTAGGCGCCATGGGCCCTTGTGGGAGGCGCACCAGCCCACTAAGGGGCTGGTCCCTCACCACTCTTGGCCCATGCAAGCCTCCGGGGTTGGTGGCCCCACTTGGTGGACCCCCGGGACCCTCTCGGTGGTCCCGGTACGTTACCGATAAATCCCGAAACTCTTCCGGTGACCAAAACAGGACTTCCCATATATAAATCTTTACCTCCGGACCATTTCGGAACTCCTCGTGACGTCCGGGATCTCATCCGGGACTCCGAACAACATTCAGTAACCACATACAAACTTCCTTTATAACCCTAGCGTCATCGAAACTTAAGTGTGTAGACCCTACGGGTTCGGGAGACATGCAGACATGACCGAGACGTTCTCCGGTCAATAACCAACAGCGGGATCTGGATACCCATGTTGGCTCCCACATGTTCCACGATGATCTCATTGGATGAACCACGATGTCAAGGACTTAATCAATCCCGTATGCAATTCCCTTTGTCTAGCGGTATTGTACTTGCCCGAGATTCGATCGTCGGTATACCGATACCTTGTTCAATCTCGTTACCGGCAAGTCTCTTTACTCGTTCCGCAACACATCATCCCGTGATCAACCCCTTGTTCACATTGTGCACATTATGATGATGTCCTACCGAGTGGGCCCAGAGATACCTCTCCGTTTACACGGAGTGACAAATCCCAGTCTCGATTCGTGCCAACCCAACAGATACTTTCGGAGATACCTGTAATGCACCTTTATAGCCACCCAGTTACGTTGTGACGTTTGGTACACCCAAAGCATTCCTACGGTATCTGGGAGTTGCACAATCTCATGGTCTAAGGAAAAGATACTTGACATTAGAAAAGCTTTAGCATACGAACTACACGATCTTTGTGCTAGGCTTAGGATTGGGTCTTGTCCATCACATCATTCTCCTAATGATGTGATCCTGTTATCAACGACATCCAATGTCCATAGCCAGGAAACCATGACTATCTGTTGATCACAACGAGCTAGTCAACTAGAGGCTTACTAGGGACATGGTGTTGTCTATGTATCCACACATGTATCTGAGTTTCCTATCAATACAATTCTAGCATGGACAATAAACGATTATCATGAACAAGGAAATATAATAATAACTAATTTATTATTGCCTCTAGGGCATATTTCCAACAGTCTCCCACTTGCACTAGAGTCAATAATCTAGTTCACATCGATATGTGATTAACACTCAAGGTCACATCCCCATGTGACTAACACCCAAAGAGTTTACTAGAGTCAATGATCTAGTTCACATTTACCATGTGATTAACACTCGATGAGTTCTGGGTTTGATCATGTTATGCTTGTGAGAGAGGTTATAGTCAACGGGTCTGAACCTTTTAGATCCATGTGTGCTTTACTAATCTCTATGTCATCTCCTAGATGCAGCTACCACGCTCTATTTGGAGCTATTCCAAATAACTGTTCCACTTGGAGCTATTCTAAATTGTTGCTCCATCATACATATCCGGTATCTCTACTCAGAGCTATCCGGATAGGTGTTAAGCTTGCATCGACGTAACCCTTTACGACGAACTCTTTTACCACCTCCATAATCGAGAAAATTCCTTAGTCCACTAGTTACTAAGGATAACTTTGACCGCTGTCCTGTGATCCAATCTTGGATCACTCTTGTACCCCTTGACTGACTCATGGCAAGGCACACTTCAGGTGCGGTACACAGCATAGCATACTGTAGAGCCTACGTCTTAAGCATAGGGGACGACCTTCGTCCTTTCTCTCTATTCTGCCGTGGTCAAGCTTTTAAGTCTTAACTTCATACCTCACAACTCAGGAAAGAACTCCTTCTTTGACTGATCCATCTTGAACACCTTCAAGATCATGTCAAGGAATGTGCTCATTTGAAAGTACTATTAAGTGTTTTGATCTATCCTTATAGATCTTGATGCTCAATGCTCAAATAGCTTAATCCAGGCTTTCAATTGAAAACACTTTCCAAATAACCCTATATGCTTTCCAGAAATTCTACGTCATTTCCGATCAACAATATGTCAACAACATATACTCATCAGAAATTCTATAGCGCTCCCACTCACTTCTTTGGAAATACAAGTTTCTCATAAACTTTGTATAAACCCAAAATCTTTGATCATCATCAAAGCATACATTCCAACTCCGAGATGCTTACTCCAGTCCTTAGAAGGATTGCTAGAGCTTTGCATACTTATTAGCATCTTTCAGGATTGACAAAACCTTCCGGTTGTATCACATACAACCTTTCCTCAAGAAAATCGTCGAGGAAACAATGTTTTGACATCCTATCTGCAAGATTTCATAAATAATGCAGTAATCGCTAACATAATTCCAACAGACTCTTAGCATCGCTACGAGTGAGAAAGTCTCATCGCAGTCAACTCCTTGAACTTGTCGGAAAACATCTTAACGACAAGTCAAGCTTTCTTAATGGTGATACTTACCATCATTGTCCGTCTTCCTTTTAAAATCTATCTGCACTCAACAGCCCGAGCTATTCTGCCAAAGTCTACACTTTGTTTCCATACATGGATCCTCTCTCGGATTTTATGGCTTCGAGCCATTTATCGGAATCTAGGCCCACCATCGCTCCTCCATAGCTCGTAGGTTCATTGTTGTCTAGCAACATGACCTTCAAGACATGATTACTGTACCACTCTGAAGTAGTACGTATCCTTGTCACCCTACGAGGTACGGTAGTGACTTGATCTGAAACTTCATGATCACTATCATAAGCTTCCACTTCAATTGGTGTAGGTGCCACAAGAACAACTTCCTGTGCCCTGATACACACTGGTTGAAGTGATGGTTCAATAACCTCATCAAGTCTCCACCATCCTCCCACTCAACTTTTCGAGACAAACTTTTCCTCGAGAAAGGACCCGGTACAAGAAACAATCCTTATTGCTTTCGGATCTGAATTAGGAGGTATACCCAACTGTTTTGGGTGTCCTATGAAGATGCATTTTATCCGCTTTGGGTTCGAGCTTATCAACCTGAAACTTTTTCACATAAGCGTCGCAGCCCCAAACCTTTAAGAAATGACAGCTTAGGTTTCTCTAAACCATAGTTCATATGGTGTCATCTCAACAGAATTACGTGGTGCCCTATTTAAAGTGAATGTGGTTGTCTCTAATGCCTAACCCATAAATGATAGTGGTAATTCGATAAGAGACATCATGGTACGCACCATATCCAATAGGGTGCAACTATGATGTTCGGACACACCCTCACTATGGTGTTCCAGGCGGTATTAATTGTGAAACAATTTCCACAATGTCTTAATTGCGTGCCAAAGCTCGTAACTCAGATACTCATCTCTATGATCATATCATAGACATTTCATCCTCTTGTCACGATGATCTTCAACTTCACTCTGAAATTACTTGAACCATTCAATAATTCAAACTTGTGTTTCATCAAGTAAATATACTCTACATCTACTCGAATCATCTGTGAAGTAAGAACATAACGATATTCACTGCATGCCTCAGCACTCATTGGACTGCACACATCAAAATGTGTTACTTCCAACAAGTTGCTATCTTGTTCCATCTTACTGAAAACGAGGCTCTTTAGTCATCCTGCCCATGTGGTATGATTCGCATGTCTCAAGTGATTCAAAATCAAGTGAGTCCAAATGGTCCATCTGCATGGAGTTTCTTCATGCGTATACACCAATAGACATGGTTCGCATGTCTCAAACTTTTCAAAAACGAGTGAGTCCAAAGATCCATCAACATGGAGCTTCTTCATGCGTTTTACACCAATATGACTTACATGGCAGTGCCACGAGTAAGTGGTACTATCATTACTATCTTATATCTTTTGGCATGAAAATGTGTATCACTACGATCGAGATTCAATAAACCATTCGTTTCAGGTGCAAGACCATTGAAGGTATTATTCAAATAAACAGAGTGACCATTACTCTCCTTAAATGAATAACCGTATTGTGATAGACATAATCCAATCATGTCTATGCTCAACGCAAACACCAAATCTCGATGGTAGGGGGAGCATGCAATGCTTGATCACATCAACCTTGGAAATACTTCCAACACATATCGTCAACTCACCTTTAGCTAGTCTCCGTTTATTCCGTAGCTCTTTTATTTCGAGTTACTAACACTTAGTAACCGAACCGGTATCTAATACCCTGGTGCTACTAGGAGTACTAGTAAGGTACACATTAACATAATGTATATCCAATATACTTCTATCGACCTTGCTAGCCTTCTCATCTACCAAGTATCTAGGGTAATTCTGCTCCAGTGGTTGTTCCCCTTATTACAGGAGCACTCAGTCTCGGGTTTGGGTTCAACCTTGGGTTTCTTCACTAGAGCAGCAGCTGATTTGCGGTTTCATGAAGTATCCCTTCTTGCCCTTGCCCTTCTTGAAACTAGTGGTTTCACCAACCATCAACAATTGATGCTCCTTCTTGATTTCTACTTTCGCGGTGTCAAACATCGTGAATACCTCAAGGATCATCATATCTATCCTTGATATGTTATAGTTCATCACGAAGCTCTAGCATCTTGGTGGCAATGACTTTGGGGAAACATCACTATCTCATCTGGATGATCAACTCCCACTCGATTCAAGTGATTGTTGTACTCAGACCATCTAAGCACAAGCTCAACGATTGAGCTTTTCTCCGTTAGTTTGCAGGCTAAGAAAATCGTTGGAGGTCTTATAACTCTTGACGTGGGCACGAGCCTGAAATCCCAATTTCAACCCTCGAAACATCTCATATGTTCCGTGACGTTTCGAAAACATCTTTGGTGCCTCAACTCTAAACCGTTTAACTGAACTATCACGTAGTTATCAAAACGTGTATGTCTGATGTTCGCAACATCCACAAACGATGTTTGGGGTTTAGCACACTGAGCGGTGCATTAAGGACATAAGCTTTCTACTATCCGCATAATCGCTACTGTCAACTTTCAACTATATTTTCTCTAGGAACATATCTAAACAGTGGAACTAAAGCGTGAGCTTACGACATAATTTGCAAAGATCTTTTGACTATGTTCAGGATAATTAAGTTCATCTTATGAACTCCCACTCAGATAGACATCCCTCTGGTCATCTAAGTGATTACATGATCCGAGTCAACTAGGCCGTGTCCGATCATCACGTGAGACGGACTAGTCATCATCGGTGAACATCTTCATGTTGATCGTATCTACTATACGACTCATGCTCGACCTTTCGGTCTCTGTGTTCCGAGGCCATGTCTGTACATGCTAGGCTCGTCAAGTTAACCCTAAGTGTTTTCGCGTGTGTAAATCTGTCTTACACCCGTTGTATGTGAACGTAAGAATCCATCACACCCGATCATCACGTGGTGCTTAGAAGCGACGAACTGTAGCAACGGTGCATAGTTAGGGGAGAACACTTCTTGAAATTGTTGTAAGGGATCATCTTATTTACTACCGTCGTTCTAAGTAAACAAGATGCATAAACATGATAAACATCACATGCAATCAAATAGTGACATGATATGGCCAATATCATTTTGCTCCTTTTGATCTGCATCTTCGGGGCTCCATGATCATCATCGTCACCGGCATGACACCATGATCTCCATCATCGTGTCTCCATGAAGTCGTCTCGCCAACTTATTACTTCTACTACTAAGGCTACCGGTTAGCAATAAAGTAAAGTAATTACATGGCGTTGTTCAATGACACACAGGTCATACAATAAATAAAGACAACTCCTATGGCTCCTGCCGGTTGTCATTCTCATCGACATGCAAGTCGTGATTCCTATTACAAGAACATGATCAATCTCATACATCACATATCATTCATCACATTCTTCTTGGCCATATCACATCACATAGCATACCCTGCAAAAACAAGTTAGACGTCCTCTAATTGTTGTTTGCATGTTTTACGTGGCTGCTATGGGTTTCTAGCAAGAATGTTTCTTACCTACGCAAAACCACAACGTGATATGCCAATTGCTATTTACCCTTCATAAGGACCCTTTTCATCGAATCCGTTCCGACTAAAGTGGGAGAGACTGGCACCCGCTAGCCAGCTTATGCACCAAGTGCATGTCAGTCGGTGGAACCTGTCTCACGTAAGAGTACGTGTAAGGTCGGTCCGGGCCGCTTCATCCCACAATACCGTCGAAACAAGATTGGACTAGTAACGGTAAGCATATTGAACAACATCAACGCCCACAACTACTTTGTGTTCTACTCGTGCAAAGAATCTACGCAATAGACCTAGCTCATGATGCCACTGTTGGTGAACGTAGCAGAAATTCAAAATTTTCCTACGTGTCACCAAGATCTATCTATGGAGAAACCAGCAATGAGGGGAAGGAGAGTGCATCTACATACCCTTGTAGATCGCTAAGCGGAAGCGTTCAAGTGAACGGGGTTGATGGAGTCATACTCGTCGTGATCCGAATCACCGATGACCAAGTGCCGAACGGACGGCACCTCCGCGTTCAACACACGTACAGCCCGGTGACGTCTCCCATGCCTTGATCCAGCAAGGAGAGAGGGAGAGGTTGAGGAAGACTCCATCCAGCAGCAGCACAACGGCGTGGTGGTGGTGGAGGAGCGTGGCTATCCTGCAGGGCTTCGCCAAGCACCACAGAAGAGGAGGAAGAAGAGACGCAGGGCTGCACCAACGAGAGATCGAATCGCGTATCTTATGGGCAGCCCTAGGCCTCATATATATAGGGGAAGGGGAGGGTCTGCGCCCCCTCTAGGGTTCCCACCCCTAGGGGGGGGGGGGCAGCCCTAGATGGGGAGCAAGGGTGGCGGCCAAGAGGGGAGGGGAGAGGGAGGCGCACCAATATGGGCCCTAAGGCCCATATCCCCTTAGGGTTTGCCCCCTCTCCACCTCTTAGGCGCCATGGGCCCTTGTGGGAGGCGCACCAGCCCACTAAGGGGCTGGTCCCTCACCACTCTTGGCCCATGCAAGCCTCCGAGGTTGGTGGCCCCACTTGGTGGACCCCCGGGACCCTCCCGGTGGTCCCGGTACGTTACCGATAAATCCCGAAACTCTTCCGGTGACCAAAACAGGACTTCCCATATATAAATCTTTACCTCCGGACCATTCCGGAACTCCTCGTGACGTCCGGGATCTCATCCGGGACTCCGAACAACATTCGGTAACCACATACAAACTTCCTTTATAACCCTAGTGTCATCGAAACTTAAGTGTGTAGACCCTACGGGTTCGGGAGACATGCAGACATGACCGAGACGTTCTCCGGTCAATAACCAACAGCGGGATCTGGATACCCATGTTGGCTCCCACATGTTCCACGATGATCTCATCGGATGAACCACGATGTCAAGGACTTAATCAATCCCGTATGCAATTCCCTTTGTCTAGCGGTATTGTACTTGCCCGAGATTCGATCGTCGGTATACTGATACCTTGTTCAATCTCGTTACCGGCAAGTCTCTTTACTCGTTCCGCAACACATCATCCCGTGATCAACCCCTTGGTCACATTGTGCACATTATGATGATGTCCTACCGAGTGGGCCCAGAGATACCTCTCCGTTTACACGGAGTGACAAATCCCAGTCTCGATTCATGCCAACCCAACCGATACTTTCAGAGATACCTGTAATGCACCTTTATAGCCACCCAGTTACGTTGTGACATTTGGTACACCCAAAGCATTCCTACGGCATCCGGGAGTTGCACAATCTCATGGTCTAAGGAAAAGATACTTGACATTAGAAAAGCTTTAGCATACGAACTACACGATCTTTGTGCTAGGCTTAGGATTGGGTCTTGTCTATCACATCATTCTCCTAATGATGTGATCCTGTTATCAACGACATCCAATGTCCATAGCCAGGAAACCATGACTATCTGTTGATCACAACGAGCTAGTCAACTAGAGGCTTACTAGGGACATGGTGTTGTCTATGTATCCACACATGTATCTGAGTTTCCTATCAATACAATTCTAGCATGGACAATAAACGATTATCATGAACAAGGAAATATAATAATAACTAATTTATTATTGCCTCTAGGGCATATTTCCAACACATGTACCTTCGGAGACACCTGTAGAGCACCTTTATAATCACCCAGTTATGTTGTGACGTTTGGTAGCACACAGAGTGTTCCTCCGGTAAACGGGAGTTGCATAATCTCATAGTTGTAGGAACTTTGTATAAGTCATGAAGAAAGCAATAGCAACATACTAAACGATCAAGTGCTAGGCTAACGGAATGGGTCAAGTCAATCACATCATTCTCCTAATGATGTGATCCCGTTAATCAAATGACAACACATGTCTATGGTTAGGAAACATAACCATCTTTGATTAATGAGCTAGTCAAGTAGAGGCATACTAGTGACATTTAAGTTTGTCTATGTATTCACAATTGTATCATGTTTCCGGTTAATACAATTCTAGCATGAATAATAAACATTTATCATGATATGATGAAATAAATAATAACTTTATTATTGCCTCTAGGGCATATTTCCTTCAGATACAAGTCATACTGCTTACCAGCATGTCATACTTTGGTTCAACTGTATTGTTGGATGAAGCGGCCAGGACCGACATTACGCGTACGCTTACGTGAGACTGGTTCTACCGACGTGCTTTGCACACATGTGGCTGGCGGGTGTCAGTTTCTCCAACTATAGTTGAACCGAGTGTGGCTACGCCCGGTCCTTGAGAAGGTTAAAACAACACTAACTTGACGAACTATCGATGTGGTTTTGGTGCGTAGGTAAGAACGGTTCTTGCTCAGCCCGTAGCAGCCACGTAAAATTTGCAACAACAAAGTAGAGGACGTCTAACTTGTTTTTGCAGGGCATGTTGTGATGTGATATGGTCAAGACGTGATGCTATATTTTATTGTATGAGATGATCATGTTTTGTAACCGAGTTATCGATAACTAGCAGGAGCCATATGGTTGTCGCTTTATTGTATGAAATGCAAGCGCCCTGTAATTGCTTTACTTTATCACTAAGCGGTAGCGATAGTCGTCGAAGCAATAGATGGCGAAACGACCATGATGCTACAATGGAGATCAAGGTGTCACGCCGGTGACAATGGTGATCACGACGGTGCTTCGGAGATGGAGATCACAAGCACAAGATGATGATGGCCATATCATATCACTTATATTGATTGCATGTGATGTTTATCCTTTATGCATCTTATCTTGCTTTGATTGATGGTAGCATTTTAAGATGATCTCTCACTAATTATCAAGAAGTGTTCTCCCCGAGTATGCACCGTTGCAAAAGTTCTTCGTGCTGAGACACCACGTGATGATCGGGTGTGATAGGCTCTATGTTCAAATACAACGGGTGCAAAACAGTTGCACACGCGGAATACTCAGGTTAAACTTGACGAGCCTAGCATATACATATATGGCCTCAGAACACGGAGACCGAAAGGTCAAACGTGAATCATATAGTAGATATGATCAACATAGTGATGTTCACCATTGAAAACTACTCCATCTCATGTGATGATCGGACATGGTTTAGTTGATTTGGATCATGTGATCACTTAGATGACTAGAGAGATGTCTGTCTAAGTGGGAGTTCTTTAGTAATATGATTAATTGAACTTTAATTTATCATGAACTTAGTCCTGATAGTATTTTGCAAATTATGTTGTAGATCAATAGCTCGCGTTGTTGCTTTCCCTATGTTTATTTTGATATGTTCCTAGAGAAAAACTATGTTGAAAGTTGTTAGTAGCAATGATGCGGACTTGGTCCATGATCTGAGGTTTATCCTCATTGCTGCACAGAAGAATTATGTCCTTGATGCACCGCTAGGTGACAGACCTATTGCAGGAGCAGATGCAGATGTATGAACGTTTGGCTAGCTCAATATGATGACTATTTGATAGTTTTGTGCACCATGCTTTATGGCTTAGAACCGGGACTACAAAAACGTTTTTGAAATGTCACGGAACATATGAGATGTTCCATGAGATGAAATTGATATTTCAGACTCATGCCCGTATCAAGAGGTATGAGACCTCTGACAAATACTTCACCTAAAAGATGGAGGAGAATTGCTCAACTAGTGAGCAAGTGCTTAGATTGTCTGAGCACTACAATCGCTTGAATCAGGTGGGAGTTAATCTTCCAGATAAGATAGTGATTGACAGAGTTCTCTAGTCGCCATCACTAAGTTAGTAGAACTTCGTGATGAACTATAGTATGTAAGGGATGATGAAAACGATTCCCGAGCTCTTCGTGATGTTGAAATCGACGAAGGTAGAAATCAAGAAAGAACATCAAAGTGTTGATGATCGACAAGACCACTAGTTTCAAGAAAAGGGCAAAGGAAAAGAAAGGGAACTTCAAGTAGAATGGCAAGCAAGTTGTCACTCCCATGAAGAAGCCCAAAGCTGGACCAAAGCATGAAACTAAGTGATTCCACTGCAAAGGAAATGGTCACTGGAAGCGGAAATGCCCTGAATATTTGGTGGATAAGAAGGATGGCAAAGTGAACAAGGGTATATTTGATATATAGGTTATTGATGTGTACCTTACTAGTGTTTATAGTAGCCCCTGAGTATTTGATACTTGTTCGGTTGCTAAGATTAGTAACTCAAAACAGGAGTTACAGAATAAACAGAGACTAGTTGAGGGTGAAGTAACGATGTGTGTTGGAAGTGGTTCCAAGATTGATATGATCATCATCGTACACTCCCTATATTTTCGAGATTAGTGTTGAACCTAAATAAATGTTATTTGGTGTTTGCGTTGAGCATAAATATGATTAGATCATGTTTATTGCGATACGATTATTCATCTAAAATGGAGAATAAATTGTTATTCTGTTTACATGAATAAAACCTTCTATGGTCATACACCCAATGTTGATGGTTTATTGAATCTCGATCGTGGTGATACACATATTCATAATATTGATGCCAAAAGATGCAAAGTTGATAATGATAGTGCAGCTTATTTGTGGCACTGCCGTTTTGGTCATACCGATGTAAAGCGCATGAAGAAACGCCATAAAGATGGACTTTTGGAATCACTTGATTATGAATCATTTGATGCTTGCGAACCGTGCCTTATGGGCAAGATGACTAAAACTCCGTTCTCCGGAACAATGGAACGAGCTACTGACTTGTTGGAAATAATACATACCAATGTATGCTGTCCAATGAGTGTTGATGCTCGTGGCGGGTATCGTTATTTTCTGACCTTCACAAGATGATTTGAGCAGATATGAGTATATCTACTTAATGAAACACAAGTCTGAAACATTTGAAAAGTTCAAAGAATTTCAGAGTGAAGTGGAGAATCATCATAACAAGAAAATAAAGTTTCTATGATCTGATCATGAAGGAAATATTTGAGTTACGAGTTTGGCCTTCATATAAAACAATGTGGAATAGTTTCACAGTTCACACCACCTGGAACACTATAGCATTATGGTGTGTCCGAACATCGTAACCGCACTTTATTGGATATTGTGCAATCTATGATGTCTCTTATCGGTTTACCACTATCGTTTTGGGGTTATGCATTAGAGACAACTGCATTCACATTAAATAGGGCACCATCGAAATCCGTTGAGACGATGCCTTATGAAATGTGGTTTGGCAAGAAACCAAAGTTGTCATTTCTTAAAAGTTTGGGGCTACGATGATTATGTGAAAAAGTTTCAACCTGATAAGATCGAACCCAAATCGGAGAAGTGCGTCTTCATAGGATACCCAAAGGAAACTGTTGGGTACACCTTCTATCACATATCCAAAGGCAAGATATTCGTTGCTAAGAATGGATCCTTTCTAGAGAAGAAGTTTCTCTTGAAAGAAGTGAGTGGGAGGAAAGTTGAACTTGATGAGGTAATTGTACCTTCTCCCTTATTGGAAAGTAGTTCATCACAGAAATCAGTTCCAGTGATTCCTACACCAATTAGTGAGGAAGTTAATGATGATGATCATGAAACTTCAGATCAAGTTGCTACCGAACCTCGTAGGTCTTCCAGAGTAAGATCCGCACCAGAGTGGTACGGTAATCCTGTTCTGGAAGTCATGTTCCTATCTCAGATTTTATGGCCTCAAGCCATTTCGCGGAATTTGGGCTCATCATCGCTTCCTCATAGTTCGTAGGTTCATCATGGTCTAGTAACATGACTTCCAGAACAGGATTACCGTACCACTCTGGTGCGGATCTTACTCTGGAAGACCTACGAGGTTCGGTAGCAACTTGATCTGAAGTTTCATGATCATCATCATTAACTTCCTCACTAATTGGTGTAGGAATCACTGGAACTGATTTCTGTGATGAACTACTTTCCAATAAGGGAGAAGGTACAATTACCTCATCAAGTTCAACTTTCCTCCCACTCACTTCTTTCGAGAGAAACTTCTTCTCTAGAAAGGATCCATTCTTAGCAACGAATATCTTGCCTTTGGATATGTGATAGAAGGTGTACCCAACAGTTTCCTTTGGGTATCCTATGAAGACGCACTTCTCCGATTTGGGTTCGATCTTATCAGGTTGAAACTTTTTCACATAATCATCGTAGCCCCAAACTTTTAAGAAATGACAACTTTGGTTTCTTGCCAAACCACATTTCATAAGGCATCGTCTCAACGGATTTCGATGGTGCCCTATTTAATGTGAATGCAGTTGTCTCTAATGCATAACCCCAAAACGATAGTGGTAAACCGATAAGAGACATCATAGATTGCACAATATCCAATAAAGTGCGGTTACGATGTTCGGACACACCATAATGCTATAGTGTTCCAGGTGGTGTGAACTGTGAAACTATTCCACATTGTTTTATATGAAGGCCAAACTCGTAACTCAAATATTTCCTTCATGATCAGATCATAGAAACTTTATTTTCTTGTTATGATGATTCTCCACTTCACTCTGAAATTCTTTGAACTTTTCAAATGTTTCAGACTTGTGTTTCATTAAGTAGATATACTCATATCTGCTCAAATCATCTTGTGAAGGTCAGAAAATAACGATACCCGCCACGAGCATCAACACTCATTGGACAGCATACATTGGTATGTATTATTTCCAACAAGTCAGTAGCTCGTTCCATTGTTCCGGAGAACGGAGTTTTAGTCATCTTGCCCATAAGGCACTGTTCGCAAGCATCAAATGATTCATAATCAAGTGATTCCAAAAGTCCATCTTTATGGCGTTTCTTCATGCGCTTTACATCGGTATGACCAAAACGGCAGTGCCACAAATAAGCTGCACTATCATTATCAACTTTGCATCTTTTGGCATCAATATTATGAATATGTGTATCACCACGATCGAGATTCAATAAACCATCAACATTGGGTGTATGACCATAGAAGGTTTTATTCATGTAAACAGAATAACAATTTATTCTCCATTTTAGATGAATAATCGTATCGCAATAAACATGATCTAATCATATTTATGCTCAACGCAAACACCAAATAACATTTATTTAGGTTCAACACTAATCTCGAAAATATAGGGAGTGTACGATGATGATCATATCAATCTTGGAACCACTTCCAACACACATCGTTACTTCACCCTCAACTAGTCTCTGTTTATTCTGTAACTCCTGTTTTGAGTTACTAATCTTAGCAACCGAACAAGTATCAAATACTCAGGGGCTACTATAAACACTAGTAAGGTACACATCAATAACCTGTATATCAAATATACCCTTGTTCACTTTGCCATCCTTCTTATCCACCAAATATTCAGGGCATTTCCGCTTCCAGTGACCATTTCCTTTGCAGTGGAATCACTTAGTTTCATGCTTTGGTCCAGCTTTGGGCTTCTTCATGGGAGTGACAACTTGCTTGCCATTCTACTTGAAGTTCCCTTTCTTTTCCTTTGCCCTTTTCTTGAAACTAGTGGTCTTGTCGATCATCAACACTTTGATGTTCTTTCTTGATTTCTACCTTCGTCGATTTCAACATCACGAAGAGCTCGGGAATCGTTTTCATCATCCCTTACATACTATAGTTCATCACGAAGTTCTACTAACTTAGTGATGGCGACTAGAGAACTCTGTCAATCACTATCTTATCTGGAAGATTAACTCCCACCTGATTCAAGCGATTGTAGTGCTCAGACAATCTAAGCACTTGCTCACTAGTTGAGCAATTCTCCTCCATCTTTTAGGTGAAGTATTTGTCAGAGGTCTCATACCTCTTGATACGGGCATGAGTCTGAAATATCAATTTCATCTCATGGAACATCTCATATGTTCCGTGACATTTCAAAAACGTTTTTGTAGTCCCGGTTCTAAGCCATAAAGCATGGTGCACAAAACTATCAAATAGTCATCATATTGAGCTAGCCAAACGTTCATACATCTGCATCTGCTCCTGCAATAGGTCTGTTAACTAGCGGTGCATCAAGGACATAATTCTTCTGTGCAGCAATGAGGATAAACCTCAGATCACGGACCAAGTCCGCATCATTGCTACTAACAACTTTCAACATAGTTTTTCTCTAGGAACATATCAAAATAAACATAGGGAAAGCAACAACGCGAGCTATTGATCTACAACATAATTTGCAAAATACTATCAGGACTAAGTTCATGATAAATTAAAGTTCAATTAATCATATTACTAAAGAACTCCCACTTAGACAGACATCTCTCTAGTCATCTAAGTGATCACATGATCCAAATCAACTAAACCATGTCCGATCATCACATGAGATGGAGTAGTTTTCAATGGTGAACATCACTATGTTGATCATATCTACTATATGATTCACGTTTGACCTTTCGGTCTCCGTGTTCTGAGGCCATACATGTATATGCTAGGCTCGTCAAGTTTAACCTGAGTATTCCGCGTGTGCAACTGTTTTGCACCCGTTGTATTTGAACATAGAGCCTATCACACCCGATCATCACGTGGTGTCTCAGCACGAAGAACTTTCGCAACGGTGCATACTCGGGGAGAACACTTCTTGATAATTAGTGAGAGATCATCTTAAAATGCTACCATCAATCAAAGCAAGATAAGATGCATAAAGGATAAACATCACATGCAATCAATATAAGTGATATGATATGGCCATCATCATCTTGTGCTTGTGATCTCCATCTCCGAAGCACCGTCGTGATCACCATTGTCACCGGCGTGACACCTTGATCTCCATTGTAGCATCATGGTCGTTTCGCCATCTATTGCTTCGATGACTATCGCTACCGCTTAGTGATAAAGTAAAGCAATTACAGGGCGCTTGCATTTCATACAATAAAGCGACAACCATATGGCTCCTGCTAGTTATCGATAACTCGGTTACAAAACATGATCATCTCATACAATAAAATATAGCATCACGTCTTGACCATATCACATCACAACATGCCCTGCAAAAACAAGTTAGACGTCCTCTACTTTGTTGTTGCAAATTTTACGTGGCTGCTACGGGCTGAGCAAGAACCGTTCTTACCTACGCACCAAAACCACAACGATAGTTCGTCAAGTTAGTGTTGTTTTAACCTTCTCAAGGACCGGGCGTAGCCACACTCGGTTCAACTATAGTTGGAGAAACTGACACCCGCCAGCCACATGTGTGCAAAGCACGTCGGTAGAACCAGTCTCACGTAAGCGTACGCGCAATGTCGGTCCTGGCCGCTTCATCCAACAATACAGTTGAACCAAAGTATGACATGCTGGTAAGCAGTATGACTTGTATCTGAAGGAAATATGCCCTAGAGGCAATAATAAAGTTATTATTTATTTCATCATATCATGATAAATGTTTATTATTCATGCTAGAATTGTATTAACCGGAAACATGATACATGTGTGAATACATAGACAAACTTAAATGTCACTAGTATGCCTCTACTTGACTAGCTCATTAATCAAAGATGGTTATGTTTCCTAACCATAGACATGTGTTGTCATTTGATTAACGGGATCACATCATTAGGAGAATGATGTGATTGACTTGACCCATTCCGTTAGGCTAGCACTTGATCGTTTATTATGTTGCTATTGCTTTCTTCATGACTTATACAAAGTTCCTACAACTATGAGATTATGCAACTCCCGTTTACCGGAGGAACACTCTGTGTGCTACCAAACGTCACAACATAACTGGGTGATTATAAAGGTGCTCTACAGGTGTCTCCGAAGGTACATGTGTTGGAAATATGCCCTAGAGGCAATAATAAATTAGTTATTATTATATTTCCTTGTTCATGATAATCGTTTATTGTCCATGCTAGAATTGTATTGATAGGAAACTCAGATACATGTGTGGATACATAGACAACACCATGTCCCTAGTAAGCCTCTAGTTGACTAGCTCGTTGTGATCAACAGATAGTCATGGTTTCCTGGCTATGGACATTGGATGTCGTTGATAACAGGATCACATCATTAGGAGAATGATGTGATAGACAAGACCCAATCCTAAGCCTAGCACAAAGATCGTGTAGTTCGTATGCTAAAGCTTTTCTAATGTCAAGTATCTTTTCCTTAGACCATGAGATTGTGCAACTCCCGGATACCGTAGGAATGCTTTGGGTGTACCAAACGTCACAACGTAACTGGGTGGCTATAAAGGTGCATTACAGGTATCTCTGAAAGTATCGGTTGGGTTGGCATGAATCGAGACTGGGATTTGTCACTCCGTGTAAACGGAGAGGTATCTCTGGGCCCACTCGGTAGGACATCATCATAATGTGCACAATGTGACCAAGGGGTTGATCACGGGATGATGTGTTGCGGAACGAGTAAAGAGACTTGCCGGTAACGAGATTGAACAAGGTATCAGTATACCGACGATCGAATCTCGGGCAAGTACAATACCGCTAGACAAAGGGAATTGCATACGGGATTGATTAAGTCCTTGACATCGTGGTTCATCCGATGAGATCATCGTGGAACATGTGGGAGCCAACATGGGTATCCAGATCCCGCTGTTGGTTATTGACCGGAGAACGTCTCGGTCATGTCTGCATGTCTCCCGAACCCGTAGGGTCTACACACTTAAGTTTCGATGACACTAGGGTTATAAAGGAAGTTTGTATGTGGTTACCGAATGTTGTTCGGAGTCCCGGATGAGATCCCAGACGTCACGAGGAGTTCCGGAATGGTCCGGAGGTAAAGATTTATATATGGGAAGTCCTGTTTTGGTCACCGGAAGAGTTTCGGGATTTATCGGTAACGTACCGGGACCACCGGGAGGGTCCCGGGGGTCCACCAAGTGGGGCCACCAACCTCGGAGGCTTGCATGGGCCAAGAGTGGTGAGGGACCAGCCCCTTAGTGGGCTGGTGCGCCTCCCACAAGGGCCCATGGCGCCTAAGAGGTGGAGAGGGGGCAAACCCTAAGGGGATATGGGCCTTAGGGCCCATATTGGTGCGCCTCCCTCTCCCCTCCCCTCTTGGCCGCCACCCTTGCTCCCCATCTAGGGCTGCCCCCCCCCCCCCTAGGGGTGGGAACCCTAGAGGGGGCGCAGCCCCTCCCCTTCCCCTATATATATGAGGCCTAGGGCTGCCCATAAGATACGCGATTCGATCTCTCGTTGGTGCAGCCCTGCGTCTCTTCTTCCTCCTCTTCTGTGGTGCTTGGCGAAGCCCTGCAGGATAGCCACGCTCCTCCACCACCACCACGCCGTTGTGCTGCTGCTGGATGGAGTCTTCCTCAACCTCTCCCTCTCTCCTTGCTGGATCAAGGCATGGGAGACGTCACCGGGCTGTACGTGTGTTGAACGCGGAGGTGCCGTCCGTTCGGCACTTGGTCATCGGTGATTCGGATCACGACGAGTATGACTCCATCAACCCCGTTCACTTGAACGCTTCCGCTTAGCGATCTACAAGGGTATGTAGATGCACTCTCCTTCCCCTCATTGCTGGTTTCTCCATAGATAGATCTTGGTGACACGTAGGAAAATTTTGAATTTCTGCTACGTTCACCAACAGTGGCATCATGAGCTAGGTCTATTGCGTAGATTCTTTGCACGAGTAGAACACAAAGTAGTTGTGGGCGTTGATGTTGTTCAATATGCTTACCGTTACTAGTCCAATCTTGTTTCGACGGTATTGTGGGATGAAGCGGCCCGGACCGACCTTACACGTACTCTTACGTGAGACAGGTTCCACCGACTGACATGCACTTGGTGCATAAGCTGGCTAGCGGGTGCCAGTCTCTCCCACTTTAGTCGGAACGGATTCGATGAAAAGGGTCCTTATGAAGGGTAAATAGCAATTGGCATATCACGTTGTGGTTTTGCGTAGGTAAGAAACATTCTTGCTAGAAACCCATAGCAGCCACGTAAAACATGCAAACAACAATTAGAGGACGTCTAACTTGTTTTTGCAGGGTATGCTATGTGATGTGATATGGCCAAGAAGAATGTGATGAATGATATGTGATGTATGAGATTGATCATGTTCTTGTAATAGGAATCACGACTTGCATGTCGATGAGAATGACAACCGGCAGGAGCCATAGGAGTTGTCTTTATTTATTGTATGACCTGTGTGTCATTGAACAACGCCATGTAATTACTTTACTTTATTGCTAACCGGTAGCCTTAGTAGTAGAAGTAATAAGTTGGCGAGACGACTTCATGGAGACACGATGATGGAGATCATGGTGTCATGCCGGTGACGATGATGATCATGGAGCCCCGAAGATGCAGATCAAAAGGAGCAAAATGATATTGGCCATATCATGTCACTATTTGATTGCATGTGATGTTTATCATGTTTATGCATCTTGTTTACTTAGAACGACGGTAGTAAATAAGATGATCCCTTACAACAATTTCAAGAAGTGTTCTCCCCTAACTGTGCACCGTTGCTACAGTTCGTCGCTTCTAAGCACCACGTGATGATCGGGTGTGATGGATTCTTACGTTCACATACAACGGGTGTAAGACAGATTTACACACGCGAAAACACTTAGGGTTAACTTGACGAGCCTAGCATGTACAGACATGGCCTCGGAACACAGAGACCGAAAGGTCGAGCATGAGTCGTATAGTAGATACGATCAACATGAAGATGTTCACCGATGATGACTAGTCCGTCTCACGTGATGATCGGACACGGCCTAGTTGACTCGGATCATGTAATCACTTAGATGACCAGAGGGATGTCTATCTGAGTGGGAGTTCATAAGATGAACTTAATTATCCTGAACATAGTCAAAAGATCTTTGCAAATTATGTCGTAAGCTCACGCTTTAGTTCCACTGTTTAGATATGTTCCTAGAGAAAATATAGTTGAAAGTTGACAGTAGCGATTATGCGGATAGTAGAAAGCTTATGTCCTTAATGCACCGCTCAGTGTGCTAAACCCCAAACATCGTTTGTGGATGTTGCGAACATCAGACATACACGTTTTGATAACTACGTGATAGTTCAGTTAAACGGTTTAGAGTTGAGGCACCAAAGATGTTTTCGAAACGTCACGGAACATATGAGATGTTTCGAGGGTTGAAATTGGGATTTCAGGCTCGTGCCCACGTCAAGAGTTATAAGACCTCCAACGATTTTCTTAGCCTGCAAACTAACGGAGAAAAGCTCAATCGTTGAGCTTGTGCTTAGATGGTCTGAGTACAACAATCACTTGAATCGAGTGGGAGTTGATCATCCAGATGAGATAGTGATGTTTCCCCAAAGTCATTGCCACCAAGATGCTAGAGCTTCGTGATGAACTATAACATATCAAGGATAGATATGATGATCCTTGAGGTATTCACGATGTTTGACACCGCGAAAGTAGAAATCAAGAAGGAGCATCAATTGTTGATGGTTGGTGAAACCACTAGTTTCAAGAAGGGCAAGGGCAAGAAGGGATACTTCATGAAACCGCAAATCAGCTGCTGCTCTAGTGAAGAAACCCAAGGTTGAACCCAAACCCGAGACTGAGTGCTCCTGTAATAAGGGGAACAACCACTGGAGCAGAATTACCCTAGATACTTGGTAGATGAGAAGGCTAGCAAGGTCGATAGAAGTATATTGGATATACATTATGTTAATGTGTACCTTACTAGTACTCCTAGTAGCACCAGGGTATTAGATACCGGTTCGGTTACTAAGTGTTAGTAACTCGAAATAAAAGAGCTACGGAATAAACGGAGACTAGCTAAAGGTGAGTTGACGATATGTGTTGGAAGTATTTCCAAGGTTGATGTGATCAAGCATTGCATGCTCCCCCTACCATCGAGATTTGGTGTTTGCGTTGAGCATAGACATGATTGGATTATGTCTATCACAATACGGTTATTCATTTAAGGAGAGTAATGGTCACTCTGTTTATTTGAATAATACCTTCAATGGTCTTGCACCTGAAACGAATGGTTTATTGAATCTCGATCGTAGTGATACACATTTTCATGCCAAAAGATATAAGATAGTAATGATAGTACCACTTACTCGTGGCACTGCCATGTAAGTCATATTGGTGTAAAACGCATGAAGAAGCTCCATGTTGATGGATCTTTGGACTCACTCGTTTTTGAAAAGTTTGAGACATGCGAACCATGTCTATTGGTGTATACGCATGAAGAAACTCCATGCAGATGGACCATTTGGACTCACTTGATTTTGAATCACTTGAGACATGCGAATCATACCACATGGGCAGGATGACTAAAGAGCCTCGTTTTCAGTAAGATGGAACAAGATAGCAACTTGTTGGAAGTAACACATTTTGATGTGTGCAGTCCAATGAGTGCTGAGGCATGCAGTGAATATCGTTATGTTCTTACTTCACAGATGATTCGAGTAGATGTAGAGTATATTTACTTGATGAAACACAAGTCTGAATTATTGAATGGTTCAAGTAATTTCAGAGTGAAGTTGAAGATCATCGTGACAAGAGGATGAAATGTCTATGATATGATCATAGAGATGAGTATCTGAGTTACGAGCTTTGGCACGCAATTAAGACACTGTGGAAATTGTTTCACAATTAATACCGCCTGGAACACCATAGTGAGGGTGTGTCCGAACATCATAGTTGCACCCTATTGGATATGGTGCGTACCATGATGTCTCTTATCGAATTACCACTATCATTTATGGGTTAGGCATTAGAGACAACCACATTCACTTTAAATAGGGCACCACGTAATTCCGTTGAGATGACACCATATGAACTATGGTTTAGAGAAACCTAAGCTGTCATTTCTTAAAGGTTTGGGGCTGCGACGCTTATGTGAAAAAGTTTCAGGTTGATAAGCTCGAACCCAAAGCGGATAAAATGCATCTTCATAGGACACCCAAAACAGTTGGGTATACCTCCTAATTCAGATCCGAAAGCAATAAGGATTGTTTCTTGTACCGGGTCCTTTCTCGAGGAAAAGTTTGTCTCGAAAAGTTGAGTGGGAGGATGGTGGAGACTTGATGAGGTTATTGAACCATCACTTCAACCAGTGTGTATCAGGGCACAGGAAGTTGTTCTTGTGGCACCTACACCAATTGAAGTGGAAGCTTATGATAGTGATCATGAAGTTTCAGATCAAGTCACTACCGTACCTCGTAGGGTGACAAGGATACGTACTACTTCAGAGTGGTACAGTAATCATGTCTTGAAGGTCATGTTGCTAGACAACAATGAACCTACGAGCTATGGAGGAGCGATGGTGGGCCTAGATTCCGATAAATGGCTCGAAGCCATAAAATCCGAGAGAGGATCCATGTATGGAAACAAAGTGTAGACTTTGGCAGAATAGCTCGGGCTGTTGAGTGCAGATAGATTTTAAAAGGAAGACGGACAATGATGGTAAGTATCACCATTAAGAAAGCTCGACTTGTCGTTAAGATGTTTTCCGACAAGTTCAAGGAGTTGACTGCGATGAGACTTTCTCACTCGTAGCGATGCTAAGAGTCTGTTGGAATTATGTTAGCAATTACTGCATTATTTATGAAATCTTGCAGATAGGATGTCAAAACATTGTTTCCTCGACGATTTTCTTGAGGAAAGGTTGTATGTGATACAACCGGAAGGTTTTGTCAATCCTGAAAGATGCTAATAAGTATGCAAAGCTCTAGCAATCCTTCTAAGGACTGGAGTAAGCATCTCGGAGTTGGAATGTATGCTTTGATGATGATCAAAGATTTTGGGTTTATACAAAGTTTATGAGAAACTTGTATTTCCAAAGAAGTGAGTGGGAGCACTATAGAATTTCTGATGAGTATATGTTGTTGACATATTGTTGATCGGAAATGACGTAGAATTTCTGGAAAGCATATAGGGTTATTTGGAAAGTGTTTTCAATTGAAAGCCTGGATTAAGCTATTTGAGCATTGAGCATCAAGATCTATAAGGATAGATCAAAACACTTAATAGTACTTTCAAATGAGCACATTCCTTGACATGATCTTGAAGGTGTTCAAGATGGATCAGTCAAAGAAGGAGTTCTTTCCTGAGTTGTGAGGTATGAAGTTAAGACTTAAAAGCTTGACCACGGCAGAATAGAGAGAAAGGACGAAGGTCGTCCCCTATGCTTAAGACGTAGGCTCTACAGTATGCTATGCTGTGTACCGCACCTGAAGTGTGCCTTGCCATGAGTCAGTCAAGGGGTACAAGAGTGATCCAAGATTGGATCACAGGACAGCGGTCAAAGTTATCCTTAGTAACTAGTGGACTAAGGAATTTTCTCGATTATGGAGGTGGTAAAAGAGTTCGTCGTAAAGGGTTACGTCGATGCAAGCTTAACACCTATCCGGATAGCTCTGAGTAGAGATACCGGATATGTATGATGGAGCAACAATTTAGAATAGCTCCAAGTGGAACAGTTATTTGGAATAGCTCCAAATAGAGCGTGGTAGCTGCATCTAGGAGATGACATAGAGATTAGTAAAGCACACATGGATCTGAAAGGTTCAGACCCGTTGACTATAACCTCTCTCACAAGCATAACATGATCAAACCCAGAACTCATCGAGTGTTAATCACATGGTAAATGTGAACTAGATCATTGACTCTAGTAAACTCTTTGGGTGTTAGTCACATGGGGATGTGACCTTGAGTGTTAATCACATATCGATGTGAACTAGATTATTGACTCTAGTGCAAGTGGGAGACTGTTGGAAATATGCCCTAGAGGCAATAATAAATTAGTTATTATTATATTTCCTTGTTCATGATAATCGTTTATTGTCCATGCTAGAATTGTATTGATAGGAAACTCAGATACATGTGTGGATACATAGACAACACCATGTCCCTAGTAAGCCTCTAGTTGACTAGCTCGTTGTGATCAACAGATAGTCATGGTTTCCTGGCTATGGACATTGGATGTCGTTGATAACAGGATCACATCATTAGGAGAATGATGTGATGGACAAGACCCAATCCTAAGCCTAGCACAAAGATCGTGTAGTTCGTATGCTAAAGCTTTTCTAATGTCAAGTATCTTTTCCTTAGACCATGAGATTGTGCAACTCCCAGATACCGTAGGAATGCTTTGGGTGTACCAAACGTCACAACGTAACTGGGTGGCTATAAAGGTGCATTACAGGTATCTCCGAAAGTATCTGTTGGGTTGGCACGAATCGAGACTGGGATTTGTCACTCCGTGTAAACGGAGAGGTATCTCTGGGCCCACTCGGTAGGACATCATCATAATGTGCACAATGTGAACAAGGGGTTGATCACGGGATGATGTGTTGCGGAACGAGTAAAGAGACTTGCCGGTAACGAGATTGAACAAGGTATCGGTATACCGACGATCGAATCTCGGGCAAGTACAATACCGCTAGACAAAGGGAATTGCATACGGGATTGATTAAGTCCTTGACATCGTGGTTCATCCAATGAGATCATCGTGGAACATGTGGGAGCCAACATGGGTATCCAGATCCCGCTGTTGGTTATTGACCGGAGAACGTCTCGGTCATGTCTGCATGTCTCCCGAACCCGTAGGGTCTACACACTTAAGTTTCGATGACGCTAGGGTTATAAAGGAAGTTTGTATGTGGTTACTGAATGTTGTTCGGAGTCCCGGATGAGATCCCGGACGTCACGAGGAGTTCCGAAATGGTCCGGAGGTAAAGATTTATATATGGGAAGTCCTGTTTTGGTCACCGGAAGAGTTTCGGGATTTATCGGTAACGTACCGGGACCACCGAGAGGGTCCCGGGGGTCCACCAAGTGGGGCCACCAACCCCGGAGGCTTGCATGGGCCAAGAGTGGTGAGGGACCAGCCCCTTAGTGGGCTGGTGCGCCTCCCACAAGGGCCCATGGCGCCTAAGAGGTGGAGAGGGGGCAAACCCTAAGGGGATATGGGCCTTAGGGCCCATATTGGTGCGCCTCCCTCTCCCCTCCCCTCTTGGCCGCCACCCTTGCTCCCCATCTAGGGCTGCCGCCCCCCCTAGGGGTGGGAACCCTAGAGGGGGCGCAGCCCCTCCCCTTCCCCTATATATATGAGGCCTAGGGCTGCCCATAAGATACGCGATTCGATCTCTCGTTGGTGCAGCCCTGCGTCTCTTCTTCCTCCTCTTCTGTGGTGCTTGGTGAAGCTCTGCAGGATAGCCACGCTCCTCCACCACCACCACGCCGTTGTGCTGCTGCTGTATGGAGTCTTCCTCAACCTCTCCCTCTCTCCTTGCTAGATCAAGGCATGGGAGACGTCACCGGGCTGTACGTGTGTTGAACGCGGAGGTGCCGTCCGTTCGGCACTTGGTCATCGGTGATTCGGATCACGACGAGTACGACTCCATCAACCCCGTTCACTTGAACGCTTCCGCTTAGCGATCTACAAGGGTATGTAGATGCACTCTCCTTCCCCTCGTTGTTGGTTTCTCCATAGATAGATCTTGGTGACACGTAGGAAAATTTTGAATTTCTGCTACGTTCACCAACAACATGTTGGGTTGGCGTATTTCGAGATTAGGTTTTGTCACTCCGATTGTCGGAGAGGTATCTCTGGGCCCTCTCGATAATATACATCACTTAAGCTTTGCAAGCATTACAACTAATGAGTTAGTTGCGGGATGATGTATTACAGAACAAGTAAAGGGACTTGCCGGTAACGAGATTGAACTAGGTATTGGATACCGACGATCGAATCTCGGGCAAGTAACATACCGATGACAAAGGGAACAACGTATGTTGTTATGCGGTTTGACCGACAAAGATCTTCGTAGAATATGTAGGAGCCAATATGAGCATCCAGGTTCCGCTATTGGTTATTGACCAGAAACAGTTCTAGGTCATGTCTACGTAGTTCTCGAACTCGTAGGGTCCGCACGCTTAACGTTATGATGACAATTTTATTATGAGTTTATAAGTTTTGATGTACCGAAGATTGTTCGGAGTCCCGGATGTGATCACGGACATGACGAGGAGACTCGAAATGGTCGAGACATAAAGAATGATATATTGGACGACTATATTCGGACACCGGAAGTGTTCCGGGTGATTTCGGAGAAAACCGGAGTGCCGGAGGGGTTACCGAACCCCCCGGGGAAGTATTGGGCCTTAGTGAGCCTGAGGGGAGAGAGAGGGCAGCAGCCCAGGAGGTGGCGTGCCCCCTCCCATGGGGAGTCCGAATTGGACTAGGGGTGGGGGGGCGCGGCCCCTCTTTCCCTCTCCCTCTCCCTCTCTTTCCTTCCCCCTTCCTCCTTCCTAGTTGGACTAGGAAAGGGGAGTCCTACTCCCGCTAGGAGGAGGACTCCCCCCTCCTTGGCGCGCCCCCTAGGGCCGGCCGGCCTCCCCCCTTGATCCTTTATATACGGGGGCAGGGGGCACCCTAGAACACACAAGTTGATCTTCGTGATCGTTTCTTAGTCGTGTGCGGTGCCCCCCTCCACCATATTCCACCTCGGTCATATCGTTGTGGTGCTTAGGCGAAGCCCTGCGTCGGTAGAACATCATCATCGTCACCACACCGTCGTGCTGACGGAACTCATCCCCGACACCCTGCTGGATCGGAGTCCGGGGATCTTCATCGAGTTGAACATGTGCTGAACTCAGAGGTGCCGTACGTTCGGTACTTGGATCGGTCGGATCGTGAAGACGTATGACTACATCAACCGCATTGTCATAACGCTTCCGCTTACGGTCTACGAGGGTACGTGGACAACACTCTCCCCTCTCGTTGCTATGCATCACCATGATCTTGCGTGTGCGTAGGAAAATTTTGAAATTACTACGTTCCCCAACAGTGGTATCAGAGCCAGGTTTTATGCGTTGATGTTATATGCATGAGTAGAACACAAGTGAGTTGTGGGCAATACAAGTCATACTACTTACCAGCATGTCATACTTTGGTTCAGCGGTATTGTTGGATGAAGCGGCCCAGACCGACATTACGCGTACGCTTACACGAGACTGGTTCTACCAACGTGCTTTGCACACAGGTGGCTGGCAGGTGTCAGTTTCTCCAACTTTAGTTGAACCGAGTATGGCTACGCCCGGTCCTTGCGAAGGTTAAAACATCACTAACTTGACGAACTACCGTTGTGGTTTTGATGCGTAGGTAAGAACGGTTCTTGCTCAGCCCGTAGCAGCCACGTAAAACTTGCATCAACAAAGTAGAGGACGTCTAACTTGTTTTTGTAGGGCATGTTGTGATGTGATATGGTCAAGACGTGATGCTATATTTTATTGTATGAGATGATCATGTTTTTTAACCGAGTTATCGGCAACTGGCAGGAGCCATATGGTTGTCGCTTTATTGTATGAAATGCAAACGCCCTATAATTGCTTTACTCTATCACTAAACGGTAGCGATAGTCGTAGAAGCAATAGTTGGTGAGACAACAACGATGCTACGATGGAGATCAAGGTGTCGCACCGGTGATGATGGTGATCATGACGGTGCTTCGGAGATGGAGATCACAAGCACAAGATGATGATGGCCATATCATATCACTTATATTGATTGCATGTGATGTTTATCCTTTATGCATCTTATCTTGCTTTGATTGACGGTAGCATTTTAAGATGATCTCTCACTAATTATCAAGAAGTGTTCTCCCTGAGTATGCACCGTTGCCAAAGTTCGTCGTGCCCAGACACCACGTGATGATCGGGTGTGATAAGCTCTACGTCCATCTACAACGGGTGCAAGCCAGTTTTGCACACGCGGAATACTCAGGTTAAACTTGACGAGCCTAGCATATGCAGATATGGCCTCGAAACACGGAGACCGAAAGGTCGAGCGTGAATCATATAGTAGATATGATCAACATAGTGATGTTCACCATTGAAAACTACTCCATCTCACGTGATGATCGGTTATGGTTTAGTTGATTTGGATCACGTGATCACTTAGATGACTAGAGAGATGTCTGTCTAAGTGGGAGTTCTTAAGTAATATGATTAATTGAACTTAAATTTATCATGAACTTAGTACCTGATAGTATTTTGCTTGTCTATGTTTGTTGTAGATAGATGGCTCGTGCTGTTGTTCCGTTGAATTTTAATGCGTTCCTTGAGAAAGCAAAGTTGAAAGATGATGGTAGCAATTACACGGACTGGGTCCGTAATTTGAGGATTATCCTCATTGCTGCACAGAAGAATTACGTCCTGGAAGCACCGCTGGTGCCAGGCCTGCTGCAGGAGCAACGCCAGATGTTATGAACGTCTGGTAGAGCAAAGCTGATGACTACTCAATAGTTCAGTGTGCCATGCTTTACGGCTTAGAGTCGGGTCTTCAACGACGTTTTGAACGTCATGGAGCATATGAGATGTTCCAAGAGTTGAAGTTAATATTTCAAGCAAATGCCCGGATTGAGAGATATGAAGTCTCCAATAAGTTCTATAGCTGCAAGATGGAGGAGAATAATTTTTTCAGTGAGCATATACTCAAAATGTCTGGGTATAATAATCACATGATTCAACTGGGAGTTAATCTTCCGGATGATAGCGTCATTGACAGAATTCTCCAATCACTGCCACCAAGCTACAAGAGCTTCGTGATGAACTATAATATGCAAGGGATGGAAAAGACAATTCCCGAGCTCTTCGCAATGCTAAAAGCTGCGGAGGTAGAAATCAAGAAGGAGCATCAAGTGTTGATGGTCAACAAGACCACTAGTTTCAAGAAAAAGAGCAAAGGGAAGAAGGGGAACTTCAAGAAGAACAACAAGCAAGTTGCTGCTCAAGAGAAGAAACCCAAGTCTGGACCTAAGCCTGAAACTGAGTGCTTTTACTACAAGCAAACTGGTCACTGGAAACGGAACTGCCCCAAGTATTTGGCGGATAAGAAGGATGGCAAGGTGAACAAAGGTATATGTGATATACATGTTATTGATGTGTACCTTACTAGAGCTCGCAGTAGCACCTGGGTATTTGATACTGGTTCTGTTGCTAATATTTGCAACTCGAAACAGGGACTACGGAATAAGCGAACACTGGCTAAGGACGAGGTGACGATGCGCGTGGGAAATGGTTCCAAAGTTGATGTGATCGCGGTCGGCACGCTACCTCTACATCTACCTTCGGGATTAGTTTTAGACCTGAATAATTGTTATTTGGTGCCAGCGTTGAGCATGAACATTATATATGGATCTTGTTTGATGCGAGACGGTTATTCATTTAAATCAGAGAATAATGGTTGTTCTATTTATATGAGTAATATCTTTTATGGTCATGCACCCTTAAAGAGTGGTCTATTTTTGATGAATCTCGATAGTAGTGATACACATATTCATAAGATGCAGAGTTGATAATGATAGTGCAACTTATTTGTGGCACTGCCGTTTAGGTCATATCGGTGTAAAACGCATGAAGAAACTCCATACTGATGGACTTTTGGAACCACTTGATTATGAATCACTTGGTACTTGTGAACTGTGCCTCATGGGCAAGATGACTAAAATGTCGTTCTTTGGTACTATGGAGAGAGCAACAGATTTGTTAGAAATCATACATACAGATGTATGTGGTCCAATGAATGTTGAAGCTCGTGGCGGATATCGTTATTTTCTCACCTTCACAGATGATTTAAGCAGATATGGGTATATCTACTTAATGAAGCATAAATCTGAAACATTTGAAAAGTTCAAAGAATTGTAGAGTGAAGTTGAAAATCATCGTAACAAGAAAATAAAGTTTCTACGATCTGATCGTGGAGGAGAATATTTGAGTTATGAGTTTGGTCTACATTTGAAACAATGCGGAATAGTTTCGCAACTCACGCCACCTGGAACACCACAGCGTAATGGTGTGTCCGAACGTCGTAATCGTACTTTACTAGATATGGTGCGATCTATGATGTCTCTTACCGATTTACCGCTATCATTGTGGGGTTATGCTTTAGAGACGGCCGCATTCACGTTAAATAGAGCACCATCAAAATCCGTTGAGACGACTCCTTATGAACTATGGTTTGGCAAGAAACCAAAGTTGTCATTTCTGAAAGTTTGGGGCTGCGATGCTTATGTGAAAAAGCTTCAACCTGATAAGCTCGAACCCAAATCGGAAAAATGTGTCTTCATAGGATACCCAAAGGAGACAGTTGGGTACACCTTCTATCACAGATCCGAAGGCAAGACATTCGTTGCTAAGAATGGATCCTTTCTAGAGAAGGAGTTTCTCTCGAAAGAAGTGAGTGGGAGGAAAGTAGAACTTGATGAGGTAACAGTACCAGCTCCCTTATTGGAAAATAGTTCATCACAGAAATCGGTTCCTGTGACATCTACACTAATTAGTGAGCAAGTTAATGATGATGATCATGAAACTTCAGATCAAGTTGTTACTGAACTTCGTAGATCAACCAGAGTAAGATCCGCCCCAGAGTGGTACGGTAATCCTATTCTGGAAGTCATGCTACTAGATCATGGTGAACCTACGAACTATGAAGAAGCGATGGTGAGCCCAGATTCCGCAAAATGGCTTGAAGCCATGAAATCTGAGATGGGATCCATGTATGAGAACAAAGTGTGGACTTTGGTTGACTTGCCCGATGATCAGCAAGCAATAGAGAATAAATGGATCTTCAAGAAGAAGACTGACGCTGACGGTAATGTTACTGTTTACAAAGATCGACTTGTTGCAAAAGGTTTTCGACAAGTTCAAGGGATTGACTACGATGAGACCTTCTCACCCGTAGCGATGCTTAAGTCTGTCCGAATCATGTTAGCGATTGCCGCATTTTATGATTATGAAATATGGCAGATGGATGTCAAAACTGCATTCCTGAATGGATTTCTGGAAGAAGAGTTGTATATGATGCAACCGAAAGGTTTTGTCGATCCTAAGGGAGCTAACAAAGTGTGCAAGCTCCAGCGATCCATTTATGGTCTAGTGCAAGCCTCTCGGAGTTGGAATAAACGCTTTGATAGTGTGATCAAAGCATATGGTTTTATAAAGACTTTTGGAGAAGCCTGTATTTACAAGAAAGTGAGTGGGAGCTCTATAGCATTTCTGATATTATATGTGGACGACATATTGTTGATTGGAAATGATATAGAATTTCTGGATAGCATAAAAGGATACTTGAATAAAAGTTTTTCAATGAAAGACCTCGGTGAAGCTGCTTACATATTGGGCATCAAGATCTATAGAGATAGATCAAGACGCTTGATTGGACTTTCACAAAGCACATACCTTGATAAAGTTTTGAAAAAGTTTGAAATGGATCAGGCAAAGAAAGGATTCTTGCCTGTATTACAAGGTGTGAAGTTGAGTCAGACTCAATGCCCGACCACTGCAGAAGATAGAGAGAAAATGAAAGGAGTTCCCTATGCTTCAGCCATAGGCTCTATCATGTATGCAATGATGTGTACCAGACCTGATGTGTGCCTTGCTATTAGTTTAGAAGGGAGGTACCAAAGTAATCCAGGAGTGGATCACTGGACAACGGTCAAGAACATCCTGAAATACCTGAAAAGAACTAAGGATATGTTTCTCATTTATGGAGGTGACAAAGAGCTTGTCGTAAATGGTTACGTCGATGCAAGCTTTGACACTGATCCGGACGATTCTAAATCGCAAACCGAATACGTGTTTTAATTAAATAGTGGAGCTGTCAGTTGGTGCAGTTCTAAACAAAGCGTCGTAGCAGGATCTACATGCGAAGCGGAGTACATAGCTGCTTCGGAAGCAGCAAATGAAGGAGTCTGGATGAAGGAGTTCATTTCCGATCTAGGTGGGACCAATGAAGATCTTCTGTGACAATACTGGTGCAATTGCCTTGGCAAAGGAATCCAGATTTCACAAGAGGACCAAGCACATCAAGAGACGCTTCAATTCCATCCGGGACCAAGTCCAGGTGGGAGACATAGAGATTTGCAAGATACATACGGATCTGAATGTTGCAGACTCGTTGACTAAGCCTCTTCCACGAGCAAAACATGATCAGTAACAAGACTCCATGGGTGTTAGAATCATTACTGTGTAATCTAGATTATTGACTCTAGTGCAAGTGGGAGACTGAAGGAAATATGCCCTAGAGGCAATAATAAAGTTATTATTTATTTCCTCATATCATGATAAATGTTTATTATTCATGCTAGAATTGTATTCACCGGAAACATGATACATGTGTGAATACATAGACAAACTTAAATGTCACTAGTATGCCTCTACTTGACTAGCTCATTAATCAAAGATGGTTATGTTTCCTAACCATAGACATGTGTTGTCATTTGATTAATGGGATCACATCATTAGGAGAATGATGTGATTGACTTGACCCATTCCGTTAGCCTAGCACTTGATCGTTTAGTATGTTGCTATTGCTTTCTTCATGACTTATACAAAGTTCCTACAACTATGAGATTATGCAACTCCCGTTTACCGGAGGAACACTTTGTGTGCTACCAAATGTCACAACGTAACTGGGTGATTATAAAGGTGCTCTACAGGTGTCTTCGAAGGTACATGTTGGGTTGGCGTATTTCGAGATTAGGTTTTGTCACTCCGATTGTCGGAGAGGTATCTCTGGGCCCTCTCGGTAATACGCATCACTTAAGCCTTGCAAGCATTACAACTAATGAGTTAGTTGCAGGATGGTGTATTACAGAACGAGTAAAGAGACTTGCCGGTAACGAGATTGAACTAGGTATTGGATACCGACGATCGAATCTCGGGCAAGTAACATACCGATGACAAAGGGAACAACGTATGTTGTTATGCGGTTTGACCGATAAAGATCTTCGTAGAATATGTAGGAGCCAATATGAGCATCCAGGTTCCGCTATTGGTTATTGACCTGAAACAGTTCTAGGTCATGTCTACATAGTTCTCAAACCCATAGGGTCCGCACGCTTAACGTTACGATGACAATTTTATTATGAGTTTATAAGTTTTGATGTACCGAAGATTGTTCGGAGTCCCGGATGTGATCACGGACATGACGAGGAGTCTCGAAATGGTTGAGACATAAAGAATGATATATTGGACGACTATATTCGGACACCGGAAGTGTTCCGGGTGATTTCGGAGAAAACCGGAGTGCCGGAGGGGTTCCCGGAACCCCCCGGGGAAGTATTGGGCCTTAGTGGGCCTGAGGGGATAGAGAGGGCAGCAGCCCAGGAGGTGGCGCGCCCCCTCCCATGGGGAGTCTAAATTGGACTAGGGGAGGGGGACGCGGCCCCTCTTTCCCTCTCCCTCTCCCTCTCTTTCCTTCCCCCTTCCTCCTTCCTAGTTGGACTAGGAAAGGGGAGTCCTACTCCCACTAGGAGGAGGACTCCCCCCTCCTTGGCGCGCCCCCTAGGGCCGGCCGGCCTCCCCCCTTGCTCCTTTATATACGGGGGCAGGGGGCACCCTAGAACACACAAGTTGATCTTCGTGATCGTTCCTTAGCCGTGTGCAGTGCCCCCCTCCACCATATTCCACCTCGGTCATATCGTTGCGGTGCTTAGGCGAAGCCCTGCGTCGGTAGAACATCATCATCGTCACCACACCGTCGTGCTGACGGAACTCATCCCCGACACCCTGCTAGATCGGAGTCCGGGGATCGTCATCGAGCTGAACGTGTGCTGAACTCGAAGGTGTCGTACGTTCGGTACTTGGATCAGTCGGATCGTGAAGACGTACGACTACATCAACCGCGTTGTCATAACGCTTCCGCTTACGGTCTACGAGGGTACGTGGACAACACTCTCCCCTCTCGTTGCTATGCATCACCATGATCTTGCGTGTGCATACGAAAATTTTGAAATTACTATGTTCCCCAACAGTATCGTCCAGAACTCACTTGTGTTCTACTCGTGCGTATAACATCTACGCATAAAACCTCGGCTCGGATGCCACTATTGGGGAACGTAGTAATTTCAAAAAAATTCATATGCACACGCAAGATCATGGTGATGCATAGCAACGAGAGGGGAGAGTGTGTCCACGTACCCTCGTAGACTGAAAGCGGAAGCATTAGAACAACGCGGTTGATGTAGTCGTACGTCTTCACGGCCCGACTGATCAAGCACCGAAACTACGACACCTCCGAGTTCTAGCACACGTTCAACTCGATGATGTCCCTCGAACTCCGATCCAGCCGAGTGTCGAGGGAGAGTTCCGTCAGCACGACGGCGTGGTGACGATCTTGATGTTCTACCGTCGCAGGGCTTCGCCTAAGCACCGCTACAATATTATCGAGGAGGACTATGGTGGAGGGGGGCACCGCACACGGCTAAGAGATCAAGAGATCAATTGTTGTCTCTAGAGGTGCCCCCCTGCCCCCGTATATAAAGGAGCAAGGAGGGAGGGGCGGCTGGCCAGGGAGGAGGCGCGCCATGGGGAGTCCTACTCCCACCGGGAGTAGGACTCCCTCCTTTCCTTGTTGGACTTGGAGAAGGGGGGAAAGAGGAGGGAGAGAGATGAAGGAAAGGGGGGCGGCGCCGCCCCCCTCTCCTTGTCCTATTCGGACTAGGGGGCAGGGGCGTGCGGCCCAGCCCTGGCCGCCTGTCCTCTTCTCCACTAAGGCCCACTATGGCCCATTAAGCCCCCGGGGGGTTCCGGTAACCCCTCGGTACTCCGGTAAAATCCCGATTTCACCCGGAACACTTCCGATATCCAAATATAGGCTTCCAATATATCAATCTTCATGTTTCGACCATTTTGAGACTCCTCGTTATGTCCCCGATCTCATCTGGGACTCCGAACTACCTTCGGTACATCAAAACACATAAACTCATAATATAACCGTCATCTAACTTTAAGCGTGCGGACCCTACGGGTTCGAGAACAATGTAGACATGACCGAAACACATTTCCGGTCAATAACCAATAGCGGAACCTGGATGCTCATATTGGCTCCCACATATTCTACGAAGATCTTTATCGGTCAAACCGCATAACAACATACGTTGTTCCCTTTGTCATCGGTATGTTACTTGCCCGAGATTCGATCGTCGGTATCTCAATACCTAGTTCAATCTCGTTACCGGCAAGTCTCTTTACTCGTTATGCAATGCATCATCTCGTAACTAACTCATTAGTCACATTGCTTGCAAGGCTTATAGTGATGTGCATTAGTGAGAGGGCCCAGAGATACCTCTCCGACAATCGAAGTGACAAATCCTAATCTCGAAATACGCCAACCAAACAAGTACCTTCGGAGACACCTGTAGAGCACCTTTATAATCACCCAGTTATGTTGTGACGTTTGGTAGCATATAAAGTGTTCCTCCGGTAAACGGGAGTTGCATAATCTCATAGTCACAGGAACATGTATAACTCATGAAAAAATCAGTAGCAACATACTAAACGATCAAGTGCTAAGCTAACGGAATGGGTCAAGTCAATCACATCATTCTCCTAATGATGTGATCCCGTTAATCAAATGACAACTCTTTGTCCATGGCTAGGAAACATAACCATCTTTGATTAATGAGCTAGTCAAGTAGAGGCATACTAGTGACACCTCAGTTTGTCTATGTATTCACAGATGTATCATGTTTCCAGTTAATACAATTCTAGCACGAATAATAAACATTTATCATGAAATAAGGAAATAAATAATAACTTTATTATTGCCTCTAGGGCATATTTCCTTCACTTTTCCCCCCATACCCGATTGCTGCGACCAAATGACGGACCCCCGGAGCTAGATGCCACTACCGACGACGGCTACTACTACATCGACGGTGTCTGCTATTACGTCCAAGACGCTGACGGCCAGGAGTAGTTAGGAGGATCCCAGGCAGGAGGCCTGCGCCTCTTCGATCTGTATCCTTGTTTGTGCTAGCCATCTTATGGCACCTTGTTCAATTTATGTCTGTACCGAGATGTATTTGCTTCCGCTAACACTTGTGCTCTGGAGCTTTTATATTCGAGCCCTCGAGGCCCATGGCTTGTAATATGAAGCTTGATTTATCTCTATTTGTGTTCAGAATTGTGTTGTGATATCTTCCCGTGAGTCCCTGATCGGATCATACATGTTTGCGTGTATGATTAGTGTACGGTCAAATCGGGGGCGTCACAAGATGCTCACGGCGATCATGCGAAGCAGCACCGCGGGCTCGGGGAAGACCTGGTGACGGCGAATCGACGCCGGCGAACGGCGGAGCCCGAGGAGGAAGACGATGGCGATGGCGGCATTCCAGGGCGTCCAGCACCGTGCGTCTCGACGAGGAGGCGTAGCCCATAGCGGCGGAGCGCGTGGACACGACGGCGAGGCGAGAGGGAGGCTGTGGCCGCGTCGGCGTGCGGCGGCGCTCTCCGATGCGTTCGGGCGTCGCGGAAGAGAGCGAGAGAGAGGAGGGGGAAGGCGCAGCAGAGAGGGAGTGAGGCAAGGGGAGAGCTGGGCGCTTCTGGTGAGGCCAGGTCGAAGAGGGGAGAGGGCAGGCAGGCAGCTGCCGTGGGGCGCATGCGAGCGGCGTGCGGCGACCACGCGCCCTGTCCCTCTGGCGCGAGGAGGGGGACGACTAGCTCGGGCCAGTCGGCTGGGCCAGGTGGGCTGGGCCGCTGGGCGATAGGCAAGTCTTCTCTCTCTCTCTCTCCCTCTCTAATACTTACATGTATGTGGTGAAAGTCAGACCTCGTAAGAACCAATCATAAAACTGGTAAGCAGATACAGAGGTGATGCATATTTTTCCATAAATGATGGTCACACCAACTTACTTATATGGCATAGACATTTGAAAAAAGAAGCTCCGGTGGTGACTGGTGACGCACTTATACTGAACACGGAACATTTAGTATTGACTAAAAGCTAGCTCTGAAAACGGCATTATTATACTGAACACCAAACATTGACAGAAAAAAAAGTGAGTGGATTAGGTTCTTGCTCTCACCATTGACGGAGGTCATGAGAAAAAAAAAAGATGGATTATTTCCGTCCGCGAGGGCTACGTGGTGGGCTTGGGCCTTCTTCCTCTTTATTTATCTGGACCTAATTAAAGAAGAAAATATCCTCCTCATCATCATACGTGTACTACCTGGGCCGGGGCCCCTACCTCCCAGCCGGCCCTAGATGGCGAGCTAGATACACCTCAAAAAAAAAAAAATTGGGATGGCGAGCTAGATCCGGCAGTCCTCCTCCGCCGCCGACGCCTCAATCCCGAACTCCACTGCGGCGGCGACATTCATCGCGCGCGCGGGGCATCCTTATTCGGCCGCCTCGGGTGATAGGTATGTATGTATGGATGCTTGCTTCTTCATCCAACCTATTTCCTGGTGATAGTGATAGTGATACGATTCTCCCTCCGCCTATTTCCTGTCCTGGTTAGGTTAGGTTAGATTAGATTGGATTAGATCTACACTAGTTACTTAGCTAGTTAGCTGTATGATTGTATGTATGTATGTATCAAGGATATAAATATAAATAATTCCAAGAAAAGAAAACAAGAATTAATGGTTGAATGGTCAGGAATTCATTCATTCATTCAGCAAAATGTCTTGCTCTTTTCACGCTGTTTTTCACTGTTATGCGGCATCTGGGAGTAAATTCTAAATTGTTTGTTTGTTATACACGACCATCTATCTATCTATCTATCTATCTATCTATGGCAATAATAAATGTATCTAAATTCCTCTTTTGTTTGACATATGTAATACAATATGCAGGGCAGGGCAGGGCAAGACCACATGTGCCGTCAACCGTCGACACTTCACTTGTCTCCAGATGAGCAGCTTGCTGCTGAAGAAACCTTCAAGTTGTACTGCAAGCCAGTTGAGCTCTGCAATGTTATCCAAAAACGAGCCCTTGATAATGTATGCAATCCTTGTTTCACACTCACACTCTCTCTGCTGTGCTGTGTGTAATCATTTCATTTCATTTCATTTCATTTGCTTTGATTTCACACAACAACAACAACAACAATACATGATGCCTGGCTTTCTTTTGCAGCCCGCTTTTCTGCAAAGATGCCTTCATTACATGATACAGGCAAGACGCAAAAAGAGGTAGTACAAACTTCAGCTCTCATTCAGATCCCATATTTATGTCTTTCTTTCCTGACCCCTTTTAACTGAATCTTCCATATTTATGACATAGATAGATAGCAGAGACTTCACTCTTTTTATATCTAGTTTCCTGAACCAGTGTTTGTGCTTGTGGATGTAGGATTCAACTAACTGCATCCCTCTCTCGAGGTACAAATACTGAATGGCCAGACCAGAATATCTTCCCCCTTTATCTTCTGCTAGCCACACCTACTAGTGATAACATCCCACTAGAAGGGGTAAGTAAGTCTACCCTTTTTCAGTTCTAGTCACTATTTTATTTTGTACCAAATTAACCATCTCTTCTTATCTCATTAAACAATGCCATCATGTTTTGCAGCATTCTCCGATATATCGATTCAGTCATGCCTGTTTGCTTACATCATTCAGTGAATTGGATAGTAAAGACCACTCCAAAGCCACATTCATAATTCCAGATGTCAAGAATATAGCAACCTCCCGAGCTTGCAACCTCAGCATTATCCTTATCAGATGTGGTATGATGTGCATCATATGTGATCGTGTATGGTTTACGTTTCCTCACTACGTACCGTCACTTTTTTTGGTTTCATTTCAGAAGGGCAGGTTGGAGAAAATAACTGCTCTGTGGAAGCATCTGCTCTCCGAAGTAAGTTTGTATCACATTACCATATCTAGCCAGTATAGCTCAACACATGTGCCTTTTGAAAATAAGCGTAAAGAACAACATTGAATATCAGAAACAAGCTATGATTTGAGGGTTATTAAGTGCAACTACTTGCTGTCATCTATGTGATGCATTTTGACAGAGCTTGAAGGGAAATGTTTCTGGGGTAAAATACCAATTAATTTACTTGGTTCGTCGTTGGAAAATTGTGTGACTTTAAATTTGGGACATACTGTGGAGTTGGCTTCTACAGTTACTATGAGCCCAAGCTTCTTAGAGGTACTTCAGCTCAACTTTTCCATATTATTAAGCTTCAGTTCTCTTAATGTTTATATATACTGCAATTTTTCTAGTATTTAAACATTGAGTGGATGAATCACAATCCTTTGCAGCACCTGAAGTTTCAGACTGAATAAATTAAGTTAGGCACCCGTACTTTGAAAATTTACCTTATGTAGTATATATATACCTTTAGTTTCCAAATCATGTTAATTAGCAAATCACGTTCCAAAAGTGCAGCTGGCGAATTGTGAAAACCAGTAGTGCAGTCTGCATCTTTGTAACAGAACATGCTATATGATCATCAACCTTATTTATTTTAAAATTTTAAAAATGAAGAGGCTGTTAATTGCTTCCGCTGTATGTTGACCTACTTGCTTTTCCTTTTGTTACACATCCAGCCAAAATTTCTGGAGCAGGACAGTTGCTTGACATTTTGCTCCCATAAGGTTGATGCTACGGTAAGGGTAACTCTGTTCCTTTATTTATTGATCTAATTATTATGATTTCCATATTTAAGGGGGTAAGTATTCTATAGGTTGGCAACGGGTTATTATATTGTACCGTCTGTCAGTTACTTCCGCAGCTTGTTTAAGATTGTTGTTATTGTTTCAGGGTTCATATCAACTCCAAGTTGGCATATCCGTTCAAGAGGCTGGTGCAAGAGACATGTCTGAATCTCCCTATAATAGTTACTCATACAGTGATGTCCCACCTTCATCATTACCTCATATTATAAGGTAACACTAGCACATAGTATATAGTTCAATTGTTTGGTGTTGGTTTAGAATGCATGGAGTCAATCTTTTAAATTTGGCTGCTAGTATAGACAATATTTGGGTTTGTCATGCTGAGATGATATTTTTAGATTTTGCCATCAAAATTCAAAAGTAATTTCAGATAATTAAGTTTAGTGTTTTTCTCCTGAAATACAATTGATGAAAGTAATTAGACAAATTACTTGTTAGTTTTGGAAAAAAAAGTGCAAAATGCATAATCACTATCTAAGAAGTACTCTTTGGCAGAGCCTCGATTGTTCAAAAGAGAGACCCCAGCTTACTTATGCCTCCATCTCATGTAATTTAAGAATTTAAATAACTGATAACGTAAAATATATTAATGGTTGTCTCAATTGTTCCAAGTGACATTGTTCATGTCTTAAAGAAGTACTCCAGGATTAGTGGCAAATGGGACCAGGGAAAACTGACATGTCATTAGAGACAGCCCGTTCACATATAGGTGTATGAACTATTCTCCACAAAAAGGTAGCAGTTGACCTTGGTTAGCAAGCTGGCACTGTAGGACTGATGCCTTGGGTCTTGTTGGCAAGGAACATTGCGGGCTTTGTCCACCTCGAAAAGCAAATACTGCCTCCTGGGAGCAGTTAATCTAGGGTCACCTCTCTTAGCAATGATGTAAAAATACTCAAATCTCTAAATCAGAAGGGGTGCGGGAATAATCTGGCAAGCTCAGCCTAGCCTTTTGTGGTCAGGCTGAAGTTAGCCTCTCCCAACCAAATGATGTTTTGTCAGATCTTATTATGACACTTTGCTCTAACTTTCAGCTTTATAAACACATTTGCATTTTGGTGTAACCAAGTGAATAAATGGATATGTATATTTTCTGCAGGTTAAGAGCTGGTAATGTGCTTTTCAACTTCAAGTACTACAACAATACTATGCAAAAGACCGAAGGTTCTCTCTTACACAAACATTTGGGCTCATGCGGTTTTCAGTTCTATTGGCATTTGCTTGCATCATATACTGACATTTTCAGTTCTACTTTTTTTTTCAACTTCTACCTGATATGCGGAATGTAATAATAATATAATATCAGTATATCTGCAACTAAACTAGTAAAATATCTTCTGATATGACCTTTCGATGGTGCACATGTTATTGAAATGTAAGCTCCTGATGTTTTATGGTGGTAATATTATTACTTTGTCCAATTAGTCATGGTGAGATATGTATTATACAAATATTAGTGTATCAACACAAAAGGAAGTACCTGGTGGAGAATTTTATATTGTTCATGATTTTGCATATGAACCTAGGACATGTTGCTGAGTGAGTGCACATGGCTACTCCTGTGTTTATTATACAGTGAACTTTGTTTTGAATGCTTGTCATGGCAAAAATCTGGTGTTTAGATGCTTTGCAATTAACTATGTTCAGTTTTGTATCACTGGGTGACATTTGTTGGTCAAGCCATATATTTTCTGTTTGGTTTGTGATTCTTAATATTGATCCCTTCTTACCAGTCACTGAAGATTTTGCTTGCGCCTTTTGCTTGGTAAAGTGTGGAAGCTACAAGGTAATGTTTGAAGCAAACTTCCATTCGCTTTATATTTATACAAATGTTGCTTATTGCTGCTAACGGCCGGTGAGTCATGTCACCTGCTACATTTAGGGTAAAACAAAATCTTGTTAATTTCACGCTGCACCGTTGATGTCTTCTTGTTCTTAGTGAGGAAACTTAGATTGTGTTCTCTTTCTGCTTGACGTTCCTTATTTTTTATGGGAACAATGTTGTGCGCACTTTCCCAAGGCACATCTCTAATGTTGTGATTCTGGTGATACTAGGGCCTGGGGTGTCACTTGAATTCAACGCACGACCTATTCCACTTTGAGTTTTGGGTTGGTAAACTTCTGGAATTTCCATTGTATATCTTATTTGATCGATGTCATAGTTTGTTTGATTGTTGGTTTGCTCTTTACATTCATGCAGATATCTGAAGAATGCCAGGCTGTTAATGTTAGTCTGAAGGCTGATGCCTGGAAAATGGAGGTAAGACAGTGATACAGAACTTCCAGAATTACCTGATAATGAAATGAGCTGAGTGTTCTGAAGGATACTTGGCATATGGTTTTACATTGAAACATTTTGTTATTAGTGCCTCGAACTAATAATCCCAGTTATTTCCCAGCTTGTGGGCAAGGGAGTTGATCCAAGACATCAAACGTTTTCCTACTGGTACGCTCTTTCTCAATCAATTTTCATGATGGATCAGCTCATCTTATTTCTGTTTGATTTTACTAACTGTGTTGCATCAGCTCAAGGCTTAAGATGCGTCGTCGAAGGTCGGTAGCCACAGCTGAGAATATAAGCCCCGTACATCCCCATATCATGGATTCAGGTTCGCCCGAAGATGCCCAGGCACTGGCAGGGTCTAAAGACGAGTTTGTTCAGAGGGAAGATGGTACATTCTCATCTTATCTTTTTCTTTTTCTTTTTTGGGAGTCATCTTATGGTATCTTACTGTGGCATAAACTTCATTCAAATGGTAACACCATAATGCGGTGTTTCAAATTGTACAGTGATGTTTCTGATTGTGTCTTCGCCTACTATCTAATTATATAATACAGTGTTTCAAATTTCCATTCCTGATGAAACCAACCAAAAAAAATTCTTCCTAGACTGATCCCACAGGTGGACAAAACCAGTCAAATTTTCAGTGAAACTGGAATTAAGAATGAGCCAGTTGTTTGTTTGCACATGGAATCTCATCTCTAAGAAGTTCTGCATGCTGTTTTGAATATAGCATTTAGACCCTTGCCATAGGTAGAGATTATTGCAACTGTTCTTTTGTTATACCTGAATGAATGCTACAAACCACATAAGTTGTTTTCTAAGAAACAGATCATGCCTGCAAATGCTGATTTCTGATGTCTAAAATTTGCAGATAATAATTCAGTAGCACTCGATTCTGCCGAGCATGATCACTCATTAAATGGTAGCAACCTTACACCACCGACAGTACTAGAGTTTGGGAAGACAAGGAAACTATCTGCGGAGCGAAGTGATCCCAGAAAGTAGCCCTTCTGTTTACATTCATCACTGATATCATGCTAAGCATTGTATATATAGCTGTTTGTTTGTCCAGACATTTACAATAGGAAAATGTTAAACCAACTGTTTTTATGTGTATATTATGTGGCAGCCGACAACTTCTGCAGAAACGTCAGTTCTTCCATTCTCACAGGGCACAGGTGTGTGTGTGTGAGTGGGAAATAAATTTTGTTCATCCTTATGTCATGTATGGAACTAACAAGAGCACCGGCCCAAGACCGGGCATCCAAAAAACAGAATGTGAATATAAAAATACCAGACTATCTGAATTTGAATTTGATGCTGATTTCTAGTAGATGAGAGGTCTAAAATTCTAGGCTTTGACCTGCGACTCGTTGGAGCTTGGTGAGAAGTAATACTCTTGTCTTAACTGTCAGCTTCTCTTGAGTTAAAACATGATGATCTGGTGTTTTTATATAAATACCAGACTATGCCAATTTTGCTAGCATGATGTCTGAATTATTTGTGTTCAGTTACAACTAGCAGGTGGCAAATCAAATACAGTTTTCTGCCAGCCAATTTGATGCCAAGGCTTCACTGTAAGAAAGGCTGTTTTGTTTGCATGCATAAAAAAAAACTGTCTGTTGCCAGCTTTCTTGTTCTATAATTTTCTTGCTCATCATTTACGCCCCTACTAAAGCTTTGTTTTATTGGATTTTTGATATTACTTAGGGGTTTTATGCCTGCATTTCATTTGATATCTAGTCTAGCATGACGTCTGAATTTCATTTACTCTTGTTTCTATAATATAACGTGCCTGCATTTGACATGTATAACTTGATTGTTGTAGCCAATGGCAGTGGAACAAGTTTTGTCAGATCATGACAGCGAGGATGAAGTTGACGATGACATTGCCGACTTGGAAGATAGACGGGTCAGCAGATATTTGTCTCTCATTAATTACGGTTCAGAAACATACTACTACTAGTAGTAGAATATATATATATTGGATGTTGCCTAGAGCTGACCTCATCAAGCCAAGCCAAGCCAAGACAGACAATTGGCACAGATATTCTCTATTTTAAGTTATTATTACTGTTTTTTTTCCTTGGTTGCAGATGCTTGCTGATTTTCTTGATGTCACGAAAGATGAGAAGCTTATTATGCATATGTGGAATTCATTTATTCGGAAACAAAGGTATGCATGCAAAGTCAAGTGTTTTACTTTTACATGCCTCGTCTGTTGCTGAAAGTGTATGTAAATCACTCAACACACACATTCACAGGGTGCTAGCTGATGGGCATATACCTTGGGCCTGTGAGGGCTTCTCCCGGCTTCATGGACCGCAGCTTGTACAAAACCCTCCTCTGCTCTGGTGAGTCCCTCCCCGCCCGCCCGCCGCCACCAACATGCATGCTCTTGTGGTAGGGTATGATAGGGTGCTTAATTATTTGACTTGCTGCGCCTGATTGAATGAATGAATGGATGAAACAACACTCAGGTGCTGGCGTTTCGTCATGATTAAGCTGTGGAACCACAGCCTGCTGGATGCGCGCGCCATGAACACATGCAACACCATTCTTGAGGGATACCAACCCAAGAAGATGTTTTAATTCCAAGGGGGGTTGGTTGCTTACTTTTAAACCTTTCCATATTCCAAGGGGAGCTTCATCGAGGGCTATTCTCATTTACTGAAAATGTTGATGTTTGCCGACCTCCGCCGGATAATTTCCTACCAAGTCGTTTCCCCTCGGATAGATTTTTGTGATTTTCTTAAAAGTCAGTTCTCGATACCTGTGGATGTTCAGACTTTGCCGTTGTTGTTCCCCTTTTAAATTAGAAATTGTCCAAAGAAATTGGTAATCAAGTCAAGTCACAAAGTTGCTACCCCCTCCCATTTGTTAGCTTTCCCCGACATATAAAGGGCGCTTTTATTGACTCAAGATGTAGCATCAAATATTTACAAAATGAGAAAAAAAAAAGTAAGTAAAAAATCGATATATCAGCACACTGTGCCTATGCCTATATAGAAAATGTTTTCAAAAATTGTTCATTGAATTCAAAAAATGTGCAGCATATTCAAAAATTATCATCAAGTTAGAAAAATCTTCATCCATTTAGAAAGAAATGTTTCATCCAATTTGAAGAAATGTTATTGAATTCGAATTTTGTTTATCAAATTTAGAAAAATGTTCATTGAATTCAAAAAATGTTCATAAATATTAAAACAATTTCATCAAAATTCAAAGCTATTCATTTTTAACATTCTGAATAATTTTGAATCCGTGAATTTTAAAAAAAATTGAGTTTTCAAAATCCCAAACTTTTTTAAAGAAGAAAAAACAGAACAAAAAACGATAAAAATAAGAACATTGGTCATGCAAAGAAATTGGTAATCAAGTCACAAATTTGTGTTAGCCTTCCCCGACGTATAAAAGGCGTTTATTGACTCAAGATGTAGCATGAAACATACTCCCTCCGTCCGGAAATACTTGTCGGAGAAATGCTTAAAAATGGATGTATCTAGAACTAAAATACATCTAGATACATCCATTCCTCTGACAAGTATTTCAGGACGAGGGGAGTATTAAATAAGCAACACCGGGAGTGAGGTGTTTTGCCTCTCCGGATCATCTGCACCTGCGCTGGATAAGAAAATCAAAATAAATACTGAAAATTTCAAAAAGTTCTTATTTTTTTTAGCATGGTCGATAATTTGGCGTGTGATGTTCCTCCAAATTTCAAATCATTTGGACATCCGAGTAGCTCTCGGCAAAAAAGATAAATGTAGGGTCTGTTAAATAGTGTACTGTTCATATACTGTTCTGATCCAATTTGTCTTTTTTGCTCAGAATTACTCAAATGTCCAAATGCTCTGAAATTTGGAGCGCATCTCGCGCACCAAATTATCTACCTTGCACAAAGAATTTGGATTTTTTTTTGAATTTTCTGTGAATTGTTTCTTGACCGGGTGCAGATGAGCCCGGGCTAAGAATTGGATATTCGCAACACCCGACTTCTGCATATCTAAGATGCACTCGGTCAAACCCAAACAAGAAGAAGGGAAAAAAATCGATATATCAGCAACAGAACAGTCATATGTCTGTCACTGTGCCTATGCCTATATAAAAAATGTTCATCATTTTTTTAAAATAATGTTCATAGAATTAAAAATTTGTTTCAAAAAATGTTCAGCATATTAAAAAATTATCATCAAATTAGAAAAATGTTCCTCCATTTTTTTTTAAATGTCCTTGTCATCGCTGCTCCTCGAGCGCATCGAGTTTGACCGTGTGGGAGAACCCGAGCCAATGGCGTTGGTGAGTCTGCCACCCCTGCTGCCGGACGCCGTGGTACTTCCTCTGCGGCTGCCACGTTGTAGGGAGGTCGGGGAAGCCGGGGAGGGGGGCAGGAGAGGCGGCATCGTCGCGATGGCTTAAGGAGGATTCAACGGATCGACGACAGGGACCTCAGGCCACCGGGTCCGGCCATTGGAAGGAGAGGGGGGGAGGGCGCTAGTGGTAGGGATGGGGGAGGAGGAGAAGCAGAGGAGGCGGAGAGGAAGAGGAGAGGAAGAGGAGAAGAGGTGTTCTTTTTACTCGGCCGTGGAGTGGAGGGGTAAAAATAGGGGTGGTGAAGGCGGGCGAAGATATTTTATCCTCCACTATGGTCTATTGGGGATCGGTTAGGTCCCGGTTAAAGAAGTAAAACTGGCTTTTACTACTCTGGCCGCTTATTAGGGATCGGGGTTCCTTTCCCTTAATTTTCAGCTGGTGAGAGGGTGTGACATGCAATTAAACACAACCACACAAGCATAGCATCATCTCACCCTCACCTGCACATATCTGCTGATTTTCCCTTTTTCAGACATAGACATGGACATAAACAAAGGAGTCTCTTTGTCTAGTTGTAAGTAAAGGTCATTTGCAAACTAATATAAGACGTTTTAGTGCTTTTATTTTGTCCTTGTTGTTTAGGTAGGTTATTAGGGGTGTCCAATTGTCAAAGGGACCCCTTCCTTCCTTGCCTGCTTCCTTCAACTGATTAAGCATCTTCTCTTCCTTGTACAACAATAACAATATTATTATTACTACCACTACCAAGAAGGTGAATGGAATGCTTGAGGGAGGGGAGGGGAGGGGAGGGGAGGGGAGGCTCAACAAATTCCTCCTTCCTTTCCTTGTCTTGTTTATTTATGGTCAAAAAAGCATTGTACCATGGAAGAATCCATTCATTCATTCGTGGCAACCAGGTCAGAATTGTCAACAATACCATACCAAAGTGGGAACTGAGAGAGAAATTTCATGCACATTGTAGTGTCTCCTTGCATAAAAAAAAGAAAACAAAATTATTGTAGCAATCATAATCAATCAGCCAAGTTGCCTTGGATCCTACTACCATATGATGGAACCTCAGCTGCAAATTCTCTATACCTCCTAACACTCATTCAAAACAGATATATATATATATATTGCTTTGTACTACTACTACTACTACTACTACTAGGTCTTTATCTTTCTTTCTACTCCCTCCGTTCCTAAATATTTGTCTTTCTAGACATTTCAAATGACTACTACATACGGATGCATGTAGACATATTTTAGAGCGTAGCATTTTGCTCCGTATGTAGTCATTTGTTGAAATGCCTAGAAAGACAAGTATTTAGAAACGGAGGAAGTACAAGATTGAAACTTATTGAAAAAGAAAAAAGGTCAGCATCAGATACTCCTAGTCAGTCTGCCTGATTATGATTTTGTACTTGTTTCTTTAAAGAGGATAACAAGTCAGTATCAACACTACTTTCTGCATTCACTGAATTCACAAGTGCAGCCACCAAATCAAAACACCCCCTCCCTCCCTGGACCACACCAAATTAGCATCTTGTCTGCTCTCCTCTGCTCTGCTAGCTACTTCATGACTTGACTTGACCTGGTTGCCCCCAAATGAGTTACCTCATAAATCATTAATAATCCAGGATAAGAGGTTTTACAAATGAATAGCCCTAAAAAGAGAACCTAAGTAGGTACTCCGTCCGTTCGGAATTACTTGTCGCGAAAATGGATGTATCTAGATGTATTTTAGTTCTAGATACATCCATTTCCGAGACAAGTAATTCCGAACGGAGGGAGTAGCTTTTTCATCTCTCCAAAATTCCCCACCTTTCTTCAACTTCCTTCCTTCCTTCCTTCCTGTACAATTAATTCCTTCCTTTTTTTTCTTTTTTTGTTTTTGCACAAATGCTTCTTCTCATCTGTATGGGACCTAACCTGGCATAATCGATCAAAACGGAACTACTCATCAAGCTACAACAATCTATCAAGATCGACAGAGAGACGACAACTTTCAGTTGTGCTGAAGGACTCTATACACTTCATCCCCCAGGGCCGCCAACGTGACGGGCTTCTGGAGCAGACCGTTTATCCCCGACCGCTGGCACCGGTCCCGGACGTTGTCGTCCGAGCTCGCCACAAGGGCCACGATCAGCGGCGGCCAGCTGTTGCTCCTGAACTTGCGGATCGCGAGGGCCACCTCGAACCCGTCCATCGTGTGCATCGTCAGGTCCACAAGCACCAGCTGGAAGGACGACTCGCCGCCCGCAAAGGAGGTCATGCACTGGATGCCGGAGCTGACCGAAAAGACTCGGCACCCGAGCTTCTCCAGGAGCTTGTGGGTGACCGCTCTGTTGGTGTCATCACCGTCCACCAGGAGGACATGGAGCCCGTTGAAGTTGGGGATCGGTGATAACCGGTATAGGTCCGAGGATGCTCCTGAGACAGGGGTCACATGTTGCACCTGGAACTGGAGAGCCAGCATGACCGTCTCTCTCAGCCCTTCTGGGTCTGATACGGACCAGATATTACCATTCATCATCTGCAACACAACATAAAGCCTCAAGTCAGCAAATAATTAAATATATAGATTACACATCAAGCAAACGACAGAATAAGATTGAACGCCTAAGTGCCACAGTAATATTTCTCCTGAGGAATGAACTGATGAGCACAAAGATAAAGATAGTTATGGAAAACAAGCACCGGAATTCTTTACAGCCAATCACATCATGTTCACTAATAGTTTCAACAGCATGAACAAGCAGCATAAATGGTTCATTTTTTATTACGGCACCACTGTAACAAAAGTGGCAAAAAAAAAAAATCTTATTTCGCCCAGTTTGAACCACAGTCAAGTGCAGAGGATTTTTCACAGCATTCCGCACAAAGTATGGTGGCAGGAAAATCCAGTGTAATTTGACAGTTTCATAATTGTAACTACACGTCTTTAAAAATAATAATTGTATCTACATGCTAGCCTGAATGTTTAGTTACTGTATGAAAAAAGAAAACAAACTGAAAAAGTGACGAAACAGATGAGGATCGACAACTAGTTAGTTATCTGCCAATATAATCTTCAATAAGCATGGAGTCCAATACACTTGTATAAATAATATGACAGGAGCAAGAGCCATGAATAATATGACAAGGAATGATTAATACCTGCACAATCTTCTTGCACATGTTGAAGCTAAGGCCCATCTCCGAACTGCTAGCGTTCGGCTCTTGACTTATTTGGCTGGCAGACGCACCCAAAAGGCTGTTTCTGGATTTTTTAATCCTAATCTCAAACTTGACACACACATATCCGGCAGAAAAGTTTGCTCTTCGCAGCAGCATCCAGTCCTGATTATTATGCCTCTCATCCATCTCGTTGTAACTATTCACATACAAAGAGAGGCAGCCCGCACGGCATTGATTTATCAGAGTGCCTACCATGTGCAAGACAATATGGAAAACCCTCTTCTCGTCGCCAACGACCCTTTCGGGCAAAGAATTCTCCACTTGAAACTCGAAATCAACCCCCTTGGAGCCACACAGACACCTTACAACGCTGACCGCTTCCTTAATCAAGGAGTGGAGGCTGAATGGCCTCCTCACCAGAGATAAGTGTTCACGGTCCATTGTCGATGTTTGCATGACATCATTCATCAACGTCGAGGCAACACTGGTTGTCTTGACGATGGCGTCCATCACAAGCCTTTGCTCTGGATTCATGCTTTCCTGTTGCATCATCGAGACAAGACCAAGGACCGAGTGCATCGGTCTGCGCATCCCGTCATACATGGCACTCTGAAAGGAATTCCTGGCTTCAGTTGCCATCACAGCCTCATGCTTTGCCTGCAGCAAGTCCCTGTGCTGCTGAGCAAGCTTCTCTCGCATCAGCTGCGACTCCTCCAGAACCGCAGCATGCGAGAGCGCGACCGCCACTTGATCGGCGATCACTTCGACGATCTCCAGCTCCTGCTCACCCCACCCTAGGGAACCATCCTCGGGTAAGACCAACACCAGAATAGCATAGCTCGTTTCCCTCATTTCCGGGGTGCCTCCTTTGAAATTGGACACCCTTAGCATCGGCATCCGTATCGCAGCGACCGCAGCCCCTGCCTCAGGATTGCACCTGCTGGCAGTCCCGAGCGCCGACCCTTCCCCGAGGACCTTTGCGCCCCTCGTCGCCTTTATTTCAACCACGTCCGGGTCACATATAGGAATGGAGCCGCTGTGCGACTCGGTTATCTCCCTTTCTCTGAGATGATGCGTGAGGATCATGTCGGTCCTGGCCTCGTTGGGCATCCACACGGCGCAGTTCTGCAGGTGCAGCGTCTTGGAGAGCTCGACCATGGTGGTGTAGAGGATGGTGTGCCTGTCGAGCGACTTGCGGATCTCCTGGGTGAGCATGCGCACGTGCCAGCTGGCCTCCTCCTGCCTCTTCATCTTGCCCACCTCCTGGTCCAGCTCCCTTGCCTTGATCCTGAGGAAGTTCTCCCTGACCTTGACCCTGAGCAGCTGCGGTATGAGGGTGAGCAGGGTGATGGCGGTGGCGAAGGAGACGAGGGCGGTGAGGAACTTGGCGACGGTGAGGGCGAGGACGAGGTGGAAGGAGTGGGGCTCGTAGGTGAAGACGTTGATGAGGTGGGTGAGGCCGCAGAGGACGATGAAGGCGCCGAACTGCAGGACGATCCACTTGAGGGGGAAGAGGTCGGAGCAGGTGGTGAAGTAGAGCAGCTCGAGCGGGATGGAGAAGTAGGCGGTGGCGATGAGGAAGTCGCTGACTTTCTGGCACTGCAGGATGTTGTCGGTGCTCCACAGGCTGCCCTCGTCGGCGTCGTCGCAGCCGCCGCAGTGGGTGAAATCGCCGGTGGCGGCCTGCGACAGCGGCGGCAGCAGCAGCAGCAGCAGCAAGATGAGGCAGCATGGGAAGGGGATTGCTCTTGCTGCCATGGGCTCTACCATACATACCAGGGTTCATTCATTCATTCAGACCAGATTCAGATTCAGAGTAATATGTTGATTTTGTGCAACAATTGACTCTTGTGGTATCAAATCAAAATCAATTGGTTGATTCCTCCTGACTGACTGACTGACTGACTGACTCAAGGAAGGAAGGAAGGAAGTCATGAATTTGGGTTTGCCTCTGCTCTGCAGTGAGTCATCAAATGCTCAAGCAGTTAGTAACAATCAATCAAATGAATAAAATGAATGAACCAATCGCAAATCTTTATTTATTTTTCCCTGCCAATAACAAGTAATAAGTGAGAAACAGAAAAGCAACAAGATCTATCTGTCCAGAAGAGAAGAGAAGAGAAATCCTCTGACCAAAATTCATGTCTTTGGTTCTTTCTTTCTTTCTTTCTTTCTTTCTTTCTACTAGGATAGGATAGGATAGGATAGGAATTCATTCAGGAACGAAATCCGAGTAAATAAAATAAAAGCTACTCCGAACTTATACTAGTAGTGTACTCCATATGGCAGTATATGATATAATGATAATAATAAGAAGAAATAGTAAAAGCTACGGACCTGCGGCGTCCGTCCGTCCAGCCACAAATTACATCCCTTATTAAGCGGAGGCGGAGGAGGAGGAGGAGGAGGAGGAGGAAGAGGAGCGGTACCGCCGGCTTGTCGCGCGCTTGGGTGCGCGGAGGTGATGGATCGAATCCAGAGAGCATTAGCGGGTGGATCCAGAGAGCAAGAAGAAGGGAAGAGAAAAGGAGATTCTCATCTCCTCCTCCTACCGATTTCCCCTCCCTTCCCTTCCCACTCCACCGGTGCGGTGGGGGATGGATGGATGGGGGGGGCGTGGTTGGTGGGCTACAGTAGGGTAGAGTAGGAAGCGGAAGCAGAGTGGGAGTGCGGGTGCGAGGTGAGGAGGAATGGAGGGAGGAGGGGAGCCGCCGGCCGGACCAAGGCAAGGCAAGGCAACAAGGGGATGGGAAGATGGGTTGGAAGAAAACCACGGCAAACAAAGCAGCAGCTCCTGGTTTGGTTTGGTTTTGCAACAGTCAGTCAGGAGGACCAGCTCACATTTTCCTCCAGCTGAGCTACCAACAAAAATCTGAAATTTGGAGCCCACCTCACGCACCAAATTATCTACCATGCAATTTTTTATTTTTGAATTTTTTTTATTTCTTTTGTATTTTTTCTGATTTTGTTTTTCATGAACGGGCGCAGATGAGCTGTGCTCACAAATGGATATTCGATGCCTTGAAAGAAAATGAGGTCTTTTCTTTTCTATACCTCTCATCTGGCCGAACGTAACACATGCTATCATATCTTTTTCAAAGCTCGGATCAGCACTTGTTCTACTATCGTAAGGACTTTTGAATATTCCTATAAAGAAATGTTAGTATTTCGTAGTTTATGAATACATTTCATTCACCCTATTTCTATTTGTGTGCATTACAGTATTATAATGAATGCATAAACCCAATATGAACACTAAATTCAAAAATATACTGGAAAATTCAAAATAAACCTGGGATTTTGGCATATCAATCCTGAGACGTGCGCAATATACTCCCGTGTGAAGTTTCATGAATAAATTACATCCGTGGTATTCTCAATAAAGAAAAAGACAACAAATTCCTATGTATAAAAAGAAACTATTTGGATGGATCGTAGTTTAGACTGAGTTTCTTCCACATGGATATATTTTCTGCTATTTTTTGCGAAACTTCAGACGGGGTGGATAGGGCAGCCAAATTTGATATCACAAGATTCCAGTTTCTTTTTTCAAAAAAAATTCTGGTGTTTTAAAATTTAATAATCATATGGGGAGTGGAGCAATCAGGATCTCCTGTGTATTTTCCCTAATCCTCACTCATATATACTTTTCCCTTTCTACAACTAAACATGAAGCGTTCTGCGTGTGCTGTTGGCCCTATAGTGACGCATACACAAAGTATATAATAAATTATTAATAAGCTCTTTTTAAATATAATTGAAACACATCATTTAAACCACATAATTTTCAAAATGCATCATCCATAAATGTTTAAAGTGCCGGAAGCGATTTTCTCAATAGTATTTCACTCCAATTTGTATCCAATGGTGTCAGGGTCGCTTTAAGTGAAGCTCCAGTCACTTTTTTTGCTCAATGGTATTTCGGTCACTACAAGTGAAGTTTCTACTTCTTTCCATTTTCGTTTATATTTGTTTACTATTTTAGTTTGTGTTCATTGCAACAACACCCTTGTTGTGCAATTGCACTTTTCTTTGTTCTAGTTGAACTTTCACCTTTTTAAATATTTTAGTTTGCATTTGATGTAATTGTTTTTTTGTGTGGTTGTACTTAACTATGGTACCGTAGAACTTTCAATTTCTTCTAATATCTATTAATATTTTTTAATTGCACTATTTTGTGCAACTGTTCTTTAATGAGCTCTTTTAGGGTGATTGGCGAGTTACAACTCGTAATTTCATGTAACTCCACCTCCAATTTTTACTGACCGTTAGATCTGGGAAATTAGTTAAAGAATTATTTTTTGGTCAAAAGGGTAGAATGGTAAAAAAGTTCCTCCCATCCGTTCTACAGGAGGATTAGCCCCCCGTCCCCCACGCACATCGTTGTGTTTCTCGTCGCATAGCCGCCGCCGCCCTTTTCGCCATTCCGATCGAGAGATCCCGCGGCGGCCCCGATCGAGGGCAAGCACCAGCGGCCCGCCTCCCTGGTTTCGATCTGCTCCTGCCACCAGGGTTCCGGGGATCCACTGCGGCACGCCAGCCAGCCGAAGTCTCCCTTGCCCCCCACCCCCACCCCCCCCCCCCCCCCCCCCCCTGCAGTGCCTCCCTCCGTCAAGCAGCCGGCGACGCCCATCAACGCCGGCGAGCAAAGACCTTTCCCTCCCCTCTGTATTTGCGCAGCCGGCCACCTTACGTAGTGCATCTGGGAATCCTTGATCCATAGCAGATTCTGAAATTTTAACTTGAGTCCAAAGTTGCAGCATGATTTAGTTTGCATGGTTCTGCACCTGCAGATTCTAGGTGATTTTTAAACTGTTTGTGTGATTCATTTTGACATTTAGTATCCCGTCGACAAAATTATTTGCTGCATTCCAGACTATGTCCAACTGAATTCAGTACAACGCTCTGAAATGTCTAGACTATGTTCAGTTATATTCAGATTTTGTTAAGCTATGTTCACTAAATTTAATCAATTCAAAATATGGTATACACTTTCTTTGTTCAGACCTTATCAGGCTGTCCAGTTTTGGGACAAAATATATTATCAATGAAATGCTGAACATATGTTGGAGTTGCCCAGGATGAAGAACAAAACTCACGCACACACATATGGTCAGCTCTATGCAGAGCACTCCTGCCACAACCACTTCCAATGCGTACCATTACTGTCAACCGCATAGTCAGATTGCTCAAGTGCTGTACATTCAATTGCCATGCAATGTGGCAGCAAACTGAATTTTCCATGACAAATTAGCATAGTCAGATTACTAAACAGCCAAGGCAGAGAAGACTGATGGTAGGCAGGGTGTGCTTGTCTGTACAAAAAACATCATAGATTTAATGAGTATGTGGGAGGTTGAAGATGATGTTCGATGAGTTCTTGGCTTTCATGAGTATGTAGTCATTTCTCCAGTTGTTGTAATTGAACACATGCATGTGTGTGTCTGCTTGTGTGCCGCTATTAGCCCCCTCCTATAATTCAGAGTTCTTTTACAACAAATCAGAGAAGGGTAGGTAATATTCTTTGCTTGTTTCATGAAATGTGCCTGTGAAAATTTGCATCAATCCATAATGTGGTGAGATTCTAAGTAAAACGGTGGATTAATTGACATTACGAAGATGCTGAAGAGTTAAAAAAAGTATAAGAATTTAGTAAAACTGATCGATTAATTAATCATTCTTGCTGTTTTTGACTGATGCTCAGCTCATGTTGCTAATCATTCTTACTAGTTCTGAATGATGCAAATCATTCTAACATGCATCAGAAATCACCAACCAGTGGCATGGACTGTTGAGTGAGATAACACTGGTTTGGACTGGTGCAGCATATGCAATACAAAAATAGTAAAAGCCAGAATTTAGTATGCGGGCATCAAAGGAACCTTTCATCTAAAGATTGAGCAACAACTCAGAGTTGAAAGCCTATTATTGTAAACATAGTCTCACAATTGTCACTTGAATGAAGTGATTGTTGGTTCGGAAATAATATGAACACTACTTGAGATAATAATTCAGCTCTAAAGCTTGAAATTGTAGAAAAACCAAAGGCCTACAAAAGAGGCTCGTCACTGCTGCCGAAAAGCAATGCCTTCTTCGGATTGTTATCTGCAAGTTTCTTCCTTTTGGGCGATGACCCATATTCGCCCATGTTCCTCTCGCCGATATCCATGTACCCACACGAATATATGTCTTCCTCAGACATGTCCTGTCCAAAAGCATACGAAAGGTATTTAGATCAACATGCAAATGATGTGGCCATTTTTTGTATAATAAGTAGGAACTTGGCAATATAACCAACCTGTTCATACATGTCATCGTCGCTATCATATGAGAATTGTGCATCATCTGAGAATGCACAATTCTTGACAATGTACAAATGACATTTCTTTAGCCCTTCTAAAGCATGCAACATTTCATGACGAGGAGTACTTGAAGTGCTATTGGTGGGACCGCCCAGCTGGCAACCATGTGAACATAGTTTTTGGTTCGGGATACACATACTGGTGATAGCCAAGTGTTGTCATGAGAATCGGCCTTACTCGTTGGGGACGGCTCGTGATGTTAGCATTTCCGGATGACCCTTTGTGCTAAAAGGGATCCAGGGATCAAACAGTGGTACTGGTAGTATCAGACGACTCATGGTGTTAGTGATGTATCCAGAGGACCCGTAGTACTAGACGTGAAGAGCCATGGTCGTAGTACTACTTGTAGTGGATGGCCCACAACTACCGGCCTTACTCGTTCGGACTCAGCAATAATGGTAGTCCATGTCCGAATCACCGTTAACTACCGATAGTCGGGGTCCAGACGAGGAGTACTTGAAGTGCTATTGGTGGGACCGCCCAGCTGGCCACCATGTGAACATAGTTTTTGGTTCGGGATACACATACTGGTGATAGCCAACTGTTTTCATGAGAATCGGTCTTACTCATTGGGGATGGCTCGTGGTGTTAGCATCTCCGGATGACCCTTTGTGCTAAAAGGGGTCCAGGGATCAACAGTGGTACTGTTAGTATCAAATAACTCGTGGTGTTAGTGATGTATCCGGAGGACCCGTAGTACTAGACGTGAAGAGCCATGGTCATAGTACTACTTGTAGTGGATGGCCCACAACTATCGGCCTTACTCGTTCGGACTCAGCATTACGTAGTCCAAGTCCGAATCACCGATAACAACCGGTAGTCGGGGTCCAGACGAGGAGTACTTGAAGTGCTATTGGTGGGACCGCCCAGTTGGCCACCATGTGAACATAGTTTTTGGTTCGGGATACACATACTGGTGATAGCCAAGTGTTGTCATGAGAATCGGTCTTACTCGCTGGGGAAGGCTCGTGGTGTTAGCATTTTCGGATGACCCTTTGTGTTATTAGGGGTCTAGGGATCAACAGTGGTACTGGTAGTATCAGATGACTCGTGGTGTTAGTGATGTATATCCGAAGGACCCGTAGTACTAGACGTGAAGGGCCATGGTCGTAGTACTACTTGTAGTGGATGGCCCACAACTACCGGCCTTACTCGTTCGTACTTAGCATTAATGGTAGTCCAAGTCCGAATCACCGTTAACTACCGGCAGTCGGGGTCCAAACGAGGAGTACTTGAAGTGCTATTGGTGGGACCGCCCAGCTGGCCACCATGTGAACATGGTTTTTGGTTTGGGATACACATACTGGTGATAGCCAACTATTGTCATGATAATCGGTCTTACTCATTGGGGATGGCTCGTGGTGTTAGCATCTCTGGATGACCCTTTGCGCTAAAAGGGATCCAGGGATCAACAGTGATACTGGTAGTATCAGATAACTCGTGGTGTTAGTGATGTATCCATAGGACCCGTAGTACTAGACGTGAAGAGCCATGGTCATAGTACTACTTGTAGTGGATGGCCCACAACTATCGGCCTTACTCGTTCGGACTCAGCATTACGTAGTCCAAGTCCGAATCACCGATAACAACCGGTAGTCGGGGTCCAGACGAGGAGTACTTGAAGTGCTATTGGTGGGACAGCCCAACTGGCCACCATGTGAACATAGTTTTTGGTTCGAGATACACATACTGGTGATAGCCAAGTGTTGTCATGAGAATCGGTCTTACTTGTTGGGGACGGCTCGTGGTGTTAGCATTTCCGGATGACTTTTTGTGCTAAAAGGGGTCCAGGGTTCAAAAGTGGCACTGGTAGTATCAGATGACTTGTGGTGTTAGTGATGTATATTCGAAGGACCTGCAGTACTAAACGTGAAAAGCCAAAGAGATCGCTTAAGCCCGCATGCAGGCCAGAAACAGACGTGGCAGATACTTAAAAAAATACTTAAAGAAAAAAGAAACATACGCGCCAAAAGAAACATACGTGCCATCCAATTTTAGGCTCGTAGATGGATTAACATTTATCACACGCGTATCTATCGGCCCTCCCAAAATCCACTCCCACCTCCCCTATTATCTGCAACAGCCTCCGATCCAACTGGCCTAGCCGGCTCGAACGCCGATTCCCCACTCATATTCCGGACGCCGTCCCACACGCGACCTTCTCCTCCAAGGCCAGTCCCATCAAACGCCGTCGCCCTGTTCACCGGCTGTATCGGAGCCGCCGTCGTCACCCACGGGAACGGAGCCGCCGGCGACCGCCCATCTGACCTGCGGAACACGACGTCAGTCCACACGTTGGATTTAAGGTGAGAATGCCCGCTCTTGTCATGAGTTAGAACTAAGGCAACAGATGAGATGATTTAAAACGAAATAATGGATTCCGCCTATTCCGCGCATGAACCCATCATGAGATCTTATGGGTTTTTCTCTGAATTTTGCTCCGTCCACAGCATCGTGCTCCTACATGATTATGTTGGAACGGAGCCGCCGGCAACCACCCCACCCGGCCTATGTGATACGACGGTACTGCTTCCTCTTCATCCACTCATCCGCTTCATGGTGAGAACGCCTGATCTTACACCTGTTAGTCAACAGTGAGGTCAACATAATCCAAAACTCTATACAAATATCAAATGGCAGAATCATTCAGTACGTACCACGTATTATATTCACATAAACGAAAGTAGAGAAAATTGATCCAGTCTATCTTTGTGCATATTTTCCAGGAATGACTAGCTCTTCCTATAGTTCTGCACTAAGAGGCCATCTGCACTAAAACTGGTCTTGGAGGGCTAACACAGATGAAGTCAGTGTCTCTCCGGCGTTATATGTTGGTGCTACTAGCCAAGAGCTACATCAGCAAAAAGCAGAGTATTCACATTGCTGGTAAGGACATTCCTATAACTCCAACACATGTGTATGAATTAATGGACCTTCCAAATATATAGGAAGAGCTGTAAACCTGTTAAGCGCTTATCAAACAGACGGAAGACTTAAGCTGAGTGGCCTTGATAAGAAAATTAAAGCCTCCAAAACTCCAGATGATCATTTCATCAGGCGCTTTGTTTTGTATGCTATTGGCACTATATTAGCACCCACGGTACAGGATTACGTCGACACCAAATATTTCGTCCTTGTACAGGACGTCGCAAGAATTCCCAATTTTAACTGGGGATGTTTCACACTGAACCATTTGTTGACATCCATCAATACTTTAAACTATATTGATCAAGTGAATCTACAAGGAAATCTAGCTTTGCTCCAAGTAAGTGCTACAACACTAGTTGTCATTCTACTATTATTTATATGAAGGGGTAAAATTGCTACTCAACCTAGGTTGTCCAAGCTGGAGGACGAAGTTGGAGACCTCAAAAAGGAACTCCAGGTAAGCGGATACTACAACATCAATTTTACCCATGACTTCCTATGTTTTCATCTATGCATTTCATGTTACAGGAATTAAGATCCAGGCAATGGCAAGTTCCCATCAACTTCTACTGGAACACCTAGTGCAAAACCCGTGGTGCAAAACAAGGAGTTGGACCAAGACTATTCCTGCGGGGCGTACACTAAAATACTTAACTTCAACTTTACATCACAGTTATTCCTGCGGGGCGTACACACTCAAATACATGTTGACATGGGAGGGAGATAAAATTACCGATGATTTCACACAGGTCTGCCTAACACTAAATTACATTTGCAATCATGCACTACCTATGCTTCACCGCTATCCCAACCTATGTGTCGCTATCTAATTCAGGCAAAAATACATATTTTCAGCTGGAAAATATGTTCAAGCTTGGTGCATTCGGATTGCAACAAGCTTCGGAAAAAATCATACAAGAATCCTATAACGGTAAGTTCTACACAACTAGCATTTCATGTCATGTAGTTCCTACCCTTCATGATTGAATGTAACGCACCACTATTTCCTCTACAGAAGGACGAGTATGAAGCCAGCATTCCATAGGAACAGAAAGGTGCAGACGACGACGTCATGATTGTCATCAACCCTGATGTTACAAACAAACCAGAGACATCCGGTGCCCCAAAGCGTAAACGTGGACGCCCGAGGAAGAATGCCCCTCCTAGTAATCCAGTGAAACAACAATTTGACACCATGTACCATTTTTTACTGACATAGACATGTCAGACAAGAGTTGGTACATTGTAGCTTGTGTTTTGCATCAAAACTAACGCGATACATGGAGCTAACAAATTTACAACTAATAAATCTAGGTCTAAGTCTATTGGGTAACAATACGGAAACAGACGTCCCATCTAGCTTTACTCTAACAGAGTTCTGCTTACTAACTAGACAACTAGCACAACAATGAGAACCAGGCAAGCAGCATAAGATCATCAAAGAACAAACGGATGCTAAACTTGCTCATTGGCAAAATAGGTTGTGCACGCGAACATGACAGAGATGACTAAAATAGGGGCCACACTTCTTTCCATATTTGTGCAGAATGATTATGGCTAAGGCATGATAATGCACTTGTAGCAACGCGTGCAAAGCGGGCAAGAAATTCATATAAAGTAGGCATTCTTCCAAATTGAGTCAATTCTGGTTTTCGAAGATATACTATACATAATTACTGTCCATTTTATACGGCGACATACATTGCCTAAATAATCAGAACTATGTTTGAGGCTCGGGTCATGTACGTCTTGAGCTCCTGATTCACCTTCTCCTCGTCCCACATGAACACCTGGATGTTCTGCACCCACTCGAAGTACCTCACCATCACTCCGCCGGAGTTGGCCATGATGTCCGCTAGGACCAGCACGCCCTTCTCTGCACCATGAACATGTACATTTCTCTACTATAAGTCAATGTGTGAAATGTGTCAACAAATGCAGCTTAGTTTTGTGGCAAAATGTTGGTGTTCTTGCCTCGTCGGCCTCGGGGTCTGTTGGGTGGTTAGCAGCCTCGATGATGTATTTTGCTTTGATGGCATCAACATTGTCCCTAGGAGAAGAAGAAAAACTGAAGATAAACGGTACAATTACAATAGGCAGGTATTGCAGATTTTCTTAAGAAACCGAAGTGTCAGACTCCATTCGCAACTTCCATTAGAGATGTCTAGTCCATTCTGGGAAAGCTTTCCATGTTAATTAATGTGTGGACTGCTGATACATACTATGTACTAAATATGCAAGTTCAGAAGATGGTGCGTTCTGAATACTAAAGATAAATGTGGCCAGACAGAATAGTCAGGTTTTGCGAAAAATAGTCAGGTTTTGCAGATTTGCTTAATAAACCAAGGTTTCAGACATGACTATCAACTTCCATTTTGCAGAGAACTAAAGCAATAGAACACTCACTATCAATGGAACGAAGTCGTCATTGCTGTCACAAATTCCTGTATTTTTCTGAGGAACATCAGCAGCGAACTCCTCATCCTACAATTGCCAAATTTTTATTATCGCGTCACGAGAAGTTCAAAATTAGTAAAGAAAAAAATGTATAGATAATATAGTCTAATAACATGGAGGATGCTATGCGGTCGCTGTGTACTTGTACTACTTGCTGCAGTACTAATGAGCCCTATAAGAAAATACATAAGCAGTTCATTTTCAGTTTGTCTGACGGTTCCACAAGGTAAGCGTGACCGAAGATTCAGAAAGAAAAGAGAGAAGGCAAATGAAATGGTTGAAAAAAAAGGGGTACTGAATTTGCCTCATAACAATCTCAGTACTTGAGCTTTCGCCCAATGCTCGATTCATCGACCGAGCAACCAACCAACCAACTAACTAACTAACTGATAAAAGCGGCTTCCTATATTTATTCTTGTTGATGTATGAGAACATGCATTTGATACTCTGAATCCTGGAAGAATAGACGTGCCTGAATGCAGACATATGAGATCAGATGGTTCCATGAAGGTTCTTGCCATCAGCTCAAAAGCACCACCATCATCATCAGCCGCCGCCGCCGCCGCAGCAGCAGCAGCGATGTGCCTACTGATGCTAATGACATCATCAAGCAAAGAGAGCCTTCGATGCGCCAATGACATCTTCTGCCACATCTTGGCCTTGGCAGAATGGGGGGAATCACCCGCCGGCGTCCCTCCCTTTCCTTGGAAATTATTCAGGGAACAAAGGAAGAGTAATTGTTATGCGTGTCTACTAGTAGGTACTAGTAGAGGACCAAAAAGAAACACACATATAGTTTAGTAACGTAGAAAACAGATGCTTTCAGCACGTATTGGTACTGTCGCTGCAGTGCCAATGAGATCAACAGAGGGGGATGAAGGGGGGAGCAAGAGACGGTACGTATCATGTCCTCGGGCAGGATGAGCTGCACTCCGGCGGGGCCGGTGTCAACTGGGCGACCTCGACCAGCAGCGGCGACTGCAGTATAGTTAAGGTCGACGACTAGATGCAGGCGTTGGGGACGACCTACTCCGGGCGCGGCTGCTCCCCCTCCTCGGCGGCACGGGCGGACTAGACCTCTTCTTTGTGAGGCCGACGTCAGCAGGGGGACATGGTTGCGCGGGCCCGTGGAGATATCTCCCCCACGCGTGGAGCTCGTCCGGCGACGCCCCTGAAGATGCCCCCGCCACGACCACCCGCCTCCTCCACTGAAGATGCCGCCGCCGCTGAAGATGGACGCCGATCTGGTCGAGGACTCAGCTGTGAGGAGAGGAGCGGGGAGGATAAGACGCAGGAGAAGCGGCTGAGCCAGCGGTGCAGCGACCCGGGAGAGGAGGAGGCGAGCGGAGACGGGATCGACACAACGGGGAACAAGCGTGCGGGGCTAGGTTTTCTTTTCCTTTTCTCCTAGCGCTGCACACTAAATTGGACAGATCTACCCTTTTAGAAATTGATTAGCCCCACCATAATTTTGTAATGGTCCCACAAGTATTTGTAATTTCATGTAATTCTAGTATCGTAACTCCTCGTAACTCCTATTTCTCCACCGTTTGATCGCAGTGAATGGACGGCCCCTAAATTCGCCAATCACTGTAACAGTTGTATTCTTTAATAGTGTGGTACTATACACACACCCCGCTTAAATTAATTGGGACACAGTAAAATGTGTACATGCATATGTTTTGATATTCATGAAAAACAATAGAAATAACACAACAATATTGCTCATCCAAGGCCACATCTTGATTTACATAGTTTTTACAGCCTTATGAACTTGTGGTAATCTCCTTGTCGGTGAACACATGGCATGTTGGATACACGATTAGATATTGTCACCCTCTGCCATGAAACCAAAGTTGCGCACCCATTTAGTCTGTAGATGCACATGTAGCGGGAACCTGTATGGCCACTCCTTTCGAACACTACATTGAGTCGAATAATAAAAACAATAAGATTTAGCGTACATGTAGGATTAAATATATGGACTGAATCAGGGACTGATAAGGTCTTAGCGCTACATGCATATTGCTAATAGGAAATGGGAACAACACATTCAGGTCTTCCAATTTTCGACAATCAAAGTGCTCTTTCCATTTTTCTTCCACCTAAAAAGTACTGGGTATTTGTATATTCCACCTTAGAGAGTGTTCTATTTTGTTTTATAACCTTGGTAGTCTTCGACAAACAACTACTCTACCAACATCTGAGCCGGGCCACATTTCATACCAGCCGTGGATACGAGATGGGCCATTTTCAAGCACTCCGTAGGAAATCATAACAACAATCCAAGAGGGTTTTATTTAACCCACATTGTATAACCCCCAACAAAAAAACCATATATTGTTCCATACCCTATTTTTGTTCGGACTACCGCGTTTTCGATATTTGTTCTCTACCTATCCCCTATCTACCCAAATCGATCTAGAGTTCGCCTCATTCTCGTCCTCCGACTCTCTCTCTCTCTCTGTGTGTGTGTGAGTGGCCTGAAATGGAAATTTTAAATACTAAAATATTAATGGAAATTTTAATACAAGTTACGAACGACACACATATCATAGTTGTCACCGCCTTTTGTAATGCTTGGAAACACCTCAATTAATGCCGGCCTGCGATTGAATGTCGACATGGTTTGGCATCAAACCGGCCGGAGTGATGTTCATGTGGCATCCAAGAACCTTTGCCGTTGGTGTGGGCCCTAATTAAGATCATTGTTCTGTGCTTAGAGGGAGTGTAGTAGGTAGGTAGAGCATTACAAATAAATTTATCCTAAACCAAGTTTTGCAGCATGCATATATATTTTTCAGCTAGCTAGCATGCAGCTCTTGGATGTTAAAAGGGAAAAAGAAGAAAAAGGAAAGGATAGGCTTGGCTTGGCTGACTATGCATGCATGTCCTCTTTCTTTCTTTCTTGCAAATATATAAATGAAACAGCACACGTGAAACACACCTAGTACTACAGTACTACAGTACGTACGTACTTTAGACTGCACCTACTTACAATTAAGCCAGCATGCATTCATCTGGATCTGCCAAGAAAAAAACCGGCGGGGGCTAGGCAAAGCATCATGGTCTGGTCGTTGCTGACGGCACTGGCGGCGCATGCATTGCAGGCCCGGCCGACACACAACATGCCATGCCATGCCATGCCATGCACCAGTCGATCGAGATTAAGATGGAGGCACACAACACTGACCGGTGACTGCTACGACTCAGATCTCTGCATGCATGCATGGTGCAATGCATGGAAGTGGAACCCAACACATGCATGGTTGGTTGGCAAAGCTATCATCTCATCTCATGGATCACATGCATGCATGGTTAGGGCATCTCCAGCCGCGTCCCCAACAGGCCCTCCCCAGGCGATTTTGCCGCGCCGGCGCTGAAAAAAGGCCCCAGTCGCGCCTCCGGAAGCCCGTTTTTCGCCGGCTCGGGCCAAAGCTGGTGCCGGCAGACCCAGGCCGAACCCGGCGCCCTGGGGGGCGCTTGGGGAGCCGGCGCAAGCGAAAAAGGCGCGTGGGCCCGCACTGGAGGCGACCCGAGGGCCTTTTCCCGCCGTTTTGTCGATGCTTTTCTCACTTCTCTCCCGCTCGCTCGCCTTCCTCCCGCCATTCTCCCCCCTTTCTCCCGCCAACCCCCGCTCGCCTTCCGCTGCCATGCCGCCGAAGAAGTACTCCATGCCGCGCGCGGCGGCGACCGTGACTGGCGCCGTGACCCAACCGAAGCAGAGGAAGCCGAGGGCGCCGCCATCGAAGCCACCGGGCCTGTCGAACGCCGAGTAGAGGGTGGAAGTTCAGCGGCGAGAAGCAGTCACCGCCGACAGGCGGAACAGGGCGATAGCCAAGAAGGCCCGCGATAACACGGCGCGCGCGGCGGCGTCTTCCTCATCGGTCGATGCGGGGATGAATCCGCCCGTCGTCAGCCACGCCCAGTACGCGCCCTGGGGACAGCAAGGCGCAGGATCTCCATGGGGTTCATCGTCGCCCGGCTACGCCGACGGCGACGCGTACGGTGGGTTCAACCCAAACGTGACCTTCCCCCATGGTCACCCGCTACGCGCACGCCCTCGCCCGCCTTCGTCGGCGTGCAGTACCCTCCATACAACTACTCGCCGCCCGCCGCCTACGCGACCACACCGACGCCCCATCTCTACCGTGGTTCGCTGCCCTTCTCGCACCTCGGCGACGCCGACGACACGGGTGCCGACATGGACGACATCATCGCGACAGGATCGGCCGCGGCCGCCTCGTCTCCCGGGTTCGCCACCCAGGACGAGGTAGTGGACCTCAGCGGCGACATGGAGGCCGAGCTCGGCTACGTCTACGGCGACGACGCGCAGGAACCCGAGGAGGAGGAGGAGGACGAGGAGGAGGAGGAGGAGGAGCCGGCTCCTGTTCCGACGAAGGGGCGCCAGAAAAAGAAGCGGGCGGCTAGGTCGGGCGAACCGCGCATCAAGTGGACGTCCAGGGAGGAGGAATGCCTCGCCGAAGCGTGGAAAGTCGTCTGCCTCGACCCGACCACCGGCGTGAACCAAAGCTTGGAGACGTACTGGGACCGCATCAAGGCCGAGTTCGACGAGAGGAAGCTCGTCGATCCCTACTTCAAAGGCGTCTACATGCAGCGCGGGTCCAAGGCAATGGCGAACCATTGGGGGCGTATCCAGTTGGCGTGCAACAAATGTCATGGAATCATCGAGGAGGTCGCGGCTCGCCCAGAGAGCGGCGCCAGCGTTGAGGATCAGGTACGCATGCCGTTCGCCCGCACATCTTCGTCCCCTACGCCCGCCGTTCGCCAACTATTCGTCCGTCCGCGCAGCTGCTGCGCATGTTCGCCATGTTCCGGGGTGACAACCAAGACGCCGACTTCAAGCACCTCCACGTCTACAAGCGCATTGACAAGTGCGAGAAGTGGGCGGAAGTCCGGCGTGCCCTCGACAAGGCCAAGGAGACGTACAAGCCGGACGCGCCGACTCCAGGCGCGTCGGAAGGGCGGCCGGACGGCCACAAATTGGCCAAGAAGGGAAAAAACGCCGACGCGGCAACCGCGCGAGTGCAGGAGTCCATCGAGCATTGCCTCGCCGACGCCCAGGCCCGGGCCGTCCTACGCGAAGAGAAGACCGAGGCGCGGTGGTCGGCGCTAATGAAGAACAACGCCATCAAGCTCGACCTGCTCCGGACGAACGTTGCCGCGAAGAAGAGGAACACCGACATGGCTTTCCTGATGGGCGGGGCTGACATGCTCCAGAGCAACGACGAGAAGCTCAAGGCGTGGTACCTGGTACAGCGCGGCCTCATCCTGAACGAGCTGCCGACGGCAACGCCGACGACGCCCACGGCCACACGGACGCCAAGCCCGAGCGAAGACTCTACATCGCCGCCCAGCAGTGTCGAAGCCGCGCCGACGCAGCCCAACACCGAAGCAGCTTCGACGCCGCGGAGCTCGCGCACGCCGACTCCGCCAACACCTGGGACCAACCCCGCCGAGTGAACCAACCCGCCGAGGCGGCGGCGCTCTGTTTTTTTGTAACGCCTGACTATGCCCGATCGCCGGATTTGCGGCGTCTTTTGAGAGCGGGAACGACCAAATTTGAATTTACCGCGTCCTGGGGCCGGCGCGTGGGTGCGTGACTGGGAACTAGCTCGCCCCCAGGGGCCGAATTAGCGCCGGCACGCCCCCCAGGATACCCAATTTAGTCGCCCTGGGGGCCGAACGGCTGGAGATGCCCTTAAGCTCAATGCTTCCCTTCCTACTAACACATGCGCACTACAGTGCTTCTAGCTAGTCAAGCACGTGCTGGGATTTTATCGCCCCAGCGTTTCAAATAAAACAACTCACACACCCAACTAACACGGCCACTGTTCGGAGATGGACTTTTATCACCCCCCCCCCCCCCCCTCCCGGTTCCTAAATATAAGTCGTTGCGGGAGTGTAAACTAAACTCCTCCAGCGACTTATATTTCGAAACAGATGTAATAGTATATATATATATATATATATATATATATATATATATATATATATATATAGCCTTTGATTTTATTTTACAACCCGGCCGCTTACATGATTGTTGTAGAAATACCGAGTATATATAGTATAGACTACCACACACAAACACACACCAATATAGCGCCTATAAAGATTCACACACAAAAAAAGAGAAAAGAAATCGCTCCCTTATAGTTATGGAGTTTCAAAATAGACAAAGTCATGACATACGTCTCACTGTTGATGAAAACACTGCAAGGAATATGTAGCCTATTCTTTTTCAATAATAGTAAAACACGGCCGGATCTATGCATGGGTACTATGATCTATCAACATATGAAATGAAACATTATATTATGCGCATCGATCGAGTTGAACCTTAGTTGTAAAACATGGCATGATCAAACTTGTTAATTTATAAGCGTAGCGTATGTGGTCTTATGCGGTGGTGACAATTGTCTTGGTCTCATCGCGCATGTCACACATACTACTACTAGAGTACTAGTAGGAGTAGTTTATAAACACCAACTAAGTAATCAGCTTAGGTCAGGATAGCTAGAAAGTAGACAATGACACGTTCATGCATCTGCTGCTTGCTCGACTGTACCTTGTGCTAATATAATTTGCTTTACGTAAGTGACGACGTGACACTCTCCTTGGAACTTTGAATGAATGCATGAATGTGTCGCTCTCCCTTGGATTCTTTCCTTCCATTCCATCACTAAATTACCAGTATTTAACACGCTCCAACTACAAGGAGCCGCCATTTAATTACTATACTAGTAGTTAAATTAACAATGCTGGTAGACCACCATTCAATACAGTAACATATACTCCCTCTGTCCTAAAATAAGTGTCCCAACTTAAGTGCTGGTAGTAGATCGTTCAAAACATCCACTGGTACTCTAATTTAATTCAGATGGCCGGCCGGCAAACACGACGCACATAGGCAAGTTTTTCGAGATTACCTCTCTGCTAATTGGTACTCCCTCCGTTTCATAATATAAGATTTTTTTTATACTAATAAGAGTAGTTAGTTTGAGGATGATAGCATCTCTAAGAGACCACCAAAATATCTACTTCCTCCATCCCATAATTAAAGCAAAAACGTCTTATATTACGGAACGGAGGGAGTAATTATTTGGGCGGTCGAAAAAAGTAACAAATGTGCTTCCACTATGCTCCTCCTCCGCCTGACTACCAGTCCCCTCCACCCCTTTCTATTCGATATAGACAGGCAATAACAAGTGGATCCCACCTCGTCAGTGGGACATATTTTTTAAAATTTTGTTTTTGTTCCATGATGGTCATACAGGAGCTCATGACGGCCGAACTTGTACTCGCGATGGTTGGAGAACAACAATGACGATGGGCAGAGGACGATACCAACTGCAACATGCGGAGGCAGAGGGCGACAATTATGATCTCTTGCTCAACGCCGACATAGTGGGGGCAGCTCAAGAGTCGATGGCAGCTAGTGGTAGGAATTTGATGTGCCGTAGAAAAGTTTCATGTAGGAAAAACTCCAATGAAGTTCATGGCAAAGAATAAAAATCAAGGATAAAAAGAATGTGAATAGTAACTTGTATATAGTGTTGATTTTTTGTTTCCATTCAGAATACCATGAAAGTCATTCCGTTTAGTTTTATACGAGTACAACAGAAGGTCAAGTTTGTTTTCAAAAATATTTCAGAATTTTTTGCTTTTTTGCAATTACTAAATTATTTTGTCATATCAGATGCATATACATCCGAGAGGAGTGACACCCTAAAAACATAGGTAGCGAGATATGACATGTATAGTCTGTATTAGCATCAGAAAAATAAAAATGGACACCCTAAAAATATAGGTAACGAGAATGGTACGTATAGTCTGTATTAGAATCGGGAAAATAAAAATGGACACGTGACAGTTTATATAACTAGCTTAGAGTGGGTATTAGAGATGGAATTGGCAGTGCTTTGAGCCTTTGACCATCTACGATTATGATGGACATGTTGATTATGATGGAAAATGGACATGTTAGTCAAGTTTATCTTCTTTATGTATTGATTTGAGCATTGATTTGATTTAGATAATTATGATGAATACGAGTTCAACTAGTACCACTTTGGATAGAGCAGGTCAGCAGACTGGATGCAGTGTTCCAGTTGGGACCAGACGTCACGTTGCCACGTCAGTTTTTTTAGTGGTTGGGCTCCTCCCGCTTCATATATTTCAAACTGCCGATATCTATCAATCAGTGCACGCACGCATGACACGTTAATTTGTCACTAGTCAGCAAATTAATTTTTTTAACAAACGGGTCGACTTTACAAACTAACCGGAGCTTAGATGGTTAAATTCCTTGTGGTGAAATTTCAAATTCTAGACTTGGAATTGATGCTCGCATTTTTCTGAATTTATTTTCAAGCTTTTCGGCGAAGTCTGTGCAAGGGGGGGAGTGTGCATGCATGCGTTCACAGGGCTGCGTGTACATGTGTATGTTGTCATCTACGATTGTACTATGTTAAAAAAACAAACGTTGGATTTTATTAACTCAAAATGAAGCATCAAGGAATACAAACACAATCAGCACACACCCTGCCTCTGTACAAATATGATGCACACAGCCAACACCAAGGCACACACACAATAAACCACACCGACAACTAGCAAAGTCAAATAAGACCAAAGCTACGCCAAGAAAGATAAAAATAGAAGGTATGCACCGAATGAATTGTTGGAGCAATCAAATGGCGCACAACAACGAACAACAATGTTTACCACTATCCTTGACAATGCATATACTGTGATAAAAGTTCTCAAAAAGCAATGTCTTCAAGAAGGGAAACGACGTGCCCGTGTCGCTGTCGTGAATCTAACCACTAAAAGTTACTCCCTCCGTTCCAAATTACTTGTCGCAGAAATGGATGTATCTAGAACTAAAATACATCTAGATACATCTATTTCTGCGTCGAGTAATTCGAAACGGAGGGAGTAGATGTGAAACTTTAATTTCACCCTGAAGAGCAAGTCCCAACAATCTTCATGCAAAGTCTTCAACAAGTGGGCATGTAAACAACGCTTTTGTCATGTACAACCAAGTAAGGCCAGACCTAGGTGTATACCCCAAAACTCGAGACCCGGTACTTGAAGAGCACAACCGATCTGTAGTCACCTTGTGTTGTTGTCTAATGCCAGCATATTAATTAGTTATATTAATAAAATAGTGTTTGATGGAACTAACGCATTAACTTGTCCGAACGGTGCAGAGAAGGATCGAGCTAGGAAGAGGAAGGTTGTCACTTGTGTCTGTCTCACTTTTTGAGGGGGGGTTTCACTTCTCCTCTTCAAGGGTGAGGGCTTCTCAATGGTAAGCGACCTTCTCTTGCCAATTCCTAATTCCTACATAGTAGTTAATGCGCCAGTTAAAGGCCTACTGGTAGTTGGCGCCTATGTGCGATAGTTAGCGCTGGTCCAAAATAAGCCTCTCCCCATCACTCCTTTTGGTAACCTTCTAGAAGATTAAGTTCTAGTTATTCTTCTCTGGTTTCTCTGGTTTTGTGTCTTAATGGTTTTTGCAGGTTTTTCTCTTTTTTCCCTTTTTTATTTTTTCAAATGCATGAACATTTTTACCATTCGTCAAATTTCCTTAAATTTGTGAAATAATTTCAAATTCATAAAAAAATAATTTTTTGAAAATTTTAAAATCCGCAAACTTTTTAAAACATTTTGACAACTTTTTCCAAATCCATGAACATTTATTCAATTTTGTGAGCCTTTTTTCGAATTTTATGACCTTTTTTCAATTTGTGAACTTGTTTCTCTAATTTTGTAAAATTCTTTTAAAGAGCGAACATTTTTGAAATTCACCTTTTTCAAGTTTATGAATCATTTTTACCAAAAAAAATTCAAATTTACAATTTTTCAGGTTCATGATTTTTTTAAAAATTCTATGTTCAATAGTCAGCGGTCAATGGTCCGTCGGTCCACCAAATTAACCTAATACATTAGAGGGAGAACGAGCCAGCTAGGTAAATGCTAGTGGGCCGCGCGAGCGCCAGCGTATCACAAAGCTCCTCTTAGTAAAGAAGGAAGGAAGGAGAGGTCCTACATAACTCCCGTATGCGTCAAGCAAGACAACATTCGCCCGAAGGGTAGTGCAAATGGATAACCAACTTTGCCTGTGACCGATTTTCTAGAAAACTTTCTTTGGTTTGTCATCGGGGTTTTCACCCAAAAAACCAGTTTTGGAAGATACACATTTTACAAACCAATGAAAAAAAGAAAGATATATTTTAAAAAATGTGAAACAATTCTGAATTCTGAACAATTTTATAATTGTACAAAATTACTAAAAGGTGGACACAATTTGAATAATGTGAACAACTTTTGAAAACACGAACATTAATTTTAACAAATATGAATATTGTTTGAAGTAGAGAAAAAACTCAGATACCATAAATGTTTTGAATTACAAATTTTGTAAACAAGTGAACAAAATTTGAAAACGTGAACAATTTTTGAGAACATGCACAAAAGTTATCAAAAATGTAAAGAATTGCAAACAAAATTCAAATTCTGAACAATTTTGCAAAATGTGTTCAGTTTCTGAAATTTACGAACACAATTTGGGAAAAATGAAAATTTTCAAAATCATCAACAATATTTCAAATTTTGAACATTTTTTTTGTAAAATTAAACAAAAAATTGAAATTTTGAATTTTGAAAGTTTCAAATTTATGAAAAAAGCAGCTGAAAACATAATTGAAGAATTAAAATGCCTAAGATAAAAATAAAAAAAGTGAAGAAACCCAGGAAAACCAGGTAAAAGGGAAAAAAATAGAAAAAAAACGTGTGCTCGCTCGAACTGGGCCTTCCCATTTTGCGGTGCTCACTCGCTTCGCTTCAGCAGCACTGCGACTACCCCATGACCTGAATTGTATCCCACAACATGTTGTTTTTGATGAAAGTTTGGTTTTGGTTTTACCTCTCAAAGAAAACGTGACGCACACAGGCAGCAAATAGGATGCCTCAGAAGGAAGGGGAGCTCCTTTTCCAGGCGTGGATTGTCGGATAGTGAGCAATCGCTTTACCTTGCCTCCGACGCGTGCGCTTTGGCTGGATGCTCCTATTCTTTTCCGTTATTTCCCTATTTGTTTATCGTTTTTGTTTTTGTTTTCTGATTATTTCAAAAAAAAATTAGGTTCAAAAAAGTTCCTAATTTCAAGAAAAAGTCACGAATTTGACACTCATTCCTGGATTTAAAAATTTCTTCACCAATGACAAATGTACATGAAAAAAATGTTTCAGAAATGTTCAACAATTCAAACAGTGTTGATAATTTCAACAATGATCCAAATTTGAAAAAATGTTTACTAATTCAAGAAAAAATCATGGGTCAAGAAAATAAATATTCATGGATTTCAAAAAATGTTCACTAATTTTAAAAATATTCTCCTATTTAGAAATGTTCACGGTTTTGAGAAATGTTTACTAGTCCAAAATATATTTTGAATTTTAAAATGTTATTAAATTAAAAATGTTCATGATTTCATAAAACGTTCACAAATATCTAAGACACTCTTCACGAATTCGAAAAAATGTTCAGGATTTCATAAAATGTTCACAATTTTAAAAATTTCACAAATTTGTAAAATAAAATCTTGATTGTAGAAATGTTAACAATTCAAAATATATTTGTGAATTTAAATGTATTCATGATGTGAAAAAAATTCATGAATTTGAAAGATGATCGCAAAATGAAAAAGAACTAGAAATGAAGAAAGTAAATAAAAAAACAAAAGGTCAGTTTGGGAACGACCTTGCCAAAACTGGAAGAGGGAGCCTGACCTACTTGGGTTGGCCCAAATTCACGCAGCGAGGGAATGGGGGGGGGGGGGGGGGGGGCGTGTTTGGTCAACCACTCTCATGAGCAACTAATGGTTACCCCTTGCGAGGCTCCTACAAGAATGCACCGACGTGACACAAATGAGGCTTGGGGGCCAAATTGCAGTGGAAACCATTGTCATCGCTATTGCCATCGTGTTGACATACCCTACAAACCCTAGTGTCAGGAGCCATAGGCTACATTGTGGAGATGAGAAAGCTCGAGGAAAAGCTATACATCCTTGGCAGTGGGGATTGACGATTCGCCCTAATTGTCTGCACAGTGGAAAAAGGGAAGGAGAAAAAACCCAAGTTTGTATAACGTACACCCTCCGTCCGAAAATACTTGTCATCAAAATAAATAAAAGGGGATGTATCTAGATGTATTTTAGTTTTAGATACATCTCCTTTTATCCATTTTGGTAACAACTATTTTCGGACGGAGGGAGTACGTAATAAGCATGAAAACAGAGCAAGCAAAACAATTGATCACCCAGAGAGTTGTATAGTACACAAAATAAGTCACGCTCACGTAAATCATTATGATGGATCTATATAGCATCGAGGGTGACTAAATCAATTCAGATTTCAGAGTTCATCCCAGAAGTAGTTGCCGCATAGGCGCGACGACATGGCGACGAGGGCCAGAGGCACGACGAGGACGACCACGGCGCACACCACGAGCTGCAGGTCGCCGAACGAGCCGGCGCCGGCCAGGTAGGCGACCAGGAGGGCCACGACGTCGAGCGCGACAAGGATCTCGAGGGCCTTCACCCTGGCCAGGCGGCGCAGGTCCTGGCTGCCCAGCAGCAGGATGAGGGAGAGCGAGAGCGCCAAGGCGGCCGTGTTGGCGTAGTAGAAGACCCTGCACCTCGCCGGGCTCACGAGGTAGAGGGAAGGGAGCATCTGCGTCCTGGAGGCGGCCGGTGGCCTCTTGGGGTCGTCGAGCAGCGGCGTCTTGACCCTCTCGAAGCCGCCCGGCGGACTGAGGCCGGAGGCGTAGGTGATGGAGGCAATCACGGTGGCCAGCACCATGAGCCACCCGCGCAGCTCCCGGATGGACTCCGTCACCGGCCCTGCCGGCGGCGTGGCCTGCAAAGCCGCAGGAGCCTGCTGCGTCGCGGGCGCCACCGCGGAGGACATTGACTAGGTGTGTAGCTAGCTGGTGATTGATTACGCTGCCGGACACATGAGCATGTGATGTGTAGAGATGATGAATTGGATTAGATTAGATTAGAGCGGTGAGGCGCTGGACATATAGGAAATAGTAGTAGTAGTAGTCAAGTGATGAGACCGCAACAAGAAGATTAGATTGTTTAGCCATGCATGCATGAATTGCATTCTTAGGGCATCTCCAGCCGTTGGCCCCCACAGGACCCACAAAAATCGCCCCATGGGGGCGAGCCGGCGAGACACCCGGCGCTGGGGGCGGTTTTTCGCCCAGTCGCCGCCCCCAGCTCGCCCCCAGGCGCCGAAATTGGCCCACTTTGCAGCCCAATTTCGGCGAATAAACGGTCCATATGAGCGAGAATAGGCCCATATTCGGCGTGGTTTCGCCCTGTCTCGGCGTTCATTTATCAACATAATTATTCCTTATCACATATTTCATCACAGAAAAATCAAATACTTCAACAAAATAGTACAACAACAAATAGTTCAATACAAATTATATAGTTCAACAAATAAAAACTCGTATTTCATCACGCGGCGTCCCCCTTGAGCCTCCATAGGTGCTCAATCAGATCTTTCTGCAGTTGATGATGCACCTGTGGGTCTCGGATCTCTTGACGCATACTGAGATAGGCAGTCCAAGTTACCGGTAGCTGGTGATCAACTTCGGCTAGAGGACCCTGCCTGTAGTATGGTTCAGTATCAAACACTGGGTCTTCTTGATCGCTCTCGATGATCATGTTGTGCAAGATGACACAGCAAGTCATGATCTCCCACATTTGATCTTTCGACCATGTCTGAGCGGGGTACCGAACAACAGCGAATCGAGATTGGAGCACACCAAATGCACGCTCGACATCCTTCCTGCAAGCCTCCTGAACCTTCGCAAACCAGGCGTTCTTGCCTCCTGGCACAGGGTTTGAGATCGTCTTCACAAATGTCGACCATCTCGGATAGATGCCGTCATCTAGATAGTACCCCTTGTTGTATTGGTGCCCATTGATCTCGAAGTTCACCGGAGGAGAATGGCCCTCAACGAGCTTGGCAAAAACAGGAGAGCACTGCAACACGTTGATGTCATTGTGAGTTCCTGGCATACCAAAGAAGGAGTGCCAAATCCAGAGGTCCTGTGTGGCTACTGCCTCAACCACCACACTGCAACCGCCTTTGGCGCCTTTGTACATCCCCTGCCAACCAAATGGGCAGTTCTTCCATTTCCAATGCATGCAGTCGATGCTTCCAAGCATCCCAGGAAATCCTCTTGCTGCATTCTGGGCTAGGATCCGAGCAGTGTCTTCCGCATTGGGTGCTCTCAAGTATTGTGGCCCAAACACTGCCACCACTGCCCGACAGAACTTGTAGAAATACTCTATGCTGGTGGACTCGGCCATGCGCCCGTAGTCGTCGAGTGAATCACTGGGAGCTCCATATGCAAGCATCCTCATCGCTGTCGTGCACTTCTGGATGGAGGTGAATCCAAGAGCGCCAGTGCAATCCATCTTGCACTTGAAGTAGTTGTCGAACTCCCGGATGGAATTCACGATCCTGAGCAAGAGCTTTCGGCTCATCCGATAACGGCGCCGAAATGTTCTCTCGCCATGAAGTGGAGCATCGGCGAAGTAGTCGGAGTAGAGCATGCAGTAGCCTTGCAGACGATGCCGGTTCTTTGCTTTCACCCGCCTCGGCGCCGAGCCACCTCGACGCGGCTTTTCATTGCTCGCCAGCAGTTGGGCGAGGGCGGCGAGCACCATCAGATGCTCTTCTTCCTGGACGTCGGCTGCGGCTTCCTCCTCCAGCAGCGCGGCGAGCTCTTCCTCCTCATCGGAGTCCATCGTCGAGTCAGTCAAAACGCCGAACACCTTGCGCTCGTGGGCGTGTACCCGCCGTTAATCCGCGCCTCCGCGGCCGGAAACGGCGGCCGGCACCGCCTAGTGCTGGGGGGAGGGGTTGCCGCGGCGAAGCGCTGCTATTTTCAGGCGGGGAATGGCTATCTAGGCGGAGTAGGTCGGCGACCGTCGCCGGAATACAGCTAGTGGTGGCCGAGGGCGCGGGGGGTGCGAGGTGAGTCGGGAAAGAAAAACTTGACTTTTCCCCTGTCGGTGTGGGCCAGGCGCGCTTTTCACTAGCGCCGGAGCCCCCAACGGCTCCCCAGCGCGCCAGGTTCGGCCTGTGACCGCCGGGCGGAAAAAAGGCCCGAGCCGGCGATTTTCGGCGTCCTAGGGGTGCGACTGGGCCGTTTTTTCGGCGCCGGCGCGAAAAAATCGCCTGGGGAGGCCTTTTTAGGGGCGCGGCTGGAGATGCCCTTACCTAGCTACCCTTGAAGGTAACTATTAACGAGTACTATATAGAAAAGCTAAACGAAGCAGAACGTACGTGTTCGAATATGCAAACCGTGCATGACTCACCCTGTTGTATATTTTATTTATGGTGGAGTACACCACACCCAAGTCTCCTGAGGTATGCAAACTTGCAAAGCCGTATGTATTGATCCATTGACTTGACAAGAGCAAGGAAGATACGTAATACTCCATCCGTTCATAAATATAAGATGTTCTAATTTTTTTTCTGAATTAAAATAGACACGCGGTACTGTGCTTGTACACTCATTTCAATTTGTATATAGCCTATATTAAAATATTTAAAACATCTTATATTTATGAACTAAGGGAGTAGTACTTGGCAAGAATCGAAAAGAGACGGTAGAAATTGGGCGGGGGGCGCTGAGGCGAGTTCAGTAACCAAGCAGAACTGTTCCCCTCCCACGTTATAAGAGAATCTCTTTAGTCCGTTCGGCAAAAAAAAAAAACCACCTCGTCGAACTTTGACTTCTCTAAGTACTTTTTTCACCTAGTCCTCCGTCCAAACTTAACTCATTAAATAGTTTTTTACAGTATGCCAATACCTGGACATCAAATGTGAAGATTTCTGAATTTATTTCAGGATTTGTGGCGATGCCTTTCATTGGAAGGAGATGTTTCCATCGACGACGAGGCGCCTATAGTGACTTCGTAAATCTCAAGATGATATGCCGGCTCAGTCTCTCGAAAATGCTCATAGGTTAGGATACGTCTGTGCATTTATAGGGATAAGGATATGCGTGTATATATAAGCACTTGCGACTATAATGTGTAAAAAAAAAAGAGATTCCCCCGAATAAACGATTCATTTGCAGGCCGATCGAGCGAACGGAAGTCCATATTCCCGTACCTTGTGCAGGGGAAAGCCAGCAAACAAACAGCCCCCTCGCACTTTGTGCCGGTCAACCGTGGGGTGAGGCGCCCCTGTTTTAATTCTATTTTGCATCATTTTACTTTTATAAAGTTTCAACTTTTAAAAAATGTTCATGAATTCCAAAAAATAACCACCGATCTCTTCCGACTACGCTAGTTAGGCTGTTTTTAGCGATCATGGTGCTAGTTGTCTTTTATATAAATTCTGTAAGCCGTATTTCCCTAAACAAAATAAAATATGGGTTGGGTGTTTTCAGCCAGGCTCTTAAATGCCGGACGTTAAAATCCCAAGACCAGGCTAAATAAAAAAATATAGAGTAAGTGTCGTTTCCCTATTTATTTGTATTAATATTTTTTCAAAAAGTGTGGTAACAGTTCTCAATGTATCTTTTTTTTCCGGGGTAGTTCTCAATGTATCTGAATACATTATTATAGCAGACGCAAAAAAAAACACATTATTATAGTTATATAGTACTCCCTCTGTCTCATAATGTAAGATTTTTTTTGACACTACTCGAGCCAAAGGATACAACCCCAATTTTGCTCATCCCGACGTGAGCAGCAGATTCACACAGTCGCATGGAGTACTAGTACTAGGAGTAATTGCATTGGCGCCTTAAATTTTGTCTATTTTGAAAACGCACGTAAATCTATCTGTGCCTTCTAAACCGTGACAGAGGGAGTAGTAAGTATGTTTCTAATAGAAAGTTTTTTATTTGTTGGAAAAATTGTGCAGGATATTGGAAAAGTGGTTGATATTCATCCAAAAAAAGTTAGAACTTTTTATTTGTTTCCCGGAATTTACCGTTTCCTGTGGGTGCATTCCAACCAACTTGGTTCAAGCCTTGAGGAATGCGAATTCAGGTTCTTATTACAATAAAAGAATGATGAAGGGTCTTGTCTAGCTGCTTAATTACCTATCGAAAGTGCAACATGGCAACTCATTATTGTATCTGATGGCTAGAGCATTATTTTTTTCCCCAAACGGAGCGATGAAATATGGTGTTGTGTGGACGCCGACCAGCATTATACTCCTCTTCACAAAAAAAAAAATTGCATGCACTTGTGTTTATTTTAGCTCGCATCCATACTCCTCTTCACAAAAAAGAATTGCATGCAAAAAAAGACAACAATGCACTTGTGTTTCCCTATTGTATTGAATATTTATTTATTTATTAAAAAAATTAGGGCCGTCGGGCCCATGGATGTTAGAGCATCTCCAGCCGCGCCCCCAACAGGCCCTCCCCAGACGATTTTTCCGCGCAGGCGCCCAAAAATCGCCCAACGCGTCTTCAAGAGCCTGTTTTTCTCCGGCTTAGTCAGAAGTTGGTGCCGGCATACCCAGGACGAACCCGGCGCGTGGGGACGCCGGGGCGAGAGGTTTTGGCGCGAACGTGCTGGGGGCACCCGGGGGCGGCGGGGCGAACGGTTTTGGCGCGAACACGCTGGGGCACCCGGGGGCGCTGGGGCGAGTGGTTTTGGCGCGAACGTGCTGGGGGCGCCCGGGGGCGGCGGGGCGAATGGTTTTGGCGCGAACGCGCTGGGGGCACCCGGGGGCGCTGGGGTGAGCGGTTTTGGCGCAAACGCGCTGGGGGCCCACCAAGTCAGCGACAGTCGCCTCGTTGTCATTACGACGCCTAGGTTTCCCGCGAGGAATCAATGGCAAGGCTGCCGCCGGTCAGCCTTGCCATTGATTCCACACGGGCGGCACGGCGACGCCTCCCCTTCCGCCACGCGTACACACGGCACCCGGCTATAAAAGCCAGGGCTCTCCCTCGCCTCTGGCCACACCCGCCCGCAGCCCCGTCGTCGAGCTCTCTGCCTCTCTCCCCTGGTACCGCCGCCGAGCTCCACCTCTCTTCCTCCTCTCTCCCCAAGCCCTCCTCCCCGAGACGATGGCCGAGCGGTTCCCTGGTGATGGGGCGGCGGCGAACGGCTTCGGCCGCCGATCCCTCCACGGCTGGGAGGCCTACCTGCTCTTCGAGGCAAACATCCCGGCGCCTCCCGACATGCGCGTCGGGCCGTCGGGTTGGAGGCTCAGCGCCAGTGGCGTCCCCATCCCTCCGGTGCCCGACGTCGACGCGCGCCCCGACCTCTTCACCGCCGAGGTCGACCGTGTTCGGGCATCGCTGACGGACGAGCAGCGGGCCCTCCCGCCGTACGCCGCTCGACCGTCGAACACGCAGCGCCGGCATCGTCATCAGCGATGGCGAGCGCAGCTCCTCCTTGGCTCCTCCTCGCTTCGTCAAGTCGAAGACGGAGCCCGGGCTCGCCGCGGTGAAGACGGAGCCGAGGCTCGCCGCGGTCTAGACGGAGCCGGGCCTCTCCGAGGTGGCGGCGTTGAAGTGGGCGCGTGAAGACTGGGCGCAGACGGAGCTAGAGCGCCAAGTCCGCGCCCTAGAGCAGTTCTCCGCTCGGCGCCAGCGCCGCGACGAGGGAGGAGTCATCATCCTTGACGATGACAACAACGACGCGCCACCACCGGTCCGCCAGGGCGACGGCGGGCAGGGGTCCAGCAGGGGCGGCAGCGCCCGCGTCAAGGAGGAGAAGGACGAAGGCAATGGCGGCGACGGCGATGAGGACTTCTCCACGCTCAGCGCATTTTTCCTGTAGCTAGGCTTTTTTTATTAAGCTTCCTATGTAAAAAACTGTTAAGCGCCAAAGTTTATTTTAAGTTTAGTATATTTCGCTGGGTCGTTTTTAGGCGGTGAATTTTCGAGCCCTGAGGGGCCAACGGCCAGAGATGCTCTTACTACTTTGGGCATCTCCAGTGGTTGTAAGATAGTTGTTGGTAGATTTTTGCCACATAGGATTTTTGATGATGTGTCATACAATAAATGAGGAAAGAGAGGAAGATTGTATGTACATGAACCAATACCCCTTGCACAAGCTTCAACGTAGAATGAGAGAGCATCTTATTTATTGTCTCATATCCTGTTGGACAAACTAGATACAAACTATTGAAGTTGTTGTATGTTAAGGTGTTGGTTGATGACATGGCATATTTTACCAACAAGTTAACATACAAACTTTTGGAGATGCCCTTAGGCCCTTCCTAGTGCTCCAAGGTGTACAGGTGCTAAAAATGCCACATAGACAAAAAAATGATGTGGCAAAGCAATTAAAAAGAAAAGAGAGCATTATGATGACCCTAGAAAGAAACGGTGCTAAGCACGCGACTACCGACCAATACATGAGGAAGTTTAATTATTAAAAAATTCCATGAAGGAAGCTTAGCTACCAAAGCTAAGCACCTACTCCCTCCGTCCTTTAAAGAGTGTACTTCCAACTTTGTTGAAGGGTCAAATTATCTCAAAGTTTGACCGAGTTTGTGTAAAAATATATCGATATTTTTGAAATCAAATAGGTGTATGATGAAAGTATATTTTATCACGAATCTAATACTAATAATTTGATGGCATAAATATTGACGTATTATTATATAAACACGGTCAAATATAAAAAAGTTTGACTTTTTAAAAAAGTTGGAAGTACACTCTTTAAAAAACGAAGGGAGTATGCATTGTGAAGACTAGTTGTTAAGATTTTAAGTGCACTTAGCATCTCTTCTAAGCACCATGCATTAGGAGAGGGGTGAGAAACATAACGGCGCGGCGCAGCCAACCACGTAGGAGGGCGGGCATTGGCGGGTGGTCCGGGTCGCATGGCACGTGTCGCCACGTCGCCCCGAAGGTGGACCCCGGCGGGCATCCGACGTGACGCGAGAGAGAGGAACACAAACCCACTTCCTCCTCCTCCTGCTCTCTTCTTCCTCCTCCCTTTCAACCAAACCAACCCAAGCAGAGGAGAGGAGCTCTCTCTACTCTATAGCAATAATAGGTAGGGTACCCAGAGACACACACTCTCTCTCCCATGGGATTCGCTTCCGCTCTACTGCTGCTCTCTATCACACGGGGGTACCTGCAGCCACGCGCCTCCTGTCTTTGCTCCTCTTCCACCCCCGTGTGAGTAGAGTCCGATCCGTACGTCCATGGTGATGGCCAGCGCCGGCGTCAACAACATGCCCTCCCACCAGATGGGGGAGGGGCACATCGACTCCGAGGAATGCCGCCTGCGAAGACGCAGCCGCCTCAACGCGCGCCGCTACGCCCACCATGCCTCCTCCGCACCTGCTCCCGGTCCCGGCCCCGACCCCGACCCCGAGGAAGGAGGGCAAGTGCAGTCCCCGCCGCCCTCCTCCGCCTCCGCCTCCTCCGAGTCCGCGCCGTCTTCACAGAGCGCCGCCGAGGAGGGCTCTGACACGGTTGTCGCGGCGGCGCCCCAGCAGCTGCCCTCGAAGGAGAAGGAGAAGGAGAAGTCGTGGTGGCCCGTGGCGTTCGGGTCGGTGGCGCTGGCGGGGCGGCTGCGGGAGATGGAGGACACGGTGTCGCTGCACCCGTCCTTGTGCGCCTGGGCCGACGGCTCGCCCATGCACTTGTTCGCCGTCTTCGACGGACACGGCGGCCCCCACGTACGCCGACGCCGAGCCTCGCTTACTTAAATCAATTGTCTTCCTTCCGTTTGCTTAAATCAATCAACTACTAGCTAGTCCAAAGAGAAGGTACACGCGGAGGGATCGATTATGCAAAAGCTGCCTGCCTGCCTGCCTGCAGCATCCAATCCGATCCTATCCGATCCGATCCGATCCGAGATACTCCGTGTAGCGCCACGTCCACATGCATTTCATTTCGCTGTCCAAAGAGTAGTATAGTACTAGTGCTTGCATTGCATTGCTTCTAGACCTCCATCCACCTGGCCACATTCCAGCAGCTTCGACTCCACATCCACATCCAGCTCGACACGTAGCAGCTAGCTTACTACCTACATTCCTTGCTTGCATTTGCAATGATTCCGGTCTCCATCTATCTAAATTCTAAATTCTACACGCACGCTTCTGATGATGGATGCATGCAGGCCGCGGCGCTGTGCAGGGAGCAGATGCACGTCATCCTCGCGGAGGAGCTGGCCGGCGCCGCGGCAGCCTTCAATAACCGGCAGTCGGAGCAACCGGCGGCGTCGTCTTCAGGTTCAGTTTCAGGTTCAGGGCAGCAACAGCAAGACTTGGAGTCAAGCGCGTGGCGTGGCGCTCTCTCGAGGAGCTTCGCGCGTGCGGACGCGCTGGCTGTGTCGGCGTGCGCGTGCGGGCGTGGGAGTACATTGAGTGTGCCCAAGTCGTGCTCCTGCCTGATGTCGTCGCCGCAGAAAGGCGCCATCGTGGGGTCGACGGCCGTGGTGGCGCTGCTGGTCCGCGACCGTCTCATCGTGGCCAACTGCGGCGACTCGCGCGCCGTGCTCTCACGAGGTGGCGTCGCCGTGCCGCTCTCCGAGGACCACAAGGTGAGTCCTCATGTCCTTAATTGCTTCCCCTGATTGATTCTGGGCTGTGGACGTACGTACGTATGATAGGTGTACCGCATCTCTATTTGTGTGCAATGCATGCATGATTGCATGTGTCGTCCTCGCTCGTGTGTTACATCCGTAAGTTCGGAATTACTTGTTGCGAAAATGGATGTATCTGTGTATACTTGGTGTGAAGGAGACCCGTGCGCGTGCGTGTGCGTGTGGTGTGAGAGCGATCACTCCGGCCGGCCTGCCAACGGACGGACGAGGAGTCGAGGGTTGACCGGACAACGATGAAAGGGAAGGGAAGAGCCAAAGTCAAAGGTGAGGAGGTGTCGGCTCTCCGCTCTCGGGAGGGAGGGAGGGAAGCTTTGAGTTACACGCAATTACACGCTGATTAGGATTTTTTTTCATCTACTAACCAATCACAAACTTGCCCCCTCTATTTTCGGGGGTGAACGCCTCCCCATCTATTGACCAATCAAATTAATCCTCTTTGTAAACTTTGTAACTCGTTTGTACGTGTAGCATTACTCAATTTTTTTTTCTTTCTGGAATACTGTACGTACGATTAGTAGGCAGCTCATACATACTCCCTCCGTCCATGAATAAGTGTACTTCTAGCCTTTGTTCTAAGTCAAAGTTTTAAAATTTTGACCAACTATATACAAAAGAGTAGTAACATATATGATATAAAATTGATATATTATGAAAGTACAATTCAAAACGAATCTAGTGATACTAATTTAGTGTCATAAATGCTGTTACTTTTCCCTATAAAATTGATCAAAGTTTTAAAATTTTGACTTAAGACAAAAGCTAGAAGTACACTTATTCAGCGGAGGGAGTACATACAGTAACTTTGTGGGCGTCTTCTCTGATTTCTCTGGCTGGGCTGGGCTGGGCTGGGGTTGACCGTCGCCCTGGACACGTGGTGAGATTATATTAGGTTAGATTCCTAGGCTAGGCTAGGCTATGCTAGGCTGGAGGGAGGGGAGGGGAGGGGGTCGCTTTCCTTTCGCCGGTGATGAGGATACACGTGTTGGTGTACGTGGGGTGACGGCAGTGGCCAGCCGGCGGCGGGTGCGGGTGTGGGTGTGGGTGTGGGATTCAAAGCTAGCCTTACTACAGCCGGGCCCATCCTCAACCAAGGAAGGGGGGTGGTCGGCAATGCCGCCACCTGTGCATGCATTTTAATCCACCTCCTGTCTCCTGATTGAGTGGTGAGTGCTGATCTCTCTCTCTCTCAGTTGGGATTGGGATTGGGATTGGATGGAATGGGATGTGGGGCCATCTAATCTAATCTCATCACAAATATACTTGGCTGCATGCATGTGTGTCTCCTGTCTTTTCCTTCCTTAACCATCTATCTACTCCACTCCCTCCGTTATCAAATACTCCCTCCATTTCACAATGTAGTGCTTCCTCTATCTACGTGCTTCAACTTTGACCGTAAATTTAACTACCAAGACCGATTGCGGCAGGAGCAAAAATTATATCAGTGAATTCGTATTCGAAAGAAGTTTTCAATTATATAATTTTTTCTTCCGCCGCAGTTGGTCTTGTTGGTTAAATTTACGGTCAAAGTTGGACCTCGGGAAGCGCGGGCGCACTATATTTTGGAATGGAGGGAGTACTTCTTATATTATGGGACGGAGGGAGTATTTGTCTTTTTAGATATTTCAACAAGTGACAGAGCCAAATGAGTATCTGGTTTGGTTGGTTGGTTCTACCGCATGCATGCATTTCTCTCTTTTCAATTTGATTTGATTTGATTTGATTCATCATCCTCCATCCATCGGTACATCGCTACCGCCTGTGCATTGCATGGATTTTCATCCATATCTCTCTATGCTATGCAATGCAATGCAATGCTTAATGCTTTGCTACTACTAAAATAAAAAACTAACCAACAACGACAATGACGATGGATGCATTGCAGCCGGACCGGCCGGACGAGATGGCGCGGATCAAGGCGGCCGGCGGCAAGGTCATGTACATGAACGGGGCGCGCGTCCGCGGCATCCTCGCCATGTCCCGAGCGCTAGGTACCTACCTACCCTTCCTTTCCTTTCCTTTCTACTACCATCCTACGTGCATGCACCCGGCCTCTCATTGGATTGGATTACATTGGATTTATAACTTGACCTATGTATATGTCTTCAATTTCACTAGCCAACACATGCCTTCTATATTATACCTAGTTATACCTAGTTTTATATATATATGAGATCCTTGTGTTATACTACCTATTTACTTAGCTAGGGAGTACTTGTCAGCAGGACTGGTTGTCAGGTTCATGCATTAAGTGTTTTTTTTTTGAGCGGGAAGTTCATGCATTAAGTAAGTTAAGGACTAGTCAATCTGCCTTTTTGCATCTACTCGCAGCTCATAGACTGCATGCTCGGTTTAGCACTAGCAACCCGGCCACTTGCCTAATATACACCTCAGGGCATCAATACAAGGCACAACTTCAACAACAACAACAAGAACAACAACAACAACAACAACACCACCACTTTCCCCTCTAGCCTTCTATTTCAGCCAATTTCTAATATTTAGCATTAGAGTGAGGTGTCGACCAAAGACCATGTAAGCTTCCCTGGTTGCTCGCATCGGTCGTAGGCCATCCTCGGCACCGTGCCGCCCAAGATGATCTGCATCCTGTTTGACAAGAGGATAACCAAATAAGCATGGGATGAGCATCAAGCGCTGTAGTCGGTCGTTTTCAGCGACAAGCTAAGACCACACAAGGTCCTAACGGGCGTCTACTACTTTCCCTTCGCGTATGGGCCATGCAGGAGCGTCTCCTTGTCCAGATGTGACGCGGACGCAACTGGCTATATATATGTGGTGCACTTCAACATTGCTCGTCATGTGTGCCTTGCCACACACCATGATATCAAGGAGGGGTGACCTATCGTATGTGTGATTGGTTCCATAAAGCGCAATGTGTCGTTTCGTCGCTTCACACACGCGGTCTTGCTCCCATTAACAAGGAGGGGTGGTTAACACTATAATATCAGAAGGGGGGAATGTTTGTTGCGTTGTACTGCTGCCTTCTTATGGAAACAACTGTATGATAAAATGTTGCTTTGCATCTTGCTACCACCATCCATCTATATCTACTACCAATTAACAACTGCCGGCTTAGGGTCTTCAGCCAATTACTAAGACTAGTCATGTTAACCTTTCTGCTGAAAACAAAATATATGTCAAATAATTTAAGTTTCGTGGATGCCAGCATGGTCCTTCCTTCCTTTGTAAGTTTCATGCTTACAATTATAAAATAGATACGGGTTGTGACTCATGGTGTACTTTCTATGAAACTGAGGTGTCCTCTACACTTTATGTTTGCTACTTTTTTTTTGTATATTGGATAATGGGTGAAAGAGATGGGAAAAGGATAACACCATCTTCTAATGGGTGACCTCCCGGTACATATGTTACTTTTGCTGCTGTTGACAAGATAAATGATGGGTCACATCTCAGGCTTCTAAAACTAATGACCATCACTAGCCATAGCCTGATGAGTTGTGCCATACCAATTGGCTAATTATCAACAAAATTGACCATATATATGAACCGTGTCCATCCATCACACGCCAGCCACTCAAGGTCCAACACTATGGTGCCCTGGTATATATTTATAGAGCAGTTCCAGTAGTTTACATTATCATATATATATATGACAGTGGACAAGAACCACAGAAAAATGGAGTGGACAAAAGGACACACATGTTCGTCTCCGATTCATCAATGTTGAAAGTGTTGATTTTCAGTTTATTACTTTTCCCGAAGGTAGCAATCATATAATTAAGTAGTCAGGATAGGTAACTTTATTGGACTGCCAATTAGATCTTGTGCTATATGCCGAGCTACCTATATATAGTGGCATGTTACATCATTTTGGTTCAAGTCGTGCTACTTTTTCCTCAAGATTACCAATGCTATCAATCATAATTTTGAGCTAAGTTCTTAGGAGTATTGTTTCTATTGTGGTCTTTAATTCCTCGTACAAATAACTTTTTTTTTCCGAAATTGTAAGTGTAGATCTTCATATGTGTTATATGAAGGAGAGGGTGAAAAGGCAGAGACTTGAAGTTTGTTGATGCATGCCTAGAACAAGTTCATTTCTTCTCACTAGCTAGGTATATGTTGTTCTGAAGCATGCATGAAGAAGTATTTGATCTCATTGGGACATTGTAACTATATATTCTTGCAGGGCACAGGCTCCTGAAGCCAGAAGTGATATGCGAGCCAGAGATCAGCATAACGGAAAGGTGCGAGGAGGACGACTGCCTGATCCTCGCGAGCGACGGGCTGTGGGACGTGATATCCAACAAGGTGGCCTGCGACGTGGCCAGGCAATGCCTGGAAGACGGGAGCCCGACCAGAGCTCCTGTTGCAGCTGGGAGCAGCGAAGCCGCTCCCAGTAGCAGCGGCGCCGCGCCGGCGGTTTCGCAGGAGGAAGAGCCCCGGTGCTTCCGCGCGGCGGCACTCCTGGCGAGGCTGGCCCTCGGGAGGGAGAGCTCCGATAACATTAGCGTGGTGGTGGTTGATCTCAAGGCGAGGGGTTAATTAGCTAGCCTTGATTTGGCAGATGACAAGAGATCACCGTAACGGCCATATCCATATCTCCTTAATTTGCAACTTAGACCTATCGACTTGGTAGCTCTTTTTTGAGGTTTCCTTTGTTCTTTGGGGCTAGTTTTTTTTTTTTGGTTGGTGGGTTGATTTTAATTATTCGGCCAAAAAGAGAGAGTCTCTTCTTTAATTTCTTCTTGTGAGTAATTAAGATGGATAGAGATGAAAAAGGATGGAAATTAAGAAGCAAAAAAGGACAGACTTATAAATGGATGGATGGATGGATGCATGATTGCAAATGTACGTACTAGTACAAAATATATACTCCCTCCGTCTAGGTGAGTAAGTCACCTTAGGAGTAGCAGCGCGACCTAGGTGGCTTTAGATTGGGCGATGAGGAGCACCGGGGCGAGCTAAACTTTCAATCACAGCACCGGGACAAAGGGAAGCAAACTCAGCATTTAATCCCATACCTTTTCAGCTCTCCTTGCAGCCCACGTACTCCCTAATCAACGCATGCATGCAAAACCGTCTTCAATTTCTTCCCTAATCAACGCATAGCCGCAATGCATGCAGTGGTTTCCACGGGGAGGAGAACGAGGCAGCGGAGGGAAACGAGGAGGAAAAAGAGCGCTCGTGAATGAGCCTGGGAGGGGTTCGAGGAGAATTCAATGTTACACGCCTTATGGTTTTGGGAAAATCTGGATTTCGTAAGGTGACTTACTCACCTAGACAGAGGGAGTACGTATGATGCTGACATTTATTTATGCTTATTATCAGTTAATTATTACTGTCCCAATGAATTATACATCTCCTGCATGTTTGGTGCCTGTGTGGTGGGTGTCATTGCTCCTGCAGGTTTGGCTGTTTGCATCAGGTTGAGGTTGAATTGAAGCATGCATATGGGAATTCGAATTGATTTTAGGGTCCATCATCACATCAGCTAGCTGCTTTTGCTGTCTCTTTGCAGAATTACTGGGTTGTTGATTTCCTGCCTGGATTTGTTGGTACCGATGGAGGTTTGTTTCCTGAATTTTAAAGCTTATTAATTCTGCAGTCGTTGAAAAGAAAGAAAGAAAGAAAGAAAGAAAGAAAGAAAGAAATGATTTCCAAGAGCAACTGATTGATGTTGGAGGTGATTCAGTTGAGACAGCAGCATATCTATCTATAGGCGTTGACATGTAAATACAGACACTTGACCCAGCATATCTATATCTATGGCCTGGTTGTTGACATGTTTATTTACAGGGAACCCAGTTCAGTTCAGACCCAGGATCCTAAAACTGAAATAAACTGAAATAAACCCAGGACCCAGGATCATCATCATTCAAGTTTACTTTCTTCAGATAAGTTTGGAGCACATCTTTATGGTTTTGTGCATCCCATTATGTGTTGTGCTCTTGGCTGCCTGGATCGTGGGATGAAGAAGAATTCTCTGCTCCAAGCTCAAGAAAACTGTATTGTATTGTCTGACGAAACTGAATTCTAATAGCTTACGGCTACAACTGACGACGAAACTGTATTTTTTTTTCTTACAACTTGGACAGCAGCTGTAAACTGACATGGTCGACGGCGGCCCAGACGAGGAGGAGGTGGTGTGGTGGTGGTATACTACGGGCGGGGGAGGCAGCAACGGTCGACGACGGCGGGCAGGTGCGGAGGAGGAGGTGTTGGTCGACGCATGCAGATGCAGACGGTTGCATTCTAAAAAATGATGGAAACTTTAGAAAAAAGTGTTGAATAAATCATGGCAACCATACGTAAAAAGTATGCAAAAATCCTGATAACATGTACAATGATTAATATGGCAACTTTCCTTTAGAATATGTAACCACAACTAGGCTGGTTTCATGACCCTGGCTCTCCTCTGCCCTATACAAACGTAGGTACACTGACCGAGGCGTCTTTAGTCGACGTTGGCAGTGAGAGCATGGTTAATAATATAGGGCTATAAGATAGTGCCATGTCATCTACAGCTCATCTTATAGCCAACATGTATAATAATAGATCAAAAAAGTGTACTACTTTTTTATTATGTGGCCCACCTTTCATTCTCACAAAGTGCCTAGGAGCACGTGCTAGAGCTGGCTCTTCACGAAGAGCCCGCTTACCTTCTCTTTCTTCTTCTCTTTTCTCCAACTAAGCACAAATATACTAGTTTATTTCTTAGCCCGCTGACTTAGCTCTATTGTACTTGCTTTAAGCAGAAATATACTAGTTTAATCCTTATAGCCCGCTGACTCAGCTCTATTGTACTTGCTCTGACGTGTTCTATTCTAGTGTGTCGAGGTACTGTCTTATAGTAGGGTAGAGGAGGCCGGGTGCGGCTATCTGTCAGTCGACTGGCACCAAAAACGGGTCAGTCGATTGGCAAAAAAAAATCAACTAACAAGGCATAAGAAAATGACTGGCGCAAAATAGGGGTCAGTCGACAAAGCCCAACAACGCGGAAAAACTTCTGAGTATGTTGTTTCTGTCATCTGCATTCAGCCCAAAATCTTTAACGGGTCAGAACCCGCAAAGAAACAAACCCACTACACAGCATCACCTAACGCACAGTACTAGGTCTACTTCCTTCCTTTCCCTTTCCCGACATCGCACGACTCAACCGCCGCCATGGACGCTGGAACAAACCTCAGATCTGTTCTGATCTCTCTGTAGTTCTTCTGCCCACATTTCTTCCATCCAACGTCCTTCTCCAGTCGGCCAAACATCCACTACAGAAAAACTGGAAAAAAATAAATGTGTTCTCATTTTTCACATATATGTAAGAAGAAGGACAAAACCGAGAAAAGAAAAAAAGGGGAGAGAAGAACCTGCTTCACGTGCCAGAACTAGGTAGTTAAAGCAGAATACCACCCAGAAAATCAAAAAATTATATAAAAAATGCATGCTAGAACTAGGTAGTTATGTATTTATTTATCTACAGCTATAGCCGAACACCTCCCAAAAATCAAAAAATTACATACAAAAATGTGTGACAGAACTATGTAGCTATGTACTTACTTATCTACAGCTATAGCATAACACCACCTAGAAATCAAAAAATTATACAAAAAATTGCGTGCCAGAGCGCCTACCTTTGATTTTTTTTTTTCATTGAAACATCTGGCAGATATAAAAAATTACACTAGTTGAATTTTAAAAAAAATCTGTTGAAACAAGTATATTCAGACAACTGAACTTCCTCCTATGGAATATGCTGGTGTAATATATGCATGGATGTATAGGGTGAAATTTGTTAAAATTGTTGCAAAACTACAGTTACAAGAATACACCACCCAGATATCATAAACTTATATAGAATGCATGCACAAAAGGTTAAACCAGAATTATTTAGTTCTCTAGTTGTTTATCTACAGTTAAACCAGAACACATCCTAGAAATCAGAAATTTATATGAAAAATTGCTTGCTCAGAATTAAACCACACTATGAAGTTACGTAGTTTTGAAGCTACAGTCAAACCAGAACACCTCCCAGATATCATAAAACAAAAAAATTGCATACACAAAAAAAACTACAAAAATACGATACTTGTTACACAAGTGCAAATTAAGTGTAGTTCAAAACTTGCAGTTCTTGTGCGTGAACCAACAAAGGAAAAAATAAAGTATAGGACCTGAATTTTCTACTGCCAAACTACAAGAACTTTTAGATTTCAACTACAATTTTCAGACATAAATTCATTGTGCTAACTGAATTACCACTTTGAGCCAAATGTACAAGCACAAGACAAATTGCAGCAGGGATATTATCACAATACAACTCCAGATTACAATTTGCAACACGGAGACTTGAAGAGAACCTCCATCATAATACAACTCCAGATTACAATTTGCACCCTCATCAAAAATTGCACACATTTTACAACGGCAAAAAATGCACAAACCATCATTATGAGTACAGGAAACTAATACCTAAAATGCACAAACCTTCATTATGAGGCAATATACTAGTGCGTACTAAATACCTACAATGACAAACTTGCATCCTCGTCATACTAAAATTGCACACATTTTATATAAAAACCTCCATCATAATACAAACTACAATTAAAAGTTGCACAGTCATAATTCTAAACTTGCAGACTAAGTACAGCAGCAAAAAAAATATTCTAACATTAAAAGCATCAGGATCTACTTACGCAAATTTGTAAAAATTGCACACATTCTACAACAGCAAAATATCCATAAAAAGCCTATCATATATCCTGGTTATAGAAATACAGAAATAAAGAATGTATAACTACACATTAGTGATTGCGAGCAGGTATAATGATATACACAGAAAGGAATTCAATCTACATGAAAAATAACATAATATATAACTCAGTTCTTAATTTTACTTATACTAGTGTGGATTCATCAAATATCAACTGGGATATTGGCATTGAAGACAATATATATACATACATTCACATCTTAAAAAAATTAAATCAACCTATATAAGATACTTGCATGTTCATCGTACTGAAATTACACAGAATTTAGAACAGCAAAAAGAAGATTCATGATAGACAACATTAGTAACTATCTAGGACATACTAAATGCCTAAAAAAATGCACACAATTGAGTATGAGTACAAACAGCCTAATTCCTAAAAATAAAAAAAGCTACAATTACAAACTTGCATACTCATTGTACAAAAAATGCACACATTAAACAAAAGCAAGAACACTAAAACTAGCCTACCATATACAGTGTAATATATCAAAAAAGCTACAGATGCAGACATGCAGTAGTAAACTCATTGAATTTAAATCAGCCTTGATGATAAATATATATACATTCACACAATTAGGATAGACACAACCCGAAGAAAACCTGCCTAATCTTTACTAAATGTTAACATATTACATCTCCCAAAAACCTAAACTTCTAGAAATTCCTCATCAAGCAAAAGTGTAAGAAAAAATCATTGACACCATAGCAACGACAGATCCTACAGCAACCAAAGCACCCGACTGTGAAGACCTGCAAACACCATAAAAAACACAGAGAAGCACCCAGGTGAGCAGATCTAGCAAAGTTAGGCGCATGAGGGGACTAAAGAGAGAAGAGTAAGATGAACTAAGGCAAAGGATGCAGCAGACCAAAAATACCTGAAAAAATGAGATGCCAGCAAATCCAATCCGACAGCAACCGAACCGCCCGATTGGAAACACCTGCAAGCACCAAAGATAACCATGGAGAAGCACCTAAGTTAGCAGATCTAACAAAGAAACAAGAAGCTCAAGCATATGAAGGAGCAGATTAAGCACAGGGAGAAGACCTAGCAACAAACCCCAAGAATCCTAGCTCGCGACAGGAAGAGGAAGAACAGAAGCCATGAACTGAAGCAGTAGGAGCAGATGAGGAAGAGGAAGAGCAGAGGACATTGACTGAAACAGAGAGAGGAGCAAGTGACTGACAGAAGACGAGGAGGAAGAGGATAAGACGAGAGGGGCGGCGACTGTCCACGTTCCACAGAAACGGGCCGGGCTTTCTTAACGGGCGCGCACGAGACGGCCACCACCCGCCAGCTCCACGAGCCCAGCAAAAAACGAGCCGACTGACGCAAAACACATACCAGTCGATAATGCAAAGGCTCAAAACAATAGCACAAAGCACCGCTGGGAAAAAAAGAAAGCACGCATCTCAAAGCAAGATCCAAAGGAACAGAATTCGACTGACGCAAATAAAAAAACTCAGCTGACTGAAAAGTAGCTAAATCGGAGGAGGCCACCTTAGGTAGAGTTGGAGGAAAACCGAGATTACGGTGGTGACGTGACCAAGAGAGTCGAAAATGAGAAAAGGAGAAGGCCAGAAAAGATAAGAAAAAGTCAAATAAAAATCGCAAGTCGTAGCAAGGAGTTGTCAATGGAAAGATAAGAAAAATCGCAAGTCGTAACAAGGACTTTGACTTTCAAAAGAAGGGGAAAAAAAACCACTCCAGATTACAATTTGCAACACGGAGACTTGAAGAGAACCTCCATCATAATACAACTCCAGATTACAATTTGCACCCTCATCAAAAATTGCACACATTTTACAACGGCAAAAAATGCACAAACCATCATTATGAGTACAGGAAACTAATACCTAAAATGCACAAACCTTCATTATGAGGCAATATACTAGTGCGTACTAAATACCTACAATGACAAACTTGCATCCTCGTCATACTAAAATTGCACACATTTTATATAAAAACCTCCATCATAATACAAACTACAATTAAAAGTTGCACAGTCATAATTCTAAACTTGCAGACTAAGTACAGCAGCAAAAAAAATATTCTAACATTAAAAGCATCAGGATCTACTTACGCAAATTTGTAAAAATTGCACACATTCTACAACAGCAAAATATCCATAAAAAGCCTATCATATATCCTGGTTATAGAAATACAGAAATAAAGAATGTATAACTACACATTAGTGATTGCGAGCAGGTATAATGATATACACAGAAAGGAATTCAATCTACATGAAAAATAACATAATATATAACTCAGTTCTTAATTTTACTTATACTAGTGTGGATTCATCAAATATCAACTGGGATATTGGCATTGAAGACAATATATATACATACATTCACATCTTAAAAAAATTAAATCAACCTATATAAGATACTTGCATGTTCATCGTACTGAAATTACACAGAATTTAGAACAGCAAAAAGAAGATTCATGATAGACAACATTAGTAACTATCTAGGACATACTAAATGCCTAAAAAAATGCACACAATTGAGTATGAGTACAAACAGCCTAATTCCTAAAAATAAAAAAAGCTACAATTACAAACTTGCATACTCATTGTACAAAAAATGCACACATTAAACAAAAGCAAGAACACTAAAACTAGCCTACCATATACAGTGTAATATATCAAAAAAGCTACAGATGCAGACATGCAGTAGTAAACTCATTGAATTTAAATCAGCCTTGATGATAAATATATATACATTCACACAATTAGGATAGACACAACCCGAAGAAAACCTGCCTAATCTTTACTAAATGTTAACATATTACATCTCCCAAAAACCTAAACTTCTAGAAATTCCTCATCAAGCAAAAGTGTAAGAAAAAATCATTGACACCATAGCAACGACAGATCCTACAGCAACCAAAGCACCCGACTGTGAAGACCTGCAAACACCATAAAAAACACAGAGAAGCACCCAGGTGAGCAGATCTAGCAAAGTTAGGCGCATGAGGGGACTAAAGAGAGAAGAGTAAGATGAACTAAGGCAAAGGATGCAGCAGACCAAAAATACCTGAAAAAATGAGATGCCAGCAAATCCAATCCGACAGCAACCGAACCGCCCGATTGGAAACACCTGCAAGCACCAAAGATAACCATGGAGAAGCACCTAAGTTAGCAGATCTAACAAAGAAACAAGAAGCTCAAGCATATGAAGGAGCAGATTAAGCACAGGGAGAAGACCTAGCAACAAACCCCAAGAATCCTAGCTCGCGACAGGAAGAGGAAGAACAGAAGCCATGAACTGAAGCAGTAGGAGCAGATGAGGAAGAGGAAGAGCAGAGGACATTGACTGAAACAGAGAGAGGAGCAAGTGACTGACAGAAGACGAGGAGGAAGAGGATAAGACGAGAGGGGCGGCGACTGTCCACGTTCCACAGAAACGGGCCGGGCTTTCTTAACGGGCGCGCACGAGACGGCCACCACCCGCCAGCTCCACGAGCCCAGCAAAAAACGAGCCGACTGACGCAAAACACATACCAGTCGATAATGCAAAGGCTCAAAACAATAGCACAAAGCACCGCTGGGAAAAAAAGAAAGCACGCATCTCAAAGCAAGATCCAAAGGAACAGAATTCGACTGACGCAAATAAAAAAACTCAGCTGACTGAAAAGTAGCTAAATCGGAGGAGGCCACCTTAGGTAGAGTTGGAGGAAAACCGAGATTACGGTGGTGACGTGACCAAGAGAGTCGAAAATGAGAAAAGGAGAAGGCCAGAAAAGATAAGAAAAAGTCAAATAAAAATCGCAAGTCGTAGCAAGGAGTTGTCAATGGAAAGATAAGAAAAATCGCAAGTCGTAACAAGGACTTTGACTTTCAAAAGAAGGGGAAAAAAAACCACTCCAGATTACAATTTGCAACACGGAGACTTGAAGAGAACCTCCATCATAATACAACTCCAGATTACAATTTGCACCCTCATCAAAAATTGCACACATTTTACAACGGCAAAAAATGCACAAACCATCATTATGAGTACAGGAAACTAATACCTAAAATGCACAAACCTTCATTATGAGGCAATATACTAGTGCGTACTAAATACCTACAATGACAAACTTGCATCCTCGTCATACTAAAATTGCACACATTTTATATAAAAACCTCCATCATAATACAAACTACAATTAAAAGTTGCACAGTCATAATTCTAAACTTGCAGACTAAGTACAGCAGCAAAAAAAATATTCTAACATTAAAAGCATCAGGATCTACTTACGCAAATTTGTAAAAATTGCACACATTCTACAACAGCAAAATATCCATAAAAAGCCTATCATATATCCTGGTTATAGAAATACAGAAATAAAGAATGTATAACTACACATTAGTGATTGCGAGCAGGTATAATGATATACACAGAAAGGAATTCAATCTACATGAAAAATAACATAATATATAACTCAGTTCTTAATTTTACTTATACTAGTGTGGATTCATCAAATATCAACTGGGATATTGGCATTGAAGACAATATATATACATACATTCACATCTTAAAAAAATTAAATCAACCTATATAAGATACTTGCATGTTCATCGTACTGAAATTACACAGAATTTAGAACAGCAAAAAGAAGATTCATGATAGACAACATTAGTAACTATCTAGGACATACTAAATGCCTAAAAAAATGCACACAATTGAGTATGAGTACAAACAGCCTAATTCCTAAAAATAAAAAAAGCTACAATTACAAACTTGCATACTCATTGTACAAAAAATGCACACATTAAACAAAAGCAAGAACACTAAAACTAGCCTACCATATACAGTGTAATATATCAAAAAAGCTACAGATGCAGACATGCAGTAGTAAACTCATTGAATTTAAATCAGCCTTGATGATAAATATATATACATTCACACAATTAGGATAGACACAACCCGAAGAAAACCTGCCTAATCTTTACTAAATGTTAACATATTACATCTCCCAAAAACCTAAACTTCTAGAAATTCCTCATCAAGCAAAAGTGTAAGAAAAAATCATTGACACCATAGCAACGACAGATCCTACAGCAACCAAAGCACCCGACTGTGAAGACCTGCAAACACCATAAAAAACACAGAGAAGCACCCAGGTGAGCAGATCTAGCAAAGTTAGGCGCATGAGGGGACTAAAGAGAGAAGAGTAAGATGAACTAAGGCAAAGGATGCAGCAGACCAAAAATACCTGAAAAAATGAGATGCCAGCAAATCCAATCCGACAGCAACCGAACCGCCCGATTGGAAACACCTGCAAGCACCAAAGATAACCATGGAGAAGCACCTAAGTTAGCAGATCTAACAAAGAAACAAGAAGCTCAAGCATATGAAGGAGCAGATTAAGCACAGGGAGAAGACCTAGCAACAAACCCCAAGAATCCTAGCTCGCGACAGGAAGAGGAAGAACAGAAGCCATGAACTGAAGCAGTAGGAGCAGATGAGGAAGAGGAAGAGCAGAGGACATTGACTGAAACAGAGAGAGGAGCAAGTGACTGACAGAAGACGAGGAGGAAGAGGATAAGACGAGAGGGGCGGCGACTGTCCACGTTCCACAGAAACGGGCCGGGCTTTCTTAACGGGCGCGCACGAGACGGCCACCACCCGCCAGCTCCACGAGCCCAGCAAAAAACGAGCCGACTGACGCAAAACACATACCAGTCGATAATGCAAAGGCTCAAAACAATAGCACAAAGCACCGCTGGGAAAAAAAGAAAGCACGCATCTCAAAGCAAGATCCAAAGGAACAGAATTCGACTGACGCAAATAAAAAAACTCAGCTGACTGAAAAGTAGCTAAATCGGAGGAGGCCACCTTAGGTAGAGTTGGAGGAAAACCGAGATTACGGTGGTGACGTGACCAAGAGAGTCGAAAATGAGAAAAGGAGAAGGCCAGAAAAGATAAGAAAAAGTCAAATAAAAATCGCAAGTCGTAGCAAGGAGTTGTCAATGGAAAGATAAGAAAAATCGCAAGTCGTAACAAGGACTTTGACTTTCAAAAGAAGGGGAAAAAAAACCACTCCAGATTACAATTTGCAACACGGAGACTTGAAGAGAACCTCCATCATAATACAACTCCAGATTACAATTTGCACCCTCATCAAAAATTGCACACATTTTACAACGGCAAAAAATGCACAAACCATCATTATGAGTACAGGAAACTAATACCTAAAATGCACAAACCTTCATTATGAGGCAATATACTAGTGCGTACTAAATACCTACAATGACAAACTTGCATCCTCGTCATACTAAAATTGCACACATTTTATATAAAAACCTCCATCATAATACAAACTACAATTAAAAGTTGCACAGTCATAATTCTAAACTTGCAGACTAAGTACAGCAGCAAAAAAAATATTCTAACATTAAAAGCATCAGGATCTACTTACGCAAATTTGTAAAAATTGCACACATTCTACAACAGCAAAATATCCATAAAAAGCCTATCATATATCCTGGTTATAGAAATACAGAAATAAAGAATGTATAACTACACATTAGTGATTGCAAGCAGGTATAATGATATACACAGAAAGGAATTCAATCTACATGAAAAATAACATAATATATAACTCAGTTCTTAATTTTACTTATACTAGTGTGGATTCATCAAATATCAACTGGGATATTGGCATTGAAGACAATATATATACATACATTCACATCTTAAAAAAATTAAATCAACCTATATAAGATACTTGCATGTTCATCGTACTGAAATTACACAGAATTTAGAACAGCAAAAAGAAGATTCATGATAGACAACATTAGTAACTATCTAGGACATACTAAATGCCTAAAAAAATGCACACAATTGAGTATGAGTACAAACAGCCTAATTCCTAAAAATAAAAAAAGCTACAATTACAAACTTGCATACTCATTGTACAAAAAATGCACACATTAAACAAAAGCAAGAACACTAAAACTAGCCTACCATATACAGTGTAATATATCAAAAAAGCTACAGATGCAGACATGCAGTAGTAAACTCATTGAATTTAAATCAGCCTTGATGATAAATATATATACATTCACACAATTAGGATAGACACAACCCGAAGAAAACCTGCCTAATCTTTACTAAATGTTAACATATTACATCTCCCAAAAACCTAAACTTCTAGAAATTCCTCATCAAGCAAAAGTGTAAGAAAAAATCATTGACACCATAGCAACGACAGATCCTACAGCAACCAAAGCACCCGACTGTGAAGACCTGCAAACACCATAAAAAACACAGAGAAGCACCCAGGTGAGCAGATCTAGCAAAGTTAGGCGCATGAGGGGACTAAAGAGAGAAGAGTAAGATGAACTAAGGCAAAGGATGCAGCAGACCAAAAATACCTGAAAAAATGAGATGCCAGCAAATCCAATCCGACAGCAACCGAACCGCCCGATTGGAAACACCTGCAAGCACCAAAGATAACCATGGAGAAGCACCTAAGTTAGCAGATCTAACAAAGAAACAAGAAGCTCAAGCATATGAAGGAGCAGATTAAGCACAGGGAGAAGACCTAGCAACAAACCCCAAGAATCCTAGCTCGCGACAGGAAGAGGAAGAACAGAAGCCATGAACTGAAGCAGTAGGAGCAGATGAGGAAGAGGAAGAGCAGAGGACATTGACTGAAACAGAGAGAGGAGCAAGTGACTGACAGAAGACGAGGAGGAAGAGGATAAGACGAGAGGGGCGGCGACTGTCCACGTTCCACAGAAACGGGCCGGGCTTTCTTAACGGGCGCGCACGAGACGGCCACCACCCGCCAGCTCCACGAGCCCAGCAAAAAACGAGCCGACTGACGCAAAACACATACCAGTCGATAATGCAAAGGCTCAAAACAATAGCACAAAGCACCGCTGGGAAAAAAAGAAAGCACGCATCTCAAAGCAAGATCCAAAGGAACAGAATTCGACTGACGCAAATAAAAAAACTCAGCTGACTGAAAAGTAGCTAAATCGGAGGAGGCCACCTTAGGTAGAGTTGGAGGAAAACCGAGATTACGGTGGTGACGTGACCAAGAGAGTCGAAAATGAGAAAAGGAGAAGGCCAGAAAAGATAAGAAAAAGTCAAATAAAAATCGCAAGTCGTAGCAAGGAGTTGTCAATGGAAAGATAAGAAAAATCGCAAGTCGTAACAAGGACTTTGACTTTCAAAAGAAGGGGAAAAAAAACCACTCCAGATTACAATTTGCAACACGGAGACTTGAAGAGAACCTCCATCATAATACAACTCCAGATTACAATTTGCACCCTCATCAAAAATTGCACACATTTTACAACGGCAAAAAATGCACAAACCATCATTATGAGTACAGGAAACTAATACCTAAAATGCACAAACCTTCATTATGAGGCAATATACTAGTGCGTACTAAATACCTACAATGACAAACTTGCATCCTCGTCATACTAAAATTGCACACATTTTATATAAAAACCTCCATCATAATACAAACTACAATTAAAAGTTGCACAGTCATAATTCTAAACTTGCAGACTAAGTACAGCAGCAAAAAAAATATTCTAACATTAAAAGCATCAGGATCTACTTACGCAAATTTGTAAAAATTGCACACATTCTACAACAGCAAAATATCCATAAAAAGCCTATCATATATCCTGGTTATAGAAATACAGAAATAAAGAATGTATAACTACACATTAGTGATTGCAAGCAGGTATAATGATATACACAGAAAGGAATTCAATCTACATGAAAAATAACATAATATATAACTCAGTTCTTAATTTTACTTATACTAGTGTGGATTCATCAAATATCAACTGGGATATTGGCATTGAAGACAATATATATACATACATTCACATCTTAAAAAAATTAAATCAACCTATATAAGATACTTGCATGTTCATCGTACTGAAATTACACAGAATTTAGAACAGCAAAAAGAAGATTCATGATAGACAACATTAGTAACTATCTAGGACATACTAAATGCCTAAAAAAATGCACACAATTGAGTATGAGTACAAACAGCCTAATTCCTAAAAATAAAAAAAGCTACAATTACAAACTTGCATACTCATTGTACAAAAAATGCACACATTAAACAAAAGCAAGAACACTAAAACTAGCCTACCATATACAGTGTAATATATCAAAAAAGCTACAGATGCAGACATGCAGTAGTAAACTCATTGAATTTAAATCAGCCTTGATGATAAATATATATACATTCACACAATTAGGATAGACACAACCCGAAGAAAACCTGCCTAATCTTTACTAAATGTTAACATATTACATCTCCCAAAAACCTAAACTTCTAGAAATTCCTCATCAAGCAAAAGTGTAAGAAAAAATCATTGACACCATAGCAACGACAGATCCTACAGCAACCAAAGCACCCGACTGTGAAGACCTGCAAACACCATAAAAAACACAGAGAAGCACCCAGGTGAGCAGATCTAGCAAAGTTAGGCGCATGAGGGGACTAAAGAGAGAAGAGTAAGATGAACTAAGGCAAAGGATGCAGCAGACCAAAAATACCTGAAAAAATGAGATGCCAGCAAATCCAATCCGACAGCAACCGAACCGCCCGATTGGAAACACCTGCAAGCACCAAAGATAACCATGGAGAAGCACCTAAGTTAGCAGATCTAACAAAGAAACAAGAAGCTCAAGCATATGAAGGAGCAGATTAAGCACAGGGAGAAGACCTAGCAACAAACCCCAAGAATCCTAGCTCGCGACAGGAAGAGGAAGAACAGAAGCCATGAACTGAAGCAGTAGGAGCAGATGAGGAAGAGGAAGAGCAGAGGACATTGACTGAAACAGAGAGAGGAGCAAGTGACTGACAGAAGACGAGGAGGAAGAGGATAAGACGAGAGGGGCGGCGACTGTCCACGTTCCACAGAAACGGGTCGGGCTTTCTTAACGGGCGCGCACGAGACGGCCACCACCCGCCAGCTCCACGAGCCCAGCAAAAAACGAGCCGACTGACGCAAAACAATAATGCAAAGGCTCAAAACAATAGCACAAAGCACCGCTGGGAAAAAAAGAAAGCACGCATCTCAAAGCAAGATCCAAAGGAACAGAATTCGACTGACGCAAATAAAAAAACTCAGCTGACTGAAAAGTAGCTAAATCGGAGGAGGCCACCTTAGGTAGAGTTGGAGGAAAACCGAGATTACGGTGGTGACGTGACCAAGAGAGTCGAAAATGAGAAAAGGAGAAGGCCAGAAAAGATAAGAAAAAGTCAAATAAAAATCGCAAGTCGTAGCAAGGAGTTGTCAATGGAAAGATAAGAAAAATCGCAAGTCGTAACAAGGACTTTGACTTTCAAAAGAAGGGGAAAAAAAACCGATCATCTTCTGTCCCAAGCAAAGAAAGAGAAATAGAAAGAGAAAGAGAGGGTCAAATCAAAACTCGAACGTGCTTGACATGCCAACCACCACTTCATTCATTCATTCACACGTATCTTACGCCTGAGTTTATTTAAAGGGAGACCACTCACGCAGCCCCCCCGGTACGGTCAAGTCAAACGCCAACCCCAACCAAATCCCAACCAAATCCAACTCCTAACAAGGTAGTTCAAGCTCCAACAACCATGTCCGGCGACGACGACCTCCAGCACGCCGCCGTGGCACTGGCGACGGCGATCCCGATCCCGTGCGTGACCCTCAACACGGGCCACGCCATGCCGGTGCTGGGCTTCGGCACCGGCGCCTCGCGCGCGCCCGCCGACCTGCCCGACACCATCCTGCACGCCGTCCGCCTCGGCTACCGCCACCTCGACACCGCCGCCCTGTACGGCACCGAGCCGGCCGTGGGCGCCGCCGTCGCCGAGGCCGTCCGCTCCGGCGCCGGCGGGATCTCCTCGCGCGAGGACCTCTTCGTCACCTCCAAGCTCTGGATCCCCGACGCGCGCCCGGGCCGCGTCGTCCCGGCGCTGCGCGACTCCCTCGCCCGCCTCGGCCTCGACTACCTCGACCTCTTCCTCGTCCACTGGCCCGCCGCCGCCGACAACCCCGCGGACAAGGCCACGCACACGGAGTTCGACATGGAGGGCGTGTGGCGCGGCATGGAGGAGTGCCGCCGCCTGGGCCTGGCGCGCTCCCTCGGCGTCAGCAACTTCTCCGCCGCCAAGATGGAGCGGCTGCTGGCGCTCGCCGCCGTGCCGCCGGCCGTCAACCAGGTGGAGCTCAACGTGGGGTGGAGGCAGGACAAGGTGCGGGAGGTGTGCGCGAGGCACGGCGTGGTCGTCTCCGCCTACTCGCCGCTGGGCGCGTACGGCGCATCCTGGGGTTCGGACGCCGTCATGAACAGCGGCGTCATGCACGACGTCGCCGCCGCCAAAGGCAAAACCGTGGCCCAGGTAATTAAACTTTTTCTTTTCTTTTCTTTTTAGCTAAAATTCACAGATATGTAAATTTCTCATATCATCAGACTAATTAGTTTAGCTTTTGCTGTGAGATTGTTTGAGTTGATCCTCCTATAGCATGCATGCATCAGAAAGATGTGTAGCCCGCATGCATGCATGCATTAGGGATGGATGTCTAACTCACAAGTTTCATACTAGCTAGCTATGAGAACAATCAACATAACTGACCACCAACAAAAAGACATGAATCATGAGTTTCATATGTCTCAACATGCATGGGTCCTTCACAGCAAGTCAAACAGAGGGTTATTATGAATCCAAGTCCTGCAAAAATTACTTCCAATATGCTAATGCTTTTTAGTAAAAAGAATCTTATTTATATGGTACCAATGAAACTCAAATAATTCTTATGTGTGTTTTATTTCTTATTTTGGAAGGAATTGTATAAAGAGAGAGAAATAGTCGTTATCAATCACGTCTTGTTGATGATAATGATGATGATGATGATGTGTACGTATGTGCAGGTGGCGTTGAGGTGGGTGTACGAGCAGGGCGTGTGCTTTGTGGCCAGGAGCTTCAACAAGGAGAGGCTCAAGCACAACATGGACATCTTCAATTGGGAACTGAACGAGGAGGACAAGGCGATGATCGCCACGATACCGCAAAAAAGGGCGTGCCAGGGGGAGTACTTTGTGTCACCCGACGGACCTTACAAATCACTCGAGGAGCTGTGGGACGGCGAGATATGAATGATCACTCCAATATGTCTAGTATCTATTTTGTGATTACTAGTGATCAAGTATTGTAACATCTTTTTATGAAAAATCGTCCTGCCAAAAAATGGACTTTCAATGTCGCAAGTATGTACGTCTACTAAACTTTTCATAGCCGGATGGGTCTTGAGTCCTTTCTGCCTTTTTCCACGTGTTATGTGTGATCTTTTTTGGTTTAAACTTTCTTTTTCAAAACAACCTCATCGTGTATGTGTCACGCGTTATGTGTTCTATTTTGTGTGCATTCCAACATTAAAGATCCCATTTACGAGCAAAACCCTAAAATAAACCAACAAAAAAAAACTCGATCTCGGGGCGGCTGTTCGGCGGTTCCTAGGGGCGGAGGTGCGGGTAGCGGGGGTCCGGTTGGAGAGGCGTCCTCATGTTATAGCGTCGGTGGAGGTCCGTGGTAGTGGTGGTCGGGGCATCTGTCTATCGGCGGTTGGTTCGGTGCCTCAAGCCGCGGACTTGGCGTCGTCTGAGTGGGTTGCTCAACGATGGCCGTCGGCAGCCACAGAGTCATGCCTCCCCCCCCCCCCCCCCGATCAACTGGGATTGGTGGGATTGCAGGCGTGGGCGCCCCGATGATGGTGGCACTAACCCTGGCTCGACGGCTGATACCGGGCTTCTCCTGTCGTGGTTTGCGCACTGTGAAGCGGACGGTGGGCGATGTCTCGTGGCTTGGATGCTGGGACGGCGGTCCTGGAAGGTGGTCCGCTTGGTTGGCCCTCCGGCGGGCGCCATGGCGGCAGTGGTGGCTATACATCTTGGTCGTGTGGGCGGCAAGAGGTGTAGCGGCGGGTGGCTCAGGCGAGCCATTTTGTCTTTGGCAGTGGCGGCGCCTTGATCTAGATCTGGGGATTTGGACTCGCCACACGCTCTATTGAAGACCTCATGGTGGCATGAGGGAGCTGCCGAGCGAAAGCTCTGCGCTTTGTCGCCGACGACGGCGACGCTCATGGGCGCCGTTATCTTCTTGAAGACGTCGTCATGGTGCTCCTCTCCGTGCGAGAGTTCCGAGTGAAAACCTTGTCCTTTGGACTCGACAGTGGCGACGCCTGGCGCCGTTCCCCCTCCTGAGGGCGTTGTCGTGGAGCTTAGGTGTTTTAGGGTGTAGTGTGGCGGTGTTCTCAGGTCTTCCTGTGTTATCTTCCGGTTTCGTAGTCTCTTGCGGTCTGCGTTTCTGATTATCTAAAGATCGGCTTTGTAAGAGGGTTACGTCATCACTTTGTATCGTTTCGCCGTGTACCTTGTACGGTTGTTGCTTTATTTATAAAGTGGGGTGAAAGCCTGTTACGAGGAAGAAACTACCAAAGGGCCTTTCGAAGTCAACTATCTCAACCGTCCTTCACATATTGATTGAAGTATCTCCATGTAGCCGGTGGTTGAGCTACAAAATATCCAAGTCCGCCGCCTGACACACCTTACAAATTAGTCGAGGAGCTGTGGGACGGCGAGATATGATAACTCCAATATGTGCAGTATCTATTTTGTGATTAGTGATCAAATATTGTAACATTTTTATGAACGATCGTCCTGCTTTTAATATTGCAAGCATAGTATCATGCAGTTCAACAATAAAATCAAGATTTAAGTATAGGGTAAGCGTGCCGGGGAGAGTACTTTGTGTGGACCTTACAAATCACTTGAGGAGCTTTGGGACGGCGAGATATGATCGAATATGTGTACCTATTTGTGATTAGTGGTCAAATATTGTAATAACATTTTAATGAACGATCGTCCTGTCAAAAGAACTTTCAATGTTGCAGGTATGTACTAGTATTAATTTTTTCCACGCGTTATGCATTGGTGATGGAGATATGTAACTTTGACCATGATGTTTGTCCCTTCTTTCTGCTTTTTCACGCGTTATGTTTTGTTTTTACTTTTTTTTCAGGACAACCTCGTCATATTAATGTGTTCTATTTTGTGTGCGTTAATCCATAAACCTTAATTAAAACAAAACCCTTGAAATAAACAGCAACATTAAAGATCCCATTTACGATCAAAACCCTAGAACAGACCAACAAAAAACCCGCCAAAGGCCTTTCCAGGTCAACCAAATGGATCTTTTTTTTTTTGCGGGTGACCAACCAACCAAATGGATCTGGAATCGTATAAAACTAAAATTGACCAACTAGGCAGAGGTTAGTAGTAGTAGTACAAGTGTAAAAGCGAAACAAGATTTGTGGCCGGGTGGTACAGCATGGAGGAAGTGAAAGCAAAGAAAGGTGGAAGGAATGGAGATGGGGAAGGGGGGATGGTGTGGTTTTGGGTGGACCTGTGGTCTCGGAGTCTTATGTTCATGTTGGGAGATCTGAACTCCCGCAAGCAAAACCCCCCTACTTTGCTTCTGGTTTGTGGGATTTGAGACAACCAGACATGTCCGCGGACAGATGTGAGGCGGCTTTGGATGGCAAAGCGTGTCCGCACCGCTCAATCCGGACTGTTGCGGACGATTCGAGGGTTCATTTTGGAGATGGCCTAACCTCTTTGCTAGAACCATACATATCATACATATTTTTTTGAATGTTGCATTCATCGTTTAAACCATAGTGGACTTGGAATCGAATCGTATAAAACTAAAATTGACCAACCAGGCAGAGGTTAGCAGCACAAGTAAGTGTAAAAACAAAACAAATGAGGCTACACAAAGAGATGAGGAGAAAGGATGCTGTCTGTCCGTGCCCACTTTTTGACAACCTCATCCATTTTCATCATGTGTTTCTCTTTATTTTTTATATCGTGCACACTGCCCGAGGCTGGCATGTGAACCGCACCGCACGCATGCACACGGCGCCTCCTCCTCTCCGTGCTCCTGGTCCACCGTGCGCCACAATCACGCAAGGCTCTCTCTCTCTTTTTTTAATGTAGACAGAACCATGCAAATAGTCTGTGTGTTGGTCCAGTGCGCCCGGTTCACCGAGGATGTTGAACAAGAATGGAGTGGAGTGGAGGACCAGACCAGGGCTGCTCCTATCCTACCAACTCGCACAGGCACAGGCACGGAATTCCAGGACAGAACACCATCCCATCTTTTGAGGGGTGGCCAAAGAAAAAGAGAGCTGCTTACTACTACTAATAGTAGTACTAGATTAAAAAAAAAAAAGATAGTAACACATCCAGATCTTCTTCTAGATAGAGGAATGCGTCAATTTTGAAAACACATGCAGCACGGTGAGAAAACACATGGATGTGAAAATGTTGACTCACCAAATAAATAAAAGGCAGCATATATATAATTCATTCATCCATCCTATGCATCATCGCTCTGATGCAGAGGCCGGGGATCTCCCCCTTTTTTAAAAATAAAAATCCATCCATCCATCCATAGAGTACCTTCTTCGCACTAACTAATTAATTCATTAACTATAATACTTGCTAGTATTTAGTATCTCTCCAAATAACTGAGATTGGTTTGGTTTGATGGTCAGTTATAACAAACAGCAGCAGCAGCAGCAGCAAGGGGTCTGGTCTGGTCTGGGGTTACATCATTCATCATCCATCATTTTTGCGCGCTCTCTCTCATCATTACAAGGAGTAAGAAGAAGAAGAAGAAGAAGAGAAGCTAAGAATCTGTACTGATCAAATGTGCCAGTACAAATCCCTCTCTGTTCACAACTTGCTTCATTCTCAAGGAGGAGACTAACATTAATAACTTACTTACTTAACCACATGATGCATCATCATCTAACCTCTTGTCTCTCTTTCTCTCTCTACTAACAGCAACTGAAACCACTGGTGAAGGTGAAGGTGAAGGTGAAGCATATGTATGTATGCATCTGAGGAATGAAGGAAGGCTGGGCTGGGCTAGGAGTTGTTCTTGTACAGGGTCTTGAGCCTCTTTGCCGTCTGGATGAACCCCAAGATCACCTGCAACTCATCCAATTGCTGCTTTTTTGTTTTTTCACCATTTGGAGGAGACAAAGGAATACACACATGATTAGATTCTTCTTCATCTCAAGTCTTCTCAGTTACTAGTTGATGCAAAGTTTCAGACATGTTTGTACCTGGGACTGGAAATGCTGCTGGACCCCATGGAAGAGCTGCTCCTCCGATGGAGTCGGGTTCATGCTCACCTGCACAGTTTTATTTTGTCATATCAGAAATGAATCAAATGCTTACCATGGATTCTATTCTATTCTATTCTATTGTTTGCTGCTCAAGAATTACTCTACTCTACAACATGGGATGGGATAGGACAAGATGGTACATACAAGGTTGAAGTGCTTCCAGTATCTCCATAGTGTGGGTGTTCCAAGCTTTGTCAGGTTCACTCTCTGCAACAACAAAAGGCAGAATGAATATCCCCTTTGTTGGATCAGCGTAATTGTCATGGTAGGCAGGCACTGGGATTATTAGGTTCCCAGGAGACAGACAGACAGACAGACAGACATGATACTGAATACACTAAGAATCTAATTATCTTTTTGCCTTGTCAACAAATTAGTCACGAGTTTAGCAAAGCAATGACAATGAGAACGACTTGACCACGCTCCTACCTACCTAACTAACCATGGCCCATTGCCATGTGATCCCAGCTAGCAGGGTCACACGCCTTTCACCATACTATTATATATGGCCCAATCTCAACTTTCAGACACGATTACTTGAAATGTCCTGATTAGTTGCCAGGATAGTGACAGTGATTACCGCTCGCAGCTTCGAAGTCGAGTGAAGGTTGGCCCGGCTGCTGGACGTCGTCGTGCAGGAAGACCATGGCCTTGTGTGCCGGACCCTCGGCTTTGTTGGCTTCTGGTACTCGATGCTTGCTGTGAGCAAACACACAACAAGAAAACAGTTAATCACTTGTGCTATTGGCAGTTTAAAGCATTTTGGCCACAAACATTGCAAAATGCAAATCACGGCATAAATGGTCTTACAGTAGTTCATGTCTTTGTCTCCCATGTCGAAGCTGCCGCAGTACGAGTTGTTGCCGCCATCGATCTCGTCATCATCCTCGTTGCCAGTCGGAGCTTCCAAGACACTCAGGGCATTCCTCTGCAACTTCACCTCCACACCATTCTTCAGAACCTGTTTTTTGCCAATAGGATAATAATATCTCAGGAATTAGAACAAGATACCATATTTGGATGGATGTTGGTTTCTATTAATGCTTTTATTATAGCTTTATTATATGCATCCTCAACTTTGAAATTGCTTGCTTGACTAGCTAGCTACTTTCTGAAAAGAAAAGTGGAGTCAAAAGGGACACATGATTCCTTTCACTCCATTGCAATTGTGAATCAATATCTATCAATATAAAGAAGCAGCCACTAGCCAAGCAGAGTTTCAGTGGGATGCCAAAATAAATAAATAATACTCTAATTGAAAGGAAGGAAGGAAGGAAGCAAGACTGACCAGCCAGTGCCAGCCTCCAAGGCCAACAGCCTTCTTGACCACACCCTGCAGGCCGACGAGCACGGACTTTGTTCGGTTGTTACCGGTGACAACGACCTTGGTGTGCCTGGGCAGCACGGTGAGCTCCTCGTCGCCGCTCTCGTAACGGGGCAGCGACAGCATCCGCGAAGAACAGACATCGGTCCCCATCATCATACTGCTTCACCGGCCTGATGTCGTCTCCCTGCCTGCTGAAACAGAAAGAACCAAATTCAACCAATCAATACACACACAGCCCATGAGCCCAACATAAGGAATACAGTAAGCAGCAGCATGAGCCCAAAATCAGCTCAAGATTTAGAGCAGAGTGCATGAATATCATATCAAGATTGATTGATTGATTATAGCAGAGTGCAAGAGTGAAACAAGTGATATTCAGAGGAGTAGTGAACACTGAACAGTTGATGCAGTTACATGAAGAGTTACTGGCAGCAAGAAGGGATCACTTTTATAACACAGCAGCACTGGGTAGGATAATTCATTCATGGATTGATCATGAGAAACAGGAATTCGATGCACGATCCAAATTCTATCTAGTACCATTTTAGTCCTGATAACACACAATTCACAATCTTTTGTGCCGAGAAATTCGACGCGGATCGGGTCGAAAAGGCGATGGAGACGATGTGACGCGTCCATGCAATGCAAAATTGATCCGGATCTGTGTAAGTAAATCTGTGATGAGGGGAGATTTGCAAACGGATTGACAGCAACCATCCACTGACCGTGATGGCGATGAACCGGCAAAGGCACTACTAACTCGCTGCCAGGACCCACCAGCCAGCCAGCTGCATCATATGAATTGCCTGCCTGCCTGTTGCTTGCTGGGGTAGCAATCCTGAAAGCGATGTGTCTACCAATGTATACTACTACACTACACTAGCTGCTTGCTGGGGTAGTACAGTAGAGTAGCAACCATGAGCATGAGCATGAGCATGTGAAGGAAGGAAGCAGTAAATCCCGATCGGATCGGATCGAATGGAATTGCTTGTCATGGACTGTAATTATGGATCCTGAATCTAACCAAGATTATCTGCACGAATTTACAATCAATGGATTGGAAGTACTACTAGTAGTAATTACGAGGAGTAGTTTTCTGCAATTTGGGAGGGGATTTAATTTTGCAGAGTAAATTCGCAATTAAAGCGAGTGATGCCCCCCCCCCCCCCCCCCCCCCCCCACACACACACAGTCTGCATGCATAGTGAGTCTACAGTTACATCTTGTAATGCATCCCCAACCCCCAGCCCGAAATTGGAATCTGCTGCTTGTGAATTTGGCAGTGCCTAATGCAATTCCCTTCCCAGTGGAGATGGAGATGCCCGCATTGAGGATCTATCTATCTAGCCTATGGTCGATCTAGGAGCTTGAATTCTCAACAAGATTGATAGATTGATCTGGCAGCGGATCGGATCAGGATGAAATGAATAAATAAAGTGGGAATACAATACAAGACAATGGTTGAATTCCAGATCGGATAGGTTCAAGATCGAAAATTGACTCGCTTTTTTCTTTTTGAATTAAAGTAGAGAAGAAGTTGGGATGGAAATTATTAGCATTGTAGTAGTAGAGTGTAAAAGATGACATGAATTGGTGAATCGCAAATCGAATTGCAGATTGCAAACATGGAAATTGGAATGCACAACTTCAAGATAGACAAACATGCTGTTAATAAAGTTGGTGTGAGCGAGCGAAATCCAGGATAGGATAGGATTGGATAGGATTGAATTAATCAATCAATTATATTACTCACTGCAGTACTCTGCTCTAGTGGCATGGAGTGGGATATGTAAAAAAGAAGAAGAAAGGAGCGGATTTGATCTGATCCAGGAGGGAGGGAGGGAATGAATTGGATTGAATTGAATGCTGGGCGATCCAAAGAAAGAAAGAAAGAAAGAAAGAAAGACTGGGAATTGCTTGGTGATCCAGCTAGCTAGGTAGGCTAGGTAGTGGGAGTAGCAGATGAATGCGAGGGAGGAATTCAGATGGATCTGAATTGAACAAAAAAATTATTTTCTTTTGTTGATGCGAATAGAGCATTTGCTAAACCCCAAACCAAACTACAATTCTCGATCCAAAAAGAAAAGAAAAAAGGAAGAAAAGCAAAGCAATTGGGGCGATCCGTCGGCAATCAGATAGATAGCCCAGAGAAAGAAGAAAGATCCATCCATCCAAAGGAAGAAGCAAAGAAAAGAATGCGGATCAAGAGGAGGTCTCACCTGCTCTGCTGTGTTGGGGCGGATCCAGGTGAGCAATGGCCGGCCGGCGATCCAGGACGGAGGACGCAATTGCAATTGGGTGGATCGGAGAGGAGCGCAATTCTCTGCGGATGCCAATCAAATCCAATTGCAATTGCAATTGCTTGCGCGGATCGAATCGGGTCGGTCGATCCAAAGAGAGGGAGGGAATGCAGGCAGGGCAGGGCGGGGCGGGGCAGAGGAGGATGTGATGAAGAAATGAAGATCCAATTTTGCAGAGCGCAGAGCGCTTCAGAGGAGGAGAGGATGAAGTGAATGCTTTCCAACTGCACTGCACTGCACAGCCCAGCCCGCATACATACACACACACACACACACTCACTTTCAGCCAGCCGGCTTCTGCGCTGGCTGGCGTCATCGGCTCTTCTCTTCTCTCTAGCGGCTCGGCTTGGCTTTGCCTTGATGTGATCGATGACGTGCTGATTCATTATGGACAAGAAAGAAAGAAACCGCTACCTGTACCCGATGAGGCGACGAGAGCAGAGCATAGGATACCACTCACTCACTACCATGTGGGGCCGACCGCCCGGGCTTGCTGAAATTCCGCCCAATCCTATCCACCTTTCCTCCCCTCGCTGCCTTCCCTCCCGATTATAACGTGTTCTTGCATCCTCATATGTATCCCACATAGGATAGGATAGCCCCTAAACATCACCGCTATGAGTTTTGTCATCCAACGACGTGTCGTAAGCGTCCGCGCATTTCATTTCCCGCAATTCGGGGCCATGTACGACTCCGACATCCTCACCCCACCCAAAACCCTGCCAGAGCCGTGTTTTCCTCACTCAACCCCTCCCCCTTCCCTCGACATGCGCTATGTATCTTCTCCCTCCCAGACCTTCACCGCCGTTGCACACTCAGGCCTTGCCAGACCTCAGCCGCCCCACCCACACACCTATCCACCTTGGAGTCTCCCACCATTCCACCGCCGCCCACCCCTGCAATTGTCGTCCATGGCCGACACCACGCCCAACAAAAATGGTTAGCCTGATGATATAGACAAATTAGTAACAATTTTTTTTCCTTACTTTCAAGCAAACATGATGGATTTGGACAACGGCTTCTTCAATTCATCCTCATTGAATGAGGATGAATCGGCAATGATTAGGGCAGTCCTTGAAGACGCGGGGCATGCGGATGAACGTGTTCTCAATTTCAAGGGATCAATCAAGGGACGTCACGTGCTGACTCGGAATAGGGCACGGGGCATTTGATGTTGATGGACGACCACTTTGCCCCCAATGTTCTTCGTGGACCATTTTCATCGCCGCTTTCGAATGCGATAAAAGTTCTACAATGGTGTTCGAGCCTACGATGACTACTTCACCTTGAATCAAAACATCGTTCGAACCACTGACTTCTCTGGCTATCAGAAGTGCCTGGCCGCATTGAGTATGTTTTTGCATATGGCACAACTACATTGAGGATGCTTGCCTACACGGCCACATATTATTGGACAAGTACCTCCAGATGTCTTAAAGCACATGTGGAGATGCCATTATTGGCAGGTTTGCTACTGCAATGCTTAAGGTGTTTGGACAACAGTACTCGAGAGAACCAACTCGCGCAAACAGCAAAAGGCTCATGGCGCTTTCGAAAGCAAGATGGTGGCCAGGTATGCTCGAATCCCGTGAATGCATGCACTAGAAATGGGAGAATTTCCTATACGTTAAACAAGGACAATATCAAGCTCATCTTAAGAAGCCTACAATCATCCTTTGAAACAACTAAGAACGGGCCACCTGAAAAGGGGAAGAGGGGAATCCCACATGAAGAAAGTCCCAGGTCCCTACCATACCATATCCATCCTAACGGTCTTCTATACACCAAGATTTCACACTCTTGCTCATCGTAAAAGCCAATTCATCGATTAGTCGTGTCGATTACTGAAGGCCAAAGAAACAAAAGCAAAGAAGCGTATCTCGACACGCCTGATACCATCTTTCTGAACCTGGGAAACAAGCAAGAAAAGGCCACCTGAAATGGGCAATGTTTTTTGCCTCGGTGTGAAGAAAGAGAGCAGGGAGTGGACAAGTGGATAAATGAATATGTTTGGGCCAATGAGGATTGCCCGCGTGCGCAAAACCCTAGGCCATGCTATATCAAGCCTACATGTTCTCTATTCAGAAACATTTAACATACTTTTCTAAAGGGAATGCATGTAGGGCGGAGGGATGTGAGGACGGTCCAATTTTCTTGAGAAAGGAGGAGAGGGGAGAGTGAATGCTTTCCAACTACACTGTCCACATACATACACACTCCCCTAGCAAAGCCGAAATGGACGAGCCGACTTTAATGCTCGCGTCATCGGCTCCTTAAAGCTCTCTCGCTACTCGGCTCGTATTTGGTGTGATGTGACCGCTGACGTTCTGGATGGTGGTGGACAAACTCCTAGCTATGGACCGGCCACTTGGGCCTGCTCAAATTCTACGAGGGATAACCACTTTTAATCCAAGAAAGTCAAAGATCCGCACCCGGGGGATAACCATTATCTACGACCTTGAGTTCAATTCTCCGTACAACCACACTCAAGGCTCAGGGCAACTGGGCGTACGAAGCGCTACTCCAAAGGACTGGGTTGGATCACTTGCCCAAATCTCCTAAAGGCATTGCCTAAAGCTTGGGCATGCTCGTTTCTCTCCCGCAAAGCGGCTTCCATCTCCTCAGGCACAACAGGATAGTCGTCTTCCTCTTCAGCCACGAAGGAGGGGTTGGTGGATGGCGCGGCACCAAGAGAGGGTTCTAGTTCAAAGGCAACACCCTCCACGATGCTCGCACCCACGATTTTTCGTGGCCTCAGGAATCATACCTACGCCTACCGACATAGGCGGGCTCTCTTTAGGCCCTCCAGCAGGCGAACGCGCTCCACACTATGTAGAGCCCATGGGCTCTGGTGCAGGACAGACAAAGGTATCTAAGAAGCTCACACCAGGCAATACAACCTCCCAAAACAAAAGAAGAATGATCGAAGGTGGGGTTACTTGTAGAGACTAGCGGTTTGCCAATTTCTTCTTCAATAGAGGAGATCTACACCCACAACCGCACTTTACTATCACAACACAGGTGGAGAGAAGACAACTCGTAAAAGAAAGGACAGAAAAAGGCATACCCCGGCGACGGTTTTCGGGCTCCAACCTTGGCCCCTTGGTCGTCTATATAAGGCGAGGCCAGTGGTTAGCCAAATTCATCCACTGTCATAGAAACGTACTCTCAATAGTCATACATCATCCCCTAGAGGGTGCGAACGTCGGTAACTCCCTTGTGCCATCTCCGTCCTAGTACTTTCGCCTGCGTTCGCCACTCTACCAAGGGTACTGACGGTTCTATGTGTAGTCATTGCTCATCGGAGAAGCCTACTAATCGATTCGTTATCATGTTAGTCACCGAGGCCGAAGAATCAAAAGCGAGGAGGCATCTCGACATGCCTAATACCATCTTTCAAAACCTTGGGAACAAGTAAGAAGGGGCCATGTGAAGAGGGAAAGTTTAGCCTTGGTGTGAATACAGAGAGCACAAAGCGACCCAAGTGGATAGATGAATGTTTGGGCCAATGAGGTCGTCCACGTGCGTGGCCCATTGCTATATCGAGCCTACTAATCCTCTATTCTAAAATATTTCACATACTTTTCTTTCTCTCTCTACTCACACATTCACGTGTCGGTACTGAAGCACAATGTCGAGAAAAGTCCGAGGGGCATGCACTGTTTGTGGAGATCATGAGTGACATTAGTGGGACGGAGGCAGAGGGTGAGGCCATGGCAATGGTAGGCGATGCCACATGGAAGATAATTGCTCGAGTCAAATGGATAGAGGAATATCTAGGCCAATATGGAAATCCCACACGCGAGAAGCCCTAGGCCCTGTCATATCCATCATAACGAGCTTCTATATATACCAATATTTCACACTGTTGTCTTGATTTCTCTCACGACACATTGCATCCTCCAGACAAGGATTATGATAAATCGGAGTCATCAATTCATTCATTCGTCAAGTTGTTTGCCTAAAACCTAAGAAACCGAGCAGTGCTAGGGCACTCCTAATACTATCTCTTTGGAACCTTGGAAGCAAGTAAGAAGCGGCCACTGGGAAAAAAGGGGAAGTTTTTCCCTTGGATCGAAATAAGGTAGTAAGAAGCGGCCACGTGGAAAGATGAACGTGTGGGCCAATAGGGCAAACCCACATGCGACAAGTCCGAGGTCCCTGCATATCCATCCTAACAATCTTCTATCACGAAGATTTCACATCCTTGTTTGTTTTACTCGCGACGACCACATCCACTACCCAAGGACATTGCTCACCGAAGAAGCCAATTCATCGATTCATCACATCGGTCGCCAGGCCCCAAGAAACAAAAGCAAGGAAGTGTCGCGACACACATATTCCATCTTTCCAAAGTTTGTTAACAAGTGAGAAGTGGGCACGTGGGAAAAGGCAAAGTTTTGATTCGGTGTGAAGAAAGAGAGTAGGGAGTGGCCAGGTGGAGAAATGAAATTTGGGCTAATGAGCACCGTCCACTAGCGTAAAACCCTAGCCCCCCCACTATTAAGCCTCCTGATCATCCGTACAGAAAGATTTCTCTCTCTCTCTCTCTCTCTCTCTCTCTCTCTCTCTCTCTCTCTCTCTCTCTCTAGTGCCCCCTCCATTGCGTAGGGTTGTCTTGGTCATCACCGATTTGGCATGTCAGTCCCTCTAAAGTCGAAGAAACAAACTAGAAAGGTGGCGTCGAGCACATTTAATATCATCACTTTTGATCTTGGATGTAATCGAGGAGAAGTTGCTAGAATAAAAGAAGAAAACATTTGAAACTCAGTGATGGTAAGAAGAAGAAAAAAAGGAGAAAAAAAAGAAGCGACCGAGGGGATGGATTCCATTTGATGAGCATATGCATACGGTAGTATGTTAAAATCTTGAAAATCCAAAAGGTAGCAGGACGCCAAATCTGGATATAAATGGATGTCATTGATCCGATCGTGCGTGTGCGTGTATATATAATCCATGTGTACAAATGCATGTATATAAATATTTGTGAGCGATGTAAGGTTTTAAAGTCGGTATTGGAGAAGTGGGGGAGGGGCGAGAATGTAGGAAGTGGCAGAGGAGGGTGCATTTCATTTGATGGGTATATGTAAATGGAATGGTGTTGAGAATCCCAAAGGAGTGTGACGCCAAATAGAAATATAAATGAATGGTATTGATCCCATGGTTCGTGCGTGCGTGTGTGTGTATAAATGTATGTATATACTAGTAAATATTTGGGAGATTTAGCAGTAATGTGATGAATGAATGAGAGAGGGAGGGTTGAGATCTGGGGGTGGGGCCCACAGCACATGCCGCTCGCGTGCGATCCCCCATGCTCCTCCCTTCGAACAAAGCCGAGCCAAGCCGGTGAGCCGAGCTGGGTGGGAGAGAGAACCATTAAAGCAAGCCGGTCCGTACGAAGAGTGGGGCCCAGCTCTGGCGACACGCGTCCCGTCCCAGCTGTCGGCAACCCGCGATCCACCCGCATTGAGTGTACGCCAGCGCCACCGACGCGCGGGCCTCGCCTGTCCCCGGGCTCGCTTTGTCAGTGAGCGGGGGGCGAGCTGTTCCGGTGGGAAAAGATTTCGGCGGTTTATTGTTGGTGGCTCAAGTCCGTGAGGCGCAGGGTCACAGGTCCGTCCCTCCGACGCACGGGCCTCCTTCCATGTCCATGTCCATCGCCACCCCACCCACTGCTAGCTTTCTCTCGCTGACAGCCAGGTCCGCGAACCATGGGACCCGCATGGCGGTGGGATAAGACAGGAGCAGCACGACGGGTCGGCGTCTTTTCCCGCGCGACGGGACGGACGGGTTTTGGGCTGTGTGGGTTTTTGGACGGTTCGCGGGGTCGCCCTTCAAACAAACCGAACCAAACCTAACCACCCTCCCTCCCTCACTCACTCACATGGATGATGTACTCCTACTACTAGTACACGCACACACACGCAGACGCAGGTAAATGTATAGTCAGCATGGAAATCATTCCAAAAGCTAGCTACAACCAAATGATGGGGTTCCTTCCTTCTTTTTGGTTGGTTGGTTTTAGGGAGCACCAAAGCAAAGCAAACCAAAGGGGGTTGACTACACTGCCTCCCCATCCCCATTGCATTGCGCATGCCCCATGCTAAAATCACATCTTCTCACAATACATATTATATACCTACCTAAATAAACCAGATAATACTAATAATAACAACAATAATAATAGTAATGTCCTTCACTATACACAATAAAAGTCATCAATATCCCCGAAGTGCGGTCACAAAGAGGGTTCAACGTGTTCTTAACCATCCATCACCCGGAAAATCTGGTCCGTCGCACCGTATTCAAATGGCATTACTGGTTTGACCACACCCTACTTGACACCTGCCCGTCCCCACTAGAGCCAGTGCCGCATCCCATTTTGAAATGTTTGCTTGCCATGAGAATTGAATCACGCCCTTTTTTTGGGTCTGGATGTACATGGCAGATTCCAAAATGACTCATATGAATCCTGGCGTCTGTCTACTCACGTGACACAATGTCCATCCACTTGCCGCCCACGCAGTGGTCAAACCGTCTTACCGTATGCCACGTTCCCGCCATACCATAGACAAACTAGTGGAGTGACATCATTGAACCACTTAAAAGCCATCGGTAACCGTATTAGGGTAAGTTGTAGTCCAGTAACCAAAGTGCAATTTCCAAACATGTCCACAATACATTTTCTTTAAACATCCAAAAGTGCCAATTCATTCGTATTTGAAACAATTCACATTAACAATTACTACTCCTTATACTTTCATGCTTAAACATATCAACTTCAGGGGACAACCTTCCTGGAGATGATTTCCATTGCTACAAGGGACTTGAAGTGTTTGAACTGATTTGTGCTACATAGCCAACATGGCTCAATCATGAGCCTCCTTGTTATGGAGTCTTGAGATACAAAACACCTGGACTAAACAAGGATCAATGATTGGACAAAATACATGCAAGTAGACTTCTAGGTCCCCAATGTCATGGATCTGGCCTGTCTAATCTTGTAGCAGCCACTTTTGCCAGAGACAAGTTGTCTATGAAGACTGCCACCCCTTATATTTGTATCTGGCCTGTCTAATCTTGTAGCAGCCACTTTTGCCAGAGACAAGTTGTCTATGAAGACTGCCACCCCTTATATTTGTAACTGGCCTGTCTAATCTTGTAGCAGCCACTTTTGCCAGAGACAAGTTGTCTATGAAGACTGCCACCCCTTATATTTGTAACTTGACGAACATGTTGGCTGCTAGCAGTAAGCTTGATCTTCTGGTGGAAATGTTAATCTTGCTTGATTTCCTTTGGCCCAAAGTTAGACCTTCAATCTTCTGCCTCCTTGGTTTATCTGCATGAGAACACCTAATCCACTTCTTGTATTGCTCTTGTGTTGATCATGTTCCCTCCATGTTGTATCTGTGAAGACTCTATTTGTTGTTGTTAGTTGTAACAAATCTATTGGTGTCCCATGCACATGAGTATCTGCTATTTGCGCTTCTTGCTTTCCCCTCCTCTTTGTGAGATTGTTCTTGGCCTCCCACTTCTTGAGATATACAATTTGCAATAGTTTGGGATGCATAAAAATTTGTAGACAAGAGCTCTCTTTTCTCTGAAATGGCTTGTCATTCCTGGACTTCCACATGCACCACATGAAAGTAAATATGCTGCTTGAAGTAGCATGTGGAAGATTGGAGTTAAGAATGCAAGAAATCATTTGCAATGGAGTTTTAATCTTGCAAGAATTCATATATTTTAACGGAGTTGTATATTCTTACTTGAACAACATACATACTTATGATTATACCCTCTATGCAAGCATCCACAAGTACAAGAAGTGTAATTAAGATAACATCTAACCATAACATTACACTTTGGGGTTCCAATAGCCCCTTACGCAATAGTCCATAAACTTAGGGTTTATTAATTTCTGTCACTCCAACCACCCATCATAGATAAACTAATTACACAATGCTCCTTTCCAGGCCCTTAACAGTGAATTGATATACATTCAAAGTTTGCACATCAACACTAGAGAATGACACCACAACATAATATCAATATATTGAACATTATTCAACCGTACATGATTACCAGCAACATGGTTTCTCCCATGTCCTCAAGAATGTAACAAACTACTCACAAGACATCATATGGATCATGATCAGTGGGGTAATGATATGATTGATAATCTGAGCGTACAAATCTCTCACCAGTTAAACCTCTAGGCATCAACTTTAAGCAAGTAAATTGCAGGAAACCGCCAATTTGAAGGCTAGGTTAGCAGAAAACACTATGTTGCACTTTTTGCTACCACTTCTTGTGTAATCCTTTTGCAAAAACCATTGATTGGTGCCTTTGCCTCGGTTAAGCACATTTATGACAGATGGGGCCCACCAGCTAGGCTGATGTGGCACTGTTTACCATCTCGCTGTTACCCAATCTCACCGTTACATCCTGTCCAGCGCCCTCCTCTTAGCCGCACGAGGACCTGCATCTGAGATGCGTCATGCCACTGGCAGAGGTAGAGGCCCCTGATTCATCGATTTTGCATCATATTTTCTTACTGATATTTACAATGTTTTTTATTATTATAACACTTTGTGTTGCAATTCTAATGCCTTTTCTCTCTTAATTTGCAAGAATTTACATGAAGAGGGAGATTGCCAGCAGTTGGAATTCTGGACCTGAAAAAGCTACATCAGAGATACCTATTCTGCAGAACTCTAAATGAGCTGAAATTTCATGTAGAATTTTTATGGAATATATTAAAAATACTGGAGCAAAGAAGTACCAGAAGGGACCCACTAGTTGCCCACAAGGCACTTGGGTGTGGCCACCCCCCGGGTGCGCCCCAGTACCTTGTGGGGCCACTGGTAGGCTTCCGGCCCCCATCTTCTGCTACATGATGGGTTTTCACCTAGAAAAAAAAAGAAGAGAGCTTTCGGATGAAGCACTGCCGTCTTGAGGCGGAACCTGTGCAGGAGCACTTTTGCTCTCCGGTAGAGAGATTCCGCGGGGGATACTTCTCTCCTAGAGGAAAAAATTGAAGCCATTGTCATCACCAACGATCCGCTGATTGTGGGAGACCAATCTTCACCAACATCTTCACTGATACATCTCCAATGTATCTATAATTTATGAAGCATTCATGCTATTTTATTATCTGTTTTGAATGATTACAGGCTTTATTATACACTTTTATATTACTTTTGAGAATAACCTACTAACTAGAGGCCCAGCCCATATTGCTGTTTTATTTCCTGTTTCAGTATTTTGAAGAACAGGAATATCAAACGGAGTCCAAACGGAATGAAACCTTCGGGAGCGTGATTTTTGGAACGAACATGATCCGGGAGACTTGGAGTACAAGCCAAGGAAGCTTCAAGGAGGCCAGGAGATAGGAGGGCGCGCCCACCCCCTAGGCGCGCCCCCTGTCTCGTGGGCCCCTCGAGGATCCCCCGACCGACTTCTTTCGCCTATATATTCCCTTATACCCTAAAACCATCGAATAGCACAATAGATCGGGAGTTCCGCCGCCGCAAGCCTCTGTAGCCACCAAAAACCTCTCGGGAGCCCGTTCCGGCACCCTGTCGGAGGGGAGGATCCCTCACCGGTGGCCATCTTCATCATCCCAACGCTCTCCATGACGAGGAGGGAGTAGTTCACCCTCGGGGCTGAGGGTATGTACTAGTAGCTATGTGTTTGATCTCTCTCTCTCTCTCTCTCTCTCTCTCTCTCTCTCTCGTGTTCTCTCTATGGCACGATCTTGATGTATCGCGAGCTTTGCTATTGTAGTTGGATCTTATGATGTTTCCCCCCCTCTACTCTCTTGTGATGAATTGAGTTTTCCCTTTGAAGTTGTCTTGTCGGATTGAGTCTTTAAGGATTTGAGAACACTTGATGTATGTCTTGCCGTGCTTATCTGTGGTGACAATGGGATATCATGTGATCCACTTGATGTATGTTTTGGTGATCAACTTGCGGGTTCCGCCCATGAACCTATGCATAAGGGTTGGCACACGTTTTCGTCTTGACTCTCCGGTAGAAACTTTGGGGCACTCTTTGAAGTACTTTGTGTTGGTTGAATAGATGAATCTGAGATTGTGTGATGCATATCGTATAATCATGCCCACGGATACTTGAGGTGACAATGGAGTATCTAGGTGACATTAGGGTTTTGGTTGATTTGTGTCTTAAGGTGTTATTCTAGTACGAACTCTTGAATAGATTGATCCGAAAATAACTTTGAGGTGGTTTCGTACCCTACCATAATCTCTTCGTTTGTTCTCTGCTATTAGTGGCTTTGGAGTGACTCTTTGTTGCATGTTGAGGGATAGTTATATGATCCAATTATGTTATTATTGTTGAGAGAACTTGCACTAGTGAAATTATGAACCCTAGGCCTTGTCTCTTACCATTGCAATACCGTTTGTGCTCACTTTTATCATTAGTTACCTTGCTGTTTTTATATTTTCAGATTACAAAAACCTATATCTACCATCCATATTGCACTTGTATCACCATCTCTTCGCCGAACTAGTGCACCTATACAATTTACCATTGTATTGGGTGTGTTGGGGACACAAGAGACTCTTTATTATTTGGTTGCAGGGTTGCTTGAGAGAGATCATCTTCATCCTACGCCTCCTACGGATTGATAAACCTTAGGTCATCCACTTGAGGGAAATTTGCTACTGTCCTACAAACCTCTGCACTTGGAGGCCCAACAACGTATACAGGAAGAAGGTTGTGTAGTAGACATCAAGCTCTTTTCTGGTGCCGTTGCCGGGGAGGTGAGTGCTTGAAGGTATATATTTAGATCTTGCAATCGAATCTTTTTGTTTCTTATTTTATCACTAGTTTAGTTTATAAAAGAAAACTACAAAAAAATGGAGTTGAGTTTGTCTCATACACTTTATCTTTTTAATATCATTCATGAGAATGATGGTAAGGAAAATTGCGCTCAAGTCCTAGAAGAAGAAGTCTATAAAATGTTTGGTACTAGATCTTTGTATGATGAGCATGATTGCAATGTTGTTAGTATGAATTCCTTGAATATCCATGATGCTAATGATATGCAAAGCCACAAGCTTGGGGAAGCTATGTTTGATGAAGATGATATATTTAGTCCCCCAAGTTTTGATGTGAAAATTTATTATGATGATAGCATGCCTCCTATTTATGATGGTTATATTGATGAAAGTGGGTTTGGAAGAGTGTCAATTTTAGGAAGTAGTGATCCCACTACTTTGGAGGATGTTGAATCTTACTGTGATGAATATGAAAGTGGATTTGGAAGAGTGTCAACTTTATTTAGTGATGATTCCACTATTTCGGAAGAGGTTCCAATTGATTATGAGAACAAAGTTGCTATCTATGATGATTATTGTGATGACTTGTATGCTATTAAGAATAATTATAACCGTGAAACTTGTCATCATGATTTTAGTTTTCAATCGGATTATGCTTCACGTCATAGGTATTTTGTTGAGTTTGCTCCCACTACTATTCATGAGAAGAATTTTGCTTATGTGGAGAGTAGTAAATTTTCTATGCTTGTAGATCATGAAAAGAATGCTTTAGGTGCTGGTTATATTGTTAAATTCATTCATGATGCTACTGAAAATTATTATGAGGGAGGAACATATGCTTGTAGGAATTGCAATAATGTCAAGTTTCCTCTCTATGTGTTGAAAATCTTGAAGCTATGCTTGTTTTGCCTTCCTATGCTAGTTGATTGTTGTTCCCATAAGTTGTTTGCTCACAAAATCCCTATGCATAGGAAGTGGTTAGGCTTAAATGTGCTAGTCATGTGCTTCATGATGCTCCTGTTATGTTTCAATTCTTATCTTTTATGTGAGCATCATTGTGATCATCATGCCTAGCTAGAGAAGGCATTAAAGAAAAGCGCTTGTTGGGAGACGACCCAATATTTATCCTTACTGTTTTTGTGTGTTCACATGATTATGCTACTGTATTAATCATGTTTTATAGCTTTTGTTTAAATAAAGTGCCAAGTAAGACCTTTAGGATAGCTTACGGTGATAGTTGTGTTGATCCTGCTGAAAATCAGAAACTTTTGCACCCAGTAAATTAATTTTATTAATTTACAGAAACGTGCTTCTGATCTGATTATTTTTGCTCTGGATTGGTACACAAATTTCTTAGGACTTCCTAATTTGGTAGGACTAGTCGCAACCCGTGCTACTGCACGGGCTAGTACTATAGGACAGAAAATTTGCAGAATCATTCTCATTTCCAATAAGAATGATATACAATACTACATACATAAAGGTTAGATGAATGGAAAAAAATTGGTTATAGTTTAGGAAAATAATTATATTGATATGAGCTAAACAATTTCATTGAACTGTAGTCGTGTTTTCCTATATAGTAAGATTTGTCTTTTATTCTCCCTTCCCAGTTTGAGAAGACAACCATTGTTAGTTTCAGATAGTCATATGTTACAACTACATGATTTCAAATATATTAAACTAACAGTCTGGGCCACGCGATTTCCCATATATTACGTGATATAAAATATTAAATTAATAGACTGGTTTTTTATTTCGTAAGGTGGTTTCCCCTGTTAAGTTTTTTGAGCAGGCATTACTGAGTAGGATGTCCCCAAAGGTATTGCTATCTGTTTTTGCAATACAGGTTCTCTTATTGGACCTGTATTTTTATTTCAATTTTTCAACGGAACATGTATGTGATTGTTTCGTGGGATTTCATGTATGATTTTTCCGCAATTGCGTGATTTTCACATATTAAACTAACAAATTGGGTCATGTTAAAATTCGATGATTTCACCCGCAAAAGAAATGATGATTTCACATATTAAATTAATAGACTGGGACATTATTTCATAACGTGATTTCAAATACTAATTTTATTTTTTGAGCAATATATACTCTTTTTTCATCTGATCGGATGTCCCCAGAGTATTACTCTCTTTTTTGTAACATGGCACCGGAGGAGTATTTATTGTACGCGTCTTTATTTTTATTAAGAGAACCTGTACGTGATTGTTGTGCTGGGGAATTGGGACGTGGACACTTTTTCTAAGGTGGCAACTGAGACGTGGACTCTTTTTCTAACGTGCGGCTTGAGGTCTTTTTATTTGTATGCGTGTCTTTTTTATCTCATTTATGATGGTGGAACGCACATGTATTTAGTATTGCTATAGGAAGTTGAACATTAGGTTATTTTTTTTTCTTGACTTGGAAAATGCACGTGGGTGTTTAGACATGGACTCTTTGATGTACGTGTTGGTTCAACATTTTTATCTACGTGCAATTTTTCCTTAAAAATATTACAGGATTCCTAATAGATCTTGACCATTAATAAAGGGAGAGTCCTTTGGTTTTCTTTCCCTTCTTAGTTGGTGTTTTTATGGACGGAGGCCTTTCGTTTTTTTACGTGCGTCTGTCCTTTTTAATACTGTAGATGATAACTTTCAAGGTGTGGGTAATCAACCTGGTCGTGTGGACTTGTTTCTCTTTTTTAGGTTGGACTTTCTACAGACGGAGGCTTGCCCTTTTTTTTCACATGAGCCTGTCCTTTTTTTAGGGAACATATGGAGGCGTTATTTGTTTGTATACCACTAATGTTAGACGTGTCAGGTGCTCTTTTTGTGGTATAGGACCATCTGCGTTACGCAAATTTTCCATCTATCCTGAACGTAAATTCTACAATCCAATGGTGTAATTAATTTTGATGATGTGGATTAATGAGAGATCTTAAATGGTGCCTCCAATTAGTAAATATAAGATATAAGATTTTTGGAGTTCCAGAAGTATAAGTTTGATACAGATTACTACAGACTGGTCTGTTTTTGACAGATTCTGTTTTTTATGTGTTGTTTGCTTATTTTGATGAATCTATGAGTAGTATCGGAAGGTATGAACCATAGAGAAGTTGGAATACAGTATATATTACACCAATATGAATTTAGAATGATTTCATTACAGTACCTAAGTGGTGATTTTATTTTCTTATACTAACAGAGCTTACGAGTTTTCTATTGAGTTTTGTGTTGTGAAGTTCTCAAGTTTTGGGTAAAGATTCGATGGACTATGGAATAAGGAGTGGCAAGAGCCTAAGCTTGGGGATGCCCAAGGCACCCCAAGGTAATATTCAAGGACAACCAAGAGCCTAAGCTTGGGGATTCCCCGGAAGGCATCCCCTCCTTCGTCTTCGTTCATCGGTAACTTTACTTGGAGCTATATTTTTATTCACCACATGATATGCGTTTTTCTTGGAGCGTCATTTTCTTTTGTTAGTATTTGATTGATGTTATTTAGAATAATATTTTGCATCTTTATTTTCAATAAAAATGTCAAGGATAGCCTTTGCCATGCTTATTTTGCTAGTATACATGTTGCTGTTTGAAAACAGAAAGTTTACCGTTGTTGCAAAAATTCCCTAGAAAATTCAGAGAATGGTATAATGTTGAAACTTTTTGCATAATGAGCTCTGATAAATTTACTACAGTGGGAATTTTCTCTCATAATTTTTGGAGTTAGGGAAGTATTGATACTCTTGCAGTCTTTACAGACTGTACTGTTTTGGCAGATTGCTGTTATGTTTACATTGTTTGCATATGTTTGCTTGTTTAATGATTCTATTTGAGGATAGGAGTATTAAATATGCAGAGACATTTAGTATGCAATGTTGAATAATTATTTTAATGATTTTCTATAGTAGAAAATGATAAGGTTTTGCATTGGTTTATACTAACCTATCTCACGAGTTCTTGTTGAGTTTGGTGTGGATGAAGCTTTTGAGAAAGAGAGAAACCATGATATGAGAGGAATTAAGGAGACACAAAAGTTCAAGCTTGGGATGCCCAAGGCACCCCAATATAATATTTCAAGAAGTCTCAAGCATCTAAGCTTGTGGATGCCCCGTTAGGCATCCCGCCTTTCTTCTTCAACAACTATCGGTTAGTATCGGTTGAGCCTAAGTTTTTGCTTCTTCACATGAGTTGTGCTATCCTTGCAATGTCATTTTATTTTGTTTTGCTTGCTGTTTGAATACAATACCAAGATCTGAAATTCTTAAATGAGAGAGAGTCTTCGCATAGTTAAATAATTATTTAACTACTCATTGATCTTCACTTATATCTTTTTGGAGTAGTTTGTCATTTACTCGTGTGCTTCACTTATATCCTACAAGTAAATGGGTGAATGAGTTGAATGTCATAAATCTGAAATTATATATGCCTCATTTTCTTATCCAATGGGGAGTAATGACTTCACATCTAAGAAGTATAGGTTGTAAATTTATTGAAGGTTAGCAAGCATTGTATTGGTCATTCGAACAATTCATGAAAGAATATTGAAGGAAGAGAGATTTCACATATAAATATACTATCTTAGACATCTTTTATAATTGTGAGCACTCATTAAGTATGACATGCTAAAGAGTTGATGTTGGACAAGGAAGACAACGTAATGGGTTATGTTTTCTCACATCTCAGTTAAAGTATATTATCATGGATCATTCAAACATGTTGAGCTTGCCTTTCCCCCTCACGCTAGCCAAATTGCTTGCACCAAGTAGAGATACTACTTGTGCTTCCAAATATCCTTATACCCAGTTTTGCCATGAGAGTCCACCATACCTACCTATGGATTGAGTAAGATCCTTCAAGTAAGTTGTCATCGGTGCAAGCAATAAAAATTGCTCTCTAAATATGTATGATCTATTAGTGTGAAGAAAATAAGCTTTATACGATCTTGTTATGGAAGCAATAAAAGTGACGGACTGCATAATAAAGGTCCATATACAAGTGGCAATATAAAGTGACGTTCTTTTGCATTAAGATTTTGTGCATCCAACCATAAAAGCGCATGACAACCTTTGCTTCCCTCTGCGAAGGGCCTATCTTTTACTTTATGCAAGAGTCAAGGTGATCTTCACCTTTCCCTTTTTCATTTTATCCTTTGGCAAGCACCTCATGTTGGAAAGATCCTGATATACATATCCAATTGGATGTAAGTTAGCATGAACTATTATTGTTGACATCACCCAAAGGTGAATACGTTGGGAGGCAACACTATAAGCCCCTATCTTTCTCAATGTCCGATTAAAACTCCATAACCATTAGTATTGCATGAGTGTTAGCAATTGTGGAAGATTATATGATAGTTGAGTATGTGAAGTTTGCTAAATCAAAGCTCTGACATAGACCCTTCCTAAAAATAAGATGAATTGCAATTGTTTGATGACTGAGAACATAGTTTGCTAGTTTTCAAGAAATTTTATGGTCTATGCTTTAACATGTGAATTGCTTGTTACTTGTTCGTGAGAAGTTTTATGAGATGAACTACTATTATGACATATACTCATGCTAGAAAAGGTGATTGAAATTATCACCGATCAAACTTGTGCACCTGCTAGCATTCACACTTCACAAATTCTTTCTTTTATCATTTACCTACTCGAGGAAGAGCAGGAATTAAGCTTGGGGATGCTGATACGTCTCCAACGTATCTATAATTTATGAAGCATTCATGCTATTTTATTATCTGTTTTGAATGATTACGAGCTTTATTATACACTTTTATATTACTTTTGGGACTAACCTACTAACCGGAGGCCCAGCCCATATTGCTGTTTTATTGCCTGTTTCAGTATTTCGAAGAAAAGGAATATCAAACAGAGTCTAAACGGAATGAAACCTTTGGGAGCGTGATTTTTGGAACGAACATGATCCGGGAGACTTGGAGTACAAGCCGGGGAAGCTTTGAGGAGGCCAGGAGATAGGAGGGCGCGCCCACCCCCTGGGCGGGCCCCCTGTCTTGTGGGCCCCTCGAGGCTCCCCCGACCGACTTCTTTTGCCTATATATTCCCTTATACCTTAAAACCATCGAATAACACAAAAGATCGGGAGTTCCGCCGCCGCAAGCCTCTGTAGCCACCAAAAACCTCTCGGGAGCCCGTTCCGGCACCCTGTCGGAGGGGGGGGGGGATCCCTCACCGGTGGCCATCTTCATCATCCCGACGCTCTCCATGATGAGGAGGGAGTAGTTCACCCTCGGGGCTGAGGGTATGTACTAGTAGCTATGTGTTTGATCTCTCTCTCTCTCTCTCTCTATCTCTCTCTCTCTCTCGTGTTCTCTCTATGGCACGATCTTGATGTATCGCGAGCTTTGCTATTATAGTTGGATCTTATGATGTTTCTCCCCCTCTACTCTCTTGTTCTGAATTGAGTTTTCCCTTTGAAGTTGTCTTATCGGATTGAGTCTTTAAGGATTTGAGAACACTTGATGTATGTCTTGCCGTGCTTATCTGTGGGGATATCACGCGATCCACTTGATGTATGTTTTGGTGATCAACTTGCGGGTTCCGCCCATGAACCTATGCATAAGGGTTGGCACACGTTTCCGTCTTGACTCTCTAGTAGAAACTTTGGGGCACGCTTTGAAGTACTTTGTGTTGGTTGAATAGATGAATCTGAGATTGTGTGATGCATATCGTATAACAATGCCCACGGATACTTGAAGTGACAATGGAGTATCTAGGTGACATTAGGGTTTTGGTTGATTTGTGTCTTAAGGTGTTATTCTAGTACGAACTCTTGAATAGATTGATCCAAAAGAATAACTTTGAGGTTGTTTCGTACGCTACCATAATCTCTTCGTTTGTTCTCCTCTATTAGTGGCTTTGGAGTGACTCTTTGTTGCATGTTGAGGGATAGTTATATGATCCAATTATGTTATTATTGTTGAGCGAACTTGCACTAGTGAAAGTATGAACCCTAGTCCTTGTTTCTTACCATTGCAATACCGTCTGTGCTCACTTTTATCGTTAGTTACCTTGCTGTTTTAATATTTTCAGATTACAAAAACCTATATCTACCATCCATATTGCACTTGTATCACCATCTCTTCGCCGAACTAGTGCACCTATACAATTTACCATTGTATTGGGTGTGTTGGGGACACAAGAGAATCTTTGTTATTTGGTTGCAGGGTTGCTTGAGAGAGACCATCTTCATCCTACGCCTCCTACGGATTGATAAACCTTAGGTCATCCACTTGAGGGAAATTTGTTACTGTCCTACAAACCTCTGCACTTGGAGGCCCAACAACGTCTACAAGAAGAAGGTTGTGTAGTAGACATCATTCACCAGCACAATCTCATCTCAAACCCTAGTTCATCTCTTCTATTCAATCTTTGTGTCAAAACCTCAGATTGGTACCTGTGGGTTGCTAGAAGTGTTGATTACGTCTTGTAGTTGATGCTAGTTGGTTTATTTGGTGGAAGATTATATGTTCAGATCCTTGATGCTATTCAATACCCCTATGATCTTGAACATGAACATGATTTGTGAGTAGTTACTATTGTTCTTGAGGACATGGGAGAAGTCTTGTTATAAGTAATCGTGTGAATTTGGTATTCATTCGATATTTTTGATGATATGTATGTTGTTGCTTCTTTTAGTGGTGTCATGTGAACGTCGACTACATGACATTTCACCATACTTCGGCCTAAGGGAGGGCATTGCGGAGTAATAAGTAGATTATGGGTTGCTAGAGTGATAGAAGTTTAAACCATATTTTATGCGTTATTCCATAAGGGGTTGATTTGGATCCATATGTTTCATGCTATGGTTAGATTTATCTTAATTCTTCCTTCGTAGTTGTGGATGCTTGCAAGAGGGGGTAATCATAAGTGGGAGGCTTGTTCAAGTAAGAACAACACCCAAGCACTGGTTCACCCACATATCAAATTATCAAAGTAGCAAATGCGAATCAAATAAACATGATGAAGGTGACTAGATAAATTCCCATGTGTCCTCGAGAGCGCTTTGCTTATTACAAGAGAATGTTTCGGCATGTCCCTTTGATATAAAAAGGATTGGGCTACCTTGCTGCACCTTTGCTACTATTTTTACTTGCTACTCGTTACGAATCACCTCGCTATCAAACTATCTATTACCGATAATTTCAATGCTTGCAAAGAATACCTTGCTGAAAACCGCTTGTCATTTCCTTCTACTCCTCGTTGGGTTAGACACTCTTAATTATTGAAAGGACTACGATTGATCCCCTATAATTGTGGGTCATCAAGACTCTTTTCTGGCGCCGTTGTCGGGGAGTGAAGTGCCTTTGGTAATGAAACATTTATATTACATGCTAAAATTTACTGTCACTTGTTACTATGGAAAGTAATCCTTTGAGGGGTTTGTTCGGGGTATCTTCACCTCGACCGGAAGCAAGTTGCACCTCAACCTACTGAACCTACTGAAAATATTTACTATGAGATTCCTTCGAGTATGTTAGAGAAACTGCTAGCTAATCCTTATGCAGGAGATCGAACGGTACATCCCGATATGCACTTAATATATGTGGATGAAATTTGTGGATTGTTCAAGCTTGCAGGTTTATCCGAGGATGGAGTAAAGAAGAAGGTATTCCCTTTATCTTTGATTGAAAGACATTGACATGGTATAGGCTATTGGATGATATTGGAACCGGTTGAAATTGGAATTTCATTAGAAGTTTTATCCTATGCATCTAGTTCATCGTGATCGAAATTATATATATAATTTTTGGCCTCGTGAAGGAGAAAGTATCGCTCAAGCTTGGTGGAGGCTTAAGTACATGATGTACACATGCCCCAATCATGAGCTCTCAAGAGAAATAATTATTCAAAACTTTTATGCTCGGCTTTCTCATAATTATCTGTCTATGATCGATTCTTCTTCTACTAGTTCCTTCATGAAAAAGCTATTGAATTCAAATGGGGTCTTCTATAAAGAATTAAACGCAACTCTAAAGATTGGGAACTCAACAAAGGTAAAGAGTCAGGTATAAATCTTGAGTTTGATTGTATTAAATCTTTTATGGAAATCGATGCTTTTTATAAGTTTAGTACTAAATATGGACTTGACTCTGAGATAGTGGCTTCTTTATATGAATCATTTGCTACTCATGTTGATCTCCCTAAGGAGAAGTGGTTTAAATATCATCCCCCCTATTGAAGAAAAAATAGAGGAACCTGTTATAGTTAAAGATGAAACAATTAGTTATAATGTCGATCCAGTTATTCCTACTGCTTATATTGAGAAACCACCTTTACCTGTTAGGATTAAGGAACATGCTAAAGTCTCAACTGTGGTCAATAAGAGTAATATCAAGAGTGATGCAGCAAAGTAGCGTAATGATACGTCTCCAACGTATCTAATTTTTCAAACACTTTTCCCCCTGTTTTGGACTCTAACTTGCATGATTTGAATGGAACTAACCCGGACTGACGCTGTTTTCAGCAGAACTGCCATGGTGTTATTTTTGTGCAGAAATAAAAGTTCTCGGAATGACCTGAAAATCGACGGAGCAACTTTTTGGAGTTAATAAAAGATACTGGAGAAAGAATCGGCATTAGGGGGCGCACACCCTGTCCACGAGGGTGCAGGGTGCGCCCCCTGCCTCGTGGGCCCCCTGAAGCTCCACCGACCTCAACTCAAACTCCATATATTCACGCTCGGGGAGAAAAAAACACAGAGAGAAGGATTCATCGCGTTTTATGATACAGAGCCGCCGCCAAGCCCTAAACTCTGTCGGGAAGGCTGATCTGGAGTCCGTTCGGGGCTCTGGAGAGGGGAATCCGTCGCCGTCGTCATCATCAACCTTCCTTCATCACCAATTTCATGATGCTCACCGCGTGCGTGAGTAATTCCATCGCAGGCTTGCTGGACGGTGATGTGTTGGATGAGATTTACCATGTAATTAAGTTAGTTTTGTTAGGGTTTGATCCCTAGTATCCACTATGTTCTAAGATTGATGTTGCTATGACTTTGCTATGCTTAATGCTTGTCACTAGGGCCCGAGTGCCATGATTTCAGATCTGAACCTATTATGTTTTCATGAATATATGTGAGTTCTTGATCCTATCTTGCAAGTCAATAGTCACCTACTATGTGTTATGATCCGGCAACCCCGAAGTGACAATAATCGGGACCACTCCCGGTGATGACCTTAGTTTGAGGAGTTCACGTATTCACTAAGTGTTAATGCTTTGGTCTGGTACTCTATTAAAAGGAGGCCTTAATATCCCTTAGTTTCCAATAGGACCCCGCTGCCACAGGAGGGTAGGACAAAATATGTCATGCAAGTTCTTTTCCATAAGCACGTATGACTATATTCGGAATACATGCCTACATTACAATTGATGAATTGGAGCTAGTTCCGTGTCACCCTATGTTATAACTGTTGCATGAGGAATCGCATCCGACATAATTATCCATCACTGATCCATTGCCTACGAGCTTTTCACATATTGATCTTTGCTTAGTTACTTCTCTGTTGCCACTGTTACGATTACTACAAAACTGCTACTGTTCGTTACCGCTATTTCCATACTACTTTGCTACTAAATACTTTGTTGTAGATACTAAGTCTTTCAGGTGTGGTTGAATTGACAACTCAACTGCTAATACTTGAGAATATTCTTTGGCTCCCCTTCCGTCGAATCAATAAATTTGGGTTGAATACTCTACCCTCAAAAACTGTTGCGATCCCCTATACTTGTGGGCTATCAAGACTATTTTCTAGCTCCGTTGCCGGGGAGCATAGCTCTATTCTTTGAGTCACTTGGGATTTATATCTGCTGATCACTATGAGGAACTTGAAAGATGAAAGAACCAAGATTTTTCCCTCAACTACTAGGGGAGGTAAGGAACTGCCATCTAGCTCTGCATTTGATTCACCTTCTGTTTTGAGTAAACTTGCGACACATGCACCTGCTATTGATTCTGATATGTCGCATGTTATTGATGATGCCACTTCGGCTATGCATGATGCTTATGATGAAGCTACTTCTATGCTTGATAATACTGTGCCATTAGGTGAATTTCTTGATGAACAACTTGCTAGGATTAGAGAGAATGAAATTATTGAAACCGATAATATTGATGAAAGTGATGATGAAATTCTCCCCCTTGATATGAATTGCCTGATGTACCTGAGGGTTATGTTATGGATGAAGAAACTGCTAGAGACCTTTTTACTTGCAAAGATAGATATGATCTTAAGAAACTGTTAGCTAACCTGAAAGAAAAGTCTTTGAATGCTCGAATGAAATATGACCCTGCTTTTGCTACTTCACCTATCTATATTTCTGATAAGGATTATGATTTCTCTGTCGATCCTGAATTAATTACTTTGGTTGAATCTGATCCCTTTTATGGCAATGAATCTGAAACTGTTGTGGCACATCTTACTAAATTGAATGATATAGCCACCCTATTTACTCATGAGGAAAAAATTCGTTGTTACTATATCCTTAAGTTATTTCCGTTCTCATTAAAGGTGATGCTAAGATATGGTTTAATTCTCTTGCTCCTAGTTGTGTGCGTAGTCCCCAGGATATGATTTATTACTTCTCTGCTAAATATTTCCCCGCTCATAAGAAACAAGCTGTCTTAAGGGAAATATATAATTTTGTGCAAATTGAAGAAGAGAGTCTCACACAAGCTTGGGGGAGGCTGCTCCAGTTACTTAATGCTTTTCCTGATCATCCTCTCAAGAAAAATGAAATGCTTGATATCTTTTATAATGGACTAACCGATGCTTCCAGGGGCCACCTGGATAGTTGTGGTGGTTGTGATTTCAGAAAAAGAACTGTTGAGCAAGCTGAATTGTTATTAAATAATATCTTGAGTAATGATAATGATTGGACACTTCCTGAACCAACTCGGAAGCTGATACGTCTCCGTTGTATCTTCAAAATTTGATTGTTCCATGCCAATATTCTACAACTTTTACATACTTTTGGCAACTTTTTATACTATTTTTGGGACTAACATATTGATCCAGTGCCCAGTGCCAGTTCCTGTTTGTTGCATGTTTCTTGATTCGCAAAAAACCCATATCAAACGGAGTCCAAACGGGATAAAAACTGACGGAGATTTTTTTGGAATATTTAGGACTTTTGGGAAGAAGAATCAACGCGAGACGACGCTCGAGGGGGCCACGAGGTAGGGGGGCGCGCCCCAGGAGGTTAGGCGCGCCCTGGGCCCTCGTGGACACCCCATAAGACGATTGGTGCCCTTCTTTCGCCGCAAGAAAGCTAATATCCGGATAGAGATCGTGTCCAAAATTCAGCTCAATCGGAGTTACGAATCTCCGGGAATATAAGAAACGGTGAAAGGCCAGAATCTGGAACGCACAAACAGAGAGAGACAGATCCAATCTCGGAGGGGCTCTCGCCCCTCCCATGCCATGGAGACCATGGACCAGAGGGGAAACCCTTCTCCCATCTAGGGAGAAGGTCAAGGAAGAAGAAGAAGAAGGGGGCTCTCTCCCCCTCTCTCCCGGTGGCGCCGGAACGCCGTCGGGGCCATCATCATCACCGCGATCTACACCAACACCTCCATCATCTTCACCAACATCTCATCACCTTCCCCCATCTATCTACAGCGGTCCACTCTCCCGCAACCTGCTGCACCCTCTACTTGAACATGGTGCTTTATGCTTCATATTATTATCCAATGATGTGTTGCCATCCTATGATGTCTGAGTAGATTTTTGTTGTCCTTTCGGTAATTGATGAATTGCTATGATTGGTTTAATTTTCTTGTGGTTATGTTGCTGTCCTTTGGTGCCCATCATATGAGCACGCGCGTGGATCACACCATAGGGTTAGTTGTATGTTGATAGGACTATGTATTGGAGGGCAAGAGTGACAGAAGCTTCAACCTAGCATAGAAATTGATGCATACGGGATTGAAGGGGGACCAATATATATTAATGCTATGGTTGGGTTTTACCTTAATGAACGTTAGTAGTTGCAGATGTTTGCTAATACTTCCTATCATAAGTGCATATAATTTCAAGTCAGGGATGACATGCTAGCAGTGGCCTCTCCCACATAAAGCTTGCTATCGGTCTAGTAAAGTAGCCAATTGCTTAGGGACAATTTTGCAACTCCTACCACCACTTTTCCACACTCGCTATACTAACTTTATTGCTTCTTTATCTAAACAGCCCCTAGTTTTTATTTACGTGCTCTTTATATTCTTACAAACCTATCCAACAACACCTACAAAGTCCTTCTAGTTTCATACTTGTTTTAGGTAAAGCGAACGTTAAGCATGCGTAGAGTTGTATCGGTGGTCGATAGAACTTGAGGGAATATTTGTTCTACCTTTAGCTCCTCGTTGGGTTCGACACTCTTACTTATCGAAAGAGGCTGCAATTGATCCCCTATACTTGTGGGTTATCAGAAGCCAACTCCGAAGAAAAGGGGTATTTTTTTTCTCAGTCCCGAAGATATGCAAGAGGCAAAGAAATCCATGAAAGAAAAATGTATTAAAGCTGAAGATGTTAAGAATTTACCACCAATTGAACAAATACATGGTCTTGATAACCCGACACAGGTAGTAAAGGTAAATTCTCTCTATATATTTGATGATGGTGATATCCCTCATTATAAGTCTGCTAGCCAATGCTTGGATGAGTTTGATAATTTTATTGTTAAACAAGAGAACTTCAATGCTTATGTTGGTAGACAGTTGAAACGTAATGCTTATTTGATTGAACACTTGAGTGATAATATGTCTAGAGTTAAAGGTGACATGCATCTAGAGTATTACGGTGCGTCTATGGTTACCACTCAAGTAGAACAAGTGCTTAAAGCACAAGATGAATTGCTCCATGAATTAAACAATAAGAAAAATGATAATGCTGTTAGAGTTATAACTAGAGGTGGTAGAAGGACTCAGGAACCCTTGTATCCTGAGGGCCATCCTGCTACCTCTTGAGCACCGTGTTGGTTTTCCCTTAAAGAGGAAAGGGTGATGCAACAAAGTAGCATAAGTATTTCCCTCAGTTTTTGAGAACCAAGGTATCAATCCAGTAGGAGGCTACACGCAAATCCCCTCGTACCCACACAAACAAATAAGAACCTTGCAACCAACGCGATAAAGGGGTTGTCAATCCCTTCACGGCCACTTGCAAAAGTGAGATCTGATAGAGATAATAATAAGATAAATATTTTTGGTATTTTTATGATATAGATTGGAAAGTAAAAGTTGCAAAATAAAATAGATCGGAAACTTATATGATGGAAAATAGACCCGGGGGCCATAGGTTTCAGTAGTGGCTTCTCTCAAGATAGCATAAGTATTACGGTGGTTGAACAAATTACTATCGCGCAATTGATAGAAAAGTGCATAGTTATGAGAATATCTAGGCATTATCATGTATATAGGCATCACGTCCGCGACAAGTAGATCGAAACGATGCTGCATCTACTACTATTACTCCACACATCAACTGCTATCTAGCATGCATCTAGAGTATTAAGTTCGTAAGAACAGAGTAACGCATTAGGCAATATGACATGATGTAGAGGGATAAACTCAAGCAATATGATATAAACCCCATCTTTTTATCCTCGATGGCAAAAGTACAATACGTGCCTTGCCGCTCCTGCTGTCACTGGGAAAGGACACCACAAGATTGAACCCAAAGCTAAGAACTTCTCCCATTGCAAGAAAGATCAATCTAGTAGGCCAAACCAAACTGATAATTCGAAGAGACTTGGAAAGATAACCAATCACACATAAAAGAATTCAGAGAAGATTCAATTATTTCTCATAGATAAACTTGATCATAAACACACAATTCGTCGGATCTCGACAAACACACCGCAAAAAGAGTTACATCGAATAGATCTCCAAGAAGATCGACGAGAGCCACGAGGGGCCCACGAGGGTGGGGGCGCGCCCACCCCCCTGGGGCGTGCCTCCCTGCCTCGTGGCTTCCTCGTTTGTTTGTTAACATCCACTCCAAGTCTCCTGGATTGCGTTTGTTCCCAAAATAACTCTCCCGAAGGTTTCATTCTGTTTGGACTCCATTTGATATCCTTTTCTTCGAACCATTGAAATAGGCAATAAAACAACAATTTGGGCTGGGCGTCCAGTTAATAGGTTAGTCCAAAAATAATATAATAGTGTATAATAAAGCCCATAAACATCCAAAATGGGTAATATAATAGCATGGAATAATCAAAAATTATAGATACGTTGGAGACGTATCAAGCATCCCCCAACTTAATTCCTGCTCGTCCTCGAGTAGGTAAATGACAAAAACAAATTTTTTGATGTGGAATGCTACGTAGCATATTTTTTGATGTGGCATGAATGTTCAGATCCAAATGATTCAAAACAAAAGTTCATATTGACATAAAAATAGTAATACTTCAAGCATACTAACAAAGTAATCATTGATAACCCACAAGTATAGGGGATCCCAACAGTTTTCAAGGGTAGAGTATTGCTACGTCTTGAGCTTGCGTTGGTTTTCCTCGAAGAGGAGAGGGTGATGCAGCAATAGTAGCGTAAGTATTTCCCTCAGTTTTTGAGAACCAAGGTATCAATCCAGTAGGAGGCTCCTCAAAAGTCCCACGCACCTACACAAAGAAACTAAGAACTCAACGCAATAAAGGGGTTGTCAATCCCTTCACGGCCACTTGCAAAAGTGAGATCTAATAAAGATAGTATGATAAGATAAATATATTTTTGGTATTTTATAAGATAGATGCAAAAAGTAAAGATGCAAATAAAAGTAGATTGAAAGCGAATATGATAAGAGATAGACCCGGGGCCATAGGTTTCACTAGTGGCTTCTCTCAAGATAGCATAAGTATTACGGTGGGCGAACAAATTACTGTCGAGCAATTGATAGAAAAGCGCATAGTTATGAGATTATCTAGGCATGATCATGTATATAGGCATCACGTCCGCAACAAGTAGACCGACTCCTGCCTGCATCTACTACTATTACTCCACACATCGACCGACTCCTGCCTGCATCTAGAGTGTTAAGTTCATAAGAACAGAGTAACACATTAAGCAAGATGACATGATGTAGAGGGATAAACTCACGCAATATGATATAAACCCCATCTTATTATCCTCGATGGCAACAATACAATACGTGCCTTGCAAACCTTTCTGTCACTGGGTAAGGACACCACAAGATTGAACCCAAAGCTAAGCACTTCTCCCATGGCAAGAAAGATCAATCTAGTAGGCCAAACCAAACTGATAATTCGAAGAGACTCGCAAAGATAACTCAATCATACATAAAAGAATTCAGAGAAGATTCGAATATTATTCTTAGATAAACTTGATCATAAACCCACAATTCATCGGATCTCGACAAACACACCGCAAAAAGATTTTACATCGAATAGATCTCCACAAGAGAGGGGGAGAACATTGTATTGAGATCCAAAAAGAGAGAAGAAGCCATCTAGCTAATAACTATGGGCCGTAGGTCTGTGGTAAACTACTCACAACTCATCGGAGGGGCAAGGATGTTGATGTAGAAGCCCTCCATGGTCGATTCCCCCTCCGGCAGAGTGCCGGTGAAGGCTCCAAGATGGGATCTCGCGGATACAGAAGGTTACGACGGTGGAAATTGTGTTTCGTGGTGCTCTTGGATGTTTTCGGGATACGTAGGTAAATATAGGAGGAATAAGTACGTCGGTGGCCGCCCGAGGGGCCCACGAGACAGGGGGTGCGCCCTACGGGGGGGAGGGGTCTCCTATCTCGTGGCTGCCTCGACTGCTTCTTGACTTGCACTCCAAGTCCCTTGGATCACATTCGTTCCAAAAATCACGCTCCCGAAGGTTTCATTCCGTTTGGACACCGTTTGATATTCCTTTTCTTCAAAATACTAAAATAGGCAAAAAACAGCAATATGGGCTGGGCCTCCGGTTAGTAGGTTAGTCCCAAAAATGATATAAATGTGTAAAATAAAGCCCATAAACATCCAAAAGGGGTAATATAATAGCATGGAACAATAAAAAATGATAGATACATTGGAGACGTATCAAGTATTCAACCCAAATTTATTGATTCGACACAAGGGGAGCCAAAGAATATTCTCAAGTATTAGCAGTTGAGTTGTCAATTCAACAACACCTGGATAACTTAATATCTGCAGCAAAGTATTTAGTAGCAAAGTTATGGAAACAACGGTAACAATAGCAAAAGTAACAGTATCAGTTTTGTAGTGATTGTAACAGTGGCAACGGCAAAGTAACTAAGCAAAGAGCAATATGTGAAAAGCTCGTAGGCATTGGATCAGTGATGGATAATTATGTCGGATGAGATTCCTCATGTAATAGCTATAATACAGGGTGACACAGAACTAGCTCCAGTTCATCAATGTAATGTAGGCATGTATTCCGAATATAGTCATACGTGCTTATGGAAAAGAACTTGCATGACATCTTTTGTCCTACCCTCTTGTGGCAGCGGGGTCCTATTGGAAACTAAGGGATATTAAGGCCTCCTTTTAATAGAGTACCCGACCAAAGCATTAACCCTTAGTGAATACATGAACTCCTCAAACTACGGTCATCACCGGTAAGTATCCCGATTATTGGAACTTTGGGGTTAACGGGTCATAACACATAATAGGTGACTATAGACTTGCAAGATAGGATCAAGAACTCACATATATTCATGAAAACATAATAGGTTTAGATCTGAAATCATGGCACTCGGGCCCTAGTGACAAGCATTAAGCATAGCAAAGTCATAGCAACATCAATCTCAGAACATAATGGTACTAGGGATCAAACCCTAACAAAACTAACTTAATTACATGGTAAATCTCATCCAACCCATCACCGTCCAGCAAGCCTACGATGGAATTACTCACGCACGACGGTGAGCATCATGAAATTGGTGATGGAGGAAGGTTGATGATGACGACAGCGACGGATTCCCCTCTCCGGAGCCCCAAACGGACTCCAGATCAGCCCTCCCGAGAGAGTTTAGGGCTTGGCGGCGGCTCCGTATCGTAAAACGCGATGAATCCTTCTCTCTGTGTTTTTGTCTCCTCGAACGTGAATATATGTTGTTGAAGTTGAGGTCGGTGGAGCTCTAGGGGGCCCATGAGGCAGGGGGCGCACCCTAGGGGGGTGGGGTGACCCCCACCCTCGTGGACAGGGTGTGGTGCCCCTGACGTTTATTCTTTCGCCAATATTTTTTATTAATTCCAAAAAGTTGCTCCGTGGATTTTCAGGTCATTCCGAGAACTTTTATTTCTGCACAAAAATAACACCATGGCAGTTCTGCTGAAAACAGTGTCAGTCCGGGTTAGTTCCATTCAAATCATGCAAGTTAGAGTCCAAAACAAGGGCAAAAGTGTTTGGAAAAGTAGATATGACGGAGACGTATCAACTCCCCCAAGCTTAAACCTTTGCTTGTCCTCAAGCAATTCAATTGACAAACTGAAAGTGATAAAGAAAAACTTTTACAAACTCTGTTTGCTCTTGTTCTTGCAAATATGTAAAGCTAGCATTCAAGTTTTCAGCAAAGATTATGAACTGACCACATTTCACAATAACACTTAGGTCTCATGTTTACTCATATCAATAGCATAATCAACTAGCGAGAAATAATAATAAATCTCGGATGACAACACTTTCTCAAAACAATCATAATATGATATAACAAGAAGGTATCTCGCTAGCCCTTTCTGAGACCGCAAAACATAAATGCAAAGCACCTCTGAAGATCAAGGACTGACTAAACATTGTAATTCATGGTAAAAGAGATCCAGTCATAGTCATACTCAATATAAATTAATAGTAATGCATGCAAATGATAGCGGTGCTCTCCAGCGGGTGCTTTTTAATAAGAGGATGATGACTCAACATAAAAGTAAATAGATAGACCCTTCGCAGAGGGAAGCAGGGATTTGTAGAGGTGCCAGAGCTTGATTTTGAAATAGAGATAAATAATATTTTGAGCGGTATACTTTCATTGTCAACATAACAACCAAGAGATCTCGATATCTTCCATGCTACACACATTAAGGCGGTTCCCAAACAGAATGTTAAAGTTTATACTCCCCCACCACCAACAATCATCAATCCATGGCTTGCCCAAAACAACAGGTGCCTCCAACTAACAACAATCCTGGGGGAGTTTTGTTTTGCAATTATTTTGATTTGATTTGAGCATGGGACTGGGCATCCCGTTGACCAGCCATTTTCTCGTGAGTGAGGAGCGGAGTCCACTCCTCTTGAGAATAACCCGCCTTACATGGAAGATACAGACATCCCTAGTTGATACATGGGATGTTCGAGCATACAAAACAGAATTTCATTTGAAGGTTTGGAGTTTGGCACATACAAATTTACTTGGAACGATAGGTAGATACCGCATATAGGAAGGTATGGTGGACTCATATGGAATAACTTCGGGGTTTATGGATTTTGGATGCACAAGCAATATTCCCGCTTAGTACAAGTGAAGGCTAGAAAGAGACTAGGAAGCGACCAACTAGAGAGCAACAACAGTCATGAACATGCATTAAAATTAATCAACACTGAGTGCAAGCATGAGTAGGATATAATCCACCATGAACATAAATATCGTGAAGGCTATGTTGATTTTGTTTCAACTACATGTGTGAACATGTGCCAAGTCAAGCCACTCGAATCATTCAAAGGAGGATACCACCCTATCATACCACATCACAACCATTTTAATAGCAGGTTGGCGCTCAAGGTAAACCATTATAAACTCCTAGCAAATTAAGCATGTCATGAGCAACTATAATCTCTAATTGTCATTGCAAACATGTTTATTCATAATAGGCTGAATCAGGAACGATGAACTAATCATATTTACAAAAACAAGATAGGTCGAGTTCATACCAGCTTCTCCCATCTCAATCAGTCCATCATATATCGTCATTATTGCCTTTCACTTGCACGACCGAACGGTGTGGATAATAATAATAGTGCACGTGCATTGGACTAAGCTGGAATCTGCAAGCATTTGATTCAAGGGATAAGACAAGGTAATATGGGCTCTTGGTTAAATCGACAACAATGCATATGAGAGCCACTCAACATTTTCATCATGGTCTTCTCCTTTCGACCCCCAAAGAAAAGAAAACAAATAAAACTATTATTTATACAGGAAAGCTCTCAACAAGAAAAAGAAGAACGAGAAATCTTTTTGAGTTTTCTTTTAATTACTACTACTACAAGCATGGAAAGTAAACTTAGCTAAAAGAAATAACTAATTTTTTAGTTTTTCTTAAGGTTATTCAAACACACAAGAAGAAAGCGAGAAAAAGAAAATAAACTAGCATGGATATTACAATGAAAAAGTATGAGCACCGACAACTGGAATGAGTGTGTGAACATGAATGTAATGTCGGTGAGAACTACGTACTCCCCCAAGCTTAGGCTTTTGGCCTAAGTTGGTCTATGCCCATGGATCAAAGTTGTAGTTGGGGTCGTACTGAGATGCAGCAGCCACTGCCTCATGAGCTGCCGCTTGGAGGCGAGCTGCCTCCGTCCTCCTCTCGTACTCGTTCGCCTCCTCCCTAGTTATAATATATCTCCTTTTTGCCTGAAAGTCAAAGAAACCAGGAGCAGGGAGAGCAACATGGACAGTGCGACGTCTGTTAAAGATTAGTCGGTATTGGAGGAACTGTTCATTCCTCTATAGAAACTGATGGCTAACCATGGCATTATAATCTAGATAAGCAGGAGGCAACTCCCTGTCACTTCCATGTATGGGTATACCAAGATAATTAGCTACACGAGTTGCGTAAATCCCAGCAAACAAATCTCCACATGTACCATTAAGATGTAGCCTAGGTGCAACAATAGCCCCCAAGTTATATTGTTTATCACCTAATACAGCACTCTTGAGGACACTAAGATCAGGAACACACATGTGGCAAGCTTCATCTTTACCGTTAATGCATCTACCTATGAAGAGAGCAAAATAATGTATAGCAGGAAAATGAATGCTCCCTATGGTAGCTTGTGTGATTTCTCTGGATTCACCCACAGTGATACTAGCAATAAAGTCTTTACATTCAGATTTACGAGGTTCATTGACATTGCCCCACTGTGGGAGTTTACAAGCAGTATTAAAATCTTCTAGGTCCATGGTATATGATTTATCACAAAGATCAAATAAAATAGTGTGAGAATTGCGCGTAGACGTGAATTTAAACCTTCTCACAAAGGAATCAGTAAGGTAGTAGTGTTGGGAGCACTTATCTGACATTAAGTCCTCAAGATCGACATTACGCACATACGTTTCAAATTCATCCTTAATGCCTGCCTTGACCATAAACTCCTCTGACGACCATTCACAAGGCCGCACTTGAGCTTCCCTTCATCGTCCTACTCACATATTGCAAGCCTGGGTCCTTGATTCCTTGAAGAACCGCCTTGGTACATTTTCCTAGACATATTTCTTCCTCTGAAAAATTTCTGAAAATTTTAGTAACTCAAAATAAAAGTGAACCAAACTCAACAAAATTGATAGTAACTACTCCCACAAGTGCCTAGGGACTATATCATGCATTAGAGCTACTTGGGACCATATAAATTTGACATGCAAGCTCAAGAACAGGGTCACCTAAGCAACAAAAATTTGCAATGAATAAAGCACTAGAACAAAAACTAATTGGAACATTGGAGGACTCACATACCAAAGAACAATCCCCCAAAGCAGTTTTAACATAGTTTCTTTTAATGGAGCATGGTATAGTGGGTACTCTTGGATCTCCTAGTTTCTTAGGTATTACACCCTTAAAAGTATAATTAGCAAGCATGGTGGAAATTTCAGCTTCAGGTATATTTCTTTTATTTGTAACAATATCTTTCATGTACTTAGCATAAGGGTTCATTTTAAGCATATCAGTCAAATGCATATGCAAAAAAGATATGCTTAATCATTTCAGCAAAGCGCTCAAAATCCTCACCATCCTTTTTCTTGGATGGTTTAGGAGGAAAAGGCATGGGTTTCTGAACCCATGGTTCTCTTTCTTTACCGTGCTTCCTAGCAACAAAGTCTCTCTTATCATAACATTGATTCTTTGATTGTGGGTTATCAAGATCAACAATAGGTTCAATCTCTACATCATTATTATTGCTAGGTTGAGCATCAACATGAACATCATCATTAACATTATCACTAGGTTCATGTTCATCACTAGATTGTGTTTCAGCATCAGAAATAGAAATACCATTGGGATTCTCAGGTGTGTCTACAACAGGTTCACTAGAAGCATGCAAAGTCCTATCATTTTTCTTCATCTTTTTAGAAGGACTAGGTGCATCAACATTATTTCTCTGAGAATCTTGATCAATTCTCTTGGGGTGGCCCTCAGGATACAAAGGTTCCTGAGTCATTTTACCCCCTCTAGTCATAACTCTAACTTCATTATCATTTTTCTTAGTATTTAACTCATTGAGCAAATCATTTTGAGCTTTAAGCACTTGTTCTACTTGAGTGGTAACCATGGAAGCATGTTTACTAATAATTTTAAGTTCACCTTTAACTCTAGACATATAATCACTCAAGTGTCCAATCATATAAGCATTACTTTTCAATTGTCTACCAACATAAGCATTGAAGTTTTCTTGTTTAGCCATAAAGTCATCAAACTCATCTAAGCATTGGCTAGCAAACTTAGTAGACGGGATTTAAACTTTATCATATTTATTGAGAGAGTTTACCTTTATTACCTGTGTCGGGTTATCAAGACCATGTATTTATTCAATAGGTGGTATATTAAGGCCATGAATTTCTTCAACAGGAGGTAAATTCTTAACATCTTCAGCTTTAATACCTTTTTCTTTCATAGATTTCTTTGCCTCTTGCATATCTTCAGGATTGAGAAATAGAGCACCTCTTTTCTTCGGAGTTGGCTTAGGAGTTGGTTCAGGAAGTGTCCAATTATTTTCATTAGTTAACATATTATTCAATAGCAATTCATCTTGATCAACAATTCTTTCCCTGAAAACACAACCAGCACAACTATCCAGGTGGTCTCTGGAAGCATCGGTTAGTCCATTATAAAAGATACCAAGTATTTCATTTTTCTTGAGAGGATGATCAGGCAAAGCATTAAGTAATCAGAGAAGCCTCCCCAAGCTTGTGGGAGACTCTCTTCTTCAATTTGCACAAAATTATATATTTCCCTTAAAGCAGCTTGTTTCTTATGAGCAGGGAAATATTTGGCCGAGAAGTAATAAATCATATCCCGGGGACTACACACACAACCAGGATCAAGAGAATTAAACCATGTTTTAGCATCACCCTTTAATGAGAACGGAAATAACTTAAGGATATAGTAGTAGCGAGTTTTCTCATCATTAGTGAATAGGGTGGCTATATCATTTAATTTAGTAAGATGTGCCACAACAATTTTAGATTCATAGCAACAAAAGGATTAGATTCAACCAAAGTAGTTATCTCAGGATCGACAGAGAAATCATAATCCTTATCAATAACACAGATAGGTGAAGTAGCAAAAGCAGGGTCATATTTCATTCTACCATTCAGAGACTTTTCTTTAAGCTTAGCTAATAACTTCTTAAGATCAGATCTATCATTGCAAGCAAGAAAATCTCTAGTAGTTTGTTCATCCATAACATAACCCTCAGGCACAACAGGCAATTCATATTTAGGGGGAGAATCTTCATCATCAATATTAGCAGTTTCAATAGTTTCATTCTCTCTAGCCCTAGCAAGTTGTTCATCAAGAAATTCACCTAATGGCACAGTAGTATCAAGCATAGAAGTAGTTTCATCATAAGTATCATGCATAGCAGAAGTGGCATCATCAATAACATGCGACATATCAAAATTAATAGCAGAAGCAGGTTTAGGTTTCGCAAGCTTACTCAAAACAGAAGGAGAATCAAGTGCAGAGCTAGATGGCAGTTCCTTACCCCCCCCCTTGTAGTTGAGGGATAAATCTTAGTTCTTTCGTCTTTCAAGTTCCTCATAGTGACCAGCAGATATAAATCCCAAGTGACTCAAAGAATAGAGCTATGCTCCCTGGCAACGGCGCCAGAAAATAGTCTTGATAACCCACAAGTATAGGGGATCGCAACAGTTTTCGAGGGTAGAGTACTCAACCCAAATTTATTGATTCGACACAAGGGGAGCCAAAGAATATTCTCAAGTATTAGCAGTTGAGTTTTCAATTCAACCACACCTGGATAACTTAATATCTGCAACAAAGTATTTAGTAGCAAAGTAGTATGGAAACAACGGTAACAATAGCAAAAGTAAAGTAGTAGTTTTGTAGTAATTGTAACAGTGGCAACGGCAAAGTAACTAAGCAAAGAGCAATATGTGAAAAGCTCGTAGGCATTGGATCAATAATGGATAATTATGTTGAATGTGATTCCTCATGTAATAGCTATAACATAGGGTGACACAAAACTAGCTCTAGTTCATCAATGTAATGTAGGCATGTATTCCGAATATAGTCATACGTGCTTATGAAAAAGAACTTGCATGACATCTTTTGTCCTACCCTCCCGTGGCAGCGAAGGCCTATTGGAAGCTAACGGATATTAAGGCCTACTTTTAATAGAGTACCGGACCAAAGCATTAACACTTAGTGAATACATGAACTCCTCAAACTATGGTCATCACCGGTAAGTATCCCGATTATTGTCACTTCGGGGTTAACGTATCATAACACAAAATAGGTGACTATAGACTTGCAAGATGGGATCAAGAACTCACATATATTCATGAAAACATAATAGGTTCAGATATGAAATCATGGCACTCGGGCCCTAGTGACAAACATTAAGCATAGCAAAGTCATAGAAACATCAATCTCAGTCGGGAAACTTTTGTTTTTGCCACTCTATATTTTGCCAATTTTCCTTATGCCACTCTAGATTTTGACATTTCACTTTTGCCACTCTTAATTTTTGACAATTATCACAATTGCCATTTTGTGGCAAAAGCAAAAAAAATTATTTTATTTTTGCCACTCTTAGATTTTGACAATTATCACAATTACCACTCGGAAAATTTTGCTTTTGCCACGGGAATGGCAATTGTGATAATTGTCAAAAATTAAGAGTGGCAAAAGTGATATGTCAATATCTAGAGTGGCATAAGGAAAATTGGCAAAATCTAGAGTGGCAAAAACAAAATTTTCCCATCTCAGAACATAGTGGATACTTGGGATCAAACCCTAACAAAACTAACTTAATACATGGTAAATCTCATCCAACCCATCACTATCCAGCAAGCCTACGATGGAATTACTCACGCACGGCGGTGAGCATCATGAAATTGGTGATGGAGGAAGGTTGATGATGACGACCGTGATGAATTCCCCTCTCCGGAGCCCCGAACGGACTCCAGATCAGCCCTCCTGAGAGAGTATAGGTCTTGGCAGTGGCTCTGTATCGTAAAACGCGATGAATCCTTCTCTGTGTGTTTTTTCTCCCCGAACGTGAATATATGGAGTTGGAGTTGAGGTCGGTGGAGCTCTAGGGGGCCCACGAGGCAGCGGGGCGCACCCTAGGGGAGGGGACGCGCCCCCACCCTCGTGGACAGAGTGTGGGCCCCCTGACGTTGATTCTTTCACCAATATTTTTTATTAATTCCAAAAAGTTGCTCCGTGGATTTTCAGGTCATTCCGAGAACTTTTATTTCTGCACAAAAATAACACGATGGCAGTTCTGCTGAAAACAGCGTCATTCCGGGTTAGTTCCATTCAAATCATGCAAGTTAGAGTCCAAAACAAGGGCAAAAGTGTTTGGAAAAGTAGATACGACAAAGATGTATCAATCATGTATTATCAAAATAACATAGCCAAAGAAAGCTTATACCTACAAAATCATATAGTTAGGCCATGCTTCATTTTCGTCACACAAAGTACTCCCATCATGCACAACCCCGATTTCAGCCAAGCAATTGGTTCATACTTTTTAACGCGCTTCAGCTTTTTCAACCCTCACGCAATACATGATCGTATGCCATGGATATAGCACTATGGGTGGAGTAGAGTATGATGATAGGGATTGTGTGAGAAGACAAAAAAGGAGAAAGTCTCACATTGACACGGCTAATCAACGGGCTATGGATATGCCCATCAATTGATGTCAATTCGAGGAGTAGGGATTGCCATGCAATGGATGCACTAGAGCTATAAATGTATGAAAGCTCAAACTGAAAACTAAGTGGGTGTGCATCCAACTTGCTTGCTCATGAAGACCTAGGGCCTTTTGAGGAAGCCCATCGTTGGAATACACAAGCCAAGTTCTATAATGAAAAATTCCCACTAGTATATGAAAGTGACAACATAGGAGACTCTCTATATGCTGAACATGGTGCTACTTTGAAGCACAAGTGTGATAAAAGGATAGTAACCATTGCCCCTTTTCTTTTCTTTTCTTTTTCTTTTTTTTTGGCGGGCTTCTTTGGCCTCCTTTTTATTTAGGCTTCTTTGGCCTCTCCTTTTTTTATTTTTTTTATTTTTTTATGGGGCAATGCTCTATAATGACGATCATCACACTTTATTTACTTACAACTCAATATTACAACTCGATAGTAGAACAAAGATATGACTCTATATGAATGCCTCTAGCGGTGTACTGGGATGTGCAATGATCTAGCATAGCAATGACATCAAAAAACGGACAAGCCCTGAAAACATCATGCTAGCTATCTTACGATCATGCAAGTCAATATGACAATGAATGCTCAAGTCATGTATATGATGATGATGGAAGTTGCATGGTAATATATCTCGGAATGGCTATGGAAATGCCATGATAGGTAGATATGGGTTTGGATGCACCGGCGAAGTTTGCACCAACTCTCGAGGTGAGAAAGGGCAATGCACGGTACCGAAGAGGCTAGCAATGATGGAAGGGTGAGAGTGCGTATAATCCATGGACTCAACATTAGTCATAAAGAACTCACATACTTATTGCAAAAATCTATTAGTCATTGAAACAAAGTACTACACGCATGCTCCTAGGGGTATAGATTGGTAGGAAAAGACCATCGCTCGTCCCCGACCGCCACTCATAAGGAAGACAATCAATAAATACCTCATGCTCCAACTTCGTTACACAACGGTTCACCATACGTGCATGCTACGGGAATCACAAACTTCAACACAAGTATTTCTACAATCCAAAACTACCCACTAGCATGACTCTAATATCACCATCTTTATATTACAAAATTATTGCAAGGAATCAAGAATATCATATTCAGCGATCTACAAGTTTATGTAGGATTTTATGACTAACCATGTGATTGACCAATTCATGTCATCTCTCTAAATAGATATAAGTGAAGCAAGAGAGTTTAATTATTTCTAAAAAAGATATGCCCATGCTCTAACAAATATAAGTGAAGTAAAATAGCATTCTACAATTGGCGGTTTTCTATGTAAAGAGAAACAGGCAATCCAAACTTCAAAAGATATAAGTGAAGCATATGAAGCATTCTATAAGGCCATACTCAAAAGATTTAAGTGAAGTGCAATGAGCATTCTATAAATCAACCAAGGACCATCTCATACCAGCATGGTGCATAAAATAAAAGTGAAAACTCAATGCAAAAGACGCTCCAAGACTTGCACATATCGCATGAACGAAACGAATCCGAAAACATACCGATACTTGTTGAAGAAAGAGGGGATGCCTTCCGGGGCATCCCCAAAGTTAGATGCTTGAGTGTCCTTGAATATTTACTTGGGGTGCCCTGGGAATCCCCAATCTTGAGCTCTTGCCTCTCTTCCTTTTCCTCATATCGAGACCTCCTCGATCAAACACTTCATCCACACAAAACTTCAACAGAAAACTCGGTAAGATCCGTTAGTATAATAAAGCAAATCACTACTCTAAGTACTGTAGAAAACCAATTCATATTTTGTTTTTGCATTGTGTCTACTGTAATATAGCTTTTCCATGGCTTAATCCACTGATATAAATTGATAGTTTCATCAAAACAAGCAAACTATGCATCAAAAACAGAATATGTCAAAAACAGAACAGTCTGTAGCAATCTGAACATTCACCATGCTTATGGTACCCCAAAAATTCTACCAAAATTAGGAAAAATAAACAATTTGTATATCAAGACAGTGCACAAATAATCAGAACCGTTTGATGTTCCAGTTAAAAATGTAAAATCGCGCACTACAGCCAAAGTTTCTGTCCTGCACCGTACAAACCAACAAGCATCGTAAACATCCTAAAGGCAAACCTTCGCACACTATTTTTATGATACAATGGAATTGTACAAGGGGATAATTATTTTTGTTGAAAAGTTTCTGTAATCAAGATTCACAAAGTTTCCGTGAGCATGAACAAAGTTCAAGGAGCTCTCCCACTTCAACAATGCTTGTCTTTCTCACTTTCACTTTCCTTTTTGAAATTCTTTGGGTCCCCTCTTTATTTTTTTTGTTTTTAAACTAAATAAAAGCACTCAACAGAAATAAATGACTCTCTAAAACTTCCGGGTTGTCTCCCTGGCAGCGCTTTCTTTAAAGCCATTAAGCTAGGCATATGGTGCTCAAGTAATGGATCCACCCGGATCCCAAGGTATATCAAAGCCAATTTTAATTAACAATGATTTGTAATTTAGTAGTGAGCACAAAGTAACATATATCACGCAACAACAAAGTCTACCTCTCTTCCTATGCATCGGCATGTCATAAAAGAATAGTTCATGCACACATAGTAAAGGCCAATGCATAGTATAAGCAGTTTCTTGCAATTCTATCGTGTTGGAAACATAGAGAGGTGGAGATATAGTTCCTCTCTCATAATAATTGCAAGTAGAGCAGCAAGCACATGCATATTATATCTATCAAAATCATCATGTGCAATGGTAAAAGGCAACCCATCAATATAATCCTTAATAAGCATAAACTTCTCCGATATAGTGTAGTCGGGAGAATTCATAAAGATAATAGGACTATCATGTGTGGGTGCAATAGCAACAATTTCATGTTTAACATAAGGAACTATAGCAAGTTCATCTCCATAAGCATAATTCATATTGGCATCTTGGCCACAAGCATAGCAAGCATCATCAAAAAGGGATATTTCAAGAGAATCAACGGGATCATAACAATCATCATGACAATCATACTTCGGTAAGCATGAAGGGGAATTAAACAATGTAAGCGTTGAAGAGTTACTCTCATTAGAAGGTGGGCACGGGTAGCTAATCCGATTTTCCTCCTTTTGTTCTTCGATCTCCTCATCATCTTTTTCATCCAATGAGCTCACGGTTTCATCAATTTCTTCTCCCATAGATTCCTGCAAAATATTAGTCTCTTCTTGGACAGCGGAGACTTTCTCAATGAATGCATCAATATCGGAATTGTATTCATAATTCTCATAACAATACTTAAGTATAGCAAAAAATTTAGGTCTATAAACTGAATCATCAAAATCATCAAACTCTTTAAACATAGATTCAATCTCATAAACACCCATAAAAGCAACGAATTCTTCTATTTGTTCCACATCATAGTAATCATATCTACCATTAGCATAAGAAACTAAGGTTTTATTATCTTTCAATTTGCATGAAAAGGGAAGGTGCGGAGCCTTCATCCTAGAGAAACAAGTATAATCATATCTCAAGCATAGTTGCCTAGCATACCAATACAACATATAAATTTGATCCCATAATAGTTTCCCTTTTTGTGTCAAGCGATAATCCCTAAAGTATTCACGTTGATCCAACGCGTCTCCCATAACATAATTGAATGGGGTTTTCTCAGGATTATCAAAGTAGTACATAATTTCTTTCATATAACGAGCATCGAGGGTTTTAGGAGGCCCCCATCTCCATGAGTAGCAAGTACACCTAGTTTTTTTGGTATTTAGTGTTCCATATCCATAACGAAAGATAGAGAACAACTAAGAACAGCAAATAAAAATTACTTAGTGATAAAGCAAACAAGCACACACGAGAATATTCACCCCACGCTATGACTCCCCGACAACGGCGCCAAAAAAAGGTCTTGATAACCCACAAGTGTAGGGGATAATTGTAGCCTCTTTCGATAAGTAAGAGTGTCGAACCCAACGAGGAGCTAAAGGTAGAACAAATATTCTCTCAAGTCCTATCTGCCACTGATACGACTCTACACACGCTTAGTGTTTGCTTTACCTAGAAGAAGTATGAAACTAGAAGTACTTTGTAGGTGTGATTGGATAGGTTCGCTAGATAATAAAGAACACGTAAATAAAAAGTAGGGGATGTTTAGATAAAGAAGCAATAAAGTAAATATAGCGAGTGTGGAAAAGTGGTGGTAGGAGTTGTGAAATTGTCCCTAAGCAATTGACTACTTTACTAGACCGATAGCAAGTTTTATGTGGGAGAGGCATAAGCTAACATACTTTCTCTTCTTGGATCATATGCACTTATGATTGGAACTCTAGCAAGCATCCGCAACTACTAAAGATCATTAAGGTAAAACCCAACCATAGCATTAAAGCATCAAGTCCCCTTTATCCCATACGCCATCAATCCCCTTACTCGGGTTTAAGCATCTGTCACTCTAGCAACCCATTATAAGCGAATCATGAACGTATTGCAACACCCTTCAGCGGGAATCCCTCACGCTTGCGCAACACGGAGGGCACAATAGGACAGCAACATAACCACAAGCAAATTAAACCAATCATAGCAATTCACCAATCACCAATAGGACAACTAAAATCTACTCAGACATCATAGGATGGCAACACATCGTTGGATGATAATATGAAGCATAAAGCACCATGTTCAAGTAGAGGGTACAGCGGGTTGCGGGAGAGTGGACCGCTGAATATAGATGGGGGAAGGTGATGGAGACATTAGTGAAGTGTCACAGCCCTAGATTGATGAATGTAATTAGTTGCACCAGTGAGCTTCAAGCATCATGTTTAAATTCAAATGAAATTTGAATTGAGGAATTTTCAAAAGCCTCAGAAGACCTCTAAAAATAACCAACATTTAAATCTCATCAAATGAGTCCAAAGAAATGTTCCTGTTACTCTGTGAAAATATTGGTAAGAGGTAAAATTCAAACCAATATTTTTGGAATCACAGAAATATTTATTTTGGGCCTTTGACTTAAACCAATGACATATTTGAGTTGAATTTATTTCTATTATATAAGAAATAAAGTTCAAATATTTTTGTAAGTTGCCTGTGACCTTGGACTAGTTCCTGAGCTCACATACAATTTACAGAAAGTTGAAAAATGATTTGATGTTTTAAATCAAATCAAAACCAATCGCAGGAAATAGAAAACATTAATAAATAGAAAAAGCAGAGAGAGAGGGTTTTACCTGGCGCTCACCTGGCCTGGCCCAGCACGGCCCAGCCCACTGGCCTGTGCCAGTCGTTGTTGTCCTCCCGCCAGTCGGACAGGGCGCGTGCCCGACAAGCGCGTGCGCTCCGCGCGCCACGCGAGCTCCCTGCTTGCCTGCGTCCCCGCCGCCCTGGATGCCTCCGCGCACGCCATGATGCCTCACTCTTTCTCGAGCTCTTCCCCTCCTTTGCTCTCTCTCCCTCTCATGCCCGAGTGCAGCCGTCGCCGCGGACCGTCGTTGGCGCGACCACCGGCCACCCCACGCCTCACCGACGCGCCCAGAAGCTCCACAACGTCGTCCTCGACCCCCTCACCGAGCCACGCCCCGCCGGACGCCCTCGAATGCCGACCACGCCATCTTCTTCAACCTCGGTCCGCCGAGATCGCCATCGCCGCCCCGCTTGCTCCGGCCCCTCCCCGAGCTCGCCGTTTGCCTCGACGCAACTGCAGTGAGCTCCTGCCCTTGCTTCCCTTCTCTGTTCCCTCTCTCGCACGCCGTAGCTGCTGCACCGCGTTCACCCGCATGCGCCGCCGCCTGCGCTCGTCGCCGGTGACGCTCCGGCGACCATTTGGTCCCAGGCATGCGCCCAACATGCTCATCGCCGCGCGTAGAGTCTTCCCAGCGCCACGCTGCGCTCGTTTGCACACCGCAGCGCCGGTCCCGCGAACACTCCAGCTCCGGCCACCACCCGGCTCGATGCCATCATCGTTCCCGGCCACCCCAGCACCAACCACCGCCACCGTTGGATGCGCCACACCGCCAGCTACCCGTAGCACCCACCCGCGCATCGAACCGTGGCTGGGGCAGCATTTCTGACGCTCTTCGCCGTCTCGGCCTCGCCGGCGGCTCAACGCCGGCAGGTTTGACCCTGCTGACCGGGTGGGCCCAGCTTGACCCCTCTGGGTCAATGACAAATGGGACCCGCTTGCTAATTAAGTTAGGATTAGGACTAACTAAAAATTAGTTAGACTAATGACACTGACACGCAGGACCCTCTGGTCAGTTTGACCTGGACCGCCCAGTTAACCTGCTGACGTCACAGTGATGTAGTGCTGGTGCAGTAACTCTTTTTCTGGATTTATTCTTATTCAGGGAATTCCAGAAAATGTCCTAAACTTCTAAAAATCATAGAAATTCAATCGTAACTCCAAATGAAATGATTTATATATGAAAAATTATCAGAAAAATCCAATCTATCCATCTGTACCATTTTCATGCATGTGGAACAACTTATGACTACTGTTTAGGACAATTCAATTAAATGGCATTTAAGAAATCACATATGGAGTTTGAATTTGAATCTTGGATTCAAACCAACTTCATGTAATCTGGTTGCTAGTTGCATTAGGTCAAACCACAACATATTACCATGTTACACCCATGCATCATATTGTTGCATTGCATTGATTGTGTTCCTTCTCTGTTGCCGGTGTTTGTCCCCTCTCAGTAGACGACGTACCGACGATGAGATTGATGACACCGATGAAGAGCTATACTATCTTCAGAAGTGCCAGGCAAGCAAAACCCCCTTGTTCATTCCGATACAATCCCACTCTCTCGCTTCTGCTCTCTTTTACTGCATTAGGACAACAACGATTCATCTACTACTTGTTGCGGTAGTTGAACCCCTTATCCTCTGCATGACCTGTCGTTGCCACAGTAAATAGATAAAACCCACTAGCATGAGTAGGAGTTGTTTGAGTCCTGATGTGCCTACTCATTCATGCTTGTTTGTCATGCCTGCTACTGCTTAGAGTTGAGTCAGGTCTGATTCATCGGGGATGAATTGGAGGTGTGTGAACATGTCCTACTGTATGTGAGCTAAGTGTGTGAACACGATTTGGTAAAGGTAGCGGTGAGAGGCCATGTAGGAGTACATGGTAGGTTGTCTCATTGCAGCCGTCCTCAGGAACTGAGTTCTGTGTTTGTGATCCATGAACAGTTACTACCATGCATTGGAATGCTTAAGTGCCCCTCTCGACTTATTAATCAACCTGATCTCTGTCCAGGAGTTGCAACTAGTTTCTGGTGTTTTTAGGTAGTGTTAGTAGTCTACCAAGTGGCACCCAGTACAGGTGGGCTTGGGACAGACAAGGCACAGTGGCCCGGTGTACCAAGCGGCACCCGGATGGTGGGCTTGGGAACCCTGCACACATTGTTTGTGGCCGTGAGCGACACCCCAGCCGGATCTCCTTGTGTATGGAACCCGAATAGGCGATAAACCTGGACGAGAGACTTGTGTTGTTAGTCAGGTCGTGGCCGACACCCTCGCTGGGCTTCCGCTTGAAGGTTGCCGAGTACATGTCGTGTAAACGGCGATAAGTGGTGAGAGCATGTGTGAAGAAGTACACCCCTGCAGGGTTAATATGATCTATTCGAATAGCTGTGTCCGCGGTAAAGAACTTCTGGGTTGCCTGTACAGTTCATAGACAAGTGAAAGTGGATACTCTAAAATGCGCAAGATAAGCGTGAGTGCTATGGATGGCGTTCTCGTAGGGAGACGGGAGCGGATACATAGTGGTGTATTGATACGGTGAATATGTGGACTCGTGTGCGCCACCTCAAAAGAGTTACTTGCAGTCGTAGTTCAGGATAGCCACCGAGTCAAAGCTGGCTTGCTGTAGTTAAACCCCACCACCCCCTTTGTTGACAATGATGCATATGTAGTTAGATCTGATGTAAGTCTTGCTGGGTACATTTGTACTCACGTTTGCCTATTTTATGTTTTTGCAGAGAGACTCAGTCTCGCTATTAGTTCCGCGTGGACTTCGACGTTTAGCTTGTTACCTCAGCTACGATCTTGTGTCCTCAGCAGGACCTAGTAGATAGTCAGGCTTCTCAGCCTTTTTCATTTGTAGATGTCTGTACTCAGACATGTTAAGCTTCCGTTTGTGCTTTCACTGGTATGCTCTGAATGCTGGGTCGTGAGACCCATGTTTGTAATATCTCGCTCCTCGGAGCCTATTGAATAAATACTTGAGTTGTAGAGTCATGTTGTGATGCCATGTTGTATTTGCACATATCGAGCATATTGTGTGTATGTTTTTGAAATGCTTGGTATGTGTGGGATCTGACTATCTAGTTGTTTATCCTTGGTAGTCTCTCTTACCGGGAAATGTCTCCTAGTGCTTCCACTGAGCCATGGTAGCTTGCTACTGCTCTGGAACACTTAGGCTTGCCGGCATGTGTCCTTCTTCGTTCCTGTGTCTGTCCCTTCGGGGAAATGTCACGCGGTGTCTACTGGAGTCCTGTTAGCTTGCTACAGCCTGGTTTACCGGAGTCCCGCTAGCCCAGTTGCTACAGCCCGGATTCACTCGCTGATGACCGACAGGTTCGTGGCTGGGTCATGTATGCATGTCCCTGTAAGTTAGTGCCATCTAGGGTTCACGACTAGCCATGTCAGTCCGGGTTCTTTGTCATATGGATGCTAGCAACACTTTCATATACATGAGCCAAAAGGCGCAAACGATCCCGGGCCTGGTAAGGCGACACCCATGGGAATACCGTGCGTGAGGCCGCAAAGTGATATGAGGTGTTACATGCTAGATCGGTGTGGCATTGAGTCAGGGTCCTGACAGCTTTGGTATCAGAGCTTGACTGCCTGTAGGATTACCAAGCCAAACTGGTCGAAGTTGAGTCTAGAAATGCTTTAGTTATATGTAGGGGAATTGATTGTGGGATGGGAGCGTAAGGCTCTTTTTACTCCTTTACCTTATGCCTTCTAATCTGAGTCATCCTATCTTTCCTACGGGGTTAAGAAACTAGGCTTTCTCTTCTTTCTATCAGGATCATGTGTTACTAATCCGTAGACTTATAGGAATGTTGGATTCAAGCCTCAGTTCAGTTCATACTACTTCTGTATGTTAACTATTGATCTCGAAACCTTGATATTATGAAGATCGAGTGGTTATGCCACCATTTTTGTAGCATGTCTCAAATCTTTTTGAGCATTTACAGCCGTTATGCTGTCCGAGTCATCCTAGGTTTCTAAATAGTCTGAAGCATTTGCAAAATCCCTTCCTCCCATTTCGATGTCCCTTTGGGGCAGATTAACCACACTAATCGGTGAGTTGAGGTACTCTGTTGCCTTGAAATATATGTTGGAGTTATTATTATGACTCTAGGTGTCTTAGAGTAGCACCTAGTAATCTAGCCATGCTTTGTGTTCCCAGTGTGATGATTCTGGCCGTCATTCTCGAAAGCATCCCACGATGCCACTTAGTAGTAGGATATTAGTAGGATATTCTACTCCTGGGTTTTGAACCCGAGATTCACCCTACTTACCTCATGTTGATAGTGTTTGCTCATTCCTTTAGGATATTAGTAACCTTTGTGATAGTCCTTGAGGTCCGTGGTATTCTCCTCTTCCAAATACCATGAACTACTTATGGCAGAAGTTCCTCGTTGAACCGAAAGATCACAACCAGAGTGCTCTTGACGAGTTCTCGATTCTATGTTGTGACCCTGCCAGTTCTACCTTTCTGTATAGGTTATCTGGAAGAAATATGTTGAACTTGTTCAACATACTAATCTATGCATCCACAACTCGGAAAAACATATGTTCTTTTGGGTTGTCCCTCTTTAGTTGTCTTCCGACCTTAGTCTATCAGCTGGTGGTCAAGAGTAGTTGTGCATTCGTGTTCATCGATGCCTATTACTCTGTGGTCCGTCAAGCCATTCTATTCCGGAATGACTAGGAGAAAGAAACTCCAGTACCTCATCCATATCCAGGATTGGGTCAAAGCAGTTGTGTTCCGCAGATCAAAATGCTAATCTAGCTCTAGTTCTGTTCTACCTTGGAGTATTACCATATTTATATCAAGAATATCATGGGAATTGCACACCATTCTATGAGCTCTTGATACAGTGATGCTTCTTGCCCTCATTATTCATTTCTCGGCTCCCGTGTTGTTGCAACCGGAATGCCGACAAGTGAACCGTGATGTGTGAAATCAATACTTCTAGCAACCCCGTTGCTTGGTAGTTAAAGGACAATAATTTCATTCTTAGTGTGTTGGTTCTTGAATCATCATTCTAAGATAGATTGTGCTACCTAGTCCTTATTTCTGGTGCACTCTTCGATCAATGAGTTAGGATTTTTTTCAAACCCTTGCTCTTTTGATCATATCGTCTTGCCCTGAAAAGCAAGATTATTCTCGAGCTTAGTAACATATCGGTGGTTCGTGATTCTCCGAATGTCTTCTTGGAGGTATCACTAGGCTATCACCTGACCGTTATGTTGAGCTCGTGATCAAGTTGGTTCTCTTATAAACCACCCCTTCTCCAAGAATCTGTGTTGGATACCCCTGAGCTAGTTGTTTAAGCTGAACAACAACCTGGAGAGTTGGAAGATGGAAGCTTGTCCGATTTAGTTCATCTTAAGGGATATGTTGTATGTGTGTTGAAGAAAGATGATATCTTCATCGATTGATCCTCGTGACCAGTTGTTGGACTTATTGTCTTGCCAAAACTTTGATTTGAGTGTGGGCTATCCTCAAATCAAATCAGAACCAACGATGTTTGTAATGTTGTCTTACTCGTGGATTTTCCTCGAGTATACACCACTATATCTTTTGGTCTGACCAATGCTATCACCTTGTTCACATGACTGTGGAACTCCATTTATATGGATACCTGGATGAATTGTTGTGGAGCCCATCGACAACATCCACGTCCCCATGATTTGTGGACATTAAGCTAGTATTGGAAACTTTTGTAAGCATTTTCTTCATGCCCCGTTCATGAAGTATATGTTTGGATGAAAGGAGTGACTTCATCTCATTCATGTGCATTTGATGCAAGTTGCCGCCGTGAATTCGAGAAAGTTATTTTTGCCTCCTCCGGAATCATCCCAAGTCAGTCAAGCATATGTGCGAAGTATTCTGTGGTCTGGAGACTTGCAACCTTCATTCTATATGTGTCCCTAGCACACCAAGCCACTGATTGATTTGTTCAAGGATAATAAGTTCTAAGTGCTAGTCCTGAAGGTACCAGACGGATTTGTACAAGATTTTGTTATCCTCGATGATGATTTCCCACCTGAACTTGGTAGTGTTTTATTGTAAGACTACGATGTGGTCATGCTTGTCTGGGACAACGTGTTCACATGTTTGTAGCAGAACCAGCTCATGTTTTGGAGCTTGCTATCGTAGTCCATTTCCCGAGAATCTCGCAACGTCATCTCGTCGATTTGTGTTGCAAACTTTAATTTTTCTTTCTAGACTTGATGAGTCTGGAATACCCTGACACCAACCAGATCTGAATCTCAGGCAGATATGATGGCTGGAACTTCTTCCAAGAACTATGATATAGTTTCTTGTGAAGTGGATGCACCTAGCTGGAAGCACTATTATTATAGTATCTTGATTAAGTCGTTTGGACACTGCCCATGAGGATTTCGCATGACTTATTCTAGAAGTTGTTCCTTATGAATTTTGTGCTCCCAAAGTCCGACCTTTACTTGATGGCCATGTCGATGCTTTTAAGAAGATCGTGGTGGCTAGAACATCAAGGAGACCATTAGGAGCGGAGTGCTAAATGTCTCTCGGTCGATCATCCAGACTTCGTTTCCTTGGCCCCGCTAAGGTTAAATCTGAGAAAGTGTTGTCTTCCTTTATATCCGCCTTGTCCATCACCATTCGTCATGGTAGTAAGATGTGTTGCCAGGATCCTTGGCACGGATGTTGGTAGGACCTGATGGGTATGGAAATGTGCAAGTTCTTGAGAGCACACTCAGTCACTAGGTTATATCCTCGGTATCAACTGGAATGTGCCTCCCGTTTGCCGAGTTGTTCCATAACCATAGTTTCCTTTCCAATCTGAGTATGCCATTCCTTCCAACTCCTTCAAACGATCGTTTGTGATTGCCTTAGGCTGGCATAAAGGGTTTCAATGATCTCTGTATCAAAAGTAATTCTTTTTGCCACTGAAGGGAATAGCTCTACGAGTCACCTCCCCTAAGATGTCTCGTTATGGTATCATGGACAACTTAACTCCTCGCTACATTGAAACCCCCCTCACCATCTATTAAAGCGTGGAATTGTTGCCTACCAAATCAAATTTTTGCCATCTGTGTCTTCCATCCCTCTTGATGTGTGTTTTGTGTCTCAACTCGAGAGATGTTCCTACATCCCACTCCATGAGTTGATCCCGAGTTCTCGATCTTCGAGAAGATCGATTCCTGTAGAATTTCTTTCCGTCGTCATCGTGTTGGACAAAGACCTCGAAGGCAAAGGTACCAAGATCAGCATCTTCCAGAAGGGCAATCGGATCATGAAGATCGTGTTAGCTTTGTGTCCCCTCTGTCCTCTTACCTCGCGTCTTGAATCTCGGGACGAGATTCTCGTTTAGTGGGGGTGAGTTGTCACAGCCCTAGATTGATGACTGTAATTAGTTGCACCAGTGAGCTTCAAGCATCATGTTTAAATTCAAATGAAATTTGAATTGAGGAATTTTCAAAAGCCTCAGAAGACATCTAAAAATAACCAACATTTAAATCTCATCAAATGAGTCCAAAGAAATGTTCCTGTTACTCTATGAAAATATTGGTAAGAGGTAAAATTCAAACCAATATTTTTGGAATCACAGAAATATTTATTTTGGGCCTTTGACTTAAACCAATGACATATTTGAGTTGAATTTGTTTCTATTATATAAGAAATAAAGTTCAAATATTTTTGTAAGTTGCCTGTGACCTTGGACTAGTTCCTGAGCTCACATACAATTTACAGAAAGTTAAAAAAAATGATTTGATGTTTTAAATCAAATCAAAACCAATTGCAGGAAATAGAAAACATTAATAAATAGAAAAAGCAGAGAGAGAGGGTTTTACCTGGTGCTCACCTGGCCTGGCCCAGCACGGCCCAGCCCACTGGCCTGTGCAAGTCGTCGTTGTCCTCCCGCCAGTCCGACAGGGCGCGTGCCCGATGCGCGCATGCGCTCTGCGTGCCACGTGAGCTCCCTGCCTGCCTGTGTCCCCGCCGCCCTGGATGCCTCCACGCACACCATGCAGCCTCCCCGACTGCCCCTCACTCTTTCTCGAGCTCTTCCCCTCCTCTGCTCTCTCTCCCTCTCATGCCCGAGCATAGCCGTCGCGGCTGCCCGTCGTAGGCGCGACCACCGGCCACCCCACGCCTCACCGATGCGCCCAGAAGCTCCGCAACGTCGTCCTCGTCCTCCTCACCGAGCCACGCCCAGCCGGACGCCCTCGAATGCCGACCACGCCGTCTTCTTCAACCTCGGTCCGCCGAGATCGCCATCGCCGCCCCGCTTGCTCCGGCCCCTCCCCGAGCTTGCCTTTCGCCTCGACGCAACCGCGGTGAGCTCCTGACCCTGCTTCCCTTCTCCGCTCCCTCTCTCGCACACCATAGCTGCTGCACCGCGTTCACCCGCACGCGCCGCCACCTACGCTCGTCGCCGGTGACGCTCCGGTGACCATTTGGTCCCGGGCATGCGCCCAACATGCTCACCGCCGCGCGTAGAGTCTTCCCAGCGCCACGCTGCGCTCGTTTGCACACCGCAGCGCCGGTCCCGCGAACACCCGAGCTCCGGCCGCCGCCCGGCTCGACGCTGTCGTTGTTCCCGGCCACCCCAGCACCAACCACCGCCACCGTTGGATGCGCCACACCGCCAGCTACCCGTAGCACCCACCCGCGCATCGAACCGTGGCCGGGGCAGCGTTTCCGACACTCTCCGCCGTCTTGGCCTCACCGGTGGCTCAACGCCGGCAGGTTTGACCCCGCTGACCGGGTGGGCCCAGTTTGACCCCTCTGGGTCTATGACAAATGGGACCCGCCTGCTAATTAAGTTAGGATTAGGACTAACTAAAAATTAGTTAGACTAATGACACTGACACGCGGGACCCTCTGGTCAGTTTGACCTGGACCGCCCCGTTGACCTGCTGACGTCACAGTGACGTAGCGCTGATGCAGTAAGTCATTTTTTGGATTTATTCTTATTCAGGGAATTCCAGAAAATGTCCTAAACTTCTAAAAATCATAGAAATTCAACCGTAACTCCAAATGAAATGATTTATATATGAAAAATTATCAGAAAATCCAATCTATCCACCTGTACCATTTTCATGCATGTTAGAATAACTTATGACTACTGTTTAGGACAATTCAATTAAATGACATTTAAGAAATCACATATGGAGTTTGAATTTGAATCTTGGATTCAAACCAACTTCATTTAATCTGGTTGCTAGTTGCATTAGGTCAAACCACAACATATTGCCATGTTACACCCATGCATCATATTGTTGCATTGCATTGATTGTGTTCCTTCTCTGTTGCCGGTGTTCGTCCCCTCTCAGTAGACGACGTACCGACGATGAGATCGATGACACCGATGAAGAGCTATACTATCTTCAGAAGTGCCAGGCAAGCAAAACCCCCTTGTTCATTCTGATACAATCCCACTCTCTCGCTTCTGCTCTCTTTTACTGCATTAGGACAACAACGATTCATCTGCTACTTGTTGCGGTAGTTGAGCCCCTTATCCTCTGCATGACCTGTCATTGCCACAGTAAATAGATGAAACCCACTAGCATGAGTAGGAGTTGTTTGAGCCCTGATGTGCCTACTCATTCATGCTTGTTTGTCACGCCTGCTACTGCTTAGAGTTGAGTCAGGTCTGATTCATCGGGGATGAATTGGAGGTGTGTAAACATGTCCTACTGTATGTGAGCTAAGTGTGTGAACACAATTTGGTAAAGGTAGTGGTGAGAGGCCATGTAGGAGTACATGGTGGGTTGTCTCATTGCAGCCATCCTCGGGAACTGAGTTCTGTGTTTGTGATCCATGAACAGTTACCACCACACATTGGAATGCTTAAGTGCCCCTCTCAACTTATTAATCAACCTGATCTCTGTCCAGGAGTTGCAACTAGTTTCTGGTGTTTTTAGGTAGTGTTAGTAGTCTACCAAGTGGCACCCAGTACAGGTGGGCTTGGGACAGACTAGGCACAGTGCCCAGTGTACCAAGTGGCACTCGGATGGTGGGCTTGGGAACCCTGCACACATCATTTGGGGCCGTGATCGACACCCCGGCCGGATCTCCTTGCGGATGGAACCCGAATAGGCGATAAACCTAGACAAGAGACTTGTATGGTTAGTCAGGTCGTGGCCGACACCCTCGCTGGGCTTCCGCTTGAAGGTTGCCGAGTATATGTTGTGTAAACGACGATAAGTGGTGAGAGCGTGTGTGAAGAAGTACATCCCTGCAGGGTTAATATGATCTATTCGAATAGCCGTGTCCGCGGTAAAGAACTTCTGAGTTGCCTGTACAGTTCACAGACAAGTGAAAGTGGATACTCTAAAATGCGCAAGATAAGCGTGAGTGCTATGGATGGCGTTCTCGTAGGGAGACGGGAGCGGATCTATAGTGGTGTATTGATATGGTGAATATGTGGACTCGTGTGCGCCACCTCAAAAGAGTTACTTGCAGTCGTAGTTCAGGATAGCCACCGAGTCAAAGCTGGCTTGCTGCAGTTAAACCCCACCATCCCCTTTGTTGACAATGATGCATATGTAGTTAGATCTGATATAAGTCTTGCTGGGTACATTTGTACTCACGTTTGCCTATTTTATGTTTTTGCAGAGAGACTCAGTCTCACTATTAGTTTCGCGTGGACTTCGACGTTTAGCTTGTTACCTCAGCTACGATCTTGTGTCCTCAGCAGGACCTAGTAGATAGTCAGGCTTCTCAGCCTTTTTCATTTGTAGATGTCTGTACTCAGACATGTTAAGCTTCCGTTTGTGCTTTCACTGGTATGCTCTGAATGCTGGGTCATGAGACCCATGTTTGTAACATCTCGCTCCTCGAAGCCTATTGAATAAATACTTGAGTTGTAGAGTCATGTTGTGATGCCATGTTGTATTTGCACATATCGAGCATATTGTGTGTATGTTTTTGAAATGCTTGGTATGTGTGGGATCTGACTATCTAGTTGTTTATCCTTGGTAGTCTCTCTTACCGGGAAATGTCTCCTAGTGCTTCCACTGAGCCATGGTAGCTTGCTACTGCTCCGGAACACTTAGGCTGGCCGGCATGTGTCCTTCTTCGTTCCTGTGTCTGTCTCTTCGAGGAAATGTCACGCGGTGTCTCTACCGGAGTCCTGTTAGCCTGCTATAGCCCGGTTTACCGGAGTCCTGCTAGCCCAGTTGCTACAGCCCGGATTCACTCGCTGATGACCGACACGTTTGTTGTTGGGTCATGTATGCATATCCCTGTAAGTTAGTGCCACCTTGGGTTCACGACTAGCCATGTCAGCCCGAGTTCTTTGTCATATGGATGCTAGCGACACTTTCATATAGGTGAGCCAAAAGGCGCAAACGGTCCCGGGCCTGGTAAGGCGACACCCATGGGAATACCGTGCGTGAGGCCGCAAAGTGATATGAGGTGTTACATGCTATATCAGTGTGGCATTGAGTCGGGGTCCTAACATGAAGATGATGGAGGTGTTGGTGTAGATCGCGGTGATGATGATGGTGGCCCCCGGCGGTGTTCCGGCGCCACCGGAAGCAAGGGGGAGAGAGCCCCCCTTCTTCTTCTTCTTCCTTGACCTTCTCCCTAGATGGGAGAAGGGTTTCCCCTCTGGTCCTTGGCTCCCATGGCGTGGGAGGGGCGAGAGCCCCTCCGAGATTGGATCTATCTCTCTGTCACTCTATGTTTCTGCGCTGTGGGATTCTGCCCTTTCACCGTTTCTTTTATATTCAAAGATCCGTAACTCCGATTGGACCGAAACCTTCGCTAGGATTTTTTTTATGAAAATTAGCTTTCTTGCGGCAAAAGAATAGCAGCAACCGCCTTACGAGGGGCCCACGAGGGTCAGGGGCGCGCCCAAGGTAGGTAGGCGGGCCCCCTGCCTCGTGGCCACCTCGGGCACCGTCTCGCGTTGATTCTTCCTCCCATATTTCCCAAATATTCCAAAAATATTCTCCATCCGTTTGTATCCCGTTTGGACTTCGTTTGACATGGGGCTTCTGCGAAACATAAAACATGCAACAAACAGGAACTGGCACTGGGCACTGGATCAATATGTTATTCCCAAAAATAATATAAAAAGTTGCCAAAAGTATATGAAAGTTGAATAATATTGGCATGGAACAATAAAAAATTATAGATATGACAGAGATGTATCAGAGGCCGGTCAGGGGAGCCACAAGGGGCCCACGAGGGTGGGGGGCGCGCCAACCACCCTCATGGCCGCCTCGGCTGCTTCTTGACGTCCACTCCAAGTCTCCTGGATTGCGTTTGTTCCAAAAACATCGCTCCTGAAGGGTTCATTCCGTTTGGACTCCGTTTGATATTCCTTTTCTTCGAAACACTGAAATAGGCAAAAAAAAAAACAGCAATTCAGGCTGGTCCTCCGGTTGGTAGGTTAGTCCCAAAAATGATATGAACGTTTAAAGTAAAGCCCATAAACATCCAAAACGGGTAATATAATAGCATGGAACAATAAAAAATTATAGATACGTTGGAGACGTATCATCAATCCCTTCACGGCCACTTGCAAAAGTGAGATCTGATAGAGATAATAATAAGATAAATATTTTTGGTATTTTTATGATATAGATTGGAAAGTAAAGATTGCAAAATAAAATAGATCGGAAACTTATATGATGGAAAATACACCCGGGGGCCACAGGTTTCACTAGTGGCTTCTCTCAAGATAGCATAAGTATTACGGTGGGTGAACAAATTACTGTCGAGCAATTGATAGAAAAGTGCATAGTTATGAGAATATCTAGGCATGATCATGTATATAGGCATCACGTCTGGGACAAGTAGATCAAAACGATTCTGCATCTACTACTATTACTCCACACATCGACCTCTATCCAGCATGCATCTAGAGTATTAAGTTCATAAGAACAAAGTAACACATTAGGCAAGATGACATGATGTAGAGGGATAAACTCAAGCAATATGATATAAACCCCATCTTTTTATCCTCGATGGCAACAATACAAATACGTGCCTTGCTGCCCCTGCTGTCACTGGGAAAGGACACCGCAAGATTGAACCCAAAGGTAAGCACTTCCCCCATTGCAAGAAAGATCAATCTAGTAGGCCAAACCAAACTGATAATTCAAAGAGACTTGCAAAGATAACAAATCATACATAAAAGAATTCATAGGAGATTCAAATACTGTTCATAGTTAAACTTGATCATAAACCCACAATTCATCGGATCTCGACAAACACACCGCAAAAAGAGTTACATCGAATAGATCTCCAAGAAGATCGAGGAGAACTTTGTATTGAGATCCACAGAGAGAGAAGAAGCCATCTAGCTAATAACTATGGACCCGAAGGTCTGTGGTAAACTACTCACAATTCATCGGAGAGGCTATGGTGTTGATGTAGAAGCCCTCTGTGATCGATTCCCCCTCCGGCGGAGCGCCGAAAAAGGCCCCAAGATGGGATATCACGGGTACAGAAGGTTGCGGCAGTGGAAATAGGGTTTCGTGGTGCTCCTGGATGTTTTCAGGGTATATGATATATATAGGCGAAGGAAGTCGGTCAGGGGGGCCACGAGGGGCCCACGAGGGTGGGGGACGCGCCCAATCCCTTGGGGCGCACCTCCCTGCCTCGTGGCTTCCTCGTTTGTTTCTTGACGTCCACTCCAAGTCTCTTGGATTGCTTTTGTTCCAAAAATAACTCTCCCGAAGGTTTCATTCCGTTTGGACTCAGTTTGATATTCCTTTTCTTCGAAACACTAAAATAGGCAAGAAAACAACAATTTGGGCTGGGCCTCCGGTTAATAGGTTAGTCCCAAAAATAATATAAAAGTGTATAATAAAGCCCGTAAACATCGAAAATGGGTAATATAATAGAATGGAACAATCAAAAATTATAGATACGTTGGAGATGTATCACATCCTAAGAGAGCTGAGCAGGATTATCAGAGAACTAATGTCGATGCACCTAGTCCCTCTAAGAAAAAGAAAAAGAAAGATGATATGACTTTGCATGCTTCTAGTGAACCTGTTATAGACACACCTGAGAATCCCAATGATATTTATATTTGTGATGCTAAAACACAATCTGGTAATTAACATGAATCTAGTGATAATGTTAATGATGATGTTCATGTTGATGCTCAACCTAGTAATAACAATGATGTAGAAATTGAACCTGTTGTTGATCTTTATAACCCACAATCAAAGAATCAATGTTATGATAAGAGAGACTTCGTAGCTAGGAAGCACGATAAAGAAAGAGAACCATGGGTTCAGAAACCCATGCCTTTCCCTCCTAAGCCATCCAAGAAAAAGGAGGATGAGGATTTTGAGTGATTTGCTGAAATGATTAGACCTATCTTCTTGCGTATGCGTTTGACTAATATGCTTAAAACGAATCCTTATGCTAAGTACATGAAAGATATTGTTACAAATAAAAGAAAGATACCGGAAGTCAAATTTCCACCATGCTTGCTAATTATACTTTTAAGGGTGGAATACCAAAGAAACTAGGAGATCCAGGAGTACCAACTATACCATGCTCCATTAAAAGAAACTATGTTAAAATTGCTTTATGTGATCTTGGAGCCGGTGTTAGTGTTATTCCTCTCTCTTTATATCATAGACTTGATTTGAGTAAGTTGACACCTACTGAAATCTCTTTGCAAATGGCCAATAAATCAACTGCTATACCTGTCGGTATTTGTGAGGATGTGCCTGTTGTGGTTGCAAACGTTACTATTTTAACGGACTTTGTTATTCTTGATATTCTTGAGGATGATAGTATGTCGATTATCCTTGGTAGACCCTTTTTGAATACTATAGGGGCTGTTGTTGATTACAACAAAGGCAATGTCACTTTTCATGTTAATGGTAATGAGCATACGACACACTTTCCGAGGAAACAACCTCAAGTCCACAGTATCAATTCTATTGGAAATATTTCAACTATTACTATTGGAGGTTTTGAATTTCCTCTTCCTACTGTCAGAAAGAAATATGATATTCTTATTGTTGGGGACATGCATATCCCCGTTGAGGTAACCTAGTGTTATTCGAAAATTCTCCAGTTTTATGTTATTTGGAAGAAGTTCGTTAACAAGACTTGATCAACCTTGTTAGTGGATTCCTTTTGATGAGCATGAGATGGATGAAGTTAGAAAGCACAACTCTCTGTACGCTCCTTTTACTTTATGTTATTTAGTTTAAATACAACAAAAATACTATTTTTCTGTTTGTTTTCTGAATTATCCATGCAATAAAAAATACCCCGAAAATAAAAGTTCTCCAAATGCCCTGAAAATGAAGTATGATTTTTTATAGAATATTTAAGAATTTCTGGCACTGAGAACACACCAGGGGGCCACCATTTGGCCACGAGGGCACAGGGCGCGCCCCCTGCCTCGTGGGCCCCATGTAGACCCCCTCCACTTATTCCAGCACCCACTCACTTTGTCTTCTTCCAGAAAAAGTCCTCCATAGCTCAAACCCGTGTTCTAGCTCATCTTGCTGCCATTTTCGATGTCCTTGCTCAAAGCTCCATTCACAAAACTGTTTTGGGGGATTGTTCTTCGGTATGTGACTCCTCCAATGCTCCAATTAGTTTTTGTTCTAGTGCTTTATTTATTGCAAATTTTTGCTGCTAAGGTGACCCTGTTCTTGAGCTTGCATGTCAAATTTATATGGTCCAAAGTAGTTTAATGCATGATATAGCCTCTAGGCACTTGCGGGAGTAGTTGCTATCAACCTTGTTGAGTTTGGTGCACTTTTATTTTGAGTCACTAAAAATTTCAGAAATTTTTTCACAGAAAGAAAAATGCATAGGAAAATGTAACAAGGTGGTTTCTCAAGGAAGCAAGGACCAAGGCTCGCGATACGTGAGCTGGACAATAGCGCCAGAAATCCTTCTTTCTACCTCTTGAGCTTGCGTCGGTTTTCCCTTGAAGAGGAAAGGGTGATGCAGCAAAGTAGTGTAAGTATTTCCCTCAGTTTTGAGAACCAAGGTATCAATCCAGTAGGAGACGATGCACAAGTCACCGAATAGCTGCACAAACAATCAAGAACTTGCAACCAACGCGATAAAGTGGTTTTCAATCCCTTCACGGTCACTCACAAAAGTGAAAACTGATAGACATAATAAAGTAAATATTTTTGGTATTTTTGATGTATAGGTTGGAAAGTAAAGATTGCAAAATAGTAAACGAGATTCAATAATATGGAAAAGAGACTTAATATAATGGAAAAGAGATCCGGGGGCCATAGGTTTCACTAGTGGCTTCTCTCGAGATAGCATGTATTACGGTGGGTGATCAAATTACTGCCGAGCAATTGATAGAAAAGCGCATAATTATGATGACATCTAAGGCATCACGTCCGTGTCAAGTAGACCGACTCCTGCCTGCATCTACTACTATTACTCCACACATCGACCGCTATCCAGCATGCATCTAGAGTATTAAGTTCATAAGAACAGAGTAACGCATTAAGCAAGATGACAAGATGTAGCGGGATAAACTCAAGCAATATGATATAAACCCCATCTTTTTATCCTCGATGGCAACAATACAATACGTGCCTTGCTGCCCCTACTGTCACTGGGAAAGGACAACCACAAGATTGAACCCAAATCTAAGCACTTCTCCCATGGCAAGAAAGATCAATGTAGTTTGCCAAACTAAACCGATAATTCAAAGAGACTTGCAAAGATATCATCATGCATATAAGAATTTAGAGAGGAACCAAATAATATTCATAGATAATCTTGTTCCTAAATCCACAATTCATCGGATCTCAGCAAACACATCGCAAAAGAGTATTACATCGAATAGATCTCCAAGAACATCGAAGAGAACTTTGTATTGAGAATCAAAGAGAGAGAAGAAGCCATCTAGCTAATAACTATGGACCCGAAAGTCTGTGGTAAACTACTCACCTTCATCAGAGAGGCAATTGTGTTGATGTAGAAGCCCTCTGTGATCGATTCCCCCTTCGGCAGATCGCCGGAAAGGCCCCAAGATGGGATCTCACGGGTACAGAAGGTTGCGGCGGTGGAAAATTGGTTTCGTGGCTCTCCCTGATGTTTTTAGGGTATAAGAGTATATATAGGCAAAATAACTACGTCGGTGGAGCTACGAGGGGCCCATGAGGGTGGGGGCGCGCCTACCCCCCTGGGCGCGCCCTCCTGCCTCGTGGACGCCTCGTTGCGTCTTCAACTTCAACTCCAAGTCTTCTGGTTTGCTTTCGGTCCAAGATAGATCATTGCGAAGGTTCCATTCCGTTTGCACTCCGTTTGGTATTTCTTTTCTGCAAAACTCCAAAATAGGCAAAAAAACAGAAACTGGCACTAGGCCCTCGGTTAATAGCTTAGTCCCAAAAATAATATAAAAGAGCATATTACAGCCCATTAAACATCCAAAATAGGTAATATAATAGCATGGAACAATCAAAATTATAGATACGTTGGAGACATATCAGAAATCATCACCGGAGGCCATCTTCATCATCCCCGCGGCCACCATGATAAGGGGGGAGTAGTCCACCCTTGGGGCTGAGGGTTTGTACCAGTAGCTATGTGTTTAATCTCTCTCTCTCTCTCTTTATCTCTCTCTCGTGTTCTTGAGATGGCACGATCTTGATGTATCGCGGGCTTTTTTAATATAGTTGGATCATATGGTGTTTCTCCCTCGCTATCTTGTTGTGATGAATTGAGTTTTCCCTTTGATATTTCGTTCTTATCGGATTGAATATTTATGGATTTGGGAGCACTTGATATATGTCTTGCATATGAATACCCATGGTGAGAATGGGGTATTATATTGATTCACTTGATATATGTTTTGGCACTCAACTCATAGATTCCCAAGGGTGACATTGGGGTAATCTATGCATAGGGGTTGATGCACATTTTCATCCTACTTTCTTCGGTAGAAATCTTGGGGCACTCTTTGAGGTACTTTGTGTTGGATTGAGTATTATGAATATGAATTTGCTTTGGTGTTATTTTAGTATGAACTCTTGATAGGTCGATCGGAAAGAATAACTTAGTGTTATTTTAGTACGAACTCTTGATAGATCGACTGGAAAGGATAACTTTTATTTTAGTATGAACTCTTGGATAGATCGATCGGAAAGAATAGCTACAAATAATTTCTTCTTATGTTCTCTGCTAGATAAGAATTTGGAGTGATTCTTCATCACACTTTGAGGGATGGTTATATTATCCAATAAGATTAGCATTGTTGAGAGATTGCACTAGCGAAAGCATGGACCCTAGGCCTCATTTTCAAGCATCGCAATACCGTTTGTGCTCACTTTTATCGTTCGCTACCTTGCTGTTTTTATTTATTCATATTATAAAAATATATTTCTACCATCCATATTACATTTTTATCACCATCTCTTCGCCGAACTAGTGCACATATACAATTTTCCATTGTATTGGGTGTGTTGGGGACACAAGAGATTTCTTTTATTTGTTTGCAGGGTTGTTTGAGAGAGACCATCTTCATCCTATGCCTCCCACAGATTGATAAACCTTAGGTCATCCACTTGAGGGAAAATTGCTACTGTCCTACAAAACTCTACGCTTGGAGGCCCAACACGAGTCTACAAGAATAAAGTTGCATAGTGGACATTAGTCTCACATCCAGATGGGCTTTGAGGGGCCCACATTACCCACCAGGGCACGCCAGAGGAGGTGGCTCGCCCTGGTGCCTAGTGGGCAGCAGGCCCTCCCCCCTCCAGTGGTTCTTTGCTCCAATATTCTTCATTTGTTCCATAAAAGATCTCCAAAATGTTTCGTCCAATTCCAAACTTTTATTTCTACACAAAAACAACACCACGGCAGTTGTGCTAAAAACAGCGCCAGTAAGGGTTAGTTCCATTCAAATCATACTAAAACCATATAAAATTGTTGTAAACATGGCATGAGTACTTCATTAATTATATGATAGACATCAAAGAATTTCAGATTCATAATATTCAATCCAACACAAAGAACTTCAAAGAGTGCCCCAAGATTTCTACCAGAGAAAGTAGGATGAAAACGTGCATCAACCTCTATGCATAGATTACCCAATGTCACCTCGAGAATCCGCGAGTTGAGTGCCAAAACATACATCAAGTGTTCTCAAATCCATAAAAGTATTCAATCCGATAATACAAAATCTCGAAGGGAAAACTCAATTCATCACAACAAGACAGAGAGGGAGAAACATCATATGATCCAACTATACTAACAAAGCTTGCTATACATCAAGATAGTGCCAAATCAAGAACATGAGAGAGAGAGAGAGAGATCAAACACATAGCTACTAGTACAAACCCTCAGCCCCGAGGGTGGACTACTTCCTCCTCATCATGGTGGCTGCCGGGAGGATGAAGATGGCCTCCGGTGATGATTTCCCCCTCCGGCAGGGTACCAGAACACGGTCTAGACTGTATTTTCGTCGCTACAGAGGCTTGCGGCGGCGGAACTTCTGATCCAGGGTTATTTCTAGAGGTTTCGTATTTATAGGATTTTTTGGCGTCGGTCTCACGTCCAGATGAGCTTTGAGGGGCCCACTACCCACCAGGGCGCGCCAGAGTGGGGTGGCGTGCCCGGGTGCCTAGTGGGCAGCAGTACCCCTCCCTCTAGTGGTTCTTTGCTCCAATATTCTTCATTTGTTTCATAAAAAATCTGCAAAAAGTTTCGTCCAATTCCGGGAAATTTTTTTCTGCACAAAAAACAACACCACGGTAGTTTTGCTGAAAACAACGTCAGTAAGGGTTAGTTCCATTCAAATCATACCAAAACAATATAAAATTGTTGTAAACATGGCATGAATACTCCATTAATTATAGATACGTTAGAGACGTATCAGACCATCGTCAATTATTAAATGTGCCTACGATGGTATGACCGCTTTTGTTCAAACGGATGACACATCTGACAACCACTACCAATGTATTCAAATGCCTACCAAAGCAAAATTCTTAGTACAAAATACTTCATGCATTCTTAATATATCCACGGCTATGAAGGCATCCTTTTACAAAACCGACAAAAACATCACAATCCGGTCCAACATTATGCACATCAATAATTCGTAGGATATCTCAACACACCATCGTTATGTCTACAAAAAGGAACACATAGGGACTATATTGTAATTAATTAATTGTAATCTGGTATATCAAATAGATTTATCCGAATCACCATGTAGCAGCAGCAACCCATCTTTGAATGAAGATACGAAACAACACCAAAAGTAAACCCATGGCTTTGGTCAATGGCAGAGAAGGGAAAAGCAAGGAAACCAAAGAGGAGGAGATGGGGAAAGGAGGCGATGGCGGCCAAAGAGGAAGGGAGGCCACCCACAAGGAAGAAATTGTTGATTGCCCACCCTCTTATTAAAGTGGCGCAATAGAAGAGAGAGAGAGAGAGAGGGAGGGAGGGAGGGAGGGAGGGAGAGAGAGAGAGAGAGAGAGAGAGAGAGAGAGAGAGAGAGGCACACGTAGAGAGTCCTCACATAATCCCATCCCATCATCATCCTACTTGGGCCTAAGGGAAGGCATTGTGGAGTAATAAATAGATGATGTGTTGTTAGAGTGATAGAAGCTTAAACCCTAGTTTATGCGTTATTCCATAATGGGCTGATTTGGATCCATATGTTTCATGCTATGGTTAGATTTATCTTATTTTTTCTTTCGTAATTGTGGATGCTTGCGGGAGGGGGTAATCATAAATAGGATGCTTGTTCAAGTAAGGACAACACCCAAGCACCGGTCCACCCACATATCAAATTATCAAAATAGCGAACTCGAATCAAATAAACATGATGAAAGTGACTAAATGAATTTTCATGTGTCCTCGAGAACGCTCTGCTTATTATAAGAGATCATTCTGGCTTGTCCTTTGCTATAAAAAGAAGTGGGCTACCTTGCTTCACCTTTGCTACTATTGTTATTTGCTACTCGTTACGAGTTACCTTGCTATCAAACTATCTATTACCGATAATTTCATTGCTTGCAGAGAATACCTTACTGAAAACTACTTGTCATTTCTTTCTGCTCCTCATTGGGTTTGACACTCTTACTTATCGAAAGGACTACGACTTATCTCCTATACTTGTGGGTCATCAGCCGCCGCCCGCCCCGTCCCCGGCCGAAGCCTTCGCTTATAACGCCCCCCGACCGAGGCAATGGGCAGCGTCGTCGTTGAGCAAGGAGCCCCGACCCGGTCAACCTAATTGCCGCTGAGGCTGGCGGTGTTCTTGACAGTCGCCGCGTCGCCCTCAACGAAGCTCGGTGCGATCAGCTGCTACTGCCCGCCGAGCTCCTGCAGGACGCCGCCGACCTAGTTGATTCCCGCCCCGACCGCTTCATGAGCAGTAGTCGTTGCGCCATGCGTCAACCCCGCAGCGTGTGGATCAGGCGGCGCCGGTCATGCTCACCTGCCAGCGGTGCAAACCCTAGACATGGTCGGTCGTGCCTAGGGACGAACGAGTTGAGGACGAACGTGAGCCTCTCCGATTGTGTGTTTTAGGCCGCCAGCAGCCTCGACTCCGAGCAGGAGCATCACGGCATCATCGCTGCATGCGGTCCCTCCGCCACCGCATTGTCCTTGACTTCGGGTGCTTGGCTGAGGCACGCAACAACGGCTGCAAGGCACTTCTCAGCTGGCATGTGTGCTGCACGCAAGGTGCTCGATGAAATGGTGAAGAGATGAGGTTTTTTTGAAAGGGAAGAGGAGGGTTACACAGAAGAGTGGGCCCCATGTCCAGCAAAATGATTTAATGTAACGGTGTTAGAAATTTGTGTCACGTCAGCCTGACTAGCGGGCCCGATCTATCATAATCTCACTCAACAGAGCCTGATCCGCCGATCAGTGGTTTTTTCAAAATGATTAGACAAGACGTAGTGTTTTCTGGAAAAAAAATTGTAACATAGTGTTTTTCGCTAACCTAGCCTATAAAGTGGTGGTTTCGTGCAATTTACTCACTTTAAGCATTAATCAATACTAGAAAGTAATCTCAACAATGGATTTGAGGTAATAGCTAATAGATCGGAAAGTATGGGGAGATGTAGGTGATGGATATGGTGGTGCTAATGTAGATTTTGATGGAGGAGATGATCCCAATGATTAACAAAGTATTGGTGATGAAGATCCTTCGAGTATTGGTGATAACACATCTTCCTTTCACTAGAAGGACTGGAGATGAGTATAACTTCACAATGTGCAAGGATACCACTACGATCCTTGCTCAGCCGGTAGATGCACATATAATGTGCAAAGGCCATGTTGTTTAAGCCGACGAGCTCTGTAGCTGTAGATATGCTTACCCAATATTAGCAGATGGCCGTCTCCAGGAATTTGGGGGCCCGGGGCGGAAATCAAAATGTTGGCTCAAAATTTGAAAAAAAATTTACTGAATAACTATCTCGAAAAGTCGCATACCCACCCAAGAAATACCTCATGGTAAAGCCTATTCTTTTGCTCGAATACACAATATAATATGAGTAGAACTAGAACTCAATGTCGAATGATAACAAAATAGATAAGATATGACAAAAAAAAATATGCGTGGGGATATAAAAGAGACCTGATCAATAGGTTGCTTCGCCCGTTCCGATATATGTACACACTACTGTTGCCGGCATCGGCAAAAAATATATCTTCATCCTGAAATTGAAATAAAAATGGGGGCAATTTGAGTTCAATGGATTGATGATTCGTTTTCACTTCAATTTCTGCTCAATGTTAAAGTGCATCTGTTTATAAATCAACACATACAACATCTATTTGGAAATCATCAGATACAACATATGCGTTCAAATGCATTTGTTGTTGTTATATGTCTGTGTCAGTCAAATAAATTAACGAGTAGTTTGCTCTCAGCTTCCAAGGCGCATCCAGTCCAGGGCAAAGGGGAGGCAGGCGAAGGGCCGGCAGCAGCAGTACGGGGGCTTCGCCGGTTGGGCATATATTGGGATCTTGCGGGAACAACAGATGCACTTGTCGACGGCGGATTGAGGCGGCTAGACGGAGAGAGTAGCTAGAAGGCCGTGCTAGATTAGGGGGCAGCAACGGCCTTCTAGCTGCTCCCCACCGTCGGCGGATTAGGGGAGAGCAGTGCCGACGGCGGATTGCATCAGCTGAGCAGTCGTTGACTTGTCAGCAGGATGGGAGATGGGTTGAGGCGGCGCGAGCATGGATGGCGGACGACTGGGTGGCGGTTGGGCGCTAGGGGAGGGCTGCAGCCCTAGGGACCGGGGCAGTATCAGGCGGGTCGCAGACATACGTGTGCGGCAGTTTCTCCTTGATCGGGGGCCCGATTTTGGAGGCCCTGTGCGGTCGGCCAATTTGGCCGCCCTTATCGACGGGCCTGTATTAGAGTTGCATCTTTTCATAACTTTTGGTATTGTTGGAGATGTGTATGTTTTGAAAAGTGTCAATTTAGTATTTTAAGTTTCACATACTTGAAGAAGTGACTTTACTTTTAGTCAGTCTACTATATGAACCTTTATCCAATTCTGCCTCCTAATCTTCCAACTAATGTTGGTTAACCTGTACTTGCAGAGCTTTAGTGCGATATCTGAAACAAAACTAAACAACACATAGTGCACTTACATATTGACGGTATTATTGTGCATCATGTTTTACCACTATTTAAACAGAGACTTAACATTTCCCTTGTTCTTTCAATTTTAAAATGTTATTTTGACAAATCACTTTTTTGTTCTTTTTTTCGAAAAGGGGTGATCCCCGGCCTCTGCATCAGCATGATGCATACGGCCATTTTATTAATAAATAGTATGAACAAAGTCTCGAAGTCTTCATAGTAACAAAAAAAAAGAAGATAAAGGCTCACACAGAGCCAGAAGGCTAGATACACAAGCTAGCCACAAAAGGATAAACCACAACCGGTTGGCTCGAAAATAGACAGGTAAACTAATTGCCTATCCTATTACATGACCGCCATCCAAACCGGCTGAAGATATCCCGAGCTACCGTCTCCCATCGGGTAGCACCAGTAACCAAACGCTCCCTGGCCTCCGTCGGAGTGAGTAGCGACCAGGAACGGATAAGCACCGTAGCTCTGAAGATGACCTGCAAAAAATGAATGTTTGTTGTTCTGTTAAAGACCAGATCATTTCTGCAATTCCAAAGCGCCCACACTAAGGCGCACACCCCCATGCAAATATGTCTTGCTAAGCCAGGCTCTACCCTGTTTAGCCATGTTCCAAATAACATGTTAACCGAATTCGGTGGAGGAATATTGAAAGCAATATGAATAGTCGTCCAAAGAGTTCTAGCTAGTGGGCAATCAAAGAACAGATGTTTAATGGTTTCACCCTGATCACAGAAACTACACCTAGTAGGCCCTGTCCAATTGCACTTTGTTAAATTGTCCTTCGTTAAGATAACTTGTTTGTGTAGAAACCACATAAACACTTTTATCTTCAAAGGAACTTTGACATCCCACACATGCTTGGAGCTAGGAATCGAGCTCGAATTAATGACATCAACATACATTGATTTAACTGTAAATTCACCCGACCTAGTGAGATTCCAGCATAGTTTATCAGGTTGTTGTGAAAGTTGGACATGCATCAGTCTCCTAACTAGATGTAGCCAATCTTCCCAACGATTGCCCACTAACGACCTTCTAAACTGAATATTAAGGGGTATCGAATGAAAGACCGTTGCAACCAGAGCGTCGCGTCTTTGGACAATGCGATACAGCGACGGATACTGGATTGCAAGGGGCGCACCTCCGAGCCAAGTATCCTCCCAGAATCTCGTGCTGGCACCATTACCAACAATATGCTTTGTCCTCTGAAACAACGAAAGCTTAACTTTCATAAGCCCTTTCCAAAAGGGTGAATCAGTTGGTCTAACCGTGACCTGAGACAAAGTTTTGGTTTGAAGATACTTATTACGAAGAATTTGAGCCCAAGTGGCGTCAGTTCCTGAAGATAACTTCCACAACCACTTACTGAGAAGGCATCGGTTCTTAACTTCAAGATTTTTAATCCCGAGACCCCTTTGGTCTTTCGTCTACAAATGATATCCCACTTCGTTAACCGGTATTTTCTTTTTAGCTCATCTCCCTGCCAAAAGAAACGCGATCGATAGAAGTCCAGTCTTTTCCTTACACCAACTGGTACTTCAAAAAAAGACAAAAGAAACATGGGCATGCTCGTGAGAACCGAATTAATAAGAATTAAACGGCCTCCATAGGACATGAGCTTACCCTTCCAGCAACTTAGTTTCTTTTCGAATCGATCCTCAATACACTTTCATTCTTTGTTCGTAAGCCTACGGTGGTGGATAGGAATTCCTAAGTATGTGAAAGGCAACTCCCCCAAACCACACCCAAACAATTGTTTGTAGGCTTCTTGCTCCTCCTTGGCTCTACCAAAGCAGAACAACTCGCTTTTGTGGAAGTTAATTTTGAGTCCACTCAATTGCTCAAACAAACATAGCAGCAGCTTCATATTTCTTGCTTTTACCAAGTCATGCTCCATAAAGATGATAGTGTCATCAGCGTACTGAAGAATGGAAATTCCTCCATCCACTAAATGAGGCACCAAGCCTCCCACTTGGCCAGCCTCCTTGGCTCTTCCTAACAAAATTGCCAACATGTCCACAACGATGTTGAACAAAATAGGGGACATTGGATCCCCTTGCCGCAGGCCCTTGTGTGTCTGGAAGTAATGACCAATGTCGTCATTCACTTTAATGCCAACACTACCCTTTTGCGTAAAAGATTCAACCTGGCTTCTCCAGACCTCGTCGAAACCTTTCATACGCAATGCTTGTTGTAGGAAAGGCCACTTAACTTTATCGTACGCTTTCTCGAAATCCACTTTAAAGATGACTCCATCTAGTTTCTTTGAGTGGATTTCATGAAGCGTTTCATGCAAGACCACCACCCCCTCTAGGATGTTTCTATCCGGCATGAAAGCTGTCTGGGACTGCTGCACCACAGAATGCGCAATCTGTGTGAGCCTATTGGTCCCGACCTTGGTAAAAATTTTGAAACTAACATTCAAAAGGCATATAGGCCTGAACTGCTCAATCCTCAGAGCCTCGGTCTTTTTTGGTAGCAGTGTTATAGTTCCAAAATTCAAATGAAAAAGTTGAAGTCGTCCAGCAAAAAGGTCATGAAACATAGGCAATAGATCTCCCTTGATAATATGTCAACATTTTTTATAGAACTCCGCCGGAAACCCATCCGTCCCGGGAGCCTTATTGTTCTCCATCTGAGAGATGGCATCAAAAACCTCCTTTTCCGTAAACGGAGCAACCAAAATATCATTGTCAGAAGCAGTTAGTTGAGGCACATCCTCATTCCTGGACTCATCGAGGGACACAACACTATCCTCCGGCGGTCCAAATAACTGCTTATAGTAACGGTGGTGTAAAGTTTCAGATTATCGTGACCAACAATTGTGCCTTCGTCTTGCTCAAGCTGGAAGATTCTCTTCTTTCTGTGTTTGCCATTCGCAATGAGATGAAAGAATTGAGTGTTCGCATCCCCCTGGATTACTTTGCGAACCTTTGCTCTGAGCGCCCACTTTAGCTCTTCTTCGCGGAGAAGTTCCTTCAACCTCTTCTCCGCATCAAGCTTAAAAATCAATTCAGCAGGTTGCAAAATCGTTGATTCAGCTTTAATATCTAGGGATTGTATAAGATCCAGAAGTCTGTCCTTCTCAATCTTATAAGCTCCACTAAGGTGCTTGGCCCATCCCCAAACTAGGAAATTTGAATTTGTAAACAAACATGCCCCACATTCACATCGTGTGTCATAACTGAAACCAAAAAAATTATACCATGAATCTCAGTGTAATAATTATTTTCCAACTATCTTTCATTATTTTGTAAACATGGGCGTGCACAGCAACGCGCGCTTTCATGTTAGTTATTGGAAGTCAACACATAGTAACACAAAACTTTCTAAGCAACCATTTCTCAAAACAATGAAAGCTTTGTGAGCAAAGAATAGGCGCAATGAAGAATCATCACATGACGGTGCAAGCACTGGTGGGATCCTCCTCGCTGAAGAGTTGGCAGGCCGACCTGCTGTACCCCCCGCCTGCGCCTGCATAGCACCCCGCCACCGCCGGCGTCGGCATGACGCTGACGGCGTAGCCGTACACCCTGCCGCAGCTGCAGCATCTGCACCCCTCGTAGTACCCCTGGTAGCACGGATTGCAGCACGAGCAGCCGCAGTGTCCCATTGCCATCGGCTGCGGTGGTGCCGGCCACGAAGGGATCTCCACCGGCGGTGGCTTCACGTCGACCGGCGAAACGGGCCTCACCTGCTCCACTGGTGGCTCCACCGCCGCCGGTAATGAAGAACCCAACGGTGGCAGCTTTAGCTCGGCAGGGTTCTCCCCCGGCTTCTTCTCCTCGATCGTCGCCTCCATCACAGGTGATACGTGGCTGTCAGGGGGAGCCGGCTGCGTCGGCGACGGTGGCTTCTCAGCCACGGGTGGCGGCGTGGGTGGCTGATGAATTGGCGATGATCGCGGCGTCTCCTTGGTCTTCCCCTTGTGATTGTTCTTACCGTCGTTCATTGCCGGCGGCTCGGCGCCGCCGTTGTGTTGCAGGATGTCGACGCCCTTGATCACCTTGCCTCCTTTGCACCTGATCTTGCAGGAGAGCTTGTGCGGGTCGAACGGCCCGGCCACCGCGATCGTATGGTTCCCATCGTCGTAGGAGATGGTCCTGATCCTCTCCTTATCTGCACGTACATACATACATACATATATACGGATCCATTTCCATCAAAATTCTTGAGGGGATTGATAAAGATGGTGAGATGCATGGATGTAAGGTTAATTTCACCGTAGGTACGTACCTTGGAGTTTGCAAAGGATCTTGCGGATCTTTTTGTAACACGGGCAGCACCCAAGATCAACCTTGAGGATTAGCGTGGACATCTGTGTTGTCGTCGACACCACAAACATATAAATCCAAAATCCCCAGTAACATGCAACACAAATACACAATTGTACTGCAGAACATAAACTCAATGAAAACACAGAGACAGAGGGTGCTCACCTTCTCTGCCATTCTTTCGATGTGGCCTCCTTTGGCTTCCTACATGGAGAAAGAGAGAGGGAGTGGGGAGTGAAGGTTGGCGAGAAGAGAGCGAGGCGTATAAATTGCAGGGACTAGTAACGAGTTTCCTAATTCCTCAATGAACTGATTAGGCATGCAATTCGTTAGTTTCAATTACCAAATTTATTTGACTTATTTCTTAGCTAGTCAGAGCTGTACTAATTTGCTCATTCCAGACTGCCACCAACCTCCTATTAATAATTCCTTTCCGATTAAGGATTTATTGGATATATGGAAATTATAGCGTAGATTTTCCCCCCAAGAGAACAAACATCCACAATATGATCATTTAATTGTGTATTGTACTAAATATATGATTAAAACATAAATGGCTGGTCAATTTCTGGTCTTGGACATGGTGCTTTGTTGGTAAAGGGAGTGCCGAAAGTCCATTATATTAGTTCATCCAAGTGTTGTCTCCTCCTTCTCCCTACCACCAAACCCTAGGAGCTAGGGCGGCGGTGTTGATCCACCTCCTTCGTGGCGAGATCAAGGCTCCCCTCTCCGTCCGGTTGCTGGTTCGTCGACGGGAGGGGGCAAGGACCCCGCTGTCTCAGGCGATGGCGATGGGGTGATGTTTTAGTTCAATTTTTTGTCCCCAGTCGTCGGTGGTTATCGGCATGGAATAAGTGTTCCCCGCCTTGTCCTCGTTGCGACGGTGCTTCTTGGCATGTTGCGAGTCATGTCTCCCTTTGGTTCTCTAGAATGTGTTTTCCCTTTTGCAGGTTTGTCTCAATGGCACTGTCATGCGGAGCAGATGGTGCGGCGTCTTGGTACCTCCGTTTCAGTTTCAGTCTACAAAGGTTGGCTAGTTTCACCTCGTCGTTGAGTGTGTGAGAATTATGTTCCTTCACCCCGTCTAGCCGGATGTGGGGCATTATACAGGTCCTCTCCGGTGTTTACTTCTCCGGGGCAATCATTTTCTATGCAGATCGAGGTCGTCGACATCTTCCAGTCTACATCGACATCTTCCTGACCGCTGCTTCCATAAGCTCATAGGTTTAAACAAGATTGCTCTCTTGAGATGGCGGCTGAGAGGCGTCAACGAGTTTTGCTCATGGCGTGTCGTCGGTGGTTGCAGAAGGAAGAAGACTCCGGTGCTCCAAGGATTTGGATGCATTTTTTTTAGTTTTTTGTACGAGTGTTTTGCTTGTGCTATTTAATACTCCGCACATCACATTTGGCTTTTACAAAAACTAGATGACCAGTTGCACCCACTAGATCGGTGCAAAATATCTTTTATGTGTACGCATATGTACACTCGGCTGATGCACACGGGCGCTTCTATATCTCACGTCACGCGAGAGAAGGTTGTCGCTCGCTGAAGTGCCTACTACTTGCGCGACCAGATAGGCCGGCCCAGTGCGCGGGTGGCAACTGCCTCGTTTTTTCTGTTTTTAACGTTTTATTTCGTTTTCTGATTTCTTGTTTACATTTGTTCACCCTTTAAAAAAAATATTTTATGTATATTTTTGGGAAAATGTTAATCACGCATACAGAAAATGTTAAATGCGTACAGGTTGACCATGTATACAAAAAAAAATATAAAATGTGTGTGAAAAATTGATCATGTATTTAGAAAAATGTTAATAAAGCTTTTGAAAAATGTTGACCATGTATTAGAAAAAATGTTAAATTTGTATTTTTTTTGCTTCGAAATGTTAAATTTGTATTTGAAAATGTTAAATGTTTATAGAAAATGATAAATGTTGACCATTTATCAAAAAATGTTGAACTTGTATTTGAAAAATGTTAAATATGTATAGAAAAAGTGTTGAACTTGTATTTGAAAAATATTAAATGTGTATATACTTATTTTGAAATTGTACTTGAAAATTTTTAAACTTGTATTTGGAAAATGTTAAACTTGTATTTGGAAAATGTTAAATATGTATAGAAAAATGTTGACAGTGTATTAAGAAAATGGTTAAACTTGTATATGAAAAATATATTAAAATGTATATAAAAAAATGTTGATCATGTATTAAAAAATGTTAAACTTGTATTTGAAAAATGTTTAATATGAATAGAAAAAATGTTGACCATGTATCAATAAAATGTTAAACTTGTATTTGAGAAATGCTAATCAAGCATTTGGAAAAAAAGTGAAACATGTATAGAAAAAGTATTGACCATGTATTAAAAACATGTTCACACTACTAGGGAAAACCTTATACACAGAACTTTAGTACTAGGGAAAACATGTTCACACTATTTGGTATTTGGAAAAAGTCTTAAAAAAGAATTTGTAAAATATTAAACATGTATTAGAAAATTATAGATATATACCAAAAATTGTATAGAAAAAGGGAAACCTGAGAGAAAACAAAGAAAACCGATGATAAACAAGACAATAACAAACAAACCCGAACAAAAAAAGAAGAAAAGGAAACAAAAGTCCAGTGAAAAACGAGAAAGAAATAAAAAAAACTGAAGAAAAGAAAGAAAATAACAAATCTGTGAAAACTGAGAAAAGAAATGAAGAAAAAACGGTGAAAAAAAAACAAAAAAAAACATGGAAAAACCTATGGAATGCTGGCTTGTTTCTTGTCAAGTAGGTCGTGCCATCAAATTTATCACCAACCGCACGCCAACTGAGAGTAATGTACATAGTAAAAGGAGAATTTATCGCTACTTCTATCTAGCTTCATCTGGATTCTGCTTCTTTACGAGTGTACCATAATTCGTCGTATTGTAGCAGGCCCATGTGCACGAATCTCCAACATGTCAAACAATAGATCCATGCACGTTAGTTATAACATGCATGATAGAAAATGTTTTGCATCGTCTATGATAATATAAAAAAGATAAAAATACACTCAAGGTCCTAATTCTTTTTTATTTGTGACAAGTTAGTCCTAAATCTTTCAAAACGATTATCTGGGTCCTAAAAGAAAGCAAATTGTCTCATCGTTGGCCCTAAACTCACTCGCGCCCCTCGGACCAACATGTGTGGCATGTTGACCACCTCCATGTCGTGTAAATGTACTTTTGTGAAAAAGACCCTGCCGTTGTGATCATTTCCATTCCTGCCCCTTTCTTTCCCTTTCCTCTCTCGAAATTTTCTGGAAGGTGGCTGCTAGGTGACGTTGGTGACAGTCTTGGGGTTGTCTGAACGGCGACATAAATGGCAAGCGATGTGACTGGAAGCAAGCTTGTCCGCCCGATTAAGCCAGGAACAAGGTGAGCCCCCCCCCCCCCCCCCCCATCTCCAACACCGGTGGAAAAGGTGGTGATTCTGTTGGGGAATGTAGTAATTTCAAAAAAATTCCTACGCACACATAAGATCATGGTGATGCATAGCAACGAGAGGGGAGAGTGTTGTCCACGTACCCTCGTAGACCGTAAGCGGAAGCATTATGACAACACGGTTGATGTAGTCGTACGTCTTCACGATCTGACTGTTCCAAGCACCGAACGTACGGCACCTCCGAGTTCAGCACACGTTCAGCTCGATGACGATCCCTGGACTCCGATCTAGCAGGGTGTCGGGGATGAGTTCCGTCAGCCCGACGGCGTGGTGACAATGATGATTTTCTACCGATGCAGGGCTTCGCCTAAGCACCGCAACGATATGGCCGAGGTGGAATATGGTGGACGGGGGCACCGCACACGGCTAAGGAATGATCACGAAGATCAACTTGTGTGTTTAGAGGTGCCTCCCTGCCCCTGTATATAAAGGAGGGAGGGGGGAGGTGCGGCCGGCCCCTAGGGGTGTGCCTGGAGGAGTCCTACTCCCACCGGGAGTAGGACTCCCCCCTCCTGCCTTGGTGGAGAAGGAAAGGGGGGAGGGGAAAGAGGAAAGGGGGGCGCCGCCCCCCCCTTCTTGTCCTATTCGGACTAGGGGGAGGGGGCGCGCGGCCTGCCCTGGCCGGCCCTCCTCTTCTCCCTCATGGCCCATATAGGCCCATTAACCCCCGGGAGGGTTCCGGTAACCCCCCGGTACTCCGGTAAAATCCCGATTTCACCCGGAACGATTCCGATATCCAAATATAGGCTTCCAATATATCAATCTTTATGTCTCGACCATTTCGAGACTCCTCGTCATGTCCGCGATCACATCCGGGACTCCGAACAACCTTCGGTACATCAAAACTTATAAACTCATAATAAAACTATCATCGTAACGTTAAGCGTGCGGACCCTACGGGTTCGAGAACTATGTAGACATGACCTAGAACTATTCTCGGTCAATAACCAACAGCGGAACCAGGATGCTCATATTGGTTCCTACATATTCTACGAAGATCGTTATCAGTCAAACCGCATAACAACATTACGTTGTTCCCTTTGTCATCGGTATGTTACTTGCCCGAGATTCGATCGTCGGTATCCAATACCTAGTTCAACCTCGTTACCGGCAAGTCTCTTTACTCGTTACGTAATGCATCATTCCGTAACTAACTCATTAGCTACATTGCTTGCAAGGCTTATAGTGATGTGCATTACCGAGAGGGCCCAGAGATACCTCTCCGACAATCGGAGTGACAAAACCTAATCTCGAAATACGCCAACTCAACATGTACTTTCGGAGACACCTGGAGAGCTCCTTTATAATCACCTGGTTATGTTGTGACGTTTGGTAGAACACAAAGTATTCCTCCGGTAAACGGGAGTTGCATAATCTCATAGTTATAGGAACTTTGTATAAGTCATGAAGAAAGCAATAGCAACATACTAAACGATCGAGTGCTAAGCTAACGGAATGGGTCAAGTCAATCACATCATTTTCCTAATGATGTGATCCCATTAATCAAATGACAACACATGTCTATGGCTAGGAAACATAACCATCTTTGATTAATGAGCTAGTCAAGTAGAGGCATACTAGTGACATTATGTTTGTCTATGTATTCACACATGTATCATGTTTCCGGTTAATGCAATTCTAGCATGAATAATAAACATTTATCATGATATGAGGAAATAAATAATAACTTTATTATTGCCTCTAGGGCATATTTCCTTCAGTCTCCCACTTGCACTAGAGTCAATAATCTAGATTACACAGTAATGATTCTAACACCCATGGAGTCTTGGTGCTGATCATGTTTTGCTCGTGGAAGAGGCTTAGTTAACGGGTCTGCAACATTCAAATCCGTATGTATCTTGCAAATCTCTATGTCTCCCACCTGGACTTGGTCTCGGATGGAATTGAAGCGTCTCTTGATGTGCTTGGTCCTCTTGTGAAATCTGGATTCCTTTGCCAAGGCAATTGCACCAGTATTGTCACAGAAGATCTTCATTAGTCCCGATGCACTAGGTATGACACCTAGATCGGAAATGAACTCCTTCATCCAGACTCCTTCATTTGCTGCTTCCGAAGCAGCTATGTACTCCGCTTCGCATGTAGATCCCGCCACGACACTTTGTTTAGAACTGCACCAATTTACAGGTCCACCGTTTAATAAAAACACGTATCCGGTTTGCGATTTAGAATCGTCCAGATCTGTGTCAAAGCTTGCATCGACATAACCATTTATGACTAGCTCTTTGTCACCTCCATAAACGAGAAACATATCCTTAGTCCTTTTCAGGTATTTCAGGATGTTCTTGACCGCTATCCAGTGATCCACTCCTGGATTACTTTGGTACCTCCCTGCTAAGCTTATTGCTAAGCATACGTCAGGTCTGGTACACAACATTGCATACATGATAGAGCCTATGACTGAAGCATAGGGAACATCTTTCATTTTCTCTCTATCTTCTGCTATGGTCGGGCATTGAGTCTGACTCAACTTCACACCTTGTAATACAGGCAAGAACCCTTTCTTTGCCTGGTCCATTTTGAAGTTTTTCAAAACTTTATCAAGGTATGTGCTTTGTGGAAGTCCAATTAAGCGTCTTAATCTATCTCTATAGATCGTGATGCCCAATATGTAAGCAGCTTCACCGAGGTCTTTCATAGAAAAACTTTTATTCAAGTATCCCTTTATGCTATCCAGAAATTCTATATCATTTCCAATTAATAATATGTCATCTGCATATAATATCAGAAATGCTACAGAGCTCCCACTCACTTTCTTGTAAATACAGGCTTCTCCAAAAGTCTGTATAAAACCATATGCTTTGATCACACTATCAAAGCGTTTATTCCAACTCCGAGATTCTTGCACCAGTCCATAAATGGATCGCTGGAGCTTGCACACTTTGTTAGCGCCTTTTGGATCAACAAAACCTTCTGGTTGCATCATATACAACTCTTCTTCCAGAAATCCATTCAAGAATGCAGTTTTGACATCCATTTGCCAAATTTCATAATCATAAAATGCAGCAATTGCTAACATGATTAGGACAGACTTAAGCATCGCTACGGGTGAGAAAGTCTCATCGTAGTCAACCCCTTGAACTTGTCGAAAACCTTTCACAACAAGTCGAGCTTTGTAGACAGTTACATTACCATCAGCGTCAGTCTTCTTCTTAAAAATCCATTTATTCTCAATGGCTTGCCGATCATCGGGCAAGTCAACCAAAGTCCATACTTTGTTCTCATACATGGATCCCATCTCAGATTTCATGGCTTCTAGCCATTTTGCGGAATCTGGGCTCATCATCGCTTCCTCATAGTTCGTAGGTTCGCCATGGTCAAGTAACATGACTTCTAGAATAGGATTACCGTACCACTCTGGTGCTGATCTTACTCTGGTAGACCTACGAGGTTCAGTAGAAACTTGATCTGAAGTTTCATGATCAATATCATTAGCTTCCTCACTAATTGGTGTAGTTGTCACAGGAACCGGTTCTTGTGATGGACTACTTTCCAATAAGGGAGCAGGTACAGTTACCTCATCAAGTTCTACTTTCCTCCCACTCACTTCTTGCGAGAGAAACTCCTTCTTTAGAAAGGATCCGAATTTAGCAACGAAAATCTTGCCCTCAGATCTGTGATAGAAGGTGTAGCCAATAGTCTCTTTTGGGTATCCTATGAAGACACATTTCTCCAATTTGGGTTCGAGCTTATCTGGTTGAAGTTTCTTCACATAAGCATCGCAGCCCTAAACTTTAAGAAGCGACAACTTTGGTTTCTTGCCAAACCACAGTTCATAAGGCGTCGTCTCAAAGGATTTTGATGGTGCCCTATTTAACGTGAATGCGGCTGTCTCTAAAGCATAACTCCAAAACGATAGCGGTAAATCAGTAAGAGACATCATAGATTGCACCATATCTAGTAAAGTACGATTACGACGTTCTGACACACCATTTCGTTGTGGTGTTCCGGGTGGCGTGAGTTGCGAAACTATTCCACATTGTTTCAAATGTAAACCAAACTCGTAACTCAAATATTCTCCTCCACGATCAGATCATAGAAATTTTATTTTCTTGTTACGATGATTTTCCACTTCACTCTGAAATTCTTTGAACATTTCAAATGTTTCAGATTTGTGTTTCATTAAGTAGATATACCCATATCTGCTCAAATCATCTGTGAAGGTGAGAAAATAACGATACCTGCCGCGAGCCTCAATATTCATTGGACCACATACATCAGTATGTATGATTTCCAATAAATCACTTGCTCGCTCCATAGTTCCGGAGAATGGCGTTTAAGTCATCTTGCCCATGAGGCACGGTTCGCAAGTACCAAGTGATTCCAAAAGTCCATCAGTATGGAGTTTCTTCATGCGCTTTACACCGATATGACCTAAACGACAGTGCCACAAATAAGTTGCACTATCATTATCAACTCTGCATCTTTTGGCTTCAACATTATGAATATGTGTATCACTACTATCGAGATTCAATAAAAATAGACCACTCTTCAAGGGTGCATGACCATAAAAGATATTACTCATATAAATAGAACAACCATTATTCTCTGATTTAAATGAATAACCATCTCGCATCAAACAAGATCCAGATATAATGTTCATGCTCAACGCTAGCACCAAATAACAATTATTTAGGTTTAAAAGCTAATCCCGATGGTAGATGTAGAGGTAGCGTGCCGACCGCGATCACATCGACTTTGGAACCATTTCCCACGCGCATTGTCACCTCGTCCTTAGCCAATCTTCGCTTAATCCGTAGTCCCTATTTCGAGTTGCAAATACTAGCAACAGAACCAGTATCAAATACCCAGGTACTACTGCGAGCATTAGTAAGGTACACATCAATAACATGTATATCACATATACCTTTGTTCACTTTGCCATCCTTCTTATCCGCCAAATACTTGGGGCAGTTCCGTTTCCAGTGACCAGTCTGCTTGCAGTAGAAGCACTCAGTCTCAGGCTTAGGTCCAGACTTGGGTTTCTTCTCTTGAGCAGCAACTTGTTTGCTGTTCTTCTTGAAGTTCCCCTTCTTCTTCCCTGTGCCCTTTTTCTTGAAACTGGTGGTCCTATTAACCATCAACACTTGATGCTCCTTCTTGATTTCTACCTCCGCAGCTTTTAGCATTGCGAAGAGCTCGGGAATAGTCTTGTCCATCCCTTGCATATTATAGTTCATCACAAAGCTCTTGTAGCTTGGTGGCAGTGATTGAAGAATTCTGTCAATGACACTATCATCAGAAAGATTAACTCCCAGTTGAATCAAGTGATTATTATACCCAGACATTTTGAGTATGTGTTCACTGACAGAACTATTCTTCTCCATCTTACAGCTATAGAACTTATTGGAGACTTCATATCTCTCAATCCGGTCATTTGCTTGAAATATTAACTTCAACTCCTGGAACATCTCATATGCTCCATGACGTTCAAAACGTCGTTGAAGACCCGGTTCTAAGACGTAAAGCATGGCACACTGAACTATCGAGTAGTCATCAGCTTTGCTCTGCCAGACGTTCTTAACGTCGTCAGTTGCATCAGCAGCAGGCCTGGCACCCAGCGGTGCTTCCAGGACGTAATACTTCTATGCAGCAATGAGGATAATCCTCGGGTTACGGACCCAGTCCGTGTAATTTGCTACCATCCACTACTAGGGAAAACCCTAGCAGTAGCGCGTGTTTTGTGCCTACTAGTAGCGCGGGAAGCCGCGCTACTAATAAGGCGCTACAGCTATTGCTTAGCAGTAACGCGTGCCATCACGCGCTACTGCTAGTACAAATAGCTGCAGCGCTTGTTCAGTACCGCGCTACTGCTAAGTTATCTACTTGCAGCGTTTTTCCTTTCCATCGCTACTAGTATTTTTTTATAATTTTTTTATTTTTAGTGTATTTATGCGCCATCATACAAATATTGGTACAATACCAGCTGTTATGAGGTTTACATCATTATGTCCATAACAGTGTATTAAATGAAGGTGGATTAGGTTCAAGTGGAGGCAATATGTGGTGCATGTCAAAAGTATACTACTAATCCAAACTTGATATATTTTGGATTAGTAGTACTTTCGATGTGCACCACATGTTGCCTCCACTTGAATCTAATCCGCCAGCACAAGATATTTAATCATCATCATGGTCATTACCACCAACATTATTTATTTAATCACCACTTGAAGGAAATATGCCCTAGAGGCAATAATAAAGTTATTATTTATTTCCTTATTTCATGATAAATGTTTATTATTCATGCTAGAATTGTATTAACCGGAAACATAATACATGTGTGAATACATAGACAAACATAGTGTCACTAATATGCCTCTACTTGACTAGCTCGTTTATCAGAGATGGTTATGTTTCCTAGCCATGGACAAAAGAGTTGTCATTTGATTAACGGGATCACATCATTAGGAGAATAATGTGATTGACTTGACCCATTCCGTTAGCTTAGCACTTGATCATTTAGTATGTTGCTATTGCTTTCTTCATGACTTATACATGTTCCTGTAACTATGAGATTATGCAACTCCCGTTTACCGGAGGAACACTTGGGGTACTACCAAACGTCACAACGTAACTGGGTGATTATAAAGGAGTACTACAGGTGTCTCCGAAGGTACATGTTGAGTTGGCGTATTTCGAGATTAGGTTTTGTCACTCCGATTGTCGGAGAGGTATCTCTGGGCCCTCTCGGTAATGCACATCATTATAAGCCTTGCAAGCAATGTGACCAATGAGTTGGTTACGGGATGATGCATTACAGAACGAGTAAAGAGACTTGCCGGTGACGAGATTGAACTAGGTATTGGATACCGGCGATCGAATCTCGAGCAAGTAACATACCGATGACAAAGGGAACAACGTATGTTGTTATGCGGTTTGACCGATAAAGATCTTCGTAGAATATGTAGGAGCCAATATGGGCATCCAGGTCCCGCTATTGGTTATTGACCGAGAATAGTTCTAGGTCATGTCTACATAGTTCTCGAACCCGTAGGGTCCGCACGCTTAAGGTTTCGATGATAGTTATATTATGAGTTTATGAGTTTTGATGTACCGAAGGAGTTCGGAGTCCCGGATGAGATCGGGGACATGACGAGGAGTCTCGAAATGGTCGAGACGTAAAGATCGATATATTGGACGACTATATTCGGAGTTCGGAAAGGTTCCGAGTGATTCGGATATTTTTCGGAGTACCGGAGAGTTACGGGAATTCGCCGAGGAGAAGTATTGGGCCTTATTGGGCCCTGCGGGAAAGAGAGAGGGGCTGCCTAGGGCAGGCCGCGCGCCCCTCCATGGCCTAGTCCGAATTGGACTAGGGGGAGGGGCCGCACCCCCTCCTTCCTTCCCTTCTCTCTTCCCCTTCCTTGTCTCCTACTCCTACTACATGGAAGGACTCCTAGTTGGACTAGGAAAGGGGTAATCCTACTCCCGGTGGGAGTAGGACTCCCCATGGCGCGCCCCTCCTAGGGCCGGCCTCCTCCTCCCTCCCTCCTTTATATACGGGGGCAGGGGGCACCCCATAGACACACAAATTGATCTATGGATCGTTCCTTAGCCGTGTGCGGTGCCCCCCTCCACCATATTCCACCTCGGTCATATCGTCACGGAGTTTAGGCGAAGCCCTGCGCCGGTAGAACATCATCATCGTCACCACGCCGTCGTGCTGACGGAACTCATCTCCGGAGCTCGGCTGGATCGGAGGCCGGAGATCGTCATCGAGCTGAACGTGTGCTGAACTCGGAGGCTCCGTACGTTCGGTGCTTGGATCGGTCGGATCGTGAAGACGTACGACTACATCAACCGCGTTGTGCTAACGCTTCCGCTTTCGGTCTACGAGGGTACGTAGACAACACTCTCCCCTCTTGTTGCTATGCATCAACATGATCTTGCGTGTGCGTAGGAATTTTTTTGAAATTACTACGTTCCCCAACAGTGGCATCCGAGCCTAGGTTTTACGCGTTGATGTTATATGCACGAGTAGAACACAAGTGAGTTGTGGACGATATAAGTCATACTGCCTACCAACATGTCATACTTTGGTTCGGCGGTATTGTTGGATGAAGCGGCCCGGACCGACTTTACCCGTACGCTTACGCGAGACTGGTTCTACCGACGTGCTTTCACACAGGTGGCTGGCGGGTGTCAGTTTCTCCAACTTTAGTTGAACCGAGTGTGGCTACGCCCCGTCCTTGCGAAGGTTAAAACGGAGTCTATTTGACAAACTATCGTTGTGGTTTTGATGCGTAGGTAAGAACGGTTCTTGCTAAGCCCGTAGCAGCCACGTAAAACTTGCAACAACAATGTAGAGGACGTCTAACTTGTTTTTGCAGGGCATGTTGCGATGTGATATGGTCAAGACGGGATGAGATATAAGTAGTTGTATGAGATGATCATGTTTTGTTAAAGTTATCGGCAACTGGCAGAAGCCCTATGATTGTCTCTTTGTTGCATAAGATGCAAGTGCCAAATAATGGCTTTACTTTATCGCTATGCGATAGCAATAGTTGCAAGAGCAATAGTTGGCGAGACGACCATGTGACGACACATTGATATAGATCAAGATGATGAAGATCATGGTGTCGTGCCGGTGACGATAAAGATCATGACAGTACTTTGGAGATGGAGATCAAAGGCGCAAGATGATCATGGCCATATCATGTCACATATTTTGATTGCATATGATGTTTATCTGTTATACATCTTATTCTTGCTTTGATTGACGGTAGCATTTTAAGATGATCTCTCACTAATTATCAAGAAGTGTTCTCCCTGAGTATGCACCGTTGCCAAAGTTTGTCGTGCCCAGACACCACGTGATGATCGGGTGTGATAAGCTCTACGTCCATCTACAACGGGTGCAAGCCAGTTTTGCACACGTGGAATACTCAGGTTAAACTTGACGAGCCTAGCATATGCAGATATGGCCTCGGAGCACGGAGACCGAAAGGTCGAGCGTGAATCATATAGTAGATATGATCAACATAGTGATGTTCACCATTGAAAACTACTCCATCTCACGTGATTATCGGTTATGGTTTAGTTGATTTGGATCACGTGATCACTTAGATGACTAGAGAGATGTCTGTCTAAGTGGGAGTTCTTAAGTAATATGATTAATTGAACTTAAATTTATCATGAACTTAGTCCTAGTAGTATTTTGCAAATTATGTTGTAGATCAATAGCTTGCGTTGTTGCTTTCATATATTTATTTTGATATGTTCCTAGAGAAAACTGTGTTGAAAAATGTTAGTAGCAATGTTGCGGATTTGATCCGTGATCTGAGGTTAATCCTCATTGCTGCACAGAAGAATTATGTCCTTGATGCACCGCTAGGTGACAGACCTATTGCAAGAGCAGATGTAGACGTTACGAACGTTTGGCTAGCTCAATATGATGACTACTTGATAGTTTAGTGCACCATGCTTAACGACTTAGAATCGGGACTTCAAAGACGTTTTGAACGTCATGGACCATATCAGATGTTCAGGAATTGAAGTTAATATTTCAAGCAAATACCCGAGTTGAGAGATATGAAGTCTCCAACAAGTTCTATAGCTAAAAGATGGAGGAGAATCGCTCAACTAGTGAGCATGTGCTCAGATTGTCTGGGTACTTCAATCGCTTGAATCAAGTGGGAGTTAATCTTCCAGATAAGATAGTGATTGACAAAATTCTCTAGTCACCATCACTAAGTTACTAGAACTTCGTGATGAACTATAGTATGCAAGGGATGGCGAAAACGATTCCCAAGCTCTTCGTGATGCTGAAATCAACGAAGGTAGAAATCAAGAAAGAGCATCAAGTGTTGATGGTTAACAAGATCACTAGTTTCAAGAAAAGGGCAAAGGGAAAGAAAGGGAACTTCAAGTAGAATGACAAGCAAGTTGTCACTCCCGTGAAGAAGACCAAAGCTAGACCAAAGCCTAAAACTGAGTGCTTACACTGCAAAGGAAATGGTCACTGGAAGCGGAAATGCCCTGAATATTTGGTGGGTAAGAAGGATGGCAAAGTGAACAAGTGTATATTTGATATACAGGTTATTGATGTGTGCCTTACTAGTGTTTATAGTAGCCCCTAAGTATTTGATACTTGTTCGGTTGCTAAGATTAGTAATTCGAAACGGGAGTTGCAGAATAAACAGAGACTAGTTAAGGGTGAAGTGACGATGTTTGTTGGAAGTGGTTCCAAGATTGATATGATCATCATCGCACACTCCCTATACTTTCGGGATTTGTGTTGAATCTAAATAAGTGTTATTTGGTGTTTGCGTTGAGCATGAATATGATTTGATCATGTTTATTGCAATACAGTTATTCATTTAAGTTAGAGAACAATTGTTGTTCTGTTTACATGAATAAAAACTTCTATGGTCATACACACCAACGAAAATGGTTTGTTGGATCTGGATCGTAGTAATACACATATTCATAATATTGAGGCCAAAAATGCAAAGTTAATAATGATAGTGCAACTTATTTGTGGCACTGCCATTTAGGTCATATTGGTGTAAAGCGCACGAAGAAACTCCATGCTGATGGGATTTTGGAATCACTTGATTATGAATCACTTGATGCTTGCGAACCATGCCTCATGGGCAAGATGACTAAGACTCCGTTCTCCGGAACAATGGAGCGAACAACTGACTTATTGGAAATAATACATACTGATGTATGCGATCCGATGAGTGTTGAGGCTCGCAGCGGGTATCGTTATTTTCTGACCTTCACAGATGATTTGAGCAGATATTGGTATATCTACTTGATGAAACATAAGTCTGAAATAGTTGAAAGGTTCAAAGAATTTCAGAGTGAAGTGGAAAATCATCGTAACAAGAAAATAAAGTTTCTGCGATCTGATCATGGAGATGAATATTTGAGTTACGAGTTTGGTCTTCAATTAAAATAATGTGGAATAGTTTCACAGCTCACGCTACCTGGAACACCACAACGTTATGGTGTGTCCGAACGTCGTAACCGCACTTTATTTGATATGGTGCGATCTATGATGTCTCTTACCAATTTACCACTATCATTTTGGGGTTATGCATTAGAGACAGCTGCATTCACTTTTAATAGGGCACCATCAAAATCCGTTGAGACGACGCCTTATGAACTGTGGTTTGGCGAGAAACCAAAAGTTGTCGTTTCTTAAAGTTTGGGGCTGCGATGCTTATGTGAAAAAGTTTCAACCTGATAAGCTCGAACCCAAATCAGAGAAGTGCATCTTCATAGAATACCCAAAGGTAACTATTGGGTACACCTTCTATCACAGATCCGAAGGCAAGTTATTCGTTGCTAAGATGGATCCTTTCTAGAGAAGAAGTTTCTCTCGAAAGAAGTGAGTGGGAGGAAAGTAGAGCTTGATAAGGTAATTGTACCTTCTCCCGAATTGGAAAGTAGTTCATCACAGAAATCAGTTCCAGTGATTGCTACACCAATTAGTGAGGAAGCTAATGATGATGATCATAAAACTTCAGATCAAGTTACTACAGAACCTCGTAGGTCTTCCAGAGTAAGATCCGCACCAGAATGGTGTAGTAATCATGTTCTGGAAGTCATGTTACTAGACCATGATGAACCTACGAACTATGAGGAAGCGATGATGAGCCCAGATTCCGCGAAATGGCTTGAGGCCATAAAATCTGAGATATGATCCATGTATGAGAACAAAGTATGGACTTTGATTGACTTGCTCGATGATCAGCAAGCCATGTTAAATGAATGGATCTTCAAGAGGAAGATGGACACTGATAGTAGTGTTACTATCTACCAAGCTCGACTTGTTGCGAAAGGTTTTCAACAAGTTCAAGATGTTGAATACGATGAGATTTTCTCACTCGTATCAATGCTTAAGTCTGTCTGAATCATGTTAGCAATTGCCACATTTTATGAAATCTGGCAAATGGATGTCAAAACTGCATTCCTTAATGGATTTATTAAAGAAGAGTTGTATATGATGCAACCAAAAGGTTTTGTCAATCCTAAAGGTGCTAACAAAATGTGCAAGCTCCAGCGATCCATCCATGGACTGGTGCAAGCATCTCGGAGTTGGAATATACGCTTTGATAAGTTGATCAAAGCATATAGTTTTATATGGACTTACGATGAAGCCTATATTACAATAAAGTGAGTGGGAGCACTACAGCCTTTCTGATTAGTATATGTGAGTGACATATTGTTGATCAGAAATGATGTATAATTTTTCTACAAAGCATAAAGGAGTGTTTTAAAGGAGTTCTTTAAAAAGAAAAGACCTCAGTAAAAGCTACTTACATATTGAGCATCAAGATCTATTGAGATAGATCAAGACGCTTGATAAGATTTTCAATGAGTACATACCTTGGCAAGATTTTGAAATAGTTCAAAATGGAACAGTCAAAGAAAGAGTTCTTGCCTGTGTTGCAAAGGTATGAAATTGAGTAAGACTCAAATGCCGACCACAGCAGAAAATAGAAAGAAAATGAAAAGTCATTCCCTATGCCTCAGTCATAGGTTCTATAAAGTATGCTATGCTATGTACCAGACCTATTGTATACCTTGCTCTGAATTTGACAAGGGAGTACAATAGTGATCTAGGAGTAGATCACTGGACATTGGTCAAGAATATCCTTAGTAAGGACTAAGGAGATGTTTCTCGGTTATGGAGGTGATAAAAGAGTTTGTTGTAAAAATTACATCAGTGCAAACTTTTACACTGATCCAGATGACTCTAAGTCTCAACCTGGATACATATTGAAAGTAGGAGCAATTAGCTAGAGTAGCTCCGTGCAAAGCATTGTGGACATAAAATATTTGCAAAATACATACGGCTCTGAATGTGACAGACCCGTTGACTAAGCTTCTCTCACGAGCAAAACATGATCACACCTTAGTACTCTTTGGGTGTTAATCACATAGCGATGTGAACTAGATTATTGACTCTAGTAAACCCTTTGGATGTTGGTCACATGATGATGTGAACTATGGGTGTTAATCATATACAGATATGAATATTGGTGTTAAATCACATGGCGATGTGAACTAGATTATTGACTCTAGTGCAAGTGGGAGACTGAAGGAAATATGCCCTAGAGGCAATAATAAAGTTATTATTTATTTCCTTATTTCATGATAAATGTTTATTATTCATGCTAGAATTGTATTAACCGGAAACACAATACATGTGTGAATACATAGACAAACATAGTGTCACTAATATGCCTCTACTTGACTAGCTCGTTTATCAGAGATGGTTATGTTTCCTAGCCATGGACAAAAGAGTTGTCATTTGATTAACGGGATCACATCATTAGGAGAATGATGTGATTGACTTGACCCATTCCGTTAGCTTAGCACTTGATCGTTTAGTATGTTGCTATTGCTTTCTTCATGACTTATACATGTTCCTGTAACTATGAGATTATGCAACTCCCGTTTACCAGAGGAACACTTTGGGTACTACCAAACGTCACAACATAGCTGGGTGATTATAAAGGAGTACTACAGGTGTCTCCGAAGGTACATGTTGAGTTGGCGTATTTCAAGATTAGGTTTTGTCACTCCGATTGTCGGAGAGGTATCTCTGGGCCCTCTCGGTAATGCACATCATTATAAGCCTTGCAAGCAATGTGACCAATGAGTTGGTTACGGGATGATGCATTACAGAACGAGTAAAGAGACTTGCCGGTGACGAGATTGAACTAGGTATTGGATACCGACGATCGAATCTCGAGCAAGTAACATACCGATGACAAAGGGAACAACGTATGTTGTTATGCGGTTTGACCGATAAAGATCTTCGTAGAATATGTAGGAGCCAATATGGGCATCCAGGTCCCGCTATTGGTTATTGACCGAGAATAGTTCTAGGTCATGTCTACATAGTTCTCGAACCCGTAGGGTCCGCACGCTTAAGGTTTCGATGACAGTTATATTATGAGTTTATGAGTTTTGATGTACCGAAGGAGTTCGGAGTCCCGGATGAGATCGGGGACATGACGAGGAGTCTCGAAATGGTCGAGACGTAAAGATCGATATATTGGACGACTATATTCGGAGTTCAGAAAGGTTCCGAGTGATTCGGGTATTTTTCGGAGTACCGGAGAGTTACGGGAATTCGCCGGGGAGAAGTATTGGGCCTTATTGGGCCCTGCGGGAAAGAGAGAGGGGCTGCCTAGGGCAGGCCGCGCGCCCCCCCCCATGGCCTAGTCCGAATTGGACTAGGGGGAGGGGCCGCACCCCCTCCTTCCTTCCCTTCTCTCTTCCCCTTCCTTGTCTCCTACTCCTACTACATGGAAGGACTCCTAGTTGGACTAGGAAAGGGGGAATCCTACTCCCGGTGGGAGTAGGACTCCCCATGGCGCGCCCCTCCTAGGGCCGGCCTCCTCCTCCCTCCCTCCTTTATATACGGGGGCAGGGGGCACCCCATAGACACACAAGTTGATCTACGGATCGTTCCTTAGCCGTGTGCGGTGCCCCCCTCCACCATATTCCACCTCGGTCATATCGTCGCGGAGTTTAGGCGAAGCCCTGCGCCGGTAGAAGATCATCATCGTCACCACGCCGTCGTGCTGACGGAACTCATCTCCGGAGCTCGGCTGGATCGGAGGCCGGAGATCGTCATCGAGCTGAACGTGTGCTGAACTCGGAGGCTCCGTACGTTCGGTGCTTGGATCGGTCGGATCGTGAAGACGTATGACTACATCAACCGCGTTGTGCTAACGCTTCCACTTTCGGTCTACGAGGGTACGTAGACAACACTCTCCCCTCTCGTTGCTATGCATCAACATGATCTTGCGTGTGCGTAGGAAATTTTTTGAAATTACTACGTTCCCCAACACCACTAACACTAGCTAATAATAATCATCATAGTCATTACCACCAACACTAGCTATTTTATCATCATGGTAATAGTGTAGCACATCATCATCCTGAAACTCATTTCTAGCCAGCTACTCACTCCTGCTACTCACTCCTGCTGCTCTCTCTTAGGTAAAAGAACATAAAACATGTGTAGCTCTCCTCCTTGATCAAGTTGGAGCATGCAGATGAACCTGTCTCCTAATCCTGGAAGGCGTCTCTGGTTGCTGCTCCCTAGTACTTCTCTGCGCTCCCCCAACACATATTTGGTCCAGTCTTGCACTATTAAGCATCCGTCGCTAATCTTGAATGCACTAAAGTAAGCTGTAGGATATCTTGGCCGTAAGTTGATAATACTCATGATACCTTTAGTCTCGATCCCATAAGGCACAACATTCATCGGGAGTCCCTGTTGAAGAACATCGGATGGTAACATACTTAGCAATGAAGTTTAGCTTCAAAAATAATGTATGGAAAAGATGCAATGAGGATAAAAAGTAAAAATCTTACCATCCTTCCTAAATGGATGTGACCGTAGTTCATTACGAACACTATTGGTCGCACATTTTCAGTACTAAGATTTCTAAATGCAGGAACAAAATTTGTCTTGACAGTATCAGGATCCTCAAGCCATGAAACATAATGACTGAGCTCCTCGCAGTTGAGTTCAGCCCCAGGACAGTATACGGTCCTGTCTACCAAGCGCTGGACATGTTTGCTTGCACGGAAATAAACTGACAATACAAATTAGTTGTCAACTATTTTTGAATAAACAATATCAAAGACATAAATATGGTTGAGAAACTTACATAATGGTATAACTGGAGGCATTTGCACATTGACCCAGATGTCGGTATTACCTTCAATATCATCTTCCGGACGAATATCAAAGGTGATAACCATATCAGGCTCAAATGCATAAGTCTTGCATAGTGCTCGCCATGTTTTGCATCCAAAATAGGTGTAGTCGTCTGAATTGTATAACTTTGCATGGAAAATATAACCATGCTCGGTATTCAAGTAAACTTTCTTTTCCTCCATACTATGACTGAAACCTATCTTATCCAATACAAAAACTCTTGCATGGCAGGGGATACGCTAGTAGAATAGTAAAAAAAAAAATAAGTTGAAGCAAATGAAGCAGATGTCATGCTTAATTACGAAAAATGACTTGTCATTGTGACTTACTGTATCCACTTCGAAGTTCTCGTCCAGCTTGATGCTGAAGTGCCTATCATCATCTAGGAAGATTCCGTCGCACAGGCCGCGGTCGTCTTCGCAGTATTTTCAAATACTGAAATCCTTCTCGTCGTCAGACATTTCCTATGTTCATAGTTAAAACATTAATTGAAAATCGATCGAAGACAACTACCAAGATACTCAACACACAAATCCGGGGCACTCGATATTTCCTACATATTCTAGCACAAGTCATGCCAAAATTCACGGAAAAATCCGGCATGACCTTTGCTAAAATAGGACATATCGAGCGCCTGAAATTTGCCGGAATGAAAATGAATCAACACTCCGGCAAAACATAGGCCACTCGAAGGTATAACCTGCAAACATGACCGGCCACTTGGATATTGAGCAACACAAGATATACATTTCAAAATATCTTATAGGACTCAAATTAGCATGCATTCAATAAGCAAAAGTAGATCATCTCATGCGTCAGTACATCGTCGAATATTATCCCTAATACATCACGAATAGTGTCATACATATAACATCACTAATACAACTAAAACTCTAGCACACGACGGGTATCGGCGCGGGCGGTGGACACCCACAGAGAAGGCACCATCACGGGATCATAGCTCCAGTGAGATCCCCGGAGAACCTGCCAGGTATTGGAGAACGGCCTGTGCTCCAACGCAAACAAGTAGCGACGGACGTGCGCGTTCTCCTCACTGACATGGTGACGCACCACCTCCGCGGAGTCCTCGAGCCTCTGGATCGTCACTGGCCCACGCGACCGCCACCAAACAAGGTTCGGGTCAACGACAGGCTGGCTCCTCACCAACCTGCGCCCCCCGGTAGGTAGCACCTCCCAGTACCACCCTGGCGGAGCCCAGTCCCGGACATGGCCGATCTGGTCAAGCAGGTGTCGTCCTCCGCCGACTCGACGACGAGGATGCGGGATAGGCATCGTCCACGTCGAGGCGGGAAAAATTGCTTTAACTAAAAAATAGAAACAAGTTCTTACTAACTAGTTCTATTAATTCAACTAGTTCTTACTAATACTATAAATAAAAATATTCTAGTACCTAATTAGTACCTAATTCTTACTAACTAATTAGTACCTAGGAACTACTGCCCTAATTACCATCTAAGTAATTAACTAACTAGCACTAAAAATAGCCTAGGGTTCATACTAACTAGCACTAAATACCTAGGGTTCATACTAAGCAGAGAAGAGGGATCAGAAGGGGAGAGAGGGATCGGAAGGGAAGAGTGCTTACAGAGGGCGGGGAGAGAGATGGGGTCGGGGGAGATGGCGGCACCGAGGCGCGCCGAGGCGGCAGGGTCGGGGGAGACGGCGGCGAGGCGGGGTCAGGGGAGACGGCGGCGAGGCAGGGTCGGGGGAGATGGCGGCGAGGCGGGGTCGGGGGAGACGGCGGTGAGGCGGGGTCGGGGGAGACGGCGGCACCGAGGCGCGGCGAGGCGGGGTCGGGGGAGACGGCGGCACCGAGGCGCGGCGAGGCGGGGTCGGGGGAGACGGCGGCGAGGCAGGGTCGGGGGAGACGTCGGTGGCGAGGCGGGGTCGGGAATTGGGGGAGGAAGCAGAGGAGAGGGAATCAGGCCGCGCGGGGGGTTAGGTGAAAATAGCTTTAACTGTAGCGTGAGAAGGAAAAACGCGCTGCTGCTAAAATCCATAGTAGTAGCGCGGTCCGTAGAAGGGCGCTACTACTATACCTAGCACGCCGGGAACGGTGTGGCAATTATAGTAGTAGCGCTTTCTGCAAGGACAGCGCTACTGCTAATCTGCTAACTGTAGCGCGGTTCTGCCGAACGCGCTACTGCAAAGTAGCAGTAGCGCCTCATTTTAACAAGCGCTACTGGTAATATTCTGTGTATAAGGTTTTCCCTAGTAGTGATCATCTTTCAACTTTGCTTTCTCAAGGAACACATTAAAATTCAACGGAACAACAGCACGAGCCATCTATCTACAACAAACATAGACAAGCAAAATACTATTAGGTACTAAGTTCATGATAAATTTAAGTTCAATTAATCATATTACTTAAGAACTCCCACTTAGACAGACATCTCTCTAGTCATCTAAGTGATCACGTGATCCAAATCAACTAAACCATGTCCGATCATCACGTGAGATAGAGTAGTTTCAATGGTGAACATCACTATGTTGATCATATCTACTATATGATTCACGTTCAACTTTCGGTCTCCGTGGTCCGAGGCCATATCTGTATATGCTAGGCTCGTCAAGTTTAACCTAAGTATTCCGCGTGTGCAACTGTTTTGCACCCGTTGTATTTGAACGTAGAGCCTATCACACCCGATCATCACGTGGTGTCTCAGCACGAAGAACTTTCACAACGGTGCATACTCAGGGAGAACACTTCTTGATAATTTTAGTGAGAGATCATCTTAAAATGCTACCATCAATCAAAGCAAGATAAGCTGCATAAAGGATAAACATCACATGCAATCAATATAAGTGATATGATATGGCCATCATCATCTTGTGCTTGTGATCTCCATCTCCGAAGCACCGTCGTGATCACCATCGTCACCGGCGCGACACCTTGATCTCCATCGTAGCATCATTGTCGTTATGCCATCTATTGCTTCTACGACTATAGCTACCGCATAGTGATAAAGTAAAGCAATTACAGGGCGTTTGCATTTCATACAATAAAGCGAGAACCATATGGCTCCTGCCAGTTGCCGATAACTTCGGTTACAAAACATGATCATCTCATACAATAAAATATAGCATCACGTCTTGACCATATCACATCACAACATGCCCTGCAAAAACAAGTTAGACGTCCTCTACTTTGTTGTTGCAAATATTACGTGGCTGCTACAGGCTGAGCAAGAACCGTTCTTACCTACGCATCAAAACCACAACGATAGTTCGTCAAGTTAGTGCTGTTTTTGAAGGAAATATGCCCTAGAGGCAATAATAAAGTTATTATTTATTTCCTCATATCATGATAAGTGTTTATTATTCATGCTAGAATTGTATTAACCGGAAACATAATACATGTGTGAATATATAGACAAACAGAGTGTCACTAGTATGCCTCTACTTGACTAGCTTGTTAATCAAAGATGGTTATGTTTCCTAACCATGAACAAGGAGTTGTTATTTGATTAACAAGGTCACATCATTAGTTGAATGATCTGATTGACATGACCCATTCCGTTAGCTTAGCACACGATCGTTTAGTATGTTGCTATTGCTTCCTTCATGACTTATACATGTTCCTATGACTATGAGATTATGCAACTCCCGTTTACCGGAGGAACACTTTGTGTGCTACCAAACGTCACAACGTAATTGGGTGATTATAAAGGTGCTCTACAGGTGTCTCCGAAGGTACTTGTTGAGTTGGCGTATTTCGAGATTAGGATTTGTCACTCCGAATGTCGGAGAGGTATCTCTGGGCCCTCTCGGTAATACACATCACTTAAGCCTTGCAAGCATTTCAACTAATGAGTTAGTTGTGAGATGATGTATTACGGAACGAGTAAAGAGACTTGCCGGTAACGAGATTGAACTAGGTATTGGATACCGACGATCGAATCTTGGGCAAGTAACATACCGATGACAAAGGGAACAACGTATGTTGTTGTGCGGTATGACCAATAAAGATCTTCGTAGAATATGTAGGAACCAATATGGGCATCCAGGTCCCGCTATTGGTTATTGACCGGAGACATGTCTCGGTCATGTCTACATTGTTCTCGAACCGTAGGATCCGCACGCTTAAGGTTTCGATGACAGTTTCATTATGAGTTTATGTATTTTGATGTACCGAAGGTTGTTCGGAGTCCCGGATGTGATCACGGTCATGACGAGGAGTCTCGAAATGGTTGAGACATAAAGATTGATATATTGGACGGATATATTTGGACACCGGAAAGGTTCCGGGTGAGATTGGAAATATACCGGAGCTCCGGGAGGTTACCGGAACCCCCCGGTAAGTATATCGGCCTTATTGGGCCTTAGTGGGATGGAGGGAGAAGGAGCAAGGGAGGGGGCGCGCCCCCCCAATCCCAATCCGAATTGGGAGGGGGGCCGGCCCCCCCTTTCCTTCTCTCCTCCCCCCTCTTCCTTCCTTCTCCTACTCCGAATAGGAAAGGGGGGGCCAAACCTACTTGGAGTAGGTTTGCCCCCCTAGGACGCGCCTCCCCCTTGGGCCGGCCTCCTCCTCCCTCCCTCCTTTATATACGGGGGTAGGGGGGCACCCTAGACACACAAGTTGATCATTGAGATCGTTCCTTAGCCGTGTGCGGTGCCCCCCTCCACGATATTACACCTCGGTCATATTGTAGCGGTGCTTAGGCGAAGCCCTGCGACAGGAGAACATCAAGATCGTCACCACGCCGTCGTGCTGACGGAACTCCTCCCCGTGCCTCTGCTGGATCGGAGATCGGGGTGCGTCATTGAGCTGTACGCGTGTCAAGAACTCGGAGGTGCTGGAGTAACGGTGCTTGGATCGGTCGGACCGGGAGGACGTACGACTACTTCCTCTACGTTGAGTCAACACTTCCGCTTCGGTCTACGAGGGTACGTAGACAACACTCTCCCCTCTCGTTGCTATGCATCACCATGATCTTGCGTGTGCGTAGGAATTTTTTTGAAATTACTACGTTCCCCAACAGTGGCATCCGAGCCTAGGTTTTTATGGTTTGATGTTATATGCACGAGTAGAACACAAGTGAGTTGTGGGTGATATAAGTCATACTGCTTACCAGCATGTCATACTTTGGTTCGGCGGTATTGTTGGATGAAGCGGCCCGGACCGACATTACGCGTACGCTTACGCGAGACTGGTTTTACCGTCGTGCTTTGCACACAGGTGACTAGCGGGTGTCAGTTTCTCCAACTTTAGTTGAACCGAGTGTGGCTACGCCCGGTCCTTGCGAAGGTTAAAACAGCATCAACTTGACAAACTATCGTTGTGGTTTTGATGCGTAGGTGAGATTGGTTCTTGCTTAAGCCCGTAGCAGCCACGTAAAACTTGCAACAACAAAGTAGAGGACGTCTAACTTGTTTTTGCAGGGCATGTTGTGATGTGATATGGCCAAGACATGATGCTATATTTTATTGTATGAGATGATCATGTTTTGTAACCGAAGTTATCGGCAACTGGCAGGAGCCATATGGTTGTCGCTTTATTGTATGAAAAGCAAACGCCCTGTAATTGCTTTACTTTATCACTAAGCGGTAGCGATAGTCGTAGAAGCAATAGATGGCGTAAACGACAACGATGCTACGATGGAGATCAAGGTGTCGCGCCGGTGACGATGGTGATCATGATGGTGCTTCGGAGATGGAGATCACAAGCACAAGAAGATGATGGCCATATCATATCACTTATATTGATTGCATGTGATGTTTATCCTTTATGCATCTTATCTTGCTTTGATTGACGGTAGCATTTTAAGATGATCTCTCACTAAAAATTATCAAGTAGTGTTCTCCCTGAGTATGCACCGTTGCCAAAGTTCGTCGTGCCCAGACACCACGTGATGATTGGGTGTGATAAGCTCTACGTCCATCTACAACGGGTGCAAGCCAGTTTTTGCACACGCAGAATACTCAGGTTAAACTTGACGAGCCTAGCATATGCAGATATGGCCTCGGAACACGGAGACCGAAAGGTCGAGCGTGAATCATATAGTAGATATGATCAACATAAGATGTTCACCATTGAAAACTACTCCATCTCACGTGATGATCGGTTATGGTTTAGTTGATTTGGATCACGTGATCACTTAGATGACTAGAGAGATGTTTGTCTAAGTGGGAGTTCTTTAGTAATATGATTAATTGAACTTAAATTTATCATGAACTTAGTACCTGATAGTATCTTGCTTGTCTATGTTGATTGTAGATAGATGGCCCGTGCTGTTGTTCCGTTGAATTTTAATGCGTTCCTTGAGAAAGCTAAGTTGAAAGATGATGGTAGCAACTACGCGGACTGGGTCCGTAACTTGAGGATTATCCTCATTGCTGCACAGAAAAATTACGTCCTGGAAGCACCGCTGGGTGCCAGGCCTGCTGCTGATGCAACTGACGACGTTAAGAACGTCTGGCAGAGCAAAGCAGATGACTACTCGATAGTTCAATGTGCCATGCTTTACGGCTTAGAACCGGGACTTCAACGATGTTTTGAACGTCATGGAGCATATGAGATGTTCCAGGAGTTGAAACTAATATTCCAGAAGAATGCCCGGATTGAGAGATATGAAGTCTCCAATAAGTTCTATAGCTGCAAGATGGAGGAGAATAGTTCTGTCAGTGAGCATATACTCAAGATGTCTGGGTATTGTAATCACTTGATTCAACTGGGAGTTACACTTCCGGATGATAGCGTCATTGACAGAATTCTCCAATCACTTCCACCAAGCTACAAGAGCTTCGTGATGAACTATAATATGCAAGGGATGGATAAGACGATTCCCGAGCTCTTCGCAATGCTGAAAGCTGCGGAGGTAGAAATCAAGGAGCATCAAGTGTTGATGGTTAACAAGACCACTAGTTTCAAGAAAAAGGGTAAAGGGAAGAAGAAGGGGAACTTCAAGAAGAACAACAAACAAGTTGCTGCTCAAGAGAAGAAACCCAAGTCTGGACCTAAGCCTGAAACTGAGTGCTTCTACTGCAAGCAGACTGGTCACTGGAAGCGGAACTGCCCCAAGTATTTGGCGGATAAGAAGGATGGCAAGGTGAACAAAGGTATATGTGATATACATGTTATTGATGTGTACCTTACTAGAGCTCGCAGTAGCACCTGGGTATTTGATACTGGTTCTGTTTCTAATATTTGCAACTCGAAACAGGGACTACGGATTAAGCGAACACTGGCAAAGGACGAGGTGACGATGCGTGTGGGAAACGGTTCCAAAGTCGATGTGATCGCGGTCGGCACGCTACCTCTACATCTACCTTCGGGATTAGTATTAGACCTAAATAATTGTTATTTGGTGCCAGCGTTGAGCATGAACATTATATCTGGATCTTGTTTGATGCGAGACGGTTATTCATTTAAATCAGAGAATAATGGTTGTTCTATTTATATGAGTAATATCTTTTATGGTCATGCACCCTTGAAGAGTGGTCTATTTTTGATGAATCTCGATGGTAGTGATACACATATTCATAGTGTTGAAGCCAAACGATGCAGAGTTGATAATGATAGTGCAACTTATTTGTGGCACTGCCGTTTGGGTCATATCGGTATAAAGCGCATGAAGAAACTCCATACTGATGGACTTTTGGAATCACTTGATTATGAATCACTTGGTACTTGCGAACCGTGCCTCATGGGCAAGATGACCAAAACGCCGTTCTCCGGTACTATGGAGAGAGCAACAAATTTGTTGGAAATCATACATACAGATGTATGTGGTCCGATGAATGTTGAGGCTCGTGGCGGATATCGTTATTTTCTCACCTTCACTGATGATTTAAGTAGATATGGGTATATCTACTTAATGAAGCATAAGTCTGAAACATTTGAAAAGTTCAAAGAATTTCAGAGTGAAGTTGAAAACCATCGTAATAAGAAAATAAAGTTTCTACGATCTGATCGTGGAGGATAATATTTGAGTTACGAGTTTGGTCTACACTTAAAACATTGTGGAATAGTTTCGCAACTCACGCCACCCGGAACACCACAGCGTAATGGTGTGTCCGAACGTCGTAATCGTACTTTACTTGATATGGTGCGGTCTATGATGTCTCTTACAGATTTACCGCTATCGTTTTGGGGTTATGCTTTAGAGACGGCCACATTCACGTTAAATAGGGCACCATCGAAATCCGTTGAGACGACACCTTATGAACTATGGTTTGGCAAGAAACCAAAGTTGTCGTTTCTTAAAGTTTGGGGCTGCGATGCTTATGTGAAAAAGCTTCAACCTGATAAGCTCGAACCCAAATCGGAGAAATGTGTCTTCATAGGATACCCAAAGGAGACAGTTGGGTACACCTTCTATCACAAATCCGAAGGCAAGACATTTGTTGCTAAGAATGGATCCTTTCTGGAGAAGGAGTTTCTCACAAAAGAAGTGAGTGGGAGGAAAGTAGAACTTGATGAGGTAACTGTACCTACTCCCTTGTTGGAAAATAATACATCACAGGAACCGGTTTCTGTGACGTCAAACCCAACTAGTGAGGAAGTTGATGATGATGATCATAGAACTTCAGATCAAGTTAATACAGAACCTCGTAGGTCGAACAGAGTAAGATCCGCACCAGAGTGGTACGGTAATCCTATTATGGAAGTCATGCTACTAGATCATGATGAACCTACGAACTATGAAGAAGCAATGGTGAGCCCAGATTCCGCAAAATGGCTTGAAGCCATGAAATCTGAGATGGGATCCATGTATGAGAACAAAGTATGGACTTTGGTTGACTTGCCCGATGGTCGGCAAGCAATTGAGAATAAATGGATCTTCAAGAAGAAGACTGACGCTGACGGTAATGTTACTGTCTACAAAGCTCGACTTGTTGCAAAAGGTTTTCGACAAGTTCAAGGGGTTGACTACGATGAGACCTTCTCACCCGTAGCGATGCTTAAGTCTGTCCGAATCATGTTAGCAATTGCCGCATTTTATGATTATGAAATTTGGCAAATGGATGTAAAAACTGCATTCCTAAATGGATTTCTGGAAGAAGAGTTGTATATGATGCAACCAGAAGGTTTTATCGATCCAAAAGGAGCTAACAAAGTGTGCAAGCTCCAGCGATCCATTTATGGACTGGTGCAAGCCTCTCGGAGTTGGGATAAACGTTTTGATAGTGTGATCAAAGCATTTGGTTTTATACAGACTTTTGGAGAAGCCTGTATTTACAAGAAAGTGAGTGGGAGCTCTATAGCATTTCTAATATTATATGTGGATGACATATTATTGATTGTAAATGATATAGAATTTCTGGATAGCATAAAGGGATACTTGAATAAAAGTTTTTCAATGAAAGACCTCGGTGAAGCTGCTTACATATTGGGCATTAAGATCTATAGAGATAGATCAAGACGCTTAATTGGACTTTCACAAAGCACATACCTTGACAAAGTTTTGAAGAAGTTCAAAATGGATCAAGCAAAGAAAGGGTTCTTGCCTGTATTGCAAGGTGTGAAATTGAGTAAGACTCAAAGCCCGACCACTGCAGAAGATAGAGAGAAAATGAAAAATGTTCCCTATGCTTCAGCCATAGGCTCTATCATGTATGCAATGCTGTGTACCAGACCTGATGTGTGCCTTGCTATAAGTTTAGTAGGGAGGTACCAAAGTAATCCAGGAGTGGATCACTGGACAGCGGTCAAGAACATCCTGAAATACCTGAAAAGGACTAAGGATATGTTTCTCGTATATGGAGGTGACAAAGAGCTCATCATAAATGGTTACGTTGATGCAAGCTTTGACACTGATCCGGACGATTCTAAATCGCAATCCGGATACGTGTTTCCATTAAACGGTGGAGCTGTCAGTTGGTGTAGTTCAAAGCAAAGCGTCGTGGCGGGATCTACGTGTGGAGCGGAATACATAGCTGCTTCGGAAGCAGCTAATGAAGGAGTCTGGATGAAGGAGTTCATATCCGATCTAGGTGTCATACCTAGTGCATCGGGTCCAATGAAAATCTTTTGTGACAATACTGGAGCGATTGCCTTAGCGAAGGAATCCAGATTTCACAAGAGAACCAAGCACATCAAGAGACGCTTCAATTCCATCCGGGATCTAGTCCAGGTGGGAGACATAGAGATTTGCAAGATACATACGGATCTGAATGTTGTAGACCCGTTGACTAAGCCTCTTCCACGAGCAAAACATGATCAACACCAAGACTCCATGGGTGTTAGAATCATTACTGTGTAATCTAGATTATTGACTCTAGTGCAAGTGGGAGACTGAAGGAAATATGCCCTAGAGGCAATAATAAAGTTATTATTTATTTCCTCATATCATGATAAATGTTTATTATTCATGCTAGAATTGTATTAACCGGAAACATAATACATGTGTGAATATATAGACAAACAGAGTGTCACTAGTATGCCTCTACTTGACTAGCTTGTTAATCAAAGATGGTTATGTTTCCTAACCATGAACAAGGAGTTGTTATTTGATTAACAAGGTCACATCATTAGTTGAATGATCTGATTGACATGACCCATTCTGTTAGCTTAGCACACGATCGTTTAGTATGTTGCTATTGCTTCCTTCATGACTTATACATGTTCCTATGACTATGAGATTATGCAACTCCCGTTTACCGGAGGAACACTTTGTGTGCTACCAAACGTCACAATGTAACTGGGTGATTATAAAGGTGCTCTACAGGTGTCTCCGAAGGTACTTGTTGAGTTGGCGTATTTCGAGATTAGGATTTGTCACTCCAAATGTCGGAGAGGTATCTCTGGGCCCTCTCGGTAATACACATCACTTAAGCCTTGCAAGCATTTCAACTAATAAGTTAGTTGTGAGATGATGTATTACGGAACGAGTAAAGAGACTTGCCGGTAATGAGATTGAACTAGGTATTGGATACCGACGATCGAATCTCGGGCAAGTAACATACCGATGACAAAGGGAACAACGTATGTTGTTGTGCGGTATGACCGATAAAGATCTTCGTAGAATATGTAGGAACCAATATGGGCATCCAGGTCCCGCTATTGGTTATTGACCGGAGACATGTCTCGGTCATGTCTACATTGTTCTCGAACCGTAGGGTCCGCACGCTTAAGGTTTCGATGACAGTTTCATTATGAGTTTATGTATTTTGATGTACCGAAGGTTGTTTGGAGTCCCGGATGTGATCACGGACATGACGAGGAGTCTCGAAATGGTCGAGACATAAAGATTGATATATTGGACGGATATATTTGGACACCGGAAAGGTTCCGGGTGAGATTGGAAATATACCGGAGCTCCGGGAGGTTACCGGAACCCCCCGGTAAGTATATGGGCCTTATTGGGCCTTAGTGGGATGGAGGGAGAAGGAGCAAGGGAGGGGGCGCGCCCTCCCAAGCCCAATCCGAATTGGGAGGGGGGCCGGCCCCCCCTTTCCTTCTCTCCTCCCCCCTCTTCCTTCCTTCTCCTACTCCGAATAGGAAAGGGGGGGGCCAAACCTACTTGGAGTAGGTTTGCCCCCCTATGGCGCGCCTCCCCCTTGGGCCGGCCTCATCCTCCCTCCCTCCTTTATATATGGGGGTAGGGGGGCACCCTAGACACACAAGTTGATCATTGAGATCGTTCCTTAGTCCTGTGCGGTGCCCCCCTCCACGATATTACACCTCGGTCATATTGTAGCGGTGCTTAGGCGAAGCCCTGCGACAGGAGAACATCAAGATCGTCACCACGCCGTCGTGCTGACGGAACTCCTCCCCGCGCCTCTGCTGGATCGGAGATCGGGGTGCGTCATCGAGCTGTACGCGTGTCAAGAACTCGGAGGTGCCGGAGTAACGGTGCTTGGATCGGTCGGACCGGGAGGACGTACGACTACTTCCTCTACGTTGTGTCAACGCTTCCGCTTCGGTCTACGAGGGTACGTAGACAACACTCTCCCCTCTCGTTGCTATGCATCACCATGATCTTGCGTGTGCGTAGGAATTTTTTTTGAAATTACTACGTTCCCCAACAGTTTTAACCTTCGCAAGGACCGGGCGTAGCCACACTCGGTCCAACTAAAGTGAGAGAGACAGACACCCGCCAGTCACCTTTAAGCACGAGTTCTCGTAATGGTGAAACCAGTCTCGCGTAAGCGTACGCGTAATGTCGGTCCGGGCCGCTTCATCTCACAATACCGCTGAACCAAAGTATGACATGCTGGTAAGCAGTATGACTTGTATCACCCACAACTCACTTGTGTTCTACTCGTGCATATAACATCAACGCATAAAACCTAGGATCGGATGGCACTGTTGGGGAATGTAGTAATTTCAAAAAGTAATCCAGGAGTGGATCACTGGACAGCGGTCAAGAACATCCTGAAATACCTGAAAAGGACTAAGGATATGTTTCTCGTATATGGAGGTGACAAAGAGCTCATCGTAAATGGTTACGTTGATGCAAGCTTTGACACTGATCCGGACGATTCTAAATCGCAATCCGGATACGTGTTTCCATTAAACGGTGGAGCTGTCAGTTGGTGCAGTTCAAAGGAAAGCGTCATGGCGGGATCTACGTGTGGAGCGGAATACATAGCTGCTTCGGAAGCAGCTAATGAAGGAGTCTGGATGAAGGAGTTCATATCCGATCTAGGTGTCATACCTAGTGCATCGGGTCCAATGAAAATCTTTTGTGACAATACTGGAGCGATTGCCTTAGCAAAGGAATCCAGATTTCACAAGAGAACCAAGCACATCAAGAGACGCTTCAATCCCATCCGGGATCTAGTCCAGGTGGGAGACATAGAGATTTGCAAGATGCATACGGATCTGAATGTTGTAGACCCGTTGACTAAGCCTCTTCCACGAGCAAAACATGATCAACACCAAGACTCCATGGGTGTTAGAATCATTACTGTGTAATCTAGATTATTGACTCTAGTGCAAGTGGGAGACTGAAGGAAATATGCCCTAGAGGCAATAATAAAGTTATTATTTATTTCCTCATATCATGATAAATGTTTATTATTCATGCTAGAATTGTATTAACCGGAAACATAATACATGTGTGAATATATAGACAAACAGAGTGTCACTAGTATGCCTCTACTTGACTAGCTTGTTGATCAAAGATGGTTATGTTTCCTAACCATGAACAAGGAGTTGTTATTTGATTAACAAGGTCACATCATTAGTTGAATGATCTGATTGACATGACCCATTCTGTTAGCTTAGCACACGATTGTTTAGTATGTTGCTATTGCTTCCTTCATGACTTATACATGTTCCTATGACTATGAGATTATGCAACTCCCGTTTACCGGAGGAACACTTTGTGTGCTACCAAACGTCACAATGTAACTGGGTGATTACAAAGGTGCTCTACAGGTGTCTCCGAAGGTACTTGTTGAGTTGGCGTATTTCGAGATTAGGATTTGTCACTCCAAATGTCGGAGAGGTATCTCTGGGCCCTCTCGGTAATACACATCACTTAAGCCTTGCAAGCATTTCAACTAATAAGTTAGTTGTGAGATGATGTATTACGGAACGAGTAAAGAGACTTGCCGGTAATGAGATTGAACTAGGTATTGGATACCGACGATCGAATCTCGGGCAAGTAACATACCGATGACAAAGGGAACAACGTATGTTGTTGTGCGGTATGACCGATAAAGATCTTCGTAGAATATGTAGGAACCAATATGGGCATCCAGGTCCCGCTATTGGTTATTGACCGGAGACATGTCTCGGTCATGTCTACATTGTTCTCGAACCGTAGGGTCCGCACGCTTAAGGTTTCGATGACAGTTTTCATTATGAGTTTATGTATTTTGATGTACCGAAGGTTGTTTGGAGTCCCGGATGTGATCACGGACATGACGAGGAGTCTCGAAATGGTCGAGACATAAAGATTGATATATTGGACGGATATATTTGGACACCGTAAAGGTTCCGGGTGAGATTGGAAATATACCGGAGCTCCGGGAGGTTACCGGAACCCCCCGGTAAGTATATGGGCCTTATTGGGCCTTAGTGGGATGGAGGGAGAAGGAGCAAGGGAGGGGGCGCGCCCTCCCAAGCCCAATCCGAATTGGGAGGGGGGCCGGCCCCCCCCCCCTTTCCTTCTCTCCTCCCCCCTCTTCCTTCCTTCTCCTACTCCGAATAGGAAAGGGGGGGCCAAACCTACTTGGAGTAGGTTTGCCCCCCTAGGGCGCGCCTCCCCCTTGGGCCGGCCTCGTCCTCCCTCCCTCCTTTATATATGGGGGTAGGGGGGCACCCTAGACACACAAGTTGATCATTGAGATCTTTTCTTAGTCGTGGCGGTGCCCCCCTCCACGATATTACACCTCGGTCATATTGTAGCGGTGCTTAGGCGAAGCCCTGCGACAGGAGAACATCAAGATCGTCACCACGCCGTCGTGCTGACGGAACTCCTCCCCGCGCCTCTGCTGGATCGGAGATCGGGGTGCGTCATCGAGCTGTACGCGTGTCAAGAACTCGGAGGTGCCGGAGTAACGGTGCTTGGATCGGTCGGACCGGGAGGACGTACGACTACTTCCTCTACGTTGTGTCAACGCTTCCGCTTCGGTCTACGAGGGTACGTACACAACACTCTCCCCTCTCGTTGCTATGCATCACCATGATCTTGCGTGTGCGTAGGAATTTTTTTTGAAATTACTACGTTCCCCAACAGTTTTAACCTTCGCAAGGACCGGGCGTAGCCACACTCGGTCCAACTAAAGTGAGAGAGACAGACACCCGCCAGTCACCTTTAAGCACGAGTTCTCGTAATGGTGAAACCAGTCTCGCGTAAGCGTACGCGTAATGTCGGTCCGGGCCGCTTCATCTCACAATACCGCTGAACCAAAGTATGACATGCTGGTAAGCAGTATGACTTGTATCGCCCACAACTCACTTGTGTTCTACTCGTGCATATAACATCAACACATAAAACCTAGGATCGGATGGCACTGTTGGGGAATGTAGTAACTTCAAAAAATTTCCTACGCACACATAAGATCATGGTGATGCATAGCAACGAGAGGGGAGAGTGTTGTCCACGTACCCTCGTAGACCGTAAGCGGAAGCATTATGACAACGCGGTTGATGTAGTCGTACGTCTTCACGATCCGACCGATCCAAGCACCGAACGTACGGCACCTCCGAGTTCAGCACACGTTCAGCTCGATGACGATCCCCGGACTCCGATCCAGCAGGGTGTCGGGGATGAGTTCCGTCAGCACAACGGCGTGGTGACAATGATGATTTTCTACTGACGCAGGGCTTCGCCTAAGCACCGCAACGATATGACCGAGGTGGAATATGGTGGAGGGGGGCACCGCACACGGCTAAGGAACGATCACGAAGATCAACTTGTGTGTTTAGAGGTGCCCCCTGCCCCGTATATAAAGGAGGGAGGGGGGAGGTGCGGCCGGCCCCTAGGGGTGCGCCTGGAGGAGTCCTACTCCCACCGGGAGTAGGACTCCCCCCTCTTGCCTTGGTGGAGAAGGAAAGGGGGGAGGGGAAAGAGGAAAGGGGGGCGCCGCCCCCCTTCCTTGTCCTATTCGGACTAGGGGGGAGGGGACGCGCGGCCTGCCCTGGCCGTCCCTCCTCTTCTCCCTCATGGCCCATATAGGCCCATTAACCCCCGGGAGGGTTCCGGTAACCCCCCGGTACTCCGGTAAAATCCCGATTTCACCCGGAACGATTCCGATATCCAAATATAGGCTTCCAATATATCAATCTTTATGTCTCGACCATTTCGAGACTCCTCGTCATGTCCGTGATCACATCCGGGACTCCGAACAACCTTCGGTACATCAAAACTTATAAACTCATAATAAAACTGTCATCGTAACGTTAAGCGTGCGGACCCTACGGGTTCGAGAACTATGTAGACATGACCTAGAACTATTCTCGGTCAATAACCAATAGCGGAACCTGGATGCTCATATTGGTTCCTACATATTCTACGAAGATCTTTATCAGTCAAACCGCATAACAACATACGTTGTTCCCTTTGTCATCGGTATGTTACTTGCCCGAGATTCGATCGTTGGTATCCAATACCTAGTTCAATCTCGTTACTGGCAAGTCTCTTTACTCGTTACGTAATGCATCATTCCGTAACTAACTCATTAGCTACATTGCTTGCAAGGCTTATAGTGATGTGCATTACCGAGAGGGCCCAGAGATACCTCTCCGACAATCGGAGTGACAAAACCTAATCTCAAAATATTCCAACTCAACATGTACCTTTGGAGACACTTGTAGAGCTCCTTTATAATCACCCAGTTATGTTGTGACGTTTGGTAGCACACAAAGTATTGCTCCGGTAAACGGGAGTTGCATAATCTCATAGTTATAGGAACTTTGTATAAGTCATGAAGAAAGCAATAGGAACATACTAAACGATCAAGTGCTAAGCTAACGGAATGGGTCAAGTCAATCACATCATTCTCCTAATGATGTGATCCCGTTAATCAAATGACAACACATGTCTATGGCTAGGAAACATAACCATCTTTGATTAATGAGCTAGTCAAGTAGAGGCATACTAGTGACATTATGTTTGTCTATGTATTCACACATGTATCATGTTTCCGGTTAATACAATTCTAGCATGAATAATAAACATTTATCATGATATGAGGAAATAGATAATAACTTTATTATTTCCTCTAGGGCATATTTCCTTCAGATCCAATCATGCAAATGTCATCTAGGTCTAGATCACTACAAAGATCAGAATGGTTCACATACAGTGTCAAGTTTTTAAAATCTGGCACCACTAAAGCCATAGCTAATGTGTGGACATTTCTGTCGATAATGCTCAACCCAGTATTTAGACTCTAGCCAGAAAGCAACCAATAAGCTTGAGCAGCAACATTATGACCAAGTTCTTTAATAGAGTCCTTAATCCAGAGGGGTGACCAATAATCTACTTCATAGTAATCGGCATAGTCAATTAAGCCATCCACATATGTCTTGCACGAGCCATGGTTGCAAACAAAACCACGATGATGAATCTCTACTGCAAAACGATCCTTAGGTGGTCCTGGTGAGAGAAAAAAAGGGAAAGTTCCGAGAAACTCGAAATCAATTGAAACCCTAGTTCCTAGATCGGACATAAGTGGTACAAAAATGTGGTTAATGCCTATACTTCATGTAATCTATGTCCTAAGAAACTCGAACATACAAATAATCATCCCAATGAACCCGAAAGAATGGCCAAATCGTCGGGCGGAAAAGCTAGGGTTCTTACCGCAATGTAGAGGGGGGTGGTCCGGGGCTCGTCGTGTTCATGTCTTAATCGGATCGATGGGCTCGCTTCCAGCCACGATAGTGACATCGCTTGCCATTCCCGCCGCTATTTAGATGGCCCCAAGAAACCGCCCGCCGCCCAAAATCATTTGAGAGGGGCAAGGGAAAGAAAGGTGCGGGAACGGAAATACTCACAACGGCCGGGTCTTTTTCACCAAATGTCATGTGATCTGCTCGATGTGGAGGTGGTCAACGTGCCACAGGTGTTAATCAGACGGACGCGGGCAACTTTAGGATGAGCGATGACACAACTTGCTTTCTTTTAGTACCCAAAATAGTCGTTTTGTAAGATATAGGACTAACTTGACACAAATAAAAAAGAATTAGGACCTTTAGTGTATTTTACTCTTTTTTATATTGGCATATATGATGCGAAGCGTTTTCTATCATGCATGCTATAAATAACGTGAATGGATCCACTGTTTGACGTGTTGGAGATTCGTGCACGCGGGGCTCGCTACAGTACGATGAATTATTACGATACACTCTTGAAGAAGTAGATTACGATACACTCTCGAAGAAGTAGAATCGAGGTGAAGCTAGATGGAAGTTTAGCGATACATTCTCCTTTTACCCCATACATTACTTTGAAACACGAAGAAAATCCATCAAAACGTTATGTAAGACTCGGAAACAAGACAGAACTTCGACAAAAACCAAAAAAACACATGGAACGAATCTCCAGGTGACCATAGACGATGGATCCATGCATGTTGGCATGGTAAAAGGATAATCTCCGTAGATTATGAGCTTTCTAGAAGCGAGGAGATTCATTCTGACTTGTTTTGGCTTGTTTCTTTACTCTGTTCATAGTGGATGCCTACTTCTCTCACGTAGTTGCTCACAACTGAAACAAAACAGGTTGGTTGCCGCTCGTCGGAGCCACATCTCATACTAGATTGAGAGCATGCCAGACTTCTCGACCGAGGGAGGAGTATGGAAGTGGGGTGAGGCGGGTGAGGAATTAGCGAAGCAAGGTGGGCGCCATGGTGCAAAGCGCGATGCATTGCAAAAACAAAAAAAATCACTTACTGACGGGGATGTTAGGGATTCACGGGATCACACGATGCTAGGGAGCAGCGGCTGCGCTGCAGGGTGGGGAGGAGGCGTCCATGTCGTGCATGTTGGCGGCTCCACGCAATGAACGGAGGCGGTGCCAGAGGGAATATCCGAGCAACGCTATCTAGATCAAAGCGTTCGCACAAGGGGTGGCGGGCCGTCGAGCGGCGTTGGAGCGAGGCGATCCCACTGGATGGGGAGGCGCTGGTTGAACCATCACCCCAAAGATATAGTGAGGATAACCTCCTTACATCATCATGTTATACTTGCTTTTGCTTTTCATGGACGATGGGCTCTTCCCGGAGACATCTAGAAGTAAGTAAGGAGAATACTTCCAAAATCTGTTCGGCTTGTTAGGACTATGGTATAAATTACCCCAACCACCAGGACAGATGGCAATTTGATCTCACAACTACCCAAATTTGCCTAAAGTAATTGCTCCAAATACTTGCCAAATTTCGAAAAATATTTAAACACATACTCTCAACTTTGTTTCCCCATCCACCCAAACCCTAGAGAGAAAAAAACGAAGGAAAAAGTCACCAAAAAAAAGAGAGAAAATGCGCCGCCGTTGCTCGCCGTCGTGACCCCGCCGCCGGCGAGGCATCCCCCGCGTCCATGGATCTTTCCGCCGCAAGCGCCCTCGCCGTCCTCAGCAAGCTGCAGCTCCTCGGCTTCTGCGTCGGCCTCCAGATCCCCGACGACGCCGCCGACCCCTCCGAGGTGTTCGACACCATCGTCGCTGCGTTCCTGCGCGAGGTCTACCCCGGCGAGCGCGATGCGCGCCCGCTCCCGGCCGCCCTCGGCGACGGGCGCCGCGTGGACCTCCTCCGCCTCTTCACCGCCGTCCGCGCCGCCGGCGGCTACGCCGTGTCCTCGTCGCCCTCTGCCGGCGCCGGCGTCTGGGCCGCAGCCGCCGGATCTGCCGCCCTCGCCGCGCCCGTCAAGCTGATCTATGCCAAGTACCTCGGCGCGGTGGAGCGCTGGATCCAGAGGCTCCCGGAGGCGCAACCACCGCCGTCTGACGAGATGCGGCAGGAGCTGCTCTGCGTCCGCGGTGCCAATGGAGTTGAGGTGGAGGAGCCGTCCATGGGCTGCAATGGGAGGGATCAGCGGCACAGCACGCTCAAGAGGAAGAGGGAAGACATTGCTGGGATGCTGGATTGGGTGAGGGGGCTCGCCGAGAGTGTCTCGGAGGAGGGCGCCATCGCCGCCGGGTTGGCGGATGGATACTTCCCGGTGGCATTGGCGGCGCGGGAGGCGGTGTCCAGGAAGAGGGCACGCCGCGCAAGCGTGACCAACGGCGCGCTCTTGCAGGTGATTCCGACACCTTTGATAAACTTGTTGCTGAAGATAATGTTTGACATATTGGTATTGCATCACTGCACATATATAGACAGACATACATACAGAATTGGCATTGGATTACTTCAGCAATACATACAGCAATAAACTTGTTAGCTGGCAACATCTGTATCCCTTTGATCTTATACGTTTAGGCCCTGTTTCGATTGTCGTTTTCCTTTTAAATACCCCTGGGAAGAAAATACACGTCTCTACCGAAAGATAAGATTGTCGTTTTGTTTCCAGCTGAAAATTGCTCGTGGTCGGTAATTTAAATACCTCCTTATCAAATTACACCGACGCCAAGCGCGGCCTTAGTGCCACTGGACTGTAATAGTGCAGATCCACCTATTAGATAATTTGTTCTATTTCCCCTAAACATATAAGTAAATAAATAAAATTCATGCTTCAGGTCTTACCAGTCTTTTCATTAGTGCTTTAATGCCTAAACACCCTTTGTAAATTTATTATTTGGCTACCTACCTTACAAATGGAGCATTGCCGTTCCTTTTCTTTCTAATTTCAATTGTGCAGATTGGATGCTGGTAAAGGAGCATTTAGTATTTTCTTTTTTATGAAATTAACTGCATCAATCTTCATTTCGGTGACATGTTATATGGATCGGGCAAAATGTATGAACTTCCCATTTGCGGATCCTATACCAGAGGGCAAAATCTGGCCTAGCCCTGCTTAAGCATTACACTGTGTACAATTGAAGCTACAGTATCTTTACTCCCTGATGTTCAGGGCATGTATCATTGGGATGACGAATACTATAAATAGAGCTATGAAATCTCGCTGATGCTTTGGCCCCGGATATTACCTGTCGTGTACTGTGGGTGGTTGAAATTATTTTGTTTGCTTTATTGCCTTGAAGATGATAGTCCCCTATAAATAGAGCTATGAAATCCTACCTTTTTGGGTAAGCCGATTACTCAGCAACTGGATACATTTCGTATTCATAGTCACTGAACCTTTTTCTTCTGATGGCACAGGAAATTGGTTGCAGGTGCTGCAGGAGTACCACCTGTGCCAGAATTGGTGTTCAATGCAGCAAAATTGTTCAACAACCTGGTTCGGATACTAATAATCTAACAAGAGTTGTTGATGTGAATGGATCCTCAATGGTCATAGAACAGGCGAGCAGTATAAACGGACAATTGAAGCATTCTAAAAGTCAGCAGAGGAACAAACTACTAGTGGGCCCCAATTATCAAGCAGTGGTGCCACAGTGGACCGGCGTTCCGCCTGAAAATTACGGCGATCGAGAAACCCTCAAATGGCTGGGCACAAAAATCTGGCCTCCAGAAAATGAGAAGAAAATAACCCCAACCTACCATGACCGTATTGGCAAAGGCAGAGAATATGTTTGCAGCTGCAACATCCCGCGATCAGTAGAATGTGTCAGGTTTCACATTGCAGAAAGGCGGCTTCAGCTGAGACGTGAACTCGGCTCTGCTTTCTACCAGTGGGGATTTGACCGTATGGGCGAGGAGGTTGCCCTTTCTTGGACGGATGAAGAGGAGGCAAGTTTCAAGGCTGTAATGCAGACCTATGCGCCATCTCCAGGAAGGGATTTATGGAACCATCTCCAGTCATCCTTCCGCTGGAAGCGGAGGAAAGAACTTGTGAGCTATTATTTTAATTGTTTTCTGCTTAGGCGGAGGTGTTACCAGAATAGGACCGCACCAGAGAAGATAGATAGTGATGATGAGGAAGAGACAGAGTTTAGGTTTTTTGGAAACCGTATGGGACAAAGTGCAACCAAGTATGACAGCACCAAGCACACCGTTTGCGTTCAGAGTACTCACTGCATGGATCTGGATGATGAGTAGTTGCTGATATATCACATTCTAGGAGGCTGGTTGAAGACTGTTAAGTAGTTTGAATTTATAAATGGTCCCCATTCATTGATTTGGTTATGCCCATGACATTGCACATCAGTTTTTGTGAGCAAAGAGTTAGACCATTTTGCTTACTGTTTTCAGAGCCGTGCCAGCAATCGAAGTTTTGATATGGACTTGTATCCCAGAAGTAAAAAAATGCACTGGTATTTATTTTTGAAACAGAGAACTGCAGGGGAGGCCCCAACTGTAAACTTTGTTTGTACAAGTGAGAGACGAGGAGGATATATAGAGGCAGAGTTGCAATCTTTCAGGCTGAGAGGATTAACATGTTGTATACATTGTGGAATAGTAGTATGTTGTTATCAGAGAGGAGAGAACATGAGTGACTTGTATCATCATCATCATCATGTATACCTGCTTCAGTTTTTATCCTTCTGCTGTGGATTGACATGTACATTGACCAGTAGGTATAAGCATACCTGACAGTAGCCCGTTCCAGTTGTATGTTGAGGTTAGTCTTGTGAAACTAGTGTTGCAGTTGTTCTTTGTTGTAGACTGAGCATGTCTGTTTTATTTATTTGGGTTTCGTTCGGCATCTCAATAAGAACATGTCTGTTTTAGTCTATGATGAGTTGTTTCTTTTCTTTCTTGTGAGCTTAAATAAATGTCAAATATTATCAACCTAAGCACAACACTTGTTTACTCCTCAGTCACACATTAACCGACAGATAAATGGGAATCGGCATTAGCATAGTCTGATCTGATGTACTAGAATTTAGTTCCAAATAAACAAATATATACACTAAATCTGATGTACTAGAATTTATGCTCATAATTTAATTTGGCTGGCCATGTTTATGTTTCTAGTAGTGTAATAACCAAATCTGAGAGCTGCAACTGTAAACTAGCTTGTGGCTTGAGAGCAGGAGCCATCATTTGTGTGCTAGCTAGCTTTCAAATCTGCAGTCTTGTCAGTGTGGTTTAATTTTGTTGCTGCATTGTACGCATTATGCTGTTGCGGCTTGGTTAATGATATTGCTGATGGCTCCTTTTCTTGTCCAAAAGGAGACAAAAGAGAAATAAATATATGCTGCCTTTTGCCCCTTCCATTCAATTATTAAGCCTCAACATGTAAAGGGACTCAACTCTGAAGCTTCAGAGTTTATGCACACACCACTTGAGATTATGACACTATCATCTCTTGCCTCGAGTTATTAATAATTAATAGAGAACAAAAAAACTTTTACATGTTCCTCTGCTTTTGTCGTTGATGCATGGTTCTTGGTTGCTAGAAATGGAAGGAGTCAGGGTCGACGCCTCGCACCACGCTCCCGATTTCCAGAAGTAGAGAGAGCCGAGGGCGGCCTCTAGAAGGGGGTGAAGCCAACTCGTCCTCCCTTAGATTTGCCGCCTCTAGAAGGGTGGCGAGAGTGAGGCGGTGGCACCGTGGTGGGGGAGCCAACAGAGAAGAGGAAGAATCAGCAAATGGAGTAAGTCCAATGAAACACTCGGATTGGAAAAGATAATTATACTGATAGGCATGGATGATAAAAAGCTTGGAAACTAGTTCAAATCGAACTCGAAAGCAACTAGGTAATCCAACTTCCATTGAAGCAACTTCCCTGGAACTAGCTGCCGGGGTTAGTAGAGAACAAGCGTGGTAGGTAGAGGGAAAATTAGGGTATTGTTGACACACGAATACGTCACGTGTACCCTCGACGCCGGGGGTGATGCACCGCAGCTCACATCGAAGGAGACCCGACCGACAGCGCGATACGCAAGACAGTCGGCGGGTGCTTTTGCAGACCCGAAACCCCGCGCACCCGGGAGGGACCCCGTCAGGGATTGCGGCGGCTATGGGCTGCCCTAGGTCGATTCACTCGCCCCTAGAGCCTCGGGATTCGCAGCTCTCAAACACGAAGAACAGCGAAGAACGAGAGAGAAAAACGGTGGAGAGATAAAAAGTAAACAGGAAAAAGTAGTATATTGATTTGTTCGATTGTGTGTTGTTCAATCGGCCGTCACCCCCAACATATATAAGAGGCGGCTGGACTTCCCGTACAAGTAAAGGATTCATCTAGGCTTTCCTTACAAGAAAAATTACATCAATTCGCGTCCTAGAGTCCTAGTTCTATTCCAACTCGAATTCAGTCTGAATCTGGCCCAACTTCTGTCTTCCTCCTTGTGCAGGCCGCCGAGCCTCCATATGACCTCCGATCAAGATGGCCCAAACATCAAACTTGTGCGCCTCGACGATACGAACAACTCTCATGTTGACCACTTTTTCAAATAAAGCCATCTTGAATACTTTTCGAGGTCGTTTTTACCTTCCAGTCGGACTCGGTCTTGCGGTAGACTGAATTATCCGAGTGTTGTAGTGAATTTGCAGGTCATATACTATCTCTGATGACGATGACTCCAAAACCAAAGTTTACCGTCTTGATGATACGCACAACTTCTGTATTGAACACTTCTTCATCCGAGATTATCTTGATAAACTTTTGGGCACATGTTCAGTTTCACTCGGATTTGAGCTCATCCACTCGGATATTAGTCTTTCACTCGACTGGACCTTTTCACTCGGATGACTATATTTTCACTCGGAAGACAATCTTTCACTCGGATGATGACCACATTTTCAGTCGGAAGACAATCTTTTACTTGATCGATCAATTTTCACTCGACCTTTTACTCAATCGACCTTTTACTCGATCGGTAGGTTTCCACTCGACTTTTTACACGATCGGTAGGTTTTCACTCGACCTTTTACTCATCGGTAGGCTTTCGACCTTTTACTCGATCGGTAGGTTTTCACTCGACCTTTTACTCGATCGGTAGGTTTTCACTCGACCTTTTACTCGATCGGTAGGTTTTCACTCAACCGGTGAGTTTTCACTCGGATGGTAAGTTTTTCACTCGACCAAAAACATAGCCTGATCTTGATTTGTCTCTCCAAGTCTCATACGACCTCGGATTGAGACGAATTATATATGAAAATCGATCGGCTCGACGAGACAAAACTTTTCCGTGTTGAAGGTTTTTCAATTCAAGGCCGTCTTGAAGGCCGAATTGCTCACGCATTGCATCAGACACTTATCAACATGTGTCTGGTGTCAAGCGTAATATTTTGGTCTCTGACCTGTCCAGACCGTATTGACTATAACTTTTGCATATGAACTCGGATTGAGATGATTTATATATGAAAATCAATTGTCTCGACGAGACGAAGACAATTCCTTTAGAGCACTCCTTCATCTGAGGTCATATTGAGGACGTAATCGGCCGAAAAGCACTCAGAATATTAAATTTTGTCATTCGGAGTACAGCTTCGGCCACTGAGATGAGGTCGAATGTCGATAGCCTAAACATCAAAGTTATTCCACTCGACGATATGAAATTTTCTCATGTTGAAAACCCTTTCACTTTGTATCTTGCCAAAATCAGGTGTCAACACATGCCCCCCTGTTTTTCGGCAAAGCTTGCATGCCAAAAAATAATATGCATAGTGTTCGTTCTAAGGACGATGTTAACACTCCATCGGCCATTTATTTTTCTCAGGGCGATAATTATGTATCGGCCATGTTTGTGCTAAGGGCGATAATTGTATATCGGCCATTGCCTATTTAGGCTTCCTGCCACACACTCGGGTGGTACTTCTTCAAATATTTGCCATTGAGAGCTCGAGGTAACAATGCCCCTTGTATTGATTCCACCAAATATGAATTTCCGGGAACGACTCTTGTAATCCTAAAAGGACCTTCCCAACTTGGAGACCACTTCCCGAATTTTCTATCTCTTGAACCAATCGGCAGAATCACTTTCCAGACAAGATCACCAACTTGAAAATTCTTCAACTTAACTTTCTTATTGTAAGCCCTTGCTACCCTCAACTTATCTCTCTCTATGGCATTCAAAGCAGCCAAACGTTTATCAGCAACCTCGTCAATGTTGTCCATCATCAAGTTATAGAAGTCTATTGCCGATAAATCATTTTGTTTGGCTATTCTCAAAGCATTCAAATTTACTTCCACCGGTAAAACAGCCTCCTGACCATATACTAGCTCATATGGAGTCACTTTCGTAGCACCATGCCTCGAGATTCTATGTGCCCATAATGCCTCAGACAACAAGTCATGCCATCTCCTTGGATTATCCTCAATCTTCTTCTTGATGAGCTTGATTAAAATTTTATTGCTAGACTCAGCTTGTCCATTAGCTTGGGCATAATATGGAGAGGAATTGAGCAACTTTATATTATAAGATTCGGCAAACTCTCTGACTTGGTGTGACATAAAAGATGAACCTTGATCTGTAGTTAACGTTTGAGGAATACCGAATCTATGAATAATATGCTCGGTTATGAATTGAATCACCTCCGTATGTGTCATGTTCTTGAGAGGTACTGCTTCAGACCATTTAGTGAAATAATCAGTTGCCACCAACACGAATCGATGCCCCTTTGAGGAAGATGGATGAATTTGCCCAATAAAGTCTAAACCCCATCCTCTGAAAGGCCACGGCTTGATAATAGGATGCAACATAGCAGCAGGAGCCAATTGAATATCACCAAATTTTTGACAAGCTTCGCACCCTTTATAATATCTGAAGCAATCATTAATCATGGTCGGCCAATAAAACCCAGCACATCGTAATAACCATTTCATCTTAGGAGCCGACTGGTGAGTACCACAAATGCCCTCATGTACCTCTCCCATAGCAACTCTTGCTTGATCCTCATCCAAGCATTTTAAAAGAACATCATCAACTGTTCGGCGATAAAGGTCATCGTCCCTCATAGTATATTTAAAAGCCATACGCCGAACAGCCCTGTCCACCCTTTCACTCGGATTGCGCAAGTAAGCAACAATAGGCTTCCTCCAGTCGGAATTGTCATCTGCACTAGATTTTTTGTTAATGACCGAATCAGTGGGTTCTTGTTCGGCCTCTTCTATACTGGTAAGACAAGACATCGGACTTTGAGAAATATGAAACATGCCATGATCAACATGATATCCAGATGCTTGCTGTGCCAACTCATTTGCTTTCTAATTGTCATGTCTAGATATATGTGCAATGCTAAAACAATCCAAAGTAGAAATTATATCTAGACATCTATCAAGATAAACATTAAGTGATTCGTCAAAACATTGAAAGACTCTGGATATTTGCTGCACCACTAGTAACGAATCACCGTAAGCCTCAATATGTGTAACACCTATAGCAAGTAACATCTCTAGACCGAATAACAATGCTTCATATTCGGCTTGATTGTTTGTGCAAAAATATTCTAAGCGGCATGAGGCTTCAAAAACAGCACCATGAGGAGATATATAAACAATACCAACACCTTGGCCATTGCTACAAACTGAACCATCAAAGTACAATCTCCATGGTACTAATGAAACAAGGTTCATATCAACATCATGCTTGTCATTAATCCGATGTTCAACAATAAAATTAGCAACAATTTGGCCTTTCATGGATTTTAGAGATTCATAAGCCAAATCATACTCAATCAAAGCATAAGCCCACTTGCCAATTCTACCACTAAGAATTGGCCTATGCAACATGTACTTAATGACATCGGTTTGACAAGCTACCACACAAGCACTCGGCACTAGGTAATGTCTCAATTTTGTGCAAGCGTAATATAAGCATAGACATAGTTTTTCAATAAATGTATACCTTGTCTCGGCGTCCAATAAACGTCTGCTCAAATATGTAATGGCATGCTCTTTTCCTTCGGTATCTTGAGTCAAAACAGCACCAATAACACCTTCCTCTGCTGCGATATAAAGTTTAAAAGGCTCTCTATGCTTGGGTGCTTTCATCACCGGAGGAGTGCACAAATAATTCTTGATCATATCAAAGGCTTCTTGCTGTTTTGCCCCCCAAGTGAAATCAACATCATTCTTTAACCGAAGGATAGGAGTAAATGCATCAACTTTCCCTGACAGATTAGCTATGAACCTTCTCAAATAATTGACCTTGCCAAGGAACTTTTGCATATCTCTCTTGCATGTTGGAGCCTCCACTTTCTGTATGGCCTCTATCTTTTTGGGATCGATTTCGATGCCATCTTCATGAATAATGAAACCCAAAAATTTGCCAGCTGACACGCCGAATGCACACTTCAAAGGATTCATCTTCAGTCCATACTTTTTCATTCTTTCAAAAGCTAAATGCAAATCGGCCAAGTGAGATTCAAAAGCATCCGATTTGATAACAATATCATCAATATAAACTTCAAGTATGACACCGAGTAAATCATGAAAAATCAAATTCATAGCCCTCTGATATGTGGCCCCAGCATTTTTCAATCCGAATGTCATCACTGTCCACTCGAAGAAACCAAGGAAACCAGGACATCGGAAAGCTGTTTTGTACATGTCCTCTTCGGCCATAAAAATTTGATTGTATCCGGCATTACCATCTAGAAAGCTAATAACCTTATGTCCAGAAGCATCATTAATAAGCATATCGGCTATTGGCATGGGATACTCATCTTTGGGTGTAGCCCTATTCACATCTTTGAAGTCAATGCACACCCTCAACTTGCCGGATCCCTTCTTCTCCACTGGGACAATGTTAGAAATCCACTCGGCATACCTGCAAGGTCGAATGAATTTAGCTTCAAGCAGTCGACCGATCTCTTCCTTGATCCGGTCATATGTTTTCGGATTAAACTTTCTGGCCGACTGTTTATAAGGTCTAAAACCGGCCTTTATAGGCAACCGATGCTCCACTAGCTCTCGGCTCAACCCTGGCATCTCATGATATTCCCATGCAAAGCAACAAACATATTCTTTCAATAGCTCGATTAATTTAGCTTTACAATCGGCTTTCAAATTTTTGTTTATAAATGTCGGTCGACTGACTGATCCGTCTCCGATATCTACCTCTTCTAACGGATCGGCCGATGTAAAACCTTGTCCAAGTTTATCCATGTCATCCAACTCCTCAATAGACTCATACATATCATTCTCGCTGGACCGATATTTTGCAAGATGTTTTTGTAACCACTCGGAATTAGGATCCATTTAAACACATCATACCTTGGAGCCGATTGCATTCAGTCGGCTTTAAAGACACGGGCACAAAACCATTCTTGGTCGCACTGAGAAAATCAAACTCTGACAAATCACGTCCCGTCAAGCAAGTAGCATTGGGATGTTGCCAATCCACCGATGCATCGGCCAAAGCAACACAGGCCGAATTATCTGCATGAATGACTTCCACTTCATCATCAACCCATTGAATCAGAAACTGGTGCATAGTGGATGGTACGCACTGGTTTGCATGAACCCAATCACGGCCTAGTATGACGTTGTAGTTACCTTGCACCTCAGCGACAAAGAATGCAGTAGCCAAAGTTTTGCTTCCGACTGTAAGCTCCACATACATCACATCTTTGGCTTCAGTTCTTTCTTTGCCTTCAAATCCGTTGAGCACCATATTGGTCTTGATCAATTCTTCATCAAGCAAACCCAATTTCTTGAAGACCAAATAGGGCATAAGATTTACCACAGCACCTCCATCCACAAGCATCCGAGTGAGCGGCGACCCATTGATATGACCTCTGAGATATAACGGTTTCAGATGCGTTACTGGTTCTTTTGGCTTCTCGAATATTGCATTTTTAGGGCCAAAATCCAGCTGAGCAACTTCCCCTTCCTCATCTACAGCACGAAACTCAGCAGGTAAGTAATACACCATATTGATATCCATACCTTCATGAACCGGCGTAGACTCATAGTCCAACATATCAACCTCTTCTCCAAGTGGATCGACCGATTCTGAAATCTGGCCGAGTGACGGAGAAGTAAGAAGTGTTACAGACGATGTAATAGCTGTCGCATCGTCCTCCTTGGGTGGTGTAGGCACTTCTGTGATAGATGTAGAAGCTGATGTATCTTGTATTTGTTTAGGCCTCCACACTTGTTTTGCTGGAACCATGGGCCGAGTGTCATTGAACAACTTATCCCTTTGCTTCTCGGCCTCCTGCTCTGCCATCTCTTGACTCCTTAACCTCTGTAGTTTCCTCTTCTGTGTCTTTGTTAGCCCTGGAGGACACCACTTTGGCTGAGTGTATTTAGGATCTCTCGTTTTTACCTGGCTGGTGCTTGCTTCATGGTCATTAGCCGAGTGCTTTGGCGCGATAGAAAGTATCGGCTCAGTCGAGTGGTTATGCACAGTCGGCTGCTGTATGGGGAATGTTTCGGTGCCCAAGATAAGTGAGTCAACATCCATTTTCTCCTTGCCTTTTCCTGACTCAACTGCTGCAAAACTTGGTGATTTAACACACCATTCTTTCAGACTTTCCAGATGCATGAAATTTCCACTCGGGCGCACCTTTTTACTCTGATGGACTCCACTCGGATGGATGTCACTCGGATGGAATCCACTTGACCACATTTTTTCACTTGGATAGCTTCCACCTGGGTGCATTCTTACACTCGGATAATTTCCATCCGGTCGCATATTTTGGCCAGCCGACTGATAGTCACCGATGTTGAGTCGGCCATTATATGAATAATCAAGTCGATCCCACACAGATTGCCTCTGCTCTTCTGAAAACTGCGCCCTTGGTCCACTCGGTTTTGTATACCGACTGAACATATCAACTGATGGTGACCTTGGTCGTTTCAGATGAGTCGGTCGATTGAAACTAGAACCGGCCGACTGGTTAGCATACTTGGACAGCAACATATCAAAAGTTGGCTTGATCTGCTTGCGCCGCACTTTAACTTCATTCTTCTTCCACTTGCCAACTTCTGGACTCTTGGGCTTGACAAATTTAACACGAGTATTTTCTTGCATTTGCGGTTGCCCCCCGAGTGTAGGATTCTTGATGGTGATTTTGATCACTTCCTTGCCATCGGGTTGCTTATCAAGCACAACCTGTCTCCCCAAGACCTTGTTGTCCTCCTTGTCTTTCCTGGGCTCACCAACAATGACATTAGCTTTATTAGCAGATTCGGCTACCTCCGGCAGAATGAGTAACTTCTTCCCTTCTAAATCCATGGTGTTCATTGGAAAGGGCTGTTTATCAACTTGCATCTCAGAAAAATTCAATCGTCCGTCATTAATGGCCGATTGTATTTGCCGTCAAAAAACATTGCAATCATTAGTAGCATGAGAAAAAGAATTATGATACTTGCAATAAGCACGCCGTTTCAGCTCTTCAAACGGCGGTAAAGTATGAGATATTCTAATAATCTTAGCCTGCAGCAAAGCATCAAATATTCTATCACACTTAGCAATGTTAAAAGTAAACTTCATCTCTTCATCACGATTCTTATGAATCGGTTTCAGATCATTGCAAGTAAAGGGTTTGGCCTTAGATGGCCAAACAAATTCAGTAGCAAAAACATCACCCTCATCGTCCGAGTGATCACTATCATATTCCACCATATTCACCTTTGGACGATCGGCTTTGTATCTATGCACTTCTTTGAGGTCTTTGCTTCGGCTTTCCTGAGCCAAAGCCCTTTGTAAGACTTGGTTGATATTTAGGAACTCGTAGCCTTCTAGATTTTCTCTAATGGGAGTTCTCAAACCACTCAGCACTAGGTCTGCCAAGTCTCTCTCGGTTATCACCAAACTAAAACACCGGTTTTTCGTTTCTCTGAATCTCTCGACGTAATCGGAGACCGATTCATCATGCTTCTGCTTAACCGATGTTAGATGTGACAACTTGAGTTCATTGTCGCCGCTATAAAAGTGATCATGAAATTTCTGCTCTAGCTGCGACCAAACTCGAATGGAACCATGTGGCAAAGAAGAAAACCATGAAAATGCGGTACCAGTTAATGATAAAGGAAATAAACGCACTTTCAACTCATTTAGTGAGCCTGCCTCACCTAGTTGTGCTAAGTATTGACTAACATGCTCCCATGTGGTTTTTGTGCCCTCTCCATTGAACTTAACAAAATCTGGAATTTTATATCCTGGAGGGCACTGGATAGCATCAAAGTACTCGGGGTACGGCTTTTGGTAAATCCGATTCCGAGGTAACTCAACTCCAAAATTTTCTCGAAGCATCTTGTCCATCTCCTTTCTAAGATTAGCTAAACCATCATCCATAGTGGACGATGAAGCTTGTGGCAGTGGCATAGGAGGAGTAGGGTTACTAGCTGTAGGTAGGAATTGTGGCATGTATGTCGACCCATAATTTGGTAGTGGTCGAGTGGTTGTAGCTGTAGGTAGGGTTTGGTTCGGCGTCACCATCGAACCTGGCATGCTCATAATAGGATTAATGGGTGCAGCCACAATCTGATTTGTTTGAGTAGGATAATAAGTCATCGGCACGGGAGGCGCCGATGAGATAGGTAAAGCCAGGTTAGGGTTTTGCACACTAGCAGCTACACCATCATTACCACTAGTCGATTGAGATGTATTCTTCTAAGCATTAGTATTTTCTATGAAAGTTTGATAGACTAGATTGTTACCATCAGCAATACGACTTTCAATCTCAGCCCACTGCTCAGGAGAAAAGGCAGTACTTACAGAGGGTTTAACCTGCTTGGCTTGCAAAGGAGGGAACTTGATTTCTTCAATCGGAGTGATGTTGCCTTGGCGATCCTTCTTGAACTTTGCAAGGAACTCCCGCAAGTCCTTCTCCTCGCGCGCCTTCTTGTACTCCTCATAGACTTGGCGATGATCGGCCGATATCTCATCAAGACTGGGCTTAATGATGTTATCGGCGTCTACCTCAGATGGCTTGGGAAGATCAGACATGGTGGATGATGATGATTGATCTTCGTTCCCCAGCGGAGTCGCCAAAAAGTGTGTTGACACACGAACACGTCACGTGTACCCTCGACGCCGGGGGTGATGCACCGCAGCTCACGTCGAAGGAGACCCGACCGACAGCGCGATACGCAAGACAGTCGGCGGGTGCTTTTGCAGACCCAAAACCCCACGCACCCGGGAGGGACCCCGTCAGGGATTGCGGCGGCTATGGGCTGCCCTAGGTCGATTCGCTCGCCCCTAGAGCCTCGGGATTCGCAGCTCTCAAACACGAAGAACAGCGAAGAACGAGAGAGAAAAACGGTGGAGAGATAAAAAGTAAACAGGAAAAAGTAGTATATTGATTTGTTCGATTGTGTGTTGTTCAATCGGCCGTCACCCCCAACATATATAAGAGGCGGCTGGACTTCCCGTACAAGTAAAGGATTCATCTAGGCTTTCCTTACAAGAAAAATTACATCAATTCGCGTCCTAGAGTCCTAGTTCTATTCCAACTCGGATTCAGTCTGAATCTGGCCCAACTTCTGTCTTCCTCCTTGTGCAGGCCGCCGAGCCTCCATATGACCTCCGATCAAGATGGCCCAAACATCAAACTTGTGCGCCTCGACGATACGAACAACTCTCATGTTGACCACTTTTTCAAATAAAGCCATCTTGAATACTTTTCGAGGTCGTTTTTACCTTCCAGTCGGACTCGGTCTTGTGGTAGACTGAATTATCCGAGTGTTGTAGTGAATTTGCAGGTCATATACTATCTCTGATGACGATGACTCCAAAACCAAAGTTTTCCGTCTTGATGATACGCACAACTTCTGTATTGAACACTTCTTCATCCGAGATTATCTTGATAAACTCTTGGGCACATGTTCAGTTTCACTCGGATTTGAGCTCATCCACTCGGATATTAGAGTCTTTCACTCGACTGGACCTTTTCACTCGGATGACTATATTTTCACTCGGAAGACAATCTTTCACTCGGATGATGACCACATTTTCAGTCGGAAGACAATCTTTTACTTGATCGATCAATTTTCACTCGACCTTTTACTCAATCGACCTTTTACTCGATCGGTAGGTTTTCACTCGACTTTTTACTCGATCGGTAGGTTTTCACTCGACCTTTTACTCATCGGTAGGCTTTCGACCTTTTACTTGATCGGTAGGTTTTCACTCGACCTTTTACTCGATCGGTAGGTTTTCACTCAACCTTTTACTCGATCGGTAGGTTTTCACTCAACCGGTGAGTTTTCACTCGGATGGTAAGTTTTTCACTCGACCAAAAACATAGCCTGATCTTGATTTGTCTCTCCAAGTCTCATACGACCTCGGATTGAGACGAATTATATATGAAAATCGATCGGCTCGACGAGACGAAACTTTTCCGTGTTGAAGGTTTTTCAATTCAAGGCTGTCTTGAAGGCCGAATTGCTCACGCATTGCATCAGACACTTATCAACATGCGTCTGGTGTCAAGCGTAATATTTTGGTCTCTGACCTGTCCAGACCGTATTGACTATAACTTTTGCATATGAACTCGGATTGAGATGATTTATATATGAAAATCGATTGTCTCGACGAGACGAAGACAATTACTTTAGAGCACTCCTTCATCTGAGGTCATATTGAGGACATAATCGGCCGAAAAGCACTCAGAATATTAAATTTTGTCACTCGGAGTACAGCTTCGGCCACTGAGATGAGGTCGAATGTCGATAGCCTAAACATCAAAGTTATTCCACTCGACGATATGAAATTTTCTCATGTTGAAAACCCTTTCACTTTGTATCTTGCCAAAATCAGGTGTCAATAGGTATGAAACATTATATATAGTGTTTTTGGGGCTAATGGGCCAGTTCTTCTATAAAGTGGGTCTAAAAAAAATATCCCTTCTAGAATTGCTATGATTTCCCAAGGAAGTTTTGAAAACAACCCATCTCATATCCATGGCTGGTATATAATGTGGAGAGCGCTTATTTGGCACCAGTCGGCGCAACAATGCATAGGGGTGCTTGCATGATCCTAGACCTAGTAAAAGCGCTCGCTCAGCAGCACCGTTGCTTCTCGCCCGATCGCTTTCTCGATGGTTGTTGTGGCCACTACAAGCGATTGTAGGCCCTGTCCTGTTTTTCCCTCGTATTTTGTTTGCTGGTTTGTTGTTTAAACAAAACATCGGCTTTCTTTGGTTAATTTTTTTAAACTAGTATACAAAAAAATGTTCATGACTTTGAAAAAGCTCGAAAATTTGGGGAAAAAACTTATGAATTTAAAAAAGGTTAGTAAATTCAAAAATATTCACGGATTCTGAAAACTTCAATTTTTTCAAAAAAGATCACAAATGTTGTAAAATAATCTTCAATTTAATTTTTCTTGGATTTGCAACTTTTTTCTGAATTTGAAATTTTTACAAATTCAAAAAGTTCACAAAAAAATGTTTGTGGATTTAAGAAGAGTTCAAAAAACCGAGAACCATTCAAAAATTCAGAAAACTATTATCGAGTTGGAAAGTGTTTGTTGATTTGATTTTTTTACAAGTTCAAAAAGTTTGTGAATTTCAAAAATATTTACTGGTTTGGAAAAAAATCACGAAATTTAAAATAGTACATGGTTTTTAAAAAGTTATGAACTTAAAAAAGGTCTCATTTGTTTTCCAGATTTGTGAATTTGAGTAAAGTTCATGAATTTGAAAACAGATTTTGGATTTTAAAAATGTTCACAAGTTAAAAAATGTAAAAAAAAAGAGAGAAAGGGAAAAACAAAAAGTACAATGAAATGATAACTAAAAGGAGAAACAAAAAAATAAACTGAAAAATAATCAAAAGAAGAGAGGAAGAAAAAATAAAAGCGAAAAAAGGAAAAAACTTAATAGAAAACTTACCAAAATAACATGGCTAGAAAATAAAGAAAGACTGCAAAAAAAACGCAGAGAATTTTGCGAAAGAACATTCTAAAATGTTCCAAAAACCGTAAATAAACCACACTGTTACATGGATCGGGCCGTTGGCAGGAGCACTAATCCCACTTGTGCACTCGCTACGAATAAGTCACCCTATGTACTTGTGCACGGGATTATTAGTATTGACTATAAGTCCAAATGTATCACAACAGATTTGTCTCTCGTTGCTTTCTTATTTTTAGGCGGGATCCCAATTCCCAAAGATCGATCCAAGAGGAGGTAAAGTTCAGGGATGAGTGGAAAGCTATGTCGAAAGCCGGTGATAGTAAAGATGAGTATAGTAACTGAAAACAATTCCCTGGGAAACCTGGTGTAGTCATTAAACGCCCAATACATTTTTATGGTTTTCAGTCAGTTGTTGAAAAACAATTATTATTTAAAAAAATGACCATTTTTTCCAAAAGGTGATTATTTTCCGAAAATTTAAGAATTTTTCTAACTTTCCATAACATTTTTAAATTCATGAATGCTTTATAAAACACGTGAACATTTTTTGAATACTGAATTTTTTTAAAATTCCGATATTTGCTGAAATTTATTAACACTTTTTATATTATGATTGATTTTTGAAATGTGAACATTTTCAATATTTTATGAACATTTCGTAAAACATATGAATATTTTTTGAGCAACTAAAACAGAAAAATGGGCAAAAAGCGAACAGAAAAAATAAAAATAAAAATAAAAAATGGGAGTAGAACCTTCGATAAGGTGGGCCGGCCCACTCGTGTACCACTCTGTGCGCTTGAATTGCTTCCCTGCCTGGACCGCTGGGCCCAGAGGCGCAACCACCATCATGTGAGAAGTGCCCTCTGGTGTGGCGCCATTGGAGAAGAGAGCTTTTCAAGAGGAAGAGGGAGGAGCGTCCCACTGCCCGGATCGGAGTGGCGTTAGCGGCACCGGAGGAAGAGGGCTCACTGCGCAGCGCAAGCTTGGTGAATGCAGGTGATTCCCATGCATATTTTTTGTCGAAAATGTATGTTTGGCATCTTCACATCCAGTCAAGTCATTGCAGATGTAAACATAACAACAACTGGATTATTGGTTATCATGTAGGAGTAGGAGTAGTGTATAATGTAAGGAATTTGGTTAAACAACATGGTAATTAATGCTTCTTTCTATGTGATAGTGTGAATGGTAGGCTTATAATGATGTACTTACATACTAGTCTATTCATTCAGTCATCATGACTTGAAGAATATAAACAGACTTGTAAACTTTGTTTGTTTGGCCAGAAACAGAAACCCTGCAAATGGACCGACAGTTGCTATTCTTTTCTTTCTAATCTGTTTTATTTAGAAATGTGTTTTTTAAATGAAATTAACTACTTCAATCTTCAGTTTGGTGATCTACTAGTATATACATGTGGACGCTAACATAAGAGAGGGCATTACAAATCTGTCCTAATTGACCCTCCTTACGCATTACACTACAGACAGAGACAAGTGAAAACTACAGTATATATATGTTACAGAAAGGCGACTTGAGCTGAGACGTGAACTTGGTTCTGCTTTCTACCAGTGAGGATTTGATTGTACGGGTGAGGAGATGGTACTTTCATGGCAGATGAAGAGGAGGCGAATTTTAAGGCTGTGATGCAGAACAACACGCCATTTTCAGGAAGAAATCTATGGAACCATCTCTACTCATCATTCCACTGGAAGCGAAGGAAAGAACTTATGAGCAATGTTGCAGTTATTCTTTCTAGGCTCAGCATATTTTATTTCTTTGGGAATCCTGTTTTTTTTGGCATCTCTGTTTTTTTTTCGATAAAGGATTTTTCATTGAATAGATATATCGAGGTGATACAATCGTATTGAAAGAAAGCCCGGCCTCTGCATAGCTAGATGCACACAGCCATAACGTCCAAAGCACCCTAAAAATAAAATAATTCGATACAAAGCCAAGCAATAAATCGTGGCATCTCTGTTTTAGTCTATGAGTTTTTTCACGCGGCAACTCTTTTATTTTCCTGTGAGCTACAAATGTCAAATATTATCAACTTAAGCAACTTATTTACACCTCTGTCGCAAATTAACCGACGGACAAATGGGAACCATACTGTACAGATTTTAGTTTTAACCTAGTGATTGATGTTATTATTGTCCTAAGTAACTTAGCTCTGTTTCATCAATCAATCAACTGACAGGGGAGAACTACTACCATGACCAATAGTCGTAGTACTGGTGCATTATATCAACATTTTATCCTGGTTTTTTGTGGCAATTCAGTAGCGTAATCCGCTGTGCAGTTTCGGCGTTTCCAACCAATTGATGGAATTTCAGGTGAATTCCAGTTACACCTTTTTATATTTCAGGTGAATTTCAGATGCTTGCATTCTTTGAATGTTTGCACTGCATCACATGTATGCAAACTGCATGCTGGATATATTTCCTCCACGGCTGGTTGCGGCGGGGTGTTATTTTTATGTTTTTCATGAAAAAGAGAAGAAGAGAAAGAAGATCTCTGAGTTCCCCGGAACACCTTTGGATACTGCTTGGAATCCAGTCCAAGGTCTAGGCCCCACCCTGCTTTTCTTTATTCAAAGAAAGAAAAAGAAAAAAAGGAAAGAAGGAAGAAGCAGACAGCTCAATCTTTATTCTTGAAGTAACTCGAGCCTCAAGCAAAGCACCATCTTAGCTACGGATGCTTGCTTTGTCCAAAACTAAAGCCAAAGAACCAACACAACTCCAGGCAAGACCATCAAATCTTCAGTATCCCCATCCACTAATTCATCCATTGTTCCAACCAGCCTACTGATCAATAAGGTACTATCAAAACTATTAAGAGCGGTTCTTGTGCTACATATATAATTTCTCTTCTTTCCAAAACCTCATCGTATACATATTTTAATTATATATGCATCGACTAACGATTACTCACTTGTGGTGGTAACTAGCTAGCAGGTGGGAGCTGCAAACTGAATCATCTGGAGGGGTGGTGCAGATTGATTGATGGGTTAGATTTGTGGATCTTCTTGTCTCTGCAAGGCTTTCATTCAAACACTACTAGTCATCATGCCTCGGGAGGTATTAATTTGTCTGCGTACAAATGCATGCAATTCTCACAGTGAAGTCTAGTATTATTACTTGATTCTACGTTATATATGTCAGAGATGGTTTATCTTAATTAGTTGGTTCTTGAATAAAATTGTGATACATTCAAGATATGGTTAGGTGTTCATTAGCTCCAAGGATCCACACACACACACACACACACACAAATTGGGCAACGGTAGCCTAATATTAGCACAAATAGAGGATGCAACTATTGCTGATTATTTAATCCTGTAAATCTTCGGACTGAATGATGAGCAAAAAAAAAACTTTAGGCTGAATAATATTATTACCCTCCTCCATCCGCCGCCAGCTTAATTAATTAATTAATTAATTTCTCTTCTCTAGCTCCGTCTCAGAAACATAAGAAATAGATAGCTACACAAGTCGTGGTCGTGATTTGGCTCGTCACTGGCACTGCTATGCTATGTGCCAGGCCCTGAGCCCCTGACCCCCAACCAAAACACACCATAACACATTGGTGATGACCTGCCGCCTGCAATTAACACACAGACACTTAAACTATGGTCAATAGGCTTACTGTGAGCCTACATGAATGCCCACGCATACAGTTCATATAATTAGTGTTGATCCTAAAATGACAATAATAAAAGAAAATTAGGTGCACCTTATGCATATATGTTGCTAGATGAAAATTGCTAATGTCAGCGACCTCAATTAATTGCCATCAACTAATGCAGTATATTTATCCGGACACCGTCGAGGAAGCGGTGCAAACAATAATCCCTTATCTAGAGGATACAAGCAGTAATGCACATAAGGCCATCTATTTTGATGGATGGAAAGGGCTGGGTGCTTCGGCGGTGCTTAGAGCCATAGCCAAAGATCCTCCGCCGTCTCTGCTGAAGAAATTCGACAAGATAATCCATGTTGATTGCTCGAGGTGGAAAAGCCGACGAGCACTGCAGAGGACAATCGCACAAGAACTCAAGCTTCCTCAAAGGGTAATGGATATGTTTCATACACAAGATGAAGAAGATGATTTCAAAGGGATAGATGAAGGGTCCAGAGTTGAGATAGAATTAGTTGGGAGAGAGATCCTTCAAATCCTTATGGGGCAAAGATGTTTGGTGATCTTTCATAATGGAAGCAATGATATGGTTAATATAAGTGATTATGGCATTCTTCAAGGAAAACTTTTTGATACTAAAGTATTATGGACATTTCGAGGAAGGCTTCGGCTCAACTCAGGAATTAGTGAAAAGGTGGATAGTTCTCATTTATTCATTTACAATGACTTCTGGAATAAACGTTGGAATTATTTGCTGCAAAATGAGGCCAGAGACATTGCTCGGTACACAGATAATCTTGGTGAAGCAGTTGAAGAGTGTTGCTTGTATCTGCTGTCATTAAATTCTCAGGGAGGCAACATCATGGACTACAACTGGGCCACCCATGCTTCGAGCTATTGGGTCTGTGATGGGATTATACAAGGAGGTCAGGGTGACAAAGCATGGAAGGTTGCTGCTGCTCTGCATCAACAGATAGATATGGAGGATTATTCATCTAATACCTTGCCCTCTTTTGGTCATCAATTGCAGACTCATCCCAAACGATGGATATTGTCCAAGGACAACTCTATTGTGCAACCAGGGTCAACGTCTGTTTTCCTTGCTGCAGTCGCAAGCGGATCAGACCCACCATTAAGACCCTTACCTAATGGTATGTTTCATCAATCGGACAAACTTCGGGTCCTCAAGTTGTGTCATTGCACCTTCAGTTTTTCTGCACCTCCTTTTTGTTGTTGCCACAACTTAAGGTTCCTTGGATTAGATGGTTGCAAGGATCAGCAAGCAGATGAGAAGCAAGATAGACCGGCAATGACATATGCCACACAGATTGGGAGTTGGATTTATCAGCAAACATTACAGAGCAGATGGCTGCAAATATTAGGGAGGTGCATATAAAGAAAGGAAGGATTTGGCGCCACGGTTTTGCATGGCGGCAGTTGCAGAACCTTCACAAGCTTCGAGTAATTGAGCCCACATCCCCTTGGCAGACACGTGAAATGGACGACTTCACAGATACAATTAAGCTGGAGTTCCTCGACCTATCTGGGGATAGTGCAATACAAGTTTTGCCAAGCCTGTCTGGGGCAACTAGCCTCAAGACTCTTGTTCTAGATGGTTGTGTTGCATTGGAGCATCTTGGACCAGAAGCACTCCCTCCGTCACTTGAATCATTCAGCTTAGATGTGGGTACAAGAGTGGATCCGAATGAGGAAGCCAAAATCTCTCACATCTCTTTGGCCGGCTGTGGAAAATTGATGACGTTCAGATTGTGTGGATCACTTCCAAATCTTGAGGAGCTAGATCTATCAGGTACATTGGTCAAAACACTTGACCTTAAAGAGGTACAAGCCCCAAGTCTCCATCAAATTGTTCTACTGGGATGTATGCGGCTTCATGCCATTTTATGGCCAATAGAAGGGCTGCCAACACTGAAAGTGGTGCATATTGATTCGAGCTCGGTGTGCCAGGTTCAAACAAAACTACACGAAGTGTATGTTACTATAATGGACATAAGGTTTTTCCGGTCCTTGGTATTAAAAACCTATGCTCGATTCTGTTGGAAAAACGACAGGTTCCATCTAAATCTTTGTGTCCCTTGTACCACCAATGTTAAGGGAGAAAGCTATATGAAGGAGAAGATGGGCCCTGGTAATAGTGGGAAAATAATGGGTCCTCCTCAACCAAAGTTATTAAACCCCAATACTTGCAGCACCTACATTGATGTCCCTATTGGCAACATAATTATTGATCACGACTACAACAATGGAATGCAGTTTCAGCCATCGGGCTGTCATGTGGAGATTGGTATGGGAGTTAGCAACGCTAGCGTGGAGAGTGTGGAAGCAATCGAGGCTATCATCTTTGCAATGGACCAATCCGAGTCGTTACATGTTCATGACAATTATTCCATCACCACCACTGCCATCACTGAACACATGATGTCTAGAGTTGGGATGGATCTTGACTGGGAACATCTAAAACATTGTCATGTGGTCAGATGCCCCAAGATGTGCACAGTCTTCATTGCAAATTATGATAGCTACCCCTTTAAAGAAATTGAGACCTTTTGGGCGGCTGATCTACCGATGGCGCACTGCGTTTGGAGCAAAGGAACGACCTACAGTGGCACGGACAATAGTTGCTTTGCCAAACTGCAGAGCATACACCTGTACTCTTGCCCAAGGCTCACATTTGTGCTTCCGTTATTGTGGGGTATTCAAGGATCATATTTACAGAACTTAGAAAGTCTCCACATTGTCAATTGTGGTGATCTAAAGACAGTGTTCCCTGTTCATCCTGGCCTCGAAGAAAATGTACTTGATTTCCCAAGGCTGAAGCACATCCATCTGTATGAGCTCTATAAGCTGCAACATATATGTGAGGTGAAGATGCATGCTCCCAAGCTTGAGAGGGTATGGCTCAGGGGCTGCTGGGGTCTCAGGCGCCTCCCCGCCGTCGACCAAGATAGCCATCGCCCCGTCGTGGACTGCGAGCAGGACTGGTGGGAGAAGCTGGAGTGGGACGGGCTGGAGGCTGGGCACGACCCATGCCTCTTCGAGCGACACCACCCGTCGCATTACAAGAAGCCCTTGCCAAGAGTTTCTGTGCTTCGGTGAAGTGACGACCGTACTGCCCAGGTACGTGTGTTAGCTCTTAATTGTTTTGCATGTTGCTTTATGCAGGTGTGATAATAGATGGTGATATGTTGTGTAGGTTTGAGGCATGGTGGCGGTGGACGCCTTGCTGCTTTCCGCTGCCATGACGGTTCAAGCTAATAAATAAACTGGTGTTTGCTTGCCAAGAGAAGGTGGATGTGTGTTTCCTTGGTGAAATGAATAAAGTGTTGCTGGCTAGCTTGCTTGATGCGGCACCTCTTTGTGTGTGGAGAGTGAGACGACTTGTGTATCATTTCATTGTTGGTGTGGTCTGTTTTGTGCTTATTTGTGTGCTGAGTGTGCCGAAGAGCAGAGATTGCGTGTGTGTTTGCCTTTGTGATTCCTTTCATTCAGATGCAGTACAGCAGCATGTGTTGTATGGTGGAGACTGTAAATGCATGGCTTGGTGTGATGTACATGGATTATTTATGGGATAAGTATATTTTTCGTCCTTTTAACTCTCGGGTTTGCCGTGACTGTAAATGCTGGAGACGCTCCTCTGCACGGTGCCTATGTTCCAACTCTACGGCCTCTGCTATTGTGGTCTACTAACTGTGGATAGCATTTCGTTCCAGTAGCTTTAGCATTGTGTACAAACCCGAGGATGTTTATCCCCATAAAAAAAACCTGCTTAATTTGCTGTATAGTATTAGTATACCGGGTAGTCCCACTCTGGCAGATAAGCCGCACGGCGTTGCTAGTCCGGCCAGCTTGTGGGCCAACAATAGGAGATCCGGGAACGAACATGCATGGCAATGGCAATGGCATGCTGCTCTCCTCTCATTCTGTTCTAGCATGATTAGCTGAAACCAACTTCATTTTCCAGATGCATGGGTTGTTTAAATTCGTAACACAACTGGCCAGTTGATTGATTATATCCCTTCAAAATATTTCAAGAGCTTGGAAGATAGTTAGAAGGGAACGGAGCGACCTTCAATCTTCATCAGCTTAATTTTTTTAAAGGACGCCGTCCTCCTTTCTCAGCTTAATTAAGTAGCATTTCCTACAACCGCCACCTCTCCCAGCTTAATTAGCATATCTGCATCCTCACCCAGCTATAGGAGGGAGGCTCAGCACTGCCACTGCTATGCTCTGGTCTCACTAAAAAGAGTTTTCCCCCGCTTTATATATAAAGCACCATCACCGAACAAGTTGAAACCGGCCGACACACACGCGCGCGCGCGCACACACACAAGGCTGGATACAAGGGCGCTGAAAACGACAACACACCCCAACAAACACCTAGTAAACATCAGATGGAACACTAAGCACTACTACGGAGTCGTCAGGGTCCTCAACAGTGGGAGAGCCACCGTGAAGAGGAGAAGCCGTGTGTGATGCTCAATGGGCTCCAAGGTGGCGCCTTCAGCAAGGGAACGACACCGTAGCGTCGCCACCGCCCAATCCAAGGATTAGGGTTTTCCCCAGAGCACCGACAACAAATGAGATGCCGCGACGGCGCCTTCAAGAAGGGGACGACGCCAGGATGCCGCAGTCGCCGGCCTGATAAGACAGAGCGGCTTTTCACCCCAGTCAACACTCATCGTCATCGAAATGGGTTACGGGCCACCGCAACACCACCACTGAACAACAACACACCCCGGTCAACATGCCGCCCACACAGCCATGGTGACCGAACAACGCACGAGCCGCGTGTTCAGCCCATGAGCACCCCGGCTACCACCAACCGGTCCGCCGCCACGGCATCCGAGCCAAACCCCCATCCAGGATACACCTAACGGACGCGGCCGAACGGAACAGAGCAGAAGACCACCCTCTGACACCTTGGCAGGGTTGGTGTCCTCGGCGGCCAGATCTGGGCCAGGGGAACTCCGGCAACCACCCGAAGCAGCCGCCAGATGCCACGGAAGGGGCACCCTGCCCTCTTCCCGAAGTCCCCTGCCACCTCCAGCAGGCCCCGAGCGCACCCACACCGCACCATGGAGCCACCCCAGCTTGACGAGGTCGAAGATGAAACCGAAGAGGAGGGAGGGAGCACACCCAAGTCAATCGCAAACCAGCCGCCGGCGGAGCAAGTCCAGCCGACGCCGCGGAAGACCAGGCCACCACGAGGTTACAGCCACGCCGCTGCAAGCCCCCCCCCCCCCCCCCCCCCCCGCACGCCACGCCGAGCCCCGGATGGGTCTCCGCCGCCACCCCGCGATGCCCGCCGCCACCCGAGACCAAATCCGGGGGGAGGTCTGGTCGGAGGCGTGCCGGCCCACAACCACCTAATCCGGCCTTGCCGCGGCCTGGCGCCACAGACGCACGCCCAGTCGCCGTCGCGCCGCCACCCTGGAGCTGTGCCGCCGTACCGTGCCCCCGCCGTAGGTCAGAGCCCCCCGACGAGCGGCCGCCCCGTGCTGGCCGCGAATCCCGTGGGGATGGGAGAAGGAGGCCCCGCCGCCGTCCTAGCCGGCCAGGCTTCGCCCGGCGGCCCTGCTGGGCGGCGGCGAGGGGGGGAGGCCGCGGGAGGAGGAGTGTGGAGAAGGGAGGCTAGGGTTCCCCCCGGGCGCTCGCAGGAGCGCCGCGGGAGGACTGGCTCTGAACACCTGGTTTCAGCCGAGCGAGGCAGACAAAACTGACGATTTGAGTTTGAAAATCTATGCTCTGGTCTCTGGCGGACGGCTGCTAGCATTAACCTCCAGTGATGCCATGGCCGACATGTACGGTACTGCTGGTGGTCCGTCCGATTAACACATATGCACTGAAACAGATTATGCTCCTGGGTTATAATTAGTGTGGGCATGCTTACTGTCCATAACTCCATATATAATTAGTGCTGATCCTAATGACCTTTTGCATATACTTCCTCAGAAAAATATAAGAGCGTTTAGATCACTAAAGTATATTTCTTTACAGAGGGAGTATGTTGCTAGATGAACTGAGTGACCTCAACTAACTTCCATCAACTAATGCAGAGGATCTTTGTGGATACCATCGAAGAAGTGGTGGAGAAGATAATCCCTTATCTAGTGGATACAAGCAATATTACACGCAAGGCCATCTATTTTGATGGATGGCAAGGGTTGGCTGCTTCGGCAGTGCTTAGGGAGATAGCTGAAAACCCTCCACCACCTCTGCTGAAGAAATTCGACAAGATCGTGCACGTCGATTGCTCGAGGTGGAAAAGCCGAAGAGCACTCCAAAGGACAATCGCACGAGAACTGGAGCTTCCTCGGCGGGTAATGGATATTCTTGATAGGCAAGATGAAGGGGATGATTTCAGGGGGGTAGTTGAAAGCTCTAGAGCTGAGACTGCTGTCATTGCGAGGGAGATTCATAACACCCTAAGAGAACACATATCCTTAGTGGTCTTCCATAATGGCAGCAACAATATGGTTGACTTGACTAATTGTGGCATTCCTCAAGCCCCAATCTTTGATGTTAAGGTATTGTGGACATTTCGAGGAAGGCTTCGGCTCAACTCAGGAATTAGTGAAAATGTGGATAATTCACATCTTTACCTATATGATGAGTATAGTAGTAAAGGGTGGAATTATTTGCTGCAAAATGAGGCTAGAGAAATTGCTGGGTACATGGATATTCTTGGTGAGGTAGTTGAAGAGTGTTGCTTGTATATACTATCATTAAATTGTCAGGGAGGCAACATCATAGACTACAACTTGGCCACCCATGCTTCGAGCTATTGGGTCTGTGATGGGATTATACAAGGAGGTCAGGGTGACGAAGCATGGAAGGTTGCTGCTGCTCTGCATCAACAAATAAATATGGAGGATTATTTATCTAATGCACTGCCCTCCTTTGGTGATAAATTGAAGACTCCTCCGGAACGATGGATATTGGGCAAGGATAGCTCTGTTGTGCGTCCGGAATTAACATCCTTCTTCCTTGCTACAGTCGAAAGAAAATCTGATCCTCCATTAAGACCCTTACCTAGTGTTGGTGGTCCTTGTGTTGTAAAAGTAGGATAGCTAGAGGTCTTATGTGTAAAGTTGCAACTCTGTAAATATCCTATACAGGAGAGTGAATCGAGAGTGAGCTATTCCCGACCAAAACTTCCAGAGTACTCTTCCCCTCTTCTCCTCTCTTCTCCTCCAAACTCAAATCTCTAATCTTGGAGAGGATCCAGTGGGTGTGAATCAACATGGCATCAGAGCTTTGGCAAGATCCATCCCGGTGACGCTCGTGTGGACATTGCTGGGCGTTCGGGAGGTGAAGGCAGCGGGATTGAGACCCAGTACGGCGGTGGGGAGTCGAATCGGGGCTACCTGAAGAAGGTTGCGGGGCTCCCTGGATCAGAGAAAAGAGGAGCAGGAGGTAAGAGGTTGTTGTTGTTTCGATTTGGAGAAATAGGGGACCGCTGCTGCAGATTTGGGGAGGAAGAAGAGAGATTGAGGGCTGTTGCTGTGTGGTCTCTGAAAAGGGATAAAGGGATAGTAGAGAGCAGCAGAGAGCTTGTAAAGAAGAAGATTGAGCACTGCTGCTGCTTTTGCTACTGAGTGTGGAGGAATTGAAGATATGGCAGGCAATGGTAGTGCTCCAGGGGCAGTCACAGCAGGGGAGCTTGCTGCTGTCTTGCAGGCCATGGATGAGAAATATCAGCTGTTGTTTGATGCGATTAGCAAGCAAGCAGGGAACTCAAGATCAGAAGTGGAGGCAAAAGAGGAGATACATCCTTTGCAAACGCCCCATGTAAAATTAGAAGGACCAGAAAATTATGTGAGCTGGGCAGAGCATGCGGAGACCATCTTGGTTTCCAGAAAGCTTGAAGCTTACATTCTAGGCACAGTGGAGAAGCCTATGGATGAGAGTTCCAAAGAAGGTCAGAAGTGGAAGATGACAAATGCACTAGTGAGGGCGTGGTTATTAAGCTCTCTATCACCTCAGATTGCCAAACAAGTTGAAAGGATTAAAGAAGCTTCTGAAATTTGGAGGTTATTGAAAGGGACATTCTCAGGAGTAGGAAACGAAATGCTTGCTTGCAAGATTCAAAAGGAGTTACAAGATTTGTGCCAAGGCGAGAAGACGGTGGTTGACTATGTTTCTGAACTAAAACGACTTTGGAGCGATCTGGATTATTATGATCCAATCGAGATGGAGTGTGGCAAATGTATTGAAAAGTACAATAAATGGACAGAGAGAAGGCGTGTTAGGGATTTTCTGAATGGACTTAATCCCAAATTTGAGAATAGGAGGGCAGCACTTTATGGCAGTGGCAAGTTACCTCCTTTGGAGCAAGCGATATCTGCGATCATTAGCGAGGAGACACGCCTGAAATTGGAGGTTGGAGGACTATCTATGCAGGGCATAGCACAGAGGCGTTCAGCCCTTCTTGTCACAGAAAATGCAAATAACCAGCGGTTTGGGTTGAACACATCCGAAAGAAATTGCTTTGAGTGTGTCCAGCCAGGGCATATAAGATCATCTTGTCCTCAATTATTTGGGAGTGGACGTGGAAGAGGTCAAAACTGGCGCGGCAGAGGTCGTGGACGGGGGCTTGGTGGGCGTGGTATTGGTCGTGGCCGTGCAGCAGGCAGGGCAAATGCCTCAGTTATGGTAGATGAACACTCTCAAAATGTGAACGTGGAAATGAGCGCGGATGACTGGGAGAAGTGGCAGCAATTTAAAGGGTTAAGGTTAGGTGATAAGCAAACTACTGAAGCGCCCACAACACCATCCTCTGCCACATCTGCAAATTTTAGTGGTAACATTCCTAATGCTCATACTTCTAATTTTCGTGATGCGCCATGGTTAATAGATTCTGGTGCATCTAGACATATGGCTGGTTCACACAAGAAGTTTACTAATTATGTCCGCGAATTGAGAGGGCAAAGTGTAAAGTTGGCTGATGGTTCCACACAAACTATTATGGGTTCAGGGACACTCATGTGTAACTCTAATATGCCCCTCTCATCTGTGCTACATGTTCCTTCGTTTCCAATTAACCTTCTGTCTATAAGCTGCATTACAAGTGAGCTGAATTGTGTTGTCATCTTTTTCCCATCATGGTGTTTAATTCAGGAACTTGGGACTGGAAGAAGACTTTGGACAGGGAGCATGCATGATGGATTGTATTATTTGGATGATAATACATCACCAGCTGTCGCTGCTGCTCTATCCTCTTCACCACTTGAAGAATTTATGCTACAACACCGAAGACTTGGGCATATGTCTTTTGTTATTCTGGGTCAGCTTTACCCTAATCTCTTTAATAAAGTTAGAAAGGAGGACTTGGTATGTGATGCTTGCCTATATGGAAAGCAAATCCACAGCACTTATATTCTATCTGATCATAGAAGTGATGTCCCACTTCAGACAATACCCTCTGATGTGTGGGGTCCTAGTGGAGTAGTGTCTATCAATGGATATCGTTATTTTGTTACCTTTATTGACTGTTGTACTAGGACCACTTGGGTGTATGTGTTGAGGAACAAAAATGATGTATTTGAATGCTTTAGAGATTTTCATAATATGATTATGACTCAGTATGATGCATGTGTTAAGGTATTTAGGACTGATAATGGCACAGAGTATATAAATAGAGAGTTTGATGGTTATTTGTCGAGCTTTGGAATAATGCATCAGACTACCTGTCCGGGTACCTCTGAGCAGAATGGCTTAGCTGAGAGAAAGAATAGGCATTTGTTAGAGGTAACCCGCTGTATGATGATGGCTATGAATGTTCCTAAGTTCTTATGGAATGAGGCAGTAATGACAGCAGCATACCTAATTAATAGAATGCCATCTAGAGTCCTTGGGTACAAGACGCCAATAGAGTGTTTAACTGGCAAGACTTCTTATGTAGTTCCGCCAAAGGTGTTCGGGTGTATGTGTTTTGTGAAAGATTACAGGCCATCTGTTGGAAAGTTAGATCCAAGGGCTTTGAAGTGTGTGTTTGTGGGGTATTCTGGGAAGCAGAAGGGCTATAAGTGTTGGTGCCCATCAGAAAAGCGAATGTTCGTGAGCATGGATGTAATCTTCAGGGAACACATACCATTTTATGGAGAACCTGTAGATTTAACTGATGTATTTCCTGATCTGTTTCCTAGTGATGTTTCAGACCCGGGCAACAAGGCAGGGGGAGAAAAAGGAGAAGAGAGCAACTCTACACCATCAAAGCAAGTGGTGGTTGGAGCAATACCACTTGAGGACGGGAATGATGATAGAGATGTTGATCTTAGAGGAGGGTAAGAGCAGATGCAAGGGGAGCAACAAGATACATCAACTGAGGCTATACGGTGGTCAAGGCCGAATGAAGAACAAAATCTACAGGTATATACACGAAGACGTAAACCTGAGGAAGAACAAGTGCAAGGGGAGGAAATCAGTTTAAGGGAGGATGATTCAGAAGCAAAAATTTAATCCGACATGCATGATTCAAGTTCACAACCATCAGCTTCACCTCATACTACATTACCATTCTCCACAAGCGATGGTACACCTCCTCTCACTTATGATGACTTAGATGTTCATATTGCTCATAGAAAGCAACCTCGCACTACTGCTGGAAAATTGCCCTCTAAATTTGCCCCATATGATATCTCCAATTATGTTTCATACTCTTCTGTCGGGCCCCTATATAAGTCATTTATAGCTTCCTTGCATTCCGCTGTACCTATACCACGTGATTGGCAGGAAGCGAAGCAATATCCAGAATGGAGGGCAGCAATGTTGGAGGAAAAGGCGGCTCTTGATAAGAACCAAACATGGGTACTTACTTATCTACCTGGAGATAAGAAAGTTGTGGGTTGTAAATGGGTATTTACAATTAAGCAAGCTCCAAACGGTAAGGTGGAAAGATATAAGGCTAGGCTAGTAGCAAAAGGGTACAGTCAAACTTATGGGGTGGATTATGATGAAACGTTTGCTCCGATAGCAAAATTGAGTACTGTCAGGACTTTAATCTCGATAGCTGCAAATCATAAGTGGAAATTGTTCCAGATGGATGTTAAAAATGCTTTTCTTCACGGAGATCTACAAGAGGAGGTTTATATGGAAATTCCTCCTGGTTTTAGTAGCCAGGAAACAGAGGGTAAAGTGTGTCGGTTAAGAAAATCCCTCTACGGACTGAAACAGTCTCCTAGGGCATGGTTTGGAAGGTTCCGGAAGGAAATATGTTCCATGGGGTATCGACAAAGCAATGCAGATCATACCCTGTTCTTTAAATGTCAGCGTGATCAGATCACGATTCTTCTTGTTTATGTAGATGACATGGTGATTACAGGCAACAATGAGGTGGAGATATCTCACTTGAAGAAGATGCTAGCAAAGTCATTTGAAGTCAAGGACATGGGATATCTTCACTACTTCTTGGGCATTGAAGTTGCATATGGCCCAAAAGGTATTTATCTCTCACAAAGAAAATATGTGCTTGATTTAATTGAGGAGACGGGGATGCTAGGATGTAAACCTGCAGTTACTCCAATAGAACAGAATCATCGAATCATGGCAGATGGTGGTGATCCCGTTGATAGGCACCAATACCAGAGGCTAGTTGGGCGATTAATCTATCTATCACATACAAGACCTGATATTGCGTATGCTGTTAGTGTCGTAAGCAGATATATGCATGACCCAAGGACTAGCCACTTAGATGCTGTGAATAGAATTCTAAGATACTTAAAGAGTTGTCCTGGGAAAGGAATCTTGTTCTCTAATCATGGACATCTGAGGGTAGAGGGTTACACCGATGCGGACTGGGCCGGATGCTTAGATGATAGACGTTCAACTTCGGGCTACTGCATGTTTGTGGGAGGAAATCTGGTTAGTTGGAGAAGCAAGAAGCAGAGTGTCGTGGCTCGCTCGACAGCAGAAGCGGAATTTAGGTCCATGGCCTCGGGTTTGTGTGAACTAATGTGGTTGAAAACCTTACTAACCGAGTTGCAGCTGTGGACTGATGCATCTATTCAGGTTTATTGTGATAATCAAGCCACAATTAACATAGTGAATAACCCAGTTTATCATGATAGAACTAAACATATTGAGATAGATAGGCACTTCATCCGAGAGAAATTAGATGAAGGGTTATTCCAAATTAGTTATGTTAAGTCTATAGATCAGCTTGCAGATGTATTAACAAAAGGAATAGGTGTTGTATCATTTATGAGGATTTGTAACAAGATGGGGCTTATTGACATCTTTGCCCCATCTTGAGGGGGAGTTTTGGTGGTCCTTGTGTTGTAAAAGTAGGATAGCTAGAGGTCTTATGTGTAAAGTTGCAACTCTGTAAATATCCTATACAGGAGAGTGAATCGAGAGTGAGCTATTCCCGACCAAAACTTCCAGAGTACTCTTCCCCTCTTCTCCTCTCTTCTCCTCCAAACTCAAATCTCTAATCTTGGAGAGGATCCAGTGGGTGTGAATCAACACCTAGTGACGTGTTTCATCAATCGAACAAGCTTCGTGTGCTCAAGTTATGCCGCTGCACCTTCAATTTTTCTGCACCTCCTTTTTGTTGTTGCCACAACTTAAGGTTCCTTGGATTAGATGGCTGCAAGGATCAGCGCGTAGAAGAAGATGAGAAGCAAGATAGACCATCAATGGAATTATTTCAGAGCCTATGGGTACTAGACATATGCCACACTGATTGGGAGTTGGATTTATCAGTAGACATAACAAATCAGATGGCTGCAAACATTAGAGAGGTACATATAAAGAAAGGAAGGATTTGGTGCCGTAGTTTTGCATAGCGACTACTGCAAAACCTTCACAAGCTTCAAGTCATTGAGCCTACATCCCCTTGGTAGTCAGGCAAAATGGATGAATTAGCAGTCATGGTAAAGTTGGAGTTCCTCGACTTGTCTGGAGATAGTACAATACAAGTTTTGCCGAGCCTGTCAAAAGCAACTAGCCTCAAGATCCTGGTTCTAGATGGTTGTGTAGGGTTGGCGCATGTTGGCCCTGAAGTGCTCCCACTATCTCTTGAATCATTCAGCTTTGATACAAGAATAGTAGGAAATCATTCCAAGGAAGCCAAAATAAGCCACATCTCCATGGCTAGCTGTGCAAGATTATCTGACTTCAAGCTAGGTGGATCACTTCCAAACCTTGAGGAGCTGGACCTCTCAGGCACAAGAGTCAAGACACTTGATCTCACAACTCAGGTGGTGCAGGTCCCATGTCTCTATCAAATTATTCTATTGGGATGTATGCAGCTCCATGCCATTTTATGGCCAAAAGACGGTCTGCCAACACTGACAATACTGCAAATTGATTCCTCGGTTTGTCCTGTTCAAACAAAACTACATGAAGTGTATGTTACTATATTGGACATAAGGTTTTTTCGGTCCTTGGTATTACAAAGCAATGCCCGATTCTGTTGGAAGAGCAACAGGTTCCATCTAAATGTTTGTGTCCCTTGTACCACCAATGTTAAGGGGCAAAGCTATATCAAGGTGAAGATGGGCCCTGGTAATAGTGGACAAATAATGTATCCTGCTTAACCAAAGTCATTAAACCCCAATACTTGCAGCACCTACATTGATGTCCCTGTTGGCAACATAATTATTGATCATGACTACAACAATGGCATGCAGTTTCAGCCATCGGGCTGTCATGTGGAGATTGGTATGGGAGTTAGCAACGCTAGCGTGGAGAGTGTGGAAGCAATCGAGGCTATCATCTTTGCAATGAACCAATCCGAGTCGTTACATGTTCATGACAATTCTTCCATCACCACCACTGCCATCACTGAACACATGATGTCTAGAGTTGGGATGGATCTTGACTGGGAACATCTAAAACATTGTCATGTGGTCAGATGCCCCAAGATGTGCACAGTCTTCATTGCAAATTATGATGGCTATCCCTTTAAAAAAATTAAGACATTTTGGGCCGCTGATCTACAATTGGCACATTGCATTTGGAGCAAAGGAAGGACCTACAGTGGCACGGAAAATAGTTGCTTTGCCAAGCTGCGGAGCATACACCTATACTCTTGCCCAAGGCTGGCATTTGTGCTTCCGTTATTGTGGGGTATTCAAGGATCATACTTGCACAATTTAGAAAGTCTCCACATTGTGAACTGCGGTGATCTAAACACGGTGTTTCCTGTTCATCCCGGTTTGAAAGAACGTGTACTCGACTTCCAAGGCTGAAGCACATCCATCTGTATGAGCTATATAAGCTGCAGCATATATGTGAGGTGAAGATGCATGCTCCCAAGCTTGAGAGGGTATGGCTCAGGGGCTGCTGGGGTCTCAGGCGCCTCCCAGCTGTTGGCGGAGATAGCCGTCGCCCCATCGTGGACTGCGAGCAGGACTGGTGGGAAAATCTGGAGTGGGACGGGCTGGAGGCTCGCCACGACCCATGCCTCTTCGAGCGACGCCACTCGTCGCATTACAAGAAGCCCTTGCCCAGATTTTCTGTGCTTCGTTGAAGTGACCGTTCTATTACTATCCATGGTACGTGCGCTCTTCATTGTTTTGCATGTTGCTTCGTGTAGGTGTGAGTGTGATAATAGATGGATGACATATTGTTGTGTAGGTTTGAGGCATGGTGGCAAGACCTTGCTATGACAAGGGGGGTGGACGCCTTCTCGCTGCTTTCCGCTGCCATGATCGACGGTTCAAGCCAATAAATAAAGTGCATGTGTGTTTGCTTGCCAAGAGATGGAGGATGTGTGTTTCCTTTCCTTGCTGAAGAAAGAATAAAGTGGTGCTAGCTTGCTTAATCATCTCTTTGTGTGTGTGTGTGTGTGTGTGTGTGTGTGTGTGTGTGTGTGTGTGTGTGTGTGTGTGTGTGTGTCCACTCCCCTCCACTCTCCGGGGAGATCGAGTGAGAGAGACGACTTATGTATCTAAATTGTATATATTGTACAGGGAACACAGACGACTTATTCATTTAGTGATCTGCACACAGCACACTATTACTACTCCACACCTTATCTTTGAGCACACCAATATTTTCATGCACCTTGACATTGTAGTACAACACTATGTATCCAGGTTTGCGTTGCCATGATGCACGGAGGTGGCCAAGACCTCCGTGGTTCTATCTGGGAGCCAAGAAACACTCTTCGACACTAGTCGGTTTTTATTGGGGACAGCTACCCTCTAATTAATTATATAGACGCCACCTTCCGTTTTCCAAAAACATTCGACCATGGTTGGTATGACCCACATTACAAACTTTGCTGAAAACTTTACTCCACAACTGGATACATTTCTCAGTCATGTTTTTTCTTTCTAAAAGGAGGTTGTACCCCCGCCCTCTGCATTTGCACAATGCATGTAGTCATTTTATTAATTATTCACAAAGGCCTTACAAAGTAATACATCAATAAGCCTGAAGCCACCATCTTGGCAACACCTGTCGCCACTCCTATCCCCTTGATAAAGGGGTGCCGAATGTCCAAGCCTAATACCAAACTTACATCGCACGGAAGCCTAACATCTAAAGCCGGATGTCACATCCAAGCAACTACTTGGACTGGGTCACACACCGGTCCGACGCACTACCGTGAGCACCACATACGCACGCTGCAAGGGCCGTCTCCTCCATCTTCCATCGCTCCATCCTTAGAGAAGAACTGATGCATCGACCTTGTTAGACCTCTCTGCCATCGACGCCACCACGACACTAGACATCTTCGTCCTCCTGCGCGAGTCCATCGGCACACATCGGACGCCAAGTCTCCACTGCGCCACGCCGCCGACATACGCCACCATCAGTCTGTAGGATGAAGCACCGCTCCACCAACTCCGGCAGGGCCGCTGAAGACCAAGCACTGCGGAAGGAGGACTCCGAGGCGGAGCACATAGACAGTAGAGCGCCAACACACCACCATCAAACAAACTCTGACCACACCACCAACCGCCGCCAAGCAACGAAAGTATCACATCCACCCCAAGCTCACCACGAATGACACCCCCAAGAAGGTGACGATGCCCGGAGCACCGCTATCGCTCAATCCGGCAAGGATTTGGGCTTTCACCCGGCATACGAGCTGGGGGGGGGGGGGGGGGGGGGAAGAGGGGAAGGAGGCAACCTGGACGGCACCTACCCTTGGGTGTCGCCACCGTCGTGGCCAGCAGTACCGGCCTCGAATTTCTCCGGAGCAATCTCCCACCTCCAGCCTCCAAACTGGTCCAACTCTATCGACTGAAGGCCGCCCATGGGAGGACCATCGGAGGCAGCCCTGGTTGAAGCAGACGGAAGCCTCTAGATCTAGATCGAGCACCACCGAGCTGCCCGCATCACAGCCACCACCTGCCGCTACCTCGCGGCCGAGGAAGAACGACCAGCACCAGCGAGCGCCGGACACCGCAGGACCGACGTCGATCCACCAGCCGAGGCCGCCGACACGGATCTAGAGCCCCCTGAGGAAGAGCGGCCAAATCCTCGCCGCCACCTTCACCGGCGGCCCTGCGGTGAGCTGACCACCTCCGGTGGCGACCGTGGAGAGGAGAGGTGGGGGGAGAGGGCGGGCGGCGGGCGAGGGTTGCGCCAGTCGGAATCGCCCCTCCGGGAGCGACACAGGGGCTGGAGCCTCAATCTAACGAATGCGAGGAATCGAACAGACTGAAAAAAGAGAGAGTAAAAAACAATGCATGTGACTGCACTATTATTTTTTACTGCTCACGCAGGAAATGGGCTACAAGTGCTGCAGGAGTACCACTGCTAGTACCTAATAATGCAGTAAAAAGCTTCAACTTCTGGTTCAACATACTGGTTCAGGTAGTAATAAACTAACAACAACTGGTGAAAATATGAATGGATCCTCAATGGTCGTAGAGCAATTTGAATGGGCAATGGAAGCGTGAGTGCAAGAAGCAGCTAAACTCTTGTGATGGTTGCCATAGGAATATAAAGTAGCAGCGGGCTCCAATTATCAAGAAAATTACGGTGATCCACAAACCTTGAAATGGTTTGGGCACAAATTAAAACTCTAGCCTCTGGAAAATGGGAACAAAATAACGCCAATGTACTGTGACCTTATTGGCAAAGGCAGAGAAGATATTTGCAGCTGCAACGTTTCGAGACCAGTGAAATGTGTCAGGTTTCGATCGTGTTGCAGAAAGGCGACCTCAGCCGAGACGTGAACTCGGCAGGTTCCGCTTTCTATGGGTGGGGGATTCGACCATATGGGCGAGGAGATTGTGATTTCTTGGACGGATGAAGACGAGGCAAATTTTAAGGGTGTAATGCAAATCAAAGCGCCATCAAAGCTCAAATACCAGGAAGGAGTTTTTTTTAAACTACTACGAGGAATTAGTAACTACTTAGACGTACGGAGGTGTGTCAGGAAGGAGTTTTTGGAACTGTCTCCCCGAAGGAACTTGTGAGTTATTATTTTAATTGCTTTCTACTTAGACGTACGGAGGTGTTACCAGAACAGGATTACACTGAAGAACATAGATAGTGATGATGAGAAAAACACTAAAATGCATCCTTGTGAGAGTTAAACTTTATTTCAAAGACAAGATATGTAAGAGGAGAAGGGGGTGGGGAGATGTACAACACAGAGAAAAGGGAGAGAGAGAGAGGCTAATCAAAGCTCAAACACCATATTTGTTCTCTACTTTGCTCCAGCCCCAAGCAAAGAACAAACCACCTGCTATGGATGCTTTGGCAAAAGCGAGGCCAAACACCACTGCACACCAGAACTAGTACATGCATGTGTATTTGCTTTATTTCTTTGTGACTGTTGAGTATATTGTGTACGTGTATATTTGTGTGTAGGGCCTGTCTCCTGTTTTCTTGTATAGTTGAGGTTGTGGCCCACCCATGTACTTATATATACGTGCCTGGTGCATCGATCAATACATCAAAATTGCACAGCCCATATCTTGTCTTTCTACATGGTATCTATCGCAGCACGATCCTAACCCTAGCCGCCGCCGCCGCTGCTCCTCCACGCCGCCGTCACCAGCCGCCGCCCTCCTTCCGGTAGCCGCCGCCGCCGCTGGTTACCGCCGCCCCTCCCACCACCTCGCTCGCCGCCGCCGCCGCCACCCTCCAAGGCCGCCGCCGCCGCGGGTCCCCGCTTCCGCCTCCCTCCCTCGCGCCACACACCTCCCCTCCTCTCCCACCCGCGCCGCGCCGAACCCCTCCCCTCCCCTTCCAACCATGCCGCCCGCCTTCCCCTCCTCCCCCCACCCGCGCCGCACCCGCCCCCATCTCCCTCCACCAGCGCCGAACCAGCCATGAGCTCCTCCTCGTCCACCGTCTCCAACCCGTTTGCCGGTCCCGATGTCACTCTCGTCCGCGACCTCAACATCCATGAGCGTGTTCCGGTCAAGCTTGATCACACCACCGCCTCCTACTCCACTTGGAAGCGGTATTTTTCGCTTGTGTTCCGTGAGTACCTCCTGCACGGCCACGTGGACGGCACCGTGGACTCGGCGCTCATGATCAACGACGAGGAGTGGATGATCCTCGACGCCACCATCATCCGCTGGTTCTACCTCACCATCTCCAACGACCTCTTTCACACCGTGGTGAACGACGAGGACGACGCCTATGCGGTCTGGACCAAGCTCAACGGCCTCTTCACCGACAATCGGCTGCAGCTCAAGGTCCTGCTCTATGGTGAGCTTTATGGGTGCCAGCAACTTGACTCATCCATCGATGATTTTTGCATGTGCCTCAAGAAGCTCGCTAATGAGCTCCGTGATCTTGGGGAAAAGATCGGCGACGAGCTCCTCATCAGCACCCTCTCCGGCGGCCTCAACGAGGACTTCGGGAACGCCGCCTCCAACCTCACCCTCATCCCGGAGCCCACCTTCGCTAAGGTGGTCGCGTAGCTCAAGTTGGAGGAACGCCGGATGCGGGTGGCGCGGACCCGCGCGACCCACACCGCCCTCGTCGCCGGCACCCGCGGGGGTTCGGCCCCGCCACCGCCACGCCCGATGCCGCCCCAGCCGGCGGCGCCTGCCTTCCCGCCCGGTTCCCGCCCGCACCGCCCCCTTCCCGCCGCTCCAGCCGGCGGCCAACCAGGGGGGCCGTCGCGGCGGTCGACGTGGTGGCCGCAAGCAGGGGGGCGGCGGCGGTGCTCAGGGAGGAGAGCCTCGCCCGCCGCAGCAGGCCCCTCAGCCGACAATGTGGTACGCCAACCAGAACCCATGGACCGGCGTTGTCCACGCCTACTCCATGCCGGTTCCTCGGGCCCCTGCCCCGGGCCTTCTTGGCACTCGTCCTCAGCCACATCAGGCGTACTACGCCGCGCCGCAGCCCTACACAGCGCCCTATGGTCAGGAGCCGCCGCCAGGTGGGCCGCCGCTGCTGCCCCTGACGACTGCGCCGCCTCTCCCGTCGGCACCGTGGGACCCGGCCCTCCTGGCGGCTCTCCACAATGCTCCCTCCCCGTCCAGCAACACCGTCGGCGGCGATTGGTACATGGACAGTGGCGCCACCGCTCACATGGCGGCGTACCCCGGTAACCTCCACACCGCACATCCTGTCCACACCTCCAACCGCATCACCGTCGGTGACGGTTCTTCCCTTCCCATCACCATATTGGTCATACATATTTTCCGTCTAACTCCACTCCTATATCCATGTCTAATATTCTAGTTTCTCCTCAACTTATTAAAAATCTTGTTTCTGTTCGTTCTCTTACACGTGAAAATCCGGTTACCGTTGAATTTGACGAATGTGGTTTTTCTGTTAAGGACGCTCGCACGCGGATGGTGCTCCACCGATGTGACAGCCCCGACGAGCTCTACCTGGTTCACTCCGCCACCTCCACCACTTCCGCCGCCCCTGTCGCTCTCGCCACCGGAGTGGATCTTTGGCACGCGCGCTTGGGTCACCCTAATCCTGCTACACTTCGCCATATACTTCGGAGTTTTTCTTTCACGTGTAATAAGAACAAGGATCACTCGTGTCATGCATGTCGCCTCGGCAAACATGCTCGTCTTCCGTTTAGGCCTTCTTCCTTTGTTGCATCGTACCCGTTCGAGTTAATTCATAGTGATGTTTGGACATCTCCTGTTGCAAGTAATACAGGCTTTCTTTATTATCTTGTCATACTTGATGATTTTTCGCATTATGTGTGGACCTTCCCATTGCGCCGCAAGTCGGATGTTATATCCACTCTCGCCGCTTTCTATTCTTATGTTCTCACGCAGTTTGGTCGACCCATTCTTGCGTTGCAGATAGACAACGGGAAGGAGTTTGACAACATCGCTGTTCGTAATCTTCTCACCACACATGGCACGATTTTTCGTCTCACTTGCCCGTACACCTCGCAGCAGAATGGTCGTGCTGAGCGCATCCTTCGCACTCTCAATGACTGCGTTAGGACTCTTCTCTTTCATGCCAATGTGCCTCCGCGCTTTTGGCCTGACGCTCTAGCCACCGCTTCTCTCCTCATCAACATCCGTCCATGTCGTACTCGCGGGAACTTTACACCTCATCATCTTCTCTTCGGTGCACCCCCCTCTTATGATGGGCTTCGCATCTTCGGCTGCCTTTGCTATCCAAGCATCGCCGCCACTGCGCCTCATAAGCTCGCACCCCGCTCCGTCGCCTGCACCTTTCTCGGCTACCCACCTAACACCAAGGACAATCGCTTCTATGATCCCGTCTCCCATCGTGTTTTCACCTCCCGACACGTTTACTTTGATGAGATGGTGTTTTCGTTTCAGCAGCAGGTACCCCTTGTCGCCTCGTCACCGCCGGCCACCGGCGGCCCTTCGACGACCTCGTCAGGTGGACGGTCCCGTCTGGCCCGTGGACCGCCTCCGGGCTTTGGCGGTCCCCGCGCCCTCCTGCCGGCGCCCGCCCCCTCGGCCTCCTCGGCCGGCTCTGATGGCGCCGCCGGCGCCCCGCCTTCACCCGCCGCCCTTGACTTGGGCGTCGCGGGATCGGGCGCTGCAGGCTCGGCCGCCTCCTCCGCGGCCTCGACGCCCGCCACCTCGCCGGCCCCGACGCTGGCCCCATCGCCGGCCGCTTCGCCGGCCCCCTCGCCGGCCCCGACGCCGGCCGCTTCGCCGGTGGCTCCGGCGGCGCCGCCCGGCCCCGTCACCCGCGCTCGCGCCGGCGTTCATCGTCCGAGCCTCCGGTACTCGCGCGGCGAGTACGTCCTCGCCGCCTCCTCCGCGGAGCCGTCGCCCATTCCTGCATCCGCTCGCCGTCCTCCGTGATCCTCACTGGCTTGCGGCGATGCAGGAAGAGTTCGATGCTCTTCAACGGAACCGCACCTGGACCCTGGTTCCCCAGCCTCCTCGCGCCAACGTCATCACCGGCAAGTGGGTCTTTCGCCATAAGACCCACTCGGACGGTACTCTTGAGCGCTACAAGCCTCGTTGGGTGGTCCGCGGTTTCCGCCACCGCGCTGGAGTGGACTTCACTGAGACGTTTGCCCCGGTTGTCAAACCGGGCACGATCCGCACCGTCCTCCAGCTCGCCGTCTCCTGCGGCTGGCCTGTCCACCAGATGGATGTCTCCAACGCCTTTCTCCACGGCCATATTGAGGAGCAGGTGTATTGTGAGCAACCCACCGGTTTCGTCGACGCCTCACTTCCCGGCCATGTGTGCCTGCTGTCCCGCTCTCTTTACGGGCTCAAGCAGGAACCCCACGCCTGGTACCAGCGGATCGCCGGGTCTCTTCAGACACTGGGCTTCAGCGTTACTCGCTCGGACGCCTCACTGTTTGTCTATCACCACGGTGACACGACTGCATATTTGCTGCTCTACGTCGACGACATCATCCTGACAGCCTCCTCCACAGCCGTTCTTCAGCAGATTACTCTCTGGCTGCGTGACGAGTTTGCTATCAAGGACATGGGTGCTCTACATTATTTCCTTGGCATTGAGGTCGTTCGGCGTCCGGATGGTTTCTTTCTTCATCAGCAGAAGTATGCACATGAGCTTCTTGAGCGTGCTGGCATGCTCAACTGTCACCCTGTTGCTACTCCTGTGGACACGAAGGCCAAGGTCTCTGCTCTTGAGGGCTCGCCTGCGTCAGATGCTCCTTTCTACCGGTCTATTGTCGGCACTCTACAGTACTTGACTCTCACCAGACCGGATCTTCAGTATGCTGTACAGCAGGTGTGTCTCCGACTCTCATTGGACTCTCGTGAAGCGGATCCTTCGCTACATCCGCGGCACGATGTCCCTCGGGTTGACACTTACGGCGTCTACTTCTCTGGAGATGGTGGCCTACTCCGATGCAGACTAGGCTGGCTACCCCGATACTTGTCGGTCCACCTCTGGCTACTGCATCTACCTCGGTCCTTCCCTCGTCTCATGGTCATCCAAGCGACAACCCACTGTTTCATGCTCTAGCGCGGAGGCTGAGTACCGAGCTGTGGCCAACGCTGTTGCCGAGTGCATCTGGCTACGACGGTTACTTCAGGAGCTACATCACGACGTCTCCCAGGCTACGGTTGTCTACTGTGACAACATCTCTGCGGTGTACCTCTCCGCCAACCCCGTTCATCATTGCCGGACTAAACACATCGAGCTGGACATTCACTTTGTGCGCGAGGAGGTGGCTCTTGGACGTATGCGGGTCCTCCGTGTGCCAACTACTCAGCAGTTCGCCGATGTGATGACTAAGGGACTGCCGACTTCTACCTTCGAGGACTTCCGTTCCAGTCTCTGCGTCACTGGCGCCGCTTCGACTGCGGGGGGTGTTGAGTATATTGTGTACGTGTATATTTGTGTGTAAGGCCCACCTCCTGTTTCCTTGTATAGTTGAGGTTGTGGCCCACCTATGTACTTATATATACGTGCCTGGTGCACCGATCAATACATCGAGATCAATACATCGAGGTTTTGTATTGGCTAGGTTAGCTAATATATCTATGTACCCCTACCCCTTGTAACCGTGAGTTGATCAAAGCAATAAAGTAAACACCACGCACGATACTTTTCTTTTCGATAAAGGACATTTCGTTGAATTGATATATCGAGGTGATACAATCGCATCTAAAGAATGCTCGGCCTCTGCATAACTCGATGCACACAGCCAAGAAGTCCAACCGACCCAAAAAATAAAAACGTTTTACCACTTTAAAAGATAAATAAGTCCAGCCTATGATGTGGCAGATCCTATTCGGATTAGGATGGTCGATGCTTTGGCCGTTCTCGCCGTTCCTGTTCAACATGGTGGTCGATGCTCTGGCCGCCATCCTGGACAAAGCCAAGGGTGCCAGCCATATTCACGGCATTGCCCCCCACCTAGTCGGAGGGGGAGGGGTCTCCCTCCTTCAATACGCGGATGACACCATAATAATGGTTGAAGGTTCTACTCAGGACGTGGCTAACCTGAAGTTCCTCCTCCTGTGCTTCCAGCAGATGTCGGGCCTAACGATCAACTTCGGTAAGAGCGAAGTGATGGTTCTTGGTTACTCTCCGGTGGAAGCTCAGGCTATCCTTGACCGACTTAACTGTCGGCTGGGTTCTTTCCCCACAAACTACCTGGGGATCCCCATTAGTGATTCGCGCCTCACCGTGGCGGACCTCCGCCCCATGGTGACCCGTATGCAACATCGCGTCGAGCCTTGGAAAGGGCGCTGGCTATCGAAGGCTGCGCGTGTGATTCTGATCAACTCCTCTCTCGCCAGCCTTCTTTGGTACCTCATGAGCTTTTATAGCCTCCATGAAACACTGCACACGGAAATTGCCAAGTACCAATCCAGGTTCTACTGGGCTGGCGAGGATGACAGACAGAAGTGCCATATGGTCAGTTGGCCGGACATATGTAAACCCAAGGACCAGGGGGGGTCTGGGGATTTTGTCCTCCCGACGCATGAACATCACCCTCCTGACCCGGTGGCTATGGCGTATTGCTAATGGTGACGGAGGGCTTTGGCTCACCATCATCCGGAACAAGTACCTCCGTGGATAGCCTCTGGCTTTCTGTCAGCGTTCGGGCGGATCCCAGTTTTGGAAGGCCGTCATTCAGCTGCTCCCTGTGCTTCGCATTGGCACGTCCATCTCGGTTGGGTCTGGGTCCGCGACCCTGTTCTGGTTTGATCGGTGGATCGGCGACACCCCTCTGGCCGCCCGCTTTTCCGAGCTCTTCGCCATTGCTGTTGACCCTCGGGTCTCTGTTGAGATGGCCCTTATTGACTTAGGGCACCTCGCGTTTCGCCGCCCTTTTGGCCCGCCCGAAGTGGCCTCCTGGGATGCCCTCCTCGAGGACATCGCCCTTCTCCCGATGAGCGTCACCGACACCCCAGACGCCATCTCTTGGCGCCTAGAATCTTCCGGACGCTTCTCTACTAAGTCCCTATACACGGCCATCGCGCCTTCGCCTGCCCCCGAGCCCTTCAGTTTGATCTGGGATATCTGCCTGCCACTGAAGATTAGGATCTTCCTTTGGCAATGGATCCGTGGACGCTTCCCCTCCGGAGTCGAAGTCCTCAAGCGTAACGGACCTGGAGATGGGCTTTGCCCCCTGTGCGGCACGGTGGAGGACGCTAACCACATCTTCTTCGCGTGCTCCACGGCCCAGTTTCTTTGGTCCAGTTTCCGCGAGACGGTTGGTGGACAGTGGTGCAATTTCAATTTCCCCGACCTTCTCGCAGAGATCCATGCCTCCCCCCTCGCTACCGACATATCCGTTGGCTCTGCGTAGGGGTCCTCGCCTGGACGCTGTGGACTGTCCGCAATAAGCTTGTCGTCCAAAAGGTCACTCTCAGACGTGCTACTGACGGCATTTTTAAAATGTGTGGGTACCTGCCGCTTTGGCGGCCGCTTAGCCGCCCTCAGGATCGGGACGTCATCAACACCCTCCTCGCCGACCTTCGATCGCTCGCCTTCCGCCTGGCGCCACCGCTTCCGCCCCCCCCCCCCCCCCCCCCGGAGCCCGACTAGATGCAGTCATTTATTTCTGTTCTAGGGCTTGTTGAGCTGTGCCCTCAGCATTAACCCTTATGGATCCTGTGTTTTGTGTGAACTTGGTGTGTGTGTGTGTGTGTGTGTGTGTGTGTGTTTGAACCTCTGTGGATTGTTGGCTTGGGCATGTGCTTTATAATATAAAAGCGGGGCAAAAGCTTTTTTCGGTATTCGGAGATCACACCGCCATCCATGAGGGGAGGAAACCTCCCTAGCCGTACGCTCCAGCCGCGTAGACGCCATCATAAAATGATCCCTATCCTCCGGCCTCTGCAGGATAGACCAAGTACGGAGCCATCGCGTACATACATGAATAACCTGCATAGGAGTGAAACACATTTTTTTATTAAAAACCACATCATTCCTGGTAAGCCACAATGCCCAGCATAAAGCAGCCGCCCCCACAAGAATATGTGCAGAAAATTGTTTATCAATACCCCTCAACCAATTGCCAAACATGTTACGAGCACTACGTGGTGGGTATAAATTTGAAGCTAGTTGAACTATGGCCCAAACCGCCCGAGCGAACTTACACTCAAAGAATAAGTGCTTAATAGACTCGTCATGTTGGCAAAAGACACACACCTTGGTGCCTTGCCAGTTGGGTCGTGCCAGATTATCTCTAGTTAAGATGACCCCTTTGTTTAGGAACCAGAGAAATATCTTCACTCTTAGAGGAATTTTAAGCTTTCATATGTGCCTGTTTTCAACTGCAACATTACAATGAATCATTACATCATACATGGATTTGACTGTTACCACGCACGATACTTGCGTGTGGCTATCCACCAATCGAGTCGCGTGCGTACGTGTGGTCCAGCCAGCCGAATCGATTGGCCATAGCTGTTGTGTACGTACGAGTTAGTTGGAGGCTTGCTTTGTACTACGAGTGTGCTCGGCGTAAAAGCAATTCGTCGAGTTCGTCAGCGAGCTTTGTTTGTGATCGTCATTCGTTGTAGGTCGTATCATCGTCGCCGGAAATACTCGACGTCACGACTGGGCCAACATTTTCTGTTGAGCTATAAATGGCAAATATTGTCGACCCATGGATCTTATTTACTTTTCTGCTGTCAGTTAAGCGACTGACAAAGGAATCAGCATTAGCATGCATTAGTCCAATTATTCATGTTCCAATCAAACAGCTTGCATTCTTCATATTCCAGCCGGCTTTCGCAGTGATTCATTAGCAGTCTGGTGTATGCTAGTTTTGACTTTTTATGCCAACTGATGGTATCCTAAGTTTTTTGTTTTTTGAAAAAGGAGGATATACTCCCGGCCACTGCATCTGGACGATGCAATGCAGCCATTTTATTAATTATTCACAAGGACATTACAAAGTAATACATTGGTAAGCCTGAAGCCACCATCTTGACAACAATTGTTGCTACTCCTATCCCCTTGATGAAGGAGTGCCGAATGCCCGAGCCTAATACCAAGCAGACATCGCATCAACTCCTAACATCTAAAGCCGGATGCCCCAACCAATACACAATGCCGGAACTGGGTCACACACCTGTCTAGAGCAGTATCATAAGCCGCCGCCACCACCTTCAACCGCTGATTCATCTCCAGAGCAGGTACTGACGCACCAACCTTGCTAGGCCTGCCGTTGACGCCACCATGGCGTCAGGCAACGCCACCATCTTGCGCGTGTCCATCCACACGCGCCCATCACCGAAACTCCGCAGCGCCATACTACCGTGATCCACCGTCGGCCTTGCGGTAGATGTAACACCGCTCCTCCTCTTGTCACCTCCAGCCATCACTTGCTCCAAAACGATGCCCTCAGGAGGGGAAGCGATACTGAGAACGCCATCATCGTCCGATCCGGAAGACCCAGATCTAGGGTTTTCCCTCGGAGCATCCTGAGCCTGGTGACGCAAACTGCAACGACGATGCCTCGACAAGGAAGCGACATCAAAGACGCCGCCATCGTCCGCCATGACCATAATCGACGCAATTTTCATCGGCAGTTGTGCCACCGGGCGTGCACCGCCGGCGTCGCTGCTCCCTTCAGGCGGAGCAAACTCCAAAACAATGCCCTAAAGAGGGGCTACGACACAAAAGCACCGCCATCGCTCGATCCCAAGGAGATCTAGGGTTTCCCCCGGAGTTGTCCGCGCTAACAAGGACCAGACAAGGAAAGAATTTCGCAGATCCGCTCAGCTGCCGATGTGTCGCACCCACTACCGTGTCGACCACGACCCGGAGACCAAGCCCACACCTGGGCATAGATCCGGTCATGCCGCCGCCGATCTGGTCATGCCGCCGCCGTCCCTGGCGACCGCGACACACCAGATGGAGATCCAGATCGAGATCAAGACGACCCCAACTGAACCCCGCCACCAGCGCTGCCGCGACGCGCCACCGCCTCCTAGCAAAGAAGCCGCCGAGTCCAGCCGTCCCCGCCACCGGGAATCCAACCGGACGCCGCGCCCCTCGCCGCCGCACAGCCGACCCGCGCCGCTGCCACGATGACCAGGGGAAGGAGGGAGAGACCATGCCGCCGCCCGCACTGCACGGTCTTTGCCCAGCGGACGCACTCCGGCGGCGGCGAGGGGGAGGAAGCGTTGGAGAGGAGCGAGTCGCAGGTGGCCGATCTAGGGCTCCCGTGACGCGGGCGGGGCGCGTCACCGGAGCGGGGAGGGCCTCTTGTATTTAATGTGGGCTAGGCTTGTGCCTCTCTACCTGATCCCGATGGCGTTGCAGTACTCGTGATTTACATTAGGAATCTGATCCAGGGTCTAGGCCCTACCCTGCCCATGCTTTACTGAAAGAAAAAGGAAAGCAGGAATTCCATCTTTGTTCTTTAGGTACTTTGTTGAAGCCCCAAGCAACGAATTAACCACCAGCTATGGATGGATGGATGCTTTGGCAAAAGCAAAGCCAACCACAAGCCTGCACTGGATATCAGACAAGTAAGCCACAATTGCATTCCTGCATATCCCCATCCATTCGTTCGTTCACTGATCCTCCTGCATATCACCTGACATCAACATCTTTCATTTCTTCTGGCCTGCAACTGCAAATTTAGGTACTATACTACTAATCCTATATACTTCATATATCTTATTACTTATGTTAATTGCTCGCTTGCTGTATATTAATTATGAGACGACTGACAATGTTTGTTCATGCACAAACATAACTAATTCCTGTTGTGCTCTTCTTGTGACTAGCTAGGTGGTAACAGCTAGCAACATATATAATTCGTTTGGCGGTGCAGATCGATGGGTTAGATTCACATCTGGAGCTTGAGCTCTTTCCCTGGCGCGCCTTCATTGAAATATATCAGTCATCATGCCGCGAAAGGTATTTGTCTGGGTACATTATTAGTATTACACATGCATGCTGTTCTCGCAATCTAGACTAGTTCTTCTCTCACATGTATTGGATTGGATCTTGAAAAAGAAAATGTTACTCTGGTTCAGGATTTAACAAGAACAACTCCAGTGAGTCATGTTAATTAGCTACAAAGTTGTGCACTGTATTGTATTGGTTTGATCCACCGAGTCATTGTCATCTGATCCACATTTAAGTTTTCCAATTAGATACATAGCCTATCAGCAGTAGCGAACTGAGGATCCGATTCTTGTTGGGTTTTATTCAAGAGCTAGCTAGCTAGCTGCTAGGGGACGGTAATCCAGATTTATTTCTTCCACTGTTGCATTAACATTTTTTTAGAACATAGACGCCAGGGACGTCCGGCTTTAAATTAATAAAGCCCACAGCATAGGCAGCGTATCACAACCAGCGGACCAACACACGACACCAGACATACAACGAGCAGGTCTAGGAAACAGTAGCCAGAATAGGAATAGAGTGCGTTACAAGGCGCGACCGGCCTAGCGGAACGAGCGCGCAGGCTCGGCTGAAACTACAACCAAAAGGGGCTGCCCATCCCTATGCGGCAGCAGACGGCGCAGACGACGGAGCATGGGACTCGGAGTAGACTGAGCGAAGACGACATAGAGCTTGGCGATGAAGATCAGAGTCCTGTTGTCTTTCCAGCGGTGCCCATTGCTGCAAGAACACGATGCGTTTGAAGATAACGTCAGCGGGATGCGAGGGAAACACACCCTCAATAGTAAACTTGTTGCGAATATGCCAGATAGCCCATAACATGGCCGCCGCACTAGTCCACATGACCCGACGAGCCGGGCCTTGAACCAACGACAAGTAAGACATTAGCGCAGATCGGGAACGTGGATCCCAATCCACCCCCACGGCCTCACGGACCGCGCTCCAGGCAAATCGCGCCAAGGAGCACCGGAAGAAAGCGTGGTCGGCATCTTCCGGAACCCCACACAAAGCACACGGGCCGGAGGCAGGGCCGTTGCGCTTGGCAAGGTTGATAGAGGTAGGAAGGCGATCTTGGCAAAGTTGCCAGAGGAAGACCTTGATCTTGAGAGGGATTTTAGCCTTCCAAAGCCCCAAGGCAGCCGAAGGGACCTGGCCGCGGGTTAACTCTCGGTACAAGGAATTGACAGAGAATTTGCCAGAGCCCGAAAGTCTCCAGGAGACCGAGTCCGCGGAGTCCGACAGTCGAACATCCGCAATCAAAGCCCGTAGGCGATCCCAATCCGCCCTCTCCGTCCCCGATAATTAACATAGCAGCATACTAGCCCATCGCTGCCACCTGCTGATCAAAACACACCACGATGCTTCCCCCCCCCCCCCCCCAAACACAGGCGCCGGCTCCGTCCCTTGGCCCCTGCCCCGCCTCCAATGCTGCTGCTGGGTGCCCCGTCGTGCACCGCCGCCCCGCCAGCGTTGACCTCGTCCCCCGTCCAGGTAACGCCTTTCGCTCTCGCGTCGTCGCTTCCTTCCTCTCCGGGTCCCTTTTGACGCCATGGAATTCCCATCCTTGTCGGCGCCGGGCACCGTGTGGGTCGTGGTGCCGTTCGTCGCCGACTGCTTTTCTTGCGACGGCGTCGCCTCCCTCCTTTCCTACTTTTTCTGTTCGTCGTTCGAGCAGCTGCAGGCGGTCCAAGTTCGGCCGCGTGTGTTCTCGGTCCGCGTTCCTAGCGATGCTGTTGCGAAGTTCCTGGTCACCGTCTCGCCGGGGCTCCTCGTCGCCGTCAACCTTTGCCTCCATGCCTCGCTCCAGGATGCCGATGCTGACGTGGCGTCGTCCAGTAAATGCGCAGCCCGTGTGCGGCGCCTTTTGCACCAGTCCGGTGTAAAAGCGGCCAACGCCCCCCGTCGCAGTCGGCTTAAACCGCTGTCCATTCGTTGCCCTGTCCGCACGGCGCAGCAGGAGCCCCCGCTCCTCCCCCTGCCCACGCCGCTAACCTCTCCCCCCAGCTGCGATTGGTCGGGTCCGGACAACGATGTCGCTGTCACGCTCCTGTCTAGGGACGATCCCATCCATCCTGTCGCTCACGTGGGTGACACCGCGTGCGCCGTGGGTGCGGGCGGTAGTGCTGCGCCCTGCTCGGGAGCGGGTGCCTACATTACTCCTTTCGAACCTGTCTCACCCAACGCCATCACTGCTGCGGCTGTGGAGGCCAGTCCTTACATGCAGGCTCTCGTTTCCCCAGCTGCCCCCCATAAACACAACCAGCCTCGTCCCCCGCAGCCGCCGCTCTCTCTCGACGGCTGCTTTCGCTGCCTTTCTACCCGCCACTTCGTTAGGGATTGCCATGACCCCGTCCGGTGCCGTCGGTGCCGGGTGTCCGGCCACCGTGCTTCCGCTCCCCGTTGTGCCATGGCCCCCAAGCACAGCGCTGCCGCCTCCCACCCGCTCGCGTCCGGCCCTAGCCGCGCCGCACCACACCCCCTCCACCTCCTCCTCCCGGTCGTCGTCAGCCCACTCCCTACCTGCGGGCCCGCCCTTCAGCTTCCGCTAGCCGTGCCGCGTCCATCCAGTCCAGGCGACTGGAGGTGAGGGAGTCGAGCTCGGCCCCCGCTGCAGTGACATGCGCTGGAGGCTTGGCTCCTGGATCCGGCGGGTCGACTTCCCCTCTATCACCACCCTGCCCTCGCGACATCTCCATCACGGGGGTGGTCAGTTCGCCGCCGTCGTCGCCGCCGGTGGGACTAGAGGACCGCGGGCCCCTGACGCGCCCGCTCCGACGCCTGCTTCGGTCATCCCTCTCGAGCTCCTGGCGTTTCGCGACCACGACTCCTCCTCCTCCGAGTCCCGGGTCTCTCTGCGCTCCGGTTTCTCCGTGTCGTCGGGAAAATCCATCCCGTCCGTGACTCGGAATGCCCGGACGCCTTGGAGGTTTTCATGCCAGAGGGCGACTACGCGGCGGCCCAGCGCCTTGCCGTTGTGGTCATCGTCCCCCCCCAACGCCTTCCATAACGACACGCTTGCAGTGCAGGCTGCTGTCCTTGACAACGTCGGCCATCTCCTCCCGGAGGTCGTTCCGTCGTCGGTCGGGGCCATGTATCTCCGGTTCGCGACCCGGGAGGACCGGGATGAGGCTCTCCGCCGCCAACCCTTCCAGCACGAGGGCGCCCCGCATCGACCTCTTCGCGGAGGAGGCCTACGACCTTGTCACTCCCCGCCTCGACGTGTGCACGGTGCTGGCCGCCACCGGTTTCCATGCGGAGTTCATCACCCCCGTTTGCATCCCCGCCATGTTCTCCGGGTTCGGCAAGGTGCTTGAGGTGGACCCTCTGGTGCTGTCCGGCCGTGAGCTCGCCACGGTGTGGGCAGTCATCCTGCTGCAAAACCCCCGGCGCATCCCCTGTGATGTTTGGCCCCTTGGTGGACGGTGGGGGACTCGCATTGTCGCGGTCCATCCCGTCTGCGCCTGGAGCCGGTACGATTCCTTCTCAGCCGACGGGACCTACATCCCTTTTTTCGTTGAGCCGCCACCCCCTTTCGCCCACAATCGGGCCGTCCTCCTGGGCCAGCCGGTGGGATCCCGTGCTGGCAGGGGCGCTGCCGGGCCTGGGGGGTGCGGGGGCCCGGGTTCCAGCTGGCCTCCATGCTGCGACTCTTGGGTGCCCCCCCTCTCCAACGCAGTTCGCCCCTGCGTCTCCCGGCTCCCCCTATGGAGGAGGGTGCCTCGCCGCTCCACAGCGGTGGTGCGGTGGCGCCTCTCCCCGAGTGGCGTCGGAGCGCCAGGATCGCCAGGGACGAACCTTCCAAGTGGATCGGCATGGAAAAGAAGGCAATGCCACTTCGTGCACTTCGCGATGCTCTCTCTGGCTGCTCCCCGCTCCCCAAGTCCAAGATGGCCAAAGGCAAGATGCTGGACGCGGTTCTCAAGCCGTTGGACGCCGCGGAGGCGGCGGCCGTGCGTTCTGCAGCGATGATTCCCTCCGCCCCGGCGATGACTAGTGTCGATGTGTAAGGGCTCTCTATGCGCCCAGGTGTTCCGCGCGAGTCGCGCCACCCCTCCTTTCCCCCTCGGGTGTCCTAGGGTTTCGTTTGCGGATATCTACAGCGTTTGTGCTGTCCGCGGGTGTCGTGTGCGTCTGTTTCCTCTCCTGGGCGTGGTGTTCGGGATGTGGTTCTCCCTCGTTCTCGCTGGAGTCCATGCATGTAATGGATAGTGCCTCGTGTGTCAAGTTCTCACTCCTGTGTTGGAATGTGCAGGGGCTGGGGGACAGGGATAAGTGTGACGTTGTTAGAAACTCTATCAACGCCGTCAGCCCCATCATTGCCTGCATCCAGGAGAGCAAGTTGGGCGATCTCCCCCTCTCAAAGCGCGTTCGTTCCTGCCAGCTCGCCTCGAGTCCTATGTCTGCAAACATGCCGATGGTAGTTGAGGTGGGATTGTCACGGCTTGGGACCCCCGCGTCTTGTCTCTGGCCTCCTCTTCGTCCTCCCGCTTCACTCTGACCGCCTCCCTCCTCTCCACTACGACCGCCCTCTCCTTCTCGATCACCAATGTCTACGCCCCCTCGGATCACGCCCTCACGACGGAATTCGTCGACAACCTCCAGGCGGTCGCCCGGGGCATCTCCGGCCCCTGGATGGTGCTTGGAGATTTCAACTTGATCCGTTTCCCCCACGAGAAGAACAACGATCGGTTTGATGCCCCTCGTGCTGCGGTTTTTAACTCTCTCATCAACAGCCTTGCGCTGCATGAGCTCGCTCTATCTGACAGTATTTTCACCTGGACAAATAAGCGCAACCCGCCCACGCTCGCTCGCTTAGACCACGTCTTCTTCGACTCGGCCTGGGACATAGCCTTCCCGGACTCGTCCCTGTCCTCCCGCCCGCGCCCCACCTCAGACCACGCCCCCCTGGTCGTGGACGCGCTAACCAAAATTCCATCCTCTCTGTGTTTTTTCTTTGAGAACGCTTGGCTCCGCGATCCTCAGTTCCTCCCGTCTACCCTTCCTTCCTGGTCGAACGCTGGTCTCGGGCGATGCGCAGTGGGCTGCTTGGCAGCTCGCAAGAAGAGGTATAGGGCTGCGGCCAAGGTTTGGAAGAGGCAACACAAGTTCATTCCTACTTTCGATAATGACTGCAAATTCTTCATTGACTTGGTTGATTTTTGGGAGGAATGCCGCGCTTTATCTGTGGATGAAATTCAGCTCCGTCATGACTCGCGGCTGGCGCTGGAGGCCTCGATCAAGCGCCAGAGTGTGTATTGGAAACAGCGCGGCAAATGACGCGCCGTCTACGAGGGGGACGAGAACACCGGCTTCTTCCACACGAGCGCCTCCCAGCGACGGCGCTCCAACGCTATCCGGGCCTTGGACGTGGACGGGGCTATCATCCTCGACCATGCAGGGAAGGCGGTGGCCCTGCTCTCCTTCTACTCTGAGCTCCTGGGAAGGGCGCGTCCGTCAGTTTGGCGCTTCGACCTGCCGGCCCTGTATCGCGACGCCGCTCGCGTGGACGGGGCTGCCCTGAATCGGCGTTTTCGGCTGGCGAGATCAAAGAGGCGGCTGCTCTGCTGGACCGATCGAGCGCGCCTGGGCCAGACGGCCTCGGCCCTGCGTTCTACCGGGCGGCCTAGGGCGTCTTCTACGGGGACCTGCAGCGGCTGTTCGATGCTGTCCACGATGGGTCGGCGAACCTCGACGCGATCAACCGGGCCTACATTGCCCTCCTGCCCAAAGGCGCGGGGATGCCAACGCCGGCTGCCTTCCGTCCGGTCTCTCTTCAGAATGCGGATGTCAAAAATCTCTGCCGCGGCCTCACCTCACGGTTGCAGCAACAGATCGGGACCATCATCGACCGCGATCAGTCCGGGTTCCTGGCTGGTCGAAGCATCTCCGAAAACTTTATTTGCGCCGCGGAGGTCATCTAGTGCTGCCACAGGCATCGCGCCCCCACGCTCGTCTTCAAGATTGACTTCGCCAAGGCATTTGACTCTGTAGACTGGGGTGCGCTGTGCCGCATCCTCGAGGTGCAAGGGTTCCCTGACCAATGGTGCTCTTGGCTGGACTTGATCTTCCGGTCCTCCCGATCGGCGGTGCTTCTGAATGGCGTACCAGGAAAATGGTTCACGGTGCGCCGGGGGTTCGTCAAGGGGACCCGGGCTCGCCCTACCTCTTCCTCATCGTCGCCGACGTGCTGCAGCAGATGATCCGGCAAGACGGTGGGCTTTTCCACCCTCTGGTGGACGGAGAGCCGCCTCTGGTGCTGCAATACGCAGACGATACGCTGGTTATTCTCAAGGCGGACGCCCGCCTTCGACGGATCCTCGACGACTTCGCGGCCGCTACGGGGCTCTCCATCAACTTCTCCAAGAGCACGCTTGTCCCCATGCATGTGCCGGCAGAGGTGCTGGACATAACCGTCGGCGCCCTTGGCTGTGATGTCCAAGGGTTCCTGCAGGCCTACCTCGGGCTCCCGCTCTCGTGGGAGAAACTCTGCTTCGCGGATTTTCTCCCCATGATCTCCAAAGTCGACAAGTACCTGTCGGGTTGGCGGGCGCGCCTCCTCTCCCCTGCCGGGCGGCTCGTCCTCATCAATGCCGTTCTAGATGCTCTTCCCACGTACGCTATGGCGGCAATGTTGCTCCCTCCGGTGGTGATCAAGGCCCTGGACTCGCTTCGCCGCGCCTTCCTTTGGAACACGGCTGAACGTGCCTCTGGCGCTCAATGCCTGGTGGCCTGGAAAGATCAGGTGGTGCAGACCCTGAGCCTCAAACAAATTATTCTATTGGGATGTATGCAGCTCCTTTCCATTCTATGGCCAAAAAATGGGATGCCAATAGATACAGTGTTACATATTGATTCTTCGGTCTGTCATGTTCAAGCAGAACTTCATCAAGCATATGCTACTATAATGGACATAAGGTTTCTTCAGACCTTGGTTTTAGAGAGTAATGTTGAATTCTGTTGGAAGAGTACTAGGGCCCATTTGAAGCTATGTGTCCCAGCTTGTAGCAACAAAGTTGAGGAGCGAAGCAATAAGGAGAAGACCGCCATTGGTAGTAGTGCACCGCAGATAATGGGTCCTCCTCGACCGAAGTCATTAATACCCAATGCTTATACCACGTACATGGATGTCATTGCTGACAACATGACTGTTGACGATGGCTATAATAGTGCACCGCAGTTTCAACCATTGGGCTCCCATGTGGAGATTGTTGACGGATTTAGTTTCACTAGAATGGAGAGCACACGTGGAATGAAGGCTATCATCTTTGTGATGGACAAGGCCGAGTCGTTGCATGTGCATGACAATTCTTCCATCACCACTGTCATCCCTGGCCATATGATGTCCATAGAAGGGCAGATACTTAGATGGAAACATTTGAAATGTTGTCATGTGGTGAGATGCCCCAAGATGCATACGGTCTTCAATTCTATCTATGGATACGTCAGATTTACAGAACTGGTGAACTTTTGGGCGGCTGATCTCCGGATGATCCATTGCATTTGGAGCAAAGAGCGGACAATCAATGTTGAAGATAATCGCTCCTTTGCGAAACTGCAGAGCATACACCTATTCTCCTGCCCGAGGCTCACATTTGTCCTCGTGATGTCGGTGCTATACACCTTGAGAAGCTTGGAGACACTTCACATTTCTTTTTGTGGTGATGTGAGGAAAGTGTTCCCCGTGGAGCCAGAGATTCTGACAAGAATAGCTACATACCATAAAGGTGTATTGGAACTCCCAAACCTGAAGCATATCTACTTGCATCAGCTCTTCAAGCTGCAACATATATGTGAAGCCAAGATGTTTGCTCCCAAGCTGGAGACCATCACGGTCAGGGGATGCTGGGGTCTGAGGCGGCTCCCGGCCGTCAGCCCAAACAGCCGTCCAGTTGTGGACTGCGAGAAGGACTGGTGGGAGAAGCTGGAGTGGGACGGGCTGGAGGCCGGCCATGACCCTTCCCTCTTCGAGGCACGTCACTCGGCATACTACAAGAAGCGTTTGCCTAGAGTCTCGGTTCTATGGTGAGCCGACAAGACACTATTCAGGTACACACACACAATCACGTTCTCTCTTATTTTCGATATTGTGTCATGCCTCTGGGTGATACACATAATATATGGATGGTACACACACAATAGAGACTCTGGGTGATTAAGTACTCTGTTACGTATGACCTGAATAACTACAGATAAATTGCACACACATATATGTAGAGCAACAACCAAGTTAATCCCTCCCCCTTCTGTGTACCAAATTGCTTGCTTCATCAATTAATTAGTTGTATCATGATTATCTGTGTTGTACAGGTTTTGTTGCAAGACGACGATGACCCCTTTGCTGGTGTCGACTGCTCCTGTTGCCGCAATGTTTCAGGTCCTTGCTTCCCAGATTGTGGTTGTGTGTTTTCTCAAGAATAAATCAGCGCTGGTTTGATGTTGCGTGTGTGTCTGCACGCACCTGCTTATTTATTTTCCTATGAGGAATGATGCGATGTAACATATGTGTGTGATTTGTTTGGTTTGTGGTTATGTTTTTTTTCTCTTGTAATAAGGAGTTGTTGTGGGTGTGGTGTGTCTACCACGGTCACACAACCCCATTGGTTGGTGTGATGAGAGTGCTGCTTGCCAAAGACAGACTGTGAAACAACAAATCTAATTCGCGTGTGATTGAGTGTATTTTTCTTGAGGTAATCAACCAAGAATTTGTTTATTTGGGTTCATCGTTCAGCACCATGCATGTGCTTTGCTGCTGTACTACGTATGCATTGGGAGGGGAGGTTTTTTTTTTGAATGCCATTGGGAGGGGAGGTTTTAGTTGCCAAGTCTCATAGCTGCAACCAACTGATGACATGTTAGGGACCTTCCCTATGCGCACTCATACGTGGGCTTGGCAGCGTACTCGTACATGGGCCGGCCCGGCTATACACAAGCAACTGCTGTCGACTACAAGTACCTGAAGGAGAAGCAGCGAACGGGTCATCCGGGCTTGGATCACGAAACGGCAACGGCGGTTTCCCTCTTCCCCTACCTCCTGTTCTTCCCCTACCTCCCTCCTCAATTCCCTTGTACTCAAGCTTGATTCCCTGTAATGGAGTGATTCACGAGTTGGATCCTAACATGACATGCGTTGATTTTCATAGCCATGGTAGGAGTGTAGCAGATCCTAAGTAGTTTTGCTTCTAAAAGCCTTTGCCATACTAAGTATGTACGTAGTATCCTCTCACCAAAGAAAACATGTCAGTATCCAGTGGCTTAATTCCGTATTAAAACCAGGGATGGAGCTCACCTTCAACCGCTGGTGTCAGTTGACACCAGTGTTGTTCTGTTCGACGTTTAGAGATTCAAATATGGACTACGTACTCGTCCATATTCGTCCGTGTTAGAGTTGTGTCGGATATTATTGTACAAGTTAGGTTACAGTTGGACTTGGTTTTGAACAGTGTGTAGACAGGGTAGGAGTTGTGTCCTAATATGACACTTGTATCCTAGGCCTCTCGTATATATCGGGGGTAGACACAGGATGTAACCTATGCCAACATAATAGCACAGGCACGCGGGGGAGCCGGCGGCGTGTGCCGGCGCCCAGGCGGCCGGGGTGCGGTATTGTGACGGTGTCATGGGGAGGAGCGCCCGTAGTCATGCCCCGGGGATGTAGCCATATCGGTGAACCTCGTTAACAAATCTCGGTGTCGTGCCTCGTGTGATTGCTTGGTCCTCGGTAGATCGACGGAGTGCCTCGGATTATTCTAACAAGTGGTATCATGAGCAAGGTTACGATGAGGTTGCGGATTCGTTGATTTAGAGGATGGATCGTGGTCGAGCTCGGCGCAAAGACGATGTGCGGAAGTGATTGTTCTGTGGAGGTCGTACGGTGCGCTGTCGACGAGATCGGGTAGAAGCAATCGGGAATCGTGCGGAGCAACGTACAGGCGCATGAGTGCAGCGGCTGGAGTCTCGGACGGAAATAGCGGCTGCAAAATCGTACTCGAGGTCATCTCGGCGGGAAGCGATGGGCAGCGGTGGCCGCGAGCAGGCAACCCTAGTCAGCGCAACGGGCGAGATCGGATCGATCGGATCCGAGGCAGCGTGCAGGCGGCGCGTCGTACACGGGGAGGGCCGCCAGAGGCTAAGGCCGCAGTGCGGCGCACGGCTGGTCTAGCTGGGGCTGGCCTGTGTGAGGCCGAGACGGGCTGAAAGCCGTATGAGTCCGCGTGGCTGGAGGCTGATGTCCAACCTGGGATGTGTGGCGAGGTACGAGAAGGTGCGGTGCCTGTGTTGCTGTGCATACAGATACACGTGAGATTTGTTTGAAAAAAGAACCTGCACTAAGGTATGTACGTGGCTTTGGGATGCAACATGATTAAAGAAAAGGAGTGTTGGGAGTTTATGGTGATATGCTTGGTGTACCCATGGAGACTACCAGGAAATCCAGTTTTTGTTTTGGAAGTGTTGCAAATTGCGCACGGGATTTTACCGTAAGGTTGGCAGGGTGGTGACATGCGTATAAGGCTCGGAGGAGTCTGAAGCGTGTCGTGACAGGATCATGCATACGCAGGGCGTCAAGGCAATGCACAGAGATGTGCAGACACGACGCAGGGTGGAGCATGGTTGCAGTCGGATAATTTCGGCTGGGTCGGACTGGACTGTCTGACAGATCGACGGATATGTTGGTCAAAGCAGAAGACGGCGGTGATTTCAGCGACGACGACATAGGAGCATGATGCTGATGGTGGCCAACTTCTGGGGCGTGGAAACACGTGGTGCAGACTTGAGGGCTTGTGCAGCTTCGACAAGACAATGACGCAGGATTGATTCAAGGTTGTGTACACATGAGAGCTTGAAGTCGACAGGGCGTGGGGGTGGCTTGTACAACCACCATGGAGTCATGTTGAAGGTGGAGCTGGAGTCTGACGGATGACTACACTCTATGCTGATGGAGGGGCTACGGCGTAAGTTAACGGAGAGTCGAAGCCTATTTCAGGGGGTAAAGCGAGAGACACGTGGATCGGACTGGGCGCCAGTGGTCTGATGGAGGCGTGATACTCGGCATCGGTTGGTGATGATCGATGGTTCTCTGCAGTGGGGGTTGAGGCAGTGGGGGCTAGCTACCCGGGAGACTCGACCAGGACAGCAGAGGCTCGACGCGGCGATAGCGGCGAGGCGTGCAGTAAGCACGGGACATAACGACAGGCCAAGGCACTGGTGGTCAGACATGTGGTCAGATAAATTGTGCAGGGGGTGCTGAAGCAGTGTTGATGAGTACCAGATTGAAGTTGGTGACTGGGTCTATCGATGCTAGTTGATGGACAGGAGTTGACCATGGAAGAATCCGAGAAAGTGGCGGAAAGTCTGAAATTCTCAAAAGCTGAGAGAGTACATGGCCGTATATTCTACGGTGTTCAGTGCACATGGCAAAGTGCAGATGACAAGGCAGAAGGAGGCGGAGTGCTATAGCGGTGGGACATGTCAGAGACTATCTGGAAGAAGGGTGAGACAACTACGAATTTTGACTCAGGGTGACACAGGGCAACGGTGAAATTCCTTCAAGTTTCAGATAGACAGTCATGAAAGAGCGGTGATGTTGAGTTCAGGTAACTCTTATATGTGGCGTTTAATATGTGAGTTGTTCACTTTCACGCAGACAGTGGTCGGTGTGTGATGGCGTTGAATGGATACTCGGAAGTTGGGAGTACAAAATAGAGTAATGGGGAACTTAATTTTGCTCAAGTATTGACTGTAAAGAAGACGAGAAGAAACTTCAGTTGCAGGTGGAGTCACATAGAGTCTGGGAGTAGCAGCGGTGCTCATGGTGTATCTCAAGTCCAATGTACATGGAGGTTCGACGCACGGATGAATCCAAGGTGGTGGGGAATATTCGCCAAGGTGGAGTTTGTTAGAGTTGTGTCGGATATTATTGTACAAGTTAGGTTACAGTTGGACTTGGTTTTGGACAGTGTGTAGACAGGGTAGGAGTTGTGTCCTAATATGACACTTGTATCCTAGGCCTCTCATATATATCGGGGGTAGACACAGGATGTAACCTATGCCAACATAATAGCACAGGCACGCGGGGGAGCCGGCGGCGTGTGCCGGCGCCCGGGCGGCCGGGGTGCGGTATTGTGACGGTGTCATGGGGAGGAGCGCCCGTAGTCATGCTCCGGGGATGTAGCCATATCGATAAACCTCGTTAACAAATCTCGGTGTCGTGCCTCGTGTGATTGCTTGGTCCTCGGTAGATCGACGGAGTACCTCGGATTATTCTAACAGTCCGGGTTCCTAAATACCAATTCATCCCTGGGCCGCCTAAATCCTCAATTCCCGCACCCAGAACCAAACCCTAACAATCTCAATCTCTCTCATGCCGGGTATTTATTTGGTTCCATTACCCTTGTCATCGTGGTTGATATTTTTGCTTGCTACTGTGTCTGTGATGGGTTCTTGTTCTGAAATCTAAAAATACTCATTTCATGTCCCTTCCAAGATTTTCTTTAAGCAGAACCAACTTAGCTCAAACCAACTTGATTTGACTTTAATTCTAGGTCACGCCAAGTTTTTCTATTTTTATTTAGGAAAACGCTTATTCGCAGCCGGATGCACGCAGCCGGCTGAGCAACCGTCTCGCGTGCCGTCGGATCGCGCGGCACCGGACCGTGCGGACGCGTTCTTTCCAGGTGTGTGGACGCGCGTGCCCCAGGTGATTTTTTTTGCTTCCACCCCCGTTAGCTCGGTGCCCCTGTCTGCTTCCATCGTTTTCCATCCACATCCCCATCTCTAGCTCTGACGACGGCGCAGGCGAGTCCGAGATCCAGGATCGTGGCGGTGGCGGGGGGACTGGATGCTGCCGGGACGACCGGCGGCGAGCATCATCGGGCGGCGCCGAGCATCGTCGGCCATGGCGCTGAGCTACACGGCCCCCCTATTTTTGCGGTGGCGGACGAGAGGTATGGTGGCCTGCAATTCGCAGCATTTTTCTCCCCCGCCTGATTGATCTCCCTTCAGAGCTTAATTCCCAGTAGTTCCCAACGCTGGACAAGTAGATCCGGGCCGAATGCATAGCATAGATTAATTTGGTTTAAGTTGAGCCGTTACTCCCTCCAGGTCCCCAAATTCATCCCCAATTCAGCTAGGTTTTGTTGTGTACATCAGATTAATTTGGTTCCATGTTGTAGCTAGGGTTTATACTTGTGATTTTAGAGGTAGGGGACAAGGTTGTAGTGGTAGGTGATGAGATTTTTAGAGTTGGACATGGAGCTTCGTCTGGCAGCCAGTTCAAGAGTCTGTAGAACATGTAACAAATATTAACACAACATGAGTGTCAAATGACCACGCCTTCTGTTGCATGAAAAACATCTCTCCCAAGGCGTACGAGAGAGTGATCATGGTGAATGAAGTCTGTTCTCTACAACTTACTTGCTGCAAACCACATTTTTAACAATAAACTTGCAAAATGTGATGAATATTGCTGCAAACCACCTATTTAACTATAAACTTCCAAAATACCAGCATACTATGCCAATATACATACTTGAGAATTGAAATAATAATATGGATAATAATCTAGCTAAAAGAGGAGGGTGTACCTAGCTTTGTAGATGGGTCTAGCTGAAAGTGGAGGGTTTATAGTTGAGATTTTAGATGTAGGGGTCAGGGTTGTAGTCGTAGGTGTTGAGATTTTCAGAGTTGGATGACTAGATTTCTCAGTTGTCTAAGTTGTGATGATGCTATCTGGTCAGTAACGATTAGGTTTATGCTGCATTTTTTTGTTTGTTTAGATGCATTTTGTTGTTTAAATTAGGTTGTTTTAGATGAAAGTCAGTGCAACCAGTGTCTTATTGTTTGATTTATTTCTACATATATACAAGATTTTTTCCATCTTATAGTGTTTTTGCTTCATGTAATTTTCTGCAGCTACATGTCAGACGAAGAAGTAATGGAGTCTGGTACTGCATTCAGCCAACGTTTTGAAGCAAAACGTTTGCGTGAAGTTGCGAAGACAAAACTTAATTCCACCAAGAGGAGCTACATAAATGAAACTGGCTTTGGTGATCTGATGACCATTTCACATTTCAAAGCGCCACCTGATCTGATGGAGTGGTTAACTATAAACATTGACACTGAAAAGCGTGAGCTCAGGTATTGCACCCACCTCATTTCTTTTTTCTTCTTTTTTTCTCCTGCATCATGCATGTCTGCAACATATACTTTCTTTTCTTTCTTAGGTTATGTTTTTGTTAGTAACCAATGAATACATTTTTATTTGTGGGTTTTCAGGATGAGTCGGACTAAGGTGATTGTGTTTACTAGAGACATGGTGAAGAAGGTTTTCAATATCCCATCAGGCAACAAACCAGTTGAGCTTTTCAAGAGACACGAGCAGTGTGAGCTATGCAACATTTATCATAAGAATGGCAGGGCTCCAATTGGGCATACAGTGAATGTGCTTCACCGAGCAAGGAATGATGATGGCGATACTATGAAGAGATCATGGGTGCTCTTGGCGCTTGCAACCGTTTTAACTCCAAGCACTGGAAACATGGTGCCCCTAGAGTACTTGAAAAGCCTTGAAGAAATGGACAAGGTTGCTGAATTCGCTTGGGATGAGCATGTTTTAAGTGTTGCAATGAGGGAGGTCAAGAAGTGTCAGGACAAGATAAAATCACAAGCTACTTCTTCATTCTGGGTTGGGGGTTGTTTCCCTATGCTTGCGGTATACTTTCTTTTCTTGTTAGATTGTTTCTATCTATCGCAACATGTCTTTGTTTGTCATAATCACATTTTATCTTTTTTGTGTCTGAGAAATTATTTCTTGTCTTTCTTATTCAGGTTATTTACATGGACCATTTGATATTCCCCCAAGCTGCCATCAATGACTACCAGCTGAATTATTCTCTTCCAAGGGCTTGCTTCGTACATCAGACGGACTTTGATCTTGTATTGGAATTTGACAAGAACAAGCTATCTTTGGGCAAAGCTTCATTCGGGAAGTGTCGTGTAAGTTTTGTGTGTTTTTACCTTCCTCATCCATTGCATTATTGTTTCTTCCCATTTTTGTGTTTTCCTTATTTTATTTCTGTTGTTTGTGTACTAATGGTTTTAATTCTTTTTTGTTTTCTTTTTGACTTTGTGTCATGTAGTTTCGCCCTCTATCAGAGACACCGTACGCAGAATTGCCTGCCGAAGGCCCGGTAGGCAACAGGAGTGAAGTTGATCAAGATCAGCAGGTTTCGGACAGCCCAGATTGTGTTCATACTGAAGATTGTGGGGCTGAAAATGTCAACATTAATGACAACCAAGCTAATGTGGCTGAGGAAGAGAATCCTACGGAAGGTGGTAACAATCCAACGGAACATGGCAAAAGCACAGACAAAGATGTGTGCGGTTCACTGGATGATTGGCTTCAAAACCCAGCACCATTCGGTTATTCCTTATTCTTTTTGTGTTTTTATTTCTGTTCTTTATTTTTATTAAATACCTTTCTATTTGCTTTCTTCTAGTTCCATTATATGTTAAGTTGCTTCAATACTGATGACCATCATTTGTTCCACACATTTTTCAGCTACCACCACATCTGGCTGCAATCTACGACAAGCAAACAAAACGTTATTCTTCAGAGTTAAAAGGGGCTCTAAGCTCTTTTGGGCAAGTGTTGCCAGCAATACATTGCAAGCATTTGGGGCAACTCCTCAAATATGTGGACGCTGCTTCGCGAAGTTATCAGGGAGTAACGGATGTTAGTTTTGATGTGCCACCCCCTCGCAGCAATGATGTAGACAAGTCAGATCATCATGGATGTGCCAACGAAAACTATATCAGGAAAGCCGCAGATGAGCCAACAACAGACAAGGTGGTTGAGCCGGGTGAAGGAGCTCAAAGCAACCATGCAACCGGCATTGATCATGAGTCTAGTGGCGGCAATGTGGTTGAGATGGGCACACGAACTAGTTCTGTTGTCAGTGAGCCCCCTGCACAGTGTTTTGAGAATGCAAGGGAGAAAGTGTCTAGTGGTGAAGATATTGAGCATGGCGACCAATTCATCGAGCGCAATGACTCTGTGCACACTAGCCTAGCTGGAGATTGGAGTGATGCGCCGTCAATGTGCCTGTTCCAAGAGGGCACCGAGGAGTACGATTGGTGGATTAGTGTCCAAAGTCAAGATCCGAACTCCAATGCTCCAAATCATGGCAACACTGCCACAACACCAAAGTCTTGTGGTGTTTTTGATGTCACTCCTCAGGCTGCAATATCAAGAGGAGTAGAAGCTCCTGTGTACGATGTCACACCAATCTCCATGGCTCCATTATCAAGTGGGGCTGCAGGTATGCTCTGCCATGTATATCTTTGAACAAAACTCTCATCGCAACATTTTTCTGTAAAATCATTTTTCTACTTGCTTTTTTTCAGATGGACCATCAAAGCCACAAGAAGAGCCAGTTGTTCTAGTTAGCAGCAGGGAACCAAGCCCCAACCTTGACGAGGAGAAGTTGAAGAGGAAGGATGAGAACAAACTCAAGAGCAAGAAAAGAGTAGGGAGTCCACTGTCAGCCGGAGCAAAGTACAAGAAAATAAAGACAGATTCGAACATGGAAGCAACACTACAGGAATCCAGTACTTTGCCATCTGCCATGGCGGACGGCAAAGGCAGGGACGGCTGACGGCAAAGCACTTTGCCGTCCGCCACGGACGGCAAACACTGACGGCAAAGATAGGGTCAGCAAATAGGTCCTTTGCCGTCTACTTTCCACGGCGGACGGCAAAGAGCCCTTTGCCTACAGCAGCGGACGGCAAAGAGGGGGGACGGCAAAATGTGGCACGTCCGCCATTGTCACTCCGTTAGGCGGCTAACGGCGGCCTTTGTCGTCCACCAGCGGACGGCAAATTAGTGCGCCTCTTTGCCGTCCACCAGGTGACATCAGCAATACCTCAGCGCCCGTTTTTTTTTTGCCGTCAGCCCGGCGGACGGCAAAGGCGAAGTCTTTGTCGTCAGCTAGGCTTTACCGTCCGCCACTGTCGGCAAATTGGCCAAATGGTCCACCCCAGGAAGCACAGGTGGGCGCCACGTGCCCCCTTTGCCGTCTGCCACCGACGGCAAAGGGGTCTTTGCCGTCTGCCGCGGACGGCAAAGAGCCTGCACTGCCTCTTTTTTTTTTTCTGTTTTTCTTATATCCAACAATTATCACAACAAAAATTTCACAGCACATATATATCCATCACATAAATATCCATCACATAGTTCCATCACATCACATATATATCCATCACATATATATCCATCACATATATATCTATCAAAAATTTCACATCACATATATATCCATCACATAGTTCCATCGATCCATACATATTACAATATGCAAAGTTTCTTCATAGCAAGCCAGCAGAATACAAGTGCATCAAAGGAAAAAACAGGAAAAAGCAAGCAATCCATCATAGGAAGCTGGCTTCCGTGAAGTGAATGAAACCTGCAAAATGACAAATAAGAAAGTTAGAAAAAGAAGACTAGAAGAAGAATTAGACTAGAAGAAAAAGAATAGAAGAAGAAGACTAGAAGAAGAAGTATATGCCATATATTAGCTAACTTAGGTGAAATGTATCGTATATTAGCTAACCTAGGTGAAATGGGTAGTTTATGAGCTATCCTAGGTGAAATGGATCATTTTGGAGCTAAGTTAGGTGAAATGGGTCGTTTATGAGCAAACCTAGGTAAAATGGGTCGTTTATGAGCAAACCTAGGTGAAACGGGTCGTTTATGAGCAAACCTAGGTGAAATGAGTCGTTTATGAGCAAACCTAGGTGAAATGGGTCGTTTATGAGCTAAGTTAGGTGAAATGAGTCGTTTATGAGCAAACCTAGGTGAAATGGGTCGTTTATGAGCTAACCTAGGTGAAATAGGTTGTTTGTGAGCTAACCTAGGTGAAATGGGTCATTTATGAGCTAACCTAGGTCAAATGGGTCGTTTATGAGCTAACCTAGGTGAAATGCCATGTTTTTGAGCTAACTAAGGTAAAATGGGTCGTTTTTTTAGCTAACTTAGGTGAAATGGGTCATTTTGGAGCTAACCTAGGTGAAATGGGTCATTTTGGAGCTAACCTAGGTGGAATGGGTCATTTAAAGCTAATGTAGGTAAAATGGATCATTTAGGAGCTAATCTACGTAAAATGAGTCATTTTAGAGCTAACTTGGATAAATTGGATCACTTGTAAGCTAACTAAGGTAAAATGAGTCATTTTTGAGCTAACTTAGGTAGAATGGATGGTTTATGAGGTCAGTAAGCTTATTAAGTCATTTTGGAGGAAAAGAAGCTAACTCTAGGTCATTATGGTAAGCATATTGGAGGAAATAAAGCTAAGTCTAGGTCTTTATGCATTTGTTAAGCAAAACACTAGAAAAACTTACCGTGATCACGGAGGTGTAGGAGCGGGCTGGCTCGCGCCGGTAGCTGGAGAAGGAGCTGGCTGGCTCGCGCCGGTAGCTGGAGAAGGATCGTGCGATGCGTTTTTGGAGTTAAGCTGCACCAAAGATCATTTCCAATGTCTCGTTAGCATTATGACACTCAAATGTTAAGACAAGCAAGTAATGTCCATTCAAATTAAACTCACCGTGCTCCCAGGAGCAATCACTAGCATCGGCGGAGCGGTCTGACCGGACTTCTCGCACACAGACTGCACATTTGGTTTTCACAACAGAGTCATACTAGTTAGTAATGAGACTCAAATGTTAAGACTAGCAAGTAATCTGCAGAAGAAACTTACCACAAGGAGCTCGTACATGGCCCTTGCCTGCATGTCATTCCGTGCCCTCTCCTCCTCCAACATCTTTGTCGTCCTCTCCTCCAACTCCCGCTGCCTCTCCGCCGCCTCCGCCAAAAGTTTCTCCGTTCTATCTCTCTCACTCTGTATAGCAGCCTGCAACACCACTCACATGACCATTTGTAATCATTGACGGAAGCGCACACAATGTAATGGAGAAAGATAGCTGAGTACGTATAACTAACCTTGATGGCGAGTTGGACTGGCCGTTCACGAGGCCTTATCTCAGGAGCGGAGCTCGAGTGGCGCGCCTTGATCTCCGGGAGAGTGATAGGACAACGGATAAGTCCATCTCCCATGGCTATGGAGCCATGGGACCTCCCGCCACCAGATATCATCAGCAGCTCTGTATCAATGGGACCCTAGCTCGGGTTAAAGTCCTCCCCTTTCCTCGCCTTCCCCGATCTCTATATTGCACGAGCTTCTCGTGGGCGGAGATGTTGGTGAAGTTCTTTGGATCATCGAGGTCAGACGCAGAGAAAGCCTTGACTTTCTTGTAAGGGCCAGTGTGGGCCATGGCATACAGGTCGTACACCTCTGGCACCTTATCCGCCTTATTGTAGCGTGCCTGAAAGAGAGAAACAAAGTAAATTAGTAATTAAAGGGCTAAAGCTAGCATGATGAATGAATTGCATGAATCATGAAGCAAACCACATACCCAGTTCCGCCCGTACTGAAATAAGTTGGAGCTGCCTTGGTGGTGTGGCACACCTTCCATTTGGGCACGTTTGTCCTTGGCCTCTTTGTGGGTGGCCAACCATTCTTCTGAGCACCACGCATTGACCAACATCTCCCAACAATCCATCCGATCCGCACACCATCTCGGAGGGGCCTAAGTTAGCAAATAGAAACTTGAGCGCTAAGGCTATGAATTACTAAATGAAGGAAGTAAGTACAAGGCCTTAAGAATTACCTTCATGTACTTCTCCTTACTCAAGAACTTATCGCGGCACTCCTGCTTGGGCTTCTTGATACCACGCCCGGCGTAGTAGTCTTGAACAGCCTGCACCCGAACCTCATGCCGTAAGTTCTGAAGTAGGCGCTTGCACTCCTTGTGGATAACATGATCCGCCTCCTCCTAGTATCCCTCCTCACACCTGTAGAATGTCTGCAATCAAATGAGACAATATTGATTAGTACAATTAATAACTAGCTAGTTGAAGATTTTAAATTGTGTAAAGGAGCAATTACCCAGAACTTTCTGATCATGACGTCTGCCCTCGTCTTGCACAAGACACCGTCGATAATCTCACCCGGCGGGGCCGGGGCAGCCAAGTAGTGCTCCCAAGTCAACCCAACCTCTGGAAGCCGACCCTCACCAGGCAACGTGACAAACCCCGGGAAGTTTTGCCGAATCAGAACTCCAAGGACGGAGTTGGGCCGGCGGACACTTTCATGGTGGTCCCAACCCTTGCAGCATGGCAAGGCCAACACATCAGTTATTTGAAGAAACGTGAATGCAGAAGGTACAAAAAGATTAAATGCACTTACCTCTCCCCATCAGGGAAAATCAACCACCTCTACTCGCGGGTCGCCGGCACGGACGGGAGCTGTGTAGCACCATGCTGGTAGACGTTGCCCCCCTCCTCCCCCTCCTCATCAGTCGGCTCACCGCCATCATCAGCATGGCCACTCGGCTCCCCGCCATCCTCTGGCTGACCCGACCAGGTACCCCATCCAGACGTGTGCTCCTCCGGGGTCTCGTGGGCCCAAGTCTCGTGGGCTGAAGGCCCGTCGACCCGAGGCTCGTGGGCTGAAGACTCGTGGACCGGAGGCTTGTGGACCGGAGTCCGTGGAGCCTCCTCCTCAGACGAGTCCACCCTAGCAGTCACATGTTCGGGTGAAACAGTTGGGGGCGGTGGCGAGGAAGGCGCCGTAAGAGTCACCCTACCTCCTCGCCCGCGACCACGTGCTCCACCTCCTCTCTTCTTCTTACCTCGTCCCCTGCTGGGCACCGCGGTCGATGAAGAAGGGCCCGGCGGTGTCGCCATACTGTCCAGCAACGCTCAGAGGAGAGGTGCGTGTGGAATGGAAGACCTCGTACCACGCGCCGACGAAGAAGGGGCCTCGGTGCGCTCCCGACCAGCGCCCACCATCTTTCAACACCTGCCATGACAAAGAATAAACGAAATTAGTACAACATAAAAAAAGTACCGACATGAATAATAATATGTATATCACTTAAGTGTATCATCATCAAGTACAACATAAAAAAATTGAATACCTGACACTACTAATAATCTCGATCAGTATCATCAATAAATGCATAATCATCATCATCACTATAATCAATGATGGGCTCATAGGGTTCATTGGCATCAACATGTGCAAGGCCACCTTGACGTAATCGGTCAAGCATTGACAGGTCATCCGCAGCAGTAACCTCTTCTTGTTCCGGCTCTTCTTGTTCCTCCTCTGGGGTGATGTCGGATTCATTGTCGCTATCTACTTCAATGTTTTGGGGTGAAGTATAGCGGTTCTTGAAACGCTTTTTGGAAAGACGTGTCTCTTGGAAGAATTCTCCTTCATATGTGTCTGGGTTAATGTGAGGTTCATAATCCTCTTCCTTTGGGGGAGAAAGTCTAGCACGTGGAGGCACTTCATAAACGACATCCCAACCTTTCAGATTTGGATTAGTTTGGCAGGCCCACGGTAGATAGAATACTTGGGTCGCCTATTGAGCCATAATATAGACATCAGGAACATCTAAATGAGTGCTTTGGTTGATTTCAACTAGCCCTATATGTTCATGAGTCCTTCTAGTCTCCTTCGGCTGAAACCAATAACATTTGAAGACTACGACATTCGGTGGGTTTTCACCATAGAACAAAAGTTCATAAATTGCTTCAACTCTCCCATAATACTCGGTACCTCCTTCGCCGATAGCAGATACACAACAATTTGTAGACTTCCGGTCGGCCATAGATAGCTCTTTGCCATAGGTACGAAAGCGATACCCGTTGATGTCGTACTTGTCAAATGAACGAACCTTATAGTCAAAACCATTAGCGACTTGTCTCAATTCGGCGTCCATAGACTCTGAATTAGCCTACAAGTTTAATATGAAAGGGGATTGTTTTGCATTATGCACAAATTAGCGAATGTAATGAAATTGTCTAATAGAAATTACCGTTTGTTTGAACCAAGAGATGAAACCGGGATAGCCACCTCCTTGCTTTGCGAGAAGCTCATACTCTTCGACGGAATCCTTTTGGATCTCCGCTCCATACGAGAATATGGCAACGTATCGACTGTATGACATATCCAGGAATAAGAGTAGTTCAAAGGAAATAGAAGTTGCGAAACAATGTACCGAGAACGTACTTGATGTACGGCCGCACTTCTATCAGGTTGTTGAAGATATACAACGAAATGGTCCGCCATTCTTCGTTATCCAAAGATACTGGATGTGAAACGCTAGCTGGTGCGAGATTCCCTTTGAATAGGCTGAGGTTGGATCCACCCTTTTTAGGCTCGCCAGCATTGTACCGAGGCTTCGGATTATGCAAATGACGATTTTTGGCTTCGCAGTGCGCTGTTACAAAGTTTGCCGCCTCCTCTGTGATGAATGCCTCAGCCATCGATGCTTCAATTCTACGTTTATTTTTACATTTTTCTCGAAGCGTCTTCTGCATCCTCTCAGTTGGGTAGCACCAACGATTTTGCACGGGCCCCCCCAATCTTGCCTCGGTCGGGAGATGCAAAATCAAATGCTGCATTGGATTAAAGAAGCCCGGTGGAAAGATCTTCTCTAACTTGCAGATCAACTCCGGCGCCAACTCTTCCATTTCTTCTAGCACGCCAGGCGATAGTTCTTTCGCACAAAGAACACGGAAGAAATAGCTGGGTTCTGCCAGTACTAGCCATTCATCCTCAGGGATGAAGCCACGCAACATCACCGGCATTACCCGCTCAATCCATATGTGCCAATCATGACTCTTAAGACCAAATATCTTTAGTTTATCAAGATTCGCTCCCCTCTTTAGATTCGCTGCATACCCATCGGGGAACATCAACTGCTATTGCACCCACAAGAGAATTTCCCTCATAGTTGGCCTTCCAAGATTGAACCATGCCTTTGGCTTCGCCCAGGTCTGCTTTCCTTTCGGTTCTTTCATGTTTTGTAACGGCCTATCACATAGCGCCTCCAGATCGACTCTAGCCTTAGTATTATACTTTGACTTCCCATCTATGCCGAACAATGTACCAAAAAGTGCCTCGGCGATATTCTTCTCAGTGTGCATCACGTCGATGTTGTGTGGGCAAAGGAGGTCTTTGAAGTAAGGCAGATCCTATAAGCATGTTTTGTGAGTCCACGCATGCTTAGTATTATACCCCTTGAAGTACCCTGGACGTTGTGGATCTGGCTCGAGAGCGTTTAACTGATCCAGGGTCTGTTGGCCTGTCAATGCAGGTGGTGCAGAGTTTTTGACAACTCTACCCCTGATGAAGTTCTTCTTGTCTTTCCTGAACTTATGGCGAGGATCCAGGAACTCTCTATGCATGTCGAAGCAAGAAAACTTGCGACCGGCCTGAAGCCAACGAAACTCAAGAGCTCCCTTGCATGTGGGGCACGGGAACCTTCCATGCACACACCAGCCAACGAATAGCGCATACTCCGGAAAGTCATGCATCGAGTACATGTACCAGACACGCATTATGAAGTTCCGTTTGCTAAAGGCGTCGTATGTCTTGAACCCATTATCCCAGGCTTCTTGCAATTCGTCCTTAAGCGGCTGCATGTACACATTCATATTTTTGCCCGGATAGTTGGGTCCTGGAATTATCAACGTCAGGAAAATGTTCTTTCTTTGCATAATCTGTCCGGGGGGGGGGGGAGATTGAGTGGAAAGACAAATACGGGCCAACAACTGTATTGGGCTGCCGTCATACCAAACACACTCAACCCATCGGTGCTGATGCCGACTCGAGGATGCCTCGGATCTGCCGCTTTGTCAGCATGTAATTCATCAAACCATTTCCACGCAACACCATCCGATGTGTGTACCATCATCAGATTCCCATCTGCATCTAGTTCGGTTCTTTTGCCTGTTTTGTGCCATGTCATCTGTCTGGCCGTCTCTTCGACCATGAAAAGACGTTGAAGTCTTGGTACGATTGGCATATACCGAAGAACACTAACAGGGATTGTGGTCTGTGTCTTCTCACCCATACCGTTGTCTACCACAATATACCTGGAACACTTGCAAATGGGACAATAGTTCAAGTCCACATAGTCAAGCCTAAATAAGGCACATCCTTTCTCACAGGCATGTATCTTCTCATAGGGCATCTTCAGTGCACGGAGGATTTTGTCCGACTGGTACAGGTTTGCAGGCATTACATGGACTTTGGGTAGAAAGCGTCCAAATACTGTCATAATTGCGTCATAGCATTCTCTGCCCAAGTTGAACTGAGCCTTCAAAGCCATCACTTGTGAGATGGCATCCAACTGACAAAGCTCAGTGTGCTCGTGGAGCGGACGTTTTGAAGACTCCAACATTTCATTGAAGGCCTTTGCAGATTCCTCCATCTCCTCGTCCGAATCCCGAGCATCATCATAGTCTTGCACCATGTTTTCCATCCCGGTACCATGCTCGTCGGTGCGACGATGATCCACCTCAGCTCGGTCACGTTGGGCAGACTCACCATGAAATGTCCACACCGTATAATCAGGCATAAAACCATTCTTCTGCAGGTGTTTACCCATTTCAGCCTTTGTCCTCTTTTCCCAATTGCCGCATCGGAATCAGGGGCACCAAGTTTTCCTCTGGCCATTTGCAAATGCGGCTTGCACAAACCCCTTGGTTTTTGTGAACCATTCAGCGCTCCATTTGTTCTGACCAGTGTGACCGGTATACATCCACGCACGATCACTCATCTTGACTTTCAGAGCTACTGGACACACAACAATTATATATATAATTCACCATGTATATATTCATCAGTTGATCTACTTTGTCAATTTTATTACGTCCATGCAACCTACACTCTAATAGGTAATGATAGGTCCTAATCCCACCCGAGTATGTGTAGATTGGGTTCATTTTCCCATATGCTATGCTCCGGATCCGACGCAAAATTTTAGCAGCACCTCCCCGCTGTTCTCCTGATACACGTCTCTGCAATAAACAGACAGGATGTGTACCCGGAGAACAACAGGGGAGGCACTAACGAAATTTATGCGTCCGATCCGGAGCAAAGCATATGGGAAAACGAACCCAATCTACACATACTCGGGTTGTCCATGAATAGCGTTGGACAATTCGAAAGAATCAAGGTTATAAATATGCAAATGCATGCATATTTATAACAATGACGCTTTCAAACGGGAGACACATATTGGTTACGCATACTGATGATTCAAGACACATGTATAGTGTCACGACCGGTTTTTCAAGAAAAATATTTATTGAGAAACCAATCTTTTGAGTCTAGTATGAGAGAAATCCTCCTCACTGGTAGACAAATTCTTGATACAATAAGCCAGTAGCATAAAACATTACAAGGTCGAACTACGGTTTCTCAACCAAATTATTACAAGCACGTCAATAATTATACATAATGGCGGACAAGACACAGTGGTGTGGAGGCATACTACTGACTCGAGGATAGGGTGGTGGTGGATAAACACAGCAGGGAGAGGGATACAAGACTCTAAAACTGTCATCTCATCGAGCATCGAGGTGAGGCTCGATGAATTTATTTGGTAGCGGAAGCGTATATAATACAGTGACCAAATCCAGGGTCGCACGAGACTGACTGGGACTCCTCTAGGCGTCGGACTCGCTATCAAATTCTTCATCCATGAGATCGCCTTCGTCAGCATCTGGCCAAATCAACAAGCCAGTGAGTACTTTGAAAGTACTCGCAAGACAGTTCGGACGTAAGATATAACAAATGCATGCATGGATGCGTCATGATTAATTCACCAATTGCACATTCAAAAATTAGCATAACGAGGTAAGTAAAAGGGAAACGGTGGTAGTCCGCCTGAAATCCCAACAAAACATAAATGGAGACCGATCGGGTGTCTGAAGTGACGCCTCGAAAGGTGAACAAATAAATATAAGGAAATGATGCCACAGTCGGGCGTCTTAGCGACACCACATAAAGGGCTTTAAAAGAAATGCCACAGTCGGGCGTCTGAGCGACGCCACATAAAGGGCTTTAAAAGAAATGCCACAGTCGGACGTCTGAGCGACATCACACAAAGGGCTTTAATCCACAAGTAAATATTACTCATAATAAACATTCAATTCATGAAAATAAATGGGTTAGTCCATCCACAGGAATAATCATTTAACCGGACTTAGCACTCATGCGATTCATCGGAGTCTCTGTCATCAAAACTGACATTTGGTCAGGATAAGTTAATATCGAACTTGGACATGTAATAGATGATTTGAAGGAATATATGACTCTGCAGAGTTTGTACAAAATTTTTCCCACAGCCAACGGATTTCCGTAGTCACGAAGGACTAGTTCCGTTTACGGTTTTTCGGTAGAAAACACAGCTAACCAGTACACACCCATTCTACCCCTCGATGCTAGGAATCACCCTAGACATCGTCCAAGAAAAACTTTTGAGACGGGGAGATCACAATCTCGAATAGCATGGGATCAAATTTATATACGCGCGCTCTAAGGGGTGCCCCCCTCTCGGTCCCAACCGGAAACACCCATGCCCCCTGACCGGATGACTGGCTTTAATCCAGGGCCATGGAACCATCATCACGGCCTCTCCTTTTTAGTGTGTACCAGGAAAGTGGTTTACAACTTACTAAGCCATATTCCTTGCGGAAAACATGTGGTAGTACAAGGAAGGAAGAATGGAAGGAACTGGAATGATACGAGTTGACATTGAAGTCACATAGTCTGGCATAAGCCTGGCATGCTACAACACTGCCATCTTACCCATCCTCATGCCAACACATGGCCATGCATACTCACATTCGTCCACTCATGGATTTTTGAAACTCACTTGCCTCATGTCTCAGGTACCATGACATTCGTCGGTACGTTTATCAACATGCCATAATCCACTTAATGCAAACATGCCAAAACAATCATCATATCAAAAGTTCAAACATGCTTGCCTGGTTCGGAGTAGTCAGAGCCTAGCTCGGTGAAGTTCGCGGCTCCGTCACCTCCTTCGGTATCTGCGGTATAAAGAAAATATTTGCACTATCGTAAATACCAAGAGGTGCACAAAAAGTATTCCAAATATTTTTCAAATAAATCTGATAAAAAACTAGACAAAAATCTGAAGAGGACAGAAAAAGAATCAATCAAAAATACTTTTCTGTTTAAAAGTTATAAAGGTTTTGTCCAGGGACTCATCTGTAATGAAACAGAAAGTTTCCAGGGGCTAGCTTATAAAAACAGAAAACGTTTCGGTAGCAACTACGCCAGCCCAGAGGGAAAGCGTATTTGGCAGAAGGCGTTTTCAGAAAGCGATTCGTTTAGACAGGACAGAGAGGCTGACAGGCGGGTCCCGCCCGTCAGGTTTGAATGTTCAAACGGGGCGGCAGAGTTCGCCGGTGCCCGAGAGCCGCGGTGGTCGCCGGCGGCGATCCACGGTGAGGCAGGGAGATCGGAGGGTACCTCCGTGCTCAGGGCGCCATTCCGCGTCGTTGGTGGTGGTGGTGGTCGCCGGCGTGTACCACGTCGACGGCGAGCTTTGCTCCGGCGGACGGCGGTTCGGGTGGTCGTGGGACTCGTCGGAGAGAGTTGCGAAGGACAAATTGATGCTGGAGTTAGCTTACTGGGTGCTAGAGGGAGTAACTGACGGGGTTTGGGCGCCGGAGACGGCCTCACCGGAGCGAATCGTGGTGGAGGCCGAGGCGGATCGGGGCAGCCGGAGTCGGGGGAGGAGACCTCCTCGAGGTCCTCTTAGTGGCCTGGCGGGGCTTTGGTGAGGTGTAGAGGTGGTGCGTGCTCGAGGGTGAGCTCGGGGGCCCTTTTTATAAGCGGCCCGAGGCGGTGGCCGTGAACGGGGATCTCCGGTGAAGATTACGGCGGCGCAGGGCTTGGTCGGGGGTAATTAGGACGTTGGGCGTCATCATGGAGGTCCACGGTTCCGTTTAGGTGCTAATCGAGCTGGGGTTTGGTGCTTTGGGGTGAGTTCGACAGAATGGGGCGGCGCGGGCCTGTCGGCGGCAGGGAGCACGTCCCGTGCTTGCCGGGCCACGGTGACGGTGCCACGGGCGTGCGCTGGCATGCATGAGGCCACGCGGAGAGCGGAGAAGCGTTGGGCGGCGCCGAATGGCGTTGAGCCGCCGTTCTTGTTCCCTGTCGGCTGTAAGGGGGTTTCGGCCGCCGCAATACACGCCGGCGCGGGCGGCCAGGGGCGCCATCGACGCCGGGAAGACGCCAAGCGCGCGTGCGGGGGTGCTGGCCAGGGAGAAGAAGCCGTGTGCAACGCGCCAAGCGCACTGTGGCCGCGTGACTGAAACTGACGGACGAAAACGACACTGAAAACTGAATTTTTCTGAATTTGCAAAGGAACAGTGCAGCTCAGGTGTTCGACAGAATGCTTTTGGCCTCTGGGGATTTTTCCTTAAGCTGATTTTTTGTGGAGTGGCTACTCATTGCTCCAGAAGGCTGCCTGAATTTTGGTGGAATTTTTGGAGGAGTGTAGATATGAATTTCACCAAATTTGGCAAATCTGGTCCAAACTTGCAGAGACTAAAATTTGAAAAATTTGAAAAGAGGAGGAGTGGATCAAGGTGGTTCTGGGTTGTGGGTTCAAAGGACTATCCAGGAGAGTTGGTTTGAGGTCAGAACTCAAATGAAAAAGGGTACTTGCTTTGAAAATCTCTCAGGCTCCAAATAATTTTCAGAAATGATTTGAGGGGAAAAATAATTAGAATAAAATCCAAAACTTGCTTGGATTAGATGGAACAGAGAGCTTAGGTTGATTACAAGGAGGAGGGGAGGTTTTGGAGGGGTTTTACCACATGGCAAAAATACAAAGTCATGGGTGGCTTCAAAGATATGAAAATCCCATATTTTCATAGAGTTTCTTTTTAAAAGAAAAAGATTAAACTCCCAAAATAATTTGAGAGGGAACCAACAGAGAAGAAGTTTCAAAAGATCAAACACCATAGTCTGAATAAAAAAAATAAAATCCTTGCCAAAGAAAAGAAAGTTTTTAAGAGGAAGGTTTTCTGGAGAATTTTAAATGGCCTCTTTTCAAAAACCACAAAGTTTTTGCTGAAAACCAAAAATAAAAATTTTGGAGTGTCACAACACCTACCCCCTTAGGAAAAATCTCGTCCCCGAGATTTCAACTATTCCTCAAATAAGTGTGGATGCTCTGTCCGAAGAAAATTCTCTCTTTCCCAGGTTGCTTCGCTTTCGGTGTGGTTGCTCCACTGAACTCTGAAAAACTTGGTGGTCTTTTGTCGGGTTCTCCTTTCAGACTCCTCTAATATTTTTACCGGACGTTCTCGGTAGGTGAGATCTGGTTGTACATCAATGTTCTCATGGGATACTTGTTTCTCTGGTTTGCTTACGCACTTCCTTAATTGAGAGACGTGGAACACGTCGTGAATGTCGGACAAATCTTCGGGTAAGTCTAGTTGGTAGGCTACAGTGCCTCTTCGTGCCACTATGCAGAATGGTCAATGAATCTTGGTGCTAACTTTCCTTTAATCTTAAACCGTTGCAGTCCCTTCATAGGTGATACTCGTAGGTACACAAATTCACCGGGTTCAAAATTGACCCCACGATGTTTCTGATCGTAATAACTCTTCTGTCGGCTTTGAGCGGTCTTGAGTCGGTCCCTGATTAGCTTGACTTTTTCCTCGGCTTCTTTGAGCACGTCTGGGCCGAAGATACGGCTGTCTCCGGTCTCTGACCAATTTAGCGGGGTACGACATCTCCGTCCGTATAGGGCTTCAAAAGGTGCCATTTGCAGGCTGGCCTGGTAACTGTTGTTGTATGCGAACTTGGCATATGGCAGGCTTTCTTCCCAACTGGTTCCATAGGTGAGGACACATGCTCTCAGCATGTCTTCTAAAATTTGGTTTACGCGTTCAGTCTGTCCATCAGTCTGGGGATGGTAGGCTGTGCTGAAGGCCAAATGAGTTCCCAGAGCCTGTTGTAAATGATCCCAGAATCTCGAGACAAACTGAGTGCCTCTGTCGGATATTATAGTCTTCGGGACTCCATGCAGACAAACTATACGGGAGAGATAAATCCTGGCAAGCTTCTGAGTGTTGTAGGTTGTCTTCACTGGAATGAAATGTGCCACCTTGGTTAATCTATCGGTGATGACCCATATGGCATCATACCCGTGTCGTGACCGAGGTAGTCCGACAATAAAATCCATCCCTATTTCATCCCATTTCCACTCAGGTATTTTGTTTGGTTGCAGTAGTCCGGCTGGTTTTTGATGCTCAACTTTTATGCGTTGACAAGAATCGCAACATGCAACGAATGTGGCTATGTCCCTCTTCATACCGTGCCACCAAAATCTTTCCTGAATATCCTTATACATTTTGGTTCCTCCAGGGTGGATTGAATATGGAGTGGTGTGTGCTTCAGCTAGGATTTGCTGCCTGAGGTCCTCTATGTTTGGCACACAGAGTCTGTCCCTGTACCGTAATATTCCATCATTGCCTATGACAAATTCCGAGGCCTTGCCAATACTCACCTTTCTTTTAATTCCTTCAATGCTGGGGTGACCAGGCTGAGCTTCTTTAATTCTCTCCACAAGGTCGGGCTTTATTTCCAAGTTTGATATGGTGCCTTCCGCGATCATTAACAAGTTGAGTTTGGCAAATTCTTGTTGGAATTCAGGTCTCAAACTTTGCAGATTGTTTTCATCGGAGCTGGGGTTTCGACTAAGAGCATCGGCCACTACATTTGCTTTCCCTGGATGATAGTGGATACCAACGTCATAATCCTTTACCAATTCCAACCAGCGTCCTTGCCGTAAGTTTAGTTCTGGCTGTGTGAAAATATATTTGAGACTTTTATGGTCCGTGTATATTTCACATCGATTCCCAAGTAAGAAATGCCTCCATTCCTTAAGTGCATGAATGACTGCTGCCATTTCTAAGTCATGAGTGGGATAATTTTCCTCATGCTTGCGGAGTTGTCGTGAAGCGTATGCGACAACCTTGCCTTCCTGCATCAACACGCACCCGAGACCTTTTCGGGATGCATCACAATACACCACAAAGTTTTTGTGTATGTCTGGCACAATTAATACCGGTGCTGTGGTTAATTTCCATTTTAACTCTTGGAAACCTTTTTCGCAGGCTTCTGTCCATTCAAACTTCTTGTCCTTCTTGAGTAACTGCGTCATTGGCTTGGCTAGAGTGGAGAATCCTTCAATAAATCTGCGGTAATATCCTGCCATTCCCAAGAAACTTCGTATGTCCGTTACGCTGGCTGGTGCCTTCCAGTCAAGTATGGCCCTAACTTTCTCCGGGTCCACTGCGATACCGTCTTGGGTTAGTACGTGACCTAGAAAGCCTACTTGCCTTAGCCAAAATTCGCACTTGCTGAACTTGGCATACAATTGATGCTTCCTGAGTTCTCCTAGCACAATCCTGAGATGTTCCGCGTGCTCTTCTGGTGTTTTGGAGTATATCAGAATATCATCAATAAATACCACAACGAACTTGTCCATAAACTTCATGAATACTTTGTTCATGAGGTGAAAAAAATATGCGGGGGCGTTTGTTAATCCAAAAGGCATAACTGTGAACTCATATAGTCCATATCTGGAGGTGAAGGCTGTTTTGGGGATATCTTCTGTTCGCACTTTTAATTGATGGTATCCTGACCTTAAATCAATCTTTGAGAATACCTTGGCCTGAGCGAGCTGATCAAATAAATCATTTATTCGTGGCATCGGGTATTTGTTCTTGACTGTGACCATGTTAAGTGCTCGGTAGTCTATGCACAATCTCAGTGTTCCATCCTTCTTTTTGGCAAATAAAATTGGTGGTCCCCAAGGTGAGGAGCTGGCTCGAATGTATCCCTTGTCCAGTAATTCCTTTATTTGTTTCTTCAACTCAATCAACTCGGATGGTGCCATTCTGTATGGTTTCTTGTATATGGGGGTGGTTCCTGGTGCTAGCTCAATGCTGAATTCTATTTCTCGGCCTGGTGGCATGCCTGGTAGTTCTTCGGGAAATACGTCTGGAAATTCACATACTACTGGAACCTTGCTTAACTCAGAAACGTCCACCTTATTCAATCTCGGCTGCCGAGGTATTTTTCTTTCCTTGGCTGATACTTTTATTGTCTTCCGGTGGTGGTGCGTGAGAATTACGGTCCGGTTGAAACAGTCAATAAAACCTTTGTTGGTGGTTAAACAGTCCATCCCTAGGATGACATCCAGTCCTTTATTTTCCAACACAATAAGATTGGCGTAAAATTTCAATTCTTCGAACTCAATGACCACATTCTGACAGTAACTCTGAGTAACTTGCTGAATCCCACGGGACTTGATGATCATGGATTTTTCCAAGGGATACATCGAAAAATTATTTTGCAAAGCAAAACTTTTCGAAATAAATGAGTGAGAAGCTCCAGAATCAAACAAAACCGTTGCAGGTATTGTGTTGACAGGAAACGTACCGAGTACGATATCCGGAGCATTTTGTGCTTGTTCTTTGGTCACGTGGTTTAGATGTCCCTTCCGGTGGTTGTTGTTGGGGTTGAAATTGTTGCGCTTGGGCGCTAAATTATTGCCACCGTTGTTTGGCTTCGGGGTCGAGTTCCATGGCTTGGGGCACTGTTTGGCGTAGTGCCCTTCTTCTCCACAAGCGTAGCAAGTAATGCCTGGGCGATATGTGAACTCTTTGTCCCTTGCATGGAAATTCTTGGTTGGGCGAGAGATGTTTGTGGTAGGTTTGTGTGTCCCACCTTTCTGAAAATCTGTCCTGCTTCGGTGGTTGCGTGCAAGAGTAGTCTGGTCTCTTTTTCGCTTGCGTAAATCCTCCAAGCTACGTCTCTCATTTTCCAGAGTAATGGCTTTGTCCACTAGTGTTTTAAAATTTGGAAAAGTGTGCACGACCAGTTGGCATTTAAGCGCGGGCGCCAAACCGTCAAGGAATTTCTCCATCTTCTTGCTTTCAGTCATACGTTCTTCATTGGCGTAGCGAGACAATAGAGTAAATTGACCGTTGTATTCTGACACTGTCATGTTCCTTTGTTTGAGGTCATCGAACTCTCTCTTCTTAATTTTCATAATACTCTTGGGAATGTGTGCACCACGGAAACCTTCCTTGAAATCATCCCAGGTTATATCATTTTCATTGGGGTGCATGTGCAGAAAATTCTCCCACCATGATGCAGATGCTCCTGTGAGATAATGCGGAGCATATAGTACTTTCTCGAAATCTGAACATTTTGCAATAATTAATTTTCTCTCCATATCTCGAAGCCAATCCTCGGCTTCAAGAGGCTTGTCAGTATGAGAAAATGTTTGGGGACGTGTCTTTTGTAGCTCAGATAACTTGGAATGCTGCTGATACTGCCCATGGTGATTTCCCATGTTGATGACTTGGTTCATCATTTACTGATGTTGTTGCTGACTCTGCTCATAAAGGCGGCACATTGGTGAAAGTGCCGATTCACTGCCCTGTTGGCTTGACTGTCCCTGAGTGAACTCGTTGCTGGGTTGTGTATCAAAATTTTCCTCTGGTGGAGTTGGCATGGAGCGAGTCCAAGGACGAGACATTTTTCACTCTGGGGATATATTTTGTAAAACCCATAAGAAAAGCGGAAAGAGTCGCAAAAACAATTCCATAAATGCATAAAGCTGGCAAATAAAATTAAATAACCAAGCTTACTTAAGAAAAACAAATCGACTTGCGCACGGAGAAGGACTGCTCACTACATATCTTACACGCGGGCGGTAATTATACAATACATCACTCAGGATATGCGTACATAATCCTGACATGTTATTTAGGCTAGTGCACTTCTCCAGATCCTACATGATGCGCAAACAGGCTACTTCTCACAACCTATGTACATATAAACATATCATACAAAGCGGTACATTACATGGCGGCTAAGCGTACTCAGGCGGAGATGTTGACGACCTCCTTTGCCCTGCCGAGGGTGAGGCGTAGCGAGGCTGGGGACTCGACTTCCTCCTCGCTAGTAGGCTCCATACGTGTAGTGTTGCGCAGAGTGGACGGAGCGGGTGCCAGGGGCGGAACAACACGAATAGGAGTGGGCGCGAAGGTTGGTGCAGTGCGCACTGGAGTGGGCGCAATGACTTGGTTGAATTCTTCGGTAGAAGGTAGGCGACGAGTGGGTGCATAAGATGCTGAGGACGAGACCAAAGTCAGTGGCGGTGCGGTGGGTAGGAGCTCCCTCCTGTTGGCAGCACAGCCATGAACTGAGTCCATGCGGGTAGCCACGAAGTCATCCACCAGGTTGTCGAAGGCTGCCTCTAGGGCCCGGAGATACTCAATAAGCATCTCAAAAGCCTCATCTCGTTCTCCTCTGGGGCAGGAGAATGCATAGTGACAGGTGTAAGGCACATGGCATGGAAGATAACGGTAACGACGAGTCTTCATCACGGGGAGGACATCCCTGAGACGAGCTATCGCCTCGCGGGCTGCCATCTGCATAGCATGCCTCTCCGTAGGCATGGCTCTTCCCAAGAACCGGAAGCGGCGTAACTCACCACGCCCTCCCTTGAACTGCACCGCGGCCTGGTGCATGGTCAGACTGTTGTTGACTCGGTGCTGGCAGAGTGTGAAGACTGGGCGCACAGATGGCCCCATCGCGACCTGAACGATGAAGGAAAGAAGCTTGACGAACCCATCGGGCACGTTGGCGAAGGTCTGAGACTCGCAGCTGTTGTCGGCCATCTACAAAAGTAGGAAAAAATTCTACATGGTCAGATCATAAATTTATGCTGACTGTCAGAAATGTCTACAATTGCAGAAAAATATAAAATGGATCTATTATGCTAATAACCAATTAGCGATCGCACCTAGTGGCTTCCTACAGTCAGCCTGGCTCTGGTACCAAGCTTGTCACGACCGGTTTTCCAATAAAAATATTTATTGAGAAACCAATCTTTTGAGTCCAGTATGAGAGAAATCCTCCTCACTGGTAGAAAAATTCTTGATACAATAAGCCAGTAGCATAAAATACATTACAAGGTCGAACTACGGTTGCTCAACCAAATTATTACAAGCACGCCAATAATTATACATAATGGCGGACAAGACACAGTGGTGTGGAGGCATACTACTGACTCGAGGATAGGGTGGTGGTGGATAAACACAGCGGGGAGAGGGATACAAGACTCTAAAACTGTCATCTCATCGAGCGTCGAGGTGAGGCTCGATGAATTTATTTGGTAGCGGAAGCGGATATAATACAGTGACCAAATCCAGGGTCGCACGAGACTGACTGGGACTCCTCTAGGCGTCGGACTCGCTATCAAATTCTTCATCCATGAGATCGCCTTCGTCAGCATCTGGCCAAATCAACAAGCCAGTGAGTACTTTGAAAGTACTCGCAAGACAGTTCGGACGTAAAATATAACAAATGCATGCATGGATGCGTCATGATTAATTCACCAATTGCACATTTAAAAATTAGCATAACGAGGTAAGTAAAAGGGAAACGGCGGTAGTCCGCCTGAAATCCCAACAAAACATAAATGGAGACCGATCGGGTGTCTGAAGCGACGCCTCGAAAGGTGAACAAATAAATATAAGGAAATGATGCCACAGTCGGGCGTCTTAGCGACACCACATAAAGGGCTTTAAAAGAAATGCCACAGTCGGGCGTCTGAGCGACGCCACATAAAGGGCTTTAAAAGAAATGCCACAGTCGGACGTCTGAGCGACATCACACAAAGGGCTTTAATCCACAAGTAAATATTACTCATAATAAACATTCAATTCATGAAAATAAATGGGTTAGTCCATCCACAGGAATAATCATTTAACCGGACTTAGCACTCATGCGATTCACCGGAGTCTCTGTCATCAAAACTGACATTTGGTCAGGATAAGTTAATATCGAACTTGGACATGGAATAGATGATTTGAAGGAATATATGACTCTGCAGAGTTTGTACAAAATTTTTCCCACAGCCAACGGATTTCCGTAGTCACGAAGGACTAGTTCCGTTTACGGTTTTTCGGTAGAAAACACAGCTAACCAGTACACACCCATTCTACCCCTCGATGCTAGGAATCACCCTAGACATCGTCCAAGAAAAACTTTTGAGACGGGGAGATCACAATCTCGAATAGCATGGGATCAAATTTATATACACGCGCTCTAAGGGGTGCCCCCCTCTCGGTCCCAACCGGAAACACCCATGCCCCCTGACCGGATGACTGGCTTTAATCCAGGGCCATGGAACCATCATCACGGCCTCTCCTTTTTGGTGTGTACCAGGAAGGCAGTTTACAACTTACTAAGCCATATTCCTTGCGGAAAACATGTGGTAGTACAAGGAAGGAAGAATGGAAGGAACTGGAATGATACGAGTTGACATTGAAGTCACATAGTCTGGCATAAGCCTGGCATGCTACAACACTGCCATCTTACCCATCCTCATGCCAACACATGGCCATGCATACTCACATTCTTCCACTCATGGATTTTCGAAACTCACTTGCCTCATGTCTCAGGTAACATGACATTCGTCGGTACATTTATCAACATGCCATAATCCACTTAATGCAAACATGCCAAAACAATCATCATATCAAAAGTTCAAACATGCTTGCCTGGTTCGGAGTAGTCGGAGCCTAGCTCGGTGAAGTTCGCGGCTCCGTCACCTCCTTCAGTATCTACGGTATAAAGAAAATATATGCGCTATCATAAATACCAAGAGGTGCACAAAAAGTATTCCAAATATTTTTCAAATAAATCTGATAAAAAACTAGACAAAAATCTGAAGAGGACAGAAAAAGAATCAATCAAAAATACTTTTCTGTTTAAAAGTTATAAAGGTTTTTGTCCAGGGACTCATCTGTAATGAAACAGAAAGTTTCCAGGGGCTAGCTTATAAAAACAGAAAATGTTTCGGTAGCAACTACGCCAGCCCAGAGGGAAAGCGTATTTGGCAGAAGGCGTTTTCAGAAAGCGATTCGTTTAGACAGGACAGAGAGGCTGACAGGCGGGTCCCGCCCGTCAGGTTTGAATGTTCAAATGGGGCGGCAGAGTTCGCCGGTGCCCGAGAGCCGCGGTGGTCGCCGGCGGCGATCCACGGTGAGGCAGGGAGATCGGAGGATACCTCCGTGCTCAAGGCGCCATTCCGCGTCAGTTGGTGGTGGTGGTGGTCGCCTGCGTGTACCACGTCGACGGCGAGCTTTGCTCCGGCGGACGGCGGTTCGGGTGGTCGTGGGACTCGTCGGAGAGAGCTGCGAAGGACAAATTGATGCTGGAGTTAGCTTACTGGGTGCTAGAGGGAGTAACTGACGGGGTTTGGGCGCGGAGACGGCCTCACCGGAGCGAATCGTGGTGGAGGCCGAGGTGGATCGAGGCGGCCGGAGTCGGGGGAGGAGACCTCCTCAAGGTCCTCCTAGTGGCCTGGCGGGGCTTTGGTGAGGTGTAGAGGTGGTGCGTGCTCGAGGGTGAGCTCGGGGGCCCTTTTTATAGGCGGCCCGAGGCGGTGGCCATGAACGGGGATCTCCGGTGAAGATTACGGCGGCGCAGGGCTTGGTCGGGGGTAATTAGGACGTTGGGCGTCATCGTGGAGGTCCACTGTTCCGTTTAGGTGCTAATCGAGCTGGGGTTTAGTGCTTTGGGGTGAGTTCGACAGAACGGGGCGGCGCGGGCCCGTCGGCGGCAGGGAGCACGTCCCGTGCTTGCCGGGCCACGGTGACGGTGCCACGGGCGTGCGCTGGCATGCATGAGGCCACGCGGAGAGCGGAGAAGCGTTGGGCGGCGCCGAACGGCGTTGAGCCGCCGTTCTTGTTCCCTGTCGGCTGTAACGGGGTTTCGGCCGCCGCAATACACGCCGGCGCGGGCGGCCAGGGGCGCCACCGACGCCGGGAAGACGCCAAGCGCGCGTGCGGGGGTGCTGGCCAGGGAGAAGAAGCCGCGTGCAACGCGCCAAGCGCACTGTGGCCGCGTGACTGAAACTGACGGACGAAAACGACACTGAAAACTGAATTTTTCTGAATTTGCAAAGGAACAGTGCAGCTCAGGTGTTCGACAGAATGCTTTTGGCCTCTGGGGATTTTTCCTTAAGCTGATTTTTGGTGGAGTGGCTACTCATTGCTCCAGAAGGCTGCCTGAATTTTGGTGGAATTTTTGGAGGAGTGTAGATATGAATTTCACCAAATTTGGCAAATGTGGTCCAAACCTGCAGAGACTAAAATTTGAAAAATTTGAAAAGAGGAGGAGTGGATCAAGGTGGTTCTGGGTTGTGTGTTCAAAGGACTATCCAGGAGAGTTGGTTTGAGGTCAGAACTCAAATGAAAAAGGGTACTTGCTTTGAAAATCTCTCAGGCTCCAAATAATTTTCAGAAATGATTTGAGGGGGAAAATAATTAGAATAAAATCCAAAACTTGCTTGGATTAGATGGAACAGAGAGCTTAGGTTGATTACAAGGAGGAGGGGAGGTTTTGGAGGGGTTGTACCACATGGCAAAAATACAAAGTCATGGGAGGCTTCAAAGATATGAAAATCCCAAATTTTCATAGAGTTTCTTTTTAAAAGAAAAAGATTAAACTCCCAAAATAATTTGAGAGGGAACCAACAGAGAAGAAGTTTCAAAAGATCAAACACCATAGTCTGAATAAAAAAAATAAAATCCTTGCCAAAGAAAAGAAAGTTTTTAAGAGGAAGGTTTTCTGGAGAATTTTAAATGGCCTCTTTTCAAAAACCACAAAGTTTTTGCTGAAAACCAAAAATAAAAATTTTGGAGTGTCACATATAGCTAGCTACCAAATTTCATCGGAATAGATCAAATAATTAATGGGGGAGGAGGACTTGTCATTTGTGCTCACCCACGAACGAAGGGGCAAAGCTCGTCAAACGCACGGCGAGGTCCTCGAACACCAAACCTCGCAGCGATGAAAAACTGCACATTTAAAACTACACGATCAACACAATTATATATGATATTTTTCATAACAAAATCGAAATATATATGACCTAACTAATAATTCACAAATATATGACCCCGTCGGCCTCTGGAAGCCAAAAAACACCTTTTCGGGAGGTGTCGGTGGTCGGGGTGTCCTGTCGGTGTCGGGGTGCCGTGTCGGGGTCGGGGTGCTGTTCCGGGGTCGGGGTCAGGGGGTCAGGTTGTCGGGGTGTGGTGTCGGGGTCGGGGGTCGGGTGTCGGGGTATCGGGGTCAGGGGGTCAGGTTGTCGGGGCGTGGTGTCAGGGTGTCGGGGGCCGGGGTCGGGGTCGGCGTGTCGGGCCGGGGTGTCGAGGTGGCGTGTCGGGGTCGGGGTGTCGGGGGTCGGGGTCGGGGTGTCGGGGGTCGGGGGTCGGGGTGTCGTGCCGGGGTGTCGTGGTGGCGTGTCGGGGTCGGGGTCGGGGTGTCGGGGGTCGGTGTCGGGGGTCGGGGTCGGGGTGTCGGGCCGGGGTGTCGGGGTGTCGGAGGTCGGGGTCGGGGTGGGTGTGTCGGGGGTCGGGGGTCGGGGTCGGGGTGTCGGGGTGGCGCGTCGGGGTCTTCTTATTATTATTATTCTTTCTTCTTTCTTTCTTCTTCTTCTTTTCTTTCTGCTTCTCCCTCGTCCTCTTCCTCCTCCTCCTCCTCCTCCTCCTCTTCTTTCTTCTTCTTCTTCTTCTTCTTCTTCTTCTTCTTCTTCTTCTTCTTCTTCTTCTTCTTCTTCTTCTTCTTCTTCTTCTTCTTCTTCTTCTTCTCCTTTTTCCTCTTCTATATTGTTATATTTTTCAACTTTCTTCTTATTCTTCTTCCTTTTTTTTTCCTTTTTCCTCTTCTTCTACTTCTTCTTTTTTTCAACTTTCTTCTTCTAATAATAATCTAAACCTATATCTAGCACTAACCTAAACCAACCACTAACCTAAACCTATCAATAACCTAATTAAACCTAAACAGCAAAGAAAAATAGTAGAAAAAACAAAAAAAATGCTCACCTTGGCTCCTGTCGATGGAGGATGGAGGGGGCGGCGCGGGCGCAGGGGCGGCGGTGAGCCTGGCTCCGGGGCGGGGGGCGAGCCTGGCACCGGGGCGGGGGGCGCTAGGCGGACGCACTAGCGGGGGGGGGGGGGCGCGAGGCAGACGCAGGCCTAGGGGCGAGCCTGCCTCCGGGGGCGGCGCGGGCGCAGGGGCGGCGGCGAGCCTAGCTCCGGGATGGGGGGCGAGGCGGACGCAGGGGCCCCGCGGCGAACCTGGCTCCGGCGCGGGCGACGGGACGCCGGGGCGGCGGCGGGTGGTGGGGGCGATGGGGCGAGGGGCGGTGGCGGGTGGCGGCGGCGGCGGAGAGTGCTTGGGACGATGGGGCGATGGGGCGAGGGGAGGTGGGGCAAGGGGGCGGCGGTGGGTGGCGGGGGCGGCGGCGGGTGGCGGTGGTCGTCGGGGAGGAGAGGGGGACAGATCGAACAGAGAGAGATGGGCGGGGTGGGGCGCCGTTAGTAACCTAAACGTTTGCCTCCGCCCCACTTGCTCTTTGTCGTCTGCTAGCGGACGGCAAATAGGGGGGCCGTTAAGTTTTTTTAATCCAGCTCGTCAGTGGGGCCCCCTCGGGACGGCAAAGAACTGGCTGATGGCAAAGAAATACTTTGCCATCAGCCAGTTCTTTGCCGTCCGCTTTTGGGTAGTTGATGGCAAAGAGCTTCTTTGCCGTCCGCTAGTAGACGGCAAAGAGCTGGCAGATGGCAAAGTAGCTGTTTCCAGTAGTGCAATGTACCAGCAGTATGTCATGAAGAGGTACAAGATGAAGAAGATGAAGAGAGGGGAAGTTGAGTAAGTGGCATCTTTTTCTGAATTTTGCTTCCAACATTTTTGTTATCTTGTATTAATACATTTTTCATCTTTGTCAAACGGTCCTCACTACTATGGTTTTCTTCCTTATTCTTTGCAGGCCTCCTTTCATTAGGATTGGTGATTTCCACATTACGTACACGAACTTCCAGAAGTCGTTGAAGCCACGCGCTCATATTTGTAGTGAAGTCATGTCATTATTCATTGAAAGCTTCAACATTGAACAGTTGTCGTCTTCAAATAAGCAGAAGAAATTTGCTTTCTCTGTTTTAATGAGTGTTAGTTCCCATCTACTTTCTATCCTTTTTATTGCTATCACTTTTTCTAGAGTTTTCTTTTTTTGTGTATACCCTACTACAGCAGATATCTATTCATCCTTTTCTTAATTTTGTGTTTGCTGCGTCCACATGTGCTGCAGCTTCAACTCTCTGTCCACCCAGAACTATTTGATCCAAGTGTTTGTGCAAAAGAGCTGAGGAGGGCGTGCCAAAATTTTCAGATTTCTGTTTTTGATCTAGTAAGACTGTTCCCAACACTTTTTTATATCAATTTATGTGTTTCCTTCAGTTTTTGCTGCTTTCAAGTTTATTCACTTCTATCTTGTCTTTAATGCTTTTTCTAGCTTTACTTCACCATTTTCCGCGATGGCCACTGGATTGTTTGTGTCATTAACCTCTTGCACATGGAGTTTAACTTGTTTGACTCATTGGATAATGGAAAACTGGATATTACTGCAAGGAATCTGGCAAGTGACATCTCATCCTTTAATTTGTAGTTTTCTTTGTTTCATTAATGAAAAAACAAGATCCACAATGAGCATTATCTGTAGTTTTCAATGTTTCATTTAATGTAAAAAGAGAGCAATAACCTGAAGTTTTAGTGGTGGTAGCAATTTTTCTTCCATTTTTACTTGTTGGTTTACAAAGCACCTGTAACTTTTTTTGCTGATGTTTTGCTATTTGTTCTAGTTTACCAATTTCAAGAGGATTGCTTCAGAAGAGCCAGCTTTCACAGTGGACCTATCTTCTTTCAAATCCGACTGGCCGCTGCTTGACTACCCACAACAGGCAACTCAGTAAGCTTCGATGAACATCACCCTCCATAATAGTAGTTCTTTCGTGTCCTTTTTTGTACCCATCTTAACCATCTTCTACACATTTTTCTGTATGGCATCACAAAACAACTTTGATTGTGGACTTTTTGCAACTCTGTACTTGGAAAATTTCGATGACATTAGCATGAAAGATTTTTAAGAAGGTAAAAATTCATAATCATGTTTTTGGGGGGTACTTTTTGCATGTGTTGCGTGTCTGATATACTTTTGCACTCTTTTTTACCATTTTTTCTTATGAAGCAAAATATGCTTGATGTGCGGAAGACGATTGCTTCGAAGCTGTTTTCCCATCCGCTGAACAAGATCTGCCCTGCTGATGTGCATAAGGAAATCACAGTGTGTTGAAGTAGGTGAATCGTAGTGCATTCAAGAAGGCATTCAAGAAGGCGACCGCAGCAGCGTTTTGAAGATGCAACTTGATAATCCTAGGAATGTAGCTTGCCAGTAGTGTGTCATGTTATCTTTTATGTCAAATGAAACTTCATGTAAAGCAAATCTTTTTGTTTCATGTGTGTTTTCTAGCATCCTGTTGGCATCATAATTTTATGACAATCATACGTTTGAGGAATTACTGGAAAGAAAACTGCTCATGAAACATTGACTTTTTTCGAAAGGATCAGCTTGTGATAGTTGCTGGAAGAAGTATTTTTTCGGCTTGTATGTCCTACTACTTGAAGCAATCAACCTATTTTTTTAGTCGAATGCTTCTGAGCAATCAGTACATTTTGAGAAACACACTTTTTTAATAAATGAAAATTGTATATTTTCTTTTTTGCCAATCCTGGGAGAGGCTCTAAAACAATGCCTAATGAACATTTTTTATCATCAGTAAGTGGTAGTTTTCTGTTGCCTGGCAACATTCTTTGACGCTGCCGTTAGACAAGCTTCGGCTGATCCATCTTTCGAGCTTTCCAGTTTGTGTACTGCTGGTGATACTTGTAATCTATATAAGTTGTATCTATTCCAATTTAGTCAGCCATTGCAATGTTTTCATAGCAGCATTACTGAGTTGGAACAGAACTTCCAGCCATGGCAATGTCAGTGGTACGAACGCGTACAAGTAGCATTTCACAGGACTACAGCAAGTATGTGCAATGTTGTACCTCCATGACTGCGATGATTTTTTAGCGCAAACATAATATCAATGTTTCATTTCTTTTTCACTACCACTTTTTGCAGCAACAATATAAACTTTTTTTAGCACAATGATCTATGTAAAGTTAAAAATTATGTATTGCTCCCACTCCAAAATATAAACATAATAACTGAAAATTGTATATAAACATAATATCAAACATAATATGAATGTTTCATTTCTCTTCACTCCCCACTCCAAAATGATCCATGTGAAGTTCAAACAAAATTCAGTACGTGCACAGAGTACAAATATGTCTTCTTCAAAAATAAGCTTTTCAAGTTACTGCTACTGTTTTCTTATACTTTGAATTCAACTACAGAAGTAAAAACTAACTATTGAGCATGTTGCTCCACTTTCGCCATCGCAGCTTGAAACTGAATGCAAGACTGCATTGTATGGCCTTCCTCGGAGCAAAACTGACATTTTGTTGTAAGGTTAGCAGCCATCATAGCCTTGTACTCGAGCAATGATTTGCAGGTTTTGATAGTGTGTTCTTCTTCACTGCAAAATGAACAAGTAACTTTGCTCCTAGGTTTTGGCTTGCTTGACGACTCCACATTGTCTTTTTTCTTTCTTTCTTTCTTGGCTTCTTTCTGAAGCTTCTTCTTATGCTCATCTTCTCGCTGCTCCAACAATGTCTTTTTTCTTTTTGCTCGCTTTGTTGGCCGACCTTGCTTCGGCACACGAGCAGGATTTTGCAGTGGTGCTGATGATTGTTGGTTTGCTCCAGTTGCAACATTAAATGCACTTGCTTGAGGGGGTTGCTGCTGCTGCACCACCTCTTCCCTGGACATTTGATCTTTTTTCATCGAAGCAATTATGGGCCAGAGCTTCTTTATTACATCTGTCAGGAAGTTGTAAGCTGGATCAACTGAGCATGCTTCTGCTGCCAATGCATTCATATCTCTGCACAGTGAGTTGTACTTGAGAGTGTTTGTTTCTGGTAGTCCAAACTCAAGGAACCTCCCAGAGGTGTCCATGTTTGTCGTATCTACTTGGAATTTCTTGCACATTAATTTGTATCATCACCCTTATGATGTGTGAGCAAAGCACACCATTCATCTCAAAGTAATGGCAGCTACATGAGTACAGCCCCTCCTCTATCACAATATGCACATGGTACAACTTTGGATTATCATACAAGTTTGAGTAAAGCTCAAACATGATACCTTCCTTCTCAAGATTCGGCACTTGGTTGATTATATAAGCTGTAGATGCTGCCACTTGCTCTTGGAACTTGCCAAAGACGCTGCGTGTGTAGAAGTTAACAGCTTGACGCTCTATCTTGTATTTTCCCCATAGTGGTGTTGTTGTCGTTTCTCCAGTGAAAGCAACATTATCTTCACGGTCTAGCATTGTTTCTTGTATTAGTTCATACTGCCTTACAAATGTAAAAACTGAGTATTGTGGATGCACTAACGTCTTGAAATAAGAATTCAGCCCTTCTGATCGCCCAGTTGTGCTTGTGAAAGGGAAGAAATCATTCTTGAAGTACGCAGGAGCCCATGTCTGACGGCATTCCCACATGTTCTGTAAGTGCCTATTATCTGTGTACTCGAAGCAATGCAGCATGTGCTGCCATGTTTCTTCAAATTCATCCACTGTCTCGGATTCATTGATGCATTCGTAGAAAGCTTTCTCAAAAATTGAATCCCTTGTAAGCAACCTCCCAAGTTTCTCACGCGCCTTCCTATGGACTGTGTGAGGGAACACATCAGAAATTGCAGTTTCCATTGCTTTGCACTGGTCGGTCATAAGGTTTGTTGGGTACTCGTTGTTCATCGCAAGCAACCATTGCTGAAAGACCCACTTGAAGGTTTCAATTTGCTCATTTGGAAGCAATGCACAACCTAGGACAATAGTCTGAAGATGGTTGTTGATGCCAACGATCGGAGCAAAAGGCATGTTGTATTTGTTCGTGCAAAAGGTTGTATCAAAAAAGACACAGTCCTTGTACTTCAGGTATAGTGCTCTTGTCCTTCCGTCCACCCAAAACAATGCTTCTACAGCATTTGTCTCCTTATTCACTTGTGTTGCATAGAAGAATTGTGGGCTTTCAGCTTGCCGCCTCTCAAAGTATTCGACTGTCATGGCCATGTCCTGAAATGCCATGGTTTGCCGCATCTCGGACCGTGCATTTGAAACATCTCTTTTGACATATCCAAGGCGCCTCTGATCACCTCCGTGACAATCTCCAAGGATTCCCATGCAATCTGAGGTTGACAAGTTGCGTCCATGCAGCGTCCTTATCATTTGGAGGTCTACTCGTGGGATCTTTCGATGAAACCGGTAAAACCTAACCTTCTCTTCCTGTTTCAGCAGAGTATGTGTATGGTCTTCTGTAAAGCATGTAACGGTCCATCGGTTATCTCGGAGTCCAACGATCATGTGAGCCTTGCAATCGTGACGTTGCAACCTATTCCTTTTTCTTGTGTCAGCCATGTTCATCCAAAGTCCAGGGCGTTTGCTAGTGTTGCTTGACTCTGTTGCAATACTATCTGCAGTGCTATCAGATTCACTTTTGCTTCCATCAGGTCGTGCATGAACACATGTGAAAGTCCTGCTAATTAGCTTTGTGGGACCTCTCGCGTGACTGTTTTTTGAAGCAGATGTTCTGATTCCAAACCCGTGCCTGAAAGCATATGTGTTGTAGAATTTCGTTGCATCGTCAACTGAATCAAAGGTCATGCCCACATATGGAACAAGTGGTTGCGATGATATCGCATCATCATCTGCATCATCCATATCTTGTTGCACATCAGCAGCATTAATCATCCCTTCCATACTGACCCCATTAGCAGCAGACATTTGCGCCATAATGTAGCTCTCATCATCACCAACTCCAGCACCAGCAACCTATTTTTTGTTGTTACAGAAAAAAGTTATCACATTGTCAGTAAGAAAAGGTAGAATGTGCAAGAAACTAGTGCGTCTAGCATAAAACATGTATTTACATCAGATTTGTTTCATCTTCTAATAAAATCCATTTGTCAGTGACAGCAGCATCATATTTGTTTCACACCCATGATACTAAATAAAATGCTTCAACATATTCTAATACAATGATCACAGTGCTACAAGCAAAGTAATAAAGTTGATTAGGGGGTTTTGTAATACAAATTGGCTTTTCCTACTAGATGCAACATCTTCTATCTAACATTTTTCTAGTGAAGGAACTTTGTCCAACAGGATCACTGCTTAAAGCATGCAACATAGTCAAATAGAACCAGTGCTTCATTTTTTTCACAAGAAAATGCAGCATTAGCCTTACAAATAAGCTCATATTGGGGATTTTTTTTTCAACTTTGATTTTGTACTTTGTTAGGAGCATTCACCACACATGTTGCACATTTTCTGTTTTTGCAAATCTTAAACTGAAACTGCAAGGAGCAAATTATACATGGGTTTCAGTTGACTCCCTCCTGAACATTTTTTGCTGCATTTAAAAAAAACTGAAAGTGTAAGGGCAAGTACACACAGTTTTCAGTTGTTCCCCTGCACATTGCTGGAGCAGTTATTAAACTGAAATTGGAAAGTTAACATAAGGAGACATGCTGCAATTGATACTGTATTTTTTTCTGAGGACAGTGATCAGAGAGATACAAAATTATGAACATGGCAGAATCAAAACAACATCATGCTTCATGCCAACAAGTATCTTGGAACTTACCCAAGCTTCTGAGGAGCTTGCCCGGGATGCTTCAGCAGAGAACACGGGAGGATTGCGGAGCTCCCTTGCAGCTACAGACCGGCGAATTGGCTCGCCGGCGAGAATCGGGGCCGATCTGGCCTGCCTGCTGCTCGATGGAGCACCGGAGCTTCGATCCATGGCGGCCGACAACAAAGATCGAACTATGTGGTGAGCTGCCATGGCGTTGGAAGGTGTATGGGGGCGTTGATGCGTCGACGGCGGCGAGGTAGAGGCGATGCTGCGTCGTCTGCGGCGATGGTAGAGCCGGTGCGGCGTTGGCGGCGGCTGTGGTAGAGGCAACGCGGCGTTGGCGGCGTGGATCTCCTCCTCGCCCTGGCCTCGGGCGGGTGCAGAGGAGCTGCAGAGGAGGTGGGGATTTTGCTTCCACGAAAACCGTTGCAGCAACGCGGGGAAGGACAACGGGATCTTCGTAGGGAGGGTGAACACGTGGCTTGAATCCGACGGCCGCGCATAATTAAATCCAAGGGCTGTCTTGCAGGATGCTAATTGCGAGATTTGCAGGCGGATGACGCCTAGCAGCCGCCTTTTATTTATCTCAGCAACGATGGCTGGCAGTGCAGAGTACTCGCTCTGTTCCCAGTCAGCCATAGACATGGACTGAGTCTGAGTGGAGTTCTTCAAGCAGGTACATACATACTTGCGACGATGACGATGAACTGAACGGCAACAACAAAGAACACAAAGTGGCCATGTCTGACTTGGTTTTCAAGCAGAACCGAGTGGTGTCTGTTGCCAGCTCCGCACATTGACACATGAACTGAGTGGTGTTTTTCAAGCAGAGCAACGTATCTCGTATTCTCTCATTATTTGTTTTACTAGGCCGGCCCTACCCTCTTCATGCTTTATTCAAAGAAAAACGAGAAAGAAGGAAAGAGCTACTAGCAGACGTGGGGTAGGACAACTCCATCTTTAATTTCTTCTTTGCTTGGCTCAAACATCAAGTAAAGAATCCGCAACCGAAAAAGGCTTTCGCCCCGGTTTATATAGAAAGCAAACCACCACAGCCACAAGGTTCAACACAGCGCGAAGTACGAGGTACGATAGGATACTGCTGAGGGCACAACTCAACAAGCCCTTAAAATAAAAAGGCGGACGCGCCCCAAACAAAGAAGGTGATCCGGCTCCGATGGTGGTCGAGGAAGCGGCGGCGCCAAGCAGAGGGCCATCGAATGAAGGTCAGCGATGATGATGTTGATGGCGTCCTGGTCATGAGGGCGGCTAAGTGGCTGATAGAGCTGCAAATAGCCACACATTTTGAACATCACCCATGTTTTCAGAATAAAAGTCTTAAGTTGGGATTACGTATGTAAATTGTTGGATATACATTCTCTACGGCTGTTTCTGGCGGTAATTGTTGCAAAGAGTTAGACCATTTTGCTTACTGTTTTCACAGCCTTGCCAGCAATCGAAGTTTTGACATGGACTTGTATCTCAGTGTTAAACATGAGATATTGTAGGGATACAGATGGCAGCAAGGACTTGTCGTGCGCCATAGATAGAGTCCTTTTCTGTTTAACCTTCTATCCCTATCTCTCTCTCTCTGTAATATCCCTGGTTGGTTGAATCCCAACCGAACCCTTCTGTACTCCTCGCGAAACACCCTCGCTCGATCAATATAACCTGCGGGCTCTCCCTGTTGGAGAGCTAAGACGCTTCAATAACTTTCTACATGGTATACAGAGCAGGCCCTTCCATCACATCTAGCTAGCTTCCATTGATCTCCCATCACCACCCTCCCATCATGTCGTCCTCCGCCGTCCCTGTCACCTCCGGTCTCAACTACAACACCTCCGAGCCCCTCTCCCGGATGAACTATGTCCTCTGGAGAGCTCAAGCGCGATCCCAGATAATGGGTGCCGGCTTGTTTGGCTATATAGATCGAACCCTAGAGGAGCCTCCCAAAACCATCACCACCAAAGACAAAGATGGCAAGGACCAGGTGATTACAAACCCTGCCTATGCCCCCTGGCTGATCCAGGATCAACAGATTGTTGCCTATCTCCTTCGCAACCTGTCCAAAGAAGTTCTTGTCCAAGTTGCCTCCCTTGAATCCTCACATACGATCTGGGCTGCACTGGCGGCTATGTTTGCGTCTCGCTGTCCCGTGTCAACAACATCCGATCTGCGCTAACCGACGCGCAGAAAGGTACACAGTCGGCCTCGGCATACTTCGGGCACATGCGCTCCCTCACCGATGAGCTCGCGGCGGCGGGCAAACCACTCGGGGAGGGGGAGCTCATCTCCTTCATCGTCGCGGGCTTGGACATGGACTACCAGTCAATCATCTCTGCCCTCGACATGCGCACTGAACCGGTCACCATCGACGCGCTCTTCTCCCTGGTGGCGAACTTCGATCAGCGGATCGAGATGTTCCATGGCGGTGGTGCTGGTTGATGACCCACAAGTGTAGGGGATCTATCGTAGTCCTTTTGATAAGTAAGAGCGTCGAACCCAACGAGGAGCAGAAGGAAATGACAAGCGGTTTTCAATAAGGTATTCTCTGCAATCACTGAAATTATCGGTAACAGATAGTTTTGTGATAAGATAATTTGTAATGGGTAACAAGTAACAAGTGTAAATAAGGTGCAGCAAGATGGCCCAAACCTTTTTGTAGCAAAGGACAAGCCTGGAAAATTATTTATATGAAGGAAAACGCTCCCGAGGACACATGGGAATTATCGTCAAGCTAGTTTTCATCACGCTCATATGATTCGCGTTCGGTACTTTGATAATTTGATATGTGGGTGGACCGGTGCTTGGGCGCTGTCCTTACTTGGACAAGCATCCCACTTATGATTAACTCCTATTCCAAGCATCCGTAACTACAAAAGAAGTATTAAGGTAAACCTAACCATAGCATGAAACATATGGATCCAAATCAGCCCCTTACGAAGCAACACATAAACTAGGGTTTAAGCTTCTGTCACTCTAGCAACCCATCATCTACTTATTACTTTGCAATGCCTTCCTCTAGGCCCAAACAATGGTGAAGTGTCATGTAGTCGAAGTTCACATAACACCACTAGAGGAGAGACAACATACATCTCATCAAAATATCGAACGAATACCAAATTCACATGACTACTAATAGCAAGACTTCTCCCATGTCCTCAGGAACAACGTAACTACTCACAAATCATATTCATGTTCATAATCAGAGGGGTATTAATATGCATTAAGGATCTGAACATATAATCTTCCACCGAATAAACCAACTAGCATCAACTACAAGGAGTAATCAACACTACTAGCAACCCGCAGGTACGAATCTAAGGTTTTGATACAAAGATTGTACAAGAGATGAACTAGGGTTTGAGAGGAGATGGTGCTGGTGAAGATGTTGATGGAGATTGACCCCCTCCCGATGAGAGGATCGTTGGTGATGACGATGGTGATGATTTCCCTGTCACGCCCAAGATGCGACCCTATCCTAAAGGAACTCGAAGGTCCCACCAAGGATAGAAGCGCATCTTGAAGACGCTTTTGCAAGGTGGATATCACTGCATCAACATTACATAATAGTGGGGATACAACCAAGACATACAATGTCACAAGAATACAACAATACAGCATACATAAGATCAACATCCGACTACGGATGAAACATAAACAGAAACTCAAACAATATCCACCCTGCTAGCCCAGGCTGCCGACCTGGAACCTATCCCCTGAATGAAGAAGCAGAAGAAGAACTCCAAAACAAGTAAACATCAATCTCGCGTCATGATCATCGCAATACCTGTACCTACAACTGTTGTTGTAGTAAACTTTGAGCCACGAGGACTCGGCAATCCCATTACCATGGGTATCAAGACTAGCAAAGCTTAATGGGTAAGGAAGGGGTAAAGTGGTGAGGTTGCAGCAGCGACTAAGCATGTATGGTGGCTAACTTACGCAAATCAGAGCGAGAAGAGAAGCAAAGCAAGCGGTCGTGAACTAGTAATGATCAAGAAGTGATCCTGAACTCCTACTTACGTCAAACATAACCCAGAAACCGTGTTCTCCTCTCGATCAACCCCAAAAAGAGACTCACGGTTACGCACACGGTTGGTGTATTTTAGAAGAGTTTACTTCAAGTTTACTACAACCAGATATTAACAAATTCCCATCTGCCACATAACCGCGGGCACGGCTTTCGAAAGTTTATACCCTGCAGGGGTGTCCCAACTTAGCCCATGATAAGCTCTCGCGATCAACGAAGGATATTCCTTCTCCTGGGAAGACCCGACCAGTCTCGGAATCCCAGTTACAAGACATTTCGACAATGGTAAAACAAGACCAGCAAGACCGCCCGATGTGCCGACAATCCCGATAGGAGCTGCACATATCTCTTTCTCAGGGCAATACCAGATGAACACTACGTACGACAACCAAAGATACCCCAAGTTGCCTAGGGGCGGCACCGCAAGTGGCTCTAGTTTGGACCAACACTTAGACAAGCATTGGCCCGGGGGGCTAAAATAAAGATGACCCTCGAGAGAGCGACTCCCAAGGGAAAAATAGGTGGTGGTGAGGCAAATGGTAAAACCAAGTTTGGGCCTTGTTGGAGGAGTTTTATTCAAAGCGAACTGTCAAGGGGGTCCCATAAATCACCCAACCGCGTTAGGAACTCGAAATCCGGGAACATAATACCGATATGATGGAAACTAGGGCAGCAAGAGTGGAACAAAACACCAGGCATAAGGCCGAGCCTTCCACCCTTTACCAAGTATATAGATGCATTAATAATATAAGAGATATTGTGATATCCCAACATAAACATAATCCAACATGGAGCAATCTTCATCTTCACCTGCAACTAGCAACGCTATAAGAGGGGCTGAGCAAAAGCGGTAACATAGCCAAACAATGGTTTGCTAGGAGGGGTGACAAAGTCTAGAGGTTCATGGAAATTTGGGAGGCTTGAAAAGCAAATGGTAGGTAACGCAGCATAGCGATAGAACGAAGCAACTAGCATAGCAATGATAGTAATGAGATCCAAGGTGACGGTCATCTTGCCTGAGATCCCGCAAGGAAGAAGAACGAGTCCATGAAGAAGATGAACGGACGAAGTCGAACGAATCCTCACAAACGCGACGTTATCGGAACTAACCCGAAGAAGCAACACCGGAAAGAAGCAAACAACATAGTAAACACACAAGCATAAACATGGCATAATGCACAATCAAGTATGATGCATGTCCGGATGAAATGTTGTTAACATGGGAAGAGGTGAAGCATAAGTAAACTAACTATTTAGGCAAGTTTAAATGAGGCCGGAACAACAAACAACAATTCCGGAAAATCCCCATATGCATATTTTGAATTTGCTACTGTTCTGCCCTAAAACATATTTTATTGTTGTTAAACAGGAAAACAAAGTGCACCATGTTAAACTAGGCATTTTTTCACCCCATTTACATATAAAGTTTATTTAAAACTGAGCTACGGTTATTTAGTTATGAAATAAAGCATTTTAACATGGCATTTATGCAAAATTAAGCAAGCAACAAGTTTTAAAATTTTTAACATGGGTGAGAGTGGCATATTATGAAACTAGATGTAATTCTAAGCATTTTACATGTATAAAGTATTTACATGTGATGCATGGTTAATTCATTATTAGATGCATGAACAAAAGGGGTTTTTCTGTAAAACTGTAAATCACTGGATAATAGAGAAAATCGCAGCGCAGGAAAAAAACAACACGGGCCGCATCTGGGGCACTGCTGGGCTGAACAGAGAGGTGGGGCTGCATTTGGTGCTCACCATGGGCCAAGGCTCGGTCGAAGCTGACGGCTGGCGAGGTAGCGACCCAGTTCGCGGGTTGATCGGCGCGAGCAAGGGGATCGAGTGAGGTAGGAGGAGAAGCGAAGAGCTTTGGCACTTCTCAGTTGGGAGGATTTGGATCAGGGAGGATCCCGAGGTGGATGCGGGAGAGAGTGGCAGCGGCGGCTGGGAGGATCCCTAGAAATTAGGGATTTGGTCTCGGTTTATACTAGTATATATATAGCGGGTAGGTTAGGCTAGGGGCTATCTCGTCCCTCCGATCGTAATCATACAGACGGAAAAAATAGGCTAGGGAGAATCCAACAAAGAAACGAAGATACTTAAGGGATGTTAGGGGATGATTTGAATGCAACGGTGATGACTGAGCGGTTCGGGTTCGGAGCAGGTTTCGGGCGCGCACGCGAGGAGGCTTAAGCACTTTCTAGAGAGACTCCAGTTTAGGCAAGAGGGAAAAATGAAGAACAAGGTTGGTCTCAGAATGGTCAACAAAAGCAAAGGGGGGACGCGGTAACAACGAGCGAATGCAAGTTTTAAAAACATGCGGATGCAATGCGCATGATGCTATGAGATGAGATGCATGACATGAACACAATGCAAAACAACAGACAAAACCCAACCACGGAGGAAATAACATATCACATCGCCGGAAAAGACAAGAGTTGGAGTTACAATTATGGAAAGTTGTATCCGGGGTGTTACCCCTCCCGGAGGGAAGTGTCCCCGGCAGAATAGCTCTGCCGGAGCCCTAGATTGGTTCCGCCTCGTGGCGGCGGTGTTTCGTCCCGCAAGCTTGCTTATGATTTTTTCCAGGGTAAAAGACTTCATATAGCAGAAGATGGACACCGGAGGCCTGCCAGGGGGCCACGAGGCAGGGGACGCGCCCCCCACCCTCGTGGCCAGGGTGTGGGCCCCCTCTGGTATTTTCTTTGCTCAGTATTTTTTATTAATTCCAAAACTGAATTCCATGGAGTTTCAGTACTTTTGGAGTTGTGCAGAATAGGTCTCTAATATTTGCTCCTTTTCCAGCCCAGAATTCCAGCTGCCAGCATTCTCCCTTTTCATGTAAACCTTGCAAAATAAGAGAGAAAAGGCATAAGTATTGTGACATAATGTGTAATAACAGCCCATAATGCAATAAATATCAATATCAAAGCATGATGCAAAATGGACGTATCACTGGTGGCTTCAAGTCAGCGGCAAACGCTGCTTCAAGGGGTCGTCCAAACACCGGCAAGGGAGGCTACCGCAACCAAAAGGGCGGCGGCGGCGGCGGCCCTCGAGGAAACGACGGTGGCTACGGTGCTCCCGGTGGCGGCAACTACGTCACCGGTGGAGGAGTCTACAACGGCGTCGGTGGCGGCGGCTACCACACAGGCGGCGGTTCTGGTGGTGGCTACCATCAGAACAATGGAGGAGAAGGGGCCACTATGGTGGTGGTGGTGGCGGTTACTATCACCAGAACCCCTCTGGTGGCGGCAACAACACTCGGCGCCCTCCCAACAACAACAACAGGGGGCGTCACTTCCTAGGGCATGATGGTTATGACGGACGTTGCCAAATCTGTAAGAAAACAAATCTTCTTGCAAAGGATTGTGATTGGCGCTATGCTGATGATCCTAACTCCCAAAGCAAGAAAATTGCAGCTGCAGCTGATGTGTCCTATGGTGTCGATACCAATTGGTATATGGACACAGGCGCCACAAATCATATCACTGGTGAATTGGAGAAGCTGACAATGCATGAAAAATACCGTCGCCATGATCAAGTCTACACCGCCGCCAATGGCGCAGGTATGGAGATAAGTCATATTGGTCACTCATTTATCAAAACCCCACACAAAAACCTTGAGCTCAATGAAATCTTGCATGTTCCCAATGCCTCCAAAACTTTGTTATCTGTTCATCGTATTGCTCTTGACAACAATGTGTTTCTAGAGTTTCATCCATTCTTTTTTTTTTTGATCAAGGATCAGGTCACGAAGAAAGTTCTTCATAGAGGTGTTTGTGTGCAAGGCCTCTACTCTTTGCTTCCGCAGTATTGCTAATACAATAAACAAGCCTATGGTGCCATCAAGCTTTCTGCTGAACGGTGGCACAATCGCTTAGGATATCCTTCGTTTGCTACTATTCATTGTATTCTTAGTAGTAATAATCTCCCAGTTGTTGGTGAGAGAAACTCAGAAACAATTTTTGATTCCTATCAACGTGCTAAAAGTCATCAACTACCATATCCTTTGTCTATTAGTGTCTCTACAAAACCTGTGCAACTTATCTTTTCTGATGTATGGGGTCTAGTACCCACTTCTGTTGGTAGACACCAATACTATGTAAGCTTTATTGACGACTTTAGCAAGTATACATGGATATATCTCCATAAGAAGTGTTCCGACGTGTTTCAAGTGTTTCACAATTTTCAAGCTCTTGTAGAGCAAAAATTCGATAGTAAAATCATTGTTGTATAGTCCGACTAGGGTGGTGAGTATGAGAAACTAAACTCTTTTTTTCAAAAGATAGGTATCTCTCACCATGTTTCATGCCCACATGCACATCAGCAGAATGGCTCTGCTGAACGGAAACATCGACATATTGTCGAGGTAGGCTTAGCCCTTCTAGCTTCTGCCTCCATGCCCCACAAATTTTGGGATGAGGCTTTTCTTACCGTTGTTCATCTTATTAATATGTGGCCCAGTCGCACTTTTTCACATGAAACTCCCACTGAACTTCTTCTTCATATCACACCAGATTACACCGCTCTTCGTGTCTTTGATTGCGCATGTTGGCCAAATCTTCGTCCCTATAATGCTCGCAAACTCATGTACCATTCCAAACAATGTGTTTTTCTTGGCTACAGTGCGCAACACAAAGGTGTCAAGTGCCTTGACGTCTCTACCGGCCATGTGTACATCTCACATGACGTAGTCTTTGATGAGACTCAGTTTCCCTTTGCACATCTACACCCAATGCCGGTGCCCTCCTTAGAAAAGAAATCCTCCTACTACCATCTCATCTTTCTGGTGTCACGTGTGCGGGTGATGATACTTGTACTGACCAAACTATGACTCATATATCTCCTATTATTCCTGAGTATACTGTTTCAGGAAGAATCAACGAAGAAAATGGCGTTGCAAACAGTGCATTAGGGGGCTCCAGCATGCATATAGGAGATCCAGCGCCATCATCCTCGGGATTGCCCCGTCTGGACACGCCAGGTCCGACCGGATCCTCTTCAGGATCGTAGCCAAGTCAGGCGGCTTGGGGCCCTCCACCATCACCCGCCCCGCGCCTCTCTCCGGGCGACGTGTGTCGTCCCGCATCTACGCTGGGCTCCGCGGGCGCTGCGCACCAATCAGCGTCGTGGGACCAGCCGACAGCGCGGTATGCACCGGTCCCGCACACGTACGACAGGAGCCCACACAGGTTTCCGTGTCCTCTGTGCCAGGCGGGGCCAGATGGGCCCGTTGCTGGATCCGACGCAGATCCGGTCAGCCCACCTGGATCCTCTGCGGCCTCGCCCGAGTCCCCTGCGGCCTCGCCTGTCCCCGCATCAGCTGGCCCTGCCACAGCCGATCCGGCGGGCCCTGGTGCTACGGATGCCTCGGGATCTTCTGCGGCTCCGCTCGCCCCCACATTGCCTCGTACACGTCTTCATGACGGCACCATACAACCTATCAACTACAAAACTAAGTATGGCTTAGTTTCTTCTGTTTCCACAGGTGAACCCCGCACTGTTAATGAGGCGATGGCTGATCCCAAGTGGTGGATGGCTATGGAAGAGGAGTTTCATGCTCTTCAGAAAAATCATACATGGCATCTTGTTCCATCACGTCCAGGCAGGAATGTCATTGATTGCAAATGGGTGTACAGAATCAAATGCAGGTCTGATGGCACTATTGATCGATATAAAGCCAGACATGTGGCCGAGGGTTTTAAGCAGAGGTATGGACTGGATTATGAGGACACCTTTAGTCCTGTTGTTAAAGCTGCTACCATTCGCCTTGTTTTATCCGTTGATGTGTCCAAAGGATGGAGTCTCTGACAGCTAGATGTGTAGAATGCGTTTCTTCATGGTGTTCTGGAAGAGAAAGTTTATATGAAGCAACCTCCTGGGTTTGAGGATAAACACAAACCATCTCACATCTGCAGACTTGATAAGTCTCTCTATGGGCCCAAGCAAGCTCCACGTGCATGGTATTCTCGTTTGAGTTCTAAGCTGCACACCCTTGGTTTTATTCCCTCCAAGTCTGATACATCCTTGTTCATTTACAAGAAGTCACAGATAGTTATCTTTTTACTCATTTATTTGGATGATATCATTGTCACTAGTTCCTCAAATGAGGCTATATAGCTCTTCTGAAAGATTTGAATTCAAAGTTTGCTCTTAAGGATCTTGGAGATCTTCACTATTTTCTTAGACTTGAGGTCAAGAGAAATAAAGAAGGTGGTCTTCATCTCTCTCGGGAAAATATGCATATGATATGTTGAATAAGGCTAGGTTGCAGGGTTGCAAACCATCTCCAACACCACTCTCCAGCTCAGAAAAATTGTCCCTTGCAGAGGGGGTTCCTCTGAATCCAGAGGATGGCACCAAGTACAGGAGTTTGGTAGGTGCACTTCAGTACTTGACACTCACCAGGCCTGATATTTCTTTTGCTTTTAATAAAGTATGTCAGTTTCTCCATGCACCCACTTCAGCTCATTGGGCTGCTGCCAAGCGCATCTTGAGATATGTAAAGCACACCTTGGGTGTTGGACTCACCTTTAGCAAGTCATCTTCAACACTTGTTAGTGCATTTTCTGATTCTGACTGGGCAGGTTGTCTGGATGACAGAAGGTCTACAGGTGGTTTTGTAGTTTTCTTTGGACCTAATCTCATCTCCTGGTGTGCCAAGAAACAGGCAATTATCTCTAGGTTGAGTACCGAGGCAGAATACAAGGCGTTGGCCAATGCAACGGCCGAAATTATATGGGTAAAGTCTATGCTCAAGGAGCTTGGGATATGTCACATACAAACTCCATGTCTTTGGTGTGACAATCTTGGTGCCACATATCTCTCTGCCAATCCTGTTTCTCATGCAAGAACTAAGCATATTGAGATTGATTATCACTTTGTTCGAGAAAGGGTTGCAAGCAAGGAATTGGAGATCCGGTTTGTTCCTTCAAAAGATCAAGTTGCAGATGGTTTCACAAAGGCCTTGGCTACAGGACCGTTCGAGGAATTCAAGCGTAATCTAAACTTGAGAAGCTTAGATTAAGAGAGGGTGTTAAACATGAGATATCGTAGGGATATAGATGGCAGCAAGGACTTGTCTTGCGCCATAGATAGAGTCCTTTTTTGTTTAACCTTCTCTCTCTCTCTCTCTCTCTCTCTCTCTCTGTGTGTGTGTGTGTGTGTAATATCTCTGGTTGGTTGAATCCCAACCGAACCCTTCTGTACTCCTCGCGAGACACCCTTGCTCGATCAATATAACCTGCGGGCTCTCCCTTTTGGAGAGCTAAGACACTTCAATAACTTTCTACACTCAGAAGTAAAACATGCACTGGTATTTATTTTTGAAACAGAGAACTGCAGGGGAGGCCCCAACAGTAAACTTGATTTGTACAAGTGAGAGATGAGGAGGATATATAGAGGCAGAGCTGATCCAAGCCAGTTGCAATCTTTCGGGCCGAGAGGATTAACATGTTGTATACATTGTGGAATAGTATGTTATTATCAGAGAGAACCTGACTGAGTGGTATCATCATGTATACCTGTATCCTCTGTGGATTGACATGTACATTGGCCAGTAGGTAAAAGTATAACTGACAATAGCCCGTTCCGGTTGTATTTCTCTCTCTAGATATGGAGTGATGACCTAGGAATGGTATGTTGAGGTTAGTCTTGTGAAACTAATGTTGCAGTTGTTCTTTGTTGTAGACTGAGCATGTCTGTTTTATTTATTTGGGTTTCGGCATCTCAATAAGAACATGTCTGTTTTAGTCTATGAGTTGTTTCATTTTTCTTTTCTTTCTTGTGAGCTATAAATAAATGTCAAATATTATCAACCTAAGCACAGAACTTATGTACTCCTCTGTCACATATTGACAGATAAATGGGAATCGGCATTAGCATAGTCTGATCTGATGTACTAGAATTTAGAGCTAGCTTGGTGTGTGCGCACCTGCTTAGTGAACTGAGGTTGGTTTCCATGTACGTATTTGGTTTGGTTAGCCATCCCATGGTTAATTTTTTGTGTGCATAATTTGGCTGGCTATGTTTATGTTTGTAGTGTAACCAAATCTGGGAGCTGCAACTGTAAACCAGCCAGCTTCAGAGTTTATGCACATACCACTTCAGACTATCACACTATCATCTCTTGCCTCCAGTTATTAATAATAGAGGAAAAAATACCCTTTACATGTTCAGCCTTAATAGTTACGTAGTTAATTTCCCAGATATATGAATACAATTCTTGCTGATATGAATTAACCCTTAATTAGCACGTTCAGGCTTATAATAAAATTACAAAACAAATCACAACACACTGCTGCTTGTTCACTGCAAATCAGAATTACGCCTCTTCCTCTATCTGCTCACATAAACCAAATCAGCAAACCAATCGGATCAAAGTCGTCGGTCGTTCAAGGAATTGAATTGCTCATACATTCCATGTTTTTAGTTCTGATGCCTTTGGTTTGCTTCAGCAATTTCGTGTGCACACACATTTGTCTTTTTATTCTATATATGTTTGGGGAGAAGGCATCAAAGGATATGCACCATCGATTGCCATTAATTTACTGCTTACATAAACCTTTTCACATACAACATATTGGGTTCGACCATAAAGATGTCAGGTTTGGTGTCGTGGTTATGCTTCTTCTTTCTTCATTCGCTTCCCTGGTTCTGGTTGGCGGATGATGAAAAAGGAAAACAAACTGAACGGAGGAACAAGAAATGGATGAGTGAGCAAGTGAGCGGTTTTGTGTTTGTCCATGTGCATGTACGCAAGAAATGAACTATAAAATCAAATCAAGTCCAAGGCAGAAAAATGAAGGAACAAAACCCATATCTGCAAGGAGCAAAATTAAGCCGTTGTCCGGTTCCTCTCACACATGTTGCTACATCATCCCACGTGGGTCCCACAATATACCATCCAAGGTGACGCCGCCAAAGGAAGAGAGGAAGGGAGGAGGCACACAAATAGACCAACTTCCACCGTGTCTCTCACTTCTTCTTATGTTGCATCTCTTTACACTTTTAGTTGTTAGTGATAAATACAACTACCAGAGGGCATATTCTTCGATCCCTCTTCCATAATAAAACACAAATACAAAGGTATATGCATGGGTGGCTAGTAATTAATGAGGCAAATAAAAGGTAAAAAAAATAAGGAAGACCAAACACATGTGCGGTGTCATGTACAACTGACGATTAGACCCAAGATGGTTTATACCAAAAGATTTACGTGACTATGCACCTCCTTATTCTAGAAAGTCGTCGGCACAGATCCTCCTCATTGAGAGACAGAGAGAGAGCTTTTGTCGTGGATGCATGGTTCTTGGTTGCCAGAAGTGGAAGGAGTCAGGGTCGACGCCTGGCACCACGCTCCCGATTTTCAAAAGTAGAGAGAGGCGAGGGCAGCCCGTCTCGCTCTGGACAACTTGGGGGTGAAGGCAGCTCGTCCTCCCTTAGATTTGCCGCCTCTAGAAGGGTGGCGAGAGTGAGGCGGTGGCGCTGTGGTGGGGGAGTCAACAGAGAAGAGGAAGAATCAGAGAGAGAGAGAGAGAGAGAGAGAGAGAGAGAGAGAGAGAGAGAGAGAGAGAGAGAGAGAGAGAGAGAGGAGAATGGGGCAAACTATGGATAGAACGGGGTCGAGCAAATGGACCCTAGAAGCAAATGGAGTAAGTCCGATGGAACACTCGGATTGGAAAAGATAATTATACTGATAGGCATGGATGATAAAAAGCTTGGAAACTAGTTCAAATCGAACTCAAAAGTAACTAGGCAATCCAATTTCCATTGAAGCAGCTCCCCTGGAACTAGCTGCCGGAGTTCGTAGAGAACAAGTGTGGTACCTAGAGGAAAAATTAGGGTATGCAACATTATATATAGTGTTTTTGGGGCTAATGGGCCAGTTCTTCTATAAAGTGGGTCTAAAAAATATCCTTTCTAGAATTGCTATGATTTCCCAAGGAAGTTTTGAAAACAGCCCATCTCAAATCCATGGCTGGTATAAAATGTGGAGAGCGCCTATTTGGCGCCAGTTCGCGCAGCAGTGCATAGGGGCGCTCGCATGCGCCTTGGCCTAGTAAAAGCGGTTGCTCAGCATCTCCGTCGTTTCTTGCCCGATTGCTATTCTCGATAGTTGTTGTGGCTGTTGCATGCAATTTTAGGCCTTGTCCTGTTTTTCCCTCGTATTTTGATTACTAGTTTGGTGTTTCAGAAAAAAACCTCGACTTTCTTTGGTTAAATTTTTTAAACAAGTAAACTAAAAATGTTCATGACGTTTGAAAAAGCACGAAAATTTTGATTTTTTTTCATGAATTTTAAAAAGGTTATTAAATTCAAAAAATATTCATAGATTCTAAAAACTTCACTTTTTCAAAAGAGATCGCAAATTTGGAAAATGTTTTTCAATTTAATTTTTTCTTGGATTTGGAATTTTTTGTGAATTTGAAATTTTCATGAATTAAAAAAAATCACAAACAAATGTTTGTGGTTTAAGAAGAGTTAAAAAAACTGAGAACGATTCAAAAATTCAGAAAACTATTCATGAATTGAAAAGTGTTTGTTGATTTGATATTTTTTACAAGCTTAAAAAGTTTGTGAATTTGAAAAATATCTACTCATTTAGAAAAAATAATGAAATTTAAAATAGTACTTGGTTTTTAGAAAGTTTATGAACTTGAAGAAAAGTCTCATATTTTCAAATTTGAGTAAAGTTCATGAATTTAAAAAAATATTATGGATTTTGAAAATGCTCGTAAGTTAAAAAATGTAAAAAAAAAGAGAAAGCAAAAAAAACAAAAAAAATAAGATAAATGAATAACTAAAAGGAAAATTTAAAAATTAAACAGAAAAATAAACAAAAGAAGAGAGAAACAAAAATAAAAGAGAACAAAAGGAAAAAACTTACTAGAAAACTGATCTAAAAAACATGGCTAAATAATAAAGAAAGACTGCCCAAAAAACCATAGAATCTTGCAAAAGAACATTCTAGAATGTTCCAAAAACCGGAAATAAACCACACTGTTACATGGGTCGGGCCGTTGGAAGTAGCACTAATCCCACTTGAGCACTTGCTACGAATAAGTCACCCTATGTACTTCTGCACGGAATTGTTGGTATTGACTATAAGTCCAAATGTATTATGTGTATCACAACAGATTTGTCTCTTGTTGCTTTCTTGTTCTTAGACAGGATCCCAAAGATCGATCCAAGAGGAGGTAAAGTTCAGGGATGAGTGGAAAGCTATGTCGAAACCCGGTGACAGTAAAGATGAGTATGGTAACTGAAAGCAATTCCCTGGGGAAACCAGGTGTAGTTATTAAACGCCCAATACTTATTTATGGTTTTCAGTCAGTTGTTGAAAAAAATTGTTATTTATAAAATAACCTTCTTTTTCCAAAAGGTGATTATTTTCTAAAAACTTAAGAACATTTTAAAAAAAAATTGTAAACTGTTAGTAACGTTTTTTTAAATATAAGGATTTTTTAAATTTATGAATGCTTTGTAAACATGTGAACAGTTTTTAAATACAGAGTTTTTAAAAATTCCGGTAGTTGTTGAAATTTCTTAACACTTTTTATATTATGATTTTTTTTGAAATGTGAACATTTTATAAAACTTTTGAATATTTTTTAACAACCAAAACAGTAAAATGGCCAAAAAACAACGGAGAAAGTAAAAATAAAAAATGGGACTAGAACCTTCGATTAGGTAGGCCGGCCAACTCGTGTATCACTCTGTGCGCTTGGCCGACATGTTGTCACACAGAGTTAGAAATATGATTTGCGGCACAAGCAGCCACCCACACATTTGTCCTCATCTCTAGTTCTCCCGTGACTTAAGTGCTACCATGCTCCCATTCCAGAATAGAATACTCAAAATTCAGAAGTTGGAAAATTGAGTTTTTTGGGATGTTGACAAGACAAATGTGTAAAAACCCCCACCAAAATCCAGCATCAAACTGAAAATCCTGATTAAACCGCACCAAAATGGATTGTGCATTCATTCTACGTACGGTCCACCTCTTGTGTGGGGCTTTTTGGGCCTGACAATAATACCTTACGTGGAGACGCCTCCAGCATGTCGTAATAAAATCAATCTTTTTTGAATGGAATCCAAAATTACGATTTTCTGATCCCCGCCGCCGCCTGGCCTGCAGCGCGGCCCTTGAAGCTGCTTTACGGCAAGTACCTTCAACAGCGCCCTGAACGGCTGGGCCCACTGGCGTGTGAGAAGCAGAGAGGCGGGACCGGAGTGGCGGTGGCGGTAGCGTTAGCAGGACCGGAGGAAGAGGGCTCATTGCGCAGCCCAAGCAAGCTTGATGAATGTAGGTGATCCCATGCATACTTTTGTCGAAAATGATTGCAGATGTAAACAACATGGTAAACTGGTAATATTGGTAATATATGTATTGTGTGGAGTGCCCTATAATATAGTAAGAGTAATTGGTACGTAGTGCCCTCATGTTAAACAGCATGGTAATTTATGCTTCTACTATGTGATAGTGTGAAATTGTGAATGGTACACTTATAATGATGTGGAGTAGTCTATTCATTCAATCATCATAACTTAAAGAATATATAAACAGCCAAATGTAGAAAGGCGACTTCAGCTGAGGCGTTAACTCCGTTCTGCTTTCATACTGCCAGTGGGGATTTGATCGTATGCATGGGTGAGGAGATCGTACTTTGGTGGCCGATGAAGAGGAGGCGAATTTTAAAGCTGTGATGCAGAACAACATGCAATTTTCAGGAAGAAATCGTGAAGCTAATGTTGCAGTTGTTATTCCTCTGCATAACCATCTCCACTCATCATTCTGCTGGAAGCCAAGGAAAGAACTCGTGAGAAGTCCCTTAAGATAATAATGTTGCAGTTGTTCTTTGTAGACTCAGCACATTTTATTTCTTTGGAAAGAATTCTGTATTTTTTTCTTTTAGCATCTCAATAAGAATATCTCTGTTTTAGTCCATGAGTTCTTTCACGTGGCAACTCTTTTTTTCTTCTCTTGTGAGCTATAAATAAATGTCAAGTACTATCAGCCTAAGCAACTTGTTTTCTCCTCTGTCGCAAATTAACTGACAGACAAATGGGAACCATATATACTGTACATATTTCACTTTTAACCTATTGATTGATTGATGTTATTATTGTTGTCCTATAAGCAACTTAGTTGTGTTTCTTGGTCAGTCAATCGACTGACAAGGGAGGGAGAAGTATTACCATGACCAATATTCATAGTAATTAATGGTGCATTATATCAACATTTTATCCTGGTTTTTTGTGGCACTCCAGGCAATTTAGTAGCGTAGTCTGCCGTGCAGTTTTGCTGTTTCCAACCAATTGATGGTATGTATTTCAAGTGAATTCTACTAACAACGGTGCTTGCATAATTGGAATCTTTGCACTGCAGCAGCCTAGAATTGGGATCATGTATACTTCCTCAACGGCTGTTTGTGGCAGTATTATTCTTATGTTTTTCATGAAAAAGAGAAAAGAAAATCTGTAAGCCCCTCCGGCACACCTTTCGATGCTGCTTGTGGTTGGAATCCAGTCCAAGGTCTAGGCCCCACCCTACTTTCTTTATTCAAAGCAAAAGAAAAAGAAAAAGAAAAAGAAAAGGAGGAAGAAGCAGAGAGCTCAATCTTTCTTGTTTTAATATAATTGGTTCAAGCCTCATTTTGATGCTTGCTTTGGCCACAACCACAACTAAAGCCAAAGACCACTTAATAGATTCAAGCCTCAAGCAAAGAACCATCTTCAGATACCTCCTTAATTGCTTCTTCTGCAACCTCAAGCAAGCAAGTCTCCATTCATCCATTGTGTTGTTCCTCCTTGGCCTGGCCAGCCAGCCTACTTTCCGATTAAGGTACTGTCAAGACTATTCTATTAGTACGGTTCTTGTGCTACATAGTATATAATTTCTCTTGTAAATTGCTTGCAGTTTCTTTTCTTTCCAAAAACTCATCATTTTTATATTTTAGGGAATCTTGCACCTTCTAACAATTTCTCTCTTGTGGTAACTAGCAGGTACCAGCTGCAAACTGAATCATCTGGAGGGGTAGTGCAGATTGATTGATGGGTTAGATTTGTGGATCTTCTTGTCTCTGCAAGGCTTTCATTCAAACACTACTAGTCATCATGCCTCGGGAGGTATTAATTTGTCTGCGTACACAAGAATGCATGCATGCATGCAGTTCTCACAATGTAGTCTATAGTACTCCCTCCGTTCCAAAATAATCGTCTTTCTAGCCATCTCAAATGGACTACAACATACGGATGTATGTAGACATGTTTTAGAGTGTAGATTCACTCATTTTGCTCCGTATGTAGTCACTTGTTGAAATCTCTAGAAAGACAATTATTTAGGAACGGAGGGAGTATAAGTCTTTTTAGAGATTCCACTACAAACTACATACGGATGTATATAGACATGTTTTAGAGTGTGGATTCACCCATTTTGATAAGTATGTAGTCCATAGTGAAATCTTTAAAAAGACTTATATTTAGAATCGGAGGAAGTATGTACCCCCTCCGTCCCAAAATTCTTGTCTTAAATTAATCTAGATACGGATGTATCTAATACTAAAACATGACTTGATATATCCGTATTTAGACAAATCTAAGACAAGAATTTTGGGACGGAGGAAGTAGTATGTTGGTTCATGCTGCACCTCGCTCCAGTAGTTCTGATGTGCATACTGCCATGAGCTCACTCCTATGGAATAAAATTCTGTGGTCTGGAGCATAACAACACCTGCAATAAGGAGCATAGCATTTGGTTGTCCTTCTTCAAGTCCCGAAGGGGAGACCACCACCATTTCCCAGCTTGTGGATGCAAAGTTCAGAGAAGTGCTCTGAAGGAACCATGCATGGGTTTGGTCTATGATACCCAGATGGAAAAGGTAAGAACCAGCATTCACCATGTGCCCCATGCAATGGTCCAGGAAATTGTATGTTGGCTGCTCCTTGTACCAAAAATTTCTGGAGCAGCACTAGCTTGTGACAGCAATCCGATATAGTTCTTACCAATGTCACAATCAACAATCCGATATAATTTGGCTGGCCATGTTTATGTTTCTAGTACTGTAACCATGGTTGTTCCTTTTTTTTTATGTCCCTTTTTTGTCCAAAGGAGAAAAAGGGGGGAAATAAATAACCATGGTTGTTCCTTTCGTTAAATTTTTTAAACTAGTAAATTAGAAAAAGTTCATTACTTTGAAAAAGCTCGAGAATTTTGAAAAACGATTACAAAAATATTCATGGATTCTAAAAAAAATCAGAAAAATGTTCTTGAATTTAGTTTTTCTTGGATTTGGAAAAAGTTCATGAATTTAAACATATTAAAGGATTCAAAAAAGTTCACAAAATGAAAAAAATGTTTGTGGATTAAAAAAGTGTTCAAAAAACTGAGAACCATTCAAAAATTCATAAAAATGTTCACGAATTGAAATGTGTTTGTTGATTTGTTTTTTTTTTACAATTTGTTCTTAAAGTTGAAAAGTATTTACACATTTGGAAAAATTCACGAAATTGAAAATAGTACATGGTTTTTAAAAAGTTTATGAACTTGAAGAAAAGTCTCATTTTTTTCAAAATTTGTAAATTTGAGTAAAGTTCATTAATTGGAAAAAAGATTATGGATTTTGAAAATGCTCACGAGTTAAAAAATGTAAACAAAAAAGAGAAAGGGAAACATAAAAATAAAATAAAATGAATAACTAAAAGGAAAAAAACTTAAAAAATTAATCAAAAGAAGGGAGAAAGAAAAAATAAAAGAAAAAATTTATAGAAACTAACCAAAAAACCATGGCAAATAAAGAAAGACTGCCCAAAAAAACGAGAGAACCTTGCGAAAGAACATTCTAGAATGCTCCAAAAATCGGAAATAAATAATGCTGTTATATGGGTCGGGTCGTTCGAAGTAGTATCCATCCCACTTGAGCGCCGGCTACGAGTAAGTAACCCTATGTACTCATGCACGGGATTGTTGGTATTGACTACAAGTCCAAGTATATTTATGTGTATCACAACAGATTTGTCTCTTGTTGCTTTCTTGTTCATAGGCAGGATCCCAAAGATCGATCTAAGAGGAGGTAAAGTTCCGGGATGAGTGGAAAGTTATGTCGAAAGCCGGTCACAGTAAATGTGAGTATGGTAGCTGAAAGCATTTCCTTGAGGAAACCAGGTGTAGTCATTAAATGCCCAATATGTTTTGATGGAAAAGATCCTTCATAACCGCCTCACATGATGGGGTCATCTCCTCCCTCTCGCTCACTCCTCCTACTCAGGCAACGCCAACTCGGGTCTCAAATTACCCACCCAAATCCTCTCGCGTGGAGCTGGTTGCTGCAAGAACTTTCTAAGTCATCCGCTATACGTTTCTCATATACTATCATGTGGTACTATATACTCTACTTTATTATTTTTAGTATGTTCATATACTATATCTAAGATACTCCCAAGTGATTTGTATGAAAAAATTGCAAGTGAGGTCATAATTTTATTGTATTTGTGAAATACGTACATATTTATACGTGAAATAGAGTATGCGTAAAATATGATACATACTACCAAAAAAGTAGTATATATACTACCTAAACATTCTTATATACTACATACTACGTGTACATACTCTCCGATATGATAGATACTACCTAAAACGTATGAAACATAAGTGGGAGTAACTACACCCGGTAGTAGAAAAAATTTGTCATATATATATATATATATATATATATATATATATATATATATATCGCTTACTGTGATACCAAATGTAGCCTCGCCAACAGGGACCGTTGAAATGGGTCGACCCATTTAACACGGTTTTGGGAAGCTTCTAACCCGGTTTATGCCGGTTCGAGGAAGGTTCTGGGCCCTTTTTTTTCGTCTTTGCGATTCTTTCTGTCGTCTTTCTAGTTTTTATTTTGGTTTCCTATTTATTCGAACACACCTTGACCATTTTCAATAAATGTTAAACATTTTATGGACACACATTCAACATTTCTCTTTAGCTCTTTTTTGTTTTATTTCTCTTTTTTACTTTTTTCTTCATTTCCCATATACATGTTGACTTTTTTCAAATGGACGTTGAACATTTTTGTATACAAGTTTAACATATTTCAGATAAATATTTGAAAAATTTTATATACACCATGAAGATTTATCCAAAATACATGTTGACAATTTGTAAAATGCATATTCCACATTTTTTGAATAAATAGCGAACCATTTGAAGCACATGTTGAACATTATTCATAAAATGCCATGAACATTTTTTTACAAAATATGCAAACATTTTCTGAAGTGTTTTTTGAAATGGCATGGGCATTTTCTTAACTGTAGCAACTTGGTTTGTGGCGAGTTCTTGTTTTCTAGCAGTGTTTTTGGATTTTAGTCAGTTATTGAAGAAAATAAAAACAATTGTTGTTTTAAAAAATGACCATTTTCCAAAAGGTGATTATTTTCCGAAAATGTAAGAACAGTTTTTTGAAAAATTGTAAAGAACTTTCAGCAACATTTAAAATTTTTTAAGCTTTTTTAAACTCATGAATGCTTTATAAAATATTTGAACATTTTTTTAAATAGAATTTTCTTAAAATTCCGATATTTGTTGAAATTTCTAAACATTCTCTATATTATGATTGTTTTTTGCATTGTGAACATTTTTAATATTGGATGATGATTTTATAAAACTTGTGAATATTTTTTAAACAACTAAAACAGAAAAAATGCAAAAAAAATAACAACAGAAAAAATAAAAATGAGAAATGGGACTAGAATCTTTGATAAGATGGGCCTGGTCACTCGTGTGTCTCTATGTGCGCTTGGCCGACACCTTGTCACGCAGAGTGAGAAATAAGATTTGCAGCACAAACAGCCACCTACACATTCGTTGTCATCTAGGAGAATATCTGGTTCTCGCGTGACTTAAGTGCTACCACATGCATGCTCCCATTTCAGAATACTCAAAATTTAGAAGTTGGAAAAGTTCAGATTTTTGGGACGTTCACAAGACAAATGTGTAAAACCCCAGCAAAATCCAGCATCAAACTCAAAATCCTGATTAAACCCCTACAAAATCAAAATGGATTGTGCATTCACTCGAGGCCCACCTCTTGTGCAACAATACCTCCTTACCTTGAAGCTACTTTCTGGCCTCCCGAATACAAGAACAGTAAATCACCATTTTACATTGACCCAGTTGGCGAAGGCAGAGAAGATGTTTTGCAGCTGCAACAGATGTTCCAGGATATATCAGTCGTCGAATGTGTTAGGTTTCATTTTACAGAAAGGCGACTTCAGCTGAGACGTGAACCTGGTTCTGCTTTCTATCAGTGAGGAGATTGTACTTTCATGGCAGATGAAGAGGAGGCGAATTTTAAGGCTGTGAAACATGCAGAACAACACGCCATTTTCAGGAAGAAATCTATCTATGGAACCATCTCCACTCATCATCATCATTTCACTGTTGTATTTCTCTATACTAGAATGATGTACATGAAGCTAATGTTGCACTTGTTCTTTCTAGGCTCAGCATATTTTATTCCTTTGGGAATTCTGTTTTTTTTTGGCATCTCTGTTTTAGTCTATGAGTTTTTTTCACGCAGCAACTTTTTTATTTTCTTGTGAGCTACAAATGTCAAATATTATCAACTTAAGCAACTTATTTACTCCTCTGTCGCAAATTAACCGACGGACAAATGGGAACCATACTGTACAGATTTCAGTTTTAACCTATTGATTGATGTTATCCTTGGCCTAAGTAAATTAGTTCTGTTTCATCAATCAACCGACTGACTGTTGCATTATATCAACATTTTATCCTCCTTTTTTGTTGCAATTGAGTAGCGTAGTCTGCCGTGCAGTTTCGCTGACTCCAGCCAATTGATGGAATTTCAGGCGAATTCCAGTTACACCTTTTTTATATTGTACTAACAACGGTGCTTGCATTCTTTGAATCTTTGCACTGCATCACATGTATGCAAACTGCATGCATGCTGGATATATATATATTTCCTCCACGTGTGGTTGTGGCGGGGTGTTATTTCTATGTTTTTCATGAAAAATAGATGAAGAGAAAGAAGATCTCTGAGTCCCTCACTCCGACACACCTTTCGATATTGCTTGCAACCCAGTCCAAGGTCTAGGCCCCACCCTGCTTTCCTTTATTCAAAGAAAAAGACAGCTCAATCTTTATTCTATAAGTAACTCGAGCCTCAAGCAAAGCACCATCTTAGCTATGAGGAAGAAGCATGCTTTGTCCAAAACTAAAGCCAAAGAAAGAACCAACACAACTCCAGGCAAGACCATCAAATCTTCCACTAATTCATCCATTGTTCCTCCTTCATCTGACATAAGCAGTAGATCAGCACACAAGATTGTGCCAACCAGCCAACTGATTCAGGTACTGTCAAGACTATTAGTACGGTTCTTGTGCTACATATATATATATATATATATATATATATATATATATATATATATATATATATATATATACATATATATATATATATATACATATATATATATAATTTCTCTTGTAAACTGCTTGCAGTTTCTTTTCTTTCCAAAACCTCATCATTTTTATATTTTAGGGAATCATGCATCGACTAAAAATTACTCTCTTCTGGTAACTAGCAGGTCAGGTGGGAGCTGCAGATTGATTCATCTGGTGGGGAGGTGCAGATTGATCGATGGGTTAGATTTGTGGATCTTCTTGTCTCTGCAGGGCTTTCATTCATTCAAACACTACTAGTCATCATGCCTCGACAGGTATTAATTTGTCACAATGTAGTCTAGTATTATTACTTGATTCTACGTTATACATGTCAGAGATGGTTGTCTTAATTAATTAGTTGGTTCTTGAATAAAATTGTGATACATTCAGGATGCTCACAGTGTTCTCCAAGGATCAAGCAACGGTGGCTTAATGTTAGCACACACACAAGACAAATAGAGGATGCAATTCTTGCTGAAATTAATTAACCCTGTACTCCCTCTGTAAACTAATATAAGAGCATTTAGATCATTACTTTAGTATTCTAAACACTTTTATATTAGGCCCTGTTCGGTATTCATCCACTCCTAGAATCTACGGAGCGGGCAAGCTGCAACTCTGCCAATTTGAACTGCAGCTCCGCCAACTCCCGGAGCGGAGCTGTGGAGCGGAGCATTACCGAACAGCCCCTTAGTTTACGGAGGAAGTAATTCTTTAGGCTTAATATTTATTACAAGAGTGGACAAGTCGTGGTCGTGACTTTGGCCTTCCCTCCACTCCCAGCTAGCTCATCACTGCCACTGCTCTGGTCTCTGCCGCTGCCTGACCCCTCCACCAAAACACACCATAACACACTGGTGATGACCTGCCGCCGCCTGCAGTGGCCGACGGTACCATGCATTGGTGGTCCATCCAATTAACACACAGACTCTCAAACTATCGTCTGCTAGCTTCCTGTGAGCCTACATGAGTGCCCATGCATATAGTCCATCCATATAATTAGTGTTGTGTTGATCCTATAATGACAATAATAACGCATAGACACTGAAAGTTACTATACGAAAAATGCTAAAGTGAGTTACATCAACTAATTCCCATCAACTAATGCAGAGGATTGGTCCGAGGACCGCCGAAGAAGCGGTGCACCAGATAATCCCTTATCTAGAGGATATGAGCAGTACTGCACACAAGGCCATCTATTATGATGGATGGCGTGGGTTGTCTGCTTCGGCGGTGATTAGAGCCATTGCTCAAGACCCTCCGCCATCTCTGTTGAAGAAATTCAACAAGATCGTCCACGTTGATTGCTCGAGGTGGAAAAGCCGAAGAGCACTCCAAAGGACAATCGCACAAGAACTGAAGCTTTCTCAGCGGGTAATGGATATTTTTGATAGGCAAGATGAAGAAGATGACTTCAGTGGGATAGATGAAGGATCAAGAGCTGAAATAGTATTTATTGGGAAAGAGATCCATCAAGTCCTTACAAGTCACAAATGTTTAGTGATTTTTCATAATGGAAGCGATGATATGGTTAATTTGAATGCTTCTGGCATTCTTCAAGCAAATTTTTTTGATACTAAGGTATTGTGGACATTTCGAGGAAGGTTTCGGCTCAGCCCAGGAATTAGTGAGAAGGTGGATGAGTCCCATCTTTTTATTTGTTCTGAGGATCTTGGTTACAAGTGGAATCTTTTGCTTAAAGAAGAGGCTAGAGAAATTGGTGGGTACACAGATAAGCTTGCTGAAGTAGCCGAAGAGTGTTGCTTGTATATGCTGTCACTAAATTCTCAAGGAGGTGACGTCATCGACTACAACTGGGCCACCCATGCTTCTAGCTATTGGGTCTGCGATGGGATTATACAAGGAGATCAGGGTGATGAAGCATGGGAGGTTGCTGCTGCTCTACAGGAACAATTATGTATACAAGATTATTCATCTAATACAGTGCCCTCTTTTGGTCATGAATTGGAGACTCCTCCAAAACGGTGGATATTGTCCAAGGAAATCTCTGTTGTGCCTCCAGAGTCAACATCATTTTTCCTTGACGTAGTTGCAAGCGAGTCGGATCCTCCATTAATACAATTACCTAATGCCATGTTTCATCAATCGAATAAACTTCGTGTTCTCAAGTTATGCCGTTGCACCTTCAGTTTTTCTGCACCTCCTTTCTGTTGTTGCCGAAACTTAAAGTTCCTCGGATTAGATGGATGCAATGATCAACCAGTAGAACAAGATGAGAAGAAAGGTAGACCAACCATGGAATTTTTTCAGAGCCTGTGGGTGCTAGACATATGTCACACGGATTGGAATTTGGATTTATCAGCAGAAATAACAGACCAGATGGCTGCAAACATTAGGGAGGTACATATAAAGAAAGGAAGGATTTGGTGCCACAATTTTTCATGGCGACAACTACAGAACCTTCACAAGCTTCGAGTGATTGAGCCCACATCCCCATGGCAAACACGTGAAATGGATGAATTTACAAATATGATGAAGATGGAGTACCTCGACCTATCTGGGAATAGTACAATACAAATTTTGCCATGTCTATCAGGGGCAACAAGAGTGAAGATCTTGGTTCTAGATGGTTGTACTGGGATGGAGCATGTTGGCCCAGAAGCACTCCCTATGTCACTTGAATCATTCAGCTTAGATGTGGGTACAAGAGTGGATCCGAATGAGGAAGCCAAAATCTCTCACATCTCTTTCGCCGGCTGTGGAAAATTGATGAAGTTCAGATTGTGTGGATCACTTCCAAATCTTGAGGAGCTAGATCTATCAGGTACATTGGTCAAAACACTTGACCTCAAAGAGGTACAAGCCCCAAATCTCCAACAAATTATTCTATTGGGATGTAAGCAACTTCATGCCATTTTATGGCCAGAAAAGGGTCTGCTAACACTGACAACGCTGCATATTGATACCTTGGTTTGTCCTGTTCAAACTAAACTACATGAAGTGTATGTTACTATAATCGACCTAAGGTTTTTTTCAGTCCTTGGTATTACAGAGCAGTGCTCGATTCTGTTGGAAGAGCAATAGGTTCCATCTAAATCTTTGTGTCCCTTGTACTGCCAATGTTAAAGGACAAAGCTACATGAAGGAGAAGATGGTCCCTAGTAATAGTGGGCAAATAATGGGTCCTTCTCAACCAAAGTCATTATCCTCAATTACTTGCAGCACCTACATTGACGTATCTGTTGGCAACATAATTATTGATCACGACTACAACGATGGAATGGAGTTTCAGTCGTCGGGCTGCCATGTTGAGATTGGTAAGGGAACTAGCAATGCTAGTGTGGAGAGTCTAGAAGTAAGAAAGGCTATGATCTTTGCAATGAACAAGGCCAAGTCGTTGGGTGTGCATGACAATTCTTCCATCACCACAGTCATCCCAGAACACATGATGTCTATAGAAAGTGAGAAACTGTTATGGCTAGAACTGGAATCTTGTCACGTGGTGAGATGCCCCGAGATGCATACAATCTTCAATACTATCTATGGATACATCAGATTTACAGAACTAGTGAACTTTTGGGCGGCTGATCTCCGGATAATCCATTGCATTTGGAGCAAAGAGCGGACACTCGATCTTGAAGATGATCGCTCCTTTGCGAAACTGCAGAGCATACACCTGTTCTCCTGCCCGAGGCTCACATTTGTCCTAGTGATGTCAATGCTATACACCTTCACAAGCTTGGAGACCCTTCACATTGCCCTCTGTGGTGATCTAAGGCAGGTGTTCCCGGTGGAGCCAGAGATTATGACAAGAATAGCTACAAACCAAAAAGGTCTACTGGTATTCCCAAACCTGAAGCATATCTACTTGCATCAGCTCTTCAAGCTGGAACATATATGTGAAGCCAAGATGTTTGCTCCCAAGATGGAGACCATCAGGGTCAGGGGATGCTGGGGTTTGAGGCGGCTCCCGGCTGTCAGCCGAGACAGTCGTCCTGTTGTGGACTGCGAGAAGGATTGGTGGGAGAAGCTGGAGTGGGACGGGCTGGAGGCTGGCCATGACCCTTCGCTCTTCGAGCCACGTCACTCGGCGTACTACAAGAAGCCTCTGCCTAGAGGATCGGTTCTCTGGTGAGCTGTTCAGGTACACATCCGCAAGTCTTTCCTTTGTTTCTATATATCTTTTCTAGTTCATGTGCCGTATTTGGTAACAATTGTAGATAGGTGCATTTGTGCTATGTAATATCTGAAGAAGCGTGAATATAATACGTACACATGTATGTTGAAAAGCAACAGTCTAGTCAATCCTGCTCCTGTATGTGTATGTGTATGTGTATAGCAAAGCAAGCAAGCAAATTGTTTGATCTACTCGTTTATGCTTTCAATGATCGACTCATTTGTTTCGGTATTCCCTGTGTTGTGTAGGTTTGGTTGATGGATGGCGGCAGAGCCTACAACGACGGCCGGCGTCTTGCTGCTTTCCACCGTTTCCACCGTGCAAGCCAAATGGTTGTGTCTGTGTTTCCTTGCTGAAGAAAGAAAGAATAAAGTGGTGCTGGCTTGCTTGCTTGATGCCGCACCTGCATGCATGCATGCATAGTCGTTTTGTGTGTGTCTCCGCTCTCAAGACTTTTGTATCATTGTTGGTGTGGTTTGTTTTCTGCTCATGTGTGTGCTGAGTTTGCAATGTGTGTTGTCATTCAGATTCATTACAGCAGCATGCATGTGTATGCTTGACTGAGAATGCATGGCTTGGTGTGATGTATTTTTTTTCCGATAAAGGGTGAGTTTTATTGGCTCAAATGGAGCATCGAGAAGATATAATATGAGCACACACACGGCCTCTGCATAATTAGAATGCACACAGCCAACCCAACACACACACGCAAAAAAAACCCGCCAACAACTAGCAAGGTCACAAGACAAAAAGCTATGCATAGGCGTGGAGAAGAGAAAAAAAAAGAAAAAAAAACTCCAAAGCGATCAGATCAGCAATGGACAAACTACAACTAAGACCATATCCGCACCAACCATTGACATCACATGGAGGCCGATGTTCTTCAACAGCAACGCCTTCAGAAAGGAAGCGACACTCAAGCGCCGCCATTGCCGGATCCAACCACAAAGGCCAGAATCAAAGTTTTCACCCTGAAAGATAGTCTGAACATATCACTGAAGCGACACTCAAGAGGACATTGATAGCCCACCTGGCTTGCCACCATTCAGAACATTTGCGTTGGCAGGTTCAACTCCATAGATCTTTGTGTTGGGGTTCTTCTCCTTGAGGTACTTGCCGACTTCGGTGATGGTACCGCCGCTGCTGATGCTCATGACGAAGATGTCGACCTGCTCAAGCGTGTCCTCCCATATCTCGGGCAGGGCCGGTCCTGAGATTCCAGGGGATCAGGGCGAAACTATAACCCTGGCCCTGTCATATATATACAAAAATAATAATTAATGTGTGCGCTATGTGCAAGTGAAATGTTACCAAAAAAACACTAAAATGCATCTAAAAGGATATTAGTATACTTTATACACACTACCTTCATTTTTTTCTAATATTTCTAGATGCATAATTTTTTGGATGAGATAAAAGTGATGAAATTTGAGGAAAATTTAGTATTTCAAAAACCAGTACAAAGTTACAAATCTACTGGATAAACTCAATAAAATCTTATCGCTTATCACGTCGGTCGAACACACAAAAAGACGAATCTCATAGTATAATATTGATCAATTGTCAACCGCTTATCAGTACTATGGAGACCCAATATTGGATCATTAATAACAGGAGCAGGAGATGCATACTAGGCGCTAGCAATCAGGTTAAGAACGATCTGGTACAGCGATCAGGATTATGAAAGAAAAGATGCAGATTATCTGTGAAAATAGGAAGACGGAGATGGATTGCAAGGAAAGGAGATTGAGATCAATCTCTAGGTAATGGAACCAAATAAATAAATACTCAGTTGATATATTATCCATGTACTACATCACTTTCTGTGGTGTGTTATACTAGATGTCTTCCCTAGTTTTTGTTCCTTCTTATGCTGCTAACTGAACCTCATTTGCCATTCTTCAGTCTGTTCCTCATGTGGACCTCGTGTAAACCAACAGTTGAAATGATTGAAAGAAAAGGGACTTAACCTTTCTGGACTGGAGATCGATCTATGATCTACTTACATGTGTTTGAGCCTGCTTTGCTGGAGCGGCTTTAATCGTACATTCTTCCATTTCCTACCAGTGTATGGTTGATCATGAGGCTTCCATCTGCTGCTGGCGTTTGCTACATCAGGGGGCTTCCATTTGCTTCTACCACTTGGTTCTCATTGGGAGAGCGTCTCTGGTCCTTTATCCAAGACACAGAAAATAATGAGACAAGGACCACGAAAGACTCTTGGGTAATATATGGGGAAAAAGTTTGAAATAAACCTTGAAATTGTAGTCGAAAGCTAAATCGAACCCCAAACTTCAAATCCCGGAAATCAGCACACCGTACCCTCTGATCCCGGTCTATTTTCAACCATGAGTGAGTTCCCAAACAGGGATTGTCGACGTGGCATGTTAAATCCCGGGCGTAAAGAGTCTTCTCTTTAATGATCCCGGTCTATTTTCAACCATGAGTGAGTTCCCAAACAGGGATTGTCGACGTGGCATGTTAAATCCCGGGCGTAAAGAGTCTTCTCTTCATTGAAGCGCGAAGTAACAAAAACGACTCGGGCTGAATCGAACTTGGGACCTGGCTGAGTCGAGCTCATCCCGCTAGCCAAAAATACAGACAACTACGAGTCATATAATAAGAGGCCCGGTGTATTTAAGCACACACCGAAGCGTTGAACTTTGAAAACATTTTTTAGGGCAAACAAATATTCAGAACATAAACAATTTTGGAAATGTCCGAACAATTTATAAAATGGGAGCACTTTTTGAAAATCCTGAATACTTAAGAAAACAACTTTTTTTTAAAAGCAATCAATTTTGAAAAATCGGACACTTTTTGAAACATAAGTATATTTGAAACCTGAATAAAATTTGAAAGTGCAAACACTTTTTGAAAATTGTAAAACTGGGAACAAATTTTGAGACCTGAACAAATGTGTAAAGAAAATGTTTATGACATCTAAAAAATATCACGAGTTAATATAAATGTATGTGACATTTACGAAAAATTGTACAATGTAAAATAATATTCGTGTGATTCAAAAAATGTGCTTGTGACATTTAAAAAAAAAGTAAATGCAATGTACAAAAAGTGTCATGCCCTTAAAAGACTATATGTCACATGTGTTTTAAAAAATGTATACAATTTTTAAAATGTGTAACAATGCAAAAAAATGTTTGTGTAGTTTATGAAATGTTTATTGTCGTTAAAAAAAATTATAATGTGTATATGGAAAAATATTACCATGTATTCAAAAAAGTATTGAAAACATGTATTCAAAAAAATTGTATGTAATGTATTTGAAAAATGTCGAAAGTGTCTCAAACAATATTTATATCTTCTAAAAATGTACATTGGGTACTGAAAATAATTAGACACGTGTAACAAAGAAAACTAGTTACTGATAATGAAACAAACTAAAAGCAAAAAAAACTAATTAACAATATGGAGAAAATAAATAAAAAGGAAAAAAAGTATAACAAAGAAAGAAAAACCAGAGAAGAAACAACGTATAGTAAAGAAAAAAACAAAGAAAACCAAAGAAAAATAAAAAAATAAAAAAATAAAAATGGAGCAGCACGAGCAACTATGCTGATGGGCCGGGCCAATTCAGCGAATACCAGCTAAATCCTCTCAAGGTTCAAAATTGCCCGGGATCAAAGAGTTTGGTGTGCTGATTTCAGGGTTTGAGGGTTCAGGGTTCGATTTAGCTTTCGTCTACAAGTTCAAGGTTTATTTTGGACTTTTTCCAACATATAGTTGCATCCATCATCTTGATGCAGAGGCCTGGGGTTATTCTTCTTTTCAAAAGAAAAGGTTAGTATTCAATCACAACCCTTCTACTTCGATGCAACCCCTTAAATACATCAACGGATGAGATCTCTCCATATTTGTTCATAATAAAGGGTAGGGCGGTCTTTTAAAACATACGTCGCCGAGTGCGCCAATATGCAGCTTGTGTACATACACAACACAACATACTTTTTTTCACCTTCTTTTTAATATAAAAAAAGTGGACCACTAGAGATTCGAACTCTAACCCTCAAGGTTTACTTCAAATTCTAGTAACCAACCGGGACATATTACTTGCAAATGTAGCTTCGTGAACTTTTAGGCTGGGTTTTTTCGAGTTTTTAACCCAGATTTGTTCTTTTTTTAGGTTTTTTATTTTTGTTTTTTTATTTTTTTTTATGTTTTTTCAAATGCATTAACTTCTGAAAATAAAAAAATCAAATTAATGATTTTTTTTAATCAAATTTGTGAATCTTTTTCCATTTTCTAACACAATTTTTGCAACTCTTTTAGTGAACATTTTCGCAAATCTGTGAACATTTAAAAAAATATATGAACTTTTTTCACATCCGCGAATGCTTGGGCCAGCCCAACAGGCGCCCGATGGGAGTGGTGCCGTCGCCTAGTAGGGCCAAAGACTAAACATTTTCTTTCTTCTTTTTTCATTAATTCATTTTTGAAATTTATTATTCTTTTTGAAACGTTTTCAAAAATTTAAATTATTGTTTGAAATAGTAAAAAATGTTCTTGTTTTCACATATTGTTTACAATTTTAAAAGAAATCTGGAATTCTAAAAAAATTCTAGTACTCCTAAACACCAACTGGATAAGACTTTGTCGGCCGCCTCTTCCTGGCGCGAGGTCGAGGAGTGCGAGTCGGAGAGCTCCTCTACCGCAGTGAGGCGTGCACTATTTCCACTGCCGAATAAAGAGCTAAGTTCTCGTTCGCGGTCTACGTCATTAGCGTCATCAGCAACACTATCGAGGTAGACAATTTTGTCGACGACGCCTCCCTAAAGAAGGTGATCGTCGTGGTGCTAAAGCGAAGCGAATGGGAGTAGGAGTTCCAGGTTATTTATAACAAACTTTTACACTTTTATGTAGTTTATCAAATTATAATATAAGACATTATTTTTATATATCGCTTAGTTTAATTAGTATACTTAATAAAGTGAAATTGTGTTCTTGTATGTGGTTTAAACATGCATTGTTCAACAATAATAATTTGCTAACAGTATGAAAAAAATGATATGATGATGTGTATTTCCCATTTGTGTTTGTGCATAATTTAGTTTTCTTAAATATTTTAGTTGGCATCTTTGAAACATCCTATATAAAATATACCCCAATACAAGTTTCCGGTGTATGATTTTAATGAAAGTAAACAGAATATTGTGGAGCCCATGACATATTGATGAGGATCTTGTCATTCAATCATCGTCGGCATTGTTGGTTACAAGTTTTTTTTTCATACTATTTATTGCATGCTTTCGTAGATCCGGCAACCATCTAAACTGGTTGGCAGCATGTTATACCGTGGGATTCATATCTAAACCCCGCACCCAACATCGTGGGATCCGGCAACCGACCGGTTTGCAGCAATATCATAATATTTTCTATTCGTGGGATTCATATATAAACCCCGTAGATCTGGTTACCCTTGATAAGATGGCTTATATTGTCACATTGACGATATACCGTGCTTTCACGACCATTGGTTGGGCGACCACCGACCGAACCCCACGTGGGACCAGACTCTAGGTTGGTGACGTGGCTATCCCACCCATCGACGTGATTTGTTGTTGGGGTGGAAGACGGCGTTTTAGGTGATAAGAAGAGCTCCCTTGGCGATATCGCCCACCTGATCTCAAAGCTCCACGCCCTGAGGCCCCGTACACTGTATTGTTGTATTTACCCACATTGTATTGTATTAGGTGTGTTGGCATGAATATTTCATTCATCTTGTATAAAAATACATGTTGGATTTTTTATATTTATGAAAAAAGGGGGGGCTTGAATGAATAATCCAACTCCCAAGTAGATTGAGAGAGATTTGGTTCAAATCAAATCAAATTCAAACTCAAACTCAAACTAAAGGAGGGTGTGTTCCAATCCAAGTAAGTAAAGTGGTTTGGACAAAGTAAAGTAAAACAAGTAAGCAAAGTTGGCTCCTTTCTCCTCCCTCCCTCCCTCCCTCTCTCCTTGGTTTGGTTTGGAGGTAACCGACGGCGACCGCGTCCGCGTCTGCGTGTCCTCTTCCTTCCTTCCTTCCTTGTCCTTTCCCACCGCCTCCTCTGTCCACATCGCTTCTTCTCGCCGGCCGGCAACCGCCCCAGCCTCCTCCTCCTCTCCGCCCGCCCGCCCGAGCGCCGTTCCAAGGTCGCTGCCGCCGTCGTCGTTCCAAGAGTGAGTCTTGCCCTTGTCCTATTCCGTTTCCCCCTTTGCTTTGCTGTGCTGTGCTTGCCGTGCGCGAATCGGATCCGGAAGAAAGCCTCCTCTCCGTTACGGCCGCCCGTCCGTCCGTCCGCAGATATAGATCTCATCATATAAATAAATATAAATAAAATATACGACCTTGTTAGCCTGACTGCCTGCGATTTCGCCCGCCCCCTCCCTGTTACCTCGTCGATCCATCGGCGTACCTCTTCTTGTTGCAGGACGGACGGACGGGCGGACGGACGAGCCAGCGATTGGATTGGATTAGATTGGATTGGATTGGATTTCGGGTATTCCCCTCTGGTTAACCAGTATTGCCTTGTTAGGTTCGATCGAATCTGCTGCACAGAAGAGCACGTACAGATTTTGCCTCTTCTTGTTCTGTTTTACTCCCTCCGTCCCATAATATAAGAACGTTTAGTGTCAAAAACGTTCTTATATTTTGGGACAGAGGGAGTAGCTGATTTCCTCTTGGTAGGTAGATGCACAGAGCAGTACAGATTATGTACTATGTGCTCCACAAAATTCACCACGCAAGTGCTACTTAACATCCCAGATTTCCTGGGCAAATTCAGCACAGGGGGTCGTCGGTCGGTCGGTCGGTTGCTCTTCTGTGGAACACCACACCACACCACACCACGGACACGCCTAAATGAGGCTCCAGCCCTTCCTTCCTTGTTCTCTAACACCCCTTCCTTGTTCTACAACCAACCAACAGACACAAGACTCTCTTCTTCTGTGCTGTTGCTGTGCCCCATCCCATCCCCATGGAATGGAATGGAAGATTGATGTGGAACCAGCACCATGGCAAATCTTGTTCAACTGCTCTCTCTGCTCTGCTTATAACAATCTTTATTATTATGATGCCATGTTTTTATTTCACATTTGATTGAATGCCTCATCTTGAGATAATACAGTTGGTTTATTATTATTGCTCCTGCTTATTCTTGCCGGTTAAAGACGGATGTTTGTGTACTACTAGTCAAAACTTGAGATAACATGGTTGGATGCACTTGTCCTTAGCAAGTCGTGTCGACCGGCGGATAATGTTCTTGCCCCTGTTGTTCCATGACAGTTACTGACGGACGGTGCTTGCAGAATTACATAGATATTCAGACTTGTACCATGTGTATGTATGTATGTATGTATGTATGTATGTATTTAGCAGCAGACGCAAAGAAAGAATACAACATAATGCTAGGTAGGCTAGGTGTACTACTCAAACTCACATCTAGGAATGATGGTTCTCAGCTTGCATATCCTTTACCAACTCAACTGCTTGCTATTTCCACGTCTTTACTCCATGATACATACAATCAATAAGCAGAATGATACATACAATCAATACTCCCAGTGAGTCGTGTCGCTCTTGTACTGGTGGCGTTCTCTTCTTCTTGCCATAGAGGATAATAATGGTATATATCTTTGTCTACTATCGCTAAACAAACAGTTCAAGGTGCAAGTTTCTGCAGATATTTCGCATTTATCATGGGCAGACTTCATAATTATATGAATGAATACATAGCAGTATGGGTGGCAGATATTATACCACATGCTCTGTACAATTTCTCTGTCATCTTTAGAAATTTTCACTTGTTTACACTACGTATGGTACAACAATTAAGATGCTATATCTATATTGATCTCTTGTGTGATGTGTTCTCTTCAAAATTTCTAGGAATTGTTTGAATGACATGACTAGTAGTGCTTAAGTAATCGAAATTACTACCCTGGAAGTATCCAAGATAAACTCTGTTCCCCCTTGTCTCATCATGTACCTGTTGGTTTTGCACGGTTGCACCTTATGTGTTATGCTTTAATTTAATAATGCTGTGTTGACATTTTACTTCAGTTAATTTTCTACAACCACCATGCATGTCAATATCCATTTATCAATTGCCATATCAATTGTTTTAACTCTGCTTCTTCTTTGCAGCCATGTATGATAACTACAGAAATCCTCATCCTCCCGGGATGCAGATGCCCCCACCAAACCCTCAGCCTGGCCCCTATGACAATCCATTATATGGCGCAAGCTCAGGCCTGATTAAAACTGGGTTAGGAGTATATGGGGAGAAGTTCCTTGGCTCCAGTTCAGAATTCATGCAGAGCAATGTAAGGAGCCTCCAAAGAACCTTGATCCTCCGGGTGTTTCAAATCACTCAAATATTTGTTTCAAATCACTCACATAGTTGTTTCAAATCACTTACATATTCTCTCTAAATTGTTATTGGCTGTACTCTTGCAGATCAGTAGATACTTCTCCAACCCACAGTACTACTTCCATGTGAATGATCAGTATGTCAGGAACAAGTTGAAAGTCATACTGTTTCCGTTCCTTCACAGGGTATGTTTGTCTTTCCCATCTACACTGGATATGTATCCGGTTCTTCTGTCTATATATCGGGTGAACTGAAATAGATTATTTGCAATGGCATTTCAGGGGCACTGGACTCGGATAAGTGAGCCAGTGGGTGGCCGGCTGTCCTACAAACCTCCAATGTACGACATAAATGCACCAGATCTGTACATCCCTTTCATGGCGTTCGGTACCTTCATTATTCTCGCAGGCTTCACACTAGGCTTCATGGGGAAGTGAGTTTTCTTCTTACTTTCTCCAGCCACACAAAACAGTGACACTTCAAACCTGGGGTTCCTAACGCACTTGATATCGATATGCAGGTTCACTCCAGAAGCTATAAACCTCCAGTTCACAAGAGGGCTGATCGGATGGGGCCTACAGATTGTCTTCTTAAAAGGCCTCCTCTACTCAATGGGCGGTGGCGAGGTGCCTCTGCTCGACCTGGTAGCCTACAGCGGGTACCTGTTTGCGGGGCTCTCCCTGGCCATCGTCGCCCGGCTCCTATGGGCCTACTCATACTACGTGATGATGCCGTGGATGAGCCTGTGCATGGGGATCTTCCTGGTGAGGACGATGAAGCGGGTCATCTTCACGGAGATGCGGGGCAGCGAGAGGCACTCGACGCGGCAGCACTACTTCCTGCTCTTCATGGCCATCGTGCAGTTCCCCCTCTTCTTCTGGCTCGGCAGCATAGGCGCATGAGATAAGGCTTGTCTGTAATCTTGGCACTAGAAAAAGCAGCCACCTGTGAAGCTTAGGCGCATTCAGTATAGCACATCCAGTAGCTTGTGCAGGCTCTCTGAGCATCGTCATATATGTTTTATTGACAGGGTTTTGTGTTTGGTTTTGTATAAAGTTGTGAATTTTGCAGTTGGTCACCATTTTGTAGTATGTTTGTTGGAATAGTCTTAAGTTATATATTTATTTGTTTATGTTATATATGTTTCTTTGTATGTTGTTGGATCTACCCTAGTTCACTCATCCTACTTAACTGGCATTGTTTGAATGTTCAGTCGGTAGAAGTATATGGATTTTTTCGACGATAAAGACGGTCAGCTCCAGTCTGTCATTTGAGATGCAGAGTAAATATATACTGTCAGAAAATTCACCACATAAGTATGCATATTATTTCTGTTATTATTACATTGTATCTTGATTTTCTGATTTCCTAAAAGAGTTTTGGTTTTACAGTTTTTCTCAAAACAAGACAAACAAATATGTATTTTGTTAATAACTGATTTTCTTTGGATTTTTGGTTTAGTACCCAGATTTACGCGTGATAACTATCTGTGCAGAAAAAACGAGACGCGGCAATGTGTGAAATGCATTAGCAACAGGTGAAGAAGTGCTTAACAAAAGATTTATGTTAATGGACAAATTCTGAACAACCAAAAACACAGCTTTGGAGGGAACACAAAAGCAAAATAGGTTCCCAGAATACACATCTCAAAAGGGGACGCCAACAAATGCGGTTATCATGGATTTCACAGCACGCAGTTGCATATTCCAACAGCCATTTCTCAAAACGTAGTAGAAACTTGAAAGGGCGCGCCGTTCGTATTAAACAGTGCAAAGGTACGACGACTATGGGTACAAGAGCAAGAAGAAACTTTGGCATCTCAGAAGCCTGGCAACAAGCAAATACCCTGTCAAACTTAATATATTATTACAACTAGAGATCCCTTTCGTCATTGTCACGAATACTGGCATGGCCATCTTCTTGGTTATAATGACTTCCAGGGCGATCTGTGAAGACTCATCAGAGATTGTATCGACGAAGAAGACCACAAACATACCCACCAGTCCAGGAATTCGGATCATCAACTGACAACAAAACAGAGCCTCAGTCAGCAACAAAAACATAACGATTCACAGATGGCAGCGAACATCAGGAATTATCGTCTCTAATATATATTTTGTCATCAACACAATATCAGTGTGAGCTAATATAACAGAAACACAAGAACCAAGGTAATATATATACCTATCATATTGCTTTTTACTAGATAGCTTGTTAAAGCAAACAATCTGACCAGTTAGGACACTGTTACAGGTTATGGACCTAGGTGAACTATATGTTTAACACCTATTACTAGAAGACTTGAAAAGAAAAACTAAATGACGAGAAAGAAAATGTTAATGCAAGAAGGTTCTCATATGATATATGATGAAATGTTAACAATGTTAATGACAAGAACCAATTTACTGACTGCATAAAAGTTAAGTAAATGATACTAGGTAGTATTCCACTGTAAATATAAACTTGACAGCAAACATGTTGAATCAGATAGAGATGAGAACTGGGCATCCTAATGTTGCAAAAGAGAGAAACTTGGCACACTGCCGGTGTAAACCAACTTGATATCTAAGGTGCTGAAATAGCATCCACCACTTTTACGCAGACTAACCACTCACATCATAAATAATGGGTAAGAATCCCACTTTATGCACCATATAATAAACTGTAAAAGGATAGTAACCATTTCAGGATCCATACTAATAACTTCAAAAAGTAGCAACCAGAAAAAAACTCTCTCATTATCCATACTAAATTCATTCCAAGTTCAGCAAAATCAGTGACTGGTGTGAATATTTAACAGTCACTGTTTCGTAGTTCATACTCAACCAAAGTGAAATCTGAATCAAATCCTACTTTGCTGTAAATGGGTGTATATTTGATGTCTGCTATGCAATATTGAACATGGGTAAAAATAGCAACGAAAAGTTACCTCATTATCCGTACTAAGGTCATGCTAAATGAAGCAAAATCAGTGACTGGTGTGAATATTTAATACATAATTCATACTATAACCAAAGCTGTATCTCACAGGTCACAATTTTGTAAGTAATTAGCTATCCCAACAGTTCTTCTACTGCTCATTTTAAACATGGCACACAACGTCTCTATAAACTTTAAACAAAAACTATGCCCTGCTAACTGGGGGGGGGGGGGGGGGGGGGGGGGGGGGAGGGGAGGGGATGCTGGGCCATGATAAAGAAATAAACTGCCCAGGAGATGCAACAGGGAGTCCAATCAGTCTTCAGGTTCATAACCGAGCAAGGAAAAACAGAAACAGAACCTTACCGCACAAGATAAAGTTTGCTAATACTGCTCTAAGGAACACTACGCTAAGCGTCAAAGGAAATTCTAGGCCAATCTGAGCACATGCTGAGGAGAGTCTAGGTGATGGAATACACCAAGCATACTAAGCCAATGTGAAATCTGAATCAAATCCAATTTGCTGTTTTTTATGCAATAATGAACATCAATAAAAAATAGCAGCAAAAAATTTAACTCATTACCTGTACTATTTAATACATAATCAGTATTTAGCAGTGTACATACAGTTCATGCCAAATGAAGCAAAATCAGTGACTGGTGTGTATATTTATTAATACATAATCCATATCAAAACCAACATGTTATCTCACGATTTTATAACTAGTGCACTATTAAAACAGTTATTCTACTGCTCAATTTTAACCATGCCACACTATCTCTAAAAAACCTTCAATAACTTCTTGACAAAGAAAATGTATCAATGCACATACGTAATTTTAGGAAGCATGTGCGCGTGATGTTCTAGCATGGGGGAGATTAGGAGGTGTAACAGGGAGTTCAATGATTTTTCAGGCCCATAACTGAGTAAGGAAAACCAGAAAGAGTATCTTACTTCACAAAATAGATTTCTCTAGTACAGCTGAAAGAAACACTAAGCTGAGGACAGAGTAAAGGAACAGAGCAAGCAACTAACATGCACATTACTGACCATATTCAACAACTGTATGTACACTGCTAAATATATGGAAAGAGCTAGGTTGCACTTCTTTTCCACGTAATGCAGTAGGATACTGACTCAACCCGACGGAACATGCATTATAGTCCAAAAAAAAAACATCAGGTCAATGTGTACATACCTGACTGCTGAGCGAGAGCGCCATTTGAGGCAGCTCATGTGCAACTTGTCTTTGCGCCACAAGATGACAAGGCCAACCAGGGCAGCCACGACAACCGCACCCCAGAGATGATTGGTCTCCTTGGCCTGGTCATACAGGCATGACATGTGCTTCTTCAACCAGCACTGGCAGGGGGCACCAGAGCCACGGCCCTTGCTGCTGCTGCTGTCCTGAGGAGGCACATCAGACTTGTCCTGGGAATCATCATTATCATCATGGACAACGTAGCCACGCCCGTCATCTTCTGCGTAGAACTCAGCCACATCACCCATCATCATCTCGGCATCATGCACCGACAGGCTCTTCCCCTCGTCATAGTACTTGACAGTCTCGGACCCATCATCGTAGCCTCCACCCACGTTCTTGAAACTGGCATCCTCCATGCTGGTACTTTCCTGAGGCGGGTCGAGCAGGGCGGTCTCTATGGGCAGGTTCTCGTGCTCGCTGGGGGGGAACACGAAGTGGTCCGACATGAGCAGCGTGGTGGATGAGCCGCGGCCGTCGTTGCCGTCGCCGAGCCTCTTGCCCTCTGCTGCTCCTTCTGGTCCGCTGGGCGCGGCGGCGTAGGTGGACGCGGTGAGGGTGACGACCTCCCAGTCGGCCCCGCGGGTGGCGCCTTCCTCCACTTGCACTGGCACTGGCACTGGCACCTCTTTCTCGCTGTCAGACATGGCCACAGAACCTGGTTATTTGCAGAAGAGCGGCTTCAGCATAAGAGACAGAATGGTGGAGAATTGATGAAAATATAGGAGGAGCAATATGTATCATCATATATCATTACAGAGAAGAGAAGAGCAATTTGTTGAGTGGTACCAGAGCAGACCTGGGGAGAATCCTTTGTTTCCCCAACAAAGATAGAAAGAAACAGAGAAGAAAGTGAAAAAGACTAGAGTTTGTATTGTATGAATCCCCTCCCCTCCCAAAAAATGACCTCGTAGAGTAGAGCACATCCATCCATCCATCCATCCACCAAACCATCCATCCGAGTCAATCATATACATACTCCTAGAGTACAAGGAAGGAAGGGGACGATTCTTTCCTTGGTCGCGGAGGAGACCTGGGTGGATCAGATCCATCCGCGGGGCACAACCACAAGAGAGGACAAGGAGGGGGATCGATCCGACCCGACCCGACCCGACCGAGGGCTTACCTTACCGACAAGGAAGGAAGGACGGAAGATCTCCGGTGCGCTCCGCTCCGCTCCGCCGCAGTCGGCTCGGCTCCGGTGGGGATGGGGGAGGAGGCGTGCGGCGGTGGAGGAGGAGGAGGAGAGGATGGATGAGATCAAACTGCCATCTTTTTTTTTTCTTTTCTCTCTCTCAATCACAAGACAAGAGCACCCCGAGAGCAGAGGGTGGGGAAGGAAGCCAACTGCGTTGTACTACGTACGAGGCTGACGTCTCGGGCCCACATAGGATGTCCATGGACCCACACCAGGCAGGCAGGCAGGCGGTTCACCCCCTCCCCTATAATAACCACCCACCAGGAGAGGAGGCCCCACATGTAAGTAGGTCACCAAGAAATAGAATCCAATCAATCCCTCCCTCCGTCCCTCTTCTTTTTCGACAAATAGTAGGCCTGGCCGTACCATATTTTTATACAAGATATAAAAAATGACAGAAAAAAGCTACCCTCATCGCAAACAACAAGCGTATGTAGTATAAACTCCACGCCAGAGCAAGTCCGGAGACAATCCATCACACACACACTGCAACCAACACAAGGTGTCTACCCCTAAACCGAAAGACAAAGCGACCAACGACGTCCACCTCCCAAAACAACCCACTCATTTGACCCCCCGCCCCCACTCTAACCAACGCACCATCCACCCCATGAGTGCCTAAAAGGAGGTTCAGCAGGTAGGTGACGGGACTTGGTCGGTCTCAAGGAAGACATCGTCTTACACGCGCTACCAACGGCGGCGTACGTGGCTCCACCTGAAGATCGATCTAGGGCAGCAACGAACACCAAAGGAAACGCAAACACCGGACCTCCACCCCGTGCCTCCATACACGATGCTCCCAACATCGAGAATATCGTCGTCGCCGATTCCAAACCGGACGTTGGATTTTGTCCGGAGACAACAATCAAGCACAAATATGAGTGGTGGAGACAACCCATCTTCCATCTCCGGCACGACCGCGAACACGCGGCGCCGAGCCATCATCCTCCATCTGCATAGTCACGAGCACCAATGCCATCGGCAGCTACCGCACCAACTGCAGGCGGACAACTGCACAACAGGAGCGACCCCGTGATCCAGACCATGCCAAGATTGGGACAAAATCTGGTCCACGCCGCCCACCTCCCAGGTTCATCTGCATTGCCACCTTCAGGGGAGCCCATCGTAGAGTTTCCCTAATTTACTCAACATGTTGTGTTGTTACATTTACTTTTATATTTTACCTCTCAGGGTTATATATAGTCGACCCTAAAACTCTACATGAAAAGAAGAGCGCGAATTTTTTTCCCGAGCAGTCGGTAGGAGCTTTGACTTTTCAATTATTAAAAAGAGAATTTCTTTGACTTTTTAATATAAAAAGAGAGTTTATGAGGAAAGTTGGTCGAAAACCTTCGATACATCCGCGACATGTGTGCATGCCAAGAATGGTTTTTACTGAGAGTTGTCTTTCTTTTCCTCACAGAGGCCACTAGGACCACTTGATCTTCACAAGAGAGTTCGTGGATCGGCTCTCCTCTACATCCACTCCAGCAACCAATGGCGGGAAGGAGAATCCTAGTGCCTTGGCTCTGATAGTAGATAGAAAATCTCACTGTGGCGGCGCTTCTTCTTCGAGTCAGTCTGCGAGGTTTAGATCCTCTTCAAGTTCGTCCGTCGGAACGAATAGATTCTTGCCTGGTCCTCGGGGCGATGAAGTTAGGTTCTGGTCGTGCGTACACGACAGCAAGATTTGGTGTCGGATTCTTCAGATCGGTTCAAAGATTCTACCACGACGATTGCTGGTTCTTAGGGGCACGTGTACGAAGGCTTCTCGGATGTCATCAATAAGGTCAGACCGACTCTAGTATGGGAGAGACAACGACAACTTGTCAGTGGCTTTGAAGACGGCAATGGTCGTTTGATGGTACATAGGTCTCAAAGTCATTTTTATTATGTTTTTTTCTATGAACCTATGTAAAGATTTGGATTTTTTTAAAATTAAAAGACATATTATTGGACAATATTAAAGTTTTTGTTTTTGTTTTTTGGGGAATTTTTGTAAATCACGTTATTATTAGGAAAATGTAAAAGGTGATAAAGCCTACCCCTTCTCAAAAACAAACCCTGCTCTACTCGGTAAATAAAGAAAGGAAAAAAAGAAAAGGAATAGGAAAAGACAAGAAACAAAGCAGGGTTTTTTCCTTGCTGCAGAATACTTCTCCCCGTACTCCTCGCCGCCGCCGCCGTCGCCGTCTCGCTCTTGACGGCGAGCAGTCGCGCCTCAGCGGCGTGGGAGGGAGGGAGGGAGGGCTCGCTCCGGGCATGGCGTGGGCGGCGCTGAGGCCGGTGGTGAAGGCGTGCATCGGCGGCTCCCTCATCGGCATCACCGTCTCCGACCGCTACTTCTCCGTCGCCGCCGTCCACGGCGGCTCCATGCGCCCCACCTTCGACGGTACCACAGGTAAGCCCCCCCTCCCCGTCCACACGCACACACGACACAACCCACCACCGGACCGGACCGGCCCAGATTCCTCGCCGATTTCTGACTGCCGGAGTGGCGCCGGCAGGTGGACGCGAGTACGCGGTGGTGAAGCGGAGCCCCCTCTACGACTACTCCCGCGGCGAGGTCGTCGTCTTCCTGTAAGAAATCTGATGCTTTTCTGAATCCTGATGCTTTCGATGGGTGCAGATACTGAATCTTGACAGGTGGTTGATCCTGCTGTATGTGTTTGCAGGTCGCCGGCGGACCACCGGAGCAGGACGATCAAGAGGCTGATTGGGCTGCCCGGCGACTGGGTCAGCGTCCCGGACAAGGAGGAGATCCGCAAGATACCGGACGGCCACTGCTGGGTGGAAGGGGACAATGGCAGCGCCAGCTGGGACTCGAGATCCTACGGCCCTGTAAGAAACACATTCTCCTCTTCTCCCTTTGAAATTTCCTCCGCGGCATCTGGTCAGGCAAATCTGCGATATATCAGTATCACCGTGCGCTGAACCGCATAATATTGGTGGCTGGCAGCATAACCAGTGTTCATGATTTTATTAAAGGCGTCGCGAAAGCGGTTCCTTTAAAATGTGCTGCTAGCTTAATCATTTGGTCAGATAAAAAGATTGATATATAGCTTAATTACTTAGCACCTGACACAAACAAGTCAAATTCCTGCCGCCCCTGTAAGAAGACGTTCTAGCACTCCCTTGAATTTTTCAGTATTTCTTTTGCGTCATCTTGATAGACGAAACTGCGATCTAGTATCACCCTACGCAGTCGTCCATATATTGGTCACTGATGGCATCAGTGTTCATGCTTCTCAAGGCGATGATTCCTTGTAATGTCTAGTGCTACCAGTTGCTGCTGCTGCTGCTGCTGGCATTGCTGAACCACAATTCGTACTTGTTGCCGATGTTGGATCAGCAAAATTTAGGTGGTTAAAAATAAATAAAAGAGCACAAAATCATATTTTTGTATCGGCAGCAGCTGGTGGTGAAAGTCTGCTCTATAACTGTATTATACTCCTCTGCTCTATAACCATATTTTTGTATCGGTAGCAGCTGGAGTAAAACAGAGCACAAAAACAGAGCTTCCTTGTAGTATTCCTCTGTTTTTATCTTCCGCTTTGATCTAGCTGCAGTTTGTAATGTACTAAAAGGAAAACGTATTGCACTTGTGTTGGTGCTATTTTTTATGCTGCTATGGTGTCATGTTCATTTGGTTACTGTCACTGTTGATGGACTACAGTCGACCTGCAGTCTGAAATTCATCCAAATCCAGAATGCTGGTTTGTCTTTTGGTATTTTTGGTTTAACAAGCACCAGCACACATGCTAGGGAATCTTGCATTTGTGGCTGATGTTAAGTCAGGAAAAAGTTTGATTTCTTACAGTTGCACGATTTTCGGTCATGGAAAACAGAGCATAAAACATACCTGTGTGTTTGATATCAGCAGCAGATGCTGCATATCAGCCATATTCTTGGCCATTTGCTATCTGGCCATATACTGATTTTGGGGTCCTCTTGGCCGTTTGCTATGTGGACATGTACTGTTAAGTCTGATATCCTTTTTCATGACAGAGTTTAGACAAAAACATCTTGCGGCACCGGCCATATCATAACACTCATGGCATGGAAAAATGATTTTTGTTCTAGGCAATCAGCCGTACATAGTCCTGGCAATGAATGATGAACATATCTATTATCCTTTTGTTGTGTGGTGCATGCAGGTGCCGCTTGGTCTGGTGCAGGGGAGGGTGACGCACGTGGTGTGGCCACCCGGCAAGATGGGCCGCGTCGACAAGAGGGTGCCGCCGGAAGGAAGGGTCATGCCGCAGCGAAATCTCTAGTCCATCTCTCTTCCTTCCTGGGTTGCTTTTGTCCCGCAGTTTTGTTCGTTGTTGCAGGAAAATCATGTAACAATGTGGCACAGCAATAGATAGTTTCTTATGTATCCTTGGCTGTATAAGACTTCATCCATTCTAAGGGAAGCATAACTTTTGGTAGGAGCCTGCTAGGCTAGGCTAGGGTAGGTGCAGGCCAGGCAAATTTTGGTTAGATGATGATGTTTGGTGCATTGTTGTGTAACTGCAATATTTATTTTCTACTGAATAATGTAGTAGTTGATATGAAAAGAAGAGGTGTCAAGATATATTATTTGAGTTGAAGCTGAGCTCTTGTGAAAAGAAGAAACATCTTATATTATTGTCATTTAACAAACTCTTATATCATTTGGTTGTGAGGCGAATGTTTCTCCACCGCTACTGCTGCTGAAATGCGCGCCCACTGATCCAGGCGCTGCTGTCGCACCAGCAAATTGAATGAGATGTCTTTGGCCGTTTCAGTCTGCCCAGAACAAGTGCAAGCAGATGTAAGGTGACATCTTGAGGGTTCTTACAAAGGATATGGAGCTGCTTCTTCTGCTGCTATATTTATGATCTACCGCTACCTATGATATGGAGGTATTTTCTTCGAGATGGCTTAAAAAGTCCTACATAGTACTCCTTTCTATCAAGTGCCACTCTGTTTGTACTGAAGAAATCTACGCGGATAGTTTTGCGCCACACCTGCCTCATCTTTTTTTCTCTTAAATGCAGGGGGTTGTCTCTGAATACTACTAGGCCTGCTGCAATGCCAATGCCAATGCTGCAAGTATGTATGTTTACCCATTACTCCTGGATGCATTACTCTTTCGTTATCCTTGTCTCACTATGTTTCCTGTTGTTTTGGCTCAAGGACCAGAGCTGCTTCCCCAATTAAACCAAGTGCTTGTAGCAAACGGAGGCCCCCTGATGAACCAAATCCATGAACCAAATGAAAAAGACCCCAGTAGCAGTTGGAAGGCCACAGATGGACCAAACACCAGGGACCACAGATGGATACCAGCAACAAAACCGTAATTATTCTGGCCTCAATTTCTTATAGTTCGAAAATATACAGAGATGTTACATGAACAGTCCTGCTCAGAGGATTATACTGCTCACTTAGTTGTATTACAAATGTGACTGCATATCATACCTAAACTGTTTTGCTTGTTATGCCAGCCTCCCTGCACCTTCCACTTATTCTACAAGGGTGGCAGATCCTAATCCGAATGTGGAACAGGGAAAGGTAAAAGCAGCTCAATTCGGCGGTTCAAGTTATCCTAAAGAGAGGAGTTAAAGTCAACATATAGTCAAACACTAGAGTTCAGCTAGGATAATATTTGGAAGAAAATTAATTGCATGTTGATATTTGGTAGGATATCAGTTATGCATTAATTATTTGATTAGCACATACTAATTACAGTAGATTGGTATTTGGTATAATATTAATTGCACGCTAAACATGTTGAGTAATTACCATTGGAGCAATCTAGATCGTTGGGTTGATATGATTTGATGAAATTAAAAGTAATCTAAATAACAGATACATTCAACTATTGTAAATATAGATTTTCACAATTAATAATGTATTAACTAGTGTTTTCCTCGTTTAGCATGACTAATTAACTTGTGCTTATCTCCAAACATGTGGGCATCCTCTATAAAAGGCATCTATTGGCATTGCTCTAACATATCAGAATCCGTAGAGCAACATAGTTCCAACGGTTGTAACAAGAGATGAGGACTATGCAAATTCTACTCCTATGCCTTGCCCTCGTCCTGCTATGCTCCGGTATATATCTTCAATGCCCAAACACATCGTACATACATATGCTATGTTGTAAGCCCTCTAACACATGTCACACTTTCTTGTCTAACAATCTTGTCTAATTTTCTTTCGTTATTACTCTATAGGCATGAAAACCATCGAGGCGCGCCCGGCCTGCTGCCCTCATATCAAAAAGGGCAAGTGTAATGACAATGATTGTGCGAGTTATTACAAGAAGGTGTATGGCTGGGAGTGGGCGTGCGTCCCTGAGGGATGCAAGTGTGTAGCATGCTGGGATGATGCACAATGCTCAGGGCCAGAAGTATCACACCCCTGTGGTGATGGGTGCTAAGTTTTTTGTGTTTCTGCTTCTCTCTGTTTTCTTGTTCCTTCTTGTGTGTGTTGGTTGCTACTTGTTGTAGCTGGTGTCTTGTATCGCCTTGTGTTTTTAACAAATGAAAGTGGTTTAGGCTGGCTTTTGTCCGCCGTGGTCACCGTCGAGTAATTCCTATAGGGAAATGTTAGCGGTTCCATCCAATGTTGCGGGCGAGCCAAGTGCATCTAGCAAAACAGCGAGCGTCGTTTTCAAATGATCCATGCATTTCCAAATTATTTCCAGTCAAGGTTTTTTCTTGACGCTTGACGGTACCGCTCTTCTCGTTTATGTGTCCGGAAATACTTGTCCTCGAAATGGTTGTATCTAGACTTATTTTAGTTATAGATACATTCACTTTATCCATTTCTAGGACAAGTATTTCCGGACGGAGGGAGTACATAGTGAAGATGAGGAATGGTGGGTTCCTTTCATTATATGGCGAGTTGCTTATCACACTAATGGGCTATTGTCTGAAGTATGCAGGTTTGGGAGATATGGAAGGTGTGTATTTATCTTTGCTTATACTGTCAAGCTATTTCCGTACAAGAACTCCTAAAACAGAACCACTTCCAAATAGTACTTTTTAACTGTTTTGCAAATTTGCATATCAGTGATTATCACAAAGTAGATATATGTGGCCATTTTAGCTTTAACATGAGAGCTCTAGCTGATAGTCCTTTTTTTCTTCTGTATAATAAATGGCGCAAAACCTGCAGAGTCGGTTTTTCTTCTGTATAATGAATGGTTGCACATATAGCTGAGATGTCTCTATTTTTTTGGTTGTTGAAATTTTCTTTCTCTATAATTTATTGAGAGAGATGTCTGATTTTGATCATATTCTAGATCAACGTTGCCAGCTAAAAATCTGGTATCGAGTGTGTTACAGCCATATTTAACGTATCTTATTGTGGTATATTTACCTAGAGCTAGCATCTCAGTATCCATTTAGCATCGTGTCCTCCTGATGGCATCTATGTTTGTATTACCAAAAAGAGCAGTTTGGTCAGCTGTCATTCTATGGCATGGTGGTAATGGTATTTTGTTCCGTTGGCTAAAGCTTGGTTGTGAGAGATGATATCCTAGATAAGAGAAAGAGTGGCTGCTAGACAAATGCTTTCTACCTAGGACCAATAAGGACTTCTTTTTTGCTACTAGATAAAATTATCCATTCTGTTTCATTCTGAGTTAGTAGCACATTTCCCCCCCACCAATTTAAAAGTAGTATGCCAAGTATTTTTGCACTAGAAACAAACAAGAATACATAGATGGATAGCGAATAAGGACCTCCTTTCTAGAGGTTTTATATATTTACCTGCTAACCTTAATAGCATTTTTTCTTTTGTCATAATTTCCTAAGACGAAATTTATATTGCAGTTTTTTACAGTTACAGTTAACTAATATGATGCATGTCTCACATATCTTTACCTGCAAAGTAATATCCACAATGTTTGTCGAGTAATTCCGAAGTAAGATGTGCTATATGTGCAGAGTCAATATTTTCTCTCTTTGTTGTCCCCTACAGCGTTGTAATTGTTCTTGAATTTTTTTTATGGATGTTTACATGATAAGATATGTACACTTACCAAATTTGGTGAAAAATATGATAGCATGAGCACTCACAAAAAAAGACAAATTATGCAAGTCTGAATACCATACAAATCACTACTCAGGTTGTATAAATATTTATTTGTGCAAGAGTCATATGATTACATTTTTGCATAGTTATTTTCATGTTGACATAGTATCAGCATATACTGATGATTTTATTTCATAAATATTTAGAACATTCTGGACTAGGTGAAGTGGAGAGAGAATATAGGTTCCATTTGCAACCAAGTGAGCAATCCCTCCGTCCCATAAATATAAGAACGTTTTTCAAGTTAAGTTCTTATATTATGGGATGAAGGGAGTGTGTTTTTCAAGGTGATATATTGGTACACTTATCGGACAACAAGAAACTAATTGTGGATCATGTAAATCTCAACCATCCACTATTATCCATTAGATTATTGAAACTATTAATCCAACTGTACTTGCGTTTTGATGATTTCTTTAGGGTAGTTGCTTTAATTTTTTTTTTGGGGGGGGGGGGGGGGGGGGATATGTAGCAAGGTAAAAATGATTTTGGTGTTCCTTGGGAGTGAGGTTGAAACATTCGTCTTTTATGCATCGCTTCATATTTGCTAAAGTTGTATTCACAATATTGTTATTGCTTTTAGACTGCCCTGGTAGATAATTGATAGTTTTACCTATATAATTGTCCCCAGTTCACATATATAACCAATATTTAGAACAATACAGAGTGCAACTGATGGATACTGTCATGCAAGACAAATATTTCTTACATATCATCGCAAGACAAATATATTGGACATATCATCGTAAAGTGGATGATAAAAGAAAAAATGATACAAAGAAAACGGCGCAGCAACGCGCGCGACAGCTTCTAGTATATAGACATGCATGCTATCGCTAGGTCCAACCGCTGAAGGTCAGGTAATGGGATTTTCACCCTGGAGATCAAGTCCGAGCAAATCCCACACCGTTTCCAGTGATAAGGTGAGGCCCTGAAGTTAGTTTCAATTAGCATGAGAAGGAACAGAAACTAGGAAAGACATCTAGTATGAAAAAGAAGAAGAGGACATTGATAGCCGACCTTGCTTGCCACCATTCAGAACATTTGCGTCGGCAGGTTCAACTCCATAGATCTTTGTGTTGGGGTTCTTCTCCTTGAGGTACTTGCTGACTCCGGTGATGGTACCGCCGCTGCCGATGCCCATGACAAAGATGTCGACCTGCTCAAGCGTGTCCTCCCATATCTCGGGCAGGGCCGGTCCTGAGATTCCGGGGGCTCAGGGCGAAACTATAACCCTGGCCCTTTAATATATATACAAAAATAATAATTAATGTGTGCGTTATGTGCAAATGAAATGGTACCAAAAACACACTAAAATGCATCTAAAAGGATATTAATATAATTTATACATACTACCTTAATTTTTTTCTAATATTCTGGATGCATAATTTTTTGGATGAGATAAAAGTGATGAAATTTCAGGAAAATTTAGTATTTCAAAAACTAGTACAAAGTTACAAATCTACTGGACAAACTCCATAAAATCTTGTCGCTTATCACGTCGGCCGAACACACAAAAAGACGAATCTCATATAATATAGGTCAAACAATGTCCAGTTGATCAATTATCAATCGCTTATCGGTACTATGGAGACCCAATATTGGATCATTAATAACAGGAGCAGGAGATGCATATATACTAGGCGCTAGCAATCAGGTTAAGAACGATCTGGTACAGCGATCAGGATTATGAAAGAAAAGATGCAGATTATCTGTGAAAATAGGAAGACGGAGATGGATTGCAAGGAAAGGAGATTGAGATCAATCTCTAGGTAATGGAACCAAATAAATAAATACGTACTCAGTTGATATATAATCCATTCCATGTAGTACATCACACCAAGATCTTTTGTGAAAATAGGAATGACAACACACATTGCAAACTCAGCACACACATGAGCAGAAAACAAACCACACCAACATGATACAGGTGCATGCATCCACCATCTTCTTGAGGAAGATAGCACCACCTTATTCTTGAGGAAGGAAACACACATGCATCCACCATCTTCGGAAACAACACACCGCCGATCGATTTGGCTTGCGCTTGCAGTGTGAAGGGTGGAAAGCAGCAACACGCCGGCCATCGTTGTAGGCTCTGCCGCCATACATTCATCAAACCTACGCAACACACGGAATGCCAAAACAGATGAATTGATCACCGAATGTATAAAGGAGTAGATCAAACAATTTGCTTGCTTGCTATATATACACATACACATACAGGAGCAGGATTGACTAGACTGTTGCTTTCTCGACAGATGTGTGTATGTATTATATTCACGGTTATTCGGATATTACATAGCACAAATGCACAAGGTGTGTCTATACTCTATAGTTGTTACCAAATACTGACACATGAACTAAAAAAGATGTATAACAACAAAGGAAAGACTTGCGGATGCGTACCTGAACAACTTGTTCAGCTCACCAGAGAACTGAGCCTCTAGGCAGGGGCTTCTTGTAGTACGCCGAGTGACGTGGCTCGAAGAGGGAAGGGTCGTGGCCAGCCTCTAGCCCATCCCACTCCAGCTTCTCCCACCAGTCCTTCTCACAGTCAACGACAGGGCGGCTGTCTCGGCCAATGGCCGGGAGCCGCCTGAGACCCCAGCACCCCCTGACCCGGATGGTCGCAAGCTTGGGAGCAAACATCTTGGCCTCGCATATCTGTTCCAGCTTGAAGAGCTGATGCAAGTATATAGTCTTCAGGTTTGGGAATTCCAATACACCTTTATGGTTCGTAGCTATTCTTGTCAGTATCTCTGGCTCTACGTGGAACACCTGCCTTAGGTCACCACAGAAGGTGATGTGAAGGGTCTCCAAGCTACTCAAGGTGTATAGCACCGACATCACGAGGACAAATGTGAGCCTCGGGCAGGAGAACAGGTGTATGCTCTGCAGTTTCGCAAAGGAACGATCGTCTTTAACATTGAGTGTCCTCTCTTTGCTCCAAATGCAATGGGTCATCAGCAGATCAGCCGCACAAAAGTTCACTAGTTTTGTAAATCTGAGGTATCCATAGATAGTATTGAAGATTGTATGCATCTTGGGGCATCTCACCACGTGACAAGATTCCAGATTTCGCCATAAAAGTTGCTCACTTTCTATGGACATCATGTGTTCTGGGATGACTGTGGTGATGGAAGAATTGTCATGCACACACAACGACTTGGCCTTGTTCATTGCAAAGATGATAGCTTGCATGCCTTGTATGCTATTGACACAAGTGTTGCTAATTCCATCACCAATCTCCACATGGTAGGTCGATGACTGAAATTGCGATGCACTGTTGTAGTCATGATCAATAGTTATGTTGTCAATACCTGCATCAATGTAGGGGTTGTGAGAAGAATTGGACATTAATGGCTTTGCTAGGGCTGGCACCAATTTTCCCCCACTGTTATCAGAGTCCATATTCTTCTTATTGCGCCACTGTCCACTTGCAGATATGCAGAGATTTAGATTGAACATATCAATGTTCGTGTTCCAAAACATATTAGAACTTGTTAGCACCAATAACTGAATGAATTTCATGTCCGTCATAGCAACATATGCTTGACAATGACCCTTTTTAATAAACTTATCAAAATCAGTTGGTATTCTTCCAACCTCTTCTCCTCCTCGAGTGTCAATGCAGAGCAAACTTAGTTGGGGCATCCCATTTTCTGGCCAAAGTACAACACGGAGTTGCTCACATCCCAACAGCATGACTCGCTGGAGACATGGGGCCAGTACTACCTGAGTTGTGAGGTCAAGTGTCTTGACTCCTGTGCCTGAGAGGTCCAGCTTCTCAAGGTTTGGAAGTGATCCACGTAGTGTGAACTCAGACAATCTTGCACAGCCAACCAGTGAGATGTGGCTTACTTTGGCTTCCGTGAAATCATCGTTTCTTGGTCTGGCATCTAAGCTGAATGATTCAAGTGATGGAGGGAGTCCTTCAACATGCTCCAAACCAACACAACCATCTAGAACCAGAGTCTTGAGGCTAGTTGAACTTGACAAGCTGGGCAAGCCTGTCTCCAAAGTGCAGCATGTAGGGTCAATAACTCGAAGCTTGTGAAGATTTTGTGGTTGTCCCAATGCAAAAATGATGTGCCAAAACCTTCCATTCTTTATATGTACTTCCCTAATGTTTGTAGCCATCTGCTTTATTATCTCTGGTGATGAAGGCAGATGCCAGTCTGTATTGTGTATGTCTATCACCCATAGGCTCATCAAAAAATCCATATCTTGCTTCTCATCTTCTTCTGGTCGTAGATCCTGGCAGCTATCTAATCCAAGGAATCTCAACTTGTGGCAACGACGAAAAGGAGGAGAGGAAAAACTGAAGGTGCAGTGGCATAACTTGAGCACACGAAGTTTGTGCGATTGATGAAACATGTCATTAGGTAAGGGTCTTAACAATGGATCAGACTCGCTTGCAAGGAAAAATGATGTTGATTCTGGATGCACAATAGAGTTGTACTTGGACAATATCCACCGTTTAGGAGGAGTCTTCAGTTCATCACCAAAAGAGGGCAGTGCATTAGCTGAATAATCATCTATATTTATGTGTTGATGCAGAGCAGCTGCAGCCTCCCATGCTTCTTCACCATGGCCTCTTTGAATAAAGCGAATGGCAAAGGAGGGTTTTTGTATTCCTTGCGATAAGAAGCTGTTATAGTTTCTGTGCTTCACAAGGTAATGTTCTTTTTCCTTACTAGGTCATTGCCCATGCGTTGCAACGGGTAGGCCTAATTCTAGTGGTTTAACACTGATTATATCCTCATGCATATCAGATGCATTGTCAACTTTTCATTACACCAGTCTTCTTCCTACACTCACTATCTTTGCCTGTCCATCTCCCCAATCCAAGCAACAATATTCTAAATTAACAAAAATACACTTGATGTTGACCTAAAATAAGACGCATCAAAACTTGTTTTTTGGACAAGGCGATGTTGTACAATTGACTATTCCATACCTATGTGTTTTTATGTATAAAAAGGATCATATCCAAGAAAGAATGGCATACATCAAGAGTGTCCACACCGCCTTCATTATCCATTTATTGTGTTCTCCTTCGGACTCCTCTCGTAAATATTTGCTATTGTTTCCTGCAACACAAAATTATCAAGTTTCAATCACAACATGTGAAAGCAGCACAAACTAATAATGGGTGGCTGCTACATTGTCTCACACCATCATCATTCCCATCCTCTTGGTCTTCCGTCTTCCTCCGAAAACGCTTCGTACCCTTAGAGGATGCACTCGGCGAGCTCGTCGTGTGGTTGTCAATCTTATCATCATCATCGGCCAACAACTTGGAAGTGCTACATTTCTTCACAAGCTTTGACTCCTCCCTTTTGTATTTCTGGTAATTCCGCGACAAAGGAAAGCATAGAAATAAATCATCAAAGACAAAGTTATATCACTGTTCTTAACACATCGACAAAGGACAGGGCGGGTTCCGATTTGAGGGGAAAACTACCCAGAGCGATACGCTTTCTGTAGGGTTTGGTAAAAAGGACAGGAGCATTGTTTGCATCGTTGGAGCACTTGGTGATGTTCCAGCAGTTTAAAATTTCAGCGAGATATACTTTTGGACGAGGCCTGCTGCAAATTAGCTAGTCATTGGGTTTCTTTTTATGTCTCTGTTTTCACCAGCTCAGATATATTACAAAATTTCAACGGCTGCAAAACTACAAATCTGCAAGTATATATTGGTAGTCAAGTTGTTGGCGCGCAACAACTGACGCCAGCAGTTGTAAGTTTGTCGTCGCTGATCCTTGGCATCGTTAAAGCACTTGGTGATGTTCCAGCAGTTTAAAATTACATTGAGATATACTATTTGGATGATGAAGCCTGCTGCAAATTAGTCATTGGGCTTCTTATATGTATCTGTTTTCACCAGCTCAGCTATATTACAAAATTTCACCGGCTGCAAAATTACAAATCTTCAAGTATATATTGTTGGTCAAGTTGTTGGCGCGCAACAACTGACACCAGAAGATGTAAGTTTGTCAGTCCATCCTTTCATGTCTGTGATTGCTTCTTTCGTGTACTAGTAGTACTGTAAAGTTGGCGTATGTCACCAGCTATAACGATACGATGTAATTAAGCTGTGCATACGTGTTTTGTAATAATAAAAATACTACTAAACTAGCCGTGGGCGGTATGCATTTCCCTCGTTCCTGATTTCAATAACATAGCAGCTACTAGCTAGGAACCACAATAGCAATTAGCAACACGGATTGACGGACGAACGGACGGCCAGAGAAACAAATAATCCACTGGATATTTGCATGCATGCTTTCTTTTGCGGGGTTCGGAATTAATGTGGCCGGCTTTTTGAAAGCAAAACTAATCATGATCTGCTCCGCTCCAGGACCATGCATATTCACATGACGGTGCTGAATAATGAAACCAAACAAACAAATTCTTGGTGGTTTACATACAGCGAAATGCATGCATGCCTCCCAATCAATCGCACACAAATCCTGTGTTTGGCAAGCAGCACACTCCCACGGGCACATCAAACCCTCCTTATTACAGACACACTCGTAACAGCAGACCAAATCAAACCACACACAGATGATACACAGTAGTATATATCATTCCTCACCAGAAAATAATTAAGCAGGTGCACACGCGCACACCATCAAACCAGCACCAATTTATTCTTATCTTGGCAAGCAAACACATGAACCGCTGTGGCAACGGCAGAAGTCGACAGCAGCAAGACGCCGCCTCCATCTTGCAACAAACAAGCCTACACAGCACAGGTAATGATAATACAACTGATTAACGGAAGCATGATGGATGAACTAAATTAGTTGTTGCTTTACCTATAATATGTGTATGCAATTATTCAGCTAGATAGCACATAACATAGTATTTAATCATGCAAGGTCTGTGTGTACGTACCATGCATATACTATGACAGAAACATGAAACAAGATTGAAAACAAGAGAGAACGGATGAGTGTGTATACCTGAATAGTGTCTACTCGGCTCACCAGAGAACCGAGACTCTAGGCAGGGGCTTCTTGTAATACGCCGAGTGGCGCGGCTCAAAGAGGGAAGGGTCGTGCCCAGCCTCCAGCCCGTCCCACTCTAGGTTCTCCCACCAATCCTTCTCGCAATTCACGGTAGGGCGGCTACCTTGGCCGACAGTCGGGAGGCGCCTGAGACCCCAACATCCCCTGACCCTTATGGTCTCAAGCTTAGGAGCAAACATCGTGGCTTCACATATATGTTGCAGCTTGAAGAGCTGATGCAAGTATATATGCTTCAAGTTTGGCAGTTCCAGTACGCCTTTATGGTATCTAGCTATTCTTTTCAGAATCTCTGGCTCCACGGGGAACACCTGCCTTAGTTCACCACAGAAGGCGATGTGGAGGGTCTCCAAGCTTCCCAAGGTGTATAAAACCGACAACACGAGGACAAACGTGAGCCTTGGACAAAAGAACAGGTGTATACTCTGCAGTTTCCCAAAGGAACGGGTGTCTTCAAAATTTCCCGTCTTTCCTTTGCTCCAAATGCAATGGGCCATCAGGAGATCAGCCGTACAAATGTCCACTAGTTCTTCAAAGATGTATGCATAGGTAGTATTGAAGACTGTGTGCATCTTGGGGCATCTCACCACGTGACAACATTTCAGATGTCGCCACGTAAGTTTCTTCCCTTCTATGGACATCATATGTTTAGGGATGACAGTGGTGATGGAAGAATTGTCGTGTGCATTCAACGACACAACTTCGTTCATTGCAAAGATGATAGCCTTGATTGTTTGCATGCTCTCCACGCTAGCGTTGCTAATTCCCTTATCCATCTCCACATGGCAGACTGATGGCTGAAACTGCACTCTACTGTTGTAGCCGTGATCAACAATTATGTTGCCGACAGAGACATCAATGTAGATGTTGCAAGTATTGGGGGTTAATGACATTGGTTGAGGAGTCATTATTTTCCCACTATTATCAGGCCCCATCTTCTCCTTCATACAACTTTCTCCCTTAACATTGGTGGTACAAGGGACACAAAGATTTAGATGGAACTTATTGCTATTCCAACAGAATCGAGCATTGTCTTTTAATACCAAGGACTGAAAAAACCTTATGTCCGTTATAGTAACATACACTTCGTGTAGTTTTGTTTGAACCTGGCACACCGAGCTCGAATCAATATGCAACACTTTCAGTGTTGGCAGCCCTTCTTTTGGCCATAAAATGGCATGAAGCCGCATACATCCCAGTAGAACAATTTGTTGGAGACTTGGGGCTTGTACCTCTTTAAGGTCAAGTGTTTTGACCAATGTACCTGATAGATCTAGCTCCTCAAGATTTGGAAGTGATCCACACAATCTGAACTTCATCAATTTTCCACAGCCAGCCAAAGAGACATGAGATATTATAGCTTCCTTATTCTGATCCCCAGTTGAACGTGCATCTAGGCTGAATGATTCAAGTGACGGAGGGAGTGCTTCTGGTCCAAGATGCTCCAATGCAACACAACCATCCAGAACAAGAGTCTTGAGGCTAGTTGCCCCAGACAGGCTTGGCAAAACTTGTAGTGTACTGTCCCCAGATAGGTCAAGGAACTCCAGCTTCACCATATCTGTAAATTCATCCTTTCCACCCGTCTCCCAAGTGGATGTAGGCTCAATCACTCGAAGCTTATGAAGGTTCTGCAGCTGTCGCCAGGAAAAACTATGGCACCAAATCCTTCCTTTCTTTATATGTACCTCCCTAATGTTTGTGGCCATCTGCTCTGTAATGTTTCCTGATAAATCCAACTCCCAATCTGTGTGGCATATGTCTAGCACCCATAGGCTCTGGAAAAATTCCATTGTTGGTTGATCTTGCTTGTCATCTTCTTCGAGTCGTTCATCCTTGCAGCCATCTAATCCGAGAAACCTTAAGCTGCGGCAACAACCGAAAGGAGGTGAAGAAAAGTTGAAGGAGCAGCGGCATAACTTGAGGACACGAAGTTTGTTCGATTGATGAAACATGCCATTAGGTAAGGGTCTTAATGGTGGATCTGATCCGCTTGCGACTGCAGCAAGGAAAAAGGACGTTGACTCTGGATGCACAACAGAGTTTTCCTTGGACATTAACCACCGTTTCGGAGGAGTCTTCAGTTCATCACCAAAAGAGGGCAGTGCATTAGCTGAATAATCATCTATATTTATGTGTTGATGCAGAGCAGCTGCAGCCTCCCATGCTTCTTCACCATGGCCTCCTTGTATAATCCCATCACAAACCCAATAGTTGGAAGCATGGGTGGCCCAGTTGTAGTCCATGATGTTGCCTCCCTGACAATTTAATGACAGCAGATACAAGCAGCACTCTTCAACTGTTTCGCCAAGATTATCAGTGTACCGAGCAATCTCTCTTGCCTCTAGTTGCAGCAAATAATTCCACCCATTATAACTATAATCATCATAAAGAAAATGGTGTGAATTATCCACCTTCTCACTAATCCCTGGGTTGAGCCGAAGCCTTCCTCGAAATGTCCATAATACCTTGGTATCAAGAAATTCTGCTTGGAGAATGCCAAAATCACTTAAATTAACCATATCATTACTTCCATTATGGAAGATCACTAAACATCCGTGGACCGCAAGGACTTGATGGATCTCCCTCCCAACGACTCCAATCTCACCTCTGGAGCTTTCAACTACCCCCCTGAAATCATCCTCTTCATCTTGCCTGTCAAAAATATCCATTACCCGCTGAGGAAGCTTGAGTTCTTGTGCGATTGTCCTCTGGAGCGCTCTTCGACTTTTCCACCTCGAGCAATCGACATGGATGATCTTGTCGAATTTCTTCAACAGAGAGGGCGGAGTGTTTTCAGCTATGGCTCTAAGCACCGCCGAAGCAGCCAGCCCACCCGTTCCATCAAAATAGATGGCCTTGTGTGCAGTACTGCTTGTATCCTCTAGATAAGGGACTATATTTTCCACCGCTCTTTGGATGGTGTCCGCATCAATCCTCTGCATAATAAAAAAGTTGATGACAATGAGTTGAGGTCGCTCACTTTAGCAGTTTTCGTATGTGCAAAAGGTGCACCTAGCTACTTTTTTCTTGTTATGATTGGAATCGAGAAGAATTAATTAAACGGCAAACAAGGCCGTCAGTCAGCATACATACACGCTCCCAGCTAGAAAGCCACGTACGGCCATACAATTTCAGTGTTTATGCATGTGTCCGTGGGGTGCAGAACAGTAAGGATGTGCAGACTCAGTCACCACTCACCACCACGACTTGAGCATGTATGTCGTGTTGCTGTGGTTAATTAGGGGTACTGCATGCAGCAAGGGAATGGATGGCGGAGAAGGGTCGTGTGTGTGTGTGTGTGATCTTGGACGTCCTTGTTTCATCCTCTTGGAGGAGCTAATTTACATGCAATTAAATCTTGAACTACACATCACAACATTAATCAAGAACCAACTAATTAAGACAACCATCTCTGACATATATATATATATATATATATATATATATATATATATATATATATATATATATATAGTATAACATACCACCGGAAGAACTAGCTAGGCTAGGCTACATTGTGACAAATTAATACCTCTCGAGGCATGATGACTTAGCAGTGTTTCAACAAAGGCCTTGCAGAGACGAGAAGCTGCACAAGTCGATCTAACCCATCGATATGATGGATCTGCACCGGCCTCCAGATGAATCAATTTGCAGCTGGCACCTGCTAGTTACCAGAAGAGAGTAATTAATTGTTAGTCGATGCATAATTCCCTAAAATATATGATGCGGTTTAATAGTATTGACAGTACAAGAACCGTATTAATAGTCTTCTTGACAGTACGTACCTTAATTGGAAAGTAGGCTGGCTGGCAAGCACAATCTATTGCTTATGTCAGTTGAAGGGGGTAAAATGGATACTGAAGATTGGATGCATGGTATGCAGAGCTTGTGTTTGGTCTTTGGCTTTTGTTTTGGCCAAAGCATACATGTGTAGCAAGCTGGTTCTTTGCTTCAGGTTGGAGCTACATATATGAAGCAAAGAATAAAGATTGAGCTGTCTGCTTCTTCTTCCTCCTTTTTCCTTTTTCTTTTGCTTTTGCTTTGAATAAAGCAGGTTGGACTGGATTCTAAGCAGTATCGAAAGGTGTGTGCGGGAGGCAGAACTCACATATTTTCCTTTCTTCTCTTTTTTTCATGAAAAACATAAGAAATAATACTGCCACAAACAGCGGTAGATGAAGAATATCCAACAAATAGCATACATAATCCCAATTCTAGACTTCTATGCTCAAAATACATGTGATGCAGTCCAAAGATTCCAAGAATGCAAAGCACCGTTGTTTTTTTTTCGAAAAGGGGGGATTCCCCGGCCTCTGCATCAGAAAGATGCATACGGCCATCTTATTAACCAAATAAAGTATTGCCAACATGGTTCCAAAGGTCTCCAAAAGTAATAAAAAAGCACAGAAAGCTCACACAGAGCCAAAGAGGGCTAGAAACATCAACTAGTCAAGAAAAGACGCCACAACCGGCTGGCTAAAACTAGATAGGGATACTAAATGCCTATCCTATTAAATGACCGCCATCCAAACCGGTTGAAGATATCCCGAGCTACCATCTCCCAGCGGAAAGACCCAGTAACCAAATGCTCCCTGGCCTTCGTCTGGGTGAGTAGCGAGCACGAACGGATCAGTGCCGTAGTTCGGAATAAGACCTGCAAAAAATGTATACATGATATTCTGTTAAAAACCAAATCATTTCTGCAAGTCCAGATAGTCCACAGCAAAGCACAAACTACAACCCGAATATGTCTCGCTAAGTCAGGCTCAATCCCATTAAGCCATGTCCCAAATAACGCATTAACAGAATTCGGTGGATTGATATTAAAAGCAATGTGGACCGTCTGCCAAAGTACCTTGGCCAACGGGCAATGAAAAAAGAGGTGTTTGATAGTCTCATCCCGATCGCAGAAACTACACCTAGTAGGTTCTGTCCAATTACGCTTTATCAAGTTGTCCTTAGTTAAAATAACTTGTTTATGGACAAACCACATAAACACTTTTATTTTCAAAGGAACTTTGACATCCCAAACATGCTTGGACGTAGGAATGGAGTTCGAATTAATAACATCAATATACATTGATTTAACCGTGAATACTCCAGACTTAGTCAATTTCCAGCGTAATTCATCGGTTTGTTGTGAAAGCTAGACTTCCATCAGTCTCCTAACTAGACGGAGCCATTCTTCCCAACGATTGCCCGCTAGCGTTCGTCGGAACGGAATATTAAGGGGGGAGATTGAAAGACCGATGCGACGAACACCTCACGTCGTTGAACAATGCGGTACAAAGACGAGTATTGGATGGCCAAGGGTGTCTCGCCGAGCCAAGTATCCTCCCAGAAACGTGTACTTGTGCCGTTTCCAATAACAAACTTCGTCCTATTAAACAAGGCCTGTTTGACTTTCATCAAGCCTTTCCAGAAGGGCGAGTCAGTCGGCCTGACTGTAACCTGGGACAAAGTTTTTGTCTTGAGGTACTTGCTGCGAAGGATTTGAGCCCACATAGCATCATTCTCCGATGAGAGCTTCCACAACCACTTGCTAAGAAGGCATTTATTCTTAACTTCTAGATTCTCAATACCTAGACCCCCTTGGTCTTTCGGTCTACAGATGATATCCCATTTAGCAAGCCGATATTTTCTTTTAAGCTCATCACCCTGCCAAAAGAAACGCGATCGATAGAAGTCCAGTCTCTTCCTAACACCAACTGGGACCTCAAAGAACGATAGGAGGAACATTGGCATACTCGTGAGCACCGAATTAATCAGGATTAATCGGCCTCCGTATGACATGAGCTTACCCTTCTAGCAACTCATTTTCTTCTCAAATCGGTCCTCGATGCACTTCCATTCTCTGTTTGTCAGCCTACGATGGTGGATCGGAATCCCCAAGTAAGAGAAGGGTAACTCTCCCAACTCACACCCAAACAATTGCCTATAAGCATCCTGTTCATCTTTGGCCCTACCAAAACAGAACAGCTCGCTCTTATGAAAGTTAATCTTTAACTCGGTCAATTGTTCAAATAGGCATAACACAAGCTTCATATTTCTCGCCTTGGCCAAGTCATGCTCCATAAAGATGATTGTATCATCAGCGTACTGAAGGATGGAAACACCTCCATCAATAAGATGAGGTACCAATCCACCTACTTGACCATTTTCCTTAGCCCTTCCTATCAAAATTGCTAACATATCCACCACAATGTTAAACAAGATAGGGAACATCGGATCTCCTTGTCTTAGGCCTTTATGTGTCTGGAAGTAGTGACCTATGTCATCATTAACTCTAATTCCCACACTACCTTTTTGCGTAAATGATTCAACCTGTCGGCGCCAGGCTTCATCAAAACCTTTCATACGCAATGACTGTTGGAGGAATGGCCATTTGACCTTATCATACGCTTTCTCGAAATCCACCTTAAAAATTACTCCATCTAATTTTTTGGAATGGATTTCATGGAGTGTTTCATGCAGGACTACCACCCCTTCAAGGATATTTCTGTCCGGCATGAAAGCGGTTTGGGACTGTTGCACCACAGAATGCGCAATCTGTGTGAGTCTGTTAGTCCCGACCTTGGTGAAAATTTTAAAACTAACATTGAGGAGACAGATCGACCTGAATTGCTCAATTCTCACTGCATCCGTCTTCTTGGGAAGCAGTGTGATAGTCCCAAAATTCAAGTGAAATAATTGAAGCTGTCCAGAGAACAGATCGTGGAACATAGGTAGTAAATCCCCCTTAATAATGTGCCAGCACTTTTTATAGAACTCTACCGGGAATCCATCCGGTCCGGGAGCCTTATTGTTTTTCATCTGTGCAATAGCATCAAACACCTCCTTCTCCGAGAACGGGGCAACCAGAATATCATTATCGGCAGCCGATAGCTGAGGTACATCCTCAGTCCTGGACTCATCGAGGGACACACAATTATCCTCCGGAGGTCCAAATAATTGCTTATAATAGTCGGTAATATATGTTTTTAGGTTATCCTGACCTAAAATAGTGCCCTCGTCTTGCTCAAGCTGAAAGATACGCTTCTTTCTGTGCTTGCCATTAGCTATCAAATGGAAGAACTGAGTACTCGTGTCCCCTTGGACCACTTTGCGGACTTTAGCACGCAAAGCCCACTTCAATTCTTCTTCGCGGAGCAGTTCTTTTAACCTCTTCTCCGCCTCATTTTTAACCTGAAGCTCAGCTGGCGATAAAATAATGGATTCGGCCTGTATGTCCAGGGCCTGTATAAGAGTAAGGAGTCTATCCTTTTCAATCTTATACTCACCACTGAGGTGCTTAGCCCAACCCCGTAAGAAACTTCTCAAATGCCTAATCTTATTCTGCCAACGCTCTATCGCAGTCTTGCCTCCTACACCTTTAACCCATTCCCTGGCAATCAAGTCCAAGAACCCCTCATGTTCAAACCATGACATCTCGAAGGAGAAGGTGTTCTTGTTACCCACGTGGTTTGGCTCCCCTGAGTCCACGAACAATGGGGTGTGATCAGATATTCCCCTCGAAAGAGCTTGCACCGTAACCAGAGGGAACTTTTGTTCCCACTCCACGCTCGCAAGAACTCGATCAAGTTTTTCATAGGTTGGGTTTGGCAGAGCATTAGCCCAGGTGAAATTTCTACCAGAAAGCTCTATCTCTCTCAGATCCAAGCTTTCAATAATGGTGTTGAACATGAACGACCATCTGCCATCAAAGTTGTCATTGTTCTTCTCCTCTCTCCTCCTGATGATATTGAAATCACCTCCAACTAAAATTGGAAGCTGTTGTTTTTTTTGAACATATCAAACTTTATTCCTTAAATAATAGCCATGTCGTTTACAGTCTGGGGAAGAATAATGTTAGGGGCATCCCCCTCCCAATATTCTGAAGCGTTTAAACTAAAGCAATGCTTAGCTAAACCATCGCCGAGATCTGAAACTGAGCCGGAGACGTTCAAACTCCTCCAGTTGCGCCCTCGGGGAACGGGCCCTTGCATGCAACGTTGGTTTTCTTGGGCTTTTCTTAGTCTCTTAGAAGACGTATGTGGGCTCTCTGGAATAACCACCCGATGCAGCAGCGATCGATCAACTCCATGCCTTCGGCTGCAGCGTCATCTGCTGTCCCTCGAGCTTCGATCGTCGCCGCGAATATCTCACTCCCCTCGCCGACGCCGCATACGTCTCCAGCACCACCTCCCATCGCCGCGGTTGCCCGTTCCTACGCGGCAGCGCATCAGCACCCCATGGAGGGCGTGCCTCCTTCGGTGCAGGGTGCCGCCGGGACGAACCCTCAGCCCCCTCCGGTCGTGTGGGTGACCTCCACTCCCTCGCGCCCTCCGGCTCAGGCACCGGGCTTCTCCGGTCCACCTCTTCATCAAGGAGGACCCGCATGTCACGACTGACAAGGTGGCTCCACCAAAGGGGACGGCGTCCTACGAGCGGGCCCAAACGGCAGCGTCCTCAGCGGAGAGTGACTAGGTGTTTCAGGGTGTGGCTGAACCCATAGTGTGTGTGTGGCTGCAGCCAGCTGTGACGTGGGGGGTGTTATGTGCGTGTGTGGAGATTACAGAGGGCATCAAATATTATTGTAAGGCAAAGTCACGGGCGGAACTGATCTCCCTCAAGGAAAACTTATCCCCTTTCTCCTCCTATCTGGTGTTCTTCCTCCGGATTCCTCTCCCTCCTCTCTTCCAATCCCTTCGGTAGATCGGGCTCGTTACATCTGGTATCAGAGGTCAGCAGTCCTGGAGAATCCCTATCTCAAGCCAAGATATCTCACCAAGCAAGCCAGGCAAACCATGGCGTTGGAGGAGCAGTTGGCGGCGCTCGCCAAGGCCATCGCTGACGGGCAAGCGGCCAACCAACCAAAAGATCTGGATTCTGCCTTCTCTTTGGTGTTGATGCAGGAGGAGCTGTTGGAGGCGATGCCCCGGCGTGAGTATCGACGACAGGAAGCACCAAACCGGCAAGGGGCACGCCCACTGCTGGCGTTGGCAGATCCACCAGCGCGTCAAATGCTGCAGGGCCACCTGCGGCCGCCGAAGATCGTCGTGCAGTGGACGTGGCGAATGCGCAAGACCGAGGTGGCCATGGCGACGATCGGGTGGCCACTCTCCGCAACTACCGATGAGCCCGTGGCCTTTGCTTCAAGTGCGGGGAACGATGGGGCCAAGGGCATCAATGCGCGCCTACTGTGCAGCTCCATATTGTGGAGGAGCTCCTGGAGCTATTGCAAGCTGAGCACCAACCAGGACCAGTGCAGGACCAAGAGCTCGAAGAGGAGGTCCTCATGTCGATATCCAAGCTCGCAACAACGGGGCAGACTACGCCTCACACGGTTCATTTGCTCGGTAAGGTTGCAGGCAAAGAAGTTTTGGTGCTTCCCACAGTTTCGTCAGTGAAGCTGAGGCAGCAGCAATTGGCCCTCGAGTTCAGAATATTGCCCCAGTTTCTGTGAAGATAGCTGATGGAGGTGTGCTGAAATGCACGGGCGTGATACCTGGTTGTGCCTGGGTCACTCAGGGGCATCAGTTTGAGACTGATTTGAGAGTCCTGTCACTGGGATGTTACGACATGGTGGTCGGTATGGACTGGCTAGTGCAATGCGGTCCAATGTGGATCGACTGGGAGGCAAAACTGCTACAATTTCAACACCAAGGCAAAGACATTCTGCTGAAGGGGATCCAAGGCAATATCACACAAGTTGATCCCAGCTCACTATCCCAGTTATTCGGCATGGAGCAGGAAAATGCAGTGGCGCATGTGTTATAGTTGTCACAACCGACAGCAAGAGACACGGAGACACACATATGCCAGCGGAGATCAGTACGCTGCTTGATGAGTTCCACTTAGTGTTCTCTGAACCTACAGAATTGCCCAAACACCGTGAATGGGACCACGCCATTCCCCTGTTGCCGGGGGCCAAGCCTGTCAACATCTGACCATACCGATACACTCCGGAGCAGAAGAACGAGATCGAACAGCAAGTCGCTGAGATGCTGAAGTCTGGAGTGATTGTACCAAGCACAAGTCCTTTTCCTCGCCGGTTCTTTTGGTGAAGAAGAAAGACCAGACATGGCGGTTCTGTGTTGACTTTAGACATCTAAATGCCATTACACTCAAAAGCACCTACCCCATGCTAGTAATTGACGAGCTCCTAGATGAGCTATGTGGATCAAAGTGGTTTTCCACGCTAGATCTCCAGTATGGTTACCATCAGATCAGGCTGGTGGAAGAAGATGGGACGAAGACAGCATTCAAGACCCATCAAGGGCACTTCCAATTCAGAGTGATGCCCTACGGGCTCGCTTATGCACCGGATACTTTCCAGAACACAATGAATGTGCTGTTTTCACCATTGCTGCGTCACGGCGTTCTTGTCGACATTCTTGTCCACACCAAAACATTTTTGGAGCATATCCGATTGCTACGCCAAGTGCTGACAATTCTTAGAGACAATGATTTGCATGCCAAACGCTTGAAATGCTCCTTTGCACAGCAGAGCATCCAGTATTTGGGGCACTCAATTAGCGGGGCAGGCGTGGCCACATTGGATGAGCACATTCAAGCGATACAAACCTGGGAGCAGCCAACAACAGTGAAGCAACTCCGTGGGTTCCAAGGGTTGGCTGGATATTACAGAAAGTTTGTGCGAAACTTTGGAATCCTGAGTCGACCATTGAATGACATGCTGAAGAAGAACACCATCTTTGTTGGACCCCCACAGCTGAACAGGCTTTTTCCGCACTCAAGAAAGCACTCATGGAAGCCCCAGTGTTAGCCTTACCAGACTTCACCATGCCTTTCGTGGTCGAGACGGATGCTAGTGCCACAGGAATCAGAGCTGTCCTTATGCAAAACTCGCAACCAATGGCTTATATGAGCCGTGCATTGGCACCAAAGAACTTGGGTTTGTCAGCATACGAGAAAGAGTGCCTGTCCTTGTTAATGGCAGTTGACCACTGGCGCCCCTACCCGGAGCACTCAGAATTATTTATTAGGACTGATCAACGCATCTTGCTGAATCTGACAGATCAAAGGCTCAATACCCCGATACAACAACGGGCTTTCACAAAACTGATAGGGCTTCAATTCAAGATTCAGTACAAGGCTGGCATCACAAATCGAGCTGCTGATGCTCTCTCTCGCAAGGCTCCGGCTGACCATGCAGAGGTTGCAACCTTCTCTATTTGTCGTCCCACATGGCTGGAAGCGATTGTCCATAGCTACGCCCAAGATGCGACAGGACAACAAAAGATGGCGCAGTTGGCAGTAAAAGGATCTGATGACAATGGATATACTCTCAAAGGTGGGGTGATCCGATATCATGACCGTATTTGGATTGGCGCTGACGAGGGAATCCAAACATCATTGATCAGAGCTTTGCATGACAGCGTGGCTGGGGGGAACTCTGGGTTCCATGCCACATACAATAGAGTGAAGCGGTTGTTTGCCTAGAAAGGGATGAAGACCATGATTAAGAATTTTGTGCGCGCATGTGCTATTTGCCAACAAGCCAAGACAGAAAGAAGGTCTCCTACGGGTCTCCTCCAACCCTTGGAAATACCAAACAAGCCGTGGGCGATGGTGTCGCTTGATTTCATCGAGGGGTTGCCAAAATCTAGGGGCCACGACGTGATCCTGGTTGTGGTGGATAAATTTTCTACGTACGCCCACTTTGTGCCGATGAAGCACCCCTTCACAACACTGACAGTGGCGACGGTGTACATGCAAAACATCTTCAGGCTTCATGGGTTGCCTCTGGCACTAATCTCAGATAGAGACCGCATCTTCACGAGTGCTCTATGGCAAGAACTCTTCCAATTATCCAAGACTCAGCTCCGAATGAGCTCCTCATACCATCCTCAGACCAATGGACAGACAGAATGGGTAAATCAGTGCTTGGAGACTTATCTTTGTTGCTCTGTTCATGCATGTCCCGCTAATTGGATCAAGTGGCTTTTCTTGGCCGAGTACTGGTACAACACAACCTTTCACTCTGCTTTGGGACGAACTCCCTATGAAGTGATCTACGGGACTCTGCCAAGGGAATTTGGGGTTGCACAAGTGGAAAGATCATCAGTTCCAGATCTGGCAGCATGGCTTAACAAAAGGAAGATCATGCACGAACTGCTACAATAACAACTGAAACAAGGACAAGACAGAATGAAGAGGCAAGCCAACAAGCACTGGACAGACCGTGAGTTCGCAGTAGGGGCCATGGTGTACCTCCGACTACAGCCCTTCATACAAACATCAGTAGCTCAACGACCATACCAGAAGCTAGCATTCCGGTATTATGGACCATACAGAATCGAAGCTTGGATGGGGGTAGTGGCCTACAAACTAAAACTGCCTGACTCCAGCAAGATACACCCGGTCGTGCATATCTCTCAGCTCAAGAAAGCAATTGGTCCAGAAATCACAGCAGAGGAGCAGCTTCCCCCAGGTAATTCAGTGCTGCAAGCTGATCATGTTCCAATGCAGGTTTTGGTGGCTCGAATGGTCAGTGCCCAACAAGCATCGGTGTCGCGTCTCCTTGTACGTTGGCGCGATCTGCCGCGGTCGCTGGCAACCTGGGAAGATCCCCAACTACTCCGTTTTCCAAGGAGGGGAGAATGTCATGACTGACAAGGTGGCTCCACCAAAGGGGACGACGTCCTACGAGCGGGCCCAGACGGCAGCGTCCTCAGCGGAGAGTGACTAGGTGTTTCAGGGTGTGGCTGAACCCATAGCGTGTGTGTGTGGCTGCAACCAGCTGTGGCGTGGGGGGTGTTATGAGTGTGTGTGGAGATAACAGAGGGCATCGAATATTATTGTAAGGCAAAGGCATGGGCGGAGCTGATCTCCCTCGAGGAAAACTTATCCCCTTTCTCCTCCTATCTGGTGTTCTTCCTCCCGATTCCTCTCCCTCCTTTCTTCCAATCCCTTTAGTAGATCGGGATCATTACACGGTGCCGCACTACTAGGGAAAAGCCTATACACAGAATCTTAGCAGCAGCGCGGCTCAAAAAGGAGCGCTGCTGCTAATTAGTAGTAGCGCGTGTGCGGGAAACTCGCTACTGACAAGTTTTTAGCAATAGCGCGCTCGGTGTAAACCTCGCTGCTATAAATATCGACCGGCAGTGTCCACCAAACTCCATTTAGCAGCAGCGCGGTGCCGCGAGCCGCGCTACTGCTATGGATGTAGTAATAGCGCGCTTTTTCTGAGGTCGCTGCTGCTAAATTTCAAATTGGCACACTTTTTGGTCCCGGTTAGCAGTAGCGCCATTGCCCAAAGCGCGCTGCTGCTACTTCCTTAGCAGCAGCGCGTTTTAACTCCCGCGCTACTGCTAATCCGCAACAACCCATCACCTTTTCCCCACCCGTCCCTCCCCCTCCCCCTCCTCTCTTTCCTTTCCCCTACCTCCCACATGCTCCCACTCTCACTCTTCTTCTTCCTCAATACTTCTCCCCCATTACTCTCCCTATTTTGCATACATATTTAACCATCAAATGATGCAATACATATCACCCTCCCTTCGTTCACTGCTCTCGGGAAATAAAAGTGGGAGAAAATAAAGGAAAAGAAAAAGGAAAACTGGCAGTAGCGAAGGTAGTAGTAGCACGTTTTGTCTAAACCGCTACAGCTACTGAAGGTAGTAGTAGCGCATTTCGTATAAACCGCTACAGCTACTGAAGGTAGTAGCTGCGTGTTTTGTCCAAACGCGCTACTACTACGTCCACTTAACCCAAAATTCTCACTCTCCCTGCTTCATCCCGCCTTTTCCCCCCAAATCCCCACTCTCTCTTCCCCCGACCTCGGCGCTCGCCCCCGACCCGGCCCTCGCCCCTGACCCCGATCCCGGCGCTCGCCCCCGACGCGGCCCTCGCCCCCGACCCAGGCGCTCGCCCCCAACCCGTCGGCCCTCGCCTCCCTCCTTTGCTTCCTCCCCTCCCAACCTCGGTCGTCGTCGGGCCTGCCTCCTCGCCCCTGCACCCTCTGTAAACCCCACCTCTCTCTCTGCTAGGGTTCTTCGGTTAATTTACTTAGGTTTTAGTTAGGTCAGTATGTTAATTAGGTTATCTATTTAGTTATGAATTTAGCTAGGTTTCAAAATTAGCTGAATTTATATGCAAATTTGAACTGGACATGTGATATGTGGATATGTCATGTTTTGGACATGTCATGTTTGGAAAATGATCCGAGTGGCCTATGTTACGCCGGAATGTTGATTCATTTCCGTTCCGGTGAATTTCAGGTGCTCGATATGTCCATTTTTTAGCAAAGGTCATGCCGAAATTTCCCGTGAATAAAGGCATGATTTGTGCTACATAGTTGGCATATCGAGTGCTGGCACATAGATTTCTTTTTTATGTCACTTCTCATTTACTCATACTTCTAGAAATAAATGAGGACACTTAATCATAGGAAACATGTCGAACAACGAAGAAACTGGGCCTTCTGACCAAGATGCAGACGAGATGGATTATGAGGGTGAACAAGAGTACCTCGACTATTTGACTGCTAAGCAAGTTTTGCAGGTCGGCCTCGGTGGTGGTACTGACGCCGACATCGACACCGACGGCGCCGGCACCGATGGCGGCGCTGAGACCGGTGGGGAAGGTACCGGCGGGGAAGGTACCGGCCCCGATGCCGCTACCGAAAAGAGGAAGCATAAGAAGCAAAGGATACGAAAACCTAACAAACTAGGGATTGGACGACTTGTGATCACAAAGATGGCACCTGGCAAGTTTGAGCCGTTAGAGCCGGAAGAACCTCGCAAGTGCTATGGGAACCAAGTAGGATGCATCCTACGGGAATGCGCGAGCATCAACGACGATGACTTAAGGAGTAAAGAACATTTGACGCAGTTGCTCCTAACGAAGTTGCACAAGAGATTCAAGTTTCCCGACCGGGATGATAACATAGAACAACCGTGGGATGATCCGAAGATGAAAAAGATTAACAATCACGCCATGGGCATGTTCAGCAATGATTTGGTCTCCTGGAAAGGGAGGGTGAAACGAGATATTGAGGCTGATGAACCCCTGTCCAAGATTCTGGAGGAAAATCCGACACTTACGGAAGAGGAGTTCAAAAAGTTCAAGGACACTTGCGCTACCGAGGTAGCGAGAGACTACGAGAAAAAAGACTACACCCACATAGTGAATGTTCTAGATGATGCTCTCCAAGGCTTCAGCTTTAAAGGTGGCCACGTGCAGATCAGGAAACAAAGGAACAAGAAGATGGGTTTCGCGCATAAAACTAACTTCTCCTGCATCCATGTCCCAAAACCAAGCAAGAAGGATGGATTCTACATCGTCCATCTCATGATTCAGTTCAACACGGATCACCAAAAGCTTTGCATGAGAAGCAGAAATGATGATCATATCCACAAGTGGCTAGAATCTCATGGAGAAGCGGATTATAAACTTAGAGATGACTTCTTTCGCATCCAAAGCGACATTGCGACGATCATCATGAAAGAAGTCATCGATGAGAAGGGGATGTTCCACCACGGCCCTACTATATCGCGAGCTGACGTCCGAACTCGCATAGGCATGCAACGTCTAGACCTCACGCCGTTCAAGAAGCTAGGGTCCATCCTCGATGATATGGAAGGATGGAACTTCTAGTGATTTATGATGCCGATGATGATGATATGTGTCGGTTGAACTTGTATACTTTTTGTAGCGATGAAACTTTGTGATGTCCACGGTCCCTGCCGAACTTGCGTAATGCTACTTTGTTAGTTTGCGTACGATGACCTGCGTACCTCTAGTTAATTAATTTGCGTACTATATGTTGCATCTAGTTGCTAACCCTTTCTTTTTCGGTGTTGCTCTAGTATATTTTGTTGCATATATATGATTGTACATCCTCTTCATGAACATGCATCTCTAACAGGTACCTAGTTTCTTGATGGTGAGATGGAATTGCTATGTCGTGTACAAAGGGAAGGTTCCGGGGGTGTACAACGAGTGGCATGAGTGTCAGGCGCAAGTGAATGGGTTCACGGGCGCCAGCCATAAAGGCTTCAAAAGAAGACAAGAAGGAGAAGCTAGTTACTTGAGGTTCACGCTAGCGCGAGAGAGGACTCGTAACCGCCACCTCATGTACTGCATAGTTCCGCTCTCACTCATAGTGATAGCTCTTCTTGCGTATACCTTTGTTTAGATGGATGACGTTGTTGTAGTTGCAAGTATTCGAGACTTGCATGTATCGCTATTTTCGAGATGATGACAAGATACCACTTTGTGTTGGATGATGATTATGATGAGACTATTTATATGTATATGCTATGATTACATTTGTGGTCTCGCAGACATTTGTATGTGTATCATGATGACATTTGTATGTGCTAAAGATTCTTCTATAAAGCCTGTTCAAATACAAAACAAATATGCCGAAAGAAAACAAAAAACTACTAAAATTAGCAGTAGCGAGTGTATAAAAGTTAGCAGCAGCGCCGTGATAGCAGTAGCGCGTCCAGGCAAAGCACGCTAGAGCTACTAGTAGTAGCGAGCTTTTACTAAGCGCGCTGCTGCTACACTTGTGTAGCAGTAGCGCTGGTGAGCACGCGCTACTGCTATGTGTTAGCTGTAGAGCCTTATTAGTAGCGCCACTCCCCGCGCTACTGATACACCTAAAACCCGCGCTGCTGCTAGCATTTTCCCTAGTAGTGCCGGTCTACAATTGCATTGGGAACCAGCCCCCTAGCTATGGCCAGGCCGGGCACTACACCTCGCCGTACGGTCCGGCCGTCGCCGGTGGGCCAGCCACTATGTATGGGACATCGCGGCCGGGGTGTCCGTCCCTCCGCAGTTCGGGAGGGATTGTGGCACAACCAGTCCAGAAACACAAAGAGAAGAAGAAGAAGCCGCAACGACAGCAGTTTGCCGGGGGAGCTTTGCAACATGGGTTTCACCCAACCCCTCAGCACATGCAGGTTCAGCAACATGCACCGCATCAACCAATACAGCAGCAGTATGTGCAGTCATATCAGCAGGTTGTGCAGCCGCAGAACACTCAGGTGCCACAGTTGCCACAGGGGCCTACTACTGTCGATGTCCCTACTCTGGGGCTCGCGTGTCCAATGTGAGGGGGATCCTACAATGCCAAAGAGCAAGGCTAAGAAAGGGGTCCGATGCTGGAAGTGTGCGGTGGATACACATGTCGCGAAGGATTGCACAGTGCAGCATTACTGTTATATTTGTGACAAAATCGCTCATCCAACGTTGCGGTGCCTTGTTCTGAAACAACCCAAGCCCAATGTTTTTGTCTCGGGAGTTGGTGCTGAGGAGACTTACTTTGCCCAGCTGCCAGATAGTGTGGGGAAGGATCATTTGGTGCCGACACAGACACCGATCGCCCGTGTTCAGGTGAGTGGGTTGATGGTACCAGCTAGCGTCGTCGAGAGTCAGATTGCCAGGAGATGCCCAGTACATGATCAGTGGCAGTGGGAGGCTATTCAACACGGGTCCGATGCTTACCTTGTTAGCTTTCCGTCTTTCGAGCATTTGAATAGGGTTGATGGAATTCAGATGAACGTCTTGTCGGTTACTGCCCAGATGACTGTCACCGCATGGAGGTCGCAGGAGGTCCCACATAAGCTCGAGCTTCAGCAGATTTGGCTACATGTCGAGGGCGTTCCTCATACAGTGCTCATTTTTGGGGTCTATGGGCCGTTGGTACTTTGATGGGCAAGACCTTAGATATGGATCTCATTAGCATGCGACGCCGTGGTGTAGTCTGAATTCTCGTGGCTATGAGCAACTCTCAGATTTTGTCTAAGGACAAGAATGATGTCGTGCCTTTTGTTACAACAGATGTGCTGGTTAAGCTCAAGGTCTATGCTTTCACATTCAGGAGGGAGCCGGCTGGATACATTCCGGACCTTGACTTTGTCATATTTATTTGGAGACGCAAGGGTGATGATGCTGATGATGAGAGCGGCACCAAGGAGAAGGATGATGAGATGAAGACCTCGGAGCACAACGGGAACCCATCGAACCATCATCTTCTAGTTCTGCTCCGGCGAATAACATTCATGAGACTCAAGTACAACGACGGGCACTATCGAGTATGGGCTATGGAGGTGTGATGGGAGGTGGTTCAGTGCTTTTAGCGGTCACCCCGTTTAACTCTTCGCCGCAGACGCCGAGAGGCATGGAGCTTGCCGCGGATCTTCGAGTCAACTCGACGTTACGTGGTTGTCTTGAAAGATCCCCGTGGGTTCACCGACAAGAGTCATCCTCGCCTTCTATGCCATTGGTTGTGGTTGCGTCGCAGCCGTCGTCACCTCCTCGAACAGCAACGTCGTCACCCGCTGCCCTCCAGTCGGTGCAGGCCACCGGCTGCTCGGCGGGACGCCCGGACTCTCCTTCTGCTGAGGTGGCGTTGACGACATGAACGGCGCCATCGAAGCTGGCTGTCTCCAAGCCGGTGCAGGCAACCGGAGGTTCAGCGGGGTGCCATGTAGCGCCTTTGAACGGCGGGCATCCGGCGGCTCGTGTAGGCTGTAGAGTCAACCCAGCACGCACCTCACATAGAGCATGTAGGGCTGGACCTACCGAGCGGGCTTTTTGGCCCACTCAGTCTTGACCCGCTAGAGAAAATGGGCGGTCCGGTCTGCCAAATGCGGCCCGAAAAATTGTCGGTCCGGTCCGGTCTTTAACCGGTCCGACCGATGAAAAAATGTCAGTGCCGCCGCTGTTCCTCATCATCGAGGCCACCGGCAGACCCCGGGTGAACCACCATGTCCCCAAGCTTCCCCACTCCTCCTTTCATCTCCTCCCCATGCGCCATAGCCTCTCGCTGCTGCTCGCCGTGCGTGCACCGCGGACGATCTCGATCGCGTTCTCGACCCTTGCCATGGCAGCCATTTCAGCACGAGAACGCAGGCCATCAACTGGGGGAAAAGCTCGATCGGCCATGATTCTCGGATCACGGGAGCTTATTCTAGAAGCTAGCAAAAGAACTGGCCCTAAGTTGTTACCCTAGCCCCAAGTGTGATGGTTTTGGGTAAATAACTCGAAATAATATTGCCACAAACAGCGATAGATGAAGTATATCCAACAAGTTGCATACATAATCCCAATTCTAGACTTCTATGCTGAAAATACATGTGATGCAGTCCAACGATTCCATGCGCATAACCAAATCAATGAAACAGGCTTCAACCAGCCTCCCAGAATGCGATCAACAACTAGTGATCATCAAGATCCATGCAGTGAGTACTTTGAATGCAAAAAATAGCGCGCTTGGTTGCACTTTGACCTAAACTCTGTCTCTTCCTCGTCATCACTATGTATATATCTACCTTCTTTGGTGTGATCCTATTCTGGTAGCACCTCCGTCCAAGCCTGGAGATGGAGGACTGGAGACGGTTCCATAAGTTCCTTCCTGGAGATGGTGCCTTGAAATTAGCATCCTTTTCATCTGTCCAAGAAAACGCAATCTCATTGCTCATAGGATCCCCACTGGTAGAAAGCAAAAGCGAGATCACGTCTCAGCTCAAGTCGTCTTTCTGCAACATGAATGAAACCCGGCACATTGTACTGATGGCAGGACGCTGCAGCTGCAAACATCTTGTCTGCCTTTGTCGAGTATACAAAAAGTAGTAAATTGGTGCTACTTTGTTGTGTTTCTTTTCTTCCAGAGACCAACCATTTCATGGTTCTGAACCACCATAATTTTCAGGAACAACACTTGTGGCACCTCGGCTTGATGATTGGATTGGAGCCTGCCCACTAGTCTAGCTAGTAAGTATTTTATTCCTCGGCTGAACATAATCGCCACCAGCCGCGGCCTGCCCACTAGTCTAGTATTTTCTGGAAGAACCATAGTCTACTATACTACCAACTATTGCTTGAGTTCGTAGTAGCTATTGGAACTTTTTTTTTTTTTTTTTGCAGGCCATGTTAGATAAAACAAGAAAAAACGAGACACGGGAGCACTTCAGTACCGCGTTCGTGGGCCGGCTCAGCTTGCTCGCCCTTGAGCGAGTCCCAAGCCAGGACTCGCTGAAGGCGAGACATGTTCCCGATGGCACTGGTGAGGCATGTAGTTGGTGCCTGATCAGATCACTCACCTATTGTATTGATGAATGAGATGGAAGCCTCAAATAGGATAACTGCCATCAGCAATCGTTCAAGTTATATTCAAATTATGCCTGCTCGCAAAACAAGCATGGCGGGCACTCCAAGATCTGTGTTCTCTTAGCGATAGTATCCTGAAGGTGTGTTACTACCCCGATGGCACCAAGTTGTTGAGCGCTCAACTCGGAAACTGTCCGTTGCAAGTCTGGAGGGGTATATGTGAAGGAAGAGATGTTCTTATACAGGGCCTGTTCAGGAGGATTCTTCCACTCGCATCATGCAAGACAATTGGATACGTTACCGACAGGAGCAGCTAAAAATTGGTTACCGAATGCTCCCCTTGTTCGTCCTTTCATCTTCAGGTTCAGGATCCAATAGTAAACGTTTGAAATTGGCCTGAATCTGACTTGTCAAATTCTTGTGCACGGTGACAAAACATCTGTTGACTGCTTTGCTTGAAACTCCTTTCTCTCTTGCTCATGATTTGATTTCTCTGCAAGGTCTTGGCATCAAGCTCCAAGGATTCGAGCTCGACATCCATCGTATCTTCTGAATCCGTCCGTTATTTTTTGTCATTGCACGCACTAGGAGGTGTAGCATTAGCATGGCTGATGTTACCTTGCTGCAGAGAAGAACCTATATATGCCTTCTGATGTTTACCACTGAAGATGCACCATCAAATATCAGGTTCTAGGATAGGATTTACCACCCAAGAGATGTTCTCCAGTAACCAGGCTGGACTACCGAATGCACCCGAAAAACATGCCGCCTCCGGAATCCTAGATTGACCAGGGAGTTATGAGAGAAGCCCAGATCCACGCCGCCTCTAAGGATTTACTGGCTCTAGACACCAATTGTCGCTACCTGAATTTAACACTAGAATTTCAAAAATTCAGAGCTATTGGCTTAATTTGCTTTGCTAGGGTTTAATTATATAGCCGCCAAAGGCCACTGTAGGCTAGATCCCCTATTAGTTTAATTGCTGAGTAGATTAGTTCCAGTTTCAGGTATTTTGTGCAGACTGCTCCAGTGTGCCGCTGCATCTTTTTATTTTAGACAAATATAAACATGTTTATTTTAAAAACAAACAAACACCAAAATTGGAACCTGCATTCCATTTACCACTCTCATACTCCTACCTGAAGCGAAAAAATTTAATATTTTTTATCTTTAATTGAAAGCTACATATGGCCAAAGGTCAAAACTGAGCATGCATTTTTTTTTGAAAAAGAAAGAAAGAAAAACCTTTACCACTCTCATACTCGTACCTGAAGTGAAAAGTGCACAGTTTTGACTTAGTTACAACAAACATTGTCAGTGACTTGAAGATGAAGAGTTTGTACTTAACCAAACTGCTAGTATTTTTGTTCATCACGAAACTGTAGTCCCTTCCCTTGAAATCAACCATGGAAACTGAACCAGCATTACTACATATATACTGGATTCTGCAGCTAAGCTTAAGTATACAAAATTGATTGCCATCAAATCAAACAATTATCTGATCAGCAGCAAATCCAAATACTACTGTAGATGGAAAATGGTCCAGAATAACACCAGCGAGTATTACGTTTCATCATTCAGAACACCGCCTGGATCTTCAATTGCCTGTTAAACATGTAACGACCGGAATTGTACTTGATCATACGGAAGCCACACATTGTCCCTGCTTTGCCTTTGCCGCCATTCTCGCCGTCGTCACCAGAGCCACTCTCGTTGCCGGAGCCATCGGTGCCACTGTTGCCTTTGCCTTTGCTGCCATTGCTGAACGCTGCACCTCCATACCAGTGAAGAGGGTAAATTCCTTGTTGGGAACCTGCCAGAACCGAGAAGATGCGATGGTACCCAAGCTGTCCATGAGGATGAACCTGCCAGAACCGAGACTCGCGACCTTGGACCTGAACAAAATGTCGGGTTGCCACTCCTCTGGCAGGTCATCACGAGCCCAGATACGCATCTTGTCCGGCGATGGCTCCTCCCCTGGGACAAGGCCCGAGAGGTCAGCAGCGCAGGAGAGGTTGCCTTGTGAAGAGATGCCGAACTAGAGGCCAAGCTCGGGGACGTAATCCGCCTTGCCATGGAAGGGCAGGAGCCAGTCGCCAGCTTTGCTCCACTCACGAGTCGCCATGTGGAAGCAAAAGGTGCCGGCACCCTCGGCGCCTGCAGAGTTGAAGGTGCCGGCACCATCGACGCCTGCAGAGATGGAGAAGCAGATAGTGTCGCCGACGAGGGCATGGCCGTGGACGAAGGCTTGCTTGTGGTGGGTGATCCATGGCGGCAGCGGGAGGATGTCGCAGCGCCAGAACCTGTGAGATGCGGGGCGGATCCCCCTCCACACCAGGACCTTGAACTGCGGCTGCTCCTCCGCTATGTGCGGACGTAGATTTTTAGAGCACTTGCACCAAGGCCCTGCTATCCTCTCCAATATCGCTTTAAGATCCGTGTGACACAACTAAGTTTCTATATAAGAATTTCCTTTTTTTGCTTCTCTCACATAGAACATATCTTGAAGTTCGAACCTATGCAGGATGGCAAAGCTTTCTACCTAGAATCTAGGATAAATCTTTCAGAATTTTTTGTCCGACATAAATAATAAAAAATATGATTTTTTAATGAACAAAACATATTTTGTATATTTATGTTTGACAAAAAAATCTGAACGATTTATCCTAGATTCTACTCAGAAAGCTTTGCCACGCTGCATACGTTTGAACTTGAAGATATATTCTATGTGGGAGAAACAAAAAAGAGAAATGTATTTGCACGAATCTTAAAGCAGGAAATGGATGGCTAGATAAAAAGGGCCTGGGTGCATGTGCTCTAATATATATTTTCGCGCTATGTGCGGGTAGAGGAGGCCATCGATGATGTCGAGGTCACCGGTGTCCTCGCCGTCATGGAAGTGTACATCCGTTGGAGGGACGGAGATGGACATGGGCATCACCTTGGGTCCGTTGAGCCATGGCAGCGTATCGATGCAGCGGGTGCCATCGACGACGTCGAAGCGCAGCATGCGGTTCCCGTGGTCGGCCACGACGACCTTGCTCTCCGAGGCGGTGGGCAAGAAATGGACAGTGTGATGGTTCCCCATGGAGTAGTCGAGCTGCGGCGGCCTTATGACCAGCTCGGTTTTTGGCGCATCAATCTTGGGCGCCGCCGCCTCCGCCGCCGCCAGATTAGTGGTGCTGGAGATCCTTCTTCTTGTCGTGTTGGCCTCGGCGGGCGTCAGTACTATTGGCAACACCTTGCCATGCGCGGCCACTTCTTCTGCCGTCGGGTGAAAAAAATTAGTCTTGAGGAGGTCCAAGCGCCAACGGCCGTCATACAACCCAAGGTTCAGGATCCGCCGCATGCCGCCCTTCATCCTCTCCTCTCCTGGGAGGGTAACAAGTAGTAGTAGTATAATAAGGACAAGAAATCCGGAAAATCGAAGAAAGTTGGCGGCGGCGAGGAACCTCCTGGAGCAGAGCGGCGGCGGAGGGAGGGAGGAATGGGAGGTAGGTCTAGGTCTTCTTGTTGTTGGTCGTCTCACCTTCGGACCATCATGGCATGGGCTGGGTCCAATGCTTCCCTTGTACAAACAAAAGATAATTACGAATTTTAAAAGTGTTCACAAATTTGAAAAAATATTCATATATTTGAAAGATAATATTCTCCAATTTGTTTTTTAATTTTGTAAAAACTTTCACCAATTTTTCAACATACAAAGCTACCACCGGATAAATATAGCAATCGAACGCGGAGGAAGCACTACATCACCTCAATCAAACCCCCCGGAGCCAGAGGACACGTGTCAATCTGCATCTAGTGCCAGCTCAGCACATGGGAGTCCTTTCAGACCTCTTCCAATACAAAGGTGCTAAGCATATTAAATGGCTTAGCAACTCAAGTACCCAATGCAAATGTGCTACTCCCTCCTTCCATCTATATAGGGCCTAATACATTTTTCGAGGCTAAGTTTGACCAAATGTTAGAGCAATAATATATGACATGCAAGTTACACAAAGCACATCATCAAATTCGTATGCGAAAGGAGCTTTCAATGATATAATTTTCACATTATGCATGTCATCTACTATTAATCTTGTCAATAGTCAAACGCGGTCTTAAAAAACGAATTAGGCCCTATATAGATGGAAGGAGGGAGTAAGCTTTGGGTGCTAACCTCCATGCATTTAATTAGTTGTAGACTTGGAAATGCGCTTCCACCTAGGTACACGTGCTTAGTACCGGTTCTTCTTGGTCACCATACTACTCTTGCTTCTTAACTAGCATGCCATATCAGATTTTTTTGCTTAGTTAGCAACCTTAGCACCTGTACAAGGTTGAGCATTGGAAGAATCCTCATATAAAAGCGGAACAAAGCCATACTATACAATCGCAGAGGTCCGCGCTCACAAAAAAAAACCCGGTAAACAGGGTCTACTCCAACCACATCCATACTATACCATCACAGAGGGGTCTGGCCTTTCACACACTTAGATCATCTACAGCCGAGGCTCTCATACCCGTATCAAACGCCCAGGCAGGCTGTCCAGTCACTAACCGGTCACAAAAAGTGACCCAAACGGACATCTCACACTACTAGAAATTAGGGCTCTGGTCCAGGCCTGAAAAGCCCATTAATCCCGATTCACTCACGAACCGGGACCCATGGGGGCATCGGTCGTGGTTCGTGAGGTCAGAGCGCCGGCCGGGACTCGGGGGCTATTGGTCCCGGTTCCAGACATGAACCGGGACCAATGGGCCTCGCTCCTGGCCCACAACCTTTAGTCCCGGTTGGTGGCTGGAACCGGGACCAAACTGGGTCCTTTAGTCCCGGTTCTAGCCACAAACCGGGACTAAAGTGAGGCATATATATACCCGCACGAGCAGAGCAATGCACTGCTCTGTTTTTTTGGCCGGCCGTGTGAGAGCTTTGTGGTGCTCTAGCTCACCTCCTATGCACATGAGGTGTTCGATGAAATGCCCGAGCCACACTTAAGCTTTCTCCTCTCTGAGCTAGTCTCTCGGTATCGGGAGGGAACGTGTCCGGTTTGTGCAGGAAGTGCGGATCCTGTTACTCCGTTGGCCTCGAAACTTCTCATGCTCTAGAAGGGGGAAACCGCATGACACCTGTTACACCCCCGCATTTTTCGGGCACATATTGCTCTGCTAGGGTTTCATCGCCGGAAATTGCAGATCAGACCTATGAGAATCATGCCCGGTAGCGGCATGGGAATTCCTTTGTGATGTCCTTGTGGCATGCCTAGGCCTTGCACGGACGAGGGAGGACTGTCATTTCCAAGTGTGACTCTCGGTATTTATGACTTTTCCGAGATCTTCTCCGGGGAGAAGGTAACCTAGATCCAAGGTATTATCCTTTACCGAGCGTAACTCCCGAAAAAGGTATACACCCTAGATCTAGGGTTTGTACCTTTTCGAAGAGCCGCACCGACTGACGCTCGGTAAAGGTCGAGGAACACTTAAACTCTACTTGCAGTCTCATCTTCTCTCACTCCTCTCCCTTTCACTTCCCACCGGCGCCCGCCCACCCCACCGGTGCCGCCCCCGCCCCACTAGCGCCCCCACCCACCCGCCCCACCGGCGCCTCCCCCCTATCTTGTATGTATGCATGAATGTATGGACGCATGGATTTTTGTATGGATGCATGAATGTATGGATGCATGGCTGTATGAATGTACATATGTATGTATTAATGTATGGATTGGTGCATGAATTGATGCATGGACTTTTTTTGTAGTAGTAGTTTTTTTTAGTTTTATGTATGTATCAATATATGTATGTATGCATGAATTCATAGATGGATGCAAATAAGGATGGATGAATGTAGATAATTGTTGATGATGTTGTATAGATAATTGTTGATTTTTTTGTAGTTTTTTGTTGTTTGCATATATTAGTCCTTGTTGTTTGTATGGATGCTATGGAGCTCGCCCCGATCATATTTGTCGATGAGAGTTGTTTTGGAGGAAGAAAATCGACTTTGATGATGACGGTCAATCTGGGCGAGTTCTTCTTGTGATATACATATGTCACGCACGATGGACTCGCCATCTTGACCATCACTGAAAGTCAAAACATCCATGAGAGAGTGTCCACCATATATACCACCATCAGAGAGAGTTCCACTATATATACGTGAGAGAGTTGAGAGTTGTTCTTGGAGAAATAAAATCGTCTTTTGCCGATGGCGGTCGATTTGTGCGAGTTCGTCCTTTGATATACATTTTTCATGCACGATGGACTCGCCCAGCTCGACCATCACCGAATGTCAAAATACCTGTGAGAGAGTGTCCACCATATATACCACCACCAGAGAGAGTTCTACCATATATACGTGAGAGAGATGAGAGTTGTTCTTGGTGAAAGAAAATCGTCTTTTGCCGATGGCGGTCGATTTGTGCGAGTTTGTCCTGTGATATACATTTTTCACGCACGATGGACTCGCTCAGCTCGACCATCACCGAAAGTCAAAATATCCATGAGATAGTGTCCATCATGATTAATTTTCTTAGAAGTAATCTTTGATGTTTGATTCTTATGCTATTTTTCATAGTGTGATGAAAGGTGTTAGCACCGATTGATTTCGCGGCTATGGCTTCCTCCGACGACGTATCTTCCATTAGGGTCGACTCCGCGGTTAAGGAGAAGCTGACCGAGGACTGCTTGGCGACGCTCATTGAGAAGCACCCGCAGCTGATTGTAATAAAGTATTTTGAGGATGTAGCCAAGAAGAATCCGCCAGCTAAGGAGAAGAAGGCCCCACCACGTAAGGAGTGTGACGACTCGATGCCATTGAGTTCACCGACGTACATTCCCGATGACGCTTGGTCCTCCATCGTGGGGGATGCCCCGACGTGCTCTGACTCCACGATCACCGGTTTCACTGAATACACCTTTGAGTAGTCCACCTAGATAGTTTGGCGTTGGTTTAGTGATATAGTCATGTAGGAGCTGATATGGACTTAGATTGCCATTTGTGATGCTTTTGGTTGTATGAGTGATGAACGCTTGCGTGAATTATGTATGATGTGATATTTTTAACCTTGCATTCCTTGTCTGCCTCTTTTTTTGTATCTTTCACTAGTAGAAAAATACCTATTAGTTCCGGTTCGTAAGGGCCTTTAGTCCCGGTTCATGAACCGGGACTAATGGGTCGTTACTAATACCTCCACCAATTAGTTCCGGTTCAAACACGAACCGGGACAGATGTGCCTCCACGTGGCTGGTCCACCGAGCCCAGTCAGGGGGGCCTTTGGTCCCGGTTGGTGGCACCAACCGGGACCAAAAGTCCATGTTTTTTTAGAAAAGCGGCTGTTTTAGGGGTTTTGGGGGTTATTTTTAGGTTGTTATATTAGCTAGCTAATAGAGAGAAGTGTCCTCTCTTATATCTTCGTCCTTGGTTTATCAACGCTGCTGCTATGTTCATTTCACCCGCTGATATAACATGCTCATGCATGCTCGCATCATACATCATCATATATAATAACAAGTCCTACTAATCATGCATCATCATACAACTTCTACTCGTTATTAATAATAAGTCATACGATCATCATCCTCATAGTCATCGAACCCAACCTACATAAATGTTCTTAGCACATGATCATCAGTATTAGGTAGGACCTAAACACTCTTAAGGTAAAATAGCATAAAACAATATAGACCCTGACTCTCCATGATGAAGAATGGAGATCATCCTGTCTCCAATTCTTGCGCTTCGCTTCCTTTTGCTTCCTAGAAGCTCCTTACGACTGTCCATACATTTTTTCCATTCTTTGATTGTCATGTCTCCACTTCTTTTAGAAATCCGGTATGGACAGTTGAGATTCGTAGGATGACCTGGATATATGTTCAAAACATGAAGGCTGCCATTCTCATACATCAAATGAGGCACACAATCCTCTGGGATTCTCTGTTGAAAAACATAGTAATAACTTCTTAGTTAGCAATGATATACTAGTTTTAGAAGTATGCAAAAAGATGCACGGATGTCATAATAGTAAAAAATCTTACCAGGGTATCTCCATGGTAGTTACCATAGTTCAACACGTGCACTAGTGGCACGTATTGACCATAATGTTGAGGAGTTCAATTGTAGACATTGTAATTCTCAAGATCTCTACAAAATGCTATCAGATGATTTTTCTCCTTATAAGTTAATTCGGAGCCATCGGTGTAGTGGGTTTTGTCTACCATCTTCCGCACATTCTTTGAACAATCAAAATAAGCTGTCAATGGAAATAAGCTGTCAACTATTTTGAAATAAACAATATAAATTACTTAATAACTATGTTAAGCTCACATGGGGGAAGAATTGGAGGTGTATCCACAAGGACCCAAATCGAAGGTCTCTCTTGCTCGATTGCAGGATCATCAAGATCCATGGTGACAAGCATACCCTCATCAAGACCATATATCTTGCAAAGTGCTTCCCAATTTTTGCAACCAAAATGGGTTACACTCTGAGCATTGTACAGCTTTACTTGAAAATCCACACCATGATGGGTACTTAGGATAATTTTTTTGGTTTCGAAACTTTCATGTTCTTCAAAACCCATCCTCTCCAAGACATAGCGTCTTGCAAAGCATGGGATAAGCTAGTCGAATTGAAAAAGATGAAAAATATTGTCATGATTAAAATAGTTGAAGTCATGATTAATTATGAAAAAAAACTATTGTCGTCGTTGCGTACCGTATGAACATCGAAGGTCTCGTCGAGCTTAATGCTGAAGCGCCGATCTTCGTCCAGCTCAATGAGCCTGTCGCAGATACCTCGGTCATCGTGGCACCAGTCGCACAGCCCCGGGCGGTTTTCGTCGTCCGAGTACGACATTTCCGGCCTATGTTCATAATTCAAATGAAGGAGAACTTATCCAATATGAGCATTCAATTATAAGCAAAACCAAATCATAAAATAAGCAAAACCAAATCATAAAATAAAGTAGTATTCAAATTAGCATGCATTCAATAATTATAAGCAAAAGTACATCATCTCTTGGTGTTCGTACATCGTCGAATATTATCACTAATATAGCATCACTAATACAACTAGAACCGTAGCGCCCAATGGGTATCGACGCGGGCGGTGGACACCCAAAGATAAGGAACCATCACAGGATCATAGCTCCAGTGAGATCCCTAAAGAACGTGCCAGGTATTGTCGAACCTGCCCTCCAATGCAACCATGTGACGGACGTGCTCGTCCTCCTCGCTGACACGGTGACGTACCACCTCCGCGGTGTCCGGAAGCCTCGGCACCGTCACTGGCCCACGCGACCGCCACCAAATAAGGATCGGGTCAACAACGGGCTGCCTCCTCACCAACCTACGTCCCCCGGAAGGTAGCACCTCCCAATACCAGCCCGACGGAGCCCAGTCCCGAACATGGCCCTGATCAAGCAAGCCTCCACCGCCGAGTCGACGACGATGAGGATGCGGGATAGGCATCGCCGACGTCGATGTGGGAACTACTTCCATATATAGTTAAATAAAGTAGTTTTATTAATTAAATCAACTATATATCTAGTTCAACTACTATACTAAGCATTTATTATAAATAAATAAAGTAGTACTTACTATAAATAAATAAAGTAGCACTTACTATAAATAAATAAAGTAGCACTTACTACAAACTACTTCTATATATAGTTAAATAAAGTAGTTTTATTAATTAAATCAACTATCTAGTTCAACTATACTAAGCACTTATTACTATAAATAAATATAGTAGTACTTACTAAAAACAAAGTAGCACTTACTATATAGTACTTACTAAAAATAAACTAGTATTTTCTAACTAACTCATATTTTTCTAACTAATTATATTACCAAAGAAATCTAAATAAAATAGTAATTATATTTTTCTAACTAGCTAGTTCAATTATAGTACTTACTAACACAATCTAAATATCACCAAACATACTATGAACAAATTAATAGAAAAAAATCTATTAACAGAAAAAAATCTAACACAATATGAACAAATTAATAGAAAAAAAATCTATTAACAGAAAAAATATAACACAATATGAACAAATTAATTACACCAAAAAAATCTATTAACAGAAAAAAATCTAACACAATATGAACAAATTAATTACACCAAAAAAATCTATTAACAGAAAAAAATCTAACACAATATGAAAAATTAATTACACCAAAAAAATCTATTAACAGAAAAAAATCTAACACAATATCTAAGTTGCTACACTTCTAAGTTACTAAGTTGCTCACAGCGAGGTCAGCGGCGACGGCGACGGCGAGGTGCGGCGCGGGGCGGCGACGGCGTCGGGGCGGGGCGGGCCGGGGCGGCGACGTCGGGGCGGGGCGGGGCGGCGACGGCGTCGGGGCGGGGCGGGGCGGCGACGGCGTCGGGGCGGGGCGGGTCGGTGACGGCGCGCGGCGTCGGGAGATCGAGGAGGAGGAGAGATCAAAGTGGGGATGCGGTTCTGAAATTTTACTTATATAGCCAAGTCTTTGGTCCCGGTTCGTGGCTCCAACCGGGACCAATGCACCCTTTAGTCCCGGTTGGAGGCACCAACCGGGACCAAAGGTCTCTTTTCAGCAGCGGAAAGGGCGGGAAGCAGAGGGCTTTGGTCCCGGTTGATGCCTCCAACCGGGACTAAAGGGTGGACATTGGTCCCGGTTGGAGCCACGAACCGGGACCAATGGCCGTGTGCTGCCACGGTGCGGCACGAAAGTTTAGTCCCACCTCGCTAGCTGAGAGGGGCGGGCAGTGGTTTATAAGCCCCACTGCCGCTCCCCTCTCAAGCGTCTCTCCATTGCAGGCTTACGGGCCTACTTACTACTGCTTTGCCTGATGGTCCTATTGGGCCACCTGCGGGCCTGAATCCTGGCCCATGATGGGTTTCTAGTCGTATCCAGGCCGTGGGGGCCCAGTAGGAGGCACTTTTTCTTTACTTATTTATTTTATTGCAGCTGTTTTTTTAGTCCCACCTCGCCAAGCGAGAGGCACTCGCAGCTGTTTATAAGCCCTGAGTGCAGAGACGATGAAGAAGAGGCTTAATGCTCACCTGCGCGTTGGTTCGCTTCAAGCCTTGAGGAATAGGGTAGACTGCACAGAGCTATGTGCAGTGCAGTTTACACTATTCCCAAAGGCTTGAAGCGAATTAACTAGCATTGCGCCTCTTTTTTATTTTTAATGACTTATTACCACACAGAAATAAATAGAAAAAATAAATATAGCAGAAAAGAAAAAAATATATAAAAAACTACTCAGAAATAAATAGAAGAAAAAACAGTTGTGATTAACTTTACTAAAATCTTTTTTATTTTTAATGACTTATTACAACTCAGAAATAAATAAATTAAAAATATAGCAGAAAAGAAAAAAATATATAAAAAACTATTCAAAAATAAATAGAAGAAAAGATAGTTGTGATTAACTTTACTAAAAAATGAGCATAGATGCTTATTTTTAATGACTTATTACAATTCAAAAATAAATAGAAGAAAAAATAGTTGTGATTAACTTTACTAAAAAATGAGTATAGATGCTTATTTTTAATGACTTATTACAATTCAAAAATAAATAGAAGAAAAAATAGTTGTGATTAACTTTACTAAAAAATGAGCATAGATGCTTATTTTTAATGACTTATTACAATTCAGAAATAAATAGAAGAAAAAATAGTTATGATTAACTTTACTAAAATATGAGCATAGATGCTTATTTTTAATGACTTATTACAACTCAGAAATAAAAAGAAAAAATAAATAGCAGAAAAGAAAAAAATACTATATAAAAACTACTCAGAAATGAGCATAGATGCGCTTATAGAGGAAATTCAACTTAAATTCATAACAAATTTCAAGAGAAATTCGTATGAATTTAGGCTAAATTCCCTATATAAGGGCATCTATTTTCATTTTCAGAGGAGCTCAATAAGGCAGAGAGGGAGGGGCTTATAAACCGGTCTAATTCCTCTTCAGTTGGCGAGGTGGGACTAAACTCTGGCCGCAACGAGGACCAACCCTTTAGTCCCGGTTGGTGGCATGGACCGGGACTAATGGGCAGCCTTTGGTCCCGGTTCAAGCCCCCAACCGGGACCAATGGTGGTGGGCCAGGAGCGAGGGCCATTGGTCCCGGTTCGTCCCACCAACCGGGACCAATAGGTCCAGACGAACCGGGACCAATGGCCCACGTGGCCCGGCCGGCCCCTGGGGCTCACGAACCGGGTCCAATGCCTCCATTGGTCCCGGTTCTGGATTGAACCGGGACTAATGGGCTGGACCTGCCTGGACCATTGGCCCCTTTTCTACTAGTGTTTGTAGATGAAGTGGTATGCGGTGTACAGACATAGAGGTCTAGGAGTCTATGATTCATGGTCTGAATACAATGAACAAATGCTTTGCTACGAAGGCAGCTCCCACGACTCGTACAATAGCAGAGAGAAGACATAGTATCATTACAATCAGTATGTGCTTAAGCAGAAAAGAAAATCTGAATTAGTGGGTTCAATGGATGGGTTCAGTGGATGTGCTAGCCAGAAACAGCTTATCGGGTTCAGTGGATGGAAGAACTTGATAATTCTCCTTCAGGTTGTGATAATTGTCAAGTTGCTTTTATCATGTGGTCACATGTAGACATGCATTGACCACTTTATTGTTTAGTAAGTAGGCATTTGTACCAAAGAGCTATCTTGTGATTTCAAATGAAGTTTGTGTGAACTATTTTATATAATGGTTATGTGAGTTCGTTGTAGACATTGAGACTTGAAATGCATGTTTGTGTATTGTATATCTATTTTTGCGGTAGTGATCCGAGGAGAAAGCAGTAGAAAGTGGTCTAGGAACGGATCTTTACCGAGTGCGGCTCTCGGCAAAGTGGCATGCGCTGACAGCTGACTATGGCAGTTTTGCGGAGAGCCACTCTCGGCAAAGAGCTGACGGAACCAGCCGATATGAAGTCACTTTATTTTGCAGAGTGATACTATTTGGCCATCGGCAAACTCTTTCCCGAGTGCCCGTTGTTAGGAAATAAACCACGAATGTGTCACCGCGTGTAGTTTGCTAGGTCATAGGGAGTAGACCTGCCTGCGTGAGGTTAGTTAGTGCATGGATCAGATCGGCCGGATACGGTTGTTAGCTTGTGCGTGTGTGCCGGCCAAGTTAATTGAGTTAGTGACTGGGTGTGAGGTTGCATCCATGGGTTAGTGGTCGGTGTGGTGGCCGAGTCGCGTGAGTGCGTGTGCTGGTGTGTGTAGCTTGGGTATAAAAAGCCCTCCGTGTACTCACTGTAAGTGCGAAGTAATGAGCCGAGCCTAGGAGAGCCAGAAGATGAGCGTATTCTCCGCCGGGACCATGGTGTGCGCCTGGTTGGCAGGAGAGAGAGCTCCTCTGGGTAGGCCTCAGTATGTGCCTAGTAAAGTAAGGCCGTTCGTGCGGCCGAGGCGTCGTTCGGGCGGCGGTGGCGTTTGTGCGCCGGGAAAATCGTGTGCTCCATTTTTCATCTTCGTTTGTGTGAGTGAGAGAGAGAGAGAGAGAGAGAGAGAGATGGTTCGAGGTTTGTCCCAACACCCGTGTCCTGACTGTCAGTAAATTCCTGTTTGCCTGAGAGGTGTACGCTGGGTGGCCTTTGCCGAGTGCAACTGTTGGCAAAGGCGTTGCCAGCGGTTATTGGTCCTTTGCCGAGTGTCCGTGGCACTCGGTGTATATGTTGATTCCGGTGGTGCAAAGAAACTACAATGAAATGCAACAAGTAAACAAAAAATGAAATTCTTCTTATTCTTCTTTTGTTCCCTTTTGGTCGTGTGCAACCTCAGCATCTTGACCCAGTCTAGATATTATGTCGTTGCAGAGGCTAGATGCCATTGATATCATCTTGATATTAATACTTTGCCGACAATCAAACTAGAACAAGTCTCATCGGTTGCACAAAAATAACTAGATCAGGAACTTATTTATTTATCAATATCACGTGAAGAGTGTAAACAACAAAGTAATAAAAACTGGTTATATAGTTGAACTGAAACCTTAAGTCTTTGACGGGGCTCGATGCTGGCAACGATGGCGTCCATGGGTGACGTTTTCCTTCTTGAAGGCGTCTCCGAAGAGCTTACCATTCATCTCTGGGTTGTGGTCATGCTGGCAGTGGAGCTTCGAGTTGGCCGTTGTCAGCGTTGTTGTTTTCCTTTTTGTTTTTTGTTTTCTCTTTTTCTTTAGTTGTTGGGTTTTTGCACGGTTGTCCCTTAATCAATCTTGTCATGTTATGGTTTACGGCCTAGTTTTCCTTATAAACTGGATCACTCGATTATTTTTTCTGCTCTTAATGAAATTGATAGAGCTCCTGCCTTGCAAGTCAATAAAAAAGATAGGCATGTAACCTACATGACGATCCCAGATGTTCAAGAGGAAGACCGTACGTAGAAGCAGGTTGCCCGCCTGGCTATGTAAATGGATGGCAACAGCTTGCTTGCAGTTGTAACTAACATACTTCGCAATTGACCTCCAGAAGCATTCACAGCACGCAATTAACCAAATAAAACCAAATAAATAAATCTTGTTGATTACATCAAGCACAATAATGCATGCTACTGAATTAACATTGTTTCGCATGCAATTTTTGGCAAGCAGCCACACACAAATTATATGAAGAATCACGAGAGCAAACCAAACCAAACCAAACCAAACCACACACAAATGATATGCTGTATCATTTCACACTGGAAATTAGTTAAGCAGGCACACACACACGAACACAATCTTGGCAAGCATACACCTGAACCATTGTGGCAACAGCAGCAGTCGACAACAGCAAGACGTTGACGTCATCTTGCAACAACAAAACCTACAGATTTGGATGAAGGAAGAAGATCAAACAATTTGGCACAGAGAGGGGGGAAGGGTTAAATTAGTTGTTGCTCTACATGTATGTGTATGCAATTAATTATTCATATAGTACATAAACACGTATTTACTCTCCCAAGGTCTCTGTGTGTGTGGCATCCATATACCATGACAGAAGCAAGAAACAAGATTGAAAATAAGGGAAAACGCATAAGTGTGGGTACCTGTATATTGTCTGGTCGGCTCACCGGAGAACTGACACTCTAGGCAGGTGATTCATGTAATACCCCGAGTGGCGTGGCTCAAAGAGGGAAGGGTCATGGTCGACCTTGAGTCCATCCCACTCGAGCTGCTCCCACCAGTTCTTCTCACAATCCACAATGGGGCGTATGCCTCGTCCGACACCCGGGAGGCGCCTAAGACCCCAGCATCCCCTGACCCTGATGGTCTCAAGAATGGGAGCAAAAATCTTGGCTTGGCATATCTCTTGCAGCTCGAAGAGCTGATGCAAGTAGATGTGCTTCAGATTTGGGAAATCAAGTACACCTTTTCCATCATCAGTAGCTATTTTAGCCAGAAACACTTGGTCCACGGGGAATACCTGCTTTACACCACAGAAGCTAATGTGAATAGTCTCCAAGCTACTCAAGGTGTGGAACCACGATAGTGGGAGGACAAATTTGAGTCTCAGACAGTTGAACAGGTGTATGCTCCGCAATTTTGCAAATGAATTAATGTCCTTGTAATCGACTGTCCTTCCTTTGCTCCAAATGCAGTGGGCCATCCGGAGATCGGCTGCCCAAAAGCTCACCAATTCTTCAAAGCAGTAGTAATCATAGATAGTATTGAAGACTGTATGCATCTTCGGGCATCTCCACACGTGACAAGATTTCAAATGTCCCCATCTAAGTTCCTCATCTTTTATGGACATCATATTCACAGGGATGATGCTAGTGATGGAAGAATTATCATGCACATGCAATGATTTAGCAGTGTCCATCACAAATATGATAGCCTTGATTACTCGTGCGCTCTCCATCCCAGTGAAAACAATTCCATCACCAAAATCCACATGGGAGCCCAACGGCTGGGCCTGTGGATCACTATTATATTCATGATCAGTAATCATGTTGTCACCAATGACTCCCATGTAGGTGTCGTATGCATTGGGACTTAAGGACTTTGGTATCTGCCCACTACTACCAAAATCAGTCTTCTCCTTATTGTTTTGTTCCTCAACTTTGTTGGTAGAAGGGACACATAGATTTAAATGAAACCCAGTACTCTTCCAACAGAACTCAACATTACTTTCTAATACCAAGGTCTGAAAAAACCGGATGTCATATATAGTAGCATATGCTTGCTGAAGCTTTGCGTGCACATAACATACCAAAGAATCAATGCTTAGCACCATTAGTTCGGGAAAACCTTCTTCTGGCCATTGAATGGCGTGGAGCTCCAAACACCCCAATAGAATAATTTGTTGGAGACTTGGGGCATGTACCACCTCATCTCCAAGGTCAAGTGTTTTGACCAATGTGCCTGATAGATTTAGCTCTTCAAGATTTGGAAATAATCCACAAAATCTGAACTTGGTCAGTCTTGGACAACCCGCTAAAGAGATAGAAGTGATTTTGGCTTCCTCATTCTGATTACCACTTGGACGTGCATCTAAGCTGAATGATTCAAGTGACGGCGGGAGTTCTTCTGGTCTAAGAGACTTCAGCCCAACACAACCATCTAGTACCAGAGTCTTGAGGCTAGTCGCCGCTGATAGATTTGGCAAAATTTGCATTGTGCTATTCCTAGATAGGTCAAGGAACTCCATCTTCACCATATCTGTAAACTCATCCATTCTGCTTGTCTGCCAAGAGGATGTAGGCTCAATCACTTGAAGCTTGTGAAGGTTTCGCAATTTTCGCCATTCAAAACTATGACACCAAATCCTTCCTTTCTTTATATGCACCTCCCTAATGTTTGCAACCATCTGAATTGTTGTGTGTGATGTTACATCCAACTCCAAATCAGTGTGGCATATATCTAGTACCCATAGACTCTGAAAAACTTCCATTTTTGGTGTATTGTGTTTATCACATTCCTCTACGCGCAGATCCTTGCAGCCATCTAATCCGAGGAACCTTAAGCTGCTGCAACAACGGAAAGGAGGTGAAGAAAAGTTGAAGGTGCATTGGCATAACTTTAGCACACATAGTTTGTCCAATCCAAGAAACATGTAAATAGGTAAGGGTCTAAATGGAGGATCAGATATGTTTGCGACCGCAACAACAAAAAGGGACCTTGACTGATGATGCACAAAAAATCCTTCCTTCTTGTAATGTATCCATCTTTCCTTTAGATGAGTCTTCCATTCATCACCAAAAGAAGGTAGTGCATTGGATGAATAGTCCTCTCTATATATGTGTTGATGCAGAGCAGCTGCAACCACCCAAGCTTCGTCACCTTGACCTCCTTGTATAATCCCATCACAGACCCAATAGTTAGAGGCATGGTTGGCCCAGTCGTAGTCGATCATGTTGCCTCCTTGAGAGTATAGTGACATGAGATACAAGCAACACCTTCCAAATACTTCACCAAGCTTATTTCTGTGCCCAACAATTTCTCGAGCCTCCATTTGAATGAAATAATCCCAGTCCAAAGTATCCCAGTTTCCATAAATAAAGAGATGTGAATTATCCACCTTCTTACTAATTCCTGGATTGAGCCGGAGCCTTCCTCGAAATGTCCACAATACTTTACTAACAAACCCAACCCAGCGGTCTGGCTGCGGAATGCCAAAATCATTGAAGTCTATTGTGTAATCGCTGCCATTGTGGAAGACCACTAAACATCTGTGTTCTTCTAAAGCCTCATGGATCTCTACCCCAACGTCTTGTATCTCATCTCTCGAGCTTTCACCTACCCCTCTGAAATCATCTTCTTTGTCATGCCTATCAAAAATATCCATTACTCGTTCAGGAAGCTTCAGATCTTGAGCGATTGTTCTCTGGAGTGTTCTTCGGCTTTTCCACATAGAGCAATTGACGTGGATGATCTTGTTAAATTTCTCCAGCAGAGATGGTGGGGGGTTTTCAGCTATGGCTGTAAGCACCGCCGAAGCAGCCAGCCCACGCCATCCATCAAAATAGATGGCCTTGTGTGCAGTATTGCTTGTATCCTCTAGATAAGGGATTAAGTTTTGCACCGCTTCTTTGATGGTCTCCACATAAATCATCTGCTTTAGTTAATGGAAATTAGTTGAGGTAGATATATGCAAGAGGTGCACCTACTATGTTTTTGTTATTATTAAGACTAAATACTAATTAAACTCATGCATGTGCCACGATTGAGCCATGCATGATTTCAGTTTCATAGAGGTGTTAATGGAAAAGTGGGAGAAATTAAGCTGGATTCCCGTCTCCAACCAGCTAGCTAGCTCTCGGAAAAAAAAAATCAGTTGTGCTACTACTGACAGGCTATATATCTTGGAAATTTTAAATGTGGATCAGATTAACATGACTCGGTGGATCAACCCAATACAGTGCAACTTTGTAGCTAATTAACATGATTCAATGGAGTTGGTTCTTCTTCAATCCTGAACCCGAATCAAGAATTCAAGATCCAATCCAATACATGTGAGAAGAGTACTAGTCTAGATTGTGAGAAGAGGATGCATGCATGTGCAATGTACCCAGACAAATACCTTTCGAGGCATGATGACTGATATAATTCAATTAATGATGACGCGCCCAGCAAAGAGCAAGCAGAAGCACCAGAAATCTAGCCCATCGATCTGCATCGCCAAACAAATTATGTTGGTAGCTGTTACCACCTAGGAAGTCACCTGAAAAGCATAGGAATTAGTTATGTTTGTGCAGGAACGACAAACATTGTCAGTCGGCACATAATACTGCTAGCGAGCAATTAATAGATAGCAGAAGAATTAACCATGTACGGTTCCTAGATTTGCAGTAGCAGGTACTGCCTCGTTAGGCCAGAGGAAATGAAAGATGTTGATGTCAGATGAGCAATGAACGAAGCAATCAATCTGCTTTCCTTTTGCCAAAGCATCCATCAATTCTTTGCTTGGGGCTGCAGCAAAGTAAAGAAGAAAGATGGAATTGTCTGCTTCTTTCCCCTTTTCCTTTTTCTTTGAATAAAGCATGGGCAGGGCAGGGTCAGATTCCTAATGCAAATCACGAGGAGCCCTGCTCCGGTGCTCCCCCTAACCTAATTTCGGAGGGATATTTTTGTCCCCGCGAATTTGTTTTTTTCCTGGCCCGCCGCAGCCCAGATCCAACTCTGTCTAGCCCTGTATAACCCAGACCGTATACGTATAGTACCCTGGTCCGAAAAAAAAAACATCACACGACCCCACGTCCACGTAAGACCTGCCGAATCCAATCATTCACGCGAGCAGCTCCATCAATCTCGCGAGCATTGACGCAGCTCCATAAGTCACGTAGTAGATCTCCACCGGCGGCTATCTCGTCGCCGGCGATCTCGTCGGACAGCGGGCGCGACAACGTCGTGAATCTCCAACGATCGCGCATAGGTACCGCATCCTGCGTCCCCCCTCTAATCTCGCTCGCGGCAACATCGAACGAACTGCCGCCGTGCCAATGGCAGTGGTTAACCTAGCGGAGCGGGTAACCTAGCTACCCGGCGGCGCATGCGATCATGGATCTTGTTCCGGTAGTGCTGCTCCTCGTGATCTGGGTTCACGTAGCGTCGGTTGCCGTCTGCTGTGCGCACCATGTGGATCGTTATTTGATGTGACGGCTAACCTAGGTATCCGGCGGCAGAGGTAATCACAGATCTAGCTAGGTTTTGAGATCGTGCAGTTCCTCGCGATTGAAAGTGATCTCGACGGGTGCCGTGGCCATCTTTCTTACTAAGTTTGGCAGATCTGAACGGCCTCGGTTGTGGTTGTTTACATAACATCCGTGATCATGTGCTATGTGTTTTATATTTCATCATTGATAATGTTTGCACATGTGATGATACATATTATTGGTTGTAGGAAATGGCGGACGAGGAGTTAACTGATATCATGGTAGACATGGAGTTTGGAGAACTGATGAAAGGCTGGATATAAGATTGGTCAGATGATGAAAATTCCGATCGTGAAGATCGGTCAGAGAATGGGAACGAATGGGACGATCTTAATGTGAGTGTCATTGTCATGTTGTAATTTTTTGGTGGCATCCGACAACATTAAATCTTTGTGTTGAAAATTTATAGATGGATGAGCTTGATGATGATCAGGAAAACAACTCGGAGCTCTCGAATGAAGATTACATTAGTCAGGTACGTACGTGAAACGTTTTGTTGGCATGCAAATTGAATTTCTTCTGGAATATTATATGATAAGTAATTATGTATTTGTCTTGTATGTTTCAGTTCATTTCCGAATGTCATAATGCGTACGACTATTACGGTGAATCCGACGTGGAGACAGGCCTTAACGACGAATCATTAGATGCACCTGGTTCTCGGGAGTCCGAGTTGTCGGTCATCATGAGTGAGGTATGTGTGTAATCAATGTTCTATGGAAGTAAGTAATGTTAAACCATAGAAAACTGTTTTCATGGCTGTGGTTTGATTGTGTAGGTGACACAAGATGATGGGGCAAAGAATGTCCAAGATACTGCCAGTGCAAATGATAAGAGGGATATGTTCATGCAGATAATGGAAATGACCTTTACGTCTCACGATGCTGCGTATGATTTCTACAACAGCTATGCTAGAGATAATGGTTTCAGCATTAGAAAGAATAAGGTCAGGTATAGCAAAACAGAGTCACGTCATATGCGTTATAGGCGGTTTGTTTGTTCAAGACAAGGGAAACGTGACAGCAAGTTGCTAACCGAGGAAGGACACAGCCGTAGGCTTAGAGCCGAGACACGCTGCTTTTGCGAAGCGCACCTGACCGTCAAGCTTGACCAAAAGCGTGGGGTTTGGTATGTTGAAAGTTTTGAGGACAAGCATAGCCATATGTTGGCAGGACCGGACGAGGTACCTTTTCTTTGGTCCCACAGAAAAAACAAAAAGTACCAAAAGCATGAGATAATGTCCATGGGAGCTGCAGGGATTAGAATTCACGACATGATGGATTGCTTCATCAGCAAGCATGTATGGTACGGTGGTGTTGGTTTTACCAGGCGTGAAATATACAACCTTTGCGCCAAGGAGAAGAGGAAGCTGCTTTCAAAAGGTGATGCTGCCACAGCCATAGGCATCATGGCCAGTAGGAAACAGAGGGATCCTAGCTTCTTTTTCGAGTACAAGCTAGATAAGGAAGGACATTTGAATAGGATGTTCTGGTGCGACTCCCAGTCTCTTCATGACTATGAGGACTTCGGCGACGTGCTTGTATTTGACAGCACGTACAAGATGAACCGCTATGGTATGCCATTCATACCTTTTGTTGGTCTTAACAATCACCGGAAGACCACTATTTTTGGTTGTGCCATAGTTTCGGACGAGACCGAGGAGACATACGTGTGGCTTCTACAGACTTTTTTGAGGTCCATGTGTCAAAAGATGCCTAAGAGTGTTATCACAGGCGCCGACGCTGCGATGATCAAGGCAATTCGCGAAGTCTTGCCAGACGTGTGGCACCGTATATGTACGTGGCACATAGAGAAAAATATGAAGATTCACCTCAGTCACAAGTCCTTGAAGGAGTTCCGAACTCTTCTGTACTACAGCACGTCCACGACAACGTTTGAGGAGAGATGGCACGCATTTTCCAAAAAATGGCAGTCAGAAAAAACTGTAACATGGTTGAGGCGGATGTATAAGAAGAGGAGACTGTGGGCCGCGGCATATCTAACAGAGGGGTTTTGGCTTGGCATGAAAAGCAACCAGCGGAGTGAAAGCCTGAACTCATGCCTTCACCTCCACCTAGACGGTGAAATAACCCTGGTGGATATGATTTTGCACTATGAGAACGCCGTTGTGTGTAGCCGTGAAAACGAGGCGCGAGATGACTGCACGGCCTCATAGAGTTTACTGGTGCCAGTTACTAGCTCGAGGGAACTTGAGATAGCTGCTTCTCACGTTTTCACTCCAGCAAACTTCTATATGTTGCAGGATGATCTTAGAAAAATTGACGGCATGGAGATTGTAGAAATTAAGCTGGGAGACAGATCACAGCAGTACATCGTGGCCTGGAAGAATAACCGGATGCATCATTTTTGGGTGGAGTATACACCAGTAAATTCCGCAGAAACTATAAGGTGCAGCTGTAGAAGAATGATTTGAAAGGGTCTACCTTGCAAGCACATATTCCATGTACTGAAGCACTTGAACATATCTGAAATACCGAAGTGTTTAGTTCTTATTCGGTTCACGAAAGAAGTAAGGTTGGGACTACCCGCGAGGCGCACAAGCGATCTGTTGGGATTTGGTTGGACTGGGGCCGGGGAAAGAATGAAATATAGCCAGGTCAGTGTGTTAGCGTCTGAAGCTATGCATGCGGCATGCAAACACCCTGCTTTGTGGGATCAGTTACAGGAGAGTTTGAAGGCTGTGATAGCTAAGAGTCATGAGTATGATCTTCTATAGAAAAATTTGTTGAAGCAAACAAATGACATCAGTAAGTGTGCAGTTGAATATGTGGACGATGGTGAAGGCAACATGATTGAGGTTAAAGATCCTATGAAAGTGTCAAGCAAAGGTGCAACAAAGGCAGATGAGAGCCATCCTGTCTCGAAAAATGGTAGACCACTCTCTTTTGATGAGTTGAAAACCCGGTGCGGCGCTTGCAAATTGGTAGGACACACTAGACGTAGCAAGAAATGCAAACTAAATCAGAAGTAAGTGTTTGTATGCATTGTGGAGTATTAAAGTTTGTATCATTCATTAACTTAACTTGTCTTCTATCATGTGCAGAAAAGTGGAGAAGGAATAAGAGTAGAACACTTGCTTCAATTATTTACTGTGTTAATCAGCCGGCTCATACTTTGGCTAAGGTAGCTGTAGGCGCTTGTGTTTCTTTGGTTTGGAGGCTTTGGCCCCCTGATTGTATCCTTAGTGTATTAGCAGACGAGATCCCAGTCTTTGTTTAAATAAAGTAAGATGTTTCCTGTAAAAAAAATCAAAAAAATTCTTTACTGTCTAATGACCGGGGCGGGAGGTAGAAAGAATATTTTTGTACATTTCCCCTGCCCACGTCCTAAATGCCATTAAACGTAAGTAACTGTACCACTCTCTTCCCCACCACACACTCACCCACCTCCCACGGGCGCCGGTTCAAACTCCCCTCTTATCCCCACCTACAGTAGATCGAGAATACCCTCGCCGGCGACCGCTGCAGCCGCCTCCATGGAGAGAAGACTCGGCTGGCAGAGAGCGATGATGGACCTCGCCGTCGATGACGAGGGGTGGCGCGTGCAGTTGACTGAGGTGTGCGGCTGGTTTCCCAGCACGGATATGTTGGTCAACCACGCGCGTGGCCTCGTCAAAGTCCTCACCGACGCCGAGAGGAAGCACGCCTTCCCCTACGGCCGCGGCGTCCCGCCGGCTGTCCTACTCGTGTGGGCAATGCAAGAGGCCACACTGAGCGACTCCCCTATTCAACGCGCAAGGTGGTGATTGTACCGCTCCACCACCATGACGCTGCAGCCAGATTCAGCACGCGTCGCGTCGAGGGCGGACCGCGTCGACGTCGAGCTCGCTGTCCCTGCGCCCATCAGCCCGGACTACCAGGTCCGCCATGTGTCGAAGTCAGTGCTGCCGTTGGGCTCTGACGTCGTGGAGGATGACATGGAGGAGGTACTGTTCATCCCTGATGACCATGAGGAGGGCGAGGAGGACGCTGTGCAGATGGTAGTGCCGGTCGCCGTCGAGGGTGGCAAGACAATGCCCATCCACGTCGAGCTCCTTCCCCTCCTCCCTGATGTAGTGAAGGTGGAAGAAGAGGAGGTGGCTTAGGATCAGGTGGTGCAGCTGTCCAACACAACGGTGGTCAAGAAGAATGCTTCTCCATGTGTGGTGCGCCGCTCACGCCGCCTCAAATTTCTGAAGAAGTGAAGATGGGCACAGTTGCTGAAGGAGGAGGAAGCTGCTGGTTAGCTTAAGTTAGGTATGCTGTTATATGTTTCAGCATATAAGTTAACATTATTTTGGGTTTGATGTTGGTTAGGTATGCTTTTATATGTAAGCATATAAGTTATGCAATCGGTACGGTTTGATCGGGTTCTTTGTGGCTGAAGAACTGAATATCTACTGCTCACCCTAAGTGCCAAGTTCAGTTAAATTTCTGAATATTGAATATGTATTGTTGCTTTGCTTCAGTGTTGCATGGAAGCTGCTAGATGTTGCTCCTATGTTGCAACAAGACAATGTACTAGTCTGCTACATAAATCAGTAGTGTTGCTAGGTGATGTGCCCATGTGCATCACATACCAAATATAGAACATGCCAAAAGTGCATTGCCTGTCAAAAACAGGACATGCCAAAAGTGCATTGTCTGCCAAATATAGAACATGCCAAAAGTGCACTGTCTACCAATCATTATGGCCCCATGTTATTTATGTTGCAATCTCTGTTACACTTTGCCCATAAACTGAATAGCAAATAATTCAGCATCATTTCATCATGTCAATTACAATGATGTCAATAACTTTATGAACAATCTACTTGCTAACTATGACAGCAATCATAATGGCAAGCAGGCCAAGATACAGAAGACCTCCAAATCCTAAAATCCTATCCCTATAGAGCAATATCTCCTTGTGCATCTTAACCATTGCCCTCTTTTCTTTCTCATTCCTTTTAATTTCAGCTTCATATTTTGTAATCTTAGTCTCCAGTTTCTTGTTCTTCATGGCAAGATACTTAATGACTGACTTTGCTTTGCTATCCCACTCCCCATCAACCCATTCAACATACTCAGAAGTGATATCATCCTAAATAAATCATGAGCAATTCAAGTCATTTTATAACTGAACTTGTCGCTGCAAGCGTTAAACACTGAACTTTTTTGCAGCTTAACCGCAATAGCAGTACTAGTTTGAAGATCATGCTCAGTAGACTAACCTCAAACACACATCCCCCGAGTGCGCTACCAAAATTGTCTGCATCTATGCAGACACGGGCACTAGGAGTTTCCTGATGACCACATAGATGGAGCTTTTCATGGCCACAGGTGATGAATTATGGGCGATAATGCTGGGATGTAAAGAACAACGGTAAAGAACTTACCTTTTTGCCACCAAAGTGTAGCACTGAAGAAACCCTAGCCATGGGTTCTCCCGGCCCGCCGCCGCCCACGAAACCCCCGTCCCCTGTTCCACTAGATCCGCCGCCGCTGCCTCCTGTGCCACTGAATCCGGCCCACCTGCTTGCAGGACCCAGGGTTCGACCTAACTTGTGGTCGCCACCGCTCTTCTCGCTGCAGCCGCCGCCACCCGACGCCCAGCTCACTGTCATGCTTTCGCCGTCGAGATTTGGAGGCGCAAATAGAGAGGGAGGGCTAGGGATTTGGAAAGGGAAACGAGAAAAGGGGAAAGATCGATGTGAACCTGGCAAAATGGGCTGGTGTAGCGCTGCCGGGAAGATAGCCCGCCTGTGGGGCCCCTCACGTGGTTAGATGGGCCGTGCCTGGCATTATGGTGAGTACAGAAAAAGTTAATTATACATATAATAAAAAACGACGGGTTTGTAAAACAAACAAGAAAAACGTGATGCCTGATAACACGCGATAGAGCCAACGAGCTGACATGACTAATTTTGATGAGTGTAATATTACATTTTGGCTTGATATATTTACTTATCTACCATGACTACTTTTCATAATAATGTGATGAGGGGGAATTACTAGGAGATTATGCAAGATGATGACATGCAGATAGCTAAGGCAGAATGCTAAGCTTGGTAGAGTTTTAAAAAAAGTTAAGGTTGTGAAATTTTTAATATGAAACTTACGAGTGCAGTTGAAGAGAAAAATAGACTATTATAAAAAATTGGAGAAGGAGAAAAATATTAAGCAAGAACGGTTGATAAGTGAAGCCGTGAAAAATAAAATTATAAAAAATTGGAGAAGGAGAAAAATATTAAGCAAGAACAATTGATAAGTGAAGCCAGAATTTTATTGGTACGACCAAATTGTCTTCTCCGAGTGAATTTTAAGACCGAATTGTCTTGTACGAGCGAATTGTCTGACAGACACATACACATGCATGTGCCCTGTTTATTACATAAAATGATAGAACCCCTAAGATAATCATGCCGTCGAAACCTTCGACCGGACTAAATCCAAACCACTAAAACTTCAATATTGCATGCCGCATGGATTCTTCAGGCACGCCTTTTGCTTGCAATTTCGTGAATTCGGTTCTTGACACACTCCATCGAGTTTGAAGGTGACATAATCAACTCTGCGATGAAACGTCTTCTCCTTGCGTCAACGGTGGCCTGCAAAAAATGACATAAAGGTTACATGAACCGAAGTTGCTACACCACCATAGTAGCTAGTCTACAAACGAAAATAACAGCATACCCTGTGTAAATTTGTGGGTGATTTTGTCCCCGTCCCAATGTTCTAGACATTCTGTGACAAAAAGGCCACAAGAGTTCCTGGTACATATGCAAACATTAGCGGTGGGCAATACAAACATGTGTGTTGTTGTTTAATTGTGCACGATGTCCTATTAACTCACCCATCCTCTTGCTGGGGTATGTCATACTCCTTGATAGGCCACTTACTTACGTCCGGATATTTCCCTGGTGTAATAAGATTTGCCTGACGCATATCGTGTGCTATAGCCATTCGCTATAAAGAGGATAGTGTTAAAGAACAATCATAAACAATATGTAAGAGCAATGGTACAAATGTTGGTTACATTACCAGTGCTTTAACTGTTGGGGAACGTAGTAATTTCAAAAAATTTCCTACGCACACGCAAGATCATGGTGATGCATAGCAACGAGAGGGGAGAGTGTTGTCTACGTACCCTCGTAGACCGAAGCGAAAGCATTGACGCAACATAGAGGAAGTAGTCGTACGTCTTCCCGGTCCAACCGATCCAAGCACCGTTACTCCGGCACCTCCGAGTTCTTGACACACGTACAGCTCGATGACGCACCCCGAACTCCGATCCAGCAGAGGTACGGGAGGAGTTTTGTCAGCACGACGGCGTGGTGACGATCTTGATGTTCAACTATCGCAGGGCTTCTCCTAAGCACCGCTACAATATGACCGAGGTGTAATATCGTGGAGGGGGGCACCGCACACGGCTAAGGAACGATCACGATGATCAACTTGTGTGTCTATGGGGTGCCCTCTGCCCCCGTATATAAAGGAGGGAGGGAGGAGGGGGCCGGCCGAAGGGGGAGGCGCGCCCTAGGAGGGGGAAACCTACTCCAAGTAGGTTTCCCCCTTCTTTTCCTAATCCAAGAAGGAGGGGGAAGGAAGGAGTAGGAGAGGGGGAAGGTAAGGCCCCCCCCCCTTCCTTGTCCTATTCGGACTCAAGGGGAGGGGGCGCGCCACTTGCCCTGGCCGGCCCCTCTCTTTCTCCAATAGGGCCCATCAAGGCCCATTACTTCCCCGGGGGGGGGGGGTTCTGGTTACCCTCCGGTACTCCGGTTTTTCTCCGAAAACTCCCGGAACTATTTCGGTGTCCGAATATAGTCATCCAATATATCAATCTTTATGTCTCGACCATTTCGAGACTCCTCGTCATGTCCGTGATCACATCCGGGACTCCGAACAACCTTCGGTACATCAAAATACATAAGCTCATAATGAAACTGTCATCGAAACCTTAAGCGTGCGGACCCTACGGTTCGAGAACAATGTAGACATGACCGAGACACGTCTCCGGTCAATAACCAACAGCGGGACCTGGATGCCCATATTGGTTCCTACATATTCTACGAAGATCTTTATCGGTCAAACCGCATAACAACATACGTTGTTCCCTTTGTCATCGGTATGTTACTTGCCCGAGATTCGATCGTCGGTATCCAATACCTAGTTCAATCTCGTTACCGGCAAGTCTCTTTACTCGTTACGTAATGCATCATCCCGTAACCAACTCATTGGTCACATTGCTTGCAAGGCTTATAGTGATGTGCATTACCGAGAGGGCCCAGAGATACCTCTCCGACAATCGGAGTGACAAATCCTAATCTCAAAATACGCCAACTCAACAAGTACCTTTGGAGACACCTGTAGAGCACCTTTATAATCACCCAGTTACGTTGTGACATTTGGTAGCACACAAAGTGTTCCTCCGGTAAACGGGAGTTGTATAATCTCATAGTCATAGGAAGATGTATAAGTCATGAAGGAAGCAATAGCAACATACTAAACGATCGGGTGCTAAGCTAACGGAATGGGTCATGTCAATCAGATCATTCAACTAATGATGTGATCTCATTAATCAAATAACAACTCCTTGTTCATGGTTAGGAAACACAACCATCTTTGATCAACAAGCTAGTCAAGTAGAGGCATACTAGTGACACTATGTTTGTCTATGTATTCACACATGTATTATGTTTCTGGTTAATACAATTCTAGCATGAATAATAAACATTTATCATAAAATAAGGAAATAAATAATAACTTTATTATTGCCTCTAGGGCATATTTCCTTCAGTCTCCCACTTGCACTATAGTCAATAATCTAGTTCACATCGCCATGTGATTTAACACTAATATTCATATCTATATATGATTAACACCCATAGTTCACATCGTCATGTGTTCAACACCCAAAGGGTTTACTAGAGTCAATAATCTAGTTCACATCGCTTATGTGATTAACACCCAAAGAGTACTAAGGTGTGATCATGTTTTTCTCGTGAGAGAAGCTTAGTCAACGGGTCTGTCACATTCAGAGCCGTATGTATTTTGCAAATATTCTATGTCTATAATGCTCTGCACGGAGCTACTCTAGCTAATTGCTCCCACTTTCAATATGTATCCATATTGAGACTTAGAGTTATCTGGATCAGTGTAAAAGCTTGCACCAATGTAACTCTTTACGACGAGCTCTTTTATCACTTCCATTATCGAGAAATATTTCCTTAGTCCTTACTAAGGATATTCTTGACCGTTGTCCAATGATCTACTATGAGATCAAAATTGTATTCCTTTGCCAAACTCAGAGCAAGGTATACAATAGGTCTGATACATTGCATAACATACTTTATAGAACCTATGGCTGAGGCATAGGGAATGACTTTCATTCTCTTTTCTATTTTCTGCTGTGGTCGGGATTTGAGTCTTACTCAATTTTATACCTTTGCAACACAGGAAAGAACTCTTTCTTTGACTGTTCCATTTTGAACTACTTCAAAATCTTGTCAAGGTATGTACTCATTGAAAATCTTATCAAGCGTCTTGATCTATCTCAATAGATCTTGATGCTCAATATGTACGTAGCTATGTAGAGGTCTTTCTTTGAAAAAACTCCTTTCAAACACTCCTTTATGCTTTGCAGAATAATTCTACATTATTTCCGATCAACAATATGTCATTCACATATACTTATCAGAAATGTTGTAGTGCTCCCACTCACTTTCTAGTAAATACAGGCTTCACCGCAAGTCTGTATAAAACTATATGCTTTGATCAACTTATCAAAGTGTATATTCCAACTCCGAGATGCTTGCACCAGTCCATAGATGGATCGCTGGAGCTTGCGTATTTTGTCAGCACCTTTAGGATCGACAAAACCTTCTGGTTGCATCATATACAACTCTTCTTTAAATCCATTAAGGAATGTAGTTTTGTTTATCCATTTGCCAGATTTCATAAAAATGCGGCAATTGCTAACATGATTTGGACAGACTTAAGCATCGCTACGAGTGATAAAATTTCATCGTAGTCAACACCTTGAACTTTGTCAAAAAAACTTTTTTGACAAGTCTACCTTTGTAGATAGTAACACTACTATCAGCGCCTGTCTTCCTCTTGAAGATCCATTTATACAATATGGCTTGCTGATCATCGGGCAACTCCACCAAAGTCCACACTTTGTTCTCATACATGGATCCCATCTCAGATTTCATGGCCTTAAGCCATTTTGCGGAATCTGGGCTCATCATCGCTTCCTCATAGTTCGTAGGTTTATCATGGTCTAGTAAAATGACTTTCAGAACAGGATTACCGTACCATTCTGGTGCGGACCGTACTCTGGAAGACCTACGAGGTTCTGTAGTAACTTGATCAGAAGGTTTCATGATCATCAACATTAGCTTCCTCACTAATTGGTGTAGGAATCACTGGAACTGATTTCAGTGATGAACTATTTTCCAATTCAGGATAAGGTACAGTTACCTCATCAAGTTCTACTTTCCTCCCACTCACTTCTTTCGAGAGAAACTCCTTCTCTAGAAAGGATCCATTTTTAGCAACGAATATCTTGCCTTCGGATCTGTGATAGAAGGTGTACCCAACAGTTTCCTTTGGGTATTCTATGAAGATGCACTTCTCCAATTTGGGTTTGAGCTTATCAGGATGAAACCTTTTCACACAAGCATTGCAGCCCCAAACTTTAAGAAACAACAACTTGGGTTTCTTGCTAAACCACAGTTCATATGTTGTCGTCTCAACAGATTTAGATGGTGCCCTTTTAACGTGAATGCAGCTGTCTCTAATGCATGATCCCAAAACGATATTGGTAAATTGGTAAGAAACATCTTAGATTGTACTATATCCTATAAAGTACGGTTATGACGTTCGGACACACCATTATGATGTGGTGTTGCAGGTGGCATGAATTTTGAAACTATTCCACATTGTCTTAATTGAAGACCAAACTCGTAACTCAAATATTTGTCTCCACGATCAGATCGTAGAAACCTTATTTTCTTGTCACAATGATGTTCCACTTCACTCTGAAATTCTTTGAACTTTTCAAATTTTTCAGACTTATGTTTCATCAAGTAGATATACCCATATCAGCTCAAATCATTTGTGAAGGTCAGAAAATAACGATACCCGTCGTGAGCCTTAACACTCATCGGATCGCATACATCAGTATGTATTATTTCCAATAAGACAGTTGCTCGCTCCACTGTTCCGGAGAACGGAGTCTTAGTCATCTTGCCCATGAGGCATGGTTCGCAAGCATCAAGTGATTCATAATCAAGTGATTCCTAAATCCCATCAGCATGGAGTTTCTTCATGCGCTTTACACCAATATGACCTAAACGGCAGTGCCACGAATAACTTGCACTATCATTATTAACTTTGCATCTTTTGGTTTCAATATTATGAATATGTGTATCACTACGATCGAGATCCAATGAACCATTTTCATTGGGTGTGTAACCATATAAGGTTTTATTCATGTAAACAGAATAACAGTTTATTCTCTTACTTAAATGAATAACCGCATTGCAATAAACACGATCAAATCATATTCATGCTCAACGCAAACACCAAATAACATTTATTTAAGTTCAATACTAATCCCGAAAGTATAGGGAGTGTGCGATGATGATCATATCAATCTTGAAACTACTTTCAACACACATCGTCACTTCACCCTTAACTAGTTTCTGTTTATTCTGCAACTCCCATTTCGAGTTACTACTCTTAGCAACTGAAGCAGTACCAAATACCGAGGGGTTGATATAAACACTAGTAAAGTACACATCAATAACATGTATATTAAATATACCTTTGTTCACTTTGCCATCCTTCTTATCTGCCAAATACTTGGGGTAGTTCCACTTCCAGTGACCAGTCCCTTTGCAGTAGAATCACTTAGTCTTAGGCTTAGGTCCAGACTTGGGCTTCTTCACTTGAGCAGCAACTTGCTTGCTGTTCTTCTTGAAGTTCCCCTTCTTCCCTTTGCCCTTTTCTTGAAACTAGTGGTCTTGTCAATCATCAACACTTGATGCTCTTTCTTGATTTCTACCTTCGTCGATTTCAACATCACGAAGAGCTCGGGAATCATTTTCGTCATCCCTTGCATACTATAGTTCATCACGAAGTTATAGTATCTTAGTGATGGTGACTAGAGAATTCTGTCAATCACTATCTTATCTGGAAGATTAACTCCCACTTGATTCAAGCGATTGAAGTACCCAGACAATCTGAGCACATGCTCACTAGTTGAGCGATTCTCCTCCATCTTTTAGCTATAGAACTTGTTGGAGACTTCATATCTCTCAACTCGGGTACTTGCTTGAAATATTAACTTCAACTCCTGGAACATCTCATATGGTCCATGACGTTCAAAACGTCTTTGAAGTCCCGATTCTAAGCCGTTAAGCATGGTGCACTAAACTATCAAGTAGTCATCATATTGAGCTAGCCAAACGTTCATAACGTCTGCATCTGCTCCTGCAATAGGCTGTCACCTAGCGGTGCATTAAGGACATAATTCTTCTGTGCAGCAATGAGGATAAACCTCAAATCGCGGATCCAATCCGCATCATTGCTACTAACATTTTTCAACACAATTTTCTCTAGGAACATATCAAAATAAACATATGAAAGCAACAACGTGAGCTATTGATCAACATAATTTGCAAAATACTACCAGGACTAAGTTCATGATAAATTTAAGTTCAATTAATCATATTACTTAAGAACTCCCACTTAGACAGACATCTCTCTAGTAATCTAAGTGATCACGTGATCCAAATCAACTAAACCATAACCGATCATCACGTGAGATGGAGTAGTTTTCAATGGTGAACATCACTATGTTGATCATATCTACTATATGATTCACGCTCGACCTTTCGGTCTCCGTGTTCCGAGGCCATATCTGCATATGCTAGGCTCGTCAAGTTTAACCTGAGTATTCCGCGTGTGCAAAATTGGCTTGCACCCGTTGTAGATGGACGTAGAGCTTATCACACCCGATCATCACGTGGTGTCTGGGCACGACGAACTTTGGCAACGGTGCATACTCAGGGAGAACACTTCTTGATAATTAGTGAGAGATCATCTTAAAATGCTACCGTCAATCAAAGCAAGAATAAGATGTATAATAGATAAACATCATATGCAATCAAAATATGTGACATGATATGGCCATGATCATCTTGCGCCTTTGATCTCCATCTCCAAAGTACTGTCATGATCTCTATCGTCACCGGCACGACACCATGATCTTCATCATCTTGATCTATATCAATGTGTCATCACATGGTTGTCTCACCAACTATTGCTCTTGCAACTATTGCTATCGTATAGCGATAAAGTAAAGCAATTATTTGGCACTTGCATCTTATGCAACAAAGAGACATCCATAGGGCTTCTGCCAGTTGCCGATAACTTCAACAAAACATGATCATCTCATACAACAACTTATATCTTATCACGTCTTGACCATATCACATCACAACATGCCCTGCAAAAACAAGTTAGACGTCCTCTACTTTGTTGTTGCAAATTTTACGTGGCTTCTATGGGCTGAGCAAGAACCGTTCTTACCTACGCATCAAAACCACAACGATAGTTTGTCAAGTTTGTGCTGTTTTAACCTTCGCAAGGACCGGGCGTAGCCACACTCGGTTCAACTAAAGTTGGAGAAACTGACACCCGCCAGCCACCTGTGTGCAAAGCACGTCGGTAGAACCAGTCTCGCGTAAGCGTACGCGTAATGTCGGTCCGGGCCGCTTCATCCAACAATACCGCCGAACCAAAGTATGACATGCTGGTAAGCAGTATGACTTGTATCGCCCACAACTCACTTGTGTTCTACTCGTGCATATAACATCAACGCATAAAACCTAGGCTCTGATGCCACTGTTGGGGAACGTAGTAATTTCAAAAAATTTCCTACGCACACGCAAGATCATGGTGATGCATAGCAACGAGAGGGGAGAGTGTTGTCTACGTACCCTCGTAGACCGAAGCGGAAGCATTGACGCAACATAGAGGAAGTAGTCGTACATCTTCCCGGTCCAACCGATCCAAGCACCGTTACTCCGACACCTCCGAGTTCTTGACACACGTACAGCTCGATGACGCACCCCGAACTCCGATCTAGCAGAGGTACGGGAGGAGTTTTGTCAGCACGACGGCGTGGTGACGATCTTGATGTTCAACTGTCGCAGGGCTTCGCCTAAGCACTGCTACAATATGACCGAGGTGTAATATCGTGGAGGGGGGCACCGCACACGGCTAAGGAACGATCACGATGATCAACTTGTGTGTCTATGGGGTGCCCTCTGCCCCCGTATATAAAGGAGGGAGGGAGGAGGGGGCCGGCCTAAGGGGGAGGCGTGCCCTAGGAGGGGGAAACCTACTCCAAGTAGGTTTCCCCCTTCTTTTCCTAATCCAAGAAGGAGGGGGAAGGAAGGAGTAGGAGAGGGGGAAGGCAAGGGGGGCGCGGCCCCCCCCTTCCTTGTCCTATTCAGACTCAAGGGGAGGGGGCATGCCACTTGCCCTGGCCGGCCCCTCTCTTTCTCCAATAGGGCCCATCAAGGCCTATTACTTCCCGGGGGGGGGGGGGGGGTTCTGGTAACCCTCCGGTACTCCGGTTTTTCTCCGAAAACTCCCGGAACTATTCTGGTGTCCGAATATAGTCATCCAATATATCAATCTTTATGTCTCGACCATTTCGAGACTCCTCGTCATGTCCATGATCACATCCGGGACTCCGAACAATCTTCGGTACATCAAAATACATAAACTCATAATGAAACTGTCATTGAAACCTTAAGCGTGTGGACCTTATGGTTTGAGAACAATGTAGACATGACCGAGACACGTCTCCGGTCAATAACCAACAGCGGGACCTGGATGCCCATATTGGTTCCTACATATTCTACGAAGATCTTTATCGGTCAAACCGCATAACAACATACGTTGTTCCCTTTGTCATCGGTATGTTACTTGCCCGAGATTCGATCGTCGGTATCCAATACCTAGTTCAATCTCGTTACCGGCAAGTCTCTTTACTCGTTACGTAATGCATCATCCCGTAACCAACTCATTGGTCACATTGCTTGCAAGGCTTAGTGATGTGCATTACCGAGAGGGCCCAGAGATACCTCTCCGACAATCGGAGTGACAAATCCTAATCTCGAAATACGCCAACTCAACAAGTACCTTTGGAGACACCTGTAGAGCACCTTTATAATCACCCAATTACGTTGTGACGTTTGGTAGCACACAAAGTGTTCCTCCGGTAAACGGGAGTTGCATAATCTCATAGTCATAGGAACATGTATAAGTCATGAAGGAAGTAATAGCAACATACTAAACGATCGGGTGCTAAGCTAACGGAATGGGTCATGTCAATCAGATCATTCAACTAATGATGTGATCTCATTAATCAAATAACAACTCCTTGTTCATGGTTAGGAAACACAACCATCTTTGATCAACAAGCTAGTCAAGTAGAGGCATACTAGTGACACTATGTTTGTCTATGTATTCACACATGTATTATGTTTCTGGTTAATACAATTCTAGCATGAATAATAAACATTTATCATGAAATAAGGAAATAAATAATAACTTTATTATTGCCTCTAGGGCATATTTCCTTCATTAACAGTCCTCTCAGTAGGTCCAGAGGATAGAGCGAATCGAGAGCTTGGAATTCTTTCTTGATCATGTGCATGACCACGGTCATCCAGTGGCTATTGTCGATATTCAACGCGATATACGTCTACAGTGCAAAAAACCATTACGGATCAAAAGAAATACTTGATGAACTATCCTGTAGTGATGGATCACAAACATTACGTACCTTATCACGCATAGTATACTCTTTCGTGACTCTATTAACTGCCCCAGCTTTGTCAGAGCAGTATCCATGTTGCAGCTCGATGGCAATGGATCGTCATTTGCGATAGCGCGATCTACAAGGAATTTGGACCTCCACGCTGGACAGAGGTAACGACGATGACCAACATGCATCTCCAAATGCCCCATATAAGCATCAATAACCTGCATAGAATATCAGCGCATTACATGTTGAGAGTTGAGACATAGATTTTTGAGCATTTTAAAAATAGGACATGCAAGTAGTACTTACATCGTCCGACAGCCATCCATGAGCTAGTACCGGTAGAATCCTTTCGGAAGTCAGAGTTATGCCATGGCCTTCACTGTAGTAAATTTTTTTGTTCTTGTTCTTCTCAGTGCTAGCAGCTAACTCGACAAATGAAATAGCAGCATCAATTATTTCCGGCGTCAACTCATTTGCCACAACCTCCGGCACATTATTGTTCGAAAATAGAGCTGCATGAAATAATATGAACGTCAACAATGGTGATCATATGCATTGGTAGTAAATAAAAAAATTAAGAATGTTAGTTACGATACCTCTAGTAGCAGTACTAGTACCAGAGGCTCTCTGACCACGGCTGGTACGCCTGCCGGGCTTGTCAAGTGCGTAGGGGGATTCAAATTTCTTGGGAACGGTCCGCTTCCGCTTACCGGACATAACCTCGTCATCCTTATCGATTGTTGCACCCTTTTTTCCATTCGCCTTAGCCATGAACTTGCTGACAGAAGATGGACAAATGTCTATGTCCGATGAAGGTGCTACAGTAGAAGTACCAACCACCCAAGGGTTTTCCGGTGTAGCCCCACATACATCATTACACTTAAAAGGTGAAGCTTCCTTGTGTCTATTCAGCTTCGGTGGGGTTTTCTGTTTCGAAAACTAAATCGTGTGAACATTTCTGGACGAAAAAAATTAAACGAGAAAATTATAGACAGAAAGATAAATACATAGTACCTCAGGTACGGTTTTATGGTCGGGAAGCCCTATATCAGGCTGCGTCATGTCAATGATCGGCTGTCCATCACTGTCCATGTCTTCCTTGTACACGAATTCCTTCTTTTCATATGGACCATTCTCGAACGAATCCACTTCGTCCGGATCATTCTCCGCGGATGGCACGGCAGCAGCCGGCTTGTACATGACACCTGCTTTGTTCAACTTCTCCAACAACCTCTGCAATAGAAATATAAACTTAGTAATGGTAGCATGGTTTAAAACAGCAAACATACTCTAAACTATAAAGTTTGGGTGTGATACCTCAGCAACTATATCAGGGATTTGCCTCATCTCGGTGTGTATGAAGTCCATGCACCGCTTCATTAGAAGCTCCATCAAATCTTCGGACAATGCGGCTGTCGTCGACTTCTTTGCGTTTCCAGTTGCAGGCTTGGTTTTTGGCTTCATGGTAGGCGCATTATTTGGGATGTCGGGCTCCTGAGCCCTATACTCCTGGGTGATATTATTTTCGATCTGCATGCGATATTGAAGTACATGTGATGAATAAAAAATAAATAGTATTAAGTTACAAAACATTTAAGAAAGATGAAACACAATGACTTACCCTTACGTTACCACGGCCGCGCCCATTATCAAAGTCGAACCTATCTCTCCTAGTGGCTACACCTTCTGTCCATTTCCTCATAAGAGGTTGTATGGACAAGTTGGGATTATAGGCGCATTCGCCTTCGACCGGTTGCACCTTCTCCCAGTACAAGTACTACAAAAAAATAAGGATTTAGAGTTAGTAAAATACATCACATAAAATTGCAATGATATGATAATTGACATTATGCAATAGGTATGATATGTGTATCAACAAGAGAGCCAAATTGCCTTTCGGCCATTGGCGCAGGTGTTTGCCTTTCTTCACTATGCGAAGGCAATCAAGGAGAACACGCATGGTGAAGGCATTCCAGTTAATCTTTGAAATACGTTTCACATCGTAGACCAAAGCGTAGTACTGCTTTGGTACAATCTTGCTCGACATGGGAGCAATAATTGTTCCTAACAGGACCAGCACTACTTTGCGAAGGAAATCGTCGTGGGTGGCTTTACTTTTAATTATGTCCTCAATGAGATTATCTATCACTATGTTTTCTGATGTCTTACTGAGAAATTGTGGCGGCACCCGCTCCTTCATGTCCTCGCCTTCTTCAGTCAGAATGTCCGAAGCGGACAGTCCTTGGTTCTCGAGGTTAAAGATGCACTCGACGTCGACCGCACCGAGAGTCACCTCCCCAACCTGCTCTTGTATAATGAATCTGCCCGTGCTGGCCTGAAAATTCTCAATCATATACCTAATCAGCAGGGTACGCATCTTAATAGATGGTATCTATAGCATGCTGCGCAATGATGTATCAGCCACTCTAGCGCATTGACCGCTCGATAGATCTGCAACAAGCTTGCACCATTTCTCAACTGCGCATACTATTTCTCCATTCAGCTCGTCCATCCTGTTGAAAGAAAATATATAACTTCATGACATTAGCTAGAACTAAAGCAAAAATAACAATAGGCATGCAAAAATATAATACTTTCTGGCAGTAGCTAACACTAATGCAAAAATAACACTAATGGAAATACAAAACTATCACCATGTATACTGCAACATGCAGCCAAGTGTGTGCTGACATGAGGCAATAAAAAAATAACTACAATTGGTAATTGAATTTACTTGCATCTGATCAAGTTCTTTGAGTATCATATAAATTATATAATCAATAAAATTAATATGGAAAACTGCTACTTATTCGTCTGGTTGTCTTACTAACAGGGTGACAAATTGTTCAGCTATAAATAAACTAGAGTCTATAGCAATGGTACCTATTTGAGGTTCATCAACATCTAATGTTAATAACTCTTTAATCTTCTATGTGCACAACAATATAATTGGATCGTGTGACAAAAATATAATTGGATCTTGTGACAAAAAATGTATTGCGTCATGCTTCTCGAGAAACAACATCTTATTCTACCATGCTATGAAAGAACCAAAGAATGTTTTCATCTACGCCATCTGGTCAGAACGCATCTAGTCCAGTTCATACTAGTTGAAATTATGTGGTAAACCTAAGTCCATCAAAGCAACGAGACGGAGGAAGTAGCTTGCTATGAAGGCGTAAGGGAAGGAGGACAATTTACTTGATCGGTGGACGAAGATGAAAGAAGTCGGCAATGCGTTCTCGACGTAGTTCGTCGAGGTCGTCCTGCACGTGCGGACGACCTTGATCTTCTCGGGGTTTTTGTGGCATGTGGGATGCGGTGGACGGAGCTGTCGACGCCTCGCCGGCAGGAGTCGATCTAGTCGACGACATGTGCGAGGAGGAGGAGATTATATACGAGGTCGACGCCTAGGTCGTCGTAACTTCCCTGTGGCCAATCTCGCGATCTATATTTTCCCCCGTTGAAGCGAGGCTGAATGTGCTCCTCAATCGTAGGGATTAGGAACATATGGATTAGCATGATCCCAGAATTGTGTAACAGAACGACAACTACTCCCGTGATCGACGTGCGTGTGATCGACGTGCATGGAAAGCGTAGCGTTGTGGGCTCCACAATATGGATCCGACACTTATTTGCGGTCTGGGCCGGCCCACCTACCTGCATTGTTTCTTCCCTCAAAATAAATATCATTGGTTCATCCCTAAAAAAAACTCGTTGTGACACGTATTAGTTATTGTATACTTGTATATGTTCAACAATATTTATAGTATCTCTATCATTTCTACAATATTATACATGCATCGAGTGTCGGAAATGAACGATACTTGTCATGCATGCATGCCATGGTCATCGTAGGTTACAGATTAAGTTTGGGATCATTTCGTGAGATCGTAAAGAAGAATAGATACAGGGTATCAAACATATAGAGTTTTTGCTTCAAAGGTACTTCGATCGAGATATTGGACATAGAATGCCACTCTTTAAAAAGGAAAAAAAAGGTTACGCATAAACCACTTTCAGACCTGCCCTCTGGTAGACCCGAATGGTCCTACTTGTACATGGTGCATGTGGAAGCATGCATGAGATGACCCCAACTTTTGGGAGCATGTGGGCTTGGCCAATGTGGTCCCCCAGGCAAGGTGTGCACGAATTCGGACACGAAACGCACGTTGCGTCACGTGGGGGCAGTGTTGTAGGGTTTTTTGCCAGAAAACCCTAGAAATTGCATCGAGTGTCGCAAATGAACGATACTTGTCACGCATGCAAGCCATGGTCATCGTAGGGTATGCATGAAGTTTGGGATCATTTGGTGGTACCGTCAACGAAAACCAATTTTAGACCTGACCTCCGGCAGACCCGAATGGTCCTGCTTGTACATGGTGCATGTGGAAGCATGCATGAGATGACCCCAACTTTTGGGAGCTTGTGGGCTTGGCCAATGTGGTCCCCCAGGCAAGGTGTGCACGAATTTGGACACAAAATGCATATTGCGTCACGTGGGGGTAGTGTTGTAGGGTTTTGTAGTCGGAAAACCCTATAAAATGCATCGAGTGTCGCAAATGAACGATACTTGTCACGCATGCATGCCATGGTCATCGTAGGGTATGCATGAAGTTTGGGACCATTTGGTGGGACCGTCAAGGAAAACCAATTTCAGACCTGATCTCCGGCAGACGCAAATGGTCCTGCTTGTACATAGTGCATGTGGGGGCATGCATGAGATGACCCCAACTTTTGGGACCATGTGAGCATGGCCAATTTGCCCCCCCCCAGGAAAGGTGTGCACGAGTTCAGACACAAAACACACGTTGCGTCACGTGGGGGCAGTGTTGTAGGGTTTTGTCGTCGGAAAAACCCTAGAAAATGCATCGAGTTTTGGAAATGAACGATACTCGTCATGCATGCTTGCCATGGTCATCCTAGGGTGTGCATACAGTTTGGTCTGAATTGGTGAGACCGAGAAGATAAACCTGCTCCTAGTACATGGTGCATGTGGAGGTATGCATGCGACTGTCCCAACTACATTTGATTTAATAATATTTCAAGTGTCAAACAGAAAATAAAATTTATAATTTGGAATGAAGAATTCAAATAATGAAGAAGTGCAATAGAACATAACATATTATCTTACATTTTGGAAATATTTCGAATATAAAAAAGAGAACAAATATTAGAATGAAGAAGTGAAATAAAACAGAACATTTTATCTTACAAACGAAAAATATTTCAAAAATAATAAAGATAAGAAATATTAGAATTAACAATTAAAATAGAACACACCATTTTAGTTTATATTTCGTCAATATTATCAATATACAAAAGAGAACGAACTCATGAAATAAAACACAACAGAATTTGGCTTATTTTTTAAATTTTAGTAAACACTTTTACAAATAATATAGAAAAAAGAGATTTGATTTTAAATATTAGAAATATAAACAAGAAAAGAAACAAAGAAAATATAAAACATATCAGCGCGCGGGTAAGGCTGGCCTGGGCCAGCCCGCCCGAATTGGGCCCAAGGCGGAGCCGCGCAGGGCACATCGCAGCGCATAGCTGTTGGGTGGTGGGAGTTTAGTCCCACCTCGCCAAGCGAGAGAGTGCCGCACCGGTTTATATACCCGGCTGCGACTCCCCTCACAAGCTCCTATCAATTGCAGGCACTACATTGCCTAACTCTCGTCCCCTCTGCCCCGTGGGGCCTACTAGTAGTAGAGATATTCTGCACCACGGGCCTGCATCCTGGACCATGCACCGCAGGATTCCTAGTCGTATGCAGGCTGTGGAGTATGAATTCTCCTGCTCTGGTAGGTGGGAACTTTTTTTGGCATATTGCCATGTGTATTGATCTTCAAATCACACACTAAATTATACACAAGCTCACTTGCATTCAATACACAATTTTTTTGTAATACATGACAAGTTAATGTTTTGACCTTCAAGTCATCTTATAAATTTTACACATGCTCACTTACATGTAATACACATGGATATTAATTGGATTTCAACAAAAATGAGGCCGTGGTGTATGAATTCTACTACCACATGCATGCCATGGTCATGGTACGATGCGCAAAAAGTTTGGGATCTTTTGGTGGGACCGTCAAGGAAAACCTCTTCCAAACTTGCCCTCAGGCAGACCCGAATGGTCCGGCTTGTACATGCTGCATGTGGGGGCATGTATGAGATGACCCCAACTTTTGGGAGCATGTGAGCATGGCCAATGTGCCCCCCGTAGGCAAGGTGTGCACGAGTTCGGACACAAAACACACGTTGCGTCACGCCCAGCAGTGTTCTAGGGTTTTGTCACCGCCAGAAAATAAAATTTATAATTACGAAAGACAACCATGAAAAGTGAAATATGAGAGAACAATATATCATACATTATTTAAATTTATAACTGTCAGAACAAAGAAAAGAGGAGAAAACAAAAGAAAAAATTTGAATGAATAAGTGCAATAAAAGACAACATATTATCTTACATTTTGGAAATGTTTCAAATATAAAGAAGTGAACAAATAGAAGAATGAAGAAGTGAAATAAAACAGAGCATTTTATCTTACAAACTAAAAATATTTAAAAAATAATAAAGATAAGAAATATTGGAATGAAGAATTGAATTAAAACACAACATTTTAGTTCATATTTCGTAAATATTATCAATATACAAAAGAGTACGAACAAATGAAATAAAACACAACAGAATTTGGCATATTTTTTAAATTTTAGTAAACACAGTTAGAAATAATATAGAAAAAAAGAGACTTGATTTTAAATATTAGAAATATAAACAAGAAAAGAAACAAAGAAAATATATAACGTATCAGCGAGTGGAGTAAGGCTGCCCTGGGCCAGCCCGCCCAAATTGGGCCCAGGGCGGAGCCGCGCAGGGCACATCGAAGCGCATAGCCGTTGGGTGGTGGGAGTTTAGTCCCACCTCGCCAAGCGAGAGAGCGCCGCAGCGGTTTATATACCCGGCTGCGACTCCCCTCACAAGCTCCTATCAATTGGAGGCAGTACATTTCCTAACTCTCGTACCCTCTGCCCCGTGGGGCCTACTAGTAGCAGAGATATTCTGCACCACGGGCCTGCATCCTGGCCCATGCACAGCAGGGTTCCTAGTCGTATGCAGGCCGTGGAGTATGAATTCTTCTGCTCTGGTAGGTGGGCAATTTTTTTTGGCATATTGCCATTGTGTATTGATTTGATCTTGAAATTACACACTAAATTATACCAATATTTTAAATAGCGCGCTACAAAATATAGTGAGGCCCTTCTCTAAATGCTACACAAGTTATAGCGCGCTAATAGCGTGCTATATTTCAAAATAGCGTTTGCAAAAAAATCAAATATATCTAGAAATAAAGTTTTTAAGAAACTAAATTTTTCATAGGAGCAAGCAATATATGCATAAGGGCCAAATCCAGCACATAAAAATAGTAAGTCTCAAACATCAACAACCATAGTTTTAAGAGTCTCTAACATCAACAGCCACTGGGGCAGCCACCTGGGCTTGCTGGTTAGGTCTCAGTGGGAGAATCTGATAAAAGGAGTGAGAAAGCTGGTGGTCGTGGGTTGGTTTTGGCCTGTTGGGCCTGCTGGGCTGTGCTTATTTCAGTTTTGCATGGTCTGCACATCGTAACGTTACAACGTTACAACGTTATAGCGTGTGTTGCGCGCTAATTATGCGATTAGCGACGTAGCGTTCGATTTTGCCAAAACGTAACGTCTCCCTTTCAAATATGCTATAACCGCGTTATAACGGCGAAACAGCGTGCTATTTAAAATATTGAATTATACACATGCTCACTTGCGTTCAATACACATATTTTTTTGCATATATGACAAGTTAATGTTTTGACCTTCAAGTCATGTAATAAACTTTTTTGAATTTTTTTTGAATTTTTTATTACTATATAAGGCCCTCTAGACTGACCGGTCAAAACATCGGTCTATACCTCAGGGGGGCATTGTAAAATATTCTTTTTCCAAATTTTCTTTCATAGCCATAATTGGCACATGTGGATCACCATGTTCAAGAAAGTTTGTGTGATTTGGAGGTGGTGGGAAAAATCACATTTTTTTTCAAAAACTGGCTTAAGTGACCAAATGGCCCCTCCGGAATGCGGTCATTTTTTCGACCACCTCCAAATGACCTCAACTTTGGCACACACAATCTATTGCACAAACAAAGGTGGGTTTCCAAGGTTTTATAAATTTTTGATTTTTTATTAATTTATAATGCCCTCTAGACTGACTGGTCAAAACATCGGTCTTTACCTTAGGGGGGCATTGTAAAATATTCTTTTTCCAAATTTTCTTTCATGGCCATGATTGGCATATGTGGGTCACCATGTTCAAGAAAGTTTGTGTGATTTGGAGGTGGTGGGAAAAATCACATTTTTTCAAAAACTGGCTTAAGTGACCAAATGGCCCCTCCGGAATGCGGTCATTTTTTCGACCACCTCCAAATGACCTCAACTTTGGCACACATGATCTATTGCACAAACAAAGGTGGGTTTCCAAGGTTTTATAATTTTTTGAATTTTTTATTAATTTATAATGCCCTCTAGACTGACTGGTCAAAACATCGGTCTTTACCTCAGGGGGGGCACTGTAAAATATTCTTTTTCCAAATTTTCTTTCATAGCCATGATTGGAACATGTGGGTCACCATGTTCAAGAAAGTTTGTGTGATTTGGAGGTGGTGGGAAAAATCACATTTTTTTCAAAAACTAGCTTAAGTGACCAAATGGCCCCTCCGGAATGCGGTCATTTTTTCGACCACCTCCAAATGACCTCAACTTTGGCACACATGATCTATTGCACAAACAAAGGTGGGTTTCCAAGGTTTTATAATTTTTTGAATTTTTTTATTAATTTATAATGCCCTCTAGACTGATTGGTCAAAACATCGGTCTTTACCTCAGGGGGGCATTGTAAAATATTCTTTTTCCAAATTTTCTGTCATAGCCATGATTGGCATATGTGGGTCGCCATGGTCAAGAAAGTTTGTGTGATTTGGAGGTGGTGGGAAAAATCACATTTTTTTCAAAAACTGGCTTAAGTTAGGACCAAATGGCCCCTCCGGAATGCGGTCATTTTTTCGACCACCTCCAAATGACCTCAACTTTGGCACACATGATCTATTGCACAAACAAAGGTCGGTTTCCAAGGTTTTATAATTTTTTGAATTTTGTATTAATTTACAATGCCCTCTAGACTGACTGGTCAAAACATCGGTCTATACCTCCGGGGGCATTGTAAAATATTCTTTTTCCAAATTTTCTTTCATAGCCATCTTTTTGAATATTTATATTTTCTTTTCATATAAATAAGTGACATTTTCAAAATTCTAATAAGTAGGGTAATATAACTTTATTACAAAATAAAGTAGATCTTATTTCAAATTCCTTTTTTTGCACACATTATTTTTAATTAGTATTACATTACTCTTCTAAATTTACATTTAATTCCTTCACACTTTGATGATGGAATATTTGCTCTCTAATTGCAACATAGGTTCAAATGATGGAACATTTGATCTTTTTGCTTATTCAAATTATGCGTTGATGGAATGTGTGAGGATTAACAATTATCAGTAACTTTACTAAACCCCATGTACTATAATTCATGACAGCCATTTTGGAACATTGCCACATTCAATATTTGGTATAATTGGCACATGGGCACAACATGTTGCACTTGCCCACAGCATAGACAAGTGTTGCAGCATGTCTCAAGCAACACTGAAGCATCATTTGTGATCATTGCACCATCGAAACAACAACTAAACATGAAGGAAGCATTCACCACCAATAAAGATAAGGCCACACATATATAGATAGCATTCTAATAGGTAGCAGGCAGTTCACTACACATCCTGTTCAAACACACAATACATTACATTACATTACATTAATATAGCAAGTTTTCTAGCAGTTCAGACCCAGATCCAGCTTCCGATGATTAGCATGATGTACGACTAGAAGTCAGGGTTTCTTAGGACCTTCAGGAGGGCAGAATGCTGACCAATGATCTTGTAGTCATGACTGGAGATCGATGTAGCCCGGCAATGTTCCATCAGATGCTCCAATAACCCAGACCTGGGCTTGGGCTTGCTGCAGTAGGTGCACCGGTACTTTCTATTCCTCCAGTTGTAGTACTTAGCAGGTCCTTGGGCCCTGATCTTCAACTCCTCCTTCTCTTCAAAGGACTCGGCGTCCCCCTCGACCACATCATCTCCAGATTCATACTGCACACATTAATGACTGACATTAATACATTATGCATTCAAATACTATAAACATCTAACACTAACTCAATGCACAAATGACATTTCAACTAGGCCTTACCTCGTACGGCTCATCCTCATCACTGTCATAAGGGTAGTACCCAGATGCGTCCCACTTCCTCTTGTTGCCAACAAGATCCTCCTTCTGCTATATTGTCAACCAAGCAAGTCATTTACAAGGAATTGAATTGCAGTTCAAATAATGTCATTACAAACAAAATTGTGAATGTGAACCACATTGGTATGTTGCAAGTGACCAATATTGTCAATATATTTTCCAATGCTAAATATTTTAATATGAAACCTACAGATAAACAAATAAAGCTACCTAAACAATTTGTTTTTGCATAATGATGGAAAGCTCCAATCTATATTGGACAACATAGCTAATATAAATACATATTCTGGAAAACTTTCTAATTACAGGAAACCTACACAAAAGAATAATTCAGATGTACCTAAGCATTTTTTGGGATAATACAACAAATCTCCTACACATATTAACATAATGCAGTAGTTAATTCGGTACAACTTCAACTATAAATGCATACATCTTCAACAAACAACTAAAATTTCATTACTTACCTAAACAACAACAAATTATACTATAGATGAATCTCGTATCATCTAAATCAATTCATTGCCACATCATAATTAATGCATTCCAAATCAAATATGTTTCCATCCAATATCATTGAATCACAGATCAAATCAAATAATCATATATGTCTGCAGCATTGAACTATAGATCTAATAATCATATATGGTCTATCTGACCTTAAATTCCCCCTTAAATAAGGTATTCAACCCCATACTAATTAAAATCTAACAAGCAAAAATTCCAGGACTAATCTAATAAGCATCTGAAAAAAACCCCAAGATGCTTTTATCTCTGAATCAACGGCATTGGAGAGGATGTTCAATGCTGTAAATATCTCTGAAGCAATTGCAAAATTCCACTGCTAACCCAAACTAAATAAGCATAGACTGCCCCTTCCCCTCTCCTTCAGAAGCCCCAATCCAACACAAACAAAATCCAGCCATTGAGAAGCTCTTTTTGATTAACATGACAACACCCATTACATGAGCACATCCTTCACTATATTTACAACCAAACTAATGCACCATCTAATCACCTCAGGTAGACAATTTCCAAAAACACAAGGCCATGCACAACCCATCTCATAGCCTCTGCCTGACAGGCATCAATCAAGCATCAAAGAACTGCAACTATGACAACATGCATCAATCAAGTATCTAAGAATTGGAACTATGACAGGCATAATCCCTAGAACTAAGCATCCGTTTAATTAATCATCAATAGAGAAGTATATATTTGACTAATCCATCGTCTAATCCTCAAGCCAAACACCTACAGAATTGCACAAATTCCACTACTAATCTAATAAGCATCTGAAAAATCCCCATCCCTCAATCCGGCTACTTCTAACCTAATCTAATAATCATATGAGGTCCACCATTCTTGCACGAATCAAATACACAAAAACCCTAATGCAGAGAAAACCCCACATCCAACAAATCTAACCAAAGAACCTTCTGGCCACAAACCCTACAATCTAAAAACTACCACATTAAAGTGATAAGCACATACCTTCTACTCCGCCTGCTCCTCGCCAGAGCCGGCCTCCACCTTATCCACCTTCTCCACCTCGTGCGCCTCGCCGGAGCCCGCCACCACCTTCTGCGCCTCGCCAGAGCCCACCTCCACCTTATGTGCCTCGCCGGAGATCGCCAGAGCGGGCGCATCTGGCTGGACTGCGCCGCTGCATCTCGCCCCCGCCTTCTCCAGATCTGCAGCGGAGGGAGCACCGCGCTGGACGCCGGCACGTCCCCTCACAAAGGTGCCCGCAGCGACCTGCCGCGCCTGCTCCACCAGATCTGCGCCCCAATCCGGGCGCTCACCTCCTGCGTCCGCCATGGCGATGGAGAGGATGCGGTGAGGGAGACGAGGAGGTTGGAGAGGAGAGGGAGTGGGGCTCGTGGGGGAGTGGAGAGAGGGAGACGATGCGGCGGGGGGAAATGGTGGGCGATGTGGTCGGAGGTGGTTGCCGTCCACATTTATATGATGGGACAGTTTTGGCAACTACTCGTGACACGTGCTGCCCCACGCGCGGGCGGCTGCAGGCGTGCACGAAACGCCGCCGTATACAAGTACGAGCATACGGCCGGGCATACGATCTAACCGGGCCCGTACGGGCCTCCCAGGGCTCCTCGACCGCTATACGCGGGGGCAACAAAGATGATCGTGCCCCTCGTTATGAACCGTTTTTGGTTCATCCTGGCCGTCGATGTGTTTTTCCACCTCGCGTTCAGCCCAGGGGGGAGCACCGGAGCAGAAACGAATCACGAGTACTACAATGCCATCAGTATTGGGCTGGAATAATGCCCAGATCAAATATAGCAATGAAATTAATTGAGTTACTTAGGTCAATAATATACCATCAATCGGCTGGAATAAGTCAAAGCTAGTATACACGAGACTGCTAATGAATCACCGCAAAAGCCGGCTGAAATCTCAAGAATGCAACCAGTTTCATTGGAACTAAACTGTATGTTGGACTGTGCTAATGCTGATTCCTGGGTACAGTCCAGGAGAAAAAGTAAATAAGATGCATGCGTTGATAATACATGACAGCTACAGCTCAGAAGAAAAAAAATGCTAACACGAAAGAAGTCATAAACTAAAACAAAAATGTACTATATCTGTTATATTTGTACGTACCTGTTAATGTACTCTAGCGGCTACATACCAGACGTAATGCTTCATCAACAAAATTTAAGTGTCAGAGAAGATGTTATGACCGATTTGGTCTATACTAGAAAGAGGCCCACCGGACAATAGTATTAGGGGCTTGGCCCACAAGTTATCTTAGGCAAGTAATCTTAGGCAAGTTATCTTAGGCTAAACTTATAAATACTAGTTGTAAGACACCGTTTGAGATCAAGCAATAAAGATATCATAATCTTCTGTTGGCTGGCTCAAGAAGGAGCCGGAACCCTAGCCGCCGCCGCACCTAACCCTAGCCGCGCTGGCGCCTGCCCGCCGGCGCGCCCGCTCTAGCCCTCGTCCCCCTCCTTCTTGCCCATACAATCTACGCCGGAAGGAACCCTAGTCCTACCAATTTGGTATCCAGAGACACCAGGCTGATCATGTCGCTTCCTCCATCACCGCCGCCGCTGCCATCCACCTCTGCCCCACCACCGCTGCCACCGGCCACCTCCTCGCCGATGACGGCGATCACGTCCGGGACCATCACCACCACCGCGCCAACGCCGATCACCACCACGGCAGATCCGCCCCCGCTCCTCACGCCCGAGGAGGTGTCGGGCACCCTGCGGGAGCTCGTCCAAGCCATCCGGGGCATCAGCCTCTACCTCGCCGGGAACCAGCCCCCGCCGCCGAGCGCCGCCACCACCGCCTATGGGCCGCCGCCGCTACAGTGGCCCGCCCCGGCCTTCCAGGCGCCCTACGAAGGGGCGCCTCCGCCGCTGCTCCTACTGCCGCACTACCCGGCCGCGGGAACGCCTTGGCCAGCGTGGCCGACCGCCACCGCAACGCTGGGAGGCCTGCCTCAGCAGTTCCTCCCGGCGCCACCGCCGGCCCCCACGATGCAGGCGACGGTGCAGCAGCACCACCAGGCGCCGCCGCCATCGACAGCACCACCACCCGCGTCCCGGCCTACTGGCCGGCCCCTGCACCAGGTGCAATTTCCGCCCTTGCCATCGCCGATTCACGCGTGGGCGGCCGGCTCGTCTCCGGACCCGGTGTATACTACGGCGCCGGAACACCCGATGCCCTCCCTCCGATTTGATCGTCCCTCCAGCTCGGTGAACTACGCCCCAGAGATCCCCGACCCGGCACGCGCGCTACCGTTGACTGCAGCCCCTGGGCACGGTGGTCCGACACCCGCTCGCTTTTTTCAGCCGGCCTTTCGCTCCGCGCCTTCTTAAGCTGGCGGCATACGAGCGGGAGCTCATTGGCCTTGTACAGGCCGTTCGTCATTGGCGGCCGTACTTGTGGGGACGGTCCTTCCACATTCGCACGGACCATTACAGCCTGAAGTTCTTGCTGGACCAACGGCTGTCGACCGTGCCGCAGCACCAGTGGATTAGCAAGCTCTTCGGCTTCGACTTCTCCGTCGAGTATCGGCCGGGCCGCCTAAACATCGTGGCTGACGCGCTGTCCCGTCGCGACTCCGACCTCGTTCATTCCACCGATGAGTCCACCGGGGCGGCCCTGTGCATCCGCTCCGACATTCGGTCTCTTAGCCGACATTCGCCGCGCCACTGCGATGGCCGACGACGCCGTCCTTCTTCAGCAGCAGCTTACGGCCGGTGACTTGGAGGAGCCTTGGCGCTTCTCTGACGGACTGCTTCTCCATGGGTGCCGGACCTTTGTTCCGGCGCATGATGATCTCCGTCACCAGGTGTTACAGCTCGCCCACTCGGCGGGTCATGAGGGTGCGCAGAAAACCCTCCATCGTCTTCGCGCCGACTTCTACATCCCTGGCGATCGCGCCCTGGTCCGCGACTGGGTTTAGTCTTGTCAGACATGCCAGCGCAACAAGACAGAGACCCTGAGGCCGGCTGGGTTACTTCAGCCCTTGGAGGTGTCGTCTCAGGTTTGGGCGGATATATCCATGGACTTCATCGAGTGCCTTCCCATGGTGGGCGGCAAGTCAGTCATTCTCACGGTGGTCGACCGCTTCTCCAAGTACGCCCACTTCATCACGCTCGGCCATCCGTACACGGCGGCGTCAGTAGCCCGGGCCTTCTTCGACGGCATCGTCCGTCTCCACGGGTTCCCTGCTTCGATCGTCAGTGATCGGGACCCAGTGTTCACGGGCCATGTCTGGCGCGACCTCTTCAGGATGGCGGGTGTCCAGCTCCGCCTGAGTACGGCGTTCCATCCTCAGATAGATGGTCAGTCCGAGGTGGTTAACAAGGTCATTGCCATGTATTTGTGTTGTGTGACAGGTGATCGGCCTCGCGCTTGTGTGGATTGGCTCTCTTGGGCGGAGTACCGCTACAACACCTCTTATCACTCCGCCCTGCGCGCGACGCCGTTTGAGGTGGTCTATGGTCGACCACCCCCGCCTATACTTCCAGTGGACCCGGAGACGGCTCGGACGGAGTTTGCGGGTGACCTTATCCGCACTCGTGAGGAGATGCTTGCTGAGGTTCGTCAGTGTCTCCTTCAGGCACAGCAGCTGGCCAAGCACTACTACGACGGTCAACATCGTGAGGCGGAGTTCGCGGTGGGTGATTGGGTGTGGCTGCGTCTTCTCCACCGCTGTACGCAGTCACTCGACCCGCGCGCGAAGCTCAAGCTCGGCCCTCATTACGCCGGGCCCTTCCCTATCTTGGAGCGCATTGGGAAGGTGGCCTATCGTCTTCAGCTTCCATCCCGCGCTCGCATCCACGACGTCTTCCATGTTGGGCTGCTCAAGCCTTTCCGTGGCAAGCCACCGGTGGCTCCTCCGGCGCTTCCTCCAATCGCCGATGGTCGCATTCTTCCCGAGCCGGCAAAGGTGTTGCAGGCGCAGCTCCGTCGTGGCGTCTGGTTCGTCCTCGTTCAGTGGGCGGACCTTCCGGAGGAGGAGGCTACTTGGGAGCAGCGTGACGAATTCCGCCAACACTATCCAGACTTTCAGCTCGAGGACGAGCTGTTTGCGCAGGCGGGGAGAGATGTTATGACCGGTTTGGTCTATACCAGAAAGAGGCCCACCGGGCATTAGTATTAGGGGCTTGGCCCACAAGTTATCTTAGGCAAGTTATCTTAGGCTAAAGTTATAAATACTAGTTGTAAGACACCATTTGAGATCAAGCAATAAAGATATCACAATCTTCTGTTGCCCGGCTCCCGAAGGAGCCGGAATCCTAGCTGCCGCCGCACCTAACCCTAGCTGCGCCGGCGCCTGCCCGCCGGCGAGCCCGCTCCAGCCCTTGCCCCCCTCCTCCTTGCCCATACAATCTACGCCGGAGGCCTGGTAGGAACCCTAGTCCTATCAGAAGATCACTGATGTCTTCTTGCACATCCGGCTGCATTGAGATCTGGGACCATCTTTTCTGGTCCTGCAATTTCAGTTTCTCATGTTGAAATGCCCCTCGGCACCGGCTCTGACCCTGACCTGCATATCAGGGATGCCAAGATCATTTTCCGCAAACCCTTCTCTATGGAGGACTCATCGCAGCTGGCTGGAATATTTGGAAGCAAAGGAATGTGAGGAACGGCTACATGAAAGAACTCATGTGAACATATCAAACATAGTTTCCTGATGGAACATTCTTCTGAACAAAGTAGGTTGTACAAGGACTACTAACAAAGTACTCCCTCCGTTCCTAAATATAAGTCTTTTTAGAGATTTCAATAAGGGACTACATACGGAGCAAAATGAGTGAATCTACACTCTAAAATATGTCTATATACATCCGTATGTAGTTTATAGTGGAATCTCTAAGAAGACTTATATTTAGGAACGGAGGGAGTAGTTCTTATCGACATGCTTAACCCAAGAAAGGTCGCGAAGAAGAAGAAAAATAGGAAAATGCATATGCTGAGTACACAAAGAACATCAGCAGCATTAGTTTCAGAAGAGTAAGCAAACTCTTCTAATGCTTGTCTCGCAGCAACTCATGTGCAGTGTCATGAGCGTAATCAAATTAATGAATGGGAGCTTTTATCAGTCAGTAGAAAAGTGAAGTACCGAGCTCCAGTCATCCTCCTGCAATGCGGTCAGCAACTAGCCAACTGTACTAATCAAGATCGACGCAGTGTGTATATACTTTGAATGCAAACGGCATGCTTGGTGCTGTCATACTTGGTTGCACTTCGTCCGAGACGGTTTCCCTAAAATCTGTGCTCTGTCGCTTCCTCATCATCAGTTCATCACTATCAATCTTCTTTGGTGTAATCCTATTTTGGTGTAATGCAAAGAACAATTAAAATTACAGCGGAAGGATGAGTGGAGATGGCTCCATAGATTCCTTCCAGGAGAGAGACGGCGCGTTGATTTGCATTACAGCCTTGACATTAGCTTCCCCTTCATCTGTTCAAGAAAACGCAATCTCCTCGCCAAATGATCAAATCCCCACCTGTAGAAAACAGAATTGAGTTCACGTCTCAGCTGAAGTCATCTTTCTGGAATACGGAAATGTTAACGCCCACACATGTGGGCGTTTGCACATCGCCCACACGCCTCCATCACCACTCATTTTGCCACGTATGAATAGATGACATCAGCAGCATTTTTTGGGTTTTCGGCTTAAAAATGTTGTATCTCCTAAATAAAAAAGCGAATTAAAAATTCGTTTTCACCATTAAATCCGTCTCGACGAGATCTTCAAAACTAGACTCCATGTTGATATGTTTCGACGAATTATTTTTTTGCCAGAAGTTGCCACGATGTTTACACTGCAGTTGCCATAGGGCTTAAACTAAAGTTGCCATGTGGCAATTTTAGTTTGTAGATCATGGCAATTTTAGTATTTTGATGATGGCAACTCCAGTACTTTGACCATGAAAATTATTTTTTGTATGAACCATGGCAATTTTACGTGCATGTATCATGGCAATTTTAGTTTATGCTTCATGGCAAGTCTAGTTTCTTAATTCCCCGTTTTATAAATGTCAAAATTTAGTTTTAAATGTAGAAGAAAATAGTTGAAACATATCATGGCAACTTCAGTGTAAACATCATGGCAATTCATATGCAATAGACATGGCAACTTTTAATCCAATTTTTTTTTCATCAAAACATATCAACATGGGATCTAGTTTCGAAGATCTCATCGCGAGGGATTTAATGGTGAAAACGGATTTTCAATCGGATTTTTCGTTTAAGAGATAAAATATTTTAAAAACTGAAAATCCAAAAAGATTCCTGCATGCATGCATGCGATGACGTGGCAATCTGTTTACATTAGAGACGTGTGGTGCGTCTCCCTTCCTGCCACATGTGTGGCAGTTAGCGCAACCCCTGAAATATGAGACCTGATATATTCTACTGATCGCCGGACGTTGCAGCTGTAAACTGTTGGCATGAGTCTCGACCTCGACATCGATATAGCCGAGTACTAGCTCGAGCACTTTCCAAACTAACCGGTTAGAGACGTAGAACGTAATCGTTTTTCCTCTGGTCCCTGGCGCTGGAACCCAGCCGCCGTTAGGAGAGGCCAATCTTCCAGCGCGGTCCTCTGGCGGTTCCCCTCCGCCGGCGACCTCGGTCGTCGATGATGAAGAGGGTCGTTGGATCCATGTGTGTGGATCTTTTTTAGTCCATCGTAGTCTAGGTTTTAGGTGTTCATCGTCTTGGCTTTAGCGGCGGTGATAGCGGTGCTGAATAAAGATTCTTCGGATCCTTTCCCAACGAGGCCTTCTGTCCTGTGGTTGGGGATGGATTTGGAAACCAATTTGTTCAAATAAGGATGGCATGGCGGTTGGAGCGTCGGCGCGGAGCTTGAGAGGCACTTCAGGAGTGGATGCGAATTGTGGTTTGCATCGACGACACCTGCAAGATGGTGGATCGTGTATTGGATTCGTGGTTGACATGCATGGTTTCCTCCTCCGACGTCTTAGTTGTGTGGGGGGGTGTCAAATCTAGAGTTCGATGGCGTATCCGGAGTGTTGTTTCGGTCTGATTCGTTCAACCGTAATGGTTTCACCTTTGGTGAGCCAGTTTGAGGTCCACAAAGTTGTATACCACCGATGAAGCCGCGTCAAGTTCGGGTGAAGAGGTGATTGTCATCTTTTCCTTTGGTGGCTACTAAGGTGGTGTCCGAGGCAGGTGACAGATGTTGGTATCAAGTTTAGAGGATTTTTCGGTCTTGATTGTATTTTTCTTTCACGATTGGTATTTCTTTGTGCAAAGGCTATCGTTTTACTGTCTTTCAAGTTTTGTCAAGTTGTTGTGTGCGTGACTTGTATTATGTTGTTATGATATAAATAAGACACCGTGCAAAAAGAAAGGTTGAAGTCGTAGACATAGAACGCTGGCCAGGTGCACGTATCCACAAAGCAACCAAGCAGCTAGGCTGCTGGATCGATTCCTCTCGAGCCAAACCAGGAGCCTCTGGCTTAATTGCTCGATCTAACGAGCGAAACTACTCGACGAGAACACGAGGACACGCACGCGATATATGTCGGTCCTGTTGACCTTTATTGCTTCCTTTTTGCGATCTGGGTTGATTACAGGGGTAGGTTACATAACTATATAAAGTAGGCGGAGCCGCTATACAAATCCTATTTGATGATTGTACTAATTCGAGTCTATTTATCTACCCAAATTCTTTAAAGTGCGCGCGCATCTTTTAGAGGAAACGAGCGGCCTGGCTCACAGCGCATGCATGCCTAATTTTTTTGTCGGCTAGTGCATGTGACTACGGCATTAAATGCCTTCACACTGTCTCTTTACTTTGGAAAACGACAGATCCATATGCATTTATCTCGGGTTTTCAAAAATTCAAAAAGCCATATCTTTCAAACCGCACATCAGACTTCAAATCTATTTTCACCCTCCGAATCCTCGCGACGAGATCTTCGAAACTAGATCCCTCATGGATATGTTTTGACGAAAAAAATTCGATCCCAACTTTGAGGCTATATGGTGCAACTTTAGTACTGCATTGTGCAACTTTAGTACTGCATGATGTAACTGTTTTTCAAAACCAAATTTAGAGCTACATGATTGAACTTCAAATGAGGTTACAACATAGCAACCATAACAACCGACTTTTGTGATGTGCAACTAGTCTACTGCTCCGGCCAACTACCTAGTAGTAGATGTGAAACTCTCCTCCCTACTTGTGGATTCTACTGTTGGCACACTCTGCCCACCTCCCCTACTAGGGATATGTGCAACTCAGTATGTTGTTCAAGCCAACTGTCTATTAGTCGATGTGCAACTATTTCCTCTCCCTGCTTGTGGATATGCAGTTTCGGTTAGCGAGGGCAGCAAACGAAGTTGCACATAGTCTGCTAGGCAGTTGGCCAAGAAAACAGGCGAAGTTGCACATCTCACAGGCAGGGATAGTTGGATGGTAAAAATTCCATATTCACGAGGATAGTGAAAAGCTGCATATAAACAGGGTGCTAAAGTTGGGTGGTTTGGACCGGTTGCTAGAAGAAAAAACTACACATCCATGGGGGTACAATCAAAAGTTGCACATCACTGTTAGATATTTGGTCGTGGCAGTATCCGAAGTTGCACATCCACTACTAGGAAGTTGGCGGATACAGCAAAAAGTGAAAGCACATCCACGCGCAAGGGGAAAGTTGCACATCAATTACTAGGCAGTTGGCCTACACAATTGACGAAATTGCACATCTCACGGGAAGGGGTAGTTTGAGGGGGTGGAGGTGACATCAGTGAAAATTGCACGTCCACGGGATAGGCTAAAAGTTGCACATCCACGGTTAGCTAGTTGCACATCAACTACTAGGCAGTTGCACAAAACGAGGCACTAAATTGCACAAAAAAATTCGTCGAAACATACCCATGCGGGATCTAGTTTCAAATATCTCGTCGTGAGGATTCGGAGGGTGAAAACGGATCTTAATTTTGATGCGCGGTTTGAAAGTTGTAAGTGCATCTAGTGCCACCCCTAGTTTGGTTTTGGAGTATTGACGACAAACGTGGTTGACGGACTAATGTGTTTGTGAGAATTGCAAGATAACACAGGTAGTAGTACCTCCTTGATTCGGTTTACCTACCGGAGATGACCCCTAAAAATGTATGAAGACATTGAAGATAATGGTGGTACGTAAAGATATTCACATTGAAGACTACGACAGAAGAAGACATTGAGTGAAGACTATGGAGCGAGAAGAGTTAGCAGTTTTGTTGTTTCTTTTCTTCTTTGTTGAGTCATAGGAACCACCGCACTCTTAAGTGGGGTCCAAGTGAACAAAGTCAGAGTGATTGAAGTGGTGCTCAACCAAAATCCTATGTCTTCGAGCGAAGACAATGAGGGCAAACCTTATCCAGAGTCCGATAAGTCAGCTTTACTTGTAGCCCAAGTCAAGCTGTCGCGTGTGTTTGAAATCTGACCCTTGTGACACGTGTCAGTTCCTTAGTGACCCAGGGTCATTTCGGACAAATCAGGTCGGGTTGCCTAGTGGCTATAAATAGCCCACCCCCTACACCATAAATTGGTGGCTGCTCAGAGTTAGTGCACGGCTTTTGTCGTTTGAGAGCAACCCACCTCCGAAGCTTTTGAGAGAGAGAAATCCTTGTGAGGACAAAGCCCAAACACCCAGAGCCAAAGAGTGTTAGGCATCACTGAAGTCTTTCTGTCCGCGTGATCTGAAGACTTGTTACACTTGAGGACTGTGAATCCACCAACCGGTTAGGCGTCGCGTTCTGAGCATCCAACAGTAATTGTGGATTGCCGGTGAACGAAGTCTGTGAAGGTTTGGAAGTCTACCTTAAAGACTTACCAGAGTGATTGGGCGGGGACTGTGTGTCCTTAGCTCAAGGGGAATAAGGTGAAGACACGGTCTTCTGAGTTCAATCTCAGCCTCCCTAACCAGACGTACATTTGTCATAGCAACTGGAACTGGTCGAACAAATCCTTGTCTTCACAACACACAGGTTCTATCTCTTACTCTCCTTACTTATAGTTTGTCTTTGTGAAGTCATTGACTGATTGCTCTACCTGTTTGACTTCACTGTGTGACTACTTGTTCTGATTGGCTTCACACTATTTTCCATCCTGATCCTACTACATAGCTACTATTAGTCATCATGCTTTAGCTTCATACTTGTTTGACTATGGCTTGTCTAGTATAGTTCATCTTCCGCTGCATGTTTATAGGTCCAGTTTTCATGTTTGTCTTCGAAACTTTCATGTTTTGAAGACTTTCGTAAAAGTCGCCTATTCACCCCCCTCTAGTCGATAACTAGCACTTTCAATTGGTATCAGAGAAAGGTACTCCCTTGTTCTGTGTGATTCAGTTTAACCACCTGGAGTTTTAGCTATGTCGACTGCAGGGATAATCAAAGTCTCCGCTGCGTGCCCTGTCTTCGATGGCACTGAATATCCCTACTGGAAGAATAAGATGTGTATGCGTCTTGAAGCCATTGATGTTGATCTGTGGTATGTCGTCAAGAACGGCATTCCCAAGACTGGTGAAGGTGTCACTCCTACGGATGTCAAGAAGTTCACTCAACTCGATTCTACTGCGAAGAACATCATCTGTGGTCATCTGACCAAAGGGCAGTATAGCCGTGTGAGTGCTCTGGAAACGTCGAAGCTAGTCTGGGACTGGCTCTCCAAGGTCAATGAAGGCGTTTCAACTCAAAGAGATCAAAGAATTAGTGTCCTACGCAACCTCTTCAACCACTTCAAGAGAAATGACAATGAAAATGTCCAGCTCACGTTTGATCGTCTCACCGACATCACAAATGGGCTTCAGGCTCTCGGCGCCACTGAGATCACCAAGCATGAAATCGTCAAGACGCTTATGAGATCTCTTGACAGCTCATTTGACACTCTAGCTCTTATGATTCAAGAACGCCCTGACTTCAAGACACTCGATCCATCTGACATACTTGAGAGGCTTAACACAAATGAGTTCCAGCTATCTGAGAAAACAGATATCTATGGTCCCAACTATGGCTGAACTCGCGCTTTGAAGGCAAAGGTTGTTTCCTTATATGAAGAAGAATCTGACTGCAGTTCTGGTGAAGCTGAAGACCTTGGAAAGGAGCTTGCTATGCTTGTGAAGAAGTTCCAGAAGTTCACTAAGAAGAAAGGCTTCAGAAAGTCTTCACAATCCAGTTCAAGAAATGATGAAGCTTCTTCCAATGACCACAAGAAGAGAACCTGTCACAAATGCAAGAAACCTGGTCACTACATCTCTGAGTGTCCACAATGGGACAATGAGAAGAAAAAGAAGAAGAGCAAGGAATATGATTCTGATGACAAGAAGAAGAAGAAATACTCAAAATCTTCTTCCAAGTCAACTTCCAAGTCTTCATCACACAAGAAAAGTTCGTCTGGCAAGGGTCGTGCTTTTGTTGGCAAGGAAATGGATTCAGAGGAGGAGTCTGCTTCTGAGGAGGCAGAAGTGGTGGAGTCTGAGGAGGAGTCTGACTCTGGCGTTGCAAGTCTGGCTTTAGCTTCAGCCTACATTGCCAAGTCCATCTTCAACGCTGAAGACAATGTATCCATCACCAACGCTGATGCCAGTGACAAGGACGACTCCGCTCCCACTTGCTGCTTCATGGAACGCGGTGCCAAGGTAAACTCACGCGATGCTTACTTTCAAACATCAAGTGAAGATGACTCTGATTGTGAATCCAAACCCAGCTACAAAACACTTGCTAAAATTGCAACTGAAAAATAGAAAGCTATGGAACATATTCAAAAACTGTTAGACAAAAGCGATGATCTGTTGGATGCTGAAATGACCCGATCTCAGTCCATAATTGAAGATATAAAATATCTTCATGTTAAGTACCAAGAGCTTGAAGGTCATCATGAATCACTCTCAACAACCCATGAAAAGCTTTCCTATGATTATCTTCAAAGGAAGCAAGATCTTGAGAAGTTGAGAGCGGCTCATGAAGATCTTCAAAAGGAAAACGAGTCACTTCACGCTCAACAGATCAGTCCCGCTCAGGAAGGATTTGAACCACCATGTTTAAAAGGTCTTGAGCGTGATAACGCTAATTCTGTTGCTGAGTGTTCTACTGCTGCTACTGTCTCAATATCTTCAACCATCGATGTGGTAACTAACTGTTGGGGAACGTAGTAATTTCAAAAAATTTCCTACGCACACGCAAGATCATGGTGATGATATAGCAACGAGAGGGGAGAGTGTTCGTCCATGTACCCTCGTAGACTGTAAGCGGAAGCATTAGCACAACGCGGTTGATGTAGTCGTACGTCTTCACGATCCGACCGATCCAAGCACCGAACGTACGGAGCCTCCGAGTTCAGCACACGTTCAGCTCGATGACGATCTCTGGTCCTCCGATCCAGCAAAGGCTCCGGAGATGAGTTCCTCAGCACGACGGCGTGGTGACGATGATGATGTTCTACCGGCGCAGGGCTTCGCCTAAACTCCGCGACGATATGACCGAGGTGGAATATGGTGGAGGGGGGCACCGCACACGGCTAAGGAACGATCCGTAGATCAACTTGTGTCTCTATGGGGTGCCCCCCGCCCCCGTATATAATGGAGCCAGGGGGGAGGAGGGCGCCGGCCAAGGAGGGCACGCCAAGGGGGGAGTCCTACTCCACCGTGAGTAGGACTCCCTCTTTCCAAGTAGGAGTAGGAGAAGGGGGGAAAGAGGAGGAAGAGGAGAAGGAAAGGGGGGGCGCCGCCCCCTTTCCCTTGTCCTATTTGGACTAGGAAGGGGAGGGGCGCGCGGCCCCCTCCTGCCTCCTTCCCTCTTCTCCCTCGAGGCCCATGTAGGCCCAATAACCCCCCGGGGGGTTCCGGTAACCTCCCGGTACTCCGGTAAAATGCCGATTTCACCCGGAACTATTCCGATGTCGAAACATAGGCTTCCAATATATCAATCTTTATGTCTCGACCATTCCAAGACTCCTCGTCATGTCCGTGATCACATCCGGGACTCTGAACAAACTTCGGTACATCAAAACTTATAAACTCATAATAAAACTGTCATCGAAACATTAAGCGTGCGGACCCTACGGGTTCGAGAACTATGTAGACATGACCTAAAACCATTCTCGGTCAATAACCAATAGCGGGACCTGGATGCCCATATTGGTTCCTACATATTCTACAAAGATCTTTATCGGTCAAACCGCATAACAACATACGTTGTTCCCTTTGTCATCGGTATGTTACTTGCCCGAGATTTGATTGTTGGTATCCAATACCTAGTTCAATCTCGTTACCGGCAAGTCTCTTTACTCGTTCTGTAATACATCATCTCATAACTAACTCATTAGTTATAATGCTTGCAAGGCTTAAGTGATGAGTATTACCGAGAGGGCCCAGAGATACCTCTCCGACAATCGGAGTGACAAAACCTACTCTCGAATTACGCCAACTCAACATGTACCTTCGGAGACACCTGTAGTACTCCTTTATAATCACCCAGTTACGTTGTGACGTTTGGTAGTACCCAAAGTGTTCCTCCGGTAAACGGGAGTTGCATAATTCTCATAGTTACAGGAACATGTATAAGTCATGAAGAAAGCAATAGCAGAATACTAAACGATCAAGTGCTAAGCTAACGGGATGGGTCATGTCAATCACATCATTCTCCTAATGATGTGATCCAATTAATCAAATGACAACACATGTCTATGGCTAGGAAACATAACCATCTTTGATTAATGAGCTAGTCAAGTAGAGGCATACTAGTGACTATATGTTTGTCTATGTATTCACACATGTATCATGTTTCCGGTTAATACAATTCTAGCATGAATAATAAACATTTATCATGATATGAGGAAATAAATAATAACTTTATTATTGCCTCTAGGGCATATTTCCTTCAGTCTCCCACTTGCACTAGAGTCAATAATCTAGATTACATAGTAATGATTCCAACACCCATGGAGTCTTGGTGCTGATCATGTTTTGCTCGTGAGAGAGGCTTAGTCAACGGGTCTGCAACATTCAGATCCGTATGTATCTTGCAAATCTCTATGTCTCCCACTTGGACTTGGTCCCGAATGGAATTGAAGCGTCTCTTGATGTGCTTGGTCCTCTTGTGAAATCTGGATTCCTTTGCCAAGGCAATTGCACCAGTATTGTCACAGAAGATCTTCATTGGTCCTGATGCACTAGGTATGACACCTAGATCGGAAATGAACTCCTTCATCCAGACTCCTTCATTTGCTGCTTCAGAAGCAGCTATGTACTCCGCTTCACATGTAGATCCTGCTACGACGCTTTCTTTAGAACTGCACCAACTTACAGCTCCACCGTTTAATATAAACACGTATCCGGTTTGCGATTTAGAATCGTCCGGATCAGTGTCAAAGCTTGCATCGACGTAACCATTTACGACTAGCTCTTTGTCACCTCCATATACGAGAAACATATCCTTAGTCCTTTTTAGGTATTTCAGGATGTTCTTGACCGCTGTCCAGTGATCCACTCCTGGATTACTTTCGTACCTTCCTGCCAAGCTTATTGCTAAGCATACGTCAGGCCTGGTACATAGCATTGCATACATGATAGAGCCTATGGGTGAAGCATAGGAACATCTTTCATTTTCTCTCTATCTTCTGCTGTGGTCGGGCATTGAGTTTGACTCAACTTCACACCTTGTAACACAGGCAAGAATCCTTTCTTTGCCTGATCCATTTTGAACTTTTTCAAAATTTTGTCAAGGTATGTGCTTTGTGAAAGTCCTATTAAGCGTCTTGATCTATCTCTATAGATCTTGATGCCCAATATATAAGCAGCTTCACCGAGGTCTTTCATTGAAAAACTTTTATTCAAGTATCCCTTTATGCTATCCAGAAATTCTATATCATTTCCAATTAATAATATGTCATCTACATATAAAACTAGAAATGCTACAGAGCTCCCACTCACTTTCTTGTAAATACAGGCTTCTCCAGAAGTCTGTATAAAACCATATGCTTTGATCACACTATCAAAGCATTTATTCCAACTCCGAGATGCTTGCACCAGTCCATAAATGGAACGCTGGAGCTTGCACACTTTGTTAGCACCTTTTGGATCAACAAAACCTTCCGGCTGCATCATATACAACTCTTCTTCTAGAAATCCATTCAAGAATGCAGTCTTGACATCCATTTGCCAAATTTCATAATCATGAAATGCAGCAATAGCTAACATGATTCGAACAGACTTAAGCATCGCTACGGGTGAGAAAGTCTCATCGTAGTCAACCCCTTGAACTTGTCGAAAACCTTTCGCAACAAGTCGAGCTTTATAGACAGTTATATTACCATCAGCGTCAGTCTTCTTCTTAAAGATCCATTTATTCTCAATGACTTGCCGATCATCGGGCAAGTCAACCAAAGTCCATACTTTGTTTTCATACATGGATCCCATCTCAGATTTCATGGCCTCTAGCCATTTTGCGGAATCTGGGCTCATCATCGCTTCCTCATAGTTCGTAGGTTCATCATGGTCAAGTAACATGACTTCCAGAATAGGATTACCGTACCACTCTGGTGCGGATCTTACTCTGGTAGACCTACGAGGTTCAGCAGAAACTTGATCTGAAGTTTCATGATCAATATCATTAGCTTCCTCACTGATTGGTGTAGTTGTCACAGGAACCGGTTCTTGTGATGAACTACTTTCCAATAAGGGAGTAGATACAATTATCTCATCAAGTTCTACTTTCCTCCCACTCACTTCTTTCGAGAGAAACTCCTTCTCTAGAAAGGACCCGAATTTAGCAACGAAAATCTTGCCCTCAGATCTGTGATAGAAGGTGTACCCAATAGTCTCCTTTGGGTATCCTATGAAGACACATTTCTCCGATTTGGGTTCGAGCTTATCTGGTTGAAGTTTCTCCACATAAGCATCGCAGCCCCAAACTTTAAGAAACGACAACTTTGGTTTCTTGCCAAACCACAGTTCATAAGGCGTTGTCTCAACGGATTTTGATGGTGCCCTATTTAACGTGAATGCGGCCGTCTCTAAAGCATAACCCCAAAACGATAGCGGTAAATCAGTAAGAGACATCATAGATCGCACCATATCAAGTAAAGTACGATTACGACGTTCAGACACACCATTTCGTTGTGGTGTTCCAGGTGGCGTGAGTTGCGAGACTATCCCGCATTGTTTCAAGTGTAGACCAAACTCGTAACTCAAATATTCTCCTCCACGATCAGATCGTAGAAAATTTATTTTCTTGTTACAATGATTTTCCACTTCACTCTGAAATTCTTTGAACTTTTCAAATGTTTCAGACTTGTGTTTCATTAAGTAGATATACCTTTTCTGCTTAAATCATCTGTGAAGGTGAGAAAATAACGATATCCGCCACGAGCCTCGACATTCATTGGACCACATACATCTGTATGTATGATTTCCAACAAATCTGTTGCTCTCTCCATAGTACCGGAGAATGGCGTTTTCGTCATCTTGCCCATAAGGCACGGTTCGCAAGTACCAATTGATTCATAATCAAGTGATTCCAAAAGCCCATCAGTATGGAGTTTCTTCATGCGCTTTACACCGATATGACCCAAACGGCAGTGCCACAAATAAGTTGCACTGTCATTATCAACTCTGCATCTTTTGGTTTCAACACTATGAATATGTGTATCACTACTATCGAGATTCAATAAAAATAGACCACTCTTCAAGGGTGCATGACCATAAAAGATATTACTCATATAAATAGAACAACCATTATTCTCTGATTTAAATGAATAACCGTCTCGCATTAAACAAGATCCAGATATAATGTTCATGCTCAATGCTGGCACCAAATAACAATTATTTAGGTCTAATACTAATCCCGATGGTAGATGTAGAGGTAGCGTGCCGACCGCGATCACATCGACTTTGGAACCATTTCCCACGTGCATCGTCACCTCGTCCTTAGCTAATCTTCGCTTAATCCGTAGTCCCTGTTTCGAGTTGCAAATATTAGCAACAGAACCAGTATCAAATACCCAGGTGCTACTGCGAGCATTAGTAAGGTACACATCAATAACATGTATATCGCATATACCTTTGTTCACTTTGTCATCCTTCTTATCCGCCAAATACTTAGGGCAGTTCCGCTTCCAGTGTCCAGTTTGCTTGAAGTAGAAGCACTCAGTCTCAGGCTTAGGTCCAGACTTGGGTTTCTTCTCTTGAGCAGCAACTTGCTTGCCGTTCTTTTTGAAGTTCCCCTTCTTCTTCCCTTTGCCCTTCTTCTTGAAACTGGTGGTTTTGTTAACCATCGACACTTGATGCTCCTTCTTGATTTCTACCTCCGCAGCTTTCAGCAATGCGAAGAGCTCGGGAATAGTCTTGTTCATCCCTTGCATATTATAGTTCATCAGAAGCTCTTGTAGCTTGGTGGCAGTGATTGGAGAATTCTGTCAATGACACTATCATCAAGAAGATTAACTCCCAGTTGAATCAAGTGATTATTATACCCAGACATTTTGAGTATGTGTTCACTGACAGAACTATTCTCCTCCATCTTGCAGCTATAGAACTTATTGGAGACTTCATATTTCTCAATCCGGGCATTTGCTTGAAATATTAACTTCAACTCCTGGAACATCTCATATGCTCCATGACGTTCAAAACGTCGTTGAAGACCCGGTTCTAAGCCGTAAAGCATGGCACACTGAACTATAGAGTAGTCATCAGCTTTGCTCTGCCAGACATTCTTAACATCGTCAGTTGCATCAGCAGCAGGCCTGGCACCCAGCCGTGCTTCCAGGACGTAACTTTTCTGTGCAGCAATGAGGATAATCCTCAGGTTACGGACCCAGTCCGTGTAATTGCTACCATCATCTTTCAACTTTGCTTTCTCAAGGAACACATTAAAATTCAACGGAACAACAGCACGAGCCATCTATCTACAAACAAACATAGACAAGCAAGATACTATCAGGTACTAAGTTCATGATAAATTTAAGTTCAATTAATCATATTACTTAAGAACTCCCACTTAGACAGACATCTCTCTAGTCATCTAAGTGATCACGTGATCCAAATCAACTAAACCATGTCCGATCATCACGTGAGATGGAGTAGTTTCAATGGTGAACATCGCTATGTTGATCATATCTACTATATGATTCACGCTCGACCTTTCGGTCTCCGTGTTCCGAGGCCATATCTGTATATGCTAGGCTCATCAAGTATAACCTGAGTATTCCGCGTGTGCAACTGTTTTGCACCCGTTGTATTTGAACGTAGAGCCTATCACACCCGATCATCACGTGGTGTCTCAGCACGAAGAACTTTCACAACGGTGCATACTCAGGGAGAACACTTCTTGATAATTAGTGAGAGATCATCTTAAAATGCTACCGTCAATCAAAGCAAGATAAGATGCATAAAGGATAAACATCACATGCAATCAATATAAGTGATATGATATGGCCATCATCATCTTGTGCTTGTGATCTCCATCTTCGAAGCACCGTCATGATCACCATCGTCACCGGCGCGACACCTTGATATCCATCGTAGCATCGTTGTTGTTACGCCATCTATTGCTTCTACGACTATCGCTACCGCTTAGTGATAAAGTAAAGCAATTACAGGGCGTTTGCATTTCATACAATAAAGCGACAACCATATGGCTCCTGCCAGTTGCCGATAACTTCGGTTACAAAACATGATCATCTCATACAATAAAATATAGCATCACGTCTTGACCATATCACATCACGACATGCCCTGCAAAAACAAGTTAGACGTCGTCTACTTTGTTGTTGCAAATTTTATGTGGCTGCTACGGGCTTAACAAGAACCGTTCTTACCTACGCATCAAAAACCACAACGATAGTTCGTCAAGTTGGTGCTGTTTTAACCTTCGCAAGGACCGGGCGCAGCCACACTCGATTCAGCTAAAGTGAGAGAGACAGACACCCGCTAGCCACCTTTAAGCACAAGCGCTCGTAACGGTGAAACCAGTCTCGCGTAAGCGCACGCGTAATGTCGGTCCGGGCCGCTTCATCTCACAATACCGCCGAACCAAAGTATGACATGCTGGTAAGCAGTATGACTTGTATCGCCCACAACTCACTTGTGTCCTACTCGTGCATATAACATCAACGCATAAAACCTGGCGCTGATACCACTGTTGGGGAACGTACTAATTTCAAAAAAATTCCTACGCACACGCAAGATCATGGTGATGATATAGCAATGAGAGGGGAGAGTGTTCGTCCACGTACCCTCGTAGACCGTAAGAGGAAGCGTTAGCACAACGCGGTTGATGTAGTCGTACGTCTTCACGATCCGACCGATCCAAGCATCGAACGTACGGAGCCTCCGAGTTCAGCACACGTTCAGCTCGATGACGATCTCCGGTCCTCCGATCCAGCAAAGGCTCCGGAGATGAGTTCCGTCAGCACGACGGCGTGGTGACGATGATGATGTTCTACCGGCGCAGGGCTTCGCCTAAACTCCGCGATGATATGACCGAGGTGGAATATGGTGGAGGGGGGCACCGCACACGGCTAAGGAACGATCCGTAGATCAACTTGTGTCTCTATGGGGTGTCCCCCGCCCCCGTATATAAAGGAGCCAGGGGGGGAGGGCGCCGGCCAAGGAGGGCGCGCCAAGGGGGGAGTCCTACTCCTACCGGGAGTAGGACTCCCTCTTTCCAAGTAGGAGTAGGAGAAGGGGGGAAAGAGGAGGAAGAGGAGAAGGAAAGGGGGGGCGCCGCCCACTTTCCCTTGTCCTATTCGGACTAGGAAGGGGAGGGGCGTGCGGCCCCCTCCTGCCTCCTTCCCTCTTCTCCCTCGAGGCCCATGTAGGCCCAATAACCCCCTGGGGGGTTCCGGTAACCTCCCGGTACTCCGGTAAAATGCCGATTTCACCCGGAACTATTCCGATGTCCAAACATAGGCTTCCCATATATCAATCTTTATGTCTCGACCATTCCGAGACTCCTCGTCGTGTCCGTGATCACATCCGGGACTCCGAACAAACTTCGGTACATCAAAACTTATAAATTCATAATAAAACTGTCATCGAAACGTTAAGCGTGCGGACCCTACGGGTCCGAGAACTATGTAGACATGACCTAAAACCATTCTCGGTCAATAACCAATAGCGGGACCTGGATGCCCATATTGGTTCCTACATATTCTACGAAGATCTTTATCGGTCAAACCGCATAACAACATACGTTGTTCCCTTTGTCATCGGTATGTTACCTGCCCGAGATTTGATCGTTGGTATCCAATACCTAGTTCAATCTCGTTACCGGCAAGTCTCTTTACTCGTTCTGTAATACATCATCTCATAACTAACTCATTAGTTATAATGCTTGCAAGGCTTAAGTGATGAGTATTACCGAGAAGGCCCAGAGATACCTCTCCGACAATCGGAGTGACAAAACCTAATCTCGAAATACGCCAACTCAACATGTACCTTCGGAGACACCTGTAGTACTCCTTTATAATCACCCAGTTACGTTGTGACGTTTGGTAGTACCCAAAGTGTTCCTCCGGTAAACGAGAGTTGCATAATTCTCATAGTTACAGGAACATGTATAAGTCATGAAGAAAGCAATAGCAGAATACTAAACGATCAAGTGCTAAGCTAACGGGATGGGTCATGTCAATCACATCATTCTCCTAATGATGTGATCCCATTAATCAAATGACAACACCTGTCTATGGCTAGGAAACATAACCATCTTTGATTAATGAGCTAGTCAATTAGAGGCATACTAGTGACTATATGTTTGTCTATGTATTCACACATGTATCATGTTTCCGGTTAATACAATTCTAGCATGAATAATAAACATTTATCATGATATGAGGAAATAAATAATAACTTTATTATTGCCTCTAGGGCATATTTCCTTCACTAACCCCTCTGCGGAGGATGCCACTGTTGTTGCTAATGAAATTGCTAGATTGAAGACATTGCTTGAAACAGGAATGTACAAAAGCCTCAAGGGGCATCAGACACTGTGTGATGTCCTCAAAAAGCAGATCTTGAACCGAAACCCTAGGAAAGAGGGTGTTGGGTTCGAGAGGAAAATGAATGTTGATGGTTCTTACTAGAAGCCTAAGCAGTACCCCAAAACAACATGGGTTGCTGCAAAGGAACCTTCAATGGATCCATCCACCTTATCTGGATTTACTTGTGCTAACCCAATTGCTATTGATGAATCCTTTGATGCAAACTATAAACTGTTTAAGAATTAGAATGGTGAAGTGTTTGCCAGGTATATTGGTACTAACTGCAGGAATGGTCCACCTATGAAGAAGATCTGGGTGCCTAAACAGTGTATTGAGAACCTTCCTATGAATGTCATCATGACACCATCAAGGAAGAAGACAAACCCCAGACCTATGGCTTCATATGGCCCAAAGGCTTCATACAGATACATGACTCACCCGAGTCACCCTAACGCCAATGTTTTGCAGGGAAACCATACTCAAACTTATGAATATGACTGTGTGTCTTCAAATCGCTATGTTCATAGAACTAAGAACTTTTCTGCTTATTCATATGAGTATCGTTCTTCTCCTGCAAGGCTATTTGCTAGGGCTCCAAAGCCGGAGTTCTCAGATGCTGCACTTAGACTCATTACTTCTGAGCCACCCCTGAAGATGCGGGTGGTTAAGAAGAATTAACTTTCTTTTGCAGGGAAAAGTCTCCAGCCGGAAACCAAAGGCGTCTGATGCTATTGCTGGGGATCTAAAACACATTTTGGGACGCAAGATAAAATGCCCAAATGGTCTTACTATGTATTTCGTTCCTGAACCGCTTGCCAGTCATACTATCAGTCCTAACCTTGATCTGAGCTTTAATAATCCTCTTGTGCGTCAAATGTTTATGCTTCACAATGCTCTTTGTGAAGCCTATCCTCCTAACTGCACTGTAGGGTACGACACCTCGTGCTTCAGAATGGATTATGGACAGCGGATGCACTAACCACATGACTGGTGATCGAAGTCTTCTCATGGACTCAACCTTATGTCCATGTGATAAAAGTCACATCACATTCGCTGACACTGGTAAAAGCAAGGTATTGGGCCTAGGTAGAGTTGCAATCTCAAGGGATCGGCACATGGACAAAGTGATGCTTGTTGAATCCCTTGGTTTCAACTTAATGTCTATCTCAATGCTTTGTGCCTTAAACATGATTGTGCTATTTGGAAAATAGCATTGCCTTGTAATAATGGAATCTGACAAGTCTCTAGTCTTCGAAGGGTACAGGAAAGATGATATGTACATGGTAGACTTCTCAGCAGGACCACAGATGGCCGTATGTCTTCTAGCAAAGTCTTCAGAGTGCTGGCTCTGGCATCGGAGGCTAGGGCATGCTGGCACGAGGAACCTACACACTCTCACCAAGAAGAAGCATGTCATAGGCATCGAAGGCGTCAAGTTCAAGAAAGATCATCTATGTGGTGCTTGTGAAGCTGGGAAGATGACAAGGGCCAAGCATCCCTCGAAGACAATCGTGACTACATCTCGACCTTTTGAGTTGCTCCACATGGACTTGTTTGGTCCCACTCACTACTCTACTCTCACTGCAACTGCTTGTCTCTATGGTTTCGTTATTGTTGATGATTATTCAAGATACACTTGGGTGCACATAATTCTCTTCAAGACTGAAGTGCAGGATGTCTTCAAACGCTTCGCCAACCGCGCCATGAAAAACTATGGCGTCAAGATCAAGCACATTAGGAGTGACAATGGCACAGAATTCAAGAACACATGCCTCGGCCTTTATCTTGACACCTTAGGCATCACTCATGAGTTTTCTGCTCCTTACACACCTCAGCAGAATGGCATGATGGAGCGCAAGAACAGAACCCTTATTGAGATGGCTCGGACGATGCTTGACGAATACAAGACTCCAAGAAAATTCTGGCCTAAAGCCATTGATACTGCCTGCCATGTCATCAACCGCGTTTATCTTCACAAGCTTCTGAAGAAAAGATCCTATGAGATTCTAACTGGTAAGAAGCCAAACAAAAGATACTTCAGAGTATTTGGTGCTAGGTGCTGGATCAAGGATCCACATCACACTTCAAAATTTGCACCGAAAGCACATGAGGGTTTTATGCTTGGTTATGGAAAGGACTCGCACTCCTACAGAGTCTTTAACCTCTTTCACTATAAAGTGGTTGAAACTGTGGATGTGCGGTTCGACGAAACTAACGGCTCGCAAAGAGAGCACCTGCCAAATGTGCTAGATGGAGTACCTGCCAGTGAATCAATCAAGCTAATGGGAACAGGAGAGATCATAACATCAGAGGCCCAGCCTGAAGAGGAAATTATCATTTCTGCACCTGATCAGCCTGAAGACAATCCTCCAAATGATGACAATGATCAGCAGGAGCAAAATCTTCGTCCAGTTCATCCTCGTGTTGCAAATGAAGTACAAATTGAGAAGATAATTGATAGCATCAATGCACCTGGTCCACTCACTCGTTCAAGAGCAACACAGCTAGCAAATTTCTATGGGCACTTTGCATTTGTCTCAATCTCTGAACCCAAGAAAGTTGCTAAAGCCTTCATGGAACCTGAATGGATTCAAGCTATGCAAGACGAGCTTCAACAGTTTGAGCTGAACAATGTGTGGCAACTAGTCAAGCGTCCTGATCCTCGCAAGCACAACATAATAGGCACAAAATGGATATATCGCAACAAACAAGACGAGCATGGTCAAGTTGTCAGAAACAAAGCACGGCTCGTTGCTCAAGGATACACATAAGTTGAAGGAATTGACTTCGATGAAACATTTTCTCTAGTGGCTAGGCTTGAAGCCATTCGCATACTGCTAGCTTACGCAAATCATCATAACATCCTTCTGTATCAAATGGATGTGAAGAGTGCCTTTCTCGATGGAAAGATTGAAGAAGAAGTGTATGTAGCACAATCGCCTGGCTTAGAAGACTCGAAACATCCCGATATGGTATACAAGCTCAATAAGGCACTGTATGGCCTCAAACAAGCTCCTCGTGCTTGGTATGACACACTCAAAGACTTCCTGAAGAGCTAAGGCTTCAAACCTGGTTCTCTAGATCCCACTCTCTTCACGAAGACATATGATGGTGAACTGTTTGTGTGCCAAATCTATGTGGATGACATTATCTTCGGCTGCACCAACAAGAAATATAGTGATGAATTTGGTCACATGATGCAAGAACAATCAAATGCCCATGATGGGAGAGCTGAAGTTCTTTCTCGGTCTTCAAATCCATCAGCAACGCAATGGCATCTTCATATCTCAAGAAAAATATCTCAAAGATTGCCTGAAGAAGTGTGGAATGCAAGACTGCAAAGGATACACGACGCCAATGCCAACCAAAAGTCATCTAAGTCCCGACGCTAATGGTAAAGATTTCAATCAAAAGGTATACCGCTCCATGATTGGCTCCTTACGTTATTTATGTGCATCTAGGCCAGATATCATGCTTAGTGTTTGCATGTGTGCCCGATTCCAAGCGGCACCAAAGGAGTCGCATCACTTAGCTGTGAAGCGAATTCTTTGATATTTGGCTTACACCCCAACACTAGGATTATGGTATCCAAAGGGCTCAGAGTTTGATCTGGTTGGATTTTCGGATGCTGATTATGCTGGTGACAAGGTGGATCGCAAGTCTACATCAGGCACATGTCACTTTCTGGGTCGATCTCTTGTCTGTTGGTCTTCAAAGAAGCAGAACTGTGTATCACTCTCAACTGCTGAATCTGAATACATTGCTGCTGGATGTTGATGCGCTCAGCTTTTGTGGATGAAGCAAACTCTTAAGGACTATGGCATCCATCTGAAGCATGTGCCACTCTACTGCGATAATGAAAGCGCTATTAAGATTGCTAATAGTCCAGTTCAACACTCGAAGACAAAGCACATTGAAATTCGTCATCACTTCCTCAGAGATCATGTTATGAAAGAAGATATTGATATCATTCACGTCAAGACAGAAGAATAGTTGGCTGATATCTTCACTAAGCCCTTGGATGAGAAAAGGTTTTGCAAGTTGCGGTGTGAGCTAAATATCTTGGAATCCTAGAATTTCTTGTGATTAGACACACATCCTAACACTTATGCATTTTGATGACTTAGATGTGCAACACATGAAGTAATATATATCTTCAATCAATGAAGACATACACTCTAAGTGTGAATACATTAATGTGGAAATTGACTTCAGAGCGCCACGATAATTGTGCGCCGTGTCTGGGTCTAATACTTCCTATACGGTGGGTAACGCCACCACCAAACTCTTATGAAGTGTTTCCTCATGGCGCCAAATTTGCAAAGTCTTCACAATTGATTTATCTTCAACATTAATTTGACTTCATGATTATTTATTTGGCTTTACTCTGTCATATATATATATATATATAGCAAAAGAGCCCGTGCGTTGCAACGGGAGAAAAACACAACACATATTTTTAACCAAAAAACCATCACTCAACACCACAATAGGTCCATCTCCTTTATTTTAGCGACGCATCATATTTGTGTTGCCGCTTATCCTTCTTCTCACCCTCGCCGGCGATGGCCTTAGTGTTCACACAAACCAAAACATGTTTGAATGTGGTTAATTCTAAGACGTTTCTCTCTCTCTCCTCCCTCCCCCCCTCTCTCGCTTTCTCTCATTCTCGCGATGAGAAATCTGTTGTTTCCCCTGCGATGTATTCAGAGGTATGCAAAAGAGCTCGTGCGTTGCATCACTCTTAACCCAACAACCATCACTCAATAGGTCCATCTCCTTTATATTTGCGAGGCATCATATTTGTGTTGCCGCTTATCCTCCTTCTCACCCTCGCCGGTGATGGCCTCGGTGTTCACACAAAACAACAAAAAACATGTTTGAATATGGTTAATCCTAAGGCGTCTCTCTCTCCCTCTCTCCTTCCTCGCCTCTCTCTCTCTCTCATTCTCGCGATGAGAAATCTATTGTTTTCCCCTGCGACATTTTTCAGAGATATGCATGTGCAGTTATTGATGTTTTCTTTTGCCTATATGGTTATAGCGGGGTGTTTATTTGTAATCCGGATCACCGCCGGTACGAAAGAAAAACGGATCTTGCGCTAGAAATTATAAGTTTGCTTTCAAAACAATATTTTAAAAATATTTAACAGGTAAAATTAACATCATATTTAGATTTCACACATTTTTCTAATAAAATTTCATATATAATATGTTAAAATCGAAGTTACGATTTAAAAGATATGGATAATTTAGAAAATCATTTGTTTAATTTAAATATAATCCAAAATAATATTAAAATACTTAATAGGTAAAAATAATCTCATATTCATATTCTACATATTTTTCTAATCAAATTTCATATATAACATGTTCAAATCGGAGTTACGGTTTAAATGATATGGATGATTTAAAGAAGTATTTGTTTGACTTAAATATGATCCGCGGATGAATTTCCTAAAACGTCAGGGGGGGGGGGTTGAAAAATGTAAAATAACGGTTCGGGTGTGACTTAAATCCGGACGGCGGATTGATTTCAAGAAAATACAGGGACTTTTGTGTAAAATACGAAAAACGATTCGTTTTGACTTAAAACAGGACTGCGAGTTGACTTCTCTGAAATAGAGGGACTTTTCTGAAAAATCCCATGACGGACAAAAGAAACCCAATTTGCTTTATTATTACTTGCAAAAGAGCCCGTGTGTTGCAACGGGAGAAAAAACATAACACACACTCTTAACCCAACAACCATCTCTCAATAGGTCCATCTCCTTTATATCTGTGAGGCATCATATTTGTGTCGCCGCTTATCCTCCTTCTCACCCTCGCCAGAGATGGCCTCGGTGTTCACACAAAACAACAAAAAATGTGTTTGAATATGGTTAATCCTAAGGCGTCTCTCTCTCCCTCTCTCCCCCCTAACCCCCTCTCTCTCTCTCTCTCTCTCTCGCTCTCTCTCATTCTCGCGATGAGAAATCTGTTGTTTTCCCCTGCGACATTTTTCAGAGGTATGCATGTGTAGTTATTGATGTTTTCTTTTGCCTATATGGTTATAGTGGGGTGTTTATTTGTAATCCGGATCGCCGCCGGTACGAAAGAAAAACGGATCTTGCGCTAGAAATTATAAGTTTTCTTTCAAAACAATATTTTAAAAATATTTAACAGGTAAATTAACATCATATTTAGATTCCACACATTTTTCTAATAAAATTTCATATATAATATGTTAAAATCAAAGTTACGGTTTAAAAGAAACCGATAATTTAGAAAATCATTTGTTTGAAAATACTTAATAGGTAAAAATTATCTCATATTCATATTCCACATATTTTTCTAATCAAATTTCATATATAACATGTTGAAATCGGAGTTACGATTTAAAAGATATGGATGATTTAAAAAAGTATTTGTTTGACTTAAATATGATCCGCGGAAGAATTACCTAAAACGTCAGGGGGGGTTTCAAAAAACGTAAAATAACGGTTCGGGTGTGACTTAAATCCGGACGGCGGGTTGATTTCAAGAAAACACAGGGACTTTTGTGTAAAATACGAAAAAACGATTCGTTTTGACTTAAAACAGGACCGCGGGTTGAATTCTCTGAAATAGAGGGACTTTTCCGAAAAATGCCATGACAGACGAAAGAAACCAAATTTACTTTATTATTAGGTATATATATATATATATATATATATATATATATATATATATATATATAGAGAGAGAGAGAGAGAGAGAGAGAGAGTATTCTGTCCTCTACAGCATTCACTTATGGCTATGTCTTCTTGTTTGAATCTTTTAAACTAAGTGAATGTGATAGGACCCTAACCTCTCTATGCTTTCTACCTCAAGCTCTATCTATCCAAATCATATGCATTCTGTTGAAACTGTCGAATGTCTTCTCTGCGTCCTTGTCAGCAGAAGATACAGAGACAAACATTTATATCTAGTTTTAATGACATATCCTTTTGCCTGAAACCCGGAGAATTCGGAACGACCACCCCGACAATCCAGGCACGCGTGGGAATGTGGAACAACTCTCAATGAGTTGCATGTTAGCCATGTGTCCTTCAGATGTGAACCGCCAGGGGCACCTGCGTAATTGTGCTGTGTTGTCTCTGTCCTTATAAATACCTGTCTCGCCTCGGTCAAAAATCTTTCTTCCTCTTTCGCCATCTTTCGCAAACCCTAGCGACTCCGCTAGCTCTCGACGACGCCGACGACGGAGCGCTTAGCTACCGCGACTTCCTCGACGCCGTCCTCACGCCGGTCGCGGACCTCGTCTTCTCCACCATCGCCGTAGGTGTCTTCCGTCGCCAAGTTAGGGCACGGGAGATCGAACTGCTCGGCATCCATCTTCTCTTCGTCTAGCAGTTCTCCGTGTGGTAATAAAAGTTTACTTTTTACCGTCTTTTTGATCTGATAGATTCATCCTTTCCTACCAAAAGTGGTTTCTAGATCTCCAAACATGAATATATCTCTTTCTGCATCTCATATTCTGCCTAGTATATTCACTTATGCTTCTTCACAAGTTAGATTCCTCACTTGTACTTATTCTTGGATTTGTACAACTCTGGAACCAACTCTCATCATATAAGTGAATGTCTTCGCGTTATGAGGTCAATGTCTTCAAACTGATTTATCTTCAAAATCTTCTGAGAATGCATATGACCTCTTCCCCTTCCCTCGCACCTTTAATGCTGTCACATGTACATGTCCGTGGGAGAATCCCTTGGTTCTCATAGTCTGCATTCGTTTGCAGAATTCTTGCAGAGTCACATCAACTCACCTGAAGCGAGTTCCTGTCAGTCCAGCCGTTTGAAGCCATTGCACGTACTGAAGCCCTTCAGTTTACACTTCATGGCAACTAAAAAGTCAGCAAGAAAGGGAGGCAGACAGTGTCGTGGTAACACTTCCAAGGACTTACCTCCAGATTTGCACGAGATGTACAAAACTGATCCAGAAGAAACCTATGTTGAACGCAAGAATCGAATCCAATGGATTCGAAGATATTGGGCAGAAGAATGGTTTAAATATCGCTTCATCACTCAAGAATATGCTGAGAAGAATGCCATCAAGGCACCCTGGGGAGATATTTTGTACAAAAATCTTCCACCCAGGACTCAGGCTGAAGCTATTGAGCAAGGCTTCTATCCTTGCATGGTGCACGGACCAGAGCCTGAAAATGCTGACCCTTCTTCACTGCTCTGGTGTCGTGAAGACAATCTGTTCAAGCGCAACTACCAGTTCGCCAAAGACTCAGCTGCAAAGAACAAGAAGGATTTAGGGCTTGACTCCAACCCTGGTCCTTCCTCACCTCGGGACAATGGCACCCGTGAAGCCAATGAGAACAGGATTGGCCCCTTCTACAATCTTGCTGGCCTCATCACTCACATCACTGTTCAAGGTGCCAGAGTGGATCATTCTGATGATGATGCTGACACCGATGAAGCTCTAGCTCCTGCTCCAAAGCCGCAGAAGCAAAAGAAGACTAAAGCTTCAAAATCATCTGCTGCTCCAAAAGCTTCGAGAGTGAAGCCATTGGCAACTGCCCCTTCTGCTCCCAGTCATAACTCTGAAGATCTCTCTCGCATCTCCATGAGGCGTGAGAAGACACAGAAGACACTAGTTCAGCAACTGATTCATGCACTGACCACTACTAGGGAAAAGCCTAGCAGCAGCGCGGGTTTTCGGCCTCTCAGTAGCGCGGGGACCGGCGCTACTAATAAGGCGCTACAGCTAACATATAGCAGTAGCGCCTGTTGTCCCACGCTATTGCTATACATGAATAGTTGTAGCGCTCTTTACAAAAAGGGCGCTGCTGATATTATCTGCAGCGCTGTTTACTGGGAAGCGCTACTGGTAACGCAACGCTACTCCTAAATTTCCCCCCCTCGCTACTACTAGTTTTATTAGTTTTTGTCCCTGCATATTTGTTTTTGTATTTGTTTTGTATTTGAATAGGCTTTATACAATAATCTTTAGAATATCATACACATACAAATGTAATCATAGCATATACATACAATTAGTCTCATCAAATCATGTCATCATCATAATCATCATCCAACACAAAGTGGTCTCTCGTCATCATCTCGAAAATAGCGATACAAGTCTCGATTACTTGCAAATACACCGACATCCATCTAAACAATGGTATACGCGAGAAGAGCTGTCACTTTGAGTACATGAGTTCGTATCCCTCTCTCGCATTAGCGTGAACCTAAACTAACTACTGCCTGTCGCTCGGAAACCAGTACACCTGGGCCTGACACTCCGGCCACTTGTCGTATATATACTCCTGGCGTAGCACTTATTCACCATCGATGATCTATGCACCTGCATCGTCACATGAGTCGATGATATGCAACATATATAGTTGAGCAACAGAAAGAGACAGACTTGCCAAAAATAGAAACAACATATCATAAGCATAAATAACAAAGTTCATCACACCCCAAAATGCCCTAACTAGAGTGATTTTCGCTAGTCGAGGAGGAGGACAGTTTGATTACATCACAAATAAAGTTTCACCGTGCATAACTCAAAGTTTTGTCATACAGAAAGTATGGACTAAACGGACACATTGTCATATATCGACAATCACTCCAACATGTCGTTCCATCCATCCATGTCAGGGAGATAGTCCCCGAGCCTAGTGAAAGGCTTCAGGTCGAGACGCTGAGCGGCTACCCATGTTCGGACGTCTTCCCGCGACATTTGTCCTTCTTCATAGAACAACCCTGTTTTTCCGACGACCTCCTTCATGATGATTTGGGCAAGTTCGCGCTGTATGTGATAGAACTCGGCTCGAACTCGATGATCCTCGATATCTCCTACGTTCTTTGCCCATTGCAGAATATGGGCATCGCCGGATGTAGGTGACATGCGAAGGTTCTGGTGATCCCGTCTGTACTCCAGCATGTGGTGTAGGACATAGAATCCATCATTAAGAGAATCGTTCGGTTGCTAGATGCAGCAGAAGTCGGTCTTATGGCCGAAGGCGAGCCTGCCGCCAATTCTCTTCTTGTCCCTAACCTCTCCACCCCTTGCTTGGTAGTAAAACATAGCACTGTCGAGAACATCCTTGATGTGGGTGTAATCCTTTTTGTGAATGTTCTTCGACGAGTCCAAGTAAAGAGCGTGGGAGAATCGGGGGTATAGGATGATGAGGACGGCGCGCCCGCCGCTGCGCAAAATAAGTACACCTCAAATTACTTAGCCTCCACCGTGCAAATGAATGACTTACACGGGATGATAAGGCACGAGAATCGCCTCCTTGTCCTTATTGGCGAGCATGAAACTGACGATGTAATCCCTCGCGTATTCACGGTGCTCTACGCAGAGTCCCAAGAAGCCCTCGTGCATGTAGTACGGGTCAGCGACACAGATATGAGATATCTGCTCAAACCCGATGATGTAGTTCATGTGCAAGGCATAAAGGCAGACAAATGTAAAATCCAGCTTCTTCACGTGAAACATGTCGAATATGTAATCGAATCGGAGGAAGAACTTATCCGCGGGGAAGCTGTCGATGTACGACATTTGCCGCGGAATATTAACCACGTAGAGTTGGTATCCTGGATCAGTCGAGGCGATGAGGCCTTTCTCTACCCGCAGCACATCGTCGTGAAGTCTCCTTAGATCGCCGAATCTGGCCCCTAGCGCTCTTGCAGGTAGGATTGGTTGACCGGGAATATGCCATTTATCCGCATCGGGGATATCTATACGGTCCTGAAGCCGAGGCTGCTGAGGCGGCTGGATCATAGAATCAACTTTTTTGCCTTTCCTCGCTCTCTTCCTAGACTTCTTTACTACCGGAAGGTCGTCCATAATATGTTGAGACGACAATTCAGGCACCGACATGATGCTCAAACCCTGAGGAGGCGCCAGTATAGACATACTGTTCAGCGCCACCGTCGTCCTCATCCTCATCCATGGCGACGTCATCAGCGACTAATGGAGCCTCCTCCTTACCCCGTCCACTATCACCCAGCCCGGCACCCGACGCTAATTGGGTAGGTGGGGTGTTGATGTTCATACCTTGCTGAGGCTGCGTGCTCGTGGGTGTGCTCCCGACCGCCTCCAGACGAAGCAGACTCTTTGGCCACAATAGGACCCACCCATTGGAACAATCACCAAGCCGCCGCGGTGTCTCCTCGTCATCCACCAGTAGTATTGGAGGAGGCAAATTCTCATGGCCTGGTTCGACACTGGCCACGGAAACCTTAAAGACGTTCGGGGGGATCAGCCGACTGTGGAACAATGGTTCCTTCGGCTCCATTATCGTCGCCTTCCCCACGTCCACCTTCTGGTCGCCGATGGTGTACAATATGGTGCACGGGGTTTCGTCGGCCTGCAAAGAAAAGTCTGCGACGTGAGACATCCGAAAGGCAACGAAAACGGGAGATTATACATTTATATTGAAGGGGGCCGGTGTGACAGATACCGTGAGGGCGTCGAGCTCAGCCAAAGACGAAGCACCGTCGAGCACGTCCGGTGCGGGAGCCGGTGCGGGAGCAGGTGCGGGAGCAGGTGCTCCCAAGAAGTCAGCAAGGGGAAAGTCCTCTGCATTTGCTTCTGGATTTTGCCTTGTCCAAGTGAAAACGCCCGTCACCAAGGAAGTAGACAAATCTGCAACCACCTGTTTTGCGGCAGCTACCGCTGTTGCGACTGTCTGAGATGATTTCTTCTCAACCGCAATCTCAACCTTCTTGTCGATGTTTTCTTCACTTAACCTCCGTCTTTCCTTTCTCTCCTCCGTGGTCTCACGGTAGTACTTCTTCCACGTGGTGCCATCTCCGACACCGTGCACGCGTCCATACGACGGTCGAGTATCCACCGGTTGTCGTTTCAATATGTTCAATGCCCGGTTGAATAGAGTGCCCCACTTGGGCCTCGCCAATGCCTCAGACGGCGAGTCGCTTTTGGCCGCAATCCTGTGCTGCTCTCTCTGCAAAAGGCACAAGGATCGTTTACAAATATGACTAACATGTGCAGTTGAATTGATCAGAAACTAAAATTACCAGCAGTCTCGTGAACTCCGTAATGACCGGTGTTGTCTCGTAAACCTTCTTCACTAGGTCCCAACGGTGCCGGGCCCTCAGGATGTCACGCTCCTGCGGAGCGGTGAAATCCGCCAAGGGGTCTGGGATGCCCAGACTCGCGGCTTCCGCGTCCTCCTGGGCCCATTTGGACCTCTTTCCGCCGTAACCACGGCTTCCGAGGTGGTGGCTCCCAATGTTCCTCTCTTGAAGCCCCTTCATGTACTTAGACTTTTTTTTGGCAGCTTCAGCCTCGCAAGCCCCCTTGAATATTTGAAACTGCTCTTCTATGATTGTCGGATTATCCTTTACAATCTCGGAGTAGGGTTCCTTCTTGTCGATGATCTTTGCTTTCACTCGAGTTTTCCAGGCAGCCAACGCGTCGCTAAACTTGGTCATGGCGTGTTTGTTTATCTTCTTCATTGCCGGGTCCTCGTCTAGATCTTCATAATCTTTCTCATTCTGGCCCGGGAACAAGAATATCTGGTGAAACTTCTTTAGGAGGGAGCTCCTCATATTTTCTATCTTTTGTAGTTTCTCATCGTTGATGGTGGCGGTTGTCCGTACGATGCAGCCTATTTGATTGCCGCAGCATCGACGTGCTTCCTCGGGCGCCTTTGGCTCAAAATTGCCGTCGTCCACCTCCGTGACCACCAGTCTAGTAGTCCTGAGTTTGTTAGGAAGTCGCTGCCTCTTTGCTTTCGGTTCTACACTACCGGCTCCGCTCCCCGAGGCAGCGCCGGTCTCAGTCTCAGCGCTGGTCTCAACGCCGGTCTGAGTCTCAGCGCCGGTCTCAGTCTCAGCACCGGTCTGCGTGTCGGTCTCAGTCCCTGATGCCACCGGTGGGCCCAGCAACAACATCGGTTGATCGTCGGTAAGGCTAAAAAATTCGTCTGCCGCCCGGTAGACATCGTTGCAATCACCAGAAACCTTTCCTTCATCGTTTCTAGCCATGTTTCCTATAATTAAATCTAGTCAATTAATTCTAGACCTAATAAAATGAATAATGACATAAAAAAGGCCTATTTTTTGCAGGAACGTTGACTCCTTCCTGGTGCGGCAAATCCCGGGCACTCGGTATGTCCTAGTTTGTAGCACAAGTCATGCCGAAATTCACGGAAAATTTCGGCATGACCTTTGCTAAAAGTGGACAAATCGAGAACCTGAAATTTGCCGGAACGGAAATGAATCAACATTCCGGCAAAACATATATAGGCCAGTCAGCTTCATTTAAACAACAAAGCCACTTGGGCACAATCGAACCACTTCAACGAAAAGATATAACATGACCACTTCAATGAAAAGATATAATCAACAATAAAAGTCTAGGAAGGGATCATCTTTAAAATAAAACTTGCCTAAATAACCTAGATAATTAACCTAATTAAAGTAGTTAACCTGACTAGTTCTCTGTCAAAGCCCTAACTAAATTTTTGCCTAAATAACCTAGATAATTAACCTATGCATGAGAGAGAGAGAGAGGAGGAGTGTGGGCTTACAGAGGATGGCTCCGGTGGTGGCGAGGGAGGCAGGGGCGTCTCCGGTGACGGCAAGGGAGGCAGTTGTGGCGAGGGAGGATCCGGTGGCGTCGACGGCGGCTCTGGTGGCGTTGATGAGGCTGCGCGGCTCCGTGGCGTTGGGGGCGGCTCCGGTGGCTTCGACGGCGCACGGCTCCAGTGGCTCCGGGGGCGTCGACGTCGGCAGGAGATGGCGGCGAAGTGGGGCGACGGCTAATCGGGGAGTGGCGGCGGGGTGGGTCGAGAGATTTGGGGGGCAATGGTGGCCGGGGGGAAACGGTTTTTTGGTTAAGTCAAACATAGCGGTAGCGCATTTCGCAAAACGCGCTATAGCTAACTTAGCTATAGCGCGTTTTACAAAACACGCTACTGCTACGGCTATGTAAATTTCTCCCTTTTTTATTTCCTTTTCTGTTTCTACAGCGGGGGTCTAGGAAACGCGCTGCAGCTATGTTAGCTATAGCGCCTCTTTCGAACACACGCTACAGCTATGCCTTTCTATGTTTTTTCGCTTTTTCATTTATTTTGCTTTACATTTTTTTTCTTTCTCCTTTTCTGTTTCTTTCATTTTCATTTACTTTTCTATTTGTTTATCATTTTGTTTTATTTCCATTAGCAGTAGCGCTCTTCTTGTAAAACACGCTGCTACTCATTCCCTAGCTGCAGCGCGCTTCCTCCAAGCCCGCTACCGCTATGCGTAGCCTATCGTTCCACCAATGGGAATATTAGTAGTAGCGCTTTTACGATCACATGCGCTACTGCTACAGTTGTATCTGCAGCGCGGTTTTTTCTCAACCGCTACTGCTATCTAGCACTAGCGCCCTTTTTTGGCCCGCGCTGTTGCTAAATTTCTGTGTATAAGGTTTTCCCTAGTAATGGAGACCTGCTGCCATTCTGAGGAATGAATCTGAAACCATTGACTTGTCTTCAGATGAAGAATTTGGTGAAGATGCTCTGGAGCAGCTGATCAAGAGCAAGCAAGAGGCGGAGATCTTCAACGATTTGCCCCTCTTTGATGTAACCATTCTGAAAAACTTCATTGATGAGTGGTTCGACAATCAAGATCTCAGCTTTGATGACCTTCAGCTTCCCATTGGCGTCAGCGTTGCTTTCCAAGGCGCCATTGCTCCTGAGCTTGCTCTGGCCCAGCGCATAGTTGAACTGAAGCGAAAGATAGACTACGAGAAGGAACAGTTCAAGAAGCATGTAGCCAAGCTGAATGTGGCTGATGTGCAAAAGTTCAAGGTGATGCTTAATGACCTCAAGGACTCATTTCGAAAGAAACGCGAGGAAGTCAAAGGCTCAAGAGAGCGCATGAAAGCTCTCGCGGGCAAATGTGTTCAAGCCTACAATGAAGCTGAAAAGCGCAAGGCACTTGGCCGCTCTGGCATTGACCCCTCAATGGATGCCAAGAAAAAGAAGTCATCTGAAGCCAACACTAAAGCGCCACGACAGGAAGAACCACACATTGTCTTCCCTGCTAGCATGCGCGGCTCGAAGCCCAAGGCTCCTTCAGTGGCTTCTGAATAGAAGAAAACCAAGGCAGCTGAAGCCGAAGCCAGGAAGCGGAAAACCAAGCGCACCACTGATGAAGCACCACCCCCCAAGAAGAGAAAAACCAAGAAGAGAGATCGGGCTGCTCCCACATAGCCCCTCGTTGTTGAACCCCTTGCTTTTGTTCCCCCTCCATCTGCAAACCAAGAGCGTTTGATGATTGTTCATGAGCCTTCTTCCACAGAGGCTCCTGAAGCTCAAGAAGTTCCAGTCGTCGACCCCATCGCGACTGAAGACATTGTACAAGATGATGTAGTTCTTCCTCAGATCGAGCGACCAACGGTATCATCGCCTGTTCAAACGAACAGTGAGCTTATCAGTATTGGTCGTCCTTTGACGCCAATCTCACAAGATGCATCGTGGGCTGATCGCCCCCAGCAAGCTACCCCACATCAAGACTCACCAAGTACACCCCAACCATCATCTGTGCCCGTCATCAGCCCCATGTCCAATGATGACAACTACATGGAGACATCACCATCACCAAAGGCGTCGCCCGTATTCCAACGGCTTCGCAAAGGCCTGAGGCCATCCGTCTCCATGACCACCATCACAGAAGAGGGCTCCAACTTGTCAAGTTTAGTGGCACGTCAAATGTTTCCTGAAGACAATCCTTCTGTGACGGTCCCTGTGTCTGAAGCCAATGCTACTGAAGACCCTCCGGCTGCATCAGCCGGAGCAACACAAGAAGAAGAGCGTGTTGCTACTCCCCCTACAACTCAAGAAAAAGTTCATGAAGAGAACCAGTCTATGCCAGAACCTCCAGCTACTCAAGTGGAGGGTGAAAATCCTGAGGCTACCACCAATGACATTCCTGAAGCCAATGACATTGTCATGGCCGAAGCCAATGTGGAGCCTACAATGGCCAATGCACCAGTGGCCAATGAAGCCAATGAAGCCCATGAAGCAGATGAAGTCAATGCCACACCTGACACAAATCTGCAGCCTGAAGTCAATGCCACTGCTCCTGTTCCGCCTCCAAGGCCACATACTATCGAGCAAGCATACAACTATGGCCAGCTTGTCACTGTCAGATGGCCCATTCTGATTCCTCCACCTGCTGCTGGTCCTCAATTTGATTACCATGTCGAGCACAGGCCTCAGGTTCAGAAGCCAAAGCCAAGACTGCCTAGATTTCCAGGTACTGCCACTTCGCCAGGATCTTTCAATGTCAACGGCTTCATTGCACACAACACCTTCTTCGATAGAGCAAAGAACCCTTACACCAGGCCCAAGATTTCATCTGATCGGTTCTGGAGTTATCAGCAGCGCAGCTATTATTCATGCATTCTGTACAACCAAGCCGCATATTTCCGCATATGCGCCTTGATTCTGAAGCCATAGCTGGCCTGCCCTTCTTAGAAGAAGCTCTCGATTGCTTCAAAGAGGCTGGCTTACTGCATTTTGTCACTGATAAGGAGCACTGGAATGAAGAGTTGCTGCTTCAATTCTATGCCACTCTTCATATCAAGGGCTACTACAGGGATCCTAAGACTTGGGTACTTGAGTGGATGACAGGAAATGTCCATCATGAAGCCAAAGCATTTGATGTCATTGAGCTTACTGGCCTGCCCACTCCAGGGGATCTCTATGAGCCTGGTTGTCAGCTTCACACTACAGCTTTGGAAAGCATCTTTCACCAGTCAGAACCTGACATGAGCCAGATGCTAAGCATGATGAAGCCATTGCCTCCAGATGCAGAATATCCTACGGAGTTCTTTGTTGAAGACCTTGAGTATCTGCCATGCACAATTTATCACGTCATAAGGCGAACTCTCTGGCCCATCAAAGGACATTCTCCAAAGGCTAAGCTAGAAGGTGCAATGAAGACATTGGTCTTTGATATTCTTCATGGCAAATGCTTCAATGCATAGGATTTCTTCATCCGCCAACTTGCTGCATCATGATCTGACATTTTTGGCTTGAAGTTCTATGCTCCATGGATCATGCGTCTGATCAAGCTTCACACTGCTTTCAACTATCAGCCATTTGCGTGCAACCACATTGTCTTCTTGCCAGATGTCGATATGTCGGTTGAAGCCATCTATCCAGAGCCTGACAAGGAGCCACTTTATCATCATAATGTTGATCGTCAGAGCCTCACTCAGCCCATTGAAGCTGTGCTGGCTGCCACTAGAGTCTATCCGTTGGCTGGTGCTACACGTGCACCTCAACGTGCCCAAACCGACGCCACTGACAGCACAATTGCTCAACGGCCTCGAAAGCGATCTCGTGTTCTCAATGACCGAGAGCTTCTCATTGGCCTGCATCAGAAACATGATAGGCATCATGATTGGCTCAAGCGCCAGATGCAGAGCATCATGACTGACGTGTCAGTTCCTTAGTGACCCAAGGTCATTTCGGACAAATCAGGTCGGGTTGCCTAGTGGCTATAAATAGCCCACCCCCTACACCATAAATTGGTGGCTGCTCAGAGTTAGTGCACGACTTTTGTCGTTTGAGAGAAACCCACCTCCGAAGCTTTTGAGAGAGAGAAATCCTTGTGAGGACAAAGCCCAAACACCCAGAGCCAAAGAGTATTAGGCATCACTAAAGACTTTCTGTCCACGTAATCTGAAGACTTGTTACACTTGAGGACTGTGAATCCTCCAGCCGGTTAGGCGTCGCGTTCTGAGCATCCAAGAGTAATTGTGGATTGCCGGTGAACGAAGTCTGTGAAGGTTTGGAAGTCTACCTTGAAGACCTACCAGAGTGATTGGGCGGGAACTGTGTGTCCTTAGCTCAAGGGGAATAAGGTGAAGACACAGTCTTCTGAGTTCAATCTCAGCCTCCCTAACCAGACGTATAGTTGTCACAGCAACTGGAACTGGTCGAACAAATACTTGTCTTCACAACACACTGGTTCTATCTCTTACTCTCCTTACTTACAGTTTGTCTTTGTGAAGTCATTGCCTGATTGCTCTACCTGTTTGACTTCACTGTGTGACTACTTGTTCTGATTGGCTTCATACTATCTTCCATCCTGATCCTACTACATAGTTGCTATCAGTCATCATGCTTTAGCTTCATACTTGTTTGACTATGGCTTGTCTAGTGTAGTTCATCTTCCGCTGCATGTTTATAAAGGTCCAGTTTTCATGTTTGTCTTCGAAACTTTCATGTTTTGAAGTCTTTCGTAAAAATCGCCTATCCAACCCCCCTCTAGTCGATAACTAGCACTTTCAAAAGTTATGGCTTTTTAAAATTTGTAAATCGTGAATTACATGATACAAAGCCATCTACGTCCATGCACTAAAAGTAGAAACAGCCGGACGCATGTCTGTTGGATATTTTCTGTTTAACTAGCTGGGACCATAGGAATCTTTTCTAATCGTGATAAAGAGACAAACACTTTCCATTTAATAGCCGGCCGCTGTGAAGCGCGAGCGGGCCAACGGCTGCCCGCTAGACGCGTCCATTTATCTATTTATCTATCTATCTATATCTATACCTGCTATAAAGGGGTGATTGCTTCTTACTCCCGAATTATGGTCCGTTTCTTTGTACGTCACAAGATTTTCGTCTGTAGTCGTCGTCAGCTGCGTTCAATATTTCCTCGTGTCGCTCGGCTGAGCCTTTGTGCGCTTTTATGTCTACCTGGGAGCCCACATAGGGGGTTTTGGGCTCAGAATTGAACTCACAACCACAAAGGTCATGTAAATTTTGTGCTACCAGCCAAGCTAGGTGAATATTTGGTTTCAAATCTAATGTTGTCTAATCTATTAAATAGTATCACCTCGCCTTTTTACATCCGAACCTTATAGACAGCCTAACATTCTTGCAGAATATATAGCTTTCCAATTAAAAAATAGAGTTTCATTCCGAAAGGCAATGAAAAAGCTATTGAATTAACTAAAAAGCAGATATAAGGGGAGTAAAAGTAAAAATTACGGGCCGTCTCGAAGGAAAAGAAATTGCACGCGCCGAATCCATTAAAAAGGGTAGACTTCCCCTCCAAACAATTCGCGCTAAAATTGATTATTGCTGCTATCCAATTCGGACTATCTATGGAGTATTAGGTGTAAAAATTGGGATAAACTAATCTTGTCTTCGGATTCTGTCCATTGATAGAATAAAATATGACAAGGGACTTTTAAAAGTTGAGTTCCAGCTCTAGAGAGGATTTAAAGCCAAGTTTCAATGTCGAGGGAGGGAAATAAAGAAGGAAAGGATTGGCAGTGCAAGCCTGCCTCAACATGACAGAGAATAAGGAGGCTTATTTCGAAAGAGATTGAGACAAGGATCCTAATTTGGTTCATTGTGAACAGCAAAATAAAGAAGCTAATTTGGAAATGAATGAATAATAAGGAAGATGCACGCATGTTGAGCATAATATTGGGAGAGCGCCGGACCTTGGGGATTAGAACATGCACTTGCGCATTAATCATACTAGATGATTCCCCGCGCGTTGCGGCGGGAAGATTTGCATATATTTTTTGTAAATATTTTTTACTATGGAGTATTGAATCATTGAATTCTGCAATTTACTTATCTGAAGGAAGATTTCATTATTTCAATTGTAAATTTATTTCTTTAAGGGATGAACTCGACTAATATCCACAGAAATAAATATTGCATTCACCAAAATGATACTATCATGGGTTCCAAACAAAAATTAGTTGGTTAACAGTGAAAACAATGCAACCAAATTTGATCTTTCTAGGTGAAAAGGTTTAGTTCATTCATCATCAATTTTAAATCTGGATAATGGAAGACATGACAATCGTACATTCCTGATAGATGAACATGATAACGCATCTATTTATACAATTAATTAAAGAGGCATGTCATATAAAGGAAGGAACAATGAGAGGCAAAATAATTAGTTGAACCTAGTTGGCAACCCCAGCGTGTAGACCTAAAAGCCAATGCAATCTACATCTATCGGTGGAGTTGGGTTTCAACTGAAACTGAAATTCCTCCATTAGATCTAATTAAGGCCGTGTCTTGAAAACTGGGCCAATTCAACCAAGCCCTAAGCAATGCTCCAAGTAGTATATTACATAGCATAATAGGAATATGATGATAATCTACATCAAACAAAAAGAATAGAGGTTAGAGTTGTCCTAATTATAAGGTAAACCAAAATTTCTTCTTGTGAATGAAACTACAATAAAGTAGAAAACTGAAAATATATGAGCGCTTCCTAGGCTTCAACTATAGAGCCCAAAATCTACTAATAAGAAAATATGGATGTTCAAATAATTTTACCGGTGGTGTCGATCAGAAAGTATAAGGAGCAGACCTGAGGCGCCATTCTAAAAGTAAAAGTAAAAGAACACACATAGATTCCATTGAAGATTTTATGCAAGATGTGAAACCATATAAAATATTGGTGACATATTATTAAGGAATCCTGTTGTCTGCATGACAGATGTTGGTTAAAATAGATGTTTAGAATTTATCGGTGTGTTCTCAAGGTGTGATCAGTACAGTTAATCTGTTATGCAAAAAGCAGGCCTAGAAACAAAATGATGTGATAAACCATCTTATACAAATCAGGCTACAGTAATAATAAAATAAAGAGGATAAGAAACAACCATACCTCGTTCTTACATTCCTGTTTGGGGTTTTATTATTTATTATTAAAATAAGTTCTTCTTAAATGAGAAAAGGAGCGACGGCATCTTTTGGTCTTCATCGCCAAATTCAGTTAATGCCTGATACACACATGATTAAGAACACAATGAATACTTAATTATACCCCAAAGTGGCATTGCTAATATATTACACCATTAATCATCGGCTAAAAATTGCGAAACATACTGAGAAAGAACTAAAGAATGCTATGGTGAAGTGCTGATGATAACCGGTAAAATTGAACAGATCTTCAACAGATACTTTGCCTCTAAATCTCAATAAACATGTTCAAAATTGATTTGTTGCCACTGGAATCTTAATAAGCATGTTTAAATTTGGTAGCACAGGCCCCAGATGGAGTGCATGCATATGGGGTAAACTTGGTCTTGAGTTTATACGTAGACTTCTCAGCGGCTAGAACATATTGTCCAGGAACAGCAGCATCAATCATTATTTCTGAGCGTATGCAAGAATGAACCTAGAACCAAATCAATGAATCATGATGCATTCCAAGCAAACAACTGGGCAACAAAAAAACACCAACTACTCCCTCCGTCCCTAAATATAAGTCTTTTAGACATTTCAAATGGACTACAACATACAGATGTATATAGACATATTTTAGAGTGTAGATTCACTCATTTTGCTCCGTATGTAGTTGCTTGTTAAAATCTCTAGAAAAACCTATATTGGGGAACGGAGGGAATATTTGTGTGCATGACCACGCATAACTGCCTCGTCGAATAAATAGCCAAGGTGAATAGCTTACAGACTATGTCCGCCGGCGCTAATGATGTTCCAGCCTGATGTTGGTGCCGTGGCCGGGCGAAGTTTTGGTGCTGGTGCGGCAGCAGGAAGGCGTTGCGGGCGTGCAGTTGTGTCATCCATCCAGGCGCGGCAGCAGGGCCGGGCGAAGTTGTGGCGAGGCAGCAGCGAGGCGCCGTTGTGGCCGAGTGAAGCTGAAGCGGGGCAACGTGGAGGGGTTGCAGGCGTGCGGAGGTGCCTCGGCAAGTCGGCGTCGTGGCCAGGCGAAGCTGAAGAGCGTTGCAAGATGCGGCAGCGTCGTTTAGGTGCGGCCTCAAGCTCCATCTTGCGTGGCGATGAGCTCGATTTGGGGACCAGCGGCTTGATTAAGAACAGGAAAATGAGATGTGTAGATCAAACAACCCTCTAAGATGCATCTGGCCTCTTAATTACCTCGTCTGCTAGAACATGGAAATGCACCACGGATATTATACCTGTACAGAACTACCACTTGCCGCCGCCGCTAGATGCCTACAAATGTTGCTGATCTTCACCGTCGTGCTCCCTTCTTGACCACGGACGCCTCTGGCCTACCAAACTCATCCGCTTCGATTCCTTGCAAAAATTTAGGGCGACTCATTAGCTTCAATCGTTTCGCAATTGGGATGGGAATTCTAAAGGAAAGGAAAATAAAAATATGAGACAGCTCGTGGTGCTGGTGCCTGGTGGTAGTGGACGCTGAGATTAAGAACAAACTAGATATCGAACGATATCAAGGATGCACACAGTCAAGAACAAAATAAAGAAAAAGAGAAATAGAAAAACAAAGACCCCGTCAAGGTGCTGAAACCCTCCCAACAGCAACGTCTAACCATCAAACAACACCTGGACCGCAAAAAAGTTCTCCAAAAGCGACTGTTTCACGTGTTTTTGCGCTTCCTGCTTTCAGAAAATCTAAGTTTAATTTTAGTTTCTTTTTAAGTGCAAGTTATACACATCTATGATCGGGTGTACATGCACATACATATACGCAATAGGCAATCCTCGATTCGGCTATACGTGCATGCATGCACTTTGAGTTTTGCTCACGTTACTAACTAATGTATACTTGCACTAGACACTCGGTGGTATAGTCTTACATACATGCAGGCTTACACTTTGGAAGGCCAAATCCACGTCTATACCATGCACGCGTGAGATAACTTATAGATATACGTAACTCTCTTTGAGTACCCGTATACCAGCACCCTGGCCGATGCGTATTTATACATCTCCGAATACCCGCATATATATGCAGCCAAAAAAAAGGAAAAGGGTAAGCAATACACGGGAGAAGATATTTGGTATGTATGTGGGGTTTTGTTTTTGCAGGAGTATGCGCCAAGAAAAATAATGAAGGGATAAGCAGCGAAGGTAGATGAATTAGTTGCAGTCCATATCCCGTCCAAGAAAATCGGCTACCCTGCTGCCTATATATCTCTATAGGACTGTGCTAACTTCCGGACGTACTGAATTTAGCAACAGATCCGCACACCCATTTCTCTTTCTTAATTACTAATTATACATTTAATTATTTCTTTTCCCTTGATTATTAATCTCTTTCGTGGCTAAGGAAAGGATGTACGTGTTGATTTATGTTTTCATGCATGCATGCAAACTACAAGACAAAACAGATGATGTCAGCAAAATATTCTTTTTATTTCAATATTTCAAAATGTTTTGTAGCGCAAACCGTCGATCCAATTGAAAAACTTTATTCATTTTAAATGTTCGTCGCGACGAGATCTTCGAAACTAGATCCCATGTTGATATATTCTGATGAATTTTTTTCGTGTAAAAAGTTACCAGGTCTGGGCTATGTAAGTTATCATGCCTTTAACACATAAGTTACCAACCTGTTTTCACAGAAATTGTCGAACATGAAAAATTATTTTTCAACCTTTCTTCTCACGTGCACATGCATGCATGCCCTAGATAACAAAAAAAATGTTGATGTTATCCTAGATTCTCCCAATTTTAGAACTTCAAAATGTTTTTGTACCTCAAACTGTCGCCCTAATCGAAAACTTGTTTTCACATAAATGATTTTGTCATGATGATATCTTGGACACTAGATCCAACATTGGTATGTTCTAATGACTTTTTTGGGGGGTAAAAAGTTATCACGGATGTGCTACACGAGTTATCATGCTAGTTGAGCATAAATTATCGTAGTGTTTCCACAAAAATTACCGGGGCATATAAAATGGTTTCTTCGATCTTCTGCCCACATACACATTCATGCATTGCCCAAGAGGACGCAAAATGCTAATGTAAGGGGGGATTCCACTGAATTTCAAAAAAAATTGAAAATGTTTTGTAACTCAAACAGTCGCTCCGTTACAAAAATCATTTTGACATGAGAAATTCGTTGCGACGAGATCTTCGAAACTAGATCTCACGTTGGTGTGTTTTGATAACTTTTTAGGTCAAAAAGTTACCAGGCCAGGGCTAACTAAGTCACCACCTCTATTGTGTTCATATTACCATGTTATTCTTACATGAGTTACTGAAGGGTGTTTAACAACATGCACCCCCCCTCCCCCCCGGCCGCCCTCCCGGTCAAAAGTTATCACACGTGAACTAAGTCAGTTATCAACTCAGTTGTGCTTATATTATCATGTTATTTACATATGAGTTACCGAGTCAAAGTTATCACCATGTATGTACGTAAGCTATCAAGTCTGCGGTGCATAAATTACCATGTTATTCACACAAAAATTACCGGTGACATATTTCTTCAACTTTATTTCTCCGGGTTAAAAGTTATCAACCGTGTTGCACATAAGTTATTAGTTCTATGATGCATAAATTATCGGTGATGTATTACAACAACCCTCACCCCCTCCCCCCCCCCCCCCCCTCCCCCAAGAAAAAAAAAGTTATCATAGTGTCTGTACACATGTTATCAGCTATGTGATGAGTAAATTAGCATGCTCTTCACATAGAAGTTATCACGGGTATGGTCTCAACAACCTCCCACTCCTGTCAAAGTTATCATAGTGTTTGTATGCAAGTTATTAGATGTGCTATGTGTAAATTATCATGCTTTATACATATTCACCCTATCATATTAACATTGTCCGTGGGCACCATCGGGGCGTTTTGCGGCGAGACCATCATAGCCACGCGAGGTGAATTTTGTTCGACTCTAATAGCACTACATAAATGAGTTTTTCTACAATGGTAATATAAAAACGAAAAGTCAACCATGAAAATACCCTTTCATCTGCACAAGGACTAGACATACAATAGGTGGTTGGTGGGCAAATATACTAAACCAACGACCAAGGATCAAATCCCGTGAATGACCTATATTTTTGCCGTTGTTTTAATAATCCCGTAAAAATGGTGCGGCATGCATGCTAATTAATCCAGCATTAATTATTGCGAGATTTCGGGGTGGGAGCAACAATTGGGCCAGGATCGAAGCAGTACAAATGTGGCAGGTGCAATTTTAAAGGAAACGTTAATTACTACCGATAGAATAGGAAACTGAAACCAGAAAATAAGGAAAGAGGGAAGACGAAAATCGGGAAAGTGGGAAGACGAGCGCGCGTCCGCATGATTCGGATCGAACGGCGAAGGAGTCGTTCGGATCTATTACTAAAATCCTGCCGACTGGTGGTTAGATTTCTCGATCTCTATATTAAAGAAGAATCGAACGTCATGATGGTTCGACCTCCTCCCCTTGCTATCGAAACCTCCTCCCACGCACGCACCCACGTCTTTCCACTCCCTCGTCCCTCCCACTGCTTTTTTTCAATTACCCTCCGAAAACCAGCGGCAAGTAAACAAGGAACCGACCGGTTCACTTTGACCTCTCGTAGACTCGTACATCGATCCCGCACGCAACTCGCGAATTAGCTGGAGCACCAGATAAACCGCACGTCACCCACGTCCTTCCCTGACCTGGAAGACTATCCCACGTCCCTCGCACAGCATGAAAGAAAAACAGCCCAAAAGCTCCTCGCGACGGCCCCGCGGCGTCGTCCTGATGCTGCTCCGCATCGACGATGCACCGGCGAATCACCAGCCGTCCCCTCGTGGCCTCCCCGCGCCGTCCCCGGGCAATTCCACTGCCTCCGCTAGTGAACCGTAGGAAGGAAGGAGGAGCCGGCGGCAGGGAAGGGAACGGCCACCGTGGACTACACGTCGGAAGACAAACACGGAGGACTACCGCCACATCGGGTACCACCCCGTCCGCGTCTGTTAATTGTTCAACCAGGTCACCTACGTCATGCATGCAGTCCATGCTCGGCTCGGGGCCTCTCTCTCCACCATCTGCCTCGTATGGGAGACCGCCCACTTTGTACCTGCTAACCCCTTCCCTCGAATTCTCCTATTAAGTCGTTCTATTAGTTCTATGATGATTAGTGGTGATATGTAGGAAAATAGCGACCTGGATGTAGCAGTTTTCTTGCCCAACAAATGCTTGTTCTTTTGCTTTAGAGCATAAGAAGAAAAAGGTAATTTCAATCCTATCATCGTGCATGAGATTTTCTATTTTACCACTGTTGCGGAGAGGTTCAGGTGCCTTTGTCCGGTGTTTCTGAATATATTGGTTGGATACGTGCAGAGGTATGTGCTCTTGAAGGTGGGGAAGATCCAGGACAAAGAAAATAAAGGGAGGGCCCGTCAGGCAACATGCAACATATAGATTAACCAGCCATGCTGAATCCGCTAAACACCCGAACTAACCATGGCCATGTCCCCGAGGTGCACCCTGATGCGCCTTGATGGCGCGTGGGCTTTGCCCGGTGATGCTCTTCTGCGAAGGTAAAGGGGGAGGGGGGTAGTGGTAACATGGTCTGGGCGTTGGAGGTTCTGCCCAGGCTGTTCATGGAGGAGCAGTGCATGGCTGGCATCCTCAATGGGAGCCATGTGTGCATGGTTTTTCAGTTTCTTGGTGATAACTTGCTGACAATGATGAAGTACACCGAGTCAGAGACTATCGTGGGATTCCGCTTCCAATGGTTAAGAAGATATGCTCGCATGTGCTCATTGGCCAACAATATTTCCATTATCCACACTGACCTCAAGCCTATATTGCTCGTGTCCATTATTGATCCCCTGAGGTCAGGTGTACCACTGGTTCTAGTTGCTGCAAAGATGAAAGAGTCACCTGAAACGTCACTTGAACCATCAGTGAGTAGTTGCCTCGCCAAGTTTTTCGGAGAATAGTCGGCCTCGGTGAAGCTCCTTTAATCTGATCGCCTCATGTTTCTTTGTATTTATTCCAGGGAAAATGCCAAACCAGTGAGCTACCTTCTGGATACCATGTTTTGGGTAGGTCTCCTACACATTTCATTTCGTTAGCAACAGTTCTGTGTGTCGCCTGCAGGATATTATTCACCAGTTAGCAAATGTGCTTTAGTATACCTCAGGTGTCCAAAAGACTGATTTAATTGATTATCCAATATTTATTTCATATATGGTCCTGACGTAGGCAAAAAAAGATGCATGATTCTTTTGGGGAAAAAATGACATGCATATTAGATGTTAACAAATTAGCATAGGTCATCTACATTATTTGTTGCGTCCGGCCGACGGATGTGCAAGTTCTGATTATCTCAATACTAGAATAATAATTGTTAAGTAGCAGCAACGTACGGTGTATACATTGAGCCATGCTGAAACGAGATGCTTAAATAATTGCCCATTTGATTTGCAAAACAAAAATTGTAACGCTGAAGATAGCATAATAGAAGCATCTATCAATTATTGAATCCATAGTTGTACTGTTTTTTTGGAAGAATAGGCTGAAGCTGATGTTCCAGCAAGAGACAGATAGGGGCCTTTGTGCCTAAGGTGTGGAGTTTGTCGATGGCAAAGCCACAAAGAGGACAGTTCACTGGGGCTCGTTGGCGTTAAGCCTTTCAGTCTGCATCTCTGGTTAAGGAAGGTGAAGAGGGCTGCAAAATGTGTACGCTGCATGGTCATTAGCCTGGAGAAAAGCATGCACATGGCCAATCCCTGTGACAACAATGGAGCACACGGGGTTGGCTTCACAGAAGATGTGGATGCCACATTCGTTACCATAAATGTTGGCTTATTCATGATTAAGCTCAAGTATTAGGCCTATGAAGAGGGTTAATGAACCTGCAGTCTTCTATTCTTTTTCACCCTACATGGGCTTCTACACTCCTGGTATGGTACCAACCATTCATTCTGTTGTCCTTCATTTTATAGCTTCCATATGTTTGCTTAGTTACTTGATTCTTGTTTGTGAACAATCAGTCGATCAGTAATAATGCAAGTAATATTTGTCAGTTTGTATTCCTGTATATAACTTGTGAGAGGTAATTTGTGTATGCTAGACAAAACTTAACATATGACATTGGAAAATAAAACATGTTTTTTGATATGAGATTTGACTTGATAAGGACCATCCTAAGTGGTTTCTCTTTTCAGTTCCTTTTGCTCAGAGAGCACTGGACAATAATTGTAAACCATTGTGGTTTTTCACCTGGCAGATGATTCGAATTTAGGCCCTGAAACAACCCCTAGCATGGCTCTATATTAATACTACATTGCAAATAAACCTCACTACCCTGATGCACATATGTACCAAAATGCAAAAGTCAGTAGGCTTTTCTACAGATCATATATTCTGGACTATAGTGTGGTATATTGTGTTGCTTCACAGATTTTGAAAATTGATGATTTTGATTCTGGGGTGCCATAGATTTTGGAAGTTAATATTGTTCACTGGTCGGCTACTTGTAGGACTACAACAGTTCACTACCTCGATCTTTCCAAAAAATGGCCTCCCAATTCCTCCCAAGTTCTGATTCCAACCAATATCTATTTAACTACTATTGAACATATTTCACCTTTGCGACTCTCACTGGTAGACCTGGAAGATTGGTTGCCTCAGTGACACCAATCGAGAATGAAATTGTGTCCGGTCGACACATGGACGAAGATTGCCGAGGGAGCTGAAGTCAAACTGCTCCGACAGGCAACAACACCAGCAGCACGCGCATCATCATTTGTAGAATGCCAAGGTTGCGGTGGAGGTCGATTTTTGATCCTCGCCCTACTACGTTCCTCCATTCATTGGTAAGGCCATGGTCGCGGATGGATATGACAAGTCAGCGTGGCTACAAGCATCTACCAGAGCAATGGTCAGGCAACCTCGTGTGGTCGAGCTTGAGAAGGGAGTCGGAAAATGACCGCGGTTGTCATTTAGGGCAGAGGTTCAAGTTGTGTAGGGCAGGGTGAAATTTCTCCATTATTTGAAATTTTAGGAGGTAGAAACAACTGCCATCTTGTATATATGATGTCACTTTTCTTTTGAACTGATATAAGACGGCACTTGATTCTTCGTGGTCTGATGTCTGAAGCTGTTGATGCTCCATATTGTGTTGATAGATAGATACAGAGAAATACTTTCAGAGGTGTTTGAGAGGAACTTGTAAATCCTATAGTTTCCCTTTCAAGATACTACGATGGAATTTGCTTATTTTGTTTTAGGAGTTTGCTTATTTTGTTTTAATTTTCAGTTGTATCCAGCAGGATGTAATCTTGCAATTCTCTATTTATGACGTTGAGAACTTTTTGTTAGATAAATTGTTTGTGTATCAGTGCCTGATTTTGTTGAGTGTTATTCTTGGCATATAACTAAGTATAATTTCTATTAAACAACCTTCTTGGGAACTAATAAATGGATGCACGGTACTTTCTTATATTTGATGTACATGATGTAAAGAAACCATTTAGAAGTCAATACCGTATCTCCTTTTGTTACACTTGAGATGATTGCAATAAGTAAGCATCCGGTAGATGAGTAACAATGATGCGAAGAACCTAACGATCATTGATATCAGGAACCCAACATGCTTTCCATCTTTGATTCATCATGGTCACCGCTACCTAAAAGTAGTGACGGATGTTGTCGCCAGATGTCCAACCTTTCATTATCCATGTTTTAAACCAAGGCGCTTCGTGCGCAGCCATCATGTGAAACGATTGCAACCCTGGTCACCCTTTTGTTACCAAAGTTGTATGTTGCTATTCTTTGGACTCCTACTTCATTGATCATATCAATACGACATGCTTAATGCACGGCCACGTGTATTCTTTTGATTTCGAGAGGCATGATGTCCCATGGAAAAAAGAGCCGTGATGGAGATGTGGCTGGGCTTATGAGGAGATGACACATGATGCATGGAACTAGAGAAAGATTGATAGGGAGCCAGTGACAATTTGAGACGTAAGAGGAACCAATGCCTTATCTTGTACATGATTGGGAGTTTAAGAAGTAAGCACCTGGAATGGATGATGAAAATCAAAGGAATATGGGGTGTTGCAAGAGTGAAGTAAGAAGATGTCAGACATTGATTGGGATGTGATCTTAAGCTGCATGAGCATTTGCACTTGTCGTAGAATAACAAGTCGATAGATTATTGTCTTTATAAATTGTTCTGGTCCGTGGCAACGCTGAGGGTGCAGCTGGGAGGAAAGGATAGGCATGTCGTTGACACTGAATCCGAGCAAGTGTCGATCCCAGAGGAAATCATGCATGGCACAACTGAGGTAATTGGTTCACTGAATTTGCTCTCTTCTTTTGTTTTGTATATTCTTTCGCTGTTTTCTATTGCTGGAATAGTGAATCATCACTTTCTCAACCTCCTTAGTTTCTGATTAACGCTCATGTAAGAAGCTTAAACTTGTGGTCTAAACAAACACTGGAACTAGTGCTTTGCATTTCACTTCGGAACATGGATGAGGGCACATGCATCATCATTTCACTATGCATAGTGGTTGTTGGATTTTCAGCTTTTGTTTTCAACTACTAGGCACACCTATAGCAGTGAAGATGGATTTTCGACTATTGTATTTCGAATGCCATTAACGCAGAAATGCAGTCTCAAGGATGGAAATAAACGAGTGTGTGTGTGGTGTTCTTTTTCTTAAAGAATACGTTTATATTCCCAGTTCGTTTCGCTTCAGGTTTACAACTATTTGGCCTGCTACACAATGCATGTGTTCACCAGCAAAATATCAGTTCTATTATCCAACATGAAAGATCAATTAACCAATATTGCTGTCTTAAATCTCGGTATTATTTCAGATTTTCTAAAGGACAAAATGGTTCTAGGAATATTATGTTGAATCATTGAATTTGTACAATCTCCCTTTTTTATTTCCTTTTCTGTTTCTACAGCGGGGGTCTAGGAAACGCGCTGCAGCTATGTTAGCTATAGCGCCTCTTTCGAACACACGCTACAGCTATGCCTTTCTATGTTTTTTCGCTTTTTCATTTATTTTGCTTTACATTTTTTTTCTTTCTCCTTTTCTGTTTCTTTCATTTTCATTTACTTTTCTATTTGTTTATCATTTTGTTTTATTTCCATTAGCAGTAGCGCTCTTCTTGTAAAACACGCTGCTACTCATTCCCTAGCTGCAGCGCGCTTCCTCCAAGCCCGCTACCGCTATGCGTAGCCTATCGTTCCACCAATGGGAATATTAGTAGTAGCGCTTTTACGATCACATGCGCTACTGCTACAGTTGTATCTGCAGCGCGGTTTTTTCTCAACCGCTACTGCTATCTAGCACTAGCGCCCTTTTTTGGCCCGCGCTGTTGCTAAATTTCTGTGTATAAGGTTTTCCCTAGTAATGGAGACCTGCTGCCATTCTGAGGAATGAATCTGAAACCATTGACTTGTCTTCAGATGAAGAATTTGGTGAAGATGCTCTGGAGCAGCTGATCAAGAGCAAGCAAGAGGCGGAGATCTTCAACGATTTGCCCCTCTTTGATGTAACCATTCTGAAAAACTTCATTGATGAGTGGTTCGACAATCAAGATCTCAGCTTTGATGACCTTCAGCTTCCCATTGGCGTCAGCGTTGCTTTCCAAGGCGCCATTGCTCCTGAGCTTGCTCTGGCTCAGCGCATAGTTGAACTGAAGCGAAAGATAGACTACGAGAAGGAACAGTTCAAGAAGCATGTAGCCAAGCTGAATGTGGCTGATGTGCAAAAGTTCAAGGTGATGCTTAATGACCTCAAGGACTCATTTCGAAAGAAACGCGAGGAAGTCAAAGGCTCAAGAGAGCGCATGAAAGCTCTCGCGGGCAAATGTGTTCAAGCCTACAATGAAGCTGAAAAGCGCAAGGCACTTGGCTGCTCTGGCATTGACCCCTCAATGGATGCCAAGAAAAAGAAGTCATCTGAAGCCAACACTGAAGCGCCACGACAGGAAGAACCACACATTGTCTTCCCTGCTAGCATGCGCGGCTCGAAGCCCAAGGCTCCTTCAGTGGCTTCTGAATAGAAGAAAACCAAGGCAGCTGAAGCCGAAGCCAGGAAGCGGAAAACCAAGCGCACCACTGATGAAGCACCACCCCCCAAGAAGAGAAAAACCAAGAAGAGAGATCGGGCTGCTCCCACAGAGCCCCTCGTTGTTGAACCCCTTGCTTTTGTTCCCCCTCCATCTGCAAACCAAGAGCGTTTGATGATTGTTCATGAGCCTTCTTCCACAGAGGCTCCTGAAGCTCAAGAAGTTCCAGTCGTCGACCCCATCGCGACTGAAGACATTGTACAAGATGATGTAGTTCTTCCTCAGATCGAGCGACCAACGGTATCATCGCCTGTTCAAACGAACAGTGAGCTTATCAGTATTGGTCGTCCTTTGACGCCAATCTCACAAGATGCATCGTGGGCTGATCGCCCCCAGCAAGCTACCCCACATCAAGACTCACCAAGTACACCCCAACCATCATCTGTGCCCGTCATCAGCCCCATGTCCAATGATGACAACTACATGGAGACATCACCATCACCAAAGGCGTCGCCCGTATTCCAACGGCTTCGCAAAGGCCTGAGGCCATCCGTCTCCATGACCACCATCACAGAAGAGGGCTCCAACTTGTCAAGTTTAGTGGCACGTCAAATGTTTCCTGAAGACAATCCTTCTGTGACGGTCCCTGTGTCTGAAGCCAATGCTACTGAAGACCCTCCGGCTGCATCAGCCGGAGCAACACAAGAAGAAGAGCGTGTTGCTACTCCCCCTACAACTCAAGAAAAAGTTCATGAAGAGAACCAGTCTATGCCAGAACCTCCAGCTACTCAAGTGGAGGGTGAAAATCCTGAGGCTACCACCAATGACATTCCTGAAGCCAATGACATTGTCATGGCCGAAGCCAATGTGGAGCCTACAATGGCCAATGCACCAGTGGCCAATGAAGCCAATGAAGCCCATGAAGCAGATGAAGTCAATGCCACACCTGACACAAATCTGCAGCCTGAAGTCAATGCCACTGCTCCTGTTCCGCCTCCAAGGCCACATACTATCGAGCAAGCATACAACTATGGCCAGCTTGTCACTGTCAGATGGCCCATTCTGATTCCTCCACCTGCTGCTGGTCCTCAATTTGATTACCATGTCGAGCACAGGCCTCAGGTTCAGAAGCCAAAGCCAAGACTGCCTAGATTTCCAGGTACTGCCACTTCGCCAGGATCTTTCAATGTCAACGGCTTCATTGCACACAACACCTTCTTCGATAGAGCAAAGAACCCTTACACCAGGCCCAAGATTTCATCTGATCGGTTCTGGAGTTATCAGCAGCGCAGCTATTATTCATGCATTCTGTACAACCAAGGCCGCATATTTCCGCATATGCGCCTTGATTCTGAAGCCATAGCTGGCCTGCCCTTCTTAGAAGAAGCTCTCGATTGCTTCAAAGAGGCTGGCTTACTGCATTTTGTCACTGATAAGGAGCACTGGAATGAAGAGTTGCTGCTTCAATTCTATGCCACTCTTCATATCAAGGGCTACTACAGGGATCCTAAGACTTGGGTACTTGAGTGGATGACAGGAAATGTCCATCATGAAGCCAAAGCATTTGATGTCATTGAGCTTACTGGCCTGCCCACTCCAGGGGATCTCTATGAGCCTGGTTGTCAGCTTCACACTACAGCTTTGGAAAGCATCTTTCACCAGTCAGAACCTGACATGAGCCAGATGCTAAGCATGATGAAGCCATTGCCTCCAGATGCAGAATATCCTACGGAGTTCTTTGTTGAAGACCTTGAGTATCTGCCATGCACAATTTATCACGTCATAAGGCGAACTCTCTGGCCCATCAAAGGACATTCTCCAAAGGCTAAGCTAGAAGGTGCAATGAAGACATTGGTCTTTGATATTCTTCATGGCAAATGCTTCAATGCATAGGATTTCTTCATCCGCCAACTTGCTGCATCATGATCTGACATTTTTGGCTTGAAGTTCTATGCTCCATGGATCATGCGTCTGATCAAGCTTCACACTGCTTTCAACTATCAGCCATTTGCGTGCAACCACATTGTCTTCTTGCCAGATGTCGATATGTCGGTTGAAGCCATCTATCCAGAGCCTGACAAGGAGCCACTTTATCATCATAATGTTGATCGTCAGAGCCTCACTCAGCCCATTGAAGCTGTGCTGGCTGCCACTAGAGTCTATCCGTTGGCTGGTGCTACACGTGCACCTCAACGTGCCCAAACCGACGCCACTGACAGCACAATTGCTCAACGGCCTCGAAAGCGATCTCGTGTTCTCAATGACCGAGAGCTTCTCATTGGCCTGCATCAGAAACATGATAGGCATCATGATTGGCTCAAGCGCCAGATGCAGAGCATCATGACTGACGTGTCAGTTCCTTAGTGACCCAAGGTCATTTCGGACAAATCAGGTCGGGTTGCCTAGTGGCTATAAATAGCCCACCCCCTACACCATAAATTGGTGGCTGCTCAGAGTTAGTGCACGACTTTTGTCGTTTGAGAGAAACCCACCTCCGAAGCTTTTGAGAGAGAGAAATCCTTGTGAGGACAAAGCCCAAACACCCAGAGCCAAAGAGTATTAGGCATCACTAAAGACTTTCTGTCCGCGTAATCTGAAGACTTGTTACACTTGAGGACTGTGAATCCTCCAGCCGGTTAGGCGTCGCGTTCTGAGCATCCAAGAGTAATTGTGGATTGCCGGTGAACGAAGTCTGTGAAGGTTTGGAAGTCTACCTTGAAGACCTACCAGAGTGATTGGGCGGGAACTGTGTGTCCTTAGCTCAAGGGGAATAAGGTGAAGACACGGTCTTCTGAGTTCAATCTCAGCCTCCCTAACCAGACGTATAGTTGTCACAGCAACTGGAACTGGTCGAACAAATACTTGTCTTCACAACACACTGGTTCTATCTCTTACTCTCCTTACTTACAGTTTGTCTTTGTGAAGTCATTGCCTGATTGCTCTACCTGTTTGACTTCACTGTGTGACTACTTGTTCTGATTGGCTTCATACTATCTTCCATCCTGATCCTACTACATAGTTGCTATCAGTCATCATGCTTTAGCTTCATACTTGTTTGACTATGGCTTGTCTAGTGTAGTTCATCTTCCGCTGCATGTTTATAAAGGTCCAGTTTTCATGTTTGTCTTCGAAACTTTCATGTTTTGAAGTCTTTCGTAAAAATCGCCTATCCAACCCCCCTCTAGTCGATAACTAGCACTTTCAAAAGTTATGGCTTTTTAAAATTTGTAAATCGTGAATTACATGATACAAAGCCATCTACGTCCATGCACTAAAAGTAGAAACAGCCGGACGCATGTCTGTTGGATATTTTCTGTTTAACTAGCTGGGACCATAGGAATCTTTTCTAATCGTGATAAAGAGACAAACACTTTCCATTTAATAGCCGGCCGCTGTGAAGCGCGAGCGGGCCAACGGCTGCCCGCTAGACGCGTCCATTTATCTATTTATCTATCTATCTATATCTATACCTGCTATAAAGGGGTGATTGCTTCTTACTCCCGAATTATGGTCCGTTTCTTTGTACGTCACAAGATTTTCGTCTGTAGTCGTCGTCAGCTGCGTTCAATATTTCCTCGTGTCGCTCGGCTGAGCCTTTGTGCGCTTTTATGTCTACCTGGGAGCCCACATAGGGGGTTTTGGGCTCAGAATTGAACTCACAACCACAAAGGTCATGTAAATTTTGTGCTACCAGCCAAGCTAGGTGAATATTTGGTTTCAAATCTAATGTTGTCTAATCTATTAAATAGTATCACCTCGCCTTTTTACATCCGAACCTTATAGACAGCCTAACATTCTTGCAGAATATATAGCTTTCCAATTAAAAAATAGAGTTTCATTCCGAAAGGCAATGAAAAAGCTATTGAATTAACTAAAAAGCAGATATAAGGGGAGTAAAAGTAAAAATTACGGGCCGTCTCGAAGGAAAAGAAATTGCACGCGCCGAATCCATTAAAAAGGGTAGACTTCCCCTCCAAACAATTCGCGCTAAAATTGATTATTGCTGCTATCCAATTCGGACTATCTATGGAGTATTAGGTGTAAAAATTGGGATAAACTAATCTTGTCTTCGGATTCTGTCCATTGATAGAATAAAATATGACAAGGGACTTTTAAAAGTTGAGTTCCAGCTCTAGAGAGGATTTAAAGCCAAGTTTCAATGTCGAGGGAGGGAAATAAAGAAGGAAAGGATTGGCAGTGCAAGCCTGCCTCAACATGACAGAGAATAAGGAGGCTTATTTCGAAAGAGATTGAGACAAGGATCCTAATTTGGTTCATTGTGAACAGCAAAATAAAGAAGCTAATTTGGAAATGAATGAATAATAAGGAAGATGCACGCATGTTGAGCATAATATTGGGAGAGCGCCGGACCTTGGGGATTAGAACATGCACTTGCGCATTAATCATACTAGATGATTCCCCGCGCGTTGCGGCGGGAAGATTTGCATATATTTTTTGTAAATATTTTTTACTATGGAGTATTGAATCATTGAATTCTGCAATTTACTTATCTGAAGGAAGATTTCATTATTTCAATTGTAAATTTATTTCTTTAAGGGATGAACTCGACTAATATCCACAGAAATAAATATTGCATTCACCAAAATGATACTATCATGGGTTCCAAACAAAAATTAGTTGGTTAACAGTGAAAACAATGCAACCAAATTTGATCTTTCTAGGTGAAAAGGTTTAGTTCATTCATCATCAATTTTAAATCTGGATAATGGAAGACATGACAATCGTACATTCCTGATAGATGAACATGATAACGCATCTATTTATACAATTAATTAAAGAGGCATGTCATATAAAGGAAGGAACAATGAGAGGCAAAATAATTAGTTGAACCTAGTTGGCAACCCCAGCGTGTAGACCTAAAAGCCAATGCAATCTACATCTATCGGTGGAGTTGGGTTTCAACTGAAACTGAAATTCCTCCATTAGATCTAATTAAGGCCGTGTCTTGAAAACTGGGCCAATTCAACCAAGCCCTAAGCAATGCTCCAAGTAGTATATTACATAGCATAATAGGAATATGATGATAATCTACATCAAACAAAAAGAATAGAGGTTAGAGTTGTCCTAATTATAAGGTAAACCAAAATTTCTTCTTGTGAATGAAACTACAATAAAGTAGAAAACTGAAAATATATGAGCGCTTCCTAGGCTTCAACTATAGAGCCCAAAATCTACTAATAAGAAAATATGGATGTTCAAATAATTTTACCGGTGGTGTCGATCAGAAAGTATAAGGAGCAGACCTGAGGCGCCATTCTAAAAGTAAAAGTAAAAGAACACACATAGATTCCATTGAAGATTTTATGCAAGATGTGAAACCATATAAAATATTGGTGACATATTATTAAGGAATCCTGTTGTCTGCATGACAGATGTTGGTTAAAATAGATGTTTAGAATTTATCGGTGTGTTCTCAAGGTGTGATCAGTACAGTTAATCTGTTATGCAAAAAGCAGGCCTAGAAACAAAATGATGTGATAAACCATCTTATACAAATCAGGCTACAGTAATAATAAAATAAAGAGGATAAGAAACAACCATACCTCGTTCTTACATTCCTGTTTGGGGTTTTATTATTTATTATTAAAATAAGTTCTTCTTAAATGAGAAAAGGAGCGACGGCATCTTTTGGTCTTCATCGCCAAATTCAGTTAATGCCTGATACACACATGATTAAGAACACAATGAATACTTAATTATACCCCAAAGTGGCATTGCTAATATATTACACCATTAATCATCGGCTAAAAATTGCGAAACATACTGAGAAAGAACTAAAGAATGCTATGGTGAAGTGCTGATGATAACCGGTAAAATTGAACAGATCTTCAACAGATACTTTGCCTCTAAATCTCAATAAACATGTTCAAAATTGATTTGTTGCCACTGGAATCTTAATAAGCATGTTTAAATTTGGTAGCACAGGCCCCAGATGGAGTGCATGCATATGGGGTAAACTTGGTCTTGAGTTTATACGTAGACTTCTCAGCGGCTAGAACATATTGTCCAGGAACAGCAGCATCAATCATTATTTCTGAGCGTATGCAAGAATGAACCTAGAACCAAATCAATGAATCATGATGCATTCCAAGCAAACAACTGGGCAACAAAAAAACACCAACTACTCCCTCCGTCCCTAAATATAAGTCTTTTAGACATTTCAAATGGACTACAACATACAGATGTATATAGACATATTTTAGAGTGTAGATTCACTCATTTTGCTCCGTATGTAGTTGCTTGTTAAAATCTCTAGAAAAACCTATATTGGGGAACGGAGGGAATATTTGTGTGCATGACCACGCATAACTGCCTCGTCGAATAAATAGCCAAGGTGAATAGCTTACAGACTATGTCCGCCGGCGCTAATGATGTTCCAGCCTGATGTTGGTGCCGTGGCCGGGCGAAGTTTTGGTGCTGGTGCGGCAGCAGGAAGGCGTTGCGGGCGTGCAGTTGTGTCATCCATCCAGGCGCGGCAGCAGGGCCGGGCGAAGTTGTGGCGAGGCAGCAGCGAGGCGCCGTTGTGGCCGAGTGAAGCTGAAGCGGGGCAACGTGGAGGGGTTGCAGGCGTGCGGAGGTGCCTCGGCAAGTCGGCGTCGTGGCCAGGCGAAGCTGAAGAGCGTTGCAAGATGCGGCAGCGTCGTTTAGGTGCGGCCTCAAGCTCCATCTTGCGTGGCGATGAGCTCGATTTGGGGACCAGCGGCTTGATTAAGAACAGGAAAATGAGATGTGTAGATCAAACAACCCTCTAAGATGCATCTGGCCTCTTAATTACCTCGTCTGCTAGAACATGGAAATGCACCACGGATATTATACCTGTACAGAACTACCACTTGCCGCCGCCGCTAGATGCCTACAAATGTTGCTGATCTTCACCGTCGTGCTCCCTTCTTGACCACGGACGCCTCTGGCCTACCAAACTCATCCGCTTCGATTCCTTGCAAAAATTTAGGGCGACTCATTAGCTTCAATCGTTTCGCAATTGGGATGGGAATTCTAAAGGAAAGGAAAATAAAAATATGAGACAGCTCGTGGTGCTGGTGCCTGGTGGTAGTGGACGCTGAGATTAAGAACAAACTAGATATCGAACGATATCAAGGATGCACACAGTCAAGAACAAAATAAAGAAAAAGAGAAATAGAAAAACAAAGACCCCGTCAAGGTGCTGAAACCCTCCCAACAGCAACGTCTAACCATCAAACAACACCTGGACCGCAAAAAAGTTCTCCAAAAGCGACTGTTTCACGTGTTTTTGCGCTTCCTGCTTTCAGAAAATCTAAGTTTAATTTTAGTTTCTTTTTAAGTGCAAGTTATACACATCTATGATCGGGTGTACATGCACATACATATACGCAATAGGCAATCCTCGATTCGGCTATACGTGCATGCATGCACTTTGAGTTTTGCTCACGTTACTAACTAATGTATACTTGCACTAGACACTCGGTGGTATAGTCTTACATACATGCAGGCTTACACTTTGGAAGGCCAAATCCACGTCTATACCATGCACGCGTGAGATAACTTATAGATATACGTAACTCTCTTTGAGTACCCGTATACCAGCACCCTGGCCGATGCGTATTTATACATCTCCGAATACCCGCATATATATGCAGCCAAAAAAAAGGAAAAGGGTAAGCAATACACGGGAGAAGATATTTGGTATGTATGTGGGGTTTTGTTTTTGCAGGAGTATGCGCCAAGAAAAATAATGAAGGGATAAGCAGCGAAGGTAGATGAATTAGTTGCAGTCCATATCCCGTCCAAGAAAATCGGCTACCCTGCTGCCTATATATCTCTATAGGACTGTGCTAACTTCCGGACGTACTGAATTTAGCAACAGATCCGCACACCCATTTCTCTTTCTTAATTACTAATTATACATTTAATTATTTCTTTTCCCTTGATTATTAATCTCTTTCGTGGCTAAGGAAAGGATGTACGTGTTGATTTATGTTTTCATGCATGCATGCAAACTACAAGACAAAACAGATGATGTCAGCAAAATATTCTTTTTATTTCAATATTTCAAAATGTTTTGTAGCGCAAACCGTCGATCCAATTGAAAAACTTTATTCATTTTAAATGTTCGTCGCGACGAGATCTTCGAAACTAGATCCCATGTTGATATATTCTGATGAATTTTTTTCGTGTAAAAAGTTACCAGGTCTGGGCTATGTAAGTTATCATGCCTTTAACACATAAGTTACCAACCTGTTTTCACAGAAATTGTCGAACATGAAAAATTATTTTTCAACCTTTCTTCTCACGTGCACATGCATGCATGCCCTAGATAACAAAAAAAATGTTGATGTTATCCTAGATTCTCCCAATTTTAGAACTTCAAAATGTTTTTGTACCTCAAACTGTCGCCCTAATCGAAAACTTGTTTTCACATAAATGATTTTGTCATGATGATATCTTGGACACTAGATCCAACATTGGTATGTTCTAATGACTTTTTTGGGGGGTAAAAAGTTATCACGGATGTGCTACACGAGTTATCATGCTAGTTGAGCATAAATTATCGTAGTGTTTCCACAAAAATTACCGGGGCATATAAAATGGTTTCTTCGATCTTCTGCCCACATACACATTCATGCATTGCCCAAGAGGACGCAAAATGCTAATGTAAGGGGGGATTCCACTGAATTTCAAAAAAAATTGAAAATGTTTTGTAACTCAAACAGTCGCTCCGTTACAAAAATCATTTTGACATGAGAAATTCGTTGCGACGAGATCTTCGAAACTAGATCTCACGTTGGTGTGTTTTGATAACTTTTTAGGTCAAAAAGTTACCAGGCCAGGGCTAACTAAGTCACCACCTCTATTGTGTTCATATTACCATGTTATTCTTACATGAGTTACTGAAGGGTGTTTAACAACATGCACCCCCCCTCCCCCCCGGCCGCCCTCCCGGTCAAAAGTTATCACACGTGAACTAAGTCAGTTATCAACTCAGTTGTGCTTATATTATCATGTTATTTACATATGAGTTACCGAGTCAAAGTTATCACCATGTATGTACGTAAGCTATCAAGTCTGCGGTGCATAAATTACCATGTTATTCACACAAAAATTACCGGTGACATATTTCTTCAACTTTATTTCTCCGGGTTAAAAGTTATCAACCGTGTTGCACATAAGTTATTAGTTCTATGATGCATAAATTATCGGTGATGTATTACAACAACCCTCACCCCCTCCCCCCCCCCCCCCTCCCCCAAGAAAAAAAAAGTTATCATAGTGTCTGTACACATGTTATCAGCTATGTGATGAGTAAATTAGCATGCTCTTCACATAGAAGTTATCACGGGTATGGTCTCAACAACCTCCCACTCCTGTCAAAGTTATCATAGTGTTTGTATGCAAGTTATTAGATGTGCTATGTGTAAATTATCATGCTTTATACATATTCACCCTATCATATTAACATTGTCCGTGGGCACCATCGGGGCGTTTTGCGGCGAGACCATCATAGCCACGCGAGGTGAATTTTGTTCGACTCTAATAGCACTACATAAATGAGTTTTTCTACAATGGTAATATAAAAACGAAAAGTCAACCATGAAAATACCCTTTCATCTGCACAAGGACTAGACATACAATAGGTGGTTGGTGGGCAAATATACTAAACCAACGACCAAGGATCAAATCCCGTGAATGACCTATATTTTTGCCGTTGTTTTAATAATCCCGTAAAAATGGTGCGGCATGCATGCTAATTAATCCAGCATTAATTATTGCGAGATTTCGGGGTGGGAGCAACAATTGGGCCAGGATCGAAGCAGTACAAATGTGGCAGGTGCAATTTTAAAGGAAACGTTAATTACTACCGATAGAATAGGAAACTGAAACCAGAAAATAAGGAAAGAGGGAAGACGAAAATCGGGAAAGTGGGAAGACGAGCGCGCGTCCGCATGATTCGGATCGAACGGCGAAGGAGTCGTTCGGATCTATTACTAAAATCCTGCCGACTGGTGGTTAGATTTCTCGATCTCTATATTAAAGAAGAATCGAACGTCGTGATGGTTCGACCTCCTCCCCTTGCTATCGAAACCTCCTCCCACGCACGCACCCACGTCTTTCCACTCCCTCGTCCCTCCCATTGCTTTTTTTCAATTACCCTCCGAAAACCAGCGGCAAGTAAACAAGGAACCGACCGGTTCACTTTGACCTCTCGTAGACTCGTACATCGATCCCGCACGCAACTCGCGAATTAGCTGGAGCACCAGATAAACCGCACGTCACCCACATCCTTCCCTGACCTGGAAGACTATCCCACGTCCCTCGCACAGCATGAAAGAAAAACAGCCCAAAAGCTCCTCGCGACGGCCCCGCGGCGTCGTCCTGATGCTGCTCCGCATCGACGATGCACCGGCGAATCACCAGCCGTCCCCTCGTGGCCTCCCCGCGCCGTCCCCGGGCAATTCCACTGCCTCCGCTAGTGAACCGTAGGAAGGAAGGAGGAGCCGGCGGCAGGGAAGGGAACGGCCACCGTGGACTACACGTCGGAAGACAAACACGGAGGACTACCGCCACATCGGGTACCACCCCGTCCGCGTCTGTTAATTGTTCAACCAGGTCACCTACGTCATGCATGCAGTCCATGCTCGGCTCGGGGCCTCTCTCTCCACCATCTGCCTCGTATGGGAGACCGCCCACTTTGTACCTGCTAACCCCTTCCCTCGAATTCTCCTATTAAGTCGTTCTATTAGTTCTATGATGATTAGTGGTGATATGTAGGAAAATAGCGACCTGGATGTAGCAGTTTTCTTGCCCAACAAATGCTTGTTCTTTTGCTTTAGAGCATAAGAAGAAAAAGGTAATTTCAATCCTATCATCGTGCATGAGATTTTCTATTTTACCACTGTTGCGGAGAGGTTCAGGTGCCTTTGTCCGGTGTTTCTGAATATATTGGTTGGATACGTGCAGAGGTATGTGCTCTTGAAGGTGGGGAAGATCCAGGACAAAGAAAATAAAGGGAGGGCCCGTCAGGCAACATGCAACATATAGATTAACCAGCCATGCTGAATCCGCTAAACACCCGAACTAACCATGGCCATGTCCCCGAGGTGCACCCTGATGCGCCTTGATGGCGCGTGGGCTTTGCCCGGTGATGCTCTTCTGCGAAGGTAAAGGGGGAGGGGGGTAGTGGTAACATGGTCTGGGCGTTGGAGGTTCTGCCCAGGCTGTTCATGGAGGAGCAGTGCATGGCTGGCATCCTCAATGGGAGCCATGTGTGCATGGTTTTTCAGTTTCTTGGTGATAACTTGCTGACAATGATGAAGTACACCGAGTCAGAGACTATCGTGGGATTCCGCTTCCAATGGTTAAGAAGATATGCTCGCATGTGCTCATTGGCCAACAATATTTCCATTATCCACACTGACCTCAAGCCTATATTGCTCGTGTCCATTATTGATCCCCTGAGGTCAGGTGTACCACTGGTTCTACTTGCTGCAAAGATGAAAGAGTCACCTGAAACGTCACTTGAACCATCAGTGAGTAGTTGCCTCGCCAAGTTTTTCGGAGAATAGTCGGCCTCGGTGAAGCTCCTTTAATCTGATCGCCTCATGTTTCTTTGTATTTATTCCAGGGAAAATGCCAAACCAGTGAGCTACCTTCTGGATACCATGTTTTGGGTAGGTCTCCTACACATTTCATTTCGTTAGCAACAGTTCTGTGTGTCGCCTGCAGGATATTATTCACCAGTTAGCAAATGTGCTTTAGTATACCTCAGGTGTCCAAAAGACTGATTTAATTGATTATCCAATATTTATTTCATATATGGTCCTGACGTAGGCAAAAAAAGATGCATGATTCTTTTGGGGAAAAAATGACATGCATATTAGATGTTAACAAATTAGCATAGGTCATCTACATTATTTGTTGCGTCCGGCCGACGGATGTGCAAGTTCTGATTATCTCAATACTAGAATAATAATTGTTAAGTAGCAGCAACGTACGGTGTATACATTGAGCCATGCTGAAACGAGATGCTTAAATAATTGCCCATTTGATTTGCAAAACAAAAATTGTAACGCTGAAGATATCATAATAGAAGCATCTATCAATTATTGAATCCATAGTTGTACTGTTTTTTTGGAAGAATAGGCTGAAGCTGATGTTCCAGCAAGAGACAGATAGGGGCCTTTGTGCCTAAGGTGTGGAGTTTGTCGATGGCAAAGCCACAAAGAGGACAGTTCACTGGGGCTCGCTGGCGTTAAGCCTTTCAGTCTGCATCTCTGGTTAAGGAAGGTGAAGAGGGCTGCAAAATGTGTACGCTGCATGGTCATTAGCCTGGAGAAAAGCATGCACATGGCCAATCCCTGTGACAACAATGGAGCACACGGGGTTGGCTTCACAGAAGATGTGAATGCCACATTCGTTACCATAAATGTTGGCTTATTCATGATTAAGCTCAAGTATTAGGCCTATGAAGAGGGTTAATGAACCTGCAGTCTTCTATTCTTTTTCACCCTACATGGGCTTCTACACTCCTGGTATGGTACCAACCATTCATTCTGTTGTCCTTCATTTTATAGCTTCCATATGTTTGCTTAGTTACTTGATTCTTGTTTGTGAACAATCAGTCGATCAGTAATAATGCAAGTAATATTTGTCAGTTTGTATTCCTGTATATAACTTGTGAGAGGTAATTTGTGTATGCTAGACAAAACTTAACATATGACATTGGAAAATAAAACATGTTTTTTGATATGAGATTTGACTTGATAAGGACCATCCTAAGTGGTTTCTCTTTTCAGTTCCTTTTGCTCAGAGAGCACTGGACAATAATTGTAAACCATTGTGGTTTTTCACCTGGCAGATGATTCGAATTTAGGCCCTGAAACAACCCCTAGCATGGCTCTATATTAATACTACATTGCAAATAAACCTCACTACCCTGATGCACACATGTACCAAAATGCAAAAGTCAGTAGGCTTTTCTACAGATCATATATTCTGGACTATAGTGTGGTATATTGTGTTGCTTCACAGATTTTGAAAATTGATGATTTTGATTCTGGGGTGCCATAGATTTTGGAAGTTAATATTGTTCACTGGTCGGCTACTTGTAGGACTACAACAGTTCACTACCTCGATCTTTCCAAAAAATGGCCTCCCAATTCCTCCCAAGTTCTGATTCCAACCAATATCTATTTAACTACTATTGAACATATTTCACCTTTGCGACTCTCACTGGTAGACCTGGAAGATTGGTTGCCTCAGTGACACCAATCGAGAATGAAATTGTGTCCGGTCGACACATGGACGAAGATTGCCGAGGGAGCTGAAGTCAAACTGCTCCGACAGGCAACAACACCAGCAGCACGCGCATCATCATTTGTAGAATGCCAAGGTTGCGGTGGAGGTCGATTTTTGATCCTCGCCCTACTACGTTCCTCCATTCATTGGTAAGGCCATGGTCGCGGATGGATATGACAAGTCAGCGTGGCTACAAGCATCTACCAGAGCAATGGTCAGGCAACCTCGTGTGGTCGAGCTTGAGAAGGGAGTCGGAAAATGACCGCGGTTGTCATTTAGGGCAGAGGTTCAAGTTGTGTAGGGCAGGGTGAAATTTCTCCATTATTTGAAATTTTAGGAGGTAGAAACAACTGCCATCTTGTATATATGATGTCACTTTTCTTTTGAACTGATATAAGACGGCACTTGATTCTTCGTGGTCTGATGTCTGAAGCTGTTGATGCTCCATATTGTGTTGATAGATAGATACAGAGAAATACTTTCAGAGGTGTTTGAGAGGAACTTGTAAATCCTATAGTTTCCCTTTCAAGATACTACGATGGAATTTGCTTATTTTGTTTTAGGAGTTTGCTTATTTTGTTTTAATTTTCAGTTGTATCCAGCAGGATGTAATCTTGCAATTCTCTATTTATGACGTTGAGAACTTTTTGTTAGATAAATTGTTTGTGTATCAGTGCCTGATTTTGTTGAGTGTTATTCTTGGCATATAACTAAGTATAATTTCTATTAAACAACCTTCTTGGGAACTAATAAATGGATGCACGGTACTTTCTTATATTTGATGTACATGATGTAAAGAAACCATTTAGAAGTCAATACCGTATCTCCTTTTGTTACACTTGAGATGATTGCAATAAGTAAGCATCCGGTAGATGAGTAACAATGATGCGAAGAACCTAACGATCATTGATATCAGGAACCCAACATGCTTTCCATCTTTGATTCATCATGGTCACCGCTACCTAAAAGTAGTGACGGATGTTGTCGCCAGATGTCCAACCTTTCATTATCCATGTTTTAAACCAAGGCGCTTCGTGCGCAGCCATCATGTGAAACGATTGCAACCCTGGTCACCCTTTTGTTACCAAAGTTGTATGTTGCTATTCTTTGGACTCCTACTTCATTGATCATATCAATACGACATGCTTAATGCACGGCCACGTGTATTCTTTTGATTTCGAGAGGCATGATGTCCCATGGAAAAAAGAGCCGTGATGGAGATGTGGCTGGGCTTATGAGGAGATGACACATGATGCATGGAACTAGAGAAAGATTGATAGGGAGCCAGTGACAATTTGAGACGTAAGAGGAACCAATGCCTTATCTTGTACATGATTGGGAGTTTAAGAAGTAAGCACCTGGAATGGATGATGAAAATCAAAGGAATATGGGGTGTTGCAAGAGTGAAGTAAGAAGATGTCAGACATTGATTGGGATGTGATCTTAAGCTGCATGAGCATTTGCACTTGTCGTAGAATAACAAGTCGATAGATTATTGTCTTTATAAATTGTTCTGGTCCGTGGCAACGCTGAGGGTGCAGCTGGGAGGAAAGGATAGGCATGTCGTTGACACTGAATCCGAGCAAGTGTCGATCCCAGAGGAAATCATGCATGGCACAACTGAGGTAATTGGTTCACTGAATTTGCTCTCTTCTTTTGTTTTGTATATTCTTTCGCTGTTTTCTATTGCTGGAATAGTGAATCATCACTTTCTCAACCTCCTTAGTTTCTGATTAACGCTCATGTAAGAAGCTTAAACTTGTGGTCTAAACAAACACTGGAACTAGTGCTTTGCATTTCACTTCGGAACATGGATGAGGGCACATGCATCATCATTTCACTATGCATAGTGGTTGTTGGATTTTCAGCTTTTGTTTTCAACTACTAGGCACACCTATAGCAGTGAAGATGGATTTTCGACTATTGTATTTCGAATGCCATTAACGCAGAAATGCAGTCTCAAGGATGGAAATAAACGAGTGTGTGTGTGGTGTTCTTTTTCTTAAAGAATACGTTTATATTCCCAGTTCGTTTCGCTTCAGGTTTACAACTATTTGGCCTGCTACACAATGCATGTGTTCACCAGCAAAATATCAGTTCTATTATCCAACATGAAAGATCAATTAACCAATATTGCTGTCTTAAATCTCGGTATTATTTCATATTTTCTAAAGGACAAAATGGTTCTAGGAATATTATGTTGAATCATTGAATTTGTACAATTTTCATGTGAGGGGTCATTACAGAGAGAAATATTGGTTGGTTATTATAAATTTCTTGCATATTAGTAATTGATATTTACAGTGGGAACAAGATATTAAAGTTCTAGGTGGTTAATTATTTTTTTACTACTTCTCTTTAGATTCATTTTATAGGACTGTAAAAATAGTAATCAGGAAGCAACATGTATAAATAGTGAGTGTTGATACTGCTCCCTCTAGATTTCAAATAGTACTTTTAGGCTCAAAGTATAGACAAAATAGGTGTACGAATCATTTCCAGTGTAATAAACGTAGTTGACTTTACACAGAGTGTATTCAAAAATTTTCATTCATGTTTCGTATCTACTGCTTATTTGCTCTGCCTCAATTACTCAAGGCTACGAGGAAAGTTTTTTTTACCAGGATGGTGTTTTTTAGCAAAGAAGTGGAAATGATGCATGTGTTGCTAAGATATATTCTCAAGTGATACTCGTATCTTGTTTGGCCCTTTGTGCTATGAGAGGAATTGAAAGATTGAATTATATATTTGATATTACCAACATAGCTCCGTTTTTTTCTTTTCTGTGTGCACTATATGTGTTTGCTCTAGGGCAAGGAGGCGGTGACAAGCCGAAGGCGGCCAAAGCAATATCTTCCCCGTCTAGGAGCTCCAAATATGTGTCTCAGCCTGAAGGATTCGGACATGGCCATTGGAGTTTGAACATGACACCGTTGATGGAGAGAAGAAGAGATGCCCCACATACACTGTGAACAATTGGGTTGATGGCGTCGTGTCTCGGAACACATTACAAGAAATATGTACCTGTTTCCCTCCCTTATACATGTTTGTTTTGACTCAGGCCAGATATATTATGATTTACCTGACATGAACTCTATTTATCATGTAAAATGTACAATCTAATTATGGGTTTTAAGTGTTGTTTCTTTTCATTGTCAGAGGTCGACTTGGTTGATAGGCCATGGGGAGAATGGTATGAGGGGGGTGCAACGATAGGACACCGTTGGTTTGTCCCAACAATGTGCAACAGGTAAATTTGCTTAGGGGGAGCTTAGAAAATAGGGACAAAGGGATGATTCAGTTAACTAAGTCTATGTATTAGTTTCCAGTCGTATCTTTGTTGTGGTCGAATAATAAGGAACTACAACTTTTTTTGCACCGAGTACATCATTCGTTATTCACAAATCATAAATACAAATCAGTTTCTTGAATCGATAAATATTGTATATCTCTTCCTAATAATAAAGTACGGATTGACTCCGTGGGTTCACCGTCACAATACGCTTCCACCCCGTCGTAACACGCTTTTACGATTCACATTGAAATATAAATGAGGTGGTACTAAAATTCTGTTTACAATGGCCATGTTAAAAAGTTCAAATCTGGGCCACGTTCGCGGCCACTTGGGCCCCCTTCGTCCGTCCGCTGCACATGTATGGACTTCCTACGTCCCCCTGCACGTGTCTACGCCAGGTTCATTTTTTCCTAAAAAAAGGAAAAAAATTAGTGGGATGGAGATTCGAACAAACGACATTCTCTCTCTGGTAGCCTGCAATGGAAGGAACGTGATGACCAACTGCGACAGGTAATTTTTATGGGCAAATTCGAGTTGCGCTCTATTTGTATATGCTCTTCAACCTGTAATTAGATTAGGATTGGGCCTGGGCCATTGCTCTAGCGGCTGGGCCGCGTGCACATGGCTTCATCAACGTACAAAAAATAGAGCCAACCTACAGTATTAATGCCTTTGGATATTTCATGTTGAATAATCAATCCCACATGGCTCCAATCACATTATTTTCACTAATTTATATATGTTTAACAACATTGTATGGTGTGAGCTAATTAAAAGGACTCCTTCACATGGAAGAGGGGAAGTGCTTTGGAGGCTTGGAGGCTGCATGATACATGGGATATATTGAAAATTTGCTTAAGAAGTTGTGGCTCATACGTGATGCAAGAGGTTGATGTTGGGCTTAATGTTGATGCAAGAGGCTCATGTGTGCATGCGTGCAATAGTAGGCTTGGATACTTCAAAGAATTTGTGGCTTTGTTGGGAAATGGAATGATGGAACTTCAACGAAGTTGTGGCTTCGTTGAAAATGATGGAAGCGGTGCTTGATCGTTGCGTGCACACAATATATGCATGCACAGTAGTGCAAAAGGGAAGCTATAAAGAATATTAGTATTCTGTGCATGTGTCTGGTACTGAGAAAGTGCAAAGCCGCCGATCTCTAAGCTGCCCACAAAACCCCACAACACCGGCTTGATGCATGGAATTTGCATCATTTTTTCATCTTCTCCGCTCTATTATCTAAAAAAAAAATGCAGCTGATATGTGTTTTCTGTAGAATTTGGCGTGCAACCCCCTGTCATCAGATGAGACAGTCCGGATGCTACACTGTTCATGCCAACCAAAGACATGGCCTGTTTCAACTTCAGTCCGGGCTCCACGCTCATTCACTCCAACACCAGAGATAGAGATCAACATCACGAACGGTTGTGGACGTCTTTGCGATGCTGTTTTCAACACCTCAACTCTGCGCTTATCCATGCCGGCACTATGTTCGAACCGCATTGTCGTCTGATTCATCGCAACCGTGTTTGCTCCGATCATAAACATGCTTACATGTTGCATTCAAGTATGTTGCATTCAAGTAGGACGGTGCAAGGATACCTTTTCTGCCGTTGCAACGCACGGGCATGTTTTGCTAGTATTCATATAAGTACAAGATGAAAAATGAAGGTAAGGAGGGGCGGGGAGAAGATTAGATATTACTGTCTTCTTGCAAGGGGACTATGATTGTGAAGAAACGGAGATTGACGAGGGGGGAGAAGCGGGAGAAAGTCTGTTTATTGATGGAAACCACATGCCATGTTCAACAAAAATTTTATCTAGATTTGATCGCTATGTTTTTTATCCCGTGGCAACGCACGGGCATTAAACTAGTACAGATACGAAGCACGACAGGCGGAAAGGAGGAGACTCACGCACAAAGGAAGCAATCCATCCATCCACAACCCAGCACATCCATCCATCAGGACTCACGCACGCACAAAGGAAGGCACACACCCATCCTCAACGCACGCACGCACGCACGCATCCATTACTCATCTCACGCACACATCCATTCATCTACCCACGCAGCACTTCGTCCATCACGCACCAAGCTTCAGGAGAAGAGCTCGGCTGCCTTGCCGGGCGGGCGACCGGGAGGATCCAGCAGGCAACGTACGCAAGGAGCACGTGCATCGGCGAGGAGGTCACCATCATGCCGATCATCTTCTCTCAAGGTGAGGATCAAAACTAATCTCTCCCTCGCATCCCACCTCTCCTCTCTCGATGGTGGTGGCCGGAGCTGCGACCGGACAGCCGGAGACGAAGCTGGCCGTCGCCTCCGTTTTGGGTCATTGAAGGCGATCGACGCCTTGTCGGGGTTGCCGCTCATTGTAGACCCCGGTGCACTACTCACTGGCGATGATCCCCGCGACGACGTGGCTGGAAAGGAAGACTACTCAGCTATGAGGCAAAACTAGTCCTGCTTAAAGCTTGCATTACTAGTATTCCTATGTACTTAATGTTTGTGATTAAATTCCCTAAGTGGGCCATCAAAGCCATCACTTCTCAGATGGCACATTTCTTCTGGGGGGATTCGGGTGATGAGCATAAATACCATCTTGCTAACTGGATCTGATTTCTCAGCAAAAAGATTTTGGTGGTCTGGGGATTCCCAATTTAAGAGAATTCAATATGGCTTTGTTAGCTTCTTGGGCTAAAAGATACTTCATGGATCAGGATAAGGATTGGGTGAGATTGGTAGATCATAAATATAAACCCAATAAACCTAATTTGTTGTGGGCTAAGCAGGGTGTGGGTTCCCCTTTTTGGAAAGGGGTGACCTGGGCTTTGGAAGGCATTAGACCTTTTTTAGATGGAATTTGGGAAAAGGAGACAAAATTAGCTTCTGGGATGACACTTGGGTTGGGGATTCTTCCCTGAAAACTCAATTTTGGGAGGTGTATGAGATTTGCCAGCAACAACATTGTGTGGTAGCTGAGGTATGGGATGGCAACACCCTCAAACTCACCTTTAATAGGTGTATTAATGAGGGGTTTATGGACAGATGGCATGACCTGATCCAGGTCATCTCCTCCCAAGGCTTATCCACTGAGGAAGACCAACCTATCTGGCTATTGGAACCATCTGGGATATACTCAGTCAGATCTTGCTATAATATGATTAACTGGGGGGGGGGGGGGGTAAGTACCCCATTATGGAAAAGTTTCTAGAAAATTGTGGTGCCTAACAGGTACTTGGTCTTCGTGTGGTTAGCTTTTAATAATAAAATCCTCACTAGAGACAACTTGAACAAGAGGAGGATAGTTGAAGATTTAAGATGCTTATTTTGCAATGAAAATGAATCTGTTCACCACCTGCTCTTTGAATGTGTGGTGGCCAAACAAATTTGGGCCGATGTTGCTGATACTTTTGACTTTAACATTCCTGAGAATATGTTTGAATTATCTTCCTTCTAGAACATGAATAACAAGAAAACTGTTGTTAACATTGCCTGTGTTGCTACCATTTGGGGCGTTTGGACCATGCGTAGTGACATTTGTTTTCAGGGCATACCATGGACAAGCACTCGGGCGATCTTGGGGAGCTACATCATTGGAAGATCCTGTGCGACGGCGATCAATCAGCGCTGCTTCGACGCTACCTCCAGCGTCTGGACCATCGAAGAGGCGAGCTGCTCCGGATCACCTGGGTTGGGAACTGAGGGCATGCTCAAAGAGGACCCGGGGCGGTAACGTGCTGAAAGCTCATTCAGGATGATTAGTGCGCGGTAGCTGAGTCACTATCCCTCAGTAACTTGCTGTATTGCTTGATTGATGATCTCTGATGCTGCCCTGCGTGGCACTGGTCTCTCTGCCTTAGCTGTTTTTTAGTATGGCTAGACTTTGTGCGCTTTTGCGAGCCAGGCTGCTTCTTTTCTGGTTTGCCACATCTGGTAAACCCGTTCGCTTTTAACAGTCACTGTGACTTGCTTTGCCCCGTTTTTAATAAAAGTGGGGTGGGGGGAAACTCCTTTCGATCAAAAATTACTTGTCTGCCTGCTGGTACAGTTGATTTACTCTTCAGGAGGATATTTACATTTGCATTTACTAAATAGCTTTCACTTTGTGGTGTTCATAACATTAGGAGCAATTGGAAATACGTTGGTAAAGAAACATTCTCTCCATCTTTCAATACACAGCAGTACCTAACATTCTCTTTTCTTTTTTGCAAGAAATATCTATCATTTTCTTCTTGGATAGCATTATATTCAGCAATGAGATCCGTAACATCTTGCATTAACTAGTGAGAACTAATGAAATGATGGGTCCAAAGTACAAATGCACATCACCTCACTGCTATAGGCTACAATCATCAATAACCCAGATTGGATATGTATGGTACTCCCTCTGTCCCATAATATAAGAGTGTTTTTTACACTACACTAGTGTCAAACACGCTCTTATATTATGGGACAAAGGAAGTACTATTTATGCTAGTACCATCTACTAATTCACTAAGCTCCGTGGGCTAGAAGCATTGAGAATCAATTGAGGTCGTCGATTTTGGATTTTTTCTCGGTCTTCGCTGGGTTCTGTGAAAGCGACGGTCCGAGCCGTGTCCATACACTAGTAGGAAACAGGGCTTTGGTCCAGACTTGAAGAGGGCATTAATCCCGGTTCTCCTACGAACCGGGACCAATGGGCGCATTAGTCCCGGTTCGTGAGGCCAGGGGGCCGGCCGGGCCACGTGGGCCATTGATCCCGGTTCGTCTGACCCCTTTGGTCCCAGTTCCAGACACGAACCTGGATCAATGGGCCTCGCTCCTGTCTCACAACCTTTAGTCCCGGTTTTGGTCTGGAACCGGGACCAAATGTGGTCCTTTAGTCCTGGATTTAGACACAAACCGGGACTAAAGAGTGGCCTATATATACCCCCTGCTCGCGAGCAGAGCAGTGCACTGCTCTGTTTTTTTGGCCGACCGTGGGAGAGCTTTGTGGGGCTCTAGCTCATCTTCTATGCACATGAGGTGTTCGATGAAATGCCCGAGCCACACTTAAGCTTTCTCCTCTCGAAGCTCCTTGTCCGAACTCCATTTTACTCAAGATTTGTCTAGATTTGGCGGTCTGATAACCCACAAGTGTAGGGGATCGCAACAACTTTCGAGGGTAGAGTATTCAACCCAAATTTATTGATTCGGCACAAGGGGAGCCAAAGAATATTCTTAAGTATTAGCAGTTGAGTTGTCAATTCAACCACACCTGGATAACTTAGTATCTGTAGCAAAGTATTTAGTAGCAAAGTAGTATGATAGTAATGGTAACAGTGGCAAAAGTAAAGATAGCAGTTTTGTAGTAGTTGTAACAGTAACAACGGAAAAGTAAATTTGCGAAACACAAGATGTGAAAAGCTCGTAGGCATTGGATCAGTGATGGATAATTATGTCGGATGTGATTCCTCATGTAATAGCTATAACATAGGGTGACACAGAACTAGCTCCCGTTCATCAATGTAATGTAGGCATGTATTCCGAATATAGTCATACGTGCTTATGGAAAAGAACTTGCATGACATATTTTGTCCTACCCTCCTGTGGCAGCGGGGTCCTAGTGGAAACTAAGGGATATTAAGGCCTCCTTTTAATAGAGAACCGGACCAAAGCATTAACACATAGTGAATACATGAACTTCTCAAACTATGGTCATCACCGAGAAGTATCCCGATTATTGTCACTTCGGGGATGTCGGATCATAACACATAATAGGTGACTATAGACTTGCAAGATAGGATCAAGAACACACATATATTCATGAAAACATAATAGGTTCAGATCTGAAATCATGGCACTCGGACCCTAGTGACAAGCATTAAGCATAGCAAAGTCATATCAACATCAATCTCAGAACATAGTGGATACTAGGGATCAAACCCTAACAAAACTAACTTGATTACATGGTAAATCTCATCCAACCAATCACCGTCCAGCAAGCCTACAATGGAATTACTCACGCACAGCGGTGAGCATCATGAAATTGGTGATGGAGGATGGTTGATGATGACGACGGCGACGAATCCCCCTCTCTGGAGACCCGAACGGACTCCAGATCAGTCCTCCCGAGAGAGATTAGGGCTTGGCGGTGGCTCCGTATCGTAAAACGCGATGAAACTTTCTCTCTGATTTTTTTTCTCGGCGAAACGGAATATATGGAGTTGGAGTTGAGGTCGGTGGAGCCTCAAGGGGCCCACGAGATAGGCGGGCGCGCCCAGGGGGTGGGCGCTCCCCCCACCCTCGTGGACAGGGTGTGGGCCCCTTGGTCTTGATTCTTTCGCCAGTATTTTATATATTTTTCAAAACTCGTCTCCGTGGATTTTCAGGTCATTCCGAGAACTTTTGTTTTCTAAACATAAAACAACATCATGGCAGTTCTGCTGAAAACAACGTCAGTCCGGGTTAGTTTCATTCAAATCATGCAAGTTAGAGTCCAAAACAAGGGCAAAAATGTTTGGAAAAGTAGATACGTTGGAGACGTATCACGGTCCGTTCTGTCCCGTCCCGTCCTCACCGCCGTCGATCGCCCGCGCTGATCTCGTCCCCAGCACCACCGTGGTGAGCCTCTTGTTTTTATCTTCTTTCTAAAAGAAAAAAAATGATGTTCTATTAATTTGGTTTTAATGTGATGATGAACTTCTATTAACTTGGTCACTTCTCTATTCATGATATTCTGTAATGGATTTTGCCACACTTAATTATATATAATGCACGCAGATGAACCGGCAATGGATGTACGGTGACAGACGCACCTCTGAGTACTAAGGGCATGCATTATTTTCTCGAAGTGGCTGAGGAAAACAAGCAGAATGGTTTTATGTGTTGTCCATGCCCTATTTGTGAGAATACGAAGTCTTACTCTAATCGAAAAACCCTTCACATCCACCTGCTTGAGAAGGGTTTCATGCCACACTATAATGTTTGGAACAAACACGGAGAAAGAGGGGTTATGATGGAAGACAACGAAGAAGAAGAGGATGATGACAACAATGTGCCCCCTGAATAAGGTGATGCTGCAACGGGGGAAGCTGAAGATCAACAGGAACCAGACAATGTGGCCGATGCTGACCTTCGCCGGGTCATTGTTAATGAAAAGAGACTAATGCAAAAGTGAAAAGGAGAAGTTGAAGTTCGATCGCATGTTAGAGGATAAAAAAAAGGATTGTACCAAGGGTTATAAACCGGTGCTACTAGTAAGCGTCTGCCTATAAGCTTTTCCCTATTAGTGCACCTAGCGACGACTACAAGCACTAGAGCGAGCCGAAGGCGCGCCTCCGTCATCGCCCCTCCCTCATCGGAGCCAGGCAAACATTGTTGTAGTAGACAGTCGGGAAGTCGTCGTGCTAAGGCCCAATATGATCAGCGCAACAGAATAGTAACCGCCGCCGATGAAGAAAAGCCTAGATCGGAAGGATCCCACCTGCAGTCATATAGGCGTAGACGAAAGAAGACTAGATGACTGACCGGCCCTCCCTCCCCCTCCCTCCCGCGGCGCTCCCACGAGCGCCCGAGGGGAAAACCCTAGCGCCGCCTCCAGCCCCCCTTCCTCGAGCCTCCCTCCCCTCACCGCCGCCTCGACGTACTGGCGCGCAAAGCCCGGCCAGTGCTGGCGGCAGCGGGGCCCTCTCCTTCCCCCTCTTGGTTCGGCAGGCATGGGCTTCCGGGGCGGGCGACGGCGCGGCGCTCGCTTGCGGCGCGGCGGCAGCAGCTGGCGGCGGCGACGCGAGTTGTGGGTGGCGGTGTGAAGGGGTTGCAGCGGAGGTGGTGCACGGAGGGCTCCGGCAGCAGCGTTCGGCCAGATCTGGGCCCTGCCGGCGAGGGCCACGGCCGGCGTGGGTTGCGGGCGTCCGCCCCTACCGAGGCCTCGGCTGGTGGTAGTGGTGGCGCAGCGGCGCTGGCTGGTGGGCGTGCTAGTGGAGATTCAGGCGTCCCGCCGGCTGGGCGACGACGGCAAGGTAGATGGGCTCCCCGGTGAGTATTCTTTGCGTTCGGCGGCTGTACTTGGGGCCCCTCTTGCTGGTGGTCGGGTCTGCGCCAGTGGCCTTGCGCCGTGCTGCGTCGGTCGCCGCGGTGGGGCGGCACAGGGGTGTGTCCGGCGGGGAGGCTGGCTGGAGGGATGGGTGGCACCGACGTGTTCGGGCCCCCGTCCACTAGCACAGGGGTGTGCCGGTCCGGATGCGCCCGCTCCCCCACCTCCCCCTTTCCCCAGCCGCGTGTTGGTTGTTGCTGCTTTGGTGATGTTCAAGGCAGGATGTATGCTGCGATTTGTCGGTCAGTGGTGTTCCTTTGGTGCAAAGTTGATCTCTTTGGATGGTCTTGGGGGTGTCTGGATGTTGGGCGGCGGCCCTGGTGGCGGGAGGCGTGGCGTTCAGGGGTGGAACCTGCATCTCAGGTGCGGCGGGCCGCCATGGTTCCGCGGGGGACGTGACTGCGGGTGGTTGGCGGAGCAGGGGTGTGTCGGCGGGGTGCGAGCACCGGGGTTCATCACTTTCCTAGTTTCTGGCCGTCGGTGGCAGCGTCCGTGGATGTCGTATCCTTCTTGAAGGCTTCGTCGCGGTGCTCCCACCCCCTATGTCGCTCCGGGTGAAAACTTGATCTACGGATCGGACGGTGGCGGCTATCCGTGGGCGTACCCTTCTGGGAGGCACCGTCTTGGAGTCCTTGCTTCGTCATGGTCAATCTCACCCCCTGGGTGGCTCCAAGTGGTTCATCGTAGCTCATATTATGTTTGCTTGGTTGTGTCCGAGTGGTGTGATGGTGCTCGGCACCTTTGTATCTAGCCTTGGGTGTGTTCGGCGCGTGTTGTGGTGGCGTGTGTGTGTTCGGCTTGCCCAGATGTATGTGATGATGTTTGCTTTATAATATAAAGCGGGGGGAAACCCTTTTTCGGTAAAGAAGACCGGATCCAGGCGGTTCCATCAAAGACAAACGCCGGCCGGATCGCACAAGATCCACCGGACACACACCTCCACACGCCCTCTGGCGACGCTAGAAACATCGCCGGGACATGGGCTAGACGTGGAGGACCTTATTCCATTTTCAAAAAGTCGCCTTCGCCTCGTCTTCCTGAGCATGGCACGAACCCTAACAAACTCTAAAAAAAACACCTAAAAATGGAGCCCAAAGACCATAGGAGAGGAGGACCGACGGTGTCGCCGACTGAGAGGCAGGGAAGCCCTAGCTGAGAGGTCACAAAAGGCAGGAGCCCCGCGAACGAGACATTGAAGCCAGCTTCCTGGGGTGGATCGATTTCAGGAACGTTGTGCTGCTGATTGATTCACGGAACTAGAGATTTTGCTAGGATCTATGCACTTGAGCATAAAGTTTCCTGACAGCTTCCTGTAACAGTGCCCCCGATACCGCAGTGACATTTTGAGAAAAAATCTCAATGATATCCAGACTGAACTAATGAAAGGATGGGTACAAATGCAATGCATCACCTGACTACTATAGGCTAAGATCATCACTTACACAGACTGGATTGCCATGCTACTTTTTAAAGTTAATCGCATACAGAACTATATGTTTAGTCTCTGAAAATATGTAAGAAGATTTCTCCATGCAGTAGTGCTAACTAATATTTTTTTGCTTGTATAGTTGCTATTTAGGATTATTGTTGTGCGTCCATAATAGCAGTTCCGATGTGCATTCTATGCATGTTTGCCTCTAGCATATGTACCACATATATGTTAGCACACCCTATTAATATAACCACAACCATAAATGCAATCAGATGCAGAGGCCGGGGGCACGCCTCCATTTCAAAAAAAAAAAAATGAATGCAATCAGATCTTAAGTCTTAGTCATGAATAACCAAGAGAGGCAAGCAACGCTCGCTAAATTTGCTCTGCTCTCGATGTTTTCATGTTGTGTTCCTCTGCTAGCGACATAGTCCTCTTTTTTCTTTTTCTTTTTCTGCTAGCGACATAGTCTTCAAGGCAAAGGAATTTCCATCATTGTTATTCCTTGGTGACACCCGACCACAATCCTATACAAATCAATCAGTATCTCTTTCGGTTATCGATCACTTTAAACATGCAGCCAACAAAACTTAAACAGTACAACTAATGGGAGATGACACAAATACGTGAAGGAATATCCGACAGTGTACCGCAAGATGGATAACCGAACATATACAACAAAGTATATATATATATATATATAACTAGTTAGCTAGCCAGGAAGTAATCCTGCAGGCCGAGCTACCTGTTAAGTTATGTAGATTGAACTTCAAAATGTTATGTTGTTTAGTTTGTTTCTCTTTTCGCATATATTTTTCGCTTACATCCAATATGTAATAACGTCTTATATTATGGAACGGAGGAGTAAACACTACTCCCTCTGTCCCAAAATGTAAGACATTTTTTAGGCTTAGGCTAAGTCTAAAAAACATCTTACATTTTGGGACGGAGGGAGTAGTAAACTAGTTACAGGATAGGAATGTACATTATTACCTTCTTGACCCCTTTATACATCCGAAAGCATAAACTGCGCCAAGGTTGAAACCAATTATGTTCTCAAGCCTGTAATGAATGGGAGGCCCCATGCATTGCTAATTAAGAACCCAAAGTATAGGTAGTACTAGTAATTAATACACACGGAAAATTGATGGAGCTATATACGCATGCTGCGGTGAAGTGAAGAAGGATTGAAGCACTACTTACTTGTAAGTAGTAGAGTTCCATATGCGTACAGCCCCGTCAAGTGAACCTGTGATTAACATTGGAAGCTCTGGGTGCAAATTGACTGCAGTGATAAGATCCGTATGCCCTTCTAACTCATGTACAAGTTCCTTTGTCTCCAATTTCCAGATCTGATTCAACCAAGAAAAAGAAGTCTTTTTTAACGTTCTTATATAGTTCTGCAGCTTAACTAATAACAAGCTACATAGATTAATTAGTTAGCTAAGTGTCTTCCTTAATTGTGTGTGTGGGTGGGTGGGTGGAGTGGGGGGGGGGGGGGGGGTGTGTATTTCAGTTAAGCGCACATATGTGAGCAGGAAAAATGATGGTACCTGTGCAGTTCTGTCCTTACAGCCCACGACTAGATGCTGCTGATTATTGCGTGTAAAGTAATCAATGTAGTGCCCATGCTCATCCAAGTTCAGTGTGATGACTTTACCGGGTTCATCGGAACAAATAATCCAGATCTACCAATTATTTGTAAGTGAAAAAAAAAATCACCAGCACATTTGGCAGAAAACACATATAAAGAAGAAAAATGAAAGCAAACCTTGACTGTGCCATCCAAGGAAATACTAGCGAAACTATTGGAGTCATCTGGGTTAAAGGTTACTTGCATCACTGTGCCAATGTGTCCGTGAAATTCTGTGTACTCCCAGTATTCATCCCAGTTCCAAAGCTTGATCAGGCAATCAGCATCTTCAGAAGATGATAACACGAATGGATCCGTTGGATGCACAGCCAAAGTTGTGATGCAACTATCGTGAGCAACAAATCTCTCTACTTCTTCATTTTTGTCGTAGGTGTGCACATGGATGCACCCTCTGTAATCGCCGGCAACTAGCCACTTCTCCCGTGCAATAAATTTAGCCACATGAACTGCATATTCATGCATGGAGGAGGAATATATCCATGCATACATGATTGCACGCTTTAGCACACATATGTGAGCAGTTACTTATAAAATGTGTAAGTGTTGACTATTAGAATAAATTCATATGAATTATGCATAAGGGTGTGTGCCTGATTCATCTGTGACGTCTTGGATCGAGTTTAGTGTTGCCTGCGGATATAAACATGTAACTTGAATCAGTATATAAGTACATTGAGAATGTATGTAAGCAGGGATCGACAGGGTACCATTGTCTTGTAGTTCCAAACACAAAGGCTCCCCATGCGATATGTCGTCATATTCCTTTGTATATTAGGATAATTTGCAAATTAACAAATGATGGATGAGCACTCACACAGACAGAGGGAGGGGGGGGGGGGGGGGGGAGGGGTGACGGTAGTAAGCACACACATACCAGGGTTCCATTGGATGCACATCTATGGAAGTAACCTGCTGAGCATCTCGCTTGGTTATGATCTGATTTTAATCCAGTACAATAACATTCACTCAACAATTTGCAAGATTGATTGATACTACTAGGATAGTTGAGAAAGACGAACGGACAAAAGAAAATCACCTCAACTGTGGGCTCAGTTGGCTACCAGCAAGATTAATTGATCACACAGGGCGCCAGCCAGCAAAATAAAAAAATAATTAATTATGGACAGCTAAGCATACAATATAGTAGCAAATTAAATTATGTACCTCAGAATCAGATGATGTCCCACAATCAGCTTGTTGTTGACAACAGATAACATTCAATGTCACCTCTTGTACCTCATGCCCGGCCTTCTCTTTGGTTGTCTTGAAGAATTCTCGGTACTTGGCCGAGACGGTATCTTTGTCGAGCTCGTATTGACCCACCACAACGCTATGCAGTGTGAAGAAGTCGGCACCGCTATCTATCGACGATGACGACGACTTCGACAATGGCTGCTGCTTATTATTGCACATTGTCAGAATGAGGGTGTAGGCACACCTTGGTGGCACAACACCACAGAGTGGATCCTTTGCCAGGTACCTACTGGGGCTGTTGGCTACAAGCAGGAACGCGACACGGTCATTTCCCTTGTTATCTAGCTGCAGCGAGCAGCTAGAAGGCATTGAGGCCGCCTTCTTCTTTCTCGGCAACTCCAACGATATTGACAAGATGAATGTCAGCTCGAGAGGATGGACATGAAGAAGGAGCTCCGTGTCTATTGGGGGAATCAAGCTGGTTTCTATTTCATTTAGCGTAAATACAATATCACCGATGGTGGGCCTTTTGTGTCTGTCATACTCAACACACCTCACCGCTATCTCCAAGCATTTCTTAACTTGCTGGAAATATCCTTGAACTAATGTCACGTCCATTGTTTTCTGTAGCCTCTCCTGCCATTTTTCATGTGCCTACCAAATTCGATGGAAGGAGGAGCACATATATACAACGCAAATTAACGTATGACAGTACGTACAAGAAATGACACACTCCTACTTACCAGCTCAATAAACTTGTCAGGAGACTTGCTATCAAATTCATGATATGATTCCTGACCCGTCATCAGCTTAAGGATTATAACGCCCAGGCTGTATATGTCATACCCTTTTGAGATCACTTGTTTTTCAATGAACTCTGGTGGCATGTATCCACTGCATAACGAGATAAGAAATATTATCACAGTTACTGTCAGTTTAAAGAAAAATGCACATGCACAGCTAAGGTTGGGGTATTTAGCTCACAACGACATTCGCAACAGATTCCTTGTTATATTGGTATTTTCTGAGCCAACGAGTCTTGCAAGGTGAAAACCACCTATTTTGGGCGTCATTTTCTCATCCATCAATATATTGGCAGGGTTTAGATCCATGTGAATAATAGGTCTCCGCAATCCCACATGGAGATATTCTAAACCCTCACATATGCCCGTAATTATTCTGTACCTTGTGTGCCAATCAAGTCCAGAATCCACGTCTGTAAACATAAACAACCAAGGCATCCAAACTTAGGTTATTATATTTAAACCAAAAGACAACTGATATGTTATTCTGCACGTTGCATATACCTTGTTGAATGTACCCATCAAGGGAACCACTTGGTAAATACTCGAAGCACATCGCCTTTTCTGTTTTCTCAGAAACTATAAGTTTTGTTTCGTACTCAAAAGCCTCTGGTTTTGTCTCCTGGCAGTAGCCAATGAACTGTACGATATTTGGATGATGGACCTTCGTGAGGATTGCAATCTCATTCTGGAGCTCCATATCATCATATCTGGGTAGGCGACCATAGAGTTTTTTCACAGCAATGACTTGTCCATCTCCATGGACTCCCTAGTAATTAATTTGACATGTCCATCTTGTCAGGCTGGCATGACGTGTTGATGAAAAATATTTGGAAACGAAAATAATGTTCATATTACCTTGTAAACTCTTGTACGCCCACCCCAACCACCCCGACCAAGTAATCTCGCTTGAGAGAAACCATCTGTCATCTCTTTAAGTAACTCGAATGGCATAATCCATGGCTCTACAGACGGGAAGTTCTCTGTGTAATAAGTAGACGTATGCATGCTAGTTTAGCTTCACAGTGCCCTTGTAATTCAGTAACTATAAGTAGGGAATCTAGTTACTCACGGACGTAAAACTAATGCAACCGACCAAGTAATCTAGTTAATTAAAGATCAGATAGCTAGCACTAACCCGAAGAAGGACCGGAGCTGATGGTGATGCTCCTGATATCGGAAGGGAGGGTGGGCTCTCCATTGTCTTGATAGAACTATATATCAAGAAAATATATATATTAACTAGTACCCTTCACTTGTTTTCAGGGACGCCCAGCCGCTAGGGTTTCTCGTGCCTCCGTCGGTGCCGGCGCCGGTCTGCCTCGTCTCCTGTGGTCTTAGGGCTATGGAGGCGTGGTGGATCCTAGCCCTTGTCGGTAGGAGGGCTCCGTTTTTTTAATGTCTTCTTCAGTTTTGTTAGAGTTTGTGTCCCGCTCCAGGAGGCGAAGCGGCGGCGGCTATGTGAAGATGGAATAAGGTTTTCCCACCTAGCCCCTGTCCCGGCGGTGCTTCTAGCATCGTCGGAGAGCGCGTGAAGGTTTGTCTCCGACGGTTCTCGTGAAATTCGGTCGACGTTTGTCTTCGATGAATCCATGTGGATCCGGTCTTTGTTCGTCCGCGTTTCTGTGTTCACAGGTTGGATCTAACGATCTACACATCTCTTCAACGGTGGTTATTGTTGCTTTGGAGAACTGGTCCTATAGAATCTTAGCATGACGACTTACTGATTTTCTACTACAACAAGGTTTGTCTAGCTCCAATGAGGGAGTGGCGATGATGGTGGCACACCTTCTGCTCGCTCCAGTACTTTTAGTCGTCGCTAGGTGATCTACGGACCTGGATGTAAAAAAATTACTTCTGATGTTCTTTGTACTATCTCGATAGTTAATGAATAAATTGGAAGTTTTTTTCCCGCAAAAAATTTAAGCCTAAAACATTCAAAAATGCAAGCCCACAACGTAACGCTTCGTCTTGGGTAGCCTCTGCCGACCGGACCACGACGACAAGAGAGGGACAAGATAGGGGCGCTGCCGCCGGGGGGGAGAGGGGGGGGGGGGCTTTGTTCTGTTCAGGGGGAGCTCGACGGATGCGGTGGCCTCTCCGCGGCGGAGTTGAGCACCATCAGAGAGAAAGCGAAAGAGACTCTGAGGCAGTCAAGCGACCCCGTGAATTGCATCGCCAAGTTGAGAGAGGGAGATTTGAGCTCATCCTGGGGAGTGGATCAGGGAAAGTTCCATTGATGACATTGGAGGTAGGGTAGCTATTTGGTTCAAGAGAAGGGGATTTCCCCTGATTCCACAGTCGACCTAGCCATGGAGAGTGGACATGCCGTGGTGTCATTGAAGATCTTGGAGGGTGTGGAAGATAAAGAGGTTAGTTTTTTGGATCTCGTGTCCATCTGGTGTATCTTTCGGTTTGGAGCATCCCACCAGCGATTTGAGGGGATTTCAAATTGGGAGTTTCTGGTCGGAGATTTGGCATTTCAATCGTTTACTAACTCCGTCCGGGTTTATTAGTCTCTCTTGTATTTTCGGTCAAACTTTGACCTTTGATTTAACTAGTCAAAAGTAAGTTATATACCATAAAAAATGTATCATAGGAAACCTCTTTCAACTATGAATCCAACAATATAAGGTTTGTGACATACAATTTATATTTTGTTAGTCAAATATACGGTCAAATTTGGCATAAAATACAAAAAAGGAACCAATAAACCCGGACGGAAATAGTACTTCCGGATTTATTAGTGTTGAATTGGGACTGAAATTTGTGGATCTCCGGGATGCATTTTTTCGGTGGAAAGCCTGTATGTGTTCATTTAATTTCGTCAGAGGACACCACGCCCTGCGCACAAGAGTCAAGACAGTCTTCTTGGCTTACGGGAAACAAAGGCCTCATGGGAAGTATTCCCGCCTGTGCACACCAAAAAGTAACGCTTTGGACATGTCTCAAGTGATCAAAATTACATTTTGAAAACCATGTAAATGTCCAAAACGCCACTTTTTCATGTACCGGAGAGAGCAGGCCTTTGGATTTGTATATGACATATGTCATCGCTTTCGAGACGGGTGTCCAACTAGATGAGAAAATAGACTAGTCTCGTATGATACTTTTTTTTCTAACCCAAATGGAGAACAAGAAGTCAGTTGTTCGTCGAGACACCGTTGATGACCAAGAAAGAATTATTTACGGCGATAATTCAAAATGGCGCCTAGGCTCATTACACCAGTGTACAGTAAATTCAGAAAATAGTATAAAATTTTGGAAAAACTAAAATTATAGGCATCCAAAATGCTCATATGCGCAAGATGCGAGCTAAACTTCGTGGTGTTTGGACATAAGAAGAGCTCATAACCACCCCCCCCCCCCCCCCACACACACACACACACACACAAAAGAGCTCCAAATAATGTTCTATCTCAAAATTTCACCCGAAATTTATTTGTATGGCACGCACTCCTAAGATGTCCAAACGCCATGAACATTTGCACGCCTTGCGCACATGAGCATCTTGGAAGCCATTTTTTTATTTGTTTGCTTTTTATTTACTGTTCATGCTCGGGGTTTAGATGATAGTGTAGTGCGGAATCACCCCTCCCTAATTAAGGGGCATAAATCACTAATTTAACCAGTAAAAGGTGATTCTCTCCATTCAGAAATATAAAGCGCACATGTTTTTCAAATTTGTTAAATAATATATGAATTACATGTACATATTAATACTGTTAAAGTTTTATTAACAATCACCTTTTTGTGATATCATTTTTCTGTCAGATAATCCATATATAGTTGGACTAATTGTTGGTCAAAATTAAGTCTTAAAAATCATACGGATTTTATATTATATTTATATACGAAGAGAGTATAAGGTAAAGGTAGACAAATGGAAAAACATATGAGTCACAAGTGATGGCACCTGTTCATTATGCATCCCTCGGTCACCTATCATTGCTTCAGTCTCGTTCAAACTAGACACAATATCCTGTATAGTAGGTCTTTCTTTTCGGTTTGAGATCAAGCAATTTAATGATATCTCAATGCATCTTTTCACCTGGTTGCAGTATACTTTGAGTGATGTGTGACTCAATGTTCCACGTAGCCTTTTCCTCCAGCTTTCATGTACCTCCAACATTGGAATTAAAGTTAGAATGATAGTGCACACAAAGGTCAATTGGTCAAACATAACAGTATCGATGTTGGAATCGAAATAGAGTAGACATATTCTTACAAGCTTAATAGATTTCCGGCTTTCATGTCCGGTCATTATCCGTAAAATGATAACACCCAAACTAAATATGTCGAACTCTCTTGATATTATCTGATGTTTTATGTATTCCGGTGGCCAATATCCACTGTATGTTATGAACAGTAAAATTGTTACTTACTGGACCAAAACCACAAAATATGAAGGATGCCAAAATTTGATTGCTTGAACATAATTGATGAACCAAGGCAAACAAGTGATTTACTTCCCGATTCTTTACTTTTAGGAAATAAAGAAGTCTAAGCAAACAAATAATGTAAATCAAAATTGAATATCATATATTTTGGGATATGCTGCCTAAGAAGGAAGGGGCAGTTTGTATTGAGCAATTTAGACCCCGATTTGTTTGCTCAATGTTAGTTTCAAGATTTTTACCAAAGTGGGTTCAAATCGTCGAACACAGATAGTGCATATTGTGGTTCAGCTGACTCAAACTGCTTTCATGTTTGGGCGCCACATTCTAGAGGTTGTTGTGGTTCTGCATGAAACCCTAAATGAAATTCATTCGAAGAACCTTGATGGAGTGATCTTCAAAGTGGATCTTGATAAGGCTTGATAAAATTAAGTGCCTATATCTGCAGTGGGCTCTGAGTATGAAGGGCTTTGATCCTACCTGGAGGGAGCGAATCCATGCCTTTGTACAAGGAGGCAGTGTTGGGGTCAAGATAAATGATGAGGTGCATCATTATTTTCAGACACAAAAGGCATTGCATCAGGGAGATAATTTTGTCTCCTGTCATGTTCAATATTGTTGCAGATATGCCGACAATTTGGAGCCAAGGAAGACGGCTAAGATAGGGGGATGGTACCACATCTCGTGGATGGGACATCTCTATTATACAATATGGTGATGATACTATAATTTTCATGGAACATGATTTGTCCAAAGCAAGAAATATGAAGTTGGTACTGTGTCTCTTTCAACAACTGTTCGGTCTGAAAATTAATTTCCATATTATGTGGCATGTTATGGTTTGGACGCGCTAAGGAGGAACAAGAGATCTACAAAAAACTGTGAGATTGGATCCATAAATGTCTGCTTAGTAAATGGTTATATTGGTTATCCTCTGACGAGGAGAAGTGTGGATACAGTTATTGCGTAACAAATATTTACACTCTAAGATTCTGGCACAAGTAACGGCACAACCAAATGATTCACCGTTTTGGAAGGGTCTGATGAGAACTAAGGTCACCTTCTTTAATTGGGGTAAATTTATTATTGGCAATGAGCGAAGATCCTGGAAGGATACCTGGCTATTAGAGAATCCTCTAGCGTTAGAGTATCCAACGCTTTATAATATTGTATAAGTAAAGACGCATTTGTGAGTACTACCTCCGTCCGGAATTTCTTGTCACTCAAATGGATGTATATAGAACTGAAATACGTCTAGATATATTCATTTCAGCAACAAGTAATTCTAGATGAGGGAGTACAATATTAGGTTAGGTTCCTCTAAGTATACAGTTCACGCATGCACTAGTTGGGGAAAGACGGACCGGTGGCTGCATTTAGTTCGCAGGTCAACGTGTCTAACAAGCCAGATGTATTTCGATGAACTTTTTCTGTTTCAGATGTGTTTTTCATTAAATTTATGTCTGTGGAATTGATTAATACTAGACCAATCCCCCGGTCTATCCATATCTAGAAAACAAAAGTGTCTTTCAAGATCAAGATTCTCATGTGGTTTGTGCATAAGAGAGTAATTCTAACAAACGATAACTTGGTGAGACGTAGGTGGAAAGGGAGTAAGCGGTGTTGTTTTTCTGACCATGAGAAAACGATTCAACACTTATTTATGTACATGCCCACTAGAAATTATTGTGGCGAACAATTCATATGTCCTTTAAGATACCTCCGCCTAATAGTATCTCCAATCTGTTTGACAACTGATTAGGTTAGGTAGAGCCTAATATAGTGACACCAATTCACGTGAGAGTTTATGCATTACTTTGGGCTATTTGAAACTGTCGGAATGATTGTGTGTTTAACATGATAAATATCACAAACTTTTTGCAGGTTATCTATTGGGTATCTTAATGGATCAGTACATGGTCCTTACTTCACCATGCGGAAGTGAGGGAGCTCATGGCCTTTGAATGAAACTGATGATTGACGGTAGCGTAGGCTACCTACAACTGGTTTGGACGTCGGTCCAATAATAGATAAGTGTTCAGGCATGTTGTCCTTTTTAATCGGTTGTGGCTATTTTTGTATTTTCTTGTTTTAGTTAGCTACAAGAGATGTTAGCTGCACTTTGACACTTTATTTGTTTTAATAAATGTTGTGCGCATTGCTTGTTAAGGCCGAGGGTAATCCTCCTTTTTTTTAAAAGAGCCATTTTTCCGAGTTAATTGCAAGAACCCACCACATTCAGGGACGGGTTTGCAGAAAGAACGGTTTTATAAAAAAATGGCAAAAAAACACAATGTCTATGCTATTTTTTTTCCCGTAAACCACTAATCGACGGATTAGAGCACTTTGAGCATGTTCATGACAGATGGATCCTGCTTGTCAGGAGCTGACTTGGCAAAACAAGTGCCATGTGTCCACTTTGACCGGTCTTCTTCTCCTCTCTCTCAAAACTCTCAGTGAGCTTCAGATCCGGGAGCCGGTCGCCTGCACCTCTTGATCCCAGTTGTCGCCGTCCAAGGAGGAGAGTTTTGAAGTCGTCGTCGTGGTGGTTGTAAAGGAGGAGCACGTGATACGATGACAGGGACGTGGCTGTGGCCGTCATGCATCCATTGTACAAGTTGTCAGCGAGTGAGAGCCCGGGTGAGGAGAAAAGTACGAAGATGTCTTCGCCGTGGCCACGGCTGCTGCGTTGGAAGGTGCGGAGCACGAGGCGGCGGACGAACTGGTCGCAGCGCGGGGACCAGCGGTGGTAAATGAGACCTCTCCCAATGCAAAGTTGCTTAGAGCATTGTTAATAGTATAGCCAACTGCCGGCTATAAGCCATCACCATGTCATCTATAGCTCATCTTATAGCCAATATGTACAATAGTTGATTAGAAGAGTGTACTACTTTTTTATTATATGGCACACCTTTCACTCTCACAAAGTGCCTAGGAGCACATGCTAGAGCTGGCTCTTCACCAAGAGTCCGCTTACCTTCTCTCTCTTCTTCTCTTTCCTCCAACTAAGCAAGAATATACTAGTTTATTTCTTATAGCCAGCTGACTCAGCTCTATTGTACTTGCTCTTAGATATGATGCTAAGTATATTAAATGCCTTAGCAACTCAAGTCCCCAATGCAAAGATGCTAAGCTTGTGGGTGCTAAGCTTCATGCATTTAATTAGCTGTAGACTCAGAATTGTGCTTCCACCTAGGTACACGTGCTTAGCACAGTTTCTTCCTGGGTCACCATACTACTCTCTCTCTTCTTAACTAGCATGCCACATCAGATTTTTTGCTTAATTGGCAACCTTAGCACCTGTACAAGGTGGAGCATTGGGAGGGGCCTGAAGGTGGCGTCGGAGGAGACTGTTGGGTTCGACCCAGTCTCCCAACAAGGGAAACCCGGAAAGGCAGCCCGCGTCAGGCCCACGTGCACCATATGTGGGGTGGTCTGGTGGGGCCCCATGTGTTGGCTACATGTGGGGCGGTCTATACCACATGCCTGTGTCACAATCATGACACAGGCGGCGTGTAGCAAATAGTGGTTATTGAATCACTCTCATGGTAATGTCATGGAGTGGTCTTGTCTAGGTTGTCAAATCGGAGGGTAGGCAGATAGTTTTCTATTGCCCTGTACATTGTATATGCTAAATATCAATGAAACGCTCTCAGTGGAGAGTAGGGAAAAAGGAGAAAGCCTCCCAGAAAAAATATCATCGCACACACACATCGCTCCTCCTCTCCTACATTAATCGGACACCAAGTTTTCACTGGAGCTCATTCCGGCGGCCGGAAGAAAAGATTGGGTTGAGCTAACAGAGACGAGGCGACGCCGCCAGCGTCTGCAGATGTCAGCACAGTGCCAAGTCAGCTCGTGGCGAGCGGGACCCATCTGTCATAAACGTGCTCAAAGTACTCTAATCCGCCGATCAGTTGTCTACGCAAAAAATATTACCATACACATTGTGGTTTTTGGAAAAGAAATCATAAAACAGTTCTTTCCGCAAACCCATCCCTCAATGTGGTAGGTTCTTGCAATTAACTCCCATTTTTCCGTTTACCTTCAGGTTAATTTAGAACACTCCCTCCTTGTTTATAATTTTTATTATTCTGATATAGGGAGGGAAAAGATCCGTTTTTCTGTTTACCTTTAGGTTTCGAGTCATTTTTTTGAAAGGACAACTACAATACGGATTTTGTTTTGACCTGATTGTCCAAAAATATCGCAGTCCTTGACGTCCAACATTTCAAACCGTCCACATGTAGCAGCCTGTCAGGTCAGAAGAAGATGGGGGCAGAGGAGAACCACCTTCTTTTGGTTTTTAATTAATTTGATGTATGTGGTAAGGAAAGGTGCTTTTTACCTTCACATGTCTATATTGTCTGATCAGGTTGCCACTGTGGCGTTCATGTAAGTTACAAGATGGGTCAAACACTAAAGCAGTCCGTGGGGTTGAAATTGGATGATTTGGAAAGGTGAATAGAAATTCATGTCAGAAATCTAACTCGTAAATTATTGTTTGAAGGACCGGTATTTTCCATAAATATAAGTCAAAAAGTTTAGAATGAAAGAATTGAAACACACAAACAAAGCTTCATAGAAAACTTGTAATAATTACCTGGACCCAACAGCTAGATAGAATGCTTACCAGGTACCAGCGGAACTCATTGCCTTTTTTGTGTTTTCTTCACCGAAGAGCTTTGATAAACCAAAATGCGCTATTTTCGGCACCATATTCTCATCTAGCAATATATTATCTGGTTTTAAGTCAAAATGCATTATAGGATGCTCTCCATCATGAAGATATTGTAGACCTACACAGATCCCTTTGATTATTTTGTAACGTGTGTGCCAGGTGAATCCTGTGTTTTCATCTGCAATAAAGCAAAAACAAATGGGTATTGCTACAAGCAACTGTAGCTCTAAAGAAAAGAAAAAAACATGTGCCATTTAAAAAGCAGAGGTCACCAACTTAATTACCAGAAATAAGCTTGTTTAGGCTACCATTGTGTACGTACTCAAAGCAGAGAGCCAGACGCAAACGATCAGCGGTAACTTGTTTCCCTTCAAACAAAGCAAGTTCTTTCTCCCATTCATGGCAGAAGCCCACTAACTCCACAATATTTGGATGCTTGAGCCCCCTAAGATTGTCAAACTCTATGTGAAATTCCTTGTCATCTACTCCGGAAGTGTGATGTAGTACCTTTACGGCAATCTCTCTCCCATCTTCATACACACCCTGTCCAGCATATTTCTTGTTAATACTCAACAACCCTGTTGTGCTAGCAGTGTTGATGTATAAATATATTGCCTAGTCTTTTCCATCAAATCGATCTTTTAGCTGCATTGGCTAGATCATGCACTTCTACATGGTATTAGAGCCCAAGTCTTGAACTAAAGACCTCATGGCTTCAATACCATGTAGAACTGCACGCACCAGCCAGTTCACCAAAAGCTCAAGCTGATGGGGAAAGGTGGGCTATGCATTTACTCGTCAACAAGTGGTGGTGCATGGTATTGTAGAAATCTAAGGAGCATATATACTGAGTTAAGGAGCAATCCCATTCACTAAGTTAAGGAGCATATATAGACAGACAAGTGCATATTTCAACCTTAAACTCTTGCCCTAGTCTAATATACAACCCTGAACTATGAAACCGGCAAAGAAGCAACCCTGAAATCTTAAAACTGGCCACGATTCAACACTCCCCACCCCACAACCTGGTTTTGACCCTTGAACCGGTTTGACCTGTTGACCATCTAGTCAGCAAGCCATGTCAGTACAAATTTTGCAAAAAAATAAAAAAATTCAGGAAAAAACTGTAAAAATAAGAAAACAATTTTAATCATTCTAGGAAGGTTTTAGATTTTTTTTCTCAAAATAATGAAATTACTTTCATATTTCTTTTTCTGTTCATTTTTGGCCTATTTTGTCAAAAATTCAAACTTTCTAGAAACTTTTCACAAAATTTTGTAAAATCAAGAAAACAATACTAAGCATTCTTTTTTACAACTCATATAAAGTTTCACCCTTTTTTGCTTCAAATAATGAAAATTATCGTCAAATTTCATTTTTACACATTCTTTTGCCAAATTTTGTTAAAAACTTAAAGTTTTCTGATTTACAAGAAAACAATACTAAGCATTCCCTAAAAGTTTAAGAAATTTCTACAAAATTTACAAAATTTCTGAAAACTTAGAATTTTAACAAAATTAGGACAGAAAATGAAATTTGACGGTAATTTTCATTATTTTAATAAAACAACCTTAAACTTCCCATAATAATTAGTATTTTTCCTTGATTTTACAGAATGTTTTCGAATTTTTCTAGGAAGTTTGAATTTTTGACAAAATTTGGGCAGAAAAATAAATTCGATGGTAATTTTCATTATTTAAATAAATCTTAAACTTTCAAAAATGAATACAATTGTTTTCCTGAATTTACAGAACTGTTTCAAATTTTCAAGAAATTTGAATTTGTCAAAATTTGTGATGACGTGGTTTGTTGACTGGACTTGATGACTAGATTGTCAAGGGGTCAAACCTGGTCAGTTGGGTCAAAAACCAGGGTATGGGGAGGGGAGGGTTGATTTTTGGATGGTGTTCAGAGTTCGTGGTTGATCCTTAGCCGGTTTCATAGTTCAGGGTTTTATATTAGGCTTACCGAAAAGGGCATTCACCCCGTTATATATATAAAGCAACGATCATCAACAACCCGGCACAAACGCATGTTACCACAACATACGCACACACCCAAGGCAGGATACATAGGCGCAGAGCGCAGCAACACGACCCCTAGCACAACGCGAAGAGATCAAGCCACATACACGAACCGTGGGCTCGAAGACAGTGCCTTCAGGAAGGTTACGACACCGGAGCGCCACCACCGCCCGATCCGAGGATCAGAGATTCCCCTGGAGCCACACGACGGGCAATGAGAGCCGCGACGACGCTTTCAAGAAGGGAACGAGATGCGCAGCCGCCAATCCGTCCGAAGATAGAGCAGGTTTTCACCCCGGCCAACACTCACCGCCACCGAATGCCACACCCCGGTTACCGAGCGACGGGCTCTGCCCATGAGCACTGCGCTACCACCACCAGGGCCGCCGCCCTTGCATCCAAAACCTCGACACCACCTCACCCAATACCCGCCACTAACCCAACCGAAGAGACGAGCGGACCCTGGGGCAAACTAGCCTCCATAAACTCGTCTGTCGCACAGGACGCGAGACTAGGTCGGTCCTGCTGCCGGGCGCGAGACGAGGTTAGTCCTGCTGCCGGGCGCAAGACGAGGTCGGTCCTGCTGCCCGAGTATGAGACTAGCGATGGGCCGCAGCTGGGAGAAGGACATCCCTTCAATGGAAATAGTACCCGGACGACGAGGAGACAGATCGAAGGCCGACACAAGCCGCCTACGGACGAGCCGACGCCGGGACATGCTAGCCGCCGTTGTAGCCGACTTGGCCAAGCTGTCGTGGAGCCACCCACGGCTAGAGCAGCAGCCTCCCGGGCCACTGCCCAACCCGCGCCGCCCGACGAGCTGCAGGCGTCGGTGCCACCGCCACCTAGCACCAACCCCCTAACATCACGCCCAACGCTGGATAGACAGAAAGGCCCCACCTTGCGAACTGGAGAACCCCGACTTCCCACAAACCAGCCCGCCGCAGGCCACGGGCGACACCGCCAGCTGCCGGGGAGGCCGGATCTGGCGCCCAACCAGCCGGAGCGCAGCTGATGCCGAGGGCGAAGGTGCCAGAGACGACGGGAGGAGGTATCCGCCGCCGCCCGATCCGCCGGGCCCAGCCACGGCGTGCACTGCCGTCGCCCACAGCCCTTCGCACTGCAGCCCGAGGGCCGCCGCAACAGCTCCCGCAGCTGCGCCTCCGCGCCCCGTGCACAACGCCGTGCCACGATCCGACGGCCACGACCTACGCTGCACACCACCGGGAGGGGGAAGAAGAGTGGCCCACCGCTGGTGATGTTGGAGGGGCTTTGCCCGCCAATGCGCCACCGGCGGCGGCGAGGGAAGGGAGGGAGAGGTGGGGCTGCTCGGTGAGGTGGCTAGGGTTTCCTCCTCGGGCGCTCGCCGGAGCGCCACGGGAGAGGAGGGAGGGAAGGGGCCTGGAAGGTTTTATATTGGGCTTAGCCTAGGGTAAGAGTTTTAGGTTGAAATATGCACTTCTATCCATATGTATATTTCAAAGTTTTAAATAGCCGGCTACAGCTCTGCTATAGCCTTTTGAGCAAGGTGCCGCAAAATTATAGGCTATATGATTCATGTACGATTGCCCGAAAAAGTTCTAAAATAGTTGGCTATAGGCCCACAATAGCCCTGCCCTTGCTATAATTGATTTGAAGGACCACCGCTATTTGGCATAGCGAGTTATTTAAAACAATGATATATATATATATAGAGAGATTTGTGTGCACAACTCAGTCATGAAAGCTGAGAGAAGATGGATAACATGGTTTAATTCATACTACGTACCTTGTAAACTGTTCCGAATCCACCACTCCCAAGTATTCGCTCTTTATCAAAATCATTTGTAATCTGTCTTATCAATTGGTACGGTAGCTTACTTGGCTCATCAATTGTGCGTTGTTGTAGCTTGGCCTCCATTTGCTACTTACCGCCTAGATCTGGCAGCAAGCACAGAAACATTCTATATAAGAGCAAATATATCTACTTGCATATTTTATCTTCCTTCATCTGGAACTATATGTGGGTGAACATACAATAATGGTAAACAAACATAAAGATAAACAAATAGGTACTGAATATGTTCTGGTGTTATACATGTACTATAGTGCAAACGACAAATTCATGGCTAAAAAGTAATGAAGATTTGTGGTAATTAAACGCACAACTGCAACAGGTCATTCTCATCAGATCTACCATCTGAAACTTATCACACCTGAAAATATGGCAAAGGCACTTGGGGCATCTCCAACGCTAACCCTCAAACCTCCCGCAACCATCCAGGCCGCGGAAGCCATCCATAAAAACCCTGTATCGATCTGCAGCACGGCCCGGACACGTTTCCTCCCACAAAACGGAGACAAATGTGGGGGAGGTTTGCGGGAGTCCGGACCGATCCCAAACCCGCTTCTAACCGCCCTGGCCCACCAAAAACCGTTCCCCCTCCCGCACGCGCTTTCCGCCCGGCGCCAGGTGCCCACATTCATGCCGCTGTAGAGCACGCCGCTCCACATTGATGTCGGCTCAGGGCGGACGCGACCTCTCACTGCCTCCGCCATTGAAGCGGTGCGCTGGTCGAGGGCATCGCCCGCTGCACACCCGGCTGAACACGCCTCCTCGCTGCATTCAAACGCCTCCATTAAACCCGCGTGGAAGCCGAGAAATCTAATTCGGCCTTACGTCCGTTTATGAGCGGGCCGGCATTGAACGCAACAGCGGCCGAGATCCTCCCATCCGCCCTCGCTATTTAAACGAGGCCAGACGCCGGGCAAGAATCGCACCCATCTACCGCTCCCCATCTCCTCCTTCACTATTTTCTCCACTCTTCCGATGGCTTCCGAAGAGCAGTTCCTGACATACATGCCAGCAGGGTGTCCGTCGAGCCCGCCGGATACGAGCGAGGCAGTGGGTTGCTCCACCTCCCTCGCCTAGCCCAACAAAGCCAGTTGCCGCCCCAAGCCGGCGCATGTTTCAGCAACTCACCGCTCCAGTCCATCTCGATGAGGACTGGCGAGTTGCTCCACGCCGGCACAGCTGGGATAATGGTGGCACCGCCGTCGTCGCTGCCGTTGATGACACCGCGTCGTACCGCGCTTCCCGTGCCTGCGGCCATGCCATGCAGGCAAATACAGAAGCCGGATGCGTGGAGAGCGACGAGTCGGTGGCCACCGCCTCAGCGTCTGCCGCCATCGTCGAGGAAAAGTACAACACGGGAGGCCGCCGCCACTTGGGTCCCATGAAGGGTGCCGCCGAGGTGACGCCGGCGTACACAACCGGTGTCTTGTCCGGTTCTTCTTTTGCGAGGACCTTGGTTGACCCCGCATGGGCTCCATGGAAGCGGAGGCGGCCCCTTCCCCTCCCGCTGAAGCATCAGCCGGGGGTTCCACTCTGATGAGCGGTGGGGAAGAGAGCCGTCCTTTGCGCTGAAGCACATATACCTCCGGGGCTCCCGGCAGTCCGATGATCGGACTGCCTGACATGAGGAAGACAAAGGGATCCGCAGGCGACCATCTAGATTAGCTATTAATTATACCTCCAGAACCGGACTAGCACCGCTTAGTTGATGTAAATGTAATGAAATCCGTCATGTTTATACGAAAATCCGGTATTTTTATATGAAATTCGGCCGTGTTTGCATGAACTTCTTCCGGTTGATTTCAGTTGTTGTCAAAATGTATGCGGCTACGGTTGGATGGCATCCTTCCGCATCCGTGTCCGCGGACTGGTCACCTTTGCCCGCGGACAGATGCGGAAAAAAAAATTGTGGGTTGCCGTTGGAGATGCTCTTACGTGGAGAATAAATAAGAGAAGGGGAACATCAGGGGGTGTGCAGATGAAGCAATGCCGGGTGGGAATGGAATGAGCAGCCTGGCCAACCCTTTAGGGCTCCTTTGGTTTACGGGAATTTATAGTAATTTTAAAGGATTGGAATTTTGTAAAGAAAAATGCTTTGGAGCCCTTGGTTTGTAGGAGTGGATTATCTGTTCCTAGAGGCCCCCCTTTTTTTTTTGCGGGGTCTGTTCATAGAGGGCTTAACAAGAAGGGAAGAAGGATCGAGTCAAGAGATATGAAACTTACAAGTTGCAAGACTGTCATTTCTTTCTTTCAGTAAAACTATATAGCAGTTGTGCCATTATTAAGAAAACTATATAGGCTCCAGTGCGGCGCCTACCAGCTCTGCTCCCACGTGCTAAGAAAAAGCATGCCCCGTGAGCATGAGCGCAGAGCTCTTGTCTACTACTCCTACCTAATATGCTCTCCCTCTAGGCATCTAGCAAATGAGCTTGGGACACTGCTTTTTTTTTTTTTGCGAATAAAAGGAAAGTATATTAATCAAGGAGGGTTACTACAATCCAGTTGGCAAAGTGTGCCAATCTCAACTGGTCCATGGCGCAGCCAAACAGCCGTTTTAGGTGTAGAACGTCCCAATTGGGCTAGGGTGTGGCTAACAACGTTTTGACTTCTACGTACATGAGATATGACGTGCTCACGCCCTAGAGCTAGAAGCCGTTTTGCCTCACCTACTAGTGCAGTAACAGGCGATCTGTTTTGTTCTTCTTCCTTCAGCATGTTTGCTACAACGAGACTGTCCGTCTCTATGATGAACGGCAAGTTACTCCACTCCAAGGCAAGGTCAATCCCTTCCATGCATGCATGCATCTCCGCTTCAAGTGCACTTGAGCATGATGTCAAGAAGCGACATGATGCAAAGATGATCTTGCCGCTGCTATCTCTGAGAATCATCCCCGCTCCACCCGTTCCATCCTCCTCGCGCCAAGATCCATCTACATTCAGTTTGGCCCAGCCATGGGGTGGCTTGGACCAACACTCCGGTGGCCGTGGGCATGTAGCCGGGGTGACCATCGCCTTCTTGGGACACTGCTTACCTCCAACCTCCAGCCGTTGTTTCTCTTCTTCCTCTCTCATCCCCGTCCCATCCAGCCCCAGGCCTTGCCGTCTGCTTCTGCCGCACACGACCGCCTAGCTGCACCGCCCTCCCTGAACCTCCCCCCACCGCCCCCGGCCATCCCTCTAAGCTCGACGACCATCCAAAAATCTCCAGTGAAGCAGCATCTCACCCGCCACCCTAAGATGGATAGTTGGGGTTGTTCTTCCCCACAGCCGGCGGCCTCATCGTCTCCTTCATCTCCATCGGCGCTTCCTTCTTCCTTCTCAAAATCGACTGATCCAGTCAACTGACATTTAGCTATAGTGTATCTATTTTTACTTGCATGTCTACACATGGCGGCCGGGTTCCAGTAGTATCTTTTATCTTTGGCTTTCCCAAACTAGAATCTTGTTTCTTGTTACTTTCCGATTAGAATCAATGCAAGAGAAAGAAGAGATCAAAACTGAAAAGGATGCAAGGACGGAACTCATGTCTTGTTCGTACCTACCTTAAAAGAAAAGAAAAGACTTTGCCCCCGTTCGTTGATGGCAGCCGTACGCGCGTTGTCTCCGTTGAGACCGCGGGCACTTCCCCGTCGGCCTATTCTTGAGGTGGGTTAAGGGCATCTCCAGCCGCGCCCCCAAGAAAGCCTCTTCAGGCGATTTTTTCGCGCCGGCGCCGAAAAAACGGTCCAGTCGCGCCCCCAGGACGCCGAAAATCGCCGGCTTGGGCCGAAAACAGCGCCGGCGAACCCAGCCCGAACCCGGCGCGCCGGGGGGCGCCCGGGGGCGCCGGGACGAGTTGTTTTGGCGCGAAGAAGCCGCAGGCCAGCCGCATCAGCGACCCGGCGCCTCGTCTTCCCCCAACGGCCTCGGTTTCTGCGGGGAATCAATGGCAAGGCTGCCGCCGGTCAGCCTTGCCATTGATTCCTTCACGGGCGGCGCGTCACGGGGCGGCGCCGACGCCTCCCCTCCCTCGCACGCGTACACACGGCGCGGCCCAGCTATAAAAGCCGGTGGCCTCCACTCCACTTCCTGTGCCCACACCAGCCCCGCCCTGCTCCTCGCCGCCGTCCAGACCCTCCCTCTCCCTGCCTCTCCCGCGCGCCGTCGCCGTTGCCATGGCAGAACGCTTCCCCGGCGACGAGGCGGCGGCCAACGGCTTCGGCCGCCGTTCGCTCCGCCTTCTGGAGTCCTGGCTCCGGTTCCAGGCGAACATCCCGGCGCCGCCGGACATGCGCGCCGGGCCATCGGGATGGAGGCTCAGTGCCGGGGGAGTGCCCATTCCCCCGTTGCCCGACGCCGCGGCGAAGCCGGAGTACTTCGCCGACGAGGTTGAGATCGTCCGCGCGTCCCTCCCCGACGCCCAACGCTCCCTCCCCAGTACGCCGCCGACAACCACGCCGCCTGGGCGGCGTATTTCGAGCGCCACCAGCAGCAGCGTCTGGTGTCCACCAACGGCGCGCCGGTGGTCGGTGGGCGGCAGAACAGCGAGGGGCGCCACCTCTGGTGGGGCGTCCCCGGCCGCACACTCGAGGGCGTGCTCACACACCTCGAGGGCGGCAACGACCCGCCGTTGGCATACCCCCCGGCGACGCACCGGCGCGTCGGGACATGGGCGCCAAGGCGGTTCGGGTCTTCCTCCTCTCGATCCTCCTCGCACTCCTCCGGCGCTCCGGCCCTACTCGCCGTCAAGGCCGAGCCTGCGGAGGAGTCGCCGCTCAGTCGGCGCACTCGCAGCGCCGGCATCGTCATCCACGAGTGCGGCCGGCGCGCTTCGTCCTCGGTTCCTCCGCGCTTCGTCAAGCCGAAGACGGAGCCGGTGAAGACGGAGCCGGGACTGGCGCCGGTGAAGACGGAGCCGGGTCTGGCGCTGGCAAAGGCGGAGCTCGTCGACGACGACGCGGCCCTGGAATGGGCGCGCCAGGACTCCATTGCGATGGAGAAGGCGCGCCGGGAGAAGGCGAAGGAGCGCCAGCGCGCCGAACTGCGCCGCTTCGAGGAGCGCCGACGCGGCCGCGACGAAGACGGAGTCGTCGTCCTGTGCGACAGCGACGACGACGACGCGCCGCCGCCAGTCCACCATGGCGACGTCGGGTCCAGCCGGGGCGTCCGCGTCAAGGAGGAGAAGGTCGACGACGACGATGGCAGCGACGGCGGCGACGACTTCAGCGCCTTTCTTTTTTAGATTAGCTTAATAATGTAATAAAAATGGGCGAATTTGGCCGAAATTCGCCATGTTCGGACGAAATTTAACTGCTCTTTGTTATAACTTCGCCGAACGGGCCCCCTTTTTTTTACACTCGCCTGTAGGCGGCCCTGGGGGTCGACGGCTGGGCGAGGACTCACCCCAGGGCCTTTTTTTTCGCCGGCTCACCCCCAGGCAGCGTTTTTAGATGCCCCCTGGGGGGCCAACGGCTGGAGATGGCCTAAGCTCCAGTCGCCAGAGGATTTGGAGAGGAGAGATATGGTGTCCCTGTGAACGGGAGGGAATGGGGAAAGCTGATGTGCTGCAGCCAGCGCAAGTGAAGCTGTAATAAGGAAACCTCACCCTTTCTGGCTCCACATGCAATTGTAGCTCCATCCGACGGATCACCAAGGCTAAAGGCATAGGTGCGTGCGTGCGTGCGCATGATGTTTATACACCTCCGCTAATCAAACCGGCTAGATCATATCTAGTAACCTTGCAGGACTTACATGGTTGGATCCGATGACGATGACCACGGTGATACGATAACGGACCAGTTAATGATGAGTGTCATTGCACATTGATCCAGATCCAGGCCACACCATATGTGCGACATGCACGACCCCGACATACCCCACACCACATGGTACACGCTAGCACGGGTGGTAGCCAAGTGGGGATGCTTGTGTACCTTGGTCCTTGGGGTAGTCACGGGCCTGGAATATAGTACTCCCTCCACGCTTTTCGAGGTTGAACTTTGACCATAAATTTAACGAACGAGACCGACTGCGGCGGAAGAAAAAGTTACATGATTAAAAACTTCTTTCGAATACGAATTCACTGATATAACTTTTGCCCCCGCCGCAATCGATTTTGATAGTTAAATTTACGGTCAAAGTTGAAGCACGTAGATAGAGGAAGCACTACATTATGAAATGGAGGGAGTATCAAGTATCATCACGTCACGTCAGAGTGGAGTAAATTTCAATGTTGTCGCTTTGAATGGTCTGCAGCATCACGTACGTCAGAGCGGAGTAAATTTCACGTTGATTCAGACTGCACACACAAAAGCCGTACTAGTAGCTAGTAGCTAGCTAGTGTCGTGTCGGGTCGGCCGACGAGGTTCATGCATCTACTGGATCGACGTGCAAGGCCTGCACATGCACGCGCAAGGCCTGCAAAATCTAGCAGTGTTTCCGTCTGTGAACCAGACCGAGCTGTCAGCATGAGCGTAAGGAACGACTTCCCATCGGGTAACGGCCAAAATCGCAGTTTTGACATGAGTTTAGTTTAGCACAAAATGAACCCCCCTTTTTCTTTAAAAAAAAGAGAGCATGTTCTGATCCTTTTCTACAACGAAAAGCTTTCCGTGCATGACACATAAACTTCTTCAAAGCTAACCAGCATCAATATATTTTCCATTTCTTGTTCAATCGATCTTGCCATGAAACATAAACCTCTTCAAAGCTAATCAATATCAATACATTTGTCATTCCTTGTAATATTTTTGTCATACGTAACACATTCATAATGAAATCACATGCCAAATTTCACAATTTTTTAAACGTATTGAGATTAAATTATATATTTTTTATCAATAATGCAAGAAATGCGAATGGTGCGTACGTGCACGCAAATTATGTTGCATGTTCCTTGATTATTCTTCAGAAAACACACAACCACAACCTGGGAACCATTGCGGCAATGGCAGCAGTCAACAGAAGCAAGACGTCGCTCGCCGTGTTGCAACAGCCAAGCCTACACAGCACCTACAGGTAATGAGGATACAACTAATTAGTTGGAGCAGAGCGAATGAAGCACGAAAGATCATGCAATTTGACACAAGGAGGGGGTAGTGGTTGCTTACATATATGTGTACGTAATTTATTTGTGGTTATTCAGATAGCGTAACAGAGTATTTAATCACCAAAGTTCTGTTGTGGGTGTACCACGCATACACTATGTCAGATACGTGAAACAAGATTGAACAAGAGAAAACGCATGAGAGTGTGTACCTGAATAGTATACGGACGGCTCACCGGAGAACCGAGACTCTCGGCAGGGGCTTCTTGAAATACGCCGAGAGGCGCGGCTCGAAGAGGGAAGGGTCATGGCTGGCCTCTACCCCGTCCCACTCCAGTTTCTCCCACCAGTCCTTGCAGTACACGACAGGGCAGCTGCCTCGACCAACAGCCGGGAGGCTCTTGAGACCCCAGCATCATCTGACCCTGATGGTCTCAAGCTTGGGAGCAAACATCTTGGCTTGGCATATATGTTGCAACTTGAAGAGTTTTGAAGCAATCAAGCAAAGATAAATAGCACTTCCTTCACAAAGTGCCACTTAGGGCAGAATAGGAAAAGAAATATTAATGAATTATTTTTGAACATGACATGGAACGATTTTGACATATTTGTGGGAGATCTGACCCATTCAATTTATGAGAATTATTTAGAAATTTTGGGAGTGGCAGAAATATTGGTTGCTTCACAACCTAGAGCAAATAGGGTTATTCCTTTTATAGAAAAAGGAATATTCCTGATAAAAAAATATCGGGGTTGGTCCAAGATGGGAAATGACATGATCTTGGGATGGTTTTGATGATGGAAAGCCAGTTTGGAGACAAGGAAGAGATGATCTTCCCAAGTTTCCAGACTACAGAGCCACAGAAAAGCAATTTCAAATAAAATCTCAAAAAAATTGAAATGAAAAAGAAAGGGCCAAAAATTAGGGTGTGACATCCATACATTAGGATGACTCCCTCTTCTTCCCCATGTATTCCTTACTCTAATTACATGCATCCATGCATTAGAGAACAAAACAATTGATATCATCCTAGATTTTTTAAATTCAAAATGTTTTATAACTCAAACCATCGATGCGATGCATAAACCGTTTTAAAAAATCGTTGCGATGAGATATTCGTAACTAGATTCCATGTCGGTATGTTTCAACGAATTTTTTTGGAGTCAAAATTTACAACGCCTGGGCTACATAAGGTACCACACCTATGATATGCATGCTATTATGGCGTCTCCACATAAGTTACGACTCATGTGACATGCAAATTATCATGGCATCTCCATACAAGTTACCGTGGGCATAAAAATGGTTCTCTCATTCTTCTTCACATGCACATTTATGTATGTACGACAAAATATTGGATGTCATCCTAAAAAAACTCAAAATATTTTGTAGCTCAAACCGTCTGTTTGATGGAAAATCCATTTTCACATAAAAAATTCACTGCAACGAATTCTTCGAAAATAGATCCCATGCTGATATGTTCCAGTGAAGAAGAAAGGGTCAAAAGTTAGCATGGGCTACATAAGTTACCACACCTATGGTATGCAAGTTAGCATGCTTTTTCACACAAGTTATCGGGGTATATTTTTCAACAACTTTTCCTCCATGGTCAAAGTTACCCTGATGTTTGTACATAACTTATGCGGTATGCAGTTCATACCTTACCATGTTATTTTCACATAAGTTACCTGGGTATCTTTCTCAACAATTTTTCCTCCTTTTTCAAAGTTACCGCGATGTTTTTATGTAAGTTATCATGTGTGTGCTTCCTATATTACCATGCTATTTTCACATAAATTACCGGGGTATGTTTTCAACATTCTTTTCCTTTGGTCAAAGATACCATAGTATTTGTACCATCGATGATTACGATAATGTTGATTATAGCATCGATGAAATTCGTCATATGTATGATGGACTGTGCTACATGTTATTCGTTGTTCTAGCATCAACATATGGTAAAATGTTCTCTTGCTAATTGTGACAATTCATTTCATGACTAAGGTGCCCGAGATCTCCTATCGACTAGTTTTATTATATACACTTGCTCTTCTAAGTCCTGGGAGAGAAATTATGGACATCTGGTGCAGACGTGCTCATTAGTGAAGCAATGAATTTGATTAACTCTTCGATTTATTTTTTTTGCTTCATGTAGTTTTGTTTTAGATATAATTGAGCTTCTCCTTTCTAACTACGTAAAAGTCAAAGTTAATTCTATTGACCTCCAAGTATGTGCAATGTTAGGATGGTTTACAATCAAGCAAATCTTGTATTTCCACGGATTAGGCATATATAATCGGTCGTAGAAGAAGGCTGATGAGCCATATATGTATATACATTCATTGTAAGTGTTACAAAATATCTGACTGTTTCTATTGTGGAGGTTAAGTCCTGAAAAACATAATCATTAGATCCATTGTAATCAAGTCTAATGTGCTATGAACATTTTGTCATTGTTAATTATTGGCGTTACCATGAATACATACTATATAAGTAGGAGCTAGCCTTTCTTACTGCCTTACATGGTCAATATAAAAATACTATCCGGTCTCGTGTTTTCATATGTGCACTGAATTTGCAAACCTACATACATACCATGAAACATTTATCATTTAGAGTATTATTGATTCTTGCAAAACTACGACATTTGGACTTAGCAGATGACATGGGCCTGTTTTGGGGGCTCCTGAAGTTCAACAAGATATAGCCGCAGCACGGCAACGTGCAGACGGAGGTCCTACTGAGAAAATACTAGGAGTTCAGCTTCTCTACTAGGTGGGTGCTGTCGAGGAAGATCTACTTCGACGGCAGCAAGTGCACGATGCCGCCACCAGACGAGTTCCCCCATGTGCCAAGCAGCAACCCCGATCAGCGCTTCTCGGCATTGCAGAAGTGGCTGACCACAGGGTTCGTCTTGGCGCTTGGAGTTCTGCTGATTTGAGAAAACATCTAGTATCTAACAAAAACCGATTTTCCTAAAATTCATCCAAAAACTCATTTTCAAAAATCTCACATCTAATTCCCTTTATCGAAACAACCACTAAATTCAATTGGTAATAACCCCTGCATTTTCATCAAAAGAGCTATGGGATGCACTACAGATAGGAGGGGGGGGGGGGGGGGCATTCACCCCAATGGTGCTCCACAAGTTCTTATGGTGCACCAAATCAGAAAGGCAGCAGTTGATGGTCCATTGTACACGATAGTTTTAAAATGGACACGTCGACATCCCGCTCCGTCTGCAGTGGTTCGAGCTCCGTTGGTGTTAGAGTAATCTTGAATTTAATTAGTGTTTAGGACTAGTACGTGGCCGCGTGTGTGCCATGTTTGTGTATGTGTGCTAGTAGACCACTAGTTCCAGGATAAATGCGAGCACCAAGACTTGAAGCCTTGTAGTGCGGTTAGGATATCTAACTTGTTTGTCTCTATGTTGGCTGTTCGTGTCCGAGCAACTTTTGGAGTCAAAAGCTAATACGTGTAGGGTGCTAGTCTATGTTGGCTGTTCGTGTCCGAGCAACTTTTGGAGTCAAAAGCTAATACGTGTAGGGTGCTAGTCTATGTTGGCTGTTCGTGTCCGTGCAACTTTTGGAGTCAAAAGCTAATACGTGTAGGGTGCTAGTTTGAGTCGGTCAGCTAGGTTTAGGTTGTTTGGGTTTTTTTTGACCTGCAACCTCATCAGTATATTTTCAACATGTGCACTCCCTTGGTGGCAACCCATCGGGGTCTTTTTGAGGGGAAAGCAGATGGAACAGACCTTAATAAGGTATTTTCCCTTCCTTTTGGTGGTAATGAAGTAATTACTCGGTTACCTACCTTTTCTCTCACCTTCTTTGAATTCATTATCAAGGCTGATGAGGTTGGAACTAACACTGAAGATCTTCGAATACAACTAGATAGCATCACGGTTATGAACTATGACTACGAGCCACTGTATTTCTATCGAAAAGGTCTTTATCAAACTACTTGAACTAGTCTCATCAGTTGCACAAAACAATCTAGTAGATCAGGAGATAGTGGCAGCACAAAACAATCTACTTGAAATAGGCAGGTTTATATATCAATCAATAGTACGTGAAGAGAGAGTAAACATAGACCGTACGTAGCAGCAGGTTGCCGGCCTTGCATTGCTTTGAAAATACAGTACTAGATGCCAACAGCTTGCGCAGTTGTAGCTTACATGCTTGGCAAGATTTGTTCAAACGTTGGAGGTGGAGGGTTATATATGCAGATTTCAAATCTTCCTGTTGTGGCTTTCAGATTTGGTTACCCGGCCAAAATGCCTACATACATCAGCCAAAATGCACAAACTAAGGATGAATAACCAAACCAAATACAAACCTCAGTTTTTTTTACCTCATTTTGTAATACATTATACATGTAAGAAGACCACACCGGTATATTTCCAGGCAAGCATATACTTTCTAGTTGTTGAAACAATCACATACAAATTATAATTGTTTCATATGTAGTCTTTGGCAAACATCACTCTCGTCAAATCAAACAAAACGTACGTGGTAGACACTACAAGTCAAAAAAGAAAAAAAACATGACCACAAACCAAATCAAACCACACAATAACAAACAAACTTTACGCGTTCGTCTCCATCTCATTGGAAATAATCAAGCACCGATTTATTCTTCAGAAAAACACACCATCATAATCTCGGGAAATCAACACCTGAACTGCACGTGCGTTATGGTAGCGCAGCAGTCGGGAGCAGGAAGACGACACCGTCATCTTGTACCACCAAACCTGCACAACATAGACAGGGCATGATGCAAGCATGCAACTGATATAGTTGAGTGCCGTATGCATAGCCGAGAGGATGATATTGGAATTGCAACACGAGACAGGCATGATTAATTAACTTGTTACTGTACATCTACAGTCTACATATATCATAGAGTATATGCTTTGAAGTGCAGATTATCATATAGTAGTAAATGCAAACTTTATATGGCACATGCATTAAACAAAAGGACAAAGTGTTGTGCACGTGTACCTGAACGGTTGCATCAATTCACCGGAGAACCGAGAATCTCTCCATGGGCATCTTGTAATAAGACGAGTGGCACGGCTTGAAGAAGGAAGGGTCATGGCCGGCCTCCAGCCCATCCCACTCAAGCTTCTCCCACCAATCCTTCTCGCAGTTAACGACGGGGCGGTTATCTCGGCCGACGGCTGGGAGGCGCCTGAGACCCCAGCATCCCCTAAGCCATACCCTCTCAAGCTTGGGAGCAAGCATCTTGAACTCACATATACGTTGCAACTTATGGAGCTCATACAGATGGATGTGCTTCAGGCTTGGGAACTCAAGTACACGTTCCAGGCGGCCATAATGGACAGGGAATACCATCTTTAGGTCACCACAGTTGACAATGTGGAAACTCTCTAAGTTGCGCAAATATGATGCCTGAATAGCCCACAATAATGGAAGCACAAATGAGAGCCTTGGGCAAGAGTAGAGATGTATGCTCCGTAGTTTTGCAAATGAGTATATATCCATGCCATTGAAGGTCCTTCCTTTGCTCCAAATGCAATGGGCCATCAGTAAGTCAGCCGCCCAAAAGGTCTCTATTTCTTCAAAGGGGTAGATGGTATCGTATTTAGTGGTGAAGACTGTGTGCATCTTGGGGCATCTCACCACATGGCACTGTTTTAGATGTTGCCAACCAAGTTTCATGTCATCTATGGACATCATGTGTTCAGGGATGACCGTGGTGATGCAAGAATTATCATGCACATGCAATGACTTGGCTTCATCCATTGCAAAGATGATAGCCTCGACTGCTTGTACACTCTCCACGCTAAGGTTGCTAATTCCCTTACCAATCTCAACGTGGCAGCCTAATGGCTGAAACTGCATTCCATTATTGTAGTTGTGATCAATAATTATGTTGCCAACAGAGACGTCAATGTAGGTGTTGTAAGTATCGGGGGTTAATAAATATTGTTGAGGCAGATCCATTATGTGCCCACTAATACCGGGGCCCATTTTCTCCTTCATATAGCTTTGTCCCTCAACATTGGTGGTACAAGGGACACAAACATTTATATGGAACCTATTGCTCTTCCAACAGAATTGAAGATTGTTTTGTAATACCAAGGACTGAAAAAACCTTGGATCCATTATAGTAACATACACTTCATGTAGTTTTGTTTGAACAGGACACACCGATGAATCTATGTGAAGCACTTTTAGTGTTGGTAGACCTCTTTCTGACCATAAAATGGCTTTGAGCTGCATACATCCCAATAGAATAATTTTTTGGAGACATGGAAGTTGCACCACCTGAGTTGTGAGGTCAAGTGTTTTGACTCTTGTGCCTGAGAGATCCAGCTCCTAAAGGTTTGGAAGTGATCCACGCAGTGTGAAGTCAGATAATCTTGCACAACCAGCAATTGAGATGCGACTTATTTTGGCTGCCTTGTAATCATCATTTCTTGGTCCCGCATCTAAGCTGAATGATTCAAGTGATGGAGGGAGACTTTCAACCCGCTCCAAACCAATGCAACCATCTAGTACCAGAGTCTTAAGGCTAGCTGCTTTTGAGAGACTTGGCAAACCGTGTATTGTGCTATTCCTTGATAGGTCAAGGAATTCCATGTTCACCATATCTGTAAATTCATCCATTTCACCTGTATGCCAAGGTGATGTAGGCTCAATCAGTCGAAGCTTACGAAGGTTCTGCAATTTTCTCCATGGAAAACCGTGGGACCAAATCCTTCCTTTCTTTATATGCACCTCCCTAATGTTTACAGGCATATGCTCTGTGATGTGTGCTGACAAATCCAACTCCCAATCGGTGTGACATATGCTTAGAACCCATAAGCTCTGAAAAAATTCCATTGGTGGTCTATCTTGCTTCCCTTCTACTAATATTTGTTGATTCTTGCAGCTATCTAATCCGAGGAACCTTAAGCTGCAGCAACCACCAAAAGGAGGTAAAGAAAAACTGAAGCTGCAGCGGCATAACTTGAGAACACAAAGTTTGTCCGATAGATGAAATAAGCCATTAGGTAAGGGCCTCAATGGAGGGTTGGAATCACTTGCAACTGCAGAAATAAAAAAAGAAGTTGAATTTTGATGCACAACAAAGTTTTCCTTGACCAATATCCGTGGTTTCCAAGGAGTCTTCAGTTTATGACCAAAAGAGGGAATTTCATTAGATGAATAATCCTCTATATGTATGTATTGATGCAGAGCAGCCGCAACCTCCCATGCTTCGTCCGACTGACCTCCCTTTATAATCCCATCACATACCCAATAGCTCGAAGCATGGGTGGCCCAGTCATAGTCCATGACATTACCTCCTTGAGAATTTAATACCAGTAGATATAGGCAACACTCTTCAAGTACTTCAGGAAGCTTATTTATGTGCCTAGCAATTTCTCTAGCCTCATTTTGCAACAAATAATTCCAACCGTGACCCATTGAGTGATCATAAAGAAAAAGATGTGAACTATCCACCTTCTCACTAATTCGTGGGTTGAGCCGAAGCCTTCCTCGAAATGCCCACAATACTTTGGTTTCAAAAAATTCTCCTTGAGGAATGCCAAAACCACTTAAATTAACCATATCATTGCTTCCATTATGAAAGACCACTAAACATCTATGGCCCATGAGGACTTGAAAGATCTCTCTCCCAACGAATCCTATTTCATCTCTTGAGCCTTCATCTACTCCTCTGAAATCATCTTCCTCATCTTGCCTATCAAAAATATCCATTACCCGACAAGGAAGCTTCAGTTCTTGTGCGATTGTCTTCTGGAGTGCTCTTTGGCTTTTCCACCTGGAGCAATCAACGTGGATGATCTTGTTGAATTTCTTTAGCAAAGATGGCGGAGGGTCTTCAGCTATGGCTCTAAGCACCGCAGAAGCAGCAAGCCCATGCCATGCATCAAAATAGATGGCCTTGTGTGCAGTATTGCTCATATCCTCCAAAGAAGGGATTATCCTTTGCACCGCTTGTTTGATGCTGCCCGCATATATCTCCTGCATAATTAGTTGATGCTGATTAGTTGAGGTCCCTCAGTTTCGCGTTTTCTGTTTAGTAAATAGATGCAAAAGGTGCACCTGATTTTTTGTATTGCTAGTATTATGGTCAACACTAGTCAATTAAGTTGTGTGTGTCGGCACTCATATAAGCTCGCAGTAAACAACAACCATAGTGTGAGTGTTTGTGTGTTAATGGGACTGACAAGCAGTGGTATTGTTAGCCAATGTGGGGAGACCCAATGTGTTATCAGCTGGGAGAGGAGGGAATACAAATCTTAAAAGGATTTTATGGTGAGAATCTAAAACTTAAATTTGTTGGAGCTAGGGAGTTTCCCACGTTCGGGCCATTCTTTTCGGCTTCCCCGGCGAATGCCAGCCATCCCTTTTCTTGCGCACTCACCCCCCGCCCTTCCGACCCACCACCCTGCCCTCCTCTCATACCCTCCTTCCTCCTGCTAATTCCGTCCTCCCTATCCCCTGCTCATCTCAGTTGCGTGCTGTGGCCAGACTGGCTCCACCTTCTCCACCCGAAGGGAGCATCATAAACAGGGCTGACCGCGTAGGAGGAGTGGAGTTATTGCCATGAGCACCGTCATCCTTTCTCCGCTGGTAGACCCACCCCACCACCTCCCTAGTTCATCTCCTCGTCGATCTTGCATCACTTCTTCACTCCCTCTCCTCTGTGCTTCAGATCTCCCTGACGTTGATTATCGTTGCTTAGAATTCTTGGTTCATGGAACAAATTTGTAGTTGTATATCTATAGGTTCCTGGAACTAGAACAATTTTGTAGTTGTATCTCTATTGGTTCATGATCCATATATTGTCAACATTGATGAATGCCATAATTGATTTGTCAGGCTTTCATTCGTGATCCCAATTCCATCCAATCATCACAGTGTGCTGGGCTCTTGCGCTTCGACCTATTCTCGAGGAGAGCGGTTAGCAGCAGCACACACGACGTTGATGGTGGTGGAAGCAACACTCAAGCATACGGTTATAGCAGCACTGCAGTACCAGTAGATTGGCACAAGGATGGTGCTTCTTCCCCAGTTGAGAATTGTGAATTCTTTTTGGCAATTCAGAAGAATATTGGCAAAATTTCCCCTAAATATCGAGGCTTGCAGTCTTTGCCATGCTCGTTAAGTATATCGGCATTTTAGTCATTGGTATGGCATGAGCTAATGAATAATCATTTGTTGAAATATGATTTCATACTTGCACTATTTCATAAGTTAGGCAAAGCCTTTTCTATCACTATAGCTTGGTAATAACAGTATAATGTCCACCATAATACTATTTATTAAGTAACTAATTTTTGGAGCAGATGTTGTCAATAGAGTAAATGGAACTACTATGGTCAGCGTTCACTATAAGCTTTAGGTTTTTCCCTTTGATGCAGCTCTATAGCTAATTTCTGTTGATGTGTTCTTATGTTCTCTGAATGAATATAAATGCTTCTCATGTGCATTCCACTAATTGTTGTTATGTGCACCTCAAAATGTAGAAGGTATGCATACGGAAGAATGACAAGTAACTAGCATAGAGTGCTGGCTTTATAGCGCTAGATCAACTCACCAAGGAGCAAGACAAGCATACGTGCAAAACTAGACCAGAAACAACCGTATGTGAAGATGGCTTGACCTAGCGATAACTCAATTTACTTCGGTGACTTGGCGATCGATGGAAGAAACTCTTTTATGGCCAAATGCTCATATCGAGCCTTTCATATTTCTCTTCTCCTATTTTCTGAACCCAAACCAACTAGGCTTACGTATCCCAGACCGACTATGGTCAGCGTTACACGGGGTGTTCATGTATATATATTATTACCAGGCTAGACCTAAACCCAAACCGACTAGGCTTACATATCCTACATGCACACGCTTACATGCAAGATGGGCACGGGATTAACTCTATGAGGTACGAGAATCCTACACCTACAAAGCCTTACATACGTTTACAAAAGCCTTCTAACTAATCTAAACATCCCCCCCCCCCCCCCCCCCGCATTTCAGGAGGGGTTGGCCTCCCCCTCCCCCTTAATCCAATTAAACGTTGCCAAGTCACTCCAGCACGTAAACATTCGTAGATCTTTACGTGGATGTAGCATTGCTCCTATGAGGTACCACTTCTACATGGTTATGTAAGACATTTCACTATTTCCTGACTTATTTGAATATGATTCATTTTAGTCCCTCCGTTTCATAATGTAGTGCATATAGATTCTTTGAAAAGTCAAACCTCACAAACTTTGACCAAGTTTGTGAAGAAAAATATTTACATCTAGAATGTCAAACATATATCATTATAATCATCATAAGATGTAGTTTCATATTTTATATATTTGGTATTGTAGATAGAAATAGTTTTCTCTATAAAGTTGGTTGAAGTCTATAAAGTTTGACTTTTCATATATATATATATATATATATATATATATATATATATATATATATATATATATATATATACACGCATTACATATGAAACGGAGGGAGTAATTAATTGTTCGTAGTTTGTTCTTTCTATTGTCAGTTGTACCACATGAGCTGCTCACTCTCTAGATTTAGATGTTTATATACATTCTCAGGATACAACAACAACAACAATGTGCTATTCTTCTATTTCCTTATTTAGTGTGACATTTATATTAGGATCTTCCGACTTTAATGTTCTGTTTTAAGGTTAAAGTTTCTTCCAAATTGATTAGGAAAATTGCAGGGTAGAATACAAGCCTAACCATTTCTAGATTATGCTACAGTGATTATGCATAATAATTTGGTTGTAAATAAACAAGAGTATAAGGTATTTATGTGATTTATGCACAAGGAAGTGATTTTGACTAAAGATAAATTGGCAAAACGTAATGGGAGGTAGTAAGCGATTCTGTTTATGTGCCCAGAATGAAACTATCCAACATCTTTTTTTCAAATGCCCACTTGCCAGGCTACTTTGGCGTACAATACAAGTTATATTCAATGTCAAACCCCCGGATAGCATAGCCACGTTTATTTGGAATGTGGCTAAATGGGGTAGATTCTAAAATACCGGCGCATGTTCCAGTTGGGATGTGTGCATTAATTTGGGCTATTTGAAACTGCCGGAATGATGTGATTTTTAACAGACAGTATGTCATAATTTTTTTTGCAGGTCATATAAAGGGCAACTGGTTGGATCCGTATGTGGTCGTCACTCAGTCATGCGGATGCCAAGGAGCATATTGCTATTGGGTGTAACCATTGAGAGACAGTAGCACGGGATACCTACAATCCCACTTAGTGGTAAATCGTGCAATAACAAGGCAAATCCAACGACCAAAAATGACTTGGGGGCTAGATCGGATCGCTAATGACGTGAGAGGGCTGGGATTAGGCTCAATTTTACTGTCCTAAAAATGCCGGTTGTGGAGAGTTTTGCTTGATTGATGTTCATTTTGGGACCTTGAGATATTGTACCAAACTTTGTACCTGAGACCATTTTTAATAATATGGCTGCATGCATCATTCTGATGCAAAGCCCGGGGGAATCCTCCCTTTTCCAAAAAAGGGTATATACATGTCCTTCTGTAAATGTATTTACTTGATGTGTAGGTGCTTTCATAGGTGCCTTAGCAAATGGCTTGGTTGAATTGTTCGATTTGAAGTGATATTGGCCATCCTAACATGCATTCCTGCTTCACCGATCTGACATGGATCTGGGTGTTCCTGCGGAGCCAAGTCCATGGCCTGGCACCCAAGCTATTTCGTCGGGTCCAGGACGTACCATTCACGTACCAGCCTTGAGCCTGATCGACATCGGCGTTGGTACGGGCATGACTTGTTGGTCCTCGACATGGTCTGACTCCCAGCATGAGAAGTTAGGTTTCCCTCGGGAATCCGCGGCGTACTCCAAGTTGCCAAATCTCATGACTTGATTGGGAGTGAGGTTATCGACTTGGCCTAGGTGGACGGTTGAGTCAGTGAGAGGCATGATACTGCTAAAGACGAAGATCTGGCCCAACAGAAAGGTCAAGCCAAAACCGATCTGCTCACCTATGCAGATTCCCATCGAAGTTACGTGACTATCAGCGGGGACCTGCATGGGCCGCCAATGATGCAGTCGATTTCTTTGAATCTCGGGTAGGGGGTCCCTAGCTCATAGCCTAGATATGATGGTAACAATAGACACGTGGTTGTACCAGTTTCGGGCTCTCTTGAAGAGACAATATCCTACGTCCTGCTTTTGTTTGCATTGATTGTGGATGGAGAACAAAATACAAGTTTCTGTACCACGAGATTGTCTATGATCTTATATGCGCCCTATCCCCTAGTTTATAAAGGTACCATGTGGTCTAGGCTTACATATATGTTTGCTACTCGTATATGGCAGATCGTGGTGTAGTTGATATAATCTTGAAGTATGGACCATATCCTCGGGAAGCTTCCTTGTATACGCGATGGGTATTCTAGATATGACCCACCAGTGAACCGCCATGGGGGTCCTCGGCCCGACCCATCTGGTCGGGAGACGACGTGATGAGTACCTTCTAGTTCAGGACACCATCAACGAGAGTGGGCGAGTCTTGGCCGGTGAAGACCCCCGTCCTACCAGGTAGCGGGAGCAGGGGCAATGTTGGAAACGACCCTGATTGAAGGGAGTGTAGGGTGCAGGACGCGAAGCACACCGCCTTTGCTAAGAAGTGGGAACAACTCCAGCGGTAGTGGCATCGGTGGCGGCGGTGTGTGTGTTTGTGTGTGTGTGGGGGGGGGGGGGGGGGGGGGAGGGGGGTGGCAACGACGACGAGGACGAAAAGGTCAAAATGCAGTGGGGTAGAGGGGACTGGCCTTTGTGCCACCGACAAACGGGTCAGGGAAGGAGAACGCAAAGTAAATTACTAAAAACCACGACAATTGCGGCTGTCAGTGCAAAAAACCATCATTTTCATAAAAGTTTGCCGAAAACACCGATTTTGTGTAATTCATTTGCCGAAAGCACTAAACGCCCAAGTGAGAGTCGTTTGATGCGAAATATAATAGGTGGGGCCCACTGTCAAAGTTATCACCATGTATGTACGTAAGCTATCAAGTCTGCGGTGCATAAATTACCATGTTATTCACACAAAAATTACCGGTGACATATTTCTTCAACTTTATTTCTCCGGGTTAAAAGTTATCAACCGTGTTGCACATAAGTTATTAGTTCTATGATGCATAAATTATCGGTGATGTATTACAACAACCCTCACCCCCTCCCCCCCCCCCCCCCCTCCCCCAAGAAAAAAAAAGTTATCATAGTGTCTGTACACATGTTATCAGCTATGTGATGAGTAAATTAGCATGCTCTTCACATAGAAGTTATCACGGGTATGGTCTCAACAACCTCCCACTCCTGTCAAAGTTATCATAGTGTTTGTATGCAAGTTATTAGATGTGCTATGTGTAAATTATCATGCTTTATACATATTCACCCTATCATATTAACATTGTCCGTGGGCACCATCGGGGCGTTTTGCGGCGAGACCATCATAGCCACGCGAGGTGAATTTTGTTCGACTCTAATAGCACTACATAAATGAGTTTTTCTACAATGGTAATATAAAAACGAAAAGTCAACCATGAAAATACCCTTTCATCTGCACAAGGACTAGACATACAATAGGTGGTTGGTGGGCAAATATACTAAACCAACGACCAAGGATCAAATCCCGTGAATGACCTATATTTTTGCCGTTGTTTTAATAATCCCGTAAAAATGGTGCGGCATGCATGCTAATTAATCCAGCATTAATTATTGCGAGATTTCGGGGTGGGAGCAACAATTGGGCCAGGATCGAAGCAGTACAAATGTGGCAGGTGCAATTTTAAAGGAAACGTTAATTACTACCGATAGAATAGGAAACTGAAACCAGAAAATAAGGAAAGAGGGAAGACGAAAATCGGGAAAGTGGGAAGACGAGCGCGCGTCCGCATGATTCGGATCGAACGGCGAAGGAGTCGTTCGGATCTATTACTAAAATCCTGCCGACTGGTGGTTAGATTTCTCGATCTCTATATTAAAGAAGAATCGAACGTCGTGATGGTTCGACCTCCTCCCCTTGCTATCGAAACCTCCTCCCACGCACGCACCCACGTCTTTCCACTCCCTCGTCCCTCCCATTGCTTTTTTTCAATTACCCTCCGAAAACCAGCGGCAAGTAAACAAGGAACCGACCGGTTCACTTTGACCTCTCGTAGACTCGTACATCGATCCCGCACGCAACTCGCGAATTAGCTGGAGCACCAGATAAACCGCACGTCACCCACATCCTTCCCTGACCTGGAAGACTATCCCACGTCCCTCGCACAGCATGAAAGAAAAACAGCCCAAAAGCTCCTCGCGACGGCCCCGCGGCGTCGTCCTGATGCTGCTCCGCATCGACGATGCACCGGCGAATCACCAGCCGTCCCCTCGTGGCCTCCCCGCGCCGTCCCCGGGCAATTCCACTGCCTCCGCTAGTGAACCGTAGGAAGGAAGGAGGAGCCGGCGGCAGGGAAGGGAACGGCCACCGTGGACTACACGTCGGAAGACAAACACGGAGGACTACCGCCACATCGGGTACCACCCCGTCCGCGTCTGTTAATTGTTCAACCAGGTCACCTACGTCATGCATGCAGTCCATGCTCGGCTCGGGGCCTCTCTCTCCACCATCTGCCTCGTATGGGAGACCGCCCACTTTGTACCTGCTAACCCCTTCCCTCGAATTCTCCTATTAAGTCGTTCTATTAGTTCTATGATGATTAGTGGTGATATGTAGGAAAATAGCGACCTGGATGTAGCAGTTTTCTTGCCCAACAAATGCTTGTTCTTTTGCTTTAGAGCATAAGAAGAAAAAGGTAATTTCAATCCTATCATCGTGCATGAGATTTTCTATTTTACCACTGTTGCGGAGAGGTTCAGGTGCCTTTGTCCGGTGTTTCTGAATATATTGGTTGGATACGTGCAGAGGTATGTGCTCTTGAAGGTGGGGAAGATCCAGGACAAAGAAAATAAAGGGAGGGCCCGTCAGGCAACATGCAACATATAGATTAACCAGCCATGCTGAATCCGCTAAACACCCGAACTAACCATGGCCATGTCCCCGAGGTGCACCCTGATGCGCCTTGATGGCGCGTGGGCTTTGCCCGGTGATGCTCTTCTGCGAAGGTAAAGGGGGAGGGGGGTAGTGGTAACATGGTCTGGGCGTTGGAGGTTCTGCCCAGGCTGTTCATGGAGGAGCAGTGCATGGCTGGCATCCTCAATGGGAGCCATGTGTGCATGGTTTTTCAGTTTCTTGGTGATAACTTGCTGACAATGATGAAGTACACCGAGTCAGAGACTATCGTGGGATTCCGCTTCCAATGGTTAAGAAGATATGCTCGCATGTGCTCATTGGCCAACAATATTTCCATTATCCACACTGACCTCAAGCCTATATTGCTCGTGTCCATTATTGATCCCCTGAGGTCAGGTGTACCACTGGTTCTACTTGCTGCAAAGATGAAAGAGTCACCTGAAACGTCACTTGAACCATCAGTGAGTAGTTGCCTCGCCAAGTTTTTCGGAGAATAGTCGGCCTCGGTGAAGCTCCTTTAATCTGATCGCCTCATGTTTCTTTGTATTTATTCCAGGGAAAATGCCAAACCAGTGAGCTACCTTCTGGATACCATGTTTTGGGTAGGTCTCCTACACATTTCATTTCGTTAGCAACAGTTCTGTGTGTCGCCTGCAGGATATTATTCACCAGTTAGCAAATGTGCTTTAGTATACCTCAGGTGTCCAAAAGACTGATTTAATTGATTATCCAATATTTATTTCATATATGGTCCTGACGTAGGCAAAAAAAGATGCATGATTCTTTTGGGGAAAAAATGACATGCATATTAGATGTTAACAAATTAGCATAGGTCATCTACATTATTTGTTGCGTCCGGCCGACGGATGTGCAAGTTCTGATTATCTCAATACTAGAATAATAATTGTTAAGTAGCAGCAACGTACGGTGTATACATTGAGCCATGCTGAAACGAGATGCTTAAATAATTGCCCATTTGATTTGCAAAACAAAAATTGTAACGCTGAAGATATCATAATAGAAGCATCTATCAATTATTGAATCCATAGTTGTACTGTTTTTTTGGAAGAATAGGCTGAAGCTGATGTTCCAGCAAGAGACAGATAGGGGCCTTTGTGCCTAAGGTGTGGAGTTTGTCGATGGCAAAGCCACAAAGAGGACAGTTCACTGGGGCTCGCTGGCGTTAAGCCTTTCAGTCTGCATCTCTGGTTAAGGAAGGTGAAGAGGGCTGCAAAATGTGTACGCTGCATGGTCATTAGCCTGGAGAAAAGCATGCACATGGCCAATCCCTGTGACAACAATGGAGCACACGGGGTTGGCTTCACAGAAGATGTGAATGCCACATTCGTTACCATAAATGTTGGCTTATTCATGATTAAGCTCAAGTATTAGGCCTATGAAGAGGGTTAATGAACCTGCAGTCTTCTATTCTTTTTCACCCTACATGGGCTTCTACACTCCTGGTATGGTACCAACCATTCATTCTGTTGTCCTTCATTTTATAGCTTCCATATGTTTGCTTAGTTACTTGATTCTTGTTTGTGAACAATCAGTCGATCAGTAATAATGCAAGTAATATTTGTCAGTTTGTATTCCTGTATATAACTTGTGAGAGGTAATTTGTGTATGCTAGACAAAACTTAACATATGACATTGGAAAATAAAACATGTTTTTTGATATGAGATTTGACTTGATAAGGACCATCCTAAGTGGTTTCTCTTTTCAGTTCCTTTTGCTCAGAGAGCACTGGACAATAATTGTAAACCATTGTGGTTTTTCACCTGGCAGATGATTCGAATTTAGGCCCTGAAACAACCCCTAGCATGGCTCTATATTAATACTACATTGCAAATAAACCTCACTACCCTGATGCACACATGTACCAAAATGCAAAAGTCAGTAGGCTTTTCTACAGATCATATATTCTGGACTATAGTGTGGTATATTGTGTTGCTTCACAGATTTTGAAAATTGATGATTTTGATTCTGGGGTGCCATAGATTTTGGAAGTTAATATTGTTCACTGGTCGGCTACTTGTAGGACTACAACAGTTCACTACCTCGATCTTTCCAAAAAATGGCCTCCCAATTCCTCCCAAGTTCTGATTCCAACCAATATCTATTTAACTACTATTGAACATATTTCACCTTTGCGACTCTCACTGGTAGACCTGGAAGATTGGTTGCCTCAGTGACACCAATCGAGAATGAAATTGTGTCCGGTCGACACATGGACGAAGATTGCCGAGGGAGCTGAAGTCAAACTGCTCCGACAGGCAACAACACCAGCAGCACGCGCATCATCATTTGTAGAATGCCAAGGTTGCGGTGGAGGTCGATTTTTGATCCTCGCCCTACTACGTTCCTCCATTCATTGGTAAGGCCATGGTCGCGGATGGATATGACAAGTCAGCGTGGCTACAAGCATCTACCAGAGCAATGGTCAGGCAACCTCGTGTGGTCGAGCTTGAGAAGGGAGTCGGAAAATGACCGCGGTTGTCATTTAGGGCAGAGGTTCAAGTTGTGTAGGGCAGGGTGAAATTTCTCCATTATTTGAAATTTTAGGAGGTAGAAACAACTGCCATCTTGTATATATGATGTCACTTTTCTTTTGAACTGATATAAGACGGCACTTGATTCTTCGTGGTCTGATGTCTGAAGCTGTTGATGCTCCATATTGTGTTGATAGATAGATACAGAGAAATACTTTCAGAGGTGTTTGAGAGGAACTTGTAAATCCTATAGTTTCCCTTTCAAGATACTACGATGGAATTTGCTTATTTTGTTTTAGGAGTTTGCTTATTTTGTTTTAATTTTCAGTTGTATCCAGCAGGATGTAATCTTGCAATTCTCTATTTATGACGTTGAGAACTTTTTGTTAGATAAATTGTTTGTGTATCAGTGCCTGATTTTGTTGAGTGTTATTCTTGGCATATAACTAAGTATAATTTCTATTAAACAACCTTCTTGGGAACTAATAAATGGATGCACGGTACTTTCTTATATTTGATGTACATGATGTAAAGAAACCATTTAGAAGTCAATACCGTATCTCCTTTTGTTACACTTGAGATGATTGCAATAAGTAAGCATCCGGTAGATGAGTAACAATGATGCGAAGAACCTAACGATCATTGATATCAGGAACCCAACATGCTTTCCATCTTTGATTCATCATGGTCACCGCTACCTAAAAGTAGTGACGGATGTTGTCGCCAGATGTCCAACCTTTCATTATCCATGTTTTAAACCAAGGCGCTTCGTGCGCAGCCATCATGTGAAACGATTGCAACCCTGGTCACCCTTTTGTTACCAAAGTTGTATGTTGCTATTCTTTGGACTCCTACTTCATTGATCATATCAATACGACATGCTTAATGCACGGCCACGTGTATTCTTTTGATTTCGAGAGGCATGATGTCCCATGGAAAAAAGAGCCGTGATGGAGATGTGGCTGGGCTTATGAGGAGATGACACATGATGCATGGAACTAGAGAAAGATTGATAGGGAGCCAGTGACAATTTGAGACGTAAGAGGAACCAATGCCTTATCTTGTACATGATTGGGAGTTTAAGAAGTAAGCACCTGGAATGGATGATGAAAATCAAAGGAATATGGGGTGTTGCAAGAGTGAAGTAAGAAGATGTCAGACATTGATTGGGATGTGATCTTAAGCTGCATGAGCATTTGCACTTGTCGTAGAATAACAAGTCGATAGATTATTGTCTTTATAAATTGTTCTGGTCCGTGGCAACGCTGAGGGTGCAGCTGGGAGGAAAGGATAGGCATGTCGTTGACACTGAATCCGAGCAAGTGTCGATCCCAGAGGAAATCATGCATGGCACAACTGAGGTAATTGGTTCACTGAATTTGCTCTCTTCTTTTGTTTTGTATATTCTTTCGCTGTTTTCTATTGCTGGAATAGTGAATCATCACTTTCTCAACCTCCTTAGTTTCTGATTAACGCTCATGTAAGAAGCTTAAACTTGTGGTCTAAACAAACACTGGAACTAGTGCTTTGCATTTCACTTCGGAACATGGATGAGGGCACATGCATCATCATTTCACTATGCATAGTGGTTGTTGGATTTTCAGCTTTTGTTTTCAACTACTAGGCACACCTATAGCAGTGAAGATGGATTTTCGACTATTGTATTTCGAATGCCATTAACGCAGAAATGCAGTCTCAAGGATGGAAATAAACGAGTGTGTGTGTGGTGTTCTTTTTCTTAAAGAATACGTTTATATTCCCAGTTCGTTTCGCTTCAGGTTTACAACTATTTGGCCTGCTACACAATGCATGTGTTCACCAGCAAAATATCAGTTCTATTATCCAACATGAAAGATCAATTAACCAATATTGCTGTCTTAAATCTCGGTATTATTTCATATTTTCTAAAGGACAAAATGGTTCTAGGAATATTATGTTGAATCATTGAATTTGTACAATTTTCATGTGAGGGGTCATTACAGAGAGAAATATTGGTTGGTTATTATAAATTTCTTGCATATTAGTAATTGATATTTACAGTGGGAACAAGATATTAAAGTTCTAGGTGGTTAATTATTTTTTTACTACTTCTCTTTAGATTCATTTTATAGGACTGTAAAAATAGTAATCAGGAAGCAACATGTATAAATAGTGAGTGTTGATACTGCTCCCTCTAGATTTCAAATAGTACTTTTAGGCTCAAAGTATAGACAAAATAGGTGTACGAATCATTTCCAGTGTAATAAACGTAGTTGACTTTACACAGAGTGTATTCAAAAATTTTCATTCATGTTTCGTATCTACTGCTTATTTGCTCTGCCTCAATTACTCAAGGCTACGAGGAAAGTTTTTTTTACCAGGATGGTGTTTTTTAGCAAAGAAGTGGAAATGATGCATGTGTTGCTAAGATATATTCTCAAGTGATACTCGTATCTTGTTTGGCCCTTTGTGCTATGAGAGGAATTGAAAGATTGAATTATATATTTGATATTACCAACATAGCTCCGTTTTTTTCTTTTCTGTGTGCACTATATGTGTTTGCTCTAGGGCAAGGAGGCGGTGACAAGCCGAAGGCGGCCAAAGCAATATCTTCCCCGTCTAGGAGCTCCAAATATGTGTCTCAGCCTGAAGGATTCGGACATGGCCATTGGAGTTTGAACATGACACCGTTGATGGAGAGAAGAAGAGATGCCCCACATACACTGTGAACAATTGGGTTGATGGCGTCGTGTCTCGGAACACATTACAAGAAATATGTACCTGTTTCCCTCCCTTATACATGTTTGTTTTGACTCAGGCCAGATATATTATGATTTACCTGACATGAACTCTATTTATCATGTAAAATGTACAATCTAATTATGGGTTTTAAGTGTTGTTTCTTTTCATTGTCAGAGGTCGACTTGGTTGATAGGCCATGGGGAGAATGGTATGAGGGGGGTGCAACGATAGGACACCGTTGGTTTGTCCCAACAATGTGCAACAGGTAAATTTGCTTAGGGGGAGCTTAGAAAATAGGGACAAAGGGATGATTCAGTTAACTAAGTCTATGTATTAGTTTCCAGTCGTATCTTTGTTGTGGTCGAATAATAAGGAACTACAACTTTTTTTGCACCGAGTACATCATTCGTTATTCACAAATCATAAATACAAATCAGTTTCTTGAATCGATAAATATTGTATATCTCTTCCTAATAATAAAGTACGGATTGACTCCGTGGGTTCACCGTCACAATACGCTTCCACCCCGTCGTAACACGCTTTTACGATTCACATTGAAATATAAATGAGGTGGTACTAAAATTCTGTTTACAATGGCCATGTTAAAAAGTTCAAATCTGGGCCACGTTCGCGGCCACTTGGGCCCCCTTCGTCCGTCCGCTGCACATGTATGGACTTCCTACGTCCCCCTGCACGTGTCTACGCCAGGTTCATTTTTTCCTAAAAAAAGGAAAAAAATTAGTGGGATGGAGATTCGAACAAACGACATTCTCTCTCTGGTAGCCTGCAATGGAAGGAACGTGATGACCAACTGCGACAGGTAATTTTTATGGGCAAATTCGAGTTGCGCTCTATTTGTATATGCTCTTCAACCTGTAATTAGATTAGGATTGGGCCTGGGCCATTGCTCTAGCGGCTGGGCCGCGTGCACATGGCTTCATCAACGTACAAAAAATAGAGCCAACCTACAGTATTAATGCCTTTGGATATTTCATGTTGAATAATCAATCCCACATGGCTCCAATCACATTATTTTCACTAATTTATATATGTTTAACAACATTGTATGGTGTGAGCTAATTAAAAGGACTCCTTCACATGGAAGAGGGGAAGTGCTTTGGAGGCTTGGAGGCTGCATGATACATGGGATATATTGAAAATTTGCTTAAGAAGTTGTGGCTCATACGTGATGCAAGAGGTTGATGTTGGGCTTAATGTTGATGCAAGAGGCTCATGTGTGCATGCGTGCAATAGTAGGCTTGGATACTTCAAAGAATTTGTGGCTTTGTTGGGAAATGGAATGATGGAACTTCAACGAAGTTGTGGCTTCGTTGAAAATGATGGAAGCGGTGCTTGATCGTTGCGTGCACACAATATATGCATGCACAGTAGTGCAAAAGGGAAGCTATAAAGAATATTAGTATTCTGTGCATGTGTCTGGTACTGAGAAAGTGCAAAGCCGCCGATCTCTAAGCTGCCCACAAAACCCCACAACACCGGCTTGATGCATGGAATTTGCATCATTTTTTCATCTTCTCCGCTCTATTATCTAAAAAAAAAATGCAGCTGATATGTGTTTTCTGTAGAATTTGGCGTGCAACCCCCTGTCATCAGATGAGACAGTCCGGATGCTACACTGTTCATGCCAACCAAAGACATGGCCTGTTTCAACTTCAGTCCGGGCTCCACGCTCATTCACTCCAACACCAGAGATAGAGATCAACATCACGAACGGTTGTGGACGTCTTTGCGATGCTGTTTTCAACACCTCAACTCTGCGCTTATCCATGCCGGCACTATGTTCGAACCGCATTGTCGTCTGATTCATCGCAACCGTGTTTGCTCCGATCATAAACATGCTTACATGTTGCATTCAAGTATGTTGCATTCAAGTAGGACGGTGCAAGGATACCTTTTCTGCCGTTGCAACGCACGGGCATGTTTTGCTAGTATTCATATAAGTACAAGATGAAAAATGAAGGTAAGGAGGGGCGGGGAGAAGATTAGATATTACTGTCTTCTTGCAAGGGGACTATGATTGTGAAGAAACGGAGATTGACGAGGGGGGAGAAGCGGGAGAAAGTCTGTTTATTGATGGAAACCACATGCCATGTTCAACAAAAATTTTATCTAGATTTGATCGCTATGTTTTTTATCCCGTGGCAACGCACGGGCATTAAACTAGTACAGATACGAAGCACGACAGGCGGAAAGGAGGAGACTCACGCACAAAGGAAGCAATCCATCCATCCACAACCCAGCACATCCATCCATCAGGACTCACGCACGCACAAAGGAAGGCACACACCCATCCTCAACGCACGCACGCACGCACGCATCCATTACTCATCTCACGCACACATCCATTCATCTACCCACGCAGCACTTCGTCCATCACGCACCAAGCTTCAGGAGAAGAGCTCGGCTGCCTTGCCGGGCGGGCGACCGGGAGGATCCAGCAGGCAACGTACGCAAGGAGCACGTGCATCGGCGAGGAGGTCACCATCATGCCGATCATCTTCTCTCAAGGTGAGGATCAAAACTAATCTCTCCCTCGCATCCCACCTCTCCTCTCTCGATGGTGGTGGCCGGAGCTGCGACCGGACAGCCGGAGACGAAGCTGGCCGTCGCCTCCGTTTTGGGTCATTGAAGGCGATCGACGCCTTGTCGGGGTTGCCGCTCATTGTAGACCCCGGTGCACTACTCACTGGCGATGATCCCCGCGACGACGTGGCTGGAAAGGAAGACTACTCAGCTATGAGGCAAAACTAGTCCTGCTTAAAGCTTGCATTACTAGTATTCCTATGTACTTAATGTTTGTGATTAAATTCCCTAAGTGGGCCATCAAAGCCATCACTTCTCAGATGGCACATTTCTTCTGGGGGGATTCGGGTGATGAGCATAAATACCATCTTGCTAACTGGATCTGATTTCTCAGCAAAAAGATTTTGGTGGTCTGGGGATTCCCAATTTAAGAGAATTCAATATGGCTTTGTTAGCTTCTTGGGCTAAAAGATACTTCATGGATCAGGATAAGGATTGGGTGAGATTGGTAGATCATAAATATAAACCCAATAAACCTAATTTGTTGTGGGCTAAGCAGGGTGTGGGTTCCCCTTTTTGGAAAGGGGTGACCTGGGCTTTGGAAGGCATTAGACCTTTTTTAGATGGAATTTGGGAAAAGGAGACAAAATTAGCTTCTGGGATGACACTTGGGTTGGGGATTCTTCCCTGAAAACTCAATTTTGGGAGGTGTATGAGATTTGCCAGCAACAACATTGTGTGGTAGCTGAGGTATGGGATGGCAACACCCTCAAACTCACCTTTAATAGGTGTATTAATGAGGGGTTTATGGACAGATGGCATGACCTGATCCAGGTCATCTCCTCCCAAGGCTTATCCACTGAGGAAGACCAACCTATCTGGCTATTGGAACCATCTGGGATATACTCAGTCAGATCTTGCTATAATATGATTAACTGGGGGGGGGGGGGGGTAAGTACCCCATTATGGAAAAGTTTCTAGAAAATTGTGGTGCCTAACAGGTACTTGGTCTTCGTGTGGTTAGCTTTTAATAATAAAATCCTCACTAGAGACAACTTGAACAAGAGGAGGATAGTTGAAGATTTAAGATGCTTATTTTGCAATGAAAATGAATCTGTTCACCACCTGCTCTTTGAATGTGTGGTGGCCAAACAAATTTGGGCCGATGTTGCTGATACTTTTGACTTTAACATTCCTGAGAATATGTTTGAATTATCTTCCTTCTAGAACATGAATAACAAGAAAACTGTTGTTAACATTGCCTGTGTTGCTACCATTTGGGGCGTTTGGACCATGCGTAGTGACATTTGTTTTCAGGGCATACCATGGACAAGCACTCGGGCGATCTTGGGGAGCTACATCATTGGAAGATCCTGTGCGACGGCGATCAATCAGCGCTGCTTCGACGCTACCTCCAGCGTCTGGACCATCGAAGAGGCGAGCTGCTCCGGATCACCTGGGTTGGGAACTGAGGGCATGCTCAAAGAGGACCCGGGGCGGTAACGTGCTGAAAGCTCATTCAGGATGATTAGTGCGCGGTAGCTGAGTCACTATCCCTCAGTAACTTGCTGTATTGCTTGATTGATGATCTCTGATGCTGCCCTGCGTGGCACTGGTCTCTCTGCCTTAGCTGTTTTTTAGTATGGCTAGACTTTGTGCGCTTTTGCGAGCCAGGCTGCTTCTTTTCTGGTTTGCCACATCTGGTAAACCCGTTCGCTTTTAACAGTCACTGTGACTTGCTTTGCCCCGTTTTTAATAAAAGTGGGGTGGGGGGAAACTCCTTTCGATCAAAAATTACTTGTCTGCCTGCTGGTACAGTTGATTTACTCTTCAGGAGGATATTTACATTTGCATTTACTAAATAGCTTTCACTTTGTGGTGTTCATAACATTAGGAGCAATTGGAAATACGTTGGTAAAGAAACATTCTCTCCATCTTTCAATACACAGCAGTACCTAACATTCTCTTTTCTTTTTTGCAAGAAATATCTATCATTTTCTTCTTGGATAGCATTATATTCAGCAATGAGATCCGTAACATCTTGCATTAACTAGTGAGAACTAATGAAATGATGGGTCCAAAGTACAAATGCACATCACCTCACTGCTATAGGCTACAATCATCAATAACCCAGATTGGATATGTATGGTACTCCCTCTGTCCCATAATATAAGAGTGTTTTTTACACTACACTAGTGTCAAACACGCTCTTATATTATGGGACAAAGGAAGTACTATTTATGCTAGTACCATCTACTAATTCACTAAGCTCCGTGGGCTAGAAGCATTGAGAATCAATTGAGGTCGTCGATTTTGGATTTTTTCTCGGTCTTCGCTGGGTTCTGTGAAAGCGACGGTCCGAGCCGTGTCCATACACTAGTAGGAAACAGGGCTTTGGTCCAGACTTGAAGAGGGCATTAATCCCGGTTCTCCTACGAACCGGGACCAATGGGCGCATTAGTCCCGGTTCGTGAGGCCAGGGGGCCGGCCGGGCCACGTGGGCCATTGATCCCGGTTCGTCTGACCCCTTTGGTCCCAGTTCCAGACACGAACCTGGATCAATGGGCCTCGCTCCTGTCTCACAACCTTTAGTCCCGGTTTTGGTCTGGAACCGGGACCAAATGTGGTCCTTTAGTCCTGGATTTAGACACAAACCGGGACTAAAGAGTGGCCTATATATACCCCCTGCTCGCGAGCAGAGCAGTGCACTGCTCTGTTTTTTTGGCCGACCGTGGGAGAGCTTTGTGGGGCTCTAGCTCATCTTCTATGCACATGAGGTGTTCGATGAAATGCCCGAGCCACACTTAAGCTTTCTCCTCTCGAAGCTCCTTGTCCGAACTCCATTTTACTCAAGATTTGTCTAGATTTGGCGGTCTGATAACCCACAAGTGTAGGGGATCGCAACAACTTTCGAGGGTAGAGTATTCAACCCAAATTTATTGATTCGGCACAAGGGGAGCCAAAGAATATTCTTAAGTATTAGCAGTTGAGTTGTCAATTCAACCACACCTGGATAACTTAGTATCTGTAGCAAAGTATTTAGTAGCAAAGTAGTATGATAGTAATGGTAACAGTGGCAAAAGTAAAGATAGCAGTTTTGTAGTAGTTGTAACAGTAACAACGGAAAAGTAAATTTGCGAAACACAAGATGTGAAAAGCTCGTAGGCATTGGATCAGTGATGGATAATTATGTCGGATGTGATTCCTCATGTAATAGCTATAACATAGGGTGACACAGAACTAGCTCCCGTTCATCAATGTAATGTAGGCATGTATTCCGAATATAGTCATACGTGCTTATGGAAAAGAACTTGCATGACATATTTTGTCCTACCCTCCTGTGGCAGCGGGGTCCTAGTGGAAACTAAGGGATATTAAGGCCTCCTTTTAATAGAGAACCGGACCAAAGCATTAACACATAGTGAATACATGAACTTCTCAAACTATGGTCATCACCGAGAAGTATCCCGATTATTGTCACTTCGGGGATGTCGGATCATAACACATAATAGGTGACTATAGACTTGCAAGATAGGATCAAGAACACACATATATTCATGAAAACATAATAGGTTCAGATCTGAAATCATGGCACTCGGACCCTAGTGACAAGCATTAAGCATAGCAAAGTCATATCAACATCAATCTCAGAACATAGTGGATACTAGGGATCAAACCCTAACAAAACTAACTTGATTACATGGTAAATCTCATCCAACCAATCACCGTCCAGCAAGCCTACAATGGAATTACTCACGCACAGCGGTGAGCATCATGAAATTGGTGATGGAGGATGGTTGATGATGACGACGGCGACGAATCCCCCTCTCTGGAGACCCGAACGGACTCCAGATCAGTCCTCCCGAGAGAGATTAGGGCTTGGCGGTGGCTCCGTATCGTAAAACGCGATGAAACTTTCTCTCTGATTTTTTTTCTCGGCGAAACGGAATATATGGAGTTGGAGTTGAGGTCGGTGGAGCCTCAAGGGGCCCACGAGATAGGCGGGCGCGCCCAGGGGGTGGGCGCTCCCCCCACCCTCGTGGACAGGGTGTGGGCCCCTTGGTCTTGATTCTTTCGCCAGTATTTTATATATTTTTCAAAACTCGTCTCCGTGGATTTTCAGGTCATTCCGAGAACTTTTGTTTTCTAAACATAAAACAACATCATGGCAGTTCTGCTGAAAACAACGTCAGTCCGGGTTAGTTTCATTCAAATCATGCAAGTTAGAGTCCAAAACAAGGGCAAAAATGTTTGGAAAAGTAGATACGTTGGAGACGTATCACGGTCCGTTCTGTCCCGTCCCGTCCTCACCGCCGTCGATCGCCCGCGCTGATCTCGTCCCCAGCACCACCGTGGTGAGCCTCTTGTTTTTATCTTCTTTCTAAAAGAAAAAAAATGATGTTCTATTAATTTGGTTTTAATGTGATGATGAACTTCTATTAACTTGGTCACTTCTCTATTCATGATATTCTGTAATGGATTTTGCCACACTTAATTATATATAATGCACGCAGATGAACCGGCAATGGATGTACGGTGACAGACGCACCTCTGAGTACTAAGGGCATGCATTATTTTCTCGAAGTGGCTGAGGAAAACAAGCAGAATGGTTTTATGTGTTGTCCATGCCCTATTTGTGAGAATACGAAGTCTTACTCTAATCGAAAAACCCTTCACATCCACCTGCTTGAGAAGGGTTTCATGCCACACTATAATGTTTGGAACAAACACGGAGAAAGAGGGGTTATGATGGAAGACAACGAAGAAGAAGAGGATGATGACAACAATGTGCCCCCTGAATAAGGTGATGCTGCAACGGGGGAAGCTGAAGATCAACAGGAACCAGACAATGTGGCCGATGCTGACCTTCGCCGGGTCATTGTTAATGAAAAGAGACTAATGCAAAAGTGAAAAGGAGAAGTTGAAGTTCGATCGCATGTTAGAGGATAAAAAAAAGGATTGTACCAAGGGTTATAAACCGGTGCTACTAGTAAGCGTCTGCCTATAAGCTTTTCCCTATTAGTGCACCTAGCGACGACTACAAGCACTAGAGCGAGCCGAAGGCGCGCCTCCGTCATCGCCCCTCCCTCATCGGAGCCAGGCAAACATTGTTGTAGTAGACAGTCGGGAAGTCGTCGTGCTAAGGCCCAATATGATCAGCGCAACAGAATAGTAACCGCCGCCGATGAAGAAAAGCCTAGATCGGAAGGATCCCACCTGCAGTCATATAGGCGTAGACGAAAGAAGACTAGATGACTGACCGGCCCTCCCTCCCCCTCCCTCCCGCGGCGCTCCCACGAGCGCCCGAGGGGAAAACCCTAGCGCCGCCTCCAGCCCCCCTTCCTCGAGCCTCCCTCCCCTCACCGCCGCCTCGACGTACTGGCGCGCAAAGCCCGGCCAGTGCTGGCGGCAGCGGGGCCCTCTCCTTCCCCCTCTTGGTTCGGCAGGCATGGGCTTCCGGGGCGGGCGACGGCGCGGCGCTCGCTTGCGGCGCGGCGGCAGCAGCTGGCGGCGGCGACGCGAGTTGTGGGTGGCGGTGTGAAGGGGTTGCAGCGGAGGTGGTGCACGGAGGGCTCCGGCAGCAGCGTTCGGCCAGATCTGGGCCCTGCCGGCGAGGGCCACGGCCGGCGTGGGTTGCGGGCGTCCGCCCCTACCGAGGCCTCGGCTGGTGGTAGTGGTGGCGCAGCGGCGCTGGCTGGTGGGCGTGCTAGTGGAGATTCAGGCGTCCCGCCGGCTGGGCGACGACGGCAAGGTAGATGGGCTCCCCGGTGAGTATTCTTTGCGTTCGGCGGCTGTACTTGGGGCCCCTCTTGCTGGTGGTCGGGTCTGCGCCAGTGGCCTTGCGCCGTGCTGCGTCGGTCGCCGCGGTGGGGCGGCACAGGGGTGTGTCCGGCGGGGAGGCTGGCTGGAGGGATGGGTGGCACCGACGTGTTCGGGCCCCCGTCCACTAGCACAGGGGTGTGCCGGTCCGGATGCGCCCGCTCCCCCACCTCCCCCTTTCCCCAGCCGCGTGTTGGTTGTTGCTGCTTTGGTGATGTTCAAGGCAGGATGTATGCTGCGATTTGTCGGTCAGTGGTGTTCCTTTGGTGCAAAGTTGATCTCTTTGGATGGTCTTGGGGGTGTCTGGATGTTGGGCGGCGGCCCTGGTGGCGGGAGGCGTGGCGTTCAGGGGTGGAACCTGCATCTCAGGTGCGGCGGGCCGCCATGGTTCCGCGGGGGACGTGACTGCGGGTGGTTGGCGGAGCAGGGGTGTGTCGGCGGGGTGCGAGCACCGGGGTTCATCACTTTCCTAGTTTCTGGCCGTCGGTGGCAGCGTCCGTGGATGTCGTATCCTTCTTGAAGGCTTCGTCGCGGTGCTCCCACCCCCTATGTCGCTCCGGGTGAAAACTTGATCTACGGATCGGACGGTGGCGGCTATCCGTGGGCGTACCCTTCTGGGAGGCACCGTCTTGGAGTCCTTGCTTCGTCATGGTCAATCTCACCCCCTGGGTGGCTCCAAGTGGTTCATCGTAGCTCATATTATGTTTGCTTGGTTGTGTCCGAGTGGTGTGATGGTGCTCGGCACCTTTGTATCTAGCCTTGGGTGTGTTCGGCGCGTGTTGTGGTGGCGTGTGTGTGTTCGGCTTGCCCAGATGTATGTGATGATGTTTGCTTTATAATATAAAGCGGGGGGAAACCCTTTTTCGGTAAAGAAGACCGGATCCAGGCGGTTCCATCAAAGACAAACGCCGGCCGGATCGCACAAGATCCACCGGACACACACCTCCACACGCCCTCTGGCGACGCTAGAAACATCGCCGGGACATGGGCTAGACGTGGAGGACCTTATTCCATTTTCAAAAAGTCGCCTTCGCCTCGTCTTCCTGAGCATGGCACGAACCCTAACAAACTCTAAAAAAAACACCTAAAAATGGAGCCCAAAGACCATAGGAGAGGAGGACCGACGGTGTCGCCGACTGAGAGGCAGGGAAGCCCTAGCTGAGAGGTCACAAAAGGCAGGAGCCCCGCGAACGAGACATTGAAGCCAGCTTCCTGGGGTGGATCGATTTCAGGAACGTTGTGCTGCTGATTGATTCACGGAACTAGAGATTTTGCTAGGATCTATGCACTTGAGCATAAAGTTTCCTGACAGCTTCCTGTAACAGTGCCCCCGATACCGCAGTGACATTTTGAGAAAAAATCTCAATGATATCCAGACTGAACTAATGAAAGGATGGGTACAAATGCAATGCATCACCTGACTACTATAGGCTAAGATCATCACTTACACAGACTGGATTGCCATGCTACTTTTTAAAGTTAATCGCATACAGAACTATATGTTTAGTCTCTGAAAATATGTAAGAAGATTTCTCCATGCAGTAGTGCTAACTAATATTTTTTTGCTTGTATAGTTGCTATTTAGGATTATTGTTGTGCGTCCATAATAGCAGTTCCGATGTGCATTCTATGCATGTTTGCCTCTAGCATATGTACCACATATATGTTAGCACACCCTATTAATATAACCACAACCATAAATGCAATCAGATGCAGAGGCCGGGGGCACGCCTCCATTTCAAAAAAAAAAAAATGAATGCAATCAGATCTTAAGTCTTAGTCATGAATAACCAAGAGAGGCAAGCAACGCTCGCTAAATTTGCTCTGCTCTCGATGTTTTCATGTTGTGTTCCTCTGCTAGCGACATAGTCCTCTTTTTTCTTTTTCTTTTTCTGCTAGCGACATAGTCTTCAAGGCAAAGGAATTTCCATCATTGTTATTCCTTGGTGACACCCGACCACAATCCTATACAAATCAATCAGTATCTCTTTCGGTTATCGATCACTTTAAACATGCAGCCAACAAAACTTAAACAGTACAACTAATGGGAGATGACACAAATACGTGAAGGAATATCCGACAGTGTACCGCAAGATGGATAACCGAACATATACAACAAAGTATATATATATATATATATAACTAGTTAGCTAGCCAGGAAGTAATCCTGCAGGCCGAGCTACCTGTTAAGTTATGTAGATTGAACTTCAAAATGTTATGTTGTTTAGTTTGTTTCTCTTTTCGCATATATTTTTCGCTTACATCCAATATGTAATAACGTCTTATATTATGGAACGGAGGAGTAAACACTACTCCCTCTGTCCCAAAATGTAAGACATTTTTTAGGCTTAGGCTAAGTCTAAAAAACATCTTACATTTTGGGACGGAGGGAGTAGTAAACTAGTTACAGGATAGGAATGTACATTATTACCTTCTTGACCCCTTTATACATCCGAAAGCATAAACTGCGCCAAGGTTGAAACCAATTATGTTCTCAAGCCTGTAATGAATGGGAGGCCCCATGCATTGCTAATTAAGAACCCAAAGTATAGGTAGTACTAGTAATTAATACACACGGAAAATTGATGGAGCTATATACGCATGCTGCGGTGAAGTGAAGAAGGATTGAAGCACTACTTACTTGTAAGTAGTAGAGTTCCATATGCGTACAGCCCCGTCAAGTGAACCTGTGATTAACATTGGAAGCTCTGGGTGCAAATTGACTGCAGTGATAAGATCCGTATGCCCTTCTAACTCATGTACAAGTTCCTTTGTCTCCAATTTCCAGATCTGATTCAACCAAGAAAAAGAAGTCTTTTTTAACGTTCTTATATAGTTCTGCAGCTTAACTAATAACAAGCTACATAGATTAATTAGTTAGCTAAGTGTCTTCCTTAATTGTGTGTGTGGGTGGGTGGGTGGAGTGGGGGGGGGGGGGGGGGTGTGTATTTCAGTTAAGCGCACATATGTGAGCAGGAAAAATGATGGTACCTGTGCAGTTCTGTCCTTACAGCCCACGACTAGATGCTGCTGATTATTGCGTGTAAAGTAATCAATGTAGTGCCCATGCTCATCCAAGTTCAGTGTGATGACTTTACCGGGTTCATCGGAACAAATAATCCAGATCTACCAATTATTTGTAAGTGAAAAAAAAAATCACCAGCACATTTGGCAGAAAACACATATAAAGAAGAAAAATGAAAGCAAACCTTGACTGTGCCATCCAAGGAAATACTAGCGAAACTATTGGAGTCATCTGGGTTAAAGGTTACTTGCATCACTGTGCCAATGTGTCCGTGAAATTCTGTGTACTCCCAGTATTCATCCCAGTTCCAAAGCTTGATCAGGCAATCAGCATCTTCAGAAGATGATAACACGAATGGATCCGTTGGATGCACAGCCAAAGTTGTGATGCAACTATCGTGAGCAACAAATCTCTCTACTTCTTCATTTTTGTCGTAGGTGTGCACATGGATGCACCCTCTGTAATCGCCGGCAACTAGCCACTTCTCCCGTGCAATAAATTTAGCCACATGAACTGCATATTCATGCATGGAGGAGGAATATATCCATGCATACATGATTGCACGCTTTAGCACACATATGTGAGCAGTTACTTATAAAATGTGTAAGTGTTGACTATTAGAATAAATTCATATGAATTATGCATAAGGGTGTGTGCCTGATTCATCTGTGACGTCTTGGATCGAGTTTAGTGTTGCCTGCGGATATAAACATGTAACTTGAATCAGTATATAAGTACATTGAGAATGTATGTAAGCAGGGATCGACAGGGTACCATTGTCTTGTAGTTCCAAACACAAAGGCTCCCCATGCGATATGTCGTCATATTCCTTTGTATATTAGGATAATTTGCAAATTAACAAATGATGGATGAGCACTCACACAGACAGAGGGAGGGGGGGGGGGGGGGGGGAGGGGTGACGGTAGTAAGCACACACATACCAGGGTTCCATTGGATGCACATCTATGGAAGTAACCTGCTGAGCATCTCGCTTGGTTATGATCTGATTTTAATCCAGTACAATAACATTCACTCAACAATTTGCAAGATTGATTGATACTACTAGGATAGTTGAGAAAGACGAACGGACAAAAGAAAATCACCTCAACTGTGGGCTCAGTTGGCTACCAGCAAGATTAATTGATCACACAGGGCGCCAGCCAGCAAAATAAAAAAATAATTAATTATGGACAGCTAAGCATACAATATAGTAGCAAATTAAATTATGTACCTCAGAATCAGATGATGTCCCACAATCAGCTTGTTGTTGACAACAGATAACATTCAATGTCACCTCTTGTACCTCATGCCCGGCCTTCTCTTTGGTTGTCTTGAAGAATTCTCGGTACTTGGCCGAGACGGTATCTTTGTCGAGCTCGTATTGACCCACCACAACGCTATGCAGTGTGAAGAAGTCGGCACCGCTATCTATCGACGATGACGACGACTTCGACAATGGCTGCTGCTTATTATTGCACATTGTCAGAATGAGGGTGTAGGCACACCTTGGTGGCACAACACCACAGAGTGGATCCTTTGCCAGGTACCTACTGGGGCTGTTGGCTACAAGCAGGAACGCGACACGGTCATTTCCCTTGTTATCTAGCTGCAGCGAGCAGCTAGAAGGCATTGAGGCCGCCTTCTTCTTTCTCGGCAACTCCAACGATATTGACAAGATGAATGTCAGCTCGAGAGGATGGACATGAAGAAGGAGCTCCGTGTCTATTGGGGGAATCAAGCTGGTTTCTATTTCATTTAGCGTAAATACAATATCACCGATGGTGGGCCTTTTGTGTCTGTCATACTCAACACACCTCACCGCTATCTCCAAGCATTTCTTAACTTGCTGGAAATATCCTTGAACTAATGTCACGTCCATTGTTTTCTGTAGCCTCTCCTGCCATTTTTCATGTGCCTACCAAATTCGATGGAAGGAGGAGCACATATATACAACGCAAATTAACGTATGACAGTACGTACAAGAAATGACACACTCCTACTTACCAGCTCAATAAACTTGTCAGGAGACTTGCTATCAAATTCATGATATGATTCCTGACCCGTCATCAGCTTAAGGATTATAACGCCCAGGCTGTATATGTCATACCCTTTTGAGATCACTTGTTTTTCAATGAACTCTGGTGGCATGTATCCACTGCATAACGAGATAAGAAATATTATCACAGTTACTGTCAGTTTAAAGAAAAATGCACATGCACAGCTAAGGTTGGGGTATTTAGCTCACAACGACATTCGCAACAGATTCCTTGTTATATTGGTATTTTCTGAGCCAACGAGTCTTGCAAGGTGAAAACCACCTATTTTGGGCGTCATTTTCTCATCCATCAATATATTGGCAGGGTTTAGATCCATGTGAATAATAGGTCTCCGCAATCCCACATGGAGATATTCTAAACCCTCACATATGCCCGTAATTATTCTGTACCTTGTGTGCCAATCAAGTCCAGAATCCACGTCTGTAAACATAAACAACCAAGGCATCCAAACTTAGGTTATTATATTTAAACCAAAAGACAACTGATATGTTATTCTGCACGTTGCATATACCTTGTTGAATGTACCCATCAAGGGAACCACTTGGTAAATACTCGAAGCACATCGCCTTTTCTGTTTTCTCAGAAACTATAAGTTTTGTTTCGTACTCAAAAGCCTCTGGTTTTGTCTCCTGGCAGTAGCCAATGAACTGTACGATATTTGGATGATGGACCTTCGTGAGGATTGCAATCTCATTCTGGAGCTCCATATCATCATATCTGGGTAGGCGACCATAGAGTTTTTTCACAGCAATGACTTGTCCATCTCCATGGACTCCCTAGTAATTAATTTGACATGTCCATCTTGTCAGGCTGGCATGACGTGTTGATGAAAAATATTTGGAAACGAAAATAATGTTCATATTACCTTGTAAACTCTTGTACGCCCACCCCAACCACCCCGACCAAGTAATCTCGCTTGAGAGAAACCATCTGTCATCTCTTTAAGTAACTCGAATGGCATAATCCATGGCTCTACAGACGGGAAGTTCTCTGTGTAATAAGTAGACGTATGCATGCTAGTTTAGCTTCACAGTGCCCTTGTAATTCAGTAACTATAAGTAGGGAATCTAGTTACTCACGGACGTAAAACTAATGCAACCGACCAAGTAATCTAGTTAATTAAAGATCAGATAGCTAGCACTAACCCGAAGAAGGACCGGAGCTGATGGTGATGCTCCTGATATCGGAAGGGAGGGTGGGCTCTCCATTGTCTTGATAGAACTATATATCAAGAAAATATATATATTAACTAGTACCCTTCACTTGTTTTCAGGGACGCCCAGCCGCTAGGGTTTCTCGTGCCTCCGTCGGTGCCGGCGCCGGTCTGCCTCGTCTCCTGTGGTCTTAGGGCTATGGAGGCGTGGTGGATCCTAGCCCTTGTCGGTAGGAGGGCTCCGTTTTTTTAATGTCTTCTTCAGTTTTGTTAGAGTTTGTGTCCCGCTCCAGGAGGCGAAGCGGCGGCGGCTATGTGAAGATGGAATAAGGTTTTCCCACCTAGCCCCTGTCCCGGCGGTGCTTCTAGCATCGTCGGAGAGCGCGTGAAGGTTTGTCTCCGACGGTTCTCGTGAAATTCGGTCGACGTTTGTCTTCGATGAATCCATGTGGATCCGGTCTTTGTTCGTCCGCGTTTCTGTGTTCACAGGTTGGATCTAACGATCTACACATCTCTTCAACGGTGGTTATTGTTGCTTTGGAGAACTGGTCCTATAGAATCTTAGCATGACGACTTACTGATTTTCTACTACAACAAGGTTTGTCTAGCTCCAATGAGGGAGTGGCGATGATGGTGGCACACCTTCTGCTCGCTCCAGTACTTTTAGTCGTCGCTAGGTGATCTACGGACCTGGATGTAAAAAAATTACTTCTGATGTTCTTTGTACTATCTCGATAGTTAATGAATAAATTGGAAGTTTTTTTCCCGCAAAAAATTTAAGCCTAAAACATTCAAAAATGCAAGCCCACAACGTAACGCTTCGTCTTGGGTAGCCTCTGCCGACCGGACCACGACGACAAGAGAGGGACAAGATAGGGGCGCTGCCGCCGGGGGGGAGAGGGGGGGGGGGGCTTTGTTCTGTTCAGGGGGAGCTCGACGGATGCGGTGGCCTCTCCGCGGCGGAGTTGAGCACCATCAGAGAGAAAGCGAAAGAGACTCTGAGGCAGTCAAGCGACCCCGTGAATTGCATCGCCAAGTTGAGAGAGGGAGATTTGAGCTCATCCTGGGGAGTGGATCAGGGAAAGTTCCATTGATGACATTGGAGGTAGGGTAGCTATTTGGTTCAAGAGAAGGGGATTTCCCCTGATTCCACAGTCGACCTAGCCATGGAGAGTGGACATGCCGTGGTGTCATTGAAGATCTTGGAGGGTGTGGAAGATAAAGAGGTTAGTTTTTTGGATCTCGTGTCCATCTGGTGTATCTTTCGGTTTGGAGCATCCCACCAGCGATTTGAGGGGATTTCAAATTGGGAGTTTCTGGTCGGAGATTTGGCATTTCAATCGTTTACTAACTCCGTCCGGGTTTATTAGTCTCTCTTGTATTTTCGGTCAAACTTTGACCTTTGATTTAACTAGTCAAAAGTAAGTTATATACCATAAAAAATGTATCATAGGAAACCTCTTTCAACTATGAATCCAACAATATAAGGTTTGTGACATACAATTTATATTTTGTTAGTCAAATATACGGTCAAATTTGGCATAAAATACAAAAAAGGAACCAATAAACCCGGACGGAAATAGTACTTCCGGATTTATTAGTGTTGAATTGGGACTGAAATTTGTGGATCTCCGGGATGCATTTTTTCGGTGGAAAGCCTGTATGTGTTCATTTAATTTCGTCAGAGGACACCACGCCCTGCGCACAAGAGTCAAGACAGTCTTCTTGGCTTACGGGAAACAAAGGCCTCATGGGAAGTATTCCCGCCTGTGCACACCAAAAAGTAACGCTTTGGACATGTCTCAAGTGATCAAAATTACATTTTGAAAACCATGTAAATGTCCAAAACGCCACTTTTTCATGTACCGGAGAGAGCAGGCCTTTGGATTTGTATATGACATATGTCATCGCTTTCGAGACGGGTGTCCAACTAGATGAGAAAATAGACTAGTCTCGTATGATACTTTTTTTTCTAACCCAAATGGAGAACAAGAAGTCAGTTGTTCGTCGAGACACCGTTGATGACCAAGAAAGAATTATTTACGGCGATAATTCAAAATGGCGCCTAGGCTCATTACACCAGTGTACAGTAAATTCAGAAAATAGTATAAAATTTTGGAAAAACTAAAATTATAGGCATCCAAAATGCTCATATGCGCAAGATGCGAGCTAAACTTCGTGGTGTTTGGACATAAGAAGAGCTCATAACCACCCCCCCCCCCCCCCCACACACACACACACACACACAAAAGAGCTCCAAATAATGTTCTATCTCAAAATTTCACCCGAAATTTATTTGTATGGCACGCACTCCTAAGATGTCCAAACGCCATGAACATTTGCACGCCTTGCGCACATGAGCATCTTGGAAGCCATTTTTTTATTTGTTTGCTTTTTATTTACTGTTCATGCTCGGGGTTTAGATGATAGTGTAGTGCGGAATCACCCCTCCCTAATTAAGGGGCATAAATCACTAATTTAACCAGTAAAAGGTGATTCTCTCCATTCAGAAATATAAAGCGCACATGTTTTTCAAATTTGTTAAATAATATATGAATTACATGTACATATTAATACTGTTAAAGTTTTATTAACAATCACCTTTTTGTGATATCATTTTTCTGTCAGATAATCCATATATAGTTGGACTAATTGTTGGTCAAAATTAAGTCTTAAAAATCATACGGATTTTATATTATATTTATATACGAAGAGAGTATAAGGTAAAGGTAGACAAATGGAAAAACATATGAGTCACAAGTGATGGCACCTGTTCATTATGCATCCCTCGGTCACCTATCATTGCTTCAGTCTCGTTCAAACTAGACACAATATCCTGTATAGTAGGTCTTTCTTTTCGGTTTGAGATCAAGCAATTTAATGATATCTCAATGCATCTTTTCACCTGGTTGCAGTATACTTTGAGTGATGTGTGACTCAATGTTCCACGTAGCCTTTTCCTCCAGCTTTCATGTACCTCCAACATTGGAATTAAAGTTAGAATGATAGTGCACACAAAGGTCAATTGGTCAAACATAACAGTATCGATGTTGGAATCGAAATAGAGTAGACATATTCTTACAAGCTTAATAGATTTCCGGCTTTCATGTCCGGTCATTATCCGTAAAATGATAACACCCAAACTAAATATGTCGAACTCTCTTGATATTATCTGATGTTTTATGTATTCCGGTGGCCAATATCCACTGTATGTTATGAACAGTAAAATTGTTACTTACTGGACCAAAACCACAAAATATGAAGGATGCCAAAATTTGATTGCTTGAACATAATTGATGAACCAAGGCAAACAAGTGATTTACTTCCCGATTCTTTACTTTTAGGAAATAAAGAAGTCTAAGCAAACAAATAATGTAAATCAAAATTGAATATCATATATTTTGGGATATGCTGCCTAAGAAGGAAGGGGCAGTTTGTATTGAGCAATTTAGACCCCGATTTGTTTGCTCAATGTTAGTTTCAAGATTTTTACCAAAGTGGGTTCAAATCGTCGAACACAGATAGTGCATATTGTGGTTCAGCTGACTCAAACTGCTTTCATGTTTGGGCGCCACATTCTAGAGGTTGTTGTGGTTCTGCATGAAACCCTAAATGAAATTCATTCGAAGAACCTTGATGGAGTGATCTTCAAAGTGGATCTTGATAAGGCTTGATAAAATTAAGTGCCTATATCTGCAGTGGGCTCTGAGTATGAAGGGCTTTGATCCTACCTGGAGGGAGCGAATCCATGCCTTTGTACAAGGAGGCAGTGTTGGGGTCAAGATAAATGATGAGGTGCATCATTATTTTCAGACACAAAAGGCATTGCATCAGGGAGATAATTTTGTCTCCTGTCATGTTCAATATTGTTGCAGATATGCCGACAATTTGGAGCCAAGGAAGACGGCTAAGATAGGGGGATGGTACCACATCTCGTGGATGGGACATCTCTATTATACAATATGGTGATGATACTATAATTTTCATGGAACATGATTTGTCCAAAGCAAGAAATATGAAGTTGGTACTGTGTCTCTTTCAACAACTGTTCGGTCTGAAAATTAATTTCCATATTATGTGGCATGTTATGGTTTGGACGCGCTAAGGAGGAACAAGAGATCTACAAAAAACTGTGAGATTGGATCCATAAATGTCTGCTTAGTAAATGGTTATATTGGTTATCCTCTGACGAGGAGAAGTGTGGATACAGTTATTGCGTAACAAATATTTACACTCTAAGATTCTGGCACAAGTAACGGCACAACCAAATGATTCACCGTTTTGGAAGGGTCTGATGAGAACTAAGGTCACCTTCTTTAATTGGGGTAAATTTATTATTGGCAATGAGCGAAGATCCTGGAAGGATACCTGGCTATTAGAGAATCCTCTAGCGTTAGAGTATCCAACGCTTTATAATATTGTATAAGTAAAGACGCATTTGTGAGTACTACCTCCGTCCGGAATTTCTTGTCACTCAAATGGATGTATATAGAACTGAAATACGTCTAGATATATTCATTTCAGCAACAAGTAATTCTAGATGAGGGAGTACAATATTAGGTTAGGTTCCTCTAAGTATACAGTTCACGCATGCACTAGTTGGGGAAAGACGGACCGGTGGCTGCATTTAGTTCGCAGGTCAACGTGTCTAACAAGCCAGATGTATTTCGATGAACTTTTTCTGTTTCAGATGTGTTTTTCATTAAATTTATGTCTGTGGAATTGATTAATACTAGACCAATCCCCCGGTCTATCCATATCTAGAAAACAAAAGTGTCTTTCAAGATCAAGATTCTCATGTGGTTTGTGCATAAGAGAGTAATTCTAACAAACGATAACTTGGTGAGACGTAGGTGGAAAGGGAGTAAGCGGTGTTGTTTTTCTGACCATGAGAAAACGATTCAACACTTATTTATGTACATGCCCACTAGAAATTATTGTGGCGAACAATTCATATGTCCTTTAAGATACCTCCGCCTAATAGTATCTCCAATCTGTTTGACAACTGATTAGGTTAGGTAGAGCCTAATATAGTGACACCAATTCACGTGAGAGTTTATGCATTACTTTGGGCTATTTGAAACTGTCGGAATGATTGTGTGTTTAACATGATAAATATCACAAACTTTTTGCAGGTTATCTATTGGGTATCTTAATGGATCAGTACATGGTCCTTACTTCACCATGCGGAAGTGAGGGAGCTCATGGCCTTTGAATGAAACTGATGATTGACGGTAGCGTAGGCTACCTACAACTGGTTTGGACGTCGGTCCAATAATAGATAAGTGTTCAGGCATGTTGTCCTTTTTAATCGGTTGTGGCTATTTTTGTATTTTCTTGTTTTAGTTAGCTACAAGAGATGTTAGCTGCACTTTGACACTTTATTTGTTTTAATAAATGTTGTGCGCATTGCTTGTTAAGGCCGAGGGTAATCCTCCTTTTTTTTAAAAGAGCCATTTTTCCGAGTTAATTGCAAGAACCCACCACATTCAGGGACGGGTTTGCAGAAAGAACGGTTTTATAAAAAAATGGCAAAAAAACACAATGTCTATGCTATTTTTTTTCCCGTAAACCACTAATCGACGGATTAGAGCACTTTGAGCATGTTCATGACAGATGGATCCTGCTTGTCAGGAGCTGACTTGGCAAAACAAGTGCCATGTGTCCACTTTGACCGGTCTTCTTCTCCTCTCTCTCAAAACTCTCAGTGAGCTTCAGATCCGGGAGCCGGTCGCCTGCACCTCTTGATCCCAGTTGTCGCCGTCCAAGGAGGAGAGTTTTGAAGTCGTCGTCGTGGTGGTTGTAAAGGAGGAGCACGTGATACGATGACAGGGACGTGGCTGTGGCCGTCATGCATCCATTGTACAAGTTGTCAGCGAGTGAGAGCCCGGGTGAGGAGAAAAGTACGAAGATGTCTTCGCCGTGGCCACGGCTGCTGCGTTGGAAGGTGCGGAGCACGAGGCGGCGGACGAACTGGTCGCAGCGCGGGGACCAGCGGTGGTAAATGAGACCTCTCCCAATGCAAAGTTGCTTAGAGCATTGTTAATAGTATAGCCAACTGCCGGCTATAAGCCATCACCATGTCATCTATAGCTCATCTTATAGCCAATATGTACAATAGTTGATTAGAAGAGTGTACTACTTTTTTATTATATGGCACACCTTTCACTCTCACAAAGTGCCTAGGAGCACATGCTAGAGCTGGCTCTTCACCAAGAGTCCGCTTACCTTCTCTCTCTTCTTCTCTTTCCTCCAACTAAGCAAGAATATACTAGTTTATTTCTTATAGCCAGCTGACTCAGCTCTATTGTACTTGCTCTTAGATATGATGCTAAGTATATTAAATGCCTTAGCAACTCAAGTCCCCAATGCAAAGATGCTAAGCTTGTGGGTGCTAAGCTTCATGCATTTAATTAGCTGTAGACTCAGAATTGTGCTTCCACCTAGGTACACGTGCTTAGCACAGTTTCTTCCTGGGTCACCATACTACTCTCTCTCTTCTTAACTAGCATGCCACATCAGATTTTTTGCTTAATTGGCAACCTTAGCACCTGTACAAGGTGGAGCATTGGGAGGGGCCTGAAGGTGGCGTCGGAGGAGACTGTTGGGTTCGACCCAGTCTCCCAACAAGGGAAACCCGGAAAGGCAGCCCGCGTCAGGCCCACGTGCACCATATGTGGGGTGGTCTGGTGGGGCCCCATGTGTTGGCTACATGTGGGGCGGTCTATACCACATGCCTGTGTCACAATCATGACACAGGCGGCGTGTAGCAAATAGTGGTTATTGAATCACTCTCATGGTAATGTCATGGAGTGGTCTTGTCTAGGTTGTCAAATCGGAGGGTAGGCAGATAGTTTTCTATTGCCCTGTACATTGTATATGCTAAATATCAATGAAACGCTCTCAGTGGAGAGTAGGGAAAAAGGAGAAAGCCTCCCAGAAAAAATATCATCGCACACACACATCGCTCCTCCTCTCCTACATTAATCGGACACCAAGTTTTCACTGGAGCTCATTCCGGCGGCCGGAAGAAAAGATTGGGTTGAGCTAACAGAGACGAGGCGACGCCGCCAGCGTCTGCAGATGTCAGCACAGTGCCAAGTCAGCTCGTGGCGAGCGGGACCCATCTGTCATAAACGTGCTCAAAGTACTCTAATCCGCCGATCAGTTGTCTACGCAAAAAATATTACCATACACATTGTGGTTTTTGGAAAAGAAATCATAAAACAGTTCTTTCCGCAAACCCATCCCTCAATGTGGTAGGTTCTTGCAATTAACTCCCATTTTTCCGTTTACCTTCAGGTTAATTTAGAACACTCCCTCCTTGTTTATAATTTTTATTATTCTGATATAGGGAGGGAAAAGATCCGTTTTTCTGTTTACCTTTAGGTTTCGAGTCATTTTTTTGAAAGGACAACTACAATACGGATTTTGTTTTGACCTGATTGTCCAAAAATATCGCAGTCCTTGACGTCCAACATTTCAAACCGTCCACATGTAGCAGCCTGTCAGGTCAGAAGAAGATGGGGGCAGAGGAGAACCACCTTCTTTTGGTTTTTAATTAATTTGATGTATGTGGTAAGGAAAGGTGCTTTTTACCTTCACATGTCTATATTGTCTGATCAGGTTGCCACTGTGGCGTTCATGTAAGTTACAAGATGGGTCAAACACTAAAGCAGTCCGTGGGGTTGAAATTGGATGATTTGGAAAGGTGAATAGAAATTCATGTCAGAAATCTAACTCGTAAATTATTGTTTGAAGGACCGGTATTTTCCATAAATATAAGTCAAAAAGTTTAGAATGAAAGAATTGAAACACACAAACAAAGCTTCATAGAAAACTTGTAATAATTACCTGGACCCAACAGCTAGATAGAATGCTTACCAGGTACCAGCGGAACTCATTGCCTTTTTTGTGTTTTCTTCACCGAAGAGCTTTGATAAACCAAAATGCGCTATTTTCGGCACCATATTCTCATCTAGCAATATATTATCTGGTTTTAAGTCAAAATGCATTATAGGATGCTCTCCATCATGAAGATATTGTAGACCTACACAGATCCCTTTGATTATTTTGTAACGTGTGTGCCAGGTGAATCCTGTGTTTTCATCTGCAATAAAGCAAAAACAAATGGGTATTGCTACAAGCAACTGTAGCTCTAAAGAAAAGAAAAAAACATGTGCCATTTAAAAAGCAGAGGTCACCAACTTAATTACCAGAAATAAGCTTGTTTAGGCTACCATTGTGTACGTACTCAAAGCAGAGAGCCAGACGCAAACGATCAGCGGTAACTTGTTTCCCTTCAAACAAAGCAAGTTCTTTCTCCCATTCATGGCAGAAGCCCACTAACTCCACAATATTTGGATGCTTGAGCCCCCTAAGATTGTCAAACTCTATGTGAAATTCCTTGTCATCTACTCCGGAAGTGTGATGTAGTACCTTTACGGCAATCTCTCTCCCATCTTCATACACACCCTGTCCAGCATATTTCTTGTTAATACTCAACAACCCTGTTGTGCTAGCAGTGTTGATGTATAAATATATTGCCTAGTCTTTTCCATCAAATCGATCTTTTAGCTGCATTGGCTAGATCATGCACTTCTACATGGTATTAGAGCCCAAGTCTTGAACTAAAGACCTCATGGCTTCAATACCATGTAGAACTGCACGCACCAGCCAGTTCACCAAAAGCTCAAGCTGATGGGGAAAGGTGGGCTATGCATTTACTCGTCAACAAGTGGTGGTGCATGGTATTGTAGAAATCTAAGGAGCATATATACTGAGTTAAGGAGCAATCCCATTCACTAAGTTAAGGAGCATATATAGACAGACAAGTGCATATTTCAACCTTAAACTCTTGCCCTAGTCTAATATACAACCCTGAACTATGAAACCGGCAAAGAAGCAACCCTGAAATCTTAAAACTGGCCACGATTCAACACTCCCCACCCCACAACCTGGTTTTGACCCTTGAACCGGTTTGACCTGTTGACCATCTAGTCAGCAAGCCATGTCAGTACAAATTTTGCAAAAAAATAAAAAAATTCAGGAAAAAACTGTAAAAATAAGAAAACAATTTTAATCATTCTAGGAAGGTTTTAGATTTTTTTTCTCAAAATAATGAAATTACTTTCATATTTCTTTTTCTGTTCATTTTTGGCCTATTTTGTCAAAAATTCAAACTTTCTAGAAACTTTTCACAAAATTTTGTAAAATCAAGAAAACAATACTAAGCATTCTTTTTTACAACTCATATAAAGTTTCACCCTTTTTTGCTTCAAATAATGAAAATTATCGTCAAATTTCATTTTTACACATTCTTTTGCCAAATTTTGTTAAAAACTTAAAGTTTTCTGATTTACAAGAAAACAATACTAAGCATTCCCTAAAAGTTTAAGAAATTTCTACAAAATTTACAAAATTTCTGAAAACTTAGAATTTTAACAAAATTAGGACAGAAAATGAAATTTGACGGTAATTTTCATTATTTTAATAAAACAACCTTAAACTTCCCATAATAATTAGTATTTTTCCTTGATTTTACAGAATGTTTTCGAATTTTTCTAGGAAGTTTGAATTTTTGACAAAATTTGGGCAGAAAAATAAATTCGATGGTAATTTTCATTATTTAAATAAATCTTAAACTTTCAAAAATGAATACAATTGTTTTCCTGAATTTACAGAACTGTTTCAAATTTTCAAGAAATTTGAATTTGTCAAAATTTGTGATGACGTGGTTTGTTGACTGGACTTGATGACTAGATTGTCAAGGGGTCAAACCTGGTCAGTTGGGTCAAAAACCAGGGTATGGGGAGGGGAGGGTTGATTTTTGGATGGTGTTCAGAGTTCGTGGTTGATCCTTAGCCGGTTTCATAGTTCAGGGTTTTATATTAGGCTTACCGAAAAGGGCATTCACCCCGTTATATATATAAAGCAACGATCATCAACAACCCGGCACAAACGCATGTTACCACAACATACGCACACACCCAAGGCAGGATACATAGGCGCAGAGCGCAGCAACACGACCCCTAGCACAACGCGAAGAGATCAAGCCACATACACGAACCGTGGGCTCGAAGACAGTGCCTTCAGGAAGGTTACGACACCGGAGCGCCACCACCGCCCGATCCGAGGATCAGAGATTCCCCTGGAGCCACACGACGGGCAATGAGAGCCGCGACGACGCTTTCAAGAAGGGAACGAGATGCGCAGCCGCCAATCCGTCCGAAGATAGAGCAGGTTTTCACCCCGGCCAACACTCACCGCCACCGAATGCCACACCCCGGTTACCGAGCGACGGGCTCTGCCCATGAGCACTGCGCTACCACCACCAGGGCCGCCGCCCTTGCATCCAAAACCTCGACACCACCTCACCCAATACCCGCCACTAACCCAACCGAAGAGACGAGCGGACCCTGGGGCAAACTAGCCTCCATAAACTCGTCTGTCGCACAGGACGCGAGACTAGGTCGGTCCTGCTGCCGGGCGCGAGACGAGGTTAGTCCTGCTGCCGGGCGCAAGACGAGGTCGGTCCTGCTGCCCGAGTATGAGACTAGCGATGGGCCGCAGCTGGGAGAAGGACATCCCTTCAATGGAAATAGTACCCGGACGACGAGGAGACAGATCGAAGGCCGACACAAGCCGCCTACGGACGAGCCGACGCCGGGACATGCTAGCCGCCGTTGTAGCCGACTTGGCCAAGCTGTCGTGGAGCCACCCACGGCTAGAGCAGCAGCCTCCCGGGCCACTGCCCAACCCGCGCCGCCCGACGAGCTGCAGGCGTCGGTGCCACCGCCACCTAGCACCAACCCCCTAACATCACGCCCAACGCTGGATAGACAGAAAGGCCCCACCTTGCGAACTGGAGAACCCCGACTTCCCACAAACCAGCCCGCCGCAGGCCACGGGCGACACCGCCAGCTGCCGGGGAGGCCGGATCTGGCGCCCAACCAGCCGGAGCGCAGCTGATGCCGAGGGCGAAGGTGCCAGAGACGACGGGAGGAGGTATCCGCCGCCGCCCGATCCGCCGGGCCCAGCCACGGCGTGCACTGCCGTCGCCCACAGCCCTTCGCACTGCAGCCCGAGGGCCGCCGCAACAGCTCCCGCAGCTGCGCCTCCGCGCCCCGTGCACAACGCCGTGCCACGATCCGACGGCCACGACCTACGCTGCACACCACCGGGAGGGGGAAGAAGAGTGGCCCACCGCTGGTGATGTTGGAGGGGCTTTGCCCGCCAATGCGCCACCGGCGGCGGCGAGGGAAGGGAGGGAGAGGTGGGGCTGCTCGGTGAGGTGGCTAGGGTTTCCTCCTCGGGCGCTCGCCGGAGCGCCACGGGAGAGGAGGGAGGGAAGGGGCCTGGAAGGTTTTATATTGGGCTTAGCCTAGGGTAAGAGTTTTAGGTTGAAATATGCACTTCTATCCATATGTATATTTCAAAGTTTTAAATAGCCGGCTACAGCTCTGCTATAGCCTTTTGAGCAAGGTGCCGCAAAATTATAGGCTATATGATTCATGTACGATTGCCCGAAAAAGTTCTAAAATAGTTGGCTATAGGCCCACAATAGCCCTGCCCTTGCTATAATTGATTTGAAGGACCACCGCTATTTGGCATAGCGAGTTATTTAAAACAATGATATATATATATATAGAGAGATTTGTGTGCACAACTCAGTCATGAAAGCTGAGAGAAGATGGATAACATGGTTTAATTCATACTACGTACCTTGTAAACTGTTCCGAATCCACCACTCCCAAGTATTCGCTCTTTATCAAAATCATTTGTAATCTGTCTTATCAATTGGTACGGTAGCTTACTTGGCTCATCAATTGTGCGTTGTTGTAGCTTGGCCTCCATTTGCTACTTACCGCCTAGATCTGGCAGCAAGCACAGAAACATTCTATATAAGAGCAAATATATCTACTTGCATATTTTATCTTCCTTCATCTGGAACTATATGTGGGTGAACATACAATAATGGTAAACAAACATAAAGATAAACAAATAGGTACTGAATATGTTCTGGTGTTATACATGTACTATAGTGCAAACGACAAATTCATGGCTAAAAAGTAATGAAGATTTGTGGTAATTAAACGCACAACTGCAACAGGTCATTCTCATCAGATCTACCATCTGAAACTTATCACACCTGAAAATATGGCAAAGGCACTTGGGGCATCTCCAACGCTAACCCTCAAACCTCCCGCAACCATCCAGGCCGCGGAAGCCATCCATAAAAACCCTGTATCGATCTGCAGCACGGCCCGGACACGTTTCCTCCCACAAAACGGAGACAAATGTGGGGGAGGTTTGCGGGAGTCCGGACCGATCCCAAACCCGCTTCTAACCGCCCTGGCCCACCAAAAACCGTTCCCCCTCCCGCACGCGCTTTCCGCCCGGCGCCAGGTGCCCACATTCATGCCGCTGTAGAGCACGCCGCTCCACATTGATGTCGGCTCAGGGCGGACGCGACCTCTCACTGCCTCCGCCATTGAAGCGGTGCGCTGGTCGAGGGCATCGCCCGCTGCACACCCGGCTGAACACGCCTCCTCGCTGCATTCAAACGCCTCCATTAAACCCGCGTGGAAGCCGAGAAATCTAATTCGGCCTTACGTCCGTTTATGAGCGGGCCGGCATTGAACGCAACAGCGGCCGAGATCCTCCCATCCGCCCTCGCTATTTAAACGAGGCCAGACGCCGGGCAAGAATCGCACCCATCTACCGCTCCCCATCTCCTCCTTCACTATTTTCTCCACTCTTCCGATGGCTTCCGAAGAGCAGTTCCTGACATACATGCCAGCAGGGTGTCCGTCGAGCCCGCCGGATACGAGCGAGGCAGTGGGTTGCTCCACCTCCCTCGCCTAGCCCAACAAAGCCAGTTGCCGCCCCAAGCCGGCGCATGTTTCAGCAACTCACCGCTCCAGTCCATCTCGATGAGGACTGGCGAGTTGCTCCACGCCGGCACAGCTGGGATAATGGTGGCACCGCCGTCGTCGCTGCCGTTGATGACACCGCGTCGTACCGCGCTTCCCGTGCCTGCGGCCATGCCATGCAGGCAAATACAGAAGCCGGATGCGTGGAGAGCGACGAGTCGGTGGCCACCGCCTCAGCGTCTGCCGCCATCGTCGAGGAAAAGTACAACACGGGAGGCCGCCGCCACTTGGGTCCCATGAAGGGTGCCGCCGAGGTGACGCCGGCGTACACAACCGGTGTCTTGTCCGGTTCTTCTTTTGCGAGGACCTTGGTTGACCCCGCATGGGCTCCATGGAAGCGGAGGCGGCCCCTTCCCCTCCCGCTGAAGCATCAGCCGGGGGTTCCACTCTGATGAGCGGTGGGGAAGAGAGCCGTCCTTTGCGCTGAAGCACATATACCTCCGGGGCTCCCGGCAGTCCGATGATCGGACTGCCTGACATGAGGAAGACAAAGGGATCCGCAGGCGACCATCTAGATTAGCTATTAATTATACCTCCAGAACCGGACTAGCACCGCTTAGTTGATGTAAATGTAATGAAATCCGTCATGTTTATACGAAAATCCGGTATTTTTATATGAAATTCGGCCGTGTTTGCATGAACTTCTTCCGGTTGATTTCAGTTGTTGTCAAAATGTATGCGGCTACGGTTGGATGGCATCCTTCCGCATCCGTGTCCGCGGACTGGTCACCTTTGCCCGCGGACAGATGCGGAAAAAAAAATTGTGGGTTGCCGTTGGAGATGCTCTTACGTGGAGAATAAATAAGAGAAGGGGAACATCAGGGGGTGTGCAGATGAAGCAATGCCGGGTGGGAATGGAATGAGCAGCCTGGCCAACCCTTTAGGGCTCCTTTGGTTTACGGGAATTTATAGTAATTTTAAAGGATTGGAATTTTGTAAAGAAAAATGCTTTGGAGCCCTTGGTTTGTAGGAGTGGATTATCTGTTCCTAGAGGCCCCCCTTTTTTTTTTGCGGGGTCTGTTCATAGAGGGCTTAACAAGAAGGGAAGAAGGATCGAGTCAAGAGATATGAAACTTACAAGTTGCAAGACTGTCATTTCTTTCTTTCAGTAAAACTATATAGCAGTTGTGCCATTATTAAGAAAACTATATAGGCTCCAGTGCGGCGCCTACCAGCTCTGCTCCCACGTGCTAAGAAAAAGCATGCCCCGTGAGCATGAGCGCAGAGCTCTTGTCTACTACTCCTACCTAATATGCTCTCCCTCTAGGCATCTAGCAAATGAGCTTGGGACACTGCTTTTTTTTTTTTTGCGAATAAAAGGAAAGTATATTAATCAAGGAGGGTTACTACAATCCAGTTGGCAAAGTGTGCCAATCTCAACTGGTCCATGGCGCAGCCAAACAGCCGTTTTAGGTGTAGAACGTCCCAATTGGGCTAGGGTGTGGCTAACAACGTTTTGACTTCTACGTACATGAGATATGACGTGCTCACGCCCTAGAGCTAGAAGCCGTTTTGCCTCACCTACTAGTGCAGTAACAGGCGATCTGTTTTGTTCTTCTTCCTTCAGCATGTTTGCTACAACGAGACTGTCCGTCTCTATGATGAACGGCAAGTTACTCCACTCCAAGGCAAGGTCAATCCCTTCCATGCATGCATGCATCTCCGCTTCAAGTGCACTTGAGCATGATGTCAAGAAGCGACATGATGCAAAGATGATCTTGCCGCTGCTATCTCTGAGAATCATCCCCGCTCCACCCGTTCCATCCTCCTCGCGCCAAGATCCATCTACATTCAGTTTGGCCCAGCCATGGGGTGGCTTGGACCAACACTCCGGTGGCCGTGGGCATGTAGCCGGGGTGACCATCGCCTTCTTGGGACACTGCTTACCTCCAACCTCCAGCCGTTGTTTCTCTTCTTCCTCTCTCATCCCCGTCCCATCCAGCCCCAGGCCTTGCCGTCTGCTTCTGCCGCACACGACCGCCTAGCTGCACCGCCCTCCCTGAACCTCCCCCCACCGCCCCCGGCCATCCCTCTAAGCTCGACGACCATCCAAAAATCTCCAGTGAAGCAGCATCTCACCCGCCACCCTAAGATGGATAGTTGGGGTTGTTCTTCCCCACAGCCGGCGGCCTCATCGTCTCCTTCATCTCCATCGGCGCTTCCTTCTTCCTTCTCAAAATCGACTGATCCAGTCAACTGACATTTAGCTATAGTGTATCTATTTTTACTTGCATGTCTACACATGGCGGCCGGGTTCCAGTAGTATCTTTTATCTTTGGCTTTCCCAAACTAGAATCTTGTTTCTTGTTACTTTCCGATTAGAATCAATGCAAGAGAAAGAAGAGATCAAAACTGAAAAGGATGCAAGGACGGAACTCATGTCTTGTTCGTACCTACCTTAAAAGAAAAGAAAAGACTTTGCCCCCGTTCGTTGATGGCAGCCGTACGCGCGTTGTCTCCGTTGAGACCGCGGGCACTTCCCCGTCGGCCTATTCTTGAGGTGGGTTAAGGGCATCTCCAGCCGCGCCCCCAAGAAAGCCTCTTCAGGCGATTTTTTCGCGCCGGCGCCGAAAAAACGGTCCAGTCGCGCCCCCAGGACGCCGAAAATCGCCGGCTTGGGCCGAAAACAGCGCCGGCGAACCCAGCCCGAACCCGGCGCGCCGGGGGGCGCCCGGGGGCGCCGGGACGAGTTGTTTTGGCGCGAAGAAGCCGCAGGCCAGCCGCATCAGCGACCCGGCGCCTCGTCTTCCCCCAACGGCCTCGGTTTCTGCGGGGAATCAATGGCAAGGCTGCCGCCGGTCAGCCTTGCCATTGATTCCTTCACGGGCGGCGCGTCACGGGGCGGCGCCGACGCCTCCCCTCCCTCGCACGCGTACACACGGCGCGGCCCAGCTATAAAAGCCGGTGGCCTCCACTCCACTTCCTGTGCCCACACCAGCCCCGCCCTGCTCCTCGCCGCCGTCCAGACCCTCCCTCTCCCTGCCTCTCCCGCGCGCCGTCGCCGTTGCCATGGCAGAACGCTTCCCCGGCGACGAGGCGGCGGCCAACGGCTTCGGCCGCCGTTCGCTCCGCCTTCTGGAGTCCTGGCTCCGGTTCCAGGCGAACATCCCGGCGCCGCCGGACATGCGCGCCGGGCCATCGGGATGGAGGCTCAGTGCCGGGGGAGTGCCCATTCCCCCGTTGCCCGACGCCGCGGCGAAGCCGGAGTACTTCGCCGACGAGGTTGAGATCGTCCGCGCGTCCCTCCCCGACGCCCAACGCTCCCTCCCCAGTACGCCGCCGACAACCACGCCGCCTGGGCGGCGTATTTCGAGCGCCACCAGCAGCAGCGTCTGGTGTCCACCAACGGCGCGCCGGTGGTCGGTGGGCGGCAGAACAGCGAGGGGCGCCACCTCTGGTGGGGCGTCCCCGGCCGCACACTCGAGGGCGTGCTCACACACCTCGAGGGCGGCAACGACCCGCCGTTGGCATACCCCCCGGCGACGCACCGGCGCGTCGGGACATGGGCGCCAAGGCGGTTCGGGTCTTCCTCCTCTCGATCCTCCTCGCACTCCTCCGGCGCTCCGGCCCTACTCGCCGTCAAGGCCGAGCCTGCGGAGGAGTCGCCGCTCAGTCGGCGCACTCGCAGCGCCGGCATCGTCATCCACGAGTGCGGCCGGCGCGCTTCGTCCTCGGTTCCTCCGCGCTTCGTCAAGCCGAAGACGGAGCCGGTGAAGACGGAGCCGGGACTGGCGCCGGTGAAGACGGAGCCGGGTCTGGCGCTGGCAAAGGCGGAGCTCGTCGACGACGACGCGGCCCTGGAATGGGCGCGCCAGGACTCCATTGCGATGGAGAAGGCGCGCCGGGAGAAGGCGAAGGAGCGCCAGCGCGCCGAACTGCGCCGCTTCGAGGAGCGCCGACGCGGCCGCGACGAAGACGGAGTCGTCGTCCTGTGCGACAGCGACGACGACGACGCGCCGCCGCCAGTCCACCATGGCGACGTCGGGTCCAGCCGGGGCGTCCGCGTCAAGGAGGAGAAGGTCGACGACGACGATGGCAGCGACGGCGGCGACGACTTCAGCGCCTTTCTTTTTTAGATTAGCTTAATAATGTAATAAAAATGGGCGAATTTGGCCGAAATTCGCCATGTTCGGACGAAATTTAACTGCTCTTTGTTATAACTTCGCCGAACGGGCCCCCTTTTTTTTACACTCGCCTGTAGGCGGCCCTGGGGGTCGACGGCTGGGCGAGGACTCACCCCAGGGCCTTTTTTTTCGCCGGCTCACCCCCAGGCAGCGTTTTTAGATGCCCCCTGGGGGGCCAACGGCTGGAGATGGCCTAAGCTCCAGTCGCCAGAGGATTTGGAGAGGAGAGATATGGTGTCCCTGTGAACGGGAGGGAATGGGGAAAGCTGATGTGCTGCAGCCAGCGCAAGTGAAGCTGTAATAAGGAAACCTCACCCTTTCTGGCTCCACATGCAATTGTAGCTCCATCCGACGGATCACCAAGGCTAAAGGCATAGGTGCGTGCGTGCGTGCGCATGATGTTTATACACCTCCGCTAATCAAACCGGCTAGATCATATCTAGTAACCTTGCAGGACTTACATGGTTGGATCCGATGACGATGACCACGGTGATACGATAACGGACCAGTTAATGATGAGTGTCATTGCACATTGATCCAGATCCAGGCCACACCATATGTGCGACATGCACGACCCCGACATACCCCACACCACATGGTACACGCTAGCACGGGTGGTAGCCAAGTGGGGATGCTTGTGTACCTTGGTCCTTGGGGTAGTCACGGGCCTGGAATATAGTACTCCCTCCACGCTTTTCGAGGTTGAACTTTGACCATAAATTTAACGAACGAGACCGACTGCGGCGGAAGAAAAAGTTACATGATTAAAAACTTCTTTCGAATACGAATTCACTGATATAACTTTTGCCCCCGCCGCAATCGATTTTGATAGTTAAATTTACGGTCAAAGTTGAAGCACGTAGATAGAGGAAGCACTACATTATGAAATGGAGGGAGTATCAAGTATCATCACGTCACGTCAGAGTGGAGTAAATTTCAATGTTGTCGCTTTGAATGGTCTGCAGCATCACGTACGTCAGAGCGGAGTAAATTTCACGTTGATTCAGACTGCACACACAAAAGCCGTACTAGTAGCTAGTAGCTAGCTAGTGTCGTGTCGGGTCGGCCGACGAGGTTCATGCATCTACTGGATCGACGTGCAAGGCCTGCACATGCACGCGCAAGGCCTGCAAAATCTAGCAGTGTTTCCGTCTGTGAACCAGACCGAGCTGTCAGCATGAGCGTAAGGAACGACTTCCCATCGGGTAACGGCCAAAATCGCAGTTTTGACATGAGTTTAGTTTAGCACAAAATGAACCCCCCTTTTTCTTTAAAAAAAAGAGAGCATGTTCTGATCCTTTTCTACAACGAAAAGCTTTCCGTGCATGACACATAAACTTCTTCAAAGCTAACCAGCATCAATATATTTTCCATTTCTTGTTCAATCGATCTTGCCATGAAACATAAACCTCTTCAAAGCTAATCAATATCAATACATTTGTCATTCCTTGTAATATTTTTGTCATACGTAACACATTCATAATGAAATCACATGCCAAATTTCACAATTTTTTAAACGTATTGAGATTAAATTATATATTTTTTATCAATAATGCAAGAAATGCGAATGGTGCGTACGTGCACGCAAATTATGTTGCATGTTCCTTGATTATTCTTCAGAAAACACACAACCACAACCTGGGAACCATTGCGGCAATGGCAGCAGTCAACAGAAGCAAGACGTCGCTCGCCGTGTTGCAACAGCCAAGCCTACACAGCACCTACAGGTAATGAGGATACAACTAATTAGTTGGAGCAGAGCGAATGAAGCACGAAAGATCATGCAATTTGACACAAGGAGGGGGTAGTGGTTGCTTACATATATGTGTACGTAATTTATTTGTGGTTATTCAGATAGCGTAACAGAGTATTTAATCACCAAAGTTCTGTTGTGGGTGTACCACGCATACACTATGTCAGATACGTGAAACAAGATTGAACAAGAGAAAACGCATGAGAGTGTGTACCTGAATAGTATACGGACGGCTCACCGGAGAACCGAGACTCTCGGCAGGGGCTTCTTGAAATACGCCGAGAGGCGCGGCTCGAAGAGGGAAGGGTCATGGCTGGCCTCTACCCCGTCCCACTCCAGTTTCTCCCACCAGTCCTTGCAGTACACGACAGGGCAGCTGCCTCGACCAACAGCCGGGAGGCTCTTGAGACCCCAGCATCATCTGACCCTGATGGTCTCAAGCTTGGGAGCAAACATCTTGGCTTGGCATATATGTTGCAACTTGAAGAGTTTTGAAGCAATCAAGCAAAGATAAATAGCACTTCCTTCACAAAGTGCCACTTAGGGCAGAATAGGAAAAGAAATATTAATGAATTATTTTTGAACATGACATGGAACGATTTTGACATATTTGTGGGAGATCTGACCCATTCAATTTATGAGAATTATTTAGAAATTTTGGGAGTGGCAGAAATATTGGTTGCTTCACAACCTAGAGCAAATAGGGTTATTCCTTTTATAGAAAAAGGAATATTCCTGATAAAAAAATATCGGGGTTGGTCCAAGATGGGAAATGACATGATCTTGGGATGGTTTTGATGATGGAAAGCCAGTTTGGAGACAAGGAAGAGATGATCTTCCCAAGTTTCCAGACTACAGAGCCACAGAAAAGCAATTTCAAATAAAATCTCAAAAAAATTGAAATGAAAAAGAAAGGGCCAAAAATTAGGGTGTGACATCCATACATTAGGATGACTCCCTCTTCTTCCCCATGTATTCCTTACTCTAATTACATGCATCCATGCATTAGAGAACAAAACAATTGATATCATCCTAGATTTTTTAAATTCAAAATGTTTTATAACTCAAACCATCGATGCGATGCATAAACCGTTTTAAAAAATCGTTGCGATGAGATATTCGTAACTAGATTCCATGTCGGTATGTTTCAACGAATTTTTTTGGAGTCAAAATTTACAACGCCTGGGCTACATAAGGTACCACACCTATGATATGCATGCTATTATGGCGTCTCCACATAAGTTACGACTCATGTGACATGCAAATTATCATGGCATCTCCATACAAGTTACCGTGGGCATAAAAATGGTTCTCTCATTCTTCTTCACATGCACATTTATGTATGTACGACAAAATATTGGATGTCATCCTAAAAAAACTCAAAATATTTTGTAGCTCAAACCGTCTGTTTGATGGAAAATCCATTTTCACATAAAAAATTCACTGCAACGAATTCTTCGAAAATAGATCCCATGCTGATATGTTCCAGTGAAGAAGAAAGGGTCAAAAGTTAGCATGGGCTACATAAGTTACCACACCTATGGTATGCAAGTTAGCATGCTTTTTCACACAAGTTATCGGGGTATATTTTTCAACAACTTTTCCTCCATGGTCAAAGTTACCCTGATGTTTGTACATAACTTATGCGGTATGCAGTTCATACCTTACCATGTTATTTTCACATAAGTTACCTGGGTATCTTTCTCAACAATTTTTCCTCCTTTTTCAAAGTTACCGCGATGTTTTTATGTAAGTTATCATGTGTGTGCTTCCTATATTACCATGCTATTTTCACATAAATTACCGGGGTATGTTTTCAACATTCTTTTCCTTTGGTCAAAGATACCATAGTATTTGTACCATCGATGATTACGATAATGTTGATTATAGCATCGATGAAATTCGTCATATGTATGATGGACTGTGCTACATGTTATTCGTTGTTCTAGCATCAACATATGGTAAAATGTTCTCTTGCTAATTGTGACAATTCATTTCATGACTAAGGTGCCCGAGATCTCCTATCGACTAGTTTTATTATATACACTTGCTCTTCTAAGTCCTGGGAGAGAAATTATGGACATCTGGTGCAGACGTGCTCATTAGTGAAGCAATGAATTTGATTAACTCTTCGATTTATTTTTTTTGCTTCATGTAGTTTTGTTTTAGATATAATTGAGCTTCTCCTTTCTAACTACGTAAAAGTCAAAGTTAATTCTATTGACCTCCAAGTATGTGCAATGTTAGGATGGTTTACAATCAAGCAAATCTTGTATTTCCACGGATTAGGCATATATAATCGGTCGTAGAAGAAGGCTGATGAGCCATATATGTATATACATTCATTGTAAGTGTTACAAAATATCTGACTGTTTCTATTGTGGAGGTTAAGTCCTGAAAAACATAATCATTAGATCCATTGTAATCAAGTCTAATGTGCTATGAACATTTTGTCATTGTTAATTATTGGCGTTACCATGAATACATACTATATAAGTAGGAGCTAGCCTTTCTTACTGCCTTACATGGTCAATATAAAAATACTATCCGGTCTCGTGTTTTCATATGTGCACTGAATTTGCAAACCTACATACATACCATGAAACATTTATCATTTAGAGTATTATTGATTCTTGCAAAACTACGACATTTGGACTTAGCAGATGACATGGGCCTGTTTTGGGGGCTCCTGAAGTTCAACAAGATATAGCCGCAGCACGGCAACGTGCAGACGGAGGTCCTACTGAGAAAATACTAGGAGTTCAGCTTCTCTACTAGGTGGGTGCTGTCGAGGAAGATCTACTTCGACGGCAGCAAGTGCACGATGCCGCCACCAGACGAGTTCCCCCATGTGCCAAGCAGCAACCCCGATCAGCGCTTCTCGGCATTGCAGAAGTGGCTGACCACAGGGTTCGTCTTGGCGCTTGGAGTTCTGCTGATTTGAGAAAACATCTAGTATCTAACAAAAACCGATTTTCCTAAAATTCATCCAAAAACTCATTTTCAAAAATCTCACATCTAATTCCCTTTATCGAAACAACCACTAAATTCAATTGGTAATAACCCCTGCATTTTCATCAAAAGAGCTATGGGATGCACTACAGATAGGAGGGGGGGGGGGGGGGGCATTCACCCCAATGGTGCTCCACAAGTTCTTATGGTGCACCAAATCAGAAAGGCAGCAGTTGATGGTCCATTGTACACGATAGTTTTAAAATGGACACGTCGACATCCCGCTCCGTCTGCAGTGGTTCGAGCTCCGTTGGTGTTAGAGTAATCTTGAATTTAATTAGTGTTTAGGACTAGTACGTGGCCGCGTGTGTGCCATGTTTGTGTATGTGTGCTAGTAGACCACTAGTTCCAGGATAAATGCGAGCACCAAGACTTGAAGCCTTGTAGTGCGGTTAGGATATCTAACTTGTTTGTCTCTATGTTGGCTGTTCGTGTCCGAGCAACTTTTGGAGTCAAAAGCTAATACGTGTAGGGTGCTAGTCTATGTTGGCTGTTCGTGTCCGAGCAACTTTTGGAGTCAAAAGCTAATACGTGTAGGGTGCTAGTCTATGTTGGCTGTTCGTGTCCGTGCAACTTTTGGAGTCAAAAGCTAATACGTGTAGGGTGCTAGTTTGAGTCGGTCAGCTAGGTTTAGGTTGTTTGGGTTTTTTTTGACCTGCAACCTCATCAGTATATTTTCAACATGTGCACTCCCTTGGTGGCAACCCATCGGGGTCTTTTTGAGGGGAAAGCAGATGGAACAGACCTTAATAAGGTATTTTCCCTTCCTTTTGGTGGTAATGAAGTAATTACTCGGTTACCTACCTTTTCTCTCACCTTCTTTGAATTCATTATCAAGGCTGATGAGGTTGGAACTAACACTGAAGATCTTCGAATACAACTAGATAGCATCACGGTTATGAACTATGACTACGAGCCACTGTATTTCTATCGAAAAGGTCTTTATCAAACTACTTGAACTAGTCTCATCAGTTGCACAAAACAATCTAGTAGATCAGGAGATAGTGGCAGCACAAAACAATCTACTTGAAATAGGCAGGTTTATATATCAATCAATAGTACGTGAAGAGAGAGTAAACATAGACCGTACGTAGCAGCAGGTTGCCGGCCTTGCATTGCTTTGAAAATACAGTACTAGATGCCAACAGCTTGCGCAGTTGTAGCTTACATGCTTGGCAAGATTTGTTCAAACGTTGGAGGTGGAGGGTTATATATGCAGATTTCAAATCTTCCTGTTGTGGCTTTCAGATTTGGTTACCCGGCCAAAATGCCTACATACATCAGCCAAAATGCACAAACTAAGGATGAATAACCAAACCAAATACAAACCTCAGTTTTTTTTACCTCATTTTGTAATACATTATACATGTAAGAAGACCACACCGGTATATTTCCAGGCAAGCATATACTTTCTAGTTGTTGAAACAATCACATACAAATTATAATTGTTTCATATGTAGTCTTTGGCAAACATCACTCTCGTCAAATCAAACAAAACGTACGTGGTAGACACTACAAGTCAAAAAAGAAAAAAAACATGACCACAAACCAAATCAAACCACACAATAACAAACAAACTTTACGCGTTCGTCTCCATCTCATTGGAAATAATCAAGCACCGATTTATTCTTCAGAAAAACACACCATCATAATCTCGGGAAATCAACACCTGAACTGCACGTGCGTTATGGTAGCGCAGCAGTCGGGAGCAGGAAGACGACACCGTCATCTTGTACCACCAAACCTGCACAACATAGACAGGGCATGATGCAAGCATGCAACTGATATAGTTGAGTGCCGTATGCATAGCCGAGAGGATGATATTGGAATTGCAACACGAGACAGGCATGATTAATTAACTTGTTACTGTACATCTACAGTCTACATATATCATAGAGTATATGCTTTGAAGTGCAGATTATCATATAGTAGTAAATGCAAACTTTATATGGCACATGCATTAAACAAAAGGACAAAGTGTTGTGCACGTGTACCTGAACGGTTGCATCAATTCACCGGAGAACCGAGAATCTCTCCATGGGCATCTTGTAATAAGACGAGTGGCACGGCTTGAAGAAGGAAGGGTCATGGCCGGCCTCCAGCCCATCCCACTCAAGCTTCTCCCACCAATCCTTCTCGCAGTTAACGACGGGGCGGTTATCTCGGCCGACGGCTGGGAGGCGCCTGAGACCCCAGCATCCCCTAAGCCATACCCTCTCAAGCTTGGGAGCAAGCATCTTGAACTCACATATACGTTGCAACTTATGGAGCTCATACAGATGGATGTGCTTCAGGCTTGGGAACTCAAGTACACGTTCCAGGCGGCCATAATGGACAGGGAATACCATCTTTAGGTCACCACAGTTGACAATGTGGAAACTCTCTAAGTTGCGCAAATATGATGCCTGAATAGCCCACAATAATGGAAGCACAAATGAGAGCCTTGGGCAAGAGTAGAGATGTATGCTCCGTAGTTTTGCAAATGAGTATATATCCATGCCATTGAAGGTCCTTCCTTTGCTCCAAATGCAATGGGCCATCAGTAAGTCAGCCGCCCAAAAGGTCTCTATTTCTTCAAAGGGGTAGATGGTATCGTATTTAGTGGTGAAGACTGTGTGCATCTTGGGGCATCTCACCACATGGCACTGTTTTAGATGTTGCCAACCAAGTTTCATGTCATCTATGGACATCATGTGTTCAGGGATGACCGTGGTGATGCAAGAATTATCATGCACATGCAATGACTTGGCTTCATCCATTGCAAAGATGATAGCCTCGACTGCTTGTACACTCTCCACGCTAAGGTTGCTAATTCCCTTACCAATCTCAACGTGGCAGCCTAATGGCTGAAACTGCATTCCATTATTGTAGTTGTGATCAATAATTATGTTGCCAACAGAGACGTCAATGTAGGTGTTGTAAGTATCGGGGGTTAATAAATATTGTTGAGGCAGATCCATTATGTGCCCACTAATACCGGGGCCCATTTTCTCCTTCATATAGCTTTGTCCCTCAACATTGGTGGTACAAGGGACACAAACATTTATATGGAACCTATTGCTCTTCCAACAGAATTGAAGATTGTTTTGTAATACCAAGGACTGAAAAAACCTTGGATCCATTATAGTAACATACACTTCATGTAGTTTTGTTTGAACAGGACACACCGATGAATCTATGTGAAGCACTTTTAGTGTTGGTAGACCTCTTTCTGACCATAAAATGGCTTTGAGCTGCATACATCCCAATAGAATAATTTTTTGGAGACATGGAAGTTGCACCACCTGAGTTGTGAGGTCAAGTGTTTTGACTCTTGTGCCTGAGAGATCCAGCTCCTAAAGGTTTGGAAGTGATCCACGCAGTGTGAAGTCAGATAATCTTGCACAACCAGCAATTGAGATGCGACTTATTTTGGCTGCCTTGTAATCATCATTTCTTGGTCCCGCATCTAAGCTGAATGATTCAAGTGATGGAGGGAGACTTTCAACCCGCTCCAAACCAATGCAACCATCTAGTACCAGAGTCTTAAGGCTAGCTGCTTTTGAGAGACTTGGCAAACCGTGTATTGTGCTATTCCTTGATAGGTCAAGGAATTCCATGTTCACCATATCTGTAAATTCATCCATTTCACCTGTATGCCAAGGTGATGTAGGCTCAATCAGTCGAAGCTTACGAAGGTTCTGCAATTTTCTCCATGGAAAACCGTGGGACCAAATCCTTCCTTTCTTTATATGCACCTCCCTAATGTTTACAGGCATATGCTCTGTGATGTGTGCTGACAAATCCAACTCCCAATCGGTGTGACATATGCTTAGAACCCATAAGCTCTGAAAAAATTCCATTGGTGGTCTATCTTGCTTCCCTTCTACTAATATTTGTTGATTCTTGCAGCTATCTAATCCGAGGAACCTTAAGCTGCAGCAACCACCAAAAGGAGGTAAAGAAAAACTGAAGCTGCAGCGGCATAACTTGAGAACACAAAGTTTGTCCGATAGATGAAATAAGCCATTAGGTAAGGGCCTCAATGGAGGGTTGGAATCACTTGCAACTGCAGAAATAAAAAAAGAAGTTGAATTTTGATGCACAACAAAGTTTTCCTTGACCAATATCCGTGGTTTCCAAGGAGTCTTCAGTTTATGACCAAAAGAGGGAATTTCATTAGATGAATAATCCTCTATATGTATGTATTGATGTAGAGCAGCCGCAACCTCCCATGCTTCGTCCGACTGACCTCCCTTTATAATCCCATCACATACCCAATAGCTCGAAGCATGGGTGGCCCAGTCATAGTCCATGACATTACCTCCTTGAGAATTTAATACCAGTAGATATAGGCAACACTCTTCAAGTACTTCAGGAAGCTTATTTATGTGCCTAGCAATTTCTCTAGCCTCATTTTGCAACAAATAATTCCAACCGTGACCCATTGAGTGATCATAAAGAAAAAGATGTGAACTATCCACCTTCTCACTAATTCGTGGGTTGAGCCGAAGCCTTCCTCGAAATGCCCACAATACTTTGGTTTCAAAAAATTCTCCTTGAGGAATGCCAAAACCACTTAAATTAACCATATCATTGCTTCCATTATGAAAGACCACTAAACATCTATGGCCCATGAGGACTTGAAAGATCTCTCTCCCAACGAATCCTATTTCATCTCTTGAGCCTTCATCTACTCCTCTGAAATCATCTTCCTCATCTTGCCTATCAAAAATATCCATTACCCGACAAGGAAGCTTCAGTTCTTGTGCGATTGTCTTCTGGAGTGCTCTTTGGCTTTTCCACCTGGAGCAATCAACGTGGATGATCTTGTTGAATTTCTTTAGCAAAGATGGCGGAGGGTCTTCAGCTATGGCTCTAAGCACCGCAGAAGCAGCAAGCCCATGCCATGCATCAAAATAGATGGCCTTGTGTGCAGTATTGCTCATATCCTCCAAAGAAGGGATTATCCTTTGCACCGCTTGTTTGATGCTGCCCGCATATATCTCCTGCATAATTAGTTGATGCTGATTAGTTGAGGTCCCTCAGTTTCGCGTTTTCTGTTTAGTAAATAGATGCAAAAGGTGCACCTGATTTTTTGTATTGCTAGTATTATGGTCAACACTAGTCAATTAAGTTGTGTGTGTCGGCACTCATATAAGCTCGCAGTAAACAACAACCATAGTGTGAGTGTTTGTGTGTTAATGGGACTGACAAGCAGTGGTATTGTTAGCCAATGTGGGGAGACCCAATGTGTTATCAGCTGGGAGAGGAGGGAATACAAATCTTAAAAGGATTTTATGGTGAGAATCTAAAACTTAAATTTGTTGGAGCTAGGGAGTTTCCCACGTTCGGGCCATTCTTTTCGGCTTCCCCGGCGAATGCCAGCCATCCCTTTTCTTGCGCACTCACCCCCCGCCCTTCCGACCCACCACCCTGCCCTCCTCTCATACCCTCCTTCCTCCTGCTAATTCCGTCCTCCCTATCCCCTGCTCATCTCAGTTGCGTGCTGTGGCCAGACTGGCTCCACCTTCTCCACCCGAAGGGAGCATCATAAACAGGGCTGACCGCGTAGGAGGAGTGGAGTTATTGCCATGAGCACCGTCATCCTTTCTCCGCTGGTAGACCCACCCCACCACCTCCCTAGTTCATCTCCTCGTCGATCTTGCATCACTTCTTCACTCCCTCTCCTCTGTGCTTCAGATCTCCCTGACGTTGATTATCGTTGCTTAGAATTCTTGGTTCATGGAACAAATTTGTAGTTGTATATCTATAGGTTCCTGGAACTAGAACAATTTTGTAGTTGTATCTCTATTGGTTCATGATCCATATATTGTCAACATTGATGAATGCCATAATTGATTTGTCAGGCTTTCATTCGTGATCCCAATTCCATCCAATCATCACAGTGTGCTGGGCTCTTGCGCTTCGACCTATTCTCGAGGAGAGCGGTTAGCAGCAGCACACACGACGTTGATGGTGGTGGAAGCAACACTCAAGCATACGGTTATAGCAGCACTGCAGTACCAGTAGATTGGCACAAGGATGGTGCTTCTTCCCCAGTTGAGAATTGTGAATTCTTTTTGGCAATTCAGAAGAATATTGGCAAAATTTCCCCTAAATATCGAGGCTTGCAGTCTTTGCCATGCTCGTTAAGTATATCGGCATTTTAGTCATTGGTATGGCATGAGCTAATGAATAATCATTTGTTGAAATATGATTTCATACTTGCACTATTTCATAAGTTAGGCAAAGCCTTTTCTATCACTATAGCTTGGTAATAACAGTATAATGTCCACCATAATACTATTTATTAAGTAACTAATTTTTGGAGCAGATGTTGTCAATAGAGTAAATGGAACTACTATGGTCAGCGTTCACTATAAGCTTTAGGTTTTTCCCTTTGATGCAGCTCTATAGCTAATTTCTGTTGATGTGTTCTTATGTTCTCTGAATGAATATAAATGCTTCTCATGTGCATTCCACTAATTGTTGTTATGTGCACCTCAAAATGTAGAAGGTATGCATACGGAAGAATGACAAGTAACTAGCATAGAGTGCTGGCTTTATAGCGCTAGATCAACTCACCAAGGAGCAAGACAAGCATACGTGCAAAACTAGACCAGAAACAACCGTATGTGAAGATGGCTTGACCTAGCGATAACTCAATTTACTTCGGTGACTTGGCGATCGATGGAAGAAACTCTTTTATGGCCAAATGCTCATATCGAGCCTTTCATATTTCTCTTCTCCTATTTTCTGAACCCAAACCAACTAGGCTTACGTATCCCAGACCGACTATGGTCAGCGTTACACGGGGTGTTCATGTATATATATTATTACCAGGCTAGACCTAAACCCAAACCGACTAGGCTTACATATCCTACATGCACACGCTTACATGCAAGATGGGCACGGGATTAACTCTATGAGGTACGAGAATCCTACACCTACAAAGCCTTACATACGTTTACAAAAGCCTTCTAACTAATCTAAACATCCCCCCCCCCCCCCCCCCCCCGCATTTCAGGAGGGGTTGGCCTCCCCCTCCCCCTTAATCCAATTAAACGTTGCCAAGTCACTCCAGCACGTAAACATTCGTAGATCTTTACGTGGATGTAGCATTGCTCCTATGAGGTACCACTTCTACATGGTTATGTAAGACATTTCACTATTTCCTGACTTATTTGAATATGATTCATTTTAGTCCCTCCGTTTCATAATGTAGTGCATATAGATTCTTTGAAAAGTCAAACCTCACAAACTTTGACCAAGTTTGTGAAGAAAAATATTTACATCTAGAATGTCAAACATATATCATTATAATCATCATAAGATGTAGTTTCATATTTTATATATTTGGTATTGTAGATAGAAATAGTTTTCTCTATAAAGTTGGTTGAAGTCTATAAAGTTTGACTTTTCATATATATATATATATATATATATATATATATATATATATATATATATATATATATATATATATACACGCATTACATATGAAACGGAGGGAGTAATTAATTGTTCGTAGTTTGTTCTTTCTATTGTCAGTTGTACCACATGAGCTGCTCACTCTCTAGATTTAGATGTTTATATACATTCTCAGGATACAACAACAACAACAATGTGCTATTCTTCTATTTCCTTATTTAGTGTGACATTTATATTAGGATCTTCCGACTTTAATGTTCTGTTTTAAGGTTAAAGTTTCTTCCAAATTGATTAGGAAAATTGCAGGGTAGAATACAAGCCTAACCATTTCTAGATTATGCTACAGTGATTATGCATAATAATTTGGTTGTAAATAAACAAGAGTATAAGGTATTTATGTGATTTATGCACAAGGAAGTGATTTTGACTAAAGATAAATTGGCAAAACGTAATGGGAGGTAGTAAGCGATTCTGTTTATGTGCCCAGAATGAAACTATCCAACATCTTTTTTTCAAATGCCCACTTGCCAGGCTACTTTGGCGTACAATACAAGTTATATTCAATGTCAAACCCCCGGATAGCATAGCCACGTTTATTTGGAATGTGGCTAAATGGGGTAGATTCTAAAATACCGGCGCATGTTCCAGTTGGGATGTGTGCATTAATTTGGGCTATTTGAAACTGCCGGAATGATGTGATTTTTAACAGACAGTATGTCATAATTTTTTTTGCAGGTCATATAAAGGGCAACTGGTTGGATCCGTATGTGGTCGTCACTCAGTCATGCGGATGCCAAGGAGCATATTGCTATTGGGTGTAACCATTGAGAGACAGTAGCACGGGATACCTACAATCCCACTTAGTGGTAAATCGTGCAATAACAAGGCAAATCCAACGACCAAAAATGACTTGGGGGCTAGATCGGATCGCTAATGACGTGAGAGGGCTGGGATTAGGCTCAATTTTACTGTCCTAAAAATGCCGGTTGTGGAGAGTTTTGCTTGATTGATGTTCATTTTGGGACCTTGAGATATTGTACCAAACTTTGTACCTGAGACCATTTTTAATAATATGGCTGCATGCATCATTCTGATGCAAAGCCCGGGGGAATCCTCCCTTTTCCAAAAAAGGGTATATACATGTCCTTCTGTAAATGTATTTACTTGATGTGTAGGTGCTTTCATAGGTGCCTTAGCAAATGGCTTGGTTGAATTGTTCGATTTGAAGTGATATTGGCCATCCTAACATGCATTCCTGCTTCACCGATCTGACATGGATCTGGGTGTTCCTGCGGAGCCAAGTCCATGGCCTGGCACCCAAGCTATTTCGTCGGGTCCAGGACGTACCATTCACGTACCAGCCTTGAGCCTGATCGACATCGGCGTTGGTACGGGCATGACTTGTTGGTCCTCGACATGGTCTGACTCCCAGCATGAGAAGTTAGGTTTCCCTCGGGAATCCGCGGCGTACTCCAAGTTGCCAAATCTCATGACTTGATTGGGAGTGAGGTTATCGACTTGGCCTAGGTGGACGGTTGAGTCAGTGAGAGGCATGATACTGCTAAAGACGAAGATCTGGCCCAACAGAAAGGTCAAGCCAAAACCGATCTGCTCACCTATGCAGATTCCCATCGAAGTTACGTGACTATCAGCGGGGACCTGCATGGGCCGCCAATGATGCAGTCGATTTCTTTGAATCTCGGGTAGGGGGTCCCTAGCTCATAGCCTAGATATGATGGTAACAATAGACACGTGGTTGTACCAGTTTCGGGCTCTCTTGAAGAGACAATATCCTACGTCCTGCTTTTGTTTGCATTGATTGTGGATGGAGAACAAAATACAAGTTTCTGTACCACGAGATTGTCTATGATCTTATATGCGCCCTATCCCCTAGTTTATAAAGGTACCATGTGGTCTAGGCTTACATATATGTTTGCTACTCGTATATGGCAGATCGTGGTGTAGTTGATATAATCTTGAAGTATGGACCATATCCTCGGGAAGCTTCCTTGTATACGCGATGGGTATTCTAGATATGACCCACCAGTGAACCGCCATGGGGGTCCTCGGCCCGACCCATCTGGTCGGGAGACGACGTGATGAGTACCTTCTAGTTCAGGACACCATCAACGAGAGTGGGCGAGTCTTGGCCGGTGAAGACCCCCGTCCTACCAGGTAGCGGGAGCAGGGGCAATGTTGGAAACGACCCTGATTGAAGGGAGTGTAGGGTGCAGGACGCGAAGCACACCGCCTTTGCTAAGAAGTGGGAACAACTCCAGCGGTAGTGGCATCGGTGGCGGCGGTGTGTGTGTTTGTGTGTGTGTGGGGGGGGGGGGGGGGGGAGGGGGGTGGCAACGACGACGAGGACGAAAAGGTCAAAATGCAGTGGGGTAGAGGGGACTGGCCTTTGTGCCACCGACAAACGGGTCAGGGAAGGAGAACGCAAAGTAAATTACTAAAAACCACGACAATTGCGGCTGTCAGTGCAAAAAACCATCATTTTCATAAAAGTTTGCCGAAAACACCGATTTTGTGTAATTCATTTGCCGAAAGCACTAAACGCCCAAGTGAGAGTCGTTTGATGCGAAATATAATAGGTGGGGCCCACTGTCAGGGCTGATGTGGCACCAGAATCTAACACCATTTGTTGAACCGTTAAAGTTAACAAAGGGCCCACCCGCCAGCAGACTGCACATACACGTCATGAATTTTATCGAGCACGTTGTGTGCAGTAGGTCCCCGGCTCGCTCGAAGTGCACGTGCCACCTGCACCGCGTGGCACCGCTGTCCTGCGACGGCCTCCGGCGAGCCAAGCACCGCCTCCAATGCCGTGGCACCTCTGAGGGAGCTCGACAGCTCGCGGCATCACGCGCAACAGTAAGCCAGCGTTGAGAAGCAGCTGCCCCGCTCGCCTCCTCGGTGGCATCGTCGTCCCTCACACCGCCCGGAAGGTGTTCGATGAAATGTGTGGGAAAGTGGAGGAAGAGAGAAATTATGTCTCATGTTTCCATTTTCCATGTGCCACATCATCATTGACAGCAGGCCCCGCCTATCATTTTTTCTGTCAAAACACATTTGATCGAGCGTTTAGTGCCTATGGCAAACGGATCACTCAAAATTGGTGTTTTTGGCAAACTTTTATGTAAACAGTGGTTTTTCGCAGTGACAGACGCAGATTGTGGTGGTTTTTGACAATTTACTCGAGAATGCGGGCATCCGTGGCATGTCCACTCGGACACAAACCCAATTCATATTTGGGCTGAATATCAGTCACGTCGAATAACAAAACAGACATTGGTCTGTTTGCTTTGCTACGTTGGGCCGTGGTTTGTGTTTGCGTACATGTCTTAGAGAAGAAGGGGCAATGAGGCCCAACCATATTGTGGATACAAGCACATTCATGTCCCACAACCATCCACCAAAGCGATCTATTGTTGCTACGTTCCACTGCATCCGCAAACTGGCAAAATCACTATCATCCGTGCGAAGGAGATCAGTGCTATGCCAAGTAATTAATCCACTCTACTTCCACCTTGCGAAGCACCTCCGAAGCTGAAGGCCTCTATTGATTGAACATCACATAATTCCGGTGCTTCCAAAGATCCCAAAACACGAGGTGGATGATCGCGCGAAGCTCCTTCTCCCTTGCCCCTGAGAAGAGCTTGTGGACAACGCCAGCAAGTGCTCCCCCACCATTGGCATCCAGTCCAGCCGGCCTACCTGCCGCCCGCAGCACCCAGCTCCAAACCGTCCTCGACAAACACAGCCAATCAACAAATGCTCAATGGACTCGATTTCTTGAGCGCACAAAGGACAGACGGCTGATGGGAAAACCCGCATCGAGCAAGACAGTCTGAGGTCCAGCACCAGTTCCTCAGAGCCGGCCAGTTGAAGAACCGACAAACCATAGGAGCCTTGGACTCCCAGCTGAACTTCGGTGGAACTTCCCTCCCCGCAAATTTTGCCGGATATGCCGACCTTGCAGAGAAATCGCCAGATTACTCACAAGCCCAGCGCACCACGTCGGCACTCCCGTCCTGTAGCAACACCATTTGCATCTGGTCCCAGAGCAGCATGAACTCGACACGGGAAACCTGTCCCAAGTCGGGCCCAACGGAATTCCCTAACGAACGCACATTGCGTCAAGATGTCTCGATTCCTTAGAACTAGCGAACGACGAACCGATCACAGTGGGCCAGCCCGTGCTAGATGTTTAGGGTGTACACGAATCCTGGTTTTGAGAAGTTTCAACTCTGGTTTTTCTGGTTTTAGGAACCTTCTAGAAGGTTCCTGAACGACTATATCTGCTTTGCCGTTTTTGTTTTGATTTAATATTCATTTTTTCTTTATTTGTTTAACCATTTTTTCTTTTGTCTTTTTGTTTCTTTTTCCTTTCCTTTTTCCTTTTCTTTTTCTGTTTTCCTTTTTCAAGTTGATTTAATTTTTAATATATTTTCTTCATACTATCGAAAACAGTTCCCTTTAAAAAAAATCATAAATAAAAAAATATTCGTGTATCCAAAAGCACACATGATTTTCAAAATATGTTTCTGTCTTTAAAATTTGTTCATAAGTTCAAAACATGTTCAGGAATTCCAAATATGTTTACTTTTTTTCAAAAAATCACCAATTGAAAACTGTTAAGGAATGTTCACAATTTCAATTTTTGGTCAGAAATTTTAAAAATGTTCGCATCTCTAAAAATGTTCAAGAATTTTAGAAATATCTCGTGATAATTTTTTGTTTATAATTTCATGAACACAAATCAGAAAATATTAAGGAATATTCACAGTTTCAAATTTTTGTCAGAACTTAAAAAATGTTCAAGAATTAAAAAAAATTATCGCGATTTCGAGCTTTTGTTCGGAATTTCATGAAATGTCCATTTTTCAGCGATTTCAAATTTTGGTCAGAAATTAAAAAAAATGCTCAAGAATTTAAAAAATTGTTTGCGTTTCAAATTTTTATTCAGAAGTTCATGAAATGTTTCATTTTAAATTTTCGTTCACAAATTCAATTTCTTTTTGCTATTTTAGCTTTTTGTTCCGAATATCATAAAATGTTCCACTTTTCTAGTATTTTTTCACATTTGAAAAATATTCATGGTTTCAAAATTTGTTCACAAATACAAAAAATGTTTTATGTTTTTCAAAAAAGATTGGTGTTCAATTTTTCCGCTTTCTCATTTTTTGTTCACATGTTCAAATGTTCCTGTCTACAAAACTTTGTTCAGAAATTCAAGAAATGTTGGCATTTTTCAAAATATACATTAAAAATAACGTTCACCCCAGTAACCAATTCAGGTTCGCTACAATAGATAGCTTCGGTTCGCTACAGGGCTGGTTCTGGTGAGAGAAATACACCTTGTTCTTTGTATTAAACGGTGCATGAGAGAAATACTAGTTCCTTACACTGGTTTCTTTTCGCTACAGCACTGGAAATTGTAGTTCTTTTCACTTGTTTTTTACCAGTATTCATTCCTCAATAGACATGAGAGATATGCTACTTCCTTACAATCTATTATTTGTATTGAACGGTGCAAATAATTTCCTGTAATCACATTTCTTCAACAGGGTTTCTGAATATTCAAATGACGCTTTCAGGGCTAATCAAGTTTGTACGGCATCAACACATGAGTTTAGGTAATATCAAGATCTACAGTTTTTATTTACAATACCATCAGATGGTGAAACTGTTTTCACCTAAATGGATAATGTTTTCTTAAAAAGGGACACGCATTTCCGCATATTTTTCTTAACAGTTTATCTATCCAAATCTTTTTTATAAGCAAGTAACTAGTGGTATTTGTAATCTAATCATTTTGTTTTCACAAGAATGAGAATGATCTTTCCCAACTAACCATCATTTTATTTTATTCTGCATGTTTTCATCGCTATTATTATTTTCAACTTCAAGCACAACTCCACTGCCAACAACAAATTTCGACTGAAAGAAAGAGTTTCATTAAAAAATGTTTCCTCAAGTTTAATCCATGTCAATGATAAATATGTTTTCATACTGGCCCCTGTACTTATTCAACGGAATTTTTTGTGCTCTAGTGATATTGGCCTGCTTAGTTTAGTGAACTACAGAGATAGTATCAGTTGTAAAGAATTTTATCTTTTGAAACAGAAGGTTCTTTTGCACTGCACAGTTCACAGTCTATGTTTTCCTTTCAAACAGAAGAAAGAGGTACAATTTAGAACTGCGGAACAGTTTACTACTGCAGAATAGTTTTATTCATAAAGAATCAGTTCTCCATTCAAACAGACGAATACCTTTCTCGATCTGTTGGCTAAGATCAAGTGTAGTATCTGTTCTTATCAGTTTAATATTTGATACCTGGATCTTTGGATCCACATGATATTAATTTATTTTTTTATGGGGAGAATCTATCTATGTAGCTTGCTACATGGATGGTTCTTATGCGTCATTCAAGCGTTGCACTGCTGCTTGGAACAGCCACACCCCCCATTCAAATAGACAAAAAAAACCCAGAAGGAAGCGAACAGAAACACTGAGTTCTCTGCTTGCTCGTGAAACAGTAGAAACAGAAAACGGTGCAGAAAGCCCGCCAAGTGGAGGCTCTGTGCGAAACACCAGCAATTTGACGCAGCGGGCGTCATATAGGACCTCCCCGGTACAACATCCAGAGCCCACGTGCCGTAGGTCAGCGAAGCTGGCTTATCTTTCATTCATTGGTGATAGTAACTCCATGCTAACTCCTAAAAAACGGGGCTAAAGGGGGGACAATCCCTCCCTTAACTTTCCGCTGTTTGGTACGAGTGAGACCTCTCCACAAATAAACAAATGCGCGGGCACGTTCAACAACATGAACTCCTGCCACTGAGCTAACTCGGCTCTATTTTCAACAAGAGCCATGTGTAGAGCTATTCTACCACAAGAATTGAAATAGTAGCACCAGTCTAGCTAGATTGTGAGAATTGTATGCAGGTATAGGTGAAAACATACCTTCCGCGGCATGATGACTAATATTTCAATGAAGTCCCGGTAAAGATACGAAGCTCGAGATGTTAATCTAACCCATCTAACTAGCTGCACCTCCTGATGGGTTTTCTGATTATTTTGTTAACACCTGGTAGTTATGAGCAGAGCGCGTAGGAGTTAGTTAGGTTTTGTGGATGAACAATCATGGTCGGTCGACGCATCATCAATGTACTTCTATTTTTGGGAACAAATTAGACAGCTAGAAATTAGATAAGAATATTTAAAATCATACAGTAGTAGCAGTAGTACGCACCTTGACACACCAATTTTGTGTGCTGATGACGAATGATAGAAGAATTGGTATATAGTATATGTGTATTTCTGTCGACAGTTTACTGGAAAATGGGTAGTGGTACAACAGATGTTAACATGAGGTGATATGTAGAAAGATCAATGAAGGAATGAATGGGGGGATATTGAAGAGCCACCGTGCCTGGCCTATCTAGGGAAGCTCCAGATGCCAATCTACCCCATAGATCGATCTGCACATCCAGATGAATTATTTTTATTTTGCTAGCTGATATCACCTACATACGTAGTCACAAGAAGAGCGCAGGGATTAGTTATGTTTGTGCATGCATGAACAAACATTGTCAGTTGATGCATAATAATAATATACTGCTAACAGGCAATCGACCCAAGATATAAATATAGCATCACTTAGTGTTATAGTACCTAAATTTGCAGCTGCAGACACTGCTTCGTCGGGCCAGAAGAAATTGCAGATGTTGATGTCAGGTAATACGAAGGAGGAGCAATGAAGGAATGAATGGGGATACTGGAGGGCAATTGTGGCTAACTAGTTCTGCATGTATATATGCAGTGCAGGGCTTATGTAGGTACGCTTGGCTTAATTTGCTTTTCCCAAAGCTAGCTGCAGGTTCTTTGCTTGCTGTTTGAGCAAAGCAAAAAAGCAAAGATGGATTCCTCCTAGCTTTTCCTTTCTCTTTGAATTGAATAAAGCAAAGCGACCTTGGACCAGATTCCTAATGCAAATCATGAGTAGTACAACGCCAACAGCTCACTGGTAATTAAGAAAGGCGACGTGTCAATGAATCCTGTTTGGGAGATTCTCTGGAAACTGAATGTTCCTAGCAAAGTGAATTTTTTTGGCTGGAAGGTGCTACATGGGATGATACCGGGTATGTCCGGTTTGTAGAAAAGGAGCTGAAGATTTGAAGAAGCTTATGTTCACTTGTGACCGAGCTAGAGCTGTTTAGCGGGCTATGGGAATTCATGAGATAGTTGAAGTGGCAGAAGAACAAGACCGATCTGGTAGTACCATCCTCCAAAATATCCTTAGAGATAAACGGCAACATCTTGTGCAACTAACTCAGAGTGGCATCCATGAGTCCATATTGGTGGGGGCTTGGTATATATGGTGGCAACGGAGGCAGTTTGTGAAGGGTGAAGGTGTGGCCAGCCCACCGAAATCTGCCTCCTCCATACATGCAATAACGATGAACTTTGCTGGAGCGAAGAAGACTGCTGAGGTTCCTCAAGTTAAGTGGGCAAAACCAGAACAGAACGAGTATAAGGTAAACGTTGATGCGTGTTTCATGGACAACGAAAGGGGAGCAACTGCGGCTATTCTTCGGGATCACCATGGGCAAGCACTTGCAGGCTCAACGACACTCTTCAGTCAGGTGCGAGATGCCCCTACTGCTGAAACAATGGCAATGTTGAACTGCTGAAACAATGGCTATGTGGATCAGCTGGGATGCTCAAATATCATGCTTGAATTGGATTGCTCGGAAGTCATTTCAACATGCAACGGAGAGATTTTTTTAGAAAAGGAGGATGACCCCCGGCCTCTGCATGGGCAACGGAGGATGCAACTATTTTATTAATTATTCACAAATACCTTACAAGATGACACATTAGATAGTCTGAAGACACCATCTTGGCAACATCTATCACTACTCCTATCCACTCGATGAAGGGGTGCCGATTGTCGAGTCGAATACCAGACAGACATAACACCAAAGCCTAACATCAAAAGCCGAAGGCCCCAACCAAGCCGCGTTGCTGGGTCTGGGGCACACACCGACCCGGCACACTCTTAGAGCCCGTTGCCCGCCGTCTTCTACCGATCCATCTCTATAGAAGGTAGGCATTGACCTTGCCAGGCCTGCCCTCAACGCCACCACAACACTTGACAACGCCACCATCCTGCACGTATCCATCCACACGCGACCGCTGCCGAAACTCCGCAGCGCCATGCCACCAAGATCTGTCGTGGGCCTTGCGGTAGATGTAACACTGCTCCTCCTCTTGTCCCCTCCAGCCAATACTTACTCCAGAACGATGCCCCTAGGAGGGAGAACGATACCGAAGGCGCCATCATTATCCATCAGAATAAAGTATGGCACGGTTGTTTTGCTTTCTCAGAAAAGTGGATCTGCTTCTTTGCGTGGGGTTGGAGCCAAATTGATAACCGAGATGCCAATGCTTCATATATAAAGCCGATGTATCTAGTTAATAAGTTAGTCCAACAAGATTGAATGAGGAGAAGAACAAGACCCGACAGGATTGAATGAATACATAGGAGGCAGCTGGGGAGGGATGTGCCAAGGTTTCTTCACAGGTCCATCATGTGTGCTTCTGAAGATTTGATGCACACAAGCGTATGTATTCGGTTCACCCTCCATTGTAAGCCTAGTAGCCTAGTCGTACTCTTCACTACCTACCTAATGCAGTTGTGGATTTATCCGAGAGGGTGAGATGACTGACCTTGCCCGGGGTGATCAATCCCTTCTTCTCTGCATCTTCAATCATGGAGATTGCCGGCCTGGATCGTACAACATACGTACATATTAATAAAAATTGGAAAAAGAGGCGGAGTTCTTCTTTCCTTCACAAAATCTGATGGAAAGTAAATAGGTTGGTGATTTTCTTATTTTATTTTACATGCTGCAATGCAACAAAATCTGACGGATAACGCAAATCACTTTCTGGCGCAGAGCCGAGCAGAGTACCCAAACCAGAGTATGCAGTGACCAAGATTAGTCGTGCGTAGGATCTGTGGCAACGTAGAATCCGAGCAAAGATATTATACCTCTAGCATACAGTACTCTGCGTGGGTAAGGCGAGGCAGTGCAGTGCAGAGTGAGTTGATGGTACAAGATTCCTGAAAATTGAAGTTGATATGATACGGATTGTGTGTATGCATTTGCATGGTGTATACATCAGCAGAAGAAAGGATAACGCAAATCACTTTACAAATGCAGCATGTCAAACGGTTTGTTGCATTGCAGCTATATATATTGATATCACACCAGCAATAATGCAAATTATTCCGTATATTTATGGGCTATGCCAACACCTTAATTGCAGCCTTAGCCAGCAGGCTCAGGCTCGGCGATAAATTAACGGAATGACGGAACAAAAATGCAGACACCACGACATACATTATGTAGCAAAATGCAAGGAATATATAGTTAATTAATGGAACCAAACAAATAAATTAATGTTAGAGTTGTGTCGAATATTGTTGTACAAGGCAGGTTACAGTTGGACTTGGTTTTGGACTGTGTGTAGACAGGGTAGGAGTTATGTCCTAATAGGGCACTTGTATCCTAGGCCTCTCTTATATAGCGGGGGTAGACACACGATGTAACCTATGCCAACATAATAGCACGGGCACGCAGGGGGAGCCGGCGGCGTGTGCCGGCGCCCGGGCGGCCGGAGTGCGGTATTGTGACGGTGTCACGGGGAGGAGCGCCCGTAGTCAGGCCCCGGGGATGTAGCCATATCGGTGAACCTCGTTAACAAATCTCGGTGTCGTTCCTCATGTGATTGCTTGGTCCTCGGTAGATCGATGGTGGCCTCGGATTTATTCTAGCAAGTGGTATCAGAGCAAGGTTCGAAGAGGCGGTGGGAGTTGATCTAGAGGAAGAGAGTCGAAGGATTGATCGGGTCGATGTGAAAATCAGCGGCGGACCGCGAGTTGCCGGCGAGATTGATCGCGAGATCGACGTGGATTGAGATTCTTTCGGCTAGATAGAAGTAATCGGAAGGCAGCAGCGCGTGCGACAGATCGTGTGCAAGCGGCGACGGCAGCGGAGTCTCAGCGTCAGGCGCTGGCCAGATTGAGAGTTCTCGACCAGATCGATTCGGTGGGCGGCGCGTGCACGGATGCGAGGTGACGCGTGGCGCACGGCTTGGGGGCGTTGGCTGATCGATCGGTTGGGACTGTTGCTCGAGGGTGTGCGAGGGCATAAAACCAAGGCCCAGGTGCCAGCGGCCAGGTGCGGAAGGGCATCCCACAGACCCAGATGCACGCCGTGGGGCTGGCCAGGTTGTGCCGTGAGGGAGCATGTGACAGCTGGTCGTCCAGGCGTGGTTTCGTGGCTGCTACAAGCGCGTGTGTACACGGGAGGCTGAGGAACGCACGGAACTACGGATATGCTGCGGTGATACGAGATGTTGTTGGAATAAAAAGCACGTATCATGGAGGCTAGAAGCAAATTAATCAGCGAAGGAATGGGTAGCTTTGCATCTGGTAGCAGTAAGTTGGCCGGAAAAGCAACATCAAGCGTAGGAGATTGTGCCAAGAGAAGCACCACCACGTGAAGACCAAAGGATGTTTCCTGGTTGGATTTTACGGCAAGAGTGGAGTAGGTCGGTTAGCATATCAGTGACGTTTGAAGGTGTTGCAGAGGCTAGGACAGCTAAGATGAAAGTATCTGTGGATGAAAATTCGCGAAAGATGATTTGGGAGCCTAGAGAGCGTCGTGCAAGGATCATGCATACACAGGGTGTTAAGCAATGCACGGAGAGGTGTGCAGGCGGACAGGACGCAGGGTGGAGTATGGTTGCAGTCGGATAACTTCGGCTGGATCGGATTGGATAGTCTGATGGATCGACATGGATGTTGGTCAAAAGCAGAAGACGGCGGTGATTTCGGCGACGACGACATAGGAGCGTGATGCCGATGGTGGCCGACTTCTGGGGCGTGGAAACACGTGGTGCAGGCCTGAGGGCCTGTGCGGCTTCGACAAGACTAAGGGGCGGGGTTGATTCAAGGCAGTGTACACATGAGAGCTTGAAGTCGACAGGGCGCGGGGTAGCACAGCCAGCTATATGGAGTCATGTTGAAGGTGGAGCTGGAGTCTGATGGACGACTTCACTCGGATCTGATGGAGGGGCTATGGTGTAAGATATCGGAGAATCGAAGCCTATTTCTGCGGGATAGCGAGAGATACGTGGATCGGACTGGGGCCCAATGGTCTGATGGAGACGTGATACTCGGCATCGGTCGGTGATGATCGGTGGTTCTCTGCAGTGGGGGTTGAGGCAGTGTGGGCTAGCTACCCGGGAGACTCGACCAGGACAGCAGAGGCTCGACGCGGTGATTGCGGCGAGGCGTGCGGTAAGCACGGGACACAGCGACAGTCCAAGGCACTAATGGTGAGACGTGTGGTCACACAAAGTGTGCAGGGGGTGCTGAAGCAGTGTTGACGAGTACCGGATTCAAGTTGGTGACTGGGTCTATCGGTGCTAGTTGATGGACAGGAGTTGACCATGGAGAATCTGAGAAAGTGGTGAAAAGTCTGGATTTGTCAAAACAGAGAGAGTACATGGCCGTATATTCTGTGGTGTTCAATGCAAATGGCAAAGTGCGGATGAAAAATACAGAAGGATGCGGAGTGCTATAGTTGTGGGACATGTCAGAGACTATCCGGGAAAAGGGTGAGACAACTGTGTATTTGACTCAGGGTGACACAGAGCGACGGTGAAATTTCTTCAAGTTTCAGATAGACGGTCATGAAAGAGCGGTGATGTTGAGTTCAGGTAACTCTTATATGTGGCGTCCAATATGCGAGTTGTTCATCTTCAACTCGAATTTATTCTAACAATTAATAGTCGATTCATACACATCACACTTTCAGTACCTCAGAGAACATAAACATGCATGCTATGCCGCTGAATTATTAATAAGACAGAAATTAATGAAACCAAACCAAACCCTTGTTAGTTCAAGCGCATGCAATCACAGGCACAAATCAAACCAAAACACACACAAATAATTAAGCAGGTGCGAGAACGCACACACACAGACATAGCTTCAGACCAACACAATCTTGGCAAGTAAACATGCACAGACTTGAACCATTGCCGCAGTTGAAAGCAGCAAGACGTCCCACTCCCGTAAGACGTCACCACCAAACCTACACACAAGAGCGAATGATATGACCATTTAATGAAAGCCGAGTCGATCGAGAGAATGGATTACCCTACTTTGCTGCTCCGCTTTTGTGTATGTATTTCATGATAGTGCATATGTAACAACAATAATCTTTGAGTGACTTCTGGTATATCATGGTACGTGCATGAATAAAGAAAGAAAAATAGGAAAAGCATGTGTGTGTGTACCTGGGTAGTACGACGGTCAGTTCACCAGAGCACCGAGAATCTAGGCAGGGGCTTCTTGTAATATGACGAGTGGCGGGGATCATAGAGGGAAGGGTCATGGCTGGCCTCCAGCCCATCCCACTCCAGCTTCTCCCACCAGTCCTTCTCGCAGTCCACGATAGGGCAGATGTCTTGGCCGACGGCAGGTAGGCGCCGGAGACCCCAGCATCCCCTCATCCTTACGGTCTCAAGTTTGGGAGCAAACATCTTGGCTTCACATATCTGCTGCAGCTTATAGAGCTCATGCAGGTAAATGTGCTTCAGCTTTGGGAACTCCAGTATGCCTTTTCGGTGGTCGGTGGATATTGTAATCAGGAACTCTGGCTCCACGGGGAATACCTTGTCGAGATCACCACAACTGACAATGTGAAGGACCTCTAAGTTGGGAAAATACGAGCCTGGAGCAGCCCATGATAATGGAAGCACAAATTTGAGCCTTGGACAGGAGTACAGGTGTATGCTCTGCAGTTTCACGAAGGAACGGGTGTCCTTGAAACGGACAATATTACCTTTGCTCCAAACACAGTACGCCGTCAGGAGATCAGCCGCCCAAAAGTTCTGTAGTTCTTCAAACATGTAGATATCATAGTTCGTGACGAAGGCTGTGTCTACCTTGGGGCATCTCTCCACACGACACCGTTGTAGACAATTCCATCGAAGTTTCTTATCTTCTACAATCATTATATATTCAGGGATGATGGTGTTGATGGAATAATTATCGTGCACATGCAAACTCTCAGCCTTGTTCATAACAAATATGATAGCCTTGTTTCCTTGCGTGCTCTCCAAACTGGTGGTGTTGCTAATTCCTTCACCAATCTCCACATGACATGTCGAAGGCTGAAACTGCGCTGCACTATTGTAGTAGTCATGATCATTAGTTACATTTTCAATAGCAAAGTCGTTGTAGGTGTTGTAAGAATGATTGGGGATTGATGACTTCCATGGGGATGGCCCATCTTATCCCTGTCGCACCACTGTCCACTAGCAGATATAAAGAGGTTTATACTAAATCTACAAGTGTCATCTGTGTTCCAAAACATATTAGAACTTGTTAGCACCAATAACTGAATGAATTTCATGTCCATCATAGCAACATATGCTTGACAATGACCCTTTTTAATAAACTTATCAAAATCAGTTGGTATTCTTCCAACCTCTTCTCCTCCTCGAGTGTCAATGCAGGGCAAACTTAGTTGGGGCATCCCATTTTCTGGCCAAAGTACAGCACGAAGTTGCTCACATCCCAACAGCATGACTCGCTGGAGACATGGGGCCAGTTCTACCTGAGTTGTGAGGTCAAGTGTCTTGACTCCTGTGCCTGAGAGGTCCAGCTTCTTAAGGTTTGGAAGTGATCCACGCAGTGTGAACTCAGACAATCTTGCACAGCCAACCAGTGAGATGTGGCTTACTTTGGCTTCCGTGAAATCATGCTTTCTTGGTCTGGCATCTAAGCTGAATGATTCAAGTGATGGAGGGAGTCCTTCAACATGCTCCAAACCAACACAACCATCTAGAACCAGAGTCTTGAGGCTAGTTGAACTTGACAAGCTAGGCAAGCCTGTCTCCAAAGAGCAGCATGTAGGGTCAGTAACTCGAAGCTTGTGAAGATTTTGTGGTTGTCCCAATGCAAAAATGATGTGCCAAAACCTTCCATTCTTTATATGTACTTCCCTAATGTTTGCAGCCATCTGCTTTATTATCTCTGGTGATGAAGGCAGATGCCAGTCTGTATTGTGTATGTCTATCACCCATAGGCTCTTCAAAAAATCCATATCTTGCTTCTCATCTTCTTCTGGTCGTAGATCCTGGCAGCTCTCTAATCCAAGGAATCTCAACTTGTGGCAACGACGAAAAGGAGGAGAGGACAAACTGAAGGTGCAGTGGCATAACTTGAGCACACGAAGTTTGTCCGATTGATGAAACATGTCATTAGGTAAGGGTCTTAAAAATGGATCAGACTCGCTTGCAAGGAAAAATGATGTTGATTCTGGATGCACAAGAGAGCTGCCCTTGGATAATATCCATCGTTTCAGAGGATTCTCCAGTTTATGGCCAAAAGAGGGCAACACATTAGATGAATAATCCCCTATATTTATGTTTTGATGCATAGCAGTTGCAACCTCCCATGCTTCATCACCCTGACCTCCTTGTATAATCCCATCACATACCCAATAGTTAGAAGCATGTGTGGCCCAGTCATAGTCCATGATATTGCCTCCTTGAGAATTTAATGACAAGAGATACAAGCAACACTCGGTAGCTGCTTCACCAAGCTTATCTGTGTACCCAGCAATTTCTCTAGCCTGTTGTTGCACCAAATAATTCCGCCCCCGAGTACTATACTCATCATAAAGAAAAAGATGTGAATCATCCACCTTCTCCTCAAGTCCTGGGTTGAGCTGAAGCCTTCCTCGAAATGTCCATAGTACCTTGGTATCAAGAAATTCTGCTTGGAGAATGCCAAAATCACTTAAATTAACCATATCATTACTTCCATTATGGAAGACCACTAAACATCTGTGCACCACAAGGACTTGATGGATCTCCCTCCCAACGACTCCAATCTCACCTCTGGAGCTTTCAACTACCCCCCTAAATTATCCTCTTCATCTTGCCTGTCAAAAATATCCATTACCCGTTGAGGAAGCTTGAGTTCTTCTGCGATTGTCCTTTGGAGCGCTCTTCAACTTTTTCACCTCGAGCAATCGACATGGATGATCTTGTCGAATTTCTTCAACAGAGAGGGCGGCGTGTTTTCAGCTATGTCTCTAAGCACCGCCGAAGCAGCCAGTCCTTGCCATCCATGAAAATAGATGGCCTTGTGTGCAGTACTGCTCGTATCCTCCAGAAAAGGGATTATCCTTCGCACCGCTTCTTCCACTGTGTCAGTGTGAATATACTGCATTGGTTGATAGCAATTAGTTGAGGTCGCTCACTTCAGCAGTTTTATTATAATAACATACCACTCTCTCTGTTTAGAAATACTTGTCGGTCAAACAAATGTATCTAGCACTGAAATACGTCTTGATACATCCATTTGAGCGACAAGTATCGCCTGACGAAGGTAGTACATTCAAAAGGTGCACTTACTTTTTTTTTGTTATTAATATGATCAAGACTAATTAATTAAACTGCAGGCATGGCCGGCACTTATACAGGCTCACAGCAATTATAGTTCATCGTTGCCGTCGCGAGATTCCTGCTTGAACAACTCCACTCAGTCCATGTTTAAGGCTGGCCGGGAACAGAGTAGTACTCTGCCCGCCATCGTTGCTGAGATAAAAAAAACTTGGCGTGACCTAGCAAGCCATTGTTATTACAACCACAAACCAAAACAAAGCACACACCCACAAATTTATTCTTGGGAAAACACACCAACCACAATCTGCGAAGCAAACCCTTTGAACCACCATTGTGGCAGCAACAACAGTCGATGGCAACAAGATGTGAAAGAAGGATCGCACCACAAACAAATGTTGAGCAGATGCATGCACACACCCACAACATCCAGCTTGTACGAATTTGTTCTTCGACAAACACACCAACGTACACAATCTTTGTAAGAAAACTCCTATACTGTTGCGGGAACAACAGCAGCAGCTGAGAGCATCAAGGCTTCGCCACTGTGTTTGCTACCACCAATCCTACATGGAGCACGGAATGATGCAACTGATGTTAATAAGATCAGAACATGACATGGAAATGGAATGCACATGTACCAGGATAAAAGAAATGAGATAAGAAAAAAAGCTTAGGAAATGTCAAACTTGTTGCTGTGCATGTACACCCTATAGGACTGTTTCGAGTCCAATGATCTTAAAGTAAATGTTAATTCCATATGATACATGCATGAAACATGAAACGAAGGGAGAAAGTCTTGTGCATATGATGTGCTTCTCCCTCCCCATAAGCCTTCTGGAGGAAATCAATAAGCGTAGATGGATTCTCTGTTGGTCAAATGGTGACTCCTTCTCGGAGGTTAAGTGCTTGGTTGCGTGGGATTATGTGTGTATGCCTAACCAGGCAGCTAGCTAGTCTAGGCGTTAAAAACTTATGAGCACAATTTTTTTGCCTTATGTTGAAATTTGCATTCAAATTCCTACACTCCCCCCCTTTGCCTTGGAAGGACTAGATTATAAACCACTCCCCACTACATATAGGTCTAGGAAAAAATGCCTCCTTCCTCGGCAAGGCTATCTTCAAGCATCTACATACACTATGAGAGAGATCTCAGGTTAGGACAGGAGATGGCTCGTCCACATTCTTTTGGTTAGATCGTTGGATACTTTCTGAGCCTCTGGCAACCGCCTTCCCAGCCATGTTTTCTCACCACATAACGCCAAATGCATTAGTCAAAAATATTATGATGCCTTAACTGCTTCCAATGAACTTGTTTCCTTGAGACTGTCGTTGCAGGATGTGCACCTCACGCGAGCTCCGGACGAAAGATCGCTGCTCAACGGGGCTGCCTTCTCCACCAAGGGCGCCTACGGGCTCTTGCCTCTCAGTTGGTGGACCCAAACCTTGCTCACCTTTGGGACTTGAGGGTTCCTAGCAGGGTGTGGGTGTTCGGATGACTGTTCTATCTTGACAAGCTTAACACTCGACCAATCTACACCATAAGACCATCATCGAGTCGTCGTCATGCCCCATTGCAACGATGTGCAGGAAGATCGTACTAACTTGTTCTTCGCTTGCCCCGCTGCCACTGCCATTTGGGATGCACTTGGGCTGCAACCATGTTCCTCGCCTCGTGTGGAACCGTGGAACTCGCCATGCCACCCAACCCTACCGTAGTCAGTGTGGCCCTTCGTTGTGCTGCTATTGCTCTGGAAAATTTGGGATGCGCGAAATGCAATTACCTTTTGGGGGGGGGGGGGGGGGGGGGTTGAACCAAACCCCAAGTGATGTAATTAGGGCTATAATTTCTGATCTCACTCTCTGGTCACACCGCTTTAGAAAGGCGGACCAAAAAACCCATGCCAGATTGTGGCGGGATTTTTTCTCCTCTCGTCATGCATAAACCTTGTTGATTAAGACTTTTTGAAATATACACAGGTGGGGAATCCCCCCCCCCCCCCCCCGGTGACAGTTTAAATAAACGGCTATGTCAGTTTAGCACAAAACGGAGCCTCTCGGAAGGGACTTCTTGTAATGAGACGAGTTGCGCGGCTTGAAGAGGAAAGGATGGAGGCCGGCCTCCAGCCCGTCCTGCTCCAGTTTCTCCCACCAGTCCTTCTCATAGTCCACGGCGGGATGGCTATCTCGACTGATGGCTGGGAGGCGATTGAGATCCCAACATCCTCTGACCCATACCCTCTCAAGCTTGGGAGCAAACATCTTGACCTTACATATATGTTGCAACTTATAGAGCTCATACATGTGTATGTGCTTCAGGCTTGGGAACTGAAGTACACCTTCTAGAAGGTCAGGATGAACAGGGAACACCATCTTTAGATCACTATAATTAACAATGTGGAGACTTTTAAACTGTACAAACATGTTCCTCGAATATCCCACAACAATGGAAGCACAAATGTGGGCCTTGGGCAAGAATACAGGTGTATGCTTTGCAGTTTCACAAAGGAATAGATGTTTGTTCCACTATAGCTTCTTCCTTTGCTCCAAATGCAGTGCGCCATCAGTAGATCAGCCTCCCAAAACGTCTCTATTTCTCAAAAGGTTCTGAAAGCATCGTAGTTAGGGGTGAAGACTGTGTGCGGCTTGGGGCATCTCACCACATGGCACTGTTTTCAAATCCGCCCTCCACTTTCCACAATTTTAGAGGCGAGAAGCGAATGCAGCGAAGAGGTTTGATTTTTTTTATTTTTTTATTGCAAAAGCCCAACAGGTCAACAGGTCGCGGCTCGGGGAGACCATGCAACAGGTGCTAGCTCCTGCGGTTCATGCGCCGATGCTATCCCAGGTCGCGGTCACCACGCCGGTGCTTAGCGTCGGCATGCACTTCAGTTCTTTTGTCCGTTTCCGCTTGGCTCTCCCGTGTCTACGAGTGCCAGATCATGCCCAAGGAGAACGCGCCCGTCCGTCTTGTTGTTGGCACCTCAAGCAAGAGAGGCCTCTTCCATAAATGGTGAATTGATATCTTATATGTTTATATACGTTCTTCAAACTTCTATGGAAATTGTAATTTTATACTAAACTTATACACTTTTATATATTTTATTAAATTATAATATAAACCATTGATGTTTTCCAATGATTAATATATTCGCATACTTAATCAAAGGAAATTTTATTAAACTTATTATCGCATGCTCTTTTATATTATTGAGACATCCATTGCTTTAAAAATAATAATTTGTGCAGAGCATCTAATATTATACAGAAATACAATGTGGATTTCTATTTGTGTTTGAGCAGATTTTAGTATCCTTATAAATATTTCAGTTCGAATGTTTGAAACACGTGGTGTAAAAAAAATATCCAATATAACTCTCCAGTGTGTGGTTAGATACAAGTAAACTAAAAATTCTAGAGTGTATATCATGTTTATGAGGACCTTATCACCCAACCATCAACATTGTTGCTTATGCAAAAAAAAAACTATTTCTTGCATGCTATCTTGGGTTGGGCAACCGGTTGGTACTTAGCAGCATAACTTCGCGATGATCCTGGAACCGAAAAAGCACCGCTTGTAACTAAATACAAAGAGAAAATTTGCATTAGTTTACAAGGGACCCGACTTCAAATTTTTCCGTGTGTATCCCATGAATTTGATAAAATATTGTACCGCACAGTCATAGCTCGTCTTATCATTCGTACTTTGCTTACCGAAAAAGGGTTTCGCCCCGCTTTATATATAAAGTAATGATCAACAGCATCCGATACAAGCGCACACCCTCACAACACACGCACACACACATTCAAGGCAGGATACATAACGCTGAGCGCAGCAACACCAACCCAAGCACTACACTAAGGGGTGAAGCCGCATATGACGAACCGTGGGCTCCAAGGCGGTGCCTTCAGGAAGGGAACGACACCGGAGCGCCGCCACCGCCCGATCCGAGGATCAGAGTTTCCTCTGGAGCAATACGACGGGCAATGAGAGCCGCGACGACACCTTCAAGAAGGGAACGAGTTTCGCCGCCGCCAGTCCGTCCGAAGATAGAGCACGTTTTCACCTAAGCCACCACTCACCACCACCGAACGCCACACTCCGGCTACCATGCCGCCCACACGGCCGTGGTAACCAAGCAGCACCAAGCCACGAGCTCTGCCCATGAGCATCGCGGAACCACCACCAGGGCCGCCGCCCCGGCATCCAAGACCTTGTCACCACCTCATCCGAGATCCGCCGCTACCCCAACCAAAGCACATGGACGGCCCCCAGTGCCGAGAGCCAATAGGCCGGCCAAACTTGGCCTTCATCGAGCCGTTCTACGGCACCGGGCGCGAGACGAGCTCGGTCCTGCTGTTGGGCGCGAGACGAGCATGGTCCTGCTGCCGGGCACGAGACGAGCTCGGTCCTGCTGCCGGGCGCGAGACGAGGTCAGTCCTGCTGCCGGGCGCGAGACGAGCTCGGTCCTGCTGCCGGGTGCGAGATGAGTGATGGACCACAGTGGGGGAAGGCCAGCCCTTTGACGAAGATAGCGGCCGGACGCCGCGAAGATGGCTCGAAGGTCAAACCAGGCCGCCTACAAACGAACTGACGCCAGAAATCCAGCCGCCGCCGCAGGCAACCCGCCGAGCCGCCGTGGTGCCGGCGTGACGATGGAAGCCTCCACCAGAGAGTTGAGCCGCCTCGCCGCCACCGCCCACAGCCGGAGCAGCAGCCACGCCGGGCCAGTGCCCCAACCCGCGCAGCCCGGCGAGCTCGAAGCGTGAGAGACGCCGGGCACGCACAACCACTAGCATGGCAGGCCGCCGCAACCACCAGGCCGGCGACCAGCCCAACCAACACACCAGATCACCACCAGCGCACGCAGCCACCGGAGGCGGCCGGCCCGCGCCGCCACAGCCCGTGCCGCCCGCGACAGTGGCCGGAGGAGACGCCCCAATCCAGATCGGATCTGGCCGCCCCTCGCCACCACCCTGAGCACACCCCGCCGCCAGATAACACCGCCGGCCCTCCCACACCAGGAGCAGAGCCCACCCCACCGCCAAGGAAGCCCGGGGGTCGTCGAGGCGCCCAGATGCCACGCCGCCCCGGTTCAGCAGCGCGCCTCCATGCAGGGACGCTGGCCTGCGCCGATCTCCGCTGTGCCAGGGAGAGACGATGCCCCGCCGCCGCCAGCACCTATCGGGTTTTGCCCGGTGGCGCAGACCGGCAGCGGTGAGGGGAAAGAGGGGGAGGAGGAGGCCTAGAGGCCGGTGGCGGGTGAGTCTCCTCGGTCGCTCGCGGGAGCGACACGAGGGGAAGGGGGGAGATAATGAATTTACATAAACCTGGCTCCGCCCTCGTACTTTGCTTCAACACCGTGACTCTATTATGCTTGCACACACAGATTTTTCTTTCCGTTTCATGGTGATCTTCATCTATTATACGATGCACCGACACCAGTTGGAGAGCGTCATCTCTGGAGATGAATAATTGTCAGAAAAAAAATTGAGGGAAGGCAAGACTTTATTACACAAAGATTAGAGGGTTTGTAATACAAAATGGGTTGGGGGTTGTCCGAGCCAAACATGGCGGCCCTGACTTAAAGACCGAGAGTACTTGGCTAACGAATGAGCTTCGAATTTAGAAGCTAGACCTTCAAAAGTGAAGATACAACTAAACTTTTCCGCTCTAAGTTTAATCTCGCTAATGATCTGACCATAGCTTTTGGTACAACCCTTTTCAATATCTCTCGGAACCTGTTTACAATCAGTTGCAACGACAAGGTCCTAAAGAAGGATGACTTCGGCTAGGGAAAGTGCCTCCCTGCACGCAATAGCTTCCAATGTTGCTGCGTCACGCACACCATGAACCACGAGTGCTGAACAACCAGAGAAAGAGGCCGGTCGAGTCCCTGCACATTGCCGCCGCTGCCCCTCCTTCTCCCTCTTAGGCCAAACCTGCAACCACGTGAATCTTAGCAAAGCGCGCTGGCGGAGCTGCCATCCGGGTCCTCCTCTATGGCGTTATCACATGTGAATCTCTTGTGTTAACTGGCTTTGCATTGATATCACCAAGTTGTGCAATGAACCGTTTCACGAACAAGGGATAAAGGACTTTGAAATACATGTTCATGAATGGCTTTCCTCCTCGCCCACCATGTAGCCCAGAGAATTACCGCGATAGTGACAAAAGCATCATGTGGCATTGATTCAACAATAGCAAAGAGCCACTGTTTTGCGCTGGGTTCAGTTGATGCAATCAAGTGCTTCGCTAACTCCTCATCGACAAGAGCCCATATACTCCGGGACATAGAACACTCAAGCAAGGAATGCCTCCACGAGTCTTCCATACCACATAATCCACACGCACTCGAGTTCACCATGTTTCTGTTGCACCGAGTGTCATTAGTAGCCAGTGAATGCTTGGCCAACCTCCAAAGGAACATTCTATTTTTTTTCATGGTATTGTATTTTCCACAACTGCTTCGAAGATGATTCCTCCTGGTGAGTACTAGATGTATCGGGATTCCAATCCAGCCAGGTTTCTCTTCTCCTCCTGGTGTCTACCAACATTCTATAGGCTGACCATACTGAAAACGTGCCATTCTTTTCAGAATGCCATTCCCATGAATCATGTAAGTTCCTTGTACATAAAGGTATCCCCAATATATAACCGGTACATCAATGGATATAAAAACCTCCGCAACACGATCCGACCTCCATGTTGCCGATGTTGCATCAATTAACTCTGAGACAAACTTTGGTGGGTTTGTTCTGCATCCATACCGAAAAAGGCTTTCGCCCCGCTTTATATATAAAGCACAAAACAACAAGCACCCAGTACAAACACACGCCACGCCACCGCAACACACGCACACACCCATGACAGGATACAAAGGCGCTGAGCGCAGCAACACCATCCCTAGCATTACCACACAGAGATGAAGCTACATATGACAAACCATGCGCTCCAAGGCGGCACCTTCAAGAAGGGAACGACACCGGCGCGCCGCCACCGCCGATCCAAGGATCAGAGTTTCCCCCGGAGCCGCATGACAGCCAATGATAGCCGCGACGACGCCTTTAAGAAGGGAACGATCTTCGCCACCGCCGGTCCGTCCGAAAATAGAACAAGTTTTCACCTCGGCCAACACCCACCGCCACCGAACGCCACACCGCGGCAACCACGCTGCCCACACGGCCATGGAGACTGGGCAGCACCAAGGCACGGGCTCTGCCCACGAGCACCGCACTGCCACCACCAGGGCCGCCGCCCCAGCATCCAAGACCTCGATACCACCTCACCCGAGACCCGTCGCACCCCAATGAAAGAGATGAGCGGAAAGGTCCACCTTTCGCCCGCCTGTGCGACCCCCAGCGTCGAGACCCAATAGATCGGCCAAAGCTGGCATCCACCGACCCGTCCTGCAGCCCCGAGCGCGAGACGAGCTTGAGAGGGGGACGAGGTTAGTCCTGCTGCACCGTGCGCGAGACGAGCTCGGTCCTGCTGCATCGGGCGCGGGACGAGCTCGGTCCTGCAACACCGGGGCGCGAGACGAGCGGTGGATCGCAGCTGGGAGAGGGCCAACCCATTGATGGGAGTAATGCCCGGGCGACGAGGAGATGGGGTGAAGGCCGAAATGGCAAGACCACAGACGAGCCAACGCCGGAGAAGCCGTCTGCTGCCGCGAACAGATCCGTCGAGCTACCATGGAGCCGCCACGACACCGGGAGGCCATCACCGAGACCTCCCCACGCTGCCGCGCACGGCCGGAGCAGCGGCCAGGCCCGACCGCTGCCCAACCCGCGCCGCCTGCCGGAAAACTCGCATCAGATCCGGCCGGCAAGCCCCCACCTCCACCAGTACCAGCCCACCTCCGACCCCGACCGAGAGGAGAAGGAGGTCGAGCCATGGCCCGAAGAGAAGGGGTCCACCGGGACCCGCCCGCTGCAGCCCGAGGTCGGATCTGGACCACCGCCGCCACCAGGCGAGTCGCCCCCGGAGCCCCGCCCGCCGCTAGGCAACAGCAGCAGGCGGCTCCGCAACCTCGTCGGAGCAACAGCCAGCCAAGGCCGAGCGCCCTCCGGCCCACGCTGTCGTGGCCCGAGCTTGCCGACAAGGGGATCTGGACCGACCGACAACGCCCGTAGAGGAGCTGACCCTGCCATCTCCGCCTCGCCAGCCGCCCATCCATCCGCGCAGCCGCCGCCGCTCCACTGGCAGGCCGCGCCACCAGCACGGCCGCCCGGGTCGCCGCCGCGCCGCCCCGCGCGAGCGACGCGTCCCTGTCAAGATGTCGCTGGCGGCGGCGAGGAGGAGAGGAGGTGAGGAAGAGGGGTGGTCCGGCGGCGGCTAGGGTTGACCCTGCCGCCCGCGGGAGCGGCTCGGGCGAGACGTTTTTTACTAGCAGCCCGGTCGGCGTCCATAAGGTGTCAACATGTCTGATCTTGGAAGCCTATTGTCACTCCAAATATCTGTGGTATTTCCAAGCCTTGTTTGAGGATGTCACGTCCCTCAAGCACCGTTCTCTAAATCTGAGAAGGGTGACCGCCAAGTTCAGCATCCAATATACTCCCTCCGTTTCAAAATAGATAACTCAACTTTATACTAAAGTTAGTATAAAGTTGGGTCATCTATTTTGAAACGGAGAAAGTAGATGTCAATAGAAAATATACCGCCTTCAAGATTCTAGCACTTAAAGTGTCCGGGCATTAAAGAATACGCCTGGCCGACAAAGAAAGATTAAAAAATTCAAAATCCTTGAAACCAAGTCCTAACATACCTTTAGGTTGCAACCACACCCTCCGTGGTGATCCGTCCAAACGTCAGCGAAATCGAAGTGTCCGCTGGACCAGCGTGAGGCGGCCGAACGTAACAAGAGCGAGCATGATGCAACGATCAACACGCATGCCCAAACCAAGACATGCACACGTTGTGCGGGACAGTGTTTATAGTGAGCAGCCATCTCAGCGCTAGCGTCCCGGTGGGTCCACAACAGCTCCAACCATGCTGGTCTGGTCCCGGCAGGCCAGCGCTCGTGTCCGAGCGGCTGATGTACCGCACGTGCTGCACCAATGCACGCCACGGTAGGAGTCGTCCTGCTGGAACGAGTTGGACGCGGCCAAGTGAGATGTGTTGGGAAACCGGGTCTTCGTGGGGTGGCGGCGCGCCTCGTGCGTATCGCACGGGGTAGCCCCTCCCATTCCCTCCACGTTACATTAAGTGGGTATTTATCCCTTGACCTCCTACCCCTATATAAAGCACCGATGAGCCATGATTGTAATCCCTGATCATTGATTAATAAAGCTGGTCTCCTTCATATCTCTCTGTGTCATTTACTTTCGCGTGTACGACTACTTCGACTACTTCCTCTACGACGCTCGCTCTCGCTCCGCAACCTCGGATCGGACTCGCCGGCGGAGTTGCGGAACATGTTATCAGCACGCTTCGCTCCATCAACTCTCCGTCAAGCCTGCATCACGCAGGCTTTCGTCGATCCCGCGGAGGTATAAGATCCGATCCCCACTCTTTGCAAAAATGGATTCCTCCCGTTACTACGATTCCGTTTTTGCGATTAGATTATTTTTCAGATAAATTTACCTATGATGTGGATTTCTTTCCCAAAAACTGAGCGGACGAATACGTTGCCGACCAATGTCGATGTTTTTGAATCACGAGAGACTTGTTGACTACACTATACGGGAGTCGGTACAGATCGTGATCAAGATAATCACGGTACCGCCGCAACGCACCCGCTGTGCCACGCGCCGTCGATGTTCCCGATGAACACGACGATGTTTTTGAGATCCCGACGCCGGCGTCGCCGTCCCAAGCAGCATGGCCATACCCGTGGCCGATACACGTTCGTGCCGCCGCGGGCCCTGCTGGTCCCGGCTGCTGGCCGCCTCCGCGTGCGTGTGAGGTCGCCGCGCCCGGCGGGCTGGCTGGCTTGGCACTTGTCGCCGCCGTCGCCGCGCCGTGGCCGCAGGCCCCGCTGGCCGCGCCGTGCCACTGGACGCGCCGCGCGGTGGCCGTGCCGTGGCCGCACGCCTGCTGGCCGCGCGCCCGCTGGGCTCGCCGTGGCCGTGTCGTGGCCGCGCCACGCCGCCCCGCCTCGCTGGCCACGCCGCCCCGCCTCGCTGGCCGCGCCGTGCCGCACCGTGCGTGCGCACGGGCCTGTCGAGGCCGCCGCCGCTCGGGCGCTAGGAAACCCTAGCGACCCTGAGCTAGCGAGCAGGCCGGCCCAGCGGGCTGATGTGGACTGGGCCCCTTTTTCCTTTCCCTCTAAAAAAACTAGGGGGAGGGAGGTGGGGCTGGCTACACGGGCCGACGGCCCATTTCGGCCTGCGAGGGCACTGGACCACGCGCGCGCGATTCTTTGCATTTGAGCCCCTGTAGTTACCAGATTTTACGCATGTTTTATTCCTGTTGTAATATTTCGCGTAGAAGCCCCTGGAATTGTCTGTTTTCACTGAAAACACGTATTTGGGCTTAAAAATGCCTCGGGAATTCAATTTTTGGGCTAGTTTTCACATACGAGATGCGCTTAACATGCTATTTTTTGTAACATGATATTATTGTATGATTTTACTGCTGTAGATTAATTGTTTAGCACACTTAATCATTTAGTAAGTCATATAATAGCATGTTTTAAATATTGGAACGTCTTTTTATTGAATAAGTTTATCAACATCGCTTTGTGCAAAAGATTACCTGCTGTAATCTCATGATTTTTGCATAAATCGCAGATGGCCGGAATTGTCAACAAGGAGTTTCCTGAGTTGGCCCAGACGGGGATGAACTACCTGTCGTGGGCCTCGGACTGTGAGATCTTTCTCCAGGGCAAAACCCTCCTGAGGGCGATCGGTAAGGGGGCCCAGCTGGCCGCCACTGATCCCAAGTTTGAAACTGAGAATGCGCAGGCTTTGCACTTTCTCCGTCATCACCTGTCACCTACTCTAAAAGATGAGTATATGGCTGAGCGCAGTGCTTCTGGCCTTTGAACCGCTCTTAAGCAGCGGTTTGAACGGCTGAAGTACACTGTGAAGCCACGTGCAGAGGCAGAGTGGATCCGTCTGAGGTTTGCGGACTTCAAGACGGTTGGGGAGTACAATTCGGCTCTGCACCAGATTTGTACGACTCTTCGGTTGTGTGGTACTGAGATTACCGACTCCTAGAAGATTGAGAAAACCCTATCCACTTTCCACCCCGACGCGGTCCAGTCCTCACAGAACTACCGCCAGGGGAACTACACGAGGTATTCAGAGTTGATTGACGTCCTCCAGGTGGCAGAGGCGCAGGATTGGGATTGCTCATATCTCCTGTTTCTCCTGTTGTCCTATTCTCCTGCTGTGTAGCATTATTTGATGTGCTTTTGGATGCATTTTCCTCAGAATTTTAACCGGATGCTTCAGCTAAAACAACCGGGGTTTCGTTGACAGCAACCTGAGGAGGATTAACAGCAGGAACAAGATGCAAATAATGATCATTAGTAGGCACACCCCTATCCGTACATGCCGAAGATGAGTTATCTTGTGGAAGGAGAAGAATTTCTTCACGGAGACGACGACCAACATTAGGATTAAGAGAAGCAAATGGGAAAACATTTTCATCAAATACAACATCTCGAAAAACATAGACACGGCCCGTGGTCACATCAAGGCATTTAACACCTTTGTGACGAGGACTATATCCAAGAAAAACACACCTTTTGGACCGGAAGGAGAGTTTGTGTTTGTTATATGGACGAAGGTTGGGCCAACAAGAACAACCAAAGATACGGAGAGGCTCATAATTGGGTGTGATTTGGAGAAGTTTTTCAGTGGGAGTGTCAAAATTGAGGACTTTGGTAGGAAGCATGTTTATAAGAAAGGTAGCTGTGATGAAGGCATCATCCCAAAACTTGAGAGGCATAGAAGCGTTAGCAAGTAGAGCAAGGCCTACTTCAACAATGTGACGGTGTTTGCGTTCAGCAGAACCGTTTTGTTGATGAGCATGGGGACATGACACATGATGAACAAACTCTCCTATACGTTGAAAAAACTGTTCAATTTTTCATATTCACCACCCCAGTCGGTTTGCATGGTGAGAATTTTGTGACCAAATTGGCGCTCAACATACTGTTGAAAATCAAGAAAAACTTGATACACTTCAGAACGTTTCTTAAGTAAATAAATCTAGGTAAACTTGCTAAAATCATCAATGAAGCTTACATAGTATGCATGTTTGCTTACAGAGAGAGGAGCTGGACCCCATACATCAGAAAATATTTGTTCCAAAGGAACTGTAGACACACTAGTGGATACAGGGTAGGGTAGCTGATGACTCTTGGCCTGTTGGCATGGATCACAGATGTAAGGATTTATTTCTGGGGAATATAAAAGTTTATGCTTCCTAAGAATTTTCTGAACAATAAACGAAGATGGATGGCCTAGACGACGATGCCATGTAGAGGATGAAGGCTGGATAGTAGCAAGAGCATGCTTGGAGGAATCCGAAGACACGGGAACGAGTGGATACAAGCCTCCATGACAGGGACCTCTAAACACGGTGCGCTTCGTTGCCTGATCCTTAATCAAGAAGAAAAAAGGGTGAATTTCTAGATAGTAATTGTTGTCTAGACCAAGTTTATGAGCAGAAAGTAAATTCATAGATGCATCAGGAAGATGTAAAATATTGCGAAGTTGGATAGAGCTATCAGGGGTGTGCAAAACAGAATGACCAATATGTGCAATATCCATACCTTGTCCACTAGCAGTATTAACTTGATCATGCCCCTTATATGGTTCATGAACATGGAGCTTGTTGAGCTGGCCAGTAACATGATTGGTTGCACCTGTGTCTATGTACCAGTTTGTATCAACACCATAGGCACCTTTGGTCTCCTTTGGTGGCTTGTCAGTATCATCATCATCACCATAGCGCCACCAGCACTCATCAGCCGAATGACCTTCCTTTTTGCAAATTTGGCAGAAGATACCTTCCTGCCATGGTATGGCATGACGATCCTTGCGCCCTCCCTTCGGATGACGGTCCTGACGTGGGCGCTGCTGGTAGGAAGGATGATGAGGGGGCATGTATGGTGCTGGTGCTGGCTGTTTCACCGGACCTCCTGCGGAGTCAAGGTTCGGAACACGAGAAGCAACATTAACAGATGACATAAATGACCCAGAAGCTTGACCAGTAACAGAGAGCATAGCATCACGGCTTTCATAAGACAGCAGCTGAGAGCACATGTCATTGAGAGATGTGAAGGGAACAGCTTTGAGAGCAGCAACAAAACCATTATAGGAACTATCAAGTCCATTCATGATGTAATCCTTGAGTTCATCATCATCAACGATCTTTCCCGCAGTAGCAAGTTCAGAAGCAAAACCTTTCATCTTGGTGATATATTGTTGGGCTGTCATATCAAGTTTCTTTGTGTTGGTGAGTGCACCATGGAGATTGGAAACCCGTGATTTGGACTGAGAAGAAAACAGCTCGTGGATAGCATGCCAAACTTCAGCCGCATGAACCAGACCATAGATATGAGAGAGAATATCTTCTGACAGAGAGTTGACGATGTAGCTTACAACTTCTTGATCCCGCATAATCCAGACATCATCGGCAGGATTGGGAATCTGGATCTTCTCCTTGTCAGCATCTTCACCATCGATGAACTCAGGCGGTGGCAGATCGGCACCTTCAAGCAAGCGCATGACGCGAGCTCCACGGAGGGTGGGCAGGACTTGAGCTTGCCACGAGAGGAAGTTGTCCCGCGTGAGCTTGGTGGCAGGGGGAGCACCAATGGTCGCCCCAACAGAGGAAGACGAAGACGCCATGGATGTTGTGTGGCGGCAGAGATCGACTAGGGTTTGGGTGTTTGGGGCTTGTTGAAGATCGGAATTGTTCTGAAGGCGATCGAAGCGATCAAGGGCGTGGTGTTTGTAGGCGTGATCCTGTAGAGGCTAAGTTGTTGGTGTGAGGTCGGCAGGGAAGACCGGTGACCAAGTCCTGGCGGCGATGGAGAGTAGCTCCAGATCGCGGCGGCTAGAGGGAGGGAAGGGAGGGGCCTGATACCATGTTGATTTTGGGGTGAACGGACGTACCCTTTGGGGTAGCCGGTTGCGTGTTTATATACACGGGAAGAGCCCCCGTGGTGGCGTATACAAGGAGGATACGTATTGGGGTAGAGTACTACTCTATACCCAATACGTATAGTACAATAACTCTAATACGTTTAACTACAACTTTGTCTTGTAGGATTATAAGCTGTAAGTAATTCTCTAGAACAGTTAGCAATGTTTATGTTAGCATGTAAATCCTAGTAAAAATGTAAGGTCCCCTCATCTTTCATTACTTCATTACTTTTCAAATGTATATTGTCTTGTGAAATAAATCAGGGGTACCTTTTTTTTTACCTTTGGCAGGATGAATGACATGCATATTTTGTTACCCAAATATAATATGTGGATTTTAGTTAGCACTCAACGAATCATTGGAAGTTGTTTCTGGGTGTCAAGTTCGATGTCTTTTTTGTGCAGCTATTTATAAGAAGACAATCTGTGAACTCCATGTTTTTTTCCAATCCATTATTTTCAGAAACCCCTCAGTAACTTGACTTTCCGCCAACTGCCGAGATATTTCCACGACTTTCCGCCGCCAATTTGCGTGTCTAAGATACTTTCCCTTCCATATATGCAATAATCTTTCCATGTCCTTCCTTTTGTAGGTGAGATGAAGTCCATTAAAGCGTATGTGAAAGATCTCTGAGATAGAGCCACTCGCAAATCCATTACAGAGGAGACTGAAGTAAGTTCCTACTCTAATGAAACACTACTTATCGTCTTATCCTATAGATGTAGTGACAAATTTGTTCTATATTCCTTGCTCTAATGGTCGGCCGTGCAACTGCAGTCTAGAACAACTCTCATTTGGTTATGTTTGCTTTATTTTTATACCATAGCAAGAACTTCGATGTTTGCACTAATTGTTAGCATAAAACACTATCATGATTTCTCTATTCCGCACTCCATCAATATTTCTATTCATCGATACAAAATTCCCGCAGCAACGCGCGGGGTATCATCTAGTGTAAACAGATGTCGAGTCTTAGTCTTTATTAGCCCAGATCTCAAACAGATTTGAAGTCTTAGTCATCAATATCCAACAGATACAAGCACTGCCCACTAAATTTGTTCTGCTCTATTGTGTTCCTCTCGTAGAGATATAGTCTTCAAGGTAAAGAGATATCCATCATTGCTATTCCTTGGTGACACCCGACAATGATCCTACACAAAATAACGAGTATGTCCTTTAGTTATCAATTAATTTAAACATGTTGCTGAAAAACATATACAATATAATTAACGAATGATTGAACAAATACATGGAGGAATATCTGACAATGTACTGCAAGATGGGACCACCAAACACGTTTACCATGAAACATAAATATGTCTTTGCTCACATTTGTTCACTGGAATGTTTGGAAGACAAAAATAAATAGGAAACAATATATAGAAGTAGTTAGCTAGCAAGGAAGTAATCAAGCAGACCTAGCTACTTGTTAACTTCTTTACTCTTGTATACAGTCCTCTTGTATATTGAAGAGCAAAGTGTTGCGTAGTTTAGTTTGTTTTCCTTTTCATTTACAATTTTTATAAAAATATATAATACTTACCACATTAGCCATTAATTCCTATTAGTAAACTAGTTAAAGGACAAGAATGTAATTTAATACCTTTTTGAGTCCTTTATACATCCAAAAGCATAAACTGCTCCAAGGTTGAAACCAATTATGTTCTCAAGCCTGTAATGTTCCATGGAGTGTTAATTAAGAACCTCAAAGTATATATATCAGTACTTCAAGATACATTACATGACGAAAATCAATGAAGCTATATATGTCTACAGCAGTGAAGGACAGAACCGCAGAAGGACAGAAGAACTGAAGCAGTACGTACTTGTAGGTTGTGGAGTTCCATATGCGTACAGTACCATCAAGTGAACCTGTGATTAAAATTGGAAGCTCCGGGTGTAAATTGACGGCACTGATAAGGTTCGTATGCCCTTCTAACTCATGTACCCTTTCCTTTGTCTCCAATTTCCAGATCTGATTCAACAACGAGAACAAAACAAATTACTTTTTTGAACGATAAAAAATCATGTATGGACACTTAACTAATAGCTAGCTAGAGAGACTAAGTAAGCGAGCGCTTTCTTTATTTTTTGGGAGAGAGAAAATGGTCTATTCTTCAGTTAAGCACACATATGTGGATAGGAAAAAGGATGGTACCTGTGCAGTTCTGTCCTTACAACCCACGACTAGATGATGCTGATTATTGCGTGTAAAGTAATCAACACAGAGCCCATGCTCATCCAAGTTCAGTGTGATGACCTTGCTGGGGTCATCGGAACAAATACTCCAGATCTACCAATTAATGGTAAGTGCAGAAAATAAAATCACCAACACATTTGGCAGAAGAAATACGTAAAGAAGAAGAATGAAAGCAAACCTTGACTGTGCCATCCAAGGAAGCACTAACAAAACTATTGGAGTCATTTGGGTCGAAGGTCACTTGCATCACTGTGCCAACGTGTCCATGAAATTCTGTGCACTCCCAATCTTTGTTCCAGTTCCAAAGCTTGATCCGGTGATCAGCATCTTCAGATGAGGATAAGACGAATGGATCTTTTGGATGCACAGCCAAAGTTGTGATACAACTATTGTGAGCATCAAAGCTCTCCACTTCTTCATTTTCGTCATAGTTGTGCACATGGATGCACCCGCTGCGGTCGCCTGCGACGATCCACTTCTCCCGTGCCATAAATTTAGCCGCATTTACTGCATATTAGCTCGCATTTGTGAGCACCGAGCAGTTACTTAGTTAAATGTGTAATTGTTGACTATTGGGATAAATAATATGAATTGTGCATATGGGTGCATGCCTGGTTCATCTGTGACATCTTGAATCGATTTCAGCGTAGCCTGCAGATATAAACATGTAACTTGAATTAGTATACAGGTAAGTTGAGAATATATATAAGCATCACTGATTGACAATGTACCATTGTCTTGTAGTTCCAAACACGAAGGCTCCCAACACGATGCGTTTTCATAATCCTTCATATTAGGATTATTTGAAAATTAACAAATGATTGATGAGTACTGCATATTTATATGCATGACAGACATGGAAAAGTGTGCGTGTGTGTGTGTGTGTGTGAGAGAGAGAGAGAGAGAGAGAGAGAGAGAGAGAACATGGTCATAAGCAAACACTCACCAAGGTTCAATTGGATGCACATCCATGTACGAAACTTCCAGAGCATCTGCCTTGGTTATGATCTGATTTAAATCAAGAACGAGAACATTCAATCAGTTTGGAAGATGGATTGACAGGACAGTTAAGAAAGATAAACGGACTAAAGAAACTAACCTCAACTGTGGGCTCAGTTGGCTGCCAGCCAGATTAAAATATCACACAGTGCGCAAGCCAATAAAATAAAACGATAATTAATTATGGACAACTAAGGATACAATATCGTAGCAAATTAAATTATGTACCTCAGAATCAGATGATGTCCCACGATCAGCTTGTTGCTGACAACATATAACATTCAACGTCACCTCTTGTACCTCATGCCCGGCCTTCTCTTTGGTTTTCTTGAAAAATTCTTCGTACTCGGCAGAGATGGTATTTTTGTCGAGCTCATATTGGTCCACCAGGACGCTATGCAGTGTGAAGTAGTCGGCACCGCTATCTATCGACGGCATCGACAATGCCTGCTGCTTATTATTGCACATTGTTAGAGTGAGGGTGTAGATACACCTTGGCGGCACAACGCCACAGAGTGGATCCTTTGCCAGGTACCTACTGGGGCTGTTGGCCACAAGCAGGAACGCGACGCGGTCATTTCCCTTGTTATCTAGATGCAGTGAGCAGCTAGAAGACATCGAAGCCGCCTTCTTTTTTCTCGGCACTTCCAACGATATTGACAACATGAATGTCAGCTCAAGGGGATGGACATGAAGAAGCAGCTCAGAGTCTATTTGGGGAATCAAGCTGGTTTCTGTTTCATTCAGCATAAGTACGATTTCACCGATGGTGGGCCTTTTGTGTCTGTCATATTCAACACACCTCACCGCTATCTCCAAGCATTTCTTAACCTGCTGGAAATGTCCTTCAACTAATGTGACGTCCATTGTTTTTTGTAGCCTCTCCCCCCATTTTTCATGTGCCTACGAAATTCGATGGAAGGAGGAGCACATACAATGTAAATTAATGTAGCTGCAACATTAGTTCATTGTAGCAATTAATTAACGACAGTACAAGAAAGGACCTACTCCTACTTACCACCAGCTCAATAAACTTCTCAGGAGACTTGTAATCCCATTCATGATATGATTTGTGCCCTTTCATCAGCTTAAGCATTATAACACCCAAGCTGAATATGTCAAACTCTTTCGAGATTACTTGTTTTTCAATGAACTCTCGTGGGATGTATCCCCTGCATACCGAAATAAGAACTATATTATCACCATTATGGTCAGTTTAAAGTAAATGTACAGCTTAGGTTGGGGCATTTAGCTCACAAAGTTCCCACATGACTCGACGTTATATTTGTATTTTCTACACCAAAGAGCCTTGCAGAACCAAAACCAGCTATTTTGGGCGTCATCTTCTCGTCCATCAGTATATGGCCAGGTTTTAGATCCATGTGAATGATAGGACTCCTCAATCCCTCATGGAGGTATTTTAAACCGTCACATGTGCCCTTAATTATTCTGTAGCGTGTTTGCCAATCAAGTCCAGAATCCACGTCGTCTGTAAGCGTAAGCAACGATGGTATCCAAAATTAGGTTATTATATTTTCTTTAAAACTGAAAGACAACTGATATAGTATCTTGCATGTTGCAATCTAACATATACCTGGTGTAATGTACTGATCGAGGGAACCATTTGGCAGATACTCGAAGCACAGCCCGTTGTGTATTTGGTCAGCAATTACATGTTTTCCTTCATACTCCACAACCACTTTTTCTATATCATGGCAGTAGCCAATCAACTGTACAATATTTGGGTGATGGACTTTCGGGATGATTGGAGTCAGCTGCTCGATCTTCATGTCAAAATGATATCCATTGAGCATTTTGATAGCAATAGCATGTCCATCCTTATCAACTCCCTAGTAATTAATTTGACATGTACATCTTGTCAGGCATGACGTGTTGATGAAAAATATTTGGAAATGAAAATAATGTTGATCTTACCTTGTAAACTTGTCCACGCGCGCCCTGACAAATTAACCGCGCTTCAGAGAAATCATCTGTTATCTCTTTTAGTAAGCTCCATGGCATAATCTTCGGCTCTACATACGGGAATTTCTCTGTTTAATGAGTAGACATATGCATGCTAGTTTAGCTTCACCGTGCCCTTGCAATTCAGTAATTATAAGTAGAGAACGAGAAATTAGTGCAAACCGGCAGAGTATTCTTGTTAATTATATTAAAGATGAGTTAGCTAGCTCTAGCTCACCTGAAGAAGGACCGGAGCTGATGGTGATGCTGCTGAGATCGGAAGGGAGGGCGGACTCTCCATCGTTTTCAGAGAACTATATATATATAGGAAAATACAAATTAAGGATAAAAAATTCGAGACATGAAAGCCCACGGTGTAAGGGCATCTCCAGCCGCGCCCCCAACAGGCCCCCCTAGGCCACTTTTTCGGCGCCGGCGCCGAAAAAACGGCCCAGTCGCGCCCCCAGGACGCCGAAAATCACTGGTTCGGACCTTTTTTCCGCCCGGCGGTCACAGGCCGAACCCGGCGCGCTGGGGAGCCGTTGGGGGCTCCGGCGCTAGGGAAAAGCACGCCTGGCCCACACCGACAGGGGAAAAGTCAAGGTTTTCTTCCCCCGACTCGCCTCGCACCCCCCGCGCCCTCGGCCACCACTAGCTATATCCCGGCGACAGCCGCCGGCCTACTCTGCTAGATAGCCATTCCCCGCCGGAAAATAGCAGCGCTTCGCCGCGGCAGCCCCTCCCGCAGCAGCTGGGCGTTTCCGGCCGCCGTTTCCGGCCGCGGAGGCGCGGTTTAACGGCGGGTACACGCCCACCGAGCGCAAGGTGTTCGGCGTTTTGACTGTCTCGGCGATGGACTCCGATGAGGAAGAGCTCGCCTCGCTGCTGGAGGAGGAAGCCGCGGCCGACGTCCAGGAAGAAGAGCATCTGATGGTGCTCGTCGCCCTCGCCCAGCTGCTGGCGAGCAATGAAAAGCCGCGTCGAGGTGGCTCGGCACCGGGGCGGGTGAAAGCAAAGAACCGGCATCGTCTGCAAGGCTACTGCATGCTCTACTCCGACTACTTCGCCGATGCTCCACTTCATGGCGAGAGAACATTTCGGCGCCGTTATCGGATGAGCCGAAAGCTCTTCCTCAGGATTGTGAACTCCATCCGAGAGTTCGACAACTACTTCAAGTGCAAGATGGATTGCACTGGCGCTCTTGGATTCACCTCCATCCAGAAGTGCACGACAGCGATGAGGATGCTTGCATATGGAGCTCCCAGTGATTCACTCGACGACTATGGGCGCATGGCCGAGTCCACCAGCATAGAGTGTTTCTACAAGTTCTGTCGGGCAGTGGTGGCAGTGTTTGGGCCACAATACTTGAGAGCACCCAATGCGGAAGACACTGCTCGGATCCTAGCCCAGAATGCAGCAAGAGGATTTCCTGGGATGCTTGGAAGCATCGACTGCATGCATTGGAAATGGAAGAACTGCCCATTTGGTTGGCAGGGGATGTACAAAGGAGCCAAAGGCGGTTGCAGTGTGGTGCTTGAGGCGGTAGCCACACAGGACATCTGGATTTGGCACTCCTTCTTTGGTATGCCAGGAACTCACAATGACATCAACGTGCTGTAGTGCTCTCCTGTTTTTGCCAAGCTCGTTGAGGGCCATTCTCCTCCGGTGAACTTCGAGATCAATGGGCACCAATACAACAAGGGGCACTATCTAGCTGACGGCATCTATCCGAGATGGTCGACATTTGTGAAGACGATCTCAAACCCTGTGGCAGGAGGCAAGAACGTCTGGTTTGCGAAGGTTCAGGAGGCTTGCAGGAAGGATGTCGAGCGGGCATTTGGTGTGCTCCAATCTCGATTCGCTGTTGTTCGGTACCCCGCTCAGACCTGGTCGAAAGATCAAATGTGGGAGATCATGACTTGCTGTGTCATCTTGCACAACATGATCATCGAGGTCGAGCAAGAAGACCCAGTGTTTGACACTGAACCATACTACAGGCAGGGTCCTCTAGCCGAAGTTGATCACCACCTACCGGCAACTTGGACTGCCTATCTCAGTATGCGTCAGGAGATCCGAGACCCACAGGTGCATCATCAACTGCAGAAAGATCTGATTGAGCACCTATGGAGGCTCAAGGGGGACGCCGCGTGATGAAATACTAGTTTTTATTTGTTGAACTATATAATTTGTATTGAACTATTTGTTGTTGTAGTATTTTGTTGAAGTATTTGATTTTTCTGTGATGAAATATGTGATAAGGAATAATTGTGTTGATAAATGAACGCCGATACACGGCGAAACCACGTCGAATATGGGCCTATTCTCGCCCATATGGACCGATTATTCGCCGAAATTGGGCTGCAAAGTGGGCCAATTTCGGCGCCTGGGGGCGAGCTGGGGGCGACGACTGGGCGTAAAACCGCCCCCAGCACCGAGTGTATCGCCGGCTCGCCTCGATTTTATCCGTCCTGGGGGGGCCAACGGCTGGAGATGCCTAACGCTTCGTCCCATGGGGCGTCCCGGAGGAGCTCGCCGAATGAGGAAGATTCCATTGAGATTCTGGGGCAGTCCGTGAGAGAGAGAGAGATTCGAGCTCCTCATGGGGAGTGGAACAAGGAAGATTCCATTGAAAACAGCTCCTCAAGGGTAGCTGTTTGCTTCAAGAGAAGGAGATTTCCTCCGATTCCCCCGTTAAACATGTGGGACCTGGTCATTACACACCAGGGACTAACATGCAAGTATCTGCAAATTCAAGGGGTTTTAGAAAAAACCTATGTGGTTACCTGACTCAATAGCTTGCATGTAGGGCCGCCACTGGACATGTGTGATGGCTTTGAAGATGCATGTCTAACTAGATGAGAAAAATAGACTAGGGCCACGTTTTGGATTAGCGTTTCTCCTCGTTTCTGGCCAGTATAGAATACAGAGCGCATCCCATCGTTTTGATTCCAGGCAGGTTTCAGGTGTTGACCTCTAATTTACACTTGTAAAATAAATACAGGTGTAAAAAGTTACACCCGTTCGAAGCAGGGCCGTCTCATATGATACCTTTTCTAATCCAAGTGGTGAACAAAAAATCATTTGTTCCTTGGGACACCATTGATGGCCAGGAATGAACTATTTAACGGGCACAAAATTACTAATTCATATCAGTTGCACTTTGAACACTAAAAACTTCCTCTCTCCATTCAGAAATATAAAACACACATGCTTGTCAAGTTTGTTCAATAATATATAGATTAAAGATTCAAATTAATATTTCTAATTTTATTATTATTAAAAAGCACCTATCGCTGATACTACTTTTGTGTCAGATAATCCACATATAGTTGGACTGATTGTTGGTCAAAATTAAACCTTGAAACTCATGTGCGTTCAATAATTCTAGCGAAAAGAGTATAAGGTAGATGCCGATAAACAAAAAGGCCATATGAGTCAAGAGTAATGTCACCTGTTCATTCTGCATGCCTCGGTCACCTATCATTGTTTCAGTCTCGTTCAAACTAGACACAATATCCTGTATAGTAGGTCTTTCTTTTCGGTTTGATATCAAGCAATCTAATGCTATCTCAATGCATCTTTTCACCTGGTTGCAGTATACTTCGAGTGATGTGTGACTCAATGTTCCACGTAGCCTTTTCCTCCAGCTTTCATGTACCTCCAACATCGGTCTTAAAGTTAGAATGATAGCACACACAAAGGCCAATTGATAAAAATAACAGTGTATTGATGTTGGAATTGACATAGAAAAGATGTATTCTTACAAGCTTAGCAGATTTTCGTTTTGGCATCTCAACAATTGAATTGTAGCTTTCATGTCCATTCATTATCTTTACAATGATCACACCTAAACTAAATATGTCAAACTCTTGTGATATTATTTGATGCTTTATATATTCCGGTGGCCAGTATCCACTGCATGACATGTATGTTACAACAATCAGATGAATAATACCACAAAATATAAAGGATGCCCAAATTTGATAAACTTCTAGAAAACACTTAATTATAGATGCACATTTCTTTTATCCAACTTATCTTTCCAATAAAAAAAGAATTCAAAAGTAAAGGAACCTGAAGATCATATATATGGTTTTATATTACGTGTCAAAAAACACTGTTTTGATTTACCTTTACGTTAACTAGCAAAATGATCCACCCGATGTTCGGGCTAGAATTTTGAAAAGCTTTGTAATTAGAACGAAATATTTGTGTGAAGAAAATTGAACCAAGTGTAATCATAGTCACAAATATGAGCCATTTACAAACATAGTTTTGTCATAGATATGTTTTATTTTATCATAGATATATTATATATGATATGGACCTCAACTTTTTCTATTTTTATTTTAGTTATTTTATTATCTATGTATGTATAATTATATTATCTGTTTTAAAGGAAATAGTTTCCTTCTATAGAAGACAAACTAGTTGAAAAATGCAGTAAAATCCAATTTCTACTATTGGAAAATTAATTATAAGACCTACATCTTTGACTACTCCCTCCGATTCTAAATCGAAGGCCTCTCGTAAAAGAGAAACGCAGTAAGCCAAGCCAACGTAGATCTGACTCCACATCTAGCCATGCATACTGGATGCACCTCCACTTTACTTCAGACGCGTGCCCGTGCATGCAGCAACCACCCACCCAATTTAGCTATGCATGCAACAATCATCTTCCATTCCTCTACGGTGTCAGCAAATATTCCTCGCGTCCTCATCCACCAATGTGCAGTCCTATGAGGAACGACTGAGGCAGTCCACCACTTCTTAGTTCCGCTTCTCTCCTGAGGACGTGAGGACGTGAGGAATCGCAAGGAGGCATGCATGGAGGCAGCGGCATCGACGTCGTGAGGATAGGAAAGATGAAAGACATTGGTTGTGCTTTTTTAGGGAAAAGACATTGGTTGTGTGTTACGAACGTGCACGTGAAGCTTATATGACTATTTAGATCGTGGTAGATTGCATATCTGTAGTTTGTCAAAACTTCCTCTGTCTTTTTTTTGGTCCACCTTGGTTTATCAGGTCATGGGTCCACCTTGGTTTACGAATATCTGACCGTTATAGTTTGTTGATTTACTACCTCCGTCCTGATTTATAGGTCCCCTTTGTAGTTTGTGCCGAATTTTGACTAAAAATTTAACTAACAAAATGTTAATGCATGTCAAGAAAAAAATATCTCATTGGATTCGTATTTGAACATAGTTTTCAAAAATATAATGTTTGATGACATGCGTGAACATTTTTTTAGTTTAATCTATGATCAAAATTTGACAGAAATACAATGGGGACCAATAAACCCGTACGGAGGTAGTAGAAAACACCCACCTAATTAATGGTTAGATCTTTCTAGTTATTGTCCCTTGGTCGGACAGGGACATACAGATGGCCCCTCACTTTTTAAGAACTTTATTATTGCCACATGAGGCCACCACACTAATGTCCATATAAGTTAGAAGATGGTAAGACACTAAAGCAGAACAATGGGTGACACTGTATTATATGGAAATATGAAGAGAAAATCGTTTTGGAAATTGTATTCATATATAAGTATTGTTTGGAAGATCGATATCTTTCTTTCATACAAGTAAAAAATTTCTAGCATAAAGAAATGAAAACACACAAAGAAGGCCTCATGTAGTCGTGTAACAGTTACCTAGGCGGAACTGCCACATAGAATGCTTACCAGGTACCGGCGGAACTCATTGTCTTTTTTGTGTTTTCTTCACCAAAGAGCTTTGATAAACCAAAATCCGTGATTTTGGGCGACATATTCTCATCTAGCAATATGTTATCTGGTTTCAAGTCAAAATGCATTATAGGATGTTCTCCTTCACGAAGATATTGTAGCCCTACACAGATCCCTTTGATTATTTTGTAACGTGTGTGCCAGGTGAATCCTGTGTCATCTGAAACAAAACCAAATAAAATTAGTATTTCTAGAACAACGCGTAGATTTAAAAGAACACATTTCCACGTGCTGTGTAAAATGCAGAGGGCACCAACTTAATTACCAGATATATGTTTGTTTAGGCTACCCTTCCGTACATATTCAAAGCAGAGCGCCATACACAAACGTTCAGCGGTCACCTGTTTCCCTTCGAACACTGCAAGTTCTTTTTCCCATTCATGGCAGAAGCCCACTAACTCCACAATATTTGGATGCTTGAGCCCCCTAAGATTGTCAAATTCTTTGTGAAATTCCTTATCATCTACTCCGGAAATGTTATGTAGTACCTTCACGGCAATCTCTCTCCCATCTTCATACACACCCTGTCCAGCATAATAATTTTTTTGTTAATACTCAACATGCTTGATGTGCTAGCAGTGATACATGGTATTGTAGAAACGCTAGGTTGAGCATATATTCAGAGTGAAGGAGCTATCGGTTTCACCAATTTAAGGAGCATAAAGGTAGAGTTTTGGATGAAAGGTCGAGAGAGAAGATAAATGGTAACATGGTTTAATCCATAATACGTTACGTACCTTGTAAACTGTTCCGAATCCACCACTCCCAAGTATTCGTGCCTCATCGAAATCATTTGTAATATGTCTTATCAATTGGTATGGTAGCTTACTTGGCTCGCTTCCACTTGTGCGTTGTTCTAGCAGCCGCCATGGCCACCGTCAGTGATGAGCAGCTTGTGCTCTCGTCCCCCTCACCGACGGCCACGGGGTCCTGAGGGAGGAAGGTGCGAGAGATAATAATTGACCCTCGTGTGAGTGAGAGAGAGAGAGTGGGGAAAGCAGCAAAGCTGCACCGGCTAATAATTGACACTCGTGGGGCCACAACTTCAACGAAAGTTTATTTCTTTCTACGGGAGCATTTATTACCAACGGACCCCTCGAATGTGCAATCCAACGACCGTCATCATTCACTCACCCAATCTGAACCCATTTCTGTCGGTATGGATATAAGTGGCAAATAAGTGGCGTCCACGATCCTGTTTAGTTAGTTTTTGCTATTTTGATAGTTCATTTTTCTCAAACAAATGAAAAAACTTTTTAAACTATTATACTCCCTTCATTTTTTATACAAGGCCACTATTAAAATTACAATTTGCAACTATACAAGGCCACTAACATCAATCGAGGTAAAATTGATGAGGTTTGCCTCATACTAGCAACCGAGGACATTAATACCCATTGCATGCATGTGGGAGTGAGAAGCTTGGTTTTCATGTACTACATTAATCAACCAACAAGGAGTGAGAGGGTTGTCTTGTTGTGAGTTGAAGAGAAAAATACACATTAATTAACACGTCGAGCGAGGAAAAAAGACAAGCTTGCAACATTGGCTTAAGTAAACATTAATTTCTACCTTGGTACCTGTAATATAGGTTTGTGGCCTTATATACAAAAATGAAGGGAGTATCATAAGTGGACTTTAAACAGGATTAAACGGGATCCGTTGACATCCCCGCCGGTAGGACAAGAAAAGCAAGAAAACATTTTTTTCCAAGATAAAAAACCTTTTATTCTAGATACACAAAAGAGTACGTACGGAGGAAAAATTCTAGATACACAAAAGGCGAACACTAGGCGCATGTCGACCCGCCCAAAATTCGGCTCGTTGCCACGCAGCCGTGGGATCCTTTGCCCACGTAGCTATTCGATGGGAGCCATCGTCTTCCTCACATCTCGGGTCTCTCTTCTCGGGTCGCCCACGCCTGTTTGCCTCGCCCCCAAACGCGACCGACCGACGCTCACCGTCATAAAAACACAAAAGAAAAAAAAAATAGGCCATTGACCCGTAGCAGCTTCTTTGTTGCCTTCCCCCGCTCCCTGTTGCATCCATGGGTGCCCCTTCTCCGCCGCCGGTCACAAAACACCAGGCCTCGTCAGTGTTGTCGTCCCTTCGGTTGCAACATTAATGCGGCCACGACGTCGTTCGCCAACCGAGCCGATGGTAGCAAAAAATGACACTAGTTCCAGCATTGTTCACTAGGTAGGACCGAAGCAAACCAATCGGTGGGACCGAGTTGATCCGAGAAATTATAGAAGGATACAGAGAGTTGGCAACATTCACTTAGTGAGACCGAAACGAACCAATCGGTGGGACCCGGTAAATTACCAAAGGTTCCTGTCTGAGTTAGGTTAGGATTTTTGATGTTTTAGACGGAATTTTTAGTCATTTTCTTGTACGGGAAGTCCAGCCGCCTCATAAATAAATGCGAGGTGACGGCCGATTGAACAACACACAATCAAACAAATCATCTACCATTTTTTACCTTTACTTTTATCTTCTCCCTTGTTCTTATTCTTCCTCGTTCTTCGTTCGTTCTTCTTCATTGCAGGGCGGCGAACCTCAAGGCCCTAGGGGCGATCAGGTTGACCTAGGGCAGCCCATAGCCGCCCATGCCCTGTCGGGGTCCCTCCCGGGCGTGTGGGGTTTCGGGTCCTTAAAAGCACCCACCGGATTGCTTGCGTACCACGCTTCCGGACGGGTACTAGTGCAGAACCGGGCATTAGCACCGGTTCGTAAGGCCCTATAGTGCCGGTTACATAACCGGCACTAATTTGTGGTCACTAAAGGCCCCCCCTTTAGTACCGGTTCAGCACGAACCGGTGCTAAAGGGCAACCACGTGGCACGAGCCAGCTCCAGGGACCTGGAGCCCTTTAGTACCGGTTGGCTTACCAACCGGTACTATAAGGTTTGGGTTTTTTTTAGTTTTATGATTTCTTTTTCATTTAATTTTGTGTTTCCATTTTAATTCTTTTTCGTTTGCTGGTATTTTACGATACTACACATTGTACACGTTATGCATATATATATATATATATATATATATATATATATATATATATATATATAGAATTTCTAGTAGAACCAATCATGCATATATATATCACATCAATGTCTCACAAATTAAACCACCATATTAATTAATTCACACATACACACATGTATAGCTATATATAATTTCTCCTACATATGAATGTTGCCTTCGGAGCCAGTGACATTAGCCTAATTGGTGCCTTCGGAGCACGATGACAATTGAAAGTGGTTTTCATGGGGGCGGTAGCGGGTAATAGAATTCTCCATTCGGATTTATGACCTGGTCGAGCAAAAATCCCGCTATTTCCTCTTGAAGTGCTTCTATGCGCTCCCTTTCTATGAGCTTCTCCCGCACCTCATTGAACTGTTAAGAAGGAGATCAATATGCATGTGTATTAGTTGTGTGACTAGATATCGATAATGGTGTAAAAATTGTGAATAGTGTTCTGACAAGCGTACCCATTCCTGTCTTTGAGATCTGCTCCTTTCGGATGCCATCATGCGAATGTTCTCGCAAACGCAGAATGCACAATGATCAGTCCCCTGCGTCTGCTTTAGGGCCTTTACGAGAATGGAATTTGATTAGATAATAATTAATCAAGCATGATAATTAAAGAGATGGCAGCTAGCTAGCTAGCTAGTACTACTTAATTACTTACCTTGGGTCGAAACCATTTAAGCTTTTTTTTTCCATTCGCCGGGCGTGACGCTGATGTACCTTGCCCAAGCCCTGCCCGCCGACAAAGAAAATGAATAAAGGGGTTATTAAATAGTTCATATCATGAAATGACGAACTAAATAGGCCGAGATATATAGTTAATAATGATTGAAATTACCTGTTGACTATCCCATACAAGATGTTATAGTCAGTTTTTTCTGAGATTAGTGAGTCCAATACTTCAACTGTTCCGGCGTCAACTTTAATGATACACAATACCCAGTGAAATCGGCATGCACATACGTTTGTATGTCTTAATTAAGCGGGCATATGTAAGCAAAAACATGTAGCTAGCTAGTAGGCAAAAACAGAGAATTTGTAGTACAAGACATTGTGACTCACTGGAAGTTGTAAGGAAGTAGTATATCTTCATTGTATTTGCGGCGCTTTAAGAACTCTAGCATGCTGTCCTCTACTTCCTTTGCAAGACGTTTATTTATCTTCCATGTGTATTCATTAACGGTGTTTGGGTCAATGAACCCAATGCCAAAGCGTCCACCTTTTCTCATTTCATATATCTTCATCCTGCATAATACCACAGAAAAGAATATAGAGTGAGGATAATTACAGGTAATGATTGATCTCAAAAGGATCACTACAGCTAGCTTGAGACTTAAATTATAGAAAGAAATCACTTACAGACAATAGCAACTGACGATAGATTTGTCGAGTGCGTCTTGATTGTATAACTGAAATAGTTCTGAATACTCAACGGACCCAGCTTTCTCATGGTAGTAATGGTCCTTCTTGACATTCACCATGAGGGACAATCGATCTGAAATCTTGGTAATATTCATGTACCATTGGTGCAATTCATACATTCTCGTTGGGAGGTTCTTGACCTTGTCTGGCGCGACCAAAGGTTGGCCCCAGACATATTTTCGTTTTACTTCATCCTCTCTAAGCAAAGGCATGGGCTCGATCTCGAGGAGTTGTCCAACAGTGATGTTGAGAACTTCAGCCTGCATTATATGCTCCTCCGTTATTACCACATTGCCCACCTCGGGAACATGCACTGTTTGCCCACAATAATATTGGGCGCGCGTACTGTCACCTGTTGTTGGCACAACAAGCGAGGGGATCGATTGCGCCGCCTGTTCTCCCAGCTGGGGAATGGTTTTCCCGCATTTTTTGGCAGCTGCTTCTTGTTTGCTCGATCCCGATGTAGACGTGCTCGCCTCCCTTTGTAGACGTGCTCGATATAACTTCCTGATGTGGCGCTCATAGTCTGTGTCAACAGGCTTGGGAGCTGGTGGCTGAGCCATACGAATGAAGTGGTCAATCATTTCCTCAGGCACTTTCTCCCTTGGCGGCGTTGGCGGTTTCGGTGCAAAATGGGCTTCCACCTCGGCCTTCGATATGGCTGTGAGTTCCTCCTCGGACCTGTCATAAGACCTCTGCGGAAGAGGCTTGAGGCTTGGACCATATTTATATCGCTTGCCTCCGCCTGTACTTCCTGTACTACCTCGACTCGTACCGCTACGCACCATAGCTGCGGGGTGTCTCTTCTGCGATTGCTGAGGCGGCGGAGACGGCTGACAGGACTGAGTTGGACGAGGAGGAGTGGCCTGAGGTTGTGCTGGACTTGGAGGAGGAGTGGACGTCTGACGCTGTGGCGGACTTGGAGGAGGAGGATTGTCCTGACACTTTGCCGGACTTGGAGGAGGAGGAGTGGCCTGACACTTTGCTGGACTTGGTGGACTTGGAGGAGCGGGAGTCTGCTGACTCGGTGGCGGACTTCGACGAGGACTCGGCTGACGCGGTGTCGGTGGCCTTGGAAAGATGATGCAATCCTTTTTCCATAGGATGATACGATGTTTGGCCTCTCCGAGAAAGCGCTCGCCGTCACCTCCAACAATGTCAAGCTGTAGCCCCGAATATGGTGGGTCCACCACCTCATCAACCAAGACACGAGCATAGCCCGCTGGAATCGGGTTGCAATGGAAGGTTGCCTCGGGGGGATTTGTGAAAGCACAGCTGTCCGCCACCTTCATGGATATGTTCTTCATTTTTACGTGTAGCTCGCAGTTAGTGTTCTCCGTGATGTCATCCACGGGGTATCTACCCAGCATTGCGTCGTCCGGGACGGAAGCCACGCTGCTTCTCAGCATGGATGGGCTGGTGCTATCCAATGCTGGATCATCCGCTAGCTGCTGCAGCTGCTGAGACCCCCTTTGATGGGTAAGTGAGTCGATCTGCTCCTGCTGCCGCTGGAATTTGACCGCCAATTCCGCTTGACTTGCTTCTAGGCCTTGAAGGCGTTCATAGTCCCACTTCCTCCGCTCCTCCTCCATCTTCCTCTTCTTCTCCTCCGCAATCTTCTTTCTCGCACGGGTTCTGTAGTCATTGTTCCAGTCTGAAAACCCCTCATACCACGGCATAGCGCCCTTGCCTCGTGTTCTTCCCGGGTGTTCAGGATTTCCCAGGGCACGCGTAAGCTCGTCGTTCTCTCTGTTGGGCTGGAACACCCCCATTCGTGCCTCTTCTATTGCAACAAGTATCGCATCGTCGGCTCCCTTCAGACTTGCCCTCGTCGAAACATTGCCTGTCTCCCGGTCCAACTCCCCCCCATGCGCATAGAACCAAGTCCTGACCCTGGGGGGCCAGCTCTTAGTAGCCGGAGTGACACCTGCATCCTCCATCTCTTTCTCAGACTTATCCCACTTAGGCATTGCCACCATATAGCCACCTGGCCCCAGCTTATGGAACTTATCCTTTTTTCGGCATTCTTCTTGTTTATTCTCGACCGTTCCTTAGCTAATTCTGAATCCTTGAATTTCACGAAATCGTCCCAATGATCACGTTGGTTCTCCAGTGTTCCCTTGAATACTGGAGTCTTCCTTCCTCTCGCGACGTACTTGTTCCATTCACGATTCTTGTAGTTCTTGAATGCAGTCGCCATCATCCTAAGAGCAGCCTCTTTGACTTTCTGCACATCTGCTTCTGTGAAATGATCTGGTAGGGTGAAATGTTCCATGAGAGTATCCCAAAGCAGATCTTTTTGATTCTTGTCGACAAAAGTAACATCTGGACGTGGCTTTGCTGGCGCTCTCCATTCCTGAAGTTTGATCGGGAGTTGGTCCTTCACAAGAACTCCGCACTGACGAATGAACTTGTCCGCAATCTGCTTAGGTGCTAATGGTTTGCCAGTAGGGCCGCATGCCTCGATATTGTCTTTACGCCCGGCTTCAACTTTTTGTTCGGGCCTCGTTTCGTCATTTTGCCTGAAGATTTGCTCGATCCGGATGGCTGAAAGAACAAAGATCGATTCATTAATATATCTTCAAGTCATTTAAAACATGTGATGATCACCAGATGCCTGCTTATATAAATATATATACCTCGTCGGTGTTTGTTGTTTCAGGATCAACATGTTCTTCGTCATCGTCATAGTTCATGACTTCATCAATTTCGTCGTCGCGATCGAATATCATATCACCCTCTCCGGTGTTGTTTAGAAATTCAGAGCCGTCATAATCTTCTTCATTCTGATTATCATCTGGCCCGCGTATCATATCGAACATGGTCTATTCTCCCTCTCTGTCGGTATTGTCTGCCATAGCTTTTGTTTAAGTATTCAAATAACATCGTCTCGAATAATAGATATAATCTCGAATACATCGTCCAGAATAATAGATATAATCTCAAAAACATCGTCTTGAATAATATATAATATTGAATAGTACATCACTGGCTATTAGCTAATAAAGATCGAATACTACAGAAGAATCTAGGACACTCGCGGTTCCTCCGGCGCGGGCGGTGGACACCCAAAGAGAAGGAACCCTCACAGGATCATAGCTCAAGTGAGATCCCCGAAGATACTGCCACGTATTGGAAAACCTACCGCCCTCTAACGCAACCATGTAGCGATGGACGTGCTCGTCCTCCTCCCTGACACGGTGACGTACCACCTCCGGCGGGGCCGGGTCCCTCCGCACCGAAACTGGCCCACGCGAACGCCACCAAACGAGATCAGGGTCGACGACGGGACCCGCGGCCGGGTTCCTCATCAAGCGGCGCGCCCCTCCAAGCAGCACCTCCCAGTGCAAGCCCGGCGGAGCCCAGTCCCGGACATGGGTCGGCTGGACGTTGTCGCGGACGGGTCGACGGCGAGGATGCGGGCCAAGCATCGTCGAGAACAAATACTAGCTATATGCCCGCAAAAAGTAACATTTTTTTAATGTTTGGATTTTGATAACTAAAATTTCTAATATTTCTATATAACACTAATTATGCTAATCTAAATATTCTAAATAACACTAAAATTTCTAACATTTCTAACATTTCTATATAACACTAATTTCTAACTGATTAAGCACTAATTATATCCATCTAACATGCATTCATACATATATTCTAGTGAAAAAACAATAATCTAAAAAATCTAAACTAATTAAACATACAAAATACGTATATGCTAATATATACATGCATTCATACATATATACGTGTGTGTGTGTGTGTGTGTTCATCATGCTTGTGTGTGTGTGTGTATGGGCTCGGGGAGGGGCGGCGCCCATGGTGGCCGCCGCAGGCGAGGGAGAGGGGTTAGAGGGGGAGAGCTCACAGCGGGGCGACGGCGACGGCGAGGCGACGGCCGGGGGCAGCGACGGGCCGGGGCGTGACGCGCGGGGGCGGCGACGCAGGGACGGCGCGACGGGGACGGGCCCGAGGCGGCGACGGAGATGAGGGCGGCGACGGAGATGAGGGCGGCGACGGGGACGGGGGCGGCGACGGCGACGGGGGCGGTGACGGGGACGGGGGCGGCGACGGCGACGGCGATGGTGGCGGCGACGGGGACGGGGGCGGCGACGGCGACGGGGTCGGTGACGGCGTCGATCGATCGGGGCGGGCGGTTCAATGGGGAAACAGAGGAAGAAATAGAGGGAGAATGAAATTTTTCGAAGTGTTGTATATATAGAAGGCACCTTTAGTACCGGTTGGAGCCACCAACCGGTACTAAAGGTCTGTTTTTGCCAGGCCAAGCGGCGGGAATCGACCCCCTTTAGTATCGGGTGGTGGCACAAACCGGTACTAAAGGCCCCCCCTTTAGTACCGGTTTGTGCCACGACCCGGTACTAAAGGGGGTGCGCTGGCGCAGGTGCGGTGCGGAAGTTTAGTCCCACCTCGCTAGTCGAGGGGCTACCGCACTGGTTTATAAGCCCCAGTGCGGTAGCTCCCTCGAGCTCCTCTCCTAATCAGGCCTACTAGGCCTACCTGTCCTTCTCGCCTTGTGGGCCTACTGGGCCTTCGCGGGCCTGCATCCTGGCCCAACGAAAGGTTGTGTTTCTAGTCGTATGCAGGCCGCTTTGGCCCAGTAGGCGGGCTTTTTTTCTTAATTTTTTTTTGATTTATTTTTTTGTTTTATTTATTTTTGAGTTGTTTTTTGCTGTATTTAGAGTTTCTTTGTGAATATTTTTGCTTTAAGTACAAAAAATTACAAACTTTCTGTTAGTGCCGGTAGATTTCAAATTTGAATAGTTTAAATTTTGAATTATTTGAAATTTTTGTGAATCACTAGTTTGTGAATAACTTAACTTTGAAAAAAGTTTTTTCAGTGATTCTTTTTTCTTATGTTTAATATTAGTGTGTTTTATCATTATATTCAATTTAGTAATGCTTAGGTTATTTAAAAAATGAAATGCCTTTGTAACAGTTCAGTTTTTGTCGGAAACCCTCATACTTCGAAAGAGATTGTCCATTTTGTACACGAAGTGCATCCAGTTTTTGCCGTAACCCTCTCTACTTTCTTGCACATGCTATTTGTATGAAATTATGATACCATGCCAACTTTCAACCTTTTCTGAGTTCATTTGAATTGCTTTTCAATTTCAGGGTCATTTAGCTGGAAAAAAAAATCAGTAAATGCATGAAAAGAATTTGTTTGCACATAAAATTTCTTCGCGTTTCAAATGCCAAAACACATAACCACCCTAACTATTATAGACATTCCCTCCTGGGTGTGAAACACAAAAGAAAGTGATGATAGTGAAGCCGATCACATCCCAGATCTTTGGGTGTGAAACTTTTTCTTCGCGTGTGTCCCTTTGCGCCATAACCATGGAAAATCTTCATCATTTAACGGGATGCTCGGGTCAATATTCACTGTGAATGGAGCAATTTCATCAAACTTTTCATAATCTTCTAACTTGTCTGTCTTGTCATCCACTCCCACGATGTTTCTCTTCCCAGAAAGAACTATGTGCCGCTTTGGCTCATCGTACGATGCATTCGCTTCCTTATCTTTTCTTTTTCTTGGCTTGGTAGACATGTCCTTCACATAGAAAACATGTGCCACATCATTGGCTAGGACGAATGGTTCGTCTGCATACGCAAGATTGTTGAGATCCACTGTTGTCATTCCGTACTGCGGGTCTTCCGTTACCACGCCTCGTGTCATATTGACCCATTTGCACCGAAACAGAGGGACCTTTAAACCACGTCGATAGTCAAGTTCCCATATGTCCTGTATATAACCATAATATGTTTCCTTTCCCGTCTTGATTTTTGCATCAAAGCGGACACCACTGTTTTGGTTGGTGCTCTTCTTATCTTGGGCGATCGTGTAAAATGTATTACCATTTATCTGGTACCCTTTGAAAGTCATTATATTCGAAGATGGTAACTGGGACAGCAAGTATAGGTCATCTTCAATAGAGGTGTCATGCATGGTACGTGTCTGCAACCAGTTGGCGAAACTCCTGGTTTGTTCACGTGTAATCCAGTCATCAGACCGCTCCGGGTGTTTGGAGCGTAGCAAATTCTTGTGTTCATCCATATACGGAGCCACCAAGGTGGAATTCTGTAGAATTGTGTAGTGTGCTTCAGTGAGAGAATGTCCGTCCATACATATTATTTGTTCCCCTCCTAGCGTGCCTTTTCCATCCAGTCTGCCCTTATGCCGCGATTCAGGAACACCAATCGGCTTAAGGTCAGGAATAAAGTCAATACAAAACTCAATGACCTCCTCATTTTGATGGCCCTTGGAGATGCTTCCTTCTGGCCTAGCACGGTTATGAGCATATTTCTTTAAGACTCCCAAGAACCTCTCAAAGGGGAACATATTGTGTAGAAATACAGGGCCCAAAACGTTAATCTCTTCGCATAGGTGAACTAGGACGTGCGTCATGATGTTGAAGAAGGATGGTGGGAACACCAACTCGAAACTGACAAGACATTGCACCAAATCATTCTGTAACCTTGGTATGATTTCTGGATCGATTACCTTATGGGATATTGCATTGAGAAATGCACATAGCTTCACAATGGCTAATCGAACGTTTTCCGGTAGAAGCCCCCTCAATGCAACCGGAAGCAGTTGCGTCATAATCACGTGGCAGTCATGAGACTTTAGGTTCTGGAACTTTTTCTCTGCCATGTTTATTATTCCCTTTATATTCGACGAGAAGCCAGACGGTACCTTAATACTGAGCAGGCATTCAAAGAAGATTTCCTTCTCTTCTTTGGTAAGAGCGTAGCTTGCATGACCCTGATGTATGCCGTCTTCTCCGTGCATACGTTGCTGGTCCTCCCGTGCCTCAGGTGTATCTTTTGTCTTCCCATACACACCCGAGAAGCCAAGCAGGGTCACACAAATATTCTTCGTCACGTGCATCACGTCGATTGCGGAGCGGACCTCTAGGTCTTTCCAATATGGCAGGTCCCAAAATATAGATTTCTTCTTCCACATGGGTGCGCGTCCGCCCGCGTCCTTCGGAACAGGTTGTCCGCCAGGACCCTTTCCAAATATCACCTTCAAATCCTTGACCATATCATGTACATCAGCACTAGTACGGTGGCGAGGCTTCGTCCGGTGATCCGCCTCACCTTTGAAATGCTTGCCTTTCTTTCTTACGGGATGCCTGCTCGGAAGAAATCGACGATGTCCCAGGTACACATTCTTCTTACAACTATTCAAATATATACTGTCGGTATCATCCAAACAGTGCGTGCATCCGCAGTATCCCTTGTTTGTCTGTCCTGAAAGGTTACTGAGAGCAGGCCAATCATTGATGGTCACGAACAGCAACGCCTTTAGGTCAAATTCTTCCCCCATGTGCTCATCCCACGCACGTACACCTGTTCCATTCAACAGTTGTAAGAGTTCTTCAACTAATGGCCTTAGGTACACATCAATGTCGTTGCCGGGTTGCTTAGGGCCTTGGATGAGCACTGGCATCATAATGAACTTCCGCTTCATGCACAACCAAGGAGGAAGGTTATACAAACATAGAGTCACAGGCCAGGTGCTATGGTTGCTTCTCTGCTCCCCAAAAGGATTAATGCCATCTGCGCTTAGACCAAACCATACGCTCCTTGCGTCATCTGCAAACTCCTTCCCGTACTTTCTTTCAACTTTTCTCCACTGCGACCCGTCAGCGGGTACTCTCAACTTTCCGTCTTTCTTACGGTCTTCTCTGTGCCATCGCATCGCCTTGGCATGCTCTTTGTTTTGGAACAAACGTTTCAACTGTGGTATTATAGGAGAATACCACATCACCTTGGCAGGAATCTTCTTCCTGGGGCGCTCGCCCTCGACATCACCAGGCTTATCGCGGTTGATCTTATAGTGCAATGCACCACATACCGGGCAAGCGTTCAAATCCTCGTACTCACCGCGGTAGAGGATGCAATCATTAGGGCATGCATGTATCTTCTGCACCTCTAACCCTAGAGGGCAGACAGCCTTCTTTGCTTCGTACGTACTCTCGGGAAATTCGTTGTCCTTTGGAAGCATATCCTTTATCATTACCAGCAACTTTCCAAATCCCTTGCCAGATACACCATTCTCTGCCTTCCATTGCAGCAATTCCAGTGTGGTGCCCAGCTTTTTCTTGTCACCTACGCAATTCGGGTACAACAATTTTTTGTGATACTCTAACATGCGCTGCAACTTCTTCTTCTCGAAATCACTTGCGCAGTTTCTCTTTGCATCGGCAATGGCCCGACCTAGATCATCAACGGGCTCATCTGATGCCTCTTCTTCAGCTTCTTCCCGCATTGCCGGCTCAGCTTCTTCCCGCATTACCGGCTCAGCTTCTTCCCCCATTGTTGTATCATCGTATTCAGGGAACCCATGGCTAGGATAGCTGTCGTCGTCCTCTTCTTCTTCATTGTCTTCCATCATAACCCCTCTTTCTCCGTGCTTGGTCCAAACATTATAGTGGGGCATGAAACTGGACTCAAACAGGTGGATGTAAATGGTTCTTGACGTAGAGTAATTGCGACCATTCTCACAGCCAGCACATGGACAAGGCATAAAACCATCCGCCCGCTTGTTTGCCTCAGCCGCAAGCAGAAAAGTATGCACGCCCTCAATGAACTGGGGAGAGCATCGGTCATCGTACATCCATTGCCGGCTCATCTTCATTACACAACACCGAATAGACCAAATTAATACAAGTTCATACATAAAGTTCATACAACACTTAAATGCAACAAACAAATAACTCTCTAGCTAAAGCATTTAAATGCAACAACAAATGCGATCAAGATCGCAACTAAGGTAACAATTGATCCAACAGCATAATGATACCAAGCCTCACTATCGATGGCATATTTTCTAATCTTTCTAATCTTCAAGCGCATTTTCTCCATCTTGATCTTGTGATCATCGACGACATCGGCAACATGCAACTCCAATTCCATCTTCTCCCCCTCAATTCTTTTCAATTTTTCTTTCATGTACTCGTTTTCTCTTTCAACTAAATTTAACCGCTCGACAATAGGGTCGGTTGGAATTTCCGGTTCACATACCTCCTAGATAAAAATATCTATGTCAACTTGATGGGCATAATTTGTCATAAACACGAAATGCAACTAATAGTTTCAAAAGAGAATATACCACATCTGAATCATAACAAGGACGAGGGCCGACGGGGACGGATATCAAAACCATGGCACTATGTATAACAAACAACGTACGGGTAAGATAATTATTACATGATTAACTATATATCCAAATCACACAAACATCAATTTTTTAAATAAAATTTCATGAACAAGAGGCTCACCACAAGGTGGTGCCGGTGACGGGACGGTGCGGGCGATCGACGGTGGTTACGACGGAGATTTAGAAGGCACTAAGTAAACCACACCTACATATGCAAACTAAGTGTTATTTTTGACCTCAAATTGCATATAAATCAAATACTAGCACATATATATATTTCCTCCCAAATTACTAAACTCACAAATTAGTAACTATACAAAGCATGGGAAGAGCTAATCTAGCAATGAGAGTTGAAAGGACAAAGTTGCTAACCTTTGTGATCATTTGAATGGATGGGGGCCTTCAAATCTTGACAAATTTTGGGCAAAATTTGTGAGGAGCTCGAGTGGAAAGGGGAAGAACAGAGGAGAAGTGAGGGGAAAGGGGAAGAACAGAGTGGCTCGGGTGGACGAAGGGTTTATGTACGTCGACCTATAGTACCGGTTCTTGGCACGAACCGGTACTAAAGGTGCTGGAGGGGGCCCAGACTGACAACATCCTGCCACCACCCTCATTAGTACTGGTTCGTGGCACGAACCGGTGCTAAAGGTTCGCCACGAACCGGTACTAATGAGAGCGGCCCGGCTAGCCGTTGGAACTGGCACTAATGTATACATTAGTGCCGGCTCTAATACAAACCAGCACTAATGTGCTGCACGTTTGACCCTTTTTCTACTAGTGAAAGACCTCTGGCTCGCCATCGAGCGGCCGATGTGGCGGTCAAAGCCAAGGCCACGTGAGCTGCAGAGCATCACCCTCGGCGTTGGAGGTACATGGTGATGTGTTCATGTGCGAACACACTTTTTGGCGACTCCGCTGGGGACAAAGCTTTGAACGGTCTCTAGCCTGTTCTTGCTGCATAGATATCGTCATCTAGGGTTTGCAATCTACAAAGGTAATATGAATACCCAATTCCCTACTGTAGATGCAAATTTTTCATATGGTGTTACTAGATCGTTCAATGATTATACTGTATCGGCCAGCCCTAGTTTTTTCGATAATGCATCTAATTACGTGCATAGGCTGATTCAAAGTAATTTACATGTTTTAACTTCTTATGATACTAGTAACATACAACATATGTATCCTAACTCTCATGCATTGGCAACCCTGTTGGAAATATGAGCAATTTACCGAATGACTTTATTAACAGAAATACTAGATAAAGCATGACTAGTATAGCAGTGATAAAACAAGTCATGCGATTTGACAAAGTGAAGGTAAATAACATCTGCATATATGAACTAGAACCGATCATCTCTCGAGCAGACAGTAGATCAAGATGCGTATATGAGGTAGATCCTAACATGTGTAGGGCAAACACTAGACCAAGGAACTGTGGCAGAACCTCTAACAGGAAAAACAAGAACACGTACTGGACAGCAGCCGGAGCAGAGGCACTGGACTTGGGGTCGGTGTCCTCCATGTCGTCGAGGAGGTTGTCGACGTCGGGGAAATAGTCATCATCGGGGAAGTAGTCGTCGGAGTCCGGGGCGTCCGTGAAGAAGAAGTCAGTAGTCGCGCAGAGCGCTCCCCAAAAACCTTATCACCCTTCTCCAGTACAGGACTCAAAAGGTGTGGTTTCGGAGGCCTACTGTCCCGACCTGTGGTGCACGCCGCAAGCCGGGATGGGGAATATTGTAGCAGCAGCGCAGTGTTCAGGAACTGTGTGGCAAGAGGAAGAGGACCTCCTGATGTGTCTCTTTGGAGAGGAGCGACCTCTCTTATATAGGCACAGGAGAGGGACGCGAATAGGCTGCGACGGGAGGTGAAGCAACGGAGGGAGACGAAGTGAACAGGCAGCACACGAAGAGGTGCGCCGTTCGTATTCATTATCCACTACTGCAAGAACTTTTCAGCTCCCAAGTGACCTTTCGTTTACCCGTAGTGCGTGGAAAAAATTAGACATCAGCTCGGCTCATTCCTGCAACCCGCGGCGCGTCGTGACGAGGCGAGGCGTGGCATGGCATGGCGTGGCGTGGCGTGGCGAGGCGGGCGTCGGAGTAGGAGCGCGCGTGGATGTCCCTCTTGTTCTCATGCTAATACAAGTGGGAAAGGAGCCTCCCTTATAAAGAGGCCCAACCCCCTCTAAACTAGCAATGTGGGACTAAACGTTAGTTCCACCTCTTGCCTTGCACGAATGGGCTGCGTGGGCCTCTAGGATTTATTAGGAATTTCTGAAACTGCTATTGGGCTAGGCCCAAAATAGACAAAATTCTAGCAATCCCCCACCAGACCCTAGAGGCACACAAAATTTGCCTTTGGTTCCAAAACACTGTTTTATATACCGGTACTGCAGTGGAGACTGTTAAGTTGAACTTCCACCTAGAACTCTATGCTACACTAGTAAGCAACTTGAACAGTGGACTGGGCCTTGAACTGCAAGTTTTCTGCCAATCTAGCTTCACACAAAGCCTTGACCGATACGTGGCTACCGTGGGTCTTCCCCGTGGGTGGAGCTTATGCGTCATACTACGAGACCTTTCATGAGTTTACTAGAGAGAACCCTACTCTCATAGATTGCGACGTTTAACAATCAGACTCATATAGGTGCGTTCTTCAAAAGATGTTCTGCAGGACAACATCTCTGCTTCAAAGAGCCACTTAGAACACATTAAGATATACATCAACCTGCCATGCAGATTAGGAGAGTATTGCATCTTCATGGAGTGGTATTTTTAACAATAAGGATACTCTCCTCCCAGTTGACCAACAGCTTGTCTTCCACATCTAATTCACGGGATCTCCGATCACAAAGAATAGGTTACCACTGTGAACAACTCATATTGTGGGTCTCATACCCATCTCCCTTGATGCATTATCTATCACATTACGTGATAGACCCTTAGTAAAAGGATCTGCCAGATTTTTAGACGTTTGGATATAATCCAATGCAATAACTCCGGAGTTTTACATTTTTCTGACAGACTTTAACCTTCTCTGAACGTGTCTTGATGACTTCATGTTATCCTTTGAGCTGCTCACTTTAGTGATCACAGTTTGATTGTCATAGTTCACAAGGATACCTGGTACAGGTTTCTCAACTACCGGCAAGTCATTCAAGAGCCGACGAAGCCAATCTGCTTCGACCGTAGCTGTATCTAGTGCTGTGAGTTATGCTTCCATTGTTGACCTCGTTAAGATGGTCTGCTTGCAAGACTTCCAAGAAACAGCGCCACCTCCATGAGTGAATACATATCCGCTCGTGGCCTTTATCTCATCAGCATCTGAGATCCAGTTTGAGTAACTATACTCTCCTAGCACCTTTGGGTGCCCGGTGTAGTGAATTCCATAATTTGCAGTGCCTTTCAAATAACGCAAAACTCTCTCTAGAGCTTTCCAATGCACATCTCCTGGTTTTGAGACAAACCGACTCAGTTTGCTAACAGCAAAAGAGATGTCAGGTCTTGTAGCACTGGCTAAGTAAATAAGCGAGCCAATAATCTGAGAATACTTCAATTGATCTCTAGCAATTCTTCGATTCTTTCGAAGTAGCACGCTAGCATCATATGGTGTTGGAGAGGGCTTGCAGTCATTATAGCCAAAGGGACTCAAGATCTTTTCCACATAGTGAGATTGAAGTAATGTAATCCCACCATCATCATCTCTCAACAACTTGATGTTCAGAATGACATCAGCCACTCCTAAATCCTTCATCTCAAACAGCGAGATAGAAAATCCTTGACCTCCTTAATAACATTCAGATTTGTTCCGAAAATCAGTATGTCATCAACATACAAGCAAAGCATAACTCCCTCGCCCCCACCATGGCGATAGTACACACATTTGTCAGCTTCGTTCACAAAAAAGCCTGCAGCTATTAAAGTTATTTCAAACTTCTCATGCCACTGTTTGGGTGCTTGCTTGAGTCCATACAAAGACTTCAGCAACTTGCACACTTTCCCTTCCTTACATCTATTACAAACCCATCTGGTTGTTCCATATAAATTTCCTCATCCAACTCTCCATTTAGGAAAGCAGTCTTAACATCCATCTGATGAACGAGAAGACCATGTGAGGCAGCTAGTGAAAGTAGAACTCAAATAGTGGTCATTCGAGCCACAGCTGATTAAGTATCAAAGAAGTCTTCACCTTCCTTTTGGGTATAACCCTTAGCCACGAGCCGAGCCTTGTACTTTTCAATAGTACCATCAGGCCTAAGCTTCTTCTTGAATACCCATTTGCATCCTATAGGTTTGCACCCATAAGGACGATCAGTTATCTCCCAAGTTTCATTCGCCAAGATGGAATCCATCTCGCTACGAACTGCTTCCTTCCAGTAGTCAGCATCTTCAGATGCATAGGCCTCTGAAATAGAACTGGGAGTGTCATCTATGAGATACACAAGAAAATCATCACCAAAGGACTTTGCAGTCCTTTGTCTCTTGCTCCTAGTAGGAACTTCATTGCTCTCCTCCACAGGACGTTCAAAGTGTTCCATCGAAATGGCAGGTTCGATAATTGTAACTGGTTCCTGATTCGATGAACTAGGCATCTCCTGATTAGATGAGGTAGCCATATCCTTCATGGGAAAGATATCTTCAAAGAAAGTCGCATCATTCGACTCCATGATCGTACCGACATGCATGTCAGGTACCTCAGATTTTACAACCAAGAATCTATAGCCAATGCTATGAAAAGCATATCCCAGGAAAACACAATCCATAGTCTTTGGTCCAAGCTTCCGCTTCTTTGGAATTGGAACATTGACTTTCGCCAAACAACCCCATGTTCGCAGATAAGAGAGTTTTAACCTTTTCTTCTCCCATTCATCGAATGGAGTTATCTCTTTGTTCTTTGTGGGGACTCGATTTAGGACATGACATGCTGTCAATATCGCCTCCCCCCACCATGCCTTGGAGAGACCCGATGTGTCTAACATGGCGTTAACAAAATCAGTTAGAGTATGGTTCTTTCTTTCGGCCACCCCATTTGACTGAGGTGAGTAGGGAGGCGTCCTCTCATGGATTATACCATGTTCCGCACAAAAAGCATCAAATTCATTGGAAAAATACTCTCCACCATGGTCGGACCTAAGCCTCTTGATTTTTTGATCAAGTTGGTTTTCCACTTCAGCTTTATAGATCTTGAAAAAGTTCAAAGCCTCATCCTTAGATTTCAGAAGATACACACGGCAGTATCTAGTGGAGTCGTCAATTAACGTCATGAAATATTTCTTTCCACCTTTTGTCAAAACACCATTTATTTCACATAGATCTGAATGTATAAGTTCTAGTGGTGCAAGATTTCTCGTCTCCGTAGTCACGTGAGACTTACGAGGTTGCTTAGCTTGCACGCACACTTGACACTTAGATCCCTTGACAGTGGTGAAACTAGGGATTAAGTTCAACTTCGCTAGTCACGACATGCAACCAAAGTTAACATGACAAAGACGTGAATGCCACACATTTGATTCACTATTATTGCAAATATGATTAACAACTTTATTGCAAACGTCTGACAAGGATAAACGAAACAGGCCTCCTGACTCATAGCCTTTACCGACAAATGTTCCATACTTGGATATTACAAATTTATTCGACTCAAAGACAAGCTTGTAGCCATCTCTACACAGAAGAGATCTGCTAACAAGATTTTTATTGACCGAGGGGACATAATGCACGTTCTTCAGCCGCACGATCTTCTCGGAAGTAAACTTCAGATCGACCGTGCCAACACCATGAGCATAAGCACTTGAACCGTTGCCCATCATCACGGTTGAAGTCCCTGCGGTCTGATAAGACGAAAACATGGAAATATCACCACATACATGCACATTAGCACCCGTGTCAATCAACCAATCAGGAGAATGACATACTAAAAGAATAGTGGGAGATATACCATACCCAGCATCCTTCATGTCAGTGTCTCCAATGACAACATTAGCGGTCTTGCCGCCTTTCCCAGGATGACGCTTGTCATAGCGATTAGGGCAACTTGGAGCCCAATGATTAGGATCTCCACACACATGACAAGCACCTTTCTTCTTGTCACTCTTCTTCTTGAAGTTCGTGTGTTGTACAGCCTTGTTCTTCCCATCAAACTTTGCTTTTCCATCAAGCTTGCCCTTGTTTTTGAACTTGTGGGACTGGAAGTTTTTCTTCTGTACCAGATTGGCACTAGATCCTCCCTCAATACCTCGAGCACGTGTGTCCTTTGCTCTCGCCTTTTCTTCCACATCAAGAGTACCAATGAGATCCGGAACGGAAAACTCCTGTCTCTTATGCTTCAGTAAGGTAGCAAAGTTCAACCACGGAGCGCTCTTCAATCATCCTGTAATCATAGAATTGTTCCATGATGTACAAATCAGTGCCGGCATCCGAGACCACAAACTTGGCCTCGAGTGCGTCCCACATATATTTTCCATTGTCAATTTACGCATAAGCATCAACTATGTTCTCACTAAGAACACTCAAGAGAACAGCCTTAAACAGAGTATCCATTTTCTGAAAAGCTTGTGCCTGTTGGGCATCTTGCTCTCCTTCAGGTTTGCCAAGAGTGGCGTCATACCAGCTCATGGTCTGAAACCATAAGACTGCTCTCACGCTCCACCTCTTATAGCCGATACCCTCAAACATAGGAGGTCTCATGGAAGCAACAAAACCACTCGGGGTAAATTGCCTATAATATGGTTTATGGATTGTTGGAAATATGAGCAATTTACCGAATGATTTTATTAACAGAAATACTAGATAAAGCATGACTAGTATAGCAGTGATAAAACAAGTCATGCGATTTGACAAAGTGAAGGTAAATAACATCTGCATATATGAGCTAGAACCGATCATCTCTCGAGCAGACAGTAGATCAAGATGTGTATATGAGGTAGATCCTAACATGTGTAGGGCAAACACTAGACCAAGGAACTGTGGCAGAACCTCTAACAGGAAAAACAAGAACACGTACTGGACAGCAGCTGGAGCAGAGGCACTGGACTTGGGGTCGGTGTCCTCCATGTCGTCAAGGAGGTTGTCGACATCGGGGAAATAGTCGTCGTCGGGGAAGTAGTCGTCGGAGTCCGGGGCGTCCGTGACGAAGAAGTAAGTAGTCGCGCAGAGCGCTCCCCAAAAACCTTATCACCCTTCTCCCGTACAGGACTCAAAAGGTGCGGTTTCGGAGGCCTACTATCCCGACCTGCGGTGCACGCCGCAAGCCGGGATGGGGAAGATTGTAGCAGTAGCACAGTGTTCAGGAACTGTGTGGCGAGAGGAAGAGGACCTTCTGATGTGTCTCTCTAGAGAGGAGCGACCTCTCTTATATAGGCACAGGAGAGGGACGCGAACAAGCTGCGACGGGAGGTGAAGCAACGGAGGGAGACGAAGTGAACAGGCAACACGCGAAGAGGTGCACCGTTCGTATTCATTATCCACTACCGCAAAAACTTTTCAGCTCCCAAGTGACCTTTCGTTGACCCGTAGTGCGTGGCAAAAATTAGACATCAGCTCTGCTCATTCCCGCAACCCGCGGCGCGGCGCGTCGTGGCGAGGCGGGCGGCGGAGGAGGAGCGCGCGTGGATGTCCCTCTTGTTCTCATGCTAATACAAGTGGGAAAGGAGCCTCCCTTATAAAGAGGTCCAACCCCCTCTAAACTAGCAATGTGGGACTAAACTTTAGTTCCACCTCTTGCCTTGCACGAATGGGCTGCGTGGGCCTCTAGGATTTATTAGGAATTTCTGAAACTGCTATTGGGCTAGGCCCAAAATAGACAAAATTCCAGCAAACCCCACAAATCCATATGTCGATGAACGACATGATGGGTTTGGTTAATCAATTTGAAACACCTCATGTTAGAATTTCCAATGCCATGCAAGAAAGTGTTTCACCCTTTTATTGATCGGCAAGTAACGTGCAATATACTAATCCAACCATGCCGATGAATGGGAGAATTGGCCATGCTACTACTAGTTATTCGACCAGTTATTCTCAACCGTCATATGCTACAACTCATGTCAGTAATTTTTCAGCACCATACACAACTGTAGATGTTCATAATTCGGCTTCACACCTTCCTGGTCATAGCCGAATAAATGTAAATTTTACAGGAGCGGTTGTGCCCAATATTGTAGAAGATGAGGTAGTAGTGGCTGCGCTGAAGAGTTTAGGCCAAAATAAGAGGATTAGTGCTCTTTGCCTTGAACAACATGAAAAGGGGCTATTTTATGATTATGCCGCAATAAAAGCTAGAGTTTTGCAAGAAGATGAATCTTTGCCAATGGATAAAATTGGTGAGCAAAAATATGGTTTTACAACAATGCATATGCCTTCACCTAGTACTACATCATATTATACACCCCCTACACTATTGCAAAATTTCGGCAACACCCGTGGGTCATTGCCGAAAGAGTCTAAAAACATTGGGGGGCAATCATATCCGGAGTGGGCTGAAACTGAGAAAAAGCTTAAAGCCAACTTTGCCGCTCGCCGCCAGAAACAAATAGAAAAAGAATTGGCTCAGATAAAAGAAGCATTGCCAATTGGTAGTATCAATGAAAATAAGGATGATTTGGAACTTGAAAGTGCTTCGGTTGAAAAAGCCAAATCAAGTAGTATACATTCCGAATCCATCAAATCCAAAGGGAAAGAATTATCGAGAAAGGGCATGGCAAGCATAACAAAACAACCATGCTTGATTTTTCTGAAGTTAATGGAACCTACTTCCTGCCCTATGAGTTCCGTGCCGTAGAAATTGACAAGCCTCAAGGACAAGAGCAAGTAGCCAAACAAAGTTCGGCTGATAAGGATCTTCAAGGTAATGATGCACGGAATAAAGAAAAATATGATGAAAAGGCGTTGGAGAGTTATCCAAAGACGAAGCTATATATTGTTCAAGTCACACAACCATCATGCTCTCCAAATGTATTTGAAGAGGTATGCATAACGAGTGATTTACCTATTTTCAGATTTGGTTGCAACTTCATTATTGATGCATCTATAAGAAATATTCTCATAAGTAATTTTGAAAGACCAATGAAGAAGGGTAATTTACTTGTTAGCAATAAAATTGTTATGGAACATATCGGTCAACCCATTGCGCCATTTATAAAGACCGATAATGACTTATTGTTACAGCCAAAGCTTTCCCCGTTGCTTTATCTAAAGTTCATATCCAGTTGGGCAGCTTTTCTTATTTCATACTTGGCTTGCACTTGGTCTCAACTGAGACATTTATGTTCTAGATATCTTCGTTTCAGAAATTTAAAGCCAAGGTTAATTTCTATTGAGAAAACCGATGCTAATATAATATTTTATACAAAGACATCGGAGATAGAGTGGAAAACACAATGCATAGCCGAATGGGGAGATTCCAAATCTGAACCATTCGTTTGCTTATCTCCAAAGCCATTCACACAGCAAGATCGGCTAAAAAACAAGAAGTATACCTTCAATTCAAGCATGTGTGATCAAATATTTGATTTGTTGCTGAAAAATAATTACATTACAATTCTTGATCACCATGTTAAACAATCAACCCAAGGACAAATGTATTGTAAGTTGCATGATTCGTCCAAGCATAATTTTGAGGATTGCAACATGTTTTGTTAAATAGTTAAATCGGCCATTGAAAAAGGATGATTGAAGTTTGTTGAAACACCAAGAGATGACCAGTCTATTCCGATTGGTCTTGATGGCAAAAAGTTTTTGCATCGGCTGCTTCAAGCCAATCCATTTAAAGAGAAGGTAAAAACTGCAGGTGATGGGATCATGCTTTCATGTAAATAAGTTGTTGAAGAGTATAATAAACATAATCTTGAGTGTGAGAATTCCATCGAAGCTACAATGGAGACGCCAAGGACTGGGGGGGGGGGTAGCAAGCAAATCCAATGATCGATGAAAGAAAACCAAAAGAAAACAAAGGTCGAAAGAGCAAGTGTAAGAGATCAAAAATCACCTTCATTGAACTATTGAAAAAATATCAAAATAAGAGTGAAGAGAAGAATGCTTATCAGCCAAATCATGCAAAGAAAGCAAGATCACCCCCAAGGCGCAAATATGAGGATTGGTATTGGCAAAGTGAGCATTTTAATGCAACATATTCATATCCTTATTTTGGGCTGCCAGTGCCAATGCCGTGGATGCATCCCTATGCTCATGTAGATCCATATTCATCATGGGATAGGTATGATACAAGGGCACACTCTCCATCTTATTTTAGATCATCTCACCAATATTATGCATCTCCGAGAAGATCAACATTTGAACAATCATATGTTAAAGACCGTTTCAATTAGAAGGAATCGGTCTGGAGTTCAAAGAAGAAGAAAGAGGTGGTCAAACAAGTGTACCATGTTAAAAGAGATGGTCATAAGAGTGCTACTTCACAATTGATCTCAAATGAAAAATAGCCAATTAAAATGTTGACATTGGCTAAAGGCAATGAGATGAAGCGATCAATTGTTGAGAGCCAAAGTGCCAAATCCGAATAAAAGAAGTTGAGAGTGCACAAGGCCAAAAAGGAATTGCCATTGTTCAAAACAGAATCGCAGCCGAGATGCCCACTCGGCTTATCCTATTGGCAAAAGAAGGAATTACAAAATCTTAGTGCACAAGAGATGAGAAAGAAGAACATGGCATGGGTTCCCAAGAAGATCAACCAAAACAAAAGTGATGTGCGTGTTTCTATTGCAACAAGTACAATATAAGTGAAGAAGGAAAAGAATGAAATCAACAAACAATTAAGCTGAAGGTGCACATCACAACATCAAAATCTTCGGTTAGCACATCATTCATATTCTTCAACCATACCATTGATGCCTTTGCCATGGAATTCATCATCAGGTATGATCAATTACCCTCACTGGATTTATTTTGATCCATGGAAGCGACATAATTTTCTGCATCATGAGAGGGTATTATCAAATCTCTATACATTTTATTTGCTACATTTTTTCTTGCTAATCCAAAGGGCCAAAATATTTGATTGCTATTTCATTTGTTTATTTCGGCTATACGTGATTTAGTGAATGAATTCTACATGGACCTTATGTTAATGGCCGATATTTATCTATCGCCCTAAGAATATGTCAAAGCATGGCCGATGTAGTATCCTAACATTGTCCTTAGTTCAATTGGAGGCCAAAACGAGGTACATGTTCATTGATATTGCCCTTGTCTTTCTAGTACTATGGAGATTATTTTCGACAGTTAAATTTGTGGCAATGGCCAAGGTGTTGGTGTTGTTTATTTATCTCCATATGGAGCTATTTTTGAAGCCTCATGCCGCTTAAAATATTTTTGCACAATGATCAAAGCCGAATATGCATTGTTATTCGGATTGGAGCTTTGCCTTGCCATAGGTGCTACACATATTGAGGCTTTTGGTGATTCGTTATTAGTAGTGCAACAAATATCCAAAGTTTTTCAATGTTTTGATGAGTCACTTAATGTTTATCTTGATAAATGTCTAGATATAATATCTACTTTGGATTATTTTAGCATTGCTCATATATCTAGACATGACAATTGGAGAGCAAATGAGTTGGCACAACAAGCACGGGCTATCATGTGGATCATGACATGTTTCATATTTCTCAAAGGCCGATGTCTAGTCTTGCCAACATAGGGGAGGCCAAACTGGAGCGCACCGTTTCGGCCACTAATGAAATATTTAATGCAGGAGAAAATCAAGACTGGAGGAAACCCAATATTGATTATTTGTGTGATCCTAGTAAAAGGGTGGACAAGACTGTTCGGCATATGGCTTTCAAATACACAATGAGAGATGATGGTCTCTATTACCGAACGGTTGATGATGTTCTTTTTAAGTGCTTGGATGAGGACCAAGCGAGAGTTGCTATGGTAGAGGTCCATGAAGGTATTTGTGGTACTCATCAGTCGGCACCCAAGATGAAATGGCTATTACAACGTGCTGGGTTTTATTGGCCGACGATGGTTAATGATTGCTTCCGGTATTATAAAGGATGTAAAGCTTGCTAAAAGTTTGGTGATATTCAGTTGGCTCACGCTGCTATGTTACATCCTATTATCAAGCCGTGGCCTGTTAGAGGTTGGGGATTAGACTTTATTGGAGAGATTCATCCTTCTTCTTCATAGGGGCATCGGTTCATGCTGGTGGCGACTGATTATTTCACTAAATGGTCTGAAGCAATACCACTCAAAAATATGACGCATACAGAGGTAATTCAATTCATAAATGAGCATATTATTCATAGATTCGGTATTCCTTAAACATTAACTACGGACCAAGGTTCGTCCTTTGTGTCACATCAAGTTAGAGAATTTGCTGAATCATATAAGATAAAGTTGCTCAATTCCTCTCATATTATGCCCAAGCCAATGGACAAGCTGAGTCTAGTAATAAAATATTAATCAAGCTCATCAAGAAGAAGATTGAGGATAATCCGAAGAGATGGCATGAGCTATTGTCTGAAGCTCCATGGGCACACAGAATCTCAAGGCATGATGCTACAAAGTTAACTCCCTATGAGCTCATATATGGTCAAGAGGCTGTTTTACCAGTGGAAGTGAATTTGAATGCTTTGAGAATAGCCAAACAAAATTATTTGTCGGCGGTGGACTTCTATAACATGATGATGGACAATATTGATGAAGTTGCCGATAATCATTTGGCTGCTTTGAAGGCCATAGAAAGAGATAAATTGAGGGTAGCAAGAGATTAGAATAAGAAGGTCAAGTTGAAGAAATTTTCAAGTTGGCGATCTCGTGTGGAAGGTGATTCTACCAATTGGTTCGAAAGATAGAAAATTTTGGAAGTGGTCTCCAAGTTGGGAAGGTCCTTTTAGGATTACAAGAATAGTTCCCGGAAACTCATATTTGGTGGAATCCATACAAGGCACATTGTTACCTCGAGCTCTCAATGGCAAATATTTAAAGAAGTACCACCGAAGTGTGTGGGAAGAAGCCTAGACAGGCAACGACCGATATATAACTATCACCCTGAGAAAAAACATGGATGATATATACTTATCGTCCTAGGAACATATAAATGGCCGATGGAGTGTTGACATCGTCCTTAGAACAAACTTCGTACAAGTTATTTTTCGGCGTGCTAGCTATGCCGAACAACAGGGGGGCATGTGTTGACGCTCAAAAGTGGCACAGTCATAAAATTAGCATAGGCTACATCAAGAATAATTCAAAATTATGATTGGAGGTCACCTCTGAATGGCTCTCTTTAAGAAGATCTTGATGGATATGAAGATGGTTTAAAACGGATCTCAGAAACAATAGTTGTGACAAGTTCAGAGATGCTCATGTTGACACTAGATTAAAGAATGACATGAAACTCACTGAAGATGGCCTCTAATGGAAAATGTTTCAACACAAAAGATGTGTGTCTCGTTGAAACGGTTGATTTTGATATAAAATTTGTCTTAATCTGAGGTCGGATGCAACCTATGGTGGCAAAACAAGGTCAGAAACAAAAGCAGCAGAGTCATTTCGGACCGGCCGAGTTGATTTGATCGGTGACACCGAGTTGGTCCGAAAATTTACTAGAGAGTTGGCATTGTTCACTCGGTAGATCGAAGCAAACCAATCGGTGGGACCGAGTTGATCCGAGAAACTATAGAAGGATATAGAGAGTTGGCAACGTTCACTCGGTGGGACCGAAACGAAGCTATCGGTGGGACCGAGTTTATCCGGAAAATTACCAAAGATTCCTGTCTGAGTTAGGTTAGGGTTTTTGATGTTTTGAACGGAATTTTTAGTCCTTTTCTTGTACGGGAAGTCCAGCCGCCTCATAAATAAATGAGAGGTGACGGACGATTGAACAACACACAATCGAACAAATCATCTACCATTTTTTACCTTTACTTTTATCTTCTCCCTTGTTCTTCTTCTTCCTCGTTCTTCGTTCGTTCTTCTTCATTGCAGGGCGGCGAACCTCGAGGCCCTAGGGGCGATCAGGTCGACCTAGGGCAGCCCATAGCCGCCGCATGCCCTGACGGGGTCCCTCCCGGGCGTGTGGGGTTTCGGGTCCTTAAAAGCACCCGCCAGATTGCTTGCGTACCACGCTTCCGGACGGGTCTTCTTCGACGTGAGCTACGGTGCATCACCCTCGGCGTTGGAGGTACACGGTGACGTGTTCGTGTGCGAACACAGGGGAGGGTGACGCACGTGGTCTGGCCACCCGGCAAGATGGGCCGCGTCGATAAGAGGGTGCCGCCGGAAGGATCAAAATCTCTAGTCCATCTCTCTTCCTTCCTTGGTTGCTTTGTCCTGCAGTTTTGTTGGTTGTTGCAGGACATCATCATGTAACAAACAATGTGGCAGGAGGAAAACATTGCGCTCCTCTACCTTCCGAATGTAGCATAGCAATAGATAGTTTCTTATGTAACATAGCTTTTGGTAGGAGCCTGGAGGCAAATTTTGGTTAGATGATGATGTGTGGTGCATTGGTTTGAAACTGCAATATTTATTTTATACTGAATAATGTAGTAGTTGATATGAAAAGAAGAGATGTCAAGATATATTATTTGAATTGAAGCTGAGCTCCTGTGAAAGGAAACATCTTATATTATTGACATTTAACAAACGCTTATATTGCTGTATTTGGTTGTGAGGCGAATGTCTCCCGCCCAGGTAACTACACCAGCCCCCCTCCGCTTCCTCCCCATGTATCCCCACTTGCTGCTGCTGCTGATTCAGTTCCGGAACAGGAGCGGCGGTGGTGGCAGGGCGTCCCCTGATTCCATGGCACCAGCAGCCAGACATCGGGCCGAGGCGCTGGTGTCGCACCAGCAAATTGAATGAGATGTCTTTGCTCATTTCAGTCTGCCCAGACCAAGTGCAAGCAGATGTAAGGTGACATCTTGAGGGTTCTTACAAAACAAAGGATATGGAAGTACTTGTTCTGCTGCTATATATGATCTACTACTACGTATGATGCAATATTTTCCTCGAGATGGCTTAAAAAGTATACAATCATGTCTACCAAGTGTCACTCTGTTTGTACTAAAGAAATCTACACGGATAGTTCTGCCTCATCGCTGCTTCCCCCCTGATGAACCAAGTGCTTGTAGCAAACGAAGGCCCCCTGATGAACCAAATCCATGAACATAATGAAACAGACCCCAGTAGCAAATGAACCAGACACCTCTAGGAAATGGAAGGTCCCAACAGAAGCAAACACTAGGGACAAAACCGTAATTATTCTGGCCTCAGTTTCTTATAGTTCGAAAATATACAGAGATGTTACATCAACATTCCGAATGTGGACAAGGAAAGGTAAAAGCAGCTCAATTCGTCGGTTCAAGTTATCGTAAAGAGAGGAGCTAAAGTCAACATATAGTCAAACACTAGAGTTCAGCTAGGACAATGTTTGGAAGAAAATTAATTGCATGTTGATACATATTTGATAGGATATTAGTTATGCATGCATTATTTGATTAGCACGTAGATTGGTGTTTGGTATGATATTAATTACATGCTAAACATGTTGAGTAATTACCATTGGAGCAATCTAGATCGTTGGGTTGATATGATTTGATGAAATTAAAAGTAATCCAAATAACAGATACATTTAACTATTGCAAATATAGATTTTCACAATTAATATTATATTAACTATTTTCCTTGTTATCATGACTAATTAATAATCTATACATTGTCTGGGGTGTTGTCCTTACTCCCTGTGACAGTCTAGAGTTGATAGATCAAAGAAAGGAGCTCTGGTTTGATGGGAGGCCTCACTGAAAGTTAGGGCTTGAAATATGCATAGCAGTAGCGCTGGGCGCTACAGCTAAACCCTAGTAGTAGCGCTGGTATGGGCAGCGCTACTGGTACGTATTGTTAGCAGTAGCGCTTCCCTGTCAAGCGCTACTGACAACTATCTATAGCGCTTGTTCATATGACGCGCTGCTGCTAAGCCAGCGCTACTAGTAACTATTTCCCAGCGCTACCGGTAATATTTTTGCTTTCACAGATTTGCACCATGTACGTATTTGTGATGTATTTATACAGGCTCTATACAATAGTTTCATCACATCATATTAAACATACACTATTCTCACATATCATATACATACAGTAGTCTCGTCATACCATCATCATCATCATCATCATTCAACACAAATATCATCACATCTCCAAAATAGCGATACATAAGTGCGATCATGTCATGTCTCGAATAAGTGCAACTACATGGTCATGGCACACCCATAAGTTTCATCATCTCTATCTACAACATGTTGTAGAAGAGAAGTGCAATCAGCATGAGGAAGCGCGTGACTATGTAGTACCGGCGGTCCCGCCCCTGCTCACGATGGAGTGTCCACCTCAAGTAACTACTTTCCACTTCGGCTCTGGTGTCGAACGCTCTAAGGCTAGCACCCGGGTTGTCGTGGAATAGTCACGGCAGATGTCCTCATGAAAGGACTTAGTCGTGGAGCCATCGCCTCTAGGTTAGCTTAAAGGGGTTAAACGGGACAAAGGACACAGGAGTTTATACTGGTTCGGCCCCTTGCGGTGAAGGTAAAGGCCTAATCCAGTTTGAGGTGGTATTGCTTATGTCTCGATTACCAGGGAGCGAATCCGCTTGACCTAGCTTTCGATCTGTTGTTTCTTACCCTAAACCACCGCCGGGTTGTCCATTAATATACACAGGTTGACCGCCCAGCGGCTCACAGAATCCCGACCGGCTCATAGACAACGTGTCCGGCTCGGTGACTTCCTATACATGCCTTACAATACAAGTCTTTACACATATGGCGGTTCATTCTATGTTCCTTGAGTTGCCCTTGGGCCTTGGGCCCTTATCTTGAACCGCCACCTTCGATATCCTTGTGGGCTTCATATGATGAATCGTCATAGGTATAACCCGGTCTCCTGGGCGGGTCATACCTAATAGTTATATCCCCAACATTAGGCCCCAGATTGATTTGAAATTGTTCATGTCAATCTTCAACAGTTAGGAAAAAAATCCTCCCTTATTTATCTGTGCGAGAATTCATAACCCGCCATAACGTCACTTCCTGGAATTGTGATAACCCTCAATGATGTCACCTGTCATTAATTCACACAATTTCCAACATATCTCAACGAATCTTTATCTTAATGGCCATCCCAAGAATCGAGGCGCCCGAGCAGCTGGATAACCATGTTTTTTGGCCTCCTCGTTTTTTGCGCCCATCTGTTACCTTTCCTTATAAATAGGGTTGAATGGCCCCTTCTCATTCTTCCCCTTTTCCTTCGTCTTCCTCACCTCACGACTCTCCTGCCGCTCGAGCTCCGCCGCCGCCGCAAATCACATTGCCCTCCTCGTCCTTGGCCGCTGCATCAACCTGATTCGGACCGGAGAAACTCCGGCACTCCACCGCAGTCTGATCTGCATCTATAAGTGCTCCTCCTCTAACACTCCAGATTGCATTAGGGTTTTGGCTGTTCTTCGTGTTCTTCATAGTTCTTTCCTAGTTCTTCCAAGGTAGCACCCTTTGATCTGAAGACGGCATAAAACTTGTGTGGTAGTAGTTCTGCCCTTGCCTTCAATGCCAGCGGACCCTTTTTCCTTGAAAAGAGATCTCACTAGAGCTTATGAACTCCCCTGTACTATTTTTAGGTATTGATTTACTTTATTTTCCGAACTGCCATTGATCCGAATTTGCAATTGTAATCTGTAAAACCTGTTTGTCCAGTACTTAGTAAAAATTTCCCTCCTGATAGATCAATCTGGCCATGGCGGTTTACATCACTAGTGTAGCGACCAGACCTCAAACAGTCTGATCTCTGTGCTCAGGTGTCATCCCTGGATCAGTAATGCTAACATCACACAGTACTTGAAGGATTTATAACAGAGTAGCAATCACACACTTATTACATCGAGAGTCAGAAAAGAGAACTTACTAACATAAATATGGCTTAAGGCCATCAAATAACGATAACAGCGGAACGCTTGGAAGATAAGCGAGTCCATCAACTCCAACGGCATCACTGAGTATAGGACCTCGACCTAAAGCACCTTACTCGTCGTCTGAAAAGTCTGCAACATGAGCGTTGCAGCCCGAAAACGGGTCAGCACATGGAATATGCTGGCAATGTAACACATAGAGGGTATAAAAGAATAAGCCTATACTACATGCATATATTGCTGGTGGAAAGCTCTATGGTTACAGTTTTGCGTAAAGCCAATTTTTCCCTACTGCAAAGGAATAAATTTTATTTAACTATCATGGTGGTTGTTAAACATTGAGAATGGTTGACAACATTCTCAATCCCAATTAAACATCATCATTAAAACCCAACAATCTTAATTAAAGTAACATGATGAGATTCACATGATAATCCAAGTACTAGATACTCAAGATGTCCATAACCGGGGACACGGCTAACCATGATTAGTTTGTTACACTCCGCAGAGGTTTGTGCACTTTTCCCCACATGACTCGATCTCCTCTGTTTGGATTCTCGCACTACATGGTGTTTGAGAAACGGATGACCGAGACATAGTCTTTCAGAAGCGCTAGCACCTTACGAACGGGTAGACCGTACCAACCTACATCCCCTACATCAGCTAGTCTACCACTGTAAGAGTTCGCACGACGTAGTCAACTATGCTAGAGCCCATAGTAGCATATGGCTGCACATGGAAGTTTCTAGCATGAATAATATCATGATCCCTTTGAGCCTGGGTGGCGGTCCAAAAAGAAACAGGCAAATCCTGGAATACCAGGTACCTCAATCCACCCAGATGTGTGTTTAAGTTGCCACCTTAAGTAAACCATTAATTAAAATCTCACATCTGTCATGGATACACTCACCCAATCCACGTCTACTAGCATAGCATGGCAATATAAGACGTAGAAGTAACTCCCAAGGGTTTGATAATAAAACAGGTAATAGGTACTACCTCAACTACTTTCCCAAACCCACAATTTAATTAGATCCTAATCATGCAATGTTTGAGGATTGATCTAATGCATAAAAACTGAATATGAAAAGGGATATGATCAAAGTGTTACTTGCCTTGCTGATGATCCGTGAAACCTAGCGATTCAAAGTAGCAAGCGGCGCACTCTGGGTACTCTATCGCAAACAAACAAACACTCAATAAGTACTCAACTAATGCATAGGTAAAACTCAAATAAAAGGTCTAACCAGAAAGTTCAACTTAAGAACTCCGGTTTGCAAAAAGAAACAAAACAAACGAAACAACGAAAGTCAAACGGCAAAAGAAAACAACTTCGTTTTACTAATCTGGATCTAAGTCAAATTTTACAGAATCAAAAAGTTGTTTAAGTTGGTTAAACGGATAGAGGGTTTCGAGACGAAACTCCAGGCGCTTGAATTGCCTGATTCCGATAAACGAGCAAAAAGTTATACTAAAACGAAAATCGGATCAGAAATCGCGATCAGAAAAATCGCGGAATAAATCCGAGAAAAAGAAAAATGACGAACAGCTTAACGAACGAACGTTCGTTAACTGGATCTAAACGACGAACACGTTCTTTAAAATGAACAAACGAGCGAACACTCGCTATTTAACCGAACCAAAAAAAATAAACCGATCTAAAAAACGAAACTTAAAGAAAAATAAACCGCGGCTAATAAAAAAACCGGGCGGTTTTCTAAAGAAAACCGCCGGCGACGGCGGCTACCTCGGCGGCGGATCCGGCGAGGGCGGCGGGGTTCGGCGGGGCGGCGGCGAGTGGCGGCGGGGTCGGGCGGCGCGGGCGCGGGGTGGCGGCGGGCAGCGCGGGGCGGCGGCGGCGGCGGGGCTAGGGTTAGGGTTTCGGGGCGGCGGCGGCTTCGGGCCGAAACGGGCCCCGGGGCGGCGCCTTATAAAGGCCCGGCCGGGCGGAGTCCCGGCCTAACACGGCCCAGAGTCGGTTCGCGTTTTTTTAAATATATTCCGCGCAGAAAAACTAGCACAAGAAATACTAAACGGACTCCAAAAATCCTGAAATAAATATTCCCCGGCTTCTAAAATCAAGCCGGACAAGATGAACATTTATTTGGGGCCTAAATGCAATTTTGAAAAACGCACATTTTTCCTAAATTCAAATAAAATGGCGAAAAACTCCAAGTAAAAAATCTTATTTGATTTTTTTATTAAATCTCCATTATTTCTTTATTTTGGGAAAGTCATTTTATTCCCTCTCTCAAATTTTTTTAGTAGAAATAATTGAAGATAAAATAAATAAAATCAAATGATCCTATTTTCAAAATTTGAGAAAACTCAAATATAAAAATAACGAAATCTCCAACTCTCTCCGTGGGTCCTTGAGTTGCATGAAATTTCTAGGATCGAGCCAAAATGCAACAAAATATGACATGCAATGATGATCTATGTATAACATTCCAAATTGAAAATTTGGGATGTTAGAAACCTACCCCCCTTAAGATGAATCTCTCCCTCGAGATTCGGGTTGGCTAGAAAATAGGTGAGGGTGGGCCTTAAGCAGATATTCCTCCCGCTCCTAGGTGGCTTCTTCTTTGGTGTGGTGGCTCCACTAAACTTTGCAAAACTTGATGACCTTGCTGCGGGTGACTCGGCTGGCATATTCGAGAATTTTGACTGGCTTCTCCTCATAGGTCAAATCATTACCCAACTGAATTGCTTCAAGTGGCACAGTATCTTTCAGTGGTATATCCGCCATCTCCGTGTGGCACTTCTTCAACTAAGAAACGTGGAACACATCGTGAACACCTGACAATCCCTCGGGCAATTCCAACTTATACGCAACTTCTCCCATGCGCTCCAAAACCTTGTATGGTCCCACAAAACGTGGCGCTAACTTTCCTTTAACTCCAAAGCGCTTAACTCCTCGAAGTGGAGATACTCGAAGATAAACTCTGTCTCCGAATTTGTATACTGTCTCCTTGCGTTCTGAATCCGCATAGCTCTTCTGCCTAGACTGGGCTACCTTGAGCCCATCGCGAATCATCTTCTCCTTCCGTTCAGACTCCTTAATCATATCCGGTCCAAACAACTGGCGGTCTCCAACTTCATCCCACAACAGCGGGGTTCTGCACCTCCTTCCGTACAAGGCTTCAAAAGGGGACATCTTCAAACTAGTTTGGTAGCTGTTGTTATAAGAAAACTCCGCATATGGCAAGTTGTCATCCCAACTTGATCCATAATCCAGTGCACATGCCCTCAACATATCCTCCAAAATCTAGTTGACCCTCTCAGTTTGTCCATTAGTCTGTGGATGAAAAGCTGTACTAAACTCTAATCTTGTTCCCAAAGTTTCATGCAACTGATTCCAAAACTTTGAGGTGAATTGGGTTCCTCTATCTGATACGATACTCCTCGGAACTCCATGCAAGCATACGATTTTGGTGATGTATATCTTAGCCAATTTGGCACTGCTGTAGGTAGTCTTCACTGGAATGAAATGAGCTACCTTCGTCAAACGATCGACTAAACCCAAATCGAGTCATAGCCTGAACGAGTCCTGGGCAATCCTGTGATGAAATCCATGCCTAATTTTTCCCACTTCCATTCGGGTATAGGCAATGGCTGTAACAATCCGGCTGGCTTCTGATGTTTTGCCTTCACTCTCTGACATACATCACAAACTGCTACATACTCTGCAATATCCTTCTTCATTCCGGTCCACCAGAAGGTATGCTTCAAATCCAAATACAGCTTGGTATTTCCGGGGTGGATCGAATACGACGAATCATGTGCCTCTTGTAAAATCAACTTCCTGATCTCCGGATCACTTGGCACATAAACGCGGTCCTCAAACCATAAGGTATCGTGCTCATCCTCACGAAATCCCTTAGCTTTTCCCTTGCTCATTTTCTCCTTAATAGAGGCAATCTCCTTATCTATTTTTTGAGCTTCTCTGATTCTATCCATCAAGGTAGACTGAATCTCCAATGCTGCTACATAGCCTCTCAGAACTATTTCCAAACATAGCTCACGAAGATCCTCAGCTAGCTCCTTTGGTAAACCTCCGGTCATTAGGGTGTTGACATAACTCTTACGGCTCAACGCGTCTGCTACTACGTTAGCCTTTCCAGGGTGATAATGCAATCTCATATCGTAGTCTTTAATGAGCTCCAACCATCTCCTCTGCCTGAGATTTAACTCCTTCTGCGTGAAGATGTACTTCAAACTCTTGTGATCCTTGTACACCTTATAGTGGTTCCCAGTAAGAAAATGTCTCCAAGTTTTCAGTGCGTGCACTACGGCTGCGAACTCCAAATCATGAGTAGCATAATTTAATTCATGATGCTTAAGCTGTCGTGAAGCATACGAAACAACTCTTCCCTCCTGCATAAGCACTGCTCCAAGTCCCCGACGTGAAGCATCGCAATATACTTCGTAAGCCTTGCTTTGATCTGGCGGAATTAACACTGGTGAGGTAACCAAACGCTTCTTCAACTCTTGGAAACTAGCCTCACATTCCTCAGTCCAATTGAACTTAGTGTCCTTCTTCAACAACTCTATCATAGGCTTCGCAATCTTCGAGAAATTCTCAATGAATCTCCGGTAGTATCCTGCCAGTCCAAGAAAACTCCGGATCTCTCCAACTATCGTTGGTGCTTCCCAGTTTGTCACAGTGGCAACTTTAGTGGGGTCTACTGCTATACCTTCTCCGGATATAACATGTCCGAGAAATCCAACTTCCTTCAACCAAAACTCACACTTGCTGAACTTGGCATACAACTGATGTTCCCCGAGCTTCTCAAGTACCAAACGCAAATGCTCCCTATGTTCTTCTTCATTCTTTGAGTAGACCAAAATATCATCAATGAATACCACGATGAACTTATCCAAAAATTCCATAAACACCTTGTTCATCATGTTCATAAAATAGGCTGGTGCATTAGTCAGACCAAATGACATAACGGTATACTCATACAGGCCGTACCTGGTAGTAAGTGCCGTCTTAGGTATATCCTGCTCTCGAATCTTCAACTGATGGTATCCCGATCGCAAATCGATCTTGGGAAATACCTTAGCTCCTTGCAATTGGTCAAACAAGTTGTTGATCATCGGCAACGGGTATTTGTTCTTAATGGTCACTTCATTCAATCCTCGATAATCAACAACCATTCTTAATGATCCATCCTTCTTCTCCACTAGAAGTACTGGCGATCCCCAAGGCGAAGAACTTGGGTGAATAAAACCTTTATCCAGTAACTCCTTAATCTGCTTCTTAATTTCTTCCAAATCTTGTGCGGGCATCGTATACGGTCTCTTAGATATCGGCCCAGTGCCTGGCAATAGCTCAATCGGAAACTCAATGTCTCTGTCCGGTGGCATGCCTGGCAACTCTTCTGGAAACACGTCCGGGTAATCCTTCACCACTGGTACTTCCTCCTGCACAACTCCTGATAAGGAATTTACATGTGCCCTCCTCGGCTCATGCCGTTATACATACTTAATTCTCCTTCCATCTGGGGTGGTAGGCAAAATTGACTTACTAGCACAATCAATGTTCCCTCCGTAGTTTGATAACCAGCCCATGCCTAATATCACATCCAATCCTTGCGATTCCAGAACTATTAGGTCTAAGGGAAATACGTAGTTTCCAATCCTTAATGGTAGTCGATCACACCATATACTAGCCATGTATTCTGCTCCGGGTGAGGTTACTAGCATGGGTGACCTAAGGGCTTGGGTTGGTAATTTATACTTATCCACAAATCCCCTTGATATGTATGAATGCGATGCACTAGTATCAAAAAGAACAACTGCAGTAAATGTCTTAACCAAAAACTTACCTATTACTGCATCTAGCTGAGATTCAACCTCCTCCACGGTAACGTGGTTCACCTGTCCCCTGTTGAAAGGGTTCGGCTTCTTTCCTGAGCTTCCATTGCCATTACCATTTTGGGCTTCAGGACATTCATTTGCATAATGCCCAGTCTTCTGGCACTTAAAACAAGTGATTTGGCTCAGGTCTCCCTTGGCTGGGGTTGACAGGTTGGTGCGGTTTTGTCCATTGCTTCTTCCATTCCCGTTTCCATTCTTTGTGCCATTATGACTGTGCGAGCTACCTCCTCCGTGGGTATGCTGAAATTGCCCTCCCGGCTTCGGGGTAAAGCGTAGTTTCTGCTGAGCTCCAGAATTGTACTTCCCCTGTCCATACTTCCTCTTGCGATTGTCAATCTGTTGCTGCTTCCCTTCAATCATAAGAGCACGATCTACCAACTCCTGGTAGTTATTGAAAGTGGCTACCATCAACTGCATGCTCAGCTCATCATTCAGTCCTTCTAGAAACTTCTCCTGCTTAGCTGCATCTGTAGCAACGTCATCTGGGCATAACGTGCTAGCTTACTAAAATCCTCCACATACTAGCCTACTGTGCGTCCTCCCTGGCGTAAGTTGTGAAACTCACGCTTCTTCATGGCCATAGCTCCTGCTGAAACGTGGGTAGTACGGAAAGCTTGCTGAAACTGATCCCACGTGACTGTGTCAATGGGGTGTGTGGCTGTGTAATTTTCCCACCATGATGCTGCGGGTCCATCAAGCTGATGTGCGGCAAAACACACTCTTTCCGCATCAGTGCATCCTGCAGTGGTCAGATCCCTTCCAACTTTGCGGAGCTAGTCATCTGCAAAAATAGGCTCGGTGCTACTGGAAAACACCGGCGGATTTAACCTCAAGAAACGAGTCAAATGGTCAACATGTGGTGGTGGTGGTGGGTTGTTGTTGTTGTTGTTGTTGCCTTGGTTCTGTACCAATGTTTGAATCAAGGCATTCTGCTGTTGAATCAACTGAGTGATTTCCGGTGGGAAAACAAATCCGGTGTCGCGTCTCAGAGGCATTTGTGGTTTTAGAAAAGAAGAGATAATAGAATAGAATGAGGTCTAGTGAGAAAACACTACCCATATGCACATGAGACAAAAACACACAACATCACTCCAATCAATTCAAACAAGGGCATACAACAGTCTAGCTATCGTTACAAAAGTGCTTGGACTAAAACTAATTTTTAATGGGGGAAATTCTACTACTGTTATGGTGGTCAACTAGAAAAACTGCTCCGATGAAGACTCCATGATATCTGCTCCAGCTTCATCAACATAGTCATCACCACTATCGTCTGGATCCGAGTCGGTGTCGTCAATGATGATATAGTTATCCGGGCTAGTGGAATCGTCATCTTCTCTTTTGGGTGCTGATCCTCCCATGAATACTTCAATCTTCTCCTTAAGGTCGCCGTTTTGTCTCACTAGAGCGATGATCTCCTCCATGTAGTCTTCGCGTGTAGCCTTGAGTTCTTCTTCTAGCTCCTTGATCTTGGTGATAGCCTTCTGCAGATCCTCCATGCCTGCGCACATCTGGTTCTCCTAGCGTCGGATGTGCTGGTTTAATTCCTGGATATAAGCTGCGATTGATCTGTCCTTCCTGGTGCTGATCATCTCCCATTGCTCATCTCGTCGCCCACAAATCTGGTAGATAGTATTCTTGAGATCATTGTGGTAAACTTCTCCAATTCGTCCCATGGCGATGTGGGCTGCCATGCTCTTTCCTAGGCTCCAAGTTGGTGCATCAAAGGAAAACTCTATGGGCTCCGTGACTGGTGCAAATGTCCTTCCTGGAACTTGAAGTTGAGTCATCCAGCGCTCCTCTTCGGGTAAAGTGGCGTTGTAGGTCCCGGTGAAGCTTGGTACTCCGATGTTCAAGTATCTAGTGACTTCCCTCAAGTGACATCCAAAGGGTGTATCTTCATCCTGTTGTGTGAACTTGTTCCTTGCATCCACCATCCTAAAGAATAGAAAAGATGAGGAGTCAGAAATGAGAAGAAAGCATAGTGATCTAGGGCTTTAGCTTAGTGGTCGTGTCCTACAATCAACTTGGCTCTGATACCATCTTTGTAGCGACCAGACCTCAAACAGTCTGATCTCTGTGCTTAGGTGTCATCCCTGGATCAGTAATGCTGACACCACACAGTACTTCAAGGATTTATAACAGAGTAACAATCACACACTTATTACATCGAGAGTCTGAAAAGAGAACTTACTAACATAAATATGGCTTAAGGCCATCTAATAACGATAACAGCGGAAGGCTTGGAAGATAAGCGAGTCCATCAACTCCAACAGCATCACTGAGTATAGGACCTCGACCTAAAGCACCATACTCGTCGTCCGAAAAGTCTGCAACATGAGCGTTGTAGCCCGAAAACGGGTCAGCACATGGAATATGCTGGCAATGTAACACACAGAGGGTAATAAAAGAATAAGCCTATACTAAATGCATATATGGCTGGTGGAAAGCTCTATGGTTACAGTTTTGCATAAAGCCAATTTTTCCCTACTGCAAAGGAATAAATTTTATTTAACTATCATGGTGGTTGTTAAACATTGAGAATGGTTGACAACATTCTCAATCCCAATTAAACATCATCATTAAAACCCAACAATATAAATTAATGTAACATGATGAGATTATGGTAATCCAAGTACTAGATACTCAAGATGTCCATAACCGGGGACACGGCTAACCATGATTAGTTTGTTACACTTTGCAGAGGTTTGTGCACTTTTCCCCACATGACTCAATCTCCTCCGTTTGGATTCTCGCACTACATGGTGTTTGAGAAACGGATGACCGAGACATAGTCTTTCAGAAGCGCTAGCACCTTACGAACGGGTAGACCGTACCAACCTACATCCCCTACATCAGCTAGTCTACCACTGTAAGAGTTCGCACGACGTAGTCAACTATGCTAGAGCCCATAGTAGCATGTGGCTACACACGGAAGTTTCTAGCATGAATAATCTCATGACCCCTTTGAGCCTGGGTGGCGTTCCAAAAAGAAACAGGCAAATCCTGGAATACCCAGGTACCTCAATCCACCCAGATGTGTGTTTAAGTTGCCACCTTAAGTAAACCATTAATTAAAATCTGACATCTGTCATGGATACACTCACCCAATCCACGTCTACTAGCATAGCATGGCAATATAAGCAAACGTAGAAGTAACTCCCAAGTGTTTGATAATAAAATAGGTAATAGGTTCTACCTCAACTACTTTCCCAAACACAATTTAATTAGATCCTAATCATGCAATGTTTGAGGATTGATCTAATGCATAAAAACTGGGTATGAAAAGGGATATGATCAAAGTGTTACCTGCCTTGCTGAAGATCCGTGAAACCTAGCGATTCAAACTAGCAAGCGGCGCACTCCGGGTACTCTATCGCAAACAAACAAACACTCAATAAGTACTCAACTAATGCACAGGTAAAACTCAAATAAAAGGTCTAACCAGAAAGTTCAACTTAAGAACTCCGGTTTGCAAAAAGAAACAAAACAAACGAAACAACGAAAGTCAAACGGCGAAAGAAAACAACTTCGTTTTACTAATCTGGATCTAAACCAAATTTTATAGAAGCAAAAACTTGTTTAAGTTGGTTAAACTGATAGAGGGTTTCGAGACGAAACTCCAGGCGCTTGAATCGCCTGATTCTGATAAACGAGCGAAAAGTTATACTAAAACGAAAATCGGATCACAAATCACGATCAGAAAAATCACGGAATAAATCCAAGAAAAAGAAAAACGATGAGCAGCTTAACAAACCAACGTTCGTTAACTGGATCTAAACGACGAACACGTTCGTTAAAATGAACGAACGAGCGAACGCTCGCTATTTAACCGAACCAAAAAAATAGACCGATCTAAAAAAATGAAACTTAAAAAAAACCGGGGCTAATAAAAAAACCGGGCGGTTTTCTAAAGAAAACCGCCGGCGATTGCGGCTACCTCGGCTGCAGGTCTAGCGAGGGCGGCGGGGTTCGGCGGGGCGGCGGCGAGTGGCGGCGGGGTCCGGCGACGGCGGCGGCGGGGTCCGGCGATGGCGGGGTCGGGCGGCGCGGGCACGGGATGGCGGCGGGCGGCGCGGGGCGGCGGCGTCGGGCGCGGGGCTAGTGTTAGGGTTTCGGGGCGGCGGCGGGGCTAGGGTTTAGGGTTTCGGGGCGGCGGCGGGGCTAGGGTTAGGGTTTTGGGGCGGCGGCTGCTTCTGGCCGAAACAGGCCCCGGGCCGGCGCCTTATAAAGGCCCGGCCGGGCGGAGTCCCGGCCGAAAACGGCCCAGAGTCGGTTCGCGTTTTTTTTAAATATATTCCACGCAGAAAAACTAGCGAAAGAAATACTAAACGGACTCCAAAAATCCCGAAATAAATTTTCCCCGGCTTCTAAAATCATGCCGGACAAGATGAACATTTATTTGGGGCCTAAATGAAATTTTGAAAAATGCACATTTTTCCTAAATTCAAATAAAATGGCGAAAAAACTCCAAATAAAAAAATCTTATTTGATTTTTTTATTAAATCTCCATTATTTCTTTATTTTGGGAAACTCATTTTATTCCCTCTCTCAAATTTTGATAGTAGAAATAATCGAAGATAAAATAAATAAAATCAAATGATCCTATTTTCAAAATTTGAGAAAACTCAAATATGAAAATAACGAAATCTCCAACTCTCTCCGTGGGTCCTTGAGTTGCATGAAATTTCTAGGATCGAGCCAAAATGCAACAAAATATGACATGCAATGATGATCTATGTATAACATTCCAAATTGAAAATTTGGGATGTTACAACTAGTTGTAGCTTAGATTCAACACTTTTTTAAAAAAGCTTCACTATTGATGGACGTCAATCTGTTCATGGCGGCTTACGTAACCCGCTGTAGCTTATCATATACCATTAGGCCCCTTTTAAGCCGCCACTGTGAATATGTGCTACAGTACTTGTCCTCCGGTTTAATTTGAACCGACAAATTTGTTATTTTTTTAGGCTTCCTTCTTCACAGTGCCGCCCAAGACAACCACTTCCTATAACTGGGTACGCTCCATCGTCACGGAGAACACAGTTCAGGACTTTGTGAAAACCGGCTATTTGCCAAAGAAGTCTGACATGCATTATCGTGCTCCTAAGCCGGAAGAAGAGAAACCTCAGCCAAAAGAAGGCGAAGTCATTATTTTTACTGAACATATGAATTGGGGCTTCTCACCGCCCGACTCTAAATTTTTCCGGGATGTTCTGCACTTTTTCAATCTTCATCCTCAAGACATCGGACCCAATTCCATGTCAAACATATGCAATTTCCAAAACTTCTCTGAGGTGTATTTTCAAGAGGAGCCCAGTGTGGAGTTGTTCAGGGAATACTTTTATTTGAACCGCCAAAGTTAGTACCCAAATGGACCTAGCTTAGAACTTGGTGGAATCTAAATCCAGCGAAGAAGAGATGATGTCTTTCCTTATGCTCACCTGCCGAGCCATCCCAAGGACTGGAATCAGACATGGTTCTATTGCAAGGATACTTCTCTGGCTGACGAGAACCCACTGCCCGGCTTTCGCGCCCTGCGTCTGGACTCAAAACATCCTCTCCCAGACAAGCTAATAGCCGCCGAACACAAGAAACTCGCCCCCACCATTGCCAAGGTCAAGGATCTGTTAGGAAATGGCTTAACTGGAATTGACTTGGTTTGATGCTAGGTTGCATGGCGGGTCATTCCCTTGAGTCGCCGCACCAGCTTAATGTGCACCTACACGGGTGATAAAAAGGACCCTCTGCGCCACAGCTCCGTGGATTTAACTGACGATGCCATCAACGAGATGACAAAATCCCTTCTGCATGAAAGCCCATTAGACTGCAGCAAGGTGGGCCTAAGCCCTTTCTGCAAATCTAACCCGACACCAAAAGTAAGTCTGTAAATTACTTACTTTACCTTCATCTTTGAAATACTTTGTTTAACTCAACTTTGATGACTTTCACAGGTTGAAGACGACTTCTGGAAGAAGGAATACGATCATGAAGCTGCCAAAAGGGCTAGGAAGGCCAAGAAAACCACTAAGAAGAAGGGAAAAAACCCAGTTCTTCGGAGATGCTTGAACTGGATGATAGCTCTGAGCTGGAGGTAGCCCTTGACTCTCTTGGCTCCTTTTGCAACCATCTTATTGACACTGATTATCATCAGGATGACACGGGGACCAGTCAAGCACTCGAAGAAGAGGTAACTATCATTTCCTCCGACTCCGAGCCCTTGCCAAGGCAGAAAATACGAAGAGTAACCCGACAAGTAAGCTTTTCACACCCCTTAGCTCATCTGGATCCTCACTTTCTTTTGAAGAAACAGCAGCACGAGAGCTGGCGACAGACTCGGACTAGCAAGGATGAAGAACTATCTTCCGTCTTACTGAACACTCCGAGGAAGCGTCGAAACGAGGTCACTTCTGATTTAAGCTCTTTTTATCATCTGGCAGGTCTCATCTGCCAACTGCTTAAATTTTCCGACTCAAATTATCAGGAGACATCTCGGTCCTCTTCCGGCGACCTATCCCAGTCTCATCTACCGACTTTCAAGACTGCTCCTGGGTAATAATAATTACTTATTTGCTTGTTATGTTCCTTGATACTTATACTGACCTCTCATGATTCATGTAGTGGAAAAGCCAAGCCCAGCAAGAAAGGAAGGGTGAATAAGCCGGTCAAAGACCCAAAAGTCAGTGAACCGAAGCAATCAACTGCAGCACCTGAGGACTCTGTTCCTCCACCATCAGAGCCAGTTATTGATATTCCACCAGAAATCCCCGGCTCTTCCACTGTCCAAGCAAATGATGACCCTTTGAACACTGAAGCATCGAGCCTAGTTAACATGGCTGACATCAAAATGATGATGTGGTGATCACCAACACCGGCTTTAGAGAGCCGGGAAGGCCTACTGTGTTGGCCAAACATACTGCCAAGGAAGAGCACATTGAGCGGCGTGAAGTAAGATTTGATGTTGCTGACTACTCCTAATTAAGCATCGGCGAAGTATACTCAGGCTATCTCAGTCAAGCACATAGAAGCCGTGAGCATGAAATTGAGATGGTGAAGCAAATGCACCAAAAAATTGAGGCATGAGCTCTTCCTTTACTAAGTTATGCACCTCTTATCAGCCCCCAAGTCTACTGTTTATGATGAATATGATGTAGAATTTAGATCAACCATGAACATAAGTAATACCTTTTGATAGACTCCTTCAAAAAAATCCGGCTTAAAGCATCTGGTTCAAAATAGATCTATAATGATTAATACTGAATCCATAGCCCCCAAGGGCCGGTTTAATCAACATGAATGAGCCGGTCCTTTATACTCTTGTGTAGAAAGTAGTACTTACTTGTGCAGTTCCCATGAGCCAGCTATGACTGTTTGTAGCACAAACAGGTCATCATAGAGTGGTAACAGAACAAACAATATGCATTAGCCCCCAAGTGCCAAGTACTCTTGCTCGCAAAGTGCTGGGGACGTATTCACATAAGCCGTTGCATAAATAATTTTTTCGGTAGACATTAGCCCCAAAGTGCCAAGTGTTGTTGCTTGCAAAAGGCTTGGGACTTCATGTTTTTAGCTAAATTTGAATTATGACTATGACCCGGTGTATGTACCGACCACCACTGCTCAACTTCAATCAGAGTTGTCTATCTTGAAGACTCATCTGGAGCTGCAAGAATCTTGGCACAACGGGTTCAAAAGGCGGAGGCGGCTCTTGAGGAGGTGGCCATGGAACTTTCCAGCTTAAAACGCCATGTATCGCAGATGGTGTCAGCTATCTTTGGTAAGTCGCCTTATGATTGTCAAATTTAAATATCTTCCATTATGAGATGAACCACCTCTAAATCGTCCATGATCATTATGCAGGTCCTAGGAGCACCAATCTCAACCAGGATATGCTTGTGAAGCTGAAGGCAGTTTATACGCTAGTGGAACAGCTTTATACCGGGGCTCAACGTGCATTGGCCACAATTTCTCCATCTAACCAAGCCCCCACTCTCCTGGTTGACGTGTTGAGGAAGCTTTCCATTCTGCCTGAGAGGTTTAGTGAGATGAAGCGATCATCTGCAAGAGCCAGAGCTATGACGGCCTTAAGCCGGGCCAAAGCTAGATCCGGCCGATATATCGACTGGGTACCCGATCTTGAAAGAAGACAGCACCCCGTTTGACAAGAAAGACTTTGCCGCCAGCGTGAAGGACATACATCCCCTGGCTAGCCTGATTGCTAATGAAATAGACTTGTCCAGATATCAGCCGACCTATGACTTGGAAAATCAGAAGATGCCGACGCCATCTTACAAAGTGCAGGATCTGATACCCCCAATTCGTAAGCACACTTTCGCTCCTGAAGTTGACCCGGCCGAGCTCATTGATGATGAGGCTGAATTCCAAGCTTTAAATGGCATTGACTGGTCATCACCAACCTTCCAGGAAGTAGAACAGGACGAAGAAGCGGAGAGGGATGATCCAGAAGCTTCAGGCCATCTTATTCAAGAGGATTGAGCCGTTGGGCGGTTCATATTTGTGATCTGCTGAAAAAACAGTTAATCATTTTGACTCCTTGAGTCATGTAATAGGGTAGCCATAACTTTGCTCTACCGTGTCGTCGTGCACGTTTATGTTGTGCTCAACGCTGTTAAGCCGCCACTTGATAATATCCTTTTATACTTGTCATGATGTTGATTGGTGTAGATGAAAAATTTGATGTATCCTGCACACAAGTAGATCACAAGAGCCCTGGTGGTTCACCGCAGGGCGGGTCATAATATCTCACATATAAGCACTGATGTTTAAAATAGTCATAGATAGGGCTAGTGTTAACTAGAACATAAACATAATTATAATAACAATATCATACCTATGATATTGAATTATATTGTCGGCTTATGATATCTGTGCAGTAAGGGTGATAACCCAAACTATAGAAGTCAATACCCCCAAGTATTTAACATTGTCATATACTAGAGACTTATCGTCCAAAGGCAGGCCGGGTTAATAGAGACCATATGTATGCTTCAGATATGAGCAAGAGAGTATCAAGAGAAACCCAAAAAAACGGTTACAAAAAACTCAAACCAAAAACAGAGAAAACACGAGGCTATGCTTCGAATACGAGCAGGAAGCCGGACCAAAAGTGTTAATGACTATGACTCGAATATGATTAGGAAGCCCCCAAGTGGTTTGTGGCATTGCGCTGATCAAGGGGGTACCGACAGCTATGATTCAAATACAATCAGGAAGCCCCCAGCGACCAAAGTATTTAACGGCTCTGATTCGAATACGATCAGTAAGTCAGACCAAAAGGGGTTAAGCTATGATTCGAATATGATCAAGCCCCCAAATGATCAAAATGTTTAATGGCTATGATTCGAATACGACCAGGAAGCCGAACCAAAGGGGTTAACTGCTATGATTCGAATACAATCAAGCCCCCAAGTGATCAAAAGTTTCTAACGACTCTGATTCGAATATGATCAGTAAGCCGGACCAAAAGGGGTTAATCTATGATTCGAATACGATCAAGCCCCCAAATGATCAAAATGTTTAACGACTATGATTCGAATACGATCAGGAAGCCGGACCAAAGGGGTTAACAGCCATGATTCGAATACGATCAAGCCCCCAAATGATCACGAAATTATGATGAAGAAAACTCATTATTCTTGAAGATGAAACGATAGAGGCCCTGCTTTATTATAATCATCACAATATATACATCGTCAAAATATGCACATCAGAATAGCCGGTGGCTCAAGTGTAATAAGGCCGTCGATGAGCAATATTCCACGGCCGGCGGGTCTCCTCCTCCGACTTACGTGAGTCCTTGTGCTCTCGAATATCGATAAGGTAGTATGACCCATTTTTCAAGTTCCTACTGACCACAAAGGGTCCTTCCCAAGGTGGGGATAACTTGTGCACATCAGTTTGATCCTGGATGAGCCGGAGCACCAAATCACCTTCTTGAAAGGTTTTGGACTTAACCCGGCGGCTGTCGTAACGGCGCAGATATTGTTGGTAAATCACCGAGCGGGACGCCGCAAGGTCACACTTCTCATCAAATAGGTCAAGTGCATCCTGACGTGCTTTCTCATTATCAGCTTCAACGTAAGCCGCCACGCGGGGCGAGTCATGACGGATGTCACTACGAAGAACCGCCTCTGCTCCATAAACCATGAAGAAAGGCGTGTAACCCGTAGATCTGTTGGGGCTAGTATTGATACTCTATAGTACTGAAGGTAACTCCTCCACCCAACAACCCGGTGTTCTCTGCAAAGGAACCATAAGATGTGGCTTGATGCCTCCCAAAATTTCTTGATTAGCTCGTTCGGCTTGACCATTGGATTGGGGGTGAGCTACTGACGAGATGTCACGTCGAATATGCTCACGTTGACAAAACTCCTTCATAGCTCCCTTGGACAGATTAGTGCCATTATCAGTGATAATGCTGTAGGGAAAACCAAAGCAAAAAATCACCTTTTTGAGGAATTGAACCGCCGTGGTTGCGTCACACTTAGTGACCGGCTCTGCCTCAACCCACTTTGTGAATTTGTCAACTGCCACCAAGAGGTGGGTCTTTTTATCCTTAGACCTTTTAAAAGGCCCAACCATATCAAGCCCCTAGACTACGAACGACCAAGTATTGGAATCATCCTCAATTCTTGAGCCAGCAGATGAGCTCGCCATGAAAATTTCTGACAACCATCTCATTTACTGACCAAATCCCACTACAAAAAAAAGACACATCCGTGACATTTTGGGCCGAACGAAATTTTTTTCTATCATACATATGACACTTCTATGACGATAATTGTGGCAAAATCCGGTATCATCATAGATGTGGTGGGCTCCTACTTCTATGACAAAAAATCATGACAGAAAATGGGCTTTTTGTCCTGGGAGGGCCGGAGACGCAGCTGCATGATATTCTTTGGGCCGTCCATGACGGAAAAAACCGTGGTAGAAGCGAGGGCGAGGAAAGTTTCGGGGAGTTCCCGGTTACGGTGGGAGGTCGGGGGCCGAGCGATGCACGTTTCTCTTGTACACGTACGCGCGTGTGTGCGAGGCGGTGGCTCTAACTGAACCCGAGCGAGGCGTTGGGCTCTAACTGAACCCGAGCGATTGCACTGCAGGCTACGCGTTACTGAACCCGAGCGATCGATCGATGGCTGTTAACTGAACCCGATCGAGCTATTCCTTCGCTACTGCTGCTAACTGAAGCCGATCGATTGGATGAACAGTGAGTGTTGCGGGGGGTTTGGATGAACAGTGAGCGGTGGCGTTGCCTCTGGATGAACAGGACCCCGTGGTGTAGAGGGCTGGATGAACAATAGAAGGTGGAGGTGTACGCGTGGAGCGGTGGTTGAATAGGACCCCGTGGTGTGGAGGGCTGGATGAACAGTAGACGGTGGAGGGGTGCCCGTGGAGGGGTGGTTGAACAGTAGCCGGTGGAGTAGCGCACGGTGGAGGCTGGATGAACAGGAGCCCATGGTGGCTGGAGGAGCTCGACGGTAGCCCGTGGAGGCTGGAGGAGGTCGACAGTGGAGATGAACAGTATCCCGTGGAGTTCCGTTTGGCGGTACGCCACACCCCTCCCGATGAACAGGACCCCCGTTTCGATCGTAGCGCTCCAACACAAGTCCGTTTCGTCCGTTTTGCGGTACGCCACACCCCTCTCAATCAACAGGACCCCTGTTTCGACTGTATGAGGTCTGTTTCCTCCGTTTTGCGGTACGCCACACCCCTCCCGATCAACAGGACCCCCGTTTCGACCGTAGGAGGTCTGTTTCCTCCGTTCTGCGGTACGCCAGACCCCTCCCTATCAACAGGACCCCATTCCGAACGTAGGAGGTCCGTTTCCTCCGTTCTACGATACGCCAGGCCTCGTTTCCATCACCTGTTCCATCCAAGCCCTCCCGATGAACACGACCACGCAATCCGTTTCGACCCAGCCGATTGGCTCGCACGCGTTTCGTTGCCTGCCGATGAACACGATGCATTTCGTTGCCTCCCCATGAACACGACGCATTCCGTGGCCTCCCCATGAACACGATGACGACACTATTTCTCCGTTCCGACCCAGCCATGTACACGAGCACTGGCCGTACGTATGCGTGAGTAGGCGTTCGATACCCTGCCCGTATGTATGTACGTGGCCGTATTTTGTTTCTTGCACACTGGCCGCTGTACGTACGTGTACATGCTACGTGCGCGCCTCTACTACGACACGTGCACGCCTCCACAACGACCAGTATGTACGTACACGTTCATGACCAGAATGACAACGCTACGTACGCTTCGACCAGGTGGGTCCCGACTGTCAGACACTTCCTTGCGTGCGAAGATGTAGCTGGTGGGTCTCAGCAGTCAGGGGGGCGAATCGTTTTTTTTGCCCGGACGCACTTCCTTGCGTGCGAAGATGTAGCTGGTGGGTCCCAGCAGTCAGGGGGGCGAATCGTTTTTTTGCCCGGACGCACTTCCTTGCGTGCGAAGATGTAGCTGGTTGGTCCCAGCAATCAGGGGGCGAATCATTTTTTTTGCCCGAACGCACTTCTTTGCGTGCGAAGATGTAGCTGGTGGGTCCCAACAGTCAGGGGAAACGTTTTTTTTTGCAAAATACGGTGGCCCGTCCGGTGGGTCCCCGCTGTCAGGTGGAGGAATCATTATTTTGTGCGTAATAAGGAGGCACTTCCTTGCTGCGGCCGTGGACCCAGCTGTCAGCCTCTTCACGTACAGTCCACGTCTGATGGAAGTCGTTCCTTGACCACGTTGACCACACCGCGTCGAGAGCACCACGGCGGTGGACGGCGGCGAGGCCTAGGAAGGGGACGACTCGGAGCCGGGGAAGACGCAGCAATGGATGCCCACGCGAAGAGGAGTACGAGGGTTCACTGGTTCGGTTGCGGTGTGAGGCTGCTGTCGTCGTAGAATAATAGGGGGTGTGGGTGAGTAGAGGGATGGCCTGGCCAGCGGTGGGAGTAGTAGGGGGCGGTGAGGCCTCCTCGGTATCACAGCCGGCCACAGGAGGCAGGAGCACGCGGCACGACCGGCGCTGGTTTGGGCGGCTAGAGCAAAAAGATCAGAGGTTGAAGAAGCACTACGGCCGTTGGATGAACATCGTACGGTAACAGGAGCTAGAATCGTTCATATTGACTAAGTTGACAAAGCCCTCCGTCCCTGTCAACTTGGTAGGCCCACAAGTCAGCCTGCCACTATGTTGGGTTCCAGGTGGCAGGGGGAGTATTCATTTTTTGTGCGTAATAAGGAGGCACTTCCTTGCGTGTGAAGATAGCTGGTGGGTCCGACATGTCAGCGGGGGGCACGTTTTTTTCACGAAATACAGAGGCCCTTCCGGTGGGTCCCAGATGTCAGGTGGAGGAATCATTATTTTGCGCGTAATAAGGAGGCATTTCCCTGTGTGCGGCTGTGGACCCAGCTGTCAGCCTCTCCATGCACAGTCTACTTCCGATGGTGTCGTTCGTTGACCACATTGACCACGCCGCGCCGAGCACATCCAAGGTGGTGGACAACGGCGAGGCCCCGGACAGCAACGAGCCGGAGATGGGAAGACGGGGAGTAGAGTCGCAGATGGAGAGGTGTACGAGGGTTAACTGGTTTTAGTGCAGTGCGGTTCGGCAGTCGGTGGAGAAGAACAAGAGGTGTGGAGGGGTGGAGGGATAGCCTAGCCAACGGTGGAGTAGCGCTTCATAGCAAAGCGTGCTAAGCAGAGCTGCTAACAGTAGGAGGCAGGATGTGGTCCCGGTGGCGCTAGAGGAAGAAGATGAGAGATTGAAGATGGATGCCGGTCGTTGGATGTAAATCCAATGGCTAACATGTCAGAATCATTTGTTGACTAAATTGACAACGACTTGCGTTGGCTTTGACCTATTGGCCCACATTTCAGCCTCCAAATATGTGGCACGTATTCAACCCATTTTTTCAGAATTTACAGTCTTTTTTTGCACGGTAGAATTTACAGTCAATTTGATCTTTTTTTTGAATTAAAGCCATTAGCTGGGCTGGGTGAACAAATAATGTAGCGTCCATGCGGCCCATTTATTTTATTTCCTAAAAAATTACAGGCCATTTGCACTTTCTCGAAATACATGATTTTGCTGGGCTGATTCTAATTATAATATTGGGTTGGGCCAGCAATGTTATCAAAAAATAAAAAGGGGCTGAGCATTTTGTTATAAATATATTTAAATAATAAGTGATATTATTACATTCGTCCTTAAATCTTACCAAGCTTTTGTACACAATCACTAGGATTTTCGTGCCAAAACAATCTTGGATTTTATTTGTTAAGAAATTATTTTTATAAGTTAATAAGATGTGGGATATTTTTTTCTTACATATGTAAGTATCTGTTAAATATATGATGACAATAAAAATAATATATAATAAAATATAAAATAATTTAAATATATATAATATAGTTAGAAGGGAGACATAAGTTGGACCTGGCGTTCCTACTCTTATATAGAAAAATAGAGCAGACCTCTGCGTTTTTTTCAAAAAAATACATAAATTGGGCTGCCAAAAATAAAACCTCGGATGGGAGGTCCATAGACCGGTCGATACATGACGGCCCTAAGAAAATACAAACAGGCCTATGGACCTCCCATCCGAGGTCGTGGGCTGCGCATGTTAAAAATGAAAGCCTAGACGGGGCAGCCCAAAACCACGTCCAACACTTGGCAAAACTTCATCCCTCGTTTTCTCTGTGTTTCGCAGACGTTGTGTGGGCATTTTGACTGTGCATCATATGAATATGTGCTATGCATGAATGTTGATCAACATGATGTTAACTGGCTGGTAGTTCCATTTTCGACCATGAATAAAACTTCCAACATGATGTTAACCCTGTTTGAAAAGGCCGTGTTAATATAAATGCTCTGCCTCTGAAAGTTGCAGTTTCTTATCTGAAACTGAACTTGCAGTTTCTTATCTGAAACTGAAACTTAAAGTTTCTTCTCTGAGAATCACATTGTCTGCACTTTTATACTCCTATGAAACTACATTTTTTTAAGTGCTAACAATAGATCTCTAGAATTCATAAAATACTTCATATGCTCAATACTGCAAATCTGAAATTCAAAAGACATTCATATATGAAAGTACTCTCAAAATACACAACACAAAACACAATTCACAACCTGCAAATACTGACAACCCTAAGCTCCTCCTGACAATTCACAACCTGCCCGACTATTGGGTTGCGGGGGGGGGGGGGGGGGGGGGGGGGCAGCCCCCTCCTATTTCACAGCGGCAGACAGCCGCCCCGTGAGACGATGTGAACGGCGAGGGAGGCGATGGCGGGGAAGCATCGTCGGGCCAACTGCTTTTCTCCTCTTGCAGTTGGGTTCGGTCGACGAAGTCTCCACCGGCTCGCTCTTGCAGGACACCCTCACAAACGGCACCCTGTAGATGCTCGATCCTTCAATCTCTGGTGGATGCTCCATCTGGGATCGATACTCCCACCACCGCTCCCTCACGATCGGATTCGGTGAATCTGTTTGCTCCATGGCCCAGAGGAGCAGCTTTATGTACTCCGGCGCGACTCCCTCCGGGAGTATTGCCGCCATTTCCCTCTGTTGCAGATATTTGGCCATGGATGTCGTCGTCGCCGCTAGTGGGTCCTTGTTGTCAAACCAAGACTGTATCTCCAACATCCTAGCTAGCTTCACAGGGTCGCCGTCTGCGATCCTCACGTATCGGTTGTACTCCTTCATCGATCTATGATACGTCTCCAACGTATCTATAATTTTTGATTGCTCCATGCTACTTTATCTACTATTTTGGACTATATTGGGCTTTATTTTCCACTTTTATATTACTTTTGGGACTAACCTATTAACCGGAGGCCCCGCCCAGAATTGCTGTTTTTTGCCTATTTCAGTGTTTCGAAGAAACGAAATATCAAACAGAGTCCAAACGGAATGAAACCTTCGAGAACGTGATCTTCTCACCGAACGTGATCCAGGAGACTTGGACCCTACTCCAAGAAGTGCCAGAGGCAGTCATGAGGGTGGAGGGCGCCCCCTGGGCACGCCCCCCTACCTCGTGGGCCCCCTGACGCTCCACCGACGTACTCCTTCCTCCTATATATACCTACGTAATCCCAACAGATCAGAACAGGAGCCAAAAACCTAATTCGACCGCCGTACCTTCCTGTATCCATGAGATCCCATCTTGGGGCCTGTTCCAGAGCTCCGTCGGAGGGGGCATCCACCACGGAGGGCTTCTACATCAACACCATAGCCCCTCCAATGAAGTGTGAGTAGTTTACTTCAGACCTTCGGGTCCATTGCTAGTAGCTGGATGGCTTCTTCTCTCTTTTTGGATCTCAATACAATGTTCTCCCCCTCTCTCGTGGAGATCTATTCGATGTAATCTTCTTTTTGCGGTGTGTTTGTTGAGACCGATGAATTGTGGGTTTATGATCTAGCTTATCTATAAATAATATTTGAATCATCTCTGAATTCTTTTATGTATGATTGAGTTATCTTTGCAAATCTCTTCGAATTATCGGTTTGGTTTGGCCAACTAGATTGGTAGTTCTTGCAATGGGAGAAGTGCTTAGCTTTGGGTTCAATCTTGCGGTGTCCTTACCTAGTGATAGAAAGGGTTGCAAGGCACGTATTGTATTGTTGCCATCGAGGATAACAAGATGGGGTATTTATCATATTGCATGAATTTATTCCTCTACATCATGTCATCTTGCTTAAGGCGTTACTTTGTTTTTAACTTAATACTCTAGATGCATGCTGGATAGCGGTCGATGAGTGGAGTAATAGTAGTAGATGCAGAATCGTTTCGGTCTACTTGTCTCGGACGTGATGCCTATATACATGATCATACCTAGATAACCTCATAACTATGCTCAATTCTGTCAATTGCTCAACAGTAATTTGTTCACCCACCATAGAATATTTATGCTCTTGAGAGAAGCCACTAGTGAAACCTATGGCCCCCGGGTCTATTCTCATCATATCAATCTCTATCATTTTATTTACTTGCTTTGATTTTACTTTTTACTTTGCATCTTTATACCAAAAATACCAAAAATATTATCTCTATCAGATCTCACTCTCATATGTGACTGTGAAGGGATTGACAACCCCTAATCGCGTTGGTTGCGAGTAGCTATCATTTTGTGCAGGTACGAGGGACTTGCCCGTAGCCTCCTACTGGATTGATACCTTGGTTCTCAAAAACTGAGGGAAATACTTACGCTACTGTGCTGCATCATCCTCTCCTCTTCGGGGAAAACTAACGCAAGCTCGAGACGTAGCAAGAAGGATTTCTGGCGCCATTGCCGGGGAGGTCTACGCAAAAGTCAACATACCAAGTATACATCACAATCCCTATGTCTCGCATTACATTATTCGCCATTTGCCTCTCGTTTTCCTCTCCCCCACTTCACCCTTGCCGTTTTATTTGCCCTCTCTTTCCCAATCTCCTTCTCTCTTTTGCTTGCCTTTTGTTTGCTTGTGTCTCCATGTGCCTTCTATGTGCTTGCATCTTTGCTTGCTAAAAATCTAGTGTTATGGATCCACTTAAAGTGTTCTACTTGGATCATCTTCGATCCTTAAGCGCTCGTGCTGAAACCCCAACTAGCCTAGTTGATGGGAAATCTTTAGATGAGCATGCTCATTATGTGCGTCACCGTTTGTCTGAAAAAGGGAGACTCTTATGGAGTCAAATAAACAGATTGTTGTGTTATGCTTGGAATCTTTGTGGAATTTATGATTTTACTTGTTGCTCTAAGAACCCTAAAAAACACATTCCTTACCTATGTGAGTTTAATGAAAATGAAATCTTATCTTCTTATGCAAAGGGTGTTTATAGTTACTATGATATCGAACAAATTGAAGAATTTGTTGCTTTTAAGGGTGCTTATGAAGTTGCTTCTTTGATTGAAAAGTATGATATTACTCTCTACGAATCTGAAAATTTTGACATACTTAAATATTGCTATGAAAACTATGCTCATAATTTCTATGTCAAAGAATTAGTTGAGAGAATGACCGCTGCTTTGGAAGGAAATAATGATATGCATGAATCTATAGATAATGATGATTCCGATTATTTGATTGAAATATCCCTTGATGAACATGATGCTTGCCATTCTTGTGGCTATGATGCCAATATTTATGAAGATGAATCTACTATAGTTCCTTATGTTAAACATGAGATCGTTGCTATTGCGCCCATACTTGATAGTCCCTTTGATAAAAAGCATGATTGCAATGATTTCACTATAAATTATATTGATGTCAATTGTGCTAAAAATATGCAAAACCCTAAGCTTGGGGATGCTAGTTTTGCTATGTCCTCTACTTGTTGCAATGATCATGATTGGGGTGATTCTTCTTATGATCTTGAAAATTTATTTAATCCCCATGATGAATATGAGATTGATAATAGTGTTTGCAATAATATTGAAAGTGGGTTTGGAAGAGTGTCAACTTTAGATCCCACATATTTGGATAATGTTCAATCTTATGAAGTTTTTGATAAAAGTGGGTTTGGAGAGGTCATGACTTTAGTTAATATTAATCCCACTATTTCGGAAGAGTGTCAACTTCGCATGCATGTGGATCGTGTTGAGAATATGTTATGTGATAGCTATATTGTTGAATTTTCTTATGATCCTACATGTAATCATTATGAGAGAGGAAAATATGGTTATAGAAATTTTCATGTTACTAAATTACCTCTCGTTATGTTGAGATTGTTATTGTTCCTTTCCGCTTCCTTGCATATGCTAGTTTTTGCTGGCTACGATAATTTGTTTGCCTATAATATGCCTATGCATAGGAAGTATGTTAGACTTAGATGTGTTTTTCACGCGTTTTATGATGCTCTCTTTGTGCTTCAATTCTTGTCTTTCATGTGAGCATCATTAAAATTATCAATGCCTAGCTAAAAGGCTTTAAAGAAAAGCGCTTGTTGGGAGACAACCCAATATTTTTGCTTGCTGCTTAGGAATAAATAATCCATCTAGCATCTGTTTAGATGTGGTTTTATCTTTTAATTAGTGTTTGTGCCAAGTTAAACCTATTAGATCTTCTTGGGAGATAGTTATTTGATCTTGCTGTAATTTCAAGAATCTTTGCGCTCAGTGCCCGAATTGTTAAAAATCACCAGAACGTGATCAAATAGTGATTCCAATTGATGCTGATCAATAAACACATTTTCCAGGTCGTCTAATTTTGGTAGAATTTTTTGGGTTCCATAAGTTTGCGTTAGTTACAGATTACTACAGACTGTTCTGTTTTTGACAGATTCTGTTTTGCGTGTGTTGTTTGCTTATTTTGATGAATCTATGGCTAGTAAAATAGTTTATAATCCATAGAGAAGTTGGAATACAGTAGGTTTAACACCAATACAAATAAAGAATGAGTTCATTACAGTACCTTAAAGTAGTCTTTTGTTTTCTTTCTCTAACGGAGCTCACGAGATTTCTATTGAGTTTTGTGTTTTGAAGTTTTCAAGTTTTGGGTGAATTCTTTTGATGGATTATGGAACAAGGAGTGGCAAGAGCCTAAGCTTGGGGATGCCCATGGCACCCCCAATATAATCCAAGGACACCAAAAAGTCAAAGCTTGGGGATGCCCCGGAAGGCATCCCCTCTTTCGTCCACTTCCATCGGTAATTTACTTGGAGCTATATTTTTATTCACCAACATGATATGTGTTTTGCTTGGAGCGTCTTGTATCATTTGAGTCTTTGCTTGTTAGTTTACCACAATCATCCTTGCTGTACACACCTTTTGAGAGAGCCATACATGATTTGGAATTTGTTAGAATACTCTATGTGCTTCACTTATATCTTTTGAGCTTGATAGTTTTGCTCATAGTGCTTCACTTATATCTTTTGAGCATGATAATTTTTGCTCTAGTGCTTCACTTAGATCTTTTAGAGCATGGTGGTGTATTTGTTTTAAAGAAACTTGATCTCTCATGCTTCACTTAGATTATTTTGAGAATCGTTAATAGCATGGTAATTTGCTTAATGTTAATATACTTGGTGTTCAAGATATGTGAAACTTTCTTTTGAGTGAATTGAATACTAAGATAAATTTAATGCTTAATAGTTGTTTTGAGATATGGAGGTAATAATATCAAAGTCGTGCTAGTTGATAATTGTGAATTTGAGAAATACTTGTGTTGAAGTTTGTAAGTCCCGTAGCATGCACGTATGGGTAAAGTTGTGTAACAAATTTGAAAGATGAAGTGTACCTGGCTTGTGCATCCTTATGAGTGGCGGTCGGGGACGAGCGATGGTATTTTCCTACCAATCTATCCCCCTAGGAGCATTGTGCGTAGTACTTGAATTTCGATGGCTTCTAAATTTTTGCAATAAGTATATGAGTTCTTTTGACTAATGTTGAGTCCATGGATTATACGCACTTTTACCTTTCCGCATTGGTAGCCTCTTCGCTACCGTGCATTGCCCTTTCTCACCTTGAGAGTTGGTGCAAACTTCGCCGGCACATCCAAACCCCGTGATATGATACGCTCTTTCACACATAAACCTCCTTATATCTTCCTCAAAACAGCCACCATACCTACCTATCATGGCATTTCCATAGCCATTCCGAGATATATTGACATGCAACTTTCCACTGTTGCGTTCATCATCATCATGACATACCATACTTTTGTCATATTGCCATTGCATGATCATGTAGTTGACATCATATTTGTCGCAAAGCCACCATGCATTATTTTCCATACATGTCACTCTTGATTCATTGCACCATCTCGGTACACCGCCGGAGGCATTCATATAGAGTCATATTTTGTTCTATGTTTCGAGTTGTAATTGTTGAGTTGTAATATAAATAAAAGTGTGATGATCATCATTATTAGAGCATTGTCCCAAGTAAGGAAAGGATGATAGAGACTATGATTCCTCCATAAGTCGGGATGAGAGTCCGGACGAAAAAAAGAGGCCATAAAAAAAAGGGAAAAGGCCCAAATAAAAAAATGAGAGAAAAAGAGAGAAGGGACAATGCTACTATCCTTTTACCACACTTGTGCTTCAAAGTAGCACCTTGTTCTTCATGTAGTGAGTCTCATATATTGTGCTTCAAAGTAGCACCTTGTTCTTCATGTAAGATATTCATGATAGTGAGTCTCTCATTTTGTCACTTTCATATACTAGTGGGAATTTTTCATTATAGAACTTGGCTTGTATATTCCAATGATGGGCTTCCTCAAAGTGCCCTAGGTCTTCGTGAGCAAGCAAGTTGGATGCACACCCACTTAGTTTCTTTTGTAGAGCTTTCATATACTTTTAGCTCTAGTGCATCCGTTGCATGGCAATCCCTACTCCTCATGTTGACATCAGTTGATGGGCATCCCCATAGCCCGTTGATTATCCTCGTTGATATGAGACTTTCTCCTTTTTTGTCTTCTCCACACGATCCCCATCATCATATTCTATTCCACCCATAGTGCTATATCCAGGGCTCGCGCTCATGTATTGCGTGAAGGTTGAAAGAGTTTGAGATTATTTGAGTATGAAACAATTGCTTGGCTTGTCATCGGGGGTATAGAAGTTGGGAACATCTTTGTGTGACGAAAATGAAGCATAGCCTAACTATATGATTTTGTAGGGATGAACTTTCTTTGGCCATGTTATTTTGAGATGACATAATTGCTTAGTTAGCATGCTTGAAGTATTATTATTTTTATGTCAATATGAACTTTTGTCTTAAATCTTTCGGATCTGAATATTCATATCACAAGTAAGAAGATTTATATTGAAACTATGCAAAGTATCACTCCGCATCAAAAATTCTCTTTTTATCATTTACCTACTCGAGGACGAGCAGGAATTAAGCTTGGGGATGCCTGATATGTCTCCTACGTATCTATAAGTTTTGATTGCTCCATGCTACTTTATCTACTGTTTTGGACTATATTGGGCTTTATTTTCCACTTTTACATTACTTTTGGGACTAACCTATTAACCGGAGGCCCAGCCCAGAATTGCTGTTTTTTGCCTATTTCAGTGTTTCGAAGAAACCGAATATCAAACGGAGTCCAAACGGAATGAAACCTTCGGGAACGTGATCTTCTCACCGAACGTGATCCAGGAGACTTGGACCCTACTCCAAGAAGTGCCAGAGGCGGTCACGAGGGTGGAGGGCGCGCCCCCCTGGGCGTGCCCCCTACCTCGTGGGCCCCCTGACGCTCCACCGACGTACTCCTTCCTCCTATATATACCTACGTACCCCCAACAGATCAGAACAAGAGCCAAAAACCTAATTCCACCGCCGTACCTTCCTGTATCCACGAGATCCCATCTTGGGGCCTGTTCCGGAGCTCCGCCGGAGGGGGCATCCACCACAGAGGGCTTCTACATCAACACCATAGCCCCTCCGATGAAGTGTGAGTAGTTTACTTCAGACCTTCGGGTCCATAGCTAGGTGCTAGATGGCTTCTTCTCTCTTTTTGGATCTCAATACAATGTTCTCCCCCTCTCTCGTGGAGATCTATTCGATGTAATCTTGTTTTTGCGGTGTGTTTGTTGAGGCCGATGAATTGTGGGTTTATGATCCAGCTTATCTATGAATAATATTTGAATCTTCTCTGAATTCTTTTATGTATGATTGAGTTATCTTTGCAAGTCTCTTCGAATTATCGGTTTGGTTTGGCCAACTAGATTGGTAGTTCTTGCAATGGGAGAAGTGCTTAGCTTTGGGTTCAATCTTGCGGTGTCCTTACCTAGTGACAGAAAGGGTTGCAAGGCACGTATTGTATTGTTGCCATCGAGGATAACAAGATGGTGTATTTATCATATTGCATGAATTTATTCCTCTACATCATGTCATCTTGCTTAAGGCGTTACTCTGTTTCTAACTTAATACTCTAGATGCATGCTGGATAGCGGTCGATGAGTGGAGTAATAGTAGTAGATGCAGAATCGTTTCGGTCTACTTGTCTCGGACATGATGCCTATATACATGATCATACCTAGATAACCTCATAACTATGCTCAATTCTGTCAATTGCTCAACAGTAATTTGTTCACCCACCGTAGAATATTTATGCTCTTGAGAGAAGCCACTAGTTAAACCTATGGCCCCCGGGTCTATTCTCATCATATCAATCTCTATCATTTTATTTACTTGGTTTGCTTTTACTTTTTACTTTGCATCTTTATACCAAAAATACCAAAAATATTATCTCTATCAGATCTCACTCTTGTAAGTGACCGTGAAGGGATTGACAACCCCTAATCGCGTTGGTTGTGAGTAGCTATCGTTTTGTGCAGGTACGAGGGACTTGCGCGTAGCCTCCTACTGGATTGATACCTTGGTTCTCAAAAACTGAGGGAAATACTTACGCTACTGTGCTGCATCATCTTCTCCTCTTCGGGGAAAACCAACACAAGCTCGAGACGTAGCAATCTACTTCTCCACAGCACCTTCACTCGCCGGCGGTGGTTTTTGAATGGAAGAGGAGAGGAGCAGCGCTGGTTTTGGATTAGAACGGGAGAGGAGCGACGCTGGTTTTGGACTGGAACAGGAGAGGAGGGGCGGTGGTTTTGAAATGGGAGAGGAGTGGAGCGGCGCTGGATTTAGATTGGAACAGGAGAGGAGCGGCGGTGGTTTAAGAGGAGAAGAGCGGAAGAGCGGCGCTGGTTTTGGAAGTATTTTTTTTGTTGTTTTGCGTATTTTGGGTCAAAGTTTGACCATGTACTGTATTTGACAAGCAAAATGTGAATGCATGTCACCAAAAATTGTATCGTTTGGTTCGTATTTGAATGTACTTTCAAATTATATTATTTTTGCAATGTATAACATATATTTTATGTGCGAAAATCATGGTCAATTATGACCCAGAATAAAAGGGAGACTAGTTAATGTGGGGTCGCTTTCTTAATTGAAGGGTAAATTGATTTTGATTTTGATCCAGTCACAGCGCGCCGGCCCTCTCGTCCAATCCTAAATCACTGCTGCACGCTCCTCTCCCTCTTCTCCATTGCAAAACCACCTCCTCTCCTCTCCATCATCTCCATTCCAAAACCACCGTCTCACCTCTCCCTCTTTTGATCTTCTCCATTGCAAAACCACCTCCTCTCCTCTCCATCATCTCTGTTCCAAAACCACCTCCTCTCCTCTCCATCATCTCCATTACAAAACCACCGTCTTTCCTCTCCCTCTTCTGATCTTCTCCATTGCAAAACCACCTCCTCTCCTCTCCATCATCTCCATTCCAAAACCACCGTCTTGCCTCTCCCTCTTCCGATCTTCTCCATTGCAAAACCACCTCCTCTCCTCTCCATCATCTCCATTCCAAAACCACCATCTCGCCTCTCCTTCTTCTCTATTGCAAGACCACCGTCTCTCCTCCCATCTTCACAAGCTAGCACCGGACCACTCAGAAGGACATCTATGGAGAGGATGCAGCAGCAAATCAGGTAGATCGCCGACGGCGGCCAGGCAAAGTTAGCCAGGTTGAAGAGATCCTTAGTTGGTTTGACAATGAGTGGGAGATTTCGAGGACGGTGCGGTCCATGTGGCAGTGTATGCGAAAGAGCGAGACGGCGGCGATGAGGGCGGCGATGTACATGTACTCCTCGGCGGCAGTCACGCCGCAATCCTCCGAGTTCATCGAGTATCTCCTCTGGGCGATGGAGCAGACAGATTCGCCCGAGGTGACAGTCAGGCGGAGGTGGTGGGCGTACAGGTCGAAGGTCGAGCACCCAGAGGATAACGAATCGAACGAGTATGGTGTGCCGTTCGTGAGGGTGCAGAGCCAGCCGGAGCCACAGGAGTATTCGTTCTTGCACCGCAAGAGGAGGCCGGATGGCGCGACATCGCTTCCCCGCCGTTCTCCACGGTTCCCTCGACGCTCGCCTCATTTCGACGGCGGCGATAGGTTTTAAGGTAAGCTTCGCACTAACCTAATCTTCCACCTGCTCATGCTTACAATCAGTGTGACAGCTAATGAAAATCATGCTTACAATCAGTCTCCGAGTACTACGCCAATCACCCTAAAATAGCTCTGTACCTTTAGGTCAAAGTTGTGACACAGTGTACAAATAAAGAAAAATAGATTGGTGCTTCTTTCAGAAAAGAGTACTCCCTAGAAAACTGCCAATATAAGCTACTAGTATTTGGTTAGAGGATTTGCTGCCGAGAAAGATCCGTCCACAGAGAGCGCCACACATCCCACTGGTGGTGGTCGATGCCAATGCGTGCATGCAGCATGGTTGGTGTCGGTAATTTTTACTTGGCACACCTCGCACTCTACATATATGCCGGTTCCATACGTACATTTGTGCAGTTCCACCAAAATGCAGCTGAATAACCCTGTTTGCATAGATAATGAAAAAGCATGATTACATTATAGTGGCACTAGTTGATGAAACACACAGAATAAATAGAAGAAAATATTGCGATAGTATCATAGTATGCCATGCTGCGAGGGCGAGATGGGCCCTGCGACGCCTCATACGGTATGCCTCATACTGGACATCATCCCAAGTCTCCCAGATACACCTTCTGCTAGTGATGAACATTAGTGTACAGCGGTAGTACAAGGAGGCGCCTTGAGACATTCAAATATCTATTTTTGTACATATCAACTAAAATTAAGCACCCCAGTTTGCAGAAACGCTTAAACATTAACAATGGGACTAGTTGATGAAACATACATTAACAAAGAGAAGCACTATCTTTATCTACATTGAAAATGAAATGATAGAGATGACACTCGCTCTATTTTAATTGTATTATTACTTCATTTTATCAGCGACACTAGGGTCGAGCAGGTGGCAAACGAGGTGTACCGTGCGTCACAAGGATGGAGGCCGGGGGTGGTTAGACTGGGATGCTGAAGCTGGCTCTTTCTGTCACCAACATGGATGATTCAATTCATGGGACCTTTTGGTGCAGTTCACCTAAAATGAAGCAATGTCCCGTGAGCTAGTAGCTTCTTCAAAAAACATTAAGAAAAGGGCTCCAGCCCCGGTTCCATTTCCATCAGAAAACGAAACCCACAGATCTTCTTCTTCATTAGTTGCAATAAAATTGAGCAACATCAAGGTTGGTTGTGAAGCTCCTGGAATGCTCAACTATAATTTGGATATCATTTGTGTAGTTCAACTAAGATCGAGCGTGAAATGTATATCTCTGTTTGCACAAAAAAGGTGGAAAGGAGGGTGACTAACAAGTGATGAAACATGCATCAAATGAAAAGAAGCATGTTCCTTATCTGAATGGAAATCCTACAAGGACAGTAGCAATTTTTAAAGCAGTGGCATTGCTAGATATTAGTGTGGGTGAGGGAATCCTGGACTAGGGGGTGTCCGGATAGCCGAACTATCATCATCGGCCGGACTCCAAGACTATGAAGATACAAGATTGAAGACTTCGTCCCGTGTCCGGATAGGACTTTCCTTGGCGTGGAAGGCAAGCTTGGCGATACGGATATGTAGATCTCCTACCATTGTAACCGACTCTGTGTAACCCTAGCCCTCTCTGGTGTCTATATAAACCGGAGGGTTTTAGTCCGTAGGACACAACAACCAACAACAACAATCATACCATAGGCTAGCTTCTAGGGTTTAGCCTCCTTGATCTCGTGGTAGATCTACTCTTGTACTACCCATATCATCAATATCAATCAAGCAGGAGTAGGGTTTTACCTCCATGGAGAGGGCCCGAACCTGGGTAAAAACATCGTGTCCCTTGTCTCCTGTTACCATCCGCCTAGACGCACAGTTCGGGACCCCCTACCCGAGATCCGCCGGTTTTGACACCGACATTGGTGCTTTCATTGAGAGTTCCTCTGTGTCGTCGCTGATAGGCTCGATGGCTCCTTCGATCATCAATAACGACGCGGTCCAGGGTGAGACTTTTCTCCCCGGACAGATCTTTGTATTTGGCTGCTTTGCACTGCGGGCCAATTCGCTTGGCCATCTGGAGCAGATCGAAAGCTACGCCCCTGGCCGTCAAGTCAGATTTGGAAGTCTAAACTTCACGACGGACATCCGCGGAGACTTGATCTTTGATGGATTCGAGCCACAGCCGAGGATGCCGCACTGTCACCATGTGCAGGATTTAGCTCCCTTGCCGGACAGTGCCCTGGAGGCCGCATAAAAGTCCGCTCCGACCCTTAATTCGGAGCCGACTGCGCAGACCGAGGATGAGTAGCTGGACACCACCTCGGGGGCTGCTACATCTGCGGCGATGGAGCCGAACACTGACCTTGTCCCTTGTGAGGCTCGTGACTCCGAGGCGCCGGACTCCTCGCCGGACTCCGAACCTCCCGCGCCCCCTCCGATCGAATCCGATTGGGAGCCTATCATGGAGTTCACAGCCGCGGACATCTTTCAACACTCACCTTTTGGCGACATCGTGAACTCGCTAATGTATCTCTCGCTATCAGGAGAGCCCTGGCCGGACTGCGGTCAGGACGGTTGGGATGCGGACGACGAAGAAATTCAAAGCCCACCCACCACCCACTTTGTAGCCACTGTCGACGATCTAACCGACATGCTAGACTACGACTCCGAAGACATCGACGGTATGGACGACGATGCCGGAGACGACCAAGAACCAGCGCCTATAGGGCACTGGAAGGCCACCTCGTCATATGACATATACATGGTGGATATCCCAAAAGATGGGAATGGTGAGGAAGCAGCGGAGGAAGACTCCTCCAAGAAACAGCCTAAGCGCCGGCATAATCGGTGCCGCTCTAAATCCCGCCACAGCAAGAATGGAGATTCCGGCACCGGAGATAATAACACCCCAGATAGTGCCGAAGACAACCCCCTCCAGCAAGATTCAGCACAGGAGGACGGAGACGCCAGCCCTCATGAGAGAGCGGCAGATGATGAGGTAGAGGATGATAATTACATGCCTCCCTCCGGAGACGAGGCAAGCCTCGACGACGACGAATTTGTCGTGCCTAAGGATCCCATCGAACAAGAGCGTTTTAAATGCAGGCTTATGGCCACGGCGAACAGCCTCAAGAAAAAGCAGCAACAGCTTAGAGCTGATCAAGACCTGCTAGCCGACAGATGGACTGAAGTCCTTGCGGCCGAAGGGTATGAACTCGAACGCCCCTCCAAAAGCTACCCCAAACGAAAGTTGCTCCCCCGATTAGAGGAGGAAGCATATAAACCTGCATCACCATCGCACAATACGGCTGACCGACCACCTCGTGGACGCAACAGAGAGGCCTCTAGGCCCTTCACCAGAACCGTACCCCGGCACCGCTCGAAAAGTACGAAGCCATGGGGGAATGCGCCGGACTTGCGAGACATATTGGAGGATAAGACAAGACAATCAAGATCAATCTACGGATTGCGTGGACGCCCCACGATGCGCGACGATGACCGTCGCGCCGGATACAGCAGCTCTGGCCGGGCCGAACACAATAGACAAAGCTCGCTTGAGCTACGTCGCGACATTGCCAAATATAGAGGGGCCGCACACCCACTATGCTTCACAGATGAAGTAATGGATCATCAAATCCCTGAAGGGTTTAAACCCGTGAACATTGAATCCTACGATGGCACAACAGACCCCGCGGTTTGGATCCAAGACTATCTCCTTCATATCCACATGGCCCGCGGCGATGATCTTCACGCCATCAAATACCTCCCACTCAAGCTTAAAGGACCAGCTCGGCATTGGCTTAACAACTTGCCAGCAGAATCAATTGGGTGTTGGGAGGACCTAGAAGCCGCATCCCTTGACAACTTCCAGGGCACATATGTGCGACCACCAGACGCCGATGACCTTAGCCATATAATTCAGCAGCCAGACGAATCGGCCAGACAATTCTGGACACGGTTCTTAACAAAGAAAAATCAAATCGTCGACTGTCCGGATGCAGAGGCCCTTGCAGCCTTCAAACATAACATCCGCGATGAGTGGCTTGCCCGGCACCTAGGACAGGAAAAACCGAAATCCATGGCAGCCCTCACATCACTCATGACCCACTTCTACGCGGGAGAGGACAACTGGCTAGCCCGCAGTAACAACCTCAGCAAAAATTCTGGCAGTCCGGATAACAAGGACCGCAATGGCAGGTCGCGTCGCAACAAAAACAAACGCCGCGTTAACGGTGATAACACTGAGGATACGGCAGTCAATGCCGGATTCAAAGGCTCCAAACCCGGTCAGCGGAAAAATCCATTCAAAAGAACTACTCTGGGTCCATCCAATTTGGACCGAATACTCGACCGCTCGTGCCAGATACACGGCACCCCCGAAAACCAGCTAATCACACCAACAGGGATTGTTGGGTATTCAAGCAGGCAGGCAAGTTAATTGCCGAAAACAATGACAAGGGGCTGCATAGCGATGACGAGGAAGAGACCCGACCGCCGAACAATAGAGGACAGAAAGGTTTCCCCCCACAAGTGCGGACGGTGAACATGATATACGCAACCCACATACCCAAAAGCGAGCGGAAGCGTGCACTCAGGGACATATATGTGATGGAGCCAGTCGCCCCGAAGTTCAACCCATGGTCCTCCTGCCCGATTACTTTTGATCGAAGGGACCACCCCACTAGTATCCGCCATGGCGGATTCACCGCATTGGTTTTAGACCCAATCATCGATGGGTTTCAGCTCACTAGAGTCCTGATGGATGGCGGCAGCAGCCTGAACCTGCTTTATCAGGACACAGTGCGCAAGATGGGAATAGATCCCTCAAGGATCAAACCCACAAAGACGACCTTCAAAGGCGTCATACCAGGTGTAGAGGCCAACTGTACAGGCTCAGCCACACTTGAAGTGGTCTTCGGATCCCCGGATAACTTCCGAAGCGAGGAGTTAATCTTCAATATAGTTCTGTCCCGCAGCGGCTATCATGCTCTGCTCGGACGGACCGCGTTTGCAAAGTTCAACGCGGTGCCGCATTACGCATACCTCAAGCTCAAGATGCCAGGCCCTCGAGGAGTCATCACGGTCAATGGAAACACCGAACGCTCCCTCCGAACGGAGGAGCATACAGCGGCTCGCGCGGCAGAAGTACATAGCAGCCTCTTAAGGCAATTCTCGAGTCCGGCCGCTAACCGACCGGACACGGCCAAACGCGCCCGGAGTAACCTACAACAAGACCACCTGGCACGTTCCGAGCATGCGTAGCAATGCGGCCCCAACCCCAGCCCTCACAAAATGGCAAGACTGGTCCTTCGCATACATCATTACTCCCTGGAGATACCATGGGCATAGGGGGAGGGGCACGACCAAGACAGGCCCAGACTGCGGCTCAACCACACCAGGGGCTCCCAAGTGTGTCACTCTTTTTCTCTTTTCTTTATTCTTTTTATCCACAGGACTCCATTTACCAGAGGCCCTGTCCGGTAGTAGACCCACCGGACTCACGATGCAACAGCCAGGGAAGGATAAAGGCTACGACGAACACTCAGGTGGTCTCCATTACGAGCATTACATCTATTTTATACACCATTCCGCAGCCTATCCCTGGAGGGGGACATGTTTAAATTGTCCCATCCCTTGCTTACCGCACTATTTGTATCGTTCTGCATCCATGGCAGTATTTCTGGAATAAACAATGCATCGCTTTTTTGCTTATAATTGCATTTCTTTCTTATACATGTGTTCATTTATGACATGTTGCATCCATACACTCCGGTACGGCTAAATACACCAGGGGCTTAAGTTCCCCGCATTATGGTGTGATAAGTCCGAACACTTTCACAAGTGCGGCACCCCGAACTTATAGCATTATATGCATCGGCTCCGAATCATGTCTTGGGTCAATAGTTGGGTTTGCCCGGCTCCCATGTTTTGGTACCTTACGTTCCATTGTATCGGCTAAGGTAGCACTGGGAGAACCACTGCGATTGTGCCCCGGTTGAGCTGGGCGAGTGCCTCAGTGGAGAAAGCTAAAACTGACCGTCATGATAAGGCGAGAGCTGGTCGCTGTTTGAGAGGTCTTTTCGAGTCCCTAAAGACTTAAGCCGCTTAGAGAAAGGAACCGGCTTTGTCCGGCCCAGGCGTGGATAGCGCCCCGAACTCGGTCTTCCGAACACTAGGGGCTTCGCCGAAATTTAAAATTATAGAATTCTATGGCTAACTGAGAGTGTTCAAGCATTATAAGTCCGGTTGTCTCGTTCGTTGTGTTGAGCGCCTCCCTAGATGGACCCAAAAATGGGAACAAGAGCGCTCAAGTTTATCCCGAACACCCCAGCACTCGTGGCATGGGGGCTGAAGCCGACGACTTGCCATCTCTCGGATTTGATAAACGGCCGCACAGAAGGTAATATTTTAAATTAACAAGCATTGCTTAGCGCATATGATCAAAGTTTTCAGCGCACAGGATAACAAAATGCGAGTCTACTCAAATATTTCGTTTTTGGAGCACTCACCCGCAATCATGCGGGAACCCTTCAGGACACTCTTATAATACATTTCGGGAGTGCGATACTCCTTGCCCGCCGGCGGCGCATCCGTCAGAAGCTTCTCAGCATCCATCCTGCCCCAGTGCACCTTTGCACGGGCAAGGGCCCGACGGGCACCTTCAATACAGGCGGAATGCTTGACGACTTCAACCCAGGGACACGCATCCACCAGCCGCCGCACCAGGCCGAAGTAGCTCCCAGGCATGGCCCCCGTAGGCCACAGCCGAGCTATAAGGCCCTTCATGGCCTGTTCGGCAGCCTTGTGGAGCTCGACCAGCTGCTTCAGCTGGTCGCTAAGGGGCACCGGATGTCCGGCCTTAGGATACTGAGACCAGAAGACTTTCTCCGTCGAGCTCCCCTCCTTGGCCCGATAGAATGCGACAGCATCGGACACGCTGCGGGGCAGATCTGCGAACGCTCCTGGAGAGCTCCGAATTCGGGTAAGTAATAAGTAATTCACATTCACATGCTTGCTTTGCATGAAAAATGCCTTACCTGCCGCTATTTTCTTCAACGCCTCGATTTCCTGGAGGGCCTTGTGGGCTTCGGCCTTAGCGGCTTTGGCATTCCCAAGAGCCGATGCAAGCTCGGACTCTCGAGTCTTTGAGTCGCGCTCCACGAGGGCCTGGAGCTCTTGTTGCACCTCCACCACCAGCGCCTCCTGCTTCTCTCGCTCGGCTCGTTCCGCGGCTGCATTGCGTTCCGCCGTGGACACTGCCTCCTTCAGGGTCGCCAGCTCATTCGTGGCTCCTGTAGTACCCACATTATCCTTGTTATTTTTCTTGCAACCAAATCCTTTTCTGTAAGGTACAACTTTAATAAGGTGTTACTCACCTTCCTTGTCCTCGAGTTGCTTCTTGGAATGGCCGAGCTCGTTCTCGGACCGCTTGAGGCTTTGCTTCACAACATTGACCTCCGCAGTCAGTGCGGCAGAGGTCAGCAACGCGACCTGCAATCCCATATTGACATATTTTTTAGACTCATGCGTATATATTTTTAGATCCTCGCTCCGGCTTTTCTTTCCGAACACCGAACCGAGCATCAGGGCTACTGTCTATGCGGTATTATATTACACATCTTGAAATTCTTACCTCAAAGCCTGTTAGAAGGCTGCGGCAGGCTTCGGTCAGCCCGCTCTTGGTGAGCTGAACCTTCTGAATCACCGCACTCATGATAGTGCGGTGTTCTTCTTTGATGGAAGCGCCGTTGAGCGCCTCCAGCAAATTATCTGGCGCCTCCGGTTGGACGGAGGCCGCCGGTGGCACCGTCTTGCCCTTCTTACGAAGGGGCCGCCTGCCAGACTCTGGAACCACTGCGGGTTCCGGTACGGAGTCCGGTGTGGAGTCCGGGAGGTTGCCCTGCGGCACCTCCAGGGCCTCCTCCCCCTGATGGGTCCCCTCCCGGGACCCCACCTCGATGCCATCAGCAGCCTGAGGGGAGGAGGCGGTCGGAAGGGAATCCATATCCGTGGTGCCCAAGGACCCGCTCGACGAAACGGGAAGATCATCCTTGGCCGGACTACAGGTTGTATGCGGCATTAGAAAGACACCACGTGGCAAAAAGAAAAATAATAAATCATATATGAGTCCGGATACTTACGATCTCGCCAGGGGCTTGGCCCTTGGGGGCCACTCCTCGTCACCGTCGCCGACATTGGCGGAGTTGTCCGTGGGAAGGGTCCTCCCCTTCTTGGACCCTTCGGCCTCCCTCTCTGGGGAGGCCTTCCTCTTCTTCTCTCCCCCCGCTGGGGGAGAGGCCTTTCTCTTCTCCTCCTCGTCCTCATGGGAGGACTCCGCCTCGGAGCCATCGGACGATGAGTCCGATACCACCTGACGCCGGGAACTCTTTCGGGTTCCCGTGGCCTTCTTCATGGCCTTCTTCTCTGACACCACGTAAAGTGCCGGAACCAGCAGCCCCGTCAAACGGGTGTCCGCTGGGTCTTCTGGAAGGGGAGCCGGACAGTTAACCTATCCGGACATCTTCTTCCAGTCCTGTTAAAGGTATTGGGAGTTTAGATCCCACATAGAGTCAAACTATGAAAAGCAGGTGTCCCATAAAGGATGACGTAGCTTACCTCGTCAGCCGGGCGCTGCGTGTTGAATTCGCGATCTTCGGTAGCGGATGCGGGACCTCCAGGCATCTTCGTACGTAGTATCGAAGATCCCGCTCAAGGTCTGGTGCTGTGCCGGATCAAATTCCCACAAATTGAAGTCCCGTTGCAGGCAGGGGAGAATCCGGCGGACGAGCCTGACCTGGATCACGTTGACAAGCTTGAGCTTCTTGTTCACCAGGGTCTGGAGACAGGACTGGAGTCCGGTCAGCTCCTCCGAACTACCCCAAAGCAAGCCCTTCTCTTTCCAGGAGGTGAGCTGCATGGGGGCGCCAGATCTGAATTCGGGGGCCGCTGCCCATTTAGGGTCGCGCGGCTCGGTGATGTAGAACCACCCCGATTGCCACCCTTTGACGGATTCCACGAAGGCACCCTCGAGCCAGGTGACGTTGGGCATTTTCCCACCATGACGCCTCCGCACTCTGCTTGGCTACCCTTCACAACCTTCGACTTGACATTGAAGGCCTTTAGCCTCAAGCCGAAGTGGGGCTGGATGCAGAGGAATGCCTCGCACACGACGATAAACGCCGAGATATTGAGGATGAAATTTGGGGCCAGATCGTGGAAATCCAGGCCGTAGTAATACATGAGCCCCCGGACAAAGGGGTGAAGAGGAAAGCCCAGTCCGCGGAGGAAATGGGGAAGGAATACCATCCGCTCATGAGGCCTGGGGGTGGGGATGAGCTGCCCCTCGTCGGGCAGCCGATGCGCGATGTCGCTGGACAGATATCCGGCGCTGCGCAGCTTCGTGATGTGTCCCTCCGTAACGGAGGAGGCCATCCACTTGCCTCCCGCTCCAGACATGGTCGGAGAGGGTCGGGGTGAGGTGTGCGGGCTTGGGCGCTGGAGCTCGACTGCGCGGAGAAGGATAAGCAAAGGAGGAAGAAGGCTTAGGTAAAAGAGGTGGATCCTTATCCCCTTATATATGGCCGGACTAAACTATGCGTCCCCATCGGCCTGGTAAAACTCGCTTATCTCCCAAGCGCCGCAATCAATGGCGCGGTTGGCTTACCCACGTCCGTATTTATGGGAATCCCAGAATAAGGGGAACACGATCTCTGCTTTGACAAGACGTGCCAAGGAAACCGCTTCGCTAAACGTGCTGAGGTGGTGTAATAAAAAACGTAAAGGCTTGGTTGTGGTGTGACGTCACGCCACATAATACGTTAGTAGATTGAACTTGTGTAAATGTTATTCTCTCTACGATTGTATGTGGAATTTATTTTGCAGAGCCGGTCACTATCCTAGTGTTCACAATCTTCTATGAATTATTCGGAGGAGGAACCCGCCTTGCAATGCCGAAGACAATATGTGTCGGATCACGGGTTCCGGTAGACCCTTAAGGTTCAAACTCTGGGGTGCGCGCGGAGATCGTGCCCTCTACCTCTCCGTCTCGAAAGGATCTAGACTACCCAAAGAACAGCACAAGAGACTCAAGGGATTATACTGGTTCAGGCCACCATTGTGGTGTAATACCCTACTCCAGTTTGTGGTGTGGTGGATTGCCTCTTGGGCTGATGATGATGAACAATACAAGGAAGAACAGCCTCGCGAGGGTCTGCTCTTGGCTGGTGCGACGAACTGCTAAGAGGGGTTCGGTCGCCCTAACTACTGGTGTCTTGATGATGGATCGCTTCTTCCCCCCCCCCCCTCCCCCCGTTGCCTTGGGGTGGCTAGTCCTACTTATAGGCAAAGGCCCTGGGCCTCTTCCCAAATATTGAGCGGGAAGGGCGCCAACAATTGGCCAATTTGAAGGGGAACATCTGGTACACTTATCCTGACTAAAGCTGGTCTTCGCCTGCCAAAGGCTTGGTGGTGACGACGTCCTAGGCTCCACGGTGACCTCCTTCCCGCCGTTGGACTGGTCTTGGTCTTGTTGCACCGAAACGGATGCCTTTGCTTGATCCTCTCACCTGCGCTTGCCCCCTTTGCACCAAAGAGGAAAGGGGTGGTACACTGCCCACCTGGTGCCCGCCTGGCACCCTTGGTCGTCATGGCTTGCATCACGGGTACCTCGTGAGGTACCCCGCCTTGATCTCTCCGCCTCCTCGCGAGCCAGCCTGAGGAGGCCGGGCTTGAGAAGGTGTCGTGTCGTCCGCCTCGCGAGGCTTGGCCCCTCGCGAAGGTCTTGAGTCTTGCACTGATGAAGATGGGCCACGCTGGGCCCCCGTTGAGCCACGCCGCAGGCCGCAGGCAGGCAAGTCTGGGGACCCCCGTTCCCAAAACACCGACAGTAGCCCCCGGGCCCAAGGCGCGCGTGGTTGGCCGTGCCAAGAGGCGAAAGGGCAAGGGCGAAGCGCCGCTGGCCCTAACAGCCTGTGGCCTTGGGCGCCGCGTGGCGGTTGATTGGACGTGGGCGGTACCGTCCACCCACGCTCCCTTATTCTGCGCCGTGCTAGGTTGCCCCATCATTGTACACAGCCGTCCCCTTCCTTGTTGCTCGACCGCCTCCTGCTCTTCCCCTCTTCGACTCTGACCCTTGCTTCCAATCTCATCTCGCATTCTTCCACCCGCCGCCATGGCTCCAAAGAAAGGAAAGGGGAAGAAGCCCGCGGCTCCATCTTGCCCGCCGCCTCCGGTGGCGCCCGCTGTTGGCCGCTCAATCATACTCAATCTGGAATGCCTGGGCAAGCTCAGCCCGGCTCTGGCCACCGCCTTCAATGAGTGTGGGAGGACGACGGCTTGGCCTACCTATCACTTCCCCACCGGTAGGATAATCACCGAGGTCCATTACTTCGCCGACGCCCTGTGGGCGGGTTTGGTTCCTCCCTTCTCCGCTTTCTTCAACGTAGTTCTTGATCATTATCAGATCCACATGATGCACCTAGGTCCTGAGTCCATTGCCCTCCTATCAGTCTTCGCTTTTGTTTGCGAGGCGATGGTGGGTATCCCTCCTTCTGTTGCTCTGCTGCGCCATTTCTTCTCCTTGCATCTTGCCGACCCCTCGCAATGCTCGGCATGCGTGAGCTTTGCTGCTTCGTCTGAGACTGCTGCCTCCGGTATTGATTTCAACCTCCCTCCGCCTTCTGCCGAGTTCCGTGAGCGGTGGTTATATGTCGATGTCGGGGTGCCTAGCCCCCGGTTGATGAAGCCGACATCGCCTACTGTGCCGAATTCGGGCTGGGGTCAGGAGACGCTCGTGAGCCCCCGGCTCGCCTTCATCTAGCCCCGCTTCCTATCCTTGAACAAGCTGGGCGTAATAGCGCCCAAGGTGGTGAAAGAGTTCCTATTGCACCGCATTGCCCCTCTCTAGCGCCACTCTCACCGAATGTGGGCCTACAGTGGACGCGGTGACCGCATGAGGCTTCAGGAAGAAGACTTGACGCCGGCGGCGCTGAGGAAGGTGCTCTTGGTCCTGACGGGCGATCCCAACCCCGGCAGCGTCCAACAAGGAGCAGCCTTGCTGTACCTCTGCCAGCAGAGGGATGACTTCGTGAGGCAGATGCCCCCCTTTGATGAATGGGGGTTGCGCCCCGTTGGCTTCCAAGGGCCCCGCGAGAACCCTGTGGCGGTGACTATCCTTCCGGTCGGCATGGGCGAATCGTCCTCAAGTGGTGGTGCAGGGAGGCAGGAGACCGCGGGGGGTAAGAGAGCTGCTGGTGATGTGGCCGCCCTTGGCAATGCTCTTGAGGAGGCAGCTCGTGAGGCCCGTGCTGCCGGGGCATCGGGTGAGGCATCGCCGCCTCCGACGCGCGAGAAGGAGGCTGCCGAGCCCCCGGCCGCGGCTCCTGGCGAAGCAACTGACGGCGCGCGTCAAGCGGGTGTCCTTGATGCAAGTGGCCTTGGTGCCCCGTCTTCCTCGCAGGTTGACTCCTGTGTGGCCATCCTGGGCCACTTTCGCGTGGACTTTGAGGCCCTCCGAAGAAAAAGGGAAGCCTTGGGTGATGACTTCCCTTGCGCTTGCTGAAGCGCCAGAAATACTTCGCGATCGATGAGTAAGTTTCCTCCTTCCCTGTTTCATGCTCCACTTGCCGCTTTCGCTGATCTTTACTCCACAGGCCTCTCCCCACTGAGCTTGATGAGGTCGCCGAATTGCCGCCTTCCTTGGCTACGCCACCCCCGCCGCCCCCAACCGACCCGGGTAGCACCGCCCTTGTGGTTTGGGCGAGCAACGGGGTGGATCGCTGCGTGGTGCGCGACGACTCTTCTGCTCCCGCGATCTCATTCCGCAGGCCCTCCCTTGGCATAGGCAGCCTGCCATGGGCTTCCCGTCTGGCCGCAGGCTGCGACTGGCGGAGGCACCCCTTGGGCCCTCCTCCCGAGGTCAGGTTGAGCTCGGGGCGAGCTTCCGATGCGGCGCGACTGGCCGCCGTGAGGGCGCCAGTCCCCAGCCCCCTGCCTGGGGCCGGGGCGATGGTCCAAGGTCCTCGACGCCTGCTTGGGGCGGATGATGGCGCGGCAGATGTGCTTGAGCGCGCTTGGGAGCGCCGTGCCCGTCACCGTGAATTCCTTCAAAGGGCGAGTGGCGCCGTAGACCTGCTTGGGCAGGAGCTTGCTGAGGAGGACGCGCGTCTGGAAGCCGAGGGCCTGCGCCTGGCTGCTGAGTGGTGCGAGCTGGAGACCGCAGCCGCCCGCGCGCGTCGTCAGCGTGACCTTGAGGACGATGAGGCGAAGGCCTCGCTGGAGGCTTCCCTGGCTGCGCAATCCCAGGCCGCTGAGGAGGCCCGGGGAGCGGACCTCCAGCGAGAAGCAGCGGAGGAGCGGGCTCGGGAGCTCTTGGCCCGGTGTCACTTGCTGGAAGAGCAGGCGGAGCTGCGCGAGGCAGCCCTCGCGTCGATGAAGGTGGCCTCTGGCGACCCGGTGGAGCTCCGAAAGCGTGAGGAGGCATTGATGCTGGAGGCCACCGAATGCACCCGCGAGTGCGAGCAGTTGGAGACGAGGGAGCGCCTAGTGACGCGGGTAGAAGGCGACGTTGCCGCGCGAGAAGCGCGAGTCCTGGAGGAGGTTTGCTGCCGGGTGGCGACGGCGCGCCAAGGCCTCGAGCGCGAGTTCGAGGGGAAGCTGGGGATGATCTGGGTCGAAGCCGAGGGCAGGACCGCCGCCTTGAGGGTCCAACGGGATGAGGCGGTGTGGCGAGCCGACGCCTCCCGGGCCGCCCTTGAGGCAGTGCAGAAGGAGCTGGCCACATCCCAGGCCGAGGTGCTCCGTCTTCGCCAACACGTGGAAGAAGCTATGGCCGTCGAGCGCCAGAATGCAGACGAGATACGCCAGCGGCGTCTCCTGGAGCATGAGCACGGCCCCATGCTCACCTCACTCCGGGAAAGAGCCAATACCGCCCTGGGTAACATTTGCGAGGCGGCCGTTGGCGAGCCGCACACAATCAACTACCCCGGCAACCTTCAATTCTTCACCGACGTGGTGATGCAGCTGGAGGCGCGGGCAGCTAGGGCCGACAAGTTGGTGTAGGAGAGGGGTCGCATGCTGCTCTCGCGAGCCTTCTCCCGCGTCTTTAGTCATCTCCGGAACATGGACCCCCACTTCGATTCTGACGCGGCCATCGCCCTAGTTCCCCAGGCCGTCCGAGGCGACCTGGTGTACTGGGTGGAAGACAATGTGGATGCTCTTGTCAGAGCCTTCACATCAGACAACGACGGCGTGGTCGTGGCCGCTCATGAGGGCGGCGTGGTGAATGGCCCGGACGCCGCTGATGGCCACGCAGGCAGCGACGGCGAGGCCAGCGATGGTAGCAACGGCTCGGGGGGTGCTCCGGAGGGCGCATTGGGGGATTTGTCCGACTGATCATTTACTGTCCTTGTTTCCTTTTCCTGCATGAATAGAACTCAGGCTTGGGCCCGATGGTGGTGAGAGCATTTTGGGGAGGGGGAGCCCCTCATGTAAAATCTGTGTTAATCATACTAGTAGCAGCTATACTGCGTGCATGCCTGCGCCTGATGTTTGGTTGGTTTACCTTCCTTCCGCGCGAGCCCCGAGGTGGCCTGCGGGAGGTCGCGACGGCCCTGGTGCTCCCTAGTTGAGTCTTTAGGATGTGCGAGTGTCGCCGGCGGGGAACTTCACAGGCGTTCGCCTTCTTCACAGGCTCCGGGCCTTTTCCTTAACGCGACAGCTTCACAGGCATTCGCCCTCTTCACAGGCTCTGGGCCTTTTCCTTAATGCGAGAGCTTCACAGGCATTCGCCTTCTTCATAGGCTCCGGGCCTTTTCCTTAACGCAACAGCTTCACAGGCATTCGCCTTCTTCACAGGCTCTAGGCCTTTTCCTGAACGCGAGAGCTTCACAGGCATTCGCCTTCTTCACAGGCTCTGGACCTTTTCCTTAACGCGAGAGTTTCAAAGGCATTCGCCTTCTTCACAGGCTCCGGGCCTTTTCCTTAACGCGACAGCTTCACAGGCATTCGCCTTCTTCACAGGCTCCGGGCCTTTTCCTTAATGCGAGAGCTTCACAGGCATTCGCCTTCTTCACAGGCTCCGGGCCTTTTTACGAGGAGACAAGCTCCGCAAGCACCAGAGGTCACCTCGCGAGGGAGCGAAAAAGGCAGTCTGGGTCGTGCTCGAGCTTGGCCTGACCCGGCTCGCGAGGGGCTCACGAGGGGAGGCTGTCGTGGTGAGGCGGTGACCAGAACGCGAGAGAAGATTCAAATAAGACCGAGCAGCCCTCCACGAACACACGCAAAGCTCAAATTTAAATCCAACTTAAATCCAGCGGGGGAAAAGGTTACAACCAGGGAAAAGAGGCAAAGAAGGCAAATGAAAAGGCCGCGTCCGGCACCTAGTCTAGTCTTCGACGTCTTCTCACCAACGCGGAGCTAAGTGCTGTCCACTGGGCGTGGGAGGGAGCCCCAGGGCCTGAGGCCGACACCCCTGAGACTCCGGGGCGTGTACAGCCCCACTCATTATTACGTGAGAGTGTCACGGGGCGGCGAGCTTCACAGGCACTGGGCCTTCTTCACAGGGACCGGCCTTGCTTCATATCGCCAGACGAGGGCCCCGCCTTGCACCACACTCTAGTGCCACCAACGACGACCGGAAACCAGGACGCCGCCGGTGGGGTGGAGCGGTCGCCAGCGGTTCCCCCGACGACCACGGGTCCTTCGCCAGGGGCAGGCCCTCAGGCTCGTCCCCAGCAGAGGGCCTACCTTCTAAGTACGCCTTGCTCCGAACGCCGTGGTGGTGATGTAGGATCCCTGCCCCTCTCCTGCTGCCCCCTGCGCCCTCCTCCCGAGGGGTGGGGGGCCGCGGGAGCAGGGCAGTTGCTCGCTGCGGCGACCTGCACCTCCTGTGACCCATGATTAGCGTACATCTCCTCTTGAGGAATTAATGGTACCTGATAGCCGCTGCCCCCTGGGTGGCCGACGGAGCCGTCCTGGGGCTCCTGGAAGGGCTCGGCCTCTGGCGTCTCGTCCCCCCAGCTGGGGCTGAAGAGTGAACCTAGCTCGCCCTCATGTACGTGTCCTTAATCCATTGCATGGGGTACGTATTCTTCTGGCGCCGCCACCCCGAATGCCGTGCTGTAGCGCTCCCGGTGCCACGTGGTGTTGCTTGTCGCGCTCACCGCGGGGTGGTAGCGCGGTTGCCCGCTGGTGCCACGGGTCGCACCGGGCCCCTCTTCTTCGCGCGCCGGGGGCGGGGGTAGCACCACCGCCAATCTAGCGCCGGTGGATTCGCCGGGGCTGGGGTAGTCTTGAGGCCCGCGGGGGTGCGTGAGGTCTCCTCGTGCGCCGCCCTGAGCTTGAGGCAGAAACTGGACGCAGAAGGGACGAGCCCCCGAGGCGGTAAAGCCCAGGAGCTCGGCGACCCAATACAGTAGCACATCGTGGCCGCCCTCCAGTAGCCTGCACTGCAGCAGCTCCTGCGCTACTGTGAGCGCGGCCCTTGAGTTCGCCTGCTCCCGGCGGGTGTAGTGTGTCGTGGTTGCGGCGTGATTGGAGGCCCTCGCCGCCGACCGCGCCTGCCGTGGTGTGAGGGTCGCAGGAGCTTGCCCGCATCGCCCGAGGCCCGCAGCGCCCTGCGGACCGCGAGCTACCTGTGGCGCAGAGTCGCCCGGAGCGAGAGGTTCCGCGTAGACGGGCCATGCCGCCCATGGGCCTTGGTTGCCCGTCTGGTCGCCGGACATGGTGACGAGGACGCGACGGGAGGCGAGATGATAGGTGGGAGAAGATTCCGGCGCACCCCTACCTGGCGCACCAAATGTCGGATCACGAGTTCCGGCAGACCCTTAAGGTTCGAACTCTGGGCTGCGCGCGGAGATCGTGCCCTCTACCTCTCCGTCTCGAAAGGATCTAGACTACCCAAAGAACAGCACACTCAAGGGTTTATGCTGGTTCAGGCCACCATTGTGGTGTAATACCCTACTCCTGTTTGTGGTGTGGTGGATTGCCTCTTGGGCTAATGATGATAAACAATACAAGGAAGAACAGCCTCGCGAGGGTCTGCTCTTGGCTGGTGCGACAAACTGCGAAGAGGGGTTCGGTCGCCCTAACTACTGGTGTCTTGATGATGGATTGCTTCTTCCCCCCCCCCCCCCCCCCCCGCGTTGCCTTGGGGTGGCTAGTCCTACTTATAGGCAAAGGCCCTGGGCCTCTTCCCAAATATTGAGCGGGAAGGGCGCCAACAATTGGCCAATTTGAAGGGGAACATCTGGTACACTTATCCTGACTAAAGCCGGTCTTCGCCTGCCAAAAGCTCGGTGGTGACGACGTCCTGGGCTCCACAGTGACCTCCTTCCCACCGTTGGACTGGTCTTGGTCTTGTTGCACTGAAACGGATGCCTTTGCTTGATCCTCTCGCCTGCGCTTGCCCCCTTTGCACCAAAGAGGAAAGGGGTGGTACACTGCGCGCCTGGTGCCCGCCTGGCACCCTTGGTCGTCATGGCTTGCGTCATGGGTACCTCGTGAGGTACCCCGCCTTGATCTCTCCGCCTCCTCGCGAGCCAGCCTGAGGAGGCCGGGCTTGAGAAGGTGACGTGTCGTCCGCCTCGCGAGGCTTGGCCCCTCGCGAAGGTCTTGAGTCTTGCGCTGATGAAGATGGGCCACGCTAGGCCCCCGTTGAGCCACGCCGCAGGCCGCAGGCAGGCAAGTCTGGGGATCCCCGTTCCCAGAACGCCGACAATATGCACGCCGGACTCGTCGTCATTGAAGCCTGGTTCAGGGGCTACTGAGGGAGTCCTGGACTAGGGGGTGTCCGGATAGCCGAACTATCATCATCGGCCGGACTCCAAGACTATGAAGATACAAGATTGAAGACTTCGTCCCGTGTCCGGATAGGCAAGCTTGGCGATACGGATATGTAGATCTCCTACCATTGTAACCGACTCTGTGTAACCCTAGCCCTCTCCGGTGTCTATATAAACCGGAGGGTTTTAGTCCGTAGGACACAACAACGAACAACAACAATCATACCATAGGCTAGCTTCTAGGGTTTAGCCTCCTTGATCTCGTGGTAGATCTACTCTTGTACTACCCATATCATCAATATCAATCAAGCAGGAGTAGGGTTTTACCTCCATCGAGAGGGCCCGAACCTGGATAAAAACATCGTGTCCCTTGTCTCCTGTTACCATCCGCCTAGACGCACAGTTCGGGACCCCCTACCCAAGATCCACCGGTTTTGACACCGACAGTGGGCATTAGGATTAACTATGACAACCGTTAAATACGACATTACTTTGGGCACGGGAGAGTAGGCGGACCAGGACAGTTGCATTTCTAACGAAAAGAATCAACTTATCTTAATGGGAAATTTTAGCAGGACATGTAAAGAAGTGCCATTGATTCATATTACTGCAGGCATTACATTGAAAACAACATTGGTTTAACGTGTCCTTACTTTTAACAGTGCGACTGCTACATTTTACCAATGGCATTACATAAGAGTGGCTCGGGGCAACAAACATCCGAACAGGATATCTAAGTTGGTCCCATTTTTGTTCGGCATAGCCACCTTATACTGTGTGTGGCTAGCAAATCTAGTGCTGGACTTACTCTGTTGACTTGTCCCCCAGTCCCCACTTTCTTTCCTTTTTCAACCAATAGATCGGGTTTATATTGAGTATGTACTGCGTTTCCCTTTATTTCCCTATTAGACCTAGAGACCAGTTGGATAGCCAGTCTCTGCTACTTTTCGCCCCCATTATTTCCTCTTTGGACCAAGTCCTAGATTTAGGTAACAAATCCTCCCCCACCCCCACCCCCACCCCCTTTCTTCCTTGTTTGAACCAAGTAGTACTAGATTCGAGTGCATGAACTAGTTTTACCTCTTAAACGTAAAAAAATTAGGTGCTTTTCGAATAGCTGATCAATCCTATCTACGAGGGGGCCTGAAAAATAGTAAAAGATACAAATGCAGCAACGTCAGGAGCTCGGGAAGTAGAGCAAGGCCGGTTTCGAAGGAAGTTATACCTGATGGTTGCCGGGATGTCGCTAGGTGGGCGGCGGGAGGCCGGATCTGCCCACACTATGGCAGCAAGGAAGAAGGGGTCGGAGGCCCTCCCTCGCTAGTGGTGCTTGGGAGAGAACGGCAAGGCAGGCTGATCGGGACGCGCCCAGCAGTGGGTAAGAGCCGTCGCCGAGGACGACCGCGTGAACGTTGCACCTTCTCACCTTCCTCGGTGGAGAGGATCCGGCTGGATGTGTGACCAGCGGTGAGCAGAGAGAGAGAGAGTGGCCACCATTGTCGTTTTTAGATCTGGAGAGGCCGAGACAGTGTGAAGAGAGCAACACTAGAAAGCAAGCACAGAGGCTCCTTCCTATATAGTGGAGTAGTACTAGTTTTCTTTTGTCTACCGGAGCTGGCTTGACCTCGTCAATGACTGTCGAGAAGTCTTCATGCACGTGGCCCGGAGGCGCAATTGTCGTCATTTTGATCTGAAGCGCCGGATTATAACATATAACATGAAAAAATGCCACATGACAAGAAATCATAACCTCACTGCCCAAAGGAGACAACATGAATCCCGACGAACAAACTAGACGAGGAACAAAGCTCAAATTAAAGATAAACTCGTAGAAAAGGGGTCCATCGATAGATGTCCTAATTAACATAGCCGGCTTGACCTAGATGGCAGCCTAGTAGTCACTATTCATGCATGTGCCCCCAATGACTAGCCCAACTCAGTTGTCGCTGTTTAACCCTCGCAATGATCCGAAGCACATGACACCTAATTTTGCGAGATGACAAGAAAACTTTTTTAAGATTTCTCACAACAACTACAGCCATGTACAACACAGCCTGCACGATATGTAGACGATAGCCAATCCAGGCGTGTCTACTGGAGTCTGGTCACATGCATGGACAAACTGATCTTCCATGTCTTGCAGGGATCGTGCAGGCACGAACGAAGTACAACACTTCTCTAGTACTATCGCTCGTTTCCCTCTTCTATTAAGTCACCTACTTGCGGGGCCGGGGAGTGTGCCTATGGTCGGTTCTCAATTGCCGTCCCACATGTGTGTGCAAATGCAATATGACGCGCGTACCATTCAGAGAGCAGCGTGCCAAACTGACCGACTGTCTGGGGTGCGACGCGAACGCGACGGGTGTGCTGTATACTTCGTCCATGTGTACCGCCGTTTTCTAGACGCTTTGCTCCATGGCGCGGGCGCAATCCATGGATACAAAATTAGCATACTATATACTATTTAAAAGTCGAGGGCGGGGCTTTTCCTGCGCGGTAGGCGGCGGGGCAGTTCCGCCTAGTCGGTTCGACAGAGACGCGAGAAGACGAGTGATAACCCACAAGTATAGGGGATCGCAACAGTTTTCGAGGGTAGAGTATTCAACCCAAATTTATTGATTCGACACAAGGGGAGCCAAAGAATATTCTCAAGTATTAACAGCTGAGTTGTCAATTCAACCACACCTGGAAACTTAATATCTGCAGCAAAGTGTTTAGTAGCAAAGTAATATGATAGTGGTGGTAACGATAACAAAAGTAAAGACAGCAAAAGTAATGTTTTTGGTATTTTTGTAGTGATTGTGACAGCAGCAATGGAAAAGTAAATAAGCGTAAACCAGTATATGGAAAGCTTGTAGGCACCGGATCAGTGATGGATAATTATGCCGGATGCGGTTCGTCATGTAACAGTCATAACATAGGATGACACAGAACTAGCTCCAATTCATCAATGTAATGTAGGCATGTATTCCGTATATAGTCATACATGCTTATGGAAAAGAACTTGCATGACATCTTTTGTCCTACCCTCCCGTGGCAGCGGGGTCCTATTGGAAACTAAGGGATATTAAGGCCTCCTTTTAATAGAGAACTGGGACAAAGCATTAGCACATAGTGAATACATGAACTCCTCAAACTATGGTCACTGATAACCCACAAGTATAGGGGATCGCAACATTTTTCGATAAGTAAGAGTGTCGAATCCAACGAGGAGCTAAAGGTAGAACAAATATTCCCTAAAGTTCTATCGACCACCGATACAACTCTACGCACGCTTGACGTTCACTTTACCTAGAACAAGAATAAAACTAGAAGTACTTTGTAGGAGTTTTCGGAAAGGCTAGCAAGAAAATAAAGAGAGCGTAAACATAAACTAGGGGCTGCTTAGATAAAGACAGAACTAAAGTAAATAGAGCGAGTGTGGAAAAGTGGTGGTAGGAGTTGTGAAATTGTCCCTAAGCAATTGACTACGTTACTAGACCGGTAATCACTATTGCAATTCTATTTGAGGGAGAGGCATAAGCTAACATATCATCCCTTACTTGGAATTCTATGCACTTATGATTGGAACTCTAGCAAGCATCCGCAACTACTAAAGATTCATTAAGGTAAACCCCAACCATAGCATTAAAGTATTAAGTCCCCTTTTATCCCATACGCAAACAACCTACTTACTCGGGTTTGTGTTTCAGTCACTCACGCAACCCACCATAAGCAAATCATAAACATATTGCAAACCCTACAGCGGGAATCCCTCACGCTTGCGCGACACGTAGGGCACAATAGGACAACACCAATAATAAAACATGAAACTCAAACCAATCATAGCAATTCATCAATCACCGATAGGACAATAGAAATCTACTCAGACATCATAGGATGGCAACACATCATTGGAAAATAATATGAAGCATAAAGCACCATGTTCAAGTACAGGGTACAGCGGGTTGCGGGAGAGTGGTCTGCTGAATATAGAAGGGGGAAGGTGATGGAGATGTTGGTGAAGATGACGGCGGTGTTGGTGAAGATCGCGGTGATGATGATAGCCCCCGGTAGTGCTCTGGCGCCACCGGAAGCAAGGGGGAGAGAGGCCCCTTTCTTCTTCTTCTTCCTTGCCCTCCTCCCTAGATGGGAGAAGGGTTTCCCCTCTGGTCCTTGGCTCCCATGGCTTGGGAGGGGCGAGAGCCCCTCCGAGATTGGATCTATCTCTCTGTTTCTGCGTTCTCCTCTGGGTCTATTTCACTGTTTCGTGTATATATGGAGATCCATAACTCCGATTGGCCTGAAACCTTCGCCGTGATTTTTTTCCGAATATTATCTTTCTTGCGGCAAAAGAAGAGCATCAACCGCCTTACGGTGGGCTCATGAGGGTAGGGGCGCGCCCAGGGGTGTCAGGCGCGCCCCCCAACCTCGTGACCACCTCGGGCACCGTCTCGCGTGGATTTTTCTTCCGGAATTTTCCATATTTTCCAAAAATCAGCTCCGTCCATTTTTATCCCGTTTGGACTCTGTTTGATATGGATATTCTGCGAAACCAAAAACATGCAACAGACAGGGACTGGCACTGGGCACTGGATCAATATGTTAGTCCCAAAAATAATATAAAAAGTTGCCAAAAAGTATATGAAAGCTGAATAATATTGGCATGGAACAATAAAAAATAATAGATACGGCGGAGACGTATCAGTCATCATCGGGAGTGGTCCCGATTATTGTCACTTCGGGGTTGTCGGATCATAACACATAGTAGGTGACTATAGACTTGCAAGATAGGATCAAGAACTCACATATATTCATGAAAACATAATAGGTTCATATCTGAAATCATGGCACTCGGGCCCTAGTGACAAGCAATAAGCATAGCAAAGTCATAGCAACCTCAATCTTAGAACATAGTGGATACTAGGGATCAAACCCTAACAAAACTAACTCGATTACATGATAAATCTCATCCAACCCATCACCGTCCAGCAAGCCTACGATGGAATTACTCACGCACGGCGGTGAACATCATGAAATTGGTGATGGAGGATGGTTGATGATGACGACGGCAGAGAATCCCCCTCTCCAGAGCCCCAAACGGACTCCAGATCAGCCCTCCCGAGAGAGATTAGGGCTTGGCGGCGGCTCCGTATCGTGAAATGCGATGATTTCTTCTCCCTGATTTTTTTCTCACCGAAAGTCAATATATGGAGTTGGAGTTGGCGTCGGAGGGTGTCCAGGGGGCCCACGAGGTAGGGGGGCGCGCCCAGGAGGGTGGGGGGCGCGCCCCCCACCCTCGTGGACAGGGTGTGGGCCCCCTGGTCTTCATCTTTGGCGAGGATTTTTTATTATTTATTCTAAGATATTCCGTGGAGTTTCAGGTCATTCCGAGAACTTTTGTTTTCTGCACATAAAACAACATCATGGCAATTCTGCTGAAAACAGTGTCAGTCCGGGTTAGTTCCATTCAAATCATACAAGTTAGAGTCCAAAACAAGGGCAAAAGTGTTTGGAAAAGTAGATACGACGGAGACGTATCAACTCCCCCAAGCTTAAACCCTTGCTTGTCCTCAAGCAATTCAGTTGACAAACTGAAAGAGAAAAGGAAAAACTTTTACAAACTCTGTTTGCTCTTGTTGTTGTACCTACGTCAAGCCAGCATTAAGGTTTTAGCAAAGATCATAACCAACCAAATTTGCAATAATTCTCAGGTCTCATGTTTACTCATATCAATAACATAATCAGCTAGCAAGCCATAATAATAAATCTCGGATGACAACACTTTCTCAAAATAATCATAATATGATATAACAAGATGGTATCTCGCTAGCCCTTTCTGAGACCGCAAAACATAAATGCAGAGCACCTTCAAAGATCAAGGACTGACTAGACATTGTAATTCATGGTAAAAGAGATCCAATCATAGTAATACCCGATATAAATTAACAGTAATGAATGCAAATGACAGCTGTGCTCTCCAGCTAGTGCTTTTAATAAGAAGGTGATGACTCAACATAAAAGTAAATAGATAGGCCCTTCGCAGAGGGAAGCAGGGATTTGTAGAGGTGCCATAGCTCAGTTTTGAAATAGAGATAAATTATATTTTGAGCGGCATACTTTCATTGTCAACATAACAACTACGAGATGACGATATCTTCCATGCTAAACAAATTATAGGCGGTTCCCAAACAGAATGGTAAAGTTTATACTCCCCCTCCTCCACAAGCATCAATCCATGGCTTGCTCGAAACAACGAGTGCCTCCAACATTCAACGGGTCCCAGGGGAGTTTTGTTTGCAATTATTTTGATTTAGTTTGCATAAAGCATGGGACTGGGCATCCCGGTGACCAGCCATTTTCTCGTGAGTGAGGAGCGGAGTCCACTCCTCTTGAGAATAACCCGCCTAACACATAAGATAAGGGCAGCCCTAGTTGATATATGAGCTATTCGAGCATGCAAAACAGAATGTTTATTTGAAGGTTTAGAGTTTGGCACATACAAATTTACTAGGAACGGCAGGTAGATACTGCATATAGGAAGATATGGTGGACTCATATGAAATAACTTTAGGGTTTAAAGGATTGGATGCACAAGCAGTATTCCCACTTAGTACAAGTGAAGGCTAGCAAAAGACTGGGAAGCGGCCAACTAGAGAGTGACAACAGCCATGAACATGCATTAAAATTAATAAACATTGAATACAAGCATGAGTAGGATATAATCCACCATGAACATAAATATCGTGAAGGCTATGTTGATTTGTTTCAACTACATGCCTGAACATGTGCCAAGTCAAGTCACTTAAATCATTCAAAGGAGGATGCCACCCCATCATACCACATCATAACTATCTCAGTAGCATGTTGGTACGCAAGGTAAACCATTATAACTCATAGCTAATCAAGCATGGCACAAGCAACTATGATCTCTAATTGTCATTGCAAACACGTTTATTCATAATCAGCTGAATCAAGAATGATGAACTCATCATATTTACAAAAACAAAAGAGGTCGAGTTCATACCAGCTTTTCCCATCTCAGTCAGTCCATCATATATGTCATCGTAATTGCCTTTCACTTGCACGACCGAACGATGTCAATAATAATAAGAGTGCACGTGCATTGGACTAAGATGGAATCTGCAAGCATTCAATAAACAGGAGAAGACAAGGCAATATGGGCTCTTGGTTAAATCAACAATGATGCATATAAGAGCCACTTCAACAATTTAATCATGGTCTTCTCCTACTGACCACCAAAGAAAAGAAAAGAAATAAAAACTATTTACACGGGAAAGCTCCCAACAAGCAAAAGAAAAACGGGAAATATTTTTGGGTTTTCTTTTTAAGTACAACTACTACAGCAGGAAAAATAAACTAACACTATTTTTTTGGTTTTTCTAAGGTTTATTAAACACACAAGAATAAAGCAGGAAAAAGAAAATAAACTAGCATGAATATTATAGTGAAAGAGTATGAGCACCGACATCTAGCAATGAGTGTATGTGAACATGAATGTAGTGTCAGCGGGAAATACGTACTCCCCCAAGCTTAGGGTTTTGGCCTAAGTTGGTCTATTGCTAGCGACAGCCTGGCTGATACCTGTAGGTGTAGCTGGGGTCATACTGCGATGCAGCGGCTATCGCCTCCTGAGCTGCAGCGTGGCGTCGAGCCGCCTCCGCTCTCCTCTCGTACTCATCTGCCTCCTCTCTGGTAATAATATATCTTCCTTTTGTCTGAAAATCAAAGAAGGCAGGAGCAGGAAGAGTAACATGGACAACATGCCGTTTGTTAAAGATTAGTCGATACTGGAGAGGTGGTTCAGTCCTCTCAACAAACTGGTGGGAAACCATAGAATCAAAATCCAAATAACTAGGGGGTAACTCCATATCACCCTCACGAATGTCTATCTCAAGAAAATTAGCTAAGCGGGTTGCATAAATTCCTTCAAAGAAATATCTGTTATGTCTATTATGATTCAACCTACGAGCTACAATGGATCCCTGACACTACCCCAAGATGGAAGTTTGCAAGCAAAAGTGAAATCCTCTAAGTACATGGTATAAGATTTGTCATAAAGGTCAAACATGACTGAAGGAGAATTACGCGAAGATGAAAAATCAAACCTCCTCACAAATGAACTTGTGAGATCATGATACTGGGGGCATTTGTCAGCCTCAAAGTCCTCAAGACCGGCATTACGCAAATATGCGTTAAATTCTTCTTTGATTCCCGCTTGATCCATAAATTTTTCCAAAGGCCATTCACAGGGCCTCACTGGAGCGTCTCTTGGTGGTTCCTCGTCAGCATCACGCATTGCAAGCCTGGGACCTTGCTTCCTTGAAGAACCACCTTGGAACATCTTCCTAAACATATTGTTTTCTCTGAAAAATAATTCTGAAATTTTTAGTAACTTCAAACAAAAGTGAACCAACTTCAATAAAATTGATAGCAACTACTCCTACAAGTTCCTAGAGCCTATATAAAGCATTAGAACTACTTGGAACCATATAAATTTGACATGCAAGCTGAAGAACATGGTCACCTATGCAGCACAAATTTGCAATGAATAAAGCACTAGAACAAAAACTAATTGGACCAATGGAGGAGTCACATACCAAGGAACAATCTCCCCAAGCAGTTTTGCGAGAGGTGCTTTGAGCAAGGAGATCGAAAATCGCAGCAAAAGTAGCTGGAACACGAGCTTGAGTTGGTTTTCGGGTTTGCGTGAGGCAGAAGAAGAAGATGGGTGCAGGGATAAGTGGAGGAGGGCCACCGTGGGCCCACGAGGCAGGGGGCGCGCCCAGGGGGGTAGGGCGCGCCCTCCACCCTCGTGGCCAGGTGGCAGCTCCCCCCACGGTAATTTTTGCACAGTAAATCCTCAAATATTCCCGAAAAAATCATATTAAATTGGCATGGGATTCTGAGGACTTTTATTTTCGGGATATTTTTATATTGCACGGATAAGTCGGGAGACAGACAGAAAAATACTATTTTACTTTATTTCTACTAAAGAACAGAAAATATAAAGAGGGTACAGAAGGTTGTGCTTCTAGTTTCATGCATCTCATGCTCATCAAAAGGAATCCACTAACAAGGTTGATCAAGTCTTGTTAACAAACTCATTCCGACTGACATGGAACCGGAGAAATTTCGAATAACACTATGTTACCTCAACGGGGATATGGACATCCCCAATAATAAGTATATCATATTTCTTCTTGACAGTAGGGAGAGGAAATTCAAAACCTCCAAATATAATCGATGGAATTTTTCCAATAGAGTTGATACTATGAACTTGAGGTTGTTTCCTCGGAAAGTGTACCGTATGCTCATTACCATTAACATGAAAAGTGACATTGCCTTTGTTGCAATCAATAACAGCCCCTGCAGTATTAAGGAAAGGTCTTCCAAGAATAATAGACGTACTATCATCCTCGGGAATATCAAGAATAACAAAGTCCGTTAAAATAGTAACGTTTGCAACAACAACAGGCACATCCTCACAAATACCAACAGGTATAGCAGTTGATTTATCAGCCATTTGCAAAGATATTTTAGTAGGTGTCAACTTATTCAAGTCAAGTCTACGATATAAAGAGAGAGGCATAACACTAACACCGGCTCCAAGATCACATAATGCAGTTTTAACATAATTTCTTTTAAAGGAGCATGGTATAGTAGGTACTCCTGGATCTCCAAGTTTCTTTGGTATTCCACCCTTAAAAGTATAATTAGCAAGCATGGTGGAAATTTCAGCTTCCGGTATCTTTCTTTTATTTGTAACAATATATTTCATATATTTAGCATAAGGATTCATTTTGAGCATATCAGTCAATCGCATATGCAAAAAGATGGGTCTAATCATTTTAGCAAAGCGCTCAAAATCCTCATCATCCTTTTTCTTGGTTGGTTTCGGAGGAAAAGACATGGGTTTCTGAACCCATGGTTCCCTTTCTTTACCATGTTTCCTAGCAACGAAGTCTCTCTTATCATAACGTTGATTCTTTGATTGTGGGTTATCAAGATCAACAGCAGGTTCAACTTCTACATCATTATCATTACTAGGTTGAGCATCATCATGAACATCATCATTAACATTTTCACTAGGTTCATGTTCATTTCCAGATTTTGTTTCAGCATCAGACATAGAGATATCATTTGGATTCTCAGGTGGTTTTGCAATAGGTTCACTAGAAGTTTGCAAAGTCCTATCATTTTTCTTTTTCTTCCTTTTAGAAGAACTAGGTACATCAATATTATTTCTTTGAGAATCTTGCTCGATCCTCTTAGGGTGGCCTTCAGGATACAAAGGTTCCTGAGTCATTCTACCAGTTCTAGTAGCCTCTCTAACAGCATAATCATTTTTCTTACTATTCATTTCATCAAGCACTTCTTTCTGAGCTTTAAGTACTTGTTTTACTTGAGTGATAACCATAGAAGCATGTTTGCTAACAAGTTTAAGTTCACCTCTAATATTGGCCATATAATCACCCAAGCATTTAATCATAAAGGTATTTTGTTTTAATTGTCTACCAAAATAAGCATTAAAGTCGTCTTGCTTAAACATAAAGTTATCAAACTCATCCAAGCACTGACTAGCAATTTTAGTAGGAGGGACTTCAGCTTTATCATATCTATAGAGAGAATTTACCTTTACTACCTGTGTCGGGATATCGGGGTCAGGAGCTTCTTCAGTGAATAAAGAATTGAGATCATACACTTCTTCAATAGGCGGTAAATTAAGACCATGTATTTCTTCAATAGGAGGTAAATTCTTAACATCTTCAGCTTTAATACCTTTTTCTTTCATAGATTTCTTTGCCTCTTGCATATCTTCGGGACTGAGAAATAGAACACCTCTCTTCTTCGGAGTTGGTTTAGGAATAGGCTCAGTAATTGGCTCAGGAGCTGGCTCGGGAGTTGGCTCAGGAGGTGCCCAATTATTTTCATTTCTCAACATATTATTCAATAAAATTTCAGCTTCATCCGGTGTTCTTTCCCTGAAAAGAGAACCAGCACAACTATCCAGGTAATCTCTGGAAGCATCGGTTAGTCCATTATAAAAGATATCAAGTATTTCAGATTTCTTAAGAGGATGATCAGGCAAAGCATTAAGTAACTTGAGAAGCCTCCCCCAAGCTTGTGGGAGACTCTCTTCTTTAATTTGCACGAAGTTGTATATTTCCCTCAAAGCAGCTTGCTTCTTATGAGCAGGGAAATATTTAGCAGAGAAGTAATAAATCATATCCTGGGGCCTACGCACACAACCAGGATCAAGAGAATTAAACCATATCTTAGCGTCTTTCATGTTCTTCATAGTGTCCAGCAGATATAAATCCCAAGTGACTCAAAGAACAGAGCTATGCTCCCCGGCAACGGTGCCAGAAAAAGATCTTGATAACCCACAAGTATAGGGGATCGCAACAGTTTTCGAGGGTAGAGTATTCAACCCAAATTTATTGATTCGACACAAGGGGAGCCAAAGAATATTCTCAAGTATTAGCAGCTGAGTTGTCAATTCAACCACACCTGGAAACTTAATATCTGCAGCAAAGTGTTTAGTAGCAAAGTAATATGATAGTGGTGGTAACGGTAACAAAAGTAAAGACAGCAAAAGTAATGTTTTTGGTATTTTTGTAGTGATTGTGACAGTAGCAACGGAGAAGTAAATAAGCGTAAACCAGTATATGGAAAGCTCGTAGGCACCGGATCAGTGATGGATAATTATGCCAGATGCGGTTCGTCATGTAACAGTCATAACATAGGGTGACACAGAACTAGCTCCAATTCATCAATGTAATGTAGGCATGTATTCCGTATATAGTCATACGTGCTTATTGAAAAGAACTTGCATGACATCTTTTGTCCTACCCTCCCATGGCAGCGGGGTCCTATTGGAAACTAAGGGATATTAAGGCCTCCTTTTAATAGAGAACTAGAACAAAGCATTAGCACATAGTGAATACATGAACTCCTCAAACTATGGTCATCACCGGGAGTGGTCCCGATATTGTCACTTCGGGGTTGCCGGATCATAACACATAGTAGGTGACTATAGACTTGCAAGATAGGATCAAGAACTCACATATATTCATGAAAACATAATAGGTTCAGATCTGAAATCATGGCACTCGGGCCCTAGTGACATGCATTAAGCATAGCAAAGTCATAGCAACATCAATCTCAGAACATAGTGGATACTAGGGATCAAACCCTAAAAAAACTAACTCGATTACATGATAAATCTCATCCAACCCATCACCGTCCAGCAAGCCTATGATGGAATTACTCACGCACGGCGGTGAGCATCATGAAATTGTTGATGGAGGATGGTTGATGATGACGACGGCGGCGAATCCCCCATCATTAACTAGGGGTACGCAGGTCATCGTACACAAACTAACAAAGTAGCATTACGCAAGTTCGGCAGGGACCGTGGACATCACAAAGTTTCATCGCTACAAAAAGTATACAAGTTCAACCAACACATATCATCATCATCGGCATCATAAATCACTAGAAGTTCCATCCTTCCATATCATCGAGGACGAACCCTAGCTTCTTGAACGGCGTGAGGTCTAGACGTTGCATGCCTATGCGAGTTCGGACGTCAGTTCGCGATATAGGGCCGTGGTGGAACATCCCCTTCTCATCGACGACTTCTTTCATGATGATCGTCGCAATGTCGCTTTGGATGCGAAAGAAGTCATCTCTAAGTTTATAATTCGCTTCTCCATGAGATTCTAGCCACTTGTGGATATGATCATCATTTCTGCTGTTAATGTGAAGCTTTTGGTGATCCGTGTTGAACTGAATCATGAGATGGACGATGTAGAATCCATCCTTCTTGCTTGGTTTTTGGACATGGATGCAGGAGAAGTTAGTTTTATGCGCGAAACCCATCTTCTTGTCCCTTTGTTTCTTGATATGCATGTGGCCACCTCTAAAGCTGAAGCCTTGGAGAGCATCATCTAGAATATTCATTATGTGGGTGTAGTCCTTTTTCTCGTAGTCTCTGGAAGGGTCAAAATACACGGCATGGGAGACTTGTGGGTAAAGAACGATAAGGACGGCGCGCCCGTTGCTGCGGGGAAAAGACACCTCAAATTATTCCCCATATGAGAGAGAAGGAATGATTGAAATGTACGAAAGGTTTGTCCGGAACTGACTTACTTTGGATGATAAGGCACGAGGACAATTTCCCGGTCCTTATTCTGTACCATGAAGTTTTGGAGGTACTCCCTAGCAGTTTCACGCTCAAAGTCGCCGAGACTCAAGAAAGACTCGTGCATGTAGTACGGATCCGCCACACAGATTTGCGAGACTTCTTCGCTCTTCATGACGGAGCTCATATGTAGCGCAAAAAGGCGGACGATAGTAAAATCAAGCCGCCTTGTTAGAAACGTCTCAAAGATATGGTCAAACCGCAGGAAGAACACCTTCGTGGGCCGTGTGTCGACGTAGCACTTCCCCTCAGGCACACGAGCCGCGTATGTCGGATATCCTGGATCCTTTGAGGCTAGTAGGCTTTTCTCAGTCGACAGCACATGATCGTGCAGTCTCCTGAGATCCCCTGATAGTGCCTCCAGCGGTTTCGGCGGTAGCATCGGCTCGCCCGTGAGATGGAACATGACCACACCTTTCACGTGTACACGCTCTTCAGAATGCATCGTCTGGCTGTTGTGTGCTCTGGCTTGTTTGGAGGCAATTACCTTCCCCGATCTCTTCCTCTCCTTTTACTTGGGCACACCTTCCAGACCCTTCCTTAACCCCTGCCCAAGTGTTCCCGGGCTAAGTACTGTACGACCCTCGCGCCCGGCTAGTTGAGCCTGTGTTGAGGCGGCATCTTCAGGCGTGTCCTATGTGGATTTCATGAAGAGAGACTTTTTGCAATCCATGGTACGACCCTGCCCGGGCATATCATCCATATCCTCATTAGCAAGCTGATAGCCCGATTCGTCATATGGTTGACTCATCATATCTATGTCACAGTCATACGCGTTTGTATTGAGGTAATCCATAGGATCGACCTCTGTATCATCATCCATTCTCTGTTCTACAGGAGAAATTACATCAGCCAGTACTATTGCACCCCCTTCATCATGTCGTCCGCCGCTCTCACCCAGCACTACAGGAGCTGGTAATTGCATAGGCGGGGTAGTGGTCTCCGCACATGCTTGTTGATGTGTGGTAGTTATTGGTGTGCTCTCGGCCGGCTCCAGACGAATAAGATTCTTCGGCCATAGCAGCACCCAACCCTTGCAGCTTCCAATCCGTGGCGGGGTCTCATCGTCCGCTCCCACATGTTGTACTGGAGGAGGCAAATCCTCGTGCCCCGATTTCACACTGGTCAAGCTAACCCTGAAGTGCCCAGCGGGGATCGGCTGGTTGTGGAACGTGCATTGAGAGGGGTCCATTATCATCCCCTTTCCCACGTCCTCCTTCTGGCCTTTGATCAAGTAGAGTATGGTGCACGGGGTTTCTTTCGCCTGCAAACACATATGTCTGTGGCGTTAAACAACCGAAAGGCAACAAAAATGGAATATTATATATATATATATATATATATATATATATATATATATATATATATATATATATATATATATATATATATATATGTTGGTGCGACATGTAATTACCATGACGGCGTCGAGCTCAGCCAAAGACGAAGGCCCACCTAGCGCGCCTAAGACTGAGGACGGGCTGCTATGAGCGGGAGCGGCTGCGAGAGGAGGCCCGGTTGCTTAAGCAAGTGATGGTGCGATGGTGTTGTTGTTCATGGAGTTGCTCGCGATGAAACTGGGCATCGGGAAATCATGTAACGTCTTGTCTGGATTTTCCTTCGCCCAGTTGATGATAACTGGAACCAAGTTAGTAGCGAAATCATTTCTGCAAGCAGTTATAGCTCCATTGACTGCCTGCTGTAGCAACTCATATTTGTCATCGGCTGCTTTTTTCGCATCCTCAGCTGCTTTTTTCTCGACCGCAAGCTTCACCTTTGCGTCGATGTCCGCCTGACTAAACTTCTTTTTCTACTTCTTGGCCTCCGGGCCGTCATTGTAAAACACCTTCCATGTGGCGCCGTCTCCAGCGCCGTGCACACGACCATATTGCGGCCGCTGGTCCAACGGGAGTCCCTTAAGTTCGTTCAAGGCCCAGTTGAGGGGGGTGTCCCACTTGGGCCTCATCGGAGAAGTAGGGCTTTCGGCTACAAGCCGGTGTTGCTTCTCCAGTAGTCTAATCAATTTCCTCGTGATCTTGTCCGTGTAAAAAACCTTTTTCTCCTTGTCCCACTTGTAGCGGGCCCTGATGAAGTCATGCTCCAAGGGGTTGGTGAACTTCGCGAAGGGGTCTGGGAGACCCGCGGCTTCACGTTCCGCGTCCTCCTTATCCCATATGGGCCTTTTACCGAGGTAGCCACGGCTTCCGAGGCGATGCTTCCCCGTGTTCCGGAGCTGAAGGCTTTTGAATTTCGCAGCCTTAGCCCTTGCTGCCTCGGTAGCGCAAGTGTCCTTGAACTTTTCGAACTCCTCTTCCGTAAGTGTCGGATTTTCCTCCAGAATCTTGGACAGGGGTTCATCAGCCTCAATAGCTCGTTTCACCCTCCCTTTCCAAGAGGCCAAATCATTGCTGAACATGCCCATGGCGTGATTGTTAATCTTTTTCATCTTCGGATCATCCCACGGTTGTTCTATGTTATCATCCCGGTCGGGGAACTTGAATCTCTTGTGCAACTTCGTTAGGAGCAACTGCGTCAAATGTTCTTTACTCCTTAAGTCATCGTCGTTGATGCTCGCGCATTCCCGTAGGATGCATCCTACTTGGTTCCCATAGCACTTGCGAGGTTCTTCCGGCTCTAACGGCTCAAACTTGCCAGGTGCCATCTTTGTGATCACAAGTCGTCCAATCCCTAGTTTGTTAGGTTTTCGTATCCTCTTCTTCTTATGCTTCCTCTTTTCGGTAGCGGCATCGGGGCCGGTACCTTCCCCGCCGGTACCTTCCCCACCGGTCTCGGTGCCGCCATCGGTGCCGGCACCGTCGGTGTCGATGTCGGCGTCAGTACCATCATCGAGGCCAACCTGCAAACCTTGCTTAGCAGTCAAATAGTTGAGGTACTCTTGTTCACCCTCATAATCCATCTCGTCTGCATCTTGGTCAGAAGGCCCAGTTTCTTCATTCTTCGACATGTTTCCTATGATTAAGTGGCCTATTTATTTCTAAAAGTATGAATAAATGAGAAATGACATAAAAAGAAATCTATGTGCCAGCACTCGATATGCCAACTATGTAGCACAAATCATGCCTTTATTCACGGGAAATTTCGGCATGACCTTTGCTAAAAAATGGACATATCGAGCGCCTGAAATTCACCGAAACGGAAATGAATCAACATTCCGGCGTAACATGGGCCACTCGGATCATTTTCCAAACATGACATGTCCAAAACATGACATATGCACATATCACATGTCCAGTTCAAATTTGCATATAAATTCAGCTAATTTTGAAACCTAGCTAAATTCATAACTAAATAGATAACCTAATTAATTAACATGAAGAACCCTAGCAGAGAGGGGGGGTTTACAGAGAGTGCAGGGGCGAGGAGGCAGGCCCGACGACGGCCAGCAGGGGAGAGGAGGGAGGCGAGGGCCGACGGTTTGGGGGCGAGCGCGCCAAGGTCGGGGGCAAGCGCCGGCGCCGGAGTCGGGGGCGAGCGGCTGGGTCGGGGGCGAGCGGCGTGGTCGGGGGCTAGCGCCGGCACCGGGGTCGAGGTCGAGGGCCGGGACGGGGGCGAGCGCCGGCGCCGGCGGAGTCGGTGGCGAGCGCCGGGGTTAGGCGCGGCGGTGCAACGGGGGAGAGAGAGTGGGGATTTGGGGGGAAATGGCGGGATGAAGCAGGGCGAGTGAGAATTTTGGGTTAAGTGGACGTAGCAGTAGCGCGTTATGTCAAAACGCGCTGCTACTAAATTCAGTAGCTGCAGCGGTTTAGGTGAAACGCGCTACTACTAAGATCTGTAGCTGCAGCGGTTTAGGAGGAACGCGCTACTACTAAGATCTGTAGCTGCAGCGGTTTAGGAGAAACGCGCTGCTACTACCGTCGCTACTGCCAGTTTTCCTTTTTCTTTTCCTTTATTTTATCTCACTTTTATTTCCCGAGGGCAGTGAATGAAGGGAGGGCGATATATATTGCATCATTTGACGGTTAAATATGTATGCAAAATAGGAACATATATATTACACATCATTGGACCCATGCATAATAATTGCTAACTGTGTATACAAAATAGGAACATATATATATTACACATCATTGGACCCCTAACATACGTTTCCTCAGTGCTGACGTTTTCGTTTTTGAGTCAGCTTCTTTCCCTTCTTGTTCATCGAAGAATAATTGAGCCCCTCATTGTGACTTTGCCTTTTCCATGGAGTACGATTTTTCTTAGGTAATGTAGTATTGATTCTTCTTTTGACGTATACTTCATCATCATCGTCATCTTCCCTCATTGGGTTGCCGTACTGATCATAGTCTTCCTCGTTGGCGACTCCATCCATTCCAATGATGTTCCTTTTGCCTCTCCTCACGATAACACGGCTGGGATTGCGCGGGTCAGTTATGAAGAAGCATTGTGTCACGTGCTTAGCGTGTACCCATGGCTCGTTTTTTGCGATAGCATTCACGGTAGCGCTCTTGGCGTCGGGTATAGTCATGGTAGTGAACATCCGGCTTTCTCTTTCGACATTCTTAGCCCATCTGACTCGGAACATCGTCGTGTTGTGCAGTCCAGAGTAGTCAAGCTCCCAGATCTCCTCGACCCTTCCATAAAATTGTTCAGTTGTGCTGTTGTCGCTGCCGGTCATGCATTCTATCGTCACCCCTGAGTTCTGATCATCACTGTCCATATCTTTTGCCTCCATGTAGAACGTGTATCCGTTGATATCATATGCCTGATAGGTTACGAGGTTGGGCGAGGGGCCATGTGCTAAGGCATATATGAGCAATCCGTCCTTAGAGCTTCCTCCGGGGGATTAGCAATAATATGCTCTTTGAACCAATGCAGGAAAGTGGAGTTGTGCTCTCTAGTAACTTCGGCGTCCGTCCTGCATACCCCCCGGTCATGATACTTCTTTGCGATAATTTCTTTGTGCAGTGCCACGAAAGGATCTACCTCGTCTAGGTGTTGAAGCACTACCAAGTTTGCTCTGTCAAAGTCGCTGCGTCGATCTGAGTATGCCACATGCAGTTCCTTGCGACCGTTGCAGTGACCATCTCCTTTGAGCCTCCCATCGTGCTTGTTAACGGGTAAACCAACACTAACACCAGGCGGCTGGTCTACGCCATATAGAAAATTCTCACAGAAAGAGATGCACTCTTGTGCCAAATAGCCCTGGACGATGCTTCCGTCCGGACGGGACATGTTACGAACGAATCCTTTGATGATCCCATTCATCCTCTCAAACGGCATCATGTTGTGCAGGAATGACGGCCCCAGGTCTATTATGTCATCCACAATATGGACACACAGATGCACCATCACGTCGAAGAACGCGGGCGGGAAGTACATCTCAAGCTCATTCAGTATCACAACGATCTCTTCCTGTAGCCTTTGGAGCTGCTTCACACTGATCGACTTTCGAGAGATGACGTCGAAAAAGTTGCAGAGACCAATAAGCGTGTCACGGACATGCTTGTCCATTATCCCTCTAAGGGCAACAGGTAGTATCTGCGTCATCATCACATGACAGTCATGAGACTTCATCCCGCTGAACCTTTTCTTGTCCGTGTCTAGATATCTGCTTATCTTGCCACAGTAACCGGAACTAACTTTCACTCCGGTAAGGCACTTAAATAATTGGTTGATCTCAGCCTGACTTAAGGTGAAGCAAGAAGGGGGCAATAATCCTCTTTATTTATTTTCTTGCCCTTCTTCTCCCGTGCCTCTGTCTCCGTCTCTGTCTCGTCTGACATTTTACGGGGCGGCATGTGCAGATCTTCCCTGATTTTCAAATCTTGCAAGTCTTTTCTTGCCTTCGGCCCATCCTTGGTCTTATCCGGCATGTTCATCAGTGTTGCGAGCAAGCTCTCAAGGACATTCTTACAGATATGCATTTGATCAAGGCAATGAGGTGTATCGAGTTTGTGCCGGTACTCCAAGTCCCAGAACACAGACCTCGTCTTCCATACCTTCAGCAGCGGCTCCGGCGCCTTTCTCATTGTCTTTCCCGGTGCGGGGCACTCCTTCCAGTTTTTCAACAGCTCATCGATTTTGGCACCGCTCCGCTTACATGGAGGTCCTCGATGCTCAGTGTGACCATTGAATAGATCTCCACGGTTTCTCCACGGGTCGTCCTGTTCAAGCCATCTTCGATGCCCCATGTACACGATTTTCCCAGACCCGCCATCTTTCCTTGACATTAGCTGCTGAGACGTTGTATCATCCATGCACCGCGTGCATCCGCAATATCCATGGCACACCTGGCCTGCCACATATCCGTAATCGAGATAGTCCTGCACTGTCGTGATCAGCGCGGCTCTCATGTTGAAATACTCACCTTTGCTGGCGTCCCATGTCTTGGCCGGTGTTTTCCATAACGTGTCTAACTCCTCTTGAAGTAGCCCTAGATACAAATTAATATTATTTCCTGGTTGTTTCGGCCCTTGAATAAGCATGCTCATGTGAATGTACTTTGATTTCATGCACAACCAGGGGGGGAGGTTGTACATCCATACAAACACGGGCCATTTACTATGGTTGGTGTTCTGGTTGCCAAACGGATTCATGCCATCGGTACACGCGCTGAGCACGATGTTCCTTGCATCACATTCAAAATACTGATAGAAGTTGTTCAACGCTCTCCACTGGCTTCCATCCTTCATGTGTCTCAGCTTCGGATCATCTCCATCGTCGGGCTTCTTCCTCTCCGCGTGCCAGCGCATTAGCTTTGCTTCCTTGGGATCTACAAAATACCTCTGGAGACGGGGAGTGATTGGTAAGTACCATACAACTTTCTGGGGACATTTCTTCCCGGCCTTCTTGTATCGAGAAGAATTGCACACTAGACAGCTTGTTTTTTCCGCGTGCTCCTTCCGATAAATTATGCAATCGTTGATGCATGCATGGTATCTAACGTGTGGCAGATCAAGAGGGAACACGATCTTCTTGGCCTCATCAACACTAGTAGGACATAGATTACCCGTGGGAAGAACATCCTTGAGGTACTTGAGATGCTCATCGAGGCTAGTGTCGGTCCATTTGTTTTTAGCCTTCGTCTTCAGGAGTTGGAGCGTGAAACTCAACTGGGTCACCTCCGGATTGCAACCATCATACAATGGAGTGTTCGAGTCTACCACCAGTTGCTCTAGCTTAGCCTCCTCTCTAGAAGCAGCTCTCTCAGTACTCGTCTCCTTGCGAAGCAATGCTTGAACATGAGGGTCCCGCACAATTGAACTTTGTACCGACGAACTCTGCTGCGTGGAGTCCATGTCGTTCTCTCCGCCGCCATGTCCGGCCCCTTCTCATCCGCCATGTCCGGCCCCTTCTCCGCCGCCATGTCCGGCCTCTTCCCCGCCGCCATTATCGATCATCTCTTTGTCTTGCCCCGTGTCATCATTGCCTGCCCCGTCGGCATTCTCAACATCGTCATCCTCATCTTCAATTATCCACCGAGAATAGCCATCCATGAAACCAGTCATGAGCAGGTGCGCTTTGACACGACCATCATCATGGGGGTCGAGCCAAACTATTCCTTTGCATTTTCGACACGGACATAAAACCTCTGTCCGGTTATTTTCTTTCATGTCCTGCACCGCCGACCGCAACCACCTGTCCACCATCGTTCCACTGACCATCGTCAACTCTGCATGGTAATAATAAAAAAATTGATTATAAAAATGCATGCATGCATCAAAGTCATAAAAATTTTTGGCAAGACCTTCCCTAAAAATAGGACATATATGGATCTAGAGTTTGCCCGGAATTCGCCGAAACGGAAATAAATCGACATTTCGGCAAAACATAGGCAACTCAAAAGCACAATTTGGCGGCGTCAACTCATGCCACACACACAATTTCCACAAACATATCACACACACATAAACACATTTCCATTTTGCAAAAGCATGAAATTTTCATCACCTCTATCTCGATCGAGATCAAGCACACGGTGGAGATGATGTTGTAGGGAGATCAAAAATGCACAAAGCTCTTCTTGACAAAGATAGATCTAGTTAGGGGGCAAATATGTCACTTAACTAAATCCTACATCTACCTAGCTACCTAATTTGGGAGGAGACAACTTCAACTAGTGGAGGGGGAAGGAAAAAGAGAAAGGAGATGCATTAATGGAGGTGGTGTAGTTATGTAGGAGTAATGAAGAGAGAGAAAGGTGGATAGAAGAGAGAGAGTAATGGGGGAGAAGTATTGAGGAGAAGAAGAGTGAGAGTGGGAGAATGTGGTGGAGGTAGGGGGAAGGGAAGAGAGGGGGAGGTAGGGGGAAGGGAAAAGAGGAGGGGGAGGGGAGGGACGGGTGGGGAAAGGTGTTGGGTTGGTGCGGGTTAGCAGTAGCGCAGGAGCAAAAAAGTGCTGCTGCTAAGAATTTAGCAGCGGCGCGCTTTGCGGTACGGCACTACTGCTAACTGGGACAAAAAATTGTGGCAATTTGAAACTTACCAGCAGCGATCTCGAAGAAAGCGCGCTACTACTACATACTTAGCAGTAGCGCTGTTCTTGAGTTAGGTGGACACCGCCGGTCGATATTTGTAGCAGCGCGTTTCTGGCCGAGCGCGCTACTGCTAAATCCTTATCAGCAGCGAGTTTACATAACACGCGCTACAACTAGTTAGCAGCAGCGCCCCATTTTGAACCGCGCTGCTGCTAAGATTCTGTGTATAGGCTTTTCCCTAGTAGTGGTTGGTAATATCATGCATATGGTTCTTGCATTGCTTACTGTATACATTAAAGATGTCATCTGTTTAGTTTAGACATGCTTTGTGTCAATGCCATCTGTTTAGTTTCTTTATCGTATATGTGAATCATGCAATGCCATCTTGTCTAGCTAGGCATCATATATGTGAATTTTGCAATGCCACCCTGGTTAGCCAGTTATCTTATATGTGAATTATATCATGCCATCATTTTTTTATTACGTGTTAAATTTGTCAACAATTTTAGTGCATTCAATTACTCTTCCTGTGCATCAGCCATTCGGCACGGTCATGGAAAAATCTGGAGTGGAAACAAGGTCTTCAGAGCAGACAATGCTATCTGACGAAGCACATGTCTTGCTGGTTACCGATAGCTCCTTAGAGGAGGATTCAGAGACAGATGACCAGTCATATCCCCCCCCCCCCGAGGTGCATGTCCTAACTTGACAGGGTCATGTTGCTCATATCGTGCGTATGGCATCTTACATTGCTATGTCATTTTCTTAGTTTAGACATGCTTTGTGTGAATGCCACATGTTTAGTGTCTAATTACCATATATGTGAATTATGTGATGCCATCTTGTTGCAAGACATTATATATGTGAATTATGCAATGTTATCTTGTTGCAAGGCATTATGTATGTGAATTATGCAATGCCATGCTGTTTAGGTAAGCGTCATATATGTGAATTATATCATGCCGTCCTTTTTTTTGTATTTCTCATTGCTTTTGTCGACAATGTTTGAATATTCAACTGCTCTTCCTGTGCATCAGCCATTTGAATTGGTGATGGAGAAATCTGGAGTGAAAACAAGGTCTTCAGAGCAGACAATGCTACCTGCTGAAGCAGATATCTTGCTGGTTACAGATAGCTCTTCAAAGGAGGATTCAGAGGAAGATGAACAGTCCTATTATCCCCCTGAGGTGTATGCTCAAACTTGGCAGGGTTATATTACTCATATAATGCATATGTTGTATTGCAATGCTTAGTTTTTACATCATATACACAATATTGAATGCCATCTCCTTAGTTGACACATCATATATGCGATTGCCCTCTTCTCACTTCCTTAGTATATAAATCATATATTTGAATTATGTCATGCCATGATGTTTATATAGACAGCATGTATCTGAATTATGGCATGCCAACCGATTTTCTAAAGACATAATATAGTTATATCATCTCATCCTGTTTACATAGTCATCATATTTTAAATTATGTCATTATATCCGTGAATTATATCTTGCCATCATGTTTCCATCGACGACATGTTTGTGATTTATGGCATGCCAACCACTTTAATAGACACATCGTATAGTTATATCATGTCATCCTATTTGCATAGTCATCATATTTTGAAGTATGTCATTCTATCCTGTTTAGTTAGCAATCATACATGTGAAATTGTGTCATGCTATCCTGTTTAATTAGCCATCATATATGTGAAATTATGTCCTGCTATTCTATTTGCTTAGACAACATAAATGTGAATTATTTCATGCCCTGTTTTCTTCCATACTATCCATTGCACCTGTCTATCTTACAATGTCTATACATTAAATTACTTTTCTTGTTTATCAACCATTTCAATTGGAGAGAGTGATGGCAGTATCTGTGGGAGTAAAAACACGGTCTTCAGAAAAGATCGTGCTACCTGTTGATGCAGATAGAACCACGGTTGTACTTGCCCAAGAACCAGCCCCACCACACATAACCCACACTCATGCAGATTGTATCCCTACCCAATTGGACATAGAACCAGCTACACCCCTTCTAACCCCAACCCCAGCAGATAGACACCCAGTTCCCATTGACACAGCACCGTCTCCACCACAGAGCACCCAAACACGAGCAGTTAGTAAGGTACTGCAGTGCCCAAATCACGAGGACCACCACTCCGAACCCGAAGTCAACGCTTAAAGCAGAAGAAGAATTGTTCTCAGGTCAGGTTCCGTAGCTATGGTTCATACTACTTTGCACTTGCATCACTGTATTTACTAATACCAACTAATTTCAAATTTGAAGGATGCAATTGAAACTCCAATGGTGCAACAGGTATGTTTTAAACCTGTTTCTTCAACGTGTTTGGTTGTTTGCTGTTGTAACTTGCTCTATGTTGATTTAAGTTTCAATAGAATAAACAGTTATTTCTCATGCCATGCACATTACAAGTGGTGTTATTGCTGTGTAGTTTCCCACACTTATATTCTGTCTATGCTGCTTTGTCTTAAATAGATATGATTCGAACTGTATCTATCTTGATTTGGCAACATAAACTAGAATGATATAGACCATACAGTGACCATACTACATAGATATATGTTTGTTTCATGCTGTTATCCTGTCCACCTTACTACTGAACTGGTTTACCAAAATGAGTTTCATATACTACATTGTAAACCTGAGATGTGTTTGTTTGTTTCTCTTTTAGAACGCGGATAAAATATTGGAGAAGAGTACCCTGTTATGCAATGGTAAAGGAAGTAATGCAGATAAGGTTCAAGATAGTGAGACATCCCTGTTGGTCTCCAAGAAAGCTGATAAAAACTATATTGAAGACACTGAGACAACCCCAAAGTCCTGTCTTGATGTAGTGTTCGAGTTACTGGCTACCACTGCTGGCACCAGCTCTTCGAACTCGTTGCCTAAATCAGTTCGGCTTCTTGAGTCTCAACTTCAAGTTGAAAGACATCGATCAGATGTTATGCGATAGGAAGCAGAAGGGCTGAGGAAGTCCCTGCAGAATTCAGATGCATACTTTCTGGTGCAACATCAAGCGCTGGAGGACTTAAGCGCCAAACAAGAGAAAGTTAATAAGCTTGCTAAGCATCTTGCCAGCATTATGGGTGCCCAGGATATTGTTTCTTGAGCTCTTCTGAAGTGGTTTCAGTTCTGGACTTGTTTTGTTGTGGCGTTTATATGCTATTGTGTTCCCTATATTTGCACTGGTGGCGAACTTTGATGCCCAGTGGATGTAATATGTGTAATAGCCATGGTAGCCTAGTGTAAGTTGCTTGCTTATTTATTTCCTTGTTGTCTTGTTTATTTGTTTGCTTGTAGTCAGTGTAGTTATTTTTCTGCGGTTTGCTAGTGGTTGCAATAACCTATTTTTTAAAACTAGGCCACAATAACCATGGGCTAATATTTACTGTAGTGACACTGGGCCTCCTACGGGCCGTAGAAACAGTGGGCCTTCTACGGGCCGTATAAACAGTGCGCCTTCTACGGGCCATAGAAACAGTGGGCCTTCTACGGGCCGTAGAAACAATGGGCCTTCTATGGGCCGTAGAAACAATGGGCCTTCTACGGGCCGTATCATCAATGGGCCTTATACGGGCCGTATGATCGATTGGCCAAACATGGGCCAAACAGACCGCATTCTGGCCGTAAACGGGCTAGAGTTGGAATCGTCCGTTCATGGGCCGACCATAACGGGCCATCGTTAATAGGTCGTATTTGATGACACTATGAAAACGGCCCAACGTATTAACGGACCACAAACGGGCCGACTATAACCACGGGCTGAATTTGGCCCACAAGCAGAAAAACATAGTAATGGGCCGTAAGTAAACGAATGCTGGAAATGAGTCCAAGAATAAATGGGCTCTGAGAAGGCCGAAAGATAACATGGGCTGGAAACGGCCCAACGGAATAACGGGTCGTTAATGGGTATAAAGTGATACACTGTTCTTTACGGGCCAGTTTCACCACGGGTCGTTAATGGGTGTAAAGTGATGCACTATTCATTACGGGCCAGTTTCACCATGGGCTGTTAATAGGCCAAGAGTTACATAGGGCCTCATACGGGCCGAAAGACGTCATGGGCCATACATGGGCCAGAAGTGAAAATGGGATGGAATCATATTGGATGGCCCAGATGACGCTACTGGGCCTAATTCGAATAGGGCGTAACGGGCCTTGGGTTAGCGGGCTGTAAATGGGCTATATGCGAACAGGCCGTTAACAGGCTTTCCATGGGCCGGCCTACCACCTTTTGACCAAGTCAAACGGGCCGGCCTTTTCACAGGAATGGGCCTCTGTTGGGCCATGCCACGTGTCGACGTATCATAGGCGCCTTCTGTCCAATGAGTGGATGACATCTGTCCCAGCGATGAGCCGACACGTGTTTCCTCCAGCCAATGATGATTTTACACGAGGAAATTATCCATTGGTCGGGGCTGTTAATGGGTTATCGGATCCAAAACCTGACCCGATAGCTTAACGGTGTTCCATTACGGTGGATGCCACGTGTCGGTCACCCTTGACGAAAGCACTTCTGTGACGCGCGATTTATCGTCATGGAAGTGGACACTTCCGTGATGATAATTTTGGTAATGTCATGGAACACTTCTACGACAGCACATGTATGACTATCTTGATTCTGTCATAAAATCGTCATGGATGTACATGCATGACAGAAAACACGACCTACTGTGACAAACACATATCATCACGGAAGTGTATTTTTTTGTAGTGTCCTCTACATCAGCATGAGCCGTCAGCCAATAAAATCCATGAAGAAAAGCTTTGGCCAAAAGGGACTTTGAACCGGCATGATGAACACAATCTCCTTCATGAATCTCATGAAGAATCTCACGGCCTTCCTCAAGAGAGACGCAATGCTGAAACGCCCCAGTGACACTGCGATGGTGTAACTAGCCATTGGCAATTGTCATTGATTTAGACCGCCGGGTTATCTTCCTGGCCAAAGTTTCATCCTCAGGTAACTCGCCCCGGGTCATATAAGGCAAATATGGGACTGTCCAATCTGGAATAGCATGAAGAACCGCCACCAGTTGTGACCCGTGGTCAGGGATAGCCAAATCTTCCTCTGTAGGCAACTTGACAGAAGGGTTATAAAGGGCATCCAAGAAAGTTTTAGGTGGCACCGGCTTATGATGAGATCCCAATCAGCTTAAGTCATTAGCCGCCTCATTTTTCCTGCAATCGATGTGCTCCACTTGATAACCCTTAAAGTGCCCAGCAATAGCATCAACTTCGTGGCGATAAGCCGCCATGAGTGGATCCTTAGAATCCCATGTGCCTGAGATTTGTTGAGCCACCAAGTCTGAGTCGCCAAAACATCTCACTCGGCTTAAGTTCATCTCTTTAGCCATCCAAAGACTGTGGAGCAAGGCTTCATACTCAGCTGCATTGTTAGTACAGGAAAACATCAACCTTAAAACATAACAAAACTTGTCACCTCGAGGGGAGGCTAAAACCACTCCAGCCCCCGAGCCTTCCAATTGCCTGGACCCATCAAAGTGAATAGTCCAATATGTGTTATCTGGCTTCTCTTCAGGCATCTACAGTTCTGTCCAGTCATTGATGAAATCCACAAGCGCCTGAGACTTGATAGCGGTGTGAGGTCCAAGCTCAATGGCCCACTTGGCTACTCACCTGTGGCTTCTCTGTTTTGAATAATATCTCCCAAGGGAGCAGAACTAACCACAGTGATGGGATGACCCAGAAAATACTACTTAAGCTTACGGCTGGCCATGAACACGCCATAAACAAGCTTCTGCCAATGTGGATATCTCTGCTTGGACTCAATGAGCACTTCACTGATATAATAAACCGGCCGTTGAACCGAATATTCCTTGCCTGCTTCCTTCCGTTCCACCACAACAACTACACTGACAGCCCGGGCGTTAGCAGCCACATATAATAACAACGGCTCCTTATCAATAGGAGCAGCAAGGACTAGCGGCTCAGCTAGCTGTTTCTTCAAGGCTTCAAACGTGTCATTAGCAGCATCACTCCAAACAAAATCATCTGTTTTCTTCATCATCTAATATAGTGGTATGGCCTTTTCACCCAACCGGCTTATGAACCGGCTTAAGGAAGCAATACGACCCGCCAGATGCTGAACATCATTGATACACGCTGGCTTCGCCAAGGAGGTAATGGCCTTGATCTTCTCCGGGTTAGCTTCAATGCCTCTGTTAGAAACCAGAAACCCCAAAAGCTTGCCTGCTGGCACACCGAGGACGCACTTGGCCGGGTTAAGCATCATACTATAGACCCGGAGATTGTCAAAGGTCTCCCTCAAATCCTATATTAAAGTTTCCTTCTCTCTGGATTTCACCACAATATCTTCCACATAAGCATGAACATTGCGCCCAATCTGATTGTGAAGACAATTCTGCACACATCGTTGGTAAGTCGCCTGGGCACTCTTGAGCCCGAAAGGCATAGATACATAGCAGAAGGCTCCAAAGGGAGTAATAAAAGCTATCTTCTCCTGGTCCTTAACTACCATCCTGATCTGATGATAACTAGAGTAGGCATCCAAAAAACTCAAACGCTCACAACCCGCCATAGCATCAGTGATTTGATCAATACGAGGGAGAGCAAAAGGATCAGCCGGACAAGCCTTGTTTAAATCCGTGTAATCCACACACATACGCCAAGTGACATTCTTCTTAAGCACCGGCACTGGATTAGCCAACCACTCAGGGTGAAAAACTTCAATAATGAACCCAGCTGCTAAGAGCCGAGCCACCTCTTTGCCAATGGCCTTACGCCTCTCCTCATTGAAGCGACAAAGGAATTGCTTGACGGGCTTAAATTTCGGATCAATATTGAGAGTGTGATCAGCGAGTTCCCTCGGTACACCCGGCATGTCAGAAGGTTTCCATGCAAAGATATCCCGGTTCTCACGGATGAACTCGATGAGCGCGCTTTCCTATTTAGGATCCAGGTTAGCGGTGATGCTGAACTGCTTGGATGAGTCGCCAGGAACAAAGTCAACTAGCTTAGTATCATCAGCCGACTTAAACTTCAAGACCGGATCATGCTCTGTAGTTGGCTTTTTCAAAGATGTCATATCCACCGGGTCAACAGTATCCTTGTAAAACTTCAACTCCTTTGTTGCACAGACAGACTCAGCATAAGCAGCATCACCTTCCTCACACTCCAAGGCTATCTTCCGACTCCCATGCACTGTGATGGTCCCCTTGTAACCCGGCATCTTGAGCTATAAATAACCATAACACGGTCGTGCCATGAACTTGGCATAAGCCGGCCGTCCAAACAGAGCGTGGTACGGGCTTCTGATCTTGACCACTTCAAAGGTTAACTTCTCAGCCCTGGAATCATGCTCATCTCCAAAGGCCACTTCCAGTTCAATCTTGCCAACTGGGTACGCCGACTTACCAGGCACCACTCCATGGAAGACAGTATTGGATGTCTTAAGATTTTTATCAGTTAACCCCATGCGACGGAAAGTATCATAATAAAGGATATTAATGCTACTACCTCCATCCATGAGTACCTTGGTGAATTTGTATCCACCAACTTGAGGCGCTACCACCACAGCCAAGTGACCCGGGTTATCAACCCGGGGCGGGTGATCCTCTCGGCTCCACATAATGGGTTGCTCAGACCATCGCAAGTATTGGGGAACTGTCGGCTCAACGGCGTTCACAGCCCTCTTGTGAAGCTTCTGGCCCTGCTTGCACAAACTTGTGGTGAAAACATGATACTGCCCACTATTCAACTGCTTTGGATGACTGATATTTTGACTACTGCTGCTGACCCCCCTGGCCGGATTGTTGATTGTAATCACCCTGATTACCTTGATTATAACCACCCTGATTACCTTGATTATAACCACCCTGATTACCTTGATTATAACCACCCTAATTACTTTGGTGGCCCTGGAAGCCGGAATTAGAACCGCCACCTCCATAACCCGGGCCATGAGAACCGCCTCCACAGGAACCTGAGCCACCGCCCGGCCCATGGTTGCTGTGAAACGAGTTAGCATTTTTGAAGGCCATCATAATTGAAAAATCTTTCCAAAGGTGAGTAGCTGGTTTCTCCCGCGTGCCATGCTTTGGACAGGGCTCATTCAGCAACTGCTCAAGAGTAGGACCTGAGCCACCAGTCCGAGGAGGCGGCCTCCCCTTACGATGCTGATTATTGCTCTGTGCATTGGTGTTAGCCACAAACTCCGATTTACCATCAGCCTTGCATTTACCGTTGCCCCCCTGATTCACTGGGTTATGCTGCGGACCCTTGGCGTTGCCATTCTTCTTTCCGTTTCCCGGCTTGTCATCATCAGACTCGGGGTCCTTGGTACTATCAGAGTCGGCATATTTGATTAGAGCCGCCATCAGCTGCCCCATATCATTACAATCACGCTTGAGCCGCCCCAACTTCTGCTTAAGAGGCAAAAACGACAACTTTTCTCCAACATTAAGACTACAGAACCGGCATTCACGTTATTGGATGAATGTATGATAGCTTTGACCCGGCGCACCCAATGGTTTGTTGATTCACCCTCCTCTTGGGTGCAAGTAGCCAAGTCCAGAATCGACATGGGCTGTTTGCATGTGTATTTAAAGTTCTGAATAAACCGGGCCTTCAGCTCCCCCCATGACCCAATGGAGTTGGCAAGCAGCCCTTTTAACCAAGTACGAGTTGTCCCATCCAGCATCATGGTGAAGTATTTAGCACACGTAGCATCAGTGACCTCCAGCATTTTCATGGCCATCTCATAACTCTCAATCCACGCCTCAGGGGGTAAATCGGCTGTGTAATTAGGCACCTTACGAGGTCCTTTGAAATCCTTGGGCAAATGCTCATTACGCAGAGCCGGCACCAAATAGGGTACACCTGTAGATCTAGGGGTCACGCCTGCCTCTACCGAAGTCGTTGGATAAACTAGAAGGGGCTGGTGAGCCGCCTGCTCAGCCTCTTGACGCACTCTATCCTGATTGACCAAGTTATGAGCTCCATCAGGCACCAGGACATGCCCACGTGGCTGGTCACAGCGCTGGGCGTTGCTTGAAACGGCTTGTGAGTCCATGTGTCTGCTATAGCTCCGGCTTGGGCGAGGGTTTGAATGAATCCTATCCCGACTTTAAGAATATGCATCCTGCTGCACCACTGCAGTTTGAAGAAGCTCCCTAGCCCTTCGTGTTTCAATCGCCGCCGGAGAGTCGCCATCTACTGGGAGAGCTGCCAGTCGCGTCGCTGCAGCAATCATGTTATCCGACGGGTTAGAATAATGACCCGGTGGCATTGGCACACACTGAGGCGGAACATTATTCAAACAAGGTGGCTTCGTTACGCGTGGCTGAACCGGCGTTCCGGCCCCAGGTGCTGCAACCCGGTTTAACTGCGGCAGGTTACTGGTTGTCGGTGTCAAAACCGGCGGATCTCGGGTAGGGGGTCCCGAACTGCGCGTCTAGGCGGATGGTAACAGGAGACAAGGGACACGATGTTTTACCCAGGTTCGGGCCCTCTTGATGGAGGTAAAACCCTACGTCCTGCTCGATTAATATTGATGATATAGGTAGTACAAGAGTAGATCTACCACGAGATCAAGGAGGCTAAACCCTAGAAGCTAGCCTATGGTATGATTGTTGTAATGTATGTTCTGTCCTACGGACTAAAGCCCTCCGGTTTATATAGACACCGGAGGAGGCTAGGGTTACACAGAGTCGGTTACATTGGTAGGAGATCTACATATCCGTATTGCCAAGCTTGCCTTCCACGCCAAGGAAAGTCCCATCCGGACAAGGGACGAAGTCTTCAATCTTCTATCTTCGTAGTCTTGGAGTCTGGCGAACGATGATAGTCCGGCTGTCCGGACACCCCCTAGTCCAGGACTCCCTCAGTAGCCCCTGAACCAGGCTTCAATGACGATAAGTTCGGCGCGCATAATCTTCGGCATTGCAAGGCGGGTTCCTCCCTTGAATAATCCAGAGAAGATCATGAACACCAGGATAGTGTCCGGCTCTGCAAAATAAATCCACATTCCACCGTAGAGAGAATAAAATGTACACAAGTCCAATCTGCTGACGTATTAGGCGGCATGACATCACGCTGCTACCAGGCTTTTACTTGAATCGTTTTTTATTATACCACCTCAGCACGTTTAGCGAAGCGGTTTCCTTGACACGTCTTGTCGAAGCAGAGATCGTGTTCCCCTTATTCCGGGATTCTCATCAATACGGACGTGGGTAACCCAACCGCGCCATTGATTGTGGCGCTTGGGAGATAAGCGAGTTTTACCAGGCTGGTGGGGATGCGTAGTTTTCGTCCGCCCATATATAAGGGGATAAGGATCCACCCTTTTTACCTACGCCTTCTTCCTCCTTTGCTTATCCATCTCCGCGCACTCTCGAGCTCCAGCGCCCAAGTCTGTGCATCTCGCCTCGACCTTCTCCGACCATGTCCGGAGCGGGAGGCAAATGGCTAGCCTCCTCCGTCACGGAGGAGCACATCACCAAGTTGCGCAACGCCGGATACCTTTCCAGTGATATTGCGCACCGGCTGCCCGACGAGGGGCAGCTCATCCCTACCCCTGGGCCCCATGAGAGGGTCGTCTTCCTTCCCCACTTCCTCCGCGGACTGGGCTTTCCACTGCACCCTTTCTTTCGGGGGCTCATGTTCTATTACGGCCTGGATTTCCATGATCTGGCGCCGAACTTCATCCTCAACATCTCGGCGTTTATCGTCGTGTGCGAGGCCTTCCTCTGCATCCGGCCCCACTTCAGCCTGTGGCTCAAGACCTTCAACGTCAAGCCAAAGGTTGTGAAGGGCACGCAAGCGGAATGCGGAGGCGCCATGTTGGGCAAGTTGCCCAACGTCCTTTGGCTCGAAGGGACCTTTGTGGACTCCGTTAAGGGGTGGCAATCGGGGTGGTTCTACATCACCGAGCCGCGCGAACCCACATGGGCGGCGGCCCCCGAGTTCAGATCTGGCATCCCCACGCAGCTCACCTCCTGGAAAGAGAAGGGCTTGTTGTGGGGCAATTCGAAGGAGCTGACGGGACTCCGAGCCTGTATCCAGAAGCTCGTGAACAATAAGCTCAAGCTCGTCGACGTGGTCCAAGTCATGCTCATCCGCCGGATTCTCCCATGCCAAGAACGGGCATTCAATATGTGGGAGTTCAATCCGGAACAGCACCAGGCGCTAAGCGGTCTCTTCGACACGACGTATGAAGGCGCCTGGAGGGTGCTGTTTAAGGGCGCCGAAGCCCCCGCATCCGCGATGGAAGATCGCGGATTTCGCTCGTAGCATCCAGCTGACGAGGTAAGTGATTCAACCCCTTTACGGGACACTTGTGGTAAACAAATTGATTCTAAGAGGGTTTCAATCTCTCTTTTCCTTTGGCAGGAATGGATGAAGAAGGCCGAGCAGCTTATCTGTCCGGCTCCCCTACCAGAAGACCCAGTGAACGCCCGTCTAGCAGGGCTACTGGTTCCGGTACCGCACGTGGTGCCGGAGAAGAAGGACAAGAAGGTGGCCACGGGGACTCGAAAGAGTTCCCGCAATAAAGCGTCCGACGACGAGGCGGACTCCTCCCCCGAAGACGAGGAGGAGGAAGAAGACTCTCTCCCGGAGGAGGGAGAGAGGAAGAGGAAGGCTTCCCCAATAGGGGAGGCCGAAGGGTCCAAGAGGGGGAGAACTATCCCCCCGGCCAGTTCCGCCAACGCCAGCGTTGGCGACGAAGAGTGGCCCTCAAGGGCCAGGCCTCCGGCAAGATCGTAAGTATCCGGATTCCTGAATGGTTTGTAATTTCTTATATGCCACATAGTGTCCTTCTAATGCCGCACACTGCCTGCAGTCCGGTCGATGATGATCTTCCCGCTTCATCGAGCGGGTCGTTGGCGGCGTCGGATGTAGATTCCATTCCGACTGCCTCCACCCCTCGCGCCGTTGAGGGTGCCGAGGTGGGATCCCGGGAGAGGATCCATCAGGAGGAGGCTCCGGAGGTGCCACAAGGCAGCCTCCCGGACTGTGCGCCGAACTCCATGCCGGAACCCGCAGTGGTTCTGGAGTCCCGCAGGCGGCCCCTTCGAAAGAAGGGCAAGACCGTGACACCGGCGGCCTCCGTCCAACCGGAGGCGCCGGATAACTTGTTGGAGGCGCTTAAAGGCGCTTCCATCGAGGAAGAACACCGTACTATCATGAGTGCGGTGATTCAAAAGGTTCAGCTCGCCAAGAGCGGGCTGACCGAAGCCTGCAGCAGCCTTCTAACAGGCTTTGAGGAAAAAAGTTAAAATTATGTAATGTAATACTGCATAGATAGTAGCCCCTGATGCTCGGTTCGGTGTTCGGAAAGAAAAGTCGGACTGAGGATCTAAAAAAAGATATTCGCAGGGTTGCTAAAAATTATGTCAATATGGGTTTGCAGGCTGCGCTGCTGACCTCTGCCGCACTGACTGCGGAGGTTGGTGCATTGAAGCAGGATCTCGAGCGGTCCGAGCAAGAGCTCGGCCATGCCAAGAAGCAGCTCGAGGACAAAGAAGGTGAGTAACACCACTTTGAATAGGTACCTTACAGAAAAGGATTTAGGTTGCAAATAAAAATAACAAGGATAACATGGGTACTGCAGGGGCCACGAATGAGGTGGCAACCCTGAAGGAAGCTGTGTCCGCGGCCGAACGCAATGCGGCTGCGGAACGGGCAGAGTGAGAGAAGCAGGAGGCGCGGGTGGCGGAGGTGCGGCAAGAGCTCCAGGCTCTCATGGAAAAGCATGAGAGTTTGGAGCGCGACTCGAAGACTCGGGAGTCCGAGCTTGCCTTGGCTCTCGAAAGTGCCAAAGCCGCCAAGGCCGAGGCCCATAAGGCCCTTCAGGAGGTTGAGGATTTGAAGAAGATAGCGGTGGGTAAGGCATTTTTCATGCAAAGCAAGCATGTTAATGTAAACTACCTGACACTTACCCGCATTCGGAGCTCTCCAGGGGCGTTTACAGATCTGCCGTGTAGTGTGTCCGATGCCGCCGCATTCTATCATGGCGAGGAGGGGAGCTCGACGGAGAAGGTCTTCTGGTCTCAGTACGCTGAGGCCGGCCATCCGGTGCCCCCAAGCGACCAGCTGAAGCAGCTGGTCGAACTCCACAAGGTAGCTGAGGAGGCCATGAAGGGCCTTATAGTCCGGTTGTGGCCTGGACAGGCCATGCCTGGGAGCTACTTCGGCCTCGTGCGGCGGCTGGTGGATGCGTGCCCCTGGGTGGAGGTCATCAAGCGCTCCGCCTGTATTGAAGGTGCTCGTCGGGCCCTTGCCTGCACAAAGGTGCACTGGGGCAGGCTGGATGCGGAGAAGCTTCTCACTGACCCGCCGCCACCGGGCAAGGAGTATCGTACGCCCGAAATGTATTATAAAACTGTCCTGAAGGGAGCCCGCAACATTGCGGATGAATGCCCCAGAGATGTAATTTTTGAGTAAACTCTCTATGTATTATCCTGTGCGCTGAAAACTTTGTTCATATGCGCATTAAGCAACGCTTGTTTAATTTAAAATATTACCTTCTGTGCGGTCGTTTATAAAATCTGAGAGATGGCAAGTCGTTGGCTTCAGCCCCCGAGCCGCGAGTGCTGGGGTGTTCGGGATAAACTTGAGCACTCTTGTTCCCATTTTTGGGTCCATCTAGGGAGGCTCTCAACACAACGAACAAGGCAACCGGACTTATAATGCTTGAACACTCTCACTTGGCCATAGAATTCTATAATTTCAAATTTCGGCGAAGCCCCTGGTATTCGGAAGACTGAATCCGGGGCGCTATCCACGCCTTCGTCGGACATTTGTCCGGAACTTCGCTCGAAGCGGCATGAGTCTTTACGGACTCGAAAAGACCTCTCGAACAGCGACCAGTCTCTCGCCTTATCATGACAGTTAGTTTTAGCTTTCTCCACTGAGGCACTTGCCCAGCTCAACCGGGGCGCAATCGCAGTGGTTCTCCCAGTGCTACCTTAGCCGACGGAACGGAACGTAAGGTACCAAAACATGGGAGCCAGGCAAACCCAACTATTGACCCAAGACATGATTCGGAGCTGATTCATATAATGTTATAAGTTCGGGGTGCCGCACTTATGAAAGTGTTCGGACTTATCACACCATAATGCAGGGAAAAGAAGCCCCTGGTGTATTCAGCCGTACCAAAATATATGGGCGCAAGATGTCATTAATTAACATATATAAAAAGAAATGCAATTATAGGCAAAAAGTGCTGCATTATTTATCCAAGGAATTCTGCTATGAGTGCAGAACGATACAAATAGTGCGGTAAACAAGGGATTGGACTATTCAAATATGTCCCCCTCCAGGGGTAGGCTGTGGACTGGTGTATTTAACAAATTTAATGCTCGTAATTGAGACCACCTGAGTGTTCGTCGCAGTCTTCTTTCTTCCCTGGCTTTTGCATCGTGAGTTCGGCAGGTTCACCGCCGGACAGGGCCTCTGGTTAACGGAGTCCTGTGTATACAAAGAAGGAAAATAATAATAATAATAATAATAAAGGGGGGCGCACTTGCGAGCCCCTGGTGTGGTCGAGCCGCACTCTGGGTCCATTGTGATCGCGCCCCTTCCCCTGCGCCCATGGTATCTCCAAAGCGTAATGATGTACGCGGAGGGTTGTTCTTGCAATCATGCGAGGGCGGGGGTTAGGGACGCATTTCTATGCGTGCTCTGGTCGTGCCAGGTTGTCTTGGTTGGTATTGCTTCGGGCGCGTTTTGCTGTATCCGGCCGTCTAACGGCCGGACTCGAAAATTGCCTTAAAAGGCTGCTCTGTGCTTCTGCTGCGAGAGCCGCTGTATGTTCCTCCGTTCGGAGGGAGCGTTCCGTATTTCCGTTGACCGTGATGACTCCACGAGGGCCTGGCATCTTGAGCTTGAGGTATGCATAATGCGGCACCGCGTTGAACTTCGCAAACGCGGTTCGTTCGAGCAGAGCGTGATAGCCGCTGCGAAATGGGACTATGTCGAAGATTAACTCTTCGCTCCGGAAATTATCCGGGGATCCGAAGACCACTTCCAGTGTGACTGAGCCCGTACAATTGGCTTCTACACCTGGTATGACACCTTTAAAGGTTGTCTTTGTAGGTTTAATCCTTGAGGGGTCTATGCCCATCTTGCGCACTGTATCCTGATAAAGCAGGTTCAGGCTACTACCGCCGTCCATCAGGACTCTCGTGAGGTGAAATCCATCGACGATTGGGTCTAAAACCAATGCGGCGAATCCGCCATGGCGTATGCTGGTCGGATGGTCTCTTCGATCGAAAGTGATCGGACAAGAGGACCATGGATTGAACTTCGGGGCGACTGGCTCCATCGCATAGACGTCCCTTAGTGCGCGCTTCCTCTCCCTCTTGGGTATATGGGTTGCGTAAATCATGTTCACCGTCCGCACTTGTGGGGGAAAACCCTTCTGTCCTCTATTGTTCGGTGGTCGGGTCTCCTCCTCGTCGTCGCTGTTTAGCCCCTTGTCATTGTTTTCGGCAATTAACTAGCCTGCCTGCTTGAACACCCAGCAATCTCTGTTGGTGTGATTGGCTGGCTTTTCGGGGGTGCCGTGTATCTGGCATAAGCGGTCGAGTATTTGGTCCAAATTGGACGGACCCGGAGTGGTTCTTTTGAATGGCTTCTTCCGCTGACTGGGTTTAGAGCCTCGGAATCCGGCGTTGACTGCCGTATCCTCCTTATCGTCGCTGTTAATGCGGCGTTTGTTTTTGTTTCGACGTGACCTGCCGTTGTGGTCCTTAGTATCCGGACTGCCAGAATTTTTATTGAGGTTGTTGCTGCGAGCTAGCCAGCTATCCTCTCCCGCGCAAAAGCGGGTCATTAATGATGTGAGTGCTGCCATGGATTTCGGCTTTTCCTGTCCCAGGTGCCGGGCTAGCCACTCGTCGCGGATGTTATGTTTGAAGGCTGCGAGGGCCTCTGCATCCGGACAGTCGACGATTTGGTTTTTCTTTGTCAAGAACCGTGTCCAGAATTGTCTGGCCGATTCCTCTGGCTGCTGAATTATGTGGCTTAGGTCATCAGCGTCTGGTGGTCGCACATATGTGCCCTGGAAATTGTCGAGGAATGCGGCTTCCAAGTCTTCCCAACACCCAATTGACTCTGCGGGCAAGTTGTTAAGCCAATGCCGAGCTAGTCCTTTAAGCTTGAGTGGGAGGTACTTGATGGCATGGAGATCGTCGCCGCGGGCCATATGGATGTGAAGGAGATAATCTTCAATCCAAACCGCGGGGTCTGTTGTGCCGTCGTAGGACTCGATGTTTACAGGTTTAAACCCTTCAGGGATTTGATGATCCATTACTTCGTCAGTGAAGCATAGCGGGTGTGCGGCGCCTCTATATTGAGCAATATCACGACGTAGCTCGAGAGAGCGTTGTCTGCTGTGTTCGGCCCGGCCGGGGTTATTGTATCCGGCGCGACGGTATTCGTCGCGGGTCGTGGGGCGCCCTCGTGATCCGTAGATGGATCTGGATTGCCTTGCTTTGTCCTCCAATACGTCTCGCAAGTCCGGCGTGTTCCCTCTTGGCTTCGTACTTTTGGAGCGGTGCCGGGGTACAGTCTTTGTGGAGGGTCTGGATGCCTCTCTGTCGCGACCACGGGGTGGTCGGTCGGCCGTATCGTGCGCTGGTGATGAAGGTATGTATGCTTCCTCCTCTAATCGGGGGAGCGACTTGCGTTTTGGGTAACTCTTGGAGGGGCGTTCAAGTTCGTACTCTACGGCCGCGAGGACCTCGGTCCATCTGTCGGCCAGCAAGTCTTGATCAGCTCGAAGCTGTTGCTGCTTTTTCTTTAGGCTATTTTCCGTGGCCATTAGCCTGCGTTTGAAACGCTCTTGTTCGACGGGATCCTCGGGTACGACGAATTCATCATCGTCGAGGCTTGCCTCGTCTTCGGAGGGAGGTATATAATTATCGTCCTCGACCTCGTCTTCTGCCGCTCTCTCGTGTGGGCTGGCATCTGCATCCTCCTGCGCTGAATCCTGCTGGAGGGGGTTGTCTTCGGCACTTTTTGGGGTATTGTTATCTCCTGTGCCGGAATCTCCATTCTTGTTTTGGCGGGATTTAGAGCGGCGCCGTTGACGTCGGCGCTTGGGCTGTTTCTTTACAGAATCTGCCTCCGCTGTTTCTTTGCCATCCCCATCCTTTGGGGTGTCCACCATGTATATGTTGTATGACGAGGTGGCCTTCCAGTGCCCTGTAGGCGCTGGGTCTTGATCGTCTCCGGCATCGTCGTCCATACCGTCGATGTCCTCGGAGTCGTAGTCTAGCATGTCGGTTAGGCCGTCGACAGTGGCTAAAAGTGGGTGGTGGGTGGGCTTTGAATTTCTTCATTGTCCGTATCCCAACCATCCTGGCCGTAGTCCGGCCAGGACTCTCCCGATAGTGAGAGATGGTTTAGCGAATTCAAGATGTCGCCAAAGGGTGAGTGTTGAAAGATGTCCATGGCGGTGAACTCCATGATCGGCGCCCAATCAGATTCGATTGGCAGGGGCGCGGGAGGTTCGGAGTCAGGCAGGGAGTCCGGCACCTCGGAGTCATGAGCTTCACGAGGGACAAGGTTAGTGTTCGGCTCCATCACCGTGGAAGTTGGAGCCCCCGAGGCGGTGTCCATCCACCGGTCCTCGATCTTGGCGGTCGGCTCTGGACAAATGGCCGAAGCGGATTCATGTGCGGCCTCCAAGGCACTGTTCGGCGGCAGAGCTAGATCATGCCCATCGCAACAGTGCGGCGCGCTTAGCTTTGGCTCGAGCCCGTCGAAGATCAAGTCCCCGCGGATGTCGGCTGTGAAGTTTAGGCTTCCGAATCTGACCTGATGGCCAGGGGTGTAGCTTTCGATCTGCTCCAGATGGCCAAGTGAATTAGCCCGCAGTGCGAAGCCGCCGAATACGAAGATCTGTCCGGGGAGAAAAGTCTCACCCTGGACAGCGTTGTTGATTGAAGATGCCATCGAGCCTATCGGTGACGACACAGAGGAACTCTCAGTGAAAGCACCAATGTCGGTGTCAAAACCGGCGGATCTCGGGTAGGGGGTCCCGAACTGCGCGTCTAGGCGGATGGTAACAGGAGACAAGGGACACGATGTTTTACCCAGGTTCGGGCCCTCTTGATGGAGGTAAAACTCTACGTCCTCCTCGATTAATATTGATGATATAGGTAGTACAAGAGTAGATCTACCACGAGATCAAGGAGGCTAAACCCTAGAAGCTAGCCTATGGTATGATTGTTGTAATGTATGTTCTGTCCTACGGACTAAAGCCCTCCGGTTTATATAGACACCGGAGGAGGCTAGGGTTACACAGAGTCGGTTACATTGGTAGGAGATCTACATATCCGTATCGCCAAGCTTGCCTTCCACGCCAAGGAAAGTCCCATCCGGACACGGGACGGAGTCTTCAATCTTGTATCTTCGTAGTCTTGGAGTCCGGCGGACGATGATAGTCCGGCTGTCCGGACACCCCCTAGTCCAGGACTCCCTCACTGGTCCCCGCCCCAAGCGTGCAAAAGAGATTTCTCGCCTCGTAAAGTAAAGGTAGACAAGACTTGTGCCTCCTCCTCGTGACTTCATTTGAAGCGTTCTGATCCATCGTAAGCCGGTAAGTCTCTGCTTGAATCCGCTGCGCCTGAGCATCTAAGGCGGCTCGCCCTGCAGCCATCCTAATGTCCTCAGCCGCCAGGTCTTCCTTGGCTTGCGCTACCTCATCTCGCAGCTTTGCAATCTCTGCATTATGCTGAGCTTGATTCGTTGGATTGACCTCTGCTACCAACAAATCTGTCAATTTATCCATCAAATCCATCAAAACTTGAGCCAGCGGGCGCACAAGGCCTTCTGCCCCGGCTGCTGTCACCGTAGCTGACCCGAAAATCATTGCTGCCGCAGTCGAAGAATTCTGCACAGGCTGTGTTCCGGCCATGAAGATCGCAACCCTGTTCGGCTGCTCATATGGGTCCGGAATACTATCACCATTGGAACAGCCCCCAAGCCTACCATCTTGCAGTTGATACAACAATGTAGTCTCTCCCGTGGACGACTCACCATCAGAGTAGATGGCCATCTCACCGCCAGACGTAGATCCTTCATCAAATTCCTCTCCATGGATGTGCTCTTGTTTTCTATCTTTAGTTATGTTTAGGAAACGCAAAATACCAAAAGCAATAGTTGTACCTACTAAACCAATGGTTGAAGAACCACCCAAAATCTATCATACTGCTGAAGCTTTTTACTTGGATTATCTTCAATCCCTATGTGCTCATGCTGAAACCCCAACTAGCTTAGTTGAGGGGAAATCATTAAATGAGCATGCTTATTTTGTGCGACGCCGCTTATCTCAAAAAGGAAACTTTTAAAACATCAAATTAATTGTAAGCAATGTTATGCTTGGAATTTATGTGACATATATGATTTTACTTGTTGTTCTGAAGACCCTAATAAGCACCTTCCCTACCAATGTGAGTTTAGTGATAATGAAATCGTATCTTCTTATGCTAAAGGTGTTTATAATTAGTATGATATTGAACAAACTGAAGAATTTGGTGCTTTTAAGGGTGCTTATGAAATTGCTTCTTTGATTGAAAAGAATGATATTACTCTTTACAAATTTGAAATTTTTGCCATACTTAAATATTGCTATGAAAACTATGCTTCTAATTCTTATGTTAAAGAATATATTGAGGAATCCTCCGTTGTCCAAGAGGAGACTAATATTTTGCAGGAGTCTATGGAAGAAGAAATTGCTGAAACTGTGAGCTCATTGGATGAAAAAGATGAGGAGGAGAGCAAAGAACAAAAGGAGGAAGAGCAAATTGATCACCCGTGCCCATCGTCTAATGAGAGTAACTCTTTATCCCAAACATCCTTTAATTTCCCTTCGTGCTTACTGAAGGATGAATGCTATGATGATTGTTGTAATCCTGTTGATTCTTTTGAAATATCCCTTTTTGATGAACTTGATGCTTGCTATGCTTGTGGCCAAGGTGCCAATATTAATTATGCTTATGGAGATGAACTTGCTATAGTACTGATACGTCTCCAACCTATCTATAATTTTTGATTGTTCCATGCTATTATATTACTTGTTTTGGATGTTTATGGGCTTTACTTTACACTTTTATATCATTTGTGGGACTAACCTATTAACCGGAGGCCCAACCCATATTGTTGTTTTCTTGCCTATTTCAGTGTTTCGAAGAAAAGGAATATCAAACAGAGTCCAAACGGAATGAAACCTTTGGGAAAGTTATTTTAGGAACGGAAGCAATCCAGGGGACTTGGAGTGCAAGTCAGGGAAGCTTCGAGGAGGCCACGGGACAGGGGGGCGCACCCACCCGCCTTGGGCGCGCCCTCCACCCTAGTGGGCCCCTCGTGGCTCCCCCGACTGACTTCTTTCGCCTATATAAGTCCATATACCCTAAAACCTTCGGGGAACGCGATAGATCGGGAGTTCTGCCACCGCAAGCCTCTGTAGCCACCAAAAACCTCTCGGGAGCCCGTTCCGGCACCCTGCCGGAGGGGGGATCCATCACCGGTGGCCATCTTCATCATCCCAGCGCTCTCCATGATGAGGAGGGAGTAGTTCACCCTCGGGGCTGAGGGTATGTACCAGTAGCTATGTGTTTGATCTCTCTCTCGTGTTCTTGAGGTGATACGATCTTGATGTATCGCGAGCTTTGCTATTATAGTTGGATCTTATGATGGTTCTCCCCCTCTACTCTCTTGTAATGGATTGAGTTTTCCCTTTGAAGTTATCTTGTCGGATTGAGTCTTTAAGGATTTGAGAACACTTGATGTATGTCTTGCCGTGCTTATCTGTAATGCCCCAAGACCGGCGCTCCAGATGCCTTCATGTTTTCCGACTTTCGTCGTGTGATTTGTTTTGTTTGTTGCATTCATCGTTGCATCATTTGCATTGCATCATGTCATCATGCATCCCCTTTTTAAAAAAACTCAAATAAATAAATCGAGTGGATCCTCGGTCCATTTAAATTGAGGGATATTCACAATGGTGATTTCTCTTTATAACATATCCTCCCATATTAGGGAGCTATATTAAAATATTCCATTAACTTTGGAATTAACCATAACACACTTGCAAAATAATTCCGTGCCTTTTCTGCTTCAAGTTTGGTCTCCAAACTTTGGCCTAAATTCTTTCTTCACATTCTGGAGCTCCACCAAAAATCTCAACATTTTGGCCACTCCTAAACCTTGTCCTAGTTCAAACCATTTGAATTAAATTCAAAAGAGTTAGAATTTAATTCCTGCAATCTTGCCACTACTATTTTTCATGGACCGTGCACATTTTTGTGAGTCTGGGAAAATTATCCGCGTGTCCAAATTCTTCCCCTAACCTCCCTTTCTTTTATTTCGTATCTATGTTTTGTTTTTTTATTTAGAGTGAGAGAGAGAAGAGAGCCCAGCAGCCAAGCTGGCCTGCTTCCCCGCAGCCCATTTGGCCCAAGGCCCAGCTGCAGCCTACCTAACCCAACCCTAGCCTCATCCCGATCGATCCCCTCCTCCTCCTCGTTCCCACGTGCGCCGCCATCCCTCTCTCGCTCATGCCCGATCCCCTCTCCCCATCATCCTCCTCCTGCGCTGCCACACGCAGAGAGAGGAGCAGAGCCCCGTCCCCGAGCTCCTACAACCCCATGGCGCCCGTCCTCGGCCACGCCGTCGTGCCCCTTCCTCCTCTGCCTAGCCCCCAACGCCTGGAGGCCTCCTCCCGTGCCTCACCAACCCGCCTCGACCTCGCCGCCAGTAGCAGTTTCAGGCGTCCCCATCGCCGAGTCCCTCACCGCCCTTCTGCACCTCGTCTCCGGCCCTGCCCGTCGGAGCCACGCCTCCCGGTGCCCGCAGCTGCGTCGCCAGTCTTCCTCCTCGACACTGTCGCCTCGAGCCTTTAAAAGTGCGTTATATCGACTAGAGGGGGGTGAATAGGCGATTTTTATGAATTCTTCACTGAGGAATTTGCTAGTGAGGAAATTCCTTAGTGAGGAACTACTAGCAGCGGAATAAGTACTCAGAAGTAAGCATAGTGGAATACATGCATGGTCATCATGATGAAATGAAGACAAACAATGAGCACAGAAAGCGTAAGCACAGGATAACACAAGGTGAAGACAAACAGACTGAAGAAATTGAACTGAGGAAATCGAGAAAGTCTTCAGTCAAAGTCTTCAAACACAGATATGAACAAACACTCAACACAGTAATGAGGAAATGAAAGGGTTGAGGAAATAGAACCAGTTAGGTTGGTGAAGACAATGATTTGGTAGACCAGTTCCAACTGTTGTCTTAGTTGTACGTCTGGTTGGAGCGGCTGAGTATTTAAACTCGAGGAAACACAGTCCCAGACACCCTGTCGCTGAGCACGCAGCTCAGGACACCCAGTCCTCACCGTATTCTCCTTGAACTAAGGTCACACAGACCTCGTCCAATCACTCGTGGTAAGTCTTCAGGCGACTTCCAAACCTTCACAGACTTAGTCACTTGGCGATCCACAATTCCTCTTGGATGCTCTAGACCATGACGCCTAACCGTCTGGAAGAAGCACAGTCTTCAAAGGTAATAAGCGTCGGATCCACTCAGGATCAATTTCTTCAGTGATGCTCAATCACTTTGGGTTTGTAGGGGTTTGCTTTTGGGTTTTCCTCACTTGATGATTTTCGCTCAAAGTCCTCGGAGGATGGGTTGCTCTCAAATGACAAGTGTCAAGTTCTCTCGGAGCAGCCAACCAGCTAGTGGTTGTAGGGGGCGGCTATTTATAGCCTAGGGAGCAGCCCGACATGATAAGACATAAATGCCCTTCAATGATATGACCGTTAGGTGGATAAGATATTTTGGGACAGCTGGCGCGCAGCACAGCAACGGTCGGAATTTTGACTCTCAAATTCCTTAGGGCTATCATGTTCCTCACTGTGTAGGCAATTCGCACTGGCGAATTTCTAACTCCTCAGTCAGAACAAATTCCTTAGCGACCAGAAGAACTTCGTCTCTGTCACTGAAGAAATTGACTAAACTGTATGAGATTTCCAAAAGCTTCACTCGAAGGGATTGGTAGGTGTAGGATTTTGAGTTGAGCATCACATGGAAATTTTTCCTTAGTATTTCCTCGACCCCCTTTAGCAGTACGGTGTTTCCTATGACTCAAGAAAGAGAAAATGAAACTACGAAAACAAAAGTCTTCATGCTTCATGTTCCTCACATGAATACCAAGTCTTCAAGGTCACACCAATTTCTTCACTTTCAAAGTCTTCAGAAAGTCTTCAGAATATCAAAGTCTTCAGTTGAAGAACTTCATTTTTAGGGGTCGACTTTCACTGTAAATATCAAACTCCTCATAGACTTATAGACCTGTGTACACTCAAAAACGCATTAGTCCCTTAACCTATAAGTCTTCAATACACCAAAATCACTAAGGGGCACTAGATGCACTTACAATCTCCCCCTTTTTGGTGATTGATGACAACATAGGTTAAGTTTTCGACGGAAATAAACATATGAAGTGTAGATACTGATATTGAGTTTGATAGCAAGATATAGAAGAACTCCCCCTGAAGATGTGCATAGTGAGGAATTTGCTTTTGAGGCAATGCACATTTGAAGAGTTGAATCATGGAGATCTCCCCCTATATCTTGTAATTCATACACGCATTTGATATATAATATGAAGAATTTGAAATGCATGATGAAATATGGTGCCTGATGAAATTCAGCATGCGTGCAATAATATTACCGAGGAATAAGCATGCAGAATAGCACATCAAAAGTATCAGAGCTCAGTGCATCAAAAGCATCAGAGCACCGTTCAAAAGTATCAAGGCACCATCGGGTTTAAGATTACAACTCGGTCCAAATAAAAGTTTCAGAAGAACGAGAGTTGTAACTTAAAAAATGCCCTTTATATAGACCCGCTTGAAGACTAACTCAGATTTCTCCCCCTTTGTCATCAAATGACCAAAAGGATTGAAACTGAGGACTAACGCCCCTGAAGAATTTCAAGTCGATGGAGGAGTGCCAGCGTTGTCGGGGTTGTTCGTTGTAGTAGGGCCTGCCGCAGTGTCGTCCAAATCTTCATTTTCATCAGTGTCTCGCGATGAAGAATAAGAGCTGGCCACCAGAGGAGGAACTTTGACCCTCTTGAGTTTCTTCGGAGGAGGTGCAGACCAGTCAAATTCTTCCTTGAGACCCATAGCCTCCAGTTTGTCAGCTCTATAGACATGAGTGATGACAGCCCAGGTGCGGTTGAAGGTTTCATGAAGGTAGTATTGGTTTTTCTTCACCGCATTGTGTGTTGAGGTCATATTGTGAAGAATTGCACCAAACTGACGCTTTACCCATTTGTGATTGCGATCAACCTTCTGATGAAGACTGAGGAGTAACTCACGATCAGTCATCACCCTGGGAGCTGTGGCTTGAGGATTTTGCTTGGCTGAGGTATTTGCGGCAGAATCATGAGCGGCAGAGTCATCATTGGTGGAGTAGGATGCAGCCTTGCAAAATTGACCATCCAATGGACGAATGCCTTCATCGATCACAGCAGCGGCCTTGCCTTTATCATCAGCTGATGAAAATGTCCGTTTGAGGACTTCAATGGGAGGCAAGTAGCTGCAGTGGTTCAGAGTGCCAGCTTTGTAATTCAGTGAAGATCTAGCCCTGATGAATCTCATAATCCAAGGCGCATAAGGCTTCAACTCGAATGGTGACATAGCGATATTACCCAGAGTCCTCATGAAGAAATCATGGAAGTTGATAGGAACACCATGAATGATGTTGAAGAGCATATTCTTCATGATGCCAACGACTTCTTCATCATTTGAGTCGTGGCCTTTGATTAGACTCATAGTCTTTGTCAGAATGCGATAGATAGTCCGAGGCACATAGAGCAATTCCTTGACAAGGAATTTGGTTCGAGGAGCCTGCCCTGGCTTCAAAGGCTTCATGAGCACTTGCATAAAGTGATTTGTCAGTTCAGGGTCACTGTAGATGCAACGTGCACTGTCATGGGGAGGATTGAGAGGAAGGACACGAAGCAATTCAGTTGCAGGTGCCTTATAATGAGTGTTTTCAGTCATCCAGTCCAACACCCATGAGTTGACATCTTCAGCGTCTCCAGTGATATGCAGTGTTGCGTAGAACTGAAGAATGAGTTCTTCATTCCAATCGCAGATGTCAGTGCAGAAATTGAGAAATCCTGCATCATGAAGAACACTGAGGACTGGCTCGAAGCCTGGTAGAGATTCCATGTCCAAAGAACACTGAGGACTGGCTCGAAGCCTGCCCTGGCTTCAAAGGCTTCATGAGCACTTGCATAAAGTGATTTGTCAGTTCAGGGTCACTGTAGATGCAACGTGCACTGTCATGGGGAGGATTGAGAGGAAGGACACGAAGCAATTCAGTTGCAGGTGCCTTATAATGAGTGTTTTCAGTCATCCAGTCCAACACCCATGAGTTGACATCTTCAGCGTCTCCAGTGATATGCAGTGTTGCGTAGAACTGAAGAATGAGTTCTTCATTCCAATCGCAGATGTCAGTGCAGAAATTGAGAAATCCTGCATCATGAAGAACACTGAGGACTGGCTCGAAGCCTGGTAGAGATTCCATGTCCACGTGAGGAATGTGTGCATGATCGAAGATTATGTCTTTGTCAAACAGCACTGAGGAATAGAAGTTGGCTTGACTAGCAGTCCAGAAGCGCCTCTTCCTTATGCGAGCAGAGTCGTAGGGGTTGTAATCGGTGAAGAATACATGCTCAGCGAAGAAATCTTCAGCCTTGAACTTCTGTTTGCTTGAGAACGGATTCTTCGGCTTTGGCAGAGGGGTGTCAGTGAGTTGCATCACCACCTCAGGAATCACGAGCTCAGGTTCTTCAGGCTGAGGAATTTCTGGTTCCTCTTCATGTGCAACCTGAGGATCAGCAGCAGCAGGTTCTTCAGCACTAGCGGCTGGAATGTCTTCATGCACAGAAGTAGTGGGTTGAGTTTCTTCAGAGCCCATTTGAACAGTTGTTGCCGGGGACTGTGGAATTTGTTGGATAGGTGTGAAGAGAGGAGAATTGGGATGCTGACTGTCCCAAAAGTCATCATTCATCACAGGTGTGGTGCATCCTATGTCCACATCTTCATCTTCAATTTCCTCAACACCAGCCTCTTCAGCTATGAACTGAGGCATAGGTGAGGAAATGATTGGCGTTGAAGGGATTTCATCCACTTCAATTTCTTCATCAATCTGCTCTGACGAAGCAGCAGAATGATTTTCTTCATCAGATCCGCTTGGGATCACATAGTCTTCTCCAAAAGGAACAAGGTTCTTTGATGGCATGGAGGAAATTGGAACAACATCAATTGGATCTTCAAAGGAGCTGGTCATGGGCTTCATTTTCTTTGCAGCCGAAGAATTTGATGCAGCTGATGCCTTCCTTTTCTTCACTGCAACTCGCTCTGCGGCCTTGGTTTTCTTCACATCAGAGGCTGATGGAAGAATGGGAGTTGGTGTAGGCGCAGGAGGAGCTGAGGAATCTGGTTCATTTTCTTCAGGCGCAACTGATGCAGTTGCCCTGATCTCTTCAGTTTCTTCAGGCGCACCACTAGTGGATGCCCTGGCAATTTCTTCAGCGGCTGGAATTTCTTCACCAGCCCTGGAACTGACATTTTCTTCAGCGGGCTGAAAGTCATCAGTGGTGCTGGCATGTTCTTCAGTAGGCTGAGTAGAGTTTGCATCCTGAAGATTTTCTTGTTGCGATGGGGCTGCAACATTTGTGAATTCTTCGTTAGATTGACGAATCTCACCTTGGCTCCTTTCCAATCAGCATAGTACGCATCAAAGTCTTTGCTGAGGGCTTGAATTTCAGACTGAGCCTGGAGAAGTTCCTCAGGGGTCATTCTGACAATGTTATTCTTCGGGAGCTTCTCCTTTCTGTATTGTGTTTTCTTTATTTCTCTTGCCTTCTCAAATTTCCATTTTTCTTCAGAGATGAAATGGGTCAGCATATGACGTTGACCAGGAGTGAGAGGAAGTTCAGGCATAGGAGTGTTAGGGTCCTTGTGCCAGAGGTCAATGTAGTCGAGGATCTTCCTCGGATCCAAAAGCAGAGGCACAGCTGTGCCTTTCGCTCTAGCATCCTTCACTTGCCTGTCTCTGATGATTTCTACAAGTTCTTCATCAGAGGCTTCATCATCAGATGGTACGTGAAACACGACCTGTTTCTTCTTTGAACTTGGTCGAGGACCGCATCCAGCAGTTGCTTTAGTCTTCAACAGTGTTGGACCTGTTGAGGAAATTGGGGCAGCTGACGAACTCGTTGAAACGCCAGAAGCAATTGGGAAACCAGCGGTCCTTTGGCATGTAGCCAGATGCACAGGAGCTGAGGACTTTGTAGAAGCTGCCGAGGACTTTGTGGGAACAGCGGCAGTGCGAGGAATTTGCCGTGAGGGCATTGCTGAGGAACTTGGCCGTGAGGGCGCTGTTGGTGAAGCACTTGGCTTATGAGCAGGCTTCTTTGGCATGAATTTCCTCGGTTTGACCGAGGCCTCAGTAGCAGCAGCAGCAGAATCCTCATTGAATTTCTTCACTGCCTCTTTGGCTTGTCTCACCAGTTTAGTTTGGCGCTTAGTCCATTCTTCAGGAAAGTCCTCTCCACGTTTGAGGCTTGTGGGGTCAGCTACTTGGCCAGGTGCCAATGGAGCTCTTGGGCATGGAGGATTGAGAGCGAATTTCCTCATGTACTTTGGAGTTACATATCTGTATTCCCTCCATTCCCTTGCCCATCTCCGTTCAATCTTCTGAGTGCGCACCTTGCACTGATTTTTGGTTTCTTCATCAGGTGTGCAGTAATCAGCATAGATTTCCTCAGGGCTTTCAAACGCAGTCATCACCTCAGGTTTCTTTCCTCCTTTCTGCGGCTTCTTACCGTCTGCCATATTCTTCAGCTGAGGAATTTGAACAATCGAATTTTCTGAAGAAGTATGCAGATTTTCTTCGAGGAACGCTGCAAATGAGTTAAGTTGATGAGAACCTAGTGATTCAGCAGCAGACATGAGTACCTGTGAACAGAGTTCAGGTGCGAGGAATTTGGAGAGGTCATATGCGTTCTCAGAAGGGTTTTTTAAGAAAAACAAGTTTTGAGGAATTTGACCAGATGAGCCTTGAGGAATTTCACTAAGCGTTCTTGTCTTAGGTTCCAAAGTTGTACAGATCGAAGATCCACACAATTGAGGAATCTTGAAGAAAATGATTGCTTAGAGAAATGAATCAAGAGCATACAATGTGTGAGGTGTTCATATGTGTGAAGATTTGAAGAATAAACACCTTTTGAAGATTTTCAGGAAGTTTTGAGAATCAAAGCGAGTAATAAAAGTAACATTTATTTACCCGAAGTGAAGAACACGACGAACTGAGATGAACAGTGGTGAAGTTCGTCAGGTTAGATCTCCCACGCCCTAACTTGGCAGAGGGAGACAGCTACGGCGGCGGCGGAGTGAAGATTTCCGCGGCCGGCGTGAGTACGACGGCGACGAGGTTGAGGCAGCGAAGCTCTTCCTCACCGGCGACGATGGAGTAGCGGCGGCGCTAGGGTTTGAGGAGCTCGAGCGAGAGAGAAATGGTCGAGCGGGGTAAATGAAGTGAGGAGGGGGAGAGGAGTATTTATAGGCGCGGTGAAAAACTGTTCGCCCGAAGATTTGGGACGAACGTGCCCCTGCCCTTTCTCATTCTCGCGACATGTGTCACCCACGTACTGTGTAGTTGAGATCGTGTATGATCGTGGGTGAGTAGAATAATGCATCGTGGGATGCGGAACAGTTTGAGCGGTAAAACCAAAAATTTGGATAAGATTTGTTTTTAAAGTTCCGTTCGCAATTTCTTCAGCTGACAAGGACACAGTGAAGATTTTGAACGGGTTTCAAATAGAACGCACATGAAGAATTTGTGAATAGATTGGATTGAGTATAGTATAGAGGGGGAAGGGTCCGATCACATTCACTTAGCAGAAAACACAACATGAAGATTTAGCCATAAGTGAATGCTGTAGAGGACATAAACTCATATATATATATATATATATATATATATATATATATATATATATATATATATATATAGCCAATGAAGAAAAATGACGGAAACAGTGAAGATTTTGCAAAGTTGAAGAATTTGAAAAACTGAAGAATTTCAAAAATGAGGAAAAACTCAATTTGAAGATTTTCAACTTTTTGTGGTGGCGTGACCCACCGTATAAGAATGATGATTTCAGACACCACGTACAATTGTCGTAGGGTTCTGAGAATCAAATTCTTCATTAATTTCTTCACACTTAAAGTGTTATTCTTCATTGATTGAAGAAAAACGTTTCGTCATGTGTTGCACATCTAAGTCATCAATTTCGCATAAGTGTCAGGATGTGTATCCTATTCAAAGAACATTCGAAGATTCTAAGATATTTAGCTCACACCGCAACTTGCTAAATCTCTTCTCATCCAAGGGCTTAGTGAAGATATCCGCTAGCTATTCTTCAGTCTTCACATGCTCGATGGAGATGTCGCCCTTGAGTACATGATCACGAAGAAAATGATGACGAATTTGAATGTGTTTTGTCTTCGAGTGCTGAACTGGGTTATGAGCAATCTTGATGGCACTCTCATTGTCACAGAGGAGAGGCACATTCTTCACGTTGACGCCGTAGTCCTTGAGTGTTTGCTTTATCCAAAGCAGTTGCGCACAATAAGAGCCAGCAGCAATGTATTCAGCTTCAGCAGTAGACAGTGATACGCAGTTCTGTTTCTTCGAGGACCAACAGACCAAAGATCGTCCGAGGAAATGACAAGTGCCAGAAGTTGACTTGTGGTCCACACGATCACCAGCATAGTCAAAGTCAGAATATCCAATGAGATCAAAATCAGAGCCCTTGGGGTACCATAATCCTAGTGTTGGTGTGTGAGCTAGATATCGAAGAATATGCTTCACAGCCTTATGGTGTGATTCCTTCGGTGCAGCTTGAAATCGGGCACACATGCAAACACTAAGCATTATATCTGGCCTAGATGCACATAAGTACAATAAAGAACCAATCATGGAGCGGTATACCTTGTGATCGAAGTCAATACCATTTTCATCAGTGCATAGATGGCCATTTGTGGGCATAGGAATTTTGATGCCTTTGCAATCTTGCATGCCGAATTTCCTCAGTACATCTTTGAGGTATTTCTCCTGAGATATGAATATACCATTGCGCTGTTGACGAATTTGGAGACCTAAGAAGAATTTCAACTCTCCCATCATAGACATTTGATATTCTTCACTCATCATATAGGCAAATTCATCACTATAACGTTGGTCAGTACAGCCAAAGATAATATCATCAACATATATTTGGCACACAAACAGTTCACCATTATAAGATTTAGTAAAGAGAGTAGGATCGAGTGAACCGGGTGTGAAGCCATTCTTCACGAAGAATTCAATGTATCGTACCACGCCCGAGGGGCTTGCTTGAGGCCATAGAGGGCCTTATTGAGTCTGAAGACTTTGTCAGGATTCTTTGGATCTTTAAAACCTGGGGGTTGAGCAACATATACTTCTTCCTCAAGCTTACCATTGAGGAATGCACTTTTCACATCCATTTGATATAAGATGATATCATGATGGTTAGCGTAAGCAAGTAATATGCGAATAGCCTCAAGTCTAGCAACAGGTGCAAAAGTTTCATCGAAATCAATTCCTTCAACCTGTGTGTAGCCTTGAGCTACCAGTCGTGCCTTATTCCTCACCACAAGGCCATTTTCATCTTGCTTGTTGCGGTAGATCCACTTTGTGCCAATGATATTATGCTTGCGAGGATCTGGACGTTTGACCAGTTCCCAGACATTGTTAAGCTCGAACTGATGTAATTCTTCTTGCATAGCCTGAATCCACTCCCGCTCCAGAAATGCTTCATCTACCTTAGTGGGCTCTGTGATAGAGACAAAAGCATAGTGCCCACAAAAGTTAGATAAATGTGAAGCTTTTGAGCGTGTGAGAGGACCTGGCACTCTAATGTCATCGATGATCTTCTCCACTTGCACTTCCTTTGCAACACGGGGATGAGCTGGTTGTCGCTGAGGAATTTGATCAGCATTTTCTTCAGCACCATTTTCCTCAGCATTTTCTTCAGGTGCATCAGCTCGACGTTCCTTGTGAACTGGAATGAATTCTTCAGCAGATTCTTCAGTAGGAATGACATCCTCAGTTGCCTTGAACTTGATTGAATCCTCAGGTTCTGGTTCATCTAACACAGAAGGTAGGTGCTCTCTTTGCGAGCCATTAGTTTCATCGAACCGCACATCTACAGTGTCAACAATCTTGTGAAGAACAATGTTGAAGACTCTGTAGGTGTGCGAGTCCTTTCCGTAACCAAGCATAAAACCTTCATGTGCTTTCGGTGCAAATTTAGAATTGTGATGAGGATCTCTAATCCAACATTTAGCACCGAAGACTTTGAAATAACTCACATTGGGTTTCTTGTCAGTGAGGAGTTCATAGGACGTCTTCTTGAAGAATTTGTGAAGATATACTCTGTTGATGATATGGCACGCAGTATCAATTGCATCAATCCAAAAACGATGAGGCGTTTTGTATTCATCAAGCATAGTGCGCGCCATCTCAACAAGAGTTCTGTTCTTGCGCTCCACGACGCCATTTTGCTAAGGAGTATAGGGAGCTGATAACTCATGAGTAATACCAAGTTCATCGAGATAGTCATCAAGACCGGAATTCTTGAACTCAGTTCCATTGTCACTCCTGATGTGCTTGATCTTCACACCAAAGTTGGTTGAAGCCCTCGAGGAAAATCGTTTGAAGACTTCCTGCACTTCATGTTTGTAAGTAACAATGTGTACCCATGTATATCGAGAGTAATCATCAACAATGACAAAACCATATAGAGATGCATCATTAGTGACTGCTGAGTAATGATTAGGTCCGAAGAGGTCCATGTGAAGCAATTCGAATGGACGAGTAGTGGTCATGATAGACTTCGCTGGATGCTTGGTCTTGGTCATTTTTCCAGCTTCACAGGCTCCACATAAATGATCCTTGAGGAATTTGACATTCTCAATGCCAATGACATGCTTCTTCTTCGCAAGCGTGTGCAAATTCCTCATGCCTGCATGACCAAGTCGTCGATGCCATAGCCAGCCTTCTGAAGCTTTTGCAAGTAGACACACGACTGGTTGTGGTCCTGTAGAGAAATCAACAATGTACAAGTCTCCTCTCCTAAAGCCTTCGAAGACTTTGGAATTGTCAGCTTCCATAATCACAACACAGCGATACTTGCCAAAGACAACAACCATATCAAGATCACAAAGCATTGAGACTGACATGAGATTGTATCCTAAAGACTCAACAAGCATGACTTTGTCCATGTGTTTATCATTAGAGATAGCAACCTTACCTAGACCCAATACCTGACTTTTGCCTTTGTCAGCAAATATGATATGCTTCAGATGTGACGGTGATAAGGGAGCATCCATCAATAGATTCTTGTCACCAGTCATGTGATTTGTACATCCACTATCGAGGACCCACTCAGTAGCTTTGGGTTGATCATCCTGCAGATGAATTAGGGTAACTTACAATCTCATATGCTTCATCAGTGAAGAATATGATATCAAGTTCATCAGAAGAATTTCATCAATCAGTAAACAGATATAGCAGTAGAAGGACGTGTGAAATGAAGGTTCATTTCATCATGATTCGCATGTGTCCTTTCAGGCATATTGTCAGGCCCCCAGCAAATTCTTCAGACGTTAAAGCACGTCTGGAGACCTGACCCTACAGAAGAGATTAGTTCTTTTTCTTCACCACCCACATCTGAAGGGGTGGCATAGAGTTCATCACTCTGCGAGCACCATATGAGAAAGGTGGCAAAGATGCCAAACCATTTCGTTTCACATAAGAGGGGTTAGGGTAAGCATATGAATAAGCAGAGAAATTCTTCGAGGACTTATGAACATAATGGTTTGAAGAATAATGCACATATTCATAGCCCTTAGCTCTACCCTGCGAAACAGAGTTGTTAGCACGATGATAATCATATGAGGAGTTTGATCCATTTGAGGAATTTGATCCACGTGAAGACTTTGGTCCATATGAAGAATTTGATCTGGGGTTCCTGTTCTTCACAGGTGGTGTCATGAGGACATTCACCTGAAGACTTTCAAGGCACTTCTTGGGAACCCAGATTTTCTTGATAGGAGAACCGTTCCTGCAGTTAGTGCCAACAAATCTAGCAAATACTTCACCATTCTGATTCTTGAACAGTTTATAGTTGGAGTCAAATGACTCATCAGAAGAATGAGGAGATTCACATGTAAAGCCAGATAAGTTAGATGGATCAACTAGAGGTCCCTTTGCAGCAACCCATGAGATTTTGGGGTACTGCTCAGGCTTCCAATATGTTCCATCAGCATTGAGTTTCCTCTCAAAGGCAATACCCTCTTTCTTAGGGTTTCTGTTGAGGATTTGCTTTTTAAGCACATCACAAAGAGTCTGATGCCCTTTGAGGCTTTTGTACATGCCTGTCATGTACAATTCCTTCAGCCCTGCATCGTCAGTGATACTTGCAATGTCCTCAGATGAGGAATTAGTGATAGCAGAGACAGGTGAAGAATTTGTAACAGTTGAAGCATTTGAACATTCAGGTGAAGAATTAGCAGATTCACGTTAAATGCACTTTAAGCATGGAGGAACAAATTCTTCCTAAGAAGCGCTGATTTGCTGAGCTAGTAATGAATCGCGCTCCTTCTGAAGATCTTCATAACTCACTCTTAGCTCCTCAAGATCTTGCTTTCTTTGAAGAAATTCATAAGAAAGTTTCTCATGATCAGATAAGAGAGTGTTATGATGACTTTGAAGGTTATCAAACCTAGACTGAAGTCTCTGAAGATTTTCAGTCAGGGCTTTGGTGCGATCCATTTCTTCACCCAACATATCATCACTTTTGTCTAGCATGTTTTGAACTTGTTCCAAAGCAGTTTGTTGTTTAGTGGCAATGCAAACAAGTTTGGTATAACTGGATTCAATATCATCATCGGATCCATCATCATCAGATTCATCATCACAAAACTCGGATGAGGAGCATTCGGTTACCTCTTCACCCTTTGCCATGAGACATGATGCAGAGGATGATGATTCTGGCTCGAAAGTCATCGTTTTGAGAGATTCCTTGAAGTCCTCAAACCAGGGATCATGACGAGTCCGATGACCTTCATAGACATCAGAGATTCGGTCCCAGATGAGCTTCGCATTGCAAAGATGCATGATGCGTCTGAATTCATCTCTGGATAGGCAGGAACAGATGATGTCCTTCGCCATGATGTCAAGTTGAGTGAACTTGCGAATTTCATCAGCGTCTGCCTTCTTGCATAGATCGGTAAGCCCAATCTCAGTGACGGTCCACAGCTCGCTGTCCATCGCCATGAGGCGCTTCCTCATCATGGCCTTCCATTTGGGATAATCATGACCGTCGAAGATAGGGCATGTCACTTTCTTCATACCTGCGGTCGACATAACTAAAACTCCAGGTGGTTAAACCAAAATCACATAGAACAAGGGAGTACCTTGCTCTGATACCAATTGAAAGTGCGTTATATCGACTAGAGGGGGGGTGAATAGGCGATTTTTATGAATTCTTCACTGAGGAATTTGCCAGTGAGGAAATTCCTTAGTGAGGAACTACTAGCAGCGGAATAAGTACTCAGAAGTAAGCATAGTGGAATACATGCATGGTCATCATGATGAAATGAAGACAAACAATGACCACAGAAAGCGTAAGCACAGGATAACACAAGGTGAAGACAAACAGACTGAAGAAATTGAACTGAGGAAATTGAGAAAGTCTTCAGTCAAAGTCTTCAAACACAGATATGAACAAACACTCAACACAGTAATGAGGAAATGAAAGGGTTGAGGAAATAGAACTAGTTAGGTTGGTGAAGACAATGATTTGGTAGACCAGTTCCAACTGCTGTCTCAGTTGTACGTCTGGTTGGAGCGGCTGAGTATTTAAACTCGAGGACACACAGTCCCGGACACCCAGTCGCTGAGCACGCAGCTCAGGATACCCAGTCCTCACCGTATTCTCCTTGAACTAAGGTCACACAGACCTCGTCCAATCACTCGTGGTAAGTCTTCAGGCGACTTCCAAACCTTCACAGACTTGGTCACTCGGCGATCCACAATTCCTCTCGGATGCTCTAGACCATGACGCCTAACTGTCTGGAAGAAGCACAGTCTTCAAAGGTAATAAGCGTCGGATCCACTCAGGATCAATTTCTTTAGTGATGCTCAATCACTTTGGGTTTGTAGGGGTTTGGTTTTGGGTTTTCCTCACTTGATGATTTTCTCTCAAAGTCCTCGAAGGATGGGTTGCTCTCAAATGACAAGTGTCAAGTTCTCTCGGAGCAGCCAACCAGCTAGTGGTTGTAGGGGGCGGCTATTTATAGCCTAGGGAGAAGCCCGACATGATAAGACATAAATGCCCTTCAATGATATGACCGTTAGGTGGATAAGATATTTTGGGACAGCTGGCGCGCAGCACAGCAACGGTCGGAATTTTGACTCTCAAATTCCTCAGGGCTATCATGTTCCTCACAGTGTAGGCAATTCGCACTGGCGAATTCCTAACTCCTCAGTCAGAACAAATTGCTCAGCGACCAGAAGAACTTCGTCTCTGTCACTGAAGAAATTGACTGAACTGTATGAGATTTCCAAAGGCTTCACTCGAAGGGATTGGTAGGTGTAGGATTTTGAGTTGAGCATCACATGGAAATTTTTCCTTAGTATTTCCTCGACCCCCTTTATCAGTACGGTGTTTCCTATGACTCAAGAAAGATAAAATGAAACTACGAAAACAAAAGTCTTCATGCTTCATGTTCCTCACATGAATACCAAGCCTTCAAGGTCACACCAATTTCTTCACTTTCAAAGTCTTCAGAAAGTCTTCAGAATATCAAAGTCTTCAGTTGAAGAACTTCATTTTTAGGGGTCGACTTTCACTGTAAATATCAAACTCCTCATAGACTTATAGACCTGTGTACACTCAAAAACGCATTAGTCCCTTAACCTATAAGTCTTCAATACACCAAAATCACTAAGGGGCACTAGATGCACTTACAGCCTCCCCATGCCTCGCGAGACCGCCGTGTCAAGTTCCCGCCGCTGCCGCTGCAAGTACCGCTCGGAACCAGCCTCCTGCTTCGCGCCAAGTCCCGCGGCCGTCGCTCCTGCATCACGCCCCTGCTGGCTGCTTCGACTCCCTGCCCGAGCTTCATTTTTCGTCATGGACGTGGGGTAGCTGCTGAACCTCTCCATGGTTCTGTCCAACGCCGCAAGTCCGACGCCAGGAGCACCTCAAGTTCGACTAAATGTAACAGCAAGTACCACTATGGCCGTAGACCTCAGACCTGTCAAGTACTCTTTGGATGCGCCAAGTTCCACGACGCCGCATAAGTTTCTTCTTGAACGTGTATGACTATGCAGATTCACCAAGTTCCTCTACGACCGTGTACCACTACCATCACCGAAGATCCGTGTACAACTACCGTCACCGTGTACCACTACTTCCACTACCGTCACGAGAACGACTACTTCCACTAGGACCCATGAACGACTACTTTCCTTGACATTTTTAAACCGCCTCGAAATGCACACTTCGAAGGTATAAACGCCGAAACGACCGCTGTGGACCGAATGCATGTGTGGTATGAGATGTACCGTTTGCACCATGTCCAATTTGTCACTCGTTTCCTTTCCACTAACCCGTGGGAACCCCGTAGTCCGGAGCACCCCACCATCTCTAGCATGTTCCGCACATCCGCACGCTTCCTTTTGCACCGGTATCTCCATGAGCTACCGGAACCGATATGTTGCTGTGGCATCATTTTCGGATTCGTCGCCGTGGCACCCTTTTCCTTCTGCCATAGCGACAAATGCCTCGTATCATGCTCATGTCAACATTTTCATAAAACTGCTTAAAACTTGCATATGTCATTCGCATCAAGATAACAACATTTAAAATGTTTAAAATTGTGTTTGCATTAAAACGCTAATTGCATGTGGGGATTTTCCAGAATTGCTGTTTGTTATTCTGACCTCATTTGAAATTGCCTAAATAGTTTGTTTACTTATGCTTCACCTCTTGCCATGTTTAACAACATTTAATATTGTTGAGTACCTTAACGAGAGCGAACTAAATAACTCGAATGTGGTGTTTCGTCAATATGCAACTCGTTGCATATTGAGCTCCACTTAACTTGTAGTATTGTTTGTTGCACTTTGCCATGCCATGCCTCATTAAACCGGACATGCATCATACCAGATTGTGCATCATGCCATGTTTATGCTTGTGCATTTACTATGTCGTTTGTTTCTTTCCGGGTTGCTTCTCTTGTTAGCTTCGGTTTCGTTCCGGAGTTGTGAGGATTCGTTCGACTACGTCCGTTTGTCTTCTTCATGGACTCGTTTTTCTTCCAAGCGGGATTTCAGGCAAGATGACCGTCACCTTGGATCTCATTACTATCATTGCTATGCTAGTTGCTTCGTTTTATCGCTATGCTGCGTTACCTACCACTTGCTGCTCAAGCCTCCCAAATTGCATGATAGCTCCTAACCTTTGTCACCCTTCCTAGCAAACCGTTGTTTGGCTATGTTACCGCTTTTTCTCGGCCCCTCTTATAGCGTTGCTAGTTGCAGGTGAAGATGAAGATTGCTCCATGTTGGATTATGTTTATATTGGGATATCACAATATCTCTTATATTATTAATGCATCTATATACTTGGTAAAGGGTGGAAGGCTCGGCCTTATGCCTGGTGTTTTGTTCCACTCTTGCCGCCCTAGTTTCCGTCATATCGGTATTATGTTCCCGGATTTTGCGTCCCTAACGCGGTTGGGTGATTTATGGGACCCCCTTGACAGTTCGCTTTGAATAAAACTCTTCCAGCAAGGCCCAACATTGGTTTTACCATTTGCCTCACCTATGCCCTTTTTTCCCTTGGGTTTCTGGAGCCCGAGGGTCATCTTTATTTCAGCCCCCCCCCCCCCCCGGGCCAGTTCTCCTCTGGGTGCTGGTCCAATCCGAGCGATGTCCGGCGCCCCCTGGGCAATCAGGGTCTATGCCACCCCGACGTCTTGCTCATCCGGTGTGCCCTGAGAACGAGATATGTGCAGCTCCTATCGGGATTTGTCGGCACATCCGGGCGGCTTTGCTGGTCTTGTTTTATCGTTGTCGAAATATCTTGTAGCCGAGATTCCGAGACTGATCGGGTCTTCCCGGGGAGAAGGAATATCCTTCGTTGATCGCGAGAGCTTATCATGGGCTAAGTTGGGACACCCCTGCAGGGTTTGAACTTTCGAAAGCCGCGCCCGCGGTTATGTGGCAGATGGAAATTTGTTAATATCCAGTTGTAGTAAACTTGAAGTAAACTCTTCTAAAATACACCAACCGTGTGCGTAACCGTGAGTGTCTCTTTTTGGGGTTGATCGAGAGGAGAACACGGTTTCTGGGTTATGTCTGACGTAAGTAGGAGTTCAGGATCACTTCTTGATCATTACTAGTTGACGACCGTTCCATTGCTTCTCTTCTCGCTCCTATTTGCGTAAGTTAGCCACCATACATGCTTAGTCACTGCTGCAACCTCACCACTTTACCCCTTCCTTTCCCATTAAGCTTTGCTAGTCTTGATACCCATGGTAATGGGATTGCTGAGTCCTCATGGCTCACAGGTTACTACACCAACAGTTGCAGGTACAGGTTATGCGATGATCATGATGCGAGAGCGATGTTTACTTGTTTTGGAGTTCTTCTTCTTCTTCGTCGATCAGGGGATAGGTTCCTGGTCGGCAGCCTGGGCTAGCAGGGTGGATATTGTTTGAGTTTCTGTTTATGATTCATCCGTAGTCGGATGTTGATCTTGCATGTTGTATTGTTGTATTCATGTGACATTGTATGTATTGGATGTATCCCCACTATTATGTAATGTTGATGTAATGATATCCACCTTGCAAAAGCGTCTTCAAGATGCGCTTCTATCCTTGGTGGGACCTTCGAGTTCCTTTAGGATAGGGTCGCATCTTGGGCGTGACAAGTTGGTATCAGATCCTCGACCGACCATAGGAGCCCCCTTGTTTGTTGGCCGTTGTTGAGTCTAGAAGAAAACTATTTTGAGTCTTAGGATTATATGTATCGGAGAGTAGGATTCTTTTTACTCCTCAGTCCCTTCATCGCTCTGATGAGGCCTCCTGACGTAGATGTTTTGTCTTTCCTCTCCTCAAATTTCACGAAATTTTTTTTAGGATCACGTGGGTATCTTGGGATCGTTCCGATAGTCTTGTGACGAGAACATTGTTCTTGGTGCCTCCTGACATTTAGGGGTTGTGGCAGTGTCCCGGGGAGTTGAGCTCCGAGGTGTTGTCGTCACAATTTTATCATTGCAGTTCTGGAATACCTGAGTCTTGCCGACATCAAAAATCTCTTTTATGCAGTTGTTGGTGAGATAACCTCGACGCCACCTAGTACTGGGGAGTTCGGGAGTATTGCCATAGCTCGTATAACGTATGCTTTTCGAAGGTTGAGGTACACGATTTCCAGAGTTTTCTTGGTTATGTGTTGACGGATGGATACAGCTGGATCTAGGTATTGTTAGTTTGGGTGACATATTTTGTGTCCCCTGTATCCCCAACACCAGATTGCATAATCAGAAAGTTTCGGCAGTTTATAGGTGGGAATTCAAGTAGCTCCTAGAATATCTTTCCGACAGATGCATGATATGAGATTGGGTAAATCTCTATCATATGTTTGTTCCGGCTTATTCTGCAAGCCAAATCCTTTGTTTTGTTTTATTTGTGGTATTCGAATTGCTTCGATGTCAAGTGTTGATCCATACCTTCCCTAAACGGTGTTCTCATATTGCTATGTGAATACTAATCCTTCTTGATCATCGAGGTCGTCATGTTAATTCTTTTCCCAACCGGCGTGTTTCTCTTCAAGTGGATCCGATCATTTCAACATTTGCGAGATCAATTCTAAGTTTTCTCAACGGTGTTTGTTTCATCCATCCCAAGTTGTCTTTGTTTTCCCGCCCTCCCACCCTTTTTCTTCAAGGACTCAGATTTCTTAATCATGTATCCTTTTATTTGTGGGAAGTCTCTTCATTCTTTTCTTTCAATGTTCTTATCCGGTGATTTCCCATGAAGATGCTCAACAGTTTCAAGTTCATCATCCTTCATTGTTGTTTCTTCTCCGGTGGATCCAATTCAAGCTTTCGATATTCATCGTATTCCTTTCCTCGTTTCTAATGATTTCTCATGCCGATGCACCTCTTAATCATTCACTTCTCGCTATTCTTTTGTTCTGGAGTGTTGAAGATATCTCAGAAGGCTCGTCTTTTTATTCTAGATCCCTTCAAGTTATTCTGAGGTTGTTATCTCATTCAAGCCATTTAATTCTACCGGTGCAATCTTATTTCAAGCAATCCTTCAACGGTGCTTTCTTTTGAGTGGGCCCTAACCCACAGGTCTTTTCCCAGGATCTTACCTGACTCTTCTAATTTTCCCGGAGCTATTCTCAAATTCATTTCCAAGTTTGACGTAAGAATGAATTTTCATCAGTCACATGCCTTCTCCAAGGTCGCTTTCAAACTCTTTTCATCTTTGGCGCAACCTTTCCTCTTTTAATCCTTCTGGAGTTTCTCAACAATTTGGTGGTGTTTCTCCTCGTCATTCTCAGCATGGGAAGACCGAAGAAGAGTTTCTGTTAAATCTTGCTCCATTCACTTCAAGATTCATGGTTCTAGTTTGATGCCATCCTCTCATAATTGTTTTCGATTGTGGGAATTCTTTTCACCCATCCGGAGCATTTCATGAGTTGTTTCTATTTCTTTCCTCCGAAGGCCATCATGTCATAATTCTTCATTCTCAGCGTGTAGCTACCGTTCTCCAAATCTTACCGGGGAATCATTCAAATATCCTCTAATCAGTTCATGATCTCTTCATTCTCATGTATCTAAGTCCTCTCAAGTATCTTCGTTTTCTTTTTGTTCAATTCTTCCTGGTGAATTGTGCCTTTGCTACTTTCATTTTCAATTCTTACAGTGGTTCGTTCAAGATTCCTCTTCCTTTGCTGCCATATCATTTCATTCGTTGTTCCCAAATCCCACCAGTGGTTCCATCAATACCTTCTCAAGTTTGCGCTTTCTCTATCCATAATCCCTCAAGAAGAATAAGTAGTATGCCAAATTCGTTGCTTGTCATCAATTTAAATTGGTGAAGGATACGCATAACATAATTATTATTATTGTTTCATCCAAGTGATTAATCTTTTCCTTTAGAGTTTGTTCATGAGGAATAAATTATCGGTTCTAAGATGTTCATCTTTTCTTTCCGGAGTTCCAAGTTCTCTCGGTTACATAATCGCGAAGCTCCATCTAAATCATTGCAAGGCTTCACCTTGTGTTTTCAACTCCTCTTTCTTTTCATCATCCTTCTATTACCGGAGTTCTTCATGGAGGCTCTACATGATGGTTCGTCAAGGATTCTTTTCATTCTTCAATTGTTCTTCAAGATTTCTCTCGAAGTTATGATCCGCCAAGCTATACTCTAAAAAAAACATGGAGTTCAACACATGTTTTGCTTTGAGGAGCTCAAGTATTCTTCATCTTGCATTCCAAAGTGCAATTCTTTCTACCTTATCTTTTGAGGTGGTGTTATGTCACTCTTGACAATTTCCTTCATGTTTCATGATTCATATTGTTGTCAAGAACGAGGTATTTTAAATCCATCAATCCCTTTGTTGGAGTTATCTTGGGTCATATTTCACCTAAAGCCTTCCCTAAGGAATGTTGCTATTGTGGTGTATCTACGATCCAATTTTCTCCTTCTCATCTCGGTGAAGAAGTTCTTTTCATCTTTTTAGTGCTCTCAATCAAATCAATGGTTTTCCATTAGTGGCCAGTTGTCACCTCATAGTCTTGAGATGTTTCCATAAGCCCACTACAAGCTTATTCTTTTCGTTGTTGGTTTTCCAACAACTCCGTTATAACCTTCTTGGAAGGGTTCTTTCCAAGCTCATTTGTGGCAGAAGTTGGCATTTTCTTCTCCATTCTTTTATTTCAATGATCTATCTCCTATTCTTTCTTCCGGAGGCATGGTGATGTTGCTCTCTTCACTCATCATCTCGAATTGTGAGGATCGTGTTCTTCAAGTTCTTTTCATCTTATCAAGTCTTGCATCTCTTTTCAACCGGAGTGTTGTCCGAATTTGATCATGCCCTGTTCCTTGTTTATCTCGTTTCAACCAGAGTGGTTCCGATTCCTTCTTGTTCATTGTACTCGTCATTCATAGCTTTGCAACGTCCAAGGTTCACATGGTGTTCCTTGTTTCTATTTTATACCACAATGCTCTCAATTGTGTTCAACTCTGTTGTGTTCTTTCTTTCAACTTTTCAACCTCTCAAGGTTCTTTGGTTTCATTCATTGGTCGAAGAAGCAACTTAGTTTTACCTCCTCTCTTCCTCTTCCGTTTTCTCTCCGGCGCCATCCTAGATCTCGGGACGAGATCCTCTTGTAGTGGTGGAGTGTTGTAACGCCCCAAGACCGGCGCTCCGGATGCCTTCATGTTTTCTGACTTTCGTCGTGTGATTTGTTTTGTTTGTTGCATTCATCGTTGCATCATTTGCATTGCATCATGTCATCATGCATCCCCTTTTTATAAAAACTCAAATAAATAAATCAAGTGGATCCTTGGTCCATTTAAATTGAGGGATATTCACAATGGTGATTTCTCTTTATAACATATCCTCCCATATTAGGGAGCTATATTAAAATATTCCATTAACTTTGGAATTAACCATAACACACTTGCAAAATAATTCCGTGCCTTTTCTGCTTCAAGTTTGGTCCCCAAACTTTGCCCTAAATTCTTTCTTCACTTTCCGGAGCTCCACCAAAAATCTCAACATTTTGGCCACTCCTAAACCTTGTCCTAGTTCAAACCATTTGAATTAAATTCAAAAGAGTTTGAATTTAATTCCTACAATCTTGCCACTACTATTTTTCATGGACCGTGCACATTTTTGTGAGTCCAGGAAAATTATCCGCGTGTCCAACTTCTTCCCCTAACCTCCCTTTCTTTTATTTCTTATCTCTGTTTTGTTTTGTTTTTTTCTTTAGAGTGAGAGAGAGAAGAGAGCCCAGCAGCCAAGCCGGCCTGCTTCCCCGCAGCCCATTTGGCCCAAGGCCCAGCTGCAGCCTACCTAACCCAACCCTAGCCTCATCCCGATCGATCCCCTCCTCCTCCTCGTTCCCACGCGCGCTGCCATTCCTCTCTCGCTCATGCCCGATCCCCTCACCCCACCGTCCTCCTCCTGCGCTGCCACACGCACAGAGAGGAGCAGAGCCCCATCCCCGAGCTCCTACAACCCCATGGCGCCCGTCCTCGGCCACCCTGTCGTGCCCCTTCCTCCTCTGCCTAGCCCCCAACGCCTGGAGGCCTCCTCCCGTGCCTCACCAACCCGCCTCGACCTCGCCGCCAGTAGCAGTTTCAGGCGTCCCCGTCGTCGAGCCCCTCACCGCCCTTCTGCACCTCGTCTCCGGCCCTGCCCGTCGGAGCCACGCCTCCCGGTGCCCGCAGCTGTGTCGCCGGTCTTCCTCCTCGACACTGTCGCCTCGAGCCTCCCCATGCCTCGCGAGACCGCCGTGTCAAGTTCCCGCCGCTGCCGCTGCAAGTCCCACTTGGAACCAGCCTCCTGCTTCGCGCCAAGTCCCGCGGCCGTCGCTCCTACATCACGCCCCTGCTGGCTGCTTCGACTCCCTGCCCGAGCTTCGTTTTTCGTCATGGACGTGGGGTAGCTGCTGAACCTCGCCATGGTTCTGTCCAACGCCGCAAGTCCGATGCCAGGAGCACCTCAAGTTCGACTACATGTAACAGCAAGTACCACTACGGGCGGAGACTTCGGACCCGTCAAGTACTCTTTGGATGCGCCAAGTTCCACGACGCCGCATAAGTTTCTTCTTGAACGTGTATGACTACGCAGATTCACCAAGTTCCTCTACGACCGTGTACCACTACCATCACCGAAGATCCGTGTACAACTACCATCACCGTGTACTACTACTTCCACTACCGTCGCGAGAACGACTACTTCCACTAGGACCCGTGAACGACTACTTTCCTCGACATTTTTAAACCGCCTCGAAATGCACACTTCGAAGGTATAACCGCCGAAACGACCGCCGTCGACCGAATGCATGTGTTGTATGAGATGTACCGTTTGCACCATGTCCGATTTGTCACTCGTTTCCATGCCACTAACCCGTGGGAACCCAGTAGTCGGGAGCACCCCACCATCTCTAGCATGTTCGGCACATCCGCACGCTTCCTTTTGCACGGGTATCTCCATGAGCTACCGGAACCGATATGTTGTCGTGGCATCATTTTCGGATTCGCCGCCGTGGCACCCTTTTCCTTCTGCCATAGCGACAAATGCCTCGTATCATGCTCATGTCAACATTTTCATAAAACTGCTTAAAACTTGCATATGTCATTCGCATCATGATTATAACATTTTAAATGTTTAAAATTGTGTTTGCATTAAAATGCTAAATGCATGTGGGGATTTTTCGGAATTGTTGTTTGTTATTCCGGCCTCATTTGAAATTGCCTAAATAGTTTGTTTACTTATGCTTCACCTCTTGCCATGTTTAAAAACATTTAATATTGTTGAGTACCTTAACGAGAGCGAACTAAATAACTCGAATGTGGTGTTTCGTCAATAGGCAACTCGTTGCATATTGAGCTCCACTTAACTTGTAGTATTGTTTGTTGCACTTTGCCATGCCATGCCTCATTAAACCGGACATGCATCATACCTGATTGTGCATCATGCCATGTTTATCCTTGTGCATTTACTATGTCGTTTGTTTCTTTCCGGGTTGCTTCTCTCGTTAGCTTCGTTTTCGTTCCGGAGTTGTGAGGATTCGTTCGACTACATCTGTTTGTCTTCTGCATGGACTCGTTCTTCTTCCTAGCGGGATTTCAGGCAAGATGACCGTCACCTTGGATCTCATTACTATCATTGCTATGCTAGTTGCTTCGTTCTATCGCTATGCTGCGTTACCTACCACTTGCTGCTCAAGCCTCCCAAATTGCATGATAGCTCCTAACCTTTGTCACCCTTCCTAGCAAACCGTTGTTTGGCTATATTACCGCTTTTGCTCAGCCCCTCTTATAGCGTTGCTAGTTGCAGGTGAAGATGAAGATTGATCCATGTTGGATTACTTTTATATTGGGATATCACAATATCTCTTATATTATTAATGTATCTATATACTTGGTAAAGGGTGGAAGGCTCGGCCTTATGCCTGGTGTTTTGTTCCACTCTTGCCGCCCTAGTTTCCGTCATATCGGTATTATGTTCCCGGATTTTGTGTCCCTAACGCGGTTGGGTGATTTATGGGACCCCCTTGACAGTTCGCTTTGAATAAAACTCTTCCAGCAAGGCCCAACATTGGTTTTACCATTTGCCTCACCTATGCCCTTTCTTCCCTTGGGTTTCCGGAGCCCGAGGGTTATCTTTATTTCAGCCCCCCCGGGCCAGTTCTCCTCTGAGTGCTGGTCCAATCCGAGCGATGTCCGGCGCCCCCTGGGCAATCCGGGTCTATGCCAACCCGACGTCTTGCTCATCCGGTGTGCCTTGAGACGAGATATGTGCAGCTCCTATCGGGATTTGTCGGCACATCCGGGCAGCTTTGCTGGTCTTGTTTTATCGTTGTCGAAATGTCTTGTAGCCGGGATTCCGAGACTGATCGGGTCTTCCCGAGGAGAAGGAATATCCTTCGTTGATCGCGAGAGCTTATCATGGGCTAAGTTGGGACACCCCTGCAGGGTTTGAACTTTCGAAAGCCGTGCCCACGGTTATGTGGCAGATGGGAATTTGTTAATATATGTTTGTAGTAAACTTGAAGTAAACTCTTCTAAAATACACCAACCGTGTGCGTAACCGTGAGTGTCTCTTTTTGGGGTTGATCGAGAGGAGAACACGGTTTCTGGGTTATGTCTGACGTAAGTAGGAGTTCAGGATCACTTCTTGATCATTACTAGTTGACGACCGTTCCATTGCTTCTCTTCTCGCTCCTATTTGCGTAAGTTAGCCACCATACATGCTTAGTCGCTGCTACAACCTCACCACTTTACCCCTTCCTTTCCCATTAAGCTTTGCTAGTCTTGATACCCATGGTAATGGGATTGCTGAGTCCTCGTGGCTCACAGGTTACTACACCAACAGTTGCAGGTACAGGTTATGCGATGATCATGACGCGAGAGCGATGTTTACTTGTTTTTGAGTTCTTCTTCTTCTTCATCGATCAGGGGATAGGTTCCTGGTCGGCAGCCTGGGCTAGCAGGGTGGATATTGTTTGAGTTTCTGTTTATGATTCATCCATAGTCGGATGTTGATCTTGTATGTTGTATTGTTGTGTTCATGTGACATTGTATGTATTGGATGTATCCCCACTATTATGTAATGTTGATGTAATGATATCCACCTTGCAAAAGCGTCTTCAAGATGCGCTTCTATCCTTGGTGGGACCTTCGAGTTCCTTTAGGATAGGGTCGCATCTTGGGTGTGACATTATCTGTGGTGACAATGGGATATTCACGTGATCTACTTGATGTATGTTTTGGTGATCAACTTGCGGGTTCAATGAACCTATGCATAGGGGTTGGCACACGTTTTCGTCTTGACTCTCCGGTAGAAACTTTGGGGCACTCTTTGAAGTACTTTGTGTTCGTTGAATAGATGACTCTGAGATTGTGTGATGCATATCATATAATCATGCCCACGGATACTTGAGGTGAAAATGGAGTATCTAGGTGACATTAGGGTTTTGTTTGATTTGTGTCTTAAGGTGTTATTCTAGTATGAACTCTATGATAGATCGAACGGAAAGAATAGCTTCGTGTTATTTTACTACGGACTCTTGAATAGATCGATCAGAAAGGATAACTTTGAGGTGGTTTCGTACCCTACCATAATCTCTTCGTTTGTTCTCCGCTATTAGTGACTTTGGAGTGACTCTTTGTTGCTTGTTGAGGGATAGTTATATGATCCGATTATGTTATTATTGTTGAGAGAACTTTCACTGGTGAAAGTATGAACCCTAGGCCTTGTTTCCTATCATTGCAATACCGTTTACGCTCACTTTTATCATTAGTTACCTTGTTGTTTTTATAATTTCAGATTACAAAAACCTATATCTATCATCCATATTGCACTTGTATCACCATCTCTTCGCCGAACAAGTGCACCTATACAATTTGCCATTGTATTGGGTGTGTTGGGGACACAAGAGACTCTTTGTTACTTGGTTGCAGGGTTGTTTGAGAGAGACCATCTTCATCCTACGCCTCCCACAGATTGATAAACCTTAGGTCATCCGCTTGAGGGAAATTTGCTACTGTCCTACAAACCTCTGCACTTGGAGGCCCAATGATACGTCTCCAACGTATCTATAATTTATGAAGCATTCATGCTATTTTATTATCTGTTTTGAATGTTTATGCGCTTTATTATACACTTTTATATTACTTTTGGGACTAACCTACTAATCGGAGGCCCAGCCCATATTGCTGTTTTATTGCCTGTTTCAGTATTTCGAAGAAAAGGAATATCAAACGGAGTCCAAACGGAATGAAACCTTCGGGAGCGCGATTTTTGGAAAGGATATGATCCGGAAGACTTGGAGTTCAAGCCAGGGAAGGCTCGAGGAAGCCAGGAGATAGCAGGGCGCGCCCACCCCCCTGGGTGCGCCCCTTGTCTCCTGGGCCCCTCGAGGCTCCCCCGACCGACTTCTTTCGCATATATAAGCCCACGTACCCTAAAAACATCGAAGACGAAGATAGATCGGGAGTTCCGCCGCCGCAAGCCTCTGTAGCCACCAAAAACCTCTCGGGAGCCTGTTCCTGCACCCTGCCGGAGGGAGGATCCCTCACCGGTGGCCATCTTCATCATCCCGGCGCTCTCCATGACAAGGAGGGAGTAGTTCACCCTCGGGGCTGAGGGTATGTACCAGTAGCTATGTGTTTGATCTCTCTCTCTCTCTCTCTCTCTCTCGTGTTCTCTCTATGGCACAATCTTGATGTATCGCGAGTTTGCTATTATAGTTGGATCTCATGATGTTTCTCCCCCTCTACTCTCTTGTGATGAATTGAGTTTTCCTCTTGAAGTTATCTTATCGGATTGAGTCTTTAAGGATTTGAGAACACTTGATGTATGTCTTGCCGTGCTTATCTGTGGTGACAATGGGATATCACGTGATCCACTTGATGTATGTTTTGGTGATCAACTTGCGGGTTCCGCCCATGAACCTATGCATAGGGGTTGACACACCTTTTCGTCTTGACTCTCCGGTAGAAACTTTGGGGCACTCTTTGAAGTACTTTGTGTTGGTTGAATAGATGAATCCGAGATTGTGTGATGCATATCGTATAATCATGCCCACAGATACTTGAGGTGACAATGGAGTATCTAGGTGACATTAGGGTTTTGGTTGATTTGTGTCTTCAGGTGTTATTCTAGTATGAAATCTTGAATAGATTGATCCGAAAGAATAACTTTGAGGTGGTTTCATACCCTACCATAATCTCTTCACTTGTTCTCCGCTATTAGTGGCTTTGGAGTGACTCTTTGTTGCATGTTGACGGATTGTTATATGATCTATCTATGTTATTATTGTTGAGAGAACTTGCACTAGTGAATGTATGAACCCTATGCCTTGTTTCCTACCATTGTAATACCGTTTACGCTCACTTTTATCATTAGTTACCTTGTTGTTTTTATAATTTCATATTACAAAAACTTATATCTACCATCCGTATTGCACTTGTATCACATTCTCTTCGCCGAACTAGTGCACCTATACAATTTACCATTGTATTGGGTGTATTGGGGACACAAGAGACTCTTTGTTATTTGGTTGCAGGGTTGCTTGAGAGAGACCATCTTCATCCTACGCCTCCCACGGATTGATAAACCTTAGGTCATCCACTTGAGGGAAATTTGCTACTGTCCTACAAACCTGTGCACTTGCAGGCCCAACAACGTCTACAAGAAGAAGGTTGTGTAGTAGACATCAAGCTCTTTTCTGGCACCGTTGCCGGGGAGGTGAGTGCTTGAAGGTATATCTTTAGATCTTGCAATCGAATCTTTTTGTTTCTTATTTTATCACTAGTTTAGTTTATAAAAGAAAACTACAAAAAAATGGAGTTAAGTTTGTCTCATACGCTTCATCTTTTTAATATCTTTCGTGAGTTTGATGAAAAGGAAAATTGTGCTCAAGTGCTAGAAGAAGAAACCTATAGAATGTTTGACACTAAATCTTTGTATGATGAGCACGATTGCAATGTTGTTAGTATGAATTCATTGAATATACATGATGCTAATGATATGCAAAGCCACAAGCTTGGGGAAGCTATGTTTGATGAAGATGATATTTTTTGTCCCCCAAGTTTTGATGAGAATATTTATTATGATGAAAGCATGCCTCCTATTTGTGATGAATATGAAAGTGGATTTGGAAGAGTGTCAACTTTATTTAGTGATGATTCCACTATCTTGGAAGAGGTTTCAATTGATTATGATGAGAACGAAGTAGCTACTTATGATGATTATTGTGATGAAACTTATGCTATAAAAAGTAGTGATGATTATATTTATTAAACTTGTCATGATTATGATTACACTTTTTCTGAACATTACTCTTTTAATGTGGAAACAATTTATAGTATTCAAGTCTCTTATGGTACTCCCACTATTCCGAATGAGAAGAATTTTGCTTATGTGGAGAGTAGTAAATTTTCCACGCTTGTAGATCATGAAAGGAATGCTTTAGGTGCTGGTTATATTGTTGAATTCATTCATGATGCTACTGAAAGTTATTATGAGGGAGGAACATATGCTTGTAGGAATTGCAATAATGTCAAGTTTCCTCTCTATGTGCTTCAAGTTTTGAACTTATGCTTGTTTTGCCTTCATTGTTGAATTCATTCATGATGCTACTGAAAATTATTATGAGGGAGGAACATATGCTTGTAGGAATTGCAATAATGTCAAGTTTCCTCTCTATGTGCTTCAAGTTTTGAACTTATGCTTGTTTTGCCTTCATTGTTGAATTCATTCATGATGCTACTGAAAATTATTACGAGGGAGGAACATATGCTTGTACGAATTGCAATAATGTCAAGTTTCCTCTCTATGTGCTTCAAGTTTTGAACTTATGCTTGTTTTGCCTTCCTATGCTAGTTGATTATTGTTCCCATAAGTTGTTTGCTCACAAAATCCCTATGCATAGGAAGAGGGTTAGACTTAAATGTGCTAGTCATATGCTTCATGATGCTCCCGTTATGTTTCAATTCTTATCTTTTATGTGAGCATCATTGTCATCATCATGCCTAGCTAGAAAGGCATTAAAGAAAAGCGCTTGTTGGGAGACAACCCAATATTTACCCTTACACTTTTTGTGTGTTCACATGATTATGCTACTTTAGTAATCATGCTTTATAGCTTTTATATCTGAGAATCAGAAACTTTTGCACCCATTAAATTAGTTTTGATAATTCACAGAAACGTGATTCTGATCTGATTGTTTTTCCTCTGTATTGGTACACAAATTGCTTAGGACTTCCTAATTTGGTAGGATTTTTGGAGTTCCAGAAGTATATGTTTGGTATAGATTACTACAGACTGTTCTGTTTTTTGACAAATTCTGTTTTCTATGTGTTGTTTGCTTATTTTGATGAATCTATGAGTAGTATCCGAGGGTATGAACCATAGACAAGTTGGAATACAGTAGATATTACACCAATATGAATTTATAATGAGTTCATTACAGTACCTAAGTGGTTGTTTTATTTTCTTATACTAACGGAGCTTACGAGTTTTCTGTTGAGTTTTGTGTTGTGGAGTTTTCAAGTTTTGGGTAGAGATTCGATGGATTATGGAATAAGGAGTGCCAAGAGTCTAAGATTGGGGATGCCCAAGGAACCCCAAGGCAATATTCAAGGACAACCAAGAGCCTAAGCTTGGGGATGCCCCGGAAGGCATCCCCTCTTTCGTCTTCGTTCATCGGTAACTTTACTTGGAGCTATATTTTATTCACCACATGATATGTATTTTGCTTGGAACGTCATTTTCTTTTGTTAGTATTTGCTTTCTGTTATTTATAATAATGTTTTGCATCTTTAGTTTCAATAAAAATGTCAAGGATAGCCTTTGCCATGCTTATTTTGCTAGTATACATGTTGCTGTTTGAAAACAGAAAGTTTACTGCTGTTGCAAAAATTCCGTAGAAAAGTCAGAGAATGTTATAATGTTGAAACTTTTTGCATATTGAGCTCTGATAAATCTTCTACAGCTTAGTATTTTTATCATAATTGTCGGAGTTAGGGAAGTATTGATACTCTTGCATTCTTTACAGACTGTACTGTTTTGGCAGATTGCTGTTATGTTTGCATATGTTTGCTTGTTTAATGATTCCATTTGAGGATAGGAGTATTAAATATGCAGAGACATTTAGTATGCAATGTTGAATAATAATTTTAGTGATTTTTTACATTAGAAAATGATAAGGTTTTGCATCGGTTTATACTAACCTATCTCACGAGTTCTTGTTGAGTTTGGTGTGGATGAAGCTTTTGATAAAAAGAAGAAACCATGATATGAGAGGAATTAAGGAGACACAAAAGTTCAAGCTTGGGGATGCCCAAGGCACCCCAAGATAATATTTCAAGAAGTCTCAAGCATCTAAACTTGGGGATGCCCCGTTAGGCATCCCACCTTTCTTCTTCAACAACTATCGGTTAGTATCGGTTGAGCCTAAGTTTTTGCTTCTTCACATGAGTTGTGCTATCCTTGGAATGTCATTTTATTTTGCTTTGATTGCTGTTTGAATACAATACCAAGATCTGAAATTCTTAAATGAGAGAGAGTCTTCGCATAGTTACATAATTATTTAGCAACTCATTGATCTTCACTTATATCTTGTTGGAGTAGTTTGTCATTTACTCGTGTGCTTCACTTATATCCTATGAGTAAATTTATTGAATGAGTTGAAAGTCATAAATCTGAAATTTTATATGTTTCATTTGCTTATCCTATGGGGAGTAATGACTTCACATCTAAGAAGTATAGGTTGTAAATTTATTAAAGTTTAGCAAGCATTGTATTGGTCATTTGAACAATTCATGAAATAATATTGAAGGAAGAGAAATTTCACATATAAATATACTATCTTAGACATCTTTTATAATTGTGAGCACTCATTAAGTATGACATGCTAAAGAGTTGATGTTGGCCAAGGAAGACAACATAATGGGTTATGTTTTCTCACATCTCAGCTAAAGTATATTGTCATGGATCATTCAAACATGTTGATCTTGCCTTTCCCCCTCATGCTAGCTAAAATTCCTTGCACCAAGTAGAGATACTACTTGTGCTTCCAAATACCCTTATGTGACGCCCGGATGCTTAAGCTACAGCGAACCTCTCCTAATGACGCCACGTCAGCTCAATTACTGTTGCTGATCTCGCGTTAGTTTGAAACCAATTCGAATCCAAGTTAAAAAAAATAGGCAAACAACAAAAGTTTTCAAACAATGAAACTAAAATGTTCGGATCATGCCAGAAAATGCATAAGTAATTATGGTGGAGAAACCAAGCTTTTATATAATGCTTAATTGAACTATAAGGATTTAAACAGTAGCAAAACCATTAATTAAATGCCTTTTTATAATTAATAAAATGTCAAACTAAGTCATTTGGGGTTTAGACTTTTTGTGACCGTGGACTAAGTTGAAATACCTATTTAGGTGCTAAGTTTATATTTTACTAAAACTAAAATAAATGTAACTAAAATAAAACATGAAAGAATAAATATAAAGAAAAGAAATAAAACAAAGCAAAAAGAAAAGAGAAGGACCCCCCCCCCCCACTAGGCCTCGGCCCAGCTAGCCGTCGGGCCAACCAGGCCGGCCCAACCGCGCCTATTAACCCTCCCCACCCTGAAAACCTAGCGCACAACCCCCACTACCCCACTCGTTCTCCCCCACGTCTCCCTCGCTTCCCCCAATCTGGATCGGGGGCAGGCGACCCCGTTGACCGCCGTCGCCCCGCTTCTACCTCGCCGGCGAGCCCGCGCCTGAGGAACCGTCGCCTTCCCGCCAGACAGGCCGTCCTCGACCTCCTCCGCGCCTCGTTGCCCGATGCCGTCCAAAGCTACTCCATCTCGCCAACATCGCCGTACCGCCGTCGTACCCGTCCTCCTCCTCGAGCTCGCTGCCACTCCCCTACACCGTTCGTGAGCACTTCCCTCTCTCCCCGTCCCCGTTGCCCGTTCCGGCCGCCGACATTGCCACACATGCGCTGGCCGGCCCCTGCCCGTTGCCCGCTTCCAGCCGCGGTCGCCCATGGCGCCCCCTGCACGCCCTCCCGACGCCTCGGCCTCCTGCCGTTGGCCATCCCGTAGCCACCATGGGCGCGCCTCCTCGCGACGCACCTATAGCTCCAGCCGCACCGCAAACCATCGGCAGAACCAAGTGCGCGGACGTCGCCAGCAATCTCGGCCTCACCGCCATTAACGTGCTGACGTGGCGCGTGACTAACCCCTATTTCAGCACTAACCCAGACACCTAAACAGGCACTGACATGTGAACCCTCCCTAATTAACCTAAACGTAAATAATCTATTTAACTAATCTAACAACCCAGTGTCAATGACACGCGGGCCCCCACCACTAAATAAAATGGCTAGGTTAAATCGTTAAGTTAATAGCCACTTACACGTCAGGCCCACTAGCTAATTAGTTTAACTTAAATAAAACCTGTTCTTAAACTCTCTCACAGACCAGTGGGGCCGCTGTTCTGCTGACTCAACCCCGGCCCACCAGTCAGCCTCTACTGACTGGGCAGTTGACCAAGTCAACTAGGCCCCAAGCCAGCCTCTGTTGCATATGGCTGGGTACACTTCCTGTGTACCCATAGCATTTAAATATTAATTTAATTTCGAATTAATAATAATTTAGAAAATGATTTAGAACTTTAAAAATTAATATCAAATAATCCGTAATTCGGATGGGAAAACTTTGTACATGAAAGTTGCGCAGAACGACGAGACGAATGCGGATACGCAGCCCGTTCGTCCGCCACAAATCCCTAGCATAGCAAACACACAACTTTTCCCCTCCGGTTCATCTGTCCGAAAACGCGAAACACCGGGGATACTTTCCCATATGTTTTCCCCCTCCGCCAGTACCACCTATCCTGGCGTTAGATCACCCCCGGCACCACGTATTGCCTTGTTATATTTTGTGATGTTTTGTTTGCTCCGTATTTACTGTTTCTTCCCCCCTCTTCTTCTTCGGTAGACCTCGTGACCGGCGTTGATGCGATTGAGTACGACTACGTCACCGATGACCCCTCCTTCTTGCCAGAGCAACCAGGCAAGCCCCCCCCCCTTTGATCACCAGATATCGCCTATTCTACCCTCTATTGCTTGCATTAGAGTAGTGTAGCATGTTACTGTTTTGATTAATCCTATTCTATTGCATAGCCAGTCATTGTTGCTACATCTGTTGATACCTTACCTGCAATCCTAAATGCTTAGTATAGGATGCTAGTTTACCATTAGTGGCCCTTAATTCTTGTCAGTCTGCCTTGCTATACTATCGGGCCATGATCACTCAGGAGGTGATCACGGGTATATACTTTACATATATACATACTATTCAGGTGGTGACTAAGTCAGGTTGGCTCGTTGAGTACCCGCAATTGATTCTGATGTGGGGGCTAGAAGGACAGGTGGCTCCATCCCGGTAGAGGTGGGCCTGGGTTCCTAACGGCCCCCGACTGTTACTTTGAGGCGGAGCGACAGGGCAGGTTGAGGCCACCTAGGAGAGAGGTGGGCCTGGCCCTGGTCGGAATTCGCGGTTGCTTCATAATAACACGCTCAACGAGATCTTGGTATTTGATCTAAGTTTGACCACTGGCCTATACGCACTAACCAACTACGCAGGAAAGATATGGGCACTCGACGTCGTGGTATCAGTCGAAGCCTTCTAGACGTCAGTGACTGAGCGGCGCACGCCGGATTGGAACGTAAGCCTGCTCTTGTATTAAGGGGGCTAGTTCTGCTTCCGGCCGCCCTCGCAACGTGCAGGTGTGCAATGGGCGATGGGCCCAGACCCCTGCGCCATAGGAGTTAGACCGGCGTGCTGACCTCTCTGTTAGGCCTAGGTGGGGCTGCGACGTGTTGATCTTCCGAGGCCGGGCATGACCCAGGAAAGTGTGTCCGGCCAAAGGGGATCGAGCGTGTTGGGTTATGTGGTGCACCCCTGCAGGGAAGTTCATCTATTTGAATAGCCGTGTCCCTCGGTAAAAGGACGACCCGGAGTTGTACCTTGACCTTATGACAACTAGAACCAGATACTTAATAAAACACACCCAGAAAAGTTCCACAGACAACCCGGTGATCGCTTTTCCACAGGGCGGCGAGGGGAGGATCGCCGGGTAGGATTTTGCTATGCGATGCTACTTGGAGGACTTCAATCTACTCTCTTCTACATGCTGCAAGACGGAGGCTGCCAGAAGCGTAGTCTTCGATAGGACTAGCTATCCCCCTCTTATTCTGGCATTCTGCAGGTCAGTCCAGCGATATTGCCTCCTTACACATATACCCATGCATAAGTAGTGTAGTTCCTTGCTTGCGAGTACTCACGGTTGATTTGCTCCCTCTTTTCCCCCGTTTTCCTCTTCTTCTCATATGCTGCAACCAGACGTTGGAGCACAGGAGCCAGATGCCACTGTCGACGACGACTACTACACTGGAGGTGCCTACTACGTGCAGGCTGCTGACCATGGCCAGGAGTAGCTAGGAGGATCCCAGGCAGGAGGCTTGCGCCTCTTTCGATCTGTATCCCAGTTTGTGCTAGCCATCTTATGGCAACTTGTTTAACTTATATCTGCTCTCAGATATTGTTGCTTCCGCTGACTCGTTTATGTCGAGCACTTGTATTCAAGGCCTCGAGGCCCCTGGCTTGTATGACTTATTTTATTTTAGAGTTGTGTTGTGATATCTTCCCGTGAGTCCCTGATCTTGATCGTACATGTTTGCGTGTATGATTGAATCGGGGGCGTCACAAGTTGGTATCAGAGCCGACTGCCTGTAGGAATCACCTTTCCAACTCCTTGGCCGCAGTCGAGTCTAGTCACTACAAAACTTTTACTAACATGGTTGTGTGCCTTACGGGCCCACGTCGCCATTGGGTGGTATTAGGATCTTTTACTTCTCATCTATACTCTAGGACTCTGATCTCTCTTCTATTCGGGTTAAATGATTTTGCTAACTCTAACTCTAGGTTCTCGTAAATACTTCCTCCCGGAGAGCCCCTATAGTTCAGATGACCGCCTGCTTCACTGGAAGATTCTGAATATACTCTCCAATGTTCTCCCGAGAACTTGCATTCAACAACTTGCAATTCCCTACGGCCAATACGTCCCTATGGATAACTACTTACACTTGCCGTTGATACATTTGTTCCCAGTTGTTGCTGTTATTACAAGATGCCCTGAAATTATCTCTATTGTTCCAAGAATACGTTGTGCCTACTGCCTTGCAGTTCTTGCCACGTGAATACCCCTACAGATAAATTCTTGCACCTATCAAGTATCCGCTCATCCCCAGATGATCCATTTATTTCATAAAAGTCTTAGAAATACCATTCGTTCTTTTGAAAATCCTCAACATCCTAATGCTCTTGATATTCTTACTTGCTAGCATTACGATTTATCCCATAAGTCTGGTAATCCTATTGGCATCCTCTGCCATTATCATTTTGAGTCCGCTAATCCTATATGCTGCAAATACTTGCAATCCTCAATCGGGTCCTAGAATTCGTCCTTCTGGCTCAGACGTCATTTTAAACATGAGTTGGATCTCGACCAATCAAATTGACGTCGATTGTACCCCTAAGTCTATTCAAATTATCCATCCTTTATCAGAGCATTTGCTTCTGATCCCTTGGTTTGGAAATCTTAAATTCTTTTGCATTTGAGCTTGACTTAGCCAGTTGTTTCTATAATCACATCTCCTTGCATTCTTTCTTCTTCTGGTTGAGTACCGATGATCACATCAAATCTCTTAGGGACCACCAGGTCCTTTGTTGGATTGTTATCCGACAACGTCCTTCACATTTGATCATCTTGTGAGTTCTTTCCCTGATACATAATTCCTTTGGTAAATTGTATCCTCCCCCTTTGTCAACCATGCTCTGCTTTCGAGCTATTGTTCATTACTCCTGAACCTCGTGGCATATGTTCCTAAGATGCCCCGACGGGTTGAAACAATGCCTTACCTAATCTATGTGAACTCGAAAGTTTTCACGAGTCATACTCTTCTGGTATTTTGCCAGATAAAATTCCAACACTACAACTTCATCGAACGCGAGAAGTAAATGAAAGGTTATGCATTGGAGAAGTGGGAGTCGACCTTGAACTTTGTGTTCATGCCCATGGACCCGATTTAGATCTTCTCATCGAAGCTGCTCTTAAAATTAGGTATTCCCTTGGTGTAAGTTCATCTTATATCTGGGATCTGGCCTTTTTCAATCGTGGTTCCGACCATGTTCTCCTTTAAATACCATTTCTTGTGCAAGCTTAAGCACTTGTCTTCTACAGAGCAATACCCCTGTCCAACCTTTACTTTGATCTTTCGTCGAGTATTACACCCTGATATCTTGAGATTATCACAGCACTGCATAACTTCTTATGAGTTCTCTATCAAGTACTACATTCTCATTGATTCCATTTTTTTCACAGGCTTTGAGTCATCAAACACTTAAGGACACAGATAACTGAATCGAGTCCGCAACGCGATTAAACAACTATTAGTAATCTTCTTTAATTACGAGTTTGTACTTGATCACGTCATTTCTAGCCTGATCGACTATATCTTTATCATGCTAAATTTTAATTGCGCTACTTGGTCCTTCTTCCTGGAGCACAATTTTTGATGGTGAGCTAAGCTTACGTCAATTTTCCTCATCATATCATTTCGCCTTGAACCGCAATCTTGATTTCGAGTTTGGGTGGTACCCTTGGTTCCAATAACCTTTTGCTTCATCATTCTTTTGACCTGATGTCATCGCCGATCAATTACATCCTCCTAAAATCTCTCGACAAATGCGTCGTGATCATCATCAGCCTTCTGAGCTCTTCCAAGATATCAATTGAATTCATGATGAGAAATACCATCCTTGCCCTCGATGATTTGTGTTACCATCGACCATTTTATTGCCTTCCGCTCAACACAAACTTGTTTGTGTTTTGTGCTATACCTTGAGTTCCTTGTTATCCAACATTTGTTCTTCTTTACCTTTGAGTATTGTCATCTCTTATGTCAAGAATGTAGCGAGAATTTCATCACCTAATAAGAATTCTTAATACAAGTGATACTTCTCGCCATCTCCATTCATTATTGGTCCACGTGTTGTTTCTAACCGGAATGCCAAAAATTGAACTAAGATGCGCGAATTCAAAACTTCTAGCAACTATATTGCTTTGAAGTGAATGGTCGATAGCTTCATTCTAAGTCTTTTGGTTATCGAATCACCATTCTAACATTGATCATGCTACCTAAGCCCATATTTTGGGTGCACCTTCCAACCAATGTTTACTCGTGGATGTTCTCCTCGAGCATACGTCGTTATATCTTTTTATCTAACCAATGTTATCTCCTTGTTCACATAATTATGGAAATCCATCTTGTTGGTACTCTTGATGAATTGTCGCTGAGTCCATCAACCACCTCCTCATCCTCTCCTTGGTTTAATGATGAACTCTTGTTTTGGAACTCGCTTACATATTTCAATTCTCGAGAATCTTACAATGTCATCTCGACAATTTGTGTTGCACCTCTTCTTCTCAGGCATCCTGAGTCTGAGGTATCCTGACACCAATCAGATCTGAATCTCGGTCAAATATGATGGTTGGAACATATTTCCAAGCGTTATAATAATGGTCTTTATGTGAACTGGTAAGGTGATGTCGTGCCTAGCACACCTGGCTGGAGGCCCTATTGTTATAGAATCCTTTCCAGCAAGGCTATCCATTCTTCCATGAGGAAATTGTAAGACTTATCCTATAAGTTGTTTCCGATGAATCCTTTGTGTTTCCAAAGTTTGATCTTCACCTGATGACCATGTCAATGCTATCTTGAGGCATGTCTATGGTACTCCGATTTTCAACAAGAACATTTGAAGCCCAATGCTAAATGTTTCTTGCTCAATTATCCAAACGCCGTTGCATGGGTAATGTCATGAAAATTTCTCTCCCCTTACCTAAAGGGTTTTCTACATTATATCATGTCATGGATATCATGCTCTGCTTGTCCTTGGGAAGGATATACCCCTGAAATATGTGTTTAAACACATTTTCCTTTCCATTAATTTGTTTAACCTTCCTTGTGATCCATATGATCTAAGCAGTAATGTTCTTCTGCTTATGTAAACACCTTGGGGTACAACCGTGTCAGTAAGACCCTGTTGCATTTGTCGATAGCATTTCGGTAACCACCGATGGACGAGAACTTTGCCTATTGGTTTGCCTCGTTCAACGAGCATGAAAATTGCTCTCTTCGTTCCCCGTCCTTGGTATCGACATTGTTGCCGGCATATCTGTCAATCTATTCACTGACATGCCTCCCTGTCACGGCTGTGCAAGATGTCACCACCCTTCCTACTTTCAACCCACATGGTGGGCCAATAACCCACAAGTCACTGGATCGAAACCTAAATCTTCTTTACAACCCGGGATTCTAATGTATCCTGTGCACCTGGCTTCGTATGTGATTCACGAGCTAAAATCTATATCGTTATTCATCCTGGAATCAAACACCATGTTATTCTCGTTGTTCAAACCCCCGTTCCAGCTTATGTCTAGTCATCGAATGATTGCCTACCCGTTTGAAACTTTGGTACCATCGTATATATTGCACTCAACGAATTCACTGAAATACAACTCGTGGGGTACCTTGTGTATTTCCCATTGAATTCACCGTCAGATGCCCAGCTTTGTGGAGATGCGTTCTTCCAGAGTTTTTCCCCTTGGTCACGTTCGTAGGACGATGGAGATCCCGGAGGAAGGATGACGACTTGATCATGGTGATTTGAAGCAGAGAACTGAAGACATCAACGAAAGGGATCAACCTCTACGAAAGGGCAGCCAAGACCGAGAAGACTCATTAGGTTTCTCGCTACCAGCACCTTCCTCCCCCCCCCCTTACTCCCCCCCTTAAATCTCGAGACGAGATTTCTTGTAGTGGAGGGGAATTGTGACGCCCGGATACTTAAGCTACAGTGAACCTCTCCTAATGACGCCACGTCAGCTCAATTACTGTTGCTGATATCGCGATAGTTTGAAACCGATTCGAATCCAAGTTAAAAAAATCAGGCAAACAACAAAAGTTTTCAAACAATGAAACTAAAATGTTCGGATCATGCCAGAAAATGCATAGGTAATTATGGTGGAGAAACCAAGCTTTTATATAATGCTTAATTGAACTATAAGGATTTAAATAGTAGCAAAACCATTAATTCAATGCCTTTTTATAATTAATAAAATGTCAAACTAAGTTATTTGGGGTTTAGACTTTTTGTGACCGTGGACTAAGTTGAAATACTAATTTAGGTGCTAAGTGTATATTTTACTAAAACTAAAATAAATGTAACTAAAATAAAACATGAAAGAATAAATATAAAGAAAAGAAATAAAACAAAGCAAAAAGAAAAGGGAAGGACCCCCCCCCCACTAGGCCTCGGCCCAGCTAGCCGCCGGGCCAACCAGGCCGGCCCAACCGTTCCTATTAACCCTCCCCACCCTGAAAACCTAGCGCACAACCCCCACTACCCGACTCGTTCTCCCCCACGTCACCCTTGCTTCCCCCAATCTGGATCGGGGGCAGGCGACCCCGTCGACCGCCGTCGCCCCACTTCTACCTCGTCGGCGCGCTCGCCCGAGGAACCGCTGCCTTCCCGCCGGATAGGCCGTCCTCGACCTCCTCCTCGCCGACCCCCCTCTCCCTTGCCTCCCCCCCCTGCCCGGTCTGGATCGGGAGGGCGCCCTCGACAACGCCGCTGCTCGCCGTCCCTGGAACCACCTCGACGCTGCGCCTCGTCGCTCGATGCCGTCCGAAGCTACTCCATCTCGCCAACATCGCCGGACCGCCGTCGTTCCCGTCCTCCTCGAGCTTGCTGCCACTCCCCTACACCGTTCGTGAGCACTTCCCTCTCTCCCCGTCCCCGTCGCCCGTTCCGGCCGTCGACGTTGCCACACATGCGCTGGTCGGCCCCTGCCCGTTGCCCGCTTCCAGCCGCGGTCGCCCATGACGCCCCCCTGCGCGCCCTCCCGACGCCTCGGCTTCCTGCCGTTGGCCATCCCGCAGCCACCAAGGGCGCGCCTCCTCGCGGCGCACCTATAGCTCCAGCCGCATCGCAAACCGTCGGCAGAACCAAGTGCGCGGACATCACCAGCAAGCTCGGCCTCACCGCCATTAGCGTGCTGACGTGGCGCGTGACTAACCCCTATTTCAGCACTAACCCGAACACCTAAACAGGCACTGACATGTGAATCCTCCCTAATTAACCTAAACGTAAATAATCTATTTAACTAATCTAACAACCCAGTGTCAATGACACGTGGGCACCCACCACTAAATAAAATGGCTAGGTTAAATTGTTAAGTTAATAGCCACTTACACATCAGGCCCACTAGCTAATTAGTTTAAGTTAAATAAAACTTGTTCTTAAACTCTCTCAGACCAGTGGGGCCGCTATTCTGCTGACTCAACCCCGGCCCACCAGTCAGCCTCTGCTGACTGGGCAGTTGACCGAGTCAATTAGGCCCCATGCCAGCCTCTGTTGCATATGGCTGGGTACACTTCCTGTGTACCCATAGCATTATATTAATTTAATTTCAAATTAATAATAATTTAGAAAATGATTTAGAACTTTAAAAATTAATATAAAATAATCCGTAACTCGGATGGAAAAACTTTGTACATGAAAGTTGCGCAGAACGACGAGACGAATCCGGATACACGGCCCGTTCGTCTGCCACACATCCCTAGCATAGCAAACATGCAACTTTACCCCCGGTTCATCTGTCCGAAAATGCGAAACACAGGGGATACTTTCCTAGATGTTTTCCCCCTCCGCCAGTACCACCTATCCCTATGTTAGATCACCCCCGGCACCGCGTGTTGCCTTTTTATATTTTGTGATGCTTTGTTTGCTCCGTATTTACTGCTTCTTCCCCCCTCTTCTTCTCCGGTAGACCTCGGGACCGGCATTGATGCGATTGAGTACGACTACGTCACCGACGACCCCTCCTTCTTGCCAGAGCAACCAGGCAAGCCCCCCCCCCCTTTGATCACTAGATATCACCTATTCCGCCCTCTACTGCTTGCATTAGAGTAGTGTAGCATGTTACTATTTTGACTAATCCTATTCTGTTGCATAGCCTGTCATTGTTGCTACATCTGTTGTTACCTTACCTGCAATCCTAAATGCTTAGTATAGGATGCTAGTTTACCATTAGTGGCCCTTCATTCTTGTCAGTCTGCCTTGTTATACTATCGGGCCGTGATCACTCGGGAGGTGATCACGGGTATATACTTTACATATATACATACTATTCAGGTGGTGACTAAGTCGGGTTGGCTCGTTGAGTAGCCGCAATTGATTCCGATGTGGGGCCTGGAAGGATAGGTGGCTTCATCCCAGTAGAGGTGGGCCTGGGTTCCTGACAGCCCCCGACTGTTACTTTGAGGCGGAGCGACAGGGTAGGTTGAGACCACCTAGGAGAGAGGTGGGCCTGGCCCTGGTCGGCATTCGCGGTTTCTTCATAATAACACGCTTAACGAGATCTTGGTATTTGATGTGAGTCTGGCCACTGGCCTATACGCACTAACCAACTACGCGGGAAAGATATGGGCACTCGACATCGTGGTATCAGCCGATGCCTTCTAGACGTCAGCGACTGAGCGGCGCGCGTCGGATTGGAATGTAAGCCTGCTCTTGTATTAAGGGGGCTAGTTCTGCTTCTGGCCGCCCTCGCAACATGCAGGTGTGCAATGGGCGATGGGCCCAGACCCCTGCGCCATAGGAGTTAGACCGGCGTGCTGACCTCTCTGTTAGGCCTAGGTGGGGCTGTGATGTGTTGATCTTCCGAGGCCGGGCATGACCCAGGAAAGTGTGTCCGGCCAAAGGGGATCGAGCGTGTTGGGTTATGTGGTGCACCCCTGCGGGGAAGTTTATCTATTCGAATAGCCGTGTCCCTCGGTAAAAGGACGACCCGGAGTTGTACCTTGACCTTATGACAACTAGAACCGGATACTTAATAAAACACACCTAGACAAGTTCCACAGACAACCTGGTGATCGCTTTTCCGCAGAGCGATGAGGGGAGGATCGCCGGGTAAGATTTTGCTATGCGATGCTACTTGGAGGACTTCAATCTACTCTCTTCTACATGCTGCAAGACGGAGGCTGCCAGAAGCGTAGTCTTCGATAGGACTAGCTATCCCCCTCTTATTCTGGCATTCTGCAGTTCAGTCCACCAATATTGCCTCCTTACACATATACCCATGCATAAGTAGTGTCGCTCCTTGCTTGCGAGTACTTTGGATGAGTACTCACGGTTGCTTTTCTCCCTCTTTTCCCCAGTTTTCCTCTTTTACTCGGATGCCGCAACCAGACGTTGGAGCACAGGAGCCAGATGCCACCGTCGACGACGACTACTACACTGGAGGTGCCTACTACTACGTGCAGGCTGCTGACGACGACCAGGAGTAGTTAGGAGGATCCCAGGCAGGAGGCCTGCGCCTCTTTCGATCTGTATCCCAGTTTGTGCTAGCCATCTTATGGCAACTTGTTTAACTTATATCTGCTCTCAGATATTGTTGCTTCCGCTGACTCGTTTATGTCGAGCACTTGTATTCGAGCCCTCGAGGACGCTGGCTTGTATTATGATGCTTGTATGACTTATTTTATTTTAGAGTTGGGTTGTGATATCTTCCCGTGAGTCCCTGATCTTGATCGTACACGTTTGCGTGTATGATTAGTGTACGATTGAATCGGGGGCGTCACACCTTAAACCCAGTTTTTGCCATGAGTGTCCACCATACCTACCTATATGCGGTATTTACCTGTCGTTCCAAGTAAATTTGCATGTGCCAAACTTGAAACCTTCAAACAATAATCTGTTTTGTATGCCCGAATTGCTCATGTAGCGACCAGGGGCTGTTAGTATCTTCCATGCTAGGTGGGTTATTCTCAAGATGAGTGGACTCCGCTCATCAATCACGAGAAAATGGCTGGTAACTGGGATGCCCAGTCCCATAATCAGAAGAACAAAATCAAATCAAAAATAATTGCAAACAAAACTCCCCCAGGTTTGATGTTAGTTGGAGGCACCCGTTGTTTTGGGCAAGCCATGGATTGATGATTATTGGTGGAGGGGGAGTAAAAACTTTACCATTCTGTTTGGGAACCACCTATAATGTATGTAGTATGGAAGATATTGGGAACTCTTGGTTGTTATGTTGACAATGAGATCATACCTCTCAAAATTATTTATCTCTATTTCAAAACTGAGCTCTGCCACCTCTGCAAATCCCTGCTTCCCTCTGCAAAGGGCCTATCTTTTACTTTATGTCTTTTACTTTATGCACGAGTCAAGGTTATCTTCACCTTTCCCTTTTTCATTTTATCCTTTGGCAAGCACCTCGTGTTGGAAAGATCCTGATATATATATCCAATTGGATGTAAGTTAGCATGAACTATTATTGTTGACATCACCCAAAGGTGAATACGTTGGGAGGCAACACTATAAGCCCCTATCTTTCTCAGTGTCCGACTAAAACTCCATAACCATTAGTATTGCGTGAGTGTTAGCAATTGTGGAATAGTATATGATAGTTGAGTATGTGAAGTTTGCTAAATCAAAGCTCTGACATAGACCCTTCCTGAAAATAAGATGAATTGCAATTGTTTGATGACTGAGAACATAGTTTGCTAGTTTCCAAGAAAGTTTATGGTCTATACATGTGAATTGCTTGTTACTTGTTCGTGAGAAGTTTTATGGGATGAACTACTGTTATGAAATATAATCATGCTAGAAAAGGTGATTGAAATTATCATTGATCAAACTTGTGCACCTTCTAGCATTCGCACTTCATAAATTCTTTCTTTTATCATTTACCTACTCGAGGACAAGCAGGAATTAAGCTTGGGATGCTGATACGTCTCCAACATATCTATAATTTATGAAGCATTCATGCTATTTTATTATCTGTTTTGAATGTTTATGGGCTTTATTATACACTTTTATATTACTTTTGGGACTAACCTACTAATCGGAGGCCCAGCCATATTATTTTTTTATTGCCTGTTTCAGTATTTCGAAGAAAAGGAATATCAAACGGAGTCCAAACGGAATGAAACCTTCAGGAGCGTGATTTTTGGAAAGGATATGATCCGGGAGACTTGGAGTTCAAGCCAGGGAAGGCTCGAGGAAGCCAGGAGATAGGAGGGCGCGCCCACCCCCCCTGGGCGCGCCCCTGTCTCCTAGGCCCCCTGAGGCTCCCCCGACCGACTTCTTTCGCCTATATAAGCCCACGTACCCTAAAAACATCGAAGACGAAGATAGATCGGGAGTTCCGCCGCCGCAAGCCTCTGTAGCCACCAAAAACCTCTCGGGAGCCCGTTCCGGCACCCTGCCGGAGGGGGGATCCCTCACCGGTGGCCATCTTCATCATCCCGGCGCTCTCCATGATGAGGAGGGAGTAGTGTTGGGGAACGTAGCAGAAATTCAAAATTTTCCTACGTGTCACCAAGATCTATCTATGGAGAAACTAGCAACGAGGGGAAGGAGAGTGCATCTACATACCCTTGTAGATCGCTAAGCGGAAGCGTTCAAGAGAACGGGGTTGAAGGAGTCGTACTCGTCGTGATCCAAATCACCGGAGATCCTAGTGCCGAACGGACGGCACCTCCGCGTTCAACACACGTATAGCCCGGTGACGTCTCCCATGCCTTGATCCAGCAAGGAGAGAGGGAGAGGTTGAGGAAGACTCCATCCAGCAGCAGCATAACGGCGTGGTGGTGATGGAGGAGCATGGTAGTGCAGCAGGGCTTCGCCAAGCACCGCGAGATATGAGGAGAAGGGAGAGAGGTAGGGCTGCGCCAAGAGGAGAAGTTCTCGTGTGTTGGCAGCCCTCAAGACCTCCACTATATATAGGGGAGAGGGAGAGGGTGCGCCCCCTCTAGGGTTTCCACCCCAAGGGGTGCGGCAGCCCCAATCCCATCTATGGGTGGCGGCCAAGGGGGGAGAGGGGGGAAACTTGCCCCCCAAGTTAGGTGGAAGCACCCCCTCCCCAAACCCTAGGCGCCTTGGGCCTTGGTGGGGGGCCCACCAGCCCACCTGGGGCTGGTCCCCTCCCACACTTGGCCCATGCAGCCCTCTGGGGCCGGTGGCCCCACTTGGTGGACCCCCGGGACCCTCCCGGTGGTCCCGGTACGTTACCGATAAAACCCGAAACTTTTCCGGTGACCAAAACAGGACTTTCCATATATAAATCTTTACCTCCGGACCATTCCGGAACTCCTCGTGATGTCCGGGATCTCATCCGGGACTCCGAACAACATTCGGTAACCACATACAAACTTCCTTTATAACCCTAGCATCATCGAACCTTAAGTGTGTAGACCCTACGGGTTCGGGAGACATGTAGACATGACCGAGACGTTCTCCGGTCAATAACCAACAGCGGGATCTGGATACCCATGTTGGCTCCCACATGTTCCACGATGATCTCATCGGATGAACCACGATGTCAAGGACTCAATCGATCCCGTATACAATTCCCTTTGTCTAACGGTATTGTACTTGCCCGAGGTTCGATCGTTGGTATACCGATACCTTGTTCAATCTCGTTACCGGCAAGTCTCTTTACTCGTTCCGTAACACATCATCCCGTTATCAACCCCTTAATAACATTGTGCACATTATGATGATGTCCTACCGAGTGGGCCCAGAGATACCTCTCCGTTTACATGGAGTGACAAATCCCAGTCTCGATCCGTGTCAACCCAACAGACACTTTCGAAGATACCTGTAGTGCACCTTTATAGTCACCCAGTTACGTTGTGAAGTTTGATACACCCAAAGCACTCCTACGGTATCCGGGAGTTACACGATCTCATGGTCTAAGGAAGAGATACTTGACATTGGAAAAGCTTTAGCAAACGAACTACACGATCTTTGTGCTATGCTTAGGATTGGGTCTTGCCCATCAAATCATTCTCCTAATGATGTGATCCCATTATCAACGACATCCAATGTCCATAGCCAGGAAACCATGACTATCTGTTGATCACAACGAGCTAGTCAACTAGAGGATCACTAGGGACATATTGTGGTCTATGTATTCACACGTGTATTACGATTTCCGGATAATACAGTTATAGCATGAGTAAAAGACAATTATCATGAACAAGGAAATATAATAATACTTTTATTATTGCCTCTAGGGCATATTTCCAACAGTCTCCCACTTGCACTAGAGTCAATAATCTAGTTCGCATCGCCATGTGATTAACACTCATAGGTCACATCGCCATGTGACCAACATCCAAAGAGTTTACTAGTGTCACTAAACTAGTTCACATCACCATATGATTAAGACTCAATGAGTTCTGGGGTTTGATCATGTTTTGCTTGTGAGAGAGGTTTTAGTCAACGGGTCTGCAACATTCAGATCCGTATGTACTTCGCAAATCTCTAGGTCATATTGTAAATGCTGCTTCCACGCTCCACTTGGAGCTATTCCAAATGGTTGCTCCACTATACGTATCCGGTTTGCTACTCAGAGTCACTTGGATAGGTGTTAAAGCTTGCATCGACGTAACCCTTTACGCCGAACTCTTTATCACCTCCATAATCGAGAAACATGTCCTTATTTACTCCAAGGACAATTTTGACCGCTGTCCAATGATCCATTCCTGGATCATTCTTGTACCCCTTGACTGACTCATGGCAAGGCACACTTCCGGTGCGGTACACAGCATAGCATACTATAGAGCCTACGTCTGAAGTATAGGGGACGACCTTCGTCCTTTCTCTCTATTCTGTCGTGGTCGAGCTTTTAAGTCTTAACTTCATACCTTACATCTCAGGCAAGAACTCCTTCTATGACTGATCCATCTTGAACACCTTCAAGATAATGTCAAGGTACGTGCTCATTTGAAAGTACTATTAAGCATTTTGATCTATCTTATAGATCTTGATGCTTATTATTCAAATAGCCTAATCCAGGTTTTCCATTGAAAAACACTTTTCAAATAACCCTATATGCTTTCCAGAAATTCTACATCAATTCTGATCAACAATATGTCAACAACATATACTTATCAGAAATTCTATAGTGCTCCCACTCACTTCTTTGGAAATACAAGTTTCTCATAAACTTTGTATAAACCCAAAATCTTTGATCATCTCATCAAAACGCACATTCCAACTCCGAGATGCTTACTCCAGTCCTTAGAAGGATCGCTGGAGCCAGCATACCTTTTAGCATCCTTAGGATCGACAAAAACTTTTGATTGTATCACATACAACCTTTCCTTGCGAAGACTGGTAAGGAAATTCGTTTTGACATCCATCTGCCAGATTTCATAAATGCAGCTAATGCTAACATGATTCCGACGGACTTAAGCATCGCTACGGATGAGAAAATCTCGTCGTAGTCAACTACTTGAACTTGTAAAAAACTCTTCGCCACAAGTCGAGCTTCATAGACGGTGACATCACCGTCCACGTCCGTCTTCTTCTTAAAGATCCATTTATCTCAATGGCTTGCCAATCATTGGGCAAGTCCACCAAAGTCCATGCTTTGTACTGATACATAGATCCTATCTCGGATTTCATGGCTTCTAACCATTTGTCGGAATTTGGGCCCACCATCGCTTCTCCATAGCTCGTAGGTTCATTGTTGTCTAGCAACATGACCTTCAAGACAGGATTACTGTACCACTCTGAAGCAGTACGCATCCTTGTCACCCTACGAGGTACGGTAGTGACTTGATCCGAAGTTTCATGATCACTATCATAAGCTTCTACTTGAATTGGTGTAGGCGCCACAGGAACAACTTCCTGTGCCCTGTCACAAACTAATTGTAGTGATGGTTCAATAACCATATCAAGTCTCCACCATCCTCCCACTCAACTTTTCGAGACAAACATTTCCTCGAGAAAGGACCCGATTCAAGAAACAATCCCTATTGCTTTCGGATCTGAATTAGGAGGTATACCCAACTGTTTTGGGTGTCCTATGAAGATGCATTTTATCCGCTTTGGGTTCGAGCTTATCAACCTGAAACTTTTCACATAAGTGTCGCAACCCCAAACTTTTAAGAAATGACAACTTAGGTTTCTCTAAACCATAGTTCAAACGGTGTCGTCTCAACGGAATTATGTGGTGCCCTATTAAAGTGAGTGCGGTTGTCTCTAATGCCTAACCCATGAACGATAGTGGTAATTCGATAAGAGATATCATGGTACGCACCATATCCAATAGGGTGCAATTATGATGTTCGGATACACCATCACACTATGGTGTTCCAGGCGGTAATAATTGTGAAACAATTTCCACAATGTCTTAATTGTGTGCCAAACTCGTAACTCGGATATTCATCTCTATGATCATATCATAGACATTTATCCTGTTGTCACGATGATCTTCAACTTCACTCTAAAATTACTTGAACCATTCAATAATTCAGACTTGTGTTTCATCAAGTAAATATACTCAACATCTACTCGAATCATCTGTGAAGTAAGAACATAATGATATTCACTGCATGCCTCAGCACTCATTGGACTGCACACATCAAAATGTGTTGCTTCCCACAAGTTGCTATCTTGTTCCATCTTACTGAAACGAGGCTTTTCAGTCATCTTGCCCATGTGGTATGATTTGCATATCTCAAGTGATTCAAAATCAAGTGAGTCCAAACGATCCAACCGCATGGAGTTTCTTCATGCGTATACACCAATAGACATGGTGCGCATGTCTCAAACTTTTCAAAAACGAGTGAGTCCAAAGATCCATCAACATGGAGCTTCTTCATGCGTTTTATACCAATATGACTTACATGGCAGTGCCACAAGTAAGTGGTACTATCATTGCTATCTTATGTCTTTTGGCATGAAAATGTGTATCTCCACGATCGAGATTCAATAAACCATTCCTTTAGGTGCAAGACCATTGAAGGTATTATTCAAATAAATAGAGTAACCATTATTCTCTTTAAATGAATAACCATATTGCGACAAACATGATCCAATCATGTCTATGCTCAACCAAATAACAATTATTTAGGTCTAACACCAATCTCGATGGTAGAGGGAGTATGTGATGCTTGATCACATCAAGCTTGGAAACACTTCCAACACATATCGTCATTTCCTCTCTAGCTAGTCTCCATTTACTCCGTAGCTCTTTTATTTCGAGTTACTAACACTTAGTAACCGAACCGGTATCTAATACCCTGGTGCTACTAGGAGTACTAGTAAAGTACACATTAACACAATCTATATCCAATGTACTTCTATCGACCTTGCCAGCCTTCTTATCTACCAAGTATCTAGGGTAATTTTGCTCGAGTGGTTGTTCCCCTTATTACAGAAGCACTTAGTCTCGGGTTTGGGTTCAACCTTGGGTTTCTTCACTAGAGCAGCAGCTGATTTGCCGTTTCATGAAGTATCCCTTCTTGCCCTTGCCCTTCTTGAAACTAGTGGTTTCACCAACCATCAACAATTGATGCTCCTTCTTGATTTCTACTTTCGCGTTGTCAAACATCGTGAATACCTCAAGGATCATCATATCTATCCCTGATATGTTATAGTTCATCACGAAGCTTTAGCAGCTTAGTGGCAATGACTTTGGAGAAACATCACTATCTCATCTGGAAGATCAACTCCCACTCGACTCAAGTGATTGTTGCACTCAGACAATCTGAGCACAAGCTCAACGATTGAGCTTTTCTCCCTTAGTTTGCAGGCTAAGAAAATCGTCGGAGGTCTTATACCTCTTGACGTGGGCACGAGCCTGAAATCCCAATTTCAGCCCTCGAAACATCTCATATGTTCTGCGACGTTTCGAAAACGTCTTTGGTTCCTGAATTCTAAACCGTTTAATTGAACTATCATGTAGTTATCAAAACGTGTATGTCCGATGTTCGCAACATCCACAAACGACGTTTGGGGTTTAGCACACTGAGCGATGCATTAAGGACATAAGCTTTCTACTGTCCGCATAATTGCTACTGTCAACTTTCAACTATATTTTCTCTAGGAACATATCTAAAAAGTGGAACTAAAGCGCGAGCTTACGACATAATTTGCAAAGATCTTTTGACTATGTTCAGGATAATTAAGTTCATCTTATGAACTCCCACTCAGATAGACATCCCTCTGGTCATCTAAGTGATTACATGATCCGAGTCAACTAGGCCGTGTCCGATCATCACGTGAGACGGACTAGTCATCATCGGTGAACATCTTCATGTTGATCGTATCTACTATACGACTCATGCTCGACCTTTCGGTCTCTGTGTTCCGAGGCCATGTCTGTACATGCTAGGCTCGTCAAGTTAACCCTAAGTGTTTTGCATGTGTAAAACTGTCTTACACCCGTTGTATGTGAACGTAAGAATCCATCACACCCGATCATCACGTGGTGCTTAGAAGCGACGAACTATAGCAACGGTGCACAGTTAGGGGAGAACACTTCTTGAAATTTTTGTAAGGGATCATCTTATTTACTACCATCGTTCTAAGTAAACAAGATGCATAAACATGATAAACATCACATGCAATCAAATAGTGACATGATATGGCCAATATCATTTTGCTCCTTTTGATCTCCATCTTCGGGGCTCCATGATCATCATCGTCACCGGCATGACACCATGATCTCCATCATCATGATCTCCATCATCGTGTCTTCATGAAGTTGTCTCGCCAACTATTACTTCTACTACTATGGCTACCGGTTAGCAATAAAGTAAAGTAATTACATGGCGTTGTTCAATGACACGCAGGTCATACAATAAATATAGACAACTCCTATGGCTCCTGCCGGTTGTCATACTCATCGACATGCAAGTCGTGATTCCTATTACAAGAACATGATCAATCTCATACATCACATATCATTCATCACATTCTTCTTGGCCATATCACATCACATAGCATACCCTGCAAAAACAAGTTAGACGTCCTCTAATTGTTGTTTGCATGTTTTACGTGGCTGCTATGGGTTTCTAGCAAGAACGTTTCTTACCTACGCAAAACCACAACGTGATATGCCAATTTCTATTTACCCTTCATAAGGACCCTTTTCATCGAATCCGTTCCGACTAAAGTGGGAGAGACTAGCACCCGCTAGCCACCTTATGCACCAAGTGCATGTCAGTCGGTGGAACCTGTCTCACGTAAGAGTACGTGTAAGGTCGGTCCGGGCCGCTTCATCCCACAATACCGTCGAAACAAGATTGGACTAGTAACGGCAAGCATATTGAACAAAATCAACGCCCACAACTACTTTGTGTTCTACTCGTGCAAAGAATCTACGCAATAGACCTAGCTCATGATGCCACTGTTGGGGAACGTAGCAGAAATTCAAAATTTTCCTACGTGTCACCAAGATCTATCTATGGAGAAACTAGCAACGAGGGGAAGGAGAGTGCATCTACATACCCTTGTAGATCGGTAAGCGGAAGCGTTCAAGAGAACGGGGTTGAAGGAGTCGTACTCGTCGTGATCCAAATCACCGGAGATCCTAGTGCCGAACGGACGACACCTCCGCGTTCAACACACGTACAGCCCGGTGACGTCTCCCATGCCTTGATCCAGCAAGGAGAGAGGGAGAGGTTGAGGAAGACTCCATCCAGCAGCAGCATAACGGCGTGGTGGTGATGGAGGAGCGTGGTAGTGCAGCAGGGCTTCGCCAAGCACCGCGAGATATGAGGAGAAGGGAGAGAGGTAGGGCTGCGCCAAGAGGAGAAGTTCTCGTGTGTTGGCAGCCCTCAAGACCTCCACTATATATAGGGGAGAGAGAGGGGGTGCGCCCCCTCTAGGGTTTCCACCCCAAGGGGTGCGGCAGCCCCAATCCCATCTATGGGTGGCGGCCAAGGGGGGAGAGGGGGGAAACTTGCCCCCCAAGTTAGGTGGAAGCACCCCCTCCCCAAACCCTAGGCGCCTTGGGCCTTGGTGGGGGGGCGCACCAGCCCACCTGGGGCTGGTCCCCTCCCACACTTGGCCCATGCAGCCCTCTGGGGCCGGTGGCCCCACTTGGTGGACCCCCGGGACCCTCCCGGTGGTCCCGGTACGTTACCGATAAAACCCGAAACTTTTCCGGTGACCAAAACAGGACTTCCCATATATAAATGTTTACCTTCGGACCATTCCGGAACTCCTCGTGACGTCCGGGATCTCATCCGGGACTCCGAACAACATTCGGTAACCACATACAAACTTCCTTTATAACCCTAGCGTCATCGAACCTTAAGTGTGTAGACCCTACGGGTTCGGGAGACATGTAGACATGACCGAGACGTTCTCCGGTCAATAACCAACAGCGGGATCTGGATACCCATGTTGGCTCCCACATGTTCCATGATGATCTCATCGGATGAACCACGATGTCAAGGACTCAATCGATCCCATATACAATTCCCTTTGTCTAACGGTATTGTACTTGCCCAAGATTCGATCGTTGGTATACCGATACCTTGTTCAATCTCGTTACCGGCAAGTCTCTTTACTCGTTCCGTAACACATCATCCCGTTATCAACCCCTTAATCACATTGTGCACATTATGATGATGTCCTACCGAGTGGGCCCAGAGATACCTCTCCGTTTACACGGAGTGACAAATCCCAGTCTCGATCCGTGTCAACCCAACAGACACTTTCGGAGATACCTGTAGTGCACCTTTATAGTCACCCAGTTACGTTGTGACGTTTGATACACCCAAAGCACTCCTACGGTATCCGGGAGTTACACGATCTCATGGTCTAAGGAAGAGATACTTGACATTGGAAAAGCTTTAGCAAACGAACTACACGATCTTTGTGCTATGCTTAGGATTGGGTCTTGTCCATCACATCATTCTCCTAATGATGTGATCCCGTTATCAACGACATCCAATGTCCATAGCCAGGAAACCATGACTATCTGTTGATCACAACGAGCTAGTCAACTAGAGGCTCACTAGGGACATATTGTGGTCTATGTATTCACACGTGTATTACGATTTCCGGATAATACAGTTATAGCATGAATAAAAGACAATTATCATGAACAAGGAAATATAATAATACTTTTATTATTGCCTCTAGGGAATATTTCCAACAAGTAGTTCACCCTCGGGGCTGAGGGTATGTACCAGTAGTTATGTGTTTGATCTCTCTCTCTCTCTCTCTCTCTCTCTCGTGTTCTCTCTATGGCACGATCTTGTTGTATCGCGAGCTTTGCTATTATAGTTTGATCTTATGAAGTTTCTCCCCCTCTACTCTCTTGTGATGAATTGAGTTTTCCTCTTGAAGTTATCTTATCGGATTGAGTCTTTAAGGATTTGAGAACACTTGATGTATGTCTTGCCGTGCTTACCTGTGGTGACAATGGGATATCACGTGATCCACTTGATGTATGTTTTGGTGATCAACTTGCGGGTTCCGCCCATGAACCTATGCATAGGGGTTGACACACGTTTTCGTCTTGACTCTCCGGTGAAACTTTGGGGCACTCTTTAAAGTACTTTGTGTTGGTTGAATAGATGAATCTGAGATTGTGTGATGCATATCGTATAATCATGCCCACGGATACTTGAGGTGACAATGGAGTATCTAGGTGATATTAGGGTTTTGGTTGATTTGTGTCTTAAGGTGTTATTCTAGTACGAACTCTTGAATAGATTGATCCAAAAGAATAACTTTGAGGTGGTTTTGTACCCTACCATAATCTCTTCGTTTGTTCTCCGCTATTAGTGGCTTTGGAGTGACTCTTTGTTGCATGTTGAGGGATTGTTATATGATCTACCTACGTTATTATTATTGAGAGAACATGCACTAGTGAAAGTATGAACCCTATGCCTTGTTTCCTACCATTGCAATACGATTTGCGCTCACTTTTATCATTAGTTACCGTGTTGTTTTTATATTTTCAGATTAAAAAACTTATATCTACCATCCATATTGCACTTGTATCGCATTCTCTTTGCCGAACTAGTGCACCTATACAATTTACCATTGTATTGGGTGTGTTGGGGACACAAGAGACTCTTTGTTATTTGGTTGCAGGGTTGCTTGAGAGAGACCATCTTCATCCTACGCCTCTCACGAATTGATAAACCTTAGGTCATCCACTTGAGGGAAATTTGCTACTGTCCTACAAACCTGTGCACTTGCAGGCCCAACAACGTCTACAAGAAGAAGGTTGTGTAGTAGACATCACCCAACAACGTCTACAAGAAGAAGGTTGTGTAGTAGACATCAAGTACCTTGTGTTAAGAATGAAATTGTTGCTATTGCACCCACACATGATAGTCCTATTATCTTTTTGAATTCTCCGAACTACACTATATCGGAGAAATTTGCTCTTATTAAGGATTATATTGATGGGTTGCGTTTTGCTACTACACATGATGATTTTGATGAATCTAATATCCATGTGCACTCCTACTTGCAATTATTATGAAAGAGGAACTACATCTCCACCTCTTTATGTTTCCAATATGATAAAATTGTAAGAAACTATTTATGTTATGCATTGGCCTTTACTTTGTGTGCATGAATTGCACTTTTATGACATGCCGATGCATAGTAACAAAGTAAGACTTCCTCATTACATGATCTATGTTGCTTTGTGCTCACTACTAAAATACAAATCATTGCTAATTAAAGTTGGCTTTGATATACCTTGGAATCCGGGTGGATCCATTACTTGAACACTCTATGCCTAGCTTAATGGATTTAAAGAAAGCACTGCTAGGGAGACAACCCTGAAGTTTTAGCAAGTCATTTTATTATGTTTTGTGCTTTTATAAAGTTTAAAAACAAAAAATATGGAGTGGAACCTAAAAACTTTCAAAAAGAAAAGTAAAAGTGAGAGAGACGAGCATTGTGAAAGTGGGAGCTATCCTTGAACTTTGTTCATGCCCATGGAAACTTTGTGAATCTTAACTACATAAACTTTTCAACAAAAATAATTATCCCCTTGTACAAATCCATTATATTATAAAATTAATGTGCCAAGATTTGCCTTTAGGATGATTAGATTGCTAGTTAGTATGTGCAGTGTAAAAATAGAAACTTTGGCTGTAGTACGTGAATTAACATTTTTTACTGGAATGTGAAGAGTTTCTGAAAATTTTACACAGTATTTCTATGATTTTTTTTATTTTGTCCTAAGTTTTCAGAATTTTTGGAGTTACAAAAGTATTGTCAAAGTTCAGATTGCTACAGATTGTCCTATTTTTGACAGATTCTGTTTTTGATGCATTGTTTTGCTTGTTTTGATCGAACTATGGATTTTATCGGTGGTATAAGTCATGGAGAAGTTATGATACAGTAGGGATAATGCAAAAATAAAATATGAATGGGTTTGCAACAGTACGTAAAGTAGTAGTTTGCTTTATTATGCTAACGGATCTCACCAATCTTAAGTTTTCTGTTAAGGAGGTCTCGATATAAGGAGAAGGAGGAGAGGCAAGAGTTCAACCTTGGGGATGCCCAAGGCAACCCAATTAAACGTCCAAGGAGACTCAATCGTGTAAGTTGGGGATGCCCCGGAAGGCATCCCATCTTTGTTCAACAAGTATTGGTATGTTTTCGTTTTCCTTTCGTTCATGTGATATGTGTAAATCTTGGAGCATCTTTTGTGTTTAGTTTTAACTTTTGTTTTACACACCATGATGGTATGAGATAGTCCATGGTTGATTTATAAATGCTCATTTCACTTCACTTATATCTTTTGAGTATGGCTTTCTAGAATGTTTCATGTGCTTCACTTATATCATTTGAAGTTTGGATTGCCTGATTCTCTTCATATAAAAACCGTCATTTGTAGAACGCTCTTTTGCTTCACTTATATTTATTAGAGCACGGTCTTTTGTAGAAAGAATTAAACTCCCTTGCTTCACTTATATCTATTTAGAGAGTCAACAAGAATTGGTCATTTGCATGGTTAGTCATAAAATCCTACATAAAACTTGTGGATTGCTGAATATGATATGTTTTATTCCTTGCAATAGTTTTGCTATAGAGCTAATAATATGTGGGAGGTACTAGTAAACGATTGTGGTTAGTAAGAGTATTGGTGTTAAGGTTTGTGATTCCCGAAGCATGCACTTATAGTCTCTCATTATCGTATGAAGTTGGAGCATGATTTATTATTGATTGTCTTCCTTATGAGTGCGGTCGGGGACGAGCGATGGTCTTTTCCTACCAATCTATCATCCTAGGGGCATATGTAGTAGTACTTTGCTTTGAGGGCTAATAAACTTGCATAGTAAGTATATGAGTTCTTTATGACTAATGTGAGTCCATGGATTATACGCACTCTCACCTTTCCGCAATTTGCTAGCCTCTTCGGTACCGTGCATTGCCCTTTCTCACCTCGAGCGTCAGTGCAAACTACGCCGGTGCATCCAAACCCCATTATATGATACGCTCTATCACACATAAGCCTTCTTATATCTTCCTCAAAACAGCCACCATACCTACCTATTATGGCATTTCCATAGCCATTCCGAGATATATTGCCATGCAACTTCCACCGTTATGTTTTTATGACTTGAGTATTCATTGTCATATTGCTTTCCATGATCATATAGCTCACATAGAATTTGTGGCTCAGCCACCGTTCATCATTTTTATACATGTTATGCTAGATCATTGCGCATCTTGGTACACTGCCAGAGGCATTCATATAGAGTTATACTTTGTTTTAGTATCGAGTTCTAATATTGAGTTGTAAGTAAATAGAAGTGTAATGATCCTCATTATTCATTATTAGAGCATGTCCAAGTGAGGAAAGGATGGTGAAAACTATGATTCCCCCACAAGTCAATATGAGGCTCCGAACAAAAAGAAAAAAAAAGAGAAAAAAAGAGAAAAGGAAAAAAAAGAAAAAATGAGAGACAAAGAGAGAAGGGGCATGCTAATTCCAGACTTGTGCTTCAAAGTAGCACTATGTTATTCATATAGAGAGTCTCATATGTTGTCACTTTCGTATACTAGTGTGAATTTTTCATTATAGAGTTTGATGCACACCCACTTAGTTTTCCTGTTGAGCTTTCATACACTTATAGCTCTTAGTGCATCTGTTGCATGGCAATCCCTATTCCTCGCATTGACATCAATTGATGGGCATCTCTATAGCCCGTTGATTAGCCGCATCAATGTGAGACTTTCTTACTTTTTTGTCTTCCCTATGTTTACCCCTATCATCAAACTCTATTCCACCCATAGTGCTATATCCATGTCTTGCGCTCATGTATTGCGTGGAGTTGGAAATTTTGAAGCGCGTTAAAAATTATGAACCAATTGCTCGGCCTGTCATCAGGGTTGTGCATGATAAATATTGTGTGTTAAGAAGACGAAGCATGACAAGACTATATGATTTTATAGGGTAGCTTTCTTTAGCGTTGATATTTCGAAAGACACGATTGTTTGTTGGGATGCCTGAGTATTGATGTCTTTATGTCAAATTATAGACTATTGCTTTGAATCACTTGTGTCTTAATATTCATGCCATGATTATACATATAATCAAGATTATGCTAGGTAGCACTCCACATCAAAAATTATCTTTTTTATAATTTGCCTACTCGAGGACGAGCAGGAATTAAGCTTGGGGATGTTGATACATCTCTGTCTTATCTATAATTATTGATTGTTCCATGCCAATATTATACAACTTTTATATACTTTTGGCGCCATTTTATATCATTTATTCGACTAACGTGTTGATCTAGTGTCCACTGCTAGTTCATGTTTGTTGCATGTTTTTTGTTTCGCCGAATATCCAGATCGAACGAAGTCCAAACGCGATAAAAAATTATGGAGAATTATTTTGAAATATATGTGATTTTTGGAATGTGGAATCAACGCAAATGGAGGTCCACGCCTCCACAAGACACCTGGGCGTGCGAGGCCCCCCAGGCGCGCAGTGGTGGGTGGTGGCCACCTAGTAAGGCGGTTGATGCTCTTCTTCCGGAACAAGAAAGATAATTTATGGAAAAATATCGTGTAAAAATTTCAGCCCGATCAGTAGAGACATCAAGGCATTGAACGCCTTTATGTTGAGCACTGTACCCTATGAAAACACAGTGTTTAGATTGGAACATGAGCTTGCGATAGTTGTAGGGGCGAAGATTGGGCCAACAGGCACACCCAAAAACTCGAAGAGAGGTATAGTCAAGTTTGACATAGAAGTCGTTCCATGGGTGTTTCATTATTAATGACATGACTAGGTAACATGTTTATGATGTGTACCGCCGTGAGAAAATCCTCATCCCAGAATTGCAAGGGCATAGATGCTCCTCCCAAAAGAGCTAGACCAACCTCTATGACATGCCAGTGTTTGTGTTCAGCAGACCCGTTCTATTGATGGGCATGTGGGCATGACACATGATGGGAGATGCCAAGTTTTTGGAAGAAGGAATTTAACTTTTCATACTCCCCTCCCCAATCAGATTGGATATAAATGATTTTGCTATTAAATTTTCTTTCAACGTGTGCTTGAAAATTTTGAAACACTTGAAACACATCGGATCTTTTCTTAAGAAGATAGATTCAAGAGAATTTACTGTAGTCATCAATAAAACTGTATACCAACAAAAGAGGGGGCAGGACCCCAAACATTTGAAAAAATGTGTTGCAATGGTTTGGTAGAAACACTCATAGAGATGGGATATGGCAATTAATGACTTTTAGCTCCTTGGCAAGAATCATAAACTGTTTCAACATTGCGCTCTCCAACATATGGCAATTAATAGTCATGTGTACGTTGATGTTTTGGCCTGAAAACAGGACATTTTTTAACTTTGAGGTTGCTAATGTCATTGCGTATTACCATCTAACTTTCAGACTGTATATTTTTTGTCATATGATGTTAATCCAAAGGTATTTCCTTTAGCCATGCATGTTTGCATTTAGCTAAATTGGCATCGAATTGCTACAATTAGTCACATGTGGACATGCACACCATCAAAGTTTGAAGGATGGAATCGATCTGGGTCTGCAATAATTGAGTAACTTTCTAATACTTCAAGTATCATCTATCGGCGACGAGCTCCAGTCAATAGCTGGGTAGCTCTTTCGTTGCCCGTCAAACTCTCCTCTCACGCAGATTTTGCTCCACGGCGCCTCCCACCCATGTCATTTTCAATGAGGAGTTCATGCACACGCAACCATATCCACTGCTCAGGCTGCTGGACTCCCTGTACGCAGCCCATAGAGTCTAGCAGCCAGGCAACCAATTAGCCGCTGATTGGCTGCCTACTCGATTTAGATTAGAAAGGGGTGTGGATTGCTTGAGTGTTGTCCACGTGATTAAAGAAACACATAGGATCAAAGTATAGAAGAAGATTTGGTGGAAAAGCAGTTGTAAGTTCCCCGCTTTTACTCTTCTTCCTTTTAGCTATTTCGTTCTCTTACTACAATTTACATGGTCTGTGTGGTGCGATGATTAGTGTGAAAACATGCCTTATATCAGTAGGTTTTGCTGGATGCCTCCATCATATTTAGTTCTTTGTCAGCTAAGTAACAAGAGTACTTAGTGAACAATGTTTTAGAAACACAACGTGGATGTCAAAATTATTTACCACTGCAGATCTAGGTTTCAAAGGATTTTATTATGAAGTTTTAGATCTTCACTAAATACAAAAGTCACACAACAGCGTTGCTTACTTAATTGTTTTATGTGATTCACATTTTTTTTAGAAAATGTAGGATAACCCATGTGATTACATATTTCTAGCCGTGGCAATTTGTACCATTGAATTCTGCTGTGAGTAGATCACCAAATATATTTGCCCATATTATCTAATTAGGTTAGCAAGATACTTGATTTTAATCATTCGTTACTTGAATTGCAAATTTGCAGATGGACTACAGTGATGTACAATTAATCCTCATGAGATCTTTCTAAAAAATATTGATTGTTGGAGCTGATAATTAATTAGTTTTTATTTGCATTCCTTTGTTAATTTTGCTGACATTTTTCTACTCAGGATTTGAAAAGCATGAAAATTCCAAGCATATATTTGTAAGCCTATTTGTTTCTATATTTGAATTTCCAGCACCTATATGTAACATTTTCAGTAAAAAATATCCCATTTGCGGGTTACACAAAAGACTATTACTGTGCGGATCTAAGATAGCGACTAGATAAGAACAACGCATACATTTGTATTCCAGTGTAACATACAAATAATAAGATTTTGGAGTGAAGTTCAAAGTCATGCATCCTTTTTGAACTGAATCAAAGGAGTCGCTCAAAGTTTCAGCGCAGGCGCACAATATATCGTGATATATTAGTTGCATTGGTTTTGAACGACGCGGGCAAACCATACAAGATTTTAACTCATGCTATTATTGAAAGGAAAAGATAATATCATTTTAAGATGGATTTTATATACTTATCCTTCCTAGAGAAACGTACGCTACCTAATTATTTAGGGATCCGCGAATTGCAGCAGAAAATATTGGTGGATATAATGTCATGGTATCATGCATTGTCTTTTCTTCTCAGTGATAGTGTGAGTACACAGATCTACCAACCAGTCCCAAAAATATAACAAGACAATGCAATATTTGTGTAACATAATTGGTAACGCACATACTATATGTATATTTGTAATCGGGGATTTATTCAAAAGAATATATCATTTCTGCCACACGGTAGCCAATATGCGTCGTTGCATGTCATCGTGTAAAAAAAGTTTACCCGACACCCATTTAAGCTACCTACAAGAATTTGCACAATGAAAACCAAATATTTCTAAATTTCTACTGATAGGATGTGACCTCCCAAAGCAACAATAAGATTGCACGACAATGAAACTCTTCAATCTAACAAAATCTACGAAGTTTTCATTCTGGCATTATGACATCCTACCAAAAGAAAAAATGTTAATCATAACAAAAGCTAATTGTTGCGAATACAATATATATTAAGCTGAAATATAACTATTATTTACAAGATACAAAAACTAAAATTCAAGACATCATAAATCCAAACAATTAACTAGCCGTGCTGGCCACACCGACGATAAACCATCGTCTCCATCCTCCCCAAGAGCTTTCGAAGGCGCTCTAGCTAGGATTCGCCATTATCTAGCACAACAAGAAGTGTACCTAAAGAGCAGAACCGGACAGATGCATACAAAAATAAATATAAAGGGAAGATCAGTAAGGATATGAAGTTAATTTTAATCCAAAAAATCAAAAGTAATCTCCCCACAATAAAATTATTATTATTTTCAAAATGCGCAATGTTAGTATTCTCCTAGATTTCAGCCACATTTGAAGTCATACACTAGATGTAAGTGTTGTATGCAATATGTCCTTCTGTGGAATAATTTAGGGAACCAATATTCCAAATTGGACACCATTCTTTTAGAATGGGTACATCAAAAACCATGCCATGCCTTCCATCTAAAAGCTCATGTTTGCCCCTTTATTAAAAGGATATAGTAACTCTAAAACCATAGGGAACTAATAACATCTTAATTGTAATGTTTGTTTAAAATCATATAAGGTTAACTACCTCAATATACCAGCCCGTGCGAATGCACGGGTTGATGACTAGTAGCCTAAATTACTCATCAGCTACTAGATGGATGTACTGATATCTTCATGGCACCCGCCACCCCAGGTACGGTTAGAGCATTTCTAACCGCCCCCTCATTTTTCCTGTATGCCTGGGCGGATAGCTCGGAGAGTGCCAAGCAAGAGAGAAGATGTTGAAATATTAGGCAAGTTCATTATTAATTTCAGTAAATAATTCATGACTAGAATAGAGACTAGCATATAACAATGTACCAAACTAGATGAACAACAAAACATGCACACTAGCATCGCATCCGAAGTACTCCCTCCGTCCCGGAAATACTTGTCATCAAAATGAATAAAAGGGGATGTATCTAGATGTATATTAGTTCTACATACATCCCTTTTTTATCCATTTTGATGACATGTATTTTCGAACGGAGGGAGTAGCAACTACACATATAGACAGGAACAGATCACGAAGGACGTATTGTTCGTTAATAGCTACAGGAGTGATGGTGTTGATGACGACGTTGACGATGATCTGTTGTTGACGGCGGTAAGTAGTACCGCCCGACTTGGACTGTTGGACGGAAGACGACTCGTGATGACGAACTTGAGCAGTCGCGCAGAGTGCTTCCCAAAAACCTAATTCGTCCTCTCCTGATGTAGGATAGCAAGGACGAGCGGTTTCGGAGACCTGCTCTCCCACACGGCGATGCACGCCGGCTTTCGGGATAGAGTACACTACGGCCGTAGCGGCACAAGTTGCGAGATAAGGCAAAGGCCTAGGTGTTTTTGGTGTGTATTTGGTCGCGGTAAGCAGTATATATGGGAGAACCAGAGGCGGTATTGTGTCGCGATCACGACCTCAAACCGACTTGGTTTTAGTCAAACTTACCGAACAAGAAAACAATGAACTTGTCCATCAAGACACCAAAAATAAAACGGCAAAAGGAAATCACGCCCCGTCAAGGCAATGAACCGGATTTCGGCGGACCACTGACACGCATGTCGCACGTACCCCCCCCCCCCCCTCTCCCGGTCGGGCCGGACGAGGCGAGCGAGTGCGCATGTGGTCTTTTTTTTCTCTCCTTCACACCTCACTAAGTATGGTGTAGATAACCCACTATATAAATAGGTCTAACTTTTCCTCAACTTCTGGGATGGGGTTAAACTTAGAGCCACCACTTAGCTGTTTATTCATGGCCACTATTTGAAATTTCAGAAATTGTTATGGGCCTAGTCCATTTATCTCTAACAGAAGGAAAATGCTTATCCAGCTGAACCTCACAAATATATGTCCTGGTGCTGAATCTCACGTGCATACAAATAGAAGAGCATCTGACATGGATAATGAGACCATATCATTGCACGTCTCCAAAACCGGCTGAAAAGATTTATATTGAGTTGTTTCACACCATGTATCAGTACAGAAGAAGCTGAATACTCCGATACGGAGTTGTTGCGTCCCCGGTCGTTAACGTCTTTGGAAGCCCAGAAGAAGCTGTTTATTCGGATTTGATCAAATGCAAGCTGTTGAGAGTGTTGAAGATGGAGGAGAAACATATGGAGAACATATACAAGCTGTTGCATCTTTAAATCATTTTAAAAAAACTCAGAATACTTTTTTTCTGCGAGAAACTCAGAATACCATAAATTTCTTAATATTATAAATTTTTCAATATCTTTTTTCAAGTTACTATTCATGTGGGTGTGCGTGGAACCATGTACACCTTGATATTTCTGGTAGGACAAAAAAAGCAAGAAAACTTTTTTTTGAAGATAGAAAACATTTTTTTGGGATACAGAAAAGAGTATGGAGGAAAAATAAAACCCGAACACTAGGCGCCTGTCGACCAACCCAAAATTCGGCTGGTCGCTGCGTAGCCGTGGGATCCTGGCTCACTTAGCCGTTCGATGGGAGCCATCGTCTTCCTCACATATCGTGCCACTCTTCTCTGGGGAACTGAACACATGCGCAAAGTGCATCCGCCCTTGCCTGTTTTCCTTGCCTACGGATACTCAGATACGGAGTTGTTGCGTCCCCGGTCTCTAACAGTCTTGGAAGGGTAGAAGATATTCGGATTTGATCAAATGCAAGCTGTTGAGAGTGTTGAAGATGGAGGAGAAACATATGGAGAATATATACAAGTTGTTGCATCTTTAAATCATGTAAAGAAAACTCAAAATACTTTTTTTTGCAAGAAACTCAGAATACTTTTGTTCTGCAAAAAGGCTCCAGAAGGATTAACTCCCCCGTATACCTCAAATGACTACCCTCCAGAAGGTGGGACAAAAAAAAGTACTACAACAGCTCACGTAAAAAAACGACCTCCAACACGCAACTATATGGGAAGATTGTCCATCCGTAAATTCTTGATGGTTATAAAACGCCCTCAACTTCACACGCCCAACTACCAGAAACTATATTTGAGCCTTTTTGTTTCTTTTCTATTTTTCTTTAAATTTCAGTATTTTTAAAAAGTTCCAAAATATGAAAAACATTACTGATTTTTGGAAAAATGATCCTAAAATCATAAAATGTTCCTGAATTCAAAAATATTTTATGAATTGAAAAATGTTGAGGAAATCATAAAATGATCGTGGACTCAAAAATATTTGTGATGTAGAAAAAATGTTTGCATATTAAAAAAGTGCTTGATGTTGTAAAAAATGATCGTGTATTCAAAAAATGGTCATGAATTGAAAGAAATGTTCAAAAATTGAAATAAAAATTCAAATATTCTAAAATGTTCAAAATTTTCAAAAATTGGTTGCATAATTTCCAAAAAATTCATGAATTCCATTTTTTTGCTAATTCAGAAAATATTCTTATTTCATAAAACTTCATGCGTTTCAAATAAAATGTTCATATTTTTTTTCTCAATTTCCTAATTTAGTCCCAACTTACAAAAAAATCTGATTCAAAATATATGTTCACGAGTTTAAATAAATTTCGAAATATATTCAAAATTTTAGAAAATATTGATGAATTTGTAAAACAAGTTTTCAATTTTGTATTCATTATTCATTTATTGAAAAAATGTTAACGATTTTCAAACAATGTTTACGGTTTCAATAAAAAAATCATGAATGCACTAAAATTTCATGATCCAAAAATTATTCATGAATTCAAAAATGTTTGTAAAATAAAAAATATAGGAAAAAGTAAAAAGAACAAAAAAATGGAAAAAACGATAAGGAAAGAAAATTAAAAATGAGAAAAAAATAAAAGAAAAAAATGAAAATATCGAAGTAACAAACGAAGAGAAAAAAAAAAAGTTTGCCTGGTCTGGAAAGTTTATAGAACTTTTCCAAAACCGGAAAGGTGCTTGTTGGGCCGGCCGAAGTGTACCTATTGTGGAGATGGAGAGGGGGTACATGTTTGGTCACTATTTGGTGACCTAAGCGCTAAACAGGATCCTCATCCATTGGCCGCCCGTTATATATTGACTGCACGAGAATGCCTTTTTCTTCTTCCACTGCGCACCCGTTATATATTGACTGACCGAGCCTAGTTGTTTTTATCATAGTACTGACGCAAGCGCTCATACATATGTGTATACACTCACCCCTATGAACGCACATATGCACACCCTATCCCTATAAGCACCTTCGAGAGACTGAGCCGGTATATCATCTTGAGATTTACGAAGTCACTATAGGCGGCTCGTCGTTGACGGGAACGTCTCCTTCCACTGAAAACGCATCACCGAAAATCCTGAAATAAATCCAAGAATAATGCGAGCACCAGAAACTGAACCCTGGTGGACTGGGGATACAACTGTCCCTCTAACCATCCAATCACCTGTTGGTTTGCTGACCGAGCCTAGTTGATTCTCGGTGGCATGACCTTGTGTGAATGTCATACGATATTCAGGTTAGCAGGCTGGTTCACGTCATTATCCATCATAATGAGCTCAACAAACAATTAGTTTACCACCCATGATTGAGCCTTTGAGGTGGAAACCTCACCTAACATAAATAATATTTTTGGGACTAAAAGACTGGTTTAGGGGACTTGGTCAGTCTTGTTTAAAAAATTGTGTTCAAACCAACCAGCTATTTGTTTCATAGCATGCCATAGGGTGATTGTTAATCAGAGCTTCCACAATATGCATCATAACCTAGTCTTATGTTGTCTCATGCAATGCAAACTATAAATATTATTCTCAATTCTTTGTACGAACTATGAAATGAGAAAAAAAAGATACTAATATGATATCATGATACAATACCATAGCATTTCAATGTTACAATTGGCCACATAAATAATGTGCCCTAGGTATTCATATGTAACTTCCCAACTTAATGCCTAGTATATTTAAGTGTACTCCCTCCGTAAATAAAGATAAGACATTTTAGATCACTAAACTAGTAGCCTAAAATATCATATATTTGTTTACAGAGGGAGTAGTTATTAAAATTACATTGAGGAACATCATTATAGGGTCATTCAACACTCATGCTGTGCAACTTAAGATCTGCACAGGGTGAAAGGGCTTCTTAATCTCTAGTAGATTTTGGATTTTATATAACATGTGATTAGAGGACTAATATACATTCAAGTGTAGGAATATGTGTTTAGTTCCCAAGGTTTTCTTTATCGAGAATACCATGGGTGTGTATACTTCAAGCAACTGAACACATGAGTAGAATGGTCGACCAAGTTTGATACTCCAAAAGTTTTGAATATTATAAATTTTTCAATATCTTTTTTGAAGTTACTATTCATGTGGGTGTGCGTGGAACCATGTACACCTTGATATTTCCGGTAGGACAAAAAAAGCAAGAAAACTTTTTTTTGAAGATAGAAAACTTTTTTTTGAGATACAGAAAAGAAAAGGCAGGAGAAAGAAAATCCAATCAATAGGCGCAGTTCGACCAGCCCAAAATTCGGCTGGTCGCTGCGTAGCCGTTCGATGGGAGCCATCGCCGTCCTCACATATCGCGCCACTCTTCTTTGGGGAACAGAACACGCAAAGTGCATCTGCCCTCGCCTGTTTGCCTTGCCTACCGATACTCAGATACAGAGTTGTTGCGTCTCTGGTCTCTAACAGTCTTCGGAAGCGCAGAAGAAGTTGTTTATTCGGATTTGATCAAATGCAAGCTGTTGAGAGTGTTGAAGTTGGAGGAGAAAGATATGGAGAACATATACAGTTGTTGCATCTTTAAATCATTTAAAAAAAACTCATAATACTTTTTTTGCGAGAATCTCAGAATACTTTTGTTTTCCAAAAAGGCTTAGCATTAACTCCAAGGTGGGACAAAAAAGTACTCCCACAGCTCACTAAAAAACGACCTCCAACCCGCAACTATATGGGAAGATTGACCATCCGTAAATTCTTGACGATTATAAAACGCCCTGAACTTCACACACCCAACTACCAGAAACTATATGTGAGTCTTTTTTGTTTCTTTTCTGTTTTTCTTCAAATTTCGGGATTTTAAAAAAGTTCCAAAATATGAAAAACATTAATGATTTTGGAAAAATGATCCTGAAATCATAAAATGTTCTAGAATTCAAAAATTACGAATTCAAAAATGTTGAGGAAATCATAAAATGATTGTGGACTCAAAAATGTTCGTGATGTTGAAAAAATGTTTGCATGTTTAAAAAGTGCTGGATTTTGTAAAAAAATGTTCATTAATTGAAAACAATGTTCAAAAACTGAAATAAAATACAAATATTAAAAAATGTTCAAAAACTGGTCCCATAATTTCAAAAAAATTCATGAATTTCAAATAATTTTGCTAATTCAGAAAATATTCTTATTACATAAAATTTCATGCATTTCAATAAAATTGTTCATATTTGTTTTATGAATTTCCTAAATTATTACCAACTTAAAAAAATCTGATTCAAAATATATGTTCACGAGTTTAAATAAATTTCACAATTTGAAAAAATATTGATGAATTTGTAAAACAAATTTAAAATTTTGTATTTATTCTTCATTTAATGGAAAAAAGTTCACAATTTTAAAACAATATTTACGGTTTCAATAAAAAATCATGAATGCAAGAACATTTCATGATCCGAAAAATATTCATGAATTCGAAAATGTTTGCAAAATAAAAAATAGGAAAAAGGGAAAAAATAATAAACATGAAAAACATTAAGGAAAGAAAATAAAAATGAAAAAAATAATAAAATGAAAATGGAAGTAACAAACAAAGAGAAAAAAACTTTACCTGGTCCGGAAAGTTAGAAGATTTCTAAAACCGGAAAGGTGCTTGTTGGGCCGGCCCAAGAGTACCTATCGTGGAGCTGGAGAGGACTGCACGAGTATGCCTTTTTCTTCTTCCACTGCGCACTCGTTATATATTGACTGACCGAGCCTAGTTTTTTTTCTGAACATAGTACAGATGCAAGCGCTCATGCATACATGTATACACTCACCCCTATGAATGCACACACACGCATACCCTACCCCTATAAGCACCTTCGAGAGACTGAGCCGGCATATCATCTTGAGATTTACGAAGTCACTATAGGCGCCTCGTCATTGACAGGAACGTCTCCTCCCACTGAAAAGTGCATCGGCGAAAATCCTGAATTAAATTCATGAATAATGTGAGCACCAGAAATTGGACCCTGGTGGGCTGGGGATACAACTGTCCCTCTAACCATCCGACCACATATTGGTTCGCTGACAGAGCCTAGTTGATTCTCAGTGGCGTGACCTTGTGCGAATGTCATACGATATTAAGGTTAGCCGGCTGGTTCACATCATTATCCATCATAATGAGCTCAACAATTGATTAGTTTACCACCCATGATTGAGCCTTTGAGGTGGAAACCTCACCTAACATAAATAATATTTTTGGGACTAAAAAACTAGTCTAGGGAACTTGGTCAGTCTTGTTTAAAAAAATTTGTTCAAATCAACCAGCTTTTTGTTTCATAGCATGCCGCAGGGTGGTTGTTGCTCAGAGCTTCCACAGTATGCATCATAACCTAGTCTTATGTTGTCTCATGCAATGCCAACTATAAATATTATTCACAATGCTTAGTATGAACAATGAAAAGAGAAAAAAAAGATACTAATATGATATCATGATACGATACCATGGCATTGCAATGTTACAATTGGCCACATAAATAATGTGCCCTAGGTATTCAGATATAACTTCCCATCTTAATGCCTAGTATATTTCAGTGTACTCCCTCCATAAATAAAGATAAGACATTTTAGATCACTCAACTAGTGGCCTAAAATATCATATATTTGTTTACAGAGGGAGTAGTTACTAAAATTACATTGAGGAACATCATTATAGGGTCACTCAACACTCATGCTGTGCAACTTAGGATCTGCACAGGGTGAAAGGGCATCTTAATCTCTAGTAGATTTTGGATTTGATATAACATGTGATTAGAGGACTAATATACATTCAAGTGTAGGAATATGTGTTTAGTCCCCAAGGTTTTCTTCCTCGAGAATACCATGGGTGTGTATACTTCAAGTAACTGCACACGTGAGTAGAATGGTCGACCAAGTTTGATACCCCAAAATTTCTGAATATTATAAGTTTTCCAATATCTTTTTTGAAGTTACTATTCATGTGGGTGTGCGTGGAACCATGTACACCTTGATATTTCTGGTAGGACAAAAAAAGCAAGAAAACTTTTTTTTGAAGATAGAAAACTTTTTTTTGGGATACAGAAAAGTGTATGGAGGAAAAATAAATGCCGAACACTAGGCACCCGTCGACCAACCCAAAATTCGGCTGGTCGCTGCGTAGCCGTGGGATTCTGGCTTGCTTAGCCGTTCGATGGGAGCCATCGTCTTCCTCACATATCACGCCACTCTTCTCTGGGGAACAGAACACATGCGCAAAGTGCATCCGCCCTTGCTTGTTTGCCTTGCCTACCGATAGTCAGATACGAAGTTGTTGCGTCCCCGGTCTCTAACAGTCTTGGAAGCGTGGAAACTTTCCGTTTTTTCGGAGGAAAAATGAAAACGGAGAGGAAATATGAAAACGGAAATGGAATTTCACAAAACGGAAGTGGAAGCAGAATTTTTATGTGGAAACGGAAACAAAAACAGAACGGTGTTTTCCGATGGAATAGGCGTGGAAATGAAATTTTCCGTTTCCGTGAATATGGAATTTCCGTTTCTACTATAGACCTATGGCTGCTTTGTAGTCCAACCACCAACAACACGGAATTATACAATGAGTAGAATGGATCATTTGAGCCCAACTTTTAATACCACACATGTACTCCGCTTGACCCTATATGCAAGTGTCTAGTACTACAAAAATACTACGCTAAGTTGCTAACATAACGATGCTATTTTGTAGCCATGTTAACAATTCATTAAATTTGTTTGTGTTTTTTGTGTATTTCTCTATGATTCAAGGGTTTTTTAAATTCCGGTCAATGCCCACTTCTGTTTCCGTGTCCGCTTTGTATTCGCTCCATGTCTGTTTCTGTTAGTATCTGTTTCCGTATTCATTTTCAGGGTTTCCGTATTTGTTTCCGCTTCTGTAAAAATATATGAAAACAAATGTGGTAGCACTCAGTTCCGTCCGTTTCCGCTCCGTTTTCATCCCTAGGCAGACATATTCGGATTTGATCAAATGCAAGCTATTGAGAGTGTTGAAGATGGAGGAGAAACATATGGAGAACATATACAAGTTGTTGCATCTTTAAATCATGTAAAAAAAACTCAGAATACTTTTTTTGCGAGAAATTCAGAATACTTTTGTTTTGCAAAAAGGTTAGGATTAACTCCCCCGTAAACCTCAAATGACTACCCTCCAGAAGGTGGGACAAAAAAAAGTACTCCAACAGCTGACGTAAAAAAACGACCTCCAACCCGCAACTATATGGGAAGATTGTCCATCCGTAAATTCTTGACAGTTATAAAACGCCCGGAAATTCACACGCCCAACTACCAGAAACTGTATTTGAGGCTTTTTTGTTTCTTTTCTGTTTTTCTTTAAATTTCAGGATTTTAAAAAAGTTCCAAAATATTAAAAACATTAATGATTTTGGAAAAATGTTCCTGAAATCATAAAATGTTCATGAATTCAAAAATATTTTATTTATTGAAACATATTGAGGAAAACATAAAATGATCATGGACTAAAAAATGTTCGTGATGTTGGAAAAATGTTTTTATAAAAAAAGTGCTTGATATTCTAAAAAATGTTCGCGTATTCAAAAAATGTTCATGAACTAAAACAAATGTTTGAAAATTGAAATATTAAAAAATGTTCAAATTTTCAAAAAATGGTCCCATAATTTCAAAAAAAATCATTATTTCCAAATAAATGTGCTAATTCAGAAAATATTCTTATTTCATACAATTTCATGCATTTCAAAAAAAATGTTCATATTTTTTTTCTGAATTTCCTAAATTATTCCCAACTTACAAAAAAAATCTGATTCAAAATATATGTTCACGAGTTTAAATAATTTCACAATTTGAAATATATTCATAATTTGAAAAAATATTGATGAATTTGTAAAACAAGTTTACAATTTTATATTTATTATTCATGTATTGGACAAATGTTCACAATTTTAAAACAATGTTTATGGTTTCAATAAAAAATCATGAATGCAAGAAAATTTCATGATCCGAAAAATATTCATGGATTTGAAAATGTTTACAAAAAAAAGGAGAAAAAGGAAAAAGAATTAAAAAAAACATGAAAAACACAATAAGGAAAGAAAAATAAAAATGAAAAAAAGAACAAAATGAAAATGGATGTAACAAACAAAGAGAAAAACCAAAAAATTTACCTGGTCTGCAAAGTTTATAGACCCTTTCCAAAACCGGAAAGGTGCTTGTTGGGCCGGCCCAAGTGTACCTATCATGGAGCTGGAGAGGGGGTAGATGTTTGGTCACTATTTGGTGACCTATGCGCTAAACAGGATCCGCATCCATTGCGCACCCGTTATATATTGACTGCACGAGAATGCCTTTTTCTTCTTCTACTGCGTACTCGTTATATATTGACTGGCCGAGCCTAGTTTTTTTTTAACGTAGAACAGACACAAGCGCTCATACATACGTGTATACACTCACCCCTAAGAATGCATACACGCACACCCTACCCTATAAGCACCTTCGAGAGACTGAGCCGGCATATCATCTTGGGATTTATGAAGTCACTATTGGCGCCTTGTCGTTGACGGAAACGTCTCCTCCCACTGAAAGCACATCGCCGAAAATCCTGAAATAAATCTACGAATAATGCGAGCATCAGGAATTGAACCCTGGTGTGCTGGGGATACAACTGTCCCTCTAACCATCCAACCACATGTTGGTTCGCTGACCGAGCCTAGTTGATTCTCAGTGGCGTGACCTTGTGCGAATGTCATATGATATTGAGGTTAGCCGGCTGGTTCACATCATTATCCATCATAATGAGCTCAACAATCGATTAGTTTACCACCCATGATTGAGCCTTTGAGGTGGAAACCTCACCAAACATAAATAATATTTTTGGGACTAAAAAACTGGTCTAGGGGATACGGCCAGTCTTGTTTAAAAAATTATGTTCAAATCGACCAGATTTTTGTTTCATAGCATGCCACAGGGTGGTTGCTAATCAGAGCTTCCACAATATGTATCATAACCTAGTCTTATGTTGTCTAATGCAATGCCAACTATAAATATTATTCACAATGCTTAGTATGAACTATGAAATGAGAAAAAAAAAGATACTAATATGATCTCATGATACTATACCATAGCATTGCAATGTTACAATTGACCACAGAAATAATGTGCCATAGGTATTCAGATATAACTTCCCAACTTAATGCCTAGTATAGTTAAGTGTACTCCCTCCGTAAATAAAGATAAGACATTTTCGATCACTAAACTAGTGGCCTAATATATCATATATTTGTTTACAGAGGGAGTAGTTATTAAAATTACATTGAGGAACATCATTATAGGGTCATTCAACACTCATGTTGTGCAACTTAAGATCTGCACAGGGTGAAAGGGCATCTTAATCTCTAGTAGATTTTGGATTTGATATAACATGTGATTAGATGACTAATATACATTCAAGTGTAGGAATATGTGTTTAGTCCCCAAAGTTTTCTTTATCGAGAATACCATGGGTGTGTATACTTCAAGCAAATGCACACGTGAGTAGAATGGTCGACCAAGTTTGATACCTTAATTTTTTTAATATTATAAATTTTTTAATATCTTTTTTGAAGTAACTATTCATGTGGGTGTGCATGGAACCATGTACACCTTGATATTTCTAGTAGGACAAAAAAGCAAGAAAACTTTTTTTTGAAGATAGAAAACTTTATTTTGAGATACAGAAAAGAGTACGGAGGAAAAAGAAATGCCGAACACTAGGCGTCGGTCGACCGTCCCAAAATTCGGCTGGTCGCTGCGTAGCCGTGGGATCCTGGCCCGCGTAGCCGTTTGATGGGAGCCATCGTCTTCCTCACATATCACGCACTCTTCTCTGAGGAACAGAACACGCGCGCGAAGTGCATCCTGTTGTTGCCGGAGCCTATCCGCCGAACCCTAGCTAGCCCTAGCTCTACCTCGCTCTCTCTCTCTCTGTGCACGAACAACTGAAGCAGGAGGAAGAAGATGATCGGAGGAGATAGTGGACACAGGGATTTTGTCGGCGCATGTACGCCTTCTCCTTTCCTCGAGCACGAACTCGACTGTGTCAACAAGTTACAGGGAGGATCCAGGGTTTTATACCTGCGAGCACCGGCCTGCAAGACCACGCCTCGCACCTACTCGCTAACCCACTCCTCCACGTCCCGCGCGCTCTGGCCGCGCCCGCGCATCGCGCCCGAACGCGATCGCCACGGCCACCCCGCGCGCCCAACGCGGTCTACTCCTCCCCTTTGCTCGCTAACAGAACCGCGTGGCCCCCGCGCACACACACGTGAGCTCACGCGCACACACACACCTACACTCGGTCGCGCACGCACGCACCCGAGCCCTGCCGCGGCCGAACCCGACGCGGCCACTGCACGCACACACGCGCACACCGCGCCCCGGGCACGCCACGGCTTATTGCCCAACACTCTCCCCCTAAGCCGTGGCTTAGAGGAGACCGTTGTCCTCAACGTCGACGTCCGCCACGAGCGCCCGCTCCGCCACCGGCGCCCTCTGCAGCTCCGGGCAGTCGCGCTTGAAGTGGCCGCGCTCGCCGCACTTGTAGCAGCGGCCCTTCTTGTTGCTGTCGTCTCGCGTCGCCACGCTGCGCACGTCGTCGTCGTCGGCCCCAACTCTGCCCTGACGCCGCTCCCGCGCCCGCCACTGTGCCGCAGTGTACAGGAGCTGGCCGTCCTGGCGCTTGCCGCTACTCTGCCCGTGGCGCCGCACACGCTCGTCAAATGCGCACAGCCGCCCGAGCGCCTCGTCGTACGTGAGCTCCTCTAGCACGCAAAATTGCTCGATGCCGGTGACGACGGGGAAGAGGTGGTCCGGGACAGTGTCCAGGAGCTTCTTCACCAGCTCCGTGTCCCCCAGCGTCTCCCCCAGCCCTGCGAACCGCGCCGCCATGCCTGCGAGCCTTCTGACGTACGCGTTCAGCAGCTCGCCCTCCTCCATCTTCATCCGGTCCAGCTCACCATGCAGCGTCGCCCTCCTAGCCGTGCGCACCCGCTCGGCGCCGACGAACCGCACCGACAGGGAGTCCCATACCTCCCTGGCAGTGGGCTTCGTCGCCACCGAGAGCAACACGTCCTCCGGCAGCCCCTGCAAGATCAGTGACCTCGCCGTCTTGCACTTCTTGTTGTTCACCGGCGAGTCGCCCGGCGCCACCGCTTCCCACAGTGTGTGGGCATCAAGAATGGCCTGCGCCTTGATCGCCCACACAGTGTATCCGTCCGGCGAGAGCATCGGCATCCCCATGGACACCGACCCGCCCTTGCCGCCGCCGTGTGGAACCTGCGCCATCACCCCCGGCGAGCTCCCTCAACCTGTCGCTCTGATGCCAAATGTTGTTGCCGGAGCCTCTCCCCCGAACCCTAGCTAGCCCTAGCTCTACCCCGCTCTCTCTCTGTGCAAGAACAACAGAAGCAGGAGGAAGAAGATGATCGGAGGAGACAGTGGACACAGGGATTTTGCCGGCGCACGTACGCCTTCTCATTTCCTCGAGCACGAACTCGACCGTGTCAACAAGTTACAGGGAGGATCCAGGGTTTTATACCCACGAGCACCTGCCTGCAAGACCATGCCTCGCACCTACTCGCTAACCCACTTCCCCACGCCCCGCGCGCTCTGGCCGCGCCCGCGTATCACGCCCGAACGCGATCGCCACGGCCACCCCGCGCGCCCGACGCGGTCTACTCCTCCCCTTTGCTCGCTAACAGAACCGCGTGGCCCCGCGCACACACACGTGAGCTCACGCACACACACACACACCTACACTCGGTCGCGCACGTATGCACCCGAGCCCCGAACCCGACGCGGCCACTGCACGCACACACGCGCATACTGCGCCCCGGGCACGCCACGGCTTATTGCCCAACACATCCGCCCTCGCCTGTTTGCCTTGCCTACCGATGCTCGCCATTGAAGCTCGCTGCTGACGTTCACCATCGCCAAAAACACATAAGAAAAAAAAATAAGGCCGTTGACCTGTAGCAGCTTTTCTGTTGTCTCTTCCGCTTCCTGTTGCATCCATGGGTGCCTCCTCTCCGGCGCTGCCGCAAAACACCGGTCCTCTCCGGTGTTGCCGTCCCTCCAGTGGTAACATTAATGCAGCCACGACGTCCTTCACCATCCGAGCCGGGGGTAGCACAAAAAAAAAGACACTAGTCCCAGCATGGGGCGTGGTTGGTTTCCTCTTTTTTCTTCGTTGGTTGCAACATCGGTAGCGCGCGAACGTCTCGGTCCTAGCCCATTCTCTCAGCGGCGCCAACTTTTTTTGTCGCTGGTCGCAGCTTTTCTACTGCCGGATGCAGCATCCACAGCGGGGCGTCGCGCTCGTAGCCCGTCCTCTTGTCGGTGCCAGTTTTTTTTATCGCTGGATAAAGCTTTTTTTGTCGCCGGCTCCAACTTTTTTCCTTTGATTGCAGCAAGGGCAGCTGGTCGCTGGTCCCAGCATCCAGCACGAGAGGATGCTTTTTTTAGTGCTTATTACGAGACACACAATCACGTGGCTAGCGTGGAAAAGGTTTGTGGAAAAGAAAATTCGTTTTGGACTTAGAAAACGTTTCTTTCTTTTTTTTTATGAAAAGGAAAAGCAGACCGGGTACAGTACGTTGCTTCATTCACGCAAGACCTACCTGCATCACGATTTGGTAGGATTTTTCCTATTAGAAGACCGATGTATGCAATCGTCTTGTTTCATCACTTTCTCATCCCGGTTGCATCACGGAACTTGTATTACAGGATTTGTCTGGGACGCAGCACCTACGGAAACTGTCTCATGCTGGTTTGACTTATGTGCAGCTAATACAGAGCTTCCATTTTGCTGGTGTTGATGAACTTAACAGCAATCGGAAATTTATTGGTAAAGATATATTCTCTCCATCTTTCACCAGATAACACGACAAGTACGTAACTACCCACAGTGGAAGTAATATAGGTGATAACAGCACACATATCTAGGTAATTAATGAAAAAAGATAGGCATGTGGTAACATAGCTAGTTCTTCGTAGTACTATGAGTACCATCACATATACCAAGACAAGATGAGTCTACAACCTAATAAATGTGGTATCATATCATGATACCGTAGTTATTGTACTTTGTGTCATGCATGTCAATTAATAAGACTACATAAGATACAAACTTATGATACTATGCATTACAGAAATACTATCATACACTAGTATCATATGCATGATACTAGTTGAGCAAGTACAATAAGGTGACATAAGCAGGCTATAAGGATTAGAATATTATATTTTTGCTTAGTTGGAGGAAAGAGAAGAGAAGCGGACTCTTGGTCAGTAGCCAGCTCTAGCACGAGTCCCAAGACACTTTGTGAGGTTGTAAGGTGGGCCAACTACTAATCAAGTAGTACACATATAAAACTTACTATTGTACATGCCGGCTACAAAGGTTGGCTCTAAATAACATGGAAACTTCTTATAGCCAATTATTGGCTATATTATTAACCATGCTCGTATATTATACTCCCCATTACAACGAGCCTAACATCGCGCCATTAATTATTGCGCAGCAGGCAATCAAAGAGGTAACCCGAGAAATATCTCAACGATATCCTGAATGAAATGGTGGGTATTTTTCAAGTTCGATACCATATTGGGTCATGCATTTAATCCCTGAAACATGTGAAAGGATCTCTGGATGTAGTAGTACGAACTAGAGGCTATTTTGGGTTATTGTTGTCCGTCTAGAAATTAGCAGTTCTGATGTGCTTTGTATGCCGATTTTGCCTCTTAACATATGTACCTCATATATCAATACACACTGTCAATTGTTTCTGATCTTAAACATGAGTATCAAAAAAACACAATGCATCCATGGATTCGAAGATACACAATACCATTCCAGCCATCCTTGATGTCTCAATTTTCTTTTTTGAAAGTGTGGCAACAAGTAAGAAACTAATACAGTACACCACCACACTATGACACATACATGAAGAAACTAGTATTAAGTGCAACAACCTTAAACCAACAACAAACTAATGACCGCCTTGAACTAGATCAGGATGAAGAGGGTTGTTCCTCCAGCTTTACAACATGTTTCTTTTGCTTGGGGTGGTTCTCAAGTTTTGTTATGAGATCAGCCTTCAGTGCTTCGTTGCTGGCACCCTTAAGCAAGACTTCCTTGAGTTCACCTAGATGCTCCAGGCCAAGGAACGAGGACCCACTACAGCAGTCCACCTTCAGTTGCTCAAGTTTTTTCATTGTCCTCTCTCCGAAAGTAACTTTTGAGCTGGAACTGGAGCCGCAGGTAATCTCGTAGATCTTCAATTTCTTGAAAGATTGTAGCTCTAGCTCATTAAAAATGATAGCCACATCGAGCTGATTGTCTTGAAGTTGATCGACATGAAGACGTAGTAAACACAGTTCTGGTAGCTCGCCTAGGAACTTGATGACGCCTCTAGTTGGTTCCCTTTTTTCTTCTGGTAGTGTAACACCTTCCGATTGCACGGACACATGATCTTCTGTTAATTTGGCTATTTGCAGATCCATCTTTGTTAGCCTGGTGAGCTGGGCTTCCCAGTCCGGCAACTGTTCTCCAAGCCCATAAAGTTTAAGGCTCCGCAGGCTCTTCAAAGGCAGTGGTATACCATTCAAACAATTTTTATTGTTCTCTTCGAGTTGCACTGACAATGATTCCAGATGGATAAGAACTGAGATTGCGGTGAAAAACTTGCTGCTGTTATTCTTGTTGATACCAGACACTCCAAGCTTGCGCATGTGGCTGAGCTTCTTGAGTTCTTTTAGGACAGCCTTATTCCCTGAAGCATTGACATTCACAACGCCAAGCGTGTGCAAAGCTGTTAGCTTCCCGATCCCTGCAGGTACCACAACACCAACTAGGTGACGACCACCAGAGAAATGATCCCTGGAGGTACCACAACACCAACTAGATCCATGGAGATCCCTCGACAGCTGGGACAATAAATGATGTGTTGTTGGTGAATTGTTTGCTTGCGCGGTGGTTCCGGCGCGGATGTACTGCAGCTTCTGTAACTTGGTGATGGTAACTGGCAGGGTGACTAAGGAGGTGTGTCTGACATCTAGAGTCTGGAGCTGCATCAGATCACCTACCGAACTTGGCAGATGGCGGATCTCATGGCATCCTCGCAGTGAGAGGAACTTGAGCCGACACAACAACTTCACCATCTTCTTGAGATCACTATACGGTACTTCTGATGCATCTTCCAGATCAAGCACCCGAAGCAGTTTCATACTTTCAGAAATGAAGAAGGATTCCCATCTTCCAAACACTGTTAGTGACCGGAGCCGTGAGAAGTCAATGCTGTCAAACACGATTGTATCTCTGACCCAGCTCTCTGATATCACAAGGTGGCGCCCTGCTTGTTGGGTGGTTAAAGCATAGTTGCCACTAAGTTCAAACACAAGGTTCGCTGCTTCCATTTGGGTGGTTAAAGCATAGTTACGAAAGAAGTGATTTACTCGGCACCTTGTGTCACCCAAACGCAACGCAGATGGTTGTTGGATTGTTCTCAGATCAAGGAGGTCATCGAATTGCTTTTCCCCAGTCATCTCCGCAGATTCTTCATGGTTATCCCTGGAGTAACCCTCAGCAATCCACCGTCTTACTAATCGTCTCCGCCGAATGAAGTGGTTTGGAGGGAAAATTGGTAGATATAAGATACATGACTTCAGAGAATCTGGGTAATTCCGGAAGCACGAATTTATCCGATCTAATAGACTCAAAAGCCCTTCACTATTCTCTAGCTCTAGCTTAAGCTTATCAAAGGTAGAAAGTCCACCTGGCCTTCGACCTATTTTTCTGGCCAATGGGGTAGCGACCTCAATTATTAATTTGGGAAGCCCACCACATAATGTAGCATATTCGGGCACCTGAACCTCACCAATCATGGATACCTGTTATTCAAACAAATTATTACTGATATCAGTTAGACTGCCAAAATCGAATTACGCTGCACTTTTTTGTTGTTTGCTAGATACAATGCATTATTTATATTAAGTTTTAATGTTACATACAGTGCCATCAAGTAATAAGGCAAAGGAGAGTAATATCAAACTTATAGCCGTAGGTTAACCAAGCTAGAGAAAAATAAATACTTCACGAGTACAAGACTTTCTGGAAAACCGATAATTGGAATAAGGTGTACTAACCTGATTAGAAGACATGCAAATAGCGGTAAAAAGTATATTAGAAAATTTGGAATCATAGACTTGGAAAATATCTAGTATTTCATTTAGTACTGTATCCATAATCATTCATCATATGGCTTGACAGTATAGAGAAATGCTACTGTGAATCTTAGACCCTAATTTGTTTGATGCCAATAGTTAGCAAACACAGTTAGCTCAAATACTCTGTTCTATACCACTATGTACGAATAACTTTGAATATTGGCCATTGGATAAAGGCAACCGGATGATATAGCTTTGACAAATCCGAGTATTGTTGGCCGATGGATATCTTCTTCACTTCACTATATTTAGCCACATTTACAAGTTTCAATGGTTGAACTTAATCACAATGCACAAACCTCAAAACCCAAGCACTTCTCCTTTGTTCTAGAGTACTCCATACTTAAATGATCCAAAGTTTTTCCTTCTATATGAATTATGATTTCTTTTTATTATTTTATGATTTACAATACACAATATGAACAAGCCTCACATGACAAGCACATCTCATTTGTTCTAGACTTTCATACATTCCCCTAAGCTTTTTTTCCTTCTAAAAATTGCCATTGTTTTTTACTTTATGATTTGTATTTTTCGAACAAAGGTGCCATGACATGATCTGATAGCTCGTGAGATAATTTGCCAAGAGCCTTATACAGAACACTTGGCAAAGGTTGACACATGGCATCACCTCAAAATGTGGCAGCCGTTCGGCCAACCCTTTGCCGTAGGCTATTTGCCGAGTGCGACAACTTGAGAACTCGGCAAAATTGCAACCAATTTGCTGTGTGTGATTACATGGGAACTCGGAAAATGACGAGGACACGTGGCGGCCCTTTGTCGGCCTCTATTTTCCGAGTGTGACAGCTTGAGCACTCGGAAAACACATTGAAAACTTCGCCGAGTATCACGCAGGAGGTAGTCGGCAAGCACAACATGCCACATGGCAGCCACCGTTTCCATCGGCTGGCCGCCAGTTACCTTTATTCTACCGAGTAAGCACTTACGATACTCGGCAAAACCTTTGCTAAGTGCCCGACATAAGGGGCTCGGCGAAGACTGCTTTGCCGAAAAGGGGTATGCCGAGTGTGACACTCAGGCAAACCCATTGCCCCGCGGATATCGGCCTGGGTTGGGTACTTATGGTACTCGGCAAAGAACCGGATTGAAAATTCCATTTGTCTTTGAAGATGGAATACTAGCTACTCAAAACTGCAATACGAGGTACGTAAATAAAATTGTGTTAGATACATTTCACATGTGTTTCGTGTAGTATTATATCATACAATTTTTGAGTACTTTGTAGCTATAATTTGATTTTCATTGGATGAACCATGAGAATTAAATCTACAAATACGTCATGGATATATGTCCGAAAACATAAATGTGTAATGTGATATGTCAGTATTCATTAATGCCTTGGTTATCTAAGTATCTACGTGCAATGCATGTGTACCTTTCTACTATATGTAGAACCTTCACTAGACCCCTCCTAAAGGATTAAAAGGTAGCGAACCAACCTGTGGTTGAATGGTTAGGTCGACGGTGGTATCTCTGGCCCACCAGGGTTTAAGTCTTAGTGCTCGCATTATTCCTGGATTTATTTCAGGATTTCCGGCGATGCGCTTTGAGTGGGAGGAGACATCGTAGTGGTAGGATGTGCGTGTGTGCGTTCATAGGGATGAGTGTATGAGCGCTTACGTCTGTATTGTATTAAAAAAAGGATTAAAAGGTATGAAGTTTAAAATGGTAAATTTGTCCTTTCCTATAATTAGTTGCAGCATTTCTCTTACAGATATCCGTGTGTAGCGCTAGATATGAAATCGATTGATTGAAGAAATAGGATTTTCGCCTCGTTATATTGATATAGCAACCACACGATACAATTGTTGGGGCCTCAGCACAAGCACGCCCAAAAGAAACAAAAATGAAACAACAGAGAAAATATGCCGGTACCCGAATGGGTGTGGGGGAAGGGGTATATCCGATGCCCTTCAGGAAGGCACCGCAACGCCCACGGGCGTCACCGCGTTAGTGCCGGTCAAGCCAACAAGGATCCCAACCGCCAACCACCCACGACCCCGGATTATCCATCGTGCTCCACCATACTTGTAACCACCAATATGCGCCACTACGGTCTTGTAGTCACCCTCGCCGCCTCACCATCGAGACCGGCGGGATCAAGAGGAAGCAGTCGGGAACGATCAGCGGCAGGATCAGCAGCCACGCGGGAGGGGAAAACCTCCACCACCCTCGGCGGTAACTATCGAACGCAGCTCAGCAGCAAACCAGGCACCCCTGCCCGGCCGAGACCGAAATGGGCTCGTGAAGCTCCCGTCGCCGCGTTGCAGTACGCATGCCGCCGTCTCCAGCACGCCCAGCACGAGCCACACCTCTGTCCGCCGGAGACGACATCGAAAAGCTCAGACCAGGCCCGCCTAGACCTAGATGGGCCTAAAAGGGCCTAGATCTGGGCCGGAAGGGCGCCGCCCGCAGCCGCGCCACCACCACTTCGCCGCCCGAAGCTGTGTCGCCCGTGAAGCCGCGCTGCCGCCTAATCTGTCGCCGACCTAGGTGCACCGCCGCCAGCCGCCACCACCCGAGCCATAGCGCCGCGCGGGAAAAAAACGGGGCTACCGCCACCGGCACCATGCGAGCAAGGCCCGGTTGCCTACTCAACGGGAGGGGTTGGGAGGGGGACGGCGCTGGGAGGAGGAGGGGAGAGAAGCCCCCGGTCGCCTCGCTCGGGGAGGCGACGCGGGGGTCGGGGACCATAAAAGATGCCAAATCTAGATCTATTGCGGCAAGAGCCTCGATTGGAAGTGATTTGAAGAAACTCGCAACCAGTTGTTTTAGACCCCTTTCCTGAAAATAATTTTTTTTGAATGTTGGCAAAGCTTGCCAAATTCATTGATCAGAAGGGGAGTAACAGAACACCTCCAAAGGAGGAAAGCACAGCAAAAGGGCTGGTGCAGAAAGAAAAGAAAGAAAATGGACACCCGCCGACACCAACACAACCCCAAGATCCGCCAGCAACCGTGCACATCATCGGAATCCATCGTCGAGGCCTCCAAGACGACGCCTCCAAGAAGGAAGTGGTATCTAGAACACCACCGTCATCCGATCTGGCTATGCCAAATCTTAGGTTTTCACCCGGAAACCTCCGCATGAGGCAGGAAGAGCAATGAGCTCCACGGCGGCACCTCCAAGGAAGAAGACGACATACAAAAATGCCGTTACCGTCGGCACCGACAAGGTCGATGCAGGATTTTCATCCGGAGCCAAGCCTTCTGCCAACCATCCAGAATCCGAGACCAACCCAACACCACCGGGCAGAACAAGGCCAAGCACACCACCAGACACCGGATAGTCGCCGCCGCACGCAGAACCTAGGCGAGCACACGCCAACCTGACCGGTCTGCACCGCCGCTCGCAGGACCTGGGCGAACCAAATCGACTCCGGCCATCCTCCGGCTCCGTGCGCAGATCTGGGCGAGAATTCGCACCGCAGCGCACAGGAAAGATCGAAGTAGAAACATAGTTGACCGGCCCGCACCGCAGCGCGCCGAACAGAGCAAAACCAGGCCAAAGCATAACGTGCTCGCGCCGCCGCGCGCAAGGACCGGACCTCCGTGCTGGATCTGGTCTGCCCGAGCTTCCTCTAGCACCAACAGGCTGGAAGGCGCCCCTGCTCCAGGAGCTGGACGTGCACACGCTTGCAAGGGGGAACCCACCAGCATCCACCGGGCCACTGCTCCCGCCTCCCCTATCCAGGCGCCACCGGCCATCGAGATCTGGGCGCAGGACCGCCCAAATTCAGATCGGGCATGGAGCCCCTCACCGCCGTGTCGCCAACCCTCCTCACGCACCGACGCCGCCACCAAGCAGATCCTCGCTGGGGGCGTCGGCAGCGTTCATGCCGCGCCCGCGTCAGATCCGCGCCACCCTGCAGCGCTCCTCCTCCACCGCACGCGCCGGCGGCCGCATCAGATCTGCGCCACCCCGCTGCGCTCCCCCCTCCACCTCGCACGCCGGCGGCCGCGCCAGATCCGCGCCTCCCCCCGCCACCTCGCGCGCCGACGGCCGCGCCAGAACCACACCGCCCGCGCCAAGGCGCAGCAAGGACGCGCCCTCCCAATGCGCACGACGACGACCGCGTCGCCCGTCAGCCGCCAGGAACCCGACGGCGCCGTGTCGAGATCCACATCCCCGTGGCCGAACCGCCCCCGCGCAGCTCAAGCTCCTCGCGAGATGGAGAAGACCCCGCCGCCGCCGCCGCCGCTCGGGCTTTGCCTGGCGGCGTACTCCGGCGGCGGCGAGGGGGGTAGGGCGAGATGGAAAGTTGACTAGTGGCGGCGATTCAGGGTTCTCCCGGGCCGCTGCGGGGAGCGACACGGGAGCCTTCGACACTATCCTTGTCCTGAAAATAATGGTCGCCCCTTGTCATGTGGTGCGTGTTCTCTGCAGCCGTTGTGCCACCTACCGTGCGTGAGCCGCTGACGTTGACAACATTGTCCGTGCCTGCACAGCGCCCCCACCATGGCTAAACTGCTGCCGAGCATGTGTGACACCTATGGCCGAGACCTAGACGCTTTTACGAACTATATTCTCGCTCCATTGGCTATAAGCCTATCAGAGTCCAATTACCGCGCGCTGTCATGGGCACGTAGCTGTGTCGTGGTTCAATTATTGTTGTGCGCTATCGTGCAGTCGTGTACCGTGTGTTTGGTTTAGTTTCTCATCCGTTATGCGAGAAGACGTAATAACAGGACTTATACGTGTGAGTGTTTTCTCCTATCAGGCTAGTCTTTTTGATAGACGATAAAGGATTTCCCGCAGCTTTATATTATTCCATCCGTCCCAAAATTCTTGTCTTAGATTTGTCTACATACGAATGTATAGTGTTAGATACATCTGTATCTAGATAAATATAAGACAAATTTTTTGGGATGGAGAGAGTATAAAGCAACCAACCGATACATCCAGGACGCCGGGGCCGGAACAAAAACAAGGCCAAAAGAAAAGAATGAGAGAAGAAAGAAATGTCGACATTGGCAGATCAACGAAGCAAAGCTGACCGGCAACCGCTGCACCCTCCGGAGAAGTACCACCGCGCTCCTAACACTCTGAAACGTCATGTACCGTTCAACACCTTCAAGAAGGAATACGACGACGACGCCGCTGCCGCCGTACTAGTCCAAGGGTTCCCCCCGTACACAGAGGGTAGTGGGGTAGGGGCATACCTGACGCCCTTCAGGAAGACCCGACGGCGCCTGCGGGCCTTGCCGCGTCAGAGCCAGACGAGCCGCCAGGGATTTCTCCCGATCCAAACACCCACTACCACCCCAAACACTCCGTATTGCACCGCTCAACCTGTCGCCCACCAGCATGAGCCACCATGATCACCGAACCAATTCCGCCGTCTCATTGAGTTCACCGACACGAGACCTAGAGGACGGAAGAAGAGACAATTGGCTCGGGGGCATCCGCAACACAACCGACGGGACAGGGCAACCTCCACCGCCACTGCGGAGCCGACCGGACGCAACGACAGGGACCTACCAGGCCCCTACCGGCCTGGCCGGACCCAAATGGACGCGGACAACTCCTGCCACCATGTTGCATCTCGCAGGCCAACGAAGCTGCCACCGCCTCCTCGCCACCTCTACTAGGGAGCAACGCCGCCACACGTTGACTTGTCGGCCCGCCCCAATCCAGATGGAGCCCGAAAGGGCCGCAAACAGGAGGCCCCAACACCCTCCCTACCCGCACGGGGAAAGACAGGCCCGCCGCCGCTAGCGCCGCGCGGGCAAGGCCGGGGGACCACGCCGGCGGCAACTGCAGGGGAGAATTGCGGGGAAGGGGCTGGAGGAGGGAGGGATCTGGGGGTTCGCCCGCCGCCCGCTGGGGGGGGGGGGGGGGGGCAAGCGAGCAAACGAGGGCTCCTTTCTCTTTTTGGGGTAGAAACGCCTCTTATAAGCCTATGTTTTGTTTTTTGATTGGGCCGGGTTGGTGGCCTAAGACGCTTGTGTGGCAGGTACATGTGATTGTATAAAAAAAAAAGAAATCAGAGCTCAGGTGTTCGGATATAAATCTCGATGGATTCAAAGGTTACCTATGGTTATTGGTTATCTTGTGAGGGAAAGAGAGAACACAATTTATAAGAATGTGTGTGTCCCCTCCTATCAGGTGTGTCTTTTCGGAAAAAAGGACCGAGACCTTCTGTTCTCTCTTTACTTACTTTCTTTTTAAGTAGAAGAGATAATCATACGCCGCAGCAGGAGGACGGAATGTGTACCAAAACATATTGCATTTTTTTGGTTGTGCCTGGTGGCTTGTCGTGGCTTGGTATCAATGCGGTATCGAAGTCACATAGATAACAAACTATAGTGCATTCATGGAATCATCAATATTACAAGGGAGCTTAGGATTTATGATACAGTAACAAGCTAGAAAATTAAGTATTGAAAATCGATTTATAGAATGGGATAAAAAAACTAGCTATTGCCGGTTACAAACAAATTAAAGTACACAATTTTCATTTTCAACTTTTTAAAAGGGCCGGGTTTATTACATCCCACAGTTATATATATATAATAAAATAAAAAATACTATGGTTTAAGTAAAACCCTAGAGTAAAAAGAATATCACAAAGTAACACGTGGACTGTAGTTGGCAACATGTGAAGACTGAAAAAAAGGTTTTGTAGTAATAACAAATGCAAGATAAACAAAATAATACCAAGTTATGAGGTATGAAATAAATTCATTCAAGAGAAGTCAAGTTTGTACGAATATACAAGGAACAATCGACATAAGGAAGAAGTTTCTTATGGAAAATGCACCTTCTCGAAGATTTCAACGGCTGCGTCGTCCTCCAGACCTTTGACATTAAACACCAAGTGTTGCTTATCTCCATGGCAATGAGTCGCAATTTCTTCTTCAGTTGTAACGGCGATGATAATACTCCGACGGTTAGATTCAGGAAGCAACTCAGTTTTTATGAGATCCCATTCTTTTTTGGATTGCAATCCATCAATAACAACCATGCATTTTTGTTTTTCCAGAATCTCGCGACACTCTGTAATTGGATTCTTGCTTCCCATTGAATATAGGTACGAAGGCTCACTCTCTTGAAGATATTCAGAACCAAAATTCGAATGTAAGGTTCGAGAAAAGTCCCATAAACTGAAGGGATGCAATACTTCCACCCAAGCATACTTCTGAAATAGTTTTCCCTGCATAATTATTTCGCAGAACATGTTCATGACGAGAGCCAATTTTCCAACGCCAGCTAATCCCCACACGGAAATAACTTGGTAGCCTCTGGCTCGTGCTACAATTAGATTTCGACCCAGCTCCTTCATTTCTGACTCGCGTCCAACAAGAGGATGCTGGTCTATCCACCTCTCCGCTGCTTCCCTTTTATACTTGCTGATTGATAACCCATTGTTGCCATCCATGCCTTCATCTCCATCATCCAGGGATCTCTGAAAACAAGTAGTTAGGTTAGCTCAGGATTTCATGTTAGAATTCGTAGGCACATGGTACAAGCAAAGATTTTGTTCATGGTGATAATGTTTTCTCTAATTTGCATCTCCGTCAGATTGTTTTCTCTCTACTATTATTTCTAAATTGCTTAACAAACACTCATTACGCAACATATTTCAATGATTCAAAGAAATTTTTGTTGATGACAGGAATCCGTAATAGGTTTGGTTAAGTGCATCTGTTCTTAGGTTTTTTCAATTTGTTATATACATTAACATGTATATAATATTGACAGAATTCCTGATTACACTAAGACTATTGACCAAAACGGAACTAATTTGTGATATGCAGGGAGTATATACATTCTCAAAAAATGGAGGGAGTATATATTTTCTCAATGTAACTAACTGATGAGGATCTATGCTTTTTTTATTTTACCTTTGTACAGAAGGCGTAAACGGAGTGCTCAGCTGATAGCTGGTTGAGACGCAGCACTTGGTATGGATGTCCCACAGACAAACTTGCTACCTCGAATTGCGGTGTGAACACGATGATGCAGCTGCCATTCTTCATGTCTGGAAGAAACCTCCTGATAGCAGCCCAGTCTGCCATGGTGGAAAGGTCCTCCAACACAACGAGGTACCTATTTTGCATGACAAGATGCTCGAACTCCTCGAGGGGATCTCCTCCTCCTCGTGTGACCTCAGCCATCTTCCTTAGTGCAATAGTGCTTGTATACCACCACCTTCGAACTGAGCCGTCAAAGACCGAAGGAAGTCGTGGGGATCGAGAGGATGCGTCAGCTTAACCCAGGCACGGCAGGGGAAATTTGTGCAGGTCTCTTTATCGATGTAGGCGTTCCAGACGATGGATGCCATCCTAAGATCCCCACCTCCCGTGCCCCAGATGGATATCACTCTGAGGTATTGCTCTTTCGCATGGAGCAGGATAGAGATACCTTGCACCACCTGGTTTGTGTTCTCCGCCTCGATTAACCCGTCAAATGCCGTTGCACCACGGGTACCACGGGAAGCAGGCTGCGCAATGGTGGCGTGGTCGGAGTCACTGACGAGGCTGTAGCGTGTAATCCTGCTGCTGACGTCTTCCACCCTGGCCTTGAGATGGTCCAGCTCATCGACGGCCTCGTCAAGCGGCAGCGGCCCTCGCAGATCTACGCACGGCCTGAGGAGCCAGCTCGCTGGCTTGAGCAGGCGGAGCCACCAGCGGTTCTTCTTGTCGAGGTAGACGACAAACTCCATGCAGTCTTCCATGTCGTAGGTTGTTGGCCCAGTCCCGACGCCGAGTACTTTCCGACGACGGGCGATGATCGACGACAGACAAGGACGAAGCAACGCTGGCTTGTGATAGACCACACTCAGTGTAAAGCTAGCCCCAAGCTAGCAATCTATCCTTCCTTGGACGTGTGGTACTAATACTAGTACTTCTGGCCGGAACAATCACACAACACGTACGTAGGCAAACTAGCAATCGATCTATGCTTTGATCAATTGGGCACAAGCAACGCACGCGAGATTGTATGGCCACAGGCTCGTGTCGAGCCTGTTGTAATTCTGTATTACTTTTCCACGATACAAAGTACAGGGGTTAGGCTACATATATATAGGAGCAAATAGCCCAAAAGCTAACCTAGTCGGCAAGGTATACGTGCACTACTCGGACACATATACTAGAGACGTGATTAACTCCAACAATCACCCCCCTAATTTGCTCCTATATATATGTAGCCTAACCCCTGTACTTTGTATCGTGGAAAAGTAATACAGAATTACAACAGGCTCGACACGAGCCTGTGGCCATACAATCTCGCGTGCGTTGCTTGTGTCCAATTGATCAAAGCATAGATCGATTGCTAGTTTGCCTACGTACGTGTTGTGTGATTGTTCCGGCCAGAAGTACTAGTATTAGTACCACACGTCCAAGGAAGGATAGATTGCTAGCTTGGGGCTAGCTTTACACTGAGTGTGGTCTATCACAAGCCAGCGTTGCTTCGTCCTTGTCTGTCGTCGATCATCGCCCGTCGTCGGAAAGTACTCGGCGTCGGGACTGGGCCAACAATTGGTATCAGAGCAAGGTTGATCTTCTAGTAACGGGAGATCATGTCGGACGACGAGGACAAGTCCAAGCAGCTGGCGGAGTACTCCGGTGCGACTAAAGTAATTGCTGCTCCGGTGAGATCGGAGTATCCACGATTCGACCGTGGGAACTTCGTGGTGTGGGCAACCATGATGGAGTGGGCGCTCGAGGCCAATGAGCTCTGGGAAGCCGTCGACCCCGGCGGTGAGGAGTACCTGAAGGGTGGTGCCTTGTATCGAAATGATCGCCAGGCTATCACGGCCATCTGCTCGGTGATGCCGGTGGACGTGCAGCAGCATCTAATCTCGAAGATGTCAGCGAAGGAGGCGTGGGACACGCTCAAGACATTACATCTGGGGCACTCGCGTGTGCGCGAGGCTAACTTGCAAACTTTGCTGAAAAGTTACGAGAATCTGAGGATGGGAGAAGACGAGACGGTGGACGCCTTCGCAGCGAGGGTTGCTTCCATGGTGAACGGGATTCGCGGTCTCGGAGAGAAGTTGGAGGACATCTCCGTGGTCAGGCGTTTCCTACGTGCCGCTCCACCGCGCTACATGCCGATTGTGTCAGCGATCGAGCAATGTGTTGATCTCAAAACTCTCACTTTGGATGATCTGGTTGGTCGCTTCAAGGCCCATGACGAGCGGATGAAGCTGAGTTACGGTGATGCAAAAGAGGATGAGTACCTGATGCTAACGCGTGCTCAGTGGCCGACATTGGTTTCCAAGGAGAACAATTTCGACAAGGCGTCCGGTAGTGGCGGGAAGTGCCGTCCCGCAAAGGACACCGACGATCAGTCGGAGAAGCCAAGGAAGAAAAAGTTCGACAAGAGGAAGATCCGCTGCCACAACTGTAATCTGCTCGGACACTTCAAGTCGGAGTGCAAGAATCCCCCGAAGGAGAGGGCGCTCATGGCCCAGCAAGGTGATGAAGGTGACATGATGTTGATGTGCGAACTCGTGGACAAGGTGGATCCAGTTCTTCAAGCATCGGCTAAAGAAATTGTCGTGCTCTGTGAAGAAAAAGTTCGCTCTCAAAATTGTGGTTCGGAAACTCGTGTCGAAGCTACGGACGCGGGGGGTAATTCCGAAAGTTATGTCGATGTTACAGGCATAAATGCTAACTTCGCTGGAGCGGATGCAGCGATTGCCGCATGTGCTCGGCCATGGAGGAGTAGTTTTTGTACGATGCGTCCACAGAAAACAAAGACGTATGTGGCGTCGGAAGTCCACGAGGAAACAAAAACTGTTGTTGATGCTAGCGCAAAAGTGAAGACGAGTGCAGCGGCTACGGACGAACTGGAAGTCGCTGGCGTATCGAGTGCAAGCGCAGCTAGCTCGACGGTGCAGATACAAGGAGTTGGTGGCCACGACGCGGCACTCCATGTCTCAGAAAACAGACAGTCCACAAGGCTAGAAGGTAGCAGCAAGAGACCAAGCGATGGATACGAAGGCTGCTACAGCCCACGTACGGGTAGTAGTACGTCCCCAGCAGGAGGGCAAGGAGCAGGACAAGATGGGCTTGTCACATCCCATGGTGAAACTCCACAAGTAGCCTATACGGCTGGAGGGTGCAGCTCAGTATTGCCATCGGGAAGCAGTCCATACACTGTGCCAGGAAAAAGAAGCCTAGCTTTGGGAGCTCACGTTGGGATTTTTGCTTCGCCAAAAGTAAAGTGCGTAGCAGAAAATAGCACGTCGTCTCTGACAGTAATGGAGGAAAGGACACAACCACCCACGTCCGTACATCCACAACCGATGTTACAACAATATTCGAAGCAAGCTCTTCGAACGATTGACCCGGCAAAGATGAGAAGGAGTGGATGGCGGTGTCTAAGTGCCGAGGAACCGGTAGATTTTAATGACGCAAATACGATGGAGTGTTGGCGTCAGGCAATAAAAGAAGAGTTGAGGTCGATCCACGACAACAATGCATGGAAGCTTGTGGATCTTCCCAACAATGAAAAAGCCATGGATCTCAAGTGGGAATTTACGATCAAGAGAGATGTCGAAGGGTCCGTGAAGCACAATGCAAGGCTAGTGGCCAAAGAGTACGTGCAAGAGGAAAGTGTGCATTTCGAAGAAGTGTTCGTTCCCATTGCAAAGATGAAATCGGTGGAATTCCTCATCGCTCTCGTGGTTCAGGAATCATGGAAGATACATCACATGGATGTAAAACCAACGTTTTTGAATGGGGAGTTAGAAGGAGATGTGTATGTGAATCAGTCACCGGGATTCATCAAAGAGGGAGAGGAACACAAAGTACTGAAGCTACACAAAGTCTTGTACGGGCTACGGCAAGGCTTTCGGGCGTGGAACATCAAACTTGATCATACATTGATTTCTCTTGGATTTGAGAAAGCCCCACTAGAGCATGCGATGTACAAGAGAGGTGAAGGAAGGGATCGTCTACTAGTTGGCATCTACGTCGACGACCTATTGATTACTGGAGCAGATGAAGAGGTGATTGCAAAGTTCAAGCTATAGATGAAGGAGCTTTTAAAGATGGATGATCTAGGCCTTTTGAGTTGCAACCTCGGGACAGAGGTACATCAAAAGCCGGAGGGGATCACACTATGCCAGGAGGCATATGCAAGGAAGGTACTTGAAAGCAGTGGCATGAAAGATTGCAATCACATTGTTGCTTCAATGGAACCTCGTCTTGAGCTAAGCAAGAAGGAGATGGTAAAACTACTCGGCTACAGTGGTAGTGACAAGGAAGGAATTGCTGGCGACCGGAAGTGTGCCTCGGGCGTGGCATATTTTCTTGGTGAAAGCGTAGTAAGCTGGCTATCACGAAGACAGAAAGAGGTGACATCGACTTCAAGTGAAGCAGAGTGTCAAGGTGTGTGGCTAAGGAAGCTACACAGTGATCTCATGGATCGAGATCCGAAACAAGTGGTGCTCAACGTTGATAGTGAGTCTACAATATTTCTACGCGAGGATCCGGTGCGGCATGATAGGAGCAAGTACATTGATACGGTGTATCACTATACAAAGGACTGCGTGGAAGAAGGTAAGACGAAGGTCAACTACACTTGCACCGACGATCAACTGGCGGACATGCTAACCAAGGCTTTGGATAGAGAGAAGTTCTTGGAGATGCGACGAAGGATCGGCGTCAAAGCTGTGACGTGATGACGTCGTGATTAGGGGGGTGATTGTTGGAGTTAATCACGTCTCTAGTATATGTGTCCGAGTAGTGCACGTATACCTTGCCGACTAGGTTAGCTTTTGGGCTATTTGCTCCTATATATATGTAGCCTAACCCCTGTACTTTGTATCGTGGAAAAGTAATACAGAATTACAACAGGCTCGACACGAGCCTGTGGCCATACAATCTCGCGTGCGTTGCTTGTGTCCAATTGATCAAAGCATAGATTGATTGCTAGTTTGCCTACGTACGTGTTGTGTGATTGTTCCGGCCAGAAGTACTAGTATTAGTACCACACGTCCAAGGAAGGATAGATTGCTAGCTTGGGGCTAGCTTTACACTGAGTGTGGTCTATCATAAGCCAGCGTTGCTTCGTCCTTGTCTGTCGTCGATCATCGCCCCTCGTCGGAAAGTACTCGGCGTCGGGACTGGGCCAACATAGGCTAGGTCGTGGATCTGCTGCATCCACGTCTTCAACACCGGATTCTTCAGGCGCTCGCTATCAATGACGTTGAGAAAGCACTGCATCATACGGAACTCGCCGGTGATGAACACCAGGTTGCGATTCAAGCTCTTCCACAGCTTGGCATCCTCTTGGATTGCCGCCTGGGTGTTGGTCAGCACACCAACAACCAAGGACTTGGCCATGCCAACCGCAAGTTCCGCCATGGTTTGGGCTGTGTGTTTTCTTCTTGTCAAGCCTAGTAGCGTACTCAGTTCAAGTACCAGCCTCGTATGCTGGTTAGCACATTTCTAACAATATATACTTGAGCTGTGAGACAGCAAATTGCACTTATTCGTTCATTTATTTATGCTAGGTTATCACTATCGTTGCATCGATAAAATGATGCCCCACTAACATGGTTCTGCGCTGGCACTAAATATTCTATATATGAAAGATTTTCATATGTGTAATGCAGACTGATTCAATGCTGTGTATTTGGGCATATACTCACATGGTGGTAGACTGACTTCACAAATTTAATCATTGTGGAAAGACTCTGTCTAGATCAAGTCACCATTTAATATCTTGCCATGGATGGTTCCGTGAGGGGCGTGGTGTCTTGCCATGGATGGCGTCGACAGGGGGGTGGAGTGTACTGGGTTGCGGATAGATCCTGGGTGGACGTTGTGGTTGTACAAGGCGAGCCGGCGCGTGGGTGGGGGCCTGTGGATGTCCCGCAATGCCCGGGCGCCGGCCGGAGAGTACATTGCCGGCGATGGATGAGGAGGGTGCGGATGCAAAGCAAGGATGAGCAGGGGCGTAGTGGAAGAGAATGGGACCGGGATGGAGGATTTGAGTGGGACGGCAGTGTCTGGACTCTAGTTTTCTCCCAATTTGCAGGAAAAAGGATGTCCGGACATCTGAGCGGACCAATACAGGACCACGGTGGATGGGAAAACATGTTCAGTGCAGACGGTTGCGGGCGGTTTGAGGGTACGTGTTGGAGGTGCCCTTATGCCTTTAAAGAAAATGCCCGGTGTATTCTACTGCCTCGGGGAAGAAACCAAAGTTTTACGAGGTTTTCGTTCATGTTGTAAGCCAGTGTTTCAGTGGTTGGATACAGAGGAAACAATGCCATTTGTAACCTGGAAGATGAGCTAAAACTGATAAGCTAGCTTGCACTTCATGTTTCCCAGTGACTTGAGCTACTGTCATGAAACACTTGCAAGTTCTTATTTGTTCTGTTTACTAGAAACTGTTCATTTCAGATCGTAATACACAATGTATATCATAATAAATGAGAGCTTTTTTGTGCTTTTGAACCTTAAAAATGGTGCTGTTTTTCTTTACTCTCTTTCTGATGTACCCACACACTTTTCTTGTGCAATTATTGAGGCATACCTTGCTTTTATACGAACAATATTATTTTTCTAGCAAGTTCCTTTCTTTGTATGCTTGTAACTGATTTTTTTAAACATAGTGACAAGTAATTGAAATGGTTAGATAGTGGACTTTGTGCATGGTGTTCACTATCACAGCGAACAGTCGTCTATTCGTTTTAATCATAGCCAGCCAGCCTAATGCATTTTTTCCAAGTTCTAAATTTGATCCCTGGATAGGTGTTGTGTGTGTGTGAATAAGTGGTATTGTGTGTAGCCATTGTACTAAGACCTTGTTATTGAAATAAGTAAGCCATGTTAAAAAATTCGTTACATAGAAACACATATCATTGTTTTACGACTTTCTAAATAGAGAAAATTTGCATGGAACATCTATAGATGGTTTTGTACTAAATGCTAATGAAGTAAAGGTTTTCAATTTATTAGTGTTGTATGTCCTCAAACAGCTGTAAAGCTATTATCTTGTGACCACGAGATCACGAGTTTGAGTCCTGAAAATAACCTCTCTCGTAGAACTGTATAGAAAAGCTGCGTACAATAGACCCAAAGTGGTCGGACCCTTCCCCGAACCCTATACAAGCGTTAGCTACATGCACCAGGCTGCTTTTTTTTGTACGACCTCAAACAAACACCGAAGTAATGGCGTGAGATGTTTGACATAACTTTGGTATGTGTAGTCTTTGTTGTTAACTTAGTAGCTTACTATGTTCCAGTATCAATCCCATTTACTTCACTTCTCATGCTGGTTGACCATTGCCAGCAAGTTGTACTTCTTTTAGTTATTGTAGGTGCAAAATTAGCAGAGTTCTAACACCGTATAATTAGCTGAGTGGGTCAATCATAGATTAGTGATGCCCCACTAACATGGTTCTGCACGGCCACTAATATCCTACTCTGATGGGCAGAGAAGAGACTGATTCATTGGAGCATACCCACATGGTGACTTGGCACATTAATCAGCGTGCAAATAATTAAGCGTGTGCCTTGATCAATGGATTACAGATCTACGTCCCTTGAGTGACTTTTTTTTTGACAGAAAGACTGTAAGGGAGGCCCCTACAGTATATTTGGTGCAACAAACCCAAATTGCAAGTACCATGCGTTGAACCTGAGTGGGTGGGAAGGCACAACCCTTTCCACCACTAGGATATGCCTTAGTCTGCTTCGGATGACCTTTTATGCTCCAGTGACAATTAACCCATATTAATTTACGTATTACGCTAGTTGTATAATTAAGCATCACATATTCCCTGCCGCACTAATAAATATCCTGCTAATCTTCAAACAACTCTCCTCATTTCATTATGTTGAGTTTTCAGGAATATGGATGATTTGCCAGCTTCAGGAAACAATTAATGTTTTACTTGATGTTATGGGGGTTGATTCTGCATTTTTCTTGCACAACCATGTCATTTCTGTAAACATACAAATGTACAGTATTCTGATTCAACATACCTAGTCTTCGCCTATCCAAAGCTTGCCTAGCGTAAACCATTCAACAGCCAAGCATGAGATGCTCAAGGAGGACAAATAATTAGTACTTGCTGCAGCATATATACAGGGGCATGTGATGAGCCATGAAGCAGCTCATCTGGACATTGTTAAACAAAAAGAAAGGACAACTAATTAGCCAAGACCTAAGAGACGACTTGGGAGTTCCAAGAAATTATTTTAGCCCGGCTACATGCTAACCGGGCATATGCTGAACGAATCTCGATCAAGAGAGTGTCACCCATGACATGTGAGGCTGCCTGAATACGTGGATCTTGTTCTTTTCCTGTTCCAATGATGCTGAGTATATGCGGGACCACTTAGTAGTATTGGGGTGATTCTTGCATAAAAAATGTCATTTCTGTAAAGCTAGAAATATACAAATAGGTCATTATTACTGATATGGGGAAAATGATCAATATTACTGACTTGACTAAGGGCATCTCCAACAGTTGTAAGATAGGTGTTGGTAAATTTGCCACCTAAGACATAGTGATGATGTGGCATCTAATAAATATGACGAGAGAGAAAAGTTGTATGTAAATTAACCAACAACCTTTACACAAGCTTCAAGGTGAAATAGAGAGCAATCACATTTATTTTCTGACTATCTATTGGATAGCTACATACAACCTATTGGAGTAGTTGTATGATAGCTTGTTGGTTGATGACATGAACATTTTATCAACAAAACTAACAAACAACCTATTGGAGATGCCCTAACAAGTCGTTGTCGATCATAGTCTAGCATAAATTAATGAATCTTTCAAAAGCAATAATGACCTATCGTATGCTCAAGGAGGCAAAATAATTATTGGTACTTGTTGATTCATGGGCATGAAGAGCCGTGAAACAGCTCATTTGGACATTGTTGAACAACAACTTGCTGTTAATTACCCAAGACCTGTCAAGACAACTTGGGGGTCTCAAGAAACTAATTTACCCGAGTCATCACGTTAACCCAATGGGGAGCCTTCGTCGGTTTCCTTCGTCGTTGAAAGGCGCGTCACGATTGGCTAAAATGAATGGCTTATGACATGTGAGAGTGACAGACCTTTTAGAAAAAAAAAGTGAGAGTGCCAGAACATGTGGATCTTGTTCTATTCCAATCTGTAACGGGGACGAGAGAAACGGGGACGGGAGAAGGGATCCAGTGAAGACGCAGCAGATCTCATGAAGCTGCTGGCTAGGACCCACGCCGTCTCTGACACCGCCTGGCAGTCGTGGTTCTCCACGCAATATGGTTGGAGGGGGGGCCGCGACCTCGGTGATGCTGGGCGCCTTGATACTCCCACCTGGAAATCGCTTCTGGCGCTCTTGCCGCTCTTCAGAGATCGCACTGCATGTATGTTGGGGGATGGGGCGAACACTGCCTTCTGGCGTGATCTGTGGCTGGGGAGCACTACGCTTGAGCTCAGGTTCCCCGCGCTTTTCTCGCACACGAAACGCCCCAATGCCTGTGTTGCTGCTGCTCTCCAGGGGCTGGATGGCCACCTCCAACCTCGTTTCTCTGCTGTCGCCTGCTCGGAACTTGCTGATCTCAGAGAAGAGCTGTGTGGTGTGGCCCTGCGGCCTGGTGAGCAAGATGCACGCTGCATGCGGTCCTTTGGGGCGGCTTTCGCGGCGAGGGCGGCGTACCAGGCTGCCATGGCGATCGACGAGCTAGACGTGTTTTCATCCGCCATGGCGCAGCTTCTCCCTGGGGAAGTGCAAGTTCTTCTTATGGTTGTGCCATCGTCGGCGCCTCCCGTGCGCCGCCCTGCTTCACCGAAGACATATCATCGATAGCGCTGCCTGCATGTTTTGCGGTGAAGAGGAGACACTGGTGCATTTGTTGTTCAGGTGTAGCCATGCTTGCGCTGTCTGGTCGTGATCAGCCCAGGTGCTGCGCCAGCTCCCTCTGTTGAAAGTCTGTGTGTAGCTCGGGGGGCGGGCCTGCCGGATCCTCCCCGCCTCACGGCAATGGTGAGTATTGCCAGGGGCGGACCCAGAGAGAAAATGACCCGGTGTCCCACTGTAAAATCACACATACTCTACATCTAAAAATGGGGTGTCACACACTATAATATACACAAAATTACCAAGGAAACAACTTTTCACCCGGTGTCCTGTGCACCCGGGAAGCTGAACGTGGGTACGCCCCTGAGTATTGCGATTCTTTGGAACATCTGGAAAAGCAGGAACGCCAGGGTCTTTCGTGGTCAGGACCTCCCTCCGCTTGAGGTTGTTCGCTGCATTGTTGCCGATGTCTCCCTTTGGAGACGGAGATGCTCCCGCACCATCTGCAAGACGATCCTGGAATCTTGGGTGCAGCATTTTGCTGCCTTGCTGTAGGTCTCCCGCTGCCTATGTTGCAGTTTGTATAGACCAACCTCCCCTCCCCCCTCTCTCTAGTGTCTCCCTCTCCCTGTAAGTCCGGTTGGAACTGATGGTATGAAAAATTCAGGTGGGCAGTTTTCCTCTGCCCCCCAGTGACCTTTAAAAAAATAAATTGCAAACAGATCCATAGCTGTACCCCTTTTACTAGTTTAAAGTCTTTCTTCTTATCTAAACCCATAGAGAATTCACACCAGCACTTGGCTAGATCACTCCAGCCGGTCAGCATTGCAGTCAGCTTAGAGTAGAACCTGAGAAATGACAAGCACAACAGGACAGAGGCCGGAAAGTGAAAATCTCTCCCATTTTCAAGGACACTTAGGTGACAGGACGCGATGGGGAACGAAACACGGCCGCCCGACGCGGCCGATCTTCACCCATCCGGCGTGACCGATCTTCACCCGCGGCCGGCAGTCCATCCGTCACCAGAGAGACATGCAGTCGTGTCGCCGTTGGCCTCTCGCACTTCGTCGCCTCTACGTGCGGCGGCGCCGCCAGGAGTAAAGGAGGTGCAAGCGGGATCGGCTTGGGTGGATCCTCGCGACGTCGCTGATGGGATCATCCGGCGGGAGAGGTCAAAATCGAGTCAGTGGCTGGTACATTTCTGCGATAGAACAGATCCCGGCACTTGGATCGAGGGGCGTCTCTGTTTTAATCCGGCGTCACGTTGGACGACACTGCTGAATTTGGAGAACGACGTACTTGCCAGCGAATATCTCCCGAACGAAGACCAGATCGAGGTAGGGTTTCGCTTTTTGATTGATGACTATGATGTACTTCTTGGTCATTGCATGCAGGTAGATCAGGTCCAGGAGATGACAGATCTTGTTGATTTGTCGGAGTCAGAGGACGATCCTGGGTCCTCATTGACAGTGATGACGAAGATGAGCTCGAGATCGATCATGCCCCACCGGATCCTCTCACGGATTCGATGGAGCCAGGACTGGAGAGGCCGACGGGGTCTAAACCAACACTTGATCGGCGTCGTTCCAACACTTGATCGGAAGCCCAAGCCACGTCTGAGTTCGTTTCTTCGTGCGTGCATGTGGTGCCGATACCTGGCTCATCTAACGTGGGTGCGGCTAGGGTTTTTCGTTCTCCTGGCTTCCCATTGCTTGAAGTGGGCAGAGCGCGTAGGATCTCTGGCGCTAGCATCATGGCTGGCCGCGGAGGACCGCCGCCCGCGAGGCATGGCTTGCCACCCGCCGCTGCTGCCGGTTGCGATGCTCCGCCCCTATGAATCAGTGACCACCGCTGCCCGCTTCGGGTCCGCAAGCTGCTGGCGGCCGGCCTAACGTGCGGCAGCCGGTGGCGGCAAAGGCGTAGGCCGTAGGCCGTAGTCGCGGGGCAAGCTCGGGCTGGGATGGTCATGGCCAAGGCAGCTACGACACAGGAGGGCATCGTTTTAACTAGTACGGTCAGTGGGGCGATGATGGCTACGACGTGTATGGCGAGGGTCAGCATCGTGGGTCTTCTTCTTGTGGCGGCCGAGGCAACTAGTACAATGGCGGTGGCACTGGACGTGGCTTCCAGGGTCCGCCCGTCTAATTTGTTGAAGGTGTCGCCGGCCCTAATGACCGCTTCCGGGGCGGCTATCGTCATGGCGATAGAGGGGGTGGGAGGCGGCCACCTCCATCGCGTCCACCTCCTCCACCACCTCCGCCGGCTGATAACACGACGCACGCGCCCACGGGGCGGTGGTGGATACCTGTGGCGGCTGTAGAAACAGTCAAGCCCTTGGCAGCGGTCACCACTCCGACAGTCTCTGGAGCTGCTAAGAAAAATGATGGTGAGGCGGATAAAGGATCGGACAAAGCGGATGGAGAGAAGCTTTCAAAGTGGCCCATTAAGAAGAAGAAACTGGCTTTCTATAGATGTGGCTAGCCGGGTCACTTTGCCGCAGAGTATACTAATGAACTTTGTGACTACTGTCCCAGATCGCAGCATGTGACCAGTGACTGCCCTCTCTTGTCCGGTCCTAAGCCAGGGGTTAACATTTTCGGAGTTTGCTGCAAAGAGTTGATATTTTTTGAGTCCCCTGATGTGGCACCTGTGACCCAGGTGGTGGAGCACTCTTTCCCTGCAGTGGTCAAGGTTACCAATGGACATATGACAGAGGCTCAGATTATGAAGCAGCTGTGAGAGTTGGTACCGGGCAATTATCAATGGCATCTTGACAAGTTGGAGGACCAGACTTACAAGGTGGTTTTCCCCTCTAAGGAGGATCAATGCATATTCTTAAGTGGGGTATGTGCAGAGTTCCGTGTACCAACATTGTCATGGCTTTCGATGAGTGGAAGGGGCAACAACCAGAGGGTACTGATGATAATATAGACCTAGGGTAGGGTCATAGGCCTGACCTATACGCCCTACTCAAGGTCACTACCCTAGAGGCAAAGACACCCAAGACACAACATGGAGTACCAATTGAAGGCGTCGAGTGCAATCCACTCGACCAGTCACCTCACTTGGGTATCCCTCCCTCTTGATATCCCTTGACCTATCGAAGACCAGGAGCCGACCAGGACAACAACGGTCAGGCATTCACTCCATAGTCTTTAAGATCATTAATAGCACTTTATGGCTGGCGTTATGAGTAACGTCCCATCTTTATGTACATTGAACTCCTTGTAACGGGGGATGGCTGGGGTCCTGGCGCACTCTATATAAGCCACCCCCTCCTCGGTCACAAGGGTTCGCACCCCCCGTAACACACACTCCCATATTCCAGTCGACTGCCTCAGGGCACCGAGACATAGGTCTTTTACCTCCTCCGAGAGGGGCATGAACTCGTAAACACTTGCGTACAACCTCACCGTAGCTAGGACCTTGCCTCCTCATTCGTACCCCCCTATACTTACTGTCAGACTTAGAACCACGACAGTTGGTGCCCACCGTGGGGCAAAGCGTCTTAGCGATTTTCGGCAAGGTTGCATTTTCTTCGATCTTCATCAGCATGGTTACCGGAGGCGGTTTGGTCATGGGCCGCGAGTTCCGACTCGGCGAGCTCACTTTCGTTGCCGACGACTCCACCTGGCTCCAGGAGGCCCCACTCGACGTCAAGGCTCTCCCGATTCATGGCTGGTCGCACTTCCGCGTGAGCTCCTGCGGCGTTCTCCTTTGGGAGCCGTCGACCCCGTACCAGTCGGTCCTCGCGTCGTCGTCTCACTCTGCCGGCCGCCGCCGCAAGCGGTCTGGTCATTCGCGGCTCCAGCGGTGTGTGAGACACGCGGTGGCTCATCAGGCATTCACCCCCCAAGTCGCAGCAATCGAGCCCGACGTATTCCACTGCGGATCAGTCGACCTGTCGACTGATTTCGCAGACAACTTTTCCAAGAGCGGGAGTTGTGACCCTATGGCAGAAGTCCTCATGGTCGACTCTCATCGCAGTCCACCAGGTTTTCGTCGCAGCGGCGGCAATGGTGGCAGCGATGGCCCGTCATTCGACCATGAGGAATATCAGCCCCAGCCTCTCAGCTCGCAGTAGAGGGAGGAGCTGCATCGTCGCAACGTGGAGGCTCTCCAGACCCCCATCATAGAGGAACCCGCCGAGGCCAGGGCCTTGGAGGCAGTGCGCCTAGCCACGCTGGCTGAGCACACTCGTCTCGAGAATCTCCAACATTCTCTCGACGAGCGTGCTCGTCGACTGATCCCCGAGTCCAGTCGACGTCCGGCAACTGTTTCCCCCGGAAACTTAGGTATTCCGCGCACCAATTCAGAATCTTGCAGATGTTGCACGTATCACAGAGTCCATCCAGCCGTCCCATTCAGAGGCTGGAAGAGGCTTGGAACAGATCAGGGCGCTGCTCCGAGCAGCAGGAGACCAGAACTCCGCTGTGTCCCAGTCGCGGAACAGAATCCACATCAGATCAATAAAAGCAGACACCGTTTAGTCGGCACACAGTCCTAGGTCGCCTTTGCGGCATGGAGATCATGATCATCGCCAGGATCGGCATCTGGGAAGAGCTCATGGAGAGTACGATCGCGAGTATGCCCGCGACAACCACTGTCGAGTGCCTTCGCCCCTTCCGAGGGACGGGTCATACGCGCCCCGGCGATATGATGATAGGCGTCCATATGGAAATGACCGCAGAGTTCCAGTCGACCCCAGGGAGACTGGCTTTGACGCAAGGTCCGTCCTTGTGCAGGGTTTGGTCGACTGGAACAGAGCATACAGAGAAGGGCCGGATAGAGACAGGCCCAGTGGAAGCGAGTTCATGTTTTCGGCCCAGAGTGTTTCGGAAGAGCCATCAGGGCCGCTGAGATCCCTCATAACTTCAGATTGGCCACTGATATGTCTCCAATGTATCTATAATTTATGAAGCATTCATGCTATTTTATTATCTGTTTTGAATGATTACGGGCTTTATTATACACTTTTATATTACTTTTGGGACTAACCTAATAACTGGAGGCCCAGCCCATATTGCTGTTTTATTGCCTGTTTCAGTATTTCGAAGAAAAGGAATATCAAACGGAGTCCAAACGGAATGAAACCTTCGGCAGCGTGAAATTTGGAACGAACGTGACCCAGGAAACTTGGAGTGCAAGCCAGGGGAGCATCGAGGAAGCCACGAGATAGGGGGGTGCGCCCACCCCACTGGGCGTGCCCTACCCTCTCGTGGGCCCCTCGAGGCTCCCCCGACCGACTTCTTTCGCCTATATATTCCCTTTACCCTAAAAACATAAAACAGAAGATAGATCGGGAGTTCCGCGACCGCAAGCCTCTGTAGCCACCAAAAACCTCTCGGGAGCCCGTTCCGGCACCCTGCCGGAGGGGGACCCATCACCGGTGGCCATCTTCATCATCCCGGTGCTCTCCATGACAAGGAGGGAGTAGTTCACCCTCGGGGCTGAGGGTATGTACCAGTAGCTATGTGTTTGATCTCTCTCTCTCATGTTCTCTCTATGGCACGATCTTGATGTATCGCGAGCTTTGCTATTATAGTTGGATCTTATGATGTTTCTCCCCCTCTACTCTCTTGTGATGACTTGAGTTTTCCCTTTGAAGTTATCTTGTCGGATTGAGTATTTAAGGATTTGAGAACACTTGATGTATGTCTTGCCGTGTTTATCTGTGGTGACAATGGGATATCACGTGATCCACTTGATGTATGTTTTGGTGATCAACTTGCGGGTTCCGCCCATGAACCTATGCATAGGGGTTGGCACACATTTTCGTCTTGACTCTCTGGTAGAAACTTTGGGGCACTCTTTGAAGTACTTTGTGTTGGTTGAATAGATGAATTTGAGATTGTGTGATGCATATCGTATAATCATGCCCACGGATACTTGAGGTGACAATGGAGTATCTAGGTGACATTAGGGTTTTGGTTGATTTGTGTCTTAAGGTGTTATTCTAGTATGAACTCTATGATAGATTGAATGGAAAGAATAGCTTCGTGTTATTTTACTACGGACTCTTGAATAGATAGAACAGAAAGGATAACTTTGAGGTGGTTTCGTACCCTACCATAATCTCCTCGTTTGTTCTCCGCTATTAGTGGCTTTGGAGTGACTCTTTGTTGCATGTTGAGGGATTGTTATATGATCTATCTATGTTATTATTGTTGAGAGAACTTGCACTAGTGAAAGTATGAACCCTAGGCCTTGTTTCCTACCATTGCAATACCGTTTACGCTTACTTTTATCATTACACTAAAAAAAATACACTTCCGTGATGATACGTGTTTGTCACAGTAGGTCGCGTTTTCTGTCATGCATGTACATCCATGATGATTTTATGACAGAAGTAAGATAGTCATAGCTGTGCTGTCGTAGAAGTGTTCCGTGACATTACCAAAATTATCATCACGTAAGTGTCCACTTCCATGACGATAAATCGCGCGTCACAGAAGTGCTTTCGTCAAGGGTGACCGACACGTGGCATCCACCGTAATGGAACACCGTTAAGCTATCGGGTCGGATTTTGGATCCGAAAACCCGTTAACAGCCACGACCAATGCCGATTTTCCACGTGTAAAATTCTCATTGGCTGACGGATCCACGTGTGAGCTCCGCGTTGGCACAGGTGTCACTCATCCAACGGTCGAGATGGGCCTTGATATGTTGACACGTGGACCGGCCCAAAAGTGGCCCACAAAGTTTAAATGGGCCGGCCCAACCGAAGGCCCATAAGATTTAGCGGACCATAATGGGCCGGCCCAGCCAAAGGCCCACAAAATTTAGCGGACCATAATGGGTCGGCCCAGCTAAAGGCCCACAAGATTTTGCAGACCACAATGGGCCGGCCAGCTAAAGGCCCACAAGATTCTGCAGACCATAATGGGCCGGCCCAGCTAAAGGCCCAACATTCTCTGTCAAATCGGCCCGTCAACGGCCTGGTCTAAATTTGTCATCAATGGGGCCCATGGTCACTTCTAGCCTGTTAACATTCCACTAAGTAATTGGGCCGAATTACTGCCCGGTGTATTTCCGGCCTGTTAAAGGTCCGGCTTCATTTGGGCCCATTTACAGGACATCAAAACTTTCGGCCCATAAACGACCGTGAAGGATTTGGGTCATATTCGGCCATGTCTGTCGTTCGGCCTATTAGAGGCCCACTATAGATTTGGGCCACTTTGGGCCTGTTGTCATTTTCGGTCTGTTAACGCCGGACGTAAACCATGGGCCATATGTGGCCCAACGTCATATCGGGCCAATTAATGGCCCATATAAAAATGACGATAATCTAGCCCGACCAAAGTTCCGGCATGTTAGAGGCCCATGTATTAGGTCGGCGCATTTATGGCCCATCCGAATTTCGGCCTGTCAAATATCCGCATCATAAATGGGCCACCATTCCGGCCTGCTAAGTCCAGTGGGTTATTTGGCACAATCGGTGCCCAATCTCACTTTCGGTCTATTAAAGGCCCATGTTTTTTTATGGGCTCGAGATATTTACACCTGTAAACAGCCTATTTTTACTGAGGGCCCAAATTATGTTTAGGCCTGTTAAAGGCCCACTATGGGCACATGCCTACCAGAAAAATTTGAAAGCTTATGTTGATTTAAGCCCAGATATTTTCAATGGGCTACATGCCAATTTCGGCCCGTAATCGTTTTTAGCCCAATTGGAATGGGCACGACGAATGTTGGCATGTTGGGCTCCTACGAAGCTTTCGGCCGAATACATTACTAAGATAAACCTACACTATACAAAAATAGCGTCATAATTACTGCAGCCTGTGGCAGCATCATAAATGTTGTATCACAACAAAATAAATTCCAATCATACAACAAAAGGCCTATTGGCATAAAGTTTACAGTCCTTCCAGATAAAAGCACCATCAGATGTATAGAAGCATAGATCATTTGACCTGAGTGCTAATGTTTCAGGCTGTAAAATTTGATGGAGCAGCACGATCTCCACCTTTTTCCGCCATTGCTCTTCAACAACGAAGAGAATGTCTGATAGTCTGGTTTCAAAACCATTCATATCTTGACGTCATTTCTCAACCACTATTCTTGTTTGCGAAACAACGTCCATTAGGGATTGGACTTGTGTCTGGAGCATAGATATATCACTTTGTCTAGCAGGAAGATTTTGTTCAGTAGGCGATTTGGACGAGGTTACCTTGACAACCAACCCAGAATTACGCAGGAAGGTGCTTTTTGCACTGTTAGTGGAGAGATACTGACGCAGTGCAGCAAGAGGTGACATTGTGCCTGTAGTAGCCTTGTCACCTTTAGGTGGTTGTGGCTGTTCAATCATTTGTTCCATAGCTTCCTGAAAGTTTGAACTTGTAGATTAGTGTACCAGATAAGTTACTAATGAGACAAAACAAACAAAGTATGTTAAACGTTTATACATAACTTATTTTGGTGAACTACTGTAATACATTAGCATGTATTGTAGTGCCAACTACATAATAAAATCACTTTCGGAACATATGTCCATGTAGCATGCCTACTGTATTGTCTATTTCCTCACATTCGTTGATATCTAAGGATAAAGAGACATGGTTTAAAGTAGGATGAACATAGTATGACATCATTCATATCATGGGCAAACAGATATAAAACAAACAGGCTATTTTATCATTGTGTGCGCACGTGAACATAACAACTAGATTACAGATCAAGACCAAAAGAATATCCTTCATCTCTTTTAAACCATGTAAGGAGAAATGATACGCTAAGACAACTGTGTATAAAAGTGAACAGAGTAACTGACATTGGCTGCAAACTAAGTAGTTAAATGAACACATCACAGTACCAATCAGTTCAAGGCAGGAGGAGTAAGGACTTACAACAGCGGCTTGAACTGGTGTGCTCATGCCCTTCATCTTGCTGGTGTGGCAATCCTTGAAGATTTGCACTGCATTTGGTTCAGGTTCTTTTTGGTCCGCATGGGCTTTCCTCTGTATTTGGAACAAGTCAATATAGATATGATAATATGGCACAAAAAAAAGAAGGAAGTAGCAACTATTTACAAGAGCCTCGCAGTGTGCAATATAGCTACAAGATCCTGTTGTCTGTTGGAATTTCACTTTAGAACGGTTGGTTTTGTTCTTCAAACAGTTAGCCTAGAAGAAGATACACTTGTAAGGCACATACATAAATACAAGTTCAATATGTGGTCTGATCAAATACATATAGCCTACCTTATACTTTGGATCAGACCAGTGTTTAACGAGGGCTGTCCAGTCTTCATCTGTAATATATTCCACTGGAGATGTTTGGGCGATTTCATTGTTAGCCTTGCCTTCAAAGTGAGATTTTCTAAGGTGGTACCGATACTGTCACAGAGCAGACTGAAAAACATGAGTGCATGCTTGTTTAGTTGCATCATCTTTCGGATCCAACTTGAACCTCATCTGTTGAAAAAAGAATGTGAGTCTTATTAGGAGGATGCTAGAAAGTATGGGACAGAGCAAGACAATATTACTAATTGCGATGAATAACATTACTTATGGATAAATGGTCAAGGAAGGTGTTAAACTGGGTATTGTCTTTCTCATTCCTGTACTGGATCCACGTTGGAAGGATACACGCATGACACCTAACGGCAACGACTGCCTCTGATAATAACTTGGCTGACTCTGTAGCATCACGTGGCCTTTTTAAACCTGCCTCAAAATGGATCTCCATTCTTCCTCCTTTAGATTTTGTTAATCTGTCAAGCATTATCCCTGATGTCTGTTTCCGCTTGCACCATGGTGCTAGTTCAACAACGAATATGGAAAGTGTTAGTGTACATCAAACTGTGAGAGTACATATAAAGGGGCATGCAACTGCAACTTGACTCAGTCAGGTACCATATTGGTGTTGATGCTCATGAGGTTCATCTATTGCCAACTCCTGTTGTGTCAGCAGTGCTTCGGAAGTAGTGTTAGGTGTGAAGGTAGCTTGGGAACTGGCCAGTTCAGGAGCAAACGAACGAGTAACTGGTTGAGATGCTGGTACAGTTGAAGCGGATGCTGCAGCTGGTGGAGCAGGTGATACTGTGTTTGTAGATTTAGCCGGTGGACTTGGACCTTCTACTGCACTATAAGTACCAGCAGAATCTCGACGGCAGAACCTTTTCCGTTTCACCCGACGAGTAACAACATTCCCTACTATATTATTTTCATTGCTCTTTTTTGACTTTGCCATGTCAAGCTGTACACACAACACAAAAGAATAAAATCACTCTTCAGAACTCATTGATGCATGATACAGACAAGCAATACTTTGATGTAAGACAACCGTATGAGGATGGAATATGTAAGAAAAACAGGACGGCATGACATATTCACAGCTACGATGTGCAAACTAAGCAGAAGGATTTTCAAGAAAATAGAAGTGATGCAAGCTAGACACCATATGAAAGATGCAACCAATATTACTCTGCCAAGTTAAAAGTGTCTTTTCATAAGTGGCAATTCGAAAAATTAGAAGTAGTACAACGTAGAAATCAATGCAAGATGCAACCACTATCAAACTGCCATGTTAAAAGCGTCCAATCATGAGTTACTGATGCGGGATACACAACAGCAGTGCTTTGATGTAAGAACATGGTATGATAGATAGATGCAGTGTATTCTAGACACAGAAAGCCATGTCATATGCACATGTATAACGTATAAACTCAGCAGGTGCAATTTAATCAAAATAGAAGAAATACAGGCTAGACAACATATGCAACATGAAACCAATTATCACACTGTCAACTTAGAGGAAGCACCTGCGATGGTGGAGTGCAGGAGATGAACTCATCATGTAGACTTGGGACTTCAACTTCATTAGCAGTAGCAGTGGCAAATCTAGAGAGTCTTTGTTTACGTCGGTGCAGAGTACCACCAACATCCCCTAACTTACTCTTTTCCTTCCTATTTTCTGATATTGCCTTATGAAGTCAAAACCACAAGAAGATGAATAAAATTAGCTCTGCATAACTGGTTGATGCATGATACAGACGAACACTATTTTGATGTATGGCAAGCGCAGGATAGGAGGATGGAATATATACAAAAAAAGACAGCGTTTCATATTCACACGTACGATAGGAGGATGGAATATGTATAAAAAACAGTAAGCGGAAGGCATTTCAACAAAATTAGAATAAATGAAAGGTAGGCGCCATATGAACATGCAACCAATATCACTATCAGGTAAAAAGTGTCTCGTTGTAAGTGCCATTTCAAGAAATTAGAAGCATTACAAGCTAGAAGACAATGCAAGATGCAACCTACATCACAGTCCCAAGTTAAATGTGTCTTATGGGTAAGTGATCGTTGCAGGTATAAGTTGTAAGCTACGCAGATGCAATTCTACATAATCAGAAGCAATACAAACTAGACATCATACGGAAAATGCAACCACGTATAACAGTTTCAAGTAAGAGCAAGCACCTGTGATGGTGGAGTAGGGGAGATGTGCTCATCATGTACACGTATGTTCTAGAAACACGAACACGTGTCATATTCACAGGCATTATGTGTAAAGTAAGAAGATGCAATTCAAGTTAGAAGCAATACAAGCTAGACATCATACGCAACATGCAACCACATATAATAGTGTCAAGTTAGAGCAAGCACCTGTGATGGTGGAGTAGGGGAGATGTGCTCATCATCTACACAGCTACGTTGACTGTCCAGCCTTGTGTTGTCTTGCGAATCTTGTTGGGAGGATGGCGGAGTAGAATCTGTAGAGACCCCCTGTTTGAGTTGCTCCAAAGGACCACCATCATCCACTATCGGACTAATTTCCTTCAGCTGTAATGATTTTGCATTGTGAAGTCAAACCGATAAGAAAAATGAATAAAATTCGCTCTTCAGAACTCATTCATGCATGATACTGACGAACACTACTCGGATGAAAGGCAAACACATGATGCGAGGATAGAATATGTATGAAAGATAGGATGGTGTGACATATTCACACCTATGATGTGGTAACTAAGCAGAAGGCATTTCAACAAATTAGAAGCACTGCAAGCTAGACACCATATGAAAGATGCAACCAATATCACTCTGCCAAATACAAACTGTATGGTGTTTCAACAAATTAGAAGCAGTATATGCTAGAAATCATATGCAAGACACAACCAATATCACAGTGGCGACTTAAAGGTTCCTTATCATAAGTTACTGATGCGGGATATGCAAGAATAGTAGTGTGATGTAGAAACAGGAACACATGTCATATTCACAGGCATTATGTGTAAAGTAAGCAGATGCAATTCAACAAAGTTAGAAGCAATACAAGCTAGACATCATACGCAACATGCAACCACATATAATAGTGCCAAGTTAGAGCAAGCACCTGTGATGGTGGAGTAGGGGAGATGTGCTCATCATCTACACAGCTACGTTGACTGTCTAGCCCTGCGTTGTCTTGCGAATCTTGTTGGGAGGATAGCGGAGTAGAATCTGTAGAGAACCTCAATTTCAGTTGCTCGGAAGGACCACCATCATCCAATGCCTTGCCAATTTCCTTCAGCTTTATTGATTTTGCATTGTGAGGTCATACCGACAAGAAAAAGGAATATCATTCGCTCTTCAGAACTCATTCATGCATGATACTGACGAACACTACTCTGATGAAAGGCAAAGTCATGATACGAGGATGGAATATGTACGAAAAAATGGACGGCTTGACATATTCACACCTGTGATGTGGTAACTAAGCAGAAGGCACTTCAACAAATTAGAAACACTGCAAGACACCATATGGAAGGTGCAATCAATATCACTCTGCCAAGTTAAAACTTTCTCGTCATAGGTGGCATTCATCAAACTAGAAGCAATACATGCTAGAAATCATATTCAAGACGCAAACCAATATCACACTGCCAACTTAAAGGTGTCCCATCATAAGTGACTGATGCAGGATACACAAGAAGAGTAGTTTCATGTAATAACATGGTGTGATAGACAGATATAGTATGTATCAAAAACAGGAAAGCATGTCACATTCACATGTATCATGTGTAAGCTAAGCAGATACGAGGTAGAGACCATATGCAACATGCAACCAGATATCACACTGCCAAGTTAGAGCAAGCACCTTGGATGGTGGAGTAGGGGAGGGGAGACTTGGACCTTGTAATGCACTATCAGTACAAGGAGAATCGGTACAGATGCTCCGTTTACGTTGCTGCAGAGGACCACCATCATCGCCTTCCTTACTCTTTTCCTTCCTCTTTCTTGATTTTGCCTTGTCAAGTCAAACCCACAAGAAAAAGGAATAAAATTTGCTCTTCAGAACATATTGATGCATGATCTGGCGAACACTACTTTCACGTAAGGCAGCCGCATGATAGGAGGATGGAATATGTATGAAAAACAGGACGGCGTGACATATTGACATGTATGATGTATAAAGTGTAAACTAAGCACAAGGTGCTTGAACTTGTTAGACTCGATGCAAGCTAGAAACCATATAAAAGATGAAACCAATATCACTCTGCCAAATTAAAAGGGTGCCCTAACAAATGTATTTGACCAAATTAGAAGCAATACATGGCAACATGCTAGAAATAATATGCAATATGCAACGAATAAAGGTGACTCATCGTAAGTGATTGATGCAGGATACAGAAGAGAGGTAGTTTCATGTAAGAACAAGGTTAACACATAGATGTAGTGTGTACCAAAAATAGGAAGGCATGTCATATTCACAGGTATATTGTGTAAACAAAGCAGATGAAATTTACCCTAATTAGAAGCATTACAAGCTAGACACCATATGCAACATGAAACCACATATCACACTGCGAAGTTGGAGCAAGCACCTGTGATGGTGGTGTAGGGGAAGTGCTGTCTTCAGGTAGAGAGCAATGTTCAATATCTTCATTTAGGCTTGCTGTTTCTTGAGAATCATGTGGATAGGATGAAATTGCATTCTTTATAAGAGTATTGCGTCTCATATTAACCCACGCGCGTGACTGCCTCATCATAAGCGATAGACGCAGGATACACAAGAACAGTAGTTTGATCTAAGAGCATGGTGTGATAGGCGGATGTAGTATGTACTAAAAACAGGAAGGCGTGTCATATTCACATGTATAATGTGTAAGCTAAGGAGATGAAATTTAACAAATTAGGAACATTGATGAGGGATACACAAGAAAAGTAGTTTTATGTAAGAACATGGTTAATAGAAAGACGTAGTATTTACCAAAAACAGGAAGGCATGTCATATTCACAGGTATAATGTATTAACTAAGCAGATGCAATTTACCCTAATTAGAAGCATTACAAGGTAGACACCATATGCAACATGCAACTACATATCACACTGTCAAGTAAGAGCAAGCACCTGTGATGGTGGTGTGGGGGAATTGCAGTGATCAACTAGAGAGCTACGTTGACTATCTTCATTTAGCCTTGCTGTTTCTTGAGAATCATGTGGGGAGGATGACACTGCACTCTTTAAACGAGTAGGGCGTCTCACAGTAACCCCACCCGGGTGACTGTCTCATCATAAGTGATTGACGAGGGATACAAAAGAGCATTAGTTTGATGTACGAACATGGTTAATAGACATATGTAGTATGTATCAAAAACAGGAAGGCATGTCATTATCAGAGGTATAATGTGTAAAGTAAGCAGATGCAATTTAACCAAATTGGAAGCAATACAAGCTAGACACCATATGCAACATGCAACCACATTTGACAGCGCGAAGTTAAAGCAAGAACCTGGGATGGTTGTGTGTTGTCGGAGTGGTTCTGGTACGGCGCACGTCGGCGTCGGCGTCGTGGAGGCAGCTCTGCCTCGGCTTAAGTTGCTAAGTCCTTGAGGGCGTTGCGGTTGCGGTTGCGTTGGACGACGACGTCGGGGTACCGGCTCCGGCGTGATGGAGGAGGGCGGCAGTGGATTGGCCACTATGGGGTGGAGGACGAAGGAGGCTGGGGTTTCGCGGCTGGTGGAGAGGGCGTTTTCGCGCCCATGGAGTATGAATGGGGAAACGGAGGGAGGCGGGGAACTAAGGGGGAACAATGTTTCGGTTTGAAATTTGGGGAAAGTTACAAATTTGCCCCCATCTAAAATTTCGGACATATTGCGGGTTGGGGGTAGGACAATCATGTCAGGTGTCGCAAATGTGGGCGGGATAGATTTCGGCCAAGCGCACGGGTGTTTAGGCGCCCATGGCGTATGAATGCTTCTCGGAGGCGGTTGAGACTGGCGTCTTGGTGAAGTTACAAACCTACCCCGGTTTAGTCCTTTGGACATCGGGCCGATAGGCTACATGGGCCAGAGTCAGGACAGTAATTTCCTACCACCAAAACATTAGTCTCGCGCGGTTTCGGGTGACTAGAGGCCTATTTGGCGCTTCGTTCAATATTTGGGAGTAGAAGTATTAACGTTTTCGGTTCTCTTGAATTGAACTTTCAGGATTTGTCAAACTTCACAAATCTTTACTCTTGAAAATCCTAAAGCTACGATTATTTTGGAATGGAGGGGGTACATTTTAATATACATTGTACACGAGTATATATTAAAAAATATGCAACTTACCTCAGTTCATGCATGGTTCCAGATATAATCTCCTTGATTGCAAAAAAAAAGTTAGATATGCGTATGAATATATATAGCATGTTCAAACTCACAACAAAGATTGATGCCCCTTTTACATCTGATTTACAAATGCCATTATCTCGGGTTCAAATAGATGAATGCACTTCCTATGAATTCAAATCTTCGTAACCCCCTTTATGTTGAATTCGACATGTATTTTATTTCGTAGCTAGCAATTTGGAATGTATCCATGCAAGTGACAAATGTATAAAGTGCTTCACACTAACAACATGGAGTGCACTAATTAATGTTTATATATGAATTGCAAAAGCATCCATTGCCTGTATTTCAAACCGCTCTCACTCTATGGATCGATAATATGAAATAAATACATGCACATGCTAGAATTCAATAGAGTATTGGTGTCTGATAGACCGATTTTCGTCCATACGCAATTTTGCAAAATTCATGATCTCATCCAAAATTAATAATGCCATTTATATTTTAATTTAATGCGTAGAACCTCCTTTTACACGTAGATGCACTATGCCTCGCTCCGTTCTCACAAACGCATTACATATCTCTCTATCTAACGCATAAGTGCACACACTTTATATGCATCGGCATTTCTCTTTCACACATGCTCACAATCTCTCTCAGGGTGTCGGGGTGTCTCACGCACATGCTCTCTTTGTTTCTCTCTCTCTCTCTCTCTTTCTGACTACTATGTACCACTCTTTTCACTAATCTCAGTTGGAAAACACTATTTCTCTCACATGCATATATACACATGCACGGTCTATACTAGCCCTCTATACGCACATATATGTGCCTACGTGTCTCCCGCACACACATTATCTTTAGGCCTCTCTCGCACACATTGCCCCCCCTCCCCCCTGACACACCTCTCTAATAGTTGTTGGCAGATATGATTTCATCATATCATTCGGTAGGACCCTGGCTGTTAGGCTGGATGGTAATACGAGGCAAAGTTTTACCCTAGTTCGGATCGGACCCTTGCAGTTGAAGAAAGAGCCTACTCCTGGTACTATATATTAGTGATAGGGGTGTGTACAAAGTACACGTGAATACCAGGCATTGTGTGTGTGTGTGTATACTATCGACGAACTAGCTCCCAAGCTTGTATAACATACTAAGGGCCTAGGGTTACAAATTATATATAGTCGGCTTATCACCAGTGGGGATAGAGTCCTCCGCGACTCTGGTAGCTTCGTGTTGTACGCAGAGTCCTCCACATGGGTCTTCGTATAACACGTCTCGGTCCAGCCTATATGTGGCGCAGGATGGAACCGACCCATGAGTCTTCATGTTGACCCGCCACAACTAGAAATGATGTGCCCACCACACCACACACGCAATCGGCCACTAAGAAAATAAGGATATACAATAGTACAATAGTATCTAGCTCACAATACATCTCCATATTTTGTTGATGACACTGACGGACTTTGCATTTGATGCGTGCTCCGTATTTTGTTGACGACACTTACGGTCATTGTATTTGAAGCAAAATCACGATATGGTCACTGGACTTCAGAACAAGCTCATCACGGTCACCCCATACATTTTGTCGTGCTAACCAACATGTGGTTGGATGGTTAGAGGACAGTGGTTTCTTGAGCCCACCAAGGTTAAAGTCCCGGTGCTCGCATTTATCTTGTGTTAATTTCAGTATTTTCCGGCGATGTACGTTCAGTGGGAGGAGACGTTCCACTCGACTACGAGGCACCTATGGCGACTTCATAAAATCTCAAGATCATATATGCCGGCCCACTCTCTCGAAGGTGCTCATAGGGGTAGGGTTCGCGTGTGTGCGCTTATAGCGGTGAGTGCTTGCGCGTATATATGAGCCCTTGCGTCTGTACCGTGTTAAACAAATACATGTCATGATTATACTATCACTGGCTCACCTGTACAACTCCGTATTTTGTTGATGACACAATCAATTGACCAGTCAAACGGCACAACTAGTGTTGCACCATCGGGGTGCGTAACCTGGGGCCCACCTGTCAGCCCGTATATGAAAGAAAGAAATGGTAGTTTGAGTCTGTACTGTGTTAATAAAATAGGAGTACATTTTAGGGTGATCATACGGTCACTGGCTCACCATACAGCTCCGTAATTTGTTGATAACACGATCAATTGACCAGTCAAATGGTCCAAATTCAGCAGCGCACATTACCAAAGGGCCCACCCGTCAGCGCGTATATGAAGGACAGCAATGGTAATAAACTAGTGGTCGGTGGGTATTCGAAGTCGTGAGACCTCTGGTTGGCAGTCACCGGCGGTTGGGGGGCGTTCATTGGGCGGTGCGGTGGGGATCCCCGGAGAAAAAGCTCGACGCGGGGGGGGGGGGGGGGTCTAGAGGGATGGCCGGTGCGGCGGCGGTGAGTGGTTTCGGGGAGGGACGGCCGGCCGTGGGCGGCGGGGCGGGCGGTTCGGCCGGTGGTGGCTAGTGGCTCAGGGGGGGTGGAGTTTGATGATAAACTGGAGGCCCTTGATTTTGTATCCAACGGCTGGAAAATCTAATGACCAGAGATGAAAAACTTGACGTGTAGCCTCACCCCGCACGTACACATGCACGCACGCAAGACACGTACGCATGTAAGCGTGCAACACTGACACATACACATAACGTACACACGCACGCATGTTGGCGTGCAACACTGACACGTGCACATAACGTACACACGCACGCATGCTGGTGTACAACACCGACATGTACACATGCACTCACGAACACACGCACGTACGCACCCATGCATGCAACACTGAAACGCACCCTTGCACGCACGCAACACTCGCACGCCTGCATGCACATAGCACACAACGCAATACACATGCTCAACCTATACGTGCATGCACCTTTTGTTAAGGACATGGATTGTTACGGGTATTAATCAATCTTATCTATGATATGCAGAACATTGATGTTTGCAGCGGTCTTTATGAATCACAACGTATCGAACGGGCTATCAACATAGTAGGCTTAACTACATGAAAAAGATGACGTCACACTCAATGAACAATCATCGGTTTATGAAATGCCCGCTTCTGAGCGCCCTGGCCCACTAAAGGTTCCTCTGTTGTGCACTGCCTGCATTGGGTCACTGACATGCAGGCCATGCACCCAAAGAGCCCACAAGTCAGTGGAAGAACGGCGTGGTGTCCTAGGTCAGAGTCGAGGGCGCCACTCACAGCACGCTCGGCTGAACACGCCTCCGTGCCACATTCAAACGCCTCCATGAAACCCGGCCGTGTGGAAGCCGAGAAACCCACTCTCGACACACGTCCGTTCATGACCGGCCCGGCGTTAAATGCAACGCCGGCCGAGCTCCTCCCGTCTGCCGTCTATTTAATCTCCTATTTAAACGAGGCCAAACGCCGGCCAAGAATCGCACACCTCCGCCGCTCCCCTATCTCCTCCAACACTTTGTCCACTCTTACATTGGCTTACGAAGAGTAGTTATTCCGCATCCAAGCCGGCTGGGTAGCCCGCCGGATACGAGCTATGCAGCTCGCCGATCCACATCCCTCCCCTCGCCTGACGGAGCCAGTTGCCGCCCCAAGCCGGCGCGCGGTTCAGCAACTCGCCGCTCCACGCCATCTCGACGAGGAGCAGCGCACGGGCATCGTTGCTGCCGTCCACGCCGCTGCCTCGTACCGCGTCTCCCGTTTCTGTGGCCGAGACTCCCATGCTGGCGGCCGCGCCATGCAAGCAGCGACGGAAGCCGGGTGCGCGGAGAGCGACGAGTCGGTGGCCAGTGCCTCCGCGTCCGCCGCCATCATCGAGGAGAAGTAGAACATAGGAGGCCGCCGCCGCTTGGGTCCCATGAAGGCCACCGCGGAGGCGACGCCGGCATACACAGCAGGTGTCTTGCCGGATCCTTTTGTTGCGAGGACCTTCGTCGACCCCACATGGGCTCCACGGAAGAGGGGAATGTTAGGATGAACTCGAGCTGGTGCCGGCCATGGCGAAGTAGTGGCCGGTGATGAACTCGAACCGGTACCGGCCACCATCATCTTCGGCACCAGCCAATGATATCAGTTGGGCAGTAGGGAAGCGAGCCATCCTTTGTGCTGAAGCATATACCTCAGGGGCTCCCGGCAGTCCGGTGACCGTGCTGCCGGACATGAGGAACACAAATCGATCGGCGGGCGACCATTTAGGCCAGGTATTATATACCTGTGCTGTCCAGAACTAGCACCGCGTAGTTCATTTGAATGTAATGAAATCCTTCATGTTTGTGTGAAAATCCGGTATTTTATATGATTTCCGTCGTTGTTTATATGAAATATCAGTTTGTCTATGTGTTTGCGTGAATTTCGTCCGGTTGGTTGCGTTGCTGTCATAATGTGTGCGGCTACGGCTGGATGGCGTAATTTGCGGGTCGGCGGTCAGTCTGCGGGCGGCTCGGGCGGCGTTGTGGGACAAAAAACACAACTCATGCGAGCTCGTCTCCAACGTGCGCACTGGAGGATGCATGACACCATGAGCACCCGAGCCATTCCTCGTTCATCAGTGGCAAAGGCACCGGTGGACAAAAGGGTCGCCAATATTTTGGCTACCCTGGGCAAGATCCAAACAGCCCCTCCCAACAGATTCAAATCCCTCGTTCACCGTGGAATTTTGCCATGTGTTGTTTTCATGGACTAGCAAGATGCCCGTGCATTGCACGGAACATCAAGATGCATTTTTTTACAAACTCCCGCATGCATGCAAGGGATAATTAATGTCCTCCTTTGCTAGTACCACGAGGCAAACACCATTAATATTGCATCGATTAGTGTTAGTGGCCTTGTATATCTGCAAATTGTAATTTTGATAGTGGCCCCTTGTATATGAAAATGGAGGGAGAAATATGAGAGATAAGGTGAGGAGGAGTGGGGCGTGGTGCCATGGTGGTGACTGGTGGTCGGACTGGACGGAGGCATGGGGATGGACGGCGCATTATGTCTAGGTTTGTATCTCTCTCACACACACCCACGTAGGTGGGGGACGTGCACGAAGAGAAGAGGTGCACGCACGGCGCACGTACTCCCGTCTCTTTCCCAACCACACCCGCACGGGTACACGGTAGAGCTCATTTCTGTACGAAAAAGGCAGCCCACGTGGTAATTTGGCACGTGTACTGGTTGTCCACTTGATGGAGGGAGGATCGTCTACCACAGGTGAACAAACAAATTGCGACTTGACGCATTATGTTAAATTAAAAAAAGAGGCAAACCATGTGGGCCTACCTTAGAGGCAAGGCTCTATACACTGGAGTACTTTTGATGTGTCCCGTCAACTCGCAGAATGAGGAGAAGCTTGCTTAGTACGCTGTCTCCCCCGCCCACGGGCGCGGTGGCTCGCAGGATGAGGTGAAGCTTACTAATAATGTACGCCATTACGCCCGCTCCCTCGCCCACGCGCACGGTGGCCCGCAGCACGAGGAGAAAATTTGACTACTCCCTCCGTTTACTCCTCGTCCCTACTACGTAGTACTTTGGTTAGTACTCCCTCCATTTACTTATACAAGGCCACTATAAGAAAATACATTTTGCATCTATACAAGGCCACAAATAGTAATCGAGACAAAATTTACTACTTCCTCCTTTCCAGTTTATGGCTCAATTTCAAAATCTCTCCAACCAAGTTAGACGGTGAGTGGTCGAATTAATTTCGTAGTTTGCACAGTACGCTCGCTTTTCTCAAGAAGTTATGTTTACCGAGGCATTAATTAGAACGAATGCATGAATGACCACTAAATTTCCATGAACTTGTACATGCATTGGTTAGTTTCCTCTTGACACTGCTTGCGTCGGGTGATCTAATGCACCTTGAAATCCAACATGTAATGGTACTACTACTAGTATAGTAGAATTGAGACTTATCAAACGGAAAAACGAATGTTTTTTAGATGAGCCCTATAAACCCTAGTGGGTACGTACTCCGTAAAAACAGATTTTTCCAAAACTAAGTCGCTCCCTTTCATGAATTCTGTAGTATACTCCTCCGTCTACGCTCCCTTCCATGAATTCTGTACTTCCTGTCGCCGACATGTGGGACATATAGCAACCGGGTCGATGTGTCAAGCACCAAATAACAGTGCAGAACAGCAGGGGGTACGCACCCCACTCGTATCGGCCTAGTAGTAGTAATGAGCAATGAGACGTCAAATCACAATATCGCACCTTTCCAGACGGACGAAGCAACCATTATTTCACACTTCGGTTCGACATCATCTCAAACCACGTACTAGTATTGCTTCTGCCTCAAGAGGGACACGCACATCGCCTTGGTATGTCATGACACGTGGGACCGCATGACAGGCCATGCTCCCCCGCTGATCGCTCGGTAAAATCACCTCAATTTTACTATACTTCCTCCGTATCGGTTTACTACATGGCATGCACGTCGTTCTAGGTTGAGAATCTAACTGGCTATATATATATGTGATGAACATTACTCTAGCCTTTTAAAAAATGTATACTTTTGTACTGTAGTACTATCGATGGATTATGCATATAGAGAGCGCTCGTCGCCAAATTATGCATATAGTATTATTAGAAAAGCTAGTACGTGCTTAATCGGGGTGCTAAATTCTATTAAAGAAATACTAGTAGTATGTACATACTAAAGAGTTAAAGTAACGAGAAGAAACATAACATAGTTCTGCTGGGGGCTCAGCACAACACACCCCTCAAATTAAAATAAGCACACCTGAAATTAAACTATGCAACTAATCCGGTAGGCACTGCATTAGAAAAGTTTAGAACCACCATGAGTAACGACACTGCCACCTTACTCAGAGTCCTCGTCCACGTCCTCAACTTCGTCCTTGTCCCTCTTCCTCTTGGCTGATACTTCTTTGCTTGAACCGCCAACTTGGCTGTTGCTCTTCATCCAACTCTTGTAGATATTGAAACAAAGGTAGCCATCCATTGCAGCGTAGTGGATGTCGTCTATATCTAGTACATTCCGCTGCCATGCATGACGATGAAACGTGTAATGAGGTTTCTGCAGTTTACGGTACGAAGGATGAACCATGACTCCTGCCAGGGTCAGCATTGAGGGCTGACGAGAGGGCACCAGCCGATTCTTCTGGAGGTCGAAGGGGTTGCCTACAACGAGGCCTATCCGACCCAGGACTTCTTTGTCGTTCTTAAAGTCTACAGTAACGAATTTCACTGTTTTGTCCACGAGGAAGTTCTTAAAATCCTGGCACTCAACATCGGCATGGCACATGTGGTAGACCAAGCAAACGTTATGTACGCAAACCTGGATCATGGCGGGCTTCTTCCTCTCTTCGTCCTTTAGATCCTTCTCTCGTCCCACGACTGTGGTGTACTCAACATCTAGCCCAGCGACCCACTCATCATGTGAGTTTTCGAACATGCGTCTGAAGCAAGAAAGGCATCCTTTCACTGTCGCGGAAGTACGGGTGTAGATGACGTCGAACTCATCGCCGGTGATGGTTCTAACCTTGTACTCACCGCCGATCGGGGAGATTTGGGACGCCATGGATTTGGGAGGAGGGGTAGGATTTGTGGAACTACCGTAATTTGAATGGACGGGACGACTAGGAGCGAACCGCCGTAGTATTAAAGGACGTGCGAGGACGAGTAGGAGCGAACTGCCAGCGTGCGAACGACAGGGTAGTGGCTTTCCATTCTCCCATGATACGGGCTTCCGAGAGCCTTTGGATCTGAGATCGAACGGTTGCATGGCGTGATTCTTGACCTATGGGTGAATATCCTATCCTGGAGGGTTATTCTGCAAATTTTCAACAACTTAGCATGCGGCCGTTTGATCTCAGATCCAAGTGCTGCCAGAAGCCCGTATCATGGTCACGCCTACCACGACCGCCGCGTCGCTCGCGCGGTTGCACCCTTGGAGATTTAACACGGTGCGTTAGGCTATCTGATGTTGGCATATCATACATAGTCATCACTTAGTCACTCATACTACAACAAGGTTGGCTATAAGTGTAATTTTTTACTCCTCTCTCTCTCTTTCTTCGTACTCCCTCCGTCCCATTATATAAGAACATTTTTTACACTAGTCTAGTGTCAAAAACGTTTATATTATGGGACACAGGGAGTACTAGTATTTATTGCATTTGCCAAGGAGTGACCTCTTCCAATGGAATGGTGTTGCTAAGTTTTCTTCATTTAATTAGCTATAGACTCAAAATTGTCTTTTCACCTAGGTACACGCGCTTAGCACCGTTTCTTCCTTGGGTCACCAAACTAGTCTCTCTCGTCTCGATTAACCTGCCACATTAGACTTTATGCCTATGTGGCAAGCTTAAGCACCTGTAGGAGCAAGTAAGTGAAATAGTGCGCTTTATATGGCATTTTTGCATATGTGGAGGAAAGACAGGCAAGGAAAAAGTGGAGAAGTGGGCCTCTACTACATGGTGGAGCATTGGAAGAGGCACCTGTATGGAGGTGGTTAGGAATCAGGAGACTCACGCCGGTCGTAGCGCCGCAGTTAAAATGATAATGGCAAGTAAAATCACGGGGCCCCACCTGTCCAGCAGTAACTCGCTGTCAAATCACACAGCCCTACGTTTGCAGCAGTCTACTCCCTCATCTTCTCGCGCCTCTGTCGAACCGACTAGGCGGAACTGCCCTGCCTACCGCGCAGGAAAAGCCCCGCCCTCGACTTTTAAATACAACTACTCCCTCCGTCTAGGTGAGTAAGTCATCTTACGAAAACCAAATAATCGCAAAATACTAAGGCGTGGTGCATTAACTTCTACCTCGTTTCTTGTTTCTTCACATATCAACCAATAAGAATCCAATGATATACTTTTTGTGACATAGTAACTCATATTTAGTTAGTTAAATGGATGACCTAGAACTATGTGCAGGCCCTATAAACCGAGACGCCTAAAAATAAAAAACCGAGACGGAGAGGGTAGTTCAGCACGTATCTTTTTAGATCAATATAGTCGGGATTCACCAAGGAGAAAAACCAAGTGGTAGGCTGCTCCTGTCGTGTTGGCGTAGCAACTCAAGCAGGGTCAGTCCGCACACGAAACGGCGACACACTTAACAGGACCCCTTTGGCAGACATGTGGCTCATCCACCGTCTTGTTCCACGTGCGATGCACCAAATTACTGTTCAGAGCAGCAGTTGGAATTGGAGGCACCCCGGTCGTAGCGCTGCAGTAGTAGAAAATGAGCGATGAGGGGTCAAATCACAAAGCCCCACCTTTCCTGCATTAAGCTAGACGGACGAAGCAACCATCATTTCACTCTAGCCCGCAAGAGGATAAAGAAAAGGGAAAACAATGATGCGTGCGGCAGCTACCTAGGGCACCCTAGGGTAGGGGTCTCCACTACAGACCCTTTTTTTGAAAGCGCCTCCACTACAAATCGGCTTCTCCCTCGTCCTCTTGAGGAAAACCGATGATGAGTGCGGCGGTAGGGTTTGTAGGAGTACTACGGCGTGCGAGGCCACATCATAGTAAACGGGTTCGAGTCGACGCCTTAAATATGTGTGGGCCGCTTGGTTTTACGGGAACGAGGCAACATTTTGGGTTTGGGGACCAGTGGAGATATAGCATGTACAAAAAATTGTGGACGTAGGTTCGACCGAAAGGCAATGATGCATGGGCCCTGCATTTTGATATACATGTGGCCGCGTGAAATTTGCTACTCTACTCAAAACTAGTAAGGTACACATGTATTGAACGCATGAGATTTTGAAACCAAATTATGAATAAATACACACTATAGCATGTAAAGCTTTGAGTCATATATGCATGATGTAGATGTTCGTTTAGTTCTTATAGTTCATCTCATTCAAAATCTATTAGTTTTATAAAAATGTTAAGATTCATGGGGTTGTGCATTGTAAATCATAAATTAAAAAACAAATAATGGCAATTCATTTAGAAAAAAAATCAATTATGATACAGAAGATTCTAGAACAAAGGAGAAGTGCTTGTGTTTTGAGGTTTGTGCATCATGCTTAAGTTCAACCATGGAGTCTTCTAAATTGTACATGTGGTAGATCTGGTGGAATGTTGATGCTATCCAACGGCCAGTAGTGCTCGGATTTGCCCATCTCTGCACTGTCGGGTTAGCTTCATCCAGCGACTATCTTTCAAAGTTATTGGCACACTATATAGTTCTTGTGCCATAGTTGCATGTTTTGGAAAAAAGCTACTAGTGGGTTGTACTATCTATTTAGGAATAGAAGATGTATACATGGAAGTTGTAGGGAAAGAGATGACATGGAGCATCTCAATTCCTATGAGTAGGGATTGGAAAAGAGATGTCATTTGGTTCACATCATAGGAACTTTTCTATTGTATCTAGAGATGACATGTATCTCAATTCCTATGAGGAGGGATTAGTAAAGAGATGTAATTTGGTTCATATCATAGGAACTTTTCTATTGAATATACGCTAATGTTTATTTTCCTTTGAAATTAAGGGAGTATAGGAATCCATTCATATGAACCAAGTGGCTCTAAAGCTATAGAAATTGTATCATGTTTATTTCCTTTGAAATGTAGAGTATATGAATCTATTCCTTTGAACCAATTGGCTCTTAAGGAAAAAATCATATCATATAGAGTTCCTATGATATTCCTCGACACTAAAGGATGGTTGAAATTGCTGCGGGTGATACGATGGTCTTTCTTTGTAGACTCCTCACCCATCTTTATAGTTACCTCTCGAAGATGAATGAAATGATATATACAGGGTATTCTACATGTGCAATTTGGTACACAAAAACTCGGTAAAAGTTTGCGAGGTTGTAATTTTCAATAAAGCTATATGCACTGCATGCAGAACAGAGGGAGCATACAGCAGTTGCTAACACTCACGTGGAAGATTTGTGTGTAGGAGGAGTGGTTGTTCTGTTAAATGACATGGCGAAACTGACACTGTCGGATGCCGATCTAACGGTTCTTACGACGTTCGTCAGGAAAAGGCTTGTGGCAAACGTTTGTCGAATAATGATTTACGGACACATGCATTGCATACATGCCCCCCTCTCTCTCACGCACACGCACCCGGGTCCTCTCGCAGACTCACACATCGCACCCATCGTCTATCTGCAGGTAGACGTCACGCACATATGTGCTCTTCACACCCTACCCTCAGAACTTCTAAAAAACAAAAGACGGCGCGCACATTTTATTTTAGCTCACACGTTACACACTTATACTATTACTCTTGCGGCGAACGTTCTTTGGGCATAGTATATATTGTACTCTCACAAAGAGAAGCGGTGCATGCACACACCAGTTCTCTCACACACCCACTCGCGGGTACACGTAGGAGCCCTTAGCGTTTCCTTTAATAGGGTTCCTCACATTCACTCTCTCATGCTCTCCAGATCTAAGCAAGACAAAGGTGGCCACACACTCTCTCTCAGCTCACGGCTAGTCACAAATCCGGCCGGACAACCTCGACCAGGGTAGGGGGTGTAGGTGCATCATTCACACTGTCGTCAGCGGTGAGGGAGGAGACCAACGGCTGCCCGCGCGTCCCGATCGGCGGCCGTGACGTTCTCTCCGAGAGAGCGCCCGCTCGGGAGGGCCTCCGACCCCTTCTTCCTCCCTGCGGTATTGTGGCCAAGATGCGGCCTCCCGATGCCGTCTTCGCCACATGCCGACGACCCTCATGTATATATTCCTTCGAAACCTGCCTTGCTCTACTGCCCCAGCTCTTCCCCCTTCGTGTGGATCCTTTTCTACTTCCGTCCGCTGTTTCAAAGCCACCTAGACTTCTACTATTATTAGAAGTAAAGCTAGTTCATACAGTCAACTCAAAGCATTGGTTCAAACAGGGAAGAAAGTGGGAAAGCTGTAGCATGAATCTAGGACTTGGTTCTAAGAGGAAACGGGGGAAAGTAGTACGTAATATCTGTCACTGTTTAAATAACCATATTTCGTATTTGCGCAAACAGGGATGTCTGTCTCCATATCGTTTCGGGATGTCTGTCTCCGTATCGTTTCTATCCGCGCAATCAAAAGCACACACCTCAGTTTTAGTACAACTGCGCAAAATGAGATGGCTATCCCTCGTTGCCGTCGTATAACCTCTCGTCTACATTGGTAGAAACTAAGGTAGAATGACCAACGCAATCTAAAAGAAGCTGATTCGTACGTTTTTCTTCCTGATTGCAGTGCAGGGACGAGCGAAAACAACTGCATCCTAGTCCAGAATGCACTTTCTACCAGTTCATCCATGGACCGAGGACTAGCTGGCACGGCTGCACGGCGGTTTTTTGGACAGGTGCGAGGACAAGAGGCATTGTGGTCTGCTTATTTCTGCAAATAGCGGTGCTTAAATTTAGTGGAATGTACAAGAATTTCACCTGGTCAGTACACTGCATGGTTCAGTTTAACATTCTAGTTGAGACCACAATTATAATTGGTTATTCTGGAATGAGAGAACCTAAACCTGGATGGTGGCAACAAGAAAAAACCAGAGTGAACTCCAGGAAATTTAAGCCTGCCAGGAGGCCCTTCGCTCAGAGAAGCCTTGCTTGTTTTTTCCTGATTTGTAAACCTTCTCACAACTTTGTCCTTTGCTGTGAACTAGTATATGTTTGTTATGTTCTATGAATCATTGAGATGTATAAAACTGCTTAACTTATGCTTTTCAAGATTTTTATGAAGACGAGTTTAATGTGAGTGTTCCACATGAGCACTGGACTAGCGTGTGAACATTTGGAATTTATTACATTGTGGCCTCAATTAACTGCATGAACCACTGTAACAAGATACATAGTTGCTTATATGTCAGACAATAGATTGTTGATTGGTAGCTGGTCGATAGCCTAGTGTTGAAGCGAGCTGAGCCAATGTGTCGTGTTTTGCACAACTGCTTACAATTGGGTAGCACCAACAGTGTTTACAAGTACTTATGCATATGTCGGCGCACGGTTCTCGAACGAGTGCTCTATTTCATCAAAACACACACTGCTCATATGATAAACCGTGACAACTTATGTCTTACCATGCCATATTCATGAAAAAACTAGTGAGTATGCATCTATTTCAGCAACAATTACGATGGTTCTCACATGATTCACAGGCACACAAAAGTAGCAGCAGTTCCCATAGACGGATTCAAACAGAGTACTAGACCCAGAGGGGTCGATAACAGGCAAGGTTCGGATAATTAGACACAATCCAAACTACTATTAAACACTAGCTGGGGCAACTATTTCATGCCTCGATCTAATTTGGGCTGGACACAATACGGACCTTGCCATGAACATCATCGAGGATGTCCCGCAGCAGCTCAATCCTGTGAACCTTCATCAAGACAACCTTGTGGCCTTGCCACTGATAAACTTGTTTATGGAGGCATGCCACGTCATCTTCCTGCGTAAGCTTGACAAGAACAGTATGCCTCACGAACGAAGGAGTAGCTTTGAACTTCTTGTTCTTCAGTACACCCTGGACAACGCGCCTGACAACAGTGAGGCTGGAATACAACTCTTCATTGGTATAACCGCAAATGGCTTCCAGGATCCAACAGCCTAAGAACTCTGTTTTCCCAGTGCGTATATTCAGGTCGTCCGCCTCATAGCGAGTGACATGCACAACCACACAATCCTTGTCTGCATCAGGGCTCTAATTGAAACAGAAACAAATTCTGAATTACTTTTCAGTATAAGAAACACAAGTTATTTAAACCACTATGTATAGCATGGCATCGAAGCTAATAAAATTTTGCATTATTAATCACCACATACTTCCTTTTCTAAAAAAATCACCACATACTTAGATGAAAAACCACAATCGAGATCGGCAAAGAAGGAAATCACCTTGGGTAGCTCAGCGGGGGGGGGGGGGGGGGACACATCCTCAAATGGGAAAACTGCTCCTGTAGTGCCACGGGGGCTGTAACCTCAAACGAGGCGTCGACCATCTTAGTAATGGCCATGAGCGTATCTGGGGTCGGCTCGGTGGTTGCCTCCATCTTCTTGGAGCTCTCTGTCTCGTGGGGATCAGCCTCCCACGTCTGCTCCAATATCGACAGAACTTTGCCTGGTTCTCCTTCGCCCATCATGAAACTGACGAATACTAGGAGACCACCGAAAGGAAAACACAACCGCAATGACAATGAAACAAAAAATAGAGTGAGGATCGGTTACTGCTTTGCAAAAGTTCTTTTTTTTTCTCTGAACGAAAATATACCAACTTCACGAATCCGCTTACCTTCCCTTCATTGGGAGAGAAGCACAGTGGCAGATGCGAGTGTTGCCTTTCTTGAAGACGGTGACGGAGAAGGGGATTCAGCGAAGAGTGAAATGATGGTTGCTTCGTCCGTCAAACTTAGACTGCGGGGAGGTGGGGTTTTGTGATACGACGGCTCGTTACTGCCGCGCTACGACCGGGATGACTCTTCGCCTGCATACTGCCTTCTAATTTGGTGGATGGCATTTGGGCCCGCGCACTGCATGGCCCGCATGTCGGTGAACAAAAGTATAACGGCATTCAGTAGAGGGAGACGTTTCATTGACCTAGGAGGAGCTAGAAGCGGTAGAGTGTCTCCACTGTACTAGTAGTAATTGTTTTTTTGGGTAGCTATAGAGTGTCTCCACTGTACTAGTAGTAATTGTTTCTCTACGTCCAAGACAAAACAGCCAATTCACACTAGTAAATAGTAAAATCAATTCAAAAGGCGCTACCCACACCCAGCACACACCCCCAGAAAAACCTGGGTGCTCTTCTTCCTCCTCGCTCCCACCCACCTCACGTCAGCTCGCTCGACTTGTACCCCCAAATTCCTCACCTCACTCCTACAGAAAACCCCAGCCCCCCTTCTTCCTCACTCCTACAGAAAACCCCCAGCTCCCCTTCTTCTTCGCTCGCACTACAACTAGGCTTGTCATTCGTTACTCTTCTCAAATCCGTGAGCGCGACGCGATGCCCTCGAGGAAAATGGAGTCGGCTGACCCCAGCGCCAAGAAGATGAGGCTCCCGCCAGCGGCGACGCCTGTTGTAGACCCCGCACCCGGCAGCGCGGGGAGAAGTGGCGACCCCGCCCCCGTAGGATCCCAGGAACCCGTAGAATCTCGGGTGGACCGCATCAGCGATCTCCCGGACGCCGTCCTTGGGGAGATCATCTCGCTTCTCCCCACCAAGGATTGCTGCTGCACCCAAGTCCTCTCAATTCGGTGGCGCCCTCTATGGCGCGCCGTGCCCCTTAATCTCGACTGTTGTCAGCTATCTCTCTTCAGTTAGTTTGAAATCCCCAGAGCCATCATCTCCTCCCACTAGGGCTCCATTCAAAGCCTCTGCATCCCGTCATGCTACCTGAGCAAGCATACCATGCCCTGCACAGTGGACGCCTGGCTGAAATCCCCTGAATTCACAGAACTACAGCTGCTTGAGTTCTACTATTCCCTTGGAAATCACATACCACATACCGAACGCCATGAACTTGTGCCCTCAGCACCGATGTCCATCTCGTGGTTTTGCTCCTCTCTCCACACCGCCACCTTTGCGTTGCGCTACCTACCAGACAATCTGGTACTAAACCTTCGACTCCCATTTCTCAAGAAACTTTCACTTGTGCGGGCTCGTATATCGGAGGCCTCATTGCACAGCATCATCCACTCCAGTTGCCCTGCGCTGGAGTGCTTGGTGCTTGTTTTCACAGTTAGAATCGGTGGTCTCCAAATAAAGTCGCCTAACCTTGTAAGAATTGGAATTTCTTTTGACGAAAGGCAGCTCATCATCCAAGATGCCCCTTCACTTCAAAGGTTGATACTTGATTCTATTTATTCACCATTGCAAATAACCGTCCTCTCTGTGCCTAAACTGGAGACCTTGGGTGTAATACATGATCTCTGTGCTCATTTCAATATGGTGTTTGGCTCCACAGTTCTTCAGGTACTTTATATTATCATCTACACTTGTAACCATAAGCTGCATTTTAAATTTCTGTGCATAATTTATATATCATCTTGGAGTACACATCTTTTACTAATATTATGTTCTATGCTCAATGAAGAGTTTCTCCATGGATGGCCTATCAATGGTGCTGGATTCTGTCAAGATCTTATATATCCAAATGAATAGTTTTGATCTGAACAAGATTATTGGCTTGCTGCAATGCTTTCCATGTCTGGAGAAGTTGTATATAAAGGTGATAATTTCACGCACATTGGAAGCCCGCATATAGTGTACTAGAATTAACCGTTCAGCTGTTGCACTTTCGACACTCTTCTTTTAGACCCTAACTGTTTTCAATCTTCATGTCTATTTAGGCAACAGGACGGGGTAAGAAAGTTATAGCCAATCGATGGATTCGTAAGCATCGGGATTTTCTCACTTCTCATGAGATTCGATTGAAGACAATAACGCTAGTAAGATATGTAGCCAACCGTGCAAACACAAGATCCGTCACATTATTCCTACTGACTGCGAGGTTACTATTGTCCATCAGGCTTAAGTTTATCAGCAGCATGGTTTTGACGGATGGGTATGTCGAAGAGCAAAAAAAGGAGTTTCAGGTGGGCAAATGAGCTTCTGAACGTGTCGGGCTTCTATTTACAACATATTGTGGTCATAATCCAGTAAATTTTACGACCCAGGATGTTCATTCTATGGACCTGACCGATCCATTTGACTGTGACAGCCGAAAACAGTGCTGGAGTTAGATGTTGTTGCCCTTTTCAATCTGGGTTTTTTTTGTAAACCTGATGAACAATCAACCCTCGTGCTTTTGTACAGTTTGTAACTGGAGTTTGATGTTCCTGCCCTTTCCAACTCGGCTATGACTGTCATATTTTCTTTGAAACAAGGCAAATGGCTTGCCATTCGTTTAATTTAGAGTGAAATATTGTAACAAATCACAACCAAGGGAAATAACATCACTCACGCCAGCGGCTTGAGCTCACTGTGCATTACAGAAGCCAAGTGATTAGCCCCCACCAGCACCCACAAACTTATTTCGAACTAGCACATCAAATGGGCTGTAAATTTTCATAGGAAAGATTGCATGACCGTGACAGATTTGGATTCTGACATTTGGGACCCGCGAGGAAATAGCCTATCCAAGGTGGTGTCGACGTTCCAGCCAGTCAACGAACGATTCTGCCTACCAGTCGTTGGATTGACATCCAACATCTATCGTGTATCTTCTATCTCTTGTCTTCTTCTTCCACCAGCCGCGCAAACCAAACCACCCCGTCGGCTCCGCCTGCTCCCGCCTCCCATGGCTGGCTACACTTCCGCCGCCCTACCGTACGTACCCTCCAACGTTGGCCAGTCCCTCCCTCTATTCCCCCACACATCTTGTTATTCTCCGGCGACGTCAGCCCCAACACGCACCCGCGTCCGAACCAGTCAACCCTCGTACTCCTCTCTGCCTGCGACTGGACCGGCGCATCTACAACGGCTCCTCTTCGTTCTGTCCGAGGCCTCGCCATCGTCCTCCGCCTTGCGGCCTTGGTTCACTCGTCGTGCGCGGTGCGCCGACCTCTTGCGTTGTCAACATCGTCAAGAACCGAGAGGAACAAGGAGATGACTGTACGTGGAGAGGATGACAGTAGGGACCCACCAGCGTCATGGCAGTACGCAAGCAAGTGCCTCTATAGTACAAGCCCAAAATGTGGTTCCTCCTAATGCTTGGACATCTGGGGCTCACGCCATTGTCAACGTAGTCAATAAACGAGAGAATTACACTACGAGCGGCTGACACCAGGGACCCAGCAAGTCGCACAGTTTTTTTTAGGAACAAGCAGTTGTCATTTATACTAGTTTTAGCGACAGATCAGGGTAACAACGGGGCTGTGCGGGGGCTGTGGCCCATCTAGCCAGGGTTTTATTTATGTTTACCACATCATGAGCCCAGTTGTGTTTTTTTCTTGCTAAAAATGGCTAGCCCAGTTCCCATTTTTTTTAAAGAAATACCCAAACAAGGCCTACTTGCTCTATCGGCCCTGCTGGGCTGCAAATCTTTCAAGACGATGAGAGTTTCATTCGGTTTGCCTAGAAATGGCCTGTACATTTTTAAAACACATCAAACCGGGAATTAGTTTCAACTTTTTTTCACTACAAGATCTTAAATTCCATTGATTTTTATGCGTGGACAATTATTTGGATTTTATATTTATATAAATTATTTTTCAAAATAGTTTGAATGTGAATCGATATTTCTGGATTAAAAATAGTTGACCACACCAAAATATGCAAAATTTCATATACTTTTTAACCGTGGCCACAATATGGGGTGTAATGCTAAAAAAAAGAAGATGGGCTCCAAAAAAAATCTTGAGAATTAGCAAATGGGTTGTACATTATTAGAAATAATGGCAGATGGGCTGTATGCTGTTTTCCACAGATTTGGGGCTGACTTGTGCGCCTACTACAGGTTGACTCGTATGCTTTCATAAAAAAAAGGTTGATGCACACGCAACGCCCTGTCAACTTAGTCAACACATGAGAGCAATGAATGTTGGATGTCCATCCAACGACTGTCGTGCTTCTTCAATCTCTTCTCTTCATGCTCCAGCTGCTCAAACAAGTGCTGGCGGGACTGCCTGCTCCCTCCTCTCGCGGCCGGCTATGTTGCCGCGTAGGCCTCACGGCCCCACCGTACAACCATCACTGGCCTAGCCATTCCTCTACTCACCCACACATGCTGTTATTCTCCGGCGACGGAAGATGAACCAGTAAACCCTCGTACTCCTCCGCGTGGGAAACAACTGCCGAGTATTCCCTGGCTCTGTGTCGTTCCCTTCCTAGGCCACGCCATCGTCCATCGCCCTGGTGCTCTCGGCGCGGCCTGGTTAACGTGGTCAATGAACAACATCCATCGAAAGTGGACTGTACGTGGAGAGGCTGACAGCTGGGTCCACGACCGCACGCAAGGAAATACCTCCTTCCTACGTGCAAAATAATGATTCCTCCACCTGGCAGCTAGGACCCACAGGAAGGCCTCTGTATTTCGCTAAAAAAACGTTCCCCCCGCTGACAGGTCGGACCCACCAGCTATATCTTCGCATGCAAGGAAGTGCCTCCTTATTACGCCCAAAAAAGTGAATACCCCCTGCTAGCTGGGACCCATCATATTGTTGGGCTGACTTGTGGGCCTACTAAGTTGACGGGGACGGAGGGCTTTGTAAACTTAGTCAATACTCCAGTTGTTGGGGATATTAACACTAGGCGTAAACCGGCTTACTTGGGCCGGGTTAGCTTCATTAGTGGTATAAACAGATGAAGGCCCAAGGCCTGTAGTTGATTTAGAACCTGTAGCCATAAACTGGCCTAATGTATAACTTGTATTGTAAGTTAGGAATAGAGAGGAACCAACCAGGATACGAGTATGAACCGGTTGGGACTCTATGGACCGACGGGCGTCACCCGTGTATATAAGGGGACGACCCGGCGGCGGTTCAGGACAGACAACCACAACTCGAGCCTAGGCGAAGCTTGTTTGCTCCCTAGCCATCAAGATCACATCAATTCCATCACAACTAGACGTAGGCTTTTACCTTCATCGAAGGGGCCGAACTAGTATAAACCCTCGTGTCTTTGTGTCCGCTTTAACCCCTTCAAGTAAACCCGTAGTGATGGCTCCACGACTAAGTCCTTTCACTAGGACATCTGCCGTGACAAATCCTCGACAGTTGGCGCCCACCGTGGGGCCATCGCACGATGGTTTGACGATCTTGGAGGGCAAGCTCAAAGGGCTCGAAGGCTATGCTGTGGGCCGGATGACCAAGAGTCGTCGTGGCAAGATCTACATCGACGACGCAGGATGGGGTCCCGAGGCCGATTCGATCGAGTACGGGTACCGGGTCCCCTTTGGTGGCATACACGTTTTCATCGGCAAGATCGGTGAACCTGGGCCTGAGCCGGACATCTGCACCGACCTCGTCGAGACGGCTCAGCGTGCGAGATCTACCCAGGCTAAACCGGCCGTGAAGCGTGCCTTCGTTGGAGTCATCCACGGAGGAGAGCGTGAGGACGAGTCAGAACACAGTAGCGAGACCTTCGTCTATTCCGGCGACGAGTCCTCGACCGGAGAGACCGAATCACTATACCAGTTGCAAGACGACCAGGTTAGGGGCTGTTCCGATGGCGACAGTATTCCGGACCCCCCGGGCCAGGTCAACCGGGTTGGAATATTCATGGCCGGCACCCAGGCGGCGAATCACTCTTCGACCGCCGCAGCGATGCTCTCCGGGTCAGCAGCGGCAGCGGCAGCAGGGGCAGGAGGCCTTATGCGCCCGCCGGTTCAAGTTCTATCTGATCTGTTTGATGCACTAGCCGTTCTTATGACAGAGGCCAATCCGGCGGATCAGGAGGCCCATGATGCAGAGATTGCAAAGGTGAGAGAGCAGATCGTGCAAGCCAAAGCAGATCTGGCAGCAGAAAAAGACAGGATGGCTGCAGAGTGGGCCGCTTTGGACGCCCAGGCCTATAAGCTCATGCTTGACCAGAACGCATCACAGGAGGTCTTGAAGCGGAAGCACAGATCACGCCTGCCGTTAGGGTTTGACCCCCGAAATCTCTTTCACACTCCAGGAGCTGGACCCAGTAATCCGCCGCAGTACCTGGAGACAAACCGGATTGAGGCGCCGGGACCAAGGGCGACGGTCCAACCTCGCCTGATGGAGCCTCCTCAACAGAACATTGTGGTTCCTCCGCCGGTCCAGACGCTCCCGGGTCATTATTCTAATCCTATGGACAACCTTGTTGCAGCCGCCGCGCGATTAGAGGCTATCCCAGTCGAAGGGGACTCTCCGCAAGCGATAGAGACGCGCTGGGTTAAGGAGCTTCTCCGGACCGCACTGATTCAGCAGGAAGCATATTCGTACAGCCGTGATCGAATTCACTCCACGCCACGTCCAAGCCGGAGCTATAGCAGGTGCATGGATGAACCGGCCATATGGAGTAATGCGCGAGGCCGTGAAGCGGCCCGTAGCAATAACCCGGCAGGTGGTGTTCGCGATGCTCAGGATGTGGTGGACCGGGCCCGGGCACGAAGGGAGGCCGAGTTAGCAGCACAGAATGATGCAGGTCAACTTACACCAGTTCGTCCTACCACCTCCGCTGGACCAGGGGTCGCATCCGCTTTGGGAGTGCCTTGTTTAATCCCCGCTTTACGCAATGTGCGCCTGCCCAAAGATTTCAAGGGTCCGTGCAAGGTGCCGAATTACACCGCTGATTTATCTCCCGAAGCGTGGGTAGAGAGTTATGAGATGGCCATGGAGATACTAGATGTGGATGAGGCCGCGTGTGCAAAATACTTCACCATGATGCTTGAAGGCGCGGCTCGTACTTGGTTGAAGAGCCTGCCGCCCAATTCTATCAGCTCATGGGCCCAGTTGTGGGCCCGGTTTATCCAGAATTTCAAGGATACATGTAAGCAGCCCAAGTCCATAGTAGACCTGGCGACTTGTGTCCAGGAGGACGGAGAATCAACGACCCATTGGGTGCGCCGCGTTTCGGAAGTTTTGCACTCGTCTGACAAGATCAATGCTGACTCTGCGATCTTAACACTGGAAGGCAACTGCCGGTTTAAGCCTTTAAAATTTAAATTAGGACGCATGAAGCGGTTCTGTAATGGCATGGGAACTCTCATGGCCGCTTTAGTGAAGTATGCTGATTCGGACAGTACCAAGGATCCCGAGACTGATGATGATGAAGCAGGGAAGGGAAAGAAGAATAGCAACTCCAAGGGGCAACAGTACAAACCGGCGGGTTATGGAAACGGAGGCAAGCGAAAGGCGGATTGCAGCATAGACTTTGTGGCTAACACTAATGCACAGGACAGGGGGCAGCGGCGCAGAGGTAAAGCGGCAAATCGTAATGGGGCTCCCAATCCTAACGCAGATCGTTTGAATTATTTGTTGAACCAGCCTTGCCCAAAGCACGTGACGAAGGAGGCGCCGGCTAACCACCTTTGGAAGGATTGTTATATTATGCAGGAGTTTAAAAACTCTAATGCCTTCCGGTATGACCGCGGGTCAGGTGGCGGTTCAGGATCCGGTTTCCACGGGCCGGGCCATGATGGAGCTTCCGGTTCAGGTCTCAATCAGGGCGGTCACAACAACCAGAATAATCAGAATGGCCAGCAGCAGCAGCAGCAGCAGCAGTCATGTTATCAAAGCCAACCAAAGCATTTGAACAATGGGTAATATCATGTTTTCACAACTAGCTTGGATAAACGCGACCGAAAACTCCACAAGCGAGCGGTGAATTCTGTTGAACCGGCCTTACCACGTTACTTACACTGGTCGGAGCAGCCTATCGTGTGGAGCAGAGAGGATCACCCGCCCCGGGTTGATAATCCGGGCCAGCTAGCGTTAGTGGTAGACCCTCAGGTGGGGGATTATAAATTCACCAAGGTACTCATGGATGGAGGGAGCAGTATTAACATACTATACTATGATACATTCTGCCGCATGGGTCTAATGGACAAGGATCTCAGACCGTCTAATACGGTGTTCCATAGTGTGGTGCTTGGCAAATCTGCATATCCTGTTGGTAAGATAGCCCTGGATGTGGCTTTTGGGGATGAACACGATTCCCGGTCTGAAAAACTAACCTTTGAGGTGGTGAAGATCCGGAGCCCGTATCACGCCTTGTTTGGGCGGCCGGCTTATGCCAAGTTCATGGGGCGGCCTTGTTATATCTACTTGCAGCTCAAGATGCCGGCTTACAAGGGGACAATAACGGTTCATGGGAGCCGTAAGGTCGCTTTGGAATGCGAGGAAGGTGATGCGGCTTATGCAGAGTCGGTCTGTGCCACAGAGGAGTTGAAATACTATAAGGACAACGTTGATCCGGCGGATATGACCCCTTTGAAGAAGCCAACTACAGAGCATGATTCGGATCTGAAGTTCAAATCGGCAGCTGAGACCAAGCTTGTTGACTTCGTGCCCGACGATTCGTCCAAGCAGTTCACTGTCAGTGCCAATCTGGATCCCAAATAGGAAAGCGCGCTCATCGAGTTCATCCATGAGAATCGGGACATTTTTGCATGGAAACCGTCCGACATGCCAGGTGTACCGAGGGAACTCGCTGAGCACACTCTTAATGTGGATCCTAAGTATAAACCGGTGAAACAATTCCTCCGCCGGTTTAACGAAGAAAGGCGCAAAGCCATTGGAGAGGAAGTGGCCAGGCTTTTAGAAGCTGGCTTTATCATTGAGGTGTTCCATCCAGAGTGGCTTGCTAATCCGGTGCTGGTTCTTAAGAAAAACGGCACTTGGCGTATGTGTGTGGATTACACAGATCTTAACAGGGCTTGTCCAGCGGATCCTTTTGCCCTCCCCTGCATTGACCAGATCATTGATTCCACGGCGGGTTGTGAGCGTTTGAGTTTTTTGGATGCATACTCTGGATATCATCAGATCAAAATGGCGGTTAAGGACCAGGAGAAAACAGCGTTTATTACTCCCTTTGGAGCCTTCTGCTATGTATCTATGCCCTTCGGGCTCAAGAGTGCCCAAGCCACCTATCAACGGTGTGTACAGAATTGCCTGCATAAACAGATCGGCCGCAATGTGCACGCCTATGTGGATGATATTGTAGTGAAGTCAAGGCAGAAGGAGACGCTGGTGGATGATTTGAAGGAAACCTTTGACAACTTGCGAGTTTACAAGATGATGCTTAATCCGGCCAAGTGTGTTTTTGGTGTTCCGGCAGGCAAGTTACTGGGTTTCCTGGTGTCTAACAGAGGAATTGAGGCTAATCCGGAGAAGATTACGGCTATTACCTCCCTGGCTAAACCGAAGTGTATCAACGATGTTCAGCGTTTGGCGGGCCGAATCGCCGCACTGAGCCGGTTTATCAGCCGCCTCGGAGAGAAGGCCATCCCTTTGTACCAAATGCTGAGGAAAACAGACCATTTCTTCTGGAGTCCGGCTGCTGATGAAGCATTTGAGGACTTGAAGCGGCAATTAGCCAACCCACCTGTTCTTGCAGCTCCGGTCAACAAAGAGCCACTATTATTATACGTAGCAGCCAATGCTCGGGCAGTTAGCGTGGCTACTGTGGTGGAACGCAAGGAGGCAGGCAAAGAATATCCGGTTCAGCGGCCGGTTTATTATATCAGCGAGGTGCTTATTGAATCCAAGCAAAGGTATCCGCATTGGCAGAAGCTGGTCTATGGTGTCTTCATGGCCAGCCGGAAGTTGAAGCAGTATTTTCAAGGGCACCCCATCACAGTGGTCAGTTCAGCTCCCTTGGGTGATATCGTACAGAACCGGGAGGCGACTGGCCGGATTGCCAAGTGGGCTATAGAGCTTGGGCCACACGGACTGAAGTATGTACCTCGGACGGCGGTGAAGTCTCAAGCACTTGTTGATTTCATCAATGAATGGATGGAGTTACAAGCACTAGAGGAGAAGCCGGATCACACATATTGGACTATTCATTTTGATGGATCCAGGCAGTTGGAAGGCTCGGGGGCTGGAGTCGTATTAACTTCCCCACAAGGTGATAAGTTTTGTTATGTTCTCCGCTTAATGTTCCCTTGTACTAATAATGCAGCTGAGTACGAAGCCTTGCTCCATGGTCTCCGGATGGCTAAAGAGATGAATTTAAGCCGGGTTAAGTTCTTCGGTGACTCGGACCTCGTGGCTCAACAGGTGTCTGGCACTTGGGATTCTAAGGACCCGCTCATGGCTGCATATCGTCGGGAAGTGGATAATATTGCGGGTTGCTTCAAGGGTTATCAAGTGGATCACGTGGACCGTCGGAAGAATGAAGCGGCGGACGCTTTAAGCCGGTTGGGCTCTCAGCGCAAACCGGTCCTGCCTAATGTCTTTCTGGATGTGTTGCACAACCCGTCAGTCAAGCTCCCAGGTGAAGTGGATTTGGCTATTCCTGATCCGGAGGCTCAATTGGTGGCAGCCCTGCATGTTATTCCGGATTGGACAGTTCCTTATCTTGCGTACATGAACCGGGGGGAGTTACCAGAGGATGAGATTCTAGCCAGGCAGATAGTCCGGCGATCAAAGTCTATGACGATTGTCAATGGTGAATTGCATCATTGCAGTGTATCAGGGGCGTTTCAACGTTGTGTTTCTCCTGAGGAAGGCTGTGAAATCTTAAGAGAAATCCATGAAGGGGATTGTGGACACCACGCCGATTCAAAGTCTCTAGTGGCAAAGGCGTTTCGTCACGGGTTCTACTGGTTGACAGCGCATGCTGATGCGGAGGACTTGGTTAAATGGTGTGATGGATGTCAGAAATTTTCAAGGCGTGCTCATGTGCAGGCTCAAGAATTGAGGATGATTCCAATAACGTGGCCGTTTGCAACTTGGGGGATGGATATGGTCGGACCTTTTAAAAGATCCAAGGATAAGAAAACCCACCTTTTGGTGGCAGTTGACAAATTTACCAAGTGGGTTGAAGCGGAGCCTGTCAGCAAGTGTGATGCAGCAACAGTAGTGCAGTTCATCAAAAAGGTGATTTTCCGGTTTGGCTTTCCACACAGTATCATTACTGACAATGGTACCAATTTATCCAAGGGTGCTATGAAGGAGTTCTGTGAACGTGAGCACATCCGACTTGACGTGTCGTCAGTAGCACACCCCCAGTCCAATGGACAGGCAGAACGAGCTAATCAAGAGATCTTGCGAGGCATCAAACCCGGGCTTATGGTCCCATTGCAAAGAACACCAGGATGTTGGGTTGAAGAACTACCATCTGTGCTATGGAGTATTAATACTATGCCAAACCGATCCACAGGATACACACCATTTTTCATGGTCTACGGAGTAGAGGCAGTCCTCCCTAGTGATATCAGACACGATTCGCCTCGTGTGGCAGCTTATGTTGAAGCGGACAATGAGACAGCACGGCAAGACGCTTTGGACCTATTGGACGAGGAGCGTGATATAGCGGCTGCCCGTTCGGCGATTTACCAACAAGATCTTCGTCGCTATCATAGTCGCCGGGTTAGAACCAGAACTTTTCAAGAAGGAGATTTGGTGCTTCGACTCATCCAAGACCAGACAGATATGCACAAGTTATCCCCACCTTGGGAGGGACCTTTCGTGGTCAGCAAGAATCTGCACAACGGGTCGTACTATCTGATTGATATTCGAGAGCATAAAGACTCACGCACATCAGAGGAGGAGACCAACAGGCCGTGGAACATACCCCATCTTCGGCCTTACTACACTTGAGCCATCGGCTCTATCTATGTACATATCATGACAATGTATATATTATCTTTGATATAATAAAACCGGAGCCTCAGCTAAAGCGGGGTCTCTATCTTTCTTATCATGCGTGGTTACATGGAGTGGCTCTGCTTTTAAAGCGGCCTCCGGTTTACCCCTTGACATTTGCTTTTTATATATCACTTGGGGCCTTGGTCGTGTCCGAACCAACGCGACACCTTTTGATAGGCGACATCCACCAGATCACTTGGGGACATGGTCAAGTCTGAACCAGTCACGCCTCTTGATCGGCCTAAGGCCACAAAATCACTTGGGGGCTTGGTCGAACCCGAACCATTGCCACGCCTCTTGATTGACATATATGCCACAGTTTCATTTGGGGACCTGGCTGACTTGAATCATTGTCACTCCTATTGGGGGCTTGGTCCTGTCCGACCATGGTAACACCATCTGATCAGCTCAGTATAGCATATTTTTGCAAACAGTCTTTATCATTACCTTTGCTTCCATGTTATTTTCATGGCCTGGTTTTTCTCTGTTTTTGTTGTATTTCTTTTATGGCAACAACACCTTTTTTCCGATTTAGCCGATGGATTTGATTCCCCTTTAATCCGGAGACATATGCCCGGTTTACCTTTTCTTGTTAGCATCATGGAGTAACCAGGGGGTTCGTATTGACTCAGTACGGTTTATACGGGAGCTGTTTTCTCCCCCCTTTTTTGATGGTAATGGTTTATAAAACCTCCGCTTCAAGCTTGGCTAAGCCAGCTTCATGCCCAGACATGGCAGGTATTTTGTATCACTTATTTGTTACATTATTGATACACATATCAAGATCATAAACCGGCTGGCGGTATAACCGCCACCGAAGTTCAAATTTTTCTGATTGCAGGAAATATGAATTGAGGTTTTTTGAACAAAAGCTTCAGTACTTATGCACGAAGGCATATTCAAGGTAGAAGTATTAACTATCCTATTACAAGGCAACACGGTGCCCAAATAAGATCATTGATTTGGAAAGATGCCAAAGACAGCTATCCAAACCGGCTTCCGGTTCAAGCCTGCTCCTCGTCATCTGCCGCTTCAGCTTCCGCGTCTCTATCCATTGGGTGGAAATCAACAGTGGTCCAGTCGATTCCCATTAAAGCTTGGAAAACAGCCTCTTCATGGATCAGGGAAGACGGTTCAATATCAGGAGCGTAAGTATGCTTACGGATTGGAGGAATCAGATTCTCCGCTTCAAGAGTTGGGGCAGGCACGCGCTTGTTCTGATCGTTGTATTGCGCTTGATAATGCGTCAAGTCGGCCTCTTCAGCTAATTGACAAGCCAGAGGGCGCACTTCACGGTTTATTACCCTCAAATCCTCTTCGTTGAATTCAGAGCCATCTTCCTTCAGGCTGGGATAGCCTTGAGCTGCCTCCACAGGGTCGAAATCTGGCACCCATGACTTTGCCCGGATCAAGGCGTTAATGGCTCCGGTTCGAGCAGCGGATTTTTTCAGCTCCTCAATCCGGGCCGGAAGCATTGACAATCTATTAAGAGTGTCCTAGATTAAAGAGGGTGCCGGGTTGTTATGAGAGGCTGTGGTGATGATCCGCTGGGCTCCGGCATACAGTTGTTCCACTAAGGTGTAGGCAGCCTTCAGCTTCTTCCGCACATCGGATCCTAAGTGCCCGATGCGTGTACCTGCAACAATAGAGGGACGGTCTCAAACCAGATTTATACTACAACAGGTTCAAGTTATCACAGCAGTTAAAAGGAGCTTACCAAAGATCGCCGCGGTCATGGAGTGTATTTGCCACTCTACGGCCGTAAGTTCATCCACCACCGGTTTAAGGGCAGCTTCAGCGTTTTCATCCCTTTTGGTTAAAGCGGCTTTCTCAATGGCCCAATCGGCCCGCTCTTTCTTGAAGCCTTCCTTCAGCTGTTCAGCGATGCTCAAGGCGCTGGTTAATTCTTCCCTTGCCTTGTCTGTTTCAGCCTGTTGGGTTTTCAAGATCTCCTGCAAATCGGCAATCCGGTCCTCCTTGATTCTCACCTTAGCCTGCATACAGACAGCATTTAGCTTTAAACAAGCGGTCCAAGAAATTGAAGTATCAACCACATAACAAAGTTATACGCCTGATACTTGGGGGCTAATGCACCTTCAATTTTCATATATTACTAGATTGCAAAGTCCCAAGATCAATACAGGTATTCAACTTGGCACTTGGGGGCTAATGGCTATTTGATCAAATTATGTTCTAAGGATAGTTTTATATCAGAGCCCTGGTTTAATTATGCTAAGTTAAGCCGGCCCTTGGGGGCTATACTGATGGATTTCAAAGTGTTGAGGATCGTATTCAAGTCCCGGTTTGACGAAGGTTACAAACCGACCCTTGGGGGTTAGGAGGATTAATACAATGGCAGTAAGTAAAGAAGTTACCTCAAATTTATCCCTCATCATCTTTACCAGACCAGCTTCACAGTCACGGCTAGTATAAAGCCGGTTTAAATAGCCGGAATGAAGATCTTGGGCACTCAGAGCAGCATATGTCTCCAGTTCAACATCCCAATTTCCTTTGTTCAGAGCGAAAAAAATCCTCTTTTACGGTATTCTTGGTTAAGGTCACAGGATTCCCGGGTTCAAAGCGGCCTACACCGGTAATCACAACATCGTCATCTTTGGACTCGCCGGTTTGTGTTGGTGCGGTCGGTTTGTCGGCAGGACTGTGGGTTTTCTCAATCCGGACGGAGCTGGCAGGCGGGCCAGCAGAGACTGAAGTGTTAATAGGCCTCTCTTCGGGAATAGCATCGTCTTGCAAAAGAGGATCATTGGGAATATCCTCAGGAGCAAACGCTTCAAGATCTGGAGCTTTGTCATGTTGTGGGGCTACATCTTCTTCAGCCGCTTTATCCAGGTGGGCCTTCTTGCTTGGTTTAGGTTTGGCCCTGAAAGAAAAACAAAGAGTCAAGGAAAAGCATAAGCCATTACACAGTATACTGGAAGCATATGTTCAGTTTAACTTACCCAAGAACTATTTTCAATGGTGGCAGCTGAGTGGCCGACGATTCACCAGAAGATGAATGAGAAGTAACCTGATAATCGGAGTCGGATGGATTAAGAGGTTGACGGAAGAAACCCGCTTTAGGATTTAAATCAATAAAAAGGTCGGAGACCTCGGAGCGGCATTTTCGAACCGGACTGTTTGGTAAACCGGCGGAGGTAACTACCTGGCCACTGTGCCGGGTTGTGCGGCGAGCTTCATGTTGCTGAGTCTTCATAAGAAATTTGGGATCCAAATAAGCAAGAGGATGAGAAAATTTAACTTTCCGGTTTGCCTGGCGAAATTTTGGCAAAGGCAAGATTTCTTAATCGGAAGAAAGAATAATTACCTCAGCAAATTCCGCATTGCTGGCTTCGGCGTCGTCCTGACAAGCATCATCATCAATAAGGCGTGTAAAAAGTAAGCCAAGTGAATCAAGTTCTACCTCAAGGTCCGGGTTACCCACATCATCATCAATAGCTGGATCAGATGAAGCGGTGGTTTTTCTCTTGTCAGCTGGCTTCTTGATAACCTTGGTCTTGGGCCGGGTTGACCGCCCTACCTTCTCTGTTTTGTCTTGTGGAAGCTTCTTGCTCCAAAACGGATTATCGCCCTGGATCAGCAGTAATTAAATGTCAGACGGATAAAACAGTAACAGGTTCAACAATAGAGCAATTAAAATCTTATCGCTGGCGGTTTGTTGGTGGTGCAGTAAGGAAGCAGACCGGTTTGAGCACAGAGGTGTTCCGGTTCATTCAACATCTTTTTTACAGAATCTGTGACTTCATCTTCGTAGAGTTGGATTTTAGTGTGTCGGAGTGGGTCATCGACACTACCAGTGTACTTGCACATCAAACTGGAGCGCCGGCTCAGAGGCAGTATGCTCCATGATATCCAACAGCATGCAAGGTCTATTCCCGTTAAACCGTTGGCCATAAAGGCTCGGAGCTTGGACAGTTGCGGAGCATATTTAATTCTCTCTTTGGTGTTTAGTCTTTGTGGAAAAGGGTGAGTGTTGCTGAGCCGTTCCGGACGGAAGCCAGGCAAGGGATTTTCATTGTCAGGGGAGGTATCCTTGCAATAAAACCAAGTTGCGTTCCACTCCTTGGGGTGAGTATGGAGTTTGACGTGGGGATAAGTGATCTCTTTCCTCTTCTGAATGGCCATACCGCCCAATTCAGTATTGGGGCCGTCGGTAAATTCAGTGCGACGGTTTAAATGGAAGCAATCTCTAAACAACTCGACTGAAGGCTCCTCTTGAAGGTATACCTCAGAGAGCACTGGAAAGTGACATAGATTGGTAACGGAATTGGGGCCGATATCCTGTGGACGGAGCTGAAAATTGGCTAACACATCCCGGTAAAATTTAGAACCGGGCGGTTTGAAGCCCCAGGCCAAGTGATCTGCAAAGACCACAACCTCTCCCTCCTAAGGTGTGGGAGGACATTCATTTCCAGGAACCCTCCAGTGGATCGTATCTTTATTGTCTAAAGCGCCGATCAGGACTAGATCATCCAACTGAGATTCTGTGACGCGAGAGGCAACCCAATTGCACTCATATACTTGTTTGTCCATGGTGAGATCTACAAGAAATAGGTGATCCGGTTCAAGAATATGTTGGATAAAAGAAGGTGTTGATCTAAACAACGATAAACCGGAGGCAATACCTATAAACCGGTCTTCTACAATGCGGCATCATATGGATTCTGGCGGTTCAACCAGGGGACTAATGGTATATACCGGTTTAGTAACTTTTTCGTATGGTAAGTTAAACCGCCTGACCTAAGCATCGGAAGCAATTGAAGTTGTGGACAGCTAGGTATGCAGAAACAGGTTTCACAAGATCCTATTACAGCCGCGGATCTACAGCAAGCTCACAAAAACAGAAAATATTCCGAAGAGTAAGGCAGAACGGAAGTGAACCATTGAGCGAGTATGTGCGTGAGATCTATGGACTTAGATGAGAAATTACAGGCGGATGCTTAAAGATTACTACTAAACACAGCAGGGATTCACAGATTCATTCCAGAGTCAGAGAACAAGTATGAGCAAGCGACGAACACAGTGCGAACATGAAACCCTAAGAACAGATCTAGGTCAAGAGGAGGAGAAAGCTTACTGGAAACGGAGAAGATGCGGAAGGATACCGCAATGCTCTGGTGCGTTCAGGTTGATGCAGCGGCCCAAGACGAAGCAGAAGTCGATGGCGGTGGCGGAGCTCCAAGGCCGGCGATGCGAGGAAGACGAAGAAGAAGGGACGAAGGGAAAGGAAAGGAAATGACCCTTCGGTCTTATTTATAAGGCAACAGAGTTAGGTCAAGCGCGCGAATCCAGGAGCTATTGTTAAAGGAGGGCGTTATAAATGATAAATTTCATGATGACGTCATGCCGGTTTACAGCAACCAGAAATGATGACGACATGGCGGTTTACCAATTACCAGAAGATGTACAAGACACAAGATTTTGTGAAGGATTGACATGAACCGGTTCAAATCAATCTGGGGCCTAATGTTGGGGATATTACCACTAGGCATAAACCGGCTTACTTGGGCTGGGTTAGCTTCATTAGTGGTATAAACAGATGAAGGCCCAAGGCCTGTAGTTGATTTAGAACCTGTAGCCGTAAACCGGCCTAATGTATAACTTGTATTGTAAGTTAGGAATAGAGAGGAACCAACCGGGATACGAGTATGAACCGGTTGGGACTCTATGGACCGACGGGCGTCACTCGTGTATATAAGGGGACGACCCGGCGGCGGTTCAGGACAGACAACCACAACTCGAGCCTAGGCGAAGCTTGTTTGCTCCCTAGCCATCGAGATCACATCAATTCCATCATAACTAGACGTAGGCTTTTACCTTCATCGAAGGGGCCAAACTAGTATAAACCCTCGTGTCTTTGTGTCCGCTTTAACCCCTTCAAGTAAACCCGTAGCGATGGCTCCACGACTAAGTCCTTTCACTAGGACATCTGCCATGACAAATCCACGACACCAGTGACCGTATGATGTCCATCCAACGGCCATAGTGCTTCTTCAACCTCTGGTCGTCTTGCTCCAGCCGCCAAAAGCAGCGTCGGTCGTGTCGCCTGCTCCTGCCTCCCGTGGTCGGCTGTGCTACCGCCTGCTCCTGCCTCCCGTGGCCCGGCTCCGCGTCGTCCCCTTCCTAGGCCTCGCCGTCGTCCACCGCCATGGTGCTCTCGGCGCGGCGTGGTCAATGTGGTCAACGACCGACTTCCATCGGCAGAGTACTATATGTGGAGAGGCTGACAGCTGGGTCCATGGCAGCCGCAAGGAAGTGCCTCCTTATTACACGGAAAATAATTATTCCTCCACCTGACAGCGGGGACCCACCGGACGGGCCACTAGTATTTTGCGAAAAAAATCGTTTCCCCCTGACTGCTGGGACCCACCGGACGGGCCACCGTATTTCGCAAAAAAAACGTCCCCCCCCCCCCCCGCTGTCAGCTGGGACCCACCGGAAGTGCCTCCTTATTACGCACAAAAAAATGAATACTCCCCCGGCTAGCTGGGACCCACCTTGGTGGGAGGCTGTCTTGTGGGCCTACTAAGTTGACGGGGACGAAGGGCTTTTTCATCGTAGTCAATATGAATGATTCTAGCTCCAGTGACCGTACGATGTCCATCCAACGACCGTAGTGCTTCTTCAACCTCTGGTCTTCTTGCTCCAGCCGCCCAAAGCAGCGCCGGTCGTGCCGCATGCTCCTGCCTCCTGTGGTTCTTTTCCATAAGCATGTATGACTACTTACGGAATACATGCCTATATTACATTGATGAATTGGAGCTAGTTCTATATCACCCTATGTTATAACTATTGCATGAGGAATCACATCTGGCATAATTATCCATCACTGATCCATTGCCTGCGAGCTTTTCATATATTGTTCTTTGCTTATTTACTTTGCCGTTGTTACTGTTACAACTACTACAAAAACCCAAAAACATTTATCTTTACTTTTGCTACCGTTACCTTTATTATCATACCACTTTTGCTACTAAACACTTTGTTGCAGATACTAAGTTATCCAGGTGTGGTTGAATTGACAACTCAACTGCTAATACTCAAGAATATTCTTTGGCTCCCCTTGTGTCGAATCAATAAATTTGGGTTGAATACTCTACACTCGAAAGCTGTTGCGATCCCCTATACTTGTGGGTTATCAAGACTAATTTCTGGGGCCGTTGCCGGGGAGCATAGCTCTATTCTCTGAGTCACTTGGGATTTATATCTATTGATCACTATGAAGAACATGAAAGATGATCGAACTACTATTTTTCCCTCAACTACGAGGGGAGGTAAGGAACTGCCATCTAGCTCTGCACTGGATTCTCCTTACGTTATTAGTAGGCTTGCGACACCTAAACCTGCTACTGCTATGAATTCTGATATGTCGCATGTTATTGATGATGCCACTTCTGCTATGCATGATGAAACTACTTCTGTGCGTGATACTACTTTGCCATTAGGTGAATTTCTAGATGAACAACTTGCTAGAGTTAGGGGGAATGAAAATATTGAAGAACCTATTATTGATGATAGTGACGATGAAGGTTCCCCCAATGATTATGTTTTACCTGTTGTTCCTAAGGGTTATGTTATGAATGAAAAAGCTGCTATGGAAATTCTTGCTTGCAATGATAGAAATGATCTTAAGAAATTATTAGCTAAATGGAAGCAGCAGTCTCTTAATGCTAGAATGAAACCCGATCCTGCTTTTGCTACTTCACCTATCTGTGTTACTGATAAGGATTATGAATTCCCTGTTGATCCTGATATTATTACTTTAGTTGAATCTGATCCTTTTTATGGCCTTGAATCTGAAACTGTTGTGGCACATCTTACCAAGTTGAATGATATAGCCACCCTATTTACTCATGATGAGAAGTCTCGCTATTTATACATCCTTAAGATATTTCCGTTCTCATTAAAGGGTTATGCTAAGACTTGGTATAATTCTCTTGCTCCTGGTTGTGTGCGTAGTCCCCGGGATATGATTTATTACTTCTCTGCTAAATATTTCCCTGCTCATAAGAAACAAGCCGCCTTGCGGGAAATATCTAATTTTGTGCAAATCAAAGAAGAGAGTCTCCCACAAGCTTGGGGGAGGCTTCTCCAGTTACTTAATGCTTTGCCTGATCATCCTCTTAAGAAAAATGAAATACATGATATCTTTTATAATGGACTAACCGATGTTTCCAAGGACTACTTGGATGGATGTGCTGGTTGTGTTTTCAGGGAAAGAGCAGTCAACGAAGCTGAAATATTATTATATAATATGTTGACTAATGAAAATAATTGGACTCTTCCCGAGCCAGTTCCTGAAGTAATTCCTGAACCAATTGAGCCAACTCCTGAGCCTATTCCCAAACCCACTTCGAAGAAGAGAGGTGTTTTATTTCTCAGTCCTGAAGATATGCAAGAGGCAAAGAAATCAATGAAGGAAAAAGGTATTAAAGCTAAAGATGTTAAGAATTTACCACCTATTGAAGAAATACATGGTCTTAATTTACCTCCTGAAGAACCATATTGTCTTGATAACCCGACACAGGTAGTAAAGGTAGATATGATAAAGTTGAAATTCCCTCTACTAAATTTCATAGCCCATGCTTAGATGAATTTGATGACTTTATGGCTAGACAAGCAAGTTTTAATGCTTATGTTGGTAGAGAGTTAAAGAATAATGCTTTCGAGATAGGACGCGTAGGTGATAATCTGGCTAGAGTTAAAGATGAACTTCACCGCGTAAGCAAATATGCTTCTATGGTTGCTACTCAAGCTGAGCAAGTACTTAAAGCTCAAAATGATTTGCTTGATGAATTGAATAATAAAAATGACTTTGCTGTTAGAGGGGCTACTAGAACTGGAAGAATGACTCAGGAACCTTTGTATCCTAAAGGCCACCCTAAGAGAATTGAGCAATATTCTCAGAGAAATAATTTAGAGGCACCTAGTTCTTCTAAGAAGAAGAAAAAGAAATATGATAGAACTTTGCATGCTTCTAGTGAACCTACTGTAGACACACCTGAAAATCCCAATGATATTTCTATCTCTGATGCTGAAACTCAATCAGGTGATGAACATGAACCTAGTGATAATGTTAATGATAATGTTCATGTTGATGCTCAACCTAGCAAAAACAATGAGGTAGAGATTGAACCTGCTGTTGATCTTGATAACCCACAATCAAAGAATCAACGTTATGATAAGAGAGATTTTGTTGCTAGGAAGCACGGTAAAGAAAGAGAACCATGGGTTCAGAAACCCATTCCCTTTCCTCCTAAACCATCCAAGTCAAAGGATGATGAGGATTTTGAGCGCTTTGCTGAAATGATTAGACCTATTTTCTTACATATGCGCTTAACTGATATGCCTAAAGTAAATCTTTATGCTAAGTATATGAAGGATATCATTACAAACAAAAGAAAGATACCGGAAGCTGAAATTTCCACCATGCTTGCTAATTACACTTTTAAGGGTGGAATACCAAAGAAACTTGGAGATCCGGGTGTTCCAACTATACCATGCTCTATAAAAAGAAACTATGTTAGAACTGCTTTATGTGATCTTGGAGCCGGTGTTAGTGTTATGCCTCTCTCTTTATATCGTAGACTTGAATTGAATAAGTTGACACCTACTAAAATATCTTTGCAAATGGCTGATAAATCAACTACTATACCTGTCGGTATTAGTGAGCATGTGCCCGTTGTGGTTGCAACTGTCACTATCTTAACGGACTTAGTTATTTTTGATATTCCCGAGGACAATAGTATGTCTATTATCCTTGGTAGACCTTTTCTTAATAATGCAGGGGCTGTTATTGATTGCAACAAATGCAATGTCACTTTTCATGTTAATGGTAATGAGCATACAGTACACTTTCTGAGGAAACAATCTCAAGTTCATAGCATCAATTCTATTGAAAAGTTCCAACTATCATTTTTGGAGGTTTTGAATTTCCTCTCCCTTCTGTCAAGAAAAAGTATGATATTCTTATTGTTGGGGATTTTCATATCCCCGTTGAGATAACTTAGTGTTATTCAAAATTTCTCCGGTTCCGTGTTATTCGGAATGAGTTTGTTAACAAGACTTGATCAACCTTGTTAGTGGATTCATTTTGATGATCACGAGATGGATGAAACTAGAAGGCACAACCTTCTGTACCCTCTGTTTACTTTCTGTTATTTAGAATAAATAAAGCAAAAATAGTATTATCTGTCTGTTTTCTGAATTATCCGTGCATTAAAAAATAGTCCGAAAATAAAAGTGCTCCAAATGCCCTGCAAATTTAGTATGATTTTTTATGGAATATTTGAGGATTTTAGGCACTGAAAACACTGCAGGAGGGGCAAGCACCAGGCCACGAGAGAGGAGGGCGCTCCCCCCTGTAGGGCGCGCCCCCTGTCTCGTGGGCCCCTGGTGGCCCCCCTCCACTTATGCCAGCACCCACACACTTCATCTTCTACCCAAAAAAATCCCCTTCCAGCTCAAGCACGAGTTCTAGCTCGTTTTGCTACGATTTTTGATCTCTTAGCTCAAAGCTCCATTCGCAAAACTGCTTTGAGAGATTGTTGCTTGGTATGTGACTCCTCCATTGGTCCAATTAGTTTTTGTTCTAGTGCTTTATTCATTGCAAATTTTTGCTGCATAGGTGACCATGTTCTTGAGCTTGCATGTTAAATTTTTGAGGTCCCAAGCAATTCCAATGCATGATATAGGCTCTAGGCACTTGTAGGAGTAGTTGCTATCAATCTTGTTTAGTTTTATTCACTTTTATTTTGAAGTCACTAAAATTTCAGAAATTTTCAGAAAAAGATTTATGCTTAGAAGAATGTACCAAGCTGGTTCCTCGACAAAGAAAGGGCCAAGGATTGCTATACGTGAACAAGATATTAATTTGCCAAGGGACGCAAATGTACGGGCTTGTGAGTGGCCATCCGATGATTTTATGGTCGAAGCAGGCTTCAAGGAGGAATTTGCCGCGTATGTGCGTAATGCCGAGCTGGAGGACTTCTTACAAGATAAGTGTCCACAATATTATCAACTGACTGATTCCTTTGTGCGGAGGTTGGAATATATTTCTGCGCGTAATTCTCCTATTGTCAGGTTTGATATTTATGATACATCTTATACCATGGATTAAGAGGATTTCACATTTGCTTGCAAACTCCCGCAGTGGGGTAATATTAATGATCCTCCCAAATCTGAAGTTAGAGATTTTCTTGCTAGTATTACTATGGGAGAATCTAGGGACGTAGCACAAGCTACCATAGGGAGCATTCATTTTCCTGCTATACACTACTTTGCTCTCTTTATTGGTAGATGCATTAACGGTAAGGACGAAGTATATCACTTGTGTGCCCCTGATCTTTGTGTCCTCAAGAGTGCTGTGTCAGGTTATAAAGGTTATAACTTGGGGGCAATAGTTGCACGTAGGTTACAGAATAATAGTAGAAGGGGAGATTTCTTTGGAGGAATTTATGCAACCCGTGTGGCTAATTTTCTTAATATAGCTCCACGAGAGGGGGATATGATTGTACCTCTTGTTTATTTAGATAAAGAAGCTATGTTTGATCATCATTTTCTTGAGAGGAGTGAACAATTCCTCCATTATCGACTAACCTATGACAGACGCAACGTCGTCCTTGTTACTCTTCCTTCTCCCTACCTTTTTGATTATCAGGCAAAATGAAGATATGTTGTCACCAGGGAAGAAGCAACTTATTATGAGAGGGGAATGGAGGCAGCTCGCCAACACGTTGCTGCTCAGGAGGCGGTCGCCTCTGCATTTCAGTACTACCCCAGTTTCACTTATGGATATCAGCCAGGCGGTCACTGGTATTAGACCAACTTAGGCCAAAAGCCTAAGCTTGCGGGAGTACGTATTTCTCACCGACTTTACATTCATGTCCACACACTAGTCGTCGGTGCTCATACTCTTTCATTGTATTATCCGTGCTAGTTTAAATTTCTTTTTCTAGTTTTCTTCTTGTGTATTTGTTAAACCTTGAGAAAAACCAAAAAAATTAGTTAGTTTAACTAGTCGCCGACCCGTGCATTCGCACGGCCAGTTATTTAGTATTACATTGTAATCTATATAACATAAAGCTATGTGTTGTGTACATTTACACTGGGACGTGCCATCTAATTTTTTCAGATAAGTCATATAGTATTTTCAACATGGGGATTCATGGGCGAATGTATGTATTCCACAAAGGAGTTAGTTGGATAACTTGATATTAGATCTTTATACGATTTTATCCTTTATATCTTTGAGGAGGTTTGATATCACTTTTATGTCATTTCAAAAGCATGCAGACCAGTCTAATATATATTGCTTATTTTCTTAGGTCTACTCTGGTATATGCATATGCTCGGGATTTTTATATGTTTACTATCTCAAAGTATTATCCTTTTTACATATTATAGTCATCTCTTCAAAACATTAAATTACATGAACTATGGAATTCGAAGTTAATATGTTTTCATTATGAATAGAAACTATTTTTCCTGTAAACAAACTCATTAGAATTAAGACAATAAGAAGAATATTTTCAGATATTTGATATCCTTGAAACTCCGTGTTGAATGTTGCGAGTTAAAAAACCAGGCAATGATAGAACCAATAAGTTGAGATTAAACAAACTGTCAACTTGATAGGATTCGAATTTGAAGAAAGCCACAACATCGAAAGAGCTTTGGTTCAATAGCAATGAACCTTACACGTAACGGATTTCTATTACATGCACATGAAACACATGGAATATGTATAAACTGAAAAGTTGGGTCGTACATCATGGCCTTAGGTGACAAATTTACTTCCATCTCCGCATGTACTACATGGAAAAATATTTTGCGATTACTGAAGAAACAAACCATGCATGATCGCTTAGTTAATACGGAAACCTTAAGAGCGCCCAGTCATTACAATCATGAATTTTATAGCAGTCCGTAATTTAAATGCAAATAAAAATCTTGAATATTGGGTGATCATTGATTTTCTACAACCATTGACAGTTGCAGGCATACATTGTGAAAAATAATTCCAATCCGAGAAACTGCTCTATAGACAATTCCTTATTTAATAATCAAAGCAGGCTTTCTAAAGCACAAAATCATAATTGTCATATCCAATATTAAGTACGAACATGGACCATATCAAGCTTGGTCCTTGTCCACGGGGTAGCCAGAGTAAAAGCTTTGTCGTACCCATTGCACATATATGCTGACCTGTATTATAGAGGGGTCTGAAATTAATGACGCACTGGAAAGAGCCAATATAAGAAAAAAACATATGTGCGACTTGAACAGCCTCAGCATGGCCGACCCCTCTCTGGTGACCATTACAATGGGTGTTTTGCTCACACAATACATCATACACATAGTGAGCAGGTCCAGGGATAGATGAAGGAGAGTCCCAAAGGACAGGGGCATACTGCAAAGACGTACATTGTTGTGCTGCGAGGTCTAACCTTGCTGGAGGTTTAATCCGTCCATGTCGGAGGCGTGGATGAGGAAGTTCATCCATCGCACGACAGAGTTCTGGTACTTGGAGAATCTCAACACCTGAATCAATCGTGGAGTTTTTTCCTTTGGAGGGAGAGAGGAAGCAGACCCAGTTTCTAAGGATGAGGCATATAAGGCGTTAATAGAAAGGACTTCCAGATGCTACATGCTTAACATCACGGCATGAATCTTTGTGGATGGAATTAATCTTATCATATTAGTAAAGAAACAAAATCATTTCCACTGGGAGCACCACTGATATGATCATCCAAATATATTGAGATATGAAAAAGGAAGATCTAGCCACTTCAAGCTTGATGACACCCAGAGACGGATCTATTTCTAGTACACGCAGATGAGGGTCCGAGTACCTACGAAATCCGCATCCATGTAGCGGATCCTTCCTTCTGCCTCGCCGTGCGCCTTTGGCCGATGGCAATCAATCTTCAGTTCATTATCAATGAAGCTCGCAAGTTTAGGACCACATCGAGAGGAGCCGCTGAAACCCATGTGCAATACCGATGGAGTAGAGGAGATTTTTTCTATGAGAGTTTGAGAGAGATACGTGAGGGATTCTTTTTTTAGATGGAGATATGTGAGATATTGAGAGAGTTGGACTGGGGAAGAGAGAAACGTACGTGAGAGTTTTCTGTCATTGGAGAGAGATGCGTGAGAGATTGGGAGAGATATTGTACTCGTATTCTTTTTCTTGTTGGAGGGATACATGAGAGGTCCTCAAAAACTAAAAGATTGACAGAGATTCTACGCAAAAAAAATATTGGGAGAGATTTTTCTAGAGATATGTAAGAAAAGTAAGTATTTTTTTTGAGATAGAGATATATGAAAGATTGAGAGAGTTTTTGGGTTGTGGGAGAGATATGTGAGAGTTTTTTTCTTGTTTGAGAGACACGTGAGATATATGTGCGGATTGGATTACGTGCTAGTTTTTTAGGTATTTTTTCCCCAGGATTTTAAGGATTAATCCATCCCATCTTATATTTTTTGCCCACGATTTAAAGGTTTAATCTACACCGTTATAACTCGGTCCCATCTTATATTTTTTGCCCACGATTTAAAGGTTTAATCTACACCGTTATAACTCGGTCCCATCAGATTAACGGCTCCTAATTTCTGATTTAGATATTTTTTTGCCTTTAAAGGTTTAAGCTACACCTTTATAACTCGGTCCCATCAGATTAACGGCTCCTAATTTCTGATTTAGATATTTTTTTCCCAGGAGTTTAAGGATTAATCTACACCGTTATAACTCGGTCCCATCAGATTAACGGCTCCTAATTTCTGATTAACATGGTAATTTCTTGGGAGTCACAAATTAGTATAGGTATGGATTTCCTTGCTTGTAGTAGAAATTAAAATGAAAACCCAAAAAGATTTCTAGTTCTTCTTTTTACTTGTTGGGAGCTTTCCCATGTAAATAGTTTTATTTTCTTTTCTTTATTTTGGGGGTCGAGAAGACCATATTGAAAATGCTTAATGGCTCTTATATGCATGATTGTTTATTTAATTTAGAGCCCATATTACTTGTCTTCTCTCTTGAGTTGAATGCTTGCAGATTCCAGCTTAGTCCAATGCACATGCACTCTTATTATTATATACATCGTTCGGTCGTGCAAGTGAAAGGCAATAATGACGATATATGATGGACTTATTGGGATGAGAAAAGCTGGTATGAACTCGGCCTCTCTTGTTTTTGTAAATATGATGAGTTCATCGTTCCTGAGTCTGCTATTATGAAGTAAACATATTTGCAATGACATTTAGAGATTATAGTTACTTGTGCCATGCTTGATTAGCTATGAGTTATAATGGTTTACCTTGCGTGCCAACATGCTATTAGAATGATTATGATGTGATATGATGGGATGGTATCCTCCTTTAAATGAATTGAGTGACTCGACTTGGCACATGTTCACGCATGTAGTTGAATCAAATCAACATAGCCTTCATGATATTTATGTTCATGGTGGATTATATCCTACTCATGCTTGTATTCGGTGTGAATTAATTTTAATGCATGTTTATGACTGTTGTCGCTCTCTCAGTTGGTCGATTCCCAGTCTTTTGCTAGCCTTCACCTGTACTAAGCGGGAATACTGCTTGTGCATCCAAACTCCTTAAACCTCAAAGTTATTCTATATGAGTCCACTATACCTTCCTATATGCGGTATTTATCTGCCGTTCCAAGAAAATTTGTATGTGCCAAACTTCAAACCTTCAAATGAAATTCTGTTTTGTTTGCTCGAGCAGCTCATGCTTCAACTAGGGCTGCCTATATCTTCCATGCTAGGTGGGTTATTCTCAAGAGGACTGGACTCCGCTCCTCATTCACGAGAAAGGGCCGGTAACCGGGATGCCCAGTCCCATGATCCAAAAAGATCAAAGAAAATCAAAATAATTAAACAAAACTCCCCCAGGGCTGTTGTATGTTGGAGGCACTCGTTGTTTCGAGCAAGCCATGGGTTGATGCTTGTTGGTGGTTGGGGGAGTATAAACCTTTACCATTCTATTTGGGAACTGCCTATAATGCATGTAGTATGGAAGATACAACCATCTCATAGTTGTTGCGTTGACAGCAAAAGTATGCCGCTCAAAATGTTATTCAATCTCTATTTTAAAATCGAGCTCTGGCACCTCTACAAATCCCCGCTTCCCTCTGCAAAGGGCCTATCTATTTACTTTTATGTTAAGTCTTCACCCTTCTTATTAAAAAGCACCCACTGGAGAGCACGCTATCATTTGCATTCATTATTATTGGTTTATATTGGGTATGACTTGACTGGATCTCTTTTACTATGAATTACAATGTTTAGTCAGTCCTTGATCTTTAAAGGTGCTCTGCATTTATGTTTTATGGTCTCAGAAAGGTCTAGCGAGATACCATTTTGTTATATCATGTTATGATTATTTTGAGAAAGTGTTGTCATCCGAGTGGTATTATTATGGCTCGCTAGCTGATTATGTTATTGATATGAGTAATTGTGAGACCTATGTGTTATTGTGAGTATGGTTAGTTCATAATATTTGCTGAAACGTGAATGCTGGTTCTTCATGTTACAACAACAAGATCAAATAGAGTTTGTAAAAGTTTTTCTTTTTCACTTTCAGTTTATCAACTGAATTGCTTGAGGACAAGCAAAGGTTTAAGCTTGGGGGAGTTGATACGTCTCCAACGTATCTACTTTTCCAAACACTTTTGCCCTTGTTTTGTACTCTAACTTGCATGATTTGAATGAAACTAACCCGGACTGACGCTGTTTTCAGCAGAACTACCATGATATTGTTTTATGTGTAGAAAAGAAAAGTTCTCAGAATGTCTTGGAAATCCAAGGAGGCACTTTTTGGAATTAATAAGAATTTTTGGCAAAAGAATTAATGTCAGGGGGCCCATGGCCTGTGCACGAGACAGGGGGCGCGCCCCCCCTAGGGCGCGGCCCCCTATCTCGTGGGCCCCCTAGACCTCCTCCGACCTCAACTCCAACTCCATATATTCCGTCTCGGGGAGAAAAAAAATCAGAGAGAAAGTTTCATCGTGTTTCACGACATGGTGCCGCCGTCAAGCCCAAATCTCTCTCGGGAGGGCTGATCTGGAGTCCGTTCAGGGCTCCAGAGAGGGGGATTCATCGCCGTCGTCATCATCAACCATCCTCCATCACCAATTTCATGATGCTCACCGCCGTGCGTGAGTAATTCCATCGTAGGCTTGCTGGAGGGTGATGGGTTGGATGAGATTTACCATGTAATCAAGTTAGTTTTGTTAGGGTTTGATCCCTAGTATCCACTATGTTCTGAGATTGATGTTGCTATGACTTTGCTATGCTTAATGCTTGTCACTAGGGCCCAAGTGCCATGATTTCAGATCTGAACCTATTATATTTTCATGAATATATGTGTGTTGTTGATCCTATCTTGCAAGTCTATAGTCACCTATTATGTGTTATGATCCGACAACCCCGAAGTGACAAGAATCGGGATACTTCTCGGTGATGACCGTAGTTTGAGGAGTTCATGTATTCACTATGTGCTAATGCTTTGTTCCGGTTCTCTATTAAAAGGAGGCCTTAATATCCCTTAGTTTCCGCTAGGACCCCACTGCCATGGGAGGGTAGGACAAAAGACGTCATACAAGTTCTTTTCCATAAGCACGTATGACTATTTACGAAATACATGCCTACATTATATTGATGAATTAGAGCTAGTTCTATATCACCCTATGTTATAACTATTGCATGAGGAATCGCATCCGGCATAATTATCCATCACTGATCCATTGCCCACGATCTTTTCATATATTGTTCTTTGCTTATTTACTTTTCCGTTGTTACTGTTACAACTACTACAAAAACCCAAAACATTTATCTTTACTTTTGCTACCGGTACGTTTATTATCATACCACTTTTGCTACTAAACACTTTGCTGCAGATACTAAGTTATCCAGGTGTGGTTGAATTGACAACTCAACTGCTAATACTCAAGAATATTCTTTGGCTCCCCTTGTGTCGAATCAATAAATTTGGGTTGAATACTCTACCCTCGAAAGCTGTTGCGATCCCCTATACTTGTGGGTTATCACTCCCTACTATTCCCACAACTGGCTAGGCCCTGCAGCGACGGCAGCCTCACACCGCAGCCGAACCAGTGAACCCTCGTACTCCTCTCCGTGCGGGCTTCCACTGCCGCGTCTTCCCCGGCTCCGCATCGTCCCCTTCCTAGGCCTCGTCGTCGTCCACCGTTGTGGTGCTCTCACTACTAGGGAAAAGCCTATACACAGAATCTTATCAGCAGCGCGCTCCAAAATAACTCGCTGCTGCTAACTAGCAGTAGCGCGTACAGACGAAACTCGCTGCTGAGACAAATATAGCAGTAGCGCGTCAACAGAAAGACGCGCTGCTGCTATAATTCCTACGAGGCAGCCACGAGGCTAGTTATAGCAGCAACGCGTTAGCGTGATGCGTGCTACTGCTACGTGGCATAGTAGCAGTGCATTTCTAGGATAAGTGCTACTGCTAAGTTTCCTACAAAAATTTAGTCCCACCTCGCTCCGTGAAGAGAGTTTCTACCACCTTAAATATGTTACTTCTCACACTTTGACAAGCACTTGATCTTCATTGAACTCTATGTGTAGAATTTGTGGCTGCAATATGAGTCTTCACCTGTTCCTAAACCGGTGAGGACTCATATTGTCAAATCATATTGTACACAAAAAGATCATTGATGATCAATGTGTTTTTGATATATTGAACAAAGTCTATTTTTGCATGCTGACACATAGCAGTAGCGCTTTACTGTGAAAAGCGCTGCTGCTAGATAGCTTAGCAGTAGAGTCTTTTCCTGAAGAGCGCTACTGCTAAGCCATCCATCTCCCTCATCTCCTCCCTTCGGATCCACTCACACACAGCCACTCAAAATCCTCTCCGATCCGTCTGCGCCGCGCGCCCCCGTCGCCCCTCCTCTGTCTGCCCGCGCGCCGTCACCCCCTCCTCCTTGCTGGACTCGGTACCGGCCTCCTCCTCCGTCCTCCCTCTCCACTCGCCGCTGGCCGGCCCCTCCTCGCTCCGCCTTCCTCCTCCGTCCTCCCTCAACTGGCCGCGCCGGCCGGCCCCTCCTCGCTCCGCCTTCCTCCTCCGTCCTCCCTCAACTGGCCGCGTCGGCCGGCCCCTCCTCGCTCCGCCTTCCTCCTCCATCCTACTCTCTTCTCCCTCCTCGAGTCGCCCTCCTTCTCCCTCCTGCTCATATGCAACATTTTGATTTAGTTGATATAATTTAGTTGACTTAGTAGGCTAGTTGATTTAGTTGACTTAGAACATTTTGATTTAGTTGATTTAGTAGGCTAGTTGATTTAGTTGACTTAGAACATTTTGATTTAGTTGATTTAGTAGGCTAATTCATTTAGTTAATTTAGTTGACTTAGAACATTTTGATTTAGTTGATTTAGTAGGCTAGTTGATTTAGTTCACTTAGAACATTTTGATTTAGTTGACTTAGAACATTTTGATTTAGTTGACTTAGTAGGCTAGTTGATTTAGTTGACTTAGAACATTTTGATTTAGTTGATTTAGTAGGCTAGTTGATTTAGTTGACTTAGGAACATTTTGATTTAGTAATCCTTTGCTCATATTGCTTTAGGAAGAATGGCGCCACCACCACCACCACTATGTCAACTGTGCAAGTCAAGATGCTCCAGCAGCCTTGCAACTGGCAAGCTGTTCTGCATCTACTTCCAGCCGAGTTTTTGTTATGCGGCGGTAAGAAATTAGATGAAATGTAATAACTATTTTATTTTTAGTGTTGGCATTACTGCATTGTGTCATTTTGCTTATTTTACACAGATTGTCCCATGCAATGTGAGGTTGAAATTCAACAAGCTGACAGGAGACATTGTGACATCTGAGGCTCCTGGGGGGCCGTACACTATGGAGGTCGAGAAAGGACGCAATATGTCACAGATTGGAGGAGATGGATGGGCCCGTTTCGTCACTCGCATGCATCTTACTGGTGGTGAGTTGATCAGCTTCAACTTCCGAGCAGAAAGACCCAAGCTAGCTGTCATTTATCTCAACCTGGTGGAAGATGATGAAGATGACGAAGATGATGAAGATGATGAAGATAATGAGGACCCACTCGATGAAGATGATGAGGACCCACTTCATGAAGCCATCGTAGCTCAAAGAACAAGGCTGAGTGAGGAGGAGGTGTCCAACCTGTGGGACATAATTCCGCCACGTGCTGACTTTGTCGGGGTGCCATTCGTGACCTGGTTAACAAATACCATGGTTGATCGACATGATATGGTATGTTATACTTACAAATGCAAATTAATAGTGTGAATTACTTAGTGTACAGTCCAATGATATGGTATGTTGTGTGGAATCTAGTCGATGATATATATGTTTTAGTGTAGAGTTCGATCACATGCTTATTAATTGATATGTTTTTCTTATTCAGAAATTGGCAAAGAGCATATCTATGAGTTATGGTATCGAGCCTGATGAAGAAGGCTCAGCTGGACTACGCCTTACTGCAAGGGGCTCCGTCACAACCTGTACTTACCGCGTGGACACGGACGGTCGCACACACTTAAACTCGGTTGGGTGGAAGAAATTCCTCGACGGCAAGAATCTTCGTGTTGGACAGGCCATCCTAATTACTATCAGGGACACCAACCGCCCAGGCTTGAGGATGATGATTGTCTGCGATATCATCTAGAACTACATATGTGTGTGTGGCTATATCATCTAGAACTACATATGTGTGTGTGGCTATATCATCTAGAACTACATATGATGATCGTCGTCGATATCATCTAGAACTACATATGATGATGGCCATTGATATGACCTTGTACTGCTTGAGGATGCATGTTGGCTATGCATGAAATTGTTATCTAGTACTCCCTTCGTTCCAAATTACTCGTCGTGGTTTGAACTAAAACCACGACGAGTAATTTGGAACGAAGGGAGTACTACCGTACCTAGTAATGGTTTATGAATTTGATATCTACTAGAAGTACCTAGTATCTAGTATCTGAAAGGAGAACTGAAAGTGAAAGGAGAACTGAAAGAGAATGGGGCAGTGGGAAAATGATGAAAGATATAGCAGTAGCGAGGGATGACGAAATCGCTACAGCTAGTTAATAGTAGCGCGTTCACAAAAAGCGCTGCTGATTTTGTCAACAGTAGTAGAGCGGGTTGGGGCCGCGCTACTACTATGAGTTAGCTGTAGCGCCTTATTAGTAGCGCGGCCACCTGCGCTGCTGCTAGCCTAAAAACCCGCGCTGCTGCTAGCCTTTTCTCTAGTAGTGTCTCCATCGGAAGAGTACTGTACGTGGAGAGGCTGACAGCTGGGTCCACGGCCACAGCCCAGTTTTTTTGTGATTTGCCAAGTAAGTCGCTTTGTCAGGCCTGTTGGGCTGCAAATCTTTCAAGACGAGGAGAGCTTTCATTCGGCTGGCCGAGAAAATAGCCCATCAGTAATGAGAAATGGGTTGTACATTTCTAAAACACATCAAACCGGCAATTAGTTTCAAATATTTTTTTTCATTTCAAGATTTTAAATTACATTAATTTTTATGCGTGGGGAATTTGTTGGATTTTATATTGATATACATTTATTTTTAAAATCAGTTTGAATGTGAGTCGAAATTTCGGGAATTAAAATAGTTCAGACCGCACCGAAATATGCAAAATTTCGTATAATTTTTTAACCGTGGCCACAATATGGGCTGTAGTGCTAACAAAAAGAATATGGCCTCCAAAAAAACCTTAAGAATTTGCAAATGGGTTGTAAATTATTAGAAATAATGGCAGATGGGTTGTATGCTGTTTTCCACAGATTTGAGGCTTTCCTAAAAAAGGTTGACGCACAAGCAGTGACGGTTGGATGTCCATCCAATGGCCGTCGTGCTTCTTCAATCTCTGCTCTTCCTGCTCCAGCCACTCAAAAAAGCGCTGGCAGGACTGCCTGCTCCCTCCTCCCCGCGACCGGCTGTGCTGCCGCGCAGGCCTCACTGATACGTCCATTTTGCATCATGCTTTTATATCAATATTTATCGCATTATGGGCTGTTATTACACATTATATCTCAATACTTATGGCTATTCTCTCTTATTTTACAAGGTTTACCATGAAGAGGGGGAATGCTGGCAGCTGGAATTCTGGCTGAAAAGGAGCAAACGTTGGAAACTTATTCTGCACAAGTCCAAAAGTCCTCAAACTCCACGAAACAACTTTTTGGATTTAATAGGAATTTATGAGCGAAAGAAATAGGCCAGGGGGCCCACACCCTGTCCAGGAGACAGGGGGGCACGCCCCCCTTGTAGGGCGCGGACCCCTATCTCCTGGGCCCCCTGGTGGGCCTCCGGCGTCCATCTTTTGCTATATCATCACTTTTACCCTGGAAAAAATCGTGGGCAAGATTACGGGACGAAACTCCGCCGCCACGAGGCGGAACCTTGGCGGAATCAATCTAGGGCTCCGGCGGAGCTGTTCTGCTGGGGACACTTCCCTCCGGGAGGGGGAAATCATCACGAACGTCATCACCAACAATCCTCTCATCAGGAGGGGGTCAATCTCCATCAACATCTTCACCAGCACCATCTTGTCTCAAAACCCTACTTCATCTCTTGTATCCAATCTTGTATCAAAACCACAAATTGGTACCTGTGGGTTGCTAGTAGTGTTGATTACTCCTTGTATTTGATGCTAATTGGTTTACTTGGTGGAAGATCATATGTTCAGATCCTTTATGCATATTATTACTCATCTGATTATGAACATGAATATTGAGGGAGTCCTGGACTAGGGGGTGTCCGGACAGCCGGACTATCATCGTCCGCCGGACTCCAAGACTACGAAGATACAAGATTGAAGACTCCGTCCCGTGTCCGGATGGGACTTTCCTTGGCGTGGAAGGCAAGCTTGGCGATACGGATATGTAGATCTCCTACCATTGTAACCGACTCTGTGTAACCCTAGCCTCCTCCGGTGTCAATATAAACCAGAGGGCTTTAGTCCGTAGGACACAACAAACATTACAACAATCATACCATAGGCTAGCTTTAGGGTTTAGCCTCCTTGATCTCGTGGTAGATCCACTCTTGTACTACCCATATCATCAATATTAATCAAGCAGGACGTAGGGTTTTACCTCCATTGAGAGGGCCCGAACCTGGGTAAAACATCGTGTCCCTCGTCTCCTGTTACCATCCGCCTAGACGCACAGTTCGGGAGCCCCTACCCAAGATCCGCCGGTTTTGACACCAACATTGGTGCTTTCATTGAGAGTTCCTCTGTGTCGTCACCGATAGGCTCGATGGCATCTTCAACCAACAACGCTGTCCAGGGTGAGACTTTTCTCCCCGGACAGATCTTCATATTCGGCGGCTTCGCACTGCGGGCTATTTCGCTTGGCCATCTGGAGCAGATCGAAAGCTACGCCCCTGGCCGTCAGGTCAGATTCGGAAGTCTATATTTCATGGCCGACGTCCGCGGAGACTTGATCTTCGACGGGCTCGAGCCACAACCAAGTGCGCCGCACTGTTACGATGGGCACGATCTAGCTCTGCCGCCGAACAGTGCCCTGGTGGCCGCACACGAATCCGCTCCGGCCCTTAGTCCGGAGCCGATCACCCAGATCGAGGATCGGTGGATGGACACCACCTCGGGGGCTCCAACTTCCACGGCGATGGAGCCGAACGCTAATCTTGTCCCTCGCGAAACTCGTGATTCTGAGGCGCCGGACTCCTTGACGGACTCCGGACCTCCCACGCCCCCACTGAGGGAGTCCTGGACTAGGGGGTGTCCGGATAGCCGGACTATCATCGTCCGCCGGACTCCAAGACTACGAAGATACAAGATTGAAGACTCCGTCCCGTGTCCGGATCGGACTTTCCTTGGCGTGGAAGGCAAGCTTGGCGATACGGATATGTAGATCTCCTACCATTGTAGTTGACTCTGTGTAACCCTAGCCTCCTCCGGTGTCTATATAAACTGGAGGGCTTTAGTCCGTAGGACAACATACATTACAACAATCATACCATAGGCTAGCTTCTAGGGTTTAGCCTCCTTGATCTCGTGGTAGATCCACTCTTGTACTACCCATATCATCAATATTAATCAAGCAGGACGTAGGGTTTTACCTCCATCGAGAGGGCCCGAACCTGGGTAAAACATCGTGTCCCTTGTCTCATGTTACCATCCGCCTAGACGCACAGTTCGGGACCCCCTACCCGAGATCCGCTGGTTTTGACACCGACATTGGTGCTTTCATTGAGAGTTCCTCTGTGTCGTCACCGATAGGCTCGATGGCATCTTCAACCAACAACACTGTCCAGGGTGAGACTTTTCTCCCCAGACAGATCTTCGTATTCGGCGGCTTCGCACTGCGGGCTAATTCGCTTGGCCATCGGGAGCAGATCGAAAGCTACGCCCCTAGCCGTCAGGTCAGATTCGGAAGCCTAAACTTCACGGCCAATGTCCACGGAGACTTGATCTTCGACGGACCCGAGCCACAGCCAAGCGCGCCGCACTGTTGCGATGGGCATGATCTAGCTCTGCCGCCGAACAGTGCCTTGGTGGCCGCACACGAATCCGCTCCGGCCATTAGTCCGGAGCCGATCGCCCGGATAGAGGATCGGTGGATAGACACCGCCTCGGGGACTTCAACTTCCACGGCGATGGAGCCGAACAATAATCTTGTCCCCCGCAAAATTTGTGATTCCGAGGTGCCGGACTCCTTGCCAGACTCCGAACCTCCCGCGCCCCTACCAATCAAATCGGATTGGGCGCCGGTTATGGAATTCACCACCGCGGACATCTTCCAATACTCGCCCTTTGGCGATATCCTGAATTCACTAAAGCATCTCTCGTTATCAGGAGAGCCCTGGCCGGACTATGGCCAGGATGGTTGGGGTATGGACGACGAAGAAATTCAGAGCCCACCCACTGCCCACTTTGTAGCCACTGTCGACGATCTAACCGACATGCTAGACTACGACTCCAAAGACATCGACGCTATGGACGATGATGCCGGAGACGAACTGGAACCAGCACCCACAGGGCACTGGAAAACCACCTCGTCATATGACATATACATGGTGGATACCCCAAAAGATGGGGACGGCGAAGAAACAGCGGAGGAAGACTCTTTAAAGAAGCAGCCCAAACGCCGGCGTCAGCGACGCCGCTCTAAATCCCGCCACAGCAAGAATGGAGATTCCGGCACAGGAGATAATAATACCCCAGAGAGTGCCGAAGACAATCCCCTCCAGCAAGACTCAGCGCAGGAGGATGCAGAAGCAAGCCCTCACGAGAGGGCGGCAGACGAAGAGGTTGAGGATCATAACTATATGCCTCCCTCCGAAGACGAAGCAAGCCTCAACGATGACGAATTCGTCGTACCTGAGGATCCCGTCGAACAAGAGCATTTCAAGCGCAGGCTTATCGCCACAGCAAACAGCCTAAAGAAAAAGCAGCAACAGCTTCAAGCTGATCAGGACCTGCTGGCCGATTGATGGACCGAGGTCCTCGCGGCCGAAGAGTATAAACTCGAACTCCCCTCCAAAAGCTACCCAAGACGCAAGCTGCTCCCCCGATTAGGGGAGGAAGCATACATACCTCCATCACCAGCGCACGATATGGCTGACCGACCACCCCGTGGTCGTGACAGAGAAGCATCCAGGCCCCCAGCCAAGACCGTACCCCGGCATCGCTCCAAAAGTACGAAGCCAAGAGGGAACGCGCCGGACTTGCGAGACATATTGGAGGACAAAGCAAGACAATCCAAATCCAACTACGGATCACGTGGGCGCCCCACGACCCACGACGAATACCGTCGCGCCGGATACAATAACCCCGGCCGGACCGAGCACAGCAGACAGCGCTCTCTCGAGCTGCGTCGCGATATTGCTCAATACAGAGGCGCCACACACCCGCTATGCTTCACTGACGAAGTAATGGATCATCAAATCCCTGAAGGGTTTAAACCCATAAACATTGAATCCTGCGATGGCAAAACAGACCCCGCGGTTTGGATAGAAGATTATCTTCTCCACATCCATATGGCCCGCGGCGACGATCTCCACGCCATCAAGTATCTCCCACTCAAGCTTAAAGGACCAGCTCGGCATTGGCTTAACAGCTTGCCCGCAGAGTTAATTGGGTGTTGGGAAGACCTGGAGGCCGCATTCCTTGATAACTTCCAAGGCACGTATGTGCGACCACCAGACGCCGATGACCTAAGCCACATCATTCAGCAGCCAGACGAATCGGCCACACAATTTTGGACACGGTTCTTGACGAAGAAAAATCAAATCATCGATTATCCGGATGCAGAGGCCCTTGCAGCCTTCAAACATAACATCCGGGACGAATGGCTAGCCCGGCACCTGGGGCAGGAAAATCCGAAATCCATGGCAGCCCTCACATCGTTAATGACCCGCTTTTGCACGGGAGAGGACAGCTGGCTAGCTCGCAGCAACAATCTCCGTAAAAATTCTGGCAGTCCGGATACTAAGGACAACAACGGCAGGTCACGTCGAAACAAAAACAAAAGCCGCATTAACGGCGACGATAAGGAGGATACGGCAGTCAACGCCGGATTCCGAGGCTCTAAACCCGGTCAGCGGAAGAAGCCATTCAAAAGAACCACTCCGGGTCCGTCCAATCTGGACCGAATACTCGACCGCTTATGCCAGATACATGGCACCTCTGAAAAGCCAGCTAACCACACTAATAGAGATTGTTGGGTGTTCAAGTAGGCCGGCAAGTTAATTGCCGAAAACAATGACAAGGGGCTAAACAGCGACAACGAGGAAGAGACCTGACCGCCGAACAATAGAGGACAGAAGGGTTTTCCCCCACAAGTGCGGACGGTGAATATGATATACGCGACCCATATACCCAAGAGGGAGAGGAAACGCGCACTAAGGGACATCTATGCGATGGAGCCAGTCGCCCCGAAGTTCAATCCATGGTCCTCTTGTCCGATCACTTTCGATCGAAGAGACCATCCGACCAGCATACGCCATGGCGGATTCGCCGCATTGGTTTTAGACCCAATCATCGATGGATTTCACCTCACGAGAGTCCTGATGGACGGCGGCAGTAGCCTGAACCTGCTTTATCAGGATACAGTGCGCAAAATGGGCATAGACCCTCAAGGATTAAACCTACAAATACAACCTTTAAAGGTGTCATACCAGGAGTGGAAGCCAACTGTGCAGGCTCAGTCACACTGGAAGTGGTCTTCGGATCCCCGGATAATTTCCGGAGCGAAGAGTTAATCTTCGACATAGTCCCGTTTCGCAGCGGCTATGACGCTCTGCTCGGACGAACCGCGTTTGCAAAATTCAACGCGGTGCCGCATTATGCATACCTAAAGCTCAAGATGCCAGGCCCTCGTGGAGTCATCACGGTCAATGGGAATACGGAACGCTCCCTCCGGACGGAGGAACATACAGCGGCTCTTGCGGCAGAAGTACAGAGTAGCCTCTTAAGGAAATTCTCCAGTCCGGCCGTTAAACAACCGGATACAGCAAAACGCGCCCGAAGCAATACCAACCAAGACCACCTGGCGCGATCAGACCATGCGTAGCAATGCGGCCCCAACCCTCGCCCGCACATGATCGCAATAATAACACTCCGCGTACATCATTACGCTTTGGAGATACCATGGGCACAGGGGAGGGGGCACGATCACAACGGACCTAGAGTGCGGTTCGACCACACCGGGGGCTCGCAAGTGTGCCCCCCTTTTTTTATATTTTTTATTTTTCTTCTTTTATGTACACAGGACTCTGCTAACCAGAAGCCCTGTCCGGCGGCGACCCTGCCAAACTCATGACGCAACAGTCAGGGACTAAAGAAGGCTGCGACGAACACTCAGGTGGTCTCAATTATGAGCATTAAATTCGATTATATACACCAAGTCCGCAGCTCACCCCTGGAGGGGGACATGTTTACTTAGTCCAAATCCCTTGCTTACCGCACTATTTGTATCAGTCCGCTCTACTAGCAGACTTTCTTTCATTAATAATGCAGCACCTTTTTTATTGCAATTGCATTACCTTTTATATATATGCTCATTATATGACATCTTGCGCCCGTATATTTTGGTACGGCCTAATACGCCAGGGGCTTGTGTTCCCCACTCTATGGTGTCATAAGTCCGAACACTTTCACAAGTGCGGCACCCCGAACTTATAGCATTATATGAATCGGCTCCGAATCATGTCTTGGGTCAATAGTTGGGTTTGCCCGGCTCCCACGTTTTGGTGCCTTACGTTCCTTTCTGTCGGCTAAGGTGGCACTGGGAGAACCACTGCGATTGCGCCCCGGTTGAGCCGGGCGAGCGCCTCAGTGGAGAAAGCTAAAACTGACTGGCATGATAAGGCGAGAGACTGGTCGCTGTTCGAGAGGTTTTTTCGGGTCCTTAAAGACTCACGTCGCTTCGAGCGAAGTTCCGGACAATGTCCGACGAAGGCGTGGATAGCACCCCGGATTCGGTCTTCCGAATACCAGGGGCTTCGCCGAAATTTAAAATTATAGAATTCTATGGCTAAGTGAGAGTGTTCAAGCATTATAAGTCCGGTTGCCTTGTTCGTTGTGTTGAGCGCCTCCCTCGATGGACCCAACAATGGGAACAAGAGTGCTCAAGTTTATCCCGAACACCCCAGCACTCGTGGCTTGGGGGCTGAAGCCAACAACTTGCCATCTCTCAGATTTTATAAACGGCCGCACAGAAGGTAATATTTTAAATTAAAAAAGCGTTGCTCAAAGCGCACATGAACAAAGTTTCAGCGCACAGGATAATACATAGCAAATTCACTCAAAGATTACATCTCTGGGGCACTCATCCGCAATATCGCGGGCTCCCTTCAGGATAGATTTATAATACATTTAGGGCGTGTGATACTCCTTGCCCGGCGGCGGTGGGTCCGTGAGAAACTTCTCCGCATCCAACCTGCCCCATTGCACCTTTGTGCGGGCGAGGGCCCGGCGAGCGCCTTCAATACAGGCGGAGCGCTTGATGACATCCACCCAGGGGCATACATCCACCAGCCGCCGCCCGAGGCCAAAGTAGCTCCCAGGCATGGCCTGTCCAGGCCACAGCCGGACTATAAGGCCCTTCATGGCCTCTTTAGCTACCTTGTGGAGTTCGACCAGCTGCTTCAGCTGGTCGCTTGGGGGCACCGGGTGTCCGGTCTCAGCATACTGAGACCAGAAGACTTTTTCCGTCGAGCTCCCCTCCTCGCCACGATAGAATGCGGCGGCATCGGACGCACTACGCGGCAGATCTGCAAACGCCCCTGGAGAGCTCCGAATGCGGGTAAGTATCAGGTATTTTACATTAACATGCTTGCTTTGCATGAAAAATGCCTTACCCGCCGCTATCTTCTTTACATCTTCAACCTCCTGAAGGGCTTTCTGGGCTTCGGCCCTGGCGGACTTGGCACTTTCGAGAGCCGAGGCAAGCTCGGACTCTCGAGTCTTGGAGTCACGCTCCAAACTCTCATGTTTCTCCATGAGAGCCTGGAGCTCTTGCCGTACTTCCGCCACCCGTGCCTCCTGCTTTTCTCTCTCTGACCATTCCGCGGCCGTACTGCGTTCGGCCGCGGACACAGCCTCCTTCAGGGCTGCCACCTCGTTAGTGGCCCCTGCAATACACACATTATCCTTGTTAATTTTATTGCAACCAAAATCCTTTTCTGTAAGGTAACCATTCAAAGCGGTGTGACTCACCTTCTTTGTCCTCGAGCTGCTTCTTGGCATGGCCGAGCTCTTGCTCGGACCGCTCGAGATCCTTTTTCAGCACATCGACCTCCGCCGTTAGTGCGGCAGAGGTCAGCAGCACAGCCTGCAAACCCATATTGACATATGTTAAGCAACCCTGCGCATATCTTGTTAGATCCTCAGTCCGGCTTTTCTTTCCGAACACTGAACTGAGCATCAGGGGCTACTGTCTATGCGGTATTACATTACATAATTTTAACTTCTTACCTCAAAGCCTGTTAGAAGGCTGCTGCAGGCTTCGGTCAGCCCGCTTTTGGCGAGCTGAACCTTTTGAATCACCGCACTCATGATAGTGCGGTGTTCTTCCTCGATGGAAACGCCTTTAAGCGCCTCCAACAAGTTATCCAGCGCCTCCGGTTGGACGGAGGCCGCCGGTGTCACGGTCTTGCACTTCTTTCGAAGGGGCCGCTTGCCGGACTCTGGAACCACTGCGGGTTCTGGTGTAGAGTCCGGCGCAAAGTCCGGGAGGTTGCCTGACGGCGCCTCCGGAGCCTCCTACTGATGGGTCCCTCTCTGGGATCCCACCTCAGCGTCCTCGTCGGCGCGTGGGGTAGAGGCAGTCGGAAGTGAATCCACATCCGACGGGGCCAATGACCCGCTCGATGAGTCGGGGAGATCATCATCGGCCGGACTACGGACAGAATGCGGCGTTAGAAGGACACTACGCGACATAAAAGATGTTGCATATCAAGGATCCGGATACTTACGATCTCGCCGGACGCCTGGCCCTTGGGGGCCATTCATCCTCGCCAACGGTGGTGTTGGCGAAACTGTCCGGGGGGATAGTTCTCCCCCTCTTGGACCCTTCGGCCTCCCCTATTGGGGAAGCCTTCCTCTTCTTCTCTTCCTCTTCTGGGGGAGAACCCTCCTCGTCTTCGGGGGAGGAGTCCGCCTCGTCATCGGACACCTGATTGCGGGAACTCTTTCGAGTCCCCGCGGCCACCTTCTTGGCCTTCTTCTCCGGCACCACGTGCGGTGCCGGAACTAGCAGCCCTACTAAACGGGCGTCCACTGGGTCTTCTGGCATGGGAGCCGGGCTGATAAGCTGTTTGGCCTTCTCCATCCATTCCTGTCAAAGAGAAGGAAAGAATGAAACCCTCTTATAATCAATTCGATTACTACAAAGTGTCCCGTAATGGGGTTGAATCACTTACCTCGTCAGTTGGATACTGCGAGCTGAATCCGCGATCTTTCGTCGCGGATGCGGGGGCTTCGGCACCCTTAAACAACACCCTCCAGGCGCCTTTGTATGTCGTATCGAAGAGCCCTCTCAGCGCCTGGTGCTATTCCGGATTGAACTCCCACAGATTGAATGCCCGTTCTTGGCATGGGAGAATCCGGCGGATGAGCATGACTTGGACCACGTCGACGAGCCTGAGCTTATTGCTCACCAGCTTCTGGATGCAGGTTCGGTGTCCAGTCACCTCCTTCGAATCGCCCCACTGCAAGCCCTTCTCTTTCCAGGAGGTGAGCTGCGTGGGGACGCCAGATCTAAACTCGGGGGCCGCCGCCCATGTGGGCTTGCGCGGCTCGGTGATGTAGAACCACCCCTATTGCCACCCCTTGACGGAGTCCACGAAGGCCCCTTCGAGCCAAAGGACGTTGGGTAATTTACCCAACATGGCGCCTCCGCATTCCGCTTGCGTACCCAGCACAACCTTCGGCTTGACGTTGAAGGTCTTGAGCCACAGGCCAAAGTGGGGCCGGATGCAGAGGAAGGCCTCGCACACGACGATGAAAGTCGAGATGTTGAGGATGAAGTTCGGCGCCAGATCGTGGAAATCCAGGCCGTAATAAAACATGAGCCCCCGGACGAATGGATGGAGCGGAAAGCCCAGTCCGCGGAGGAAATGGGGAAGGAAGACGACCCTCTCGTGAGGCCCGGGGGTAGGGACGAGCTGCCCCTCGTCGGGCAGCCGATGCGCGATATCGCCGGAAAGATATCCGGCGCTGCGCAGTCTGGTGATGTGCTCCTCCTTAACGGTGGAGGCCAACCATTTACCTCCCGCTCCGGACATATTCGGAGAAGGTCGAGGCGAGATGCGCGAGCTTGGGCGTTGGAGCTTGAGTACGTGGAGGTGGATAAGAAAAGGAGGAAGAAGGCGTAGGTGAGAAGGTAAATCCTTATCCCTTATATGTAGGCGGACGAAAACTGTGCGTCCCGCTGGCCTGATAAAACTCGCTTATCTCCCAAGCGCCACCATCAATGGCGCGGTTGGGTTACCCATGTCCGTATTGATGAGAATCCCAGAATAAGGGGAACACGATCTCTGCTTCGACAAGACGTGCCAAGGAAACCGCTTCGCTAAACGTGCTGAGGTGGTATAGTAAAAAACGATTCAAACAAAGGCTTGGTAGCGGTGTGATGTCACGCCGCATAATACGTCAGCAGATTGGACTGGTGTACATTTTATTCTCTCTACGGTAGAATGTGGAATTTATTTTGCAGAGCCGGACACTATCCTGGTGTTCATGATCTTCTCTGGATTATTCAAGGGAGGAACCCGCCTTGCAATGCCGAACATTATGCGCGCCGGACTTATCGTCATTGAAGCCTGGTTCAGGGGCTACTGAGGGTGTCCTGGACTAGGGGGTGTCCGGACAGCCGGACTATCATTGTCCGCCGGACTCCAAGACTACGAAGATACAAGATTGAAGACTCCGTCCCGTGTCCGGATGGGACTTTCCTTGGCGTGGAAGGCAAGCTGGGCGATATGGATATGTAGATCTCCTACCATTGTAACCGACTCTGTGTAACCCTAGCCTCCTCCGGTGTCTATATAAACCGGAGGGCTTTAGTCTGTAGGACAACATACATTACAACAATCATACCATAGGCTAGCTTCTAGGGTTTAGCCTCCTTGATCTCGTGGTAGATCCACTCTTGTACTACCCATATCATCAATATTAATCAAGTAGGACGTAGGGTTTTACCTCCATCGAGAGGGCCCGAACCTGGGTAAAACATCGTGTCCCTCGTCTCCTGTTACCATCCGCCTAGACGCACAGTTCGGGACCCCCTACCCGAGATCCGCCAGTTTTGACACCGACACCCACCAATCGAATCGGATTGGGCGCCGGTTATGGAATTCAGCGCCGCGGACATCTTCCAATGCTCGTCCTTTGGCGACATCCTCAATTCGCTAAAGCATCTCTCGTTATCGGGAGAGTCCTGGCCGGACTATGGCCAGGATGGTTAGGATACGGATGACGAAGAAATTCAGAGCCCACCCACCACCCACTTTGTAGCCACTGTCGACAATCTTACCGACATGCTAGACTACAACTCCGAAGACATCGACGCTATGGATGACGATGCCGGAGACGAACAGAAACCAGCGCCTACAAGGCACTGGAAGACCACCTCGTCATACGACATATACATGGTGGACACCCCAAAAGATGGGGACGGCGAAGAAACAGCGGAGGCAGATTCTTTAAAGAAACAGCCCAAGCGCCGGCGTCAGCGGCGCCGCTCTAAATCCCACCACAGCAAGAATGGAGATTCCGGCACAGGAGATAATAATACCCCAGAAAGTGCCGAAGACAACCCCCTCCAGCAGGACTCAGCACAGGAGGATGCAGAAGCAAGCCCTCACGAGAGGGCGGCAGACGAAGAGGTTGAGGATTATAACTATATGCCTCCCTCCGAAGATGAGGCAAGCCTCAACGACGACGAATTCATCGTGCCCGAGGATCCCGTCGAACAAGAGCGTTTTAAACGCAGGCTTATCGCCACGGCAAATAGCCTAAAGAAAAAGCAGCAGCAGCTTCAAGCTGATCAGGACCTGCTGGCCGATCGATGGACCGAGGTCCTCGCGGCCGAAGAGTATAAACTCGAACGCCCCTCCAAAATCTACCCAAGACGCAAGCTGCTCCCCCGATTAGAGGAGGAAGCATACATACCTCCATCACCAGCGCACGATACGGCTGACCGACCACCCCGTGGTCGTGACAGAGAGGCATCCAGGCCCCCAACCAAGACCGTACCCCGGCATCGCTCCAAAAGTACGAAGCCAAGAGGGAACGCGCCGGACTTGCGAGATATATTGGAGGACAAAGCAAGGCAATCCAGATCCATCTATGGATCACGTGGGCGCCCCACGACCCATGATGAATACCGTCGTGCCGGATACAATAACCCCAGCCGGGCCAAACACAGCAGACAACACTCTCTCGAGCTGCGTCGTGATATTGCTCAATACAGAGGCGCCGCACACCCGCTATGCTTCACTGACGAAGTAATGGATCATCAAATCCCTGAAGGGTTTAAACCCATAAACATTGAATCCTATGATGGCACAACAGACCCCGCGGTCTGGATCAAAGATTATGTTCTCCACATCCATATGGCCCGCGGCGACGATCTTCACGCCATCAAGTATCTCCCACTCAAGCTTAAAGGACCAGCTCGGCATTGGCTTAACAGCTTGCCCGCAGAGTCAATTGGGTGTTGGGAAGACCTGGAAGCCGCATTCCTTGACAACTTCCAGGGCACGTATGTGCGACCACCAGACGCCGATGACCTAAGCCACATCATTCAGCAGCCAGACGAATCGGCCAGACAATTCTGGACACGATTCTTGACAAAGAAAAATCAAATCGTCGACTGTCCGGATGCAGAAGCCCTTGCAGCCTTCAAACATAACATCCGCGATGAATGGCTAGCCCGGCACCTGGGACAGGAAAAGCCGAAATCCATGGCAGCCCTCACATCATTAATGACTCGCTTTTGCGCAGGAGAGGATAGCTGGCTAGCTCGCAACAACAATCTCCGTAAAAATTCTGGCAGTCCGGATACCAAGGACAACAACGGCAGGTCACGTCGAAACAAAAACAAACGTCGCATCAACGGCGACGATAAGGAGGATACGGCGGTCAACGCCGGATTTCGAGGCCCTAAACCCGGTCAACGGAAGAAGCCATTCAAAAGAACCGCTCCGGTTCCATCCAATTTGGACCAAATACTCGACCGCTTATGCCAGATACATGGCACCCCTGAAAAGCCAGCTAATCACACTAATAGAGATTGCTGGGTGTTCAAGCAGGCAGGTAAGTAATTGCCGAAAACAATGACAAGGGGCTAAACAGCGATGACGAGGAGGAGACCCGACCGCCGAACAATAGAGGACAGAAGGGCTTTCCCCCACAAGTACGGACGGTGAATATGATTTACGCAACCCATATACCCAAGAGGGAGAGGAAGCGTGCACTAAGGGACGTCTATGCGATTGAGCCAGTTGCCCCGAAGTTCAATCCACGGTCCTCTTGTCCGATCACTTTCGATCGAAGAGACCATCCGACCAGCATACGCCATGGCGGATTTGCCGCATTGGTTTTAGACCCAATCGTCGATGGATTTCACCTCACGAGAGTCCTGATGGACGGCGGTAGTAGCCTGAACCTGCTTTATCAGGATACAGTGCGCAAGATGGGCATAGACCCCTCAAGGATTAAACCTACAGAGACAACCTTTAAAGGTGTCATACCAGGTGTGGAAGCCAACTGTACAGGCTCAGTCACACTGGAAGTGGTCTTCGGATCCCCGGACAATTTCCGGAGCGAGGAGTTAATCTTCGACATAGTCCCGTTTCGTAGCGGCTATCACGCTCTGCTCGGACGAACCGCGTTTGCAAAATTCAACGCGGTGCCGCATTATGCATACCTCAAGCTCAAGATGCCAGGCCCTCGTGGAGTCATCACGGTCAATGGGAATACAGAACGCTCCCTCCGAACGGAGGAACATACAGCGGCTCTCGCGGCAGAAGTACAGAGCAGCCTTTTCAGGCAATTCTCGAGTCCGGCTGTTAAACGGCCGGATACAGCAAAACGCGCCCGAAGCAATACCAACCAAGACCACCTGGCACGATCAGAGCACGCGTAGCAATGCGGCCCCAACCCCCGCCCGCGCATGATTGCAAGAACAACCCTCCGCGTACATCATTACGCTTTGGAGATACCATGGGCGCAGGGGAAGGGGCACGATCGCAATGGACCTAGAGTGCGGCTCGACCACACCAGGGGCTCGCAAGTGTGTCCCCTTTCTTTTTTTATTATTATTTTCCTTCTTTGTGTACACAGGACTCCGTTAACCAGAGGCCCTGTCCGGCGGTGAACCTGCCGAACTCATGATGCAACAACCAGGGAAGAAAGAAGGCTGCGACGAACACTCAGGTGGTCTCAAATACGAGCATTAAATTTGATTATATATACACCAAGTCCGCAGCTCACCCCTGGAGGGGGACATGTTTAATTAGTCCAAATCCCTTGCTTACCGCACTATTTGTATCAGTCCGCACTCATACCAGACTTTCTTTAAATAATGCAGCACCTTTTTGACTGCAATTACATTACCTTTTATATATATACGTTCATTACATGACATCTTGCACCCGTATATTTTGGTACGGCCTAATACACCAGGGGCTTATGTTCCCCACACTATGGTGTGATAAGTCCGAACACTTTCATAAGTGCGGCACCCCGAACTTATAGCATTATTATATGAATCGGCTCCGAATCATGTCTTGGGTCAATAGTTGGGTTTTCCCGGCTCCCACGTTTTGGTGCCTTATGTTCCGTTCTGTCGGCTAAGGTGGCACTGGGAGAACCACTGCGATTGCGCCCCGGTTGAGCCGGGCGAGCGCCTCAGTGGAGAAAGCTAAAACTGACCGGCATGATAAGGCGAGAGACCGGTTGCTGTTCGAGAGGTTTTTTTTTGGGTCCTTAAAGACTCACGCCGCTTCGAGTGAAGTTCCGGACAATGTCCGACGAAGGCATGGATAGCGCCCCGGATTCGGCCTTCCGAATACTAGGGGCTTCGCCGAAATTTAAAATTATAGAATTCTATGGCTAAGTGAGAGTGTTCAAGCATTATAAGTCCGGTTGCCTTGTTCGTTGCGTTGAGCGCCTCCCTCGATGGACCCAAAAATGGGAACAAGAGTGCTCAAATTTATCCCGAACACCCCAGCACTCGTGGCTCGGGGGCTGAAGCCAACGACTTGCCATCTCTCAGATCTTATAAACGGCCGCACAGAAGGTAATATTTTAAATTAAAACAAGCGTTGCTCAAGGCGCATATGAACGAAGTTTTCAGCGCACAGGATAATACATAGCGAGTTTACTCAAAGATTACATTTCTGGGGCACTCATCCGCAATATCGCGGGCTCCCTTCAGGACAGATTTATAATACATTTCAGGCGTGCGATACTCCTTGCCTGGTGGCGGTGGGTCCGTGAGAAGCTTCTCCGCATCCAACCTGCCCCAATGCACCTTCGTGCGGGCAAGGGCCCGACGAGCACCTTCAATATAGGCGGAGCGCTTGATGACCTCCACCCAGGGGCACGCATCCACCAGCCGCCGCACGAGGCCGAAGTAGCTCCTAGGCATGGCCTGTCCAGGCCACAACCGGACTGTAAGGCCCTTCATGGCCTCCTCAGCTACCTTGTGGAGTTCGACCAGCTGCTTCAGCTGGTCGCTTGGTGGCACCGGATGGCCGGCCTCAGCGTACTGAGACCAGAAGACCTTCTCCGTCGAGCTCCCCTCCTCGCCACGATAGAATGCGGCGGCATCGGACGCACTACGCGGTAGATCTGCAAACGCCCCTGGAGAGCTCCGAATGCGGGTAAGTGTCAGGTAGTTTACATTAACATGCCTGCTTTGCATGAAAAATGCCTTACCCGCCGCTATCTTCTTTACATCTTCAACCTCCTGAAGGGCCTTACGGGCCTCGGCCTTGGCGGACTTGGCACTTTCGAGAGCCGAGGCAAGCTCGGACTCTCGAGTCTTGGAGTCACGCTCCAAACTCTCATGCTTCTCCATGAGAGCCTGGAGCTCTTGCCGTACTTCCGCCACCCGTGCCTCCTGCTTTTCTCGCTCCACCCGCTCCACGGCCGCACTACGTTCGGCCGTGGACATAGCCTCCTTCAGGGCTGCCACCTCGTTCGTGGCCCCTGCAATACCCATATTATCCTTGTTAATTTTATTGCAACCAAAATCCTTTTCTGTAAGGTAACTATTCAAAGTGGTGTTACTCACCTTCTTTGTCCTCGAGCTGCTTCTTGGCATGGCCGAGCTCTTGCTCGGACCGCTCAAGATCCTGCTTCAGCACACTGACCTCCGCAGTCAGTGCGGCAGAGGTCAGCAGCGCAGCCTGCAAACCAATATTGACATATTTTAAGCAACCCTGCGTATATCTTGTTAGATCCTCAGTCCGGCTTTTCTTTCCGAACACCGAACCGAGCATCAGGGGCTACTGTCTATGCGGTATTACATTACATAATTTTAACTTCTTACCTTAAAGCCTGTTAGAAGGTTGCTGCAGGCTTCGGTCAGCCCGCTCTTGGCGAGCTGAACCTTCTGAATCACCGCACTCATGATAGTGCGGTGTTCTTCCTCGATTGAAGCGCCTTTAAGCGCTTCCAACAAGTTATCCGGCGCCTCCGGTTGGACGGAGGCCGCCGGTGTCACGGTCTTGCCCTTCTTTCGAAGGGGCCGCCTGCCGGACTCTGGAACAACTGCGGGTTCCGATGTAGAGTCCGGTGCAAAGTCTGGGAGGCTGCCTGACAGCGCCTTCGGAGCCTCCTCCTGATGGGTCCCTCTCTGGGATCCCACCTCGGCGTCCTCGTCGGCGCGGGGGGTAGACGCAGTCGGAAGTGAATCCACATCCGACGGGGCCAACGACCCGCTCGACAAAGCGGGGAGATCATCATCGGCCGGACTACGGACAGAACGCGATATTAGAAGGACACTACGCGACATGAAAGAAATTGCATATCAGGGATCTGGATACTTACGATCTTGCCGGACGCCTGGCCCTTAAAGGCCACTCCTCGCCAACGATGGTGTTGGCGAAACTGTCCGGGGGAATAGTTCTCCCCCTCTTGGACCCTTCGGCCTCCCCTATCGGGGAAGCCTTCCTCTTCTTCTCTTCCTCCTCCGGGAGAGAGTCCTCTTCCTCCTCCTCGTCTTCGGGGGAGGGGTCCGCCTCGTCGTCGGACGCCTGATTACGGGAACTCTTTCGAGTCCCCACGGCCACCTTCTTGGCCTTCTTCTCCGGCACCACATGCGGTGCCGGAACCACTAGCCCTGCTAGACGGGCGCTCACTGGGTTTTCTGGCAGGGGAGCCGGGCTGATGAGTTGCTCGGCCTTCTTCATCCATTCCTGTCAAAGGAAAAGAGAGAAATTGAAACCCTCTTAGAATCAATTTGATTATCACAAGTGTCCCGTAAAGGTGTTGAATCACTTACCTCGTCAGCCGGATGCTGCGAGCGAAATCCGCGATCTTCCATCGCGGATGCGGGGGCTTCAGCGCCCTTGAACAGCACCCTCTAGGCGCCTTCGTATGTCGTATCGAAGAGCCCGCTTAGCGCCTGGTGCTGTTCCGGATTGAACTCCCACAGATTGAATGCCCGTTCTTGGCATGGGAGGATCCGCCGGATGAGCATGACTTGGACCACATCGACGAGCCTGAGCTTATTGCTCACCAGCTTCTGGATGCAAGCTCGGAGACCCGTCAGCTCCTTCGGATTGCCCCACAGCAAGCCCTTCTCTTTCCAGGAGGTGAGCTACGTGGGGATGCCAGATCTAAACTCGGGGGACGCCGCCCATGTGGGCTCGCGCGGCTCGGTGATGTAGAACCACCCCGATTGCCACCCCTTGACGGAGTCCATGAAGGCCCCTTCGAGCCAAAGGACGTTGGGCAACTTACCCAACATGGCGCCTCCGCATTCCGCTTGCGTGCCCTTCACAACCTTCGGCTTGACGTTGAAGGTCTTGAGCCACAGGCCGAAGTGGGGCCGGATGCAGAGGAAGGCCTCGCACACGACGATAAACGCCGAGATGTTGAGGATGAAGTTCGGCGCCAGATCGTGGAAATCCAGGCCGTAGTAAAACATGAGCCCCCGGACGAATGGGTGGAGTGGGAAGCCCAGTCCGCAGAGGAAGTGGGGAAGGAAGACGACCCTCTCATGGGGCCCAGGGGTGGGGATGAGCTGCCCCTCGTCGGGCAGCCGATGCGCGATATCACCGGAGAGGTATCCGGCGCTGCGCAGCTTGGTGATATGCTCCTCCTTAACGGTGGAGGCCAACCATTTGCCTCCCGCTCCGGACATATTCGGAGAAGGTCGAGGCGAGATGCGCGAGCTTGGGCGTTGGAGCTTGAGTGCGCGGAGATGGATAAGCAAAGGAGGAAGAAGGCATAGGTGAGAAGGTAAATCCTTATCCCTTATATATAGGCGGACGAGAACTATGCGTCCCCCGCCGGCCTGGTAAAACTCGCTTATCTCCCAAGCGCCACCATCAATGGCGCGGTTGGGTTACCCATGTCCGTATTGATGAGAATCCCGGAATAAGGGGAACACGATCCCTTCTTCGACAAGACGTGCCAAGGAAACCGCTTCGCTAAACGTGCTGAGGCGGTATAATAAAAAATGATTCAAGTAAAAGCCTGGTAGCGGCGTGATGTCATGCCGCATAATGCATCAGCAGATCGGACTTGTGTGCATTTTATTCTCTCTACGGTGGAATGTGGAATTTATTTTGCAGAGCCGGACACTATCCTGGTGTTCATGATCTTCTCTGGATTATTCAAGGGAGGAACCCGCCTTGCAATGCCGAACATTACGCGCGCTGGACTTATCGTCATTGAAGCCTGGTTCAGGGGCTACTGAGGGAGTCCTGGACTAGGGGGTGTCCGGACAGTCGGACTATCATCGTCCGCCGGACTCCAAGACTACGAAGATACAAGATTGAAGACTCCGTCCCGTGTCCGGATGGGACTTTCCTTGGCGTGGAAGGCAAGCTTGGCGATACGGATATGTAGATCTCCTACCATTGTAACCGACTCTGTGTAACCCTAGCCTCCTCTGGTGTCTATATAAACCGGAGGGCTTTAGTCCGTAGGACACAACATACATTACAACAATCATACCATAGGCTAGCTTTAGGGTTTAGCCTCCGTGATCTCGTGGTAGATCCACTCTTGTACTACCCATATCATCAATATTAATCAAGCAGGACGTAGGGTTTTACCTCCATCGAGAGGGCCCGAACCTGGGTAAAACATCGTGTCCCTCGTCTCCTGTTACCATCCGCCTAGACGCACAGTTCGGGACCCCCTACCCGAGATCCGCCGGTTTTGACACCGACAAATATGCTTTGTGAGTAGTGACGTTTGTTCCTGAGGACATGGGTGAAGTCTTGCTACTAGTAGTCATGTGAATTTGGTATTCGTTCGATATTTTGATGCGATGTATGTTGTCTTTCCTCTAGTGGTGTTATGTGAACGTCGACTACATGACACTTCACCATTATTTGGGCCTAGAGGAAGGCATGGGGAATTAATAAGTAGATGATGGGTTGCTAGAGTGACAGAAGCTTAAACCCTAGTTTATGTGTTGCTTCGTTAGGGGTTGATATGGGCCCATATGTTTAATGTTGTGGTTAGGTTTATCTTAATACTCCTTTTTGTAGTTGCGGATTCTTGCAATAGGGGTTAATCATAAGTGGGATGCTTGTCCAAGTTAGGGCAGTACCCAAGTGCCTGTCCACCCAAATATCAAACTATCAAAGTACCGAACGCGAATCTTATGAACGTGGTGAAAACTAGCTTGACGATAATTCCCAATGTATCCTCGGGAGCTCCTTCTTTATTATTAGAATTCATCCAGGGTTATCCTTTGCTATATAAAGGATTGGGCCACCTTGCTGCACTTTATTTACTTTATTTAATTTTTGCTCGTTACTATTTATCTTATCACAAAACTATCTATTACCTATAATTTCAGTGATTGCAGAGAAAACCTTACTGAAAACTGCTTATCATTTCCTTCTGCTCCTCGTTGGGTTCGACACTCTTACATAACGAAAGGACTACGATAGATTCCCTACACTTGTGGGTCATCACTCACCGCCCCACCGTACTCCCATCGCTGGCCTGGCCATCCCTCTACTCACCCACACCTGCTGTTATTCTCCGGTGACGGCAGACAAACCAGTAAACCCTCCTACAGTGTTGTCCCCTTCCTAGGCCTCACCGTCGTCCACCGCCGTGGTGCTCTCGGCGCGGCGTGGTCAATGTGGTCAACGACCGACTTTCATCGAAAGAGTACTGTGCGTGGAGACGCTGACAGCTGGGTCCACGGCCGCAGCAAGGAAGTGCCTCCTTATTACACGCAAAATAATTATTCCTCCACCTGACGGCGGGGACCCACCGGACGGGCCACCGTATTTCGCGAAAAAACATTTTCCCCTGACTGCTAGGACCCACCAGCTACACCTTCGCACGCAAGGAAGTGCGTCCGGGCAAAAAAAAACGATTCGCCCCCCTGACTGCTGGGACCCACCAGCTACATCTTCGCACGCAAGGAAGTGCGTCCGGGAAAAAAATGATTCGCCCCCCTGACTGCTGGGACCCACTAGCTACATCTTCGCAGGCAAGGAAGTGCCTGACAGTCGGGACCCACCTGGTCGAAGCGTACCTAGCGTTGTCATTCTGGTCGCGAACGTGTACATACATATATACTGGTGGATGTAGAGGCGCGCACGTGTCGTAGTAGAGGCGCGCACGTAGCATGTACACGTACGTACAGCGGCCAGGGTGCAAGAAATAAAATACGACCACGTATGTGTACATACGGGCGGGGTCTCGAACGCCTACTCGCGCATACGTACGGCGACGGCTCGTGTACATGGCTGGGTCGGAACGGAGAAACAGCATCATCGTCGTGTTCATGGGGAGGCAACAGAATGCGTCGTGTTCATGGGGACGCAATGGAATGCGTTGTGTTCATCGGGAGGCAACGAAATGCGTGGGAGCCAACCGGCTGGGTCGGAACAGAATGCGTGGTTGTGTTCATCAGGAGGGCTTGGACGGAACAGGCGATGGAAAAGAGGCCTGGCGTACCGCAGAACAGAGGAAACGGACATCCTACATTCGGAACGGGGTCCTGTTGATCGGGAGGGGTGTGGCGTACCGCAAAACGGAGGAAACGGACCTCCTACGGTCGAAACGAGGGTCCTGTTGATCGCGAGGTGTGTGGCGTACTGTAAAACGGATGAAACAGACCTACTACGGTCGAAACGGCGGTCCTGTTGATCGGGAGGGGTGTGGCGTACCGCAAAACGGACGAAACGGACTTGTGTTGGAGCGCTACGGTCGAAACGGGGGTCCAGTTCATCGGGAGGGGTGTGGCGTACCGCAAAACGGGACTCCATGGGATACTGTTCATCTCCACCGTCGACCTCCTCCAGCCTCCACGGGCTACCGTCGACCTCCTCCAGCCTCCACGGGCTCCTGTTCAACCAGCCTCCACCGCGCGCTACTCCGCCGGCTACTGTTCAACCACCCCTCCACGGGCACCCCTCCACCGTCTACTGTTCATCCAGCCCTCCACACCACGGTGTCATGTTCAACCACCCCTCCACGGCCACCCCTTCACCATATACTATTCATCCAGCCCTCCACACCACGGGGGTCCTATTCATCCAGAGGAAACGCCACCGCTCACTATTCATCCAACCCCCCCCCCCCCCCCGCAAAGCTCACTGTTCATCCAATCGATCGGCTTCAGTTAGCAGCAGCAGCGAAGGAATCGCTCCATCGGGTTCAGTTAACAGCGATCGATTGATCGCTCGGGTTCAGTAACGCGTAGCCCACAGTGCAATCGCTCGGGTTCAGTTAGAGCCCAATGCCTCGCTCGGGTTCAGTTAGAGCCAAGGCCTCGCACACACGCGCGTACGTACGAGAGAAACGCGCATCGCTTGGCCCCCGACCTCCCACCGTAACCGGCAACTCCCCAAAATTTTCCTCCCCCTCGCTTCTACCACGGTTTTTTCCTTAATGGACGGCCCAAACAATGTCATGCAGCTGCGTCTCCGGCCCGCCCAGGACGAAAAGCCCATTTTCTGTCATGATTTTTTGTCATAGAAGTAGGAGCCCACCACATCTATGATGATGCCGGGTTTTGTCACAATTATCGTCGTAGAAGTGTCATATGTATGATAGAAACTAATTTCGTTCGGCCCAAAATGTCACGGATGTGTCTTTTTTTTTGTAGTGTTAGTTACCTTGCTGTTTTTATATTTTCATATTACAAAAACCTATATCTACTATCCATATTGCACTTGTATCACCATCTCTTTGCCGAACTAGTGCACCTATTCAATTTACCATTGTATTGGGTGTGTTGGGGACACAAGAGACTCTTTGTTATTTAGTTGCAGGGTTGCTTGAGAGAGACCATCTTCATCCTACGCCTCCCACGGATTGATAAACCTTAGGTCATCCACTTGAGGGAAATTTGCTACTGTCCTAGAAACCTATGCACTTGCAGGCCCAACAACGTCTACAAGAAGAAGGTTGTGTAGTATACATCAAGCTCTTTTCTGGCGCCGTTGCTGGGGAGGCTAGGTAAGCGGCACTCACACCCGGTCAACTAAGCTCTTTTTTGGCGCCGTTGCCGGGGAGGTGAGTGCTTGAAGGTATATCTTTAGATCTTGCAATCAAATCTTTTTGTTTCTTGTTTTATCACTAGTTTAGTTTAAAAAGAAAACTACAAAAAAATGGAATTTAGTGTGTCTCAAACGCTTCATCTTTTTAATATCTTTCGTGAGAATGATGGAAAGGAAAATTGCGCTCAAGTGCTAGAAGAAGAATGCTTTAGAATGTTTGGTACTAGATCTTTGTATGATGAGCATGATTGCATTGTTGTTAGTATGAATTCTTTGAATACCCATGATGCTAACGATATGCAAAGCCACAACCTTGGGGAGGCAATGTTTGATGATTATGAAATTTTTTGTCCCCCAAGTTTTGATATGCAAAGTTCTTATGATGAAAGCATGCCTCCTATTTATGATGATTATATTGATGAAAGTGGGTTTGGAAGAGTGTCAACTTTAGGAAGTAGTGATCCCACTATTTTGGAGGATGTTGAATCTTATTGTGATGAATATGAAAGTGGATTTGGAAGAGTGTCAACTTTATTTAGTGATGATTCCACTATTTCGGAAGAGGTTCCAATTGATTATGAGAACAAAGTTGCTATCTATGATAATTATTGTGATGACTTGTATGCTATTAAGAATAATGATAACCATGAAACTTGTCATCATGATTTTAGTTTTCAATTGGATTATGCCTCACATGATAACTACTTTGTTGAGTTTGCTCCCACTACTATTCATGAGAAGAAATTTGCTTATGTGGAGAGTAGTAAAATTTCTATGCTTGTAGATCATGAAAAGAATGCTTTATGTGTTGGTTATATTGTTGAATTCATTCATGATGCTACTGAAAATTATTACGAGGAAGGAACATATGCTTGTAGGAATTGCAATAATGTCAACTTTCCTCTCTATGTGCTTAAAGTCTTGAAGTTATGCTTGTTTTGCCTTCCTATGCTAGTTGATTATTGTTCCCATAAGTTGTTTGCTCACAAAATCCTTATGCATAGGAAGTGGGTTAGACTTAAATTTGCTAGTCATATGCTTCATGATGCTCCCATTATGTTTCAATTCTTATCTTTTATGTGAGCATCATTGTTATCATCATGCCTAGCTAGAAAGGCATTAAAGAAAAGTGCATGTTGGGAGACAACCCAATATTTATCCTTACTGTTTTTGTGTGTCCACATGATTATGCTACTGTAGTAATCAAGTTTTATAGCTTTTATTTCAATAAAGTGCCAAGTAAGACCTTTAGGATAGCTTACGGTGATAGTTGTGTTGATCCTGCTGAAAATCAGAAACTTTTGCACCCAGTAAATTAGTTTGTTTAATTCACAGAAGTGTTTCTGATCTGATTCTTTTTTTTATGGATTGGTACACGAATTTCTTAGGACTTCCTAATGTGGTAGGAATTTTGGAGTTCCAGAAGCATACATTTGATACAGATTACTACAGACTGTTCTGTTGTTGACAGATTCTGTTTTCTATGTGTTGTTTGCTTATTTTGATGAATCTATGAGTAGTATCGGAGGGTATGAACCATAGATAAGTTGGAGTAAAGTATATATTACACCAATATGAATTTAGAATGAGTTCATTACAGTACCTAAGTTGTGGTTTTATTTTCTTATACTAACGGAGCTCACGAGTTTTCTGTTGAGTTTTGTGTTGTGAAGTTTTCAAGTTTTGGGTAAAGATTCAATGGAATATGGAATAAGGAGTGGAAAGAACCTAATCTTGGGGATTCCCAAGGCACCCCAAGGTAATATTCAAGGACAACCAAGAGCCTAAGCTTGGGGATGCCCCGGATGGCATCCCCTCTTTCGTCTTCGTTCATCGGTAACTTTACTTGGAGCTATATTTTTATTCGCCACATGATATGTGTTTTGCTTGGAGTGTCATTTTATTTTTTTTAGTGTTTGCTTGCTGTTATTTAGAATAATGTTTTTCATCTTTATTTTCAATAAAAAAAGTCAAGGATAGCCTTTGCCATGCTTATTTTGCTAGTATACATGTTGGTGTTTGAAAACAGAAAGTTTACCGTTGTTGCAAAAAATCCCTAGAAAAGTCAGAGAATGATATAATGTTGAAACTTTTTGCATAATGAGCTCTGATAAATTTACTACAGTGGGAATTTTATTTCGTAATTTTTTGGAGTTAGGGAAGTATGAGGAATCTTGCATTCTTTACAGACTGTACTGTTTTGGCAGATTGCTGTTATGGTTGCATTGTTTGCATATGTTTGCTTGTTTAATGATTCTATTTGAGCATAGGAGTATGAAATATGCAGAGGCATTTAGTATGCAATGTTGAATAATAATTTTAGTGATTTGTTACAGTAGAAAGTGATAAGGTTTTGCATTGGTTTATACTAACCTATCTCACGAGTTCTTGTTGAGTTTGGTGTGGATGAAGCTTTTTGATAAAAAGAGAAACCATGATATGAAAGGAATTAAGGAGACACAAAAGTTCAAGCTTGGGGATACCCAAGGCACCCCAAGATAATATTTCAAGAAGTCTCAAGCATCTAAGCTTGGGGATACCCCGTTAGGCATCCCACCTTTCTTCTTCAACAACTATCGATTAGTATCGGTTGAGCCTAAGTTTTTGCTTCTTCACATGAGTTGTGCTATCCTTGCAATGTCATTTTATTTTGTTTTGCTTGCTGTTTGAATACCAAGATCTGAAATTCTTTAATGAGAGACAGTCTTCATATAGATACATAATTATTTAGCTACTCATTTATCTTCACTTATATCTTTTTGGAGTAGTTTGTCATTTACTCGTGTGCTTCACTTATATCCTATGAGTAAATGGTTGAATGCGTTGAATGTCATAAATCTAAAATTATATATGTTTCATTTTCTTATCCCATGGGGAGTAATGACTTCACATCTAAGAAGTAGAGGTTGTAAATTTATTGAAGGTTAGCAAGCATCTTATTGGTCATTTGAACAATTCATGAAAGAATATTGAAGGAAGAGAGCTTTCACATATAAATACACTATCCTAAATGCTACGTCTTGAGCTTGCGTTGGTTTTCCTTGAATAGGAAAGGGTGATGCAGCAATAGTAGCATAAGTATTTCCCTCAGTTTTTGAGAACCAAGGTATCAATCCAGTAGGAGGCTCCTCAAAAGTCCCACGCACCTACACAAACAAACAAAGAACTCGCAACCAACGCAATAAAGGGGTTGTCAATCCCTTCACGGCCACTTGCAAAAGTGAGATCAAATAGAGATAGTATAATAAGATAAATATATTTTTGGTATTTTATAATATAGATGCAAAAAGTAAAGATGCAAACAAAAGTAGATTGGAAGCAAATATGATAAGCGATAGACCCGGGGGCCATAGGTTTCACTAGTGGCTTCTCCCAAGATAGCATAAGTATTACAGTGGGTGAACAAATTACTGTCGAGCAATTCATAGAAAAGCGAATAGTTATGAGATTATCTAGGCATGATCATGTATATAGGCATCATGTCCGTGACAAGTAGACCGACTCCTGCCTGCATCTACTACTATTACTCCACACATTGACCGACTCCTGCCTACATCTAGAGTATTGAGTTCATAAGAACAGAGTAATGCCTTAAGCAAGATGACATAATGTAGAGGGATAAACTCAAGCAATATGATATAAACCCCATCTTTTTATCCTCGATGGCAACAATAGAATACGTGCCTTGCTGCCCCTACTGTTACTGGGAAACGACACCGCAAGATTGAACCCAAAGCTAAGCACTTCTCCCATGGCCAGAAAGATCAATCTAGTAGGCCAAACCAAACTGATAATTCGAAGAAACTTGCAAAGATAACTCAATCATACATAAAGGAATTCAGAGAAGTTTCAAATATTATTCATAGATAAACTTGATCATAAACCCACAATTCATCGGATCTCGACAAACACACTGCAAAAAGAGTTTACATCGAATAGATCTCCACAAGAGAGGGGGAGAACATTGTATTGAGATCCAAAAAGAGAGAAGAAGCCATCTAGCTAATAACAATGGACCCGTAGGTCTGTGGTAAACTACTCACAACTCATTGGAGGGGCTATGGTGTTGATGTAGAAGCCCTCCGTGGTCGATTCCCCCTCCGGCGGAGCACCGGCGAAGGCTCCAAGATGGGATCTCGTGGATACATGAGGTTACGGCGGTGGAAATTTTGTTTCGTTGGCTCCCTGGATGTTTTCGGGGTACGTAGGCTTATATAGGAGGAAGAAGTACGTCGGTGGCTGCCCGAGGGGCCCACGAGACAGGGGGCGCGCCCTATGGAGGGGGGCGCCCTCCTATCTCGTGGAGGCCTCGGCTGCTTCTTGACTTGCACTCCAAGTCCTCTGGATCACGTTCGTTCCAAAAATCACGCTCCCGAAGGTTTCATTCCGTTTGGACCCCGTTTGATATTCCCTTTCTTCGAAATACTGAAATAGGCAAAAATACAACAATACGGGTTGGGCCTTCGGTTAGTAGGTTAGTCCCAAAAATGATATAAATGTGTAAAATAAAGCCCATAAACATCCAAAAGCGATAATATAATAGCATGGAACAATCAAAAATTATAGATACGTTGGAGACGTATCAAGTATCCCCAAGCTTAATTCCTGCTCGTCCTCGAGTAGGTAAATGATAACAAGAGAATTTTTGATGTGGAATGCTACCTAGCATAATTCTAAATGTAATTTTCTTTATTGTGGCATGAATGTTCAGATCCAAATGATTCAAAATAAAAGTTCATATTTATAAAATAAATAGTAATACTTCAAGCATACTAATCAAAGTAATCATGTCTTCTCAAAATAACATAGCAAAAGAAAGTTCATCCCTACAAAATCATATAGTTAGGCTATGCTTCATTCTCGTCACACAAATATGTTCCCAACTTCAATACCCCCGATGACAAGCCAAGCAATTGTTTCATACTTAAATAATCTCAAACTTTTTCAATCTTCACGCAATACATGAGCTTGAGCCATGGATATAGCACTATGGGTGGAATAGAATATGATGATGGGGATTGTGTGGAGAAGACAAAAAAGGAGAAAGTCTCACATAGATGAGGATAATCAACGGGCTATGGAGATGCCCATCAATTGATGTCCACATGAGGAGTAGGGATTGGCATGCAACGGATGCACTAGAGCTATAAATGAATGCTCAAAGAAAACTAGTGGGTGTGCATCCAACTTGCTTGCTCATGAAGACCTATGGCATTTGAGGAAGCACATTGTAGGAATATACAAGCCAAGTTCTATAATGAAAAATTCGCACTAGTATGAAAAAAGACAACTTATGAGACTCACTATACGAAAAACATGGTGCTACTTTGAAGCACAATATATGAGACTCACTACATGAAGAACAAGGTGCTACTTTGAAGAACAAGTGTGGAAAAAGAGATAGTAACATTGCCCTTTTTATTTATTTTCTTTTCCCTTTTTTTCTTTTTCTTTTTTTCTTTTTTTCTTTTTTTTCTTTTGGGCCTTTCTTTTTTTTTTTTTTTTGGCAATGCTCTAATAATGATGATCATCACACTTTCATTTATTACAACATATGAATTACAACTCGAAACTAGAACAAGATATGACTCTATATGAATGCCTCCGGCGGTGTACCGGGATGGTGCAATGAATCAAGAGTGACATGTATGAAAAATAATGCATGTTGGCTTTGCCACAAATACGACGTCAACTACATGATCATGCAATGGCAATATGACAAAATTAAAGTATGTCATGAAGATGATAAACGGAGCGGTGGAAAGTTGCATGGCAATATATCTTGGAATGGCTATGGAAATGCCATAATAGGTAGGTATGGTGGCTGTTTTGAGAAAGATATAAGGAGGTTTATGTGTGATAGAGCGTATCGTATCACGGGGTTTGGATGCACCGCCGAAGTTTGCACCAACTCTCAAGGTGAGAAAGGGCAATGCACGGTACCGAAGAGGCTAGCAATGGTGGAAAGGTAAAAGTGCGTATAATCCATGGACTCAACATTAGTCAAAAAAACTCATATACTTATAGCCTTCAACGTCAATCCTCCAGTTGACATTGAGTCGTTGTTTTGAAACGTGGTTAGCTAGGGTTGAGCATACTACCGCGGCTCGTATTCGGATTGGAATATGTGCGCTTTTATGAGCTATATGGAACTGTAGGAATGATTTGATATTTAACAGACAACACACTTTAACTTTCTTGCAGGTCATCTTCAGAGCTACCGCTTGGATCCGTACGTGGTCCTTACTCACTCCTACGGACTCCATGGAGCCTTTGATTATTGGGTGCAACCAGTGGGGGATGGTAGCATGGGCTATATTCAACCGGTTCGGATGGCAGTCGCATAACATGATATGAGTTTAGGGAGGGTATCCTTCATATTGCCGTACCGGTTGTGATCATCAGCATTGTTTTTTATCATTTCGCTCCACTTACGAGCTGTAATATTTTTATGACTTTATGATACTTCATGGATCTTTTAATAAGATGGCTGCATGCATCATTATGATGCAGAGGCCGGGGGTACGCCTCCATTTCCAAAACAAATAAATAAAGAATATACAACATTGCACATTATTGCACGTCCTGATGCCTGAGCAGGTTCATGTAGTCGTCGGTCGATGCCGCATAGCTGTCTTGCCTATTACATATGGCAGTGTGTGAGGCTTTAACTAATCACAGTTTATCTATTACATATGGTGCCAAAGGACATATGACGTGCTGGTGAGTGGTGACAGTACTAATAGAAAGGAAAGACTTCGTACTCCGATCAGGTCTCCAAGTCGTCGAGTGTGTGTGTCTCTTATCTGTCTTGCGAATCAATCTGTGGTTGAGTTAGTTAGGTGGATAGTGGTATCCCCAACCCACCAGGGTTCAAATCCTGGTGCTCGCATTATTCCTGGATTTATTTCAGGATTTCCGGCGATGCGCTTTCAGTGGGAGGAGACGTTCCCGTCGACGACGAGGCGCCTACGGTGACTTCGTAAATCTCAAGATGATATGCCGGCTCAGTCTCTCGGAGATGCTCATAGGGGTAGGGTGTGCGTGTGTGCGTTCATAGGGATGAGTGTATGCGCGTATATGAGCGCTTATATCTGTACTAATGCTCAAAAAAAAGTCTCTTATCTGCCTTGTCTAACCGGAGAGTACGTAAGACAGCAGATTATATGTGAAATGGTTCTGAAGTTGTTGCACAAACCCTCGGTTTGGAATCGCCAACCAGAACATATGTGTATGGTGGTAGAGATGGCAAGAGATATAAAGAAAGATTGTGCTCATCACATATATCTCATACATGTCACTTCTCTTTTAAATGCACATGCAAGCCACTACTTTGGCTCACTAGATAAAACATTTGTTTGTTGATGTATCACTATTTTGTCTCAGTAGATAAAACACCGTCTTATAGTTTAGTCTATTAGCTATTTGATCTGCCTTCCAAATTTATTTATTAGGACTCTTGAGCTTGGTATAGTCTTCATAGAGGCTCAGTCGTACATAGTTATCAAATGCAATTTGTAGCTCTTTGTGGCGAGCAGCTAGCAGAGATTAAATTATTTTTTTATTGTACGTTAGGTGATTCTCCATCAAAATAGGTCTATCAAGAAACTTCCATCTATACTATATTGGCATAGTGATAATATACAGATCATCAGCCAGAATGCTTTTTAGATCACGAGTCATTCAGACTGTTAGTCAGTCGCAAAAAAATCTGAATGTTAGTGGAAAGAATTTTAACAAACAATGGTGGTGCTTTCATCTCTTATATTGATGTGTGCCCACATACTTGTGCAATTATTCAGGCCTAACCTTGGAAGTTGGAACCTTGCTTTCCTACGGCACAATATTGTCTTTCTAGTCGCTTTCTTTGTACGCTTGCAACATGTTTTAAAACAGAAGGACAACTAATAAAAATGGTTAGCTCGTGAACGTTGTGTCAGGTTCATTTGCCCAGTACCACAGCAGCGACATATATACTATTTTTTTCTTAATCGTCGCCTACCTAATACATCCGATTCGCCCGTCTCTCCTGGAATATTACCACGAAGATTCCGACTACGAGTGCAATAATTAAAACACACTTGCATCGATCAGGCCAATCAATCATTCTAACCTATCCACTTGTCATCGTCGTAAACTAATACGCAATACAAAATTTATATATGACGTCGGGATGTGATGTGATCGGGGTGTCCTCCAGATATATACTACGAGCATGAGCTTAACGTCTTCCTGCCTTAGTTAAGGCATCGCTCTTTTGGGCCACTTGATGAAACATTGTCTCTTATGGTCTATTAACAATTTGCTTAGTTATCCAAATTAATTTATCAGGACATATGAGCTTGACATCTTCACATAAATCTAGCTATACATCGATAAAGAGGTAAGGGCGTCACCAACTCTGACCCTCAAATGTCTCCAATATATGTCGTTTTTTATGTCCAGACATGGTTCGCGGACATGATGGGGGACAGAGCTATCCAATGCTACGCACAATGTATCCGGTTAAGAGGAGAAAAAGTAGGTGGTGACCATGCATGTGGAGGCATATTTATGGTTTAATGTCCGGTTGGGAGTAGAGAGAAAGGGTGTGGCGAGACGGGGACCATGTATGTGCGGTTGGGAGAAGAGAGGGACCATCACTAGTAGAAAATCGGGTTTGGTCAAGGCCAGATTAGTGCATTAGTCCCAGTCTTGTTACGAACCGGGACTAATGGGTGCATCAGTCCCGGTTCGTGAGGCCAGGACGCCGGCCGGGCCTCGACAGGCACCAGTCCCGGTTCGTCTGATCACTTTAGTCCCGGTTCCAGACACGAACGTGATAACTTAAGAGCCTCGGTGTCGATAACTTTGGCGTGGGGGGGGGGGGGTGGCGATAAAATATAGCCATGATAATTCACACATCTCAGGCCTGATAACTTATGTACCCCGGCCCTAATAACTTCGCTGCCCGCCGGGGGGGGGGGGGGGGGGGGGGGTAGGGGTGGTTGATGAAATACCCCCCTGGTAACTTTTATGTGAATAACATGGTAAGTCAGACATTGCAGACCAAATAACTTATGTACCTGGGTTCTGATAAATTTGGCATTACGGGGGGGGGGGGGGGGGTTGATGAAATATCCCCCTGGTACCTTTTATGTGAATAACATGGTAACTCATACACCGCAGACCTGATAACTTATGTGCCTCTGTCCCGATAACTTTGGCGAGGGGGTGTTTAAAAACATATCCCAGATAACCATCATGTAAATAGTTTGGAGTAACCAGAGCTGCCAAGAAGGTTGGAGTAACCAGGTTATTCCCCGGTAATACCTGTGTAAACAACATGGTAACATATGCAACATATGCGTGATAACTTACTTAACCCAGGAGTGATAACTTTTGATCCGAAAAAAATATTGGAACATATCAACATGGGATTGAGTTTTGACCTTCTCGTCGCGACGGATTTTTATGTGAAAACGGATTTACGATCGGACCGGCAGTTTTGAGCTAAAAAACATTTTGAAATTTTGAAATAGGGGAAAATCTAGGATGACACCATCTATTTTGTCCTCTAGTTCATTTGCATGTGGGGAGAAGGTTGGAAGACCATTTTTATGCCCCCATAATTTCTATATAAACAAGAAGTAACTTAGTTATCACAGCCATTATAACTTACTTAGCCGGTGCCTGGTAACTTTTTACCCGAAAATAAAGTCGTTGGAACATATCGATATGGGACTATTTTTGAAGGTCGGGTCGCGACAAATATTTTATGTGAAAACGATTATTCAACCGGACCAACGATTTGATCTACAGAACATTTTGAAGTTTGAAATAGAGGGAAATCTAGGATGACACCAACTATTCTGTCTTCTAGTTCATTTGCTTGACCATTTTTATGCCTCGGTAATTTCTATATAAACAAGATAGAAACTTACGAACACGCACAAAAAGAAGAAATAAGAAATAAGATGAAGCTAATGCATACATGTAAACTAGGAAAGGAAGTAATCGTATGGATCTGTTGCTTAACTTACCATTGTCCTAATGTGAATACTGTTCATGGTCGGCCCCCTCTCCAGGTCAAGTGGATGTCTCTTTTGATCAGCAGCCCGTGCCTGATACCCTGACAGGCTATTGGTTTCATGTACGTTTAGCTTAGTTAATGGAAAATTGGATCGATGAATATTTAATCCCACCTGCTAGGCTCTTGCTTTTATGTATGTTGATCGTTTGTATGCCTATGGCCTGCTCAATTAGGCTTTGTTTGGTGACGAGCACCCAGGTTACTAAATCCCACCAGGGGAATTTCAAGAGCACTTGTGGTTCCCTTCCTTCCGCCAGGGAGATCTCCTATGCTCATTTCGTGGTACAGGGGAGGGGAGACGTGATCGAGGAATTAATTCCTCTAGTTACAAGGGGAAAAAAGGAGTGTATACGCGGAAGACTTCATTACTAGCGGCATCTCTATTTTGTAAAGGATCGACTTAAGTCTTGCTTTTCTGAGAATGTGTTGTAAAAGGAATCTTGCATGCTAGCTAATTAATTTGTTAGATCAGAAGTCTCCATTTTGGCCCACTTGGCAAAGCATTGCCTCTATAGTCTGTCTGTTACAAATTGATCTGCCGTCCAAGTTTATTTGTTAAGACTTTCAGCACATATGAGCTGGGCTTAGTCTTGATAAAAACTAAGTCAAACATTGTCATATAATGAACTTTTTGGATCTATGTAGTGAGCAGCTAGTGGAGAAACATTTTTGCCCATGAATAATTAATCTGCTAGGTAGGTCCCATGTATGTTAATTTGTCTTGTGAAGGAATGATTGAATGGGCATAATATGTGGATGAATTTTTATGTGAATGAACTGGTGTCCTGTAAGGATATACCCTCTTCTGTATGAATGAGTGAAGAATGATTGGTTGATGGCTGAAAAGGCTGCTCATTGCCTATGTAATGGGATACACATTGGAAATGTTTTTTTATTAATATTTCTACCATTTTACACATCGCATACATGGTTTCTTCCATTTTCAACATGCCATTCACATCAGCAATATATTAGTAGTTATGGGCCATACGTATGTTTGCAATGAGGTGGTTCACCCATCTGCGATCACCCGATCTATACAAATGGCACCAAATTGCACATGTCTTAGGTTGGCATCGACTATTTATATAGCAGAGCTCCCCTTCATTGATCTCTATCTACCCCCTCTTCCTCAAAGAAATCGATTTATACACCCTTCCAGCTAGTGGCGATGCTTGCTTATTTTCTACCCTCATACACACAATAACAAAATCCACCCTCTCTCCCTCCCCAACCCGTCCACCACACACCAGTAGTTAAGGCAGATGAAATACTGGTGGTGCTAGTAGGGTGACCTAAGCACAATGGTGGAACTAAGCCAAAGGTGAGGATTACTCGAGAATAGAGGAGGAGGCTGGGGAGAAATAGGAGAATTGCGGCGAGAGAGAAGTGAAGGATAGCTGGTATGGAGTAGAGCAGAATGGAATCAGGAGGAGAGGGCGGTCGTACCCATCATTCCAAAATTTTGGGAGGAAAATAATATCTCGAAGAAACATGAAAAGGCACAACCTGTGCAACACATACTATTATTTCTTGATAAAAAGAGAATATGTGATAAAGAAAACTCCAAAGGAAAGGTTTAAATATTTCAACAATCACATCACAATAGTGGGTCATGTTCCCATAATACACTTGTGCTAGTGTAGCATTGTGGGATCTTGTTTTACCTCACCTGGGATGCAAGACCTGAGATTTCATGACGCGTGTTAGCTTCAGTAAAAATATATAGAATTTTTGTTACCATCTAGTACATAATTGAACTTCAAATGTAAAAAGTAAGAAGTAACATATTTACGATATAAATATGAAGTTTAATATGATATGGTGAGCGCATAACATCTTCAGGGTTCTTAACATTTGATGACTTGAGAATAATTCAATACAAAAAGATTCTTCTCGATGAGGGATATGGTCTATAAGTTCTCTCACGTCCTTTGCTCTAGGAGAATAAGATAAGTCCAATTTTTTATTGACACTGGAAAACATAATGTCGCCTTCTTTGTATTTTATCCTACCCTTTCAGTTTTCACCATTCCAATAGTAGATGGTCAAAATAAACATAAAAGGTAAGCATTCTTCTAGAGATTTTCATATTCTAATGCAAATATCTCAAATCATTGCTCTTTGTACTCTATGGCATAATGAATTCGGACCGACTGCTAGTTATAACATGAGTCAGTCACATCTTAATAAAACACATGCACATTCGACCGACTTAAGGAGTGGGCATCAAGTTAGTTTTACTAGAAGCAGTGTGAAATGAACTTTATAATGGATAGATTAATTAGGACAGTTAATCTGTATGATTTGCATATAGTGTGTGCTTTGTATTATTATACCACCTTAGCTACTAGATCAATGTTTTTTTTCCTGAATTGCTAGTCGGAAGGTAAGCCTTAGAACACACACATGCACACATAGACATGCATCCTAAGGTTTTCATTAATATCACCTGTAAGGGAAATCTATCACTTTATCCATCGGTTTGAGAAATGAAATAATCGATAAGAAGATATATGGTATTTGGGTTGCAACAATCTAGATAATGCACGCTTTGAATCTAGATATGTTAGTGGAATATAATTAATATTAGCACACTACAATAAACACAACAATACAGTGATTAATTTTGAATAGAATTGATTTTTTAAATATAACTAATCAAATTTATAGGGGTTTCAATGAATGTTTTGAGCCGATTGAGCAAGTATGATGTAAGATCCTGAATGGACAAGTAACATTGTACACTAATAAAGTCCACTAATTTTGCAGCTAAATTGATTGCAACCTTGTACAAAGAAGTTGCCATAGTTAATTGGCCATTTTCAAGGTACATCAAGTAATTTGATTAATGTAACATGCCTGGAACTATATAAATGCTACATCATTGGATTCATGTTCAAATACAATTTCTTATAATGGTGACTTGCAATTATGGACCAATATTATGCAGTAATTTTATGGTTAAAAGTCACATTTTATTATCCAAGAATGCCCAAAACTTTGTAACGCATGCATTATCTAGTATATGTAGGTACGTTTCAGAATGTCCCAAACTTTTTGTTAATACTCCCTCTAATCCTAAATATAAGTCTTTTTAGAGATTCTAATACGGACTACATACGGAGCAAAATGAGTGAATCTACACTCTAAAATATGTCTATATTCATCTGTATGTAGTGCATATTCAAATCTCTAAAAAGATGAGACTCCACTATGGACTACATACAAATCAAAATGAGTGAATCTACACTCTAAAATAGGTCTATATACATCCGTATGTAGTTTGCAATGAAATCTCTAAAAAAAATTATATTTAGAAACAGAGGGAGTATATCATATGGTGCTTTCAAACATAGTTTTTTAGACTCTTAAGGATATTAATTTTATCAATAATTTGTAATTCTAAATGGGAAAATTGTTCATATGCAATATCGTGCATTCTAAAATTCTAGCTTGATGGTCTACTGGCTTCAACTATGTAGTAATCTATCTCATATTGTTTTGCAGGTTCAAGGCAAAGCTACCGAAACATGGGCAATGGAGACTTCTTTTCTCAAATAATGTCCAAAACATGGGCAACATTGTTTAATGATTTCAAGCAACTAGTTTTGAGTAAATTCAAATCATTACCTTGCTCCTAATTCATTGGTAGCTTATTGATCATGTCGACAATCTTTTGTATGGTAGGCCTCTTGTGCTGATCAATCTGCACACATTGTAGACCAATGTTGATGCATTCTTCTACTTGATCGGTACAATGGTCTTCTATATCGGGGTATTCGGACATTATTTTCTCCGGTGTCCAAATTTTTTTTACCTAAATAAAATTTTAAATTATGTATAACAGTATATTATGTATTTGAATCTTTAAATAACAAAGTGATGTTTATACTTACTCCATCAACATAATTCCTTGCATGCTTCTGGTCAGTGCTAGGACTATTCTTCTCTTTCGTGGAGATCTCCATGATGATTAGTCCTAAACTATATATGTCTGAGCGGGCCGAGATTTCACCATTATATAGATACTCCGGGGCCATGTATCCACTTATGTCATTAAGATAAAGATTTAATCAACTTTATGGAGATGTTAAGTTTAGATTATATTCTATGAACAAGGTAGCTGATATATCATTATAATGAGAGAGAAGCTTACACCGATCCCACAACACTTCGTGTGTTCATTCGGGTTTGTTCTTGGCCAAATATTCTGGAGAACCCGAAATCAGCAATTTTCGGTGTCATGTTGCCATCCAGCAAAATATTTTGAGGCTTCAAACCCAAATGGAGAACGGGACTAGACAAGGTATGCAGAAAATGTATTGCTTCGCAGATCCCCTTTATTATTTTGAAGCGTTCGTTCCAATCAATGCTACTGGCTGATGTACCTGAAGTAACATACAAAGTAATTTTAGTATTCTTCTAAGATAACGGATTCAAATGGTAAATATATTTCTGGAACAACAACGAAAAATAAGATCTTTTGACAAAAATAAACTCCATCAAAACAACAACAAATAAGATTATCTGGAGTGAACAACCTCGGCCAAAACAACAAAAAGATTATTCTTGCCGGTTTTATATCGGTGTGAAAAATTAGAGGAGCTTATACTCTCCATGCTACAACTCTAAACCCTGTTTATATAAATATAGAAATATGAAAATAAATGGAAAATAGCACTTATAGTGATATGTAGGACATACCAAAAAGATTCTGGTCAAGGCTCCCCTGAGGTAAGTATTCATAGCAGAGTAAAGTTTCAGTTATCTCTGCAATAATGTGCCTTCCATTGCTCTGCACCAACCTGTTATTTGCTTCACGGCAGTATGCAACCAACTTGACAATATTGTCATGTTCAAGGGCCATAATATTCTGAACCTCATTCGCAAATATTTTGTCACGTGGCACAGGTGAATTTTCAGCGAGTCTCTTCACAGCAACCACTCCACCATCATTCAGAATCCCCTGTTTAACATCACAAAAAACTTTGTGTATATACCCTTTTGTATCAACCTTTGACTACAGAAAATGCTGTGGGAAAATCATACCTTATAAACTGACCCGAATGCACCTGTACCAAGTAGTAGCTCATTGGAAAAGTTCTTCGTAATTTCCTTGAGAAAGTCGACTGGTAGTTCCTTCGGTAGGTTTTGTAGGGTTATACCTCCGCTGGTCATTGCTGATAATGAAAGAAAGAAAGTACTGATGTGAGAAACTACGATTTCCACTTTACCAAAAGCATGGAAGTTGTTGAACAACATCAAACTAAGTTTGCACAAGGAAGGTGTACCTAAGAAGAATCAAGGAATTTGTAAAGTGCACTGACCTTGAGAGGAATAGTTGATCAAGGACCCAAGCTGGGAAGAGAACAACAAGAGGGGATGTACTTCAGATCTGAATGAATGGATTGCTTGCTACCGGTAGCTGTTGGTGTATATAAAGCAAACCAAGGAGATGTTTCTGATCAGTTGACTTGACTGCTTGTAGCGTACTCGTCCTCATCTCTATACGCGGTTTAGTCTGAGTAACCTACATTTTATTCCACCTGCCGACGCGGTTTTTTCTGATGTTTTTTATTTTCTGATAGACACTAGATGCAGCAATGCTCATCCCTAATCAGTTAAGTACTTTGTGCAGCCCTGGGTTGCTGCTGATATCTCGTATTATAAGAATTTGGTTGCAGCGTTGGTGTGAGCTGGTGCTAGCGTTGGGTGGCACTTCGTTGTTAGGTTCATTGGGTTGTAGTATATATTTGGATGATTAATTTATTGTTCCGTTGTCTCTTAGACAGTGGAACCGGGCCTTTTGGGCATGTGGAAAAAAGACACGAGATGCAACAAGCAAGCTCACAACTTGTGTCACCTGCTGACATGCATAAACGTAATTAGATGACATTTGCAGGATTCAAACTCGACTAATTGTAATTTGTGTATACTTGTATTCTGGTCTTGTGGACCTTTACGCTTGCGTCCCTATGTCCAAGGGTTAACTAACATGGGCACATGGCTAGCTTAGTTAATGGAGGAGTGGATGAACGTATATTAGATAATGGCTGATTCTTTGGCTACTCCTGCCCCATTATTGTGCTCCCCATCGAGAAATTGAAGTCTTTGGGCCACCGGACAAAACATATTACAGACAGCTCCGTGCCACGCTATAAAAATTAACAACACGGAAGTCCCTTTTTAGTTTCCATATCAACTATCCCTCGCCTCACCATGCAGCCCTCCACCTCACCAAGTGTGCCATGTAAGCATCCACTAACACTATTTTGCTGCCCCATGCAAATCACATCCATACTCTTTGTCCACACACGGTGAAAACTTGAAAGTTTTCTACATTAAATTTCTCTGGCCCCAGTGAAAATTCAGGCAATAAACTTGGTGAGCTGTCATAAAGGTTCGAATAGCTAATTAAACACACCTTGCAGCTGAGCGAGCGGCTCATAGTAGCAAAAGTAATTTTCCTTTTTACCAAAATCCTAAAAACATTTAATTGTACAGTTCTACTAGGTGCCTCACTTGGTTGCTCTTTTTCTTGGGTGGTAATTTTATTTTACATGAAAAAATATTACTCCTTTCGTAGGACGCCTAGCTATTTTTTCTTCTACCAGTTTGTTTCTATTATGATCATCAAGCCAGCAATGACAAGATGCTAAATGTACCTTGTACGGTTTGTGGTTCCCAATGATTGCAATCTAAACATTTAACCCTCTAGCTAGTATGGTTCGCGATTCATTGATAGGATGTGTGTGTCATTAGAGAGATGAGTTCGTTGGTGGCTTCTAATTTTGAATTTTCCCATTACACACATATTTGGAGTAAACTGTGTAATAAAGATTGAGATGGGTGATGATAGAGATGCCTGGAATAACACACGAAATACACTTTCACTGTCCCAAAATTTGCTTGTTGTGTGGCTGTAATATGATGCCAAACACAAAGACGAATAGATACTAAATTAAATGTTTAAGACTGCTATGTGGGTCTCTGTTGTGGTCAAAAAATATAAGTATATCGAGAAACTTTCGTCTACTTATGATCAAAGAAATAGATCATCAGCCATGACGTTTGTACATGTCGTCAATCAAAATGTTAGCCAATAGATGTTAAAGAGACAATGACGGCTTTCTTATCTTTTCTTGATGTACCCACATATGCTATTATTATTCATACACACAATACTATCTTTCTGGTCGATGTCCTTGTATGCTTGTGATATAAGATTGTTTTAAACGAAAGGGTAAGTAATTAAAACGGTTAGCTTGTCAAATTTGTGTCAGCTTCGTTACCTCAGCATCATAGCTAGCAGACAAATATTTGTTTTATCCTGGCCGGCCGGCCTAATGCATATTAATTTTGGCAAAGTTTAAGACTCGAGAGCACAAGTCTTGTTCGAGCAAACAAGCCATATATACTGACCCCACGTGTGAACATACGTGACTGTCTCTTGGTCTTTTGTAGACACTGTCTCGAGACAACATTCTCTCTAGTAGTCTACTATCTATGTGATCAGCCGTCCAAGTTATGTCTTTATATTTTTAGGGCAAGTTAGTTGGTATGACTGTCAGCACGAATGAGCTTGGCAGTCTTCATAGGAACTCAGTTGTTTAAACTTTAACGAAGTGCATTACTTATTTATTTTTGTCTATATGTAGTGATCAGCTAGGGGAGAAACATTTTCTCCGTTTTTTGAAAAAATACATAGTGATATAGAGAAAATTTCATCTATATTCATTGGTAAAATTATAATATAGAACATCAGTTAAATGTTTTCTTTAGGCATCTCAAAATGTTAGTCAAGTTCAGATCACGCGTGTGGCTGACCGGTAAAGTACACAGTACATGCGTCATTTAGCATTTGTCTCCACCGAGACATCGCAAGCTGTTTCCATCAATAAATAAATGAATCGATTAATAACTACATAAATCATGATTTATGATCAAAGTTAAATCTTAAAAAGCGTGGGCGCACTATATTATGGAACGGAGGAAGTATGTCTCAAACTCAAAATTACTTACTGAATCAAAGCACCGTCGTGATAGTATTGTCGAAGCCAAGCATGTAACGACTAGATTTATGCTTAATCATATGTAGGGCACGCTTCCCTTTGCCGGTGCCGTTATTGCCATTGCCATTGATGTCACTCTTGCAGTTGTTGTCACTGCCATTACCATTGTCGTTGCCTTTGTCGTACACTATACATCCATACAAGTGAAAAAGGCAAATCGGTCATTTACAACCATCTCGTTAAAGTCCTTGTCGAATACCTTGGTATCAAGGAATTCAGCAACCACAATCCTGCCGGGACCAAGGCTGATGAACCCGACCTTGGCGTCGGACGTATAGCTCGGGTACCACTCATTTGGTGCATCGTCGTTCGCCCAAATCTGTGTCTTATCTGGCAATGGCTCAGCCCCTTTGATAACGCGAAAGAGGTCAACGGCGCAGGGGAGGCCACGCAAGGTGCCGAACCAGAGCCCGAGCTCCGAGACATACTCCGCCTTGCCATCGAACAACATGAGCCAGTCGCCGGCCTTGCTCCACTCGCCGGTCGTGGTGTGAAAGCGATAGGTGCCTGCAGAATCGCCAAAGTTGCTAATGGAGAAACAGATGGTGTCGCCACCACTAATGAAGGGCGACAGTGGGAGAATGAACCTGGAGCAGAACGGCGGCGAAGTGAAAAGAGAGCTCCTGTACGCCGCTCGCTGCGGCAAAGTGCCCGCCCTTCGCACAGGAGCGGCTAGCCTGGGCCGGCCCATTTACAGTTGCACGCGGCGGCATCCCGAGATGAAAAATCGCCAAAAAATACTATACCGCTAACGCTGAAACTCGAACCAGCGACCTCGTACTAATTGGCCCGGCGTGCAAACCACTCACACAGACACTCTGATGTTCAATTTGCAGCGCAACATTTAAAGACACATACGACAGCGACAAAACTGGAACATTAATTCACAAAAAATCCCAAAAACTGCAGTCCATTATTGGGTCGAACCGAGGACCTACAACTGAATTTTTCGAAATTACGAATATTTTCTTCACAACAAAAAAATTTTATGAATTTTTGAAAAAATTTTGTAAAACATAAACATATTGATGATGTGAACAAATTTGGAAAGAGGGAACATTTCTTGAATTCGTGAACAAAAAATACAAATGTTTACATTTTTTCAAAACTTCCAGAACATTTTTTAAAACTCCTGAAAAAAATGAAAACATGAACATTTTTTTAAAACAGGAACATTTTTGAACATTGTCAAAAATTTCAAAAGAAAAACATTCAAACATTTTTCGTAAAAACAAGAACATTTTTTAAAATCCCAGAACAATTTTCGAAGATTTCAAAAATCCGAACAATTTCGAAAAAAATTTGAACAACTATCGAAGATTTAAAAAATGTGAACAATTTTCAAAGATTTCAAAAATGCGAACAATTTTTTATAAAAGAAACATATTTTGAATTTGTGAACAATTTTCAGAAATTGCGAACAATTTTGGAAGATTTCAAAAATGCGAACAATTATTTAAAAAGAAACATTTTTTGAATTTATGTGAAATTTTTAAAAATACGAATTTCTATTGAAATTTTGAACTTGTTTCAAAACAGGATCAATTTTTGAAAAGTTCAAACATTTTCGAAAGATGGTCTTTAAAAAAATAACTTGAAAAATTAAATAAATGAAAAAGGAAAAAAACAATCAGAAAACAAAAAAAAATAAGAAAGAAGAAAAAGAAACAGAAAAGCGGAAAAAGAAGAAAAGGAAAAAAACAAAAAACAAAAAAAACAAGAAGAAACAGGAAAACCGTTCAAACAGAAAAAACGGTTCAAGGAACCTTCTAGAAGGTTCCCTAAACCATGATACTGTAGCACGGTAGTCCACCAGTAGTGGGCCGGCCCATGTCGTTCGCTCTGTTGTTCCGTGTGCATTCCTTCGACAATTTGCCGCAATTAGCGTCAAATAGGATATTCCAAGTGAAAAAGCAATCTTCGAAATCACTAATTAAGGAGTACTCCTTGCGGAGATCACTCCAACTTCCCCAGGTTGCGACAAGTGGCGCGCTGCATGTTCGCAACTTGGGAGTTTTTCCTTTTTTCGTAGATCCGTTTATTCAAAACATTTTATCTCTTAAACCGTGCGTCCAAATCTCGAACCGCTTTCGCCGTGAATTCCTTGGGTCGAGATCTTCAAAAATAAATCCCATGTTGATAGGTTTTGACGAACTTTTTTTTCACGAAAAAAACCGGACGAAAAAACAGAACCGGGAGCACGGGTTTTTTCCCTTTCCGAAAGAGGCACGCCCGTGTCTCTGACGAAATCACAACCGTGCCTCCCGCGAAAGCAAAACCATGCCTTTCGCGAAATAAAAAACAAACAGAAAATGCATTTTTTCGTTTCCGAGGAGGCACGGCCGTGACTCTCGCGAAAGCACAACCGTGCCTCTCGCGGAAGCAAAACCGTGCCTCTCGACAAATAAAAAAATTTGTTTTCTTTTGTTTCCAAGAGGCACGGCCGTGCCTCTCACAAAAGCACAACCATGCCTCTCGCGGAAGCAAAACCATGCCTCTCGTGAAAGGAAAAAAACAGAAAACATGTTTTTTTTTTCGTTTCCAAGAGGCACGGCCGTGCCTCTCGCGAAAAAAATGCGTTTTTTGCGTAAAAAAAGTTTGAATTTTTTTTTGTCGAAAAGCTAGCGAAGACCGATGGAGAACCAAAATGTCAAAAAATCAGAAAAAAAACGTTTAAAAAGCCAAAAACGCATGCAGAAAAATAAAAAAACAAAATCCGGAGGGAGCCCCCAGAGCACGACACGTGACAAGTGGCTAAGAGCGCGCCATGTGACGCTGATCGTTGCGAGGCTCTCGAAGGAGCGCTCGTTAATTAGTTGCTCCCAGCAATCTCGTCTCACCTTTGCCTTTTCGGTTGGGCTAGATGGGCCCAATGCTTTCCTTCTTAACAATCCAAGAACCAGCTGGGCCTTGTAAAACAAAGGAGAACTGAGTTCATCTATTCAGAAAAAAAACATGGAAAAAACATGTTAACCGATTTATTCAGCGAGTTTCCTTTCATTTTTGGAAAATGCCTTAACATATTTTTAAGATGTGTTACAGAAAATAGAAAATTAGTTTTAATTTGGCAGATTTTAAAAGGAAAAAATGTCAAGCAAGTTTCTAAAAATGTCCGGTTTACCATGTAGACAGTATGCAACTACGTATGTACTCGTGTTAATGTCGTGTTTAAACTTTAAAGTCACGTCAGTGGCAAAACACTAGGAGTAGAAATGCAGAACACTTAATTTCATTATTACGAAATTTGATGATGTAGCCTTGTTGGTAATTGAACAAACTTGTGTTCCCGAAGCATTTGACATACATGTTGTCGGGACTTTGGGGTCAACTTTCACCTCCCAGTTTTCTGCATCTTGAAAGAATTTCGGCAAATAAACAGTCCCTCCATCCAATTATGTACCCCCGCCCCTTAAGTAATGTGAAAACAAATCCAACACAACCTCCTGAAGGATACGACAAAAATGTATGCTGGATTTCAGTCGGCTTCGTCCACACGGACAAAATCGAAGAGGATCATGGTCCGGAAGACAAACTCGAAGAAGAAGCCCCGGCATCCGCTTGACTAAATAATCTTAAACTAAACTACTAACCAAAGTGGAAGCACCAGGATTCCCCTGCTTGCTACCGACCTCCAGAGCGGCGGGTAGAGGGGAGGCAAATCCACGGTATCACCAGTGAAGTTTGCCGGGGATTGTTTGGAGGGGGCTCCTCCATCCCCCATATCACACAGGTTCTGGCACTGCGACATCCTCCCGCTGCCGGCGTGGATCAGCCACCACAGGCATGCCTTCGTCTACGGCCATGCCCTCGTCGGCAGCGACACCATCTGCTTCTCCATCTCTGGCACCAAGGGATTCGGCACCTACTGCTTCCACATCGCGACTCGTGAGTGGAGCAAAGCTGGCAACTGGCTCATGCCTTTCGATGGCTGTCCTGGAGCTTGGAGTTTGGTTCGGCATCTCTTCACAAGAAAACCTCCCCTGCGCTGCTGACCTCTCCGGCGTCGTTCGAGGGGAGGAGCCGTCGCCGGACAAGATGCGGATCTGGGCGCGTGATGACCCGCCAGAGGAGTGCCCGCCGAACATCTTGTGCAATCCCTATGCCATCAGCCTCGGTTCCTGTAGGTTCATCGTCGTGGACTTCTTGGATGGCATGAAATTCAACAAGGACTGGAACGAGATGGATCCCGCCAAGGAATTTGCCCTCTTCAGGGCCTGTTCGATTGACAGGGAAAATGGAGGGTTTGGCACGGATTGGCAGGGATTACACCCTCTACAAGTCAAAACATCCTCCAATCCACCCCAATCCTCCTATGAGGAGGTGTAACCGAACAAAGCCTCACCGGTATGTAGGTAGCGTTCTGCAACGTCAACAACGGCAAAGGCAAAGACAGTAGCCACCACAATAGTGAGACTGATGGCACAGGCAACGAAATTGGCAACCACAATGGTGGCACCGATGGCTCCGACAAGGAGAATGGAACTGCAATAGATCTGGCAACGAGAATGGCGGCAATGACGACACAGGCAAAGGGATGATGCGTGGCCTCTGTATGATCAAGCACAAATCTCATCGTTACATGTTCAACAACCAACAGAGGATTGAGGCAGTGCTCTAAACGATTCAGCTAAGTCTGTGCATGCACGCATTCATTCTTGCTCTATGATGAATCGTACTGTAAATTGTAAACGTACTGTAAGCTAGGTGTTATTCAGAGTTGCTGCTGACCAAACAATTGTTTGATGGAAATTGTAAACGTACCGTTAAGCTTAGCTCAAGAATCCAATCCAGGTAGAAAGAAATTGTAGTAATGCTGATATAATTTTCAGAGTTTGGTGATGTACGAAAACAGCAGTTAACTTGGTTAAGTCACTGGCAATGTTGTAGTAATAATTAAAAATAAAAGTTGAGAAACATAATAGAGCACGTATATATGACATTGCTGGTCAACTGCAAAACACTCAAAATTTCATCAATTCAGACAACCAAGTTTCTAAATATAAGCCTTTTTATATATTTTTAATACGGACTACATATGGATGTATATAGACATATTTTAGAGTGTAGATTCACTCATTTTGCTCTATAAACTTGAGGTATGAGTATGGGAGTGGTAATGGAATGCAGGTTCCAATTTATTTTTTGAATACATGCTTGGTTTTGAATTTTGACCGCATGTAGTGTCACAACTTGTAAACTCATCATATTTTATATTTGTATAAAAAGATGTAGCGCCCGGCACAAAATACCTGAAACTGAAACTAATCTACTCAGCAGTACAACTTGTTTTCTGACCATTCAAAAGAAACAAGGTAGAAAACAATGGTTAGTATGGCTTTTCATCTTTTGAACCATTCATCTTGTGGTATGATGAAAACAATCTAAAAATTGACCCTTCCATTTTCTATTTTTAGCTAGAGAAAATAAAGGCTCAAGCAAAAGTTGTTGTTGGTATCATCTGCACCCAACACATGTGTGGGTGGGCGTATTGCAAGGTCTAGTAGTACAAGTGCATGCACCAATTTAAATTTGGCATGCATGTTCTAATAATGGCTCATGGCCTCACAATCACATCACCCGACTCTCTGGGCCATATATATATATATATATATATATATATATATATATATATATATATATATATATATATATATATATATATATATATATATATATAACGTCTATTCAAGACCCAGGGTGAGAAATAAGTAATTCCTCACCCTGATCGATCGACCGAGACGAACGTTGAGCCAACCAAACCACACACGCCTACATCCCCCGTAAAAGAAAAAGGTCATTGATTCCACGCTGTAAAATTACATCGGTATGTATGCAATTTACGTTTATGGTAGGCTCGAAGCTACCCCACGTTCCCGACCACCCCACTTCCACATACTTCTTTTTTTCTTGAGAAAAAAAAAGAAGGCTGCAAACGGTTCCAGAGTATCGACGGCGAACAATATGGGAGACGGTGGCGTGGTTCTCAGCGATTTGGGGCGGCCTGGACGGCGAGGCGCTGTGCTGCTCGCTGACGTGGTCTCGACGCTGGTTGCGGCCTGCTGTGCGCCGTCTGCCTAGGTCTTGGGCGGCGCTGTGCGCGGAGCTGTGGCTGGCGTTCGCGGCGGCGCTGTAGTGAGTGGCCGTGCATGGGCTACTATGTGACGGCATTCCTGCTGATTGGAATGTAGTAAAGTATGCATCCTCAAGATTCTCTCCGCTTGAACAAAAATGGACTCACGATGCAATCGCTCAACGGTGATTCTGTCCGCTTGAAAATGCATGGCCGCATGCATTCCTTTCTTTGTGTGGTGGAATAGCTCTTGAAGCAATCCAAGTTTTGTAGTATGGCTCTTCAAGCACCTGACAGATTGAGTCTGTGGTGCAATCGCTCAACGATGATCCCGTGTGAATGCGCGCCGATTCTGCTGATCCATCTCATTCCGCTTTTTTTCAGCCGTTGTGCGTGGTGAAGGCCGCGTGCTAAGCAAGCTCAACTGCTCAACGACGACAACAAGAAAACCAAGACGGCGACGATCTACAACAAGAACAACAACGCTGTGAGGAACAAGCCCTTGAAGTTCAACGTGCTCTACGTGAGGCTACCCACGCCGTACAAGAACGCAACCGACGTGTGCGTGAACAAGAAGAGGCCCTCCGACGGGAGCGACAAGAAGAGAGTGAATTGCAAAAAACATCGACATTGAAGGCTAGGGTTGCAGGAACCACAGTTCTACAGTTTTGTGCCAAAAATCACTAATTCACTTCTTCTTCGGTACAACCCTCCTAAAAACATCAACGGTCCAGATCGTCCTATACCCCTTCGCCTCAAAACTTAAAAAAGGATAGGATGGTCTTTGCCCATGCCCCTTCCTCAGTCCCGCCCCCGCGACGTACCCGCGCGGCCCGTCGACGTACGTACGTCTACGCTTTTTTTTTACTGTGGCGACGTACGTTTTTTTCCCGTCGGTGGTCAAGCGCGTCGGTGGTCAAACCGCGCGTCGCCCGCTGAAAGCGCGTCGTGGCGCGTGAACTGCGTCCCGCCACCCCGTCCCGTCGCCTCGTCTGCCGCCCCGCCGCCCCGTCCCCTCGTCTGCCGCGCCGCCGCCCTCGACTGCCGTCGCATTGATAGCCCAACGACCCGGCCGCCCGCTTCCCCGCCGTCTCCCTATAAAAACTCACCCCGTCCGCCCGTCGCCGCAAACACCGCTCCCGTCTCCACCTCCCGTCTCCACCTCCCAAAATCCCACCGGCGGCATATCGTTCCACCGCGGCAGCAGCTCCGGCACCGGCGGCGACGACGGACCCAGTGCGTGGCCGTCGAGCCTGAGCACGCCGGAGATGGAGGAGCTGCACCGGTTCGGGCTCCTCGTGCCGCCGGGTTGCTGTCTTCCGCACGACTGGAAGCTCGACAAGGACGGCTACCCGAGGCGCGGGCCCGGCGCCACCGCGGAGGAGAAGCGGACCGGCGGCCGCAACAACATCGCCGGCCGTCACGCGTTCTGGGACGGCAAAGACTACGCCGCCGTCATCGGCGCGTACAGGCTGGCAGAGTCCGGCGTCACGCCTGACCTCGTCGGCGACCGTCGCCGCCTTCTTGTCCCGCGCCCCCGTCCAGCAGCGCGCGGCCGTCGGGCTCCTCCACCACCTGCGCCGGCGCCCGCCGATCCCCCGCCCCGCCAGAGGTGGAACTGCCACCGGAGCAGTTGGTTCTTCGGGAGGACGGTGATCCCGACGATACGCCGGGTTACCTCATCGCCCTGCACGCGTCGGCGGATGCAGCGGCGGCTGCAGAGGCGGCGGCGGCTGCAAGGGAGGCCGCCGAGCAGGCGGCAGCGATCCAGGCGGCGGCGGCGATTCCGCCAGTGGTCCCGCAGGTGGAGGCGGAGGCGCCGGAGTCGTCGGACGACGACGTCATCGACTGGGAGCGGTTGGCCCAGGTCAGCAACGACGACGACGAGGGCGGGGGTGACGGCGGTGACGTCGGGGAGGTCATCGATCTGTTGGCTAGCGACGAGGAGGAGGACTAGTTTTTTTTTTAATGTTCTAAGTATGAACTATGTATCGTTTATGTTTGGAAAAACTCGTCTGGTTTCGGTAATGTTGAATGGACTATGTAAAATATATCTATGTTCAATCTAGTGTGTTGGAGACTTGTTTAAATTTATCTTCAAAAATTGTTAAAAAAAATTAGCTAAATATAGAACGCTTATTTTGAGAAAAAATGAAAATTTTCCGACCCATGCATAAAAATGTTCATAATATATTTAAAAAATTTGCATCGAATATACATAGCACAGAATAAGGTATACAATTATCGAAAATTTGTAGAATAAAAAAATCATGAAAACACATAAAATAAAAAATAAAAAGTGTATGTAAATTTTTATAAAGTGTTTTAGAAATGTTCAGATTTTGTTTAAATATGTCCATATAGTGTAGCCGGTGGATGAAAAAATTGAAATTTTGAAATACAAAATATAACAAATAAAGAAAAAAATTAAAAAGGTGATATATTTTAATTCATTAACATTTCCTGAAATATTATTAAATTCATTAACATTTATGAATCAGAGAATATTTTTAAATTCATTAACATATATGAATGAATACAAGAATTTTTAAATTCATTTACATTTTCCGAAATATTTGTAAAGTATTTAAATTTATGAACCAGACAAAATTTATAATTCACTAATATATATGAATCCGAGATTTTTTCAATTCATTAACATTTTCTGAAATAGTTTCAAATTCATTAACAAATATGAATGAATAAAAGAATTTTTAAATTCATTTACATTATCCGAAAATTGTTTGAGTTATTTAAATTTCTGCCCGGAAAATGGCATTTTCTAAAATAGTATTTTCTGGGTTTTCTGCCCAGAAAATGGTAGTAAATGCATACGGACTCGAAACGGGACAATTTTTTGTGTGCGTGCCCTGCTAGGGCACAGTATCACGTGAAAAAAAATTGGGCACGTTTGGCGGATGCGAAGCGGAGAGGTGCGACCGAGGGTCCCCTCCGGCCATACCGAAACCACCCCCTTCCATAGCAAGTACCTGAGCGGTTTGACGGATTGCACCCAACTTCTGGGAGCGCGTGTGGGGCCCCACCCGGGCACCCCACGCCCAAAATGAACGAAATCCGACAACGAACGCACGTTGCGTCACGTCCGGGCAGTATTTTCTGGGTTTCCTGCCCGGAAAATGGTAGTAAATGCATACGGACTCGAAACGGGACAATTTTTTGCGTGCGTGCCCTGCTAGGGCACAGTATCACGTGGAAAAAAATTGCGCACGTTTGGCGGATGCGAAGCGGAGAGGTGCGACCGAGGGTCCCCTCCGGCCATACCGAAACCACCCCCTTCCACAGCAAGTACCTGACCGGTTTGACGGATTGCACCCAACTTCTGGGAGCGCGTGTGGGGCCCCACCCGGGCACCCCACGCCCGAAATGAACGAAATCCGACAACGAACGCACGTTGCGTCACGTCCGGGCAGTATTTTCTGGGTTTTCTGCCCGGAAAATAGTAGTAAATGCATACGGACTCGAAACGGGACAATTTTTTGCGTGCGTGCCCTGCTAGGGCACAGTATCACGTGGCAAAAAATTGGGCACGTTTGGCGGATGCGAAGCGGAGAGGTGCGACCGAGGGTCCCCTCCGGCCGTACCGAAACCACCCCCTTCCACAGTAAGTACCTGACCGGTTTGACGGATTGCACCCAACTTCTGGAAGCGCGTGTGGGGCCCCACCCGGGCACCCCACACCCGAAATGAACGAAATCCGACAACGAACTCACGTTGCGTCACGTCCGGGCAGTATTTTCTGGGTTTTCTGCCCGGAAAATGGTAGTAAATGCATACGGACTCGAAACGGGACAATTTTTTGCGTGCGTGCCCTGCTAGGGCACAGTATCACGTGGAAAAAAATTGGGCACATTTGGCGGATGCGAAGCGGAGAGGTGCGACCGAGGGTCCCCTCCGGCCATACCGAAACCACACCCTTCCACAGCAAGTACCTGACCAGTTTGACGGATTGCACTCAACTTCTGGGAGCGCGTGTGGGGCCCCACCCGGGCACCCCACGCCCGAAATGAACAAAATCCGACAAGATTGAACCCAAAGCTAAGCACTTCTCCCATGGCCAGAAAGATCAATCTAGTAGGCCAAACCAAACTGATAATTCGAAGAAACTTGCAAAGATAACTCAATCATACATAAAGGAATTCAGAGAAGTTTCAAATATTATTCATAGATAAACTTGATCATAAACCCACAATTCATCGGATCTCGACAAACACACTGCAAAAAGAGTTTACATCGAATAGATCTCCACAAGAGAGGGGGAGAACATTGTATTGAGATCCAAAAAGAGAGAAGAAGCCATCTAGCTAATAACAATGGACCCGTAGGTCTGTGGTAAACTACTCACAACTCATTGGAGGGGCTATGGTGTTGATGTAGAAGCCCTCCGTGGTCGATTCCCCCTCCGGCGGAGCACCGGCGAAGGCTCCAAGATGGGATCTCGTGGATACATGAGGTTACGGCGGTGGAAATTTTGTTTCGTTGGCTCCCTGGATGTTTTCGGGGTACGTAGGCTTATATAGGAGGAAGAAGTACGTCGGTGGCTGCCCGAGGGGCCCACGAGACAGGGGGCGCGCCCTATGGAGGGGGGCGCCCTCCTATCTCGTGGAGGCCTCGGCTGCTTCTTGACTTGCACTCCAAGTCCTCTGGATCACGTTCGTTCCAAAAATCACGCTCCCGAAGGTTTCATTCCGTTTGGACCCCGCTTGATATTCCCTTTCTTCGAAATACTGAAATAGGCAAAAATACAACAATACGGGTTGGGCCTTCGGTTAGTAGGTTAGTCCCAAAAATGATATAAATGTGTAAAATAAAGCCCATAAACATCCAAAAGCGATAATATAATAGCATGGAACAATCAAAAATTATAGATACGTTGGAGACGTATCAAGTATCCCCAAGCTTAATTCCTGCTCGTCCTCGAGTAGGTAAATGATAACAAGAGAATTTTTGATGTGGAATGCTACCTAGCATAATTCTAAATGTAATTTTCTTTATTGTGGCATGAATGTTCAGATCCAAATGATTCAAAATAAAAGTTCATATTTATAAAATAAATAGTAATACTTCAAGCATACTAATCAAAGTAATCATGTCTTCTCAAAATAACATAGCAAAAGAAAGTTCATCCCTACAAAATCATATAGTTAGGCTATGCTTCATTCTCGTCACACAAATATGTTCCCAACTTCAATACCCCCGATGACAAGCCAAGCAATTGTTTCATACTTAAATAATCTCAAACTTTTTCAATCTTCACGCAATACATGAGCTTGAGCCATGGATATAGCACTATGGGTGGAATAGAATATGATGATGGGGATTGTGTGGAGAAGACAAAAAAGGAGAAAGTCTCACATAGATGAGGATAATCAACGGGCTATGGAGATGCCCATCAATTGATGTCCACATGAGGAGTAGGGATTGGCATGCAACGGATGCACTAGAGCTATAAATGAATGCTCAAAGAAAACTAGTGGGTGTGCATCCAACTTGCTTGCTCATGAAGACCTATGGCATTTGAGGAAGCACATTGTAGGAATATACAAGCCAAGTTCTATAATGAAAAATTCGCACTAGTATGAAAAAAGACAACTTATGAGACTCACTATACGAAAAACATGGTGCTACTTTGAAGCACAATATATGAGACTCACTACATGAAGAACAAGGTGCTACTTTGAAGAACAAGTGTGGAAAAAGAGATAGTAACATTGCCCTTTTTATTTATTTTCTTTTCCCTTTTTTTCTTTTTCTTTTTTTCTTTTTTTCTTTTTTTTCTTTTGGGCCTTTCTTTTTTTTTTTTTTGGGCAATGCTCTAATAATGATGATCATCACACTTTCATTTATTACAACATATGAATTACAACTCGAAACTAGAACAAGATATGACTCTATATGAATGCCTCCGGCGGTGTACCGGGATGGTGCAATGAATCAAGAGTGACATGTATGAAAAATAATGCATGTTGGCTTTGCCACAAATACGACGTCAACTACATGATCATGCAATGGCAATATGACAAAATTAAAGTATGTCATGAAGATGATAAACGGAGCGGTGGAAAGTTGCATGGCAATATATCTTGGAATGGCTATGGAAATGCCATAATAGGTAGGTATGGTGGCTGTTTTGAGAAAGATATAAGGAGGTTTATGTGTGATAGAGCGTATCGTATCACGGGGTTTGGATGCACCGCCGAAGTTTGCACCAACTCTCAAGGTGAGAAAGGGCAATGCACGGTACCGAAGAGGCTAGCAATGGTGGAAAGGTAAAAGTGCGTATAATCCATGGACTCAACATTAGTCAAAAAAACTCATATACTTATAGCCTTCAACGTCAATCCTCCAGTTGACATTGAGTCGTTGTTTTGAAACGTGGTTAGCTAGGGTTGAGCATACTACCGCGGCTCGTATTCGGATTGGAATATGTGCGCTTTTATGAGCTATATGGAACTGTAGGAATGATTTGATATTTAACAGACAACACACTTTAACTTTCTTGCAGGTCATCTTCAGAGCTACCGCTTGGATCCGTACGTGGTCCTTACTCACTCCTACGGACTCCATGGAGCCTTTGATTATTGGGTGCAACCAGTGGGGGATGGTAGCATGGGCTATATTCAACCGGTTCGGATGGCAGTCGCATAACATGATATGAGTTTAGGGAGGGTATCCTTCATATTGCCGTACCGGTTGTGATCATCAGCATTGTTTTTTATCATTTCGCTCCACTTACGAGCTGTAATATTTTTATGACTTTATGATACTTCATGGATCTTTTAATAAGATGGCTGCATGCATCATTATGATGCAGAGGCCGGGGGTACGCCTCCATTTCCAAAACAAATAAATAAAGAATATACAACATTGCACATTATTGCACGTCCTGATGCCTGAGCAGGTTCATGTAGTCGTCGGTCGATGCCGCATAGCTGTCTTGCCTATTACATATGGCAGTGTGTGAGGCTTTAACTAATCACAGTTTATCTATTACATATGGTGCCAAAGGACATATGACGTGCTGGTGAGTGGTGACAGTACTAATAGAAAGGAAAGACTTCGTACTCCGATCAGGTCTCCAAGTCGTCGAGTGTGTGTGTCTCTTATCTGCCTTGCGAATCAATCTGTGGTTGAGTTAGTTAGGTGGATAGTGGTATCCCCAACCCACCAGGGTTCAAATCCTGGTGCTCGCATTATTCCTGGATTTATTTCAGGATTTCCGGCGATGCGTTTTCAGTGGGAGGAGACGTTCCCGTCGACGACGAGGCGCCTACGGTGACTTCGTAAATCTCAAGATGATATGCCGGCTCAGTCTCTCGGAGATGCTCATAGGGGTAGGGTGTGCGTGTGTGCGTTCATAGGGATGAGTGTATGCGCGTATATGAGCGCTTATATCTGTACTAATGCTCAAAAAAAAGTCTCTTATCTGCCTTGTCTAACCGGAGAGTACGTAAGACAGCAGATTATATGTGAAATGGTTCTGAAGTTGTTGCACAAACCCTCGGTTTGGAATCGCCAACCAGAACATATGTGTATGGTGGTAGAGATGGCAAGAGATATAAAGAAAGATTGTGCTCATCACATATATCTCATACATGTCACTTCTCTTTTAAATGCACATGCAAGCCACTACTTTGGCTCACTAGATAAAACATTTGTTTGTTGATGTATCACTATTTTGTCTCAGTAGATAAAACACCGTCTTATAGTTTAGTCTATTAGCTATTTGATCTGCCTTCCAAATTTATTTATTAGGACTCTTGAGCTTGGTATAGTCTTCATAGAGGCTCAGTCGTACATAGTTATCAAATGCAATTTGTAGCTCTTTGTGGCGAGCAGCTAGCAGAGATTAAATTATTTTTTTATTGTACGTTAGGTGATTCTCCATCAAAATAGGTCTATCAAGAAACTTCCATCTATACTATATTGGCATAGTGATAATATACAGATCATCAGCCAGAATGCTTTTTAGATCACGAGTCATTCAGACTGTTAGTCAGTCGCAAAAAAATCTGAATGTTAGTGGAAAGAATTTTAACAAACAATGGTGGTGCTTTCATCTCTTATATTGATGTGTGCCCACATACTTGTGCAATTATTCAGGCCTAACCTTGGAAGTTGGAACCTTGCTTTCCTACGGCACAATATTGTCTTTCTAGTCGCTTTCTTTGTACGCTTGCAACATGTTTTAAAACAGAAGGACAACTAATAAAAATGGTTAGCTCGTGAACGTTGTGTCAGGTTCATTTGCCCAGTACCACAGCAGCGACATATATACTATTTTTTTCTTAATCGTCGCCTACCTAATACATCCGATTCGCCCGTCTCTCCTGGAATATTACCACGAAGATTCCGACTACGAGTGCAATAATTAAAACACACTTGCATCGATCAGGCCAATCAATCATTCTAACCTATCCACTTGTCATCGTCGTAAACTAATACGCAATACAAAATTTATATATGACGTCGGGATGTGATGTGATCGGGGTGTCCTCCAGATATATACTACGAGCATGAGCTTAACGTCTTCCTGCCTTAGTTAAGGCATCGCTCTTTTGGGCCACTTGATGAAACATTGTCTCTTATGGTCTATTAACAATTTGCTTAGTTATCCAAATTAATTTATCAGGACATATGAGCTTGACATCTTCACATAAATCTAGCTATACATCGATAAAGAGGTAAGGGCGTCACCAACTCTGACCCTCAAATGTCTCCAATATATGTCGTTTTTTATGTCCAGACATGGTTCGCGGACATGATGGGGGACAGAGCTATCCAATGCTACGCACAATGTATCCGGTTAAGAGGAGAAAAAGTAGGTGGTGACCATGCATGTGGAGGCATATTTATGGTTTAATGTCCGGTTGGGAGTAGAGAGAAAGGGTGTGGCGAGACGGGGACCATGTATGTGCGGTTGGGAGAAGAGAGGGACCATCACTAGTAGAAAATCGGGTTTGGTCAAGGCCAGATTAGTGCATTAGTCCCAGTCTTGTTACGAACCGGGACTAATGGGTGCATCAGTCCCGGTTCGTGAGGCCAGGACGCCGGCCGGGCCTCGACAGGCACCAGTCCCGGTTCGTCTGATCACTTTAGTCCCGGTTCCAGACACGAACGTGATAACTTAAGAGCCTCGGTGTCGATAACTTTGGCGTGGGGGGGGGGGGGTGGCGATAAAATATAGCCATGATAATTCACACATCTCAGGCCTGATAACTTATGTACCCCGGCCCTAATAACTTCGCTGCCCGCCGGGGGGGGGGGGGGGGGGGTAGGGGTGGTTGATGAAATACCCCCCTGGTAACTTTTATGTGAATAACATGGTAAGTCAGACATTGCAGACCAAATAACTTATGTACCTGGGTTCTGATAAATTTGGCATTACGGGGGGGGGGGGGGGGGGGGGTTGATGAAATATCCCCCTGGTACCTTTTATGTGAATAACATGGTAACTCATACACCGCAGACCTGATAACTTATGTGCCTCTGTCCCGATAACTTTGGCGAGGGGGTGTTTAAAAACATATCCCAGATAACCATCATGTAAATAGTTTGGAGTAACCAGAGCTGCCAAGAAGGTTGGAGTAACCAGGTTATTCCCCGGTAATACCTGTGTAAACAACATGGTAACATATGCAACATATGCGTGATAACTTACTTAACCCAGGAGTGATAACTTTTGATCCGAAAAAAATATTGGAACATATCAACATGGGATTGAGTTTTGACCTTCTCGTCGCGACGGATTTTTATGTGAAAACGGATTTACGATCGGACCGGCAGTTTTGAGCTAAAAAACATTTTGAAATTTTGAAATAGGGGAAAATCTAGGATGACACCATCTATTTTGTCCTCTAGTTCATTTGCATGTGGGGAGAAGGTTGGAAGACCATTTTTATGCCCCCATAATTTCTATATAAACAAGAAGTAACTTAGTTATCACAGCCATTATAACTTACTTAGCCGGTGCCTGGTAACTTTTTACCCGAAAATAAAGTCGTTGGAACATATCGATATGGGACTATTTTTGAAGGTCGGGTCGCGACAAATATTTTATGTGAAAACGATTATTCAACCGGACCAACGATTTGATCTACAGAACATTTTGAAGTTTGAAATAGAGGGAAATCTAGGATGACACCAACTATTCTGTCTTCTAGTTCATTTGCTTGACCATTTTTATGCCTCGGTAATTTCTATATAAACAAGATAGAAACTTACGAACACGCACAAAAAGAAGAAATAAGAAATAAGATGAAGCTAATGCATACATGTAAACTAGGAAAGGAAGTAATCGTATGGATCTGTTGCTTAACTTACCATTGTCCTAATGTGAATACTGTTCATGGTCGGCCCCCTCTCCAGGTCAAGTGGATGTCTCTTTTGATCAGCAGCCCGTGCCTGATACCCTGACAGGCTATTGGTTTCATGTACGTTTAGCTTAGTTAATGGAAAATTGGATCGATGAATATTTAATCCCACCTGCTAGGCTCTTGCTTTTATGTATGTTGATCGTTTGTATGCCTATGGCCTGCTCAATTAGGCTTTGTTTGGTGACGAGCACCCAGGTTACTAAATCCCACCAGGGGAATTTCAAGAGCACTTGTGGTTCCCTTCCTTCCGCCAGGGAGATCTCCTATGCTCATTTCGTGGTACAGGGGAGGGGAGACGTGATCGAGGAATTAATTCCTCTAGTTACAAGGGGAAAAAAGGAGTGTATACGCGGAAGACTTCATTACTAGCGGCATCTCTATTTTGTAAAGGATCGACTTAAGTCTTGCTTTTCTGAGAATGTGTTGTAAAAGGAATCTTGCATGCTAGCTAATTAATTTGTTAGATCAGAAGTCTCCATTTTGGCCCACTTGGCAAAGCATTGCCTCTATAGTCTGTCTGTTACAAATTGATCTGCCGTCCAAGTTTATTTGTTAAGACTTTCAGCACATATGAGCTGGGCTTAGTCTTGATAAAAACTAAGTCAAACATTGTCATATAATGAACTTTTTGGATCTATGTAGTGAGCAGCTAGTGGAGAAACATTTTTGCCCATGAATAATTAATCTGCTAGGTAGGTCCCATGTATGTTAATTTGTCTTGTGAAGGAATGATTGAATGGGCATAATATGTGGATGAATTTTTATGTGAATGAACTGGTGTCCTGTAAGGATATACCCTCTTCTGTATGAATGAGTGAAGAATGATTGGTTGATGGCTGAAAAGGCTGCTCATTGCCTATGTAATGGGATACACATTGGAAATGTTTTTTTATTAATATTTCTACCATTTTACACATCGCATACATGGTTTCTTCCATTTTCAACATGCCATTCACATCAGCAATATATTAGTAGTTATGGGCCATACGTATGTTTGCAATGAGGTGGTTCACCCATCTGCGATCACCCGATCTATACAAATGGCACCAAATTGCACATGTCTTAGGTTGGCATCGACTATTTATATAGCAGAGCTCCCCTTCATTGATCTCTATCTACCCCCTCTTCCTCAAAGAAATCGATTTATACACCCTTCCAGCTAGTGGCGATGCTTGCTTATTTTCTACCCTCATACACACAATAACAAAATCCACCCTCTCTCCCTCCCCAACCCGTCCACCACACACCAGTAGTTAAGGCAGATGAAATACTGGTGGTGCTAGTAGGGTGACCTAAGCACAATGGTGGAACTAAGCCAAAGGTGAGGATTACTCGAGAATAGAGGAGGAGGCTGGGGAGAAATAGGAGAATTGCGGCGAGAGAGAAGTGAAGGATAGCTGGTATGGAGTAGAGCAGAATGGAATCAGGAGGAGAGGGCGGTCGTACCCATCATTCCAAAATTTTGGGAGGAAAATAATATCTCGAAGAAACATGAAAAGGCACAACCTGTGCAACACATACTATTATTTCTTGATAAAAAGAGAATATGTGATAAAGAAAACTCCAAAGGAAAGGTTTAAATATTTCAACAATCACATCACAATAGTGGGTCATGTTCCCATAATACACTTGTGCTAGTGTAGCATTGTGGGATCTTGTTTTACCTCACCTGGGATGCAAGACCTGAGATTTCATGACGCGTGTTAGCTTCAGTAAAAATATATAGAATTTTTGTTACCATCTAGTACATAATTGAACTTCAAATGTAAAAAGTAAGAAGTAACATATTTACGATATAAATATGAAGTTTAATATGATATGGTGAGCGCATAACATCTTCAGGGTTCTTAACATTTGATGACTTGAGAATAATTCAATACAAAAAGATTCTTCTCGATGAGGGATATGGTCTATAAGTTCTCTCACGTCCTTTGCTCTAGGAGAATAAGATAAGTCCAATTTTTTATTGACACTGGAAAACATAATGTCGCCTTCTTTGTATTTTATCCTACCCTTTCAGTTTTCACCATTCCAATAGTAGATGGTCAAAATAAACATAAAAGGTAAGCATTCTTCTAGAGATTTTCATATTCTAATGCAAATATCTCAAATCATTGCTCTTTGTACTCTATGGCATAATGAATTCGGACCGACTGCTAGTTATAACATGAGTCAGTCACATCTTAATAAAACACATGCACATTCGACCGACTTAAGGAGTGGGCATCAAGTTAGTTTTACTAGAAGCAGTGTGAAATGAACTTTATAATGGATAGATTAATTAGGACAGTTAATCTGTATGATTTGCATATAGTGTGTGCTTTGTATTATTATACCACCTTAGCTACTAGATCAATGTTTTTTTTCCTGAATTGCTAGTCGGAAGGTAAGCCTTAGAACACACACATGCACACATAGACATGCATCCTAAGGTTTTCATTAATATCACCTGTAAGGGAAATCTATCACTTTATCCATCGGTTTGAGAAATGAAATAATCGATAAGAAGATATATGGTATTTGAGTTGCAACAATCTAGATAATGCACGCTTTGAATCTAGATATGTTAGTGGAATATAATTAATATTAGCACACTACAATAAACACAACAATACAGTGATTAATTTTGAATAGAATTGATTTTTTAAATATAACTAATCAAATTTATAGGGGTTTCAATGAATGTTTTGAGCCGATTGAGCAAGTATGATGTAAGATCCTGAATGGACAAGTAACATTGTACACTAATAAAGTCCACTAATTTTGCAGCTAAATTGATTGCAACCTTGTACAAAGAAGTTGCCATAGTTAATTGGCCATTTTCAAGGTACATCAAGTAATTTGATTAATGTAACATGCCTGGAACTATATAAATGCTACATCATTGGATTCATGTTCAAATACAATTTCTTATAATGGTGACTTGCAATTATGGACCAATATTATGCAGTAATTTTATGGTTAAAAGTCACATTTTATTATCCAAGAATGCCCAAAACTTTGTAACGCATGCATTATCTAGTATATGTAGGTACGTTTCAGAATGTCCCAAACTTTTTGTTAATACTCCCTCTAATCCTAAATATAAGTCTTTTTAGAGATTCTAATACGGACTACATACGGAGCAAAATGAGTGAATCTACACTCTAAAATATGTCTATATTCATCTGTATGTAGTGCATATTCAAATCTCTAAAAAGATGAGACTCCACTATGGACTACATACAAATCAAAATGAGTGAATCTACACTCTAAAATAGGTCTATATACATCCGTATGTAGTTTGCAATGAAATCTCTAAAAAAAATTATATTTAGAAACAGAGGGAGTATATCATATGGTGCTTTCAAACATAGTTTTTTAGACTCTTAAGGATATTAATTTTATCAATAATTTGTAATTCTAAATGGGAAAATTGTTCATATGCAATATCGTGCATTCTAAAATTCTAGCTTGATGGTCTACTGGCTTCAACTATGTAGTAATCTATCTCATATTGTTTTGCAGGTTCAAGGCAAAGCTACCGAAACATGGGCAATGGAGACTTCTTTTCTCAAATAATGTCCAAAACATGGGCAACATTGTTTAATGATTTCAAGCAACTAGTTTTGAGTAAATTCAAATCATTACCTTGCTCCTAATTCATTGGTAGCTTATTGATCATGTCGACAATCTTTTGTATGGTAGGCCTCTTGTGCTGATCAATCTGCACACATTGTAGACCAATGTTGATGCATTCTTCTACTTGATCGGTACAATGGTCTTCTATATCGGGGTATTCGGACATTATTTTCTCCGGTGTCCAAATTTTTTTTACCTAAATAAAATTTTAAATTATGTATAACAGTATATTATGTATTTGAATCTTTAAATAACAAAGTGATGTTTATACTTACTCCATCAACATAATTCCTTGCATGCTTCTGGTCAGTGCTAGGACTATTCTTCTCTTTCGTGGAGATCTCCATGATGATTAGTCCTAAACTATATATGTCTGAGCGGGCCGAGATTTCACCATTATATAGATACTCCGGGGCCATGTATCCACTTATGTCATTAAGATAAAGATTTAATCAACTTTATGGAGATGTTAAGTTTAGATTATATTCTATGAACAAGGTAGCTGATATATCATTATAATGAGAGAGAAGCTTACACCGATCCCACAACACTTCGTGTGTTCATTCGGGTTTGTTCTTGGCCAAATATTCTGGAGAACCCGAAATCAGCAATTTTCGGTGTCATGTTGCCATCCAGCAAAATATTTTGAGGCTTCAAACCCAAATGGAGAACGGGACTAGACAAGGTATGCAGAAAATGTATTGCTTCGCAGATCCCCTTTATTATTTTGAAGCGTTCGTTCCAATCAATGCTACTGGCTGATGTACCTGAAGTAACATACAAAGTAATTTTAGTATTCTTCTAAGATAACGGATTCAAATGGTAAATATATTTCTGGAACAACAACGAAAAATAAGATCTTTTGACAAAAATAAACTCCATCAAAACAACAACAAATAAGATTATCTGGAGTGAACAACCTCGGCCAAAACAACAAAAAGATTATTCTTGCCGGTTTTATATCGGTGTGAAAAATTAGAGGAGCTTATACTCTCCATGCTACAACTCTAAACCCTGTTTATATAAATATAGAAATATGAAAATAAATGGAAAATAGCACTTATAGTGATATGTAGGACATACCAAAAAGATTCTGGTCAAGGCTCCCCTGAGGTAAGTATTCATAGCAGAGTAAAGTTTCAGTTATCTCTGCAATAATGTGCCTTCCATTGCTCTGCACCAACCTGTTATTTGCTTCACGGCAGTATGCAACCAACTTGACAATATTGTCATGTTCAAGGGCCATAATATTCTGAACCTCATTCGCAAATATTTTGTCACGTGGCACAGGTGAATTTTCAGCGAGTCTCTTCACAGCAACCACTCCACCATCATTCAGAATCCCCTGTTTAACATCACAAAAAACTTTGTGTATATACCCTTTTGTATCAACCTTTGACTACAGAAAATGCTGTGGGAAAATCATACCTTATAAACTGACCCGAATGCACCTGTACCAAGTAGTAGCTCATTGGAAAAGTTCTTCGTAATTTCCTTGAGAAAGTCGACTGGTAGTTCCTTCGGTAGGTTTTGTAGGGTTATACCTCCGCTGGTCATTGCTGATAATGAAAGAAAGAAAGTACTGATGTGAGAAACTACGATTTCCACTTTACCAAAAGCATGGAAGTTGTTGAACAACATCAAACTAAGTTTGCACAAGGAAGGTGTACCTAAGAAGAATCAAGGAATTTGTAAAGTGCACTGACCTTGAGAGGAATAGTTGATCAAGGACCCAAGCTGGGAAGAGAACAACAAGAGGGGATGTACTTCAGATCTGAATGAATGGATTGCTTGCTACCGGTAGCTGTTGGTGTATATAAAGCAAACCAAGGAGATGTTTCTGATCAGTTGACTTGACTGCTTGTAGCGTACTCGTCCTCATCTCTATACGCGGTTTAGTCTGAGTAACCTACATTTTATTCCACCTGCCGACGCGGTTTTTTCTGATGTTTTTTATTTTCTGATAGACACTAGATGCAGCAATGCTCATCCCTAATCAGTTAAGTACTTTGTGCAGCCCTGGGTTGCTGCTGATATCTCGTATTATAAGAATTTGGTTGCAGCGTTGGTGTGAGCTGGTGCTAGCGTTGGGTGGCACTTCGTTGTTAGGTTCATTGGGTTGTAGTATATATTTGGATGATTAATTTATTGTTCCGTTGTCTCTTAGACAGTGGAACCGGGCCTTTTGGGCATGTGGAAAAAAGACACGAGATGCAACAAGCAAGCTCACAACTTGTGTCACCTGCTGACATGCATAAACGTAATTAGATGACATTTGCAGGATTCAAACTCGACTAATTGTAATTTGTGTATACTTGTATTCTGGTCTTGTGGACCTTTACGCTTGCGTCCCTATGTCCAAGGGTTAACTAACATGGGCACATGGCTAGCTTAGTTAATGGAGGAGTGGATGAACGTATATTAGATAATGGCTGATTCTTTGGCTACTCCTGCCCCATTATTGTGCTCCCCATCGAGAAATTGAAGTCTTTGGGCCACCGGACAAAACATATTACAGACAGCTCCGTGCCACGCTATAAAAATTAACAACACGGAAGTCCCTTTTTAGTTTCCATATCAACTATCCCTCGCCTCACCATGCAGCCCTCCACCTCACCAAGTGTGCCATGTAAGCATCCACTAACACTATTTTGCTGCCCCATGCAAATCACATCCATACTCTTTGTCCACACACGGTGAAAACTTGAAAGTTTTCTACATTAAATTTCTCTGGCCCCAGTGAAAATTCAGGCAATAAACTTGGTGAGCTGTCATAAAGGTTCGAATAGCTAATTAAACACACCTTGCAGCTGAGCGAGCGGCTCATAGTAGCAAAAGTAATTTTCCTTTTTACCAAAATCCTAAAAACATTTAATTGTACAGTTCTACTAGGTGCCTCACTTGGTTGCTCTTTTTCTTGGGTGGTAATTTTATTTTACATGAAAAAATATTACTCCTTTCGTAGGACGCCTAGCTATTTTTTCTTCTACCAGTTTGTTTCTATTATGATCATCAAGCCAGCAATGACAAGATGCTAAATGTACCTTGTACGGTTTGTGGTTCCCAATGATTGCAATCTAAACATTTAACCCTCTAGCTAGTATGGTTCGCGATTCATTGATAGGATGTGTGTGTCATTAGAGAGATGAGTTCGTTGGTGGCTTCTAATTTTGAATTTTCCCATTACACACATATTTGGAGTAAACTGTGTAATAAAGATTGAGATGGGTGATGATAGAGATGCCTGGAATAACACACGAAATACACTTTCACTGTCCCAAAATTTGCTTGTTGTGTGGCTGTAATATGATGCCAAACACAAAGACGAATAGATACTAAATTAAATGTTTAAGACTGCTATGTGGGTCTCTGTTGTGGTCAAAAAATATAAGTATATCGAGAAACTTTCGTCTACTTATGATCAAAGAAATAGATCATCAGCCATGACGTTTGTACATGTCGTCAATCAAAATGTTAGCCAATAGATGTTAAAGAGACAATGACGGCTTTCTTATCTTTTCTTGATGTACCCACATATGCTATTATTATTCATACACACAATACTATCTTTCTGGTCGATGTCCTTGTATGCTTGTGATATAAGATTGTTTTAAACGAAAGGGTAAGTAATTAAAACGGTTAGCTTGTCAAATTTGTGTCAGCTTCGTTACCTCAGCATCATAGCTAGCAGACAAATATTTGTTTTATCCTGGCCGGCCGGCCTAATGCATATTAATTTTGGCAAAGTTTAAGACTCGAGAGCACAAGTCTTGTTCGAGCAAACAAGCCATATATACTGACCCCACGTGTGAACATACGTGACTGTCTCTTGGTCTTTTGTAGACACTGTCTCGAGACAACATTCTCTCTAGTAGTCTACTATCTATGTGATCAGCCGTCCAAGTTATGTCTTTATATTTTTAGGGCAAGTTAGTTGGTATGACTGTCAGCACGAATGAGCTTGGCAGTCTTCATAGGAACTCAGTTGTTTAAACTTTAACGAAGTGCATTACTTATTTATTTTTGTCTATATGTAGTGATCAGCTAGGGGAGAAACATTTTCTCCGTTTTTTGAAAAAATACATAGTGATATAGAGAAAATTTCATCTATATTCATTGGTAAAATTATAATATAGAACATCAGTTAAATGTTTTCTTTAGGCATCTCAAAATGTTAGTCAAGTTCAGATCACGCGTGTGGCTGACCGGTAAAGTACACAGTACATGCGTCATTTAGCATTTGTCTCCACCGAGACATCGCAAGCTGTTTCCATCAATAAATAAATGAATCGATTAATAACTACATAAATCATGATTTATGATCAAAGTTAAATCTTAAAAAGCGTGGGCGCACTATATTATGGAACGGAGGAAGTATGTCTCAAACTCAAAATTACTTACTGAATCAAAGCACCGTCGTGATAGTATTGTCGAAGCCAAGCATGTAACGACTAGATTTATGCTTAATCATATGTAGGGCACGCTTCCCTTTGCCGGTGCCGTTATTGCCATTGCCATTGATGTCACTCTTGCAGTTGTTGTCACTGCCATTACCATTGTCGTTGCCTTTGTCGTACACTATACATCCATACAAGTGAAAAAGGCAAATCGGTCATTTACAACCATCTCGTTAAAGTCCTTGTCGAATACCTTGGTATCAAGGAATTCAGCAACCACAATCCTGCCGGGACCAAGGCTGATGAACCCGACCTTGGCGTCGGACGTATAGCTCGGGTACCACTCATTTGGTGCATCGTCGTTCGCCCAAATCTGTGTCTTATCTGGCAATGGCTCAGCCCCTTTGATAACGCGAAAGAGGTCAACGGCGCAGGGGAGGCCACGCAAGGTGCCGAACCAGAGCCCGAGCTCCGAGACATACTCCGCCTTGCCATCGAACAACATGAGCCAGTCGCCGGCCTTGCTCCACTCGCCGGTCGTGGTGTGAAAGCGATAGGTGCCTGCAGAATCGCCAAAGTTGCTAATGGAGAAACAGATGGTGTCGCCACCACTAATGAAGGGCGACAGTGGGAGAATGAACCTGGAGCAGAACGGCGGCGAAGTGAAAAGAGAGCTCCTGTACGCCGCTCGCTGCGGCAAAGTGCCCGCCCTTCGCACAGGAGCGGCTAGCCTGGGCCGGCCCATTTACAGTTGCACGCGGCGGCATCCCGAGATGAAAAATCGCCAAAAAATACTATACCGCTAACGCTGAAACTCGAACCAGCGACCTCGTACTAATTGGCCCGGCGTGCAAACCACTCACACAGACACTCTGATGTTCAATTTGCAGCGCAACATTTAAAGACACATACGACAGCGACAAAACTGGAACATTAATTCACAAAAAATCCCAAAAACTGCAGTCCATTATTGGGTCGAACCGAGGACCTACAACTGAATTTTTCGAAATTACGAATATTTTCTTCACAACAAAAAAATTTTATGAATTTTTGAAAAAATTTTGTAAAACATAAACATATTGATGATGTGAACAAATTTGGAAAGAGGGAACATTTCTTGAATTCGTGAACAAAAAATACAAATGTTTACATTTTTTCAAAACTTCCAGAACATTTTTTAAAACTCCTGAAAAAAATGAAAACATGAACATTTTTTTAAAACAGGAACATTTTTGAACATTGTCAAAAATTTCAAAAGAAAAACATTCAAACATTTTTCGTAAAAACAAGAACATTTTTTAAAATCCCAGAACAATTTTCGAAGATTTCAAAAATCCGAACAATTTCGAAAAAAATTTGAACAACTATCGAAGATTTAAAAAATGTGAACAATTTTCAAAGATTTCAAAAATGCGAACAATTTTTTATAAAAGAAACATATTTTGAATTTGTGAACAATTTTCAGAAATTGCGAACAATTTTGGAAGATTTCAAAAATGCGAACAATTATTTAAAAAGAAACATTTTTTGAATTTATGTGAAATTTTTAAAAATACGAATTTCTATTGAAATTTTGAACTTGTTTCAAAACAGGATCAATTTTTGAAAAGTTCAAACATTTTCGAAAGATGGTCTTTAAAAAAATAACTTGAAAAATTAAATAAATGAAAAAGGAAAAAAACAATCAGAAAACAAAAAAAAATAAGAAAGAAGAAAAAGAAACAGAAAAGCGGAAAAAGAAGAAAAGGAAAAAAAACAAAAAACAAAAAAAACAAGAAGAAACAGGAAAACCGTTCAAACAGAAAAAACGGTTCAAGGAACCTTCTAGAAGGTTCCCTAAACCATGATACTGTAGCACGGTAGTCCACCAGTAGTGGGCCGGCCCATGTCGTTCGCTCTGTTGTTCCGTGTGCATTCCTTCGACAATTTGCCGCAATTAGCGTCAAATAGGATATTCCAAGTGAAAAAGCAATCTTCGAAATCACTAATTAAGGAGTACTCCTTGCGGAGATCACTCCAACTTCCCCAGGTTGCGACAAGTGGCGCGCTGCATGTTCGCAACTTGGGAGTTTTTCCTTTTTTCGTAGATCCGTTTATTCAAAACATTTTATCTCTTAAACCGTGCGTCCAAATCTCGAACCGCTTTCGCCGTGAATTCCTTGGGTCGAGATCTTCAAAAATAAATCCCATGTTGATAGGTTTTGACGAACTTTTTTTTCACGAAAAAAACCGGACGAAAAAACAGAACCGGGAGCACGGGTTTTTTCCCTTTCCGAAAGAGGCACGCCCGTGTCTCTGACGAAATCACAACCGTGCCTCCCGCGAAAGCAAAACCATGCCTTTCGCGAAATAAAAAACAAACAGAAAATGCATTTTTTCGTTTCCGAGGAGGCACGGCCGTGACTCTCGCGAAAGCACAACCGTGCCTCTCGCGGAAGCAAAACCGTGCCTCTCGACAAATAAAAAAATTTGTTTTCTTTTGTTTCCAAGAGGCACGGCCGTGCCTCTCACAAAAGCACAACCATGCCTCTCGCGGAAGCAAAACCATGCCTCTCGTGAAAGGAAAAAAACAGAAAACATGTTTTTTTTTTCGTTTCCAAGAGGCACGGCCGTGCCTCTCGCGAAAAAAATGCGTTTTTTGCGTAAAAAAAGTTTGAATTTTTTTTTGTCGAAAAGCTAGCGAAGACCGATGGAGAACCAAAATGTCAAAAAATCAGAAAAAAAAACGTTTAAAAAGCCAAAAACGCATGCAGAAAAATAAAAAAACAAAATCCGGAGGGAGCCCCCAGAGCACGACACGTGACAAGTGGCTAAGAGCGCGCCATGTGACGCTGATCGTTGCGAGGCTCTCGAAGGAGCGCTCGTTAATTAGTTGCTCCCAGCAATCTCGTCTCACCTTTGCCTTTTCGGTTGGGCTAGATGGGCCCAATGCTTTCCTTCTTAACAATCCAAGAACCAGCTGGGCCTTGTAAAACAAAGGAGAACTGAGTTCATCTATTCAGAAAAAAAACATGGAAAAAACATGTTAACCGATTTATTCAGCGAGTTTCCTTTCATTTTTGGAAAATGCCTTAACATATTTTTAAGATGTGTTACAGAAAATAGAAAATTAGTTTTAATTTGGCAGATTTTAAAAGGAAAAAATGTCAAGCAAGTTTCTAAAAATGTCCGGTTTACCATGTAGACAGTATGCAACTACGTATGTACTCGTGTTAATGTCGTGTTTAAACTTTAAAGTCACGTCAGTGGCAAAACACTAGGAGTAGAAATGCAGAACACTTAATTTCATTATTACGAAATTTGATGATGTAGCCTTGTTGGTAATTGAACAAACTTGTGTTCCCGAAGCATTTGACATACATGTTGTCGGGACTTTGGGGTCAACTTTCACCTCCCAGTTTTCTGCATCTTGAAAGAATTTCGGCAAATAAACAGTCCCTCCATCCAATTATGTACCCCCGCCCCTTAAGTAATGTGAAAACAAATCCAACACAACCTCCTGAAGGATACGACAAAAATGTATGCTGGATTTCAGTCGGCTTCGTCCACACGGACAAAATCGAAGAGGATCATGGTCCGGAAGACAAACTCGAAGAAGAAGCCCCGGCATCCGCTTGACTAAATAATCTTAAACTAAACTACTAACCAAAGTGGAAGCACCAGGATTCCCCTGCTTGCTACCGACCTCCAGAGCGGCGGGTAGAGGGGAGGCAAATCCACGGTATCACCAGTGAAGTTTGCCGGGGATTGTTTGGAGGGGGCTCCTCCATCCCCCATATCACACAGGTTCTGGCACTGCGACATCCTCCCGCTGCCGGCGTGGATCAGCCACCACAGGCATGCCTTCGTCTACGGCCATGCCCTCGTCGGCAGCGACACCATCTGCTTCTCCATCTCTGGCACCAAGGGATTCGGCACCTACTGCTTCCACATCGCGACTCGTGAGTGGAGCAAAGCTGGCAACTGGCTCATGCCTTTCGATGGCTGTCCTGGAGCTTGGAGTTTGGTTCGGCATCTCTTCACAAGAAAACCTCCCCTGCGCTGCTGACCTCTCCGGCGTCGTTCGAGGGGAGGAGCCGTCGCCGGACAAGATGCGGATCTGGGCGCGTGATGACCCGCCAGAGGAGTGCCCGCCGAACATCTTGTGCAATCCCTATGCCATCAGCCTCGGTTCCTGTAGGTTCATCGTCGTGGACTTCTTGGATGGCATGAAATTCAACAAGGACTGGAACGAGATGGATCCCGCCAAGGAATTTGCCCTCTTCAGGGCCTGTTCGATTGACAGGGAAAATGGAGGGTTTGGCACGGATTGGCAGGGATTACACCCTCTACAAGTCAAAACATCCTCCAATCCACCCCAATCCTCCTATGAGGAGGTGTAACCGAACAAAGCCTCACCGGTATGTAGGTAGCGTTCTGCAACGTCAACAACGGCAAAGGCAAAGACAGTAGCCACCACAATAGTGAGACTGATGGCACAGGCAACGAAATTGGCAACCACAATGGTGGCACCGATGGCTCCGACAAGGAGAATGGAACTGCAATAGATCTGGCAACGAGAATGGCGGCAATGACGACACAGGCAAAGGGATGATGCGTGGCCTCTGTATGATCAAGCACAAATCTCATCGTTACATGTTCAACAACCAACAGAGGATTGAGGCAGTGCTCTAAACGATTCAGCTAAGTCTGTGCATGCACGCATTCATTCTTGCTCTATGATGAATCGTACTGTAAATTGTAAACGTACTGTAAGCTAGGTGTTATTCAGAGTTGCTGCTGACCAAACAATTGTTTGATGGAAATTGTAAACGTACCGTTAAGCTTAGCTCAAGAATCCAATCCAGGTAGAAAGAAATTGTAGTAATGCTGATATAATTTTCAGAGTTTGGTGATGTACGAAAACAGCAGTTAACTTGGTTAAGTCACTGGCAATGTTGTAGTAATAATTAAAAATAAAAGTTGAGAAACATAATAGAGCACGTATATATGACATTGCTGGTCAACTGCAAAACACTCAAAATTTCATCAATTCAGACAACCAAGTTTCTAAATATAAGCCTTTTTATATATTTTTAATACGGACTACATATGGATGTATATAGACATATTTTAGAGTGTAGATTCACTCATTTTGCTCTATAAACTTGAGGTATGAGTATGGGAGTGGTAATGGAATGCAGGTTCCAATTTATTTTTTGAATACATGCTTGGTTTTGAATTTTGACCGCATGTAGTGTCACAACTTGTAAACTCATCATATTTTATATTTGTATAAAAAGATGTAGCGCCCGGCACAAAATACCTGAAACTGAAACTAATCTACTCAGCAGTACAACTTGTTTTCTGACCATTCAAAAGAAACAAGGTAGAAAACAATGGTTAGTATGGCTTTTCATCTTTTGAACCATTCATCTTGTGGTATGATGAAAACAATCTAAAAATTGACCCTTCCATTTTCTATTTTTAGCTAGAGAAAATAAAGGCTCAAGCAAAAGTTGTTGTTGGTATCATCTGCACCCAACACATGTGTGGGTGGGCGTATTGCAAGGTCTAGTAGTACAAGTGCATGCACCAATTTAAATTTGGCATGCATGTTCTAATAATGGCTCATGGCCTCACAATCACATCACCCGACTCTCTGGGCCATATATATATATATATATATATATATATATATATATATATATATATATATATATATATATATATATATATATAACGTCTATTCAAGACCCAGGGTGAGAAATAAGTAATTCCTCACCCTGATCGATCGACCGAGACGAACGTTGAGCCAACCAAACCACACACGCCTACATCCCCCGTAAAAGAAAAAGGTCATTGATTCCACGCTGTAAAATTACATCGGTATGTATGCAATTTACGTTTATGGTAGGCTCGAAGCTACCCCACGTTCCCGACCACCCCACTTCCACATACTTCTTTTTTTCTTGAGAAAAAAAAAGAAGGCTGCAAACGGTTCCAGAGTATCGACGGCGAACAATATGGGAGACGGTGGCGTGGTTCTCAGCGATTTGGGGCGGCCTGGACGGCGAGGCGCTGTGCTGCTCGCTGACGTGGTCTCGACGCTGGTTGCGGCCTGCTGTGCGCCGTCTGCCTAGGTCTTGGGCGGCGCTGTGCGCGGAGCTGTGGCTGGCGTTCGCGGCGGCGCTGTAGTGAGTGGCCGTGCATGGGCTACTATGTGACGGCATTCCTGCTGATTGGAATGTAGTAAAGTATGCATCCTCAAGATTCTCTCCGCTTGAACAAAAATGGACTCACGATGCAATCGCTCAACGGTGATTCTGTCCGCTTGAAAATGCATGGCCGCATGCATTCCTTTCTTTGTGTGGTGGAATAGCTCTTGAAGCAATCCAAGTTTTGTAGTATGGCTCTTCAAGCACCTGACAGATTGAGTCTGTGGTGCAATCGCTCAACGATGATCCCGTGTGAATGCGCGCCGATTCTGCTGATCCATCTCATTCCGCTTTTTTTCAGCCGTTGTGCGTGGTGAAGGCCGCGTGCTAAGCAAGCTCAACTGCTCAACGACGACAACAAGAAAACCAAGACGGCGACGATCTACAACAAGAACAACAACGCTGTGAGGAACAAGCCCTTGAAGTTCAACGTGCTCTACGTGAGGCTACCCACGCCGTACAAGAACGCAACCGACGTGTGCGTGAACAAGAAGAGGCCCTCCGACGGGAGCGACAAGAAGAGAGTGAATTGCAAAAAACATCGACATTGAAGGCTAGGGTTGCAGGAACCACAGTTCTACAGTTTTGTGCCAAAAATCACTAATTCACTTCTTCTTCGGTACAACCCTCCTAAAAACATCAACGGTCCAGATCGTCCTATACCCCTTCGCCTCAAAACTTAAAAAAGGATAGGATGGTCTTTGCCCATGCCCCTTCCTCAGTCCCGCCCCCGCGACGTACCCGCGCGGCCCGTCGACGTACGTACGTCTACGCTTTTTTTTTACTGTGGCGACGTACGTTTTTTTCCCGTCGGTGGTCAAGCGCGTCGGTGGTCAAACCGCGCGTCGCCCGCTGAAAGCGCGTCGTGGCGCGTGAACTGCGTCCCGCCACCCCGTCCCGTCGCCTCGTCTGCCGCCCCGCCGCCCCGTCCCCTCGTCTGCCGCGCCGCCGCCCTCGACTGCCGTCGCATTGATAGCCCAACGACCCGGCCGCCCGCTTCCCCGCCGTCTCCCTATAAAAACTCACCCCGTCCGCCCGTCGCCGCAAACACCGCTCCCGTCTCCACCTCCCGTCTCCACCTCCCAAAATCCCACCGGCGGCATATCGTTCCACCGCGGCAGCAGCTCCGGCACCGGCGGCGACGACGGACCCAGTGCGTGGCCGTCGAGCCTGAGCACGCCGGAGATGGAGGAGCTGCACCGGTTCGGGCTCCTCGTGCCGCCGGGTTGCTGTCTTCCGCACGACTGGAAGCTCGACAAGGACGGCTACCCGAGGCGCGGGCCCGGCGCCATCGCGGAGGAGAAGCGGACCGGCGGCCGCAACAACATCGCCGGCCGTCACGCGTTCTGGGACGGCAAAGACTACGCCGCCGTCATCGGCGCGTACAGGCTGGCAGAGTCCGGCGTCACGCCTGACCTCGTCGGCGACCGTCGCCGCCTTCTTGTCCCGCGCCCCCGTCCAGCAGCGCGCGGCCGTCGGGCTCCTCCACCACCTGCGCCGGCGCCCGCCGATCCCCCGCCCCGCCAGAGGTGGAACTGCCACCGGAGCAGTTGGTTCTTCGGGAGGACGGTGATCTCGACGATACGCCGGGTTACCTCATCGCCCTGCGCGCGTCGGCGGATGCAGCGGCGGCTGCAGAGGCGGCGGCGGCTGCAAGGGAGGCCGCCGAGCAGGCGGCAGCGATCCAGGCGGCGGCGGCGATTCCGCCAGTGGTCCCGCAGGTGGAGGCGGAGGCGCCGGAGTCGTCGGACGACGACGTCATCGACTGGGAGCGGTTGGCCCAGGTCAGCAACGACGACGACGAGGGCGGGGGTGACGGCGGTGACGTCGGGGAGGTCATCGATCTGTTGGCTAGCGACGAGGAGGAGGACTAGTTTTTTTTTTAATGTTCTAAGTATGAACTATGTATCGTTTATGTTTGGAAAAACTCGTCTGGTTTCGGTAATGTTGAATGGACTATGTAAAATATATCTATGTTCAATCTAGTGTGTTGGAGACTTGTTTAAATTTATCTTCAAAAATTGTTAAAAAAAATTAGCTAAATATAGAACGCTTATTTTGAGAAAAAATGAAAATTTTCCGACCCATGCATAAAAATGTTCATAATATATTTAAAAAATTTGCATCGAATATACATAGCACAGAATAAGGTATACAATTATCGAAAATTTGTAGAATAAAAAAATCATGAAAACACATAAAATAAAAAATAAAAAGTGTATGTAAATTTTTATAAAGTGTTTTAGAAATGTTCAGATTTTGTTTAAATATGTCCATATAGTGTAGCCGGTGGATGAAAAAATTGAAATTTTGAAATACAAAATATAACAAATAAAGAAAAAAATTAAAAAGGTGATATATTTTAATTCATTAACATTTCCTGAAATATTATTAAATTCATTAACATTTATGAATCAGAGAATATTTTTAAATTCATTAACATATATGAATGAATACAAGAATTTTTAAATTCATTTACATTTTCCGAAATATTTGTAAAGTATTTAAATTTATGAACCAGACAAAATTTATAATTCACTAATATATATGAATCCGAGATTTTTTCAATTCATTAACATTTTCTGAAATAGTTTCAAATTCATTAACAAATATGAATGAATAAAAGAATTTTTAAATTCATTTACATTATCCGAAAATTGTTTGAGTTATTTAAATTTCTGCCCGGAAAATGGCATTTTCTAAAATAGTATTTTCTGGGTTTTCTGCCCAGAAAATGGTAGTAAATGCATACGGACTCGAAACGGGACAATTTTTTGTGTGCGTGCCCTGCTAGGGCACAGTATCACGTGAAAAAAAATTGGGCACGTTTGGCGGATGCGAAGCGGAGAGGTGCGACCGAGGGTCCCCTCCGGCCATACCGAAACCACCCCCTTCCATAGCAAGTACCTGAGCGGTTTGACGGATTGCACCCAACTTCTGGGAGCGCGTGTGGGGCCCCACCCGGGCACCCCACGCCCAAAATGAACGAAATCCGACAACGAACGCACGTTGCGTCACGTCCGGGCAGTATTTTCTGGGTTTCCTGCCCGGAAAATGGTAGTAAATGCATACGGACTCGAAACGGGACAATTTTTTGCGTGCGTGCCCTGCTAGGGCACAGTATCACGTGGAAAAAAATTGCGCACGTTTGGCGGATGCGAAGCGGAGAGGTGCGACCGAGGGTCCCCTCCGGCCATACCGAAACCACCCCCTTCCACAGCAAGTACCTGACCGGTTTGACGGATTGCACCCAACTTCTGGGAGCGCGTGTGGGGCCCCACCCGGGCACCCCACGCCCGAAATGAACGAAATCCGACAACGAACGCACGTTGCGTCACGTCCGGGCAGTATTTTCTGGGTTTTCTGCCCGGAAAATAGTAGTAAATGCATACGGACTCGAAACGGGACAATTTTTTGCGTGCGTGCCCTGCTAGGGCACAGTATCACGTGGCAAAAAATTGGGCACGTTTGGCGGATGCGAAGCGGAGAGGTGCGACCGAGGGTCCCCTCCGGCCGTACCGAAACCACCCCCTTCCACAGTAAGTACCTGACCGGTTTGACGGATTGCACCCAACTTCTGGAAGCGCGTGTGGGGCCCCACCCGGGCACCCCACACCCGAAATGAACGAAATCCGACAACGAACTCACGTTGCGTCACGTCCGGGCAGTATTTTCTGGGTTTTCTGCCCGGAAAATGGTAGTAAATGCATACGGACTCGAAACGGGACAATTTTTTGCGTGCGTGCCCTGCTAGGGCACAGTATCACGTGGAAAAAAATTGGGCACATTTGGCGGATGCGAAGCGGAGAGGTGCGACCGAGGGTCCCCTCCGGCCATACCGAAACCACACCCTTCCACAGCAAGTACCTGACCAGTTTGACGGATTGCACTCAACTTCTGGGAGCGCGTGTGGGGCCCCACCCGGGCACCCCACGCCCGAAATGAACAAAATCCGACAACGAACGCACGTTGCGTCACGTCCGGGCAGTATTTTCTGGGTTTTCTGCCCGGGAAATGGTAGTAAATGCATACGGACTCGAAACGGGACAATTTTTTGCGTGCGTGCCCTGCTAGGGCACAGTATCACGTGGAAAAAAATTGGGCACGTTTGGCGGATGCGAAGCGGAGAGGTGCGACCGAGGGTCCCCTCCGGCCATACCGAAACCACCCCCTTCCACAGCAAGTACCTGACCGGTTTGACGGATTGCACCCAACTTCTGGGAGCGCGTGTGGGGCCCCACCCGGGCACCCCACGCCCGAAATGAACGAAATCTGACAACGAACGCACGTTGCGTCACGTCCGGGCAGTATTTTCTGGGTTTTCTGCCCGGAAAATGGTAGTAAATGCATACGGACTCGAAACGGGACAATTTTTTGCGTGCGTGCTCTGCTAGGGCACAGTATCACGTGGAAAAAAATTGGGCACGTTTGGCGGATGCGAAGCGGAGAGGTGCGACCGAGGGTCCCCTCCGGCCATACCGAAACCACCCCCTTCCATAGCAAGTACCTGACCGGTTTGACGGATTGCACCCAACTTCTGGGAGCGCGTGTGGGGCCCCACCCGGGCACCCCACGCCCGAATGAATGAAATCCGACAACGAACGCACGTTGCGTCACGTCCGGGCAGTATTTTCTGGCGACGGCACCAACTTGGCGACGGCACCCAAGATCAATCCGCCAAAAAGCGAGCTGCTCGTGAGGCCACCGGAAGTCTCCTACTCCATACGGTCTCCTCGTTGTCTTCATTTCTTGCCCACGGCCTCGGAGAGCAAGGTCATCTTGGCCGACCACTCGAACTGCATGTTACGCTAAGATCGACGGTTGCAGCTACATCGATACAATGCCTAGCCTCCACGGGTACAAGCACTCGCCGCTGGCCATCTCTGTCCCTCCGACGGACTTACACCTCCTTGACGGTGAAGACACCGGCGACCTCTACATCATTGATAGCGTCCTCCATCCGGATAAGGCGGAGGTACGCCCGCAGTTTGAGGCCCTGGTGTGGAGGGGGATCACCACGTCCCTCGCATCACATAGGTTCTGGCACAGCGACATCCTCCCGCTGCCCCCGTGGATCATCCACCATAGGAATGCCTTCGTCTACGGCCACGCCCTCGTCGGCGACACCATGTGCTTCTCCATCTCTGGCTCAGAGGGTGATGGCACCTACTGCTTCCACATGGCGACTCGTGAGTGGAGCAAAGCTGGCGACTGGCTCATGCCTTTCGATGGCAAGGCGGATTACGTCCCAGAGCTTGGACTCTGGTTCGGCGTATCAGAAAACCTCCCCTGTGTTGCTGACCTCTCTAGCATCGTCAGAGGGGAGGAGCTGCCGCCGGAGAAGATGCGGATCTGGGCACATGATGACCTGCCAGAGGAGTGGCATTCAGATTTGGTGTTAATCAAATAATTGTTTGACGGCAAGTTTGAACTTCGGTGCTATTGTGTTAAGCTAGCTGAAGTCTGAAGAAGACACATATATTTTTAAGTTTTCCCGAGTTTCTTGGATTCACTGATTTAGTGTGACGAAAATCTGAAGAGAAAATTCTTGACAAACACTTGTTTTTTAGATGCACATATATTGACGATGACGTGATTTGTCTGCCATATATAGTGAACCATGTGTGTACACATTGTGGTTGTATTGGAGTATAACTTGTACTACCTTTTAGTTTTATTGCGTGCTAGTAGATATTAGCATGCATATGTCTACCTCATTTAGTTAACGTCAACTTGTGTTGTCACCAACGATGTACGATCGACCCGACCGACGACTGTAGAATCTGCTTGACTAGACGAGCTTCACTCGTAAATAAAAGCTGAAGAATTGTTACGCATTTGCTATCTAAATAATGCGCGTACATTGATGATGATGTGATTTTTGTGCTATCGTGAACCATATATGCATTGTGGCTGCTCTCTGATATTTTACTTCTATTGTGTGGTAGTAGAAATTCCCACCGAGTACTGCTTCATTCCAATAAAAAGATATTTGCATATGTGTACCTCATTTAGCAGACGACCCACCACTCTAGTCTAGACTCTGCTTGGGTATATATATGAGGCCTGCGGCTATAGCTCCACTCGCCAGTCCCCACCTCTAAAGCAGCGCCTTGCCACACAAAAATCATGTCAACCACCCAACTTATTGTGCTCCTCGGCGTCCTCCTGCTGGCCGGCGCATCGAACTCGCAGCCCACCTCCGGCGACCAAGCCACCCTCCTAGCTATCAAGACCCAGTGGGGAAACCCCACGCAGCTTGCGTCATGGGACCCTGTCGCCAACACCGACCACTGCGACTGGACCGGCGTGGCCTGCGGTGGCGACGACGGACGTGCGGTGATAGGGGTATCATTGCCGAATCTAAACATCACCGGCAAGGTGCCAGAGTCGGTGTGCGACCTACTGAGCCTCACCCACCTCGACCTCTCCTACAACTATCTTACCAGTGGCTTCCCCGGTGTCCCGCTCTACGCCTGCTCCCACCTCCGCTTCCTCGACCTCTCCTACAACGCCTTCCACGGGGTTCTTCCGGATGACATCAACCACCTGTCACCGAAGATGGAGCACCTCAACCTGTCGAGCAATCACTTCCAGGGTGTGGTGCCGGCCGCCGTGGCCAGGCTACCAGCGCTGAGGTCGCTGGTTCTTGACACTAACGAGTTCACCGGGGCTTACCCAGCTGCCGAGATAAGCAAGCTCGTGGGGCTTGAGCAGCTCACGCTTGCCTTGAACCCGTTCCCGCTGGCGCCAGCACCGCCGGAGTTCGCCAAGCTGACCAACTTGAGGTACCTCTGGATGTCCGATATGAACTTGATCGGCGACATCCCCAAGGCCTACTCGAGCCTAGTGAACCTCCAACTGATCTATATGACGGATAACAAGCTCACCGGCGAAATCCCGGTGTGGGTATGGCAGCACCCAAAGCTTGAGTTCCTATACCTGTACAACAATGGACTCACCGGGAAACTGCCGCCTAAAATCACGTCTGTGAATTTGAGAGAGCTCGATGTGTCGTTCAACAATCTCACCGGAAATATACCGGAAGACTTGGGTCACCTCAAGAACCTGAGCATGTTGTTCATGTACACCAACAAGCTCACCGGCACCATTCCAGCAAGCATAGCGATGCTCCCCAATCTCAGGGACATCAGGCTATTTGAAAACAAGCTCTCCGGTGAGATCCCGCTGAAGCTCGGAAAGCACTCGCCCCTAGAAATCCTCGAGGTCTGCAACAACAACCTCTCCGGCCCGCTCCCTGATTCACTTTGCGCTAACGGGATGCTCAATGACATCGTCGTCTTCAACAACAACTTCTCCGGCGAGCTACCGAAGAACCTCGGTGACTGCGTCCTGCTGAGCAACATCATGCTCTACAACAACCGCTTCTCCGGCAATTTCCCAGCCAAGATATGGTGGTCATTACCCAAGCTGACCATTGTGATGATACAGAACAATGGTTTCACGGGGACTTTACCGGCCAAGATAGGTGAGAACATCTCGCGGATCGAGATGGGGAACAACAAGTTCTCTGGGTCCTTGCCAACATCGGCAGCCGGGCTGGCCGTGTTCAAGGCGGAGAACAACCTGATCTCCGGCGAGCTACCGGTGGACATGAGCAAGTTCTCAAACCTTATGGAGTTGTCAATGTCCGGCAACCAACTAACTGGTTCCATACCGACATCAATCATTTTGTTGCAGAAGCTCAAGAGTCTCGACCTGAGCAACAACAGGTTGTCCGGCATAATTCCATTTGACAACCTCGTGTTGCTTCCATTGCTCATGCGCCTTGATTTGTCCGACAATGAATTCTCCGGTGGCTTATAGAGATAGAAAAGGAATAGACACCAAGAATACAAGTTCATGAGAATACAAGTTCAGGAATTGGCAGTGGTCGTGTCGAGCGTCTGTATGTGGAGTCTATATCTATATCTATATATCTATATCTATACCTCTATATCTATACCTCTATACCCCTATAAATAAAGCAAGGTGCGTTTCTCTGATTTTTTCATCCGTTCACCGCTAAAAGATTTTTCATTTTTATCCGAGGTGGTACTAAACTTTCGTACTCCGTCTGTTAGCAAAGGAAAAACCATTTGTGGAGAATTTCATACGTGGGCCACGCGCCCTATGGCCCAGTAAAGTCAGCCATTTTTTCCTGCCCACGCAGCAATAAAAGAATCCTATTTTTCGCTCGATGCGGCATATAGTTTCAGCTACGCACAGGGCGACCAAGACATGGCGGCCCATTTTTGTTTGTGTTCTGTTAAATTTTCTTTTTTTGTTTCTTTCTCTATTCATTTCCTGTTTCTTTTTATTTTGCCAATTGCTATATTTTTTAAGAAATTCTGAAATTCCACAATTTTAAAACAATGTTTGCAGTTCAATTTTTATTCACAATTTCGTAAAAAGTTATGAATTACAAAATTGTGTTCCTATTTTCAAAAATGTTTCTGTTTTTTTGTCGTGCCAAAATATTTTCAAATTTTAAAAATATTAACATTCTTAATAAAATGTTCGTATTTTTCACACAAAAATCAAGATTTAAACAAATGCATTTAAAAAATGTTCCAAATTCGAAAAATATTCTTGTTTTAGATATAGGTTTAAAAATTGAAAAGAATGTTTGCATTAAAGAAACACATTTTCTAAAATTCTTCTGCATGTTTAACACATGTTCCCATTTTAAAAAATTGTTCACAATGTGAAAATATTCATATTTTTATAAGAATGTTCAGCTTTTTAAGAAATGTATGCGAATTTCAGGAAATGTTCTGTTCAAATTTTTTGTCCTTGCTTTGTCCAAAAATGTATGTAACTTTCAAAAAATTGTTCAAATTTTGGAAAAGTGTTCACGTTGCCAAGTATATTTGGTAGTTCATGTTATGAATTCCAAAATTCCGTTCCTATTTAAATTTTTTTTGTAATTTTAAATTTTAATCATTCTGATATTTTCCGGAATTTTAAAAATTATTCCAATTTTTTCAAAAATGTTTGGGTTTTTCCAAATTTGTGCAAGATTTAAAAATGTTACAAATTTGAAAAATATTCTTGTTTTAGTGATATGTTCAAAATTGAAAATAATTTTTGCATTAAAAGACACATTTTCTTAATTTCTTCCATATGTTCAAAACATGTTCCCATCTCCAAAAATTGTTCGCAACTTCAAAAAAAATTATATTTTTATAAAACGTTCGTGCTTTTAAGAAATGTTTGCGAATTTCAACAAATGTTCTGTTCAAATTTTTTGTTCGTCTTTTTTTAAAATGTATAGAATTTTAAAAAAATGTAATTTGGAAAATTGTTCATGTTGCCAAGTATATTTGGCATTTCATACTTATTAGTTTTTGAAAAGTTCAAATAAAAAGTTTTGAATCTGATGTTGCATTAGATTCTTTAATATTAACGTTAACCATTGGATAGCAGAATGCATTTGTTTGAGTGGCTAGCAACATGTGGTCGGGTCTTTAAGGTCGTGAGTTCGATCACTCCCATACTGAGCCTGCTCCGCATCCGGTGCATCAAGCTAAGTCTGCTTGTTCAGAATAAAGGACACCATAAATTATTGACAGTGATAGCTTCCAGTCGTCAATAAAAGAGAATATGCCGGTTAATTATAATTGAAACAAATTATGGGCACGTGCCAATAAAAAAAGAATATATTGATTTGGCTCTAATTAAAGGATGCCATGTTGAACTAGAGAATACGGACATGTGGGGGTCTTGATTAAGCTAGAGGCATGTAATTTTATCCTCCAGTTGCAATGCAAGAGCATGTGTGCTAGTACTAATAAAATAAAGTATATAAAGCAAATTAAGAAGGAAATCACTGTTAATTGCAGCTGTAAGATCTTGTTGCACGTTATTGAACCATGCATTTACAGCACCGCGTTGATACACTGTTGCACGTTAAACATGTAACGTTTTGATTTGTGCTTAACCATACGTAGGCCACGAATCATCCCTTTGACTTTGCGCAGTTGTTGCCATTGTCGTTGCCGGAGCCATTGGTATCACTATTGTAGTTGTCATTGTCTTTGCCAGCACCATTTCTGGGATTTTTGACACTGCCCTTGCTGCGGCCGTTATCCTACACTACCTCCATACCAGTGAAGAGGGCAAATTGCTTGCCCGTAACCATCTCGTTGCAGTCCTTGTCGAGTACCATAGCATCCAAGAAGTCTACAACGATGAACCTGCCCAAACCGAGGCTGATGACCTTGGACCTACACAATTCGCTGGGTTGCCACTCCTCTGGCAGGTCATCATCCACCCAGATCCGCAATTTCTCCCTCGATGGCTCCTTCCCTCTGACCACACCAGAGATGTCGGCGGCGCAGGGGAGGCCTCTTGATTCGCCGAACCAAAGCCCGAGTTCCGGAACATACTCCGCCTTGCCCTGGAACGGCATGACCCAGTCGCCAGCCTTACTCCACTCGTGAGTCGCAATGTGGAAGCAGTAGGTGCCGGTGCCCTCGGGGCCAGCGATTGAGAAGCAGATGGTGCTGCCGCCAACGAGAGCGTGACCACAGACATAGGTGTGCTTCTGGTGGATGATCCACGTCGGTAGAGGGAGGATGTCGCAGTGCCAGGTACTGCTACAAAAGGAGCGCGGGTGCTCCGGCCTCCACACCAGGGCCTCGAACTGCGGCTTCGCCTCCGACTTGTCTGGATGGAGGATCCTATCGATGATGTACATGTCGCCGCCGTCTTGGCCGTCATGGAGGTGCAAGTCCGACGGAGGGACGGCGATGGACATCGGTGAGTGCTTGTGCTCGTGGAGGCTTGGCAGGCTCTTGATCCAGCGGCGGCCCTCCCCTGCATCGAAGCGGAACATGCGGTTCGTGCGGTCGCCCAAGACGACCTTGTCCTCCGAGGCGGTGGGGAGGAAATGAACGCAGTGATGGGTCGGAAGGCTGCATGATACCTCCGGTGGCTTAATGACCAGCTCGCTTGCCGGCGTCCGGATCCTGGGCGCGGACGCCTCCGCCGCCGCCATGTCAGCCTTGCAGATCCTTCTCCTGTTGGGCACCCAGGCCTTGGCGGGCGTGAGTGTTGGCAGCAGCTTGCCATCCGCGGCCGTCTCATCTGCCGTCCGGTGAAACAAGTCTATCTTGCAGAGGTCCAAGCGTCGGAGCGAATACACGCGGTTGCGCCCATCATACACCCCCAGGTTCACCAACCGCCGGATGCCGCCGCTCATCTCAGGCAACCAACCACGTCGCCGTCGTCGATCTGCCTGGAACCTGGAGCAGAGCGGCGGCGGCTGTCAATCTCTAGCTGCATGATCGATCGTAGTCACCACACGAGGCCATGGTATGGGATGGGCCCGATGACACGTCCTTTTCTTTTTTTTTCTTCGTTGTAAATAAATAATGTGGTTTGCTCGTGACGCTCAAATACGTTAAAATTAGGGCCCGTTTACATCCAACTCTACTGATATTTTATATATAGTTCTCAAAAAAAAATACATGTCTTCTTTATTCGTTACAATAATAATGTGGTTTGCTCGTGATGCTCAAATACGTTAAAATTAGGCGAGTACTAGGCGCCGGCGTGCCGGCCCAATAGTTCGGCCGGTCGCACGACAGCCCTCAGATTTAAGTGCTACGAACCGTCTGATCTTATCCCCTTTCTCCTCTGATGCACACCGGACCCCCCTGCAAGTAGCTACAGCCGGAGCACCGCCCCGAGCTAGCCGGATCCCTTGCGTGGCTGTAGCAGAGAGCGCCGCCGCCCTAGTTTGGCGGGTCCCCCGCATGTCGCTGCCCCTCCCAACCATCTCCCTCGTTCGCAGCTCCGTCATGGTTGGATCCCCGCCAAGCTTGGTCATGTCTGACATGTATCCTCCGTCGATAGCGGTTGAAGCTCCCCGCCCCGAGGTTGCAGCATCTGATGCGCCGTCCCTCTCCATCCTCACCGTCGAGCTCTCCGCAGGGTGCACGTTGCAGGCACCGCTGCCATCTTCTTCCCTGGGTAACCCAATTCTACATGTCACCGTTGTAGCAAAACAGCTCGGCGTTTGTAGCTTATCAAAATCCCCGATGTAGCAAAAAACCGAGCGCCACCACGTCACCCAGTACCACTCCCTTGGATGTAGCAAAAAAAATCGCAGGTTCCAGCTTCTATCGATGCTGATTCCAGCAATTCTGCTTGCCGGTTGAAACCCTTTGTACCGCCCCTTCCAGCAAAAACGGCGGCGACAGTGCAGCCGCTCTCCACCGCCGTGACAAATGCCATGGCTGGTTCCAGCAAAACGTTGGATCCAACAAAAAACAGACTGGGTGGTAGCAAAAATCTAAGACGGTGGCTGCAAAAACAAAGGACGGTGGTAGCAAAAAAATTAGAATTGATTTCAGCACAAAATCTTTCAGCAACAAAACAAAAGACGGGTGGTAGCAGAAAATCAAAATAGACAGTAGTAGCAAAAATCAAGACGGTGGCAGCAAAAAATGAAGCTAGTTCCAGCAAAAAGCACCCCTGGTTACAGATCCTAGCAAGAAGAAGTCACTGATTCCAGCAAACCACAAACTCAGTTGTAGCAAAAATTGCCGCCGATTGCAACCCCCACCGAGGGTGGTTCCAGCAACTCTGGTGTGGTGCGCGCCTTGCAGCAGCGGCTCCACCGCCCATCCCCTTGGTACAGCTGCAGCAACTCCGGCATGGTGCGTGGCTGGACAGCTCGCAGCGGTTGCCACCGTGCATCCCCTTGGTACGGCTGCAGCAAACTCAGGCAAGGTGTGTGGCTGGAGGCTTGCAGCGGCTAGCAGCCGTGGTGCTGATACAGGTCGCCGGCAGCGGCGCGTGGTCATGAGACTTGTGGTCTCTGCCTCTCTGGTGTGTTGGAGAAAGGGAAGGAATGGAGATAGGATGCATCGGTGTGCTTGTGAGAGAAAACGAGAGGACGAGAGAACCGCAATGAACAGATAAGGCAGCACGCGTCAGCCGTGTGTGGTCCCGCATAAGTTGCGTGGCAAAATGTCATGATACTCAGGTGGGGTCGAAGGGCAGGCGTCCCAGGATCGTAGCGCGCGCACGCGACTGGCCGAGTGTTCGGCCGGTCGACCGGTAGGGAACGTTTCCCTTAAAATTAGGGCCCGTTTACATCCAACTCTACTGACATTTTTCCCGTCAAGAATAAAAACTCTTCTGATCTTTTCTATACATTCTCAAAAAGAAAAGAAAAACTCTACCATCAAATCTTGATGGCGAAGTATCAAGTGAAAACTGGAATTCGGTGCAAATCTGGAAACTTCCATCATGGGACCTTGGATCAATAGCGAGCGGCAGAGATCAAAGGTGGGAGCACTAACCAGCCACTTAACTCCATTTTTCACATAACCCCCTTTCTCAGTAATTACGTAACTCCCTGTCTTATTCTACCTGTGCCTATCCTTCTCAAAAAAAAAAGTTCTAACCCAAATCTCGCCGCCGCCTCATCTGATCTATGCGACGGCGACCAGGCGAGCCCCCGCGCGATGGCGGGTGCTGCACCACGCAACGGTGATCCTGCTGCCTCGGCACGCAACGGCGAACCGGCGGCCTCAGTGCTACTTCAGGCAACGATCACCCGGCGCCCTCGGGGCTGCTCCGACGCTCCGACGAGTCTGACGGCCTTGGCGCTGCCCGTCCCACCCCAATGCGATGGCAGCCCGCCGACCTTGGCGCTGCTTGCCCTTCGAAGCTGTTGGTCTGTATTTGCTGTCGTCCAAATTCTAGTGCAGACAATTGGGTTGGGCCAGCTTTTGGTTAGCTGTTCATGTTCAGTTCCATGGCTGAATGAATGCTGCAGCGTGCAGCCTAAAGGAAATTTTAAGTTCCCCAGAAATCCATTATAAAGATATTACAGAGTATTGGAGCTACAATAACAAGAGACCATCTATGAAGAAAGGCAGCAGATGGAAACCCCCAAATGAAGATTACCTGAAGATCAAGTGCTCTGTTTCAAGAAGCAAAATTTAAACTGACCTTTTATTTCAGTTCTGCTTCTATTGTGTGATGACCCAAGTCTTGTAGTTAAATTTTCATTGGCCGAGTGTAATTTCTGATGTCGAAATCCAACTCTGTAATCTGTATCTTCGTTTTTGTTTGTTTTGGTCGTTGTAATTTCTGTGCGGTGGCTTTCCCCTCGTCTCCTATTCTAATATATTCACATACAACTCTTCGGATTTCTGATGTAATCAACGGATGTATGATTAGTACTCCTACATTACTAAGACCTCACAAGCCACTGTGTTACTTCCACTACCCGTGAACTGGAACATGTAGTTAGGAAAACGGCCACACATCACATTGATGTATCTGAGCTCTCATGGCACCATTTGCAGAGAGAAGCTTCAAGTATTTTCAGTTTGTCGATGACCAGCGAGCAATCACATTCAAAAATTACAGGGAAGTTGCACAACTCCAGTACCTATTTTTCAATTGCACAGCTCCAGCACTAACTTTTTTCTTTTTGCGGGTGTGCTCCAGCACCAACTGAACAGCAACTTTCAGTGCACAAGCTTCAACATATCCAGGTAAAGTACTTCCGAGAACAGAGTTTGTGCTGGACAATTCTTCAGAGAACTGCAAAATCAGTGTACAGTTCTTCAGAGAACGACGTAGCGTGGGGGCAACCCGCGGCTGTCGAGTTGCCACATCCGGACGCCGCTGTGCTTCACGCAACCTACACTGCAGGTCACGGCCACCGTTACGGCGTCGCGTGGAGCTCAGAGGTGCCGTTAGCGATGCGTGGCTGTGTCGCTCTACTTCACCTCCGGGGCTGCGCCGGCGAGCTCTTCGCCTCCTACGCAGTCCCAATCCCTTGCCGCAAGGTCCACGTCGTCGATGAGGGAGCCTCCCTGGGCCGACGCCACGGGCACCCTCGCCAGCGGCGTCCCTTGACTCGGCTTCTCGGGACTGCGCTCCCCGCCTAGGGGAGCTTCGGCACGGTGCGTGGCTGCGTCGCCGCAGTTGGGATCCCCGTCAGCTATGCCCGCCTACCTCCGTGGCATTCACCGCGGCAGCAGCGCCATGGTACGGGGCGGGATAGGTTGGATACGGCCAAGTAATCTGCTAATCATTGAGACAAGAGGGGGTTTCTGCTAATTGACGTTTAAGTGGCCGGTTAGAGTTCCCACCTTTGGTCTGTGCCGTTCTTTGCAGATCTAATGGCTCACACGGCAAGTTTCCAGATTTTCACTGAAAATCAGTTTTCACTAGATACTTCGCCAATCTTGATTATAAAAATTCTTCATTCACTACCAACAATAAAATTATTCAACCGATTCGGATGGCGGTCGCATAACAGGATAGGAGTCTAGGGAGCTTATCTTTTACTTTGCCTTACCGGTTGCGATTTTGAGCATATACTTTTCTTTTCTTTGATTTGCTCCGCTTGCGAGCTATAATACTTTTATGACTTTGTGCTACTTCGAGACTTTTTAATAAGATGACTCCATGCATCATAACTAAGGGAGTTGAGCAAGATACCAACGTCCTGTGGCACGCCGAGCGACTGGTTACTGAACCCGCTGAAGCACGTGAACAACATTTTGAAAGAAAAACAAAATAAGCAATGACCAAACAGTTAGATAAACATTTTGAAAGAAAAACAAAATAAGCAATGACCAAACAGTTAGATAAACATTTTGATACCGAGGGTAGTATAGCTTTTCTGGCCGAGCGCTTTGTTTCAATCCTAGCTAGGGTCACCAGCCTTTGGTTCATCGTTTTGGACTTGTTGGATGCCATGCTATTCGACAAGGACTGCACCAAGATGTTTGTTGGCAAGTAATTTGCCCTCTTCGCCGGTATGCAGGGCAAAAGTAATCATGGCGAAAGCAGCAGCAGCAGCAGCAGCAAAGGCAAATGGAATGCATTTTTCTTAGAGTAGTAGTTGTTGTTGTTGGTACCACCTGCATCACACACATGAACGCTAAGTGCGGTGCGGGTGGGCGTTTTCGTAGTAGAAGTGCATGCACCAATTTAAACTTGGCATGCATGTATGGAGCTCTAATGGCGCATGACCTCACAATCACATCACCCGACTCTCTCTGGGCCATCCATCCCCTATATATACATATGAGAGAGAGAGAGAAGATATATAATGCAGCTCAGATAGCATCTCCATCAACACCGTACCAGTGCCAAGCCATCATCTAGTCTAGAAAAGTAGAAATCGGCAACAAGATCGATCGATGGCCGCTGTCGGTTCGTTCCTCGCCGTCACCCTCGTGGTGTTGGTGGTGCCGGTGGCCACATCATCCATGCCGGTGCCGGTGGCGAGGGGGGAAGAGAAGGATGACGCTTCCACCAGCTGCCCGGGCGAGTACTCCAAGCTCTGCGGCAAGGACCCCGCGTGCACCGCCATGGTCGACACGGCCTGCCGCACCGATGCCGACAGCGTGGAGTCCATCAAGGGCATGTTCGCCGAGCTCGCCAAGGTCGGTGGAGACAGCAAGGGTTTTGCTTTCACGGAATGGCCGTGGGGGCACGTGGCCCTCTGCGCGGCCGTCAACGAGCACGGGGCCTGCCCCGGCAACAAGACGGTGGAAGAATTTGCCGGTGAGCACTGCATCAACGACCTCAGCGTGACATGCCTGGACCCTATCTGCCACGACGGTGCTCGCGTCGAGTGCTACCGTACGGCCGCGAGATTTTGCTACATCAAGGCCACCCCCGCCGACAAGAAAGCCATAGAGGAGAACTTGAAATGCTTCAAGGGCTGTTGCGCGGAGAAGAAGAAGAAGAGTGAAGAGTGCCGTAAAGAATGCATCCTCAACAAGAGTCCTCCGGCCGCTTGAAAAATGAAAATATCTCATTTTGTTGTTGCTTGTGCTGTGACCTGTGAAATGAGTTGAGGGAGCGATTAGGTGTCAATATCCAAATAAATATCAATATCATGGTGACCACGGGGCGGGGCAGGAGCATCGACGAGCGAGGAAGACGTGGTTCATGCTGTCGGCCGGCGAAGATGCATGGCCTGCTGCTTCTTCTCCGCACCGCAGCGGTCGTGAAGAATTGAACGATGCGTGTGCATGGCAGGTACGTAGGCTGCAGCAGCAGCTTCATCTTGGGCTGGGTCTGGGTGCCATAAAAGGTGAAGCTCCGACAGTGCCTGCGCAACAATTTATTGTACGCCACCCACTGTGATGTGTGCTCCCTCATACTATTTATGTTCGCTTCGCTTTTGCAAGGCTTCCTTTGGTTCATATAGGATGTAGGAGTATCATAGAAATAGAAACATCATAGGCAGTGAGATGGCATGCATCTCAAAAATAGATTTCATTCGATGCATAGCATAGGGATTTTTTTTTCCATCGAGGCTGTTAGAGTTGTGGCAAATATTATTGTCATGGTAGGTTACATTTGAACTTGTAGTTGTATTATGTTCAGATATGATATGGAGTCGTGTCCAAGTAGAACACTTATATCCTAGGCACCTTATATATGAGGGGGTAGACACACGATGTAACCTATGCTAACATAATAGCACGGGCACGTGGGGGAGTCGGCGCCCGGGCGGTCGGGTGCTGTAATGTAGCGGTGTCATGGCCCCGGAGATGTAGCCATATCGGTGAACCTCATTAACAAATCTCAATGTCGTGCTCGTGTGGTTGCTTGGTACTCGGATGATCGACGGTGGCCTCGGATTAATATTCTAACAGAGGCTAGGTTAATGTTTTTATCCTTGAAAATGTACATAGAAATATGAATATATTACTACAAATGAAAGGGCTCTAAAAAAATTCCAACAAAATTCCTATCCTTTAGGCCAAAGGTGGCTCTAGTCGGACGAAATTCGTTGTGATATATCTTGAGGTTTGACTTGGTACAGGTCGTTGGCCATGCTAGAGATGCGCATCAAAAAGTCGACCCTTCACTTTAAGGCTATACGGTGTCAAAACTCTATGTGAGCACTAGCTCTGTTGGAAATATACTCAAGTCCTTGAAGGCATTCTGGCACTGTGATATCAGACCTTAGCTGCATGTGGAAAAAAGCTTTTTCTGCACAAGTAGCTTGTTTATTTTTTGAACTCAGTACAGACGTCAGCGCTCATATACACGCGCATACACTCACCCCTATGAATGCATACACGCATATCCTACCCCTATGAGCACCTCCGATAGATTGAACCGGCATATCATCTTGAAATTTACAAAGTCACTGTAGGCACCTCATCGTCGATGAAAACGTCTTCTCCCACTAAATGCGCATCGCCGAAAATCCTGAAATTAATCCAGAAATAAATGTGAGCACCAGGATTTGAACCCTGGTGGGCTGAGATACCACAGTCCCTCTAACCATCCAACCACAGGTTGGTTCGCGCACAAGTAGCTCGTTGGTAAACCGATCTATGGTTGTATTTGAGGGGCCTTATGTGTAATTAAATAAAACAAATGAGGGTTTTCTACAAATAGAACAGCGCCCGTGTGCTCGGTGATTCATGACGACAATCAGCGGCCGACGGATTTGTGAACCAACCTCTTGTTGCCAAAAAAACCACGCGCCCGTGCCTGGGCGAACGTCGGATTTGTGACATTTCCTTTTCAACAAGTGTAAAGTTTCTTTTTTGCCAGAAAATCAAGATCAATAGTTTTTATATTTTTTTGCGAACCAACCTCTCGTTGGATGGTTAAGAGGACAGGGATATCTCCGCACAATAGACTTGACACTGGTGCTCGCATTTTCTGGATTTATTTGTGTCATTCCGGCGATGTGCGTTCAGTGAAAGGAGACATTTTAATCGATTTCAAAGATGTATGTGGCGACTTCGTCAATCTGAAGATGATATGTTGGCTTCTCTCAAAGGTGTCGTAGAGGTAGGGTGTGCGTGTGTGCGTTCATAGGGGTGAGTGTGTAAATGCGTATGTATGAGCGTCTTTACTATGTCAAAAAAAGTCAAATATTATTTTTAGGATCAAATCAATATTTTTTTACCAACCATTAATGTTTATTAATATTCCCAAGAAAAGTAGGGATCCTCTGTCTCTCGTCGGAGCCGCTGCAAGTCCGCCTCGTCTCCAGTAGCCTTAAGGCCATGTGGCGCAATGGATCCCGGCTCTTGCGGACGCTCAGGGGCGGAGCCAGGATTTTGGTATAGGGGGGGCCAAGTCAAGTTCATAACTTTCTTTCTGGACCGTAAAAATACTATCATCATACTGTAGTATGCGCTAGACGCTACAAAACATGGATACAGTTGTATGAGTTTAAATCTACCTCTACAATTGTCATAAGATGACAAAATCAACAATTTCACGGTAAGAGAACTTACCTGCTAATTTGTTTTGACAGATATTTACAGTGTTTGGGGGCACTTCCCACCTGATATGGTCCCTCAGATATATAGGAATGTCGCTTGTTCAGTGCCAGCTCCCATTTTAACATGTTTTTGCTTGTTCTGCAACATTTACCGTGTCCGCCGTATCCTGATTGTGAGTGTCAATTAGACTGGGGTTTGTAATTTGCACATCAGGCTCATTAAGAATTTTAGTAGGTTGAGAAGTTGAAGCAATCGGCTTAAAAAATGACTCATTCTTAACGGCGTTCGGTGGCGCTTTTCTCTTTATAGCCGCCGAATTGCAATCTCGCAATTAGCTATATTGGACAAGTAGTACATAAGAAAATTTTGCATCAGAAATAAGAATTCATAAAAGATAATTTGATCAAGATCACGATAATTTTTAGGACACAAACAAGATAGGAATTCTTCATAAAATCATAGCATCACAAATAAACGACTAGAATCTGATGTATAAGTTCAACAATGATACGGGATGAGGATTGAGATTAGTAGATGCATGGTGTGTTGTACTGATGTGTTAAACACTTCAACCTTGGATTCTTGGCTACTTTCTGCTGGTTGGATCCGGAAGAATTGACAAGCGAAGAAGGCTGCGTTGCGCCGTCGCCGTATGAATAGGATCGGGCCGATCGGCAGCAGCAGGGCATGGAACGGCGGCGACTAATTAATTTCCGTGCTAATCCACGTATATAGGCTAATCACGCGAGAACGCAACGCCCAGACCGAGGCCAGGAGACCAGAGCGAATCGCCCATCCTGGCCGCTAGTGGGCTGCAGATGGGCCTTTTCCCTTTTTCTAAAATTAGCCTCGAGAGATAGGAGGGGCCAAGTATGTATAAATCTGAGGACTACGTGCGTTCGTATCACCGATTACGTAGCTTCGCTCGATCGTTAGGGGGGGCCAGGCCCCTGCTCGCCCCCCCTTGTCTCCGCCACTGCGGACGGGAGGGCTTCGTTTTTAGACGTTTTCTTGAGTTTTGTTAAGGTTTATGTCTTGCTTAGGAAGTCAAGGCGACGGCGGCTCCCCGGAGATGGAATAATGTTAGGACCATAGCACGGCGAGTTCCCGACCGTTTACTACAACAAGGTTTGTCCGTCTCCGGCAAGGGAGGGGCGATGACGGTGACGCGCCTTCGGCTCGCTTTAGTGGTTGTAGTCACCGTTAGGTGGTCTATGGATCTGTATGTAATTTTTGTTGTCTTTGGTTTTCATTGTACCGCCATGATGTTCAATGAATAGATGGGAATATTTTTGATGTCCAACAGATAACCAACGCCGCCGCGGCTTGGCTCAAGACAGATCAACGACGAGGTCGTTGATTGGTTGGACCGGCACGCCTTGACAAGAAGGCCACTCTCCTTCCAGGTTCGCCGCCGGCCGGTCAATCACAGTTCACTTGTTTGGATTAATTTGATCATAGGAAGTAGATGAGTGGCCGGTTCTTGAACCTGGGGTTGTATGACCTGTCCAAGATGGAATTTTTTCATCCGCCCTATGTAGCAGGTTCTGGCACTGCGACATCCTCCCGCTGCCGCCCTGGATCAGCCACCACAAGCGTGCCATGGTCTACGGCCACACCCTCATCGGCGACTGGATCATGCCCTTCTATGGCAAAGCGGATTACGTTCGCGAGCTTGGACTCTGGTTTGGCGTCTCACGAAACCTCCCCTGCGCTACTGACCTCTCGGGCGTCATTAGAGGGGAGGTGCCGCCGCCGGACAAGTTGTGATATCGCTAAGCTTAGATGAAGAATTCAATATAATGCAGGTTCCAATTTTGTTTCTTTAAAAGAAAAAACATACCTGCTCAGTTTTGAGTACTTTTAGCTAGAGTAGAGGAAGGAGGAAAGCCTCATGCAAAAGTTGTTGTTGGCACCCAACACATGCATGTACGCTAATTAAGCTCCATCCCTACGCGCGCGTGTGTGTGTGAGTGTTCTGCCCGGTCTAGTAGTACCAAATTTTGCATCCATATAAGTATATGGCTCAGAGCTCTAAGACATGATAGCATCTCGATCAACACCGTACCACCGGTGCCCATCAACTAGCTAGCTACAAGAAAGAGTAGAAATCGACAACAAGATCGATCGATGGCCGGTGAGCGCAAGGAGGCTAGTGTTGTCGTCGCCGTCACCCTAGTGGTGGTGGTGGTGGTGGCGGTAGCACAATTTTGCTAGCGAGCACTGCATCAAGGACCTCGACGCGGCGTGCAAGAATCCGAGCTGCACCGACGGTGCTCACATCGAATGCTACGGTATGGCCTCCAGATTTTGCTACATCAAGGCCACCCCCGCCGACAAGGAAGCCATAGAGCAAAACGTGATATGCTTCAGGGACTGTTGCGATCAGAAGAAGGAAAGTGAAGAGTGCCGTAAAGAATGCATTGTCAACAAGACTAGTCCGGCCGCTTGAAAGATGAAAATGCATGCGTGCCTTCCTTCCTTCCTTCCTTCCTTCCTTGTACTTGAGGGTGTTGACTTCATTACGTAGGTGTTTTCTCTTGCTGCATGAGGGCTATTTAGGAAGGTTACAAGCATGTTTTCTTTGGGGAGGGTCAGAAGAAGATAATAGAAAGGGAAACGTTTGGGGCCGAGGCACCGGCCGAAGCTTCGGCCGGTCCAGTTCACGCGCGCGCATGCGACCCACTCGCAAGCAACCATGTGGCGCGATGGACCCGAGACGACTAGCCCTCCTTCCTTTTCTCTTCTTCCTCTCGCGCATCTCTCTCTTTCTCTCTCCCCGCTGCCATGGTCAACGCACCGCCCCGCGCCGCAGGCCTCCCAGGCGCGCCACCGTTCAGCAGATCTGGCCGCCCTCGACCAGATCCGCGTGGATCCGCCTTTGATGAAAAATGCTTCAACCGAGCGATAGAGAAAAGCTTTCACCCAGACGCTGCTCAAAAAGAAAAAAGTTTCAATCGTTTACAGAAAAGCTTCTACCGTAGAGGAAAAAGCTTCAACCTTTGAGAGAGAAAGCTACAACCAGACTCTGCAGAATCAGAGAAGTTGCAACCGTCGGGGTGCTGTGTCCAGCGAACCATCGCCAACGGAGCGCGGCCGTCGTGCACTGGAATTGCGAGCGGTGGCACAGGAGCTACAAGGGCTGCAACATGGCCGCACGCTGCTGCATCCACGGAGGTTAGGAAACACACGAAGGCGACATAGGTGAGGGCGGCGACCGCAGGCGACCGACGGCGAGGGCGGCCGACGGTGAGGAGGCGAGGCGAGCCGGTCGGCGCGTGCTGGGGCGTCGACGTGCACGAGGCGGGCCTATCCCTTTTCCCGTGCGGGAGGTTGAAGAAGAAGGTGCGGGACGAAGGGATCTGACGGCAAGGGCACCAGATGTGACGGTTGGGGCTCGACCGGCCCAACTGTTGGGTCGGTGCGCCGGCGCAGATCACTGCCCTAATCAGTGGCGGAGACAAGGGGGGGCGAGCAGGGGCCTGGCCCCCCCTAACGATCGAGCGAAGCTACGTAATCGGTGATACGAACGCACGTAGTCCTCAGATTTATACATACTTGGCCCCTCCTATCTCTCGAGGCTAATTTTAGAAAAAAGGAAAAGGCCCATCTGCAGCCCACTAGCGGCCAGGATGGGCGATTCGCTCTGGTCTCCTGGCCTCGGTCTGGGCGTTGCGTTCTCGCGTGATTAGCCTATATACGTGGATTAGCACGGAAATTAATTAGTCGCCGCCGTTCCATGCCCTGCTGCTGCCGATCGGCCCGATCCTATTCATACGGCGACGGCGCAACGCAGCCTTCTTCGCTTGTCAATTCTTCCGGATCCAACCAGCAGAAAGTAGCCAAGAATCCAAGGTTGAAGTGTTTAACACATCAGTACAACACACCATGCATCTACTAATCTCAATCCTCATCCCGTATCATTGTTGAACTTATACATCAGATTCTAGTCGTTTATTTGTGATGCTATGATTTTATGAAGAATTCCTATCTTGTTTGTGTCCTAAAAATTATCGTGATCTTGATCAAATTATCTTTTATGAATTCTTATTTCTGATGCAAAATTTTCTTATGTACTACTTGTCCAATATAGCTAATTGCGAGATTGCAATTCGGCGGCTATAAAGAGAAAAGCGCCACCGAACGCCGTTAAGAATGAGTCATTTTTTAAGCCGATTGCTTCAACTTCTCAACCTACTAAAATTCTTAATGAGCCTGATGTGCAAATTACAAACCCCAGTCTAATTGACACTCACAATCAGGATACGGCGGACACGGTAAATGTTGCAGAACAAGCAAAAACATGTTAAAATGGGAGCTGGCACTGAACAAGCGACATTCCTATATATCTGAGGGACCATATCAGGTGGGAAGTGCCCCCAAACACTGTAAATATCTGTCAAAACAAATTAGCAGGTAAGTTCTCTTACCGTGAAATTGTTGATTTTGTCATCTTATGACAATTGTAGAGGTAGATTTAAACTCATACAACTGTATCCATGTTTTGTAGCGTCTAGCGCATACTACAGTATGATGATAGTATTTTTACGGTCCAGAAAGAAAGTTATGAACTTGACTTGGCCCCCCCTATACCAAAATCCTGGCTCCGCCCCTGAGCGTTGAAGCAAGAAAAGGCCAAATCGGCCCTTCGAAGAAAAGGCCAAATCATTGGAGCCGGAGGGAGATCAACTGCGCTTTCAGGTGGCATTATTATTATTCGAGTCAAAGTGTGGATATAATACTAATTTAGTGTTTAAGGGTTCAGCTTTTGCGGTATCATGAATTTTCGCTATTTTGTTGATGTGGTGACCGCATGAGGCACAATGGTATTTATTTTTGTATTAGGATTTTTTTTTGAAGGAATGAAAACAGAGATGGAAGAATGTTTCTGCACATATTTTTTGGAAGATAATTTAGGCTACCTATCCTCATCTTATGAGCATGGAATGTATGATTGAACTAAGCAGACATAATTACAAATAGTTTGGTGCTCCTTTTCTCTGCATTTTTGTGGCTCTCTATTGTATATTAAGCTAACATAGACAGCTTTGTTAAGCTACTTTAGGACATGAGAAGATACATCTTTCAAATTTCATGCCAGACTTGATTCTTGTGCGTCAGTAATTCAATTTATTTTCTTAACTGGGCTGCTTACATAATGGTGAAAGGGTGCGTTAATTTATGTTCCACATTTTATTTTATCCATGCAAAACTTAAGTGAAAAAAATAATATTGATTCCAGTTTGAGTTGAAGATCCGATCTCTGTATTGAGAAGCTACCACGAGGTTGACCTTAGATGGTTGTCTTGAAATAGTCCTTAGTAATTACCTTCGTGTTCCGTCCCATTAAACAAACCAAGTAAGCATATCTATTTGCATGCCACTGCAAACCAAAAAGAGATGATGTCAAACTAGAAACCAATCAACAGTCAAAATTTTTAACACATGAGTCTTCCTTTTATCACGTATGTAATTTCAACATAAAGTACTAACAAAGTTTTGTATAATTTCATCATCGACACAAATCCGGCAAGCGAGCGAACATGGGTGCTATGAATTATTGAAGAATAAAAAAATTTATCATGCAATATCAATATGTATTTCCTTTATCTACAATGAATTGGTTCTTTTTGTGCAAAAATGATTTTATTTATGAAAGATTTCAGCATTTGTACCAATATGATTTTTATGCATACATTGCAACATAAAAATTAAAGTTGAATAAACAACAATTGAATAATTAATCAAATAGTTAACAGTTAAAGTTTAATATAACTGTATGCAGACTTTATCACATAATGTATCAACAGGCGCAATCGTGCTGTATACAATGCCAATAAGTAGACCTTATTAGTAATCTATCAGCATGTACACTTCCGTTCATCAGTATGTATCATGCATAGCTGCAATATAAATGTCCCATTTTCCATCTTCTTTTACTGGACTCACCGTATATATTCTTTTTGGGTTCTAGCCATGGACGATTTTATCGTTACAAATATAACAATGCCCTTTACGATCTGTATAAATACAACGTAACAATGGGCGCGGCGTGCCGCCGCACAGGCTATATTAGTAAATTACTACCTGGAAATGATTATGTGACGAGTGAGTAGGGCTGCAAACGAGTCGAGTTCGAGCGAGTTGGCCTAGGCTCAGCTCAACTCATACTAAAATTCGAGCGAGCTCAAAATGTGTGAAGCTCAAGGTCGAGCTGCAGAAAGTGGCTCGTGCTCAGCTTGTAACGATCTCGAGTCGATCTCGAGCTAGTTTCGAGCTAAATAAGATGATTTTTAAAATTATTTTATGAAGAATTTTAAAGCAAGATAGGCCACAACACAACAAAAAAATCTCTATAAATTCGACTTATTCTTTCTCAAGTGAAGACTAGTATTTAATAACAAGAAATCATGGATAAAAGGCGATGAAGGTGCGCTAGCTCTCAAACATTGACCAAAATAACAAAATATTGAACACACGGTTGCCCACGTGATGAGAATAAATTTTCTCCATGCTTAATTTCCATGCTTGCTAGTAGGTAAAGTGAAGATAAAAATCGTACAGAACATATACGGAAATGAATTATCCTAATTCTTGGCAATAGATATGAAGGTTATTTAATATACTTATATGATATCGAGCTATCGAGCTAAAATCGAGCGAGCCAATGTTGGCTCAAGATCGGCTCGTTTCTTAATCGAGCTACATAAAGTGTTCATACTCAGCTCATTTCTTTTCGACTCGATCTCGAGTCGAGCTAAAATACGAGTCGATCTCGAGCGGCTCACAAGCCTCGAGCTTCTCTTGCAGCCCTACGAGTGAGTGCATACCTTCGAGCACTCGGTGAAGCCCGCTAACAGAGTGCATATAACAAATATAGACAGTGTTTGCAGAAAAACTACCAGAAATTACAATGCTAATTTTATATAATTTTAAAAGTACATTCTATAATGTATCTAATGATAACTAATTTGGTATTGTGTTTGTTGATAATTTTCATATAAACTTGAACAAATTTTGTACCATAGTTTTCATATAAACATGAACAAATTTTGTACCGTTTGACTCTAGACAAAACATTGTGTAGGATCGAGAGTATATCGACTAGAGGCGGGGGGGGGGGGGGGGTGAATGGGATATTTCATTTATTTATTTTCAAAACATCAAATCTCTCGAGACAAAGCAGCAGAAGTAATACTACAATAGGACCGTTGAAACAAAGTAAGCACAAGCACACGAAGAAAAACAGGCTAAACCAGTACGAGTAAGCAAAACTTCCGATGAAAACCAAGATAATCTTCCTAGTGTAGTGGTAGAGAACTTTCGCGCCAACAATGGTCACACAGAAAGGAAGCAACACAAACACCATGGAGGACAATATGACGAAACAGATCATGATACTGAATACACCCCTACTGAGAAATGTTCATCAGAGCATAACTCAGTTGAATAACAAAGTAGCATAAGAGAATCAAGAGACGATCATACAGACAAACTATCTTAAGCTCGGCAAATTGAAATACACTAAAAAACATAGTCATGCTACACATAATAAACAAAGGAAGATATATGATCACAATTATCTATCGAGACAAAGATCACAGAAGATAAACTACTGAAAGAACTGTAGTAGAGTAGAAATAACCAATGGTGCTCGAAGATGATAGATGATTTGATAGACCAGTTCACTCTTCTGCCAAAGATCTATTTGTAGTTGAAGGGACTTGGGATTCAACGCAGAAGATAAACTCTCTTCGTTCTATTCTTCTTCAACATGATGTTGATCAGACTTCAGTTGAATTCACCTGGGATAGATCATTACTGGCGATCTCCAAACCTTCAATAAGCTTGCTTCGCGGACCATAATTACTCTTGGTTGCTGAAAACTTTGAGTTGGTGAAAAAAAATTACTCTTCAACACTCAAGCCTACATCTATTCATCTAGAGACCGTGCAACTCTTCAAAGTAATAGGTACAAAAATTGTCAACTCAGATATACTGTGATTTCAATCATTGACCGGTCAACTGTTGCCTTTTAAAAAATTAGAAAAACAAAAAATCCGATTTTTTTCCATACAAATTGAAAAAATTCATGAATTTAGAAATGTTCATGGATTTAAAAGAAGTTCATTGGTTTTCAAAAAGTTCATCATATTTGAATAAACATTTGTCAAATTTGAAAAACGCTCATTGGTTTTCAAAAAGAAATCATCAAATTTGAAAAAGTTCATTGAAAAATTAATTTTTTCATCAAAATTTGAAAACATATCTTCAATTTTCAACAAAGTTCATCGTAAAACGAAAAAAGTTCATGAATTTATTTTTTTTCCCATCGAGTAAGGAAGAAGGAAAAAAATGAAAAAAAGGAAAGAAAAGAAGAAAATGGTAAAGGGAAAGAAGAAGAAGAAAGGATAAAAAAAAGAGTAACCTATCAGATCCTGTTGTGCGGTGTGGTGGTTAGTGTCCCTCAATGCAGGAAATCGGTGGTTTGATTCCCTCCTAGGGCGTGCTTTCTTTTTTTTGCATTTTAAAAATAGATAAACAAAGGGAATCTGGACCGGCCCAGCGCGGAGGATTTTTTCAGCGCGGAGTAATTTATTTTTTGCATTTCTTGTGTGTGCTCCCATTTGCGAAATGTATGCCAACGGGTGCCTGAAGAGCTAACTAAGAAGCGCACTTATACATAAAGGAACAAGAAGGAAGCCCTATTGTTAGGCCCATGCATGAAGATGGCACACACACCCTCCTCCAACGCAGTCTGACTGAAGCAATCAAAGGCCGCGATCCTCCGCAGATCGATGACGGGGAATACTATTTGGCGCACGGGCCGTCGACTCGGCCGCACTCGTAACCCACCCCCCCTTACGTGCTGGTTTATGTATGGGCCGGCCCATTTTTGGGTTTCATTCCAAGTGGATTTTTCTGGTTTTCCTTATATTTTTCTTTCTTTTTTCTTTTTTCGTCTTTCGTTCATGTTTCTTCATCAATTTTACTTTTTTACTTATTTCTCATTTTTTTTTCATTTTTCATTTCAATTTGCGAAAATATTTTATTTTGTGAACATTTTTAAAACCCTATTTTTTGAAACCATGAATGTTCATTTTTAAAATTCATGAAAAGTTTTTTTCAAATCTAGAACATTGTTTTACAAATTTGCGAATATTGTCTTAGGTCATGAATTTTTCTGAAATCATGAAGATTTTTTAAATTCACGAATTGTTTTTTGAAATCTCGAACATTTTTCCAATTCATAATTTTTTATAAATTTGTGACAATTCTCTTAAATTGTGAACTTTTACCGAATTTGCGAACATTTTTTTTGAGATTGTGAACATTTTTGAATTCATCTACAATTTTTCAAAATCATGAACATTTTTTAAATTCGTGAATATTTTTTTATGAATTTGTGAGCATTCTCTTAAATCTTGTACATTTTTTGAATTCGTGAACATTTCTTGAAATCGTGAACATTTTCGAAATCATTAACATTTTCTAAATTCATTAACTTTTTTTAAATTCATGAACATTTTTGCACAAATTCGTGAACATTTCGAGTTCTCGAACTTTTTAAAATTCATGAAATGTTTTTTTTCAAATCTAGAACATTGTTTTACAAATTTGGGAATATTGTCTTAGGTCATGAATTTTTTTGAAATCATGAAGATTTTTTGGAATCATGATCATTTTTATGAGCAAAAGGTCTCCCTGCCTGGCACTGCGACGTCCTCCCGCTGCCACCCTTCATCATCCACAACGAGCACACCTCCGTCGGCCCCTGCGTCGTCATTAGCAGCGACACCATCTGCTTCTCCATCGGTTATGCCGAGGACATCGACACCATCTGCATCTCATCGGTTATGCCGAGGACATCGGCACCTACTTTCGACACCATGACCCGCGAGTGGACCAAGACCAACGACTAGCTCATGCTGTTCCACGACAAAGGAGGACTACGCCCCGGAGCTCAGGCTCTGGTTCGGTGCTTATCGCCATTTCTCCTATGTCGTCGTCAGAGGGGAGTGAAAATTTAGAGAGAGAGGGAGGGATGGATATTTTGGTTGGTTGGTTGTAGATCCAATCAATATCCGACTTGGGAGGAAGAGAAATTACGTCCGCCTGCCACTCTCCTCTCATCTCTCTCCCTCTCCCTCTCCCTGCGACGAGCGAGCGAGCGGCTCCCCTCCCCTCCCCTCCCCTCCCCTAGGGTTTCGCCCTCCGCCGTCCCCGTCCCCGTCCCCGTCCCCGACCACCTCCGCCGCCGCGGCCCACCGCCACCGAGCTCCCACGCTGCCAGATCCGCCGCCCAGGCCCCGCTCTCGCCGCCGCCCCCGGCCTCCAGCTTCACCTAGATCGGGACAGACAAGGTGCGTGCGTGCGTGCGCATTTCTTCCTTCTCATCACTCTATGTATGTATGTATGTATGTATGTATGTATGTATTCCTCAGCCGCCGCCGACTTTCGCTAGATTTTCATTATTACTACTACTGTAGCTAACAAAGAGTACAATAAGCTTAAGCTCCAAGCAAGTTTGTTAGTTACCTGGTGAGCGAGTGAGTGACTGACTGACTTTGGCCAAATTTTCCGACATGTCTAGTTTGTGATGATGCGGCAATGCTCGTTTATTTAGCATTCAGATTCACTAGTCAATTTGTGGATGCCATGCTGCATTCCTTGTTGTGCAAATGATGATGTACAGGCAGGCTCTGAGTGAGTTCAGAACCGACCTTACCGAATTCACCTCCTCCTGCCGCACATGCCCTGAGTGATGCAGCTTTATGCTTTGGAAGATACACATACATATATGATTGATCCGAGCGTTGCTATTGCGCGCGCGAGCGTGCCAACGCGCGCTTTCCGACAGGCCCGATTTGGAAAGTCTGCACTAGGTTACGTACAGGATTAGGGGAAGCGTTATGGTAATTACTGTGGGTCCCGCACCCGGCCCCACTGAAAATCAGGGGGAGCAGTTTATATGGAAATTAATAGGTGGGTTATGCACGTCTTGGCAAGTCTTTGCAATCATGTGGTGGGCCCAGCGAGAAACCAGGGAAGTTGTCGCCAGACTCTCCGTTTCCATCGTTCGATCGCTCCAACGAGCGAGCGCGAAGGAGCTTTTCCGGATTGATCCTGCCTTTATTCTATGATGAAACATCATGGTTAGCCACTTGAGAAGTTTCATGCGCCTGGTTTGAGCTTCAGAAAAACTACTCACGTTTCCATTGTTGGGTGCAGATGATTGACATGATTTCAGCTGTCCAAGACCTTAGTGGGCTCACCACCAGGGAACTTGGCGAGATGCTCAAGGAGTCCGACAGCTTCGTCTTGCAGTCCAAGGCGCAAAACGGAGGTCCAGAGCAGGTGCTTGCTTATTAGGAGGTACAATGTTCACACCTGTTTCAGCCACCCTTTCGCTCACGCGTCTTCTCTGCAGGTGGACATGGAGAAGCTTGTCTCATCGCTTCCTCTCCATCTTCTTGCTCTAAGTTTGGATATCGGAAGAGGCACAGATTTGACATATGTGCTCCGTGGCGTGCGCTTTTTGCATTGCTTGTCTGACCTAGCAACTCGCCACACAAAGCTGGAGCAGGTAAGCTTCTCGTTATTTAACACTGGCTCGTCCGTTTCATCATATATGAATTTCTTACCCTGTTCATTTGAATCTTGATATTCTGCGAGTGCTCTCTTTATCCATGTCATAGTTGACTCGTGAATCACATCATATGGTCTTTGTGTCTTGTCTCCGATAAAGCTTAATTCCTTCAGTAATTTTGGTTTTACTGTATGATATGATTAAATGCTAAATGAGTAAAAGATGGGCATTGAGTCACAGTGCTTGTTTATCTTCGTGCAGGTTCTTCTGGATGATGTCAAGTTATCTGAACAAGTTATGGACCTGATATTCTATCTGCTATCCGTTCTGTCCCACTGGAAGAAGGTTCGGCAACCACCAAATTATTTATTGAGGGCGGCATGCTTATACTTAACTGTTACCATTTCATACTAATTTCTGGTAACAGCTATTGTTCTAAATTAGGAAGATCATCTCGGCGCTTCTCCCTTCATACATTCATCACTCGTAGCAGGAAGTCTTCATCTGATGACGAGTTACTTCTCATCTCAGTGGCATGAACTTGTTCATATTCTTCTTGCACATCCAAAGGTAAGTAGTAGGTAACCCATATGGTAATTTAGTGATTATTTCATTCCATGGCTTGATTCTGAAGAAACTGTGAACTATATATAACTAGCTTCCAGAATTTATGTCATGTTAATTTTCATGTTTAAATTCTATTTTTAACGTCTCCCCTATTTTGCATTGCTTTTGATTTCTGAACTCCCAGATTTTGTTGTTTTTCATCATCACGACCAACTTTTCTGTAATAATGTTGTTGCACTGCAAGTTGATTTCATAAATGATAATGACATGTTTATCACTAGCTTCCAGAATTTATTTCATGTTAATTTTCATGTTTAAATCTATTTTTAACCTGGCCCCTATTTTGCATTGCTTTTGATTTCTGAACTCTTGTTGTTTTTCATCATCACGACTAACTTTTCTGTAATAATCTCGTTGCCCTACAAGTTGATTTCGTAAATGATAATGGCATGTTTATTGCTGATTTTGACCTCATCCTGATTAGAATTTGTAACATATTGCGGAGTGTCAACTCTTTTCTTAGAGATTCCAATCAAATTCATTTATACTTGTGATGTTTTGTGGTCCAACCAGATTAGTAACAAGTGTATCTGCCAAGCGAATCTGAGCTAAAATTAGTAGTATTCTTAAAGTGTGTCAATTTCTTTGGGTGCACTATATTATTACAGGCTGTTATCTGCAGGCATCATTTTATTATATAGTACTAAGAGATTATGTTAGTGTTTAACTTCCTTTAGCTATTCTACTACTGGATTATCTGAACCTTAATTGCTGATATGTTTTTGCTGACTACTGTTTAGTTATTGATTCCTGTTTCGTTTATACATCTCAGTAGAAAGATATTTCGGTAGAAAAAAAGCAAACACCTGACCTTCGCATAGTTCTTTCTTTGTGTACTCCCTGGATCACTATGGCATCCTTTGATATGAATGTTATACCAGCAAGACATAGATCTGCCTGCTAGGTACTTTGTATTCAATCTGTTCATCTCTGTTAATATTTGCTGTTTTGTGGTTAGGTTGATATCTTTATGGATGTAGCCTTTGATAGTCTGCACGAAGATATGAGGTTATTGAGTGTCAGGCTATCAACATTGGGCACCAAAGCCTTTCCTGTTGGCCCTTTTGACTCACAACTCACTTACTTCATATGCCAGCAGTGCGAAGCATCATTGCAATTTCTTTTGTCACTGTGCCAGCAGAAGTTATTCCGAGATCGTATTTTAAAAAACAAGGTGACGTATATCTCTGGGCGTCTCATTTCCTTGTATTTTTTAAATGCATTTCCTGGTATTTTTAGTTCCACTGTTGAGGGAAAAACTGCTGAATGTGACCTCCTTTTCTTCTTTATGTTTTATAAAGATATACTTGTTTTGGCATACTGATCAGTGATGCAAATAGAATTATATCACACTAACTCATAATTGTTCTCTCCCTAAAAAAACTCATTACTTGTTCTCCAGTTTTAGTTCAATTCCATCTCGTTACCCCCTTGCATAAGATTTCCAGAAAATAGATTAACTGATTAACCTAGACTAATCTAGTGTGTGGAATAATACTTTAATTTAGTGACACATACATCTTCCTTTGTTTTCTACTAAAAGAAGTGAGTGCATACTCAAATATGTTACTGTTTCTGTATATCATTACATCGTGTATGCCCTTGGAGGATATTGACTTAAGAAGTTACTAAATGCAGGAGCTCTGTAGAAATGGAGGGATACTGTCACTCTCGTTTACGATATTGAAGTTAGGTGTTCCAGAATGGCTGAAAGGATCAAGTGACATCGCTTCTTCCATTTCCAGACAGAAGGCTAAAATCCTTTCTATTGTAAGTTTGTTGTGAGTCTTGAATTACTTTGTTTTTCAAGTACTAGTACTGTGTACTGCCAGTGTTGAGTTTATAACTAATGCCTGGTATAAACACGCTGTAGTTGTTACAACTGTGTGAATCTGAAAGTATTTCTTACCTCGATGAAGTCGCCACTTTACCAAAGAGCATGCAACTAGGGCTGGAGGTTAGTTCTGACCACAGCTGGGGATGAAATAACTCATTTTTTGCAGCATCTGAAAATATCATTCAGTTGCTATCAAATTTACCACAATGATTACTGCAGGTTCTTGATTTGCTGAAGATCGCATTTGGAAGGAAACAAAAACCTGCTGCCGGTTCCCATGATAAGAGTTACCCCGTGGGTTCTGTGCTTATCAGTGCATTGCGCCTCGTTGACGTCTTTTCTGATGATTCAAACTTTAGATCTTCCTTCATAACTAATACTGTAAGCTTTGAAACCAACTGCTTTTAACACCTACCTTGATAGGGTTATATATTGTCTTTTTGCAACCGCAGTACTGTTATTTCAACGAATTCAATTCTGTTCATCTTTTCTGTAGATTCCCTTTCTGACGCAAATTTTGGCGACTCCTCATGATGAGTTTGTCTCGAGTTGGTGCTCTGTCGATCTGCCAGTGATAGAAGACGATGCTAATCTGGATTATGATCCATTTGGTGCAGCTGACCTGGCACTGTTAGCTGCTTCAAATATGCTGACTGAAGCTAAAGTTAACTATTCATGCAATTTTCGCTCTATCAGCATGCCTTCAATACAATATGCACAGACAAGAACATCCTGTGTGGTGAAAATAATAGCAAATTTGCACGTCTTTGTTCCAAACATATGCGAAGGTCAGAACTTCTCTTAGTTGCTATGAGATGCCGTATGATTTTTTGTGTAACCTTGTTAAACGCAAGTTCCGTTGTCATGCATGTTAACAGAGCAAGAAAGAGACCTCTTTCTTCAGAAATTTCAGAAATACTTGTTATCAGAGAGTCCCAAGCCATCATTGGACCATCCAGCAGCTGATGAGATCACTATAGTTTGTACAAACTTGGGTACAATCACTTGTATTTTTGTTTTATAATTTGTTGTGATTATGTTATTTCATCGCATTGAATATCTAACGTCTCCTTTTGCTGGTTTTGCAGGATCTTTGTCCCATTATGCTAAATCTTTAATCCCTGGTAACTTGTTAAATGAGGAAGATGTGCAACTATTAAGGTGGGTAATGTCATTTTGACTGGTCCTTGGTGTGCCACATAGAAACAATATTCTTTATACTTTTCTTGTTGTATGCCTGATTGGTTTAAATTTGTTGCCCTCACCTGACAACTTCTTTGTTGACGCTTCTCTAAGCTTTTTACCTTTCCTCGCTGCAGTGATTTTGCTTATAAGTTGCAACGTTGGTGTAAATCGCAAGTTGGACAGAGAATATCGCAGGTTTGTTTGCTTTACGCACTGATCTCAAAGATCATACCAAAGCATTATGTTTAGGCTCTCTGTTCTCTGGTTCTCAAGGGATCATCTGTAAAATTAGTAAATTACATTTCTGCAAGTATAGTTTTAAAGTGCATAATGTCGTCAGGCAAATTCATTGTTTCTTTTGTATGCTGGTGTGATGGGTGTGCTCAATGTGTAAACTAGAAAATAGCCTGGAACCATGCATTGGGTGCCATCTTCATACTTCTTAGCAGTCTACTCAAAAGTTTTTGCCAGTACCTCATTTTCTTATGTTAGATGATTTCATTATGTGATGTTTTAGGTGGCAAAAAGTGACGTCACATCAGAAATGAAGGTAGACTTGCAACCGGTGCAGCAGCCCCAGCCCCAGCCAGCAAGGGCTAGCGTTCCAGATCCCAATATGGATGGCCCTCCTAAGGTAACATTATCGATTACATTAATATTAGCCATTGACTTGGTAATGTATTTGCTCCCAATCCAAAATTGATGCTAGCAGGATGTGCAAAACATCGAAGAGTCTATGGCGACGCCCCCCATGAAACAAGATGGAAATGCTAGGGATGAGACTCCAAGAAACCGTGCCACTACAAATGGTGGGGTCCTGCAAAATTCAGTCGGTCAGAACCTAATCCATCTTGGCGTTGCGAGGACGACTAGCGCGGGCTATCCGGGTCCCAGTACTGCTACCAGCATGGAGGTCCCGCGCTGCAGAAGTGTAGACCATTTCAAAACACCAGAACCTACCAAGGAAAGTGGTCTCCGGGACGAGGATGAGAGGCAGCCTAGTAGGAGAGGAAAGAAGCGAACCATCATGAATGACGGGCAGGTAAATGAAATTGAGAATGCTCTGGTTGATGAGCCCGAGATGCATAAGAATGCCGCTTCCCTTCAGACATGGGCAGAGAAGCTGAGTGGGAAGGTATTATATATTATATGCCTTTTATTCATTTTCTTGTTGCGAATGATATATATGCCTTTTCAGTTGGGTAAATGTTTCATTAGGTCTGACTTAACTAGTTTGTGCCTCGTCTGATTCGTGAAAATGCGTCCTTGCTTTTCAGGGTGCGGAGATCACATCATCGCAACTAAAGAATTGGTAAGGTGAAATTATCCGTCTTCTTTCCTAGGAATGTACTGTTCCATAATATAACCAACTCTCAGTCCTTCAAATTTCGTTATTCCTGTATCATACAGATTTTCTTTTGTGCCTGCATTCTGTATCTGTTTGTAGTAATAGCCTTTTTCTTTTAAATTCTATCTAGGCTGAACAACAGAAAAGCCAAGCTTGCTCGTATCGCGAAAGAAAGAGGACTGCCATACGATGGCGAGGGTGCCGACAAGTCATCTACACCAGCTACTTCTCAGTTGGGCGACTCCTCAGAGAGTGCTGGTGAGGAGAGCTATTTGCCGCCTTCAAGAGTGCTGAATGCTCTAGGCCTATCCAACTCCAAGGGCAGCAGCAGGCTCGTTACCCCAGACTCCAGCGAGCAAAGTACACAAGACATGATGATGAGCCGCCCGTTCACAAGATCATTGTCATTCGAGCCTGGCCGCCCCGTTCTGCTGATGGACAACGAAGGGAACGAAGTCGGCAGGGGCGAGATCTTCCAGGTTGAGGGCAGGGCGCAAGGGAAGAGCCTGGCGGAGAGCCACATCTGCATCATCGACGTCACCGAGCTCAAGGCCGAGAAGTGGAGGGAGCTCCCCCACCCTTCCGAGGCATCCGGGAGGACTTTCCAGGAGGCGGAGTCGAGGCACGGCGGCGTGATGAGGGTGGCCTGGGATGTCGTCAGGCTCGCTCCAGTGGCGACGTAGGGTGGTTGGTTCCCTTTTGTGGTGTAGGGAATGTAGAAAGAAGCCGCCCTCGGTCCCGTCTGGGTGGGCGTCGAGAAGGTACACACAGCGAGTAGAGAGAAGCTTCCCTGTCAATCTAGGATCTGAAGCCAGGATTGAATCTTGGAGGCCGGCTCTTATTGTAACTATTGTTTGGTGAAAGCCAGCCTCCCTCCCTGTCATCTGTCAATGACTCTGTGTATCCTTCCTTATGTTGCATCCTCTTCTTAGGGTTTACTAATTCTGCTATATCCGTCGCAACGCTGGTATGTTGCCATGTGACATACAAACAAATGTATCTTTCGTTTCTGATACCTGAGAATGTTCGGAATTCTTTCGAGACCCGTGGCGCTTGGGTTCAAACTTTTAGGTTGGGGAAGCAGGTGCAGTTATACATGCAAAATTCATATACATGATCACGGGAAATGCGCAATCTCAGTTCCGGCGGAAACCTGAAGATGCTCTCTTCATGTATCCATCAAAAGGGCGCTCCTTTTGTTGTTGTGCAAATAAAGAAAATGCCAATGTGCTTTCAATTATGTATCCATCCTTTTGAGGTTGTGCCCCCCTCGGGGCACCCCCCAGATGCAGCTCTGGCCCATAAAAAAATTGCAAAAACTTTCGCGGTGACTAATTTTGATATTGATTTCCTGCGATGTAAAAAACATGCAGAAAACAACAACTGGCACTTGGCACTATGTCAATAGATTAGTACCAAAAAGCGATATAAAATGACTATAAAATGATTGTAAACATTCAAGAATGATAATATAACAGCATGGAACAATAAAAAATTATATATACGTTGGAGACGTATCATTTGCCTCAGCCACTTCGAGAAAATTATGCAGGCCCTCAATATACTCGCAAGTGCGTATGTCACCGTACATCCATTGCCGGTCCGTCTGCGTGCATTATATAATTAAGTGTATCAAAAACCATTACAGAACATCATGAATAGAGAAGTGACCAAATTAATACAAGTCATCATCACCTTAAACCAAAGTACAATAGTGATCAAATATTATTATGGAAAAATTAAATACATAAAAGTTCATACATAGTTCTCATTGAACAACATATAGCTCTCTAGAGTATCTAATTAAAACATACATTGAAACTATGTAAAACATTTCAATACAACAACAAATGTGATCATAATCGCAACTATGGTAAGAATTGATCCAACGGCATAATGATACCAAGCTTCAGTATGAATGTCATATTTTTTAGCCTTTCTAATCTTGAAGCGCATTGCATCCATCTTGATATTGTGATCATCGACGACATCCGCAAAACGTAACTCCAATTCCATCTTCTCCTCCTCAATTCTTTTCAATTTTTTCTTCAAGTAATTGTTTTTTTTTCAACTAAATTTAACCTCTTGACAAGAGGGTCGGTTAGAATTTCCGGTTCACATACCTCCTAGATAAAAAAATTTATGTCACGTTGGTCAGCACAATTGTCATAAACACTAAATGAAACAAATAGTTATAAAAGATAATATACCACATCCGAATCATAGATAGGACGGGGGCCTTCGGCGGCGATAAACCATGACACTATATAATAATAAACAATAATAAAAGTAAGAAAAATATACAAGTAAGAATTTTTTCTTGTAAAAAGAAGATAATAACAAGAGGCGATGCTGGTGATGTGACCGGCGATGTGATGCCGGCGATGGTGTCGGCGATGTGATCGGCGCGGTGGTGCCGGCGATGTGATCGGCGTGGGCGATCAACGGCGGTGAGGACGGGGACGGGACGGGACGGACCGCCAAAGCTAGACAAATCTTGAGGAAAATGGAGTTTTGAGGTCGAGCTTCGAGAGGAGAAAGCTTAAGTGTGGCTTGGGCATTTCATCGAACACCTCATGTGCATGCATAGAAGGGAGACATGCAGAGCTCATGCACACATCTCACACGGCCAAAAAATAGAGGAGTGAGCAGGCAGGGGCGTGTATATATAGGCATCTCTTTAGTTCCGGTTGGTGACTAGAACCGGGACAGAAGCCTGCTCTTTAGTCCCGGTTCCAGCCACCAACTGGGACTAGAAGGCAGGAGGCCCTTTAGTCCCGGTTCGTGTCTGGAACCGGGACCAAAGGTGCTAGATGAACCGGGACCAACGACACCAGAGGCCAGGCCGGAGCCCTGGCCTCACGAACCGGGACTAAAGGGCCCACTGGTCCCGGTTCGTAGTTGAACCAGGACCAATGCCCTTTCCAGGCCTGGACCAAAGCCCTGTTTTGTACAAGTGCCCCTGGTTTAACTGAGATAATCCTAGAATCTCTTGTGATAAAAAAAGTAGAAGCATATAGTACACCATCCAGTGTCCTAGGATATTACTCCCTTCGTTCCTAAATATAAGGCTTTTTAGTGATTCCATTACAGACTACATACCGAGCAAAATGAGTGAATCCACACTCTAAAATGCATCTATATACATCTGTATGTAGTTCGTATTGAAATCTCTAAAAAAAGGTTTTTATATTTAGAAACAAAGGGAGTAGTAGAGAAGAGGCTGGTACTATACACATGGTTTGTACTTTACTACTAATTTAGTGCTCAAGGTTGACATCACAGTACCAACTGAAGCATAAGTCTAACTGCACTAACCTTTTGGTACAACAGAAACATGCATGCTACTCCCTTCTCTAATATAAGACCTTTTAGCTATGTCAAAATATTGACTACATACATACTAAAATGAGTGAGCATACATACTAAAATGTCTTATATTAGGGAATGGAAGGACTACCATCTCACAAACTACTCTTGCAAGTGGGGCCCATGGGTGCATTCGACGGAGAAACAATTCGTTACTCATACATTGCATTGCATCAACTCACACAACTCAACAAAGTCATACACATGTATACCTGCACCCCTGGGTTTTTTATGACAGTTGCATGACCAGCACTAGGCCGGGCAAAGTGGGCAAACGCCTGGGCCCAAAGAAGAGGTGGGCGATGGTACAGAAAACCACTATACTACTATCGGTTAAGTCCAAAGATCATTGCACATGTGTAACAGAATCCTAATTCTGCAGGAGCAAATCTACATCACATCAAAGTAACAACCAATATGATAGGAGACAGTGAATCTGATAGGCGGCAGTCTAATAGGCGACAATGAGCTTAGTTAGCATGTTAGTCTATTTCTCTAATAGACATCCTGTAGGTGGTACTGAAATCTATGTACACTAGTCTATGTTTAAACCATACATAAGTTTTAATTTTAAAAATCGGCATTAGCACTTGTATGCACTTGATGAGACCAAATGTCTAGAGGAGTATACCAAATAAATAATGTATGTAAGCATAAATGAATCGCCAATATGTTTATATTTGTTGGTGATCAGTGTTATTTTAATACCATATATATGTTGAACTTATTACCAAATCTAACTGTAACACATTTGCAAACGTTAAAATTTATATTCCACAAGGTTCTATAAATATGCACACCTAATAATACACTAGAAATTATTTTTAAGATATTAGTTGGACATTATTCTTTAGATAGCTATAACATGAATATATACACATACATACTAATATGTATATGTGCACTATATAATTTGTGAAATTGACACAAAAGTGATTCCTATATAATTTATGTTATACCATTTAATTTACATTTAGCATGCACAAACTGATTAGTGATATGCATTACAATTTATAACAAAGAACACTTGTTAACTATAACAACTAACCAATGTGGTTAATTATACCAACTAAATAATCAAAATTATACTCCTTAATATTGTATTATGATAGAAATAAAATAAATAAGAGTAAAAGTTTGGTACAAAACTATTTATTTTTTTGCTCTCAATTCCAAATTTATTTGGACCGTTCCTGGACGGTTGCGTAGGCCAACAAGTGCGCTACAAGGCAATTGGCAGATCGACTGATGCTAACTTGTGACACGAGTGAGAACGCGCCAAGTCCAATTTGCTGCCAGATCGTCTCTACGATCGTGGAGCGGAGCTGCTTGTGCGAAGTGAGCGAAGAGGCAGAGGTTCGGGAGAGCAACCATATGGGTCAAGCACACATCCTCTTTCTCGACAACATCTGCGGTGGAGAAGAGCAAGTGCCTCCTGGCCAATGTGGACCACTCTACCCCCCTCCTCCTCCTGCAATGCTCCTGCCACCACCTTCTTCACCCGTGGTCTCGCATGCATGGTCGCTTATCTCTTTCAGTGCTGTTGCCTTCGTTGGTAGGTGGCCTTGTTGGTTTACTGGGCATTGGGTATGGAATCTATTTGCTCGTCAAATGTGCCAGGTCGCACGGTAATCATTCATGTTAACACTCCCAACTTGTGTTCTTTCTTTATTTCTTTCTTTCACGTATAATCATAATGATGGACTATTTCTCAAGTTCAAACTTGTTACTGCAAATAGGTCTTCTCGGAGGTTAGGAGCCAAGGCTCCCGCCAAGGGACGCTGCTGCAGCAGCGGCAGAGGCACGGGTAAGAGGAGCCGGAGATGGCAGAGGAGCTCGCCGCATTGTCCAGCAGCCTGTTGGCGGTGCCCATGTTGCCTACTATGCCGTCTAGCAGGATGTTTTGGTTTTGTGAAGACAAGTCAAGGACGTGTGTGGAGCAGAATTAGATGTGGCTAGATCATCTCGATGTGGTTGTTTGAGTTTTTCACCTGCCTGTTAATTTCTTGGGTCGAAAAAAAATGTATTGGTTTGTCCATATATTTGAGCACGCAGTCCCGACTTTAACATAAACAAGAGTGACCATAATGTGTACCTGAAGCAGATTGTAAGCCCCATTTAAAACTCTTTGTTGACTTCTGCTCTTGCAAGCTTGTTCAGCTCGGCTTCTGCCTTCCTCTTCTCCATTTTAGCTGCTATTTGTGATGCCTTTGCTTGAGCTTTTGCACCCTTCTCTTGTTCTTTCTGAGGCGCATCCTCTGCTTTCTTCAACTGAGCTTCCAACTTGGCCTCTAGAATGGTTAGATTCTTGTCTTCAATTGCCTTGGTCTTATCCCTCTGCAGAGCAAGCAACTTCTGTTCCATTTCATCTTGTCTCATTATACTTGTAGTGGGTTGGGCATCAACTTGGATCTGGGCTTCAGTTATGAATGATGAATGTGGAATGGGCATTGCTGCCACATTCCTGACAGTAGGTACCTGCATAGATTACAAAAAAATCAATTCGTTGATCAATTTGAACAATGCTGCATAGGATTTAGGTAAGACGACACTTATTTCCTGAGATAATCTTCCAACAAATGTGTCTTGGTAAGATGGTAAAACAGCAGGTCCATGGATGCTACTCTCCTGTACAACATGAAATAGATGAGTACAATGCATGAACAAGATGGAATGAGCAGTGACTATAGATAAAATTAACCCGAATAGAGACTGGTTTAGGGTTAGGTGCAGCAGGTGGTGTTGGAACATTTAGTGGTACTGAATTTGGTGGAACTAAGCAATTTTTGAACCAGTAGCAACCATTTCTATTATGATCTGGTAGTCCACAGTAGCTGTAGTGCATATCACCCCATGCCTTGACATTATTCCCCCCCACCCCTAAAATCTATTTCACCTGGTGCTTTCCCTCTCTTCTTTCACTACAAAAAGAACACATTCGTGACATTTTGGGCCGAACGAAGAAAAATTCTGTCATACATATGACACTTCTATGACAATAATTGTGACAAAACCCGGTATAATCATAGATGTGGTGGGCTCCTACTTCTATGACAAAAAATCATGACAAAAAATGGGCTTTTTCGTCTTGGGCGGGCCGGACGCAGCTGCATGACATTCTTTGGGGCATCCATGACGGAAAAAACCGTGGTAGAAGCAAGGGCGAGGAAAATTTCGGGGAGTTCCCGGTTACGGTGGGAGGTCGGGGGCCGAGCGATGCGCGTTTCTCTCGTACACGTACGCGCGTGTGTGCGAGGCGTTGGCTCTAACTGAACCCGAGTGAGGCATTGGGCTCTAACTAAACCCAAGCGATTGCACTGCAGGCTACGCGTTACTGAACCCGAGCGATCGATCGATGGCTGTTAACTGAACTCGATCGAGCGATTCCTTCGCTACTGTTGTTAACTGAAGACGATCGATTGGATGAACAGTGAGCGTTGCCGGGGGGGGGGGGGGGGTTGGATGAACAGTGAGCGGTGGCGTTGCGTCTGGATGAACAGGACCCCTGTGGTGTGGAGGGCTGGATGAACAGTAGACGATGGAGGGGTGCCCGTGGAGGGGTGGTTGAACACGACCCCGTGGTGTGGATGGCTGGATGAACAGTAGACGGTGGAGGGGTGCCCGTGGAGGGGTGGTTGAACAGTAGCCGGTGGAGTAGCGCGCAGTGGAGGTTGGATGAACAGAAGCCCGTGGAGGCTGGAGGAGGTGGACGGTAGCCCGTGGAGGCTGGAGGAGGTCGACGGTGGAGATGAACAGTATCCCGTGAAGTCCCGTTTTGCGGTACGCCACACCCCTCCCGATGAACAGGACCCCCGTTTCGACCGTAGCGCTCCAACACAAGTCCGTTTCGTCCGTTTTGCGGTACGCCACACCCCTCTCGATCAACAGGACCCCCATTTCGACCGTAAGAGGTCCGTTTCGTCCGTTTTGCGGTACGCCACACCCCTCCCGATCAACAGGACCCCCGTTTCGACCGTAGGAGGTCCGTTTCCTCCGTTTTGCGGTACGCCAGACCCCTCCCGATCAACAGGACCCCGTTCCGAACGTAGGAGGTCGGTTTCCTCCGTTCTGCGGTACGCCAGGCTTCATTTCCATCGCCTGTTCCGTCCAAGCCCTCCCGATGAACACGACCACGCATTCCTTTCCGATCCAGCCGGTTGGCTCCCACGCGTTCCCTTGCCTCCCGATGAACACGACGCATTCCGTTGCCTCCCGATGAACACGACGCATTCCGTTGCCTCCCCATGAACACGACGCATTCCGTTGCCTCCCCATGAACACGACGACGACGTTGTTTCTCCGTTCCGACCCAGCCATGTACATGAGCCCTCGCCGTACGTATGCGCGAGTAGGCGTTCGAGACCCCGCCCCTATGTACACATACATGGCCGTATTTTCTTTCTTGCACACTAGCCACTGTACGTACGTGTACATGCTACATGCGCGCCTCTACTACGACACGTGCGCGCCTCTACATCGACATGTGCGCGCCTCTACATCGACCAGTATATATGTACGTACACGTTCGCGACCAGAATGACAATGCTACGTACGCTTCGACCAGGTGGGTCCCGACTGTCAGGCACTTTCTTGCGTGCGAAGATGTGGCTGGTGGGTCCCAGCAGTCAGGGGGGCAAATCGGTTTTTTGCCCGGACGCACTTCCTTGCGTACGAAGATGTAGCTGGTGAGTCCCAGCAGTCAGGGGAAATGTTTTTTTCATGAAATATGGTGGCCCGTCCGGTGGGTCCTCGCTGTCAGGTGGAGGAATAATTATTTTGCGCGAAATAAGGAGGCACTTCCTTGCTGCAGCCATGGACCCAGCTGTCAGCCTCTCCACGTACAGTCCACGTCCGATGGAAGCCGTTCCTTGACCATGTTGACCACGCCGCGCCGAGAGCACCAGGGCGGTGGACGACAGAGAGGCCTAGGAAGGGGATGACGCGGAGCCGGAGAAGACACGGTAGTGGATGCCCACGCGTAGAGGAGTACGAGGGTTCACTAGTTCGCTGCGGTGTGAGGATATCATCGCCGCAGAATAACAGGGGTGTGGGTGAGTAGAGGGATGGCCTGGCCAGCGGTGGGAGTAGTAGGGGGCGGTGAGGCCTCCGCCGCATCGCATCCGGCCACGGGAGGCAGGAGCACGAGGTACGACTGGCGCTGGTTTCGGTGGCTGGAGCAAGAAGACCAGAGGTTGAAGAAGCACTACGGCTGTTGGATGGACATCGTACGGTCACTGGAGCTAGAATCGTGCATATTGACTAAGTTGACAAAGCCCTCCGTCCCCGTCAACTTAGTAGGCCCACAAGTCAGCCTGCCACTATACCGGGTCCCAGCTAACAGGGGGAGTATGTTGGGGAACGTAGCAGAAATTCAAAATTTTCCTACGTGTCACCAAGATCTATCTATGGAGAAACCAGCAATGAGGGGAAGGAGAGTGCATCTACATACCCTTGTAGATCGCCAAGCGGAATCGTTCAAGAGAACGGGGTTGAAGGAGTCGTACTCGTCGTGATCCAAATCACCGGAGATCCTAGTGCCGAACGGACGGCACCTCCGCGTTCAACACACGTACAGCCCGGTGACGTCTCCCACGCCTTGATCCAGCAAGGAGAGAGGGAGAGGTTGAGGAAGACTCCATCCAGCAGCAGCACAACGGCGTGGTGGTGGTGGAGGAGCGTGGCAATCCTGCAGGGCTTCGCCAAGCACCGCGTGAGAGGAGAAGGGAGAGAGGTAGGGCTGCGCCAAGGAGAGGTCAAACTCATGTGTTGGCAGCCCCAAAACCCTCAAGTATATATAGGGGAGAGGGAGGGGGGTGCACCCCCTCTAGGGTTTCCACCCCAAGGGGTGCGGCTGCCCCCAATCCCATCTAAGGGTGGCGGCCAAGGGGGGAGAGGGGGGAAACTTGCCCCCCAAGTTAGGTGGAAGCACCCCCTCCCCAAACCCTAGGCGCCTTGGGCCCTTGTGTGGGGAGGGGGGGGGGGGGGGGGCGCACCAGCCCACCTGGGGCTGGTCCCCTCCCACACTTGGCCCATGCAGCCCTCCGGGGCCGGTGGCCCCACTTGGTGGACCCCCGGGACCCTTCCGGTGGTCCCGGTACGTTACCGATAAAACCCGAAACCTTTCCGATGACCAAAACAGGACTTCCCATATATAAATCTTTACCTCCGGACCATTCCGGAACTCCTCGTGACGTCCGGGATCTCATCCGGGACTCCGAACAACATTCGGTAACCACATACAAACTTCCTTTATAACCCTAGCGTCATCGAACCTTAAGTGTGTAGACCCTACGGGTTCGGGAACCATGCAGACATGATCGAGACGTTCTCCGGTCAATAACCAACAGCGGGATCTGGATACCCATGTTGGCTCCCACATGTTCCATGATGATCTCATCGGATGAACCACGATGTCAAGGACTCAATCAATCCCGTATACAATTCCCTTTGTCTAACAGTATTGTACTTGCCCGAGATTCGATCGTCGGTATACTGATACCTTGTTCAATCTCGTTACCGGCAAGTCTCTTTACTCGTTCCGTAACACACCATCCCGTGATCAACCCCTTGGTCACATTGTGCACATTATGATGATGTCCTACCGAGTGGGCCCAGAGATACCTCTCCGTCACACGGAGTGACAAATCCCAGTCTCGATTCGTGCCAACCCAACAGATACTTCCGGAGATACCTGTAGTGCACCTTTATAGCCACCCAGTTACGTTGTGACGTTTGGTACACCCAAAGCATGCCTACGGTATCCGGGAGTTGCACAATCTCATGGTCTAAGGAAAAGATACTTGACATTAGAAAAGTTTTAGCATACGAACTACACGATCTCTGTGCTAGGCTTAGGATTGGGTCTTGTCCATCACATCATTCTCCCAATGATGTGATGACATCCAATGTCCATGGTCAGGAAACCGTAACCATCTATTGATCATCGAGCTAGTCAACTAGAGGCTTACTAGGGACATGGTGTTGTCTATGTATCCACACATGTATCTGAGTTTCCTATCAATACAATTATAGCATGGATAATAAACGATTATCATGAACAAGGAAATATAATAATAACTTATTTATTATTGCCTCTAGCGCATATTTCCAACAGTCTCCCACTTGCACTAGAGTCAATAATCTAGTTCACATCGCCATGTGATTAACACTCACAGGTCACATCGCCATGTGACCAACATTCAAAGAGTTTACTAGTGTCATTAAACTAGTTCACATCATCATGTGATCAAGGCTCAATGAATTCTGGGGTTTGATCATGTTTTGCTTGAGAGAGGTTTTAGTCAACGGGTCTACAACATTCAGATTCGTATGTATTTCACAAATCTCTATGTCATATTGTAAATGTTGCTTCCACGCTCCACTTGGAGTTATTCCAAATGGTTGTTCCACTATACGTATCCGGTTTGCTACTCAGAGTCATTCGGATAGGTGTTAAAGCTTGCATCGACGTAACCCTTTACGCCGAACTCTTTATCACCTCCATAATCGAGAAACATGTCCTTATTACTCCAAGGACAATTTTGACCGCTATCTGGTGATCTACTCCTTGATCACCTTTGTACTCTCTTGCCAGATATGTAGCAAGGCACACATCAGGTGCGGCACACAGCATAGCATACTGTAGAGCCTACGTCTAAAGCATAGGGGACGACCTTCGTCCTTTCTCTCTTTTCTGCCATGGTCGAGCTTTAACTCTTAACTTCATACCTTACCACTCAGGCAAGAACTCCTTCTTTGACTGATCCATCTTGAACACCTTCAAGATCATGTCAAGGTATGTGCTCATTTGAAAGTATTATTAAGCATTTTGATCTATCCTTATAGATCTTGATGCTCAATGTTCAAGTAGCTTAATCTAGGTTTTCTATTGAAAAACACCTTTCAAATAACCCTATATGCTTTCCAGAAATTCTACATCATTTCTGATCAACAATATGTCAACAACATATACTTATCAGAAATTCTATAGTGCTCCCACTCACTTCTTTGGAAATACAAGTTTCTCATAAACTTTGTATAAACTCAAAATCTTTGATCATCTCATCAAAGCGTTCATTCCAACTCCGAGATGCTTACCCCAGTCCTTAGAAGGATCGCTGGTGCTAGCATACCTTTTAGCATCCTTAGGATCGACAAAACCTTTCTGATTGTATCACATACAACCTTTCCTTACGAAAACTGGTAAGGAAACTCGTTTTGACATCCACCTGCTAGATTTCATAAATGCAGCTAATGCTAACATGATTCCAACGGACTTAAGCATCGCTATGGATGAGAAAATCTCATCGTAGTCAACTCCTTGAACTTGTGAAAAACTCTTCGCCACAAGTCGAGCTTCATAGATGGTGACATTACCATCCACGTCCGTCTTCTTCTTAAAGATCCATTTATCTCAATGGCTTGCCGATCATCGGGCAAGTCCACCAAAGTCCATGCTTTTGTTCTGATACATGGATCCTATCTCGGATTTCATGGCTTCTAACCATTTGTTGGAATATGGGCCCACCATTGCTTCTCCATAGCTTGTAGGTTCATTGTTGTCTAGCAACATGTCCTTCAATACAGGATCACCGTACCACTTCGAAGCAGTACGCGTCCTTGTCATCCTACGAGGTTCGGTAGTGACTTGATCCAAAAACTTCATGATCACTATCATAAGCTTCTACTTCAATTGGTGTAGGTGCCACAGGAACAACTTCCTGTGCCCTGCTACACACTAGTTGTAGTGACGGTTCAATAACCATATCAAGTCTCCACCATCCTCCCACTCAACTTTTCGAGACAAACTTTTCCTCGAGAAAGGACCCGATTCAAGAAACAATCCCTATTGCTGTCGGATCTGAATTAGGAGGTATACCCAACTGTTTTGGGTGTCCTATGAAGATGCATTTTATCCGCTTTGGGTTCGAGCTTATCAACCTGAAACTTTTTCACATAAGCGTCACAGCCCCAAACTTTCAAGAAATGACAGCTTAGGTTTCTCTAAACCATAGTTCTCATGGTGTCATCTCAACGGAATTATGTGGTGCCCTATTAAAGTGAGTGCGGTTGTCTCTAATGCCTAACCCATGAACGATAGTGGTAATTCGATAAGAGACATCATGGTACGCACCATATCCAATAGGGTGCAACTATGATGTTCGGACACACCATCACATTATGGTGTTCCAGGCGGTATTAATTGTGAAACAATTTCCACAATGTCTTAACTGCGTGCCAAAGCTCTTAACTCAGATACACATCTCTGTGATCATATCATAGACATTTTATCCTCTTGTCACAATGATCTTCAACTTCACTCTGAAATTACTTGAACCATTCAATAATTCAGACTTGTGTTTCATCAAGTAAATATACTCAATATCTACTCGAATCATCTATGAAGTAAGAACATAACGATATTCACTGCATGCCTCAGCACTCATTGGACTGCACACATCAAAATGTGTTACTTCCAACAAGTTGCTATCTTGTTCCATCTTACTGAAAATGAGGCTTTTCAGTCATCTTGCCCATGTGGTAAGATTTGCATATCTCAAGTGATTCAAAAATCAAGGGAGTCCAAACAATCCATCTGCATGGAGTTTCTTCATGCGTATACACCAATAGACATGGTTCGCATGTCTCAAACTTTTCAAAAACGAGTGAGTCCAAAGATCCATCAACATGGAGCTTCTTCATGCGTTTTTATACCAATATGACTTACATGGCAGTGCCACAAGTAAGTGGTACTATCATTACTATCTTATATCTTTTGGCATGAAAATGTGTATCACTACGATCGAGATTCAATAAACCATTCTTTCAGGTGCAAGACCATTGAAGGTATTATTCAAATAAATAGAGTAACCATTATTCTCCTTATATGAATAACCGTATTGCGATAGACATAATCCAATCATGTCTATGCTCAACGCAAACACCAAATGACAATTATTCAGGTTTAATACTAATCTTGATGGTAGAGGAAGCGTGTGACGTTTGATCACATCAAACTTGGAAACACTTTCAACACATATTGTCAGCTCACCTTTAGCTAGTCTCCGTTTATTCCGTAGCTCTTTTATTTCGAGTTACTAACGCTTAGCAACCGAACCGGTATCTTAATACCCTGGTGCTACTAGGAGTACTAGTAAAGTACACATTAACATAAAGTATATCCAATATACTTCTATCGACCTTGCCAGCCTTCTCATCTACCAAGTATCTAGGGTAATTCCGCTCCAGTGGCTGTTCCCCTTATTACAGAAGCACTTAGTCTCGGGTTTGGGTTCAACCTTGGGTTTCTTCACTAGAGCAGCAGCTGATTTGCCGTTTCATGAAGTATCCCTTCTTGCCCTTGCCCTTCTTGAAACTAGTGGTTTCACCAACCATCAACAATTGATGCTCCTTCTTGATTTCTACTTTCGCGGTGTCAAACATCACGAATACCTCAAGGATCATCATATCTATCCCTGATATGTTATAGTTCATCACGAAGCTCTAGTAGCTTGGTGGCAATGACTTTTGGAGAAACATCACTATCTCATCTGGAAGATCAACTCGCACTCGATTCAAGTGATTGTTGCACTCAGACAATCTGAGCACAAGCTCAATGATTGAGCTTTTCTCCCTTAGTTTGCAGGCTAAGAAAATCGTCGGAGGTTTTATACCTCTTGACGTGGGCATGAGCCTGAAATCCCAATTTCAGCCCTCAAAACATCTCATATGTTCCGCGATGTTTCGAAAACGTCTTTGGTGCATCTACTCTAAACCATTTAATTGAACTATCACGTAGTTATCAAAACGTGTATGTCCGATGTTCGCAACATCCACAGACGACGTTTGGGGTTCTGCACACTGAGCGGTGCATTAAGGACATAAGCTTTCTACTGATCGCATAATCGCTACTGTCAACTTTCAACTATATTTTCTCTAGGAACATATCTAAAGAGTGGAACTAAAGCGCGAGCTTACGACATAATTTGCAAAGATCTTTTGACTATGTTCAGGATAATTAAGTTCATCTTATGAACTCCCACTCAGATAGACATCCCTCTAGTCATCTAAGTGATTACATGATCCGAGTCAACTAGGCCGTGTCTGATCATCACGTGAGACGGACTAGTCATCATCGGTGAACATCTTCATGTTGATCGTATCTACTATACGACTCATGCTCGACCTTTCGGTCTCTTGTGTTCCGAGGCCATGTCTGTACATGCTAGGCTCGTCAAGTCAACCTAAGTGTTTCGCGTGTGTAAATCTGGCTTACACCCGTTGTATGTGAACGTAAGAATCCATCACACCCGATCATCACGTGGTGCTTAGAAACGACGAACTTTCGCAACGGTGCACAGTTAGGGGGAACACTTTCTTGAAATTTTAATGAGGGATCATCTTATTTACTACCATCGTTCTTAGCAAATAAGATGCATAAACATGATAGACATCACATGCAATCAAAAAGTGACATGATATGGCCAATATCATTTTGCTCCTTTTAATCTCCATCTTTGGGGCTCCATGATCATCATCGTCACCGGCATGACACCATGATCTCCATCATCGTGTCTCCATGAAGTTGTCTCGCCAACTTATTACTTATACTACTATGGCTACCGATTAGCAATAAAGTAAAGTACTTACATGGCGTTGTTCAATGACACGCAGGTCATACAATAAATAAAGACAACTCCTATGGCTCCTGCCGGTTGTCATACTCATCGACATGCAAGTCGTGATTCCTATTACAAGAACATGATCAATCTCATACATCACATATCATTCATCACATTCTTCTTGGCCATATCACATCACATAGCATACCCTGCAAAAACAACTTAGACGTCCTCTAATTGTTGTTTGCATGTTTTACGTGGCTGCTATGGGTTTCTAGCAAGAACATTTCTTACCTATGCAAAACCACAACGTGATATGCCAATTGCTATTTACCCTTCATAAGGACCCTTTTCATCGAATCCGTTCTGACTAAAGTGGGAGAGACTGGCACCCGCTAGCCACCTTATGCACCAAGTGCATGTTAGTCGGTGGAACCTGTCTCACGTAAGTGTACATGTAAGGTCGGTCCGGGCCGCTTCATCCCACAATACCATCGAAACAAGATTGGACTAGTAACGGTAAGCATATTGAACAAAATCAACACCCACAACTACTTTGTGTTCTACTCGTGCAAAGAATCTACGCAATAGACCTAGCTCATGATGCCACTGTTGGGGAACGAAGCAGAAATTCAAAATTTTCCTACGTGTCACCAAGATCTATCTATGGAGAAACCAGCAATGAGGGGAAGGATAGTGCATCAACATACCCTTGGAGATCGCTAAGCGGAAGCGTTCAAGAGAACGGGGTTGAAGGAGTCGTACTCGTCGTGATCCAAATCACCGGAGATCCTAGTGCCGAACGGACGGCACCTCCGCGTTCAATACACGTACAGCCCGGTGACCTCTCCCACGCCTTGATCCAGCAAGGAGAGAGGGAGAGGTTGAGGAAGACTCCATCCAGTAGCAGCACAACGGCATGGTGGTGGTGGAGGAGCGTGGCAATCTTGCAGGGCTTCGCCAAGCACCGCGGGAGAGGAGAAGGGAGAGAGGTAGGGCTGCGCCAAGGAGAGGTCAAACTCATGTGTTGGCAGCCCCAAAACCCTCAAGTATATATATGGGAGAGGGAGGGGGGTGAACCCCCTCTAGGGTTTCCACCCCAAGGGGTGCGGCTGCCCCCAATCCCATCTAAGGGTGGCGGCCAAGGGGGGAGAGGGGGGAAACTTGCCCCCAAGTTAGGTGGAAGCACCGCCTCCTCAAACCCTAGGCGCCTTGGGCCCTTGTGTGTGTGTGTGTGTGGGGGGGGGGGGGGGGGGGGGGGCGCACCAGCCCACCTGGGGCTGGTCCGCTCCCACACTTGGCCCATGCAGCCCTCCGGGGCCGGTGGCCCCACTTGGTGGACCCCCGGGACCCTCCCGGTGGTCCCGGTACGTTACCGATAAAACCCGAAACCTTTCCGGTGACCAAAAAAGGACTTCCCATATATAAATCTTTACCTCCGGACCATTCCGGAACTCCTCATGACATCCGGGATCTCATCCGGGACTCCGAACGACATTCGGTAACCACATACAAACTTCCTTTATAACCCTAGCGTCATCGAACCTTAAGTGTGTAGACCCTACGGGTTCGGGAACCATGCAGACATGACCGAGACGTTCTCCGGTCAATAACCAACAGCGGGATCTGGATACCCTTGTTGGCTCCCACATGTTCCATGATGATCTCATCGGATGAACCACGATGTCAAGGACTCAATCAATCCCGTATACAATTCCCTTTGTCTAACGGTATTGTACTTGCCCGAGATTCGATCGTCGGTATACTGATACCTTGTTCAATCTCGTTACCGGCAAGTCTCTTTACTCGTTCCGTAACACACCATCCCGTGATCAACCCCTTGGTCACATTGTGCACATTATGATGATGTCCTACCGAGTGGGCCCAGAGATACCTCTCCGTCACACGGAGTGACAAATCCCAGTCTCGATTCGTGCCAACCCAACAGATACTTCCGGAGATACATGTAGTGCACCTTTATAGCCACCCAGTTACGTTGTGACGTTTGGTACACCCAAAGCATTCCTACGGTATCCGGGAGTTGCACAATCTCATGGTCTAAGGAAAAGATACTTGACATTAGAAAAGTTTTAGCATACGAACTACACGATCTCTGTGCTAGGCTTAGGATTGGGTCTTGTCCATCACATCATTCTCCCAATGATGTGATGACATCCAATGTCCATGGTCAGGAAACCGTAACCATTTATTGATCATCGAGCTAGTCAACTAGAGGCTTACTAGGGACATGGTGTTGTCTATGTATCCACACATGTATCTGAGTTTCCTATCAATACAATTATAGCATGGATAATAAACGATTATCATGAACAAGGAAATATAATAATAACTTATTTATTATTGCCTCTAGCGCATATTTCCAACAGTCTCCCACTTGCACTAGAGTCAATAATCTAGTTCACATCGCCATGTGATTAACACTCACAGGTCACATCGCCATGTGACCAACATTCAAAGAGTTTACTAGTGTCATTAAACTAGTTCACATCATCATGTGATCAAGGCTCAATGAATTCTGGGGTTTGATCATGTTTTGCTTGAGAGAGGTTTTAGTCAACGGGTCTACAACATTCAGATTCGTATGTATTTCACAAATCTCTATGTCATATTGTAAATGTTGCTTCCACGCTCCACTTGGAGTTATTCCAAATGGTTGTTCCACTATACGTATCCGGTTTGCTACTCAGAGTCATTCGGATAGGTGTTAAAGCTTGCATCGACGTAACCCTTTACGCCGAACTCTTTATCACCTCCATAATCGAGAAACATGTCCTTATTACTCCAAGGACAATTTTGACCGCTATCTGGTGATCTACTCCTTGATCACCTTTGTACTCTCTTGCCAGATATGTAGCAAGGCACACATCAGGTGCGGCACACAGCATAGCATACTGTAGAGCCTACGTCTAAAGCATAGGGGACGACCTTCGTCCTTTCTCTCTTTTCTGCCATGGTCGAGCTTTAACTCTTAACTTCATACCTTACCACTCAGGCAAGAACTCCTTCTTTGACTAATCCATCTTGAACACCTTCAAGATCATGTCAAGGTATGTGCTCATTTGAAAGTATTATTAAGCATTTTGATCTATCCTTATAGATCTTGATGCTCAATGTTCAAGTAGCTTAATCTAGGTTTTCTATTGAAAAACACCTTTCAAATAACCCTATATGCTTTCCAGAAATTCTACATCATTTCTGATCAACAATATGTCAACAACATATACTTATCAGAAATTCTATAGTGCTCCCACTCACTTCTTTGGAAATACAAGTTTCTCATAAACTTTGTATAAACTCAAAATCTTTGATCATCTCATCAAAGCGTTCATTCCAACTCCGAGATGCTTACCCCAGTCCTTAGAAGGATCGCTGGTGCTAGCATACCTTTTAGCATCCTTAGGATCGACAAAACCTTTCTGATTGTATCACATACAACCTTTCCTTACGAAAACTGGTAAGGAAACTCGTTTTGACATCCACCTGCTAGATTTCATAAATGCAGCTAATGCTAACATGATTCCAACGGACTTAAGCATCGCTATGGATGAGAAAATCTCATCGTAGTCAACTCCTTGAACTTGTGAAAAACTCTTCGCCACAAGTCGAGCTTCATAGATGGTGACATTACCATCCACGTCCGTCTTCTTCTTAAAGATCCATTTATCTCAATGGCTTGCCGATCATCGGGCAAGTCCACCAAAGTCCATGCTTTTGTTCTGATACATGGATCCCATCTCGGATTTCATGGCTTCTAACCATTTGTTGGAATATGGGCCCACCATTGCTTCTCCATAGCTCGTAGGTTCATTGTTGTCTAGCAACATGTCCTTCAATACAGGATCACCGTACCACTCCGAAGCAGTACGCGTCCTTGTCATCCTACGAGGTTCGGTAGTGACTTGATCCAAAAACTTCATGATCACTATCATAAGCTTCTACTTCAATTGGTGCAGGTGCCACAGGAACAACTTCCTGTGCCCTGCTACACACTAGTTGTAGTGACGGTTCAATAACCATATCAAGTCTCCACCATCCTCCCACTCAACTTTTCGAGACAAACTTTTCCTCGAGAAAGGACCCGATTCAAGAAACAATCCCTATTGCTTTCGGATCTGAATTAGGAGGTATACCCAACTGTTTTGGGTGTCCTATGAAGATGCATTTTATCCGCTTTGGGTTCGAGCTTATCAACCTGAAACTTTTTCACATAAGCGTCACAGCCCCAAACTTTCAAGAAATGACAGCTTAGGTTTCTCTAAACCATAGTTCTCATGGTGTCATCTCAACGGAATTACGTGGTGCCCTATTAAAGTGAGTGCGGTTGTCTCTAATGCCTAACCCATGAACGATAGTGGTAATTCGATAAGAGACATCATGGTACGCACCATATCCAATAGGGTGCAACTATGATGTTCGGACACACCATCACATTATGGTGTTCCAGGCGGTATTAATTGTGAAACAATTTCCACAATGTCTTAACTGCGTGCCAAAGCTCTTAACTCAGATACACATCTCTGTGATCATATCATAGACATTTTATCCTCTTGTCACAATGATCTTCAACTTCACTCTGAAATTACTTGAACCATTCAATAATTCAGACTTGTGTTTCATCAAGTAAATATACTCAATATCTACTCGAATCATCTATGAAGTAAGAACATAACGATATTCACTGCATGCCTCAGCACTCATTGGACTGCACACATCAAAATGTGTTACTTCCAACAAGTTGCTATCTTGTTCCATCTTACTGAAAACGAGGCTTTTCAGTCATCTTGCCCATGTGGTAAGATTTGCATATCTCAAGTGATTCAAAAATCAAGGGAGTCCAAACAATCCATCTGCATGGAGTTTCTTCATGCGTATACACCAATAGACATGGTTCGCATGTCTCAAACTTTTAAAAAACGAGTGAGTCCAAAGATCCATCAACATGGAGCTTATTCATGCGTTTTTATACCAATATGACTTACATGGCAGTGCCACAAGTAAGTGGTACTATCATTACTATCTTATATCTTTTGGCATGAAAATGTGTATCACTACGATCGAGATTCAATAAACCATTCTTTCAGGTGCAAGACCATTGAAGGTATTATTCAAATAAATAGAGTAACCATTATTCTCCTTATATGAATAACCGTATTGCGATAGACATAATCCAATCATGTCTATGCTCAACGCAAACACCAAATGACAATTATTCAGGTTTAATACTAATCTTGATGGTAGAGGAAGCGTGCGACGTTTGATCACATCAAACTTGGAAACACTTCCAACACATATCGTCAGCTCACCTTTAGCTAGTCTTCGTTTATTCCGTAGCTCTTTTATTTCGAGTTACTAACGCTTAGCAACCGAACCGGTATCTTAATACCCTGGTGCTACTAGGAGTACTAGTAAAGTACACATTAACATAAAGTATATCCAATATACTTCTATCGACCTTGCCAGCCTTCTCATCTACCAAGTATCTAGGGTAATTCCGCTCCAGTGGCTGTTCCCCTTATTACAGAAGCACTTAGTCTCGGGTTTGGGTTCAACCTTGGGTTTCTTCACTAGAGCAGCAGCTGATTTGCCGTTTCATGAAGTATCCCTTCTTGCCCTTGCCCTTCTTGAAACTAGTGGTTTCACCAACCATCAACAATTGATGCTCCTTCTTGATTTCTACTTTCGCGGTGTCAAACATCACGAATACCTCAAGGATCATCATATCTATCCCTGATATGTTATAGTTCATCACGAAGCTCTAGTAGCTTGGTGGCAATGACTTTTGGAGAAACATCACTATCTCATCTGGAAGATCAACTCGCACTCGATTCAAGTGATTGTTGCACTCAGACAATCTGAGCACAAGCTCAATGATTGAGCTTTTCTCCCTTAGTTTGCAGGCTAAGAAAATCGTCGGAGGTCTTATACCTCTTGATGTGGGCACGAGCCTGAAATCCCAATTTCAGCCCTCGAAACATCTCATATGTTCCGCGATGTTTCGAAAACGTCTTTGGTGCATCTACTCTAAACCATTTAATTGAACTATCACGTAGTTATCAAAACGTGTATGTCCGATGTTCGCAACATCCACAGACGACGTTTGGGGTTCTGCACACTGAGCGGTGCATTAAGGACATAAGCTTTCTACTGATCGCATAATCGCTACTGTCAACTTTCAACTATATTTTCTCTAGGAACATATCTAAAGAGTGGAACTAAAGCGCGAGCTTACAACATAATTTGCAAAGATCTTTTGACTATGTTCAGGATAATTAAGTTCATCTTATGAACTCCCACTCAGATAGACATCCCTCTAGTCATCTAAGTGATTACATGATCTGAGTCAACTAGGCCGTGTCTGATCATCACGTGAGACGGACTAGTCATCATCGGTGAACATCTTCATGTTGATCGTATCTACTATACGACTCATGCTCGACCTCTCGGTCTCTTGTGTTCCGAGGCCATGTCTGTACATGCTAGGCTCGTCAAGTCAACCTAAGTGTTTCGCGTGTGTAAATCTGGCTTACACCCGTTGTATGTGAACGTAAGAATCCATCACACCCGATCATCACGTGGTGCTTAGAAACGACGAACTTTCGCAACGGTGCACAGTTAGGGGGAACACTTTCTTGAAATTTTAATGAGGGATCATCTTATTTACTACCATCGTTCTTAGCAAATAAGATGCATAAACATGATAAACATCACATGCAATCAAAAAGTGACATGATATGGCCAATATCATTTTGCTCCTTTTAATCTCCATCTTCGGGGCTCCATGATCATCATCTTCACCGGCATGACACCATGATCTCCATCATCGTGTCTCCATGAAGTTGTCTCGCCAACTTATTACTTCTACTACTATGGCTACCGATTAGCAATAAAGTAAAGTACTTACATGGCGTTGTTCAATGACACGCAGGTCATACAATAAATAAAGACAACTCCTATGGCTCCTGCCGGTTGTCATACTCATCGACATGCAAGTCGTGATTCCTATTACAAGAACATGATCAATCTCATACATCACATATCATTCATCACATTCTTCTTGGCCATATCACATCACATAGCATACCCTGCAAAAACAAGTTAGACGTGCTCTAATTGTTGTTTGCATGTTTTACGTGGCTGCTATGGGTTTCTAGCAAGAACATTTCTTACCTACACAAAACCACAACGTGATATGCCAATTGCTATTTACCCTTCATAAGGACCCTTTTCATCGAATCCGTTCCGACTAAAGTGGGAGAGACTGGCACCCGCTAGCCACCTTATGCACCAAGTGCATGTTAGTCGGTGGAACCTGTCTCACGTAAGTGTATATGTAAGGTCGGTCCGGGCCGCTTCATCCCACAATACCATCGAAACAAGATTGGACTAGTAACGGTAAGCATATTGAACAAAATCAACGCCCACAACTACTTTGTGTTCTACTCGTGCAAAGAATCTACGCAATAGACCTAGCTCATGATGCCACTGTTGGGGAACGTAGCAGAAATTCAAAATTTTCCTACGTGTCACCAAGATCTATCTATGGAGAAACCAGCAACGAGGGGAAGGAGAGTGCATCAACGTACCCTTGTAGATCGCTAAGCGGAAGCGTTCAAGAGAACGGGGTTGAAGGAGTCGTACTCGTCGTGATCCAAATCACCAGAGATCCTAGTGCTGAACGGACGACACCTCCGCGTTCAACACACGTACAGCCCGGTGACGTCTCCCACGCCTTGATCCAGCAAGGAGAGAGGGAGAGGTTGAGGAAGACTCCATCCAGCAGCAGCACAACGGCATGGTGGTGGTGGAGGAGCGTGGCAATCTTGCAGGGCTTCAACAAGCACCGCGGGAGAGGAGAAGGGAGAGAGGTAGGGCTGCGCCAAGGAGAGGTCAAACTCATGTGTTGGCAGCCCCAAAACCCTGAAGTATATATAGGGGAGAGGGAGGGGGGTGCGCCCCCTCTAGGGTTTCCACCCTAAGGGGTGCGGCTGCCCCCAATCCCATCTAAGGGTGGCGGCCAAGGGGGGAGAGGGGGGAAACTTGCCCCCAAGTTAGGTGGAAGCAGCCCCTCCCCAAACCCTAGGCGCCTTGGGCCCTTGTGGGGGGGGGGGTGCGCACCAGCCCACCTGGGGCTGGTCCCCTCCTACACTTGGCCCATGCAGCCCTCCGGGGCCGGTGGCCCCACTTGGTGGACCCCCGGGACCCTCCCGGTGGTCCCGGTACGTTACCGATAAAACCCAAAACCTTTCCGGTGACCAAAACAGGTATACAATTCCCTTTCCGGTGGTCCCGGTACGTTACCGATAAAACCCGTATACAATTCCCTTTGTCTAACGGTATTGTACTTGTCCGAGATTTGATCGTCGGTATACCGACCTTGTTCAATCTCGTTACCGGCAAGTCTCTTTACTCGTTCCGTAACACACCATCCCGTGATCAACCCCTTGGTCACATTGTGCACATTATGATGATGTCCTACCGAGTGGGCCCAGAGATACCTCTCCGTCACACGGAGTGACAAATCCCAGTCTCGATTCGTGCCAACCCAATAGATACTTTCGGAGATACCTGTAGTGCACCTTTATAGCCACCCAGTTACGTTGTGACGTTTGGTACACCCAAAGCATTCCTACGGTATCCGGGAGTTGCACAATCTCATGGTCTAAGGAAAAGATACTTGACATTAGAAAAGCTTTAGCATACGAACTACATGATCTCTGTGCTAGGCTTAGGATTGGGTCTTGTCCATCACATCATTCTCCCAATGATGTGATCCCGTTATCAATGACATCCAATATCCATGGTCAGGAAACCGTAACCATCTATTGATCAACGAGCTAGTCAACTAGAGGCTTACTAGGGACATGGTGTTGTCTATGTATCCACACATGTATATGAGTTTCCTATCAATACAATTATAGCATGGATAATAAACGATTATCATGAACAAGGAAATATAATAATAACTTATTTATTATTGCCTCCAGGGCATATTTCCAACAGAGTATTCATTTTTTGTGTGCGTAATAAGGAGGCACTTCCTTGCGTGCGAAGATATAGCTGGTGGGTCCGAGCTACAGAGGCCCTTTCGGTGGGTCCCCGATGTCAGGTGGAGGACCAATTATTTTGCGTGTAATAAGGAGGCATTTCCTTGCGTGCGGCCGTGGACCCAACTGTCGGCCTCTCCACATACAGTCCACTTCAGATGCATGTCGATCGTTGACCATGTTGACCAGGCCGCGCCGAGAGCACCAGGGCGGTGGACGACGGCGAGGCCTAGGAAGGGAACGACATGGAGGCAGGGAAGACTCGGCAGTTGTTTCCCATGCGGAGGGGAGTACTACTGTATGAGGGTTTACTGGTTCGTCTGCCCTCACTGGAGAATAACAGCAGGTGTGGGTGAGTAGAGGGATGGCTAGGCCAGCGATGGGAGTATGGTGGGGCGGTGAGGCCTGAGGGAGCAGGCAGTCCCACCGGCGCTTGTTTGAGTGGCTGGAGCAGGAAGAGCAGAGATTGAAGAAGCACGACGGCCGTTGGATGGACATCGTACGGTCACTGGAGCTAGAATCGTTCATATTGACTAAGTTGACAAAGCCCTCCGTCCCCGTCAACTTAGTAGGCCCACAAGTCATCCTCCCACCATGGTGGGTCCCAACTAGCAGGGGGAGTATTCATTTTTCTGTGCGTAATAAGGAGGCACTTCCGGTGGGTCCGAGCTGACAGCGGGTGTTTGGTGAAAGCCAGCCTCCCTCCCTGTCAATCTTGTTTGTATCCTTATGTTGCATCCTCTTCTTAGGGTTTACTAATTCTGCTATATCCGTCGCAACGCTGGTATGTTGCCATGTGACATACAAACAAATTTATCTTTCCTTTTTGATAACTGAGAATGTTGATAAGAAACATGTGTCGGGAGTTCTTTCGACACTTGAGGCGTTTGGGTTCAAACTTTTAGGTTGGGGAAGCAGGTGCATTTGGACATGCAAAACCCATGTACAAGATCACAGGAAATGCGGTGTCTCGGTTCCGGTGAAAACCTAAAGATGCTCTTCATGTATCAAGATGAGCTCACGAGGGTGCTCCTGGGGTGGTGGATTCAAAATTTCTTTTTGTTGTGCTGCTGATGCTCAGTCCCATTTAAATTAGTGCATGTTTACGTACAAGTGTGCTGATATTTTCTACTAATATTTTGAAGCTAATGATGCTACCATCTAATCTTGATTCACCAGAAACATGGCACAACATTGATTTAAACACAAAGAAAAAGCTTAGGAGCGATAGATTGACCAAAACACAATACCGATGATCAACATTCTTTATCTTGAGCATGACCACCAAACTGGTAGTGTAAAACCAACAAAAAATGCCGGTCATCCTTGTCGGGTGTTGAATAGTTGAAAATTGAGTCACCGGCAATAATTGGCAACAAATAGAAAAGATTGATGCAACATGTCAAATCAAACTGCAACAACTAATATATGAGATACTTCTGTTCCAAATTATTTTTTCACACAATATCCATTAGGTCCCAGGCAAAATATAGCTAGGTAATTCAAATTGAACCTAATGAAGAGGCGGGAGAGGGGGCAGGTAAAGGAGAACGGGTCATTGTCCTCGACACCATGTTAGCAGCAGAGGGTTTCAGACAGTCTTTCTTGCACGCATCCATGGACGCGTAGCACTCTAGATTCGCAAGGCAACACAAGCAAAGCCATCCATCTTTGCACGGTTTACCGTTGACACAAAGCCCATACGGGAATTTGATCTTCTTGTCATCCACGTCTTCTTCGATGATCTGACCTATGGTACAACAATCAATTAGCTGTTGATATGATAACTGATCATTTCGGACCGATTAATTACAAACAAGGAACAAATACTGAAAGGTGAGAAAGAACTGATAACTCTCCGTGGAAGTGCATACATTGCGTAGTAGGTGCAGAGCATAGGAGATGGAGAGACAGTAGCAAGGCAAGACCGTAGATGCGAACCGTGTACCTGTCCATCCTCTTCTAATGCAGTTTGAAAATTCTAGGCAAAAGATATGCACAATTTGTCTATCGACACAGGGCTTGTATAGATGGGGAGATGGAGATCCGGTGCAAAAAAGATCAAGCAATAAAATAGTACCTATTAATTGGCCTAATTAAAATTTGTAGTACTCACTCTGATCCATATTAATCGTCGCTAAAATGGATGTATCTAGTGCTATATACATGCATTTGAGCGATAATTAATATGATCAGAAGGAGTACCCATTTAAGGCCCTCATACTAGAAGCACATATGTTACGGTAGTACCATTATTTCTAATAGGAAGATTCCAACACTTTATAAGAAATAGGAGTACCTAAATAAAACATTCCAACAATAAAGAAGACTCCAACACTTGATAGGAGATTTCATTATTAAAACATATTTCAACACTTAATAAGACATTTGCTCATTAAAAATTTCCAACATTTAACAAGTCATTCCAACAATAAAGAAGATTCCAATACTTGATAGGAGATTTCATCATTAAAAACAGATTTCTACACTTAATAAGACAATTTCTCAATAAAAAGTTCCAACACTTAATAAGACATACCTACATGAAGGGATATTTCAACACTTAAAAAACGAATTCCAACAAATTAATGAAGAAAAGATTTCAACACTTATTAGGACATTTCAACAATAAAAACATATTTTGAGCAATTAATAAGATATCTCAAGAATAAAAAATATACGTCAACACTTAATTTCATCTTTTATAAATATTTCAGCAATAATAAGACATTTCAGCATTAAAATAGATATCAACACTTAAAAACACATCCTGACAAACAATAAACATATTTCATCATTAAATAATACATCCCAGCAATAAAAACTGACCCCGGTGAAAAATCTAATCTATTTGTCCGATCTCTCATCCTAGCCCAACTGATAAATTGGCCATTCTAGACACTGGAGCAATTTCCTATAAAGTTTGTGTACTCACTCACTTCGACCTACAACATTGTTCAAAAACGAAAAATCCCCGAACCTTCAATCTTGAACCTTGAACGCCTCCGCCGCCACAACCTCGTTTCCCATACGTCGCTCCTTCAACCTTAAACCCATCCATTTGGGCGTGCGTTGCATCGGCTCTAGCAATGGATGCCTCGCCCTTGGCCATCCCGTTTGCTATCACCATGATAGCCTCAGCATGCTCAACCTCTTTAATCATGTCATGGCCATAGAGGTTTGTTTGCCGTCAATCTTCATTGATCTATAATGGTAGGGGCGTTACCAAGCTCATATTATCACCAAGCCCCGGCAGTCACAAACTCCCCCACCATATGGAACGCCGATAGCCTCATCTGTGTCACCGCGAGGGATAGGGAGTGGACCTTCCTCGACCCCGTGTGATACGTCTCCAACGTATCTATAATTTTTGATTGTTCCTGCTATTATATTACCTGTTTTGGATGTTTATGGGCTTTACTAAACACTTTTATATCATTTTTGGGACTAACCTATTAACCGGAGGCCCAGCCCATATTGCTGTTTTTTTTGCCTATTTCAGTGTTTCGCAGAAAAGGAATATAAAATGGAGTCCAAACTGAATGGAACCTTTGGGAGAGTTATTTTTGGAACGGAAGCAATCCAGGAGACTTGGAGTAGATGTCAGGGAAGCTTCGAGGAAGCCACGAGGCAGGGAGGCGTGCCCTACCCCCTGGGCGTGCCCCTCACCCTCATGGGCCCCTCGTGGCTTCCCTGACCGACTTATTTCGCCTATATATATCCATATACCCTAAAAACATCGGGGAGCACCATAGATCGGGAGTTCTGTCGCCGCAAGCCTCTGTAGGCACCAAAAACCAATCGAGACCCTGTTCTGGCACCCTGCCGGAGGGGGGATCCCTCACCGGTGGCCATGTTCATCATCCCGACGCTCTCCATGACGAGGAGGGAGTAGTTCACCATCGGGGCTGAGGGTATGTACCAGTAGCTATGTGTTTGATCTCTCTCTCTCTCTCTCTCTCTCTCTCTGGTGTTCTTGACTCGGCATGATCTTGATGTACCGCGAGCTTTGCTATTATAGTTGGATCTTATGATGTTCTCCCCCTCTACTCTCTTGTAATGGATTGAGTTTTCCCTTTGAAGTTATCTTATCGGATTGAGTCTTTAAGGATTTGAGAACACTTGATGTATGTCTTGCATGTGCTTACCTGTGGTGACAATGGGATATCACGTGATCTACTTGATGTACGTTTTGGTGATCAACTTGCGGGTTTAGTGACCTTGTGAACTTATGCATAGGGGTTGGCACACGTTTTCGTCTTGACTCTCCGGTATAAACTTTGGGGAACTCTTTGAAGTTCTTTGTGTTGGTTGAATAGATGAATCTAAGATTGTGTGATGCATATCGTATAATCATGCCCACGGATACTTGAGGTGACATTGGAGTATCTCGGTGACATTAGGGTTTTGGTTGATTTGTGTCTTAAGGTGTTATTCTAGTACGAACTCTATGATAGATTGAACGAAAAGAATAACTTCTTGTTATTTTACTACGGACTCTTGAATAGATCGATCAGAAAGGATAACTTTGAGGTGGTTTCGTACCCTACAATAATCTCTTCGTTTGTTCTCTGCTATTAGTGACTTTGGAGTGACTCTTTGTTTCATGTTGAGGGATAGTTATATGATCCAGTTATGTTATTATTGTTGAGAGAACTTGCACTAGTGAAAGTATGAACCCTAGGCCTTGTTTCCTAGCATTGCAATACCATTTACGCTCACTTTTATCGCTTGTTACCTTGCTGTTTTTATATTTTCAGATTACAAATACTCATATCTACCATCCATATTGCACTTGTATCACCATCTCTTCGCCGAACTAGTGCACCTATACAGTTTACCATTGTATTGGGTGTGTTGGGGACACAAGAGACATTTTGTTATTTGGTTGCAGGGTTGTTTGAGAGAGACCATCTTCATCCTACGCCCCCACGGATTGATAAACCTTAGGTCATCCACTTGAGGGAAATTTGCTACTTTCCTACAAACCTCTGCACTTGGAGGCCCAACAACGTCTACAAGAAGAAGGTTATGTAGTAGACATCACCGTGCAGCTTAAGGACAAAGACCACCTCGTCGACCTTGTGTACCATGAAGAAGGTAGGGTCTACTGCCTCACTCGGTGTGGAGACATCCAGGGATCGATCAATTGGGTTCAGTTAACAGCTAGGGATCTATCGAACTCCCTGATATTTTCCTCGCCCTCACTTCTACCATGGTTTTTCCCGTCATGGACGGCCCAAAGAATGTCATGCAGCTGCTCTCCGGCCCTCCAAGGACGAAAATCCCATTTTCTATCATGATTTTTTGGTCACAGAGGTAGGAGCCCACCATATCTATGATGATACCGGGTTTTGTCACAATTATGTTCATAGAAGTGTCATAAGCATGACAGAAAAGAATTTCGTTCGACCCAAAATGTCAAGGATTGTCTTTTTTTTGTAGTGATCATTGATCCTTCCCATAGGTTTCTTAATAGGGGAATCTGCTAGATGCAAATTCAAAGAACAATCATCAAGTTTATGGAAACCTAGCACGTCAATTAAAGTTTTTGGAATAGTGGAAACGCTAGCACCCAAAATCACACAAAGCATTCTAGGGATCTTCAATCTTAATCTTAATAGTAGGTTCCCACTCATCATAATGCTTTCTAGGGATAGAAACTTCCAAATCAAGTTTCTCTTCAAAAGATTTCATCATAGCATCAGCGATATGTTTAGTAAAGTTTCATTTTGATTATAAGAATGAGGTGAATTCAACATGGATTGCAACAAGTAAATACAATCTATCAAAGAACAATTATCATAATTAAAGTCCTTGAAATCCAAAAGAGTGGCTTCATTGCTACCTAAAGTTTTTACCTCTCCAATCCCACTTTTATCAATTTTTTTCACTAAGATCTTTAAACTCCAAATCATTGGGACACCTTCTAGCTAAAGTTGACTCATCTACAGTCCCATCCTTTTCAAGATTTATATTAGCAAACAAAGATTCAATAGGAGTCGCACCAATCACTTTAAGATCTTCATCATTATCCTCACAAGAAATCGAAGAACACCCTTTTACAAACCAATCTCGCTTAGCACACATCCTAGCGATTCTTTATTTACTTTCATTCATAGAAATTCTAATAGCTTTCAGAGATACATTAATATCATGCTTGGGTGGCATACCTCTCAGCTTCAAAGAATCAATCTCAAGAATTTTTTATCAATGTTTTTAGCCAAATCATCAACCTTAAGCAATTTTTCTTCTACCATAACATTGAAAACTTCTTGAGAATTTATAAATTCTTTAATATTGTTCTCAAGATCATTAGATATTTTGTTATAATTTCCATAATAATTGTTGTAGGAATTACCATAACTATTAGAGGAATTACTAGGAAACAACCTAGGGTTGAAATTACGACTAGTAGAAAAACAACCTTACGTTCGCCTCACTAGTCTCGGTTCGATTATGGCCTGGTACTTATGTGACCATTAGTTCCAGTTCCAACGGCTAGGGTGCAGGCATCATTAGTACCTGTTTGTGGCGTACCTCTAGTCCTGGTTTATGTCACAAACCGGGACTAAAGGGGTGGTTGCAAGCTGGCGTTAGGTTGGGCCCCTGCGGGCCTCTTTAGTCCCGGATTGTTATAAAAACCGGGACTAATGATGCTCCTACGTAAACCCTCCATCCAGCCAGAGCCCATTTCCCCTTTCCTCTCCTCTCCGTTCTTCCCCTGTTGCTCAAGCTCATCCTCCATTTTCCCAAAATTTGTCAAGATTTGAAGGCACCCCATTCATCGAAGCGTTCACAAAGGTTAGCAACTTTGTCCTTTCATCTCTTATCGCTAGATTAGCTCTTGCAATAATCTATAAGTATAGTGATTTGTGGGTTTTAGTTTGGGAGTAATTATATGTGGGAGTTTATTTGATTTATACGCAATTTGAGCTCAAATTAACTTCTTAGTTTGCATATGTAGGTGTGGTTTACTTAGTGCCTTCTCATCCCCGTCCTAACCACCATCGATCGCCCGCACCGTCCCGTCGCTGGCACCACCTTGGTGAGCCTCCTTTTCTTATCCTTATTATATAAAATCATGTTTGTGTGATTTAGATAGTTACTTGTATAATTTTCTTACCTGTATGGTTGTTTGTTATATATAGTGGCATGGTTTTGATATCCGTCCCCGTCGGCCCTCGTCCGATTTATGATTCGGATGTGGTATATTCTCTTTTATAACTATTTGTTGCATTTCGTGTTTATGATAATTATGCCCATCAAGGTGATATAGATATTTTTATCTAGGATGTATGTGAACCAGAAATTGCAACCGACCCTCTTGTCGAGAAGTTAAATTTAGTTGAAAAAGAAAACGAGTATTTGAAAGAAAAATTGAAAAGAATTGAAGAAGAGAAGATGAAATTGAAGTTGTTTGTTGCCGATGTCGTCAATTATCACAAGATCAAGATGGATGCAATGCGCTTGAAGATTAGAAAGATTAGAAAATATGTCGTTAATAAAGAGGCTTGGTATCACTATGCTGTTAGATCAATTATTACCTTAGTTGCGATCTTGATCGCATTTGTTGTTGCATTTAAATGCTTTAGCTAGAGATTTTGTATGTTGTTTTATGAGAATAAGTGTGTATGAACTTTATGTATGAACTTGTATTAATTTGGTCTTTTCGGTGTTGTGTAGTGAAGATGAGTCGGCAATGGATGTACGATGACCGATGCTCTCCCCAGTTCAGTAATGGCATGCACACTTTTCTGGTTGCGGCTGAGGCAAACAAGCGGGCGGATGGTTTTACGTGTCCCGGATGGTGAATTGGGACTAAAGGCCCTCACGAACCAGCACTATAGGCCAATTCTGCACTAGTGTACCTCTCTAAGCGTTATACCAAAATTGTTCCTACCAACAAAATTCACATCCATAGATTCATTGTTACTCTCAATCAAAGTAGACCAAGGCATATTATTAGGATCAATAGGAGCGCTCTTACTAGCAAACTATTTCATAAGCTCATCCCACTACTAGGGAAAAGCTTAGCAGTAGCGCGGGTTTTGGGTGTGTCAGTAGCGCGGGTGCCCGCGCTACTGATACAACGCCACAGCTAACTTGTAGCAGTAGCGCGTGTTGACACGCGCTACTGCTATACATGGTTAGCCGTAGCATGCGTTGCAGACAGCGCTACTGCTAATTATCTGTACCGCGTCTTATACCCCGCGCTACTGCTATTACTTTCAAAAACAAAAAAATCTTGATCCCTTGCGTGTTGTCAATCACAGCAGTGGTTTGATCTAGCGACAGTTGGGGTCGCCGGAGGCATGAACGGACAACGGCAGACCAGATCCGGCGGTGGCTGTTGGAGAGGGCCCGTTTCTATGGAAGAGCCTGTTAGGGAACGCAGTAATTTCCAAAATTTCCTACGCACACACAAGATCATGGTGATGCATAGCAACGAGCAGGAGAGTGTTGTCCATCTACCCTCGTAGACCATAAGCAGAAGCGTTATGACAACGTGGTTGATGTAGTTGTACGTCTTCACGATACGACCGATCCAAGTACCGAATGTACGACAACTCCGTGTTCAGCACACGTTCAGCTCGATGACGTCCCTCGTACTCTTGATCCAGTTGAGGCCGAGGGTGAGTTCCGTCAGCATGATGGCGTGGCGATGGTGATGATGATGCTATTGGTGCAGGGCTTCGCCTAAGCTCCGCAACGGTATGATCGAGGTGTGTAACTGTGGAGGGGGGCACCGCACACGGCTAAGAGAAACTTTTGTTGTGCCTTTGGGGTGTCCCTTGCCCATGTATATAAAGGAGGGAGGAGGAGGAGGAGGCCAGCCCTAGAGGGGGCACGCCAAGTGTGGGGAGTCCTACTAGGACTCCCAAGTCCTAGTAGGATTCCCCTTTTCCTTTCTGGAGTAGGAGAGAAGAAAGAGGGAAAGAGAGAGGGAGTAGGAAAGGGCAAGGGGGGGGGGGTGCCGCCCATTCCCCTAGTCTAATTCTCCTTCCCTTTGGCCTGCCACCTCTATTTCCGTACGCCCAATAAGGCCCAATACTTCTCCCGGCGAATTCCCGTAACTCTCCGGTACTCCGAAAAATACCCGAATCACTTGGAACCTTTCTGATGTCCGAATATAGCCTTCCAATATATCGATCTTTACATCTCGACCATTTGGAGACTCCTCGTCATGTCCATGATCTCATCCGGGACTCCGAACTACCTTCGGTACACCAAATCACATAACTCATAATACAAATCGTCATCGAACGTTAAACGTGCGGACCCTACGGGTTCGAGAACTATGTAGACATGACCGAGACTCATCTCTGGTCAATAACCAATAGCGGAACCTGGATGCTCATATTGGCTCCCACATATTCTACAAATATCTTTATCGGTCAAACCGCAAAACAACATACATTGTTCCCTTTGTCATCGGTATGTTACTTGCCCGAGATTCGATCGTCGGTATCTCAATACCTAGTTCAATCTCATTACCGGCAAGTCTCTTTACTCGTTCTGTAATACTTCATCCCGTAACTAACTCATTAGTCACAATGCTTGCAAGGCTTATAGTGATGAGTATTACCGAGAGGGCCCAGAGACACCTCTCCGAAACACGGAGTGAAAAATCCTAATCTCGATCTATGCCAACCCAACAAACACCTTTGGAGACACCTGTAGAGCACCTTTATAATCACCCTTTTATGTTGTGATGTTTGGTAGCACACAAAGTGTTCCTCCGGTATTCAGAAGTTGCATAATCTCATAGTCCGAGGAACATGTATAAGTCATGAAGAGAGCAGTAGCAATGAAACTGTAATGATCATAATCTTAAGCTAACGGATGGGTCATGTCCATCACATCATTCTCCTAATGATGTGATCCCGTTCATCAAATGACAACACATGTCTATGGTTAGGAAACATAACCATCTTTGATTAACGAGCTAGTCAAGTAGAGGCATACTAGGGACTATAAATTTTGTCTATGTATTCACACATGTACTAAGTTTCCAGTTAATACAATTCTAGCATGAATAATAAACATTTATCATGAATTAAGGAAATAAATAATAACTTTATTATTGCCTCTAGGGCATATTTTCTTCAGTCTCCCACTTGCATTAGATTCAATAATCTAGTTCACATCACCATGTGATTTAACACAAATATTCACATCTGTATGTGATTAACACCCACAGTTCACATCGTCATGTGACCAATACCCTAAAGGTTTACTAGAGTCAATAATATAGTTCACATCCCTATGTGATTAACACCCAAAGAGTACTAAGGTGTGATCATGTTTTGCTCTTGAGAGAAGTTTAGTCAACGGGTCTGTCACATTCAGAGCCGTATGTATTTTGCGAATATTCTATGTCTACAATGCTCTGCATGGAGCTACTCTAGCTAATTGCTCCTACTTTCAATGTGTATCCAGATTGAGACTTAGAGTCATCTAGATCGGTGTAAAAGCTTGCATCAATGTAACTCTTTACTACGAGCTCTTTTATCACCTCCATAATCGAGAAATATTTCCTTAGTTCTCACTAAGGATAATCTTGACCGCTATCTAGTGATCTACTCCTAGATCAAAATTGTACTCCCTTGCCAAACTTAGGGCAGGGTACACATTAGGTCTAGTACACAACACAACATACTTTATAGAACCTATGACTGTGGCATAGGGAATGGCTTTTATTCTCTTTCTATTTTCTGCCGTGGTCGGGCTTTGAGTCTTACTCAACTTTACACCTTGTAATATAGGCAAGAACCCTTTATTTGACTGATCCATTTTGAACTTCTTCAAAACTTTACCAAGGTATGTGCTTTGTGAAAGTCCAGTTAAGCGTCTTGATCTATCTCTATAGATCTTGATGCCCAATATGTAAGCAGCTTCACCGAGGTCTTTCATTGAAAAACTCTTATTCAAGTATCCCTTTATGCTATCCAGAAATTCTATATTATTTCCAATCAACAATATGTCATCCACATATAATATTAGAAATTCTACAGAGCTCCCACTCACTTTCTTGTAAATACAGGTTTCACTTCAAGTCTGTATAAAACTATATGCTTTGATCAACTCACCAAGGCGTATATTCCAACTATGAGATGCTTGCACCAGTCCATAGATGGATGCTGGAGCTTGCACACCTTGTTAGTACCTTTAGGATTGACAAAACCTTCTGGTTGCCTCATATACAACTCTTCTTTCAAGAAATATCCATTTAAGGAATGTAGTTTTGACATCCATTTGCCAGATTTCATAAAATATGCCAACTGCTAACATGATTCGGACGGATTTAAGCATCACTACAGTTGAGAAAATCTCATTGTAGTCAACACCTTGAACTTGTCGAAAAACTTCTGCGACAAGTTGAGCTTTGTAGATAGTAACACTACTATCAGTGTCCGTCTTCCTCTTGAAGATCCATTTATTTAATATGGCTTGCCGACCATCGGTCAAGTCCACCAAAGTCCACACTTTGTTCTCATACATGGATCCCATCTCAGATTTCATGGCCTCAAGCCATTTCGCGGAATCTGGGCTCATCATCGCTTCCTCATAGTTCATAGGTTCATCATGGTCTAGTAACATGACTTCCAGAATAGGATTACCATACCACTTTGGTGCAGACCGTACTCTGGAAGACCTACGAGGTTCTGTAGTAACTTGATCTGAAGTTTCATGATCATCATCATTAACTTACTCACTAATTGGTGTAGGAATCATTGGAACCGATTTCTGTGATAAACTACTTCCAATTCGGGAGAAGGTACAATTACCTCATCAAGTTCTACTTTCCTCCTACTCACTTTTTTCGAGAAAAACTCCTTTTCTAGAAAGGATCCATCCTTAGCAATGAATACTTGCCCTCGGATCTTGTGATAGAAGGTGTACCCAACAGTTTCCTTTGGGTATTCTATGAAGACGATCTTCTCCGATTTGGGTTCGAGCTTATCAGGTTGAAGCTTTTTCACATAAGCATCACAGCCCCAAACTTTAAGAAACGACAACTTTGGTTTCTTGCCAAACCACAGTTCATAAGGCGTCGTCTCAATGGATTTTGATAGTGCCCTATTTAAAGTGAATGCAGCTGTCTGTAATGCATAACCCCAAAATGATAGTGGTAAATCGGTAAGAGACATCATAGATCGCACCATATCCAATAAAGTGCGGTTACGACGTTCGGACACACCATTAGACTGTGGTGTTCCAGGTAGCGTGAGCTGTGAAACTATTCCACATTGTTTTAAATGAAGGCCAAACTCGTAACTCAAATATTCTCCTCCACGATCAGATCGTAGCAATTTTATTTTCTTTATGATGATTCTCCACTTCACTCTGAAATTCTTTGAACTTTTCAAATGTTTTAGACTTGTGTTTCATTAAGTAGATATACTCATATCTGCTCAAATCACCTGTGAAGGTAAGAAAATAATGATACCCGCCACGAGCATCAACACTCATTGGGCCGCATACATCGATATGTATTATTTGCAACAAGTCAGTAGCTCGTTCCATTGTTTCGGAGAACGGAGTTTTAGTCATCTTGCCCAAAAGGCATAGTTCGCAAGCATCAAATGATTCATAACTAAGTGATTCCAAAAGTCCATCTTTATGGAGTTTCTTCATGCGCTTTACACCGATATGACCCAAACAGCAGTGCCACAAATAAGTTGCACTATCATTATCAACTTTGCATCTTTTGGCATCAATATTATGAATATGTGTATCAGTACGATCAAGATTCAATAAACCATCACATTGGGTGTATGACCATAGAAGGTTTTATTCATGTAAACAAAATAACAATTTATTCTCTGTCTTAGATGAATAATTGTATCACAATAAACATGATCTAATCATATTTATGCTCAATGCAAACACCAAATAACATTTATTTAGGTTTCAACACTAATCTTGAAAATATAGGGAGTGTGGGATGATGATTTTATCAATCTTGGAACTACTTACAACACACATCGTCACTTCACCCTCAACAACTATCTGTTTATTCTGTAACTCATGTTTCGAGTTACTAATCTTAGCAACCGAACAAGGACCAAATACCCAGGGGCTACTATAAACACTAGGAAGGTACACATCAATGACCTGTATATCAAATATACCCTTGTTCACTTTGCCATCCTTCTTATCCACCAAATATTCAGGGCATTTCCGCTTCTAGTGATCATTTCCTTTGCAGTAGAATCACTCAGTTTCAGGCTTTGGTCCAGGTTTGGGCTTCTTCGTGGGAGTGACAACTTGCTTGCCATTCTACTTGAAGTTCCCTTTATTTCCCTTTGCCCTTTTCTTGAAACTAGTCATCTTGTCAATCATCAACACTTGATGCTCTTTCTTGATTTCTACCTTCGTCGATTTCAGCATCACGAAGAGCTCGAGAATCATTTTCGTCATCCCTTGCATACTATAGTTCATCACGAAGTTCCAGTAACTTGGTGACGGTGACTAGAGAACTCTGTCAATCACTATCTTATCTGGAAGATTAACTCCCACTTGATTCAAGTGATTGTAGTACCCAGACAATCTGAGCACATGCTCACTGCTTGAGCTATTCTCCTCCATCTTTTAGCTATTCTCCTCCATCTTTTAGCGAGGGGTAAAAACCTGCGCTACTAGTAAGCGTCTGCTTATAAGCTTTTCCCTAGTAGTGTCCATCTTTCCACTCAAAGTATTAATCTCTTCAATCACGTGCACTTTTTACTAGTTGAAGATCTTTCGGTATGCCATTGAGAGTAATTTTCCATAATATTATCTCAAAGTTTAGTAGCTTCTCCTAATGTAATTTCCATAAAAGTGCTACCCGCGGCAGAATCCAAAAGATTTCTAGAAGTAAAATTCAATCCGACATATTTTTTTGTATAATCATACACAAACTTAAACCATGAGTAGAGCAATTTCTTATCATCAATTTCATCCTCTCCCAAGATTGTGCAACATGTTCATGATCAAGTTGCTTAAAATTCATTATATCGTTCCTAAGGGAGATGATCTTAGCGGGAGGAAAATACTTGGAAATAAAAGCATCTTTGCACCTGTTCCATGAATCAATACTATTTTTAGCAAATATGAAAACCAAGTTTTAGCACGATCTCGTAGAGAGAACGGAAATAGCTTTATTTTAACAATATCATTATCCACATCTTTCTTCTTTTGCATATCACACAATTCAACAAAAGTGTTTAGATGGGATGCGACATCTTCACTAGGAAGGCCGGAAAATTGCTCTTTCATAACAAGATTCAACAAAGCAACATTAATTTGTTAAGATTCCGCACTAGTGGTGGGAGCAATTAGAGTACTAATAAAATCATCATTATTAGTGTTGGAAAAATCACACAACTTGGTGCTTTCTTAAGACATCGTGACAAAGCAAACAATCTAGCACACAAGCAAACAAAAAACAAACGAAAAGACGAACGACAGAAGGGCGAATAAAAAGACAAATCTTTTTGTATTTTTCTGAAGACGTTTTAGAAGTGGGGGAGAGGAAAATGAGAGGAAAATGGCAAATAATGTAATGCACCTGGACAAACAATCAAACACTTGCACCCAATGCAATAAAGGGGTTGTCAATCCCTCTATGGTCACTTGCAAGGATGAGATCTGATAGAGATAGATATAAAAGATTACTAAAACATAAAATAAAGTAAACACACATAAATTGCAGCAAGGTGTTTTTGGGTTTTTGGTTTTATAGATCTGAAAATATATGATGGAAAATAGACCCGGGGGCCATAGGGTTGACTAGAGGCTTCTCTCTTGAAAGAAAACTTACGGCGGGTAGACAAATTACTGTTGAGCAATTGATATAAAAGCGCAAAGTTATGACAATATCTAAGGCAATGACCATTAACATAGGCATAACGTCCGTGACAAGTAGACCGACTCCTTCCTGCATCTACTACTATTACTCCACACATCGACCACTATCCAACATACATCTAGAGTATTAAGTTCACAAGAACGGAGTAATGCCTTAAGCAAGATGACATGATGTAGAGGGATAAACTCAAGTAATATGATATAAACCCCATATTTTTATCCTTGATGGCAACAATTCAATATGTGCCTCGCTACCCCTACTATGTCACTGGGTGAGGACACCGCAAGATTAAACCCAAAACTAAGCACCTCTCCCATTGCAAGATGAACCAATCTAGTTGGCCAAACCAAACAGATAATTCAAAGAGAAATACAAAGATATCAAATCATGCATATAATAATTCAGAAGTGACTCAAATAATATTCATAGATAATCTGATCATAAATCCACAATTCACCGGATCTCAACAAATACACACCAAAAGAAGATTACATCGGATAGATCTCCATGACAACGCAGAGAACATGGTATTGAAGATCAAAGAGAGAGAAGAAGCCGTCTAGCTACTAGCTATATATGGACCTATAGGTCTGTGTTAAACTACTCACACATCATCGGTAGGGCAATAGGGTTGATGTAGAAGCCCTCCGTGATCGAATCCCTTCCAGTAGATCGCTGGAAAAGGTCCCAAGATGGGATCTCACGAGAACAGAAGCTTGTGGCGGCAGAAAAATATTTTTGTAGACACTTCTGGTGGTTTGGGAATATTTTAGGATTTATAGAGTTGGGACGAAGGTCGGTGGACTCCTGAGGGGCCCACAAGCCAGGGGGCTCCTCCCCTAGGGCGCGCTTTGAGGGCTTGTGGTGCCCTCGGGACTCTTCCGGCCCCCTTTCCAAGTTTGCTGGGTGTCTTTTGGTCCAAAAAAATCATCGCAGAAGTTTTATTTTGATTGGACTCATTTGATATTCCTTTCCGAGAAACTCAAAACAAGGAAAAAACAACAACTGGCACTGGGCACTAGGTTAATAGGTTAGTTCCAAAAAATGATAGAAAATAGTATGGTAATGCATATAAAACAACTAAGATAGATAATATAACAACATGGAACAATAAAAAATTATAGATACGTTGGAGACGTATCAGATATCATCTAGAACTATATATGTGTGTGGCTGTTGAACCATATATATATATGCTACTATGACTACCTAGTAGACTGCTTATCAACTATTAGTTCGTCATATGAGATCTATCCATGCATGTTGACTATATATGAGTACCTATATATAATGTTTGTGAGATTGTGGTTATATTAAATCTGGTATTTGTGGTTAATGATATTGTTATGAGTACCTAGCTTGTGAAATTGCAGTTTATTGAAACGGGTACTGTTCTACAACATAGAAAGCAGAAAAAATGTTGAACGATATAGTAGTAGCACAGGGACAGGAAAGTGCTACAGCTAAATAGTAGTAGCGCGTCACAGAAAAGCGCTACTGATAAGGTGACTAGTAGTAGCGCTGGTTTAGACCGCACTACTACAAGTTAGCTATAGCACCGTAGTAGTAGCATATAAACCTTATGTTCAAGTTGTTAAAGAGCAAGTTAAGATGCACCAAGATGATCTACACGAGATTCTAGTCAAGTTACATATAAAGTTCATTTAGTTCGGAGCTACGACCTAGAAGATATGAGCAAAACAAGTTAAACATGGCATTGATGCAAAATGCATACAAACATCAAGCAAACACCTCAAAACAAGGATGCAACATGATACTATGAAGCTACATGCAAAATCAAGCAAGTTTCATATAGAGCACACTCAAAACGGAGCAACGGTTCAACACATGCACACTATACAAGTTTAAAGGGCATGCTGTCCAAAACAGCAACTAGGCATATTGCAAGCACCAAAACAACAAGCTACAGCACCTCAACATAAGAACAAAAGGCATGGGCATGAAGTAGAGGTAAAGCAAGACAAAACATGAACACTGAGCTATCTCCAGAAAACATTATAACATGTTCAAAATGACATGACAATATTGCAAATAATAACAGTTTCAGACCTATCAGAAAATACCATCAGGTTGCAATGTTTAGAGCTATCAAACAACATGCTACAGTAACTTATCATGGCAAACAAAGGCATGGCATGAATCTACTAATTGCATATAACAAAAGTCCCTTACTGACCATGAGCCAAAATGGCACAAAAAATATGATGGCACCCATGTAAACATGGCAAATGATATGACAGATTCATACATGGCAGGAACAACAATAAGTAGGCACGTTGGTGATCTTGTACCACTCAGCACAGAGCAATACATGGCATGTCAAGGTGACCAAAAGTAAGAATACATGTTTGTGAAGCTAATCATGGCAAGAGCAAGTTCAAAGGGTGCGTGGATCACTAACAATAAACATGGCAACATTGACCTTAATGTTAACAGGCTGAGAACAACATTATTTAGCAAGTTTGGAGCAAGATTACAACACGCTACAGCAGTCTATGAATGGCTAGATCATGACATGTATAAAAAATCATCCTTAGTGAACATCTTCAGATTATGCATAGAATGACTAGTAGCATCAGGTTTACATAGCATCATGATATAGCAGATTCAGCCTAGCAAAACAGAAACAGCAAGTACCCTACTTCATGAGATCGATTCACTCACTGCAAGACTTACAAAAATACATGGATTGCGCCACTGTGAAGATGGCATGCTCTAGTACAAAACACATGTAGACATCAAGCTCATAGGATGCACAAATCAAATGCAACAAAAATGACAAATCATCAAGTTATAACAGTTTCAGCAGATTAACATCATATAGCACTTGCAACGATGATACGGGCGTCAATATGACCTCAAACAAACATGGCAAAATGGAATGAAATGAAGAGCATCTCACAACAAACAATTTGACATATTACACGCTCGAAACGGAGCAATATGCATGGAGATACAACAGGTCAAAGATGCCTATATGATGCTGAAATCCAGGGACTTAGCAGATTCTCGAAGTCGACCTCGGGCTGCACGGAATTCGATGCGGCAGCAGATTTCGCCGGAGATGTGGCCGGAGAGGAGGGAGACGGCGGTCGGAGCTCGGGGAAGCACGAGGACGGGCGGCGGCGCATGTATCCGGGCCGGATCTCACCGGATCCGGCCGGATCCCGCGAGGGAGGGCGTGGGGGCACGGAGGCGAGCTCGCCGGAGCTCGCGGCCGGCGAGGTGCGGGCAGCTCCGGCGGGCCGAGGCGGCGCCGGGCAGGGAGGCTAGGCGCGGGGCGTGGGGACCCGGGCTGTGGCAGCGGCGGCGGAGGACGCTCGGAGGCGCCGACGAGTAGGGGCGGCAGAGGGCGGCGTGGCGAGGGGGCGAGATCGCCGGCCGGCCGGACAGCGGCGAGCGGGCGCCGGCACGGAAGCCGGGGCACATGGGCGGCGGAGGGAGGCACCGCGCGGGCCGGCGGGGCCCAGATGCGGCCCGGAGCGAGCCGAGTGCGGGCTCCCACGGGCCATGGCAGAGGAGGCGCGGGGAGGACGGCGGCGTGACATGTGGCGGCGGCGGATTGGGCGGGCAGCGGCGACTGGATGTGTCCGGCCGTCACGGACGTGTCCGGGGGCGAGAGGAGCAGGGCTAGGGTTTCTTCCACGAAAATGGAGGGGGAGGCACCTATTTATAGGTAGAGGGAGCTAGGAGGCTCCAAATGAGGTGCGGTTTTCGCCCACATGATCATGATCGAACAACCGAGAGCATGGAGGGGGTTTGGATGGGTTATTGGGCCAATTTGGAGGGGTGTTGGGCTGCAAACAAAAGAGGCTTTTACGGTTACCCGGTTAACTGTTGGAGTATCAAACGACCTCCAAATGGCACGAAACTTGACAGGCGGTCTACCAGTGGTATACCAAGGCCGCCTGGCAAACCTCGGTCCATTCCGAGAATGTTTAACACCCGCTCACAACAAGAGACAAAAGGGGGATGCCGGAGGACATAGGAGTGCCGGATTGCAAAACGGACAACGGGGAAAATGCTCGGATGCATGAAACAAACACGTATGCAAAATGAGATGCACATGATGACATGGCAAAATGCCACATGCAATAAAATGACATGGCAATGACGGCGAATAACTGGTGGACACCTGGCGCATCGAATCCGGGGCGTTACAACACTCCTCCACTAACAAGAGATCTCGTCCCGAGATCTTAGGACCGAGACGGAAGGGAAAAGGGATGAGATGAAACAAGAACTCAAAAGAAGAAGGAAAGAATCGAGAAGTCTTCCGAACTCCAGAATGATTGAATGGCGAGAGGCGAACGAGCAAGGAGGACACTTGATCCTAGAAAAGAATGTGATCACCCGAAAAAAAAACTTGAATTGAGTGCACCAGAAAAGAAAGAGATGAAGAATGACGAACTAGACAAGAAATCACCGGTTGAAACAATTGATGAAATACTGAAGGGGTTCCGCACGAATGAAATTGATGGTCAAAAGAGATTCATATTCCGGGAAGAAAAAGGGTTGGAGGGCGGGAAAAACAAAGGCAACTTGGAAGGGGAAATCAACGACTAACTTGAAGAGAAAGCACCGGTTGAAATAATTGAGGAAAGAAAACAAAGACTTCGCACGAGTAGGATGAGTACTCGATAACGGACTCCAGTTCCAAGAAGAAAAGGGTGGGCGGGTGGGAAAAAGAAAACAACTGAGGTTTGAACTTGGCAAAGATGAAGAGGCTCGAGTCAACTTGACGAGAAATGCACCGGATGAAAAGAGATGAGAACCAATGACTGGAAAACCAACTGCGTGATCCTAAAGAAAAATTTGAAGGGGAAGAGGAGTAACTCAAAACACCTACGTCAAGATTCCTCACCATAGCGACGAAGAGGCTGAGGAGTAAAAAGAATACCTACTCTCCTATATAACTAGACTCCGAAATCAGTTTTCTTCCAGACTCAACAACGGCCAAACTACCCGATCAATCAAGGGGGCTCCTAAGGTCGGTCGAGGCTCTGATACCAACTTGTCACGCCCAATATGCGACCCTATCCAAAAGGAACTCAAAGGTCCCACCAAGGATAGACCCGCATATTGAAACACTTTTGCAAGGTGGATATCATTACATCAACATAACATAATAGATGGGGATACATACAAGAGGCATATAATGCCACACGAATACAACATCATCATATATAAGGGAACCATCCAACTACGGATGAAACACAAATGGAAACTCAAACGACAACCACCCTGCTATCCCAGGCTGCCGACCTGAAACCTATCCCCTGATTGAAGAAGAAGCAGAAGCAGAACTCCAAAGCAACTAAACATCGCTCTCGCGTCAAGATCGTCGCACAAACTGTACCTGCAACTGTTGTGTAGTAATCTATGAGCCACGAGGACTCAGCAATCCCATTACCATGGGTATCATGACTAGCAAAGCTTAATGGGAAAGGAAGGGGTAAAGTGGTGAGGTTGCAGCAACGACTAAGCATATACGGTGGCTAACATACGCAAATAAGAGCGAGAAGAGAAGCAAAGGAACGATCGTGAAGCTAACAATGATCAAGAAGTGATCCTGAACTCCTACTTACGTCAAACATAACCCAAAAACCGTGTTCACTTCCCGGACTCCACCGAAAAGAGACCATCACGGCTACACACACGGTTGATGCATTTTAATTCGGATCTGGTGTCAAGTTATCTACAACCGGACATTAACAAATTCCCATCTACCACATAACCAGGGGCACGGCTTTCAAAAGTTTATACCCTGCAGGGGTGTCCCAACTTAGCCCATGATAAGCTCTCACGATCAACGAAGGATATTCCTTCTCCCAGGAAGACCCGATCAGTCTCGGAATGCTGGTTTACAAGACATTTCGACAATGGTAAAACAAGACCAGCAAGACCGCCTGATGCACCGACAATCCCGATAGGAGCTACACATATCTCGTTCTCAGGGCAACACCAGATGAGACATCCTACGAGTAAAACCAGACCTCAAGTTTCCCCGAGGGGGCCCCGCAGTCTACTCGGTTCAGACCAGCATTTAGAGAAGCACTGGCCCGGGGGGGCTAAAATAAAGATGACCCTCGGGTTGGCTGACCCAAGGGAAGGGTATAGGTGGTGGTGAGGCAAATGGTAAAACCAAGGTTGGGCCTTGCTGGAGGAGTTTTATTCAAAGCGAACTGTCAAGGGGGTCCCATAAATCACCCAACCGCGTAAGGAACGCAAAATCCGGGAACATAACACCGGTATGACGGAAACTAGGGCGGCAAGAGTGGAACAAAACACCAGGCATAAGCCCAAGCCTTCCACCCTTTACCAAGTATGTAGATGCATTAATTAAATAAGAGATATTGTGATATCCCAACATAACCCTGTCCACCATGGAGCAATCTTCAACTTCACCTGCAACTAACAACGCTATAAGAGGGGCTGAGCAAAGTGGTAACATAGCCAAGCAATGGTTTGCTAGGAAGGGTGAAAAGGTTAGAGGCTGACATGACAATTTGGAAGGCTTGAAGAGCAAGTGATAGGTAGCGCAACAATGCGATAGAACGAAGCAACTAGCATATCAATGATAGTAATGAGATCCAAGGAAACAACCATCTTGCCTGAAATCCCGCAAGGAAGAAGAACGAGTCCATGAAGAAGATGAAGCCACGAAGACGAACCAAGCGTAGACGAACGAACCCTCACGATCGCAACGAAACGGGAACTAACGAGAAGAAGCACACAACATGGTAAACACACCACATATGAGCAAGGCATGATGCTCAACCAAGTATGATGCATGAAAAGGCTACATGAAGCTACTCATGGCAAGAGATGATGCATACAAGAGCAACACATCAAAGCAAGTTTAAATGAGGTCGGAAACAACATATAACAATTCCGGTAAGTCCTCATATGCAAATTTAGAAATTGGTACAGAACTGAATAAACCTTATGTTCAAGTTGTTAAACAGCAAGTTAAGATGCACCAAGATGATCTACACGAGATTCTAGTCAAGTTACATATAAAGTTCATTTAGTTCGGAGCTACGGCCTAGAAGATATGAGCAAAACAAGTTAAACATGGCATTGATGCAAAATGCATACAAACATCAAGCAAACACCTCAAAACAAGGATGAACATGATACTGTGAAGCTACATGCAAAATCAAGCAAGTTTCATATAGAGCACACTCAAAACGGAGCAACGGTTCAACACATACACACTATACAAGTTTAAAGGGCATGCTGTCCAAAACAGCAAATAGGCATATTGCAAGCACCAAAACAACAAGCTACAGCACCTCAACATAAGAACAAAAGGCATGGACATGAAGTACAGGTAAAGCACGACAAAACATGAACACTGAGCTATCTCCATAAAACAATATAACATGTTCAAAATGACATGGCAAGTTTACAAATAATAACAGTTTCAGACCTATCAGAAAATACCATCAGGTTGCAATATTTAGAGCTATCAAACAACATGCTACAGGAACTTATCATGGCAAAAAAAGGCATGGCATGAATCTACTAATTGCATATAACAAAATTCCCTTACTGACCATGAGTCAAAATGGCACAGAAAATATGATGGCACCCATGTAAACATGGCAAATGATATGACAGATTCATACATGGCAGGAACAACAATAAGTAGGCACGTTGGTGAGCATGTACCACTCACCATAGAGGAATACATGGCATGGCAAGGAGACCAACAGTAAGAAGACATGTTTTTGAAGCTAAGCACGGCAAGATCAAGTTCAAAGGGTGCACTTATCACTAACAACAAACATGGCAACATTGAACTTAATGTTAACAGGCTGACAGCAACATTATTTAGCAAGTTTGGAGCAAGATTACAACAAGCTACAACAGTCTATAAATGCAACCAGAGGCATGAATGGCTAGAGCATAACATGTATAAAAACTCATCCTTAGTGAACATCTTCAGATTATGCATTGAATGACTAGTAGCATCAGGTTTACATAGCATCATGATATAGCAGATTCAACCTAGCAAAACAGAAACAGCAAGTACCCTACTTCATGAGCTCGGTTCACTCACTACAAGACTCACAAAAATACATGGATTGCGCCACTGTTAAGATGGAATGATTTAGTACAAAACACATGTAGACATCAAGCTCATAAAATGCACACATCAAATGCAACAAAAATGACAAATCATCAAGTTATAACAGTTTCAGCAGATTAACATCATATAGCACTCTTGCAACGATGATACGGGCATCACGATGACCTCAAATAAACATGTCACAATGGAATGAAATGAAGAGCATCTCACAACAAACAATTTGACATATTGCACGCTCAAAACGGAGCAATATGCATGGAGATATAGCAGGTCAAATATGCCTATATGATGCTGAAATCCAGGGACTTAGCAGATTCTCGAAGTCAACCTCGGGCTGCATGGAATTTGATGCAGCAACGGATTTCGCTGGAGATGTGGCCGGAGAGGAGGGAGACGGCGGCTGGAGCTCGGGGAAGCGCGAGGACGGGCGGCGACGCACGGATCCGGGCCGGATCTCGCCGGATCCGGCCAGATCCCGGCGAGGGAGGGCACGAGGGCACGGAGGCGAGCTCGCCGGAGCTCGCGGCCGGTGAGGTGCGGGCGGCTCCGGCGGGCCGAGGCGGCGTCGGGCAGGGAGGCTAGGCGCGGGGCGCGGGGACCCGGGCTGTGGCGGCGGCGGCGGAGGGCGCGGGGAGGCGCCGACGAGTAGGGGCGGCAGAGGGCGGCGGGGCGAGGTCGCCGGCCGGCCGGACGGCGGCGAGCGAGCGCCGGCACGGAAGCCGGGGCACGCGGGCGGTGGAGGGAGGCGCCGCGCGGGCCGGCGGGGTCCAGATGCGGCCCGGAGCGAGCCGACTGCGGGCTCCCGCGGGCCGCGGCAGAGGAGGCGCGGGGAGGACGGCGGCGCGACATGTGGCGGTGGAGGATTGGGCGGGCAGCGCCGGCTGGACGTGTCCGGCCGTCACGGACGTGTCCCGGGGCGAGAGGAGTGGTGCTAGGGTTTCATCCGCGAAAATGGAGGGGGAGTCACCTATTTATAGGTAGAGGGAGCTAGGAGGCTCCAAATGAGGTGCGGTTTTTGCCCACACGATCGTGATCGAACAACCGAGAGCATGGAGGGGGGTTTGGATGTGTTATTGGGCCAATTTGGTGGGGTGTTGGGCTGCAAACAAAAGAGGCTTTTACGGTTACACGGTTAATCGTTGGAGTATCAAACGACCTCCAAATGGCACAAAACTTGACAGGCGGTCTACCGGTGGTATACCAAGGCCGCTTGGCAAACCTCGGTCCATTCTGAGAATGTTTAACACCCGCTCACAACAAGAGACAAAAGGGGGACGCCGGAGGACATAGGAGTGCTGGATTGCAAAACGGACAACATGGAAAATGCTCGGATGCATGAAACAAACACGTATGCAAAATGAATGCACATGATGACCTGGCAAAATGCCACATGCAAGCAAATGACATGGCAATGACGGCGAATAACTAGTGGACACCTGGCGCTTCGAATCCGGGGCGTTACACCTAGGGTTTGTACTTTCGCTAGTGCAATCTCTCAAGAATGCTAATCTAATTGGATCATATAACCATCCCTCAACGTGCGATGAAGAATCAGTCCAAAGTTCTTATCTAGCAGAGAACATAAGAATAAATTGTTTGTAGGGTACGAAACCACCTCAAAGCTATTCTTTCCGATCAATATATCCTAGAGTTTGTACTAAAATAACACCAAGCTATTCTTTCCGATCGATCTAACCAAGAGTTCATACTAAAATAATACCAAAGCAAATTCAGATTCATAATGCTCATTTCAACACAAAGAACCTTAAAGAGTGCCCAAGATTTCTAACGGAGAAACAAGGACGAAAACATGCATCACCCCTTATGCATAGATTACCCCAATGTCACCTCGGGAATCTGCGAGTTGAGTGCCAAAACATATATCAAGTGAATGAATATAATACCCCATTGTCACCACGAGTATTCATATGCAAGACATATATTAAGTGCTCTCGAATCCATAAAAGTATTCAATCTGATAAAACGAAATCTCAAAGGGAAAACTCAATTCATCACAACAAGATAGAGAGGGGAAAACACCATATAATCCAACTATATTAACAAAGCCCGCGATACATCAAGATCGTGACATCTCAAGAACACGAGAGAGAGAGAGAGAGAGAGAGATTAAACACATAGCTACTGGTACAAACCCTCAGCCCTGAGGGTGGACTACTCCCCCCTCATGATGTAGACCATAGGGATGATGAAGATAGCCTCTGGTGATGATCTCCCCCTCCGACAGGGTGTCGGAACAGGGTCCAGATTGGTTTTCTTGGATACAGAGGAATGCGGTGGCGGAACTTTCGATCTAGGGTTATCTTTGAGGGTTTTGGAATAGTTAGGAATTTATAGGGCGAAGAGGCGGTGCGGGAGGCCACTGATACGTCCATTTTGCATCATGCTTTTATATCAATATTTATTGCATTATGGGCTGTTACTACACATTATGTCACAATACTTATGCCTTTTCTCTCTTATTTTACAAGGTTTATACGAAGAGGGAGAATGACGGCAGCTAGAATTCTGGACTGGAAAAGGAGCAAATATTAGAGACCTATTCTACACAACTCCAAAAGTCCTGAAACTCAATGAAAGTCAGTTTTGGAATATATTAAAAATATTGGGCGAAGAAAGCACCAGAGGGGGGCCAGCCATTTTCCACGAGGGTGGAGGGCGCGCCCTACCCCCTGGGCGCACCCTACCTCCCTGAGCGCGCCCCCTGCCTCGTGGGCTACCTGGCAGCCCCCCGATGCCCATCTTCTGCTATATGGTGTCTTTTGCCCTGGAAAAAAAAATCAAAAGGAAGCTTTCGGGATGAAGCGCCGCCGTCTCGAGGCGGAACCTTGGTGGAACAAATCTAGGGCTCCGGCAGAGCTACTCTGCCGGGGAAACATCCCTCCGAGAGGGGGAAATCGTCGCCATCGTCATCACCATCGATCCTCTCGTCTAGAGGGGGTCAATCTCCATCAACATCTTCACCAGCACCATCTCCTCTAGAACCCTAGTTCATCTCTTGTATCCGATCTTTGTCTCAAAACCTCAAATCGGTACCTGTAGGTTGCTAGTAGTGTTGATTACTCCTAGTAGTTGATGCTAGTTGGTCTATTCGGTGGAAGATCATATGTTTAGATCCTTTATGCATATTAATACCCCTCTTATTATGAACATGAATATGATTTGTGAGTAGTTACGTTTGTTCCTGAGGACATGGGAGAAGTCTTGTTATAAGTAGTCATGTGAATTTGGTATTAGTTTGATATTTTGATGAGATGTATGTTGTCTCTCCTCTAGTGGTGTTTTGTGAACGTCGACTACATGACACTTCACCATTGTTTGGGCCTAGGGGAAGGCATTGAGAAGTAATAATTAGATGATGGGTTGCTAGAGTGACAGAAGCTTAAACCCTATTTTATGTGTTGCTTCGTAAGGGGCTGATTTGGATCCATATGTTTCATGCTATGGTTAGGTTTACCTTAATTCTTTCTTCGTAGTTGCGGATGCTTGCGAGAGGGGTTAATCATAAGTGGGATGCTTGTCCAAGGAAGGGCAATACCCAAGCACCAGTCCACCCACATACCAAATGATCAAAGTAATGAACACGAATCATATGAGCATGATGAAAACTAGCTTGACGATAATTCCCATGTGTCCTCGGGAGCGCTTTGCTTTATATAAGAGTTTGTCCAGGCTTGTCCTTTGCTACAGAAGGGATTGGGCCACCTTGCTGCACCTTGTTTACTTTTGTTACTTGTTACCCGTTACAAATTACCTTATCACAAAACTATCTATTACCTATAATTTCAGTGCTTGCAGAGAATACCTTATTGAAAACCGCTTGTCACTTCCTTCTGCTCCTCGTTGTGTTCGACACTCTTACTTATCGAAAGGAATACAATAGATCCTCTATACTTGTGGGTCATCAAGACTCTTTTCTGGCTCCGTTGCCGGGGGAGTGAAGCGCCTTTGGTAGGTGGAATTTGGTAAGGAAACATATATATAGTGTGCTGAAATTTACTGTCACTTGTTACTATGAAAAAAAATCCTTTGAGGGGCTTGTTTGGGGTATCTTCACCCTGACTAGAAGAGCAAAGAGTTGCTCCTCAACCTAGTGAACCTACTGAAAATGTTTACTTTGAAATTCCTTCGGGTATGATAGAGAAACTGCTAGCTAATCCTTTTACAGGAGATGGAACATTTCATCCCGATATGCACCTAACCTATGTGGATGAAGTTTGTGAATTATTTAAGCTTGCAGGTATGCCCGAGGTTGTTATCAAGAATAAGGTCTTCCCTTTATCTTTGAAGGGAAAGGCATTGACATGGTTTAGGCTATGATATTGGGTCATGGAACTACAACCGACTGAAATTGGAATTTCATCAGAAGTTTTATCCTATGCATCTGGTTCATCGTGATCGTAATTATATATATTTTTGGCCTCGCGAAGGAGAAAGTACTGCTCAAGCTTGGGGGAGGCTTAAGTCAATGTTATATTCATGCCCCAATCATGAGCTCTCAAGAGAAATTATTATTCAAAATTTTTATGCTCGGCTTTCTGAAAGGACATGCGGTGCCCCATGTGTGGTTTTGGTAATTGATGACAATCTCTATGGACTAATGGTTGTCTTGAGTTATATTTTAAGGATTTGTCCATAGACTTTTCTTGAAGTCCATGTGTTGATTTCAAGGAGTTTATGAGTTGACCAAGGTGCTATTAAGGAATTATTCAAAGATTGGTCATGTGAGTGTTGAGCTTATTGCAAGCATGTCTTGAAGAAGAAGATTGTGTGATCATTCATGTTTGCCTTAAAGAAATCATCCAAATGAAGAGAGTTGGAAATATTTAAGGTTGATCAAGACTAAGTTAAGAGTGAATCAAGTTGATCAACTCACAAAGCGTAGAATATGTACTGAGAGGGATCAAGTGATCCCATGGTATGGTAAGCATTGTCCATTGTGCTTTGTGTACTAACCCATGGCCTATGTGAGAGTTCTATGTGGGGTTAGGTACGTGTTCATGGGCTTGCGTCAAGATGCATTGGATGCTCGGCTCACTCACAAGGAAGGTGGTGCCACCATGAGCTTATTGGAATCAAGCTAGGATGCTCAATGAACTACTATCTTCTACCTTCAATTGGTTTCTTCTACATCCTTCCAATGATATCTCGGTAACAAGTATCTATTCATGCATTATTTTCTTGCATTCAACCTTGTGTAGGTTGCATCTTGGCATGCTATTCATTCAATCTTGTGATACTTGTTTCCTTTCTCAAAGCATCTCAATGATGATCTCATGTTGCTAGTTGTGATGTCTTTGATGGTTGTGTGGTAGGAATTCATTTATATACAATAAGACCATATCTAGCCATGTGCCATGCTTGGAAGCAAATATCTTATTGGTATATGTATGACTTTCTTTTGGATATCTTGTTCCTTCGTGTTGTAACTATTTCGGGTGTACATCCTTCTTTGTAGATATATATCATCATGATTTCATCTACCTAGAATCTTATACACTTGAGAGAAGTTGCACATCTAGATGATATCCTTTCTTTCACATCCACCTTGTCTTTCTTATGTTATTTCTTTGGTGGCTCCGTGAAAGATTTTGCCTTAAGTGCGTGTCTTATATCATTGCATCTTGATGCACTCTTGTGTGGTGAAGATTATTTTCCTCATGATTATCTTTACGAGGCTTTAATTGGCATCCCTCATCTTGATGAGGATTTCATCTTCTATCTTCACCATGAGTTGTCGCAAGCTTTGTTGTTATCTTTTTAGTAAGCTTGTGTATCCATTTGCTTCTTGTGTGTCTTTGGGAAGGTCATGTCTTGCACCTTTGATGACCCACAAGTATAGGGGATCTATCGTAGTCCTTTTGATAAGTAAGAGTGTCGAACCCAACAAGGAGCAGAAGGAAATGACAAGCGGTTTTCAGTAAGGTATTCTTTGCAAGCACTAAAATTGTAGGTAACAGATAGTTTTGTGATAAGATAATTTGTAACGGGTAACAAGCAATGAAAGTAAATAAAGTGCAGCAAGGTGGCCCAATCCTTTTTGCAGCAAAGGACAAGCCTGGTGTCGGTGTCAAAACCGGCGGATCTCGGGTAGGGGGTCCCGAACTGTGCGTCTAGGCGGATGGTAACAGGAGACAAGGGACACGATGTTTTTACCCAGGTTCGGGCCCTCTCGATGGAGGTAAAACCCTACTCCTGCTTGATTAATATTGATGATATGGGTAGTACAAGAGTAGATCTACCACGAGATCAGAGAGGATAAACCCTAGAAGCTAGCCTATGGTATGATTGTTGTTCGTCCTATGGACTAAAACCCTCCGGTTTATATAGACACCGGAGAGGGTTAGGACAGAGTCGGTTACAATGGTAGGAGATCTACATATCCGTATCGCGAAGCTTGTCTTCCACGCCAAGGAAAGTCCCATCCGGACACGGGACGAAGTCTTCAATCTTGTATCTTCATAGTCTAGGAGTCCGGCCGATGGTGATAGTTCGGCTATCCGGACACCCCCTAATCCAGGACTCCCTCAGTAGCCCCTGAACCAGGCTTCAATGACGACGAGTCCGGCGCGCATATTTTCTTCGGCATTGCAAGGCGGGTTCCTCCTCCGAATACTTCATGGAAGATTTTGAACACAAGGATAGTGTCTGGCTCTGCAAAATAAGTTCCACATACCACCATAGAGAGAATAATCTTTACAAAAATTCAATCTGCTGATGTATTCTGTAGCGTGACGTCATACTATGGCCAAACTTTTACTCGAATCGTTTTTACTGTCCCACCTCAGCGCGTTTAGCGAGGCGGTTTCCTTGGCACGTCTTGTCAAAGCAGAGATCGTGTCCCCTTATTCCGGGATTCTCATCAATACGGGCGTGGGTAACCCGACCGCGCCATTGATTACGGCGCTTGGGAGATAAGCGAGTTTTATCAGGCCGGTGGGGACGCATAGTTTCGTCCGTCCATATAAGGGGATAAGGATCCACCTTTTTACCTACGCCTTCTTCCTCGTTTGCTTATCCATTTCCGCGCACTCGAGCTCCAGCGCCCAAGTCCGCACATCTCGCCTCAACCTTCCCCAGCCATGTCCGGAGCGGGAGGCAAGTGGATGGCCTCCTCCGTCACGGAGGGGCACATCAAAAAGTTGAGGAAAGTCGGATACCTGCACAACGAAATTGCGCATCGGCTTCTGGACGAGGGGCAGGTCGTCCCCACCCCCAGGCCCCATGAGAGGGTAGTGTTCCTTCCCCATTTCCTCCACAGATTGGGCTTCCCACTCCACCCACTCGTCTGGGGGCTCATGTTCTACTACGGCCTGGATTTCCACGATCTGGCCCCGAATTTCATCCTCAATATCTCAACGTTTATCGTTGTGTGCGAGGTCTTCCTCCGCATCAAGCCCCACTTCGGCTTATGGCTGAAGACCTTCAATGTCAAGCCGAAGGTAGTGGGCGGCCAGCAGGCGAAGTGCGGAGGCGCCATGGTAGGCAAGATGCCCAACGTCATATGACTCGAGGGCGCCTTTGTGGAAACCATCAAAGGGTGGCAATCGGGGTGGTTCTACATCACCGAGCCGCGTGACCCTGAATGGGCAGCGGCCCCCGAATTCTGATCAGGCATACCCACACGGCTCACTTCCTGGAAAGAGAAGGGCCTGGCGTGGGGTGATTTGGAAGTGCTGACCGGACTCCCAACCTGCGTCCAAAACCTTGTGAACAAGAAGATCAAGCTCGTCAATGTAGTCCAGGTCATGCTCATCCGTCGGATCCTCCCGTGCCAACAACGGGTCTTCAACTTGTGGGAGTTTGATCCGGCACAACACCAAACCTTGAGCAGGCTCTTCGACACTACGTATGAAGACGCCTAGAAGGTGCTGTTCAAGGGCGCCGAGGCTCTCGCATCCGCTACCGAAGATCGCGGATTCAGCTCGCAGCGTCAAGCCGACGAGGTAAGCTATTCTACCCTTTACGGGATTCTTGTTTTTCATAGTCTGACTCTATGTGGGATCTAAACTCCCTTACCTTTGATAGGACTGGCTGAAGAAGTCCGAGCAGGTTAACTGTCCGGCTCCTTTGCCAGAAGACCCAGCGGACGCCCGATTAATGGGACTGCTGGTTCCGGCGCCTCACGTGGTGCCGGAGAAGAAGGCCAAGAAGAAGGCTACGGGAACTCGAAAGAGTTCCCGGCGTCAGGTGTTATCGGACTCATCGTCCGATGACTCCGAGGCGGACTCCTCCGCGAAGACGAGGAGGAGAAAAAAGAGGCTTCTCCCCCAACGGGGGAAGAGAAGAAAAGGAAGGCCTCCCCAACTGGGGAGGCCGGAGGGTCCAAGAAGGGAAGGACCCTTCCTCTGGACTACTCCACCAATGCCGACGACGGCGAAGAGGGGTGGCCCTCGAGGGCCAAGCCCCTGGCGAGATCGTAAGTGTCCGGATTCCAGAATAACTCATGATTATTTATTTGTCGCATAGTGTCTTCTAACGCTGAATACAACCATGTAGCCCGCCCAAGGATGAGCTCCCCGCTTCATCGAGCGGCTCCCTGGGTTCGTCGGATGTGAATAGCACTTCACTTCCGATGGCCTCCTCCCCTCGCGACGCAGGAGACACCGCGGTGGAGTCCCAAAAGGGGCCCAACCAGGAGGAGGTGGTCCTGGAGGCGCCGCAAGGCGACCTCCCGGACTCCGGGCGCAAAGGGGGCAACACCCGAGAGGGCTCTAATTCCGGCCCTGTGCCGGACTCCGTAACGGAACCTTTAGTGGTTCCGGAGTCCTGCAGGCAGCCCCTTCGTGAGAAGGGCAAGACTGTGATGCCGGTGGCCTCCGTCCAACCGGAGACACCGGATAGCTTGCTGGAGGTGCTTAACGGCGCCTCCGTCGACGAGGCGCACCGCACTATCATGAGTGCGGTGACCCAGAAAGTTCAGTCCGCCAAGAGCAGGCTGACTGAAGCCTGTACCAGCCTTCTAACAGGCTTTGAGGTAAGTTTTTAGGATACGTAAGAATATTACCGCATAGACAGTAGCCCTGATGCTTAGTTCGGTGTTCGGAAAGAAAAGCCGAGCTGAGGATCCAAAAAGATATACGCAGGTGTCTAACATAAATATGTCAATATGGGAATGCAGGCTGCGCTGCTGACCTCTGCCACACTGACTGCAGAGGTCAATGCACTGAAGCAGAGCCTCGAGCGGTCCGAGAGCGAGCTCGGCCTTGCCAAGAAGCAGCTCGAGGACAAGGAAGGTAAGTAATACCTTATTAAAGTAATACCTTATAGAAAGGATTTGGTTGCAAAAAATGACAGGAATAACGTGGGTATTGCAGGGGCCACGAACGAGGTGGCGACCCTGAAGGAAGCGGTGTCCAAGGCCGAAAACAGTGTGGCCTTGGAGCGCACCGAGCGAGAGAAGCAGGAGGCGCGGGTGGCGGAGGTGCGGCAAGAGCTCCAGGCTCTCGTGGAAAAGCACGAGAGTTTGGAGCGTGACTCGAAGGCTCGAGAGTCCGAACTTGCCTTGGCTCTTGAGAGTGCCAAAGCCGCTAAGGCCGAAGCCCAGAAGGCCCTCCAGGAGATCAAGGCAATAAATAAGATAGCGGCGGGTAAGGCATTCTTTATGCAAAGCAAGCATGTAAAAGTGAATTATCTATTACTTACCCGAATCCGGAGGTCTCCAGGAGCGTTCGCCGATCTGCCCTGTAGTGTGTCTGATGCTGCCGCGTTCTACCGAGCCGAGGAGGGGAGCTTGACGAAAAAGGTGTTCTGGTCTCAATATGCTGAGGCTGGACATCCGATGCTCCTGAGCGACCAACTGAAGCAGCTGGTCGAGCTCCACAAGGTGGCCGAACAGGCCATGAAGGGCCTCATAGTTCGGCTATGGCCTAAGGAAGCCGTGCCTGGGAGCTACTTCGTTCTGGTGCGGCGGCTGGTGGATGCCTGTCCGTGGATTGAAGTCATCAAGCACTCCGCCTGCATTGAAGGTGCCCATCGGGCCCTTGCCCGTGCTAAAGTGCACTGGGGCAAGATGGACGCTGAGAAGCTTGTGACGGACGCACCACCGCCGGGAAAGGAGTATCGCAAGCCCGAGATGTACTATAAGGGCGTCCTGAAGGGTGCCCGCATTATAGCGGATGAATGCTCCAAAGATGTAATTTTTGAGTAGACTTGCATTTGTTATCCTGTACGCTGAAAAGTTTGTTCATATGCGCTAAGCAACGCTTATTAATTTTAAATATTACCTTCTGTGTGGCCGTTTATCAAATTTGAGATATGGCGAGTCGTTGGCTTCAGCCCCCATGCCACGAGTGTTGGGGTGTTCGGGATAAACTTGAGCACTCTTGTTCCCATTCTTGGGTCCTTTCGAGGGAGGCGTTCAACACAACGAACGAGACAACCGGACTATAATGCTTGAACACTCTCACTTAGCCATAGAATTCTATAATTTTAAATTTTGGTGAAGCCCCTGGTATTCGGAAGACCGAGTTCGGGGCGCTATCCACGCCTTGGCCGGACAATGCCGACTCCTCGCTCTAAGCGGCATGAGTCTTTAGGGACCCGAAAAACCTCTCGAATAGTGACCGGCTCTCGCCCTATCATGACGGTCAGTTTTAGCTTTCTCCACTGAGGTGCTCAACCCAGCTCAACCGGGGCACAATCGCAGTGGTTCTCCCAGCGCTACCTTACCCGATATAACGGAACGTAAGGTACCAAAACATGGGAGCCGGGCAAACCCAACTATTGACCCAAGACATGATTCGGAGCCGATGCATATAATGCTATAAGTTCAGGGTGCCGCACTTGTGAAAGTGTTCGGACTTATCACACCATGTTTTGGGGTACTTAAGCCCCTGGTGTATTGACCGTACCAAATTGTACGGGTGCAACATGTCATAGATGAACATTTATAAAGAAAAAGGAAATTCAATAATAAGCAGAAGCTATGTATTCTTTATTCAAAAGATACTGCAATGAAAGCAGAACAATACAAATAGTGCGATAAGCAAGGGATGGGACTATTTAACATGTCCCCCTCCAGGGGTAGGCTATGGGATAGTATGTAAAACACGTATACTGCTCGTAATAGAGACCACTTGGACACTCGACGTAGCTTTTCTGCTTCCCTGGCTGTTGCACCGTGAGTTCGGCGATTCTACTGCCGGACAGGGCTTCTGGAAAACGGAGTCCTGAGAATAAGAAAAAAGAAAAAAAGAATGACACAATTGGGAGCCCCTTGTGTGGTTCAGCCGCACTCTGGGCATGCCGTCGTCGTGCCCCTCCCCCTATGCCCATGGTATCTCCAGAGCGTAGTTATGTACGCGTGGCACTGGTCTCGCGATTTTGCGAGGGCTGGGGTTGGGGCCGCATTGCTACGCGTGCTCGGAATGCGCCAGGCGGTCTTGTTGTAGGTTACTCCGGGCGCGCTTGACTGTGTCCAAACGTTTAGTAGTTGGACTCGAGAATTGCCTTAAGAGGCTGCTTTGTACTTCCACCGCGAGGGCCGCCGTATGCTCCTCCGTTCGGAGAGAGCGTTCGGTGTTTCCATTGACCGTGATTACTCCTCGAGGGCCTAGCATCTTGAGCTTAAGGTATGCGTAGTGCGGCACCGCATTGAACTTTGCAAATGTAGTTCGTCCGAGCAGTGCGTGATAGCCGCTGCGGAACGAGACTATGTCGAATATTAACTCCTCACTTCGGAAGTTATCCGGGGATCCGAAGACCACTTCAAGTGTAATTGAGCCTGTAAAGTTGGCCTCTACACCTGGTATGACGCCTTTAAAGGTCGTTTTTGTGGGTTTAATCCTTGAGGGGTCTATGCTCATTTTGCGCACTATATCCTGGTAAAGCAGGTTCAAGCTACTGCCGCCGTCCATCAGGACTCTAGTGAGGTGAAGTCCGTCAATGATTGGGTCAAGAACCAATGCGGCGAATCCGCCGTGGCGGATGCTAGTGGGGTGGTCCCTTCGATCAAAAGTGATTGGGTAGGAGGACCATGGGTTGAACTTTGGGGCGACTGGCTCCATCGCATATACGTCCCTTAGTGCATGCTTCCGCTCCCTTTTGGGTATGTGGGTTGCGTATATCATGTTCACTGTCCGCACTTGTGGGGGAAAGCCCTTCTGTCCTCTATTGTTTGGCGGCCGGGGCTCCTCCTCGTCATCTCTATGCAGCCCCTTGTCGTTGTTTTCGGCACTTAACTTGCCTGCCTGCTTGAATACCCAACAATCCCTGTAGGTGTGGTTGGTTGGTTTTTCAGGGGTGCCATGTATCTGGCACAAGCGATCGAGTATGCGGTCCAAATTGGACGGGCCCTGAGTATTTCTTTTGAACAACCTTTTCCACTGACCGAGTTTAGAGCCTCTGAATCCGGCATTGACTTCCGTATCTTCAGTATTATCGCTGTTAATGCGGCGCTTGTGCTTGTTGCGACGCAACCTGCCATTGTTGTCCTTGGTATCCGAACTACCAGGGTTTTTGGTCAGGTTGTTACTGCGAGCTAGCCAGCTGTCCTCTCCCGCGCAGAAGCGGGTCATGAGTGATGTGAGGGCTGCCATGGATTTCGGCTTTTCCTGTCCTAGGTGCCGGGAAAGCCACTCGTCGCGGATGTTATGTTTGAAGGCTGCAAGGGCCTATACATCCGGACAGTCGACGATTTGATTTTTCTTGGTTAGGAACCGTGTCCAGAATTGTCTGGCCGATTCATCTGGCTGCTGAATTATGTGGCTTAGGTCATCAGCGTCTGGTGGTCGCACATATGTGCCCTGGAAGTTATCAAGGAATGCGGCTTCCAGGTCTTCCCAACAACCAATTGATTATGCTGGCAAGCTGTTGAGCCAATGCCGAGCCGGTCCTTTAAGCTTGAGTGGGAGGTATTTGATGGCGTGTAGATCATCACCGCGGACCATGTGGATGTGAAGGAGATAGTCCTCGATCCAAACCGCAGGATCTGTTGTGCCGTCGTATGATTCAATGTTTACGGGTTTGAAACCCTCGGGGATTTGATGATCCATTACTTCGTCTGTGAAGCATAGTGGGTGTGCGGCGCCTCTATATTGGGCTATATCACGACGTAGCTCAAATGAGCTTTGTCTACTGTGTTAGGCCTGGCCGGAATTGCTGTATCCGGTGTGACGGTTGTCATCATGTATCGTGGGGCGCCCACGCGATCCATAGATCGATCTTATTTGCGTTGTCTTGTCCTCCAATATGTCTCGCAAGTCTGGCGCATTTCCCCGTGGCTTTGTACTTTTCGAGCGACGTCGGGGTGCGGCTTTAGTGGAGGGCCCAGAGGCCTCTCTGTCGCGGCCACGAGGTGGCTGGTCGGCCGCGTCATGCTGTGGTGATGTAGGTTTGGGTGCTTCCTCCTCTAATTAGGGTAATAGCCTGCGTTTTGGGTAGCTCTTGGAGGGGCGATCGAGTTTGTACTCTTCGGCTGCAAGGACTTCGGTCCATCTGTCCGTTAGCAAGTCTTGGTCAGCTCTAAGCTGCTGCTCCTTTTTCATGAGGCTGCTTTCCGTGGCCATAAGCCTGCGTTTGAAACACTCTTGTTCGACGGGATCCTTGGGCACGACAAATTCGTCGTCGTCGAGGCTTGCTTCGTCTTTGGAGGGAGGAATATAATTATCGTCCTCGACCTCTCTGTCTGCCGCTCTAGCATGAGGGCTGGCTTCTCCCTCATCCTGTGCCGAATCCTGCTGGAGGGGGTTGTCTTCGGCACTATCACGGGCACCTTGGAGTCACGGGCTTTGCAAAGGACAGGGATGGTGTTCGGCTCCATCGCCGTAGAGATCGTAGCCCCCGAGGTGGTGTCCAACCACTCGTCCTCGATCGGTGAAGTTGGCTCCGAGCTAAGGGTCGAGGCGGATGCTGGTGCGGCCTCCAGGGCACTGTTTGGCGACAGAGCTAGATCATACCCATCGAGGCAGTGCGGCGCTCTTGGTTGTGGCTCGAATCCGTCGAAGATCAAGTCTCCGCGGATGTCAGTCGTGTAGTTTAAACTCCCAAATCCGACCTGATGGCCAGGGGCGTAGCTTTCGATCTGCTCCAGATGGCTGAGTGAATTGACCCGCAGTTCAAAGCCGCCGAATACGAAGATCTGTCCAGGGAGAAAAGTCTCGCCCTGGACCACGTCGTTGTTGATGATCGAAGGAGCCATCGGGCCTAAAGGTGACAACACAGAGGAACTCTCAATGAAAGCACCAATGTCGGTGTCAAAACCGGCGGATCTCGGGTAGGGGGTCCCGAACTGTGCGTCTAGGCGGATGGTAACAGGAGACAAGGGACACGATGTTTTTACCCAGGTTCGGGCCCTCTCGATGGAGGTAAAACCCTACTCCTGCTTGATTAATATTGATGATATGGGTAGTACAAGAGTAGATCTACCACGAGATCAGAGAGGCTAAACCCTAGAAGCTAGCCTATGGTATGATTGTTGTTCGTCCTACGGACTAAAACCCTCCGGTTTATATAGACACCGGAGAGGGTTAGGGTTACACAGAGTCGGTTACAATGGTAGGAGATCTACATATTCGTATCGCCAAGCTTGTCTTCCACGCCAAGGAAAGTCCCATCCGGACACCGGACGAAGTCTTCAATCTTGTATCTTCATAGTCTAGGAGTCTGGACGACGGTGATAGTTCGGCTATCCGGACACCCCCTAATCCAGGACTCCCTCACCTAGAAAATTTCTTATAATGAGAAAAGCGCTCCCGAGGACACATGGGAATTATCGTCAAGCTAGTTTTCATCACGCTCATATGATTCGCGTTCGGTACTTTGATAATTTGATATGTGGGTGGACCGGTGCTTGGGTACTGCCCTTTCTTGGAGAAGCATCCCACTTATGATTAACCCCTATTGCAAGCATTCGCAACTACAAAAGAACAATTAAGGTAAACCTAACCATAGCATGAAACTAGTGGATCCAAATCAGCCCCTTACGAAGCAACTTATAAACTAGGATTTAAGCTTTTGTCACTCTAGCAACCCGTCATCTACTTATTACTTCCCAATGCCTTCCTCTAGGCCAAAATAATGGTGAAGTGTCATGTAGTCGACGTTCACATAACACCACTAGAGGAGAGACAACATACATCTATCGAACGAATACCAAATTCACATGACTACTAATAGCAAGACTTCACCCATGTCCTCAGGAACAAACGTAACTACTCACAAAGCATATTCATGTTCATGATCATAGGAGTATTAATATGCATTAAGGATCTGAACATATGATCTTCCACCAAGTAAACCAATTAGCATCAACTAGAAGGAGTAATCAACACTACTAGCAACCCACATGTACCAATTTGTGGTTTTGATACAAGATTGGATACAAGAGATGAACTAGAGTTTTGAGAGGAGATAGAGCTGGTGAAGATGTTGATGGAGATTGACTCCCTCCAAATGAGAGGATCGTTGGTGTTGACGATGGTGATGATTTCCCCCTCCCGGAGGAAAGTCTCCCCGACAGAACAGCTCCGCCGGAGCCCTAGATTGGTTCCGCCAAGGTTTCGCCTCGTGGCGACGGAGTTTCGTCCCGTAGGCTTGCTTATGATTTTTTTTCCATGGTAAAGGCCTTCATATAGCAGAAGATGGGCACCAGAGGGCCACCAGGGGTCCATGATACAGGGGACGCACCCAGTAGGGGGGGGGGGGGGCACGCCCCCACCCTCGTGGCCAGGGTGTGGGCCCCCTCTGGTACTTTCTTTGCTCAATAATTCTTATTAATTCCAAAAATGACTTTTGTGGAGTTTCAGGACTTTTGGAGCTGTGTAGAATAGGTTTCTAATATTTGCTCCTTTTCCAGCCAGAATCCCAGCTGCCGGCATTCTCCCTCTTCATGATAAACCTTGTAAAATAAGAGAGAATAGCCATAAGTATTGTGACATAACGTGTAATAACAACCCATAATGCAATAAATATCGATATAAAAGCATGATGCAAAATGGACGTATCAACTCCCCCAAGCTTAGACCTCGCTTGTCCTCAAGCGGAAGCCGATATGGAAAAATATGTCCACATGTTTAGAGATAGAGGTGTCGATAAAAATAAAATACGGACATGAGGGCATCATGATCATTCTTATCAACAACATATATAGATTTTATCATATGATTTCTTATGCTCAAGTAACAATCTATTCACAATGTCAAGTATGGTTCAGAAACTTCATTGAGAACGAACAAACCATAATCTCAGTCATTGAAGCAATTGCAATTTATCATAACATAAGAAAGAGTCAAGAATAGAGCTTTTCAGCAAGTCCACATACTCAACTATCATATAGTCTTCTACAATTGCTAACACTCACGCAATACTTATGGTTATGGAGTTTTAATCGGACACTGAGAAAGATAGGGGCTTATAGTGTTGCCTCCCAACGTATTCACCTTTGCGTGATGTCAACAATAATAGTTCATGCTAACTTACATCCAATTGGATATATATATGAGGATTTTTCCAACAGAAGGTGCTTGCCAAAGGATAAAATGAAAAAGGGAAAGGTGAAGATCACCTTGACTCTTGCTTAAAGTAAAAGACGTAAAGTAAAAGATAGGCCCTTCGCAGAGGGAAGCAGAGGTTTTCATGTGCTTTTAGGGTTGGATGCACAAAATCTTAATGCAAAAGAACGTCACTTTATATTGCCACTTGTGATATGAACCTTTATTATGCAGTCCGTCGCTTTTATTACTTTCATATCACACGATTGTATAAAGCTTATTTTCTCTGCACTAATAAGCCATACATATTTAGAGAGCAATTTTTATTGCTTGCAGCATGACAACTTACTTGAAGGATCTTACTCAATCCATAGGTAGGTACGGTGGACTCTCATGGCGAAACTGGGTTTAAGGATATTTGGAAGCACAAGTAGTATCTCTACTTGGTGCAAGGAATTTTTGGCTAGCATGAGGGGGAAAGGCAAGCTCAACATGTTTGAATGATCCATGAAAATATACTTCAATTGAGATGTGAGAAAACATAACCCATTACGTTGTCTTCCTTGTCCAACATCAACTCTTTAGCATGTCATACTTTAATGAGTGCTCACAATTATAAAATATGTCCAAGATAGTATATTTATATGTGAAAACCTCTCTTTCTTTATTACTTCCTATTAATTGCAACGATGACCAAAACTATGTTTGTCAACTCTCAACAACTTTTACGCCTCACACTTTTTATATGTGAAGTCCTTACTATCCATAAAATCAATATGAACTCTTTTATTTCTTTTTGTTCTTTCTATTTTCTCAAGATCATAGCAAGATACCAAAGCCCTTGACTCAACACTAATCTTTATTATATAGCTCAAGGACTCGATTACATAGAAGAATCACAAAGCAAAACTCAAAACTAATTCATACCAAAACTTTATTCTACTAGATCAAGATATTACTAAAAGGGTCGAACTAAGTAAAATGGTAAAGATAGGAGTGTGATGGTGATACGATACCGGGGCACCTCCCCCAAGCTTGGCAATTGCTAACGGGAGTGCCCATACCCATGTGATTATGTCCTCGGAGGTGGTGAAGGAGTTGTTTATGATGCAGGCTTGTCGTCCATCTTCCAAGGCATAGGCTCACCATCATAGAAGGATGATCGAGTCTCCGGGATCCTCAAATCTGCAGCCAAACTCATCCTCTTGAATCTATATTCATACTCACAATTTTGGTTTTGCAGGTCATAGATCTGGGCTTGGAGGTGCTCGATTTTCTCATGAAGCTTGAAGATGGTACCCCCAATGTTCTTGGCGTCTAGCTTGTGGTTGTTGGTGAATTCTGCGATGATCATCTGGTTGGCGTTGAGTCCATGCTCCACCATCCCTTGGCACTCGAAAACTTGTTGCTCCATAGCTTCGAGCTTTGTCTCCACGCCTCCGGTACGCCTTGGTCCCTCCACATCGCGAATGTGTAGCACCCCCTCACGCATCTCAATGGTTTGAGGGTGTTGCAGTGCTACGTCTTGAGCTTACGTTGGTTTTCCTTGAAGAGGAAAGGGTGATGCAGCAAAGTAGCGTAAGTATTTCCCTCAGCTTTTGAGAACCAAGGTATCAATCCAGTAGGAGGCTCCTCAAAAGTCCCATGCACCTACACAAACAAAAAAAGAACTCGCAACCAACACAATAAAGGGGTTGTCAATCCCTTCACGGCCACTTGCGAAAGTGAGATCTGATAGAGATAGTATGATAAGATAAATATATTTTTGGTATTTTATAATATAGATGCAGAAACTAAAGATGCAAATAAAAGTAGATTGAAAGCTTATATGATAAAAGATAGACCCGGGGGCCATAGGTTTCACTAGTGGCTTCTCTCAACATAACATAAGTATTACGGTGGGTGAACAAATTACTGTCGAGCAATTGATAGAAAAGCGAATAATTATGAGATTATCTAGGCATGATCATGTATATAGGCATCACGTCCGTGACAAGTAGACCGACTCCTGCCTGCATCTACTACTATTACTCCACACATCGACCGCTATCCAGCATGCATCTAGAGTATTAAGTTCATAAAGAACAGAGTAACACATTAAGAAAGATAACATGATGTAGAGGGATAAACTCAAGAAATATGGTATAAACCCCATCTTTTTATCCTCGATGGAAACAATACAATATGTGCCTTGCAACCCTTTCTGTCACTGGGTAAGGACACCGCAAGATTGAACCCAAAGCTAAGCACTTCTCCCATGGCAAGAAAGATCAATCTAGTAGGCCAAACCAAACCGATAATTCAAAGAGACTTGCAAAGATAACTCAATCATACATAAAAGAATTCAGAGAAGATTCAAATATTTCTCATAGATAAACTTGATCATAAACCCACAATTCATCGGATCTCGACAAACACACCGCAAAAAGAGTTACATCAAATAGATCTCCACAAGAGAGTGGGAGAACATTGTATTGAGATCCAAAAAGAGAGAAGAAACCATCTAGCTAATAACTATGGACCCGAAGGTCTGTGGTAAACTACTCACAACTCATCGAAGGGGCTATGGTGCTCATGTAGAAGCCCTCCATGGTCGATTCCCCCTCCGGCGGAGCACCGGCGAAGGCTCTAAGTTGGGATCTCGCGGATACAGAAGGTTACGGCAGTGGAAGTTGTTTTTCATTGGCTCCCTGGATGTTTTCGGGGTACGCAGGTATATATAGGAGGAAGAAGTACATCGGTGGCTGCTCGAGGGGCCCAGGAGACAGGGGGCGCGCCTAGGAGGGGTGGGCACGCCCTCCTATCTCCTGGCCGCCTCGATTGCTTCTTGACTTGCACTCCAAGTCCTCTGGATCACGTTCGTTCCAAAAATCACCCTCCCGAAAGTTTCATTCCGTTTGGACTCCGTTTGATATTCCTTTTCTTCGAAATACTGAAATAGGCAAAAAAACAGCAATACGGGCTGGGCCTCCGGTTAGTTGGTTAGTCCCAAAAATGAAATAAATGTGTAAAATAAAGCCCATAAACATCCAAAAAGGGTAATATAATAGCATGGAACAATAAAAAATTATAGATACGTTGGAGACGTATGAAGCATCCCCAATCTTAATTCTTGCTCGTCCTCGAGTAGGTAAATGATAAAAACAGAATTTTTGATGTGGAATGCTACCTAGCATAATTCTCAATGTAATTTTCTTTATTGTGGCATGAATGTTCAGATCCAAATGATTCAAAATAAAAGTTCATATTGATAAAAGAAATAGTAACACTTCAAGCATACTAATCAAAGCAATCATGTCTTCTCAAAATAACATGGCTAAAGAAAGTTTATCCCTACAAAATCATATAGTTAGGCTATGCTTCATTTTCGTCACACAAAGATGTTCCCAAATTCTACACCCCCGATGACAAGCCAAGCAATTGTTTCGTACTTAAATAATCTCAAACTTTTTCAACCTTCATGCAATATATGAGCGTGAGCCATGGATATAGCACTATAAGTGGAATAGAATATGATGATGGGGATTGTGTGGAGAAGACAAAAAAGGAGAAAGTCTCACATTGACGAGGATAATCAATGGGCTATGGAGATGCCCATCAATTGATGTCAACATGAGGAGTAGGGATTGCCATGCAACGGATGCACTAGAGCTATAAATGAATGAAAAGCTCAACAAAATAAAACTAGTGGGTGTGCATCCAACTTGCTTGCTCACGAAGACCTAGGGCATTTGAGGAAGCCCATCGTAGGAATATACAAGCCAAGTTCTATAATGAAAAATTCCCACTAGTATATGAAATTGATAACATATGAGACTCACTATATGAAAAATATGGTGCTACTTTGAAGCACAATATATGAGACTCACTATATGAAGGACATGGTGCTACTTTGAAGCACATGTGTGAAAAAAGAGATAGTAACATTGCCCCTTTTTATTTATTTACCTTTTTCTTTTTTTTCTCTCTTTTTTTTTCTTTTGGCCTTTCATTTTTTTCTTTTTTTCTTTGGGACAATGCTCTAATAATTATGATCATCACACTTTTATTGATTACAACACAAGAATTACAACTCGAAACTAGAACAAGATATGACTCTATATGAATGCCTCCGGCGGTGTACCGGGATGGTGCAATGAATCAAGAGTGACATGTATGAAAAATTATGCATGGCGGCCTTGCCACAAATACGATGTCAACTACATGATCATGCAATGGAAATATGACAAAAGTAATGTATGTCATGATGATGAACGGAACGGTGGAAAGTTGCATGGCAATATATCTCGGAATGGCTATGGAAATGCCATAATAGGTAGGTATGGTGGCTGTTTTGAGGAAGATATAGGGAGGTTTATGTGTGATAGAGCGTATCGTACCACGGGGTTTGGATGCACCGGCGAAGTTTGCACCAACTCTCAAGGTGAGAAAGGGCAATGCATGGTACCGAAGAGGCTAGCAATGGTGGAAAGGTAAAAGTGAGTATAATCCATGGACTCAACATTAGTCAAAAGAACTCATATACTTATTGCAAAAGTTTGGAAGTCATCAAAAATCAAGAACTACGCGCATGCTGCTAGAGAGATAGATTGGTAGGAAAAGACCATCGCTCGTCCCCGACCGCCACTCATAAGGATGCACAATCCAAGTACACTTCATGTTTCAATTTTTTTACACAACTTTAACCATAGGTGCATGCTACGGGACTTGCTAACTTCAACACAAGCATTCTTTAAATTCATAATCACCCAACTAGCATGACTTTAATATCACTACCTCCATATCTCAAAAAAATTATCAAGTATCAAATTGATCATAGCATCCAATTCACTTCCTATGATAGTTTTTATTATACCCAACTTGTATGCCTACCATTCTAGGACCAATTTTATAACCATAGAAAATACCATGCTGTTCTAAAAGACTCTCAACATAATATAAGTGAAGCATGAGAGACTAGCAATTTCTACAAAATTAAGCCACCACCGTGCTCTAAAAGATATAAGTGAAGTACTAGAGCAAAAACTATCTAGCTCAAAAAATATAAGTGAAGCACATAGAGTATTCTAACAAATTTAATCAAGTGGGCTTCTCCCAAAAGGTGTGTACAGCAAGGATGATTGTGGTAAACTAAAAAGCAAAGACTAATATAATACACGACGCTCCAAGCAAAACACATATCATGTGGCGAATAAAAATATAGCTCCAAGTAAAGTTACCAATGAACGAAGACGAAAGAGGGGATGCCTTCCCGGGGCATCCCCAAGCTTAGGCTTTTGGCTATTCTTGAATATATTGGGGTGCCATGGGCATCCCCAAGCTTAGGCTTTTGCCACTCCTTATTCCATAGTCCATCAAATCTTTACCCAAAACATGAAAACTTCACAACACAAAACTCAACAGGAAATCTCATAAGCTCCGTTAGTGAAAGAAAACAAAACCACCACATAAGGTACTGTAATGAACTCATTATTTATTTATTTTGGTGTGAAACCTACTGTATTCCAAGTTCTCTATGGTTCATACCACTTAATACTAGCCATAGATGCATCAAAATAAGCAAACAACACACGAAAAACAGAATCTGTCAAAAACAGAACAGTCTGTAGCAATCTGTAATAACTCAAAGTTCTAGAACTTTAAAAATCCTACCCAAATAGGAAGTCATGGGCAATTTATCTATTGATCATAAGCAAAAAGAATCAACGCAAAATCACGTTTCCGTGATTTAACAAAACTAATTTTGTGCGCGGAAAGTTTCTATTTTTCAGCAGAATCAAATTAACTATCACCATAGGTTATCCTATAGGTTCTACTTTATGCAAGGACGAAATATACTAGATGGTGTAGTAATCCTGCATGAGACCGTCCACGAGATGCACTGAAAAAACATGAGTGGAGTGATATTCAAAATTGACTTTGAAAAGGCATATGACAAGGTCAAGTGGTATTTCCTTCAACAGGCCCTAAGGACGAAAGGTTTCTCCGATAAATGGCGCCAGTGGATCCACAATTTTGTAACTGGAGGTAGTGTGGCCATCAAAGTCAATGATGATGTAGGTCATTACTTTCAGACAAAAAAAGGACTTCGGCAGGGTGAGTCTATGTCCCCAATGTTATTTAACATTGTCGCTAACATGTTGGCAATTCTGATTGAGCGCGCCAAGCAGGACAACCAGATTGCAGGAGTAGTGCCACAACTTGTGGATGGTGGCCTCTCTATTTTACAATACACAGATGACACAATTCTTTTTATGGAACATGATCTGGACAAGGCTCGAAACCTGAAACTCTTGCTTTCAACGTTTGAGCAAATGTCGGGTCTCAAAATAAACTTCCATAAAAGCGAATTGTTCTACTTTGGAGAAGCCATTGAGGCGGCGGCCGGTTATGCTGACCTATTTGGTTGCGCACATGGCCAATTCCCGATTAAATATCTGGGAATACCGATTCATTATCGACGCCTCACCATTGTGTAGTGGAAGCATGTAGAGGAGCGTCTAGAGAAACGGTTGAGTAGTTGGAAAGGCAAACTACTCTCAGTTGGAGGACGGTTGGTTTTGATTAACTCTGTCCTAACAAATATGGTTCTCTATATGCTTTCTGTCTTCCAACTCCCAAAAGGGGTCCTAAAAAGACTGGATTAATTTAGATCCAAATTCTTTTGGCAAGGAGACGGTGAAAAGAAAAAATATAGTGTGGCCAAATGGAGCGTGCTTTGTAGGCTGAAAGACCAAGGAGGGCTCGGAATTCATGACTTGCAGGTCAAAAATGAGGCCCTACCTAGGAAATGGTTGTTCAAACTTCTTACTGAGGATGGTGTTTGGCAAACCATGCTGCACAACAAGTTTCTAGGTCAAAAGGCGGTGTCCCAGGAATTTCGGAAACCTGGCGATTCGCACTTTTGGGCTGGCCTAATGGCGGCAAAGAAACATCTCTTTCGCTTTGGGTCTTTCACGATAAAGGATGGGTCAGAGATTCGTTTTTGGGAAGACATCTGGCTAGGCAATGCCAGTCTCCGAGAACAATATCCAGGCTTATACAATATTGTTCGCGATAAGAATAATACTATTGCGCAAGTGCTCAGTTCATTCCCGCCGAATATTTCGTTCAGGCGGGATTTGATTGGCCCCCGACTTGTGTCATGGCATAATATTTTATCCCGACTAGATTCGATTAACCTGACACAAGGCCGGGATGTGTTTTGCTGGAACCTTACTACATCAGGGTCTTTCACTGTAGACTCTATGTATCGTGCACTCACACATTCTGAGGTACCAGTGAGTAATAACAAGAAAATTTGGTGATGTAAACCGAACCTCGACGGCGAGATCCGATCCGTTGTTGCGGCCCGACCTTTCACGACACTCCACCACCAGCAGTAGTAACCTCTCGCCCGCGCATGCGATGTACACGAAGTAGAGGGTTTGAACCTTGCGGCCCAGCACGAAAAAACCAATCTCGATGACGGTACTCACGCGCAAAACAATTTTCACGAAGAGAAATCGCAACACAGAGGTTTTCTAAAGATCCCTCCAAAACTTGATACGGGTGTCTACCCTGGAAAACACATCGTATTTATTTCATGAAAAATAACCTCCTTTTACATGGCGCACGTACATGACCTTGTATAGGAATTGACCCACCTAGTTTAATTGGCAAACCGAACACATCTATCTCTATGCAATCTTGACCGTCTACTGATTTAAATAGCACATGCCTTTTACATCTCGGCAAGTACTAAACCGACTCAAACAAAATAAGCTGAGATAAACAAGGAATCTATCTTGATTGATGCGCCATCCTCAAGTGCCTCCGTAGTGCAGGTGGACCCCATCCCGACTCCTTTAAACATAAGTTATCCCATGTAAGAAACTTGGTGCGTGCAACTATTGGTTGTTCTGGTGGTCGTGGCTGCCCAAAGAAATAACTGGCGTGATTTATTTCCTTTGAGAAGGAATCAAACTCTTGCACATCCACGTAGTACACAGCCTGATGGTTTCTAATTGAGTTTTGGCTGGACCCACTCTCATGCATGCATGCTCCTTCATGTCCTGATTCAGGGAAATATAGAAACATATCTTCGTACTTGCTCATCATTTGTACAACTATGTCATGCATAGATGTCATGCCTGCTAATCCATATTCATCTTGGGAAACGTCTGTAGCAGAGTCAGTATTAGGTGCAGACGTTCTTGTATTATCAGCTATCATCGTTGTTAAATTACACACGGTCGTATCATTTGGAAGTCCAAGATTCCACTAAAAGTGAAAATTTTCATGTGATATCTTCGTAGGGGGGTTGTGTTAACCAAAGACAATCTCGCACGAAGCAACTGGCAAGGGAGTAAGAAGTGTTGTTTTTGTACTCATGACGAGACAATCAAACACCTCCTTTCCAATGCAAGTTTGCACGTTCTACGTGGTCAGTCATCCAAATAGCGTCAAATTTGTATCCGCCCACAACTGTTGCCAACATTTTTGGTCATTGGCTGGACGGTATTTCAAATAGGTTCAAAACACTAATAAGGGTGGGAGCGTATGCCTTAATTTGGTCGCTTTGGCTATGTAGAAATGATTTTGTTTTTAATGGAAGAAATGCTTCTCCTCTATAGATTATTTTACGGTGTATACAATTGCTACGTATGTGGTCCATGTTACAACGACCGGAGGACCAACCGCTGTTCAAGGCGGTCTGTATGCGATTGGAGCAGGTGGCATGGAGGTTTTTCCCCAACATGGGTGGCAACATAACCTTTGGATCGATCTACCACCTCCATCGACATAGGCATAGTGTCGGTCTATAGGTTTTTTTCATCAATTTTTGTCAGACCTTCATATTGGGCCATGTGCATCCTAGTTATGCAGAGGCCGGGTGTTACTAATAATGCTTTGTATCTACTTGATGCTACATTTGAGATAATAAAATCGCCCTTTATTGAAAAGAAGATCTTTCAGTGTGCCATTGAGAATAATTAGGCATAATATTATCAAGAAGTTTTGTAGCATCTCCTAACGTGATTTCCATAAACGTGCCTCCCGCGGCCGAATCTAAAGGATTTCTAGAAGCAAAGTCAAACCGGCATAAAAATTTTGTATGATCATCCATAAATTCAAACCATGAGTAGGGCAATTGTGAATCATCAATTTCATTCTTTCCCAAGATTGGGCAACATGCTCATGATCAAGTTGTTTAAAATTCATAATATCGTTCCTAAGAGTGATGATCTTAGCGGGAGGAAAATACTTAGAGATAAAAGCATCTTTGCACTCGTTCCAAGAATCAATACTATTTTTAGGCAAAGACGAAAACCAAACTTTAGCACGATCTCTAAGTGAAAACGGAAATAACTTCAATTTAACAATATCATTACCCGTATCTTTCTTCTTTTGCATATCACACAAATCAACAAAGTTGTTTAGATGAGTAGCGGCATCTTCACTAGGAAGGCCGGCGAATTGATCTTTCATAGCAAGATTCAGCAAAGCAGTATTGATTTCACAAGACTCAACATCATTTAGAGGAGCAATCGGAGTACTAAGGAAATCATTATTATTGGTATTGGAGAAATCACACAATTTGGGTATTATCTTGCGCCATGGCAACAAGTAATCCAACACACAAGCAAACAGAAAAAGGCAAGCAAAAAAGAGAGGAGAAGATTGGGAAATAGAGGGCAAATAAGATGGCAAGGGTGAAGTGGGGGAGAGGAAAATGAGAGGCAAATGGCAAATAATGTAAATGCGAGGGAGATGAGTTTGTGATGGGTACTTGGTATGTCTTGACTTGAGCGAAGACCTCCCCGGCAACGGCGCCAGAAATCCTACTTGCTACGTCTTGAGGTTGTGTTGGTTTTCCTTGAAGAGGAAAGGGTGATGCAGCAAAGTAGCGTAAGTATTTCCCTCAGTTTTTGAGAACCAAGGTATCAATCCAGTAGGAGGCTCTTCAAAAGTCCCACGCACCTACACAAACAAACAAAGAACTCACAACCAACGCAATAAAGGGGTTGTCAATCCCTTCACGGCCACTTGCGAAAGTGAGATCTGATAGAGATAGTATGATAAGATAAATATATTTTTGGTATTTTATAATATAGCTGCAAAAAGTAAAGATGCAAATAAAAGTAGATTGAAAGCTTATATGATAAAAGATAGACCTGGGGGCCATAGGTTTCACTAGTGGCTTCTGTCAAGATAGCATAAGTATTACGGTGGGTGAACAAATTACTGTTGAGCAATTGATAGAAAAGCGAATAATTATGAGATTATCTAGGCATGATCATGTATATAGGCATCACGTCTGTGACAAGTAGACCGACTCCTGTCTGCATCTACTACTATTACTCCACACATCGACCACTATCCAGCATGCATCTAGAGTATTTAGTTCATAAAGAACAGAGTAACGCATTAAGAAAGATGACATGATGTAGAGGGATAAACTCAAGCAATATGATATAAACCCCATCTTTTTATCCTCGATGGCAAGAATACAATACGTGCCTTGCAACCCTTTCTGTCACTGGGTAAGGACACCGCAAGATTGAACCCAAAGCTAAGCACTTCTCCCATGGCAAGAAAGATTAATCTAGTAGGCCAAACCAAGCTGATAATTCGAAGAGACTTGCAAAGATAACTCAATCATACATAAAAGAATTCAGAGAAGATTCAAATATTTCTCATAGATAAACTTGATCATAAACCCACAATTCATCGGATCTCGACAAACACACCGCAAAAAGAGTTACATCAAATAGATCTCCACAAGAGAGGGGGAGAACATTGTATTGAGATCCAAAAAGAGAGAAGAAGCCATCTAGCTAATAACTATGGACCCGAAGGTCTGTGGTAAACTACTCACAACTCATCGGAGGGGCTATGGTGTTGATGTAGAAGCCCTCCATGGTCGATTTCCCCTCCGGTGGAGCGCCGACGAAGGCTCCAAGATGTGATCTTGCGGATACAGAAGGTTACGATGGTGGAAATTGTTTTTCGTTGGCTCCCTGGATGTTTTCGGGGTACGTAGGTATATATAGGAGGAAGAAGTACGTCGGTGGCCGCCAGAGGGGCCCAGGAGACAGGGGGCGCGTCCAGGAGGGGTGGGCGCGCCCTCCTATCTTCTGGCCACTTCGATTGCTTCTTGACTTGCACTCCAAGTCCTCTGGATCACGTTCGTTCCAAAAATCACTCCCGAAGGTTTCATTCCATTTGGACTCCGTTTGATATTCCTTTTCTTCGAAATACTAAAATAGGCAAAAAAAACAGCAATACGGGCTGTGCCTCCGGTTAGTAGGTTAGTCCCAAAAGTGATATAAATGTGTAAAATAAAGCCCATAAACTTCCAAAAGGGGTAATATAATAGCATGGAACAATAAAAAATTATAGATACGTTGGAGACGTATCATGCAGAACCTCCGCAAGATAGGGGTTGATAACCCTCTCAAAAAACTTGTCCTTGGGAGCGCTTAGAGACGTCATGGTGCTCTAGATCTGTCAGAAAAACAGCTCAAAACAAAAACAGAAGATTTTTGTGTGATATGGTGGTCAAAACCTTCGGGAGATTATATAATAAATTTTTACCGACCAAAAGAAGTAACATGCAAGAAAACAGAGTCCGGGAGGCACACGAGGTGCCCACGAGACAGGGGGGCGTGCCCAGTAAGGGTGGACGCGCCCTCCACCCTCGTGGAGGCCACATGTCCTTCCCGGATTACTTCTTGCTTTCCAAAATTCTTAAATATTCCAAAACGGAGAAAAAATGTCATTAGAATTGTTTTGGAGTCGGTTTACTTACCGTACCACATACCTATTCCTTTTTGGAGTCTGAAACATTCTTGAAAGTGTCCCTTATGTATTTCTCCGGGGTTACGGTTTCAATAATATTAGTTTCAACATTGATAGGACTACCTGAGATATAATGTTTGATTCTTTGACAGTTCACCACCCTCGGACTTGTGCCTTCGAAGTTGTTGATTTTTATGGCACCGGAACGGTAGACCTCCTCGATAACGTAAGGACCTTCCCATTTAGAGAGAAGTTTTCCTGCAAAAAATCTTAAACAAGAGTTGAATAGCAACACATAATCACCTACGTTAAATTCTCACTTTTGTATTCTTTTGTCATGCCATCTTTTAACTTTTTCTTTGAACAACTTGGCATTCTCATATGCTTGGGCTCTCCATTCATCAAGTGAGCTAATATCAAATAACCTCTTCTCACCGGCAAGTTTGAAGTCATAGTTGAGCTCTTTAATATCCTAATATGCTTTATGTTCAAGTTCGAGAGGCAAGTGACACGCTTTTCCATAAACCATCTTATACGGAGACATACCCATAGGATTTTTATATGCAGTTCTATAGGCCCATAATGCATCATCAAGTTTCTTGGACCAATTCTTTCTAGATCTATTAACAGTCTTTTGCAAAATTAATTTGAGCTCTCTATTACTCAATTCTACTTGACCACTAGACCGAGGGTGATAAGGAGATGCAATTCTATGATTAACATCATACTTAGCAAGCATTTTACGAAAAGCACCATGAATAAAATGTGAACCACCATCAGTCATTAAATATCTAGGGACTCCAAACCTTGGAAAAACAACTTCTTTAAGCATCTTAATAGAGGTGTTATGATCAACACTACTAGTTGGAATAGCTTCTACCCACTTAGTGACTTAATCAACAACAACTAAAATATATGTATATCCATTAGAGGCTGGAAAATGTCCCATATAATCAAAGCCCCAAACATCAAATGGTTCAATAACAAGAGAATAATTCATAGGCATTTCTTGACGTCTACTAATATTACCAATTCTTTGACATTCATCACAAGACAATACAAACTTACGAGCATCTTTGAAGAGAGTAGGCCAATAAAAACCGGATTGCAATACCTTATGTGCAGTTCTATCTCCAGCGTGGTGTCCTCCATATGGTTCGAAGTGACACTTGCGTAGGATCCGTTCCTGTTCATGCTCAGGTACACATCATCTAATAACACCATCTACTCCTTCTTTATAAAGGTGTGGGTCATCCCAGAAGTAATATCTTAAATCATAAAAGAACTTTTTCTTTTGCTGGTATGTGAAACTAGGTGGTATAAATTTAGCAACAATGTAATTAGCATAATCAGCATACCATGGAGCGGTACAAGAAGCATTAATGATCGCTAATTGTTCATCAGGAAAACTATCATCAAGAACATTCTCTAACCTAGACAAGTTGTCTACAACGGGGTTCTCAACTCCCTTTCTATCAATAATATGCAAATCAAATTCTTGGAGCAAGAGAACCCATCTAATAAGTCTAGGTTTAGCATCTTTCTTTTCCATAAGATATTTAATAGCAACATGATCAGTGTGAATAGTAACTTTAGAATCAACAATATAAGGTCTGAACTTATCACAAGCAAATACAACTGCTAAGAATTCTTTTTCAGTAGTAGCATAATTTCTCTGGGCAGTATCAAGAGTTTTACTAGCATACTGGATAACATTTAATTTCTTATCAACTCTTTGCCCTAGAACATCACCTACAACATAATCACTAGCATCACACATAATTTCAAAGAGTAAATTCCAATCAGGTGGCTGAACAATAGGTGCAGTGATCAAAGCTTTCTTAAGTATTTCAAATGCTTCTACACAATCATCATCAAAGACAAAAGGAATATCTTTTTGCAATAAATTAGTCAGAGGCCTAGAGATTTTAGAGAAGTCCTTAATGAACCTCCTATAAAAACCGGCATGACCAAGGAAACTTCTTATACCTTTAATGTCCTTGGGACACGACATCTTTTCAATAGCATCAACTTTAGCTTTATCAACTTCAATACCTCTTTCGGAAATTTTATGCCCCAAGACAATGCCCTCATTAACCATAAAGTGGCACTTTTCCCAATTCAAGACGAGACTAGTGTCTTCACATCTCTGCAAAACTCGATCAAGGTTGCTCAAGCAATCATCAAAAGAGGATCCATAAATGGACAAGTCATCCATGAATACCTCACAAATCTTTTCACAAAAGTCAAAGAATATTGCCATCATGCATCTTTCAAAGGTAGCAGGTGCATTACATAAACCAAAAGGCATACGTCTATAAGCAAAAGTACCGAAATGGCAAGTAAAAGTAGTTTTTGATTGATCCTCGCTGACATAGGTATTTGAGAGAAACCAGAATAACCATCTAGAATGCAGAAATGTGTATGTTTGGATAGTCTTTCTAGCATTTGATCAATAAAAGGTAAAGGGTAATGATCTTTCTTAGTAGCCTTATTTAATTTACGGAAATCAATTACCATCCTATAACCTGTAATATTTCTTTGCGGAATCAATTCATCTTTATCATTAGGAACAACAGTAATAAGTCCCTTCTTAGGAATGCAACGGACAGGACTTACCCAATCACTATCAGCAACGAGATAAACTATACCTGCCTCCAGGAGCTTTAGTATCTCCTTTCTTACCACTTCTTTCATCTTAGGATTTAATCGTCGTTGAGGATCTCTAACTGGTTTGGAGCCTTCGTCCAATTTAATTTTATGTTGGCATAGAGTGGGACTAATTCCCTTAAGATCATCCAGAGCATATCCAATAGCAGCACGATGCTTCTTCAGAGTTTTCAATAATATTTCCTCTTCCTGCTCTGAAAGGTTAGCACTAATAATAACACGATATATCTTCTTTTCATCAAGATAAGCATATTTAAGATTATGAGGTAATGGTTTAAGCTCAAACACGGGATCACCCTTGGGTGGAGGAGGTTCCCCTAGGATTTCAACAGGCAAGTTGGGTTTCAGAATAGGACCCTGTTTAAGGAATAATTCATCTATTTCCCTTATTTCATTCATAAACATATCATTTTCATGGTCTAGCAAATATTGTTCTAACGGATCAGTAGGAGGCATGGCAATAGAAGAAAGACCAATAATTTCATACTTACTAGGCAATTCTTTATCATGGGGTTGTCTACGAAACTTAGCAAAATTAAACTCATGTTTCATATCCCCCAAGCCAATTGTAACAACGTCCTTTTCACAATCAATCTTAGCATTGACAGTATTCAAGAAGGGTCTACCAAAAATAATGGGACAAAAGCTATCTTGTGGGGAACCAAGAACAAGAAAATCAACAGGATATCTAACTTTCCCACACAAGACTTCAACATCTCTAACAATCCCAAATGCTGTAATAATATCCCTATTGGCAAGCTTAATTGTAACATCAATACCTTCTATTTCAGCGGGTGAAATATCATGCATAATTTCTTCATATATGGAAAAAGGTATTGCACTAGCACTAGCACCGATATCACATAAGACATGATAATAATGATCTCCTATTTTAACAGAAATAACAGGCATGCCTACAACGGGTCTATGTATCTTAGCATCTGGTCTAGCAATATTAGCAGTTTCACCACAGAAGTAAATAACATGCCCATCTATATTATCATCCAAGAGATCTTTAACCATAGAAATATTAGGTTCAACTTTAATTTGCTCAGGAGGTGTATATGTTCTACGAACTACAGTTGAAGCTTTAGCATCATCCTTTATCCTAACAGGGAAAGGTGGTTTCTCAACATAAGTAGTAGGAACAATAGGATCATTATAAGTAATAGTCTTTTCTTCAACTGTAATAGGTGCAACTACTTTTACTTCAATGGGAGGATTATATTTGAACCACTTCTCCTTAGGGAGATCAACGTGAGCAGCAAAAGACTCACAGAAAGAAGCTACTATCTCAGAGTCAAGTCCATATTTAGCGCTAAATCCACAAAAAGAATCGGTATCCATAAAAGATTTAACACAATCAAACTTAGGTGTCATACCTGACTCCTTACCATCGTCAGAACCCCAATCTTCAGAGTTGCGTTTAATTCTTTCCAGTAAATCCCACTTGAATTCAGTAGTCTTCAGCATATAAGAACCAGCACAGGAAGTATCAAGGATGGTGCGATCATGGAGAGAAAGCCGAGCATAATTTTTTTTGAATGATCATTTCTCTTGAGAGCTCATGATTGGGGAATGAATATAACATTGACTTAAGCCTCCCCCAAGCTTGAGTGATGCTTTCTCCTTTGCGATGCCAGAAATTATATAGGTAATTACGATCACGATGAACAAGATGCATAGGATAGAACTTCTGGTGAAATTCCAACTTCAATCATTTATAGTTCCAAGATCTCGTATCATCACATAGCCTATACCATGTCAATGCATCTCCCTTCAAAGATAAAGGGAAGACCTTCCTCTTGACAACATCATCGAGAATACCTGCAAGCTTAAATAATCCACAAACTTCATCCACAAAGATAAGGTGTAAATCGGGATGCAATGTTCCATCTCCTGCAAAGGGATTAGCTAGCTGTTTCTCTATCATACCCGAAGGAATCTCAAAGTGAACATTTTCAGTAGGTTCAGTAGGTTGAGGAGCAACTCTTTGCTCTACTGGTCGGGGCGAAGATGCCCCGAACAAGCCCCTCAAAGGATTAGTTTCCATAGTAACAAGTGACAGAAATTTCAGCACACTATATAAATGTTTCCTTACCAAGTTCCACTCACCAAAAGCGCTTCACACCCCGGCAACGGCACCAGAAAAGAGTCTTGATGACCCACAAGTATAGGGGATCTATCGTAGTCCTTTCGATAAGTAAGAGTGTCGAACCCAACGAGGAGCATAAGGAAATGACAAGCGATTTTCAGTAAGGTATTCTCTGCAAGCACTGAAATTGTAGGTAGCAGATAGTTTTGTGATAAGATAATTTGTAACGGGTAACAAGCAATGAATGTAAATAAAGTTCAGCAAGGTGGCCCAATCCTTTTTGTAGCAATGGACAAGCCTGGACAATTTCTTATAATGAGAAAAGCGCTCCCGAGGACACATGGGAATTATCGTCAAGCTAGTTTTCATCACGCTCATATGATTCACGTTCGGTACTTTGATAATTTGATATGTGGGTGGACCGGTGCTTGGGCACTGCCCTTTATTGGACAAGCATCCCACTTATGATTAACCCCTATTGCAAGCATCCGCAAATACAAAAGAAGTATTAAGGTAAACCTAACCATAGCATGAAACTAGTGGATCCAAATCAGCACCTGACGAAGCAATTTATAAACTAGGATTTAAGCTTCTGTCACTAGCAACCCATCATCTACTTATTACTTCCCAATGCCTTCCTCTAGGCCCAAATAATGGTGAAGTGTCATGTAGTTGACATTCACATAACACCACTAGAGTAGGGACAACATACATCTCATCAAAATATCGAACGAATACCAAATTTACATGACTACTAATAGCAAGACTTCACCCATGTCCTCAGGAACAAACGTAACTACTCACAAAGCATATTCATGTTCATGATCAGAGGATTATTAATATGCATTAAGGATCCTAACATATAATCTTCCAGCAAGTAAACCAATTAGCATCAACTACAAGGAGTAATCAACACTACTAGCAACCCACAGGTACCAATTTGTGGTTTGGATACAAGATTGGATACAAGAGATGAACTAGGGTTTTGAGAGGAGATGGTGCCGGTGAAGATGTTGATGGAGATTGACCCCCTCCCGATGAGAGGATCATTGGTGATGACGATGGTGATGATTTCCCCCTCCCGGAGGGAAGTTTCCCCGGCAGAACAGCTCCGTCGGAGCCCTAGATTGTTTTCGCCAAGGTTCCGCCTCGTGGCGGCGGAGTTTCGTCCCGTAAGCTTGCTTATGATTTTTTTTCCAGGGTAAAAGCCTTCATATAGCAGAAGATGGGCACCAGAGGGCCACCAGGGGGCTCACGAGACAAGGGGCACGCCCAGTGGGGGGGGGGGGGGGGGGGGGGCGCCCCCACCCTCGTGGCTAGGGTGTGGGCCCCCTCTGGTACTGTCTTTGCTCAATAATTCTTATTAATTCCAAAAATGACTTTCGTGGAGTTTCAGGACTTTTGGAGCTATGCAGAATAGGTTTCCAATATTTGCTCCTTTTCCAGCCAGAATCCCAGCTGCCGGCATTCTCCTTCTTCATGATAAACCTTGTAAAATAAGAGAGAATAGCCATAAGTCTTGTGACATAACGTGTAATACGGCCCATAATGCAATATATATCGATATAAAAGCATGATGCAAAATGGATGTATCAACCTTGTATCTCATTTATCCAAGACTATGTTGATGCTTAATGCTCATCCTTACATTAGTCTTTTCAAGTGCTTTTTATGACTCACACATTTCTTTTTGGGTGAGCCTTTTCTTAAGTTGCCTCTTTTACATGTTGCTCAACCATTTTGTTGTTGCAAGTGCTAGGCTTTCTTTCCTATATGCTCATTTGCACTTGTTGCAAGTTTCTATTGATTTTGGGGGAGCTATGATTCTATTTTGTGCACTTTGTATTCAAATACAGAAATTCTTATGTGTGCACAAATCATGGGGAGCTTCTCTAGTTTCTTTAGAACACTCCTTCGCTCATATCATAATATCCTTTATTCATGTGGCTCGTAGGATCTTTGGTCTAGTTGGTTCAATTGATATCCTTTGATTGCTTGCTTCAATTGGTATCTTTTGATTGCTTGATTGCTTGTGTCTCTCTTTGTTATGTCCTTGTGGCATATCATTCTTTAGCAATCTTTGTGCCTCAATATAGTTTGTGTTCCTCCAAGTATTTACCTTTGGATATGTGTATGGCATTCCACTATCTTGTTGAGAAATACACAATTTATGGAGGAACACTTTTTATATTGGCCTTCTAAGCTTTTTTCCCATTTTGGCAATCGATGCCAATGGGGGAGAAGTTTCAGAAAGTTTTGTGGAGAAGGTGAGTCTTCTCCTTGCTTTGGTTTTGTTCCTAAGCATTTGCATCTCATTCTCCTGCATCATTGGTTGTTGCATTGCAAGGTGATGCATAATTCCTTATATAAAGTCTCTTGAAAGTGATTGTCATCAATTACCAAAATGGGGGAGATTAAAAGGCATGCGGTGCCCCCATGTGTGGTTTTGGTAATTGATGACAATCTCTATGGGCTAATGGTTGTCTTGAGTTATATTTCAAGGATTTGTCCATAGGCTTTTCTTGAAGTCGATGTGTTGGTTTCAAGGAGTTTATGAGTTGACCAAGCTGCTATTAAGGAATTATCCAAAGATTGGTCATGTGAGTGTTGAGCTTATTGCAAGCATGTCTTGAAGAAGAAGATTGTGTGATCATTCATGTTTACCTTCAAGACATCATCCAAATGAAGAGAGTTGGAAATATTTAAGGTTGATCAAGACTAAGTCAAGAGTGAATCAAGTTGATCAACTCACAAAGCATAGAAGATGTACCGAGAGGGATCAAGTGATCCCATGTTATGGTAAGCATTGTCCATTGTGCTTTGTGTACTAACCCATGGTCTATGTGAGAGTTCTATGTGGGGTTAAGTACGTGTTCATGGGCTCGCGTCAAGAGGAAGATATCACTCAACCAATGGAGAGGATGACATCAAGTGGTGATCGTCATCAAGATTGTCGTGCGCAAGTTCAAGTGGAGCATCACGAAGAGATCAAGTGCTTTAATCTTGCTATCCATTGTGGTGTCAATGGACTTGTGAAGATGTGCTGAAGAGTGGCTCACCCATAGTGGAGTATGGGGGAGCAATCATCTAGTCTTCATCGACCCAACGAAATCAAGAAAGGTGGTCCAACTTGAGGGATTGAAGATCGTCATCATCTAGATCAAGTGGACTTCGTGCAAGGCAAAGGTTTGCCCTTGATAGGTTTTATATTTTACCGATCTCATGGTGATAGTTGGAGACCGGGTTATAGGATCGATAGCCGTACTATAAAGGGAGGCTCTCAAGTGAGTAGCGTGACCGTATTGTTTGTCGAGAGCTCAAACCATTACATCCTTGCATCATCTTTCTTGATTCTTATTTTTCTTTTCTTTTGAGGTTTTAGAGCTTGTTGTTATCTCCGTGACAAGCTCTAGTACATCAAAAACGGAGTTCACATGCTTCTTCTATTGCGTTTTCGGTGTTGGAGGTTTTACCAGTCTTATTCGAGGAAGGGTTCTCACCATTTTCTTATGGTCCTTTTATAATTTCCTTCTTATTGTTATTTCTTTCAAGATTGTGTTAGGCCTTGTCGCTAGCTTTCTAACAAACTTGGTTTCGTTGAATTCGGAGTCCGTTTGCAGAAGTTGTGGTAGTTTTGGTGTTCTGAAATGGCTGCAGCGGTACTACCGCGGACATGAGCGGATGTAATTTTTTACTACCGCTCCAGAGCAGTACTACCGCGGCTACTACAGAGGTAGTACCGCTCCGGACCAAAAACTCGTCACAAGTCCAGCGGTGGTAGGCACGGATGTATTTTTTAGTACCGCTACCCTTTGAGGTAGTACCGCTACCCCTAGTGGTAGTACCGTAAGGTCGAGCGGTAGTACCGCTCTGTGCGGGCTGTGAGCATAATGGTTGGATTTTCCCCCACCTATAAAATCTTCTTCCCCAATGAACCTTATCCTTTGAGCTCGTGTTCTTCCCCCATTGTTGACCTTCTTCGAGCTTGCTAACTCTCAATCCCTCCAATGATTCTTGCAAGTTCTTGAGGGAAAAGAGAGAGGAGATCTAGATCCACGTTTCCACCAACCACTTTCTCCTCTGAGTGAGGGGAACCCCTTGGATCTATATCTTGGAGTTCTTCGTGTTCTTCTTTTGGTCTTCCTCTCATTTTCCTCCCTAGCATTAGTTGCTTTGGTGGGATTTGGGAGAGAAGGACTTGGGAACTCCGTGTGCCCTTGCCATTGCATTTGGTGCATCGTGTTGAGTTCTCCATGGTGATACGTGGAAGTGAAGTTTGAGAAGCTTATTACTCTTGGGTGTTTGGGCACTCTAGAGCTTGTTCCTCTTGGGTGCCTTGGCGGTTGGTGTTGTTCGGAGCTCAATCATTGTGGTGTAAAGCTCCGGGCAAGCGTCGGGGTCTCCAATTAGGTTGTGGAGATTGCCCCGAGCAATTTGACGGGTACCAGTGACCGCCCCCAAGGGTTTCCAAAGTGTACGGGTTCGGTGACCGCCCCCATGGGTTGCCATTTGTACGGGTTTGGTGACTGCCCTCAAGGGTCCCTTAGTGGAATCACGACATCTTGCATTGTGCGAGGGTATGAGGAGATTACAGTGGCCCTAGTGGCTTCTTGGGGAGCATTGTGCCTTCACACTGCTCCAAACGGAGATTAGCATCCGCAAGGGTGTGAACTTTGGGATACATCGTCGTCTCCATGTGCCTCGGTTATCTCTTACCCGAGCCCTTTACTTATGCACTTTACTTTGTGATAGCCATATTGTTCTTTGTCATGTATCTTGATATCACATAGTTACTTATCTTGCTTAGCATAAGTTGTTGGTGCACATAGGTGAGCCTAGTTGTTGTAGGTTTTGTGCTTGACAAATTAACCGCTAGGTTTATTCCGCATTTGTTCAAGCCTAAACCATAATTATTTTAAAGCGCCTATTCACCCCCCCTCTAGGCGACATCCTCGATCTTTCACTTTCTCTCAATAATCGCTCCATGCTCGATACTTCTTGTACTGGTTCTTTTATGATGAAGACTATTGAATTCAGATGGGATTTATTGGAAAGAATTAAATGCAACTCTGAAGATTGGGAACTCGACAAAGGCAAGGAGTCAGGTATAACACCTAAGTTTGATTGTGTCATATCTTTTATGGATACCGATGCTTTTCATGAATTTAGCACTAAATATGGACTTGACTTTGAGATAGTAGCTTCCTTCTGTGAATCATTTGCTACTCATGTTGATCTCCCTAAGGAGAAGTGGTTTAAATATCATCCTCCTATTGAAGTAAAAGTAGTAGAACCTATTAAAGGGAAAGAAAAGACTATTACTTATAATGTTGATCCTATTGTTCCTACTACTTATATTGAGAAACCACCTTTCCCTGTTAGAATAAAGGATCATGCTAAAGCTTTGACTGTGGTTCGTAAGAGTAATGCTAGAACACCTACACCCCTGAGAAAATTAAAGTTGAACCAAGTATTGCTATGGTTAAAGATCTCTTGGTCGATAATATTGATGGCCATGTTATTTACTTCTGTGATGAAGCTGCTAGAATTGCTAGACGCGATACTAAAAATAAACATAAACCTGTTGTTGGCATGCCTGTTGTTTGTGTTAAAATAGGAGATCATTGTTATCATGGCTTATGTGATATGGGTGCTAGTGCGAGTGCAATACCTCATTCCTTAAAAGAAGAAATTATGCATGATATTGCACCTGCTGAAATATAAGGTATTGATGTTACTATTAAACTTGCCAATAGAGATACTATTTCACCAATTGGGATTGTTAGAGATGTTGAAGTCTTGTGTGGGAAAATTAAATATCCTACTAATTTTCTTGTTCTTGGTTCCCCACAAGATAACTTTTGTCCCATTATATTTGGTAGACCCTTCTTGAATACTGTTAATGCTAAGATAGACCGCGAAAAGGATATTGTTACTGTTGGTTTAGGGGATATGTCTCATGATTTAATTTTGCTAAATTCCGTAGACAACCCCATGATAAAGAATTTCCTAGTAAAGATGAAATCACTGGTCTTGCTTCCATTGCCATACCTCCTAATAATCCTTTAGAACAATACTTGCTAGACCATGAAAATGATATGTTTACGAATGAAAGAAGGGAAATAGATGAAATATTCTTTAAACAGGGGCCTATATTGAAACACAACTTGCCTGTTGAAATCCTAGGGGATCGTCCTCCACCCAAGGGTAATCCTATGTTTGAGCTTAAACCATTACCTGATACTCTTAAATATGCTTATCTTGATGAAAAGAAGATATATCCTGTTATTATTAGTGCTAAACTTTCAGAACATGGAGAAGAGAAATTATTGAAAACTCTGAAGAAGCACCATGCTGCTATTGGATATACTCTGGATGATCTTAAGGGCATTAGTCCCACTCTATGCTAGCAGCCATCGAGGTGGGCACAACCCACCAGGGCGTGCCTGGGCCCCCAGGTGCGCCTAGGTGGGTTGTGCCCCCTCGGGGCACCCCTCTGGTACTTTTATGGCCCATCCTAGGTGTTCTGCTCCATAAAAATTCTCCAAAAAGTTTCGTTCTATTTGGACTGCGTTTGATATTGATTTCCCATGAAGTAAAAAACAAGCAAAAACAGCAACTGGCACTCGGCACTATGTCAATAGGTTAGTCCCAAAAAATGATATAAAGTTGCTATAAAATTATTGTAAAACATCCAAGAATGATAATATAACAGCATGGAACAATCAAAAATTATAGATACGTTGGAGACGTATCATCGTATCACTTGAGTTTATTGATATAGCTTTCTTCATGTCAAGTATATATAGCTCATATCCATGGATAGATCTTGCGTGTGCATAGATTTTTTTTCCGACAATGTTCCCCAACAATGAAAACAATGGCTAATGAGTATTTTCAAACCATTTTCTCTGCTGATCCGAACCTTAACTATTCTCCTGTTCTGAATCTCTTTCATGTCATGGTTACTGATGAGGATAATGCAAGATTATGTGAACCTTTAAGTGATAAGGAGATAGCTGACGCTCTGTTTCAGATCGGGCCATTGAAGGCTCTAGGGCCTGATGGATTTCCAGCCAGGTTTTTTCAGCGCAATTGGAGCACGCTCCGGGACAGTGTCATAAAGTATGTTAAGGATTTCTTCACGACAGGAGTAATGCCAGAGGAGGTTAACTCAACTTCCATTGTTCTCATTCCCAAAATTCCGAATCCTACTAAGTTGACTGAATTTAGACCTATAAGCCTATGCAACATCATTTATAATATAATCACAAAGTGTTTGGTCAACCGATTGCGACCATTACTTGATGGCATTATCTCACGGGAATAAAGTGCCTTTATCCCGAGGAGGATGATAACGGATAATGCACTCATTGCTTTTGAGTGTATCCATCACATTAAGTAGGAGAAGGATCCTACTAAGAGTTTCTGTGCTAATAAACTGGACTTATCAAAAGCATACGATAGAGTGGACTGGGTATTCTTGAAGCAAATGATGCAAAAGTTGGGGTTTTCTCGTCGATGGTTGGACTGGATAATGGCATGCGTCACATCGGTGAGGTATTCAGTTAAATTAAATGGAACCCTCTTAGATTCGTTTGCACCGTCACGTGGGCTATGGCAAGACGACCCATTATCACCATTTTTATTCTTATTGGTGGATGACAGGCTATCTGCCATTTTGAAGCATGAGGTTAATGCAGGCAACATCACGCCTATAAAAATTTGTAGAAGAGCGCAAAGGATCTCATACCTTTTATTTGCGGACGATACCTTGCTTTTCTTTGAAGCTACACAGGAGCAAGCTTTAAGAGTGAAGGAAGCCATGGACTTGTATGCAAGTGCCACGGGACAGAGTATTAACTTGAGTAAGTGCTCAATCATGTTTGGTGAAACTTGCCCAATGAACATACAAGATGAAGTCCGGGCTGTTCTGAATGTTACAAAGCCGGAGTTTGAGGACAAATATCTAGGCATCCCTACTCCTGACGGTCGGATGTTGAAAGGACGTTTCCAAAATCTGCAAACTAGTCTCACTAAGAGGCTTATCCAGTGGGGAGATGGGTGGCTGGCTCAACCTGGGAGAGAGGTTTTAATAAAATCAGTCGCTCAAGCTCTCCCTACATTTATAATGGGTGTTTTCAAACTTCTGTTTTTAGTACGCGATGATCTAATAAGGATAGTTAGAAATTTCTATTTGTGTTCTAAAAATGGTCGAAGAAAAGTGCATTGGAAGGCTTGGGACAAATTGTTACAGCCGAAGTGCAAAGGTGGGCTTGGATTCCGGGATTACATGTTATTCAATGAAGCACTCCTAGCACGCCAAGCATGGCGACTCATTGACAAACCCGAGAGATTATGCGCTCGCTTGCTGAAATCTAGATACTCTAGATACTACCCAGAGGGTAAGTTGGAGGACCCAGTCTTTTCTGGGAATGCATCGCCCTCTTGGCAAGCAATTAGCTACGCACTCGAGCTACTGAAAAAGGCCTAGTTTGGAGGGTTGGCAATGGTTCAAGCATAAGAGGTTGGAGAGATAACTGGATTCCAAGACCCCACTCGTTCAAACCAGTGTCTCTCAAAGGTCATTGCCGCACTCGATTTGTGTCTGAGCTTCTGAATGAATATGGTTCTTGGAACCTTGAGCTACTACAGAACTATTTCCTGCCTTGTGATGTTGATGAGATCCTCGGAATCAGAGCTTCTCCTAGGGATGAGGAGGATACCCTAGCATGGGGACCGGGGAGAGGTGGACAATTCTAGGTTAAATCTGCTTATGACTTCGCTTTTGAGGAAATGTACAGAGAATACGATTCCGCGTCTAGCAGTAATCCTGATGGCAGAAGAGGTATGTGGAAACTGATTTGGTCTACTGATGTACCCCCTACTGTACGGAATTTTGCTTGGAGGGTAGTTACGGATTCTTTGCCTACTTGGTAAGCACAAGAGAACCTTGGAGACTACTAATGTGTGCCCGGTATGTGGTTTGGAGCCTGAAAATAACTTTCACCCCTTGTGTCGATGCCCTAGAGCTCGGGAACTATGGTATTATATGTCGGATGTGTGGCAGTTTCCGGACGTTGATCAGGTTCAATACACATGCAAGGAGTGGTTATTCCATGTTCTGGAGCCCTTGCATGAGTTTCAAAGACGCATGGTTCTGTTGACGTTGTGGCGTTGTTGGTTCATTCGAAATGAAATTGTCCACCATAAGAAGCCGCCACCCTCTTGAAGTATCCAAGAGATTTCTTCTCAGCTATTTGGAGTCTCTAGTTGCTACAAAGTTAAACTCACATATGGATCCTAAGAAGGATAAAACAGTGGTATCATATGATCGCATCAGGTATAGGGAACCAGCTCAATTAACACCTATGGCCGCCCCCCATGGTCTTCTCCACCAGATGCGTGGGTCAAACTCAACTCAGATGGGTCTCATTCAGCAGGAGGGGCTGGTGCAGGTATGGTGCTTCGAGATGCTCAGGGAGGTATAATATTCTCCGCTTGCAGGACGCTTTACTCTTGCCGGGAAGCTTTAGAGGCAGAGTTGTGTGCGTGCATGAAGGGTTTATCGATTGCGATCCAGAGAAGCGAGCTCCCGATTGCCATTGAGATGGACTCATTAGTTGCGGTCAAGATGGTCCAGGGGCGTGATCAAGACGGGTTAGTTAAAAGAGATTAGATACCTCTTATCTCTTCGTGAAAATTGTATTACTCATATAAGCCGTTCTCAAAATAAGGTTAGCGATAGCTTAGCGAATTTCGCTCGCATAGAGGGTAGAACAATGACTTGGATAGGTTCTGGCCCTGCGTGTGCACTGGAACTAGCTTCTGCTGATTGTAACACTGATATGGTTTGAGTAATACAAGTTTTTCACCCGCAAAAAAAAAGCTCTTATGCCATTGAACCAAGGGTATGTAAAACATATATATGTCGGCATAGCCTCATGTGCTGATGCCCCTATAGTATACATATCAGCATGGTCTAATTAAAATGCCTATTAAAAACATAGGAATTAGTCTCCCAACATGCATGTAATGGTTCATTTCCATCCTACATGTAATGGCAGAACGGTGCTGAAGGCCACCTCATTAGCACCTTGTTGAAGCTGGTACACTAATGTCAAGTTTTTCAATCACTTGCTTCTCATCAGTTTTGAACTTGAATGCCTCATTACCATCACAGCCTTTCTTGTTCCAGGTTTGTTGCAAGAAAAAAACGCCAAATTGTTGTTAAATCTGGAAGCTCCATTGGAGAGTAGTCAGTAGAGGCTCTAGGGTTCCTCCCTCCCTCCCCCCGCTGCCGCCGGCCTTCATAGCCCCCCCCCCCCCCCCCCCCCACCGCCGCCAACCGCCGGCCGCCCCCGCCCCCGCCCCCCTCCCCCTCTCTCTTCCCCCGGATCCGCTCTGTGTCGCCTCCCCGGGAGGTGGCCGGGGCGGCGCGAGCCCCGCCCCCCCTTCGGCCGCCCTCATCTCTCCTCCCCTCCCTGCCGCCACCGACGAGCGCCCCCAGCGCTGGCCGGGTGGTGTTGGCGGCGGCGGGGCCTGCCTGTCCCCGCGCGCGGCTCCCTGCCCGGGGCATGGGCGGCGGCGGTGCTCCTCGGCTTGATGACGGTCCGGCGTCCCGGCAGCGGTGGCCAGCGTCTCGCGCGGTGGTGGTGCGGCTCCTTGGCGACGAGACAGCGTGATGGCGCAGGTTGGCCGGTGGCGCGCCCCGGCCCAGATCAGGGCCCGCGGGCCCCATCCGGGACCTAGCCGGCTGGCCTTCGGCGTGGCTTCATCGTCGTCTGTGTGGTGAGGAGGTGGAGCAGCTCGGATAGGGGGCAGCGACGTCGACGGCGTGCCAGCTGCGGCGCGGAGGCGGGAGCTCTCCGGGCCTGTGGGGCCACGGGCCCGGTAGGCTCCTGCTTTGGCATCCGGTCGGCTACCGTCGTGGACGGTGGAGGTGGGGCCCTCCAGTATGCTGACGATGCTGCTGCCCTAGTCCCGGCTCCCCTTCTTCGTTGTCCAGGCCATCTTCGTGGTGCCGTGGTGAGACAGCGTGGGAAGCTTCGTGTCCGTGTTGGCGCTGGGTGGTGGTCGGTTTGGTGGCGAGCTCCGGAGTGCCTGAGGTGGAGGATGGGATCGGGAGAAATCCCTGTTGGCTTGGCCGACACCAACGCGGTGGCGCCTGAGGGTACCATCGGACGTTCCTGGAGGGCGTCGGGGCTACCCTTCCTCTCTCCCCACCACGTAGCGGGGGAATCCCTTGGCAGCAACGTCATCATCGTCGCATCCCTTTTTGAGGTGTTGATTGGTATCGGCGCTTCGGAGTCTCGAAGCTTGGGGGACGATTTCCGGTGGACGCAGCGGTCGCGAGGCTTCGTCGTTTTTGTCGATCCGCCGTTATCGGCATTTGTTTCTTTCCTTTTTTTTCTTTTTATTTTCTTTTGGGCATGATTGTGCTGCTTCCGCCCCAGCACCTATCATTGGTTGTATCGGATGGTTGCTTTTTGTAATACAAAGCGGGGGGAAACCCTTTTTCTTAGAGTAGTCTGTAGAGATTTGAAAAATTGCATTAGAAAACACGAACGTAAATAAAAAAAAGTGCATATATAGCAAGCTGAAGGATTTACCCTGACAGCTGAATTATGGCAAATTCTGAGTTTAGAGCAACTCAAATTAACAAGTAAACAGTAATAGAATCTGAACTGTTCAGGGAGTAGAAGCACAACACCATCCGATTATCTTGCATTTAGAACCTTGAATTGCAGAAAATATTCTCCCACTACAAATTGCAGCAATGGCAAATGCTCATGTGCTCCACCTTCGGGAGCGATTAGTCAACGAAAGGAGCAAGGAAACTAGTACTTAGTACCCCGCCTAAGAAATAGATACATTCTATCAAGTTATTAGGCATTTGTAAGCAATTACATGAAGCCTGCTGCTCATGCCTGGAAAAAAAAATACAGTAGCTTAATCAAATACAGCTACGTACAGTTATAATTGAAGATTTCTTGTCCTGAATAAATGAATGGATGGTACTCCCTCCGGTCCTTTTTACTCTGCACATTGAATTTGCCGAAAGTCAAACTGTGCAAAGTTTGACCAAATTTATAATAGAAATTATTAACATATATAATATCTAATAAATATAATACGAAAATATATTCCGAGATGAATCACATGATATTGGTGTTGTTATGTGAATGTCAACAAATTTTTATATAAACTTGGTCAAAGTTGGATGAGATTGACTTCAGACAAAGCTAATATGCAGAGTAAAAAGGACCGGAGGGAGTATATATAGAAAAACGCCGCATAATTCTGCTGATGCACGTGAAGACATGTACAGCTGAACTAAATCAATTGATAAGTTTCTATTGGAAGTCGAGAACTTTGCTGATCCAAACTTTAATACTTATGATATAAATTGAAGAAACTTTGAGAGTTTGTGCTTTGAATCAAACCAAAACAGACTGCTGTAGAACGGATATCATAGTCATAAGACACAAAATTAATTTAGCACAATTGTGATTGCAAGAGTAGCACAAATTCAGATATGAAACAGGCTAGGGGACGGAGGAGGAGGAGGAGGAGACGGGGAGCGGTGGGCGGCGACTAACAGATGCCTAACACTATAATGCTCAGAAGAAAGAAACAACACAAACACACATTATTGTACTAGCTAGTAGAGTCTTATTTCTTTCAATCTTCATTACAGCATTACACACCTTGAACATTATATTGTACTACTCCTTGTTGCCTCACACGTACCCTAAACCCTAATTTGTTGTCTTGAATCGTAGTACGTCTTCTAGTTAGTTGGGGACAGTGTAACCTCTTGGCCTCACCAGCAGGTCTAGCACGCGCAAAGCATCTCCTTGGCTCTTAATTCCTGTTTCCTGCTCCAGCTCCTGAGCCGCTGCGTAATGCCCCCTTCCCCAGCTTGTACGCCCGGTTGTTTTATCCCAGTCAATAAGTAAAAACGACATTCTTCCCCAGTTTACACAGAATTCTGCCTCAACATCGAGCATGTTGGTCTCTTCCTCCCAGTGATCCGCCAACCTGTTGCTGACGGGCCGGAAACGGGCTGCTTCGGCTATCATGACGATGAACCTGGCCATGCCTCGCTTAGCCGGTCCAAGGTCCCCGCCGGGGGAGTATGAGTAGCTTGCCAGAAGGCGCACTCCCTCTTTCGCCGCCTCCCTCCCGAGCGGTACAAACGGGAGGTTTACGTGGCCACCCTCTCCGAGAAGCTCGCCGTAATTCTCCCCGAAGGGGAGAACTGTACAGCCCGCGAACCGGAAGCCTCCTATGCAGTGCCAGTGCCCGCTCGAGTTCCTGAAGCCCATGGCGGAGATATCGTCGTCCGCGAAGGCGACCACGCACTTGTCCTGGGGAAGATCACCTTCCGTAAATAAAAAAAGCAAGTCAGAGAGGATGATCGAATTACAACCAACTGAAAATAAGCCGAAAAGCTGAATCTGAAATTAGCTGGATTATTTTACCGTTGAGGTGGCATAAAATCACTCGAGCTGGTAGATCATAGAAGTTGAGGCGTCGAACCGCCAAAGCCCTGCTCGTCAGCACTCGCAGCTCAGGCTGGTTCCTCACCAGTATTCTCTTCAAGTCTGCGTAGTTCTTGGTGTAGGGGTCGATGGTGTAATTGAAGTAGAGGTGGACGAACTCCGTGGAACAGACCAGGGGTAGCAAGAAAGCTACTACAAATAGTAGAAGAAGAAGAGTCGAATGACGGATTTTCGCTGCCATTCTATATGGTCTTAGATGGATCGATGGAAGCTGGTTCCTACCTACTCTCCAAGGGGGTATATATATTGATCGCCTGTCGTGGATTACAAGGCAGCAGGACGATCGATCGCTAGGATTCATGCATCCATCTGTCGTGGAGAACAATTAAGAGAAAGAGATAGAAAAGGATACGGGATAGATAGTTGAGAGAGATTACATGCATGGCGTATAGGAGTAGCTTTCAAACTTCTGGAGTTTTATATGTCATGGAGTTTCATGACTGTTGACAGATTTTGGTGAGCAGAAAAATAATGGAGTTCTTGGCATGATCAACATGTAGTACCAACTAGCGAATTACCTGGATTACTCTCTTTCCGGCCGAGATCAAAGTCAAACAGGGATGGTACGTGTGACAATTTGCCTTTCCATGATCAAGAATAAGTAGTGACTACCTCGTTTGCTCTTGAGTTCTGTTTGTTCTGGACATAACACAACACACTCATATGTCAAGTGCTCCTTGTACTACTCTCCTCCTTAGAATGTTTGGGGGTAATTAATATCCTTGGAAATTAGAGTATGTATGTAATGTTTCTGTACGTATATTAGAAACAGACAAGAAGAGTATGTGTACTGAAATTGAACTGCTATTACAGCTCATATTGAAACTGAAACTAACTGATTTTGATAGACACTAACTGAAACTGATACCTGAAGCACTCCTTGATTTTGATAGACACACTAACTGAAACTGATACTGATACACTAAAAAAAAATATCAGACCCCTGCGCACTAGCACCCACGCCATATTCTTATAGAGGGAGCCGCGAGCAGCAAATGTGCGGACGAGGGACTCGAACGCGAAAACTTATACACTACACTGACTGGAGTATGAAAATGAAACTGGATTGCCACATCCAAATTTGAAACCACATTCAGATTGGATTGTGTTAAGGTTCCTCTAGGATTGAACAAACCAAATTTGGAACAGACTCGTATTTGGACAGATTTCGTATTTGAACAATTTTCGAGTTCCAAATTTCCGTTCAAATTCGAAATTTGTTCATACTCAAAAATTGTTCAAATCCCAAAATTGTTCAAATTAAAAAAAATGTTCAAAACCAAAATTTGTTCCAAATCGAAAATTGTTCAAAATAAAAAATTGTTCAAATTTAAAAACTGTTTAGATTTTATAAAATACTCAAATTGTAAAAAAGAAAACAGAAAAAGAAAAAGAAACAGAAAAACCGAAAAAACAAACAGAAAACGCACAGAAAAATAAAGGGAAAATCGCACTAATGGGCCGGCCCAGGCCAGCACCCGGGTGAGCGGAACCGAAAACTGTCCGCGATGAGCGGAACATAGGTTTCGCCGCGTAGGTCGCCGCATAGCACCGTTGCGTGTACCCCCCTGCGTCTTTCGTTCTCTTATCGGGCCGGACCAGCTCGGTTCCCATCCTCTGTTTTCTTCCTTCGATTCGTACTCTATTTTCTTCCTCCCGTCTTCTTTTCTTCTTCTCCATCTCCTTTCTCCTTCTCCTTCCACGCGGTAGTTTTCTAGATCGACAGCGGACAGAGGTCATCTCTCCGCCGGGCGCTCTTCACCAAGGTTTGAGAATCAACCTTGACCGCCATCCCCGTCTTTGTCTCTCTTTTTTTTCTTCTCGGATGTGCGTTGTTCACCCCGCTGGACAGTGATTTGTTTAGAGACTTTGAAAAACTGAGTTACCCGCGATAATTGGTAACCAAAAAAAAAAGATTGATGCAACATGTCAATTCAAACTGCAGCAACTAATGTATTAGATACTTCTATTCCAAATTATTGTTAACACAATATCCATTAGGTCGCAGTCAAAAATATGCAACTCAAACTGAACCTAATGAAGAGGCGGGAGAGGGGGCAGGTAAAGGAGAACGGGTCATTGCCATGGACACCATGTCAGCAGCAGAGGGTTTCAGACAGTCTTTCTTGCATGCATCCATGGACGGGTAGCACTCTTGATTGAGGAGACAACACAAGCAGACCCATCCAGCTTTGCACGGTCTATTGTTGACACAAAGCCCATACGGTAAATTGATCTTCTCGTCATCCACGTCTTCTTCGCCGATGATACGACCTATATATGGAACAACAGATGAATTAGCATTGATAGATATGGTAACTGATCATTTTAGACTGATTAACAAACAATCAACATTAGACAATGATAGGTCAGAAAGAATTGACAGCTCTTGCGTTGTGGAAGTGCATACATACATTGCGCAGTAGGTGCGGAGCATAGGAGATGGAGAGACAGTAGCAAGGCTAGACCGTAGATGCGAATCATGTGCTTGTCCATCCTCTTCTAACACAAGATATGCATGCTTGCTCTATCAACACATGGCCTGTATATAGAGAGAAGGTAGATCCGGTGCAGAAAAGATCGAGCGATAAAATAGTACCTATTAATTGGCCCGAAAAAACATATTGCAGCAATTAATAAAGCAGATTTCAACACTTGATAAGCGATTTCATTATTAAAAACAGATTCCAACACTAGAGAAGACATTTCTGCAATAAAAAGTTGTAACACTTAATAGGACATTTATAGAAGAGATATTTCAACACTTAAAAAAACACTAAATGAGATATCAACACTTATTAGGATATTTCAACAATAAAAGCATATTTTCAACACTAAATGAGATATCTCAAGAATAAACATATATTTTGACATTTAGTGAGAGATTTCATCTTTTTAGAAGATTTCAGCAATTAATAAGGCATTTCAACATTAACATAGATTTCAACATTTAATGAGATAACATGAATAGATTTCGACACTTAAAAAACACATCCCGTCAAATAATAAACATATTTCATCATTAAAATTGCCATCAAACATTTATTTGGTCAGAGGCATGAATAGATGGAGTGCTCCAGAATAACACTAGGGTGTTACGATTTACGGTACATTTCATCATATAACAAGATGGATAGTCACCTGGTATTTAAGCTGACATAACACTAAAGTCAGTACTACTCACTGTAAACAGGGAGCACAAGTGCTACAGTTCAGCAAGTCAAAATGAATTGCTGAATCGTTTAGAGCACCGCCTTGATCCTCTGTTGATTTGCCTTTGCCGCCATTGCCGTCATTCTCGTTGCCAGAGCTATTGTAGTTGCCATTGTCTTTGCTGCCATTCTCGTCATTGCCTCTGCGGGAGTTGCTGAACGCTACATCCACACCGGTGAAGAGGGCAAATTCCTTGCCGGGAACCATCTTGTTGCAGTCCTTGTCGAATACCATGACATGCAAGAAGTCCACGAAGATGAACCTGCTGGAACCGAGGCTGACGACAATGGGCTCACGCGACATGTTCAGCTGCCACTCCTCTGATAGGCCATCACGCGCCCAGATCCGCATCTTCTCCGGCGGCGGCTCCTCCCCTATAACGACGCCTGAGAGGTCAGCGGTGCAGGGGAGGTTGTCTTGTGAAGAGATGCCAAACCAGAGGCCAAGATCGGGGACGTAATCCGCCTTGCCATGGAAGGGCATGAGCCAGTTGCCAGTTTTGCTCCACTCACAAGTCGCCATGTGGAAGCAGTAGGTGCCGGCACCCTCGGCACCTGCAAAGATGGAGAGGCAGATGAAGAAGCATATGGTGTCACCGACGAGGGCGTGTCCGTGGAGAAAGGCGCGCTTGTGGTGGGTGATCCACGGCAGCAGCCGGAGGAGCGTCTATAGCTCCTATGCGACATCTTTTGTGGGAATTGGATGGAGTGAAACGTTGTTTGACAGAATGGCTTTAGGGCAAGACTTTTGAGCGAGTAAGTAGCCCACACACGACATGGCCCTTAAGCTGAACTGATGCCCTCATTAGTGTTATGGGCTGGACCCACAACTTATCCACGTAAGCGCAGGACCCACCACTTGTCCAGTAAGCGCGGGACCCACCTCTTCGCGGCTAGAAAAGACGACTGCCCATGCCCGTCCGCCTACCGCCGCCCATTGCTTCCACTTTCCCCATTCTTCCTCTTCTCCGGCGACCTAGTCCAGATGTCCACCTCCTCCGCCACGCACTCAAAATTGCGTCAGTATGGTCCAGTGCCGCTCACAAGGTGCCCGTTGAAGGAAATATGCCCTAGAGGCAATAATAAAGTTATTATTTATTTCCTCATATCATGATAAATGTTTATTATTCATGCTAGAATTGTATTAACAGGAAACATAATACATGTGTGAATACATAGACAAACATAGTGTCACTAGTATGCCTCTACTTGACTAGCTCGTTTATCAAAGATGGTTATGTTTCCTAGCCATGGACAAAAGAGTTGTCATTTGATTAACGGGATCACATCATTGGGAGAATGATGTGATTGACTTGACCCATTCTGTTAGCCTAGCACTTGATCGTTTAGTATGTTGTTATTGCTTTCTTCATGACTTATACATGTTCCTGAAACTATGAGATTATGCAACTCCCGTTTACCGGAGGAACACTTTGGGTGCTACCAAACGTCACAATGTAACTGGGTGATTATAAAGGAGTACTACAGGTGTCTCCGAAGGTACATGTTGGGTTGGCATAATTCGAGATTAGGTTTTGTTACTCCGATTGTCGGAGAGGTATCTCTGGGCCCTCTCGGTAATGCACATCACTATAAGCCTTGCAAGCAATGTAGCTAATGAGTTAGTTACGGAATGATGCATTACGTAAAGAGTAAAGAGACTTGCCGGTAACGAGATTGAACTAGGTATTGGATACCGACGATCGAATCTCGGGCAAGTAACATACCGATGACAAAGGGAACAATGTATGTCATTATGCGGTTTGACCGATAAAGATCTTCGTAGAATATGTAGGAACCAACATGGGCATCCAGGTTCCGCTATTGGTTATTGACCGAGAATAGTTCTAGGTCATGTATACATAGTTCTCGAACCCGTAGGGTCTGCACGCTTAACGTTACGATGACAGTTTTATTATGAGTTTATAAGTTTTGATGTACCGAAGTTTGTTCGGAGTCCCGGATGTGATCACGGACATGACGAGGAGTCTCGGAATGGTTGAGACATAAAGATTGATATATTGGACGGCTATATTCGAACACCGGAAGTGTTCCGGGCATTTTCGGAGAAAACCGGAGTGCCGGAGGGTTACCGGAACCCCCCCCCCCCGGGAGAGTAATGGGCCTTATGGGCCTTAGTGGAGAAGAGAGAGGGGCGGCCAGCATGGGCCGCGCGCCCCCTCCCCCTCTGGTTCGAATTGGACTAGGAGGGGGGCGGCGCCCCCCCTCTTTCCTTCTCCCTCTCCCCCTTCCTTTCCCCTCCTAGTAGGAGTAGGAAAGGGGGAGTCCTACTCCTACTAGGAGGAGGATTCCTCCTCCTTGGCGCGCCCTCTAAGGGCCGGCCGGCCTCCCCCTTGCTCCTTTATATACGGGGGCAGGGGGGCACCCCATAGACACACAAGTTGATCTACGGATCGTTCCTTAGCTATGTGCGGTGCCCCCCTCCACCATATTCCACCTCGGTCATATCGTCGCGGAGTTTAGGCGAAGCCCTGCGCCGGTAGAACATCATCATCGTCACCACGCCGTCGTGCTGACGGAACTCATCCCCGAAGCTTTGCTGGATCGGAGCCCGGGGATCGTCATCGAGCTGAACGTGTGCTGAACTCGGAGGTGCCGTACGTTCGGTACTTGGATCGGTTGGATCGTGAAGACGTATGACTACATCAACCGCGTTGTCATAACGCTTCCGCTTACGGTCTACGAGGGTACATGGACAACACTCTCCCCTCTCGTTGCTATGCCATCACCATGATCTTGCATGTGCGTAGGAAATTTTTTGAAATTACTCCCCAACAGTGGCATCCGAGCCTAGGTTTTATGCGTTGATGTTATATGCACGAGTAGAACACAAGTGAGTTGTGGGTGATACAAGTCATACTGCTTACCAGCATGTCATACTTTGGTTCGGCGGTATTGTGAGATGAAGCGGCCCGGACCAACATTACGTGTACGCTTACGCGAGACTGGTTTCACCGTTACGAGCACTCGTGCTTAAAGGTGGCTGGCGGGTGTCTGTCTCTCTCACTTTAGCTGAATCGAGTGTGGCTACGCCCGGTCCTTGCGAAGGTTAAAATAGCACCAACTTGACAAACTATCGTTGTGGTTTTGATGCGTAGGTAAGAACGGTTCTTGCTAAGCCCGTAGCAGCCACGTAAAATTTGCAACAACAAAGTAGAGGACGTCTAACTTGTTTTTGCAGGGCATGTTGTGATGTGATATAGTCAAGACGTGATGCTATATTTTATTGTATGAGATGATCATGTTTTGTAACCGAAGTTATCAGCAACTGGGAGGAGCCATATGGTTGTCGCTTTATTGTATGAAATGCAAACGCCCTGTAATTGCTTTACTTTATCACTAAGCGGTAGCCATAGTCGTAGAAGCAATAGATGGCGTAAACGACAACGATGCTACGATGGAGATCAAGGTGTTGCGCCGGTGACAATGGTGATCATGACGGTGCTTCGGAGATGGAGATCACAAGCACAAGATGATGATGGCCATATATCATATCACTTTATATTGATTGCATGTGATGTTTATCCTTTATGCATCTTATCTTGCTTTGATTGACGGTAGCATTTTAAGATGATGTCTCACTAAATTATCAAGAAGTGTTCTCCTTGAGTATGCACCGTTGCGAAAGTTCTTCGTGCTGAGACACCACGTGATGATCGGGTGTGATAGGCTCTACATTCAAATACAATGGGTGCAAAACAGTTGCACATGCGGAATACTCAGGTTAAACTTGACGAGCCTAGCATATACAGATATGGCCTCGGAACACGGAGACCATATAGTAGATATGATCAACATGGTGATGTTCACCATTGAAACTACTCCATCTCACGTGATGATCGGACATGGTTTAGTTGATTTGGATCACGTAATCACTTAGATGACTAGAGAGATGTCTGTCTAAGTGGGAGTTCTTAAGTAATATGATTAAATTGAACTTAAATTTATCATGAACTTAGTACCTGATAGTATTTTGCTTGTCTATGTTTGTTGTAGATAGATGGCTCGTGCTGTTGTTCCGTTGAATTTTAATGCGTTCCTTGAGAAAGCAAAGTTGAAAGATGATGGTAGCAATTACACGGACTGGGTCCGTAACCTGAGGATTATCCTCATTGCTGCACAGAAGAATTACGTCCTGGAAGCACCGCTGGGTGCCAGGCCTGCTGCTGATGCAACTAACGATGTTAAGAACGTCTGGCAGAGCAAAGCTGATGACTACTCGATAGTTCAGTGTGCCATGCTTTACGGCTTAGAACCGGGTCTTCAACGACGTTTTGAACGTCATGGAGCATATGAGATGTTCCAGGAGTTGAAGTTAATATTTCAAGCAAATGCCTGGATTGAGAGATATGAAGTCTCCAATAAGTTCTATAGCTGCAAGATGGAGGAAATAGTTCTGTTAGTGAACACATACTCAAAATGTCTGGGTATAATAATAACTTGATTCAACTGGGAGTTAATCTTCCTAATGATAGTGTCATTGACATAATTCTTCAATCACTATCACCAAGCTACAAGAGCTTCGTGATGAACTATAATATGCAAGGGATGGACAAGACTATTCCCGAGCTCTTCGCAATGCTAAAAGCCGCGGAGGTAGAAATCAAGAAGGAGCATCAAGTGTTGATGGTTAACAAGACCACCAGTTTCAAGAAAAAGGGCAAAGGGAAGAAGAAGGGGAACTTCAAGAAGAACAGCAAACAAGTTGTTGCTCAAGAAAAGAAACCCAAGTCTGGACCTAAGCCTGAGACTGAGTGCTTCTACTGCAAGCAGACTGGACACTGGAAGCGGAACTGCCCCAAGTATTTGGCGGATAAGAAGGATGGCAAAGTGAACAAAGTTATATGTGATATACATGTTATTGATGTGTACCTTACCAGTGCTCGCAGTAGTACCTGGGTATTTGATACTGGTTCTGTTGCTAATATTTGCAACTCGAAACAGGGACTACGGATTAAGCGAAGACTGGCTAAGGACGAGGTGACGATGCGCGTGGGAAATGGTTCCAAAGTCGATGTGATCGCGGTCGGCACGCTACCTCTACATCTACCATCGGGATTAGTTTTAGACCTAAATAATTGTTATTTGGTGCCAGCGTTGAGCATGAACATTATATCTGGATCTTGTTTGATGCGAGACGGTTATTCATTTAAATCAGAGAATAATGGTTGTTCTATTTATATGAGTAATATCTTTTATGGTCATGCACCCTTGAAGAGTGGTCTATTTTTATTGAATCTCGATAGTAGTGATACATATATTCATAGTGTTGAAACCAAAAGATGCAGAGTTGATAATGATAGTGCAACTTATTTGTGGCACTGCCGTTTAGGTCATATCGGTATAAAGCGCATGAAGAAACTCCATACTGATGGGCTTTTGGAATCACTTGATTATGAATCACTTGGTACTTGCGAACCGTGCCTCATGGGCAAGATGACTAAAACGCCGTTCTCCGGAACTATGGAGCGAGCAACTGATTTGTTGGAAATCATACATACTGATGTTTGTGGTCCAATGAATGTTGAAGCTCGCGGCGGGTATCGTTATTTTCTCACCTTCACATATGATTTGAGCAGATATGGATATATCTACTTAATGAAACACAAGTCTGAAACATTTGAAAAGTTCAAAGAATTTCAGAGTGAAGTGGAAAATCATCGTAACAAGAAAATAAAGTTTCTACGATCTGATCGTGGAGGAGAATATTTGAGTTACGAGTTTGGTTTACATTTGAAACAATGCGGAATAGTTTCGCAACTCACGCCACCTGGAACACCACAACGAAATGGTGTGTCCGAACGTCGTAATCGTACTTTACTAGATATGGTGCGATCTATGATGTCTCTTACTGATTTACCGCTATCGTTCTGGGGTTATGCTTTAGAGACAGCCGCATTCACGTTGAATAGGGCACCATCAAAATCCGTTGAGATGACGCCTTATGAACTGTGGTTTGGCAAGAAACCAAAGTTGTCGTTTCTTAAAGTTTGGGGCTGCGATGCTTATGTGAAGAAACTTCAACCAGATAAGCTCGAACGTAAATCGGAGAAATGTGTCTTCATAGGATACCCAAAGGAAACTATTGGGTACACCTTCTATCACAGATCTGAGGGCAAGATTTTCGTTGCTAAAATCGGATCCTTTCTAGAGAAGGAGTTTTTCTCAAAATAAGTGAGTGGGAGAAAAGTAGAACTTGATGAGGTAACTGTACCTGCGCCCTTATTGGAAAGTAGTTCATCACAAGAACCGGTTCCTGTGACAACTACACCAATTAGTGAGGAAGCTAATGATATTGATCATGAAACTTAAGATCAAGTTTCTACTGAACCTCGTAGGTCTACCAGAGTAAGATCCGCACCAGAGTTGTACGGTAATCCTATTCTGGAAGTCATGTTACTTGACCATGATGAACCTACGAACTATGAGGAAGCAATGATGAGCCCAGATTCCGCAAAATGGCTAGAGGCCATGAAATCTGAGATGGGATCCATGTATGAGAACAAAGTATGGACTTTGGTTGACTTGCCCGATGATCGGCAAGCCAATGAGAATAAATGGATCTTTAAGAAGAAGACTGACGCTGATGGTAATATAACTGTCTATAAAGCTCGACTTGTTGCGAAAGGTTTTCGACAAGTTCAAGGGGTTGACTACGATGAGACTTTTTCACCCGTAGCGATGCTTAAGTCTGTCCGTATCATGTTAGCTATTGCTGCATTTTATGATTATGAAATTTGGCAAATGGATGTCAAAACTGCATTCTTGAATGGATTTATGGAAGAAGAGTTGTATATGATGCAACCAGAAGGTTTTGTTGATCCAAAAGGTGCTAACAAAGTGTGCAAGCTCCAGCGATCCATTTATGGACTGGTGCAAGCATCTCGGAGTTGGAATAAACGCTTTGATAGTGTGATCAAAGCATATGGTTTTATACAGACTTTTGGAGAAGCCTGTATTTACAAGAAAGTGAGTGGGAGCTCTGTAGCATTTCTGATATTATATGTAGATGACATATTATTAATTGGAAATGATATAGAATTTCTGGATAGCATAAAGGGATACTTGAATAAAAGTTTTTCAATGAAAGACCTCGGTGAAGCTACTTACATATTGGGCATCAAGATTTATAGAGATAGATCAAGACGCTTAATAGGACTTTCACAAAGCACATACCTTGATAAAATTTTGAAAAAGTTCAAAATGGATCAGGCAAAGAAAGGGTTCTTGCCCGTGCTACAAGGTGTGAAGTTGAGTCAGACTCAATGCCCGACCACTGCAGAAGATAGAGAGAAAATGAAAGATGTTCCCTATGCTTCAGCCATAGGCTCTATCATGTATGCAATGCTGTGTACCAGACCTGACGTATGCTTAGCAATAAGTTTGGCAGGAAGGTACCAAAGTAATCCAGGAGTGGATCACTGGACAGCGGTCAAGAACATCCTGAAATACCTGAAAAGGACTAAGGATATGTTTCTCGTATATGGAGGTGACAAAGAACTAATCGTAAATGGTTATGTCGATGCAAGATTTGACACTGATCCGGACGATTCTAAATCGCAAACCGGATACGTATTTTTATTAAACGGTGGAGCTGTAAGTTGGTGCAGTTCTAAACAAAGCGTCGTGGCGGGATCTACATGTGAAGCGGAGTACATAGCTGCTTCGGAAGCAGCATATGAAGGAGTCTGGATGAAGGAGTTCATTTCCGATCTAGGTGTCATACCTAGTGCATCGGGACCAATGAAGATCTTCTGTGACAATACTGGTGCAATTGCCTTGGCAAAGGAATCCAGATTTCACAAGAGGACCAAGCACATCAAGAGACGCTTCAATTCCATCCGGGACCAAGTCCAAGTGGGAGACATAGAGATTTGCAAGATACATACGGATCTGAAAGTTGCAGACCCGTTGACTAAGCCTCTCTCATGAGCAAAACATGATCAGCTCCAAGACTCCATTGTTGGGGAACGTTGCAGAAAATTAAAATTTTTCCTACGGTTTCACCAAGATCCATCTATGAGTTCATCTAAGCAATGAGTCATGGGAGAGAGATTGCATCTACAAACCACCTGTAGATCGCGTGCGGAAGCGTTCAAGAGAATGGTGATGGAGTCGTACTCGCCGTGATTCAAATCACCGATGACCAAGTGCCGAACGGACAGCACCTCCGCGTTCAGCACACGTACGGAGCGGATGACGTCTCCTCCTTCTTGATCCAGCAAGGGGGAAGGAGAGGTTGATGATGATCCAGCAGCACGACGGCGTGGTGGTGGATGCAGCAGAACTCCGGCAGGGCTTCGCCAAGCTGCTGCGGGAGGAGGACGAGGTGTAGCAGGGGGAGGGAGGCGCCAAGACACAGGGTGCGGCTGCCCTCCCCCCTGCCCTCCTTTATATAGGCCCCCAGGAGGGGCGCCGGCCCTGGAAGATGCAATCTCCCAAGGGGGGGGGGGGCGGCCAGGGGGGTGGAGTGCCCCCCAAGGCAAGTGGGGCGCCCCCCCCCCCCCCACCCTAGGGTTTCAACCCTAGGCGCAGGGGGTGGGCCAAGGGGGGCGCACCAGCCCACTGTGGGCTGGTCCCCCTCCCCACTTCAGCCCATGGGGCCCTCCAGGATGGGTGGCCCCACCCGGTGGACCCCCGGGACCCTTCCGGTGGTCCCAGTACAATACGGGGTGACCCCGAAACTTTCCCGATGGCCGAAACAACATTTCCTATATATAATTCTTTACCTCCGGACCATTCCGGAACTCCTCGTGACGTCCGGGATCTCATCCGGGACTCCGAACGACATTCAGTTTGCTGCATACTCATATTCATACAACCCTAGCGTCACTGAACCTTAAGTGTGTAGACCCTACGGGTTCGGGAGACACGTAGACATGACCGAGACGGCTCTCGGGCAATAACCAACAGCGGGATCTGGATACCCATGTTGGCTCCCACATGCTCCTCGATGATCTCATCGGATGAACCACGATGTCGAGGATTCGAACAACCCCGTATACAATTCCCTTTGTCAATCGGTACGTTACTTGCCCGAGACTCGATCGGCGGTATCCCAATACCTCGTTCAGTCTCGTTACCGGCAAGTCACTTTACTCGTACCATAATGCATGATCCCGTGATCAAACACTTGGTCACTTTGAGCTCATTATGATGATGCATTACCGAGTGGACCCAGAGATACCTCTCCGTCATACGGAGTGACAAATCCCAGTCTCGATCCGTGTCAACCCAACAGACACTTTCAGAGATACCTGTAGTGCACCTTTATAGTCACTCAGTTACGTTGTGACGTTTGGTACACCCAAAGCACTCCTACGGTATCCGGGAGTTACACGATCTCATGGTCTAAGGAAAAGATACTTGACATTGGAAAAGCTCTAGCAAACGAACTACACGATCTTGTGCTATGCTTAGGATTGGGTCTTGTCCATCACATCATTCTCCTAATGATGTGATCCCGTTATCAACGACATCTAATGTCCATAGCCAGGAAACCATGACTATCTGTTGATCAACGAGCTAGTCAACTAGAGGCTTACTAGGGACATATTAAGGTCTATGTATTCACACGTGTATTACGATTTCCGGATAATACAGTTATAGCATGAATAAAGACAATTATCATGAACAAGGAAATATAATAATAATCCTTTTATTATTGCCTCTAGGGCATATTTCCAACAGTCTCCCACTTGCACTAGAGTCAATAATCTAGTTACATTGTGATGAATCGAACACCCATAGAGTTCTGGTGTTGATCATGTTTTGCTCGCGAGAGAGGTTTAGTCAACGGATCTGCGACATTCAGATCCGTATGTACTTTGCAAATATCTATGTCTCCATCTTGAACATTTTCACGGATGGAGTTGAAACGACGCTTGATGCGCCTGGTCTTCTTGTGAAACCTGGGCTCCTTGGCAAGGGCAATAGCTCCAGTGTTGTCATAGAAGAGTTTGATCGGCCCCGATGCATTGGGTATGACTCCTAGGTCGGTGATGAACTCCTTCACCAAAATTGCTTCATGCGCTGCCTCCGAGGCTGCCATGTACTCCGCTTCACATATAGATCCCGCCACGACGCTCTGCTTGCAGCTGCACCAGCTCACTGCTCCACCATTCAACATATACACGTATCCGGTTTGTGACTTAGAGTCATCCAGATCTGTGTCGAAGCTAGCATCGACGTAACCCTTTACGACGAGCTCTTCGTCACCTCCATAAACGAGAAACATGTCCTTTGTCCTTTTCAAGTACTTCAGGATATTCTTGACCGCTGTCCAGTGCTCCTTGTCGGGATTACTTTGGTACCTTCTTACCAAACTTACGGCAAGGTTTACATCAGGTCTGGTACACAGCATGGCATACATAATAGATCTTATGGCTGAAGCATAGGGGATGACACTCATCTCTTCTTTATCTTTTGCCATGGTCGGGCATTGAGCCGAGCTCAATCTCACACCTTGCAACACAGGCAAGAACCCTTTCTTGGACTGATCCATTTTGAACTTCTTCAAAATCTTATCAAGGTATGTGCTTTGTGAAAGACCTATGAGGCGTCTCAATCTATCCCTATAGATCTTGATGCCTAATATGTAAGCAGCTTCTCCAAGATCCTTCATTGAAAAACACTTATTCAAGTAGGTCTTAATGCTGTCCAAAAGTTCTATATCATTTCCCATCAAGAGTATGTCATCTACATATAATATGAGAAATGCTATAGAGCTCCCACTCACTTTCTTGTAAACGCAGGCTTCTCCATAAGTCTGCATAAACCCAAACGCTTTGATCATCTCATCAAAGCGAATGTTCCAACTCCGAGATGCTTGCACCAGCCCATAAATGGATCGCTGGAGCTTGCATACTTTGTTAGCATCTTTAGGATCGACAAAACCTTCCGGCTGCATCATATACAGTTCTTCCTTAAGATGTCCGTTAAGGAATGCCGTTTTGACGTCCATCTGCCATATCTCATAATCATAGTATGCGGCAATTGCTAACATGATTCGGACGGACTTCAGCTTCGCTAGGGGAGAGAATGTCTCATCATAGTCAACCCCTTGAACTTGTCGATAACCCTTAGCAACAAGCCGAGCTTTATAGATGGTAACATTACCATCCGCGTCCGTCTTCTTATTAAAGATCCATTTGTTTTCTATCGCTCGCCGATCATCGGGCAAGTCTGTCAAAGTCCATACTTTGTTTTCATACATGGATTCTATCTCGGATCGCATGGCTTCAAGCCATTTGTTGGAATCTGGGCCCGCCATCGCTTCTTCATAGTTCGAAGGTTCACCGCTGTCTAACAACATGATTTCCAGGACAGGGTTGCCGTACCACTAGTGCGGAACGTGTCCTTGTGGACCTACGAAGTTCAGTAGCAACTTGATCCGAAGTACCTTGATCATCATCATTGTTTTCCTCTCCAGTCGGTGTAGGCATCACAGGAACATTTTCCTGAGCTGCACTACTATCCCGTTCAAGAGGTAGTACTTCATCGAGTTCTACTTTCCTCCCACTTACTTCTTTCGAGAGAAACTCTTTTTCCAGAAAGGATCTGTTCTTGGCAACAAAGATCTTGCCCTCGGATCTTAAGTAGAAGGTATACCCAATGGTTTCCTTAGGGTATCCTATGAAGACGCATTTTTCCGACTTGGGTTCGAGCTTTTCAGGTTGAAGTTTCTTGACATAAGCATCGCATCCCCAAACTTTTAGAAATGACAGCTTAGGTTTCTTCCCAAACCATAATTCATACGGTGTCATCTCAAAGGATTTAGACGGTGCCCTATTTAAAGTGAATGTAGCTGTCTCTAGAGCATATCCCCAAAATGATAGCGGTAAATCGGTAAGAGACATCATAGACCGCACCATATCCAATAGAGTGCGATTACAACGTTTGGACACACCGTTACGTTGAGGTGTTCCAGGCGGCGTGAGTTGTGAAATGATTCCACATTTCCTTAAGTGCGTACCAAATTCGTGACTTAAATATTCTCCTCCACGATCTGATCGTAGGAACTTTATCTTTCGGTCACGTTGATTTTCTACCTCATTCTGAAATTCCTTGAACTTTTCAAAGGTCTCAGACTTGTGTTTCATTAAGTAGACATACCCATATCTACTCAAGTCATCAGTGAGAGTGAGAACATAACGATATCCTCCTCGAGCCTCAACGCTCATTGGAGCACACACATCGGTATGTATGATTTCCAATAAGTTGGTTCCTCGCTCCATTGTTCCGGAGAACGGAGTCTTGGTCATTTTTTCCATTAGGCATGGTTCGCATGTGTCAAACGATTCATAATCGAGAGACTCTAAAAGTCCACCAGCATGGAGCTTCTTCATGCGCTTGACACCAATGTGACCAAGGCGGCAGTGCCACAAGTATGTGGGACTATCGTTATCAACTTTACATTTTTTGGTATTCACACTATGAATATGTGTAACATTATGCTCGAGATTCATTAAGAATAAACCATTGACCATTGGGGCATGACCATAAAACATATCTCTCATATAAATAGAACAACCATTATTCTCGGATTTAAATGAGTAGCCATCTCGTATCAAACGAGATCCAGATACAATGTTCATGCTCAAACTTGGCACTAAATAACAATTTTTAAGGTTTATAACTAATCCCGTAGGTAAATGCAGAGGTAGCATGCCGACGGCGATCACATCGACCTTGGAACCATTCCCAACGCGCATCGTCACCTCGTCCTTCGCCAGTCTCCGCTTATTCCGCAGCTCCTGCTGTGAGTTACAAATATGAGCAACGGCACCGGTATCAAATACCCAGGAGTTACTACGAGTACTGGTAAGGTACACATCAATTACATGTATATCAAATATACCTTTAGTGTTGCCGGCCTTCTTGTCCGCTAAGTATTTGGGGCAGTTCCGCTTCCAGTGACCCTTCCCTTTGCAATAAAAGCACTCAGTCTCAGGCTTGGGTCCATTCTTTGACTTCTTCCCGGCAACTGGCTTACCGGGCGCGGCAACATCCTTGCCGTCTTTCTTGAAGTTCTTCTTGCCCTTGCCCTTCTTGAACTTAGTGGTTTTATTGACCATCAACACTTGATGTTCCTTCTTGATTTCTACCTCTGCTGATTTCAGCATTGAAAATACTTCAGGAATGGTTTTCACCATCCCTTGCATATTGTAGTTCATCACAAAGCTCTTGTAGCTTGGTGGGAGCGACTGAAGGATTCTGTCAATGACCGCCTCGTCCGGGAGGTTAATGTCCAACTGGGACAGGCGGTTGTGCAACCCAGACATTTTGAGTATGTGCTCACTGACAGAACTATTTTCCTCCATCTTACAACTATAGAACTTGTCGGAGACTTCATATCTCTCGACCCGGGCATGAGCTTGGAAAACTAGTTTCAGCTCCTCGAACATCTCATATGCTCCGTGTTGCTCAAAACGCTTTTGGAGCCCCGGTTCTAAGCTGTAAAGCATGCCGCACTGAACGAGGGAGTAATCATCAGCATGAGACTGCCAAGCGTTCATAACGTCTTGGTTCTCTGGAATGGGTGCATCACCTAGCGGTCCTTCTAGGACATATTGTTTCCTGGCAGCTATGAGGATGATCCTCAGGTTCCGGACCTAGTCCGTATAGTTGCTGCCATCATCTTTCAGCTTGGTTTTCTGTAGGAACGCGTTGAAGTTCATGTTGACATGAGCGTTGGCCATTTGATCTACAGGACATATTTGCAAAGGTTTTAGACTAAGTTCATGATAATTAAGTTCATCTAATCAAATTATTTCAATGAACTCCCACTCAGATTAGACATCCCTCTAGTCATCTAAGTGTTACACGATCCGAGTCGACTAGGCCGTGTCTGATCATCACGTGAGACGGACTAGTCATCATCGGTGAACATCTCCATGTTGATCGTATCTTCCATATGACTCGTGTTCGACCTTTCGGTCTCTGTGTTCCGAGGCCATGTCTGTACATGCTAGGCTCGTCAAGTTAACCCTAAGTGTTTTGCATGTGTAAAACTGTCTTACACCCGTTGTATGTGAACGTAAGAATCTATCACACCCGATCATCACGTGGTGCTTCGAAACGACGAACTTTAGCAACGGCGCACAGTTAGGGGAGAACACTTCTTGAAATTGTTGTAAGGGATCATCTTATTTACTACCGTCGTTCTAAGTAAACAAGATGCATAAACATAATAAACATCACATGCAATTATATAGTAGTGACATGATATGGCCAATATCATATAGCTCCTTTGATCTCCATCTTCGGGGCTCCATGATCACCTTTGTCACCGGCATGACACCATGATCTCCATCATCATGATCTCCATCATCGTGTCTTCATGAAGTTGTCACGCCAACGATTACTTCTACTTCTATGGCTAACATGTTTAGAAATAAAGTAAAATAATTTACATGGCGTTCTTCAATGACACGCAGGTCATACAAAAAATAAAGACAACTCCGATAGCTCCTGCCGGTTGTCATACTCATCGACATGCAAGTCGTGATTCCTATTACAAGAACATGATCTCATACATCACAATATATCATTCATCATTCATCACAACTTCTGGCCATATCACATCACATGACAATTGCTGCAAAAACAAGTTAGACGTCCTCTAATTGTTGTTGCATCTTTTACGTGGCTGCAATTGGGTTCTAGCAAGAACGTTTTCTTACCTACGAATAACCACAACGTGATTTTGTAAACTTCTATTTACCCTTCATAAGGACCCTTTTCATCGAATCCGCTCCAACTAAAGTGGGAGAGACAGACACCCGCCAGCCACCTTATGCAACTAGTGCATGTTAGTCGGTCGAACCGGTGTCACGTAAGCGTACGTGTAAGGTTGGTCCGGGCCGCTTCATCCCACAATGCCGCTGAAGCAAGATAAGACTAGTAGCGGCAAGCAAGTTGACAAGATCTACGCCCACAACAAAATTGTGTTCTACTCGTGCAGTAGAGAACTACACATAGACCTAGCTCTGATACCACTGTTGGGGAACGTTGCAGAAAATTAAAAATTTTCCTATGGTTTCACCAAGATCCATCTATGAGTTCATCTAAGCAATGAGTCATGGGAGAGAGATTGCATCTACATACCACTTGTAGATCGCGTGCGGAAGCGTTCAAGAGAACGGTGATGATGGAGTCGTACTCGCCGTGATTCAAATCACCGATGACCAAGTGCCGAACGGACAGCACCTCCGCGTTCAGCACACGTACGGAGCGGATGAAGTCTCCTCCTTCTTGATCCAGCCAGGGGGAAGGAGAGGTTGATGATGATCCAGCAGCACGACGGCGTGGTGGTGGATGCAGCAGAACTCCGGCAGGGCTTCGCCAAGCTGCTGCGGGAGGAGGACGAGGTGGGGAGGCGCCAAGACACAGGGTGCGGCTGCCCTCCCCCCTGCCCTCCTTTGTATAGGTCCCCAGGGGGGGCGCCGGCCTTGGGAGATGCAATCTCCCAAGGGGGGTGGCGGCCAGGGGGGTGGAGTGCCCCCCAAGGCAAGTGGGGCGCCCCCCCCCACCCTAGGGTTTCAACCCTAGGCGCAGGGGGTGGGCCAAGGGGGGCGCACCAGCCCACTGTGGGCTGGTCCCCCTCCCTACTTCAGCCCATGGGGCCCTCCCGGATGGGTGGCCCCACCCGGTGGACCCCCGGGACCCTTCCGGTGGTCCCGGTACAATACGGGGTGACCCCAAAACTTTCCCGATGGCCGAAACAACATTTCCTATATATAATTCTTTACCTCCGGACCATTCCGGAACTCCTCGTGACGTCTGGGATCTCATCCGGGACTCCGAACAACATTCGGTTTGCTGCATACTCATATTAATACAACCCTAGCGTCACCGAACCTTAAGTGTGTAGACCCTACGGGTTCGGGAGACACGTAGACATGACCGAGACGGCTCTCGGGCAATAACCAACAGCGGGATCTGGATACCCATGTTGGCTCCCACATGCTCCTCGATGATCTCATCGGATGAACCACGATGTCGAGGATTCGAACAACCCCGTATACAATTCCCTTTGTCAATCGGTACGTTACTTGCCCGAGACTCGATCGTCGGTATCCCAATACCTCATTCAGTCTCGTTACCGGCAAGTCACTTTACTCCTACCGTAATGCATGATCCCGTGACCAAACACATGGTCACTTTGAGCTCATTATGATGATGCATTACCGAGTGGGCGCAGAGATACCTCTCCGTCATACGGAGTGACAAATCCCAGTCTCGATCCGTGTCAACCCAACAGACACTTTCAGAGATACCTGTAGTGCACCTTTATAGTCACCCAGTTACGTTGTGACGTTTGGTACACCCAAAGCACTCCTACGGTATCCGGGAGTTACACGATCTCGTGGTCTAAGGAAAAGATACTTGACATTGGAAAAGCTCTAGCCAACGAACTACATGATCTTGTGCTATGCTTAGGATTGGGTCTTGTCCATCACATCATTCTCCTAATGATGTGATCCCGTTATCAACGACATCTAATGTCCATAGCCAGGAAACCATGACTATCTGTTGATCAACGAGCTAGTCAACTAGAGGCTTACTAGGGACATATTATGGTCTATGTATTCACACGTGTATTACGATTTCCGGATAATACAGTTATAGCATGAATAAAGACAATTATCATGAACAAGGAAATATAATAATAATCCTTTTATTATTGCCTCTAGGGCATATTTCCAACATCCATGGGTGTTAGAATTATTACTATTATTGACTCTAGTGCAAGTGGGAGACTGAAGGAAATATGCCCTAGAGGTAATAATAAAGTTATTATTTATTTCCTCATATCATGATAAATGTTTATTATTCATGCTAGAATTGTATTAACCGGAAACATAATACAAGTGTGAATACATAGACAAACACAGTGTCACTAGTATGTCTCTACTTGACTAGCTCGTTTATCAAAGATGGTTATGTTTCCTAGCCATGGACAAAAGAGTTGTCATTTGATTACCGGGATCACATCATTGGGAGAATGATGTGATTGACTTGACCCATTCCGTTAGCCTAGCACTTGATCGTTTAGTATGTTGCTATTGCTTTCTTCATGACTTATACATGTTCCTGAAACTATGAGATTATGCAACTCCCGTTTACCGGAGGAACACTTTGGGTGCCACCAAACGTCACAACGTAACTGGGTGATTATAAAGGAGTACTACAGGTGTCTCCGAAGGTACATGTTGGGTTGGCGTAATTCGAGATTAGGTTTTATCACTCCGATTGTCGAAGAGGTATCTCTGGGCCCTCTCGGTAATGCACATCACTATAAGCCTTGCAAGCAATGTAGCTAATGAGTTAGTTACGGAATGATGCATTATGTAAAGAGTAAAGTGACTTGCCGATAACGAGATTGAACTAGGTATTGGATACCGACGATCGAATCTCGGGCAAGTAACATACCGATGACAAAGGGAACAACGTATATTGTTATGCGGTTTAACCGATAAAGATCTTCGTAGAATATGTAGGAACCAATATGGGCATCCAGGTTCCGCTATTGGTTATTGACCGAGAATAGTTCTAGGTCATGTCTACATAGTTCTCGAACCCGTAGGGTCCGCACGCTTAACGTTACGATGACAGTTTTATTATGAGTTTATAAGTTTTGATGTACCGAAGTTTGTTCGAAGTCCCGGATGTGATCACGGACATGACGAGGAGTCTCGGAATGGTCGAGACATAAAGATTGATATATTGGACGGCTATATTCGGACATCGGAAGTGTTCCGGGCGTTTTCGGAGAAAACCGGAGTGCCGGAGGGTTACCGGAACCCCCCCCCCCCCCCCCCGGGAGAGTAATGGGCCTTATGGGCCTTAGTGGAGAAGATAGAGGGGCGGCCAGCATGGGCCACGCGCCCCCTCCTCCTCTGGTCCGAATTGGACTAGGAGAGGGGGCGGCGCTCCCCCTCTTTCCTTCTCCCTCTCCCCCTTCCTTTCCCCTCCTAGTAGGAGTAGGAAAGGGGGAGTCCTACTCCTACTAGGAGGAGGATTCCTCCTCCTTAGCGTGCCCTCTAAGGGCCGGCCGGCCTCCCCCCTTGCTCCTTTATATACGGGGGCAGGGGGGCACCCCATAGACACACAAGTTGATCTACGGATCATTCCTTAGCCGTGTGCGGTGCCCCCTCCACCATATTCCACCTCGGTCATATCGTCACTGAGTTTAGGCGAAGCCCTGCGCCGGTAGAACATCATCATCGTCACCACGCCGTCGTGCTGACGGAACTCATCCCCGAAGCTTTGCTGGATCGGAGCCCGGGGATCTTCATCGAGCTAAACGTGTGCTGAACTCGGAGGTGCCGTACGTACGGTACTTGGATCGGTCGGATCGTGAAGACGTACGACTACATCAACCGCGTTGTCATAACGCTTCCGCTTACGGTCTACGAGGGTACGTGGACAACACCCTCCCCTTTCGTTGCTATGCCATCACCATGATCTTGCGTGTCCGTAGGAATTTTTTTGAAATTACTACGTTCCCCAACACCCGTCATGCCCATACCCAGAGCCTCTGAAACGGTGGGTCAGTAGGATGATGAGAATGGAAATCCTGGGCAGGAATTTGTGAAGTGCTTGAGCAAATCAATGGCAGGAAGGGATGGAAAGGTTAGATCTCAATTCTTAGCCCGTTCTTTCACTGTCGTTTGCTCTGATTTCTCCATATTTTGTTTTCCCCCTCAAATTTTGAATTTAGGGTTCATGTTGTTGTTTTCAGATCCTGAAGAAATGCACACATTTCCAATGGATGGACGATTATGTTGTGAGGATTCAGTTCGAGGGCTACGTTGATTCGAGCGGGGCCGCAACCTGGGAGCTCAATTTGGGTGGGGTGCCACAAATGAAGAATTTTGGGGGCTCAGACAGAGGGGCAGGCAGAGTCGTGCCGATCGCGAGCTATGCACAAACTGCTGAACCGCACTTGGAGTCTCAACTGACCGAGGAACTGAAGAAGATCAAGAAAAATCAAATGGAGATGATCAATTTGCAGAAACAAGCAAACATCATGGCAAGGGGGGGGGGGGTATTGTCATGTCATTGCTCTGTTTATGTTTTACTTGCTATTCATCCATCATTAGAGGGGGCATTTAGGTCTGTCGGGGCATAGGATGTGATATATGCGCCATGCCAAGTTCTTATAACTGAATCGAAGCAGAAATATTTAGTGTTCATGCTCTGTTCTTATTCTTCAGTTAACAGAGTGCACACCCCCCAAGTTTAGAAACAACAAATCTTGCTGCCGAATAGATGTTAGGCCGTGAGAAAATAACCAGGCCCAAATTGAGAAAAGCCCACCCGCGCAGGGGCACCAACCCAGTTTTATAGCATAGAGGCACCCATGTTTGAAAAAAGCTTCGACTAAATCAAAATAAAATGTTGCTTCGGCAAATAAACCTTTAACAAACATGTACTCCCACCGTCCCATAATGTAGGACGTTTTTTAACACTAGTGTAGTGTCAAAAAATGTCTTACATTATGGGACGGAGGGAGTACTTCTTTACTTGTTTTTTCTTTAGTCAAAATTTTCTGTCGAATAAATGTTGGGCCGTATGTATTGTACTTTTTTGTTTTTATTTACATATTTGTTGTGATTCTTTTTGTGCATGTATATGGTTCCATGAAACACAAATTAAATGGGGATATGTGAAAGCCTCACAAATCATTTTTCAAAATCATCATGTTAAAATTCGATTCAAATAGGTCCAAGAAAATGTTCCTGTTTTGCTCTGAAAATATTGGCCTGAGGTAAAATTCAAACCAATATTTTTAGGAGCACAGAAGTATTTATTTTGGCATTTGAGTTAATCAATAATTATTTGCACAAATTAAATTGCACCCTACACCTACTAGCTAGGGTGGCCCTAATAGCCAGGGCCTAGATACATGCACCCCCACATGCAGCACACCAATATATGATTTTGTTTTCTTTTCACAAAAACAATTGGGTACCCACACACTTGCATGTCCATAGTGGCATCTTCCTTGTATTAGTAACACATAGATCAACTAGATAGAACATCAAGCACATATATCAATTGACCAATACCAACTAGATAGAAAAAACAAAAACTAGATAGAATACTTTGTGAGTATGTGGTTTGCGTGTCCATGGCCGGTTTGCATGTCCATGGTTTGGGTCATGACCCATGATTTGGCCAACATTGTGAAGACCGTTTGTGTGGCGTGGTGAATGGGGTGAAGCAACACAAGGCAACACACAAATAATAGCATGAAACGGGTACAACCCATAGCAACCCACAAATAATAGCACGAAACAAAAATATAAAAATAAGGAACCCAACAACAATATAAATAGTAGCACAATCGATAGTTCCACGACATAGATAACATAGCCTTACAACTTAATAATAGTAGCACACAAACATGAACGATTACAATTTAAAATACAAAAATGATAGATAGATAGCTATATAGATTGGGGGCACCAAACTGGTTCTTCTCCTTCTCCTCCTCTTGGCGAACGCCACCTCGCTCCTCCGGGCGCCCTTCACTCCTGGTTGTCGACGGGGTACGGGAGGGTGTGCATGCCGTTGTAGGTGGGGAAGATGTTGTTGAAGTCGGTGAAGATGTTGTGGGTGGTGAAAGCAATAAACTCACACCCACACCAAAACACTCAGCCGAGGAGGTGGAAGGCGTCGAAGGGGTTGGTTAATGTAGCGAGGAGCGCAACCACAACGCCATTGTGATTGACCTCCTCAACCTGGAGCATACTTGAAGATCCACGGGAGAGGTGGCGGTAGCCGGCCGAAAGGAAGAACTACGTGAAACGCGCCCCTCCACCTTGAGATCGCCCACACCCTAAGGGTGTTCTCTACATAGACGCCGGCGGGATAGAGCCTCTCTGGCACGATGGGGGGAGGGGGGAAGCGGTAGGTCGGGCTGTTGTACTGCATGGTGGCTTCGGGACCCTCTACTTTGTGGAGAAGAAGGAAGAAGGAGGGCAGATGGGGGCAGATGTGAGAGGATGGGGTTGGGGTATGGATGAGGAGGGAGAGGAAACGATAGGTATGGCTTAAATAGCCCTAGTGCGACATGTTTTTCGATTTTTTTAATGGTTTCACCAGGTGGAAGTAATGACTGGGCGACGTTTGGTGGCATCTGGAGTGTGTACACACGCATGGGAAACCAAAGGTTGCATCGCATCAATGGGGGGTGCCCCTGCATCAATAGCCCCGCTGCGACGTTTCACAGCTGCACGCGTGTGTGCCATCGGTCGGGGGTCAAGGGGTCATGCTGCCCCGTTCTTCTGTGCGTGTGCCGCCCATGCATGCATGCATCGTAGGCTCCGATCGAGCATGGCAATGTAGCCTGTTGCTATGCCATGAATCATAGTTAAATTAGTGGGCACCAAAACTCGCTTCGCTCTGACTAGAAATACGCGGCCGGGCGGCAAAATTGATTTGACGGATAACATAATTGATCTGTTGGGCTCAAAAACTTGCTTCGTCGGGAACAAGAATTACGTCGTCGGTCAACAATGTTTCTCTGGTGTGCATCACGGTTGCTTGGACGAGCTCAAATTTGTTCTGCCAGGCAACTTGCAAACACTGTTATGAAAAACCTAAGCTGCTGTAGCGGGTACAAAATTGTTCTGTTGACACTGCGCTTCTGGGCACGAAATTTACTCTGTGGGGTACAAAAGTTGCACCCTCAAGCACTAAAATTGCATCCCAGGCACAAAAGTTGTGCTGTGGGGCAGTTGAATACTTCTGTTGGGGTACAAAAGTTACTTTGTTGGGCACTCTGTCAGTCAACAAAGTTGCCCTGTCAGATAAAAGAGTTGCTCTGCCGGGTACCAAAGTTGTTTTGTCACGCTCCAAAGTTGTTGTGTCGGGTGCCAATAGTGTGTTGTCGGGCACCGAAATTGCTTTGTCGGCACCAATGTTGCATCGTTTGGCACCAAAAAATTGCTCCACAGGGCACCAAAAGGTGCGCCATCTGACACCAAAGGTGCTTTGTCACGCACCAAAGTTGTTGTGTCACAACCAAATTGCCCCGTTGGGCATGGAAAGTGCATTGTCAGGCACCATACTTGATCTGTCGGCACCAATGTTGGATCGTTTGGCACCAAAAAAATTGCACTATAGGGCACTAAAGTTGCTCCGTAGCGCACCAAAGTTGCTCTATCGAACCTAACTTGCTCTGTCAGGCATCAAATTTTCTTTGTCAGATCACCTAAGTATCTTTGTCACGACTTAGAGACTTGTACTAGCAACATCCATATATAGTCAAGAGCATTCACCAACGCCATCTATGCTATTCATGCCCAAGTCAAAGCCCCAACCTTTGACGTGGTCTCTGTCGTCGAGGCAGAGGCCGAACCCACTATTCTACCACAATTACGCCAACATGCACCACAATTGCGTTGTTAGGCATCAAAGTTGCTCTGTTGGGACTAAAGAATTGCGGCATTAGACATGAAAATTTTGCCGACGGACACCAAATAGCATCATCACGCAGCAAAGTTGATCCAAGGGCACCAAAAAGTTGCTCTCTGGCGGATCAAAAGTGTGCCTTGTGATACATTAATTAAAGTTGCTCTGACGGACACAAATTTGAAGCACTAGTCAACAACCCGTGCAACTGCACGGGCTAGCAACGTTAAATATTCAAAATAAATATTGTACAATATGATTATTGAGAGAATAATCATTGTAAATAAATGAAAAATTTGGGAGCTTCATTTTTTTAAATACTATAGTTTAGAATATGTAATATATTTTTAGGTACTACAACAAATAACGATTAATCTATCACCATTCTTCCTTAAATCATAGGTGAGGCAGCATGTGAAGAATAGGTTAGTCATTTGGAATAAAAGCTTATAGAGAAATCGTGCATTTCACCAAATCTTATGGGACAAAAACATTAAGGCTCCTCATAATTTATAAATGAATATTGTGATAATGGAGAGTAGTGGTTCAGATAGTTAATAGTAAAAAATGCAACTGGAGAACCACACAGTGTAAGACTCCACTTGTAATATATTCCTTGCATCACACCAAGATGAGCTAATTTCAATAAGAGAGAAAATAGGAAAGGGAAAATGTACCTATAACTCTCTATATAAGATGATTATAAGCCAGACAAACAATTCAAGGTATAACGACATTGCGTTTATTTTTATAAATGTTTCATCTGGACGGTATAAGAAAAATAATAGAAAGGAGTCGCACAAAATTTAAACCGAACTGTTTATCCACATGACATAGGATCTTCAATTAAGCATAGCATCTAATTTGTAATTAGCTACTCAGTTCGTCTAGGGAAGAGAGTGTCCTCCATCCATATGATGTATCCATATATATACACTACAGACAGAATAAAAGATAGTTCAGATGTATTTTCCTGATTTTTCTCTAGGATGAACACGGGAGCTTGAAAGGAGGGCCAATACTGGGTTTACCATTTAGCAGACCTGTGCATCATCAAGAGATAGCATAATTCAACCCTGAGACATGAAAATAAATAAGGAATCGATAGAGAAATCCATTGAAATATTTGGACTTTAAATATAGAGGATAAAATACCCATTTTGTCTACTGATTGGAAATACACCTAAGCGTCAATAAAATCGAATGACGGTCAGGTGTGATTTCTTTAATGTATTTAGACTGTTTTATCATGTACTGTGCAAATAGCAAGGGGCTGTTCTTAATTAAACAACATCTTTTCAGCTTCAGACGACGCCCATTAATTGGCACTATACTGTTAATTTAAGTTACGTTAAGTTGTCATCCTAACATTTGACTAAAAAATCACATGGAAAGCTCCAACTGAACCGAGATTATTGATATGCGTATTATAACCTACCAAGGCTACCATGACAATGCAGATAGTATGGAGGCTACCTTAAGAATGTAAACAAAAAATATATAGACATTTCACGACATCATACAATAATTATGGGTTGCGGCTTAAAAAAATACATGATAGATATTGCATACAGCTACTGTCACAAAGGTAAACTATGTTTTCCATCAAATGAAAAGACAACTATAATTCAACTCTGTGTCGAAAAGAAAGCAAACATCAATGTGGATACCTTTATATGCTTCCAGTGATCCTGTGAGCATCTTCTAATACTCCTTACCATAGGCATATAACTGCATTAGTAACTAACTTGTGTACCTTTTGTACATCCACGCGCGCCTGACTGCAGATTATAAGTTCTGGCCGCGACGACGGTGACCGTCAGGCAACAACGCTAAACTTCTGCTTGTGGGTGCTGGCCGATGGTTTTTCTTCCGACAGTTAAAAAAGGCCGGCTGGATGATTTCCTAAAGAGCAGCAAACACGGTCATCTAATCTATCCACCTTGAACGCATATACTGCAGCTGGCTAATCGATTGTTGTCGGGCGGACACAAACACAGGCACGCACGTCTTAAGAAAGACCAGCCTAGTTTCCTGCGTCATGCTTCTTCGCACAACAGGAGATTCAGTCTACAGGACGACAAACAGATGCATACTGTCACATGCTGCTAAGGCGCTGCCCTGCTCCTTTATAACCCATCCAACTGATTACGTTGACGACTTCATCCACTATGGGGTTCAGTTCTTTACTGGAGGATCGATGTACCAATCTCAATCACTTACATGAGAGTCATGCGTGTTCTGTCCATGGCTGATTGCTAACACCGGCGGCAGTGAATCCAAGGACACAGAACAGACTCGTGGCGCTAGGATGCCGTCGCTGCTGTAGACGGCGGTGAATCAAAAGACACGGCAGGGAGAGATCGATGTTTTCTTAGGGAAGGGATAGATCGATGTTTTTTTAGGGTAGATAGATCGATGTTTAAGTGCTATATATGAAGCAGATAAATCTGGCCAGTCAATGTTTTATTTTTGAGGTCAATGTTTTGTTTCATTAGCATTAGACGTGTCACAGGACGCAAAGAAAAACACGTTGGGCGTGGTCTTTTTATTTCACGGGCAATCAACCGGATCGTTGATTCATTTTCCCATTTATCACTGTTTTTTTTTTACATTTTATGGTTTGAGATATTAATGGAGGCTTTCCTTTTCTTTGACAATCACGAACGGTTTCCTTTTACTTTGTGGGAAAGGTTAACTCTTTCCTTGTGCGTATTTTCTTCACGTGAGGGTTTTGTTGTTGTTGTTTTTTAAGGGAGCCTATCCTTGTTTTGTCTCATTAAAGTTGGACGTGTCACATGCAATTTTTATAGGACTGAATCGTTTGTGTTACGTTAATTTCTTTTTATCTTGGCCGTAAATTTTACAATCTAACGGTTTAATTAATTTTGATGATGTGGATTAATGAGAGATCATGAAAGATGCCTTCAATTAGTAAATAGTAGTATAAGATAGTCAAAAGTTACTTGGAACGAGCACCCTTGTTAGAAATGTAATCGACGGAGAAAAGCCATGCATGCTTATTCTAGACGCCAGCCTCTGTACGCCCTATCTTTACCTCTTTATCTTTATCCACTAATAAAGTGGTTATCGCTTCTGGTCGTCTGTCATTAAAATTACCTTTCAAGTTGGTTAAAATTACCCACCAATGCCACCCATGAGTGAAAAAACGATTCGATTTTTTGGACAAAAATCAACGCCTCTTTCGTTCTCTTATAGGAGCGCAACGAGAAGATGGCAGCAGAGTGGTTGGTCGAGCGCTCTTCTAGCGGCAAGACCAAGGTTGGATCCCCAACTTCCACAATTATTTGATTTCTTTTTTCACGCATGTTCATGGGCCGGCCCATGTGCGGGGCTTCACTCCCCTATTTTTTCTCATTTTACTTTTTTGTTTTTTCCTTTCTCATTCTGTTTTTTCAAAAAAAAAATAAGTTTGATAAAAAACATAAAATATATGTGAATTCAAAAATCTTTAGGAAATCATACAAAGTTTGCAGATTCAAAAAATGTTGGTGGTTTTGCAAAACTGTTGCAAAATTATTAAAAAAAATCACAATTTGTAAAAAATGGTTGGGAAATAAAATCATGTTCATGATTTTGACAAAATGATCATGTATTCAAAACATATTTGGGAATCTGAAAAAAAATGTCCATAAAGTTTTAGAAAATGTTCACAATAATAATAATAAATATTTGTTTTTTTAGTTTTGTTCCCCAATTTAAAAAAGTTCATAGATTCAAAAAATGTTTATTGAGTCAAAAAAATGTTAATGAATATGAAACCGGTTCGTACATTCAAAAAATTTGTAAATGTTCATGATTTTTTTGAGAAAAATAAAATTTTCAAACAAAAAAATGTTTGTCGATTCGAAAAACTATTCACTGATTCAAAAGTATTTTATGTCTAGGATTTGATTAGTTTTCCGAAAGTCTTTATATGTCTTGGCGTTGGGAGTAGTTGGTGGTCAATGAGATTTGTTTTTAAAGTTTTAAACGTTTCCTTGTGCAACATAGTGACAAGTGTGACATGCACTGGCAAACTTATAGCCTTGGGATTTACCACGTCGAGTGCATTGTGATCACGTGAACATCGCGACCATCATCACCTAGGATGAGGAAAAAAAATGGCAACATGGTGAACCACTATGTTAAAATAGAGTACGCTCATATATCGGGATATTGAGTCATACTTATTTGGTTAGCCATAATTTTTTTGTCTCCCGTTGCAACACACAGGCATATGCGGTGACATGGGTGGATTGCCACGTATACATAAAGAGCGTGGGCTGGTGTGAAGAGGTTCTTGAGCCATAAATATTGGATTAGACGCATGTGAAGTGTTTTTTCTCCCGGTGTAACGCACGGGCATTTTTCCTAGTATGTAGTTAAATTCCAATGGAGACGTACGTACACATAGACCTTTCCTTCGCGTGTGTACGTGTTGGGTGCGCGCGGGTGTTGGGTCGGTTCAGCAGCCGGGTTTAAGTACACATGTGCGTACCTTTTGTACTAACTACTACACCCACCGTGAAATAAATAAAACACCTCGATCGATCGATTCCCAGCTTCCGACGCTACTAACGCATCCCAATTGGCAAGAAATCCTAGGGCACTAGGCACCAATTTACCAAGGAAACTGGCAACCATGGAGCTGCTCCCCGACGACGTGCTCGCTTGCATCCTCCGCCGCCTCAACGCGCGCAGCCTCGCGGCGTCCCGCTGCGTCTGCAAGGCGTGGCGCCATGTCGTCGACGCCCGGAGCCTGCTGCGCGCGGACCTTCTCCCGCTCTCGGTCTACGGGATCTTGTTCGTGGAGGAGGTGATGCTGAGCAGCATGCGATTCTTCGCCCGCCCCCTGATGGAGCACCAAATCGCCGACAGGTTCGACTACCTCGAAGACGACGTCTCCCGCCCAGCCTACCACCATCTGGAATTGCTGGATCACCGCAACGGCCTGCTCTTGCTCAGGGACTGGGTGGTTAACCCGGCGACCCGGCAGTGCGTGCCCTTGCCCCCGCCACCGCCTCCACGCGCGGGGATGGAAGCTTTCTTTGACACGAGATACCTTGTGTTTGATCCCGCTGTATCGCCGCACTACCATGTGTTTTCGATCCCTAGAGTCTCGCGCAGAACTGGTGAGCTAACCAAATTCACCGACGAAACGGAATGGCCGCCATCGCCGTACACGCTCACCGTGTTCTCCTCGACAACACGGAGGTGGGAGGGGATGTCTTTTGTTCGAGAAGAAGGAGAAGCGGCCACACGGACTACCATAGCTGACATCAACTTCTCTCCTCGGAAGCACCGCTACGCCGTCTACTGGCGGGATGTGCTTTATGTGCATTCCCAAGACGATTCCATTATACGGTATATATATGAGCTCAACCCTCCTTTTTACTACTACTAGGACATTTTTCTCTCCTTCCTCCATCACGGTTTATACGGCATGTGCGTCGTTCTAGATTGACAATTTAACTAGCTATATATGTATTATATGTGATGAAAAATATATCATTTGTGCAGTATAACCTTGTCGACCCATAAGTACCAAGTGATTCCATCTCCAATAGGACGTCAAGTGACATATCTTGAATCTCTCTACTTGGGGAAATCCATCAACGGCGTCTACTGTGCATTAATCTTTAATTTGGAGGAACGGCTACGGATTTGGCTACTTAATGATGATGAGGTACGCGGTCAAACAAAATGGGTGCTCAAGAATGACGTGAGCATTCAACCACTCAGTCGGAATAACACATCAACACTTTGGCCTTCAAAACAATGGACTTTGGACTTTGCAAAACACCCTTGTTGAACCGATGGCGGAGCAGAAATTTGAATGGGATCCTGACAGCGGCATTACCCTTGAAGCTGAGGCTAAGACTCCAATAGATCACTTTCATGATGATATTCGTACCATAGGATTTCATCCTTACAAGGAGATTCTCTTCTTATGGACAAATTGCAAAAGACTAGTAGCTTACCATTTGAACAGTTCCAAGGCTCAAGACGTGGGAAAGTTACCCGTACCATCGATAGAAACTTCTTTTGTATACACACCCTTGTTCGATGGGGAAATATTGGGAAAACAGTTAACATAGCTGTTGGCATAGAAGTGGTGGTATCAGTGAAATGTGAGATGATGTCATATTGATCTCTGTAACATATGTACCCCCGAGTATCGGCGTTGACTAATTTTTTGTTCCCTGCCTTTTCTTGTATTTTAACTTAATTTATGTTGTGTCTTTCCACAATGTTTTGCAACTGAATGCTGAGTTTGTACAATGCATGCCATTGTTGGATGGGGGAATAATCAGAAAACAGTGTACATACTTATATCGCGGGCCGCCCCAGCCTCCCGCGCCCGAGCGCTCGCATCCTCCCCGAGCCGCCCGAGCTCCTGGACCCCGCCGCCGGCGACCAGGGCCTCGCCGCCCCGCCGCCAGATCACCAAGCGCCGCCGCCTCGCCTCGCCCGTCTCCGGCCATCTCCCTCCTCTCCGGCGAGCATCTCCGGCGATCCTCGAACTCTGCGCCAGATCTGGATCGGACAAGGTTGACCCCCGTTTTTTCCGTCCAAGTCCCCGTAACTTTTGCATTCTGATGCCATGTTCATCGTGCCATAACTTCATGTGTGCTGCTCCGTTCCATACATATAATATGTCAAAATGTTCATTGTGAGATGCTCTACATTTCATTCCATTGTGCCATGCTTGTTTGAGTCCATCTTGATGCCCTTATCATTGTTGCAAGAGTGCTATATGATGTTAACTGTTGTCTATTAACAGAAATTGGTGATTTGTCTTTTTCATTGCATTTTGTGTGTGCATCCTATGAGCTTGATGTCTACATGAGTTTTGAGATACATCATGCCATATTTAAAGTGGTGCAATCCATGTATTTTTGTGAGTCTGGTAGTGAGTGCATCAAGCTCCTGAAGTAGGGTACTTGTTGTTACTATTTGGCTAGGCTGAAATTGCTATATCATGATGTTTTATTATACATGTCATGCTATATCCATCCATGCCCTTGGTTGAATTTATAGCCTGCTGTAGTTTGTTGTAATCTTGCTATCAAATTGCTAAATAATGTTGCTGTCAGCCTATTAACATTAAGTTCAGTTTTGCCATGTGTTTTGCTAGTGATCCATGCACCCTATGAACTTGATCTTGCCATGCTTATATTCATAAATGTGTCATCTTATTGTTGGTCACCTTGTTTTGCCATGTATTACTCTGTCGTGAGTTGTACAAGCTCACCAACATGCCTACTTATCATTGTCCCTACCATGTACTGTTATTCTAAATCTGTCATATCATTTGCCATGTTTGCATGGATACTACCATCTTTTCTGTTGATCTTTTGTAGGATCGAAAGTATGTCTAGAGGGGGGGGGGTGATTAGACATACTTGACAATATAAAAATTCTGCCTTTTGACAAAGAACAGTTTTTGGCAGATTCACAATTATGATCAAGTCAAGCATCACCCTACACATGCAATACTAGAGTATAGGCAGCGGAAAGTAAATTGCACATGTAGTAAAGAGAGGTGGAGAAGAGCAAACGCAATTTTGGAGACGCGGTGATTTTTCTCGTGGTTCCGATAGGTGGTGCTATCGTACTTCCACGTTGATGGAGACTTCAACCCACGGAGGGTAACGGCTGCAAGAGTCCACGGAGGGCTCCACCCACGAAGGGTCCACGAAGAAGCAACCTTGTCTATTCCATCATGGCCTACGCCCACGGAGGACTAGCCTTACTCGGGGTAGATCTTCACGAAGTAGGCGATCTCCTTGCCCTTACAAACTTCTTGGTTCAACTCCACATCTCGATGACGGAGGCTACCAAGCGACACCTAACCAATCTAGGAGGCACCACCCTCCAAAAGGTAATAGATGGTGTTGATGATGATGAACTCCTTGCTCTTGTGCTTCAAATGATAATCTCCCCAACACTCAACTCTCCTCACTGATTTGGCTGTGGTGGAAGAAAGGATTGAGTGGAAAGCAACTTGGGAAGGCTAGAGATCAAGCTTCATATGGTGGGAGTGGAGCAACTTGATCTCAACACAAGGGTAGGTAGTTCTCTTCTCAGAAATGTAAGGTAGGAGTGGTAGTTCTTTCTGATGGCTCTCTCCACGAATGAAGAGGGGGTGGAGGGGTATTTATAGCCTCCACACAAAATCCAACCGTTACACACATTTGGGCAATCTCGGTGGGACCGAAGTTGACAACTCGGTGAGACCGAAAGTTCAAATAATGTGAACGTTGGGATTTTCGGTGGGACCGAAAATACAATCTCGGTGAGTCCGATTCGTGCAATGACAAGAGCATGCCAATTTCGGTGGGACCGACTTCATCATCTCGGTGACACCGATTTGATGACAGAAGGTTACAGAAGCTTGGCAACTCAAGTTTCGGTGAGACCGAGTTCAGAATCGGAAAATCCGAGTTTTCTAGGGTTTGGCTTTATGGCTGAGGTGGTTCATCTCGGTGTGACTGAGTTTGGAATATCGGTGGGACCGAGACTACTTATGAGTGTATATGGCAGTGAAAGTTGCTGATAGTTTAGGAGATGTATCACTAAGCACTTGAGCAACCAGATCATCATCATAACCTCATCCCCTTTTAATAGTATTGGCTTTTCCTATGGACTCAATGTGATCTTGGATCACTAAACCAAAAATGGAGTCTTGAGCTTTTGCCAATGCTTGCCTTAGCATTTTGAGGGGTCCACTTCTTCAGTCCTTGCCATACCCATATCACTGAACTTTCTGAAATGATTCTCAAGTAACTATTAGTTCAATGATATATATGTTGTTATTAATTACCAAAACCACCCGGGGATTAGTTGCACTTTCAATCTCCCCCTTTTTGGTAATTGATGACAACATATAGATCAAAGCTTCGACAAAGGATATAATCAATGAATAATATCGTCGCTTTGAGAAGTATGTGATAAGCAAGAGCTCCCCCTAAATTTGTGCATTATTTAAGATTTGCGTTTGAATGCAAATGCACAATCGATTAGGATCATGGGTCACTCTTCCATGTCACATACATCTTGGTGCAGCGCACAAAATGATAAGAATGAACAGCATGCACCCAATCACCAAGACATGAGTAAATGGTCATACAAGATAGGAATGGCATATGATAAGCATTAAGCACACATTAAAGCATAGTATGACCAAGCACTCATTAAGGTAGAATCAAACGTAGTATTAAACACACTGAATGTCTCGAAAACCAAAAGTATCTCAAAGAAACCGCAAAAGAACGAAAGAGCAAAAGCGCAAAGACAACAGCACTCTCTCTCTCGAAGTCCTATGATCTATACAATTTCTCCCCCTTTGGCAACAAGTTACCAAAAAGTTCGAAAAGGCATAGAGCTAAGCGTCACTGGGGACTCTGCTGGCGGCTCCCGTCTGGGTTGATGTCGGAGTGGATATGACAGCATCGGCGAAGACTTCAGCTGATGTCTGTGCTGGAGGAGTGGTCACTGGAGCTGGAGCTGGGGTAGGAGCAACTGGAACTGTGGGAGGTGCTGAAGCTGTAGTCCTGGTGTCGGTCACTGGAATAGCAGCTGATCGGGGTCCTGTGGGAACCGGAGCAGTCTGTTGATAAGCATCCTGGACTAAGTCATCCTGCATCTCACGCATAAGCTCTTCCTTCTCCCGCTTTGCTTCCTCAATGTCTGCCTCAAGCTTGTTGACAGTCACTTGCACTTCAGTCAGCTTCACGTCCAGAGCGTGGATCTTGTCCTCAACAATCCTCTCTAGGCTCTCTTGAGACTGTTCAATGCTGGCCAGGCGTTGTTCAATCCTTTGGGTAGCTTCAAGAATTTTCTCTCCGAAGCTCTTTGGTTTAGCTGCTGCTGCTGCTGCTTCCTTGTCAGCTTTGGCTTTCTTGGCAGCTTCAATCTTGGCTTGACCTTCAACAGATGTTGGATCCTCCTCATCCATCACAACAACATTGTCTTCATGCTCTGGCTGCAACGGTAAATGTTCTCTATCCAACAAGAATGTGCCCGTGCCAAACTTGGCATTGATAAGCATCTGAATATGCGGGGCAAATCCACATGACCTTTTCTGGTCAGCTGCAGTCCTCTTAATGGTTTCTACCATCAAGTCCATCACCTTGAAAGGTGCTTTCTCATCAAGTATGTGCAGCATGTTGATAGAGTATCCTCTGATCATGCGATGATCTCCAGACTTGGGCATCAAGGTATGCCTCAAAATAGTATTAGTGGTAGGTAGGCCTGCCTGGAGATAGTAGACCGAGCCGAGCTTCCAGATTCCCAAATCCTTTGCTGGAACCTCTTTGTACATGTTCTTCATGCATTCATGATTCTTCTTTGGAATCCCATATACATCAATATCATCATCTCGTTGCACTGGAGCATTCAGAATTTCTGCCCATTCTTCAACAGAAGAAGAAAATCTTTGACCTTCAGTCATCCACACAATCTTTCCATCAGGGTAGAAATGAGCTGTGGCATAGAATTGCATTATCATCTCATCGTTCCAACTGGTCAATTTCTGACCTACAAAGTCTGCAACACCACATGCAGTGAAACTTTCATGCACATGTGGAAAGAAATCTCTGTGCTCTTCGCTGTCAATGTACTTCCAATCAACATATCTTGTGTCTGCGACTATGGGCTTCTTGTCCATCAGCACGGTCTCATAGAAGTCCTGCTGCTCTCTGGTGTGAAATCTGGGATCTACAGCAGTTCTTCTCCTCACGGCATATGGGTCAGCTTGTCTCCATAGCCTGAGACCTCTATCTTTCCTTTCCTTCATATTCTCAGCTTGAGGATGAGCATCATTATGAAGTGGCAGTTTTGGACGAAGTTTCAGCAAAACTTGTCCTTCATCATCCGACACAGCTGGTGGCACATCATCCTTGTTCTTCTCAGATGCTGGAATGTTTCTGACTGTCTTCTTGGGCTTGGCAGCAGGCTTTGCTGGAACTGCCTTAGCTGGAGCAGATTGCTTGGGCTTTGATGTGGCTCCAGCCTTAATGGCATCACCCATGAACTTAGGCTTCTGAGGAGGAGGCTGGGGTGCTTCCTCATCCTCATCTTCTGCTGCTGCATCATCATGCACTAATCTCTTTCTCTTGGAGGTTTTCTTCACTTTGCTTGCAGTTGCCTCTCCCAAATTCAGTCTCTTGGCAACAGTTGATTGCTTGACTTTGCTGGTGCCCTTCTTGGTATGTTGACCTTGTGGCTCTTTGGCAACAACCTTCCTTTTGGGCTTTGAGGTCACCTCTTCCTCAACAACGAAATCAGAATCCTCATCATCTGAGTTCCTCTTCTTTCTAGCTCTGGTGGCTGCAGGAGGCAATCCACTTGGTGTACTCCTCTCACCATCATCAGATGAGCTGCTAGGATCAGGACTAGTGCCTGCCTCTGGGATATCTGCAATGGGTGTCTCTGACCTGTTCTGACTGTCACTGGCATCTGACATGGCTGACAACCTGTGAATAGATAAGGTGTAGGCAGAGAAGAAGAGTTATCACAAACTGCAGAAGTTTTTGCAAACAAATGAGTTCAAATTCTAGTATTAGGTTTTCACAGAAGACATATCGGTCAGACCGAGTTTAAAATTTGGTGAATCCGAAGTGTTAAACAGGAGCTTTCACACCACTTTCGGTTGGACCGAAGTGGGTTTCGGTCCTGCCGAAAACACTAGGGTTTCACAGAATCCTCATTTCAGTCACACCGATTTGCACAACTCGGTTGGACCGAAGGGTGCAGTGCAATGGCCATAGGCCAAATCGGTCATACCGAAAATGTGAAGTCGGTCTCACCGAGATGTGTTTGGCGGAAACCTAACCCTAAAACTTTTACTCGAATCTAGTTCAAACGAACTAATCTAGTGTACAGGAGGATTTCAATCGTGGCAAGATAATAGGCAAACCAAACGTGCATTGAATCGGAGATGGGAGCACGAGTGGGATCAAAACTCACCCTAACTTGGTGGAGTTTTTCTATGGCGACAACGGCGCGGAGGAGATGTCCGTTGACGGCGACGGAGACCTGCGGCGAGGGCGCACAGGCGACGACGGCGACGATCCGGAGACCAAGGCGACGGCAGCAAGGGGTGTGGGGGCGAAACGTTTGAAGGAGAAATCAACGCGCGCGGCCCTCGGAGTATATATACCCCTTTGCTATCGGTGGGACCGAGTTGTAAAACTCGGTGGCACCGAGATGGATAACTGCTAGGCAGTTATGCACTTCGGTCACGCCGAAAATCACAACTCGGTTTCACCGAGGTGAAAACCTAGATCAATCTAAATGCTTTCGGTTCGACCGAGTTTGAGAGTTGGTCTGACCGAAATCAATTAGAAGGTTTTGGAAGTTAGCCCTTGACGGATCGGTGGCTCCGAGTGCTCCTCACCCGGAGGGTCCGAAAATGACTTGTTCAAAGTTTGTGATGTAAGCATGAATAGAATTTGAGACAAGAAAGCATAGATAGCTAGGGGAGGTACTTAGGCATTCTTGTCCATCCATTTGGTCAGAAAAATCAAAAATGACCAAAACAACAAATGGATGTCCTCGAATGGATAAAATCATGCATCCAACATGCTCACACAATAAGATAGCAAATGAAATATGTGTCAAACATGCACAACCAAAACTCTAGCTACTAACACACAATTTGTCGATGACTAGGTCATCTTTATATGAGTATATTGACTTAGGAGCCAAATGAGAACATTTGATCATAGGTCATACTCATCGTTTAAGCACGAGTGGGGTTACCACTTTTACATAAAGCATTGATGTGTTCACATCATTTGAAGATGCTTTAGCTCAATTTTTTAGAGCAAAGCTCCCCCTAGATGTGAGAACCCCTTTTAAAGGGTAAAACTAACCTTGGGTTGTCGTAGAAGACTTCATGTAGATGTTGAAGATGTGGATGCTCAATGTTGATGAAGATCATCAAGAGTTTGGAGCTATCCTTTGGATTCGGGCACTTTCAATACCTACATGGGTTAGTCCCACAAGGAACAAATAAGGATATCCATGGACATAGATTGAAGTTCACAATAGATGATGTCCATGAAAGCAATGATTACCTTGTCCCTTGACTTACCAACAAGACGGTTTGTGACTCCATGAACTAGTGCACGATGTGGAAGTTGATTGCACAAGTTTTTGCCAAAATGAATGTGAGTGAAGTATGTTGGCGGAGTCACCCTCAAGAACTCTCTAGTTCTTCTTCTTCGGGGTCCACATCATCTTGATGGGAATCCTTGGGGTTGTAGTTGATCTTGACGAAGTAGAACTTGACTTTTCCTTGGGAACCCACTTGACCATGGCTTGAGGTGCTTCAACAAATGCATCAATCTCCTCTTGAAGCTTGTCCTTGCCTTTTAGCTTGTGGTCTTGTGGTGGAAGGTCATCTTGAGCCTGTTCCACATTGGAAGAAGTAGGATCATACTTCTCCTTTTGAGGAACAAACTGTGGAGTAGGATATTGACCTTCTTCCCATTCAACACCTTCGGCGTTGAACTTTCGCTCAAAACCAATTCCTTGATTCTTCCGGTGCCTTCCTTGCTTGCGAACAATTTCCTCAAAGTTCTTGCTTCCGGCAAGGCTCTTGTAGACACCTTTCTCTATGATCCCTTTCAATAAACTATTTTCTTGCTCAAGTGTAACTTGGCTTGAAACATTGTTAGTGGAATCAAGAGAACTACTAGAAGCAACAACATTGGATTTAGCATGGTTATTGTTACTACTAGAGAAAGAATTTTTCTTATGCTTGTCATGCTTAGTTTTAATGGGTGGCAAGAAATTAGACAAGAGAAGTCGTTTGGCAAGATATGAAGAACTCTTCTTTCGAAGATCGTCATTGATTGCTTTTAGAAACTCATGTTCTTGCTCTAGAGTGAGCTTCTCGAAGCATAGCTTCTCATGAGATCTTAGGAGCTCTCTATGATCTTCTTGAGTTGTTTCATGAGCTAACTTAAGAGTGTTTAGTTCTTTAGTTAGACGCTCAATCTCCTTCATAGCATTGTCATTCGACTCTTCTCGACTATAAAGACTACTAGCATGTTCATCGTTACTAGGTTCATTGGATTTATCATGTAAGAGCTCATCTTCACCAAGCAAGTTATCCTCATCACTATTGAAGTCAAAGAATTCAGGGTGTGATACCTTGGGGCCTTTAGCCATGAAGCATTTTCCAATTCCCTCATTTGGTGAATCAAATAAGTCGTAGGAGTTGGAGTTGGAGGATACGAGAGCAAGACCGGCAACACCTTCATCTTGACTGTAGTCGGAGTTGGAGTGATAGCTTCCTTCGGATTGATTGTCGGAGTCGGAGCCGGAGACCCATTCACCTACATGAGCTTGATGTTTTCTTCTTGTGTAGCTCCTTGATGACTTGTCTTTCCTCTCCGAATCCTTGCTTCTCCGAGAGGATCTTCGTTCATAACGATCATCTCTGCTCCTTATCTCTTTCCGAGGTGACTCATCTCTTGAGCTTCTTCTTCTTGGAGATTCTTCTCTTCTCTTGTGGGGAGCCGTACACTCATTTGAGTAGTGTCCGGGTCTTCCACAATTGTAGCAGTTTCGATCACGACTAGAAGATCTCTTTTCATCATATGATCTAGACTTTGAGCTTCTCTCTTTGCTTCTATTCTTGTAGAATTTGTTGAAGTTCTTGACCATTAGGCTTATCTCTTCATTGGAAACTAACTTGTCACTTGAGGTTGTGGGAGCATCACTTGTAGCTTTGTAAGCACCACTTGACTTGTTGTGAAGCTCTTCCTTATCCTTAAGTGTCATCTCATGAGCAACAATTCTTCCAATGACTTCGGTTGGCTTGAGATTCTTGTAGTTTGGCATCATTTGGATCAAAGTGCACACGGTGTCATACTTTCCATCCAAAGCTCTGAGAATCTTCTTGATGATGAATCGGTCGGTCATTTCTTCGCTTCCTAAGCCGGCAATCTTATTTGTGATGAGAGCAAGCCTAGAGTACATTTCAGCGACTCCTTCACCATCCTTCATCTTGAACTTGTCAAGTTGACCTTGAAGAATGTCTAGCTTTGATTCCTTCACGGACTCAGTACCTTCGTGCATTTCAACCAAAGTATCCCAAATCTCTTTTGCATTCTCAAGACGGCTGATTTTGTTGAACTCCTCGGGACACAAGGCATTGAAGAGAATGTCACAAGCTTGAGCATTGTTTTGCAACATCCGCAATTCTTCCGTTGTAGCTTCGCGATCCGGAACTTTTCCTTCCTCGAAGAATTCACCTTGCATACCAACACAAATAATGCCCCATGCGGCTGGGTTATGGCCAAGAATATGCATTTTCATTTTATGCTTCCAACTAGCAAAATTTGTACCATCAAAGTAAGGACCTCTACGAAAATTACCCTCACTAGACGCCATACTCTCCTAGGTTGTGAAACCAAGCTTATGGAGTCCAATGCAATGGAAACCAATACAATGGAAACCAAAGCTCTGATACCACTTGTAGGATCGAAAGTATGTCTAGAGGGGGGGGTGATTAGACATACTTGACAATATAAAAATTCTGCCTTTTGACAAAGAACAATTTTTGGCAGATTCACAATTATGATCAAGTCAAGCATCACCCTACACATGCAATACTAGAGTATAGGCAGCGGAAAGTAAATTGCACATGTAGTAAAGAGAGGTGGAGAAGAGCAAACGCAATTTTGGAGACGCGGTGATTTTTCTCGTGGTTCCGATAGGTGGTGCTATCGTACTTCCACGTTGATGGAGACTTCAACCCACGGAGGGTAACGGCTGCGAGAGTCCACGGAGGGCTCCACCCACGAAGGGTCCACGAAGAAGCAACCTTGTCTATTCCATCATGGCCTACGCCCACGGAGGACTAGCCTTACTCGGGGTAGATCTTCACGAAGTAGGCGATCTCCTTGCCCTTACAAACTTCTTGGTTCAACTCCACATCTCGATGACGGAGGCTACCAAGCGACACCTAACCAATCTAGGAGGCACCACCCTCCAAAAGGTAATAGATGGTGTTGATGATGATGAACTCCTTGCTCTTGAGCTTCAAATGATAATCTCCCCAACACTCAACTCTCCTCACTGATTTGGCTGTGGTGGAAGAAAGGATTGAGTGGAAAGCAACTTGGGAAGGCTAGAGATCAAGCTTCATATGGTGGGAGTGGAGCAACTTGATCTCAACACAAGGGTAGGTAGTTCTCTTCTCAAAAATGTAAGGTAGGAGTGGTAGTTCTTTCTGATGGCTCTCTCCACGAATGAAGAGGGGGTGGAGGGGTATTTATAGCCTCCACACAAAATCCAACCGTTACACACATTTGGGCAATCTCGGTGGGACCGAAGTTGACAACTCGGTGAGACCGAAAGTTCAAATAATGTGAACGTTGGGATTTTCGGTGGGACCGAAAATACAATCTCGGTGAGTCTGATTCGTGCAATGACAAGAGCATGCCAATTTCGGTGGGACCGACTTCATCATCTTGGTGACACCGATTTGATGACAGAAGGTTACAGAAGCTTGGCAACTCAAGTTTCGGTGAGACCGAGTTCAGAATCGGAAAATCCGAGTTTTCTAGGGTTTGGCTTTATGGCTGAGGTGGTTCATCTCGGTGTGACTGAGTTTGGAATATCGGTGGGACCGAGACTACTTATGAGTGTATATGGCAGTGAAAGTTGCTGATAGTTTAGGAGATGTATCACTAAGCACTTGAGCAACCAGATCATCATCATAACCTCATCCCCTTTTAATAGTATTGGCTTTTCCTATGGACTCAATGTGATCTTGGATCACTAAACCAAAAATGGAGTCTTGAGCTTTTGCCAATGCTTGCCTTAGCATTTTGAGGGGTCCACTTCTTCAGTCCTTGCCATGCCCATATCACTGAACTTTCTGAAATGATTCTCAAGTAACTATTAGTTCAATGATATATATGTTGTTATTAATTACCAAAACCACCCGGGGATTAGTTGCACTTTCATCTTTGGAATTAGTTCAGTAAGGGAATTTTGTTCTTTGTCTTTAGTATTAGCATGCCATGCCTTTGTTTGCCCTGATAAATTCCTGTAGCATGTTGTTTGATAGCTCTAAACATTGCAACCTGATGTTATTTCTGCCATGTCCAGTGAATTTCCGCCAAGTCTGTGAAATGTTATTATTTGCAATCTTGCCATGTCCTTTTGAGCATGTTATAGTATTTTCTGGAGATAGCTCAGTGTTCATGTTTTGTTGTGCTTTACCTGTACATCATGCCCGTGCCTTTTGTTTTCATGTTTAGATGCTGTAGCATATTATTTTGATGCTTGCTATATGTCTAGTTGCTGTTTTGGACAGCTTGTCCTTTAAACTTGTTTCATGTGTATGTGTTGAACCGTTGCTCCGTTGTGAGTGTGCTCTATATGGAACTTGCTTAGATTTGTATGTAGTTTCATCTTATCATGTTGCATCCATTTTTTAAGTGTGTTTGCTTGATGTTTGTATGCCTTTTGCATCAATGTCATGGTTAACTTGTTTTGATCATATCTTCTAGGCCGTAGCTCCGAACTAAATGAACTTTATATGTAACTCGACTAGAATTTCGTGTAGATCATCTTGGTGCATCTTAACTTGCTGTTTAACAACTTGAACATAAGGTTTATGCAGATCTGGACCAATTCTGAAATTTGCATAAGAGGACTTACCGGATCTGTTATATGTTGTTTCCGGCCGCATTTAAACTTGCTTTGATATGTTGCTCTTGTATGCATCATCTTTTGCCATGATGAGCCTCATCTTGCTTTGTCATGCATCATGATTGATTGTGCATCATGTCATGTTCATGTGTTGTGTGTTTACCTTGTTGTTTGCTTCTTTCCGGCTGTGCTCCTTCTCGTTAGTTCATGTTTCGTTGCGATCGTGAGGATTCGTTCGTCTACGCTTGGTTCGTCTTTGCCCGTTCATCTTCTTCATGGAATCGTTCTTCTTCGTAGCGGGATTTCAGGCAAGATGACCGTCACCTTGGATCTCACTACTATCATTGCTATGCTAGTTGCTTCGTTCTATCGCTATGCTGCGCTACCTATCTCTTGTTGATCAAGCCTCCCAAACTGCCATGTCAGCCTCTAACCTTTTCACCCTTCCTAGCAAACCGTTGCTTGGCTATGTTACCACTTTTGCTCAGCCCCTCTTATAGCGTTGTTAGTTGCAGGTGAAGTTGAAGATTGCTCCATGATGGACAGGATTATGTTGGAATATCACAATATCTCTTATTTAATTAATGCACCTATATACTTGGTAAAGGGTGGAAGGCTCGGCCTTATGCCTGGTGTTTTGCTTCACTCTTGTCGCCCTAGTTTCCGTCATACCGGGGTTATGTTCCTTGATTTTGCGTTCCTTACACGGTTGGGTGATTTATGGGACCCCCTTGACAGTTCGCCTTGAATAAAACTCCTCCAGCAAGGCCCAACCTTGGTTTTACCATTTGCCACCTAAGCCTTTTTCCCTTGGGTTTTCGCGAGCCCGAGGGTCATCTTTATTTTAAACCCCCCTCCCCCGGGCCAGTGCTCCTTTGAGTGTTGGTCCGAAACGGGCAGACTGTGGGGCCACCACGGGGCAACTCGAGGTCTGGTTTTACTCGTAGGCTGACCTATCCGTTGTGCCCTGAGAACAAGATATGTGCAGCTCCTATCGGGATTTGTCGGCACAGTCGGGCGGCTTTGCTGGTCTTGTTTTACCATTCAAAATGTCTTGTAAACCGGGATTCCGAGACTGATCGGGTCTTCCTGGGAGAAGGAATATCCTTCGTTGACCGTGAGAGCTTGTGATGGGCTAAGTTGGGACACCTCTGCAGGGTATTATCTTTTGAAAGCCGTGCCCGCGGTTATGTGGCAGACGGGAATTTGTTAACGTCCGGTTGTAGAGAACTTGACACTTGACTTAATTAAAATGCATCAACCGCGTGTGTAGCCGCGATGGTCTTTTCTCGGCGGAGTCCGGGAAGTGAGCACGGTTTTGGGTTATGTTTGACGTAAGTAGGAGTTCAGGATCACTTCTTGATCATTGCTAGCTTCACGACCGTTCCGTTGCTTCTCTTCTCGCTCTTATTTGCGTATGTTAGCCACCATATCATGCTTAGTCGCTGCTGCAACCTCACCACTTTACCCCTTCCTTACCCATTAAGCTTTGCTAGTCTTGATACCCATGATAATGGGATTGCTGAGTCCTCGTGGCTCACAGATTACTACAACAACAGTTGCAGGTACAGGTTATGCGATGATCATGACGCGAGAGTGCACTACACCACGCACCAGATTTCCCTACCGGTGTGTGTTGGGAAAAGTCAATTTCGCCAACAGACTGTTAGTTGGGAAAACTTTTAACGAACTGTTGGTTGGCAATACTTACGTACCGTGTCCAACTGTGGGTCGGCAATACTTGGATATTTCACGTTCGACTGTCGGTTGGGAAAGCTCTTGTCTGCATCACACTGTTGGTCGGCGATTAATGCCGACCGACTGCTGGTTGCCAATTGGGCCGGCCCAGCTTTGCGCGCGCGGGCCAAAAACTCAGCGCCAAGCCTCCCTCCTATTTTTTCACTCAGCTTTCGTGCCACGACTAAATCCAAAATCCCCAAACCTAAATCCCCTCACGCACTCCCTCCGCCGCCGACCGCTAGCGACCGACCGCCCGCCCGCACGCCACCGATCGCCCGCCGTCTCCAGCACGCTGTCACCACGGTAGCAAGGTCGCTGCCCTGTCTCCTTCATCCTCCTGCATCGCCACTGCTTAGCGCCCAAACACTTCTAACCCTAGCTTGTGCGTTGAGGTTTGGGGAGAGGCCAAGGCGCGGTGGTGGATACCGCCGTCCCTCTCAGATCCGGGGCTGAGAGAGGGGGGTCACCTGCAAGAGAGAGCACTCGCACCCTCGCTCGTCACCCAGGCTCCGCCATCACCGCTGCCACGCCATGGGCTTCCTCCGATTTGTTTGAAGAAGGATCTGGCCGTTGACTACTGGTGCTTCCCCTCCCCCGACGGTGAGTGTTCTTCTCACTCTCCTCTCCCTCTCCACCCCTCCTCAATCGGTGCTTCTGTTAGTTTATTTATTTGCCTTTCCCTCGTTTAGATCTGCCATGACTTGGGATAGTACTTCTATCCAGCAAGAAGCGCTTAGGCTGGGAGCTCAAGCTCAAGCAGAACGTCAAAACACATGGGCTCTATCTGCTAATGGGGTAGCCGGCAATGCAGTCTAAGGGCTAGTTACTGTTCATCGGATTTCTGGATATGAGAGGATGAGAACTTGAGAAGAACAAGCTTGATGCTATGATTGCAAAAAAAAATCTGTATTACAGGTATTCCTTTCAGTACTGTTGCAGCAATCCTTAATTAGTTACTTTTTTATGAATTGGTTGTGATTGATTTGTGAACTTTAGAGCTTGTGAGTTGTAATTTGTGATTTCATAGGATGCTTGAAGGTCAATAGAAGGGTATTATTCCTATGAAAGTTCATTACTTTCTATATATATAAATTTATCCACATATATGTGCTTTGATACAAGGGATAACCCTGAGAACTAGCTTCAGGTTCCACAAAAAAGTCCAAATAATCATACTAATGTTTCAGATTTTTAGTTAATCATTGTAGAATTCTTGCAAACAGAGGAGTATATTAAATCTTCATCCTCTAAACCAGGTGAGAGTTGAGACACGCCATACACAGGCTCTGCAAGATGGCAGAAATAGACCCCTTCGTCGATGAATTCTACGAGGACGATATTGACCTAGAGGCTGGAGCTTTGCTACTCTTTCCGTCCAACAACAAGGTATCGTTTACTTTTTCTCTCCCCATGTCCAATCCTTCCCTGTTCCTGTCCCTCCTGCTCATTTCTTGCTATAGGGTGACACACTGCAAGTGTTTGTTAAATTTGTAGTCTCAATGCTCCAATTCTGGTGGGAGGATTTTCGGTAGGAAGACATAGCACCAATCAAGGATTTTCGGTAGGAAGACATAGCATCACTCATAGTTATATATATTTACTGTTGTATTTCTGTATTTTTGCAAAATTAGTTCTGTGAAGCTTGTAGATTATTTCAGCTCTTCAGTGGGTTTACACTTAGGCTTGTATTAACTTACAACTTTTTTTCTCCATAATTTTGCAACAATAGTTATGTAGTACTTAGTACAGTTTTCTGGAATCATGATAAAATACATATATATCTAGCCGATTGTATTTTGACAGTCATATTTCTAAAGATTTTAGAGTTTTGTTTTCACTATAAATTTGCTTTAGTAGTTCTGTAACTTCCAGAATAGTTCAATTAAGGGGTTCTACTCTTAGGCTTGTATAAACTTACAACATCTTTTATTTGCAATTTTGCAATGAGAATGGTTTCACAACTGTAGACAGTTCAGCTTTATAAGGCCATTGTATCCATGAAGAAATTTGTTACTTATTTGTGAATACATCTCGTACTGTTTATCTATACATTGCAGAGGAACTCATATTGGTGTAGCGATGCATTTTAAGATATGGCATGAAGCTAGCTAAGGGCTTTTATTATTTCTAGCAGCATGTGATTCACTGAACAGAAAAAGGACTGCACTCACACATGAAATGCTTGCAAATTTAGAAAAATGAAGCAAAGGACCAGCGGTGTAGGTAAGGGCTTTAATTTGTTAGTACTCCATTTTGCTATGCATCAAGATTCAATCAAGTCGGATTCCCGGTGTATTTGCAGTTTTTACATAGTGTTTTGCATGTGAATTGTGGTCACTACTGTCAATCCATGGAAATGAAATGTATAGTGATGGATCAAATGAATGGAACCTATATCCTGGGTTCCTAGTACTATATTGTTGCTTGTAAAACACTTGTATGCAATAATTTCTCTTGGTTATCATAAGTGAACATTCTTGAGATAAATTTCACTCAGTTTTTTAGTGAGGAAGGAAAGCTTCATGATATTCCATTTAAAGCGCTGATATCTATTTGAAAATTAATTTATGTGCATACCTCCTCCGTCCTAACAGTATTTGTGTACTATATAGGAGAAATCTTCTCAGTTTCTGAATCCTGAGCAGTAGCAAGTCAGGTGCTTAATGGTGATCCTACCATCCATATGGCATAATCAGGTTAGTTCTAAAAAGGTCATTGTTTATTCGCCCGCATCTGTCCTGCAATTGCCACAACTTAGTGCAGTGAGATCAGAGGATGGTCGGCAATCTAATCACTGAAGTACATATGCTTTTATGAATATAATAGTCAGGTGCAGTGTAAGTTCAGATGCTTTTTGTTTGGTATTTTGCAAGTCCTCATGTGCTTAGTACTACATTTAGAAATGATTGCGAATAGATTTTTCTCCTTGAGATCCATTTCTAACATAGGGAAAGTATGTATAACCTCTTAATGTACGTGGGTTTTTGAGAATGCTTTTCCCAGGGCATGCTGCACTCATCATTGAAACTCCTAGCTGTGTATTAGATAGTAATCATTTTTCCTAATGTATTGTCGTCTAGTGCAGCAAATTGTGGTCTTTTCCACCCCAGAGAAGAAAAAGAAAGAAAACTAGTGCAGTCTTTTCTTGAAAAATGACTTTCGTGTGTCCGTTGGTGGATGTGTTGCTCCCAATAATTGGGTGTCTGGACATGTTAAATTGTTGCCATGTGGCCAGATGATGCATATGCTCCTTTTCCATTTAATATACTTCCTGGTCCGCGGCTTGAGGAGATTGATGCATGCTATATGGTGAGTCGGTGTGGCATTGATGCTTTATTATGTCTAACACATCACATCTTCTAATTAGAACATGCCCTGTTTTTTAATACTAAAATACCAGTTTGTTTTTGCCAATGATGCTTTATACAATATTATTTTTGCCATTATCTCTATGAATGCATGAATTCACCGGTGACCCTTTTATCCTTTGTAGGAATGACGTGCAAGAGGATCAGGAAGGAACCATGAAGATGACAGTTTGCATCAGCTAGACATTTTGTGTAATGGAGCAAATACAATGTGTCTTTTAGTTATCGTTTTGTAAACCTATATGGTGTCTTGTCAACTGAGTATTTTGTGTAAAGGAGAAAACAATGAATCGTCAGACATGTATCTATCATTTTGTAAACCAATCAGTTGTCTTGGTGATTGAAATATAAATGTTTCCTCCTTTTAGTTAGTTACTCTTACCTGTAAGAATATTCTCGGAGTTCATGCAAGTTTCTGTTGCAATGAGATATGCAACTTGATTGATATTGTTTGGCAAGGCACAAGCCAAATAATGGCCGGGTATTAAATATATCTTGCTTGGCTAAACAAAATGCTATCGAACTGTTGGTCGGCAAAAGATAACAACGTCCTACTGTTGGTCGGGAAAGGTTTATGGCAGGGCCAACAGAAAGTCTGTTGGCAAAGAAAGTACCATCGAACAGTCTGTCGGGAAAGTTTATCATCAGACAGTTGGTCGGGAAAGGTTCATGGCAGGGCCGACAGAAAGTCGGTCGGCAATGCTTTCAATAGCCGTCGAACAGTCGGTCGGGAAAGATGTGTCGGTCGGGAAAAGCCTTTCCCGTCTGGACTTTCCCCAACAGACTTGGTCAGTCGGCAATAGTCTTTCTCGACCGATTGTCTGTTGGTGGACGTTGTTTTCCCTACCGACTTGTGTGTTGGGAATGTAGTGTTGTGGTGTAGTGGTGATGTTTACTTGTTTTGGAGTTCCTCTTCTGCTTCTTCTTTGATCAGGGGATAGGTTCTAGGTCGGCAGCCTGGGCTAGCAGGGTGGATGTCGTTTGAGGTTCTGTTTGTGTTTCATCCATAGTCGGATGTTGCTCTTATGTATAATGATGTTGTATTCGTGTGGCTTTGTATGCCTCTTGTATGTATCCTTAATTATTATGTAATGGTACGATGTAATGATATCCACCTTGCAAAAGCGTCTCCAATATGTGCTTCTACCCTTAGTGGGACCTTCGAGTTCCTTTAGGATAGGGTCGCATATTGGGCGTGACAAGTTGGTATCAAAGCCAGGTTCAAGATCGATAACAAACTCGACTGGCTGGTTCGGAGGCATACCCGAAAGCTCTTCTGGAAAGACATCTTAGTACTCACAAACGACTGAAATCTAAGAGATTGCATCTAACTCGCCCTTCTCATTGAGAGAGAATAACCGAATGGGTTCGTCCCGAGCGGCATAGATGATCACCTCTCAGAAGAGTGTGTCAATGAATCTCCCTTGCAACACAATCAAGCTTAGCCTTGTGCTTAGAAAGCCAATCCATCCCGAGAATTAGATCAATATCAGAGTCGCCAAGAACAATTGGAGAAGACAGAAATTTATAATTGCCCATCTTGATACCGACATTCGGAACCATCAAACGAGAACTACTAGTGGTATGAGGTATCAAGTGCGAGACGTGAGATGGCATATTGATCCGACTGGATACTTACCTTCCTTTTGTATTTTAATTTATTTATGTGTTCCCACGATGTCGATCCAAGTTGAGACCAAATGTTGAGCTTGCCAAGCAATGAGGAAACCATACTATCGGCGCCGTGCACCACCTCGTTGGTGCTGCTGGTGTTAGTCTAGGCTTTGTTGTGGCTCGGACGAACGAGTTATCAATCATCTTTGTGTGCACTGTAGTTTAATCAGTAGTTTAATTGGTAGCTGATCCTACAGTAGGGGTGTGTTTGGTTGCTCGCATGCTCCTTTCTCGCACCCAGTGGCAAGGATTTTTGCCGTTTGGTTTGCTGTCATGCATGGACACGACTCCATATCCTATCTAAACACAATACAACTAAAAGTCCAACTGTAACCTACCTCGTACACTATATTCCACACAACTCCAACAAACTCTACCTTGGCGAATATACTTCACCACCCTGAACTTGTTCATGCGTCAAACTTTCATGTACATTGAACTTGAGCTTATCCCATGAGTACCGCTGCTACTCCAAAGACTCCATGTGACTACACCTGCAACTTGTAGTCCCTTTTTTTTCTTGATCACAGTCAACACTCGAGCAAAACTAAGTTCCTTGTTACTCTAGTTTGCGCTCTCAACTTTCAGAGCATCAGTCCAACGCCATCACACATTGATCACTGACCTGCGTGAAAGTGAACAACTCACATATTGGGTGTCACACATAAGAGTTACCTGAACTCAACATCACCGCTCCTTTCTTGACCGCATGTCTGAAACTTGAAGAAATTTCACCATTGCTTGTAGTCATCCCAAGTCAAATTCGCAGTTGTCACACCACATGTATGACCACCAGAGCCCTGGCCCGTCTCCATGTCTCGTGCGTACCGCACGCCTCGACGCTATTACTGCGTCGAGCCTCCGCTGTCCCGGTCGAGTCTCAAGGGTCGCGAATCCACACCACTCAACCTCCACTGCAGAGTACCATCGATCATCACCGACCAATGACGAGTTTCACGCTTCCATCAGACCACTAGGCTCCAGTCCAAATTACGCGTCCCTTGCTTTTCCCACTGAATAGGCTTCGATTCTCTGGATCCTTACACCATAGCCCCTCAATCCAGCTCCACCTTCAACATGACCCCATGGTAGATGATCAGTCCACCCTCGTGCCTCATCAACTTCAAGCTTCGTGTATACACCACCTTGAATCAATCCCGTGCCATAGTCTTGTCGAAGCCACACAAGCCCTCGGGGCCTGCGCCACGTGTTTCCACGCCCACAAGTCGGTCACCATCAGCATCACGCTCTTATGTCACCGTTGCCGATCCTACCACCGTCTTCTGTACCAACCGACTCACGTCGATCCGTCAGACTATCTAGTCCGACCCAGCCGAACTTCTCCGACTGCATGACACGCTCGAGGCTCCCAAATCGTCTTCCATGAATTTTCATCCATCACATGGTAATTCCATCTTAACTGAATTGACTTCCCACAACGCCTTCAAGCATCCCAGTTGTTTCAATAAATCTTTCACCCGTGTCTGCCATAACCCAAGGTTTTCAGTTTCATGAACTTCTCCACCTCAAACCTGGTACCCGTTGACGCCATAGTTCTTTGTATGGCTGACCCTGCAAAAATTATCCGAGCTTTACACACGTTGCCACAAATACACGAACAGAACCTCTGGTCTTCCGCGTACTACTAGCAATTCCAACCAAAAAAGATCCTTATGGTCCGATCACGTGTAGCAGCTCCTGCCTTGGCTCAACTCTCAATGCTAGCTATTTGCTTTGTCAAATCCTTAGCCTTCCTGATGTACGCATATCCCTTGATAGACTTTTTCCTTGCCGATTGATCTGCCTCCGTCCGTGTCACACAAGGACTCGGTCCCTTTTTTCAAAACAAATCTCGTCTGTTGCCTTGGTACACCAGAACGCAACAGCATATCACGCCATGGTAGTTTCCTTGCGCGACGCATGCGGCATGGCTGCACGTGGACCTCATACTTCCATGTTGCCCTGGCTCGGCCAACCCACGAGGACGCCCGAGCGAACCCTTGCGCTTCTGCTCTGCCGCCGCCACACGTCTGCTGCCATGGACCGCCTGCTCCGATCCGATTGTTGCTCGCGTCTCCGATCGCTTTTTTTCGATCTCGTCCGGAACCATGCCACACCGGGCTGCAAACCAAGACTTGATATTTCCTCTAGATCAACAATCCACAGCCTCTGGACAACCTATCTCATGATACCACTTGTTAGAATAAATCTGAGGCCATTGTCGATCATCTGAGGACCAAGCAGTCACACAAGCACAGCACCGAGATATGTTAACGAGGTTCACCGATATGGCTACATCCCCGGGGCCTGACTATGGGCGCTCCTCCCCATGACACCGCTACAATACCGCACCCGGTCGCCCTGGACGCCGGCACATGCCGCCGGCTTCCCCTGCGTTCCGATGCTATTATGTTGGCATAGGTTACATCGTGTGTCTAGCCCCGCTATATATGAGAGGCCTAGGATACAAGTGTCCTACTAGGACACGACTCCATATCCTATCTAAACACAATACAACTATAAGTCCAACTGTAACATACCTCGTACACTATATTCGACACAACTCCAACACCACATGCAGTAAGTTTTCAAATTTAGGATATGTTTGCAATTTTGTTGATGATTTAAAAGCAGGGTACAGATGAAGGGATGGCACTGTGGAACCTAGGTGCAAAATAAACGATCGTTTTATCTTGTCCGTTGGTTCCACAGTATCAACTGTTCATTTGTGTTATCCCCATTGTTCTATGAGGTAGCATTTTGTGTTAAATCTCTTGGGCCGAGATTAAATCTAGCCACATGGTTGTTTAAAGGGCTGGGGATGGTGAACCTAGTGGGTTGCAACAACAAAGATCGTGTCTAACTTGGTTCAGTAAAACTGAGTCCCTTTCAACTACTGCGAACGATGATTCGACAGTACCTTGTGGATTGTGGGATGACATTTATCCTGCATTTCCCTTGGTATTGCTACGTCATCGTCTCACAATTTGTGGGTTTATGAGGCATGTTTTAATCCTCTCTTACTTGTATTTGCGCACCCTCTCTTAATTTTGGCGATGATTCAACTCTTTAGCACCATGTCTTTAACACATGTTCTTTGCAGGTGGACATGGTGAAGCTTGTGTCATTGCTCCTCTCCATCTTCTTGCTATAAGTTTGGATATCGGAAGAGGTTCAGATTTGACATATGTGTTCCATGGCATGCGCTTTTTACATTGCTTGTCTGAGCTAGCAACTCGCCACACAAAGCTGGAGCTGGTAACTTTCTCATCCATTTCATCATATATGAATTTCTTACCCTGTTCATTTGAATCTTGATATGCTGCGAGTTCTCTCTTTCTCCATGTCATAGTTTACCCATGAATCACATCATATGGTCTTTGTGTCTTGTCTCCGATAAAGCTTAATTTGTTCAATAATTTCGCTTTTTATTGCATGATTAAATGCTAAATGAGTAAAAGATGAGCATTGAGTCACAATCCTTGTTTCTCCTCGTGCAGGTTCTTCTGGATGATGTGAAGTTATCTGAACAAGTTATGGACCTGATATTCTTTCTACTATCCATTCTGTCCCACTGTTGATTTCATTATGTGATGTTTTAGGTGGCAAAAAGTGACGTCACATCAGAAATGAAGGTAGACTTGCAACCGGTGCAGCAGCCCCAGCCAGCAAGGGCTAGCGTTCCAGATCCCAATATGGATGGCCCTCCTAAGGTAACATTATCGATTACATTAATATTAGCCATTGACTTGGTAATGTATTTGATCCTAATCCAAAACTTATACAACAGGATGTGCAAAACATCGAAGAGTCTATGGCGACGCCCTCCGTGAAACAAGAGGGGAATGCTAGGGACGAAACCCCAAGAAACCTGTCAAATCAAACTGCAACAACTACTATATTAGGTACTTCTATCCCAAATTATTTTTTCACACAATATCCATTAGGCCCCAGGCAAAATATAGGTAAATCAAATTGAACCTAATGAAGGGGCGGGAGAGGGGCAGGTAAAGGAGAATGGGTCATTGTCATCGACACCATGTCAGAGGGTTTCAGACAGTCTTTCTTGCGTGCCTCCATGGACGGGTAGCACTCTAGATTCGCGAGACAACACAAACAAAGCAATCCATCTTTGCATCGTTTCTCGTTGACGCAAAGCCCATACGGTAAATTGATCTTCTCATCATCCACGTCTTGTTCGATGATCCGACCTATGGAGCAGCAAATAAATTGGCCATTGGTATGGTAACTGATCATTTTGGACTGATTAACAAAGAAGCAACATATAATGAAAGGTGAGAAAGAACTGATAACTCTCTGTGGAAGTGCATACATTGCGCAGTAGGTGCAGAGCATAGGAGATGGAGAGAAAGTAGCAAGGCTAGACCGTAGATGCGAACCATGTACCTGTCCATCCTCTTCTAATGCAGTTTGAAAATGCTAGGCAAAAGATATGCATGATTGGTCTATCGACAAAGGGCTTGTATAGATGGATAGATGGAGATCCGGTGCAGAAAAGATCAAGCAATAAAATAGCACCTATTAATTGGCCGAATTAAAATTTGTAGTACTCACTCTGATCCATATTTATTGTCGCTAAAATGAATGTATCTAGTGCTAGTGCTATATATATCCATTTGAGCGATAATTAATATGGATCAGAAGGAGTACCTCATTTAAGACCTTCATACTAGAAGCACATATCTTACGGTAGTACCATTATTTCTAATAGGAAGATCCCAACACTTTATAAGAAATAGGAGTACCTAAGTAAGAAATTCCAGCAATAAAGAAGACTCCAACATTTGATAGGAGATTTCATTATTAAACAAATTTCAACACTTAATTATAAGACATTTGCTCAATAAAAATTTCCAACATTTAATAAGTCCTTCCAGCAATAAAGAAGATTCCAACACTTGATAGGAGATTTCATTATTAAAAACAGATTTCCACACTTCATAAAACAATTGCTCAATAAAAAGTTCCAACACGTAATAAGACATATCTACAAGAAGAGATATTTCAACACTTAAAAAACGAATTCCAACAAATGAAGAAAATATTTCAACACTTATTAGGAGATTTCAACAATAAAAACATATTTCAGCAATTAATAAGATATCTCAAGAATAAAAATATATTTCAACACTTAATTTTATCTTTTATAAAGATATCAGCAATTAGTAAGACATTTAAGCATTAAAATAGATTTCAACATTTAAGAATAGATTTCAACACTTTAAAACACATCCTGACAAACAATAAACATATTTCATCATTAAATAACACATCCCAGCCATAAAAACAGACCCCGGTGAAAAATCTAATCTATTTGTCTCATCTCTCATCCTAGCCCAACCAATAAAGTGGCCATTCTAGACACTGGAGCAATTTCCTATAATGTCTGTGTGCTCACTCACTTTGACCTGCAAAATTGACATTGTTCAAAAGCAAAAAATTCCCAAACCTTCCAGTCGCCTCTATTCCTGCTCAAACCAACATTTCTGAACAGAATCCACCCACGACCATGTCGTACTGTGCTGGTCTGCTGACGGACCTCCTCCGCCGCATTAACGCCAACCTCAATGATCTCAATTGTAACACTAGCACGACGTGGCGTTGTGCTCTCGTGCCGTTGTCCCCGTCGCAGGTGATCGTCCTCGACTGTGTCGGTAGCCACCCCGCTACAGCCTCGCTTCACATGCGGTGCTCCTTCAACCTTGAACCCATCCCTTTGGGCGTGCTCTGCATCGGCTCTAGCAATGGATGTCTTGCCCTTGGCATCTTCAATCTTTTCATGGCCATAGAGGTTTGTTTGCGGTCAATCATCATTGATCTATAATGGTAGGGGCGTTTCCAAGCTTGTATTCTCACCAAGCCAGGCATGCACGACTTCCTTGCCCCCGCTATATGGCGATGCCGATAGGCTCGTCTGTGTCACCGCGGGGGATAGGGAGTGGACCTTCCTCAACCCAGTGTAGCTTAAGGACACAGACCACCTCAGGACCTCGTGTACCATGAAGAAGGTAGGGTCTAGTGCCTCACTCGGTGTGGAGATGTCCATGTGCTTCGCCTGTCGGAGCGTCCTCGTGGCCGGGGTGGACCAGACCCGAACGCACTACCAGCCATGGTTGAGCCCTTGTTGTCCTCTTCCAGCCTTCCATTCAACCTTGCTAGTAGTTTTGCCACACCATACGACATGGTGTCCGGTTACACTAGTGCCAATCAGGCACTTGGGTTCAAACCTTTAGGTTGGGGAAGCACGTGCAGTTATACATGCAAGATTCATATACATGATCACAAGAAATGCGGTGTCTCGGTTCCGGCGAAAACCTGAAGATGTTGTTCATGTGTGAACTCGAAAGGAAGCTTGTGGTGGTTGATTGAGGGGACACTTTTTATAGTTTGCAGATGTGAAAAATGGTAATGTGTTGCCAATGATCAGTCCCCTTTGAATTAGAGCCCGTTCACATACGAGTCTGCAGACATTTTCCTTCGATATATATTGACGCTAATGATGCTACCATTTAATATTGATTCACTGGAGACGTTCTATGTTAGGCGGCGATGATGCTACCTGTCTGATCTAATCTTGATTCACCGGAAACATGTCACAGCATCGATTTAAACACAAAGAAAAATCTTAGAAGCGATAGGTTGACCAAAACACAGTACTGATAATCAACATTCTTTATCATGAGCATGCCCACCAAACTGGCAGTGTAAAATTAAAAAAAATTGACCGGGCGTTGATATTTGAGAAACTGAGTTATCGGCAATAATTGGTAACAAAACTTAGAGATTTGTGCAACTTGTCAAATCAAATTGCAACAACTAATGTATGAGATACTTCTATTCCAAATTATTTTTTCACACAATATACATTAGGTCCCGGGCAAAATATAGGTAATTCAAATTGAACCTAATGAAGATGTGGGAGAGGGGGCGGGTAAAGGAGAGCGGGTCATTGTCATGGACACCAAGTCAGCAGCAGAGGGTTTCAGACAGTCTTTCTTGCACGCATCCATGGACGGGTAGCACTCTTGATTTAGGAGACAACACAAGCAGACCCATCCAGCTTTGCACGGTCTATTGTTGACACAAAGCCCATATGGTAAATTGATCTTCTCATCATCCACGTCTTCTTCGCCGATGATCCGACCTATATATGGAACAACAAATGAATTAGGTGTGAAAGAATTAGCCATTGATATTGTAACTGATCATTTTGGACTGATAACCAAACAAGTAACAGGCATTGAAAGGTGAGAAAGAACTGATAAATCTCTGTGCAACAACATACATTGCACATTAGGAATGCAGCATAGGAGATGGAGAGATAGTAGCAATCCTAGAGCGTAGATGTGAATCGTGTATTTGTCCATCATCTTCTGATGAAGTTTGAAAATGCTAGGAACAAGATATGCATGCTTGCTCTATCAACACACAGCCTGTATATAGAGAGAAGGGAGATCCGGTGCAGAACCGATCAAGCAATAAAATAGTACCTATTAATTGGCCTGAAAAACACATTGCAGCAATTAATAAGACATCCGAGCAATCAAAACATATTTCAGTTCTAAATAAGACATGCCAACAATCAAGGAGATTTCAACACGTGATAAGCGATTTCATTATTGAAAACAGATTCCAACATAACACTTAAGAAGACATTTCCGCAATGAAAAGTTCCAACACTTAATAGGACATTTATAGAAGAGATATTTCAACGCTTAAAAAACACTAAATGAGATATCAACACTTATTAGGATATTTCAACAATAAAAGCATATTTCAGCACTAAATAAGATATCCCAAGAATACAAATATATTTCAACAGTTAATGAGAGATTTCATCTTTTTAAAAGATTTCGGCAATTAATAAGACATTTCAAAACTAACATAGATTTCAACATTAATGAGACAACACGAATAGATTCAACATTTGAAAAACACATCCCGATAAATAATAACCATATGTCATCATTAAAATTGCCATCAAACAATTATTTGGTCAGAGGCATGAATACTGGATGGATAGACACCTGGTATTTAAGCTGAGCTAACACTAGAGTCAGTACTACTCGCTGTAAACAGGGAGCACAAGAAGAGGGCTACAGTTCAGCAAGTCAAAATGAGTTGCTGAATCGTTAATATTAGAGCACCTCCTCGATCCTTTGTTGGTTGTTAAACATGTAACGATGAGATTTGTGCTTGATCAGGCCATGCATCATTCCTTTGCCTTTGCCGTGATTCTCGTTGCCAGAGCTGAGAGCTATTGTAGTTGTCGTTGTCTTTGCCTTTGTCGTTGCTGCCATTCTCGTCATTGCCTTTGCCAGTGTTGCTGAACGCTACCTCCACACAAGAGGGCAAATTCCTTGCCGGGAACCATCTTGTTGCACTCCTTGTCGAATTCCATGACATTCAAGAAGTCCACGACGATGAACCTGCCGGAACCAAGGCTGACGACAATGGGCTCGCGCAACATGTTGGGCTGCCACTCCTCTGGCAGGCCATCACACGCCCAGATCCGCATCTTCTCCAGCGGCGGCACCTACCCTCCGACGACACCGGAGAGGTCAGCGGCGCAGGGGAGGTTGTAGGTTTTTTATTTCGAAAACAAAATAATTTCGGACATCACTGAAACATGCGAAATTTTGGAAATTTCGCATATTTCGGAAATCATTTCAGATTTTCAAATTTCATTCGATTTTAATGAATTCTAACATAATTTAATTTATTTTAAAAGTAATTTGAATCTGCCTTGAAATTTTGGGGTTAAAAATATTTCAGGCCCCACTGAAATATGCAAAATTTTGGAAATTTCACTGAAATTTCGTTGAAATTTTTAACCCCTGTGAAGAGATGCCAAACCAGAGTCCAAGCTCGGGGACGTAATCGGCCTTGCTATGGAAGGGCGTGAGCCAGTCGCCAGCTTTGCTCCACTCGCAAGTCGCGATGTGGAAGCAGTAGGTGCCGACACCCTCAGCGCCTGCAAAGATGGAGAAGCAGATGGTGTCTCCGACAAGGGCGTGGCCGTGGACAAATGCACGCTTGTGGTGGGTAATCCATGGCAGTAGCGGGAGGATGTCGCAGTGACAGAACCTGTGAGATGCGGGGGACGAGTGGAACCCCTCCACACCAGGGCCTCGAACTGCAGCTGCTCCTGCGCCATGCATGTGCGGGTAGAGGAGGCCATCGATGATGTAAATTTCGCCGTTGTCTTCGCCGTCATGGAGGTGCAAGTCGGTGGGAGGGACGAAGACGGACATTGACATATTCGTGAGTCCATGGAGGCCTGGCAGGGTGTCAATGCAGCGGGTGTCATTGACGACGTCGAAGCGCAGCATGCGGTTCCCACGGTCAGCCAAGACGACCTTGGTCTTCGAGGCGGTGGGCAGGAAATGAAGGGTCTGATGGTTCCCCATGTAGTAGTCGAGTTGCGGTGGCCTTATGGCCAGCTCGTTTTTTGGCGGGAAGATGTTTAGGCGCCACCGCCTCCATCGTCGCCAGATCTTGGGTGTTGTGGATCCTTCTTCTTCTGGTGTTGGGGGCACAGGCCTTGGCGGGCGTGAGCGTTGGCAGCACCTTGCCATGCCCATGCGCAGCCGCCTCCTGTGCCGTCGGGTGAAAAAAATTCATCTTGGAGAGGTCACTCCTATCGGCGCAGCAAATACATGCGTTTGTGGCCGTCATATATACAACCCGAGGTTCAGGATCCTCCGGAATAGGAGAGATAGACCGCACTTGGAAGAAAACAAATGTACACATGAGATAAAAAGTTTGAGCTGAAAGTTTAATTCTTACCAAAGGCTTGCTGAACCTATTTATTGATTTAGAGGGTTCTTGGATCCAAGGGACTTATTTTAGTCTGGCTAAAAATAGTCTCTTTAAGAGGCTAAAGTTCCAAGCACCCCTGACTAAAGAGGGGCTAAAACTAGTTTTGAGACTAAATTTTTTTAGTCAGGGGTACCCCTACTAAAATGTGGATTAGTCCTCTCTCTCCTCATTTAACCCCTCTCCTTTAACACAGGCAAGTTCTGGATTGGAGGGTTTGGAGGATAATAAATGCTCATTAATTTGATTTTAGTCTCTTTAGTATTTGGATCCAAGCATGGGTGAGGCTAGCAAGTTTTAGTCCCACTACTTTTAGTCAAGGGACTAAAACGTATCCAAACACCCTCTAAATCATGCAATACTATTTTATTTAAGTACAAATGATTGTGCTACTGCACTGAAAGGGAACGAGAAACCTATCCATTGTTGCATTTTATCAAGATTGTTGCATTTTATGCCTCCATCTAGATGAGATAAAATCGAACAAACAACTTGAAGAGTGCTTCCATGCTTACTCTCACTAGCTAGAAGAAAACTGACGGAGCCTAACATTTTCTTGAGGGCGAAACGAATGAAGCTTCAAAAAATAAACCACGATGCATGTTGTGCATCAAGTGAACTTCCTAACATAACAGGTTCTATTTGACTAACATAAGAGCTTCTATTTGACTAACATGTTACATACCAGGTTGTGTGTGCTATGAAGGAAGAAAATCCAATGAACAATTGGATCGATATTGCTGCTTCACTGTATTACTTCATAAGTGAATTAGGAGTAGATCTTATCAGTCCTGAACAAATGGACTGCTGATTTCTATAGGTAGCAGTAGGATCAAAGTTTTAAATAGCACGCTCCCTCTTAGCGGCGGACCTCTTCTAAATGTATAGCGTGCTATAGCGAGCTATTTAAAATGTTTGTTCATGTGTTTGGACGAAAGACCTTTAGTGCACGACCTCTTCTAAACGCTATAGCGGGCTATTTAAAACCATAAGTAGGATCAAGAGAAAAAAAATAGCGCACTACAGCAAAATAGCGCCGAGCTCAAAATACGCTATTAGCGTACTATATCGCGCCACGGCGTGCTATTAGCAAGACATTGTACACTGATACATTTAGCGAGGCAATTCTCCATACGCTATAGCGTGCTATTAGCAATTTGTTCACTGAGTAGGATCAATGTTAACCAAAGCAGATAGATAAACCCAATAGCTACTAGCACAAGACAAGATCATGTACGTACGTATTGTATAGGAAGATGTGAATTACTCGCATCCAAACGAAGCAGAGGACACACGTGCAATTCCAATGAGCAACACCAAAATCACGTACGCATCCGAGGCAGAGGATGAGGAAGGAAATTGAGATGGAGCAAGCACCTTAATGAAACGGGGAACGAACGGCGGTCGGAGGAACGGTGATGACGGTGGTGGCTGGAACGGTCACGACGGCGGCTTGGGAAAGAGCTCGGTGAGTCTGATATGGGGCTTCCGTTTTGCACACCTCCATCCACCTTGGGATCGGCCTATTTGATCTTTTTTTTCCGCATCCCCTACGTAGGCCGAGCACACGGGTTCTTCTTTTTTATTTTATTTTTCATTCTTTTTCAAATTCACATTCTTTTTTTAAATCATGCACTTTTCTTAGAGCAACTTTTTAAGTTTTTTCAAACACGTGAACATTTTCTCAAATCCATGAACGATTCTCAAACCAACAAATGTTATTCAATCCATTAAATTTTTTTAAAATCCACAAACTTTTTTTAGATTCGTGAACATTTTTATTTTTATAAAATCAGTTAATATTTTCAAATCTATCAACTTTTCCCAAGTTCATGAATCGTTTTCAAGTCCGCCAATTTTTTCGAAATTTTCAGAACTTTTTCCATATCCGATATTTTTAAAATTCATGCACTGTTTCCAAATTCATGACCTTTTTTCGAACTCATGAAATTTCCCAAGTTTGTGAACTTTTTCAAATTTATGAACTTTTTCAAATCAACAAACATTTTACAAAAAATTGTGGACTTTTTTTCAGATTCACAAACTTTTTCTCAGATTCACAAACTTTTCTCAAACTTGTGAACATTTTTCAAATTCATGACTTTTTATTTCAAGTTCATGACCTTTTTCAAACATGTGTTCTTGTTTATCAAAGTGAAGGTTCAAAGATCAGCAGTCAAGCCCATTATCCGGCTAGTTACAAGATTGAGTACAAATGATAGAGATAGATAGTAGCAAAGTAGTACAACAAATAAAAGGAGAAATTGTGTAGAAGAACTCAGTAATAGAGAATAGACCCAATGGTCCATAGGTTCACTATTGGTATCTCACTCGAAAACAGGCAAATGACATAGTAAATAAATTACAGTTGAGCAATTGACCGAATTCCAATATTTGTAACTATGCTCGTTCATGGCATAATCTCATATAAGCATTACATCTGTGATAAGTAGACCGTTAATCTAACTGCATCTACGGCTAATACTCCACCCCCAAAATCGCTATCCAACATGCATCTCGAGGTATTAAGTTTGCAATAAATAGAGTACCACAATAAGTAAGATGACATAATGTAGATAGGAAGGAGTCAATCAATAAGTCTGTTTTGTGTGTTGCGTGCACGTACCGATCACCATGACCTTCACCATCTTCTTACTTGGTCACTAGCATTCACCTCAACTTCATTTGCTTCGCTAGTTGGTGGTTGGCTAGAAGCATTAGGGGCATACACCTCGACCATATCCTCAACACATGATGCACTTCTACCCTCGCTCATATCATGACTTGGGAAGGAGACATGGCGGTTCAAGTCGACTACAAGTTGATGACCGTCAACCTTGGCGGAAAACAATTCAAGTGACTTTTCTTCTTATTGCGCAACTTTTTTCCTTGTATACCTCCTAATGCAATTCCGAGATGATATGAATATTCTTCAATCGAGATTTTGATCCCGCTCCAACATCATTCCTTCCTATAGCTTAACTATTTCATTGGGGTCCATCCAATTCAACACATCTCTCACTCCATAAACAACATCCTCATAATTAGAACTTGTATTAAATACCATGGCTTGCTCATCATCGTCCACATTGTCGGGATTGTTGCTCAAGAATGCCGTCTTGTCCAAATAATGAACGTTTACGAGTCCCGCCATATAAAAATAATGAAAAGTAACTTAATACATCAATTACTAGTCTAATGTATTATATGTGTCATGGCTTTACTGATGCATTATTGTTGGGAATCGTTGCATGGAAAACAAAAAAAATTCTACGCACATGCAATGATCTATCCATGGAGATGCATAGCAACGATGGGGAGAGTGTGTCTACGTACCCTCATAGACCGAAAGAGGAAGCGTTTAGTAACGCGGTTGATGTAGTCGAACTTCTTCGCGCTCCAACCAATCAAGTACTGAACGTACGGCACCTCCGCGTTCAGCACACGTTCAACTCGGTGACGTCCTCTGCCTTCTTGATCCAGGAAGACGGCGAGGTAGTGGATGAGTTCCGGCAGCACGATGGTGTGGTGATGGTGATGGTGAAGTGATCTCCGTAGGGCTTTGCCCAAGCACTACGAAAATATGACTGGGGGTGTAAACGGTGGAGGGGGCGCCGCACACGACTAAGCAATTGTCTGCAGTGTGCTAGGCGCCCCCTCCCACATATATGGGTGGGAGGGAGGGAGGAGCAGCCAATGGGGGCGCCCAAGTAGGGGGAATCCTACTTGGGCTCTCTCCCAAGATGCCCCCCTTTCCTTATTTGGAGCACGGGAGGAAGGAAGGAGGAGGTGCCCCCCCCCCCTTTCCTTTCTCTCCTAAGGAGGGAAAGGCAGGAGGGGCCACCCCTCCCCCTTTCCTTCCCCTAGGGCCGGCCAGCCAAGGGAGGGGCGCGCCAGCCCCCTTGTGGGCTGGTTTGTCCCCACAATTGGCCCATAAGGTCCATAACTTGCAAGGGGGGGGTGCCCGGAACCCCTTTCGGTGACCCGAAACTTCCGGTGTCCAAATACCATCATCCTATATATCAATCTTTACTTCTTAACCATTTTGAGACTCCTCGTCATGTCTGTGATCTCATCCGGGACTCCAAACAACATTCGGTCACCAAACCATATAACTCATATAACACTATATTGTCAACGAGCGTTAAGCGTGCGGACCCTACGGGTTCGAGAACTATGTAGACATGAGAGAGACACCTCTTCGATTGATAACCAATAGAGGAACCTCAATGCCCATATTGGCTCCTACATATTCTACGAAGATCTTTATCGGTCAAACCGTTATGACAACATACATAATTCCCTTTGTCCATCGGTATGTTACTTGCCCGAGATTCGATCGTCGGTATCTTCTCGTTCCGTAATACATCACCTCATGACTAACTCCGTAGTCATTTTCTTGCAAGCTTATGATGTGCATTACCGAGAGGGCCCAGAGATACCTCTCCAATACTCGGAGTGACAAATCCTAATCTCGATCTAAGCCAATTCAACAAACACCTTCGAAGATACCTGTAGAGCATCTTTATGATCACCCAGTTATGTTGTGACATTTGATAGCACACAGGCTCTTTCTCTGGTATCCGGGAGTTGAATAATCTCATAGTCGAAGGAATATATATTTAACATGAAGAAAGCAATAGCAATAAACTGACGATTAGTATGCTAAGCTAACGGATGGGTCTTGTCCATCACATCATTCTCCTAATGATGTGATCCCGTTATCAAATGACAACACATGTATATGGTTAGGAAACCTTAACCATCTTTGATCAACGAGCTAGTCTAGTAGAGGCTTACTAGGGACACAGTATTTGTTTATGTATTCACACATGTATTTAAGTTTCCGATCAATACAATTCTAGCATGAATAATAAACCTTTATCATGAATAAGGAATTATAAAATAACAACCTTATTATTGCCTCTAGGGCATATTTCCTTCAATTATATCAAAACCACGTCACTACTAATGTATTCATTAAACCATGACATTAATTAACACATACACTAACCCTAGTTCTTCCTACAAACCGCAAGCATAATTCCTACTACACATGAATCATGAACTAGGGTTCCACCTTGATGTCAAAAAATTCCGCCAAAATAACAAGTGATTCGGATATGATCAAATACACTAGGATTTGGGGAAAACCATTAACTAAGGTTCCACCTTGATGTTAAAATTGCCACAAAACAACAACGTTTTTACCAAAAAAGTTAGGTATTACGGAGGAGATTACCTCAAGCAAAGAAAGGTGGGGAAGATCCACCGAAAAGACTTGCTGGTGTGATCAAAAGGGTCAGAAAAATCCAATCAAAGTCAAACCGTATTAATCTTTCTATTAAGGATTATAATATCTTCGGTCAAATGAAGATTTCAGAAGAAGTCATGCCAGTATCAGGACTTCGTTCTGCATGACTGTGGGGGCAAATGCCCCCCCCCCCCCCCCCCCCCCGCCGCCAATATTGCATGCCAGAAATTTTCTTCAATATTAAGAGCAACATAGCTTTAGCTTTGTTGGAAAAATGGCATCCAAAAACTAATACATTCTCACTCTCATGTTGTGAGCGTACTATTACGCTCCTTGATATGTGTCAAATGGCTGGGCTCCCTTTGGATCATAGAATAAAATAGCCCGCGAAATAGCCGCGATAGCTGCGCTATAGCTACCCAGGAGCCTCGTCGCTACGCTATGGCTGCTGCAGCAAAATCCTCCACAACTACCTCTAAATGGCTCAACAATGAGCAAAACCCTTCAAAAATCATCTCTCCCATCAGAAAAATTTCCGCTATTTGCCACGATTGCCCGCTATGGGGCCGCTATAGCTGCTGGGAGAGGCTACCGCGAAATCATTTCTCCCGCGATTTTAATATATGCTTTGGATGGAGATTTGTATGAGGGATTTATTCCACTAGAACAACCATTAGACCCCTCCCTTTGCCTATTCCCCGACTTCCTGTCAGATCTATTATCCGCTCATGACCAGCTTGCCAAGAATAATGGTGGTCATATGACTTTCCACACCCGGTGTGATCATTTTCACAACCAGGGAAACCACTTCGTTCATTTAAAGTCTTTTCAAGAGGTTCACCATTATCGTCCTGCATTTACTTTGCTCTCATTGGCGGAGGACCTTATAGTCACTCCAGTTTCCTTATAATGGCGTCCTAGATCACTCTAGGGCATTGAATTTCATTTTCTCTGCCGTCCCTTTGTTCTGTATATTTTCCCTTTGTCGAATCAGCACACATCCTATAGGACCATGCTATAGGATTAGGGGATGGCACATCCATTTTATCATTGGTTGGATGTGGATTTATTTAAGTAAAATGTCTGGCAAAAGTGCAAGAGTGGATAAGTTTTCAATTGCTAAACTTTCCCGAGGGAAATTATCTATGGTGGGAATTATGTTCAAGTTTCCACATGATTTTAGCCCTGAAAAGGCACATGCTTTCTTCAAGGACTATAATAATATTGCATGGAACCCACCAAAATTGTCCAATAATTAGCGCAGGGTGGCTACAAAAAGCATTCACTATTTCCATCAGATGTGGGATGCTGCCATGGAGAAGGTATAATTATGACGATGACTTGTGCATTGTTGAGCCGTATCATCCTGATTTGGTTGCTTGGCAATTCAAATTAGATCAGCATGTACCATATACCCCATTGCACAATTTATACACAATAGATGATACAAGTATTGCGTATGCATATTGGTGGCGTTTCTTGCGCTTGAACCCAAAGCAGTGCCACTATATTCCCAACAAAACTTGGGTGGGAAAATCCTCGGTGGCATGGAAAAACTGGTGGAACGCTTTCATCCACCCATTCACTAGTGTCTTTGGCCAGCTTCGTCAAGGCAATACGATGGGCGAGACTCTTATGAGAAGAGTTTACCAAATATGTATTGAATGTGGAGAAACATATTTTTTTCCTCGTAAAGATCTTGTTATAGTAAAGAAGGTGTGTGTTGAACGGCAAGAGAGCTATTGAGGCAAGAGAATTACCTGGAAGGATATCTTAGGAAGTTACCTTGATGTAAAAAATGACACCAAACAACGACGTTTTACCAAAAACAAAGTTAGGTGTTTTGGAGGAGATTACCTCAAGCAACGAGGGGTGGGGAAGATCCAACAAAAAGAGTTGCCGGTGTGACATAAAGGGCTAGATTCAAAAACAATCTAATCAAGGTCAAATCATATTCATCTTTTGGTTAAGGATTATAATATCTTCGGTCAAATAAAGATTTCAGAAGAGGTCATGCATGTATCAGGACTTCGTTATGCATCGCCGTGGGAGCAGATGCCTCCCCCCCTCCCCCAATATTGCATGCCAGAAATTTTCCCGAATATTAAGAGCAACATACTTTGTTAGAAAAATGGGATCCAAAAACCAATACGTTCTCACTCTCATGTAGTGAGATTACTATTACGCTCCTTGATATGTGTCAAATGGCTGGGATCCCTTTGGATGGAGATTTGTACAAGGAAATTTATTGCACTTGAACAACCATTAGGCCCCTCCCTTCGCCTATTCCCTGACTTCCTGTCAGATCTATTATCCACTCATGACCAGCTTGCCAAGAATAATGGTGGTCAGGTGACTTTCCAGACCTGGTGTGATCATTTTCACAACCAGGGAAACCACTTCGTTCCTTTAAAGTCTCTTCGTGAGGTAAGCTTGTATCTTCCTGCATTTAATTTGCTCTCATTGGCGGAGGACCTTACATTCACGCTAGTTTCATTGTAATGGCGTCCTAGATCACTCCAAGGCACCGAATTTCATTAGCTCTGCCAGCCCTTTGTTTTATATATTTTTCTTTGTCGAATCAACACCCATCCTATAGGACCCTGCTATAGGGTTAGGGGATGGCACGTCCATTTTATTATTGGTTGGATGGGGGTTTATTTAAGTAAAATGTTTGGCAAAAGAGAAAGATTGGATAAGCTTTCAATTTCTATACTTTACCTAGGGAAATTATCTATGGTGGGAATTATTTTCAAGATTCCACATGATTTTATCCCTGAAAAGGCACATGCTTTCTTCAAGGACTATAATAATATTCCATGGTACCCACCAAATTTGTCCAATAACTAGCGGAGGTCGGCTACAAAAAGCATTCACTATTTCCATCCGACGTGGGATGTTGTCTGTCACGCCCAAGATGCGACCCTATCCAAAAGGAACTCAAAGGTCCCACCAAGGATAGACCCGCATATTGGAACGCTTTTGCAAGGTGGATATCATTACATCAATATTACATAGTAGATGGGGATACATCCAATACATACAATGTCACATGAATACAACAATACAACATACAAGAACAACATCCGACTACGGATGAATCATAAACAGAAACTCAAACAATATCCACCCTGCTAGCCCAGGCTGCCGACCTGGAACCTATTCCCTGATCGAAGAAGCAGAAGAAGAAACTCCAAAACAAGCAACATCACGCTCTCGCGTCATGAACATCGCATAACCTGTACCTGCAACTGTTGTTGTAGTAATCTGTGAGCCACGAGGACTCAGCAATCCCATTACCATGGGTGTCAAGACTAGCAAAGCTTAATGGGAAAGGAAGGGGTAAAGTGGTGAGGTTGCAGCAGCGACTAAGCATATATGGTGGCTAACATACGCAAATGAGAGTGAGAAGAGAAACAAGCGGAACGGTCGTGAAGCTAGCAATGATCAAGAGGTGATCCTGAACTCCTACTTACGTCAAACATAACCCAAAGACCGTGTTCACTTTCCGGACTCCGCCGAGAAGAGACCATCACGGCTACACACACAGTTGATGCGTTTTAATTCGGATCTGTTGTCAAGTTATCTACAACCGGACATTAACAAATTCCCATCTGCCACATAACCGCGGGCACGGCTCTCGAAAGTTTATACCCTGTAGGGGTGTCCCAACTTAGCCCATGACAAGCTCTCGCGATCAACGAAGGAATAGACCTTCTCCCAGGAAGACCCGATCAGACTCGGAATCCCGGTTTACAAGACATTTCGACAATGGTAAAACAAGACCAGCAAAGCCGCCCGATGCGCCGACAATCCCGATAGGAGCTGCACATATCTCGTTCTCAGGGCAACACCGGATGAGACTAGCTACGAGTAAAACCAGACTTCGAGTTTCCCTGAGGTGACCCCACAGGCAGCTCAGTTCGGACCAACACTTAGACAAGCACTGGCCCGGGGGGGGGCTAAAATAAAGATGACCCCTGGGTTGGCCGACCCAAGGGAAGGGTATAGGTGGTGGTGAGGCAAATGGTAAAACCAAGGTTGGGCCTTGCTGGACAAGTTTTATTCAAAGCGAACTGTCAGGGGGCTCCCATAAATCACCCAACCTCGTTAGGAACGCAAAAATCCGGGAACATAACACCGGTATGACGGAAACTAGGGCGGCAAGAGTGGAACAAAACACCAGGCATAAGGCCGAGCCTTCCACCCTTTACCAAGTATATAGATGCATTAATAATATAAGAGATATTGTGATATCCCAACATAACCCTGTCCACCATGGAGAAATCTTCATCTTCACCTGCAGCTAGCAACGCTATAAGAGGGGCTGAGCAAAGCGGTAACATAGCCAATCAATGGTTTGCTAGGAATGGTGTCAAAGGTTAGAGGTTCATGGCAATTTGGGAGGCTTGATGAGCAAAAGATAGGTAACGCAGCAAAGCGATAGAACGAAGCAAACTAGCATAGCAATGGTAGTAGTGAGATCCAGGGTAGCGGTCATCTTGCCTGAAATCCCGCAAGGAAGAAGAACGATTCCATGAAGAAGATGAAGCCACGAAGACGAACCAAGCGTAGACGAACGAATCCTCACGATCGCAACGAAACGGGAACTATCGAGAAGAAGCACACAACATGGTAAACACACCACACATGAACAAGACATGATGCACAACAAGCATGATGCATGGCAAAGCTACATAAAGCTACTCGTGGCAAGAGATGATGCAAACAAGAACAACACATCAAGGCAAGTTTAAATGAGGCCGGAAACAACATATAACAATTCCGGTAAGTCCTCATATACATATTTCGAAATTGGTCCAGAACTGAATAAACCTTATGTTCAAGTAGTTAAACAGCAAGTTAAGATGCACCAAGATGATCTACACGAAATCCTACTCAAGTTACATATAAAGTTCATTTAATTCGGAGCTACGGCCTAGAAGATATGAGCAAAACAAATTAAACATGGCATTGATGCAAAATGCATACAAACATCAAGCAAACACCTCAAAACAAGGATGCAACATGATAATATGAAACTACAAGCAAAATCACGCAAGTTTCATATAGAGCACACTCAAAACGGAGCACGGTTCAACACATGCACACTATACAAGTCATAGCAACAATCTTTCCAAAACAGCAACTAGGCATCTTACAAGCATCAAAACAACATGCTACAGCACCCCAACATAATAACAAAAGGCATGGGCATGAAGTACATGTAAAGCATAACAAAACATGAACACTGAGCTATCTCCGGAAACAACTAGAACACGCTCAAAATGACATGGTAAGATTGCAAATAATAACAGTTTCAGGCTTTGCAGAAATAACATCAGGTTGCAATGTTTAGAGCTATCAAACAACATGTTACAGTAACTTATCATGGCAAACAAAGGCATGGCATGATACTGCTAAATGCATAGAACAACAGTCCCTTACTGACCATGAGCCAAAAAGGCACAGAAAATATGATGGCACCCATGTAAACATGGCAAGTTATATTACAGATTCAAACATGGCAGGAACAACAATAAGTAGGCATGTTGGTGAGCTTGAACCACTCACCACAGAGCAATACATGGCATGGCAAGGCAACCAACAATAATAAGGCATGTTTATGAAGCTAAGCATGGCAATAGCAAGTTCATAGGGTGCATGGATCACTAGGAAAACACATGGAAACAACTGAACTTAATGTTACCAGGCTGACAGCAACAATTTCAAGCAACTTTGGAGAGGGATAACAACATGTTCCAGCAGGCTATAATTGCAACCAAGGGCATGAATGGATAGAGCAAGACATGTAGATCAAAACATGTTTATAGAACATCTCCAGATTATGCATAGAAAGATTAGTAGAAACATGTTTATATAGCAACAAAATATAACAGAATCTGCCTAGCAAAACAGCAACAACAAGTACACTACTTAACAAGCTCGATTCACTCACCACAAGACAAGTCATTGCATGACAAGATAAGCATAGCATTATCAAGAAGACATGTTTATGTAACCAACCAAGGCAAGAACAAGTCCATAGCATGCAACGATCAACTATAGCAACCTTGGCTAAATTGAATAACAAGTAAACAATCTGCCAGGAAACATTTTGAAGCAAAAGTAGAGCACTCAAATGACATGCTAGACTACTCCATAATTGCAAACAAGGGCATGAATAGATAGAAAAAAACCATATGTTCAAAACACCCTTACTGAAGTATCTCAAAATATGCATGGATCTCTCTATCGCATCAAGTTTACATGGCATCAAAATAACAGCAGAACAGGAACAAAATCAGCAATACCACGAAGCCTAGTTTGCATGCTTGTGCTAGTCACCACATTGATCACAAAAATACATGGCATACACCCCTGGAAAGATGGCATGACATAGATCAAAACACATGTAGACATCAACCTCATAGGATGCACACATCAATCATGGCAAAAATGATAAATGAGCAAGTTATAACAGTTTCAGCAGATTAACATCAACATGCACTCTTCCAACAGCATTTCGGGTATCAAGATGAGCTCAAATGAAAATGATGCAATGGAATGAAATGAAGTACTCGTTGAGGCGAACAATTTGACATATCACACGCACGAAATGGAGCTATGGATGCAGAGATACAATGCGGTGAACATGGCATGATTATGTCAAAAACCAGGGACTTAATGGATTTCGGGGAAGGGGAAAGTCAACCTCCGGGCACGGATGCCGAGGCGGCGCGGATCTCGCCGGAGATGGCAGAGGAGGCCGGAGATGATGGAGACAGCCGGATCCGGCCGGGGTCGACGCGGGGCGCCGGATCTGGAGCAGGCCGGGGCGGGGGACGACGGGGCCGGGCGGAGGAGCTGAGCCGGCCGGAGCTCTGGCCTCCGGCGAGGCGGACGGCGGCGGTCGGGCTGGGGAGGTGCGATGCCCACGGCGGCGGGAGGAGGCGGGCGCGGCGGCGCTCCGCGGGAGCGGACGGCGGCGAGCGACGCCGGGACGGTGGGCGGCGGAGGGAGGCCGGGCCGGGCGGCGGCGGCGCGAGCCCGGCCGGCGGCGGCGCGGGGAGCCGGTCGGGGGCGCAGCCGGGGCCCGGTCGCGGCGCGGGCGGGCCGACCTCGGGCTCGGCGGGCCCGCGGCGGCGCACGATGGAGTGGGGCGGCCCAAGGGACACGTGGCGGCGCGGGAGAGGGCGCGGGGCGGCTGAAGCTGACGTGGCGGCCTCGGATTGGCCGGGGCGACGTGGTCGGCGGACGTGTCCGGCGCGGGCGGACGCGTCCGGCGGCGGGGAGGAGCGGGGCTAGGGTTTGATCTGCGCGAGATATTCGGGGGAGGCCACATATTTATAGGTAGAGGGAGCTAGGAGAGTCCAAATAAGGAGCGGTTTTTGGCCACGCGATTGTGATCGAACGACCGAGAGCATGGAGGGGAGTTTGCTGGGTTTTGGGCCACTTTGGAGGGGGTGTTGGGCTACAACAAAAGAGGGCTTTACGGTTATCCGGTTAACCGTTGGAGTACCAAACGACCTCCAAATGGCACGAAACTTGACAGGCGGTCTACTGGTGCTATACCAAGGCCGCTTGGCAAACCTTGGGCCATTCCGAGAACGTTTAACACCCGGACACGAAAAGAGACAAGAGGGGGACGCCGGAGGACATAGGAGTGCCGGATTGCAAAACGGACAACGGGGAAAATGCTCGGATGCATGAAACGAACATGTATGCAAAATGAAATGCACATGATGACATAATATGAAATGCAGATGATGACATGGCAAAATGCAACACGCAAGCAAATGACATGGCAACAACGGCGAATAACTGGCGGACACCTGGCGTATCGAATCCGGGGCGTTACACTGTCATGGAGAAGGTCTAATTATCACAATGACTTGTGCATTGTTGAGCCGTATTATCCCGATCGGGTTGCTTGACAATTCAGATTAGATCAGCATGTACCATATACCCCATTGCACAGTTTATACACAATAGATGACACAAGTATTACTTATGCATATTGGTGGCCTTTCTTGCGCTCGACCCAAAGCAACCCCACTATATTCCCAACAGAACTTGGGTGGGAAACTCTTCGGTGGCATGGACAAACTGGTGGAACACTTTCATCCAACCATTCACTTGTGTTTTTGGCCAGCTTCGTCAAGGCAATACGATGGGCGAGACTCCTATGAGGAGAGTTTACCAAATATGTATAGAATGGGGAGAATCATATTTTTCCTCATAAAATTTTAGACGAGGATCTTGTTATAGTAAATAAGGTGGGTGCTGAACGGCAAGAGGAGTATCTTGCAACTATTGATGCAAGAGAAATACTTGGAAGGATATCTTAGGAAGTTACCTCTCGGACAACAATGCTTCGCCAAATTTGTTGCAACGAGTAAGCGACTGGATGAGACCAAAATGCACCACTGACCATGCTCGATCCCTTCCTGTCCTCAGCCAACCTTCTGTTCGGTCCCGCCACTAGCTTTGTCCCGTCGTATGACATTGTGTCGGGACATAGTAGCGCGAAGAACTTGGTCTTCTACCAGGGCAACCTATACCAAATATGGAGGAACGCGGGTTACACGGTCACTCTGCTGCTGCCAGAAGGCGGTCGCTATCGTGTAAGGGATGATGAAATATTCGTTCTGAAATATTATCCATAGCGGGGGGCTAGACGGTGTTTTTCGGGAGGAATAATGTGGTATTGATGTACACCAAAGGCGTTCCAAGACTCAAGGGTGACTACCTGTACTGGATCGACGGGACACATTGATGGAAGCGATATTTGTCATGCATGAGAAAGAACCTGGTGTGAAGGCCCTCAAGATCTGGTGGAGTGCAATTGCTTTTCGTGGCCAATAGTTTGTTCTATTTTTTTGCTTTTTGTGGCCAATAGTTCATTCTATTTTTTGTGGCTTTGTTGTAAAATAATTTGCAGCAGCTTGCCATGCGCGGCCGTCTCTTGTGCCGTCGGGTGAAACAAGTCCATCTTGAAAAGGTCCAAGCGTTTGGGTCGTTTGGTTTCGGCGTACGTTTGATTTTGACTCCAAAAAAAAACGCTCTCCAATCTGTTAATCACGGTCTCAAGGCTGGTGTGCATTGCGCTCCATCTTCTTCCATCGGCAGCTTTTGCCAAAAAAAAAAAGAACAGGCGCATGCTGCCGGCTCCTCCGGCGAGGTGCCCGAATTTAGGCCGTTCAGCGAGGCTTGCCTGAGAATCCGCCCAGGTTTGCGTATGAGATGGTCGTGGTAGGGAGATATGGGCTGGATCCATGCCAGAGTCGGCAAAAAACTTTGATTTGACGTCTTAGATTCGTGGCGCATCCGTAAATGATTTGTAATTAATTATCTGATTTTGATCGGTAACATATTTAAACGCACACAAGACATAGGTCTGAGCTTGGCTCGGTGACGGGCAGCGGAGGTGAAGCGCGCGGGAAGGCTAACTGGAGATCACCCTATCTCGTAGACTGACCAGCAGTCGGGCTTATATATGTGTGTTTTTGCTCTGTAGGAGGAAAATACACATGAGCTCCTGGGTGCTCTACACCCCTATACGAATATTAAACTTAAAAATTACCAACAAAATTCAAAAAAACTAAAATTTGAGGATATCAAACCTGAGTTCTCAATCTACTCCCGTGCGATACCATTTTGATATAGCTAAATTAATTTTTGGTAAGTTCATTGCTATAATTTCCGCAACAACATGCGGAGCGTTATCTAGTTGCTACAATTCCTTTCTACCTGGATCGGATTCTTCAGCTAAGCTTACGATAGCACAATGGTTCAAATTTCCATCAAACAAATATTTCTTCAGCAGCAACTCTGAATACTAGCTGGAATTCTCTAGAATAACACGGATTATTTAAGCTAACTTAACACTATATATAGTTAGTCAGTACTAGCTGTAAACAGGGAGCAGAAACAGAGAGCAGCCACGATAGCAAATTAAGTCCCAGAGTGAATGCCATTCAGAGCACCGCCTCGATCCTCTGTTGATTGTTAAACATGTAACGCCGGGATTTGTGCTTGATCATACGGACTCCATGCATCGTCCCTTTGCCTTTGCCGTTGCTGTACGCTACCTCCATACCGGTGAAGAGGGCAAATTCCTTGACGGATTCCATCTCGTTCCATTCCTTGTTGAATTTCATGGCATCCAAGAAGTCGACGACGATGAACCTACCGGAACCGAGGCTGACGACACAGGGATTGTGCAAGCTCTTTGGCTGCCACTCCTCTGGCAGGTCATCACGCGCCCAGATCCGCATCTTGTCCGGCGGCAGCTCCTCCCCTCTGACGACGCCCGAGAGGTCAGCAGCGCAGGGGAGGTTGTTTGAGACGCCAAACCACAGTCCAAGCTCAGGGACGTAATCCGCCTTGCCATTGAAGGGCATGAGCCAGTCCCCAGCTTTGCTCCACTCACGAGTCGCGATGTGGAAGCAGTAGGTGCCGGTACCCTCGGCGCCACAGATGGAGAAGCAGATGCTGTCGCCGACGAGGGCGTGACCGAAGACCATGGCGTGCTCGTGGTGGCTGATCCACGGCGGCAGAGGGAGGATGTCGCAGTGCCAGAACCTGCTAGATAAGGCCGACGGTCTGGACCCCCTCCACACCAGGGCCTCGAACTGAGGCCGCACCTCCGCCTTGTCCGGATGGAGGAGGCCATCGATGATGTAGAGGTCGCCCGTGTCATCCCCGTCACGGAGGTGTAAGTCCGTCGGAGGGACGGAGACGACCATCGGCATCTCCTTGACCCCGTGGAGGCATGGCAGGGTATCGATGTAGCGGGAGCCATCGAGGATGTTGAAGCGTAGCATGCGGTTCCCGCGGTCGCCCAAGATGACCTTGCTCTCCGAGGCGGTGGGGAAGAAATGGACGAAGTGATGGGAGTTGAGGCAGGGGGAGATTTGCGGTGGCCCCATGAGCAGCTCGGGTTTTGGCGGACCGATCTTGGGCGCCGCCGCCTCCGCCGTCGCCAGATCTTGGGTGTTGCAGATCCTTCGCCTGTTGGTGGCACGGGCCTTGGCAGGCGTCAGTGTTGCCAGCACCTTGCCATGTTCAGCCGCCTCTTCTGCCGTCCGGTGAAAAAAGTCCGTCTTGGAGAGGTCCAAGCGCCGCAGCAAATAAAGGTGTTTGTGCCCGTCATACAACCCCAGGTTCAAGAACCGGCGGATGCCGCCGCTCATCTCCGACCGTTGGACAACCTAGTGAGTATGATCCTTCTCTCCTGAGAGGGTGATAAGGAAAAAAACAAATTAGATCATCAAACTGAAGGAAGATGACTGATGCAGGCAGGTAATCTACAGGCGGCGAACTTGCCATAGGTTAGAAGGTACAACTATACATCCATGCACGAGCTGCCATTTTAACAAATTTCTGTGTTGAAAATGGAATATATCAGCTAGCCATTGGATTATTTAAGCTCAAAGCATCATACTTGAGATGAGTATTTAGGAGCAGAAATACATAATACCAACTTGGAAGAAAACAGATGTACGCATAAGATAAAAGTTTAATGCCCACGAAAGGCTTGATTGCTGAGATAGTGAAAAATTTACGAGCAGGTGCAGTAGCATTGCCGAGCAGTCAATAATATATTGAATCCAATGGCAAGAAATAAAAAAACAAATTAACTAATGGCAGTTGTTCAACTTGAAACAGAGGAAGAAAATTTTATTTAAGTAGAGAAGATTGTGCTATGGCACATTTAAACAGAGGAAGAAAATTTCATTTATATAGGTGAATCACTAGTAGTGGATTTGTGTCCTGAACAACAAATCGACTGCTGATTTCTAGCACTAGGATGGAATGGATGGATGTTTGTTAACAAGAGCAAATAGAAATCCTTTTGGAGGACACGCGTCTGAGGAAGGAAATTGAGATGCAGAAAGCACCTTGATGAAACAGGGAACAGACGGCACGGCTGTCGGAGGAGGATGGGGCAGCGGTGGTTGGATCCGTGACGGCGACGGCGACGGCGACGGTGACGAGAGATTGGAGGTGGGTGGAACGGTGACGACGGCGGCTAGGTTTTCTATTCTCAATCATCATCCATGGAGCCATGGAGGCAAACGGGAAATAACCGACAGACAGCCAATGATACCAGTGGGCCGGCCCATTGCAAGGGCCGACACACGCGAATTAATGTATCAATGGAATTTCCTATTTATGTTCGTTTTTTCCTGTTTCTTTTTTCTTTCCTTTGTATGTTTTTTCAGATTCCTCTTTTATTTTTCATTCATATTTCATTTTCGTTTTTCTTGTTCAAAAAATGTTCGACAACTCAAAAAAATTCGCCTTCTCCAAAATTTGTTCGTTCCTTCATAAAATCGACTGCTGATTTCTAGCACTAGGATGGATGGATGTTTGTTAACAAGAGCAAATAGCACAAGACGGTGTGGAAAGCACCTTGATGAAACGGAGAACGAACGGTCACGACGACGGCGACGTTCGAGGCAGAGGCGGCGGTTCGCTAGGTATTCGCGCGACTGATTTGGGGATCTCTTTCTTTTACTCTAGGCTTAGCCGCGGGACATTATTTTGGTTTTTTATTTGGGCTGACATTTTTTTGGTGAGCCACTTATTGCGAGCCATTTTTTGGGGGATCTCTTTCTTTTACTCTAGGCTTCACCAAATGGGCTGAAAAACTGCTAAGCCGCGGGACATTTTTTTTGGTTTTTTTGGGCTGACATTTTTTTGGTGAGCCACTCGCGTTCGCACAATAAAAAAGCAGGTATATTTTATTTGAGAACTCGAAAAACGTATTTATGGTATTAATTCTAACACTATTAATTTCGTGATAATAAACTGTATTAATGTAATGCTGATTTACATAAAAGTTATTCACGCATATTTCCATTTCAAAATATTCATGTAATTGAAAAATGGTCTGATCTGTTTGAAAAATGATCATGCAATTCAAAATAATGTTTACATATTTTAAGAAATGTTCTTGTAATTTATAAAGTTAATTTTTTATTCCAAAAAAATGTTGATGTATTTAAAAATGCTTTCTCATAACTTCAAAAAAGTTGAATTGTTCTTAAAAGTGCTCTTAGTTGTTTCAAAAATCACAATATGTGTCAAACAATGTTCACAATTTGGTTTTAAAGGTTCGTGTAACTGAGAAAACACAAAAAGTGGTGATGTATTTTAAAACGATATACACATGTTTCTAAAAAATATGCACCCATTTTAATGAAATATTCATGTAAACTTATAATTTTCCGTGTCTGTTCAAAACATTGTTTTTATTAAAAAATTAAGAAAAGAAAAGGAAGAGGAAAAGAAGAAAAATGAAACAATAAACAACTAAAAGGGAAAAACAGAAAATACAAGAAGAAGAAGAAAAACACCATCAAATCCTAACACAAGAACCTAGCTGTGTACCGGACGTCCACAGGGTTTAGCGACTGGTGGCCATCGGATCATTTTGCTTGATGCAATCCGGGCCGTCGGATCTCGCCCTTGGAGGAGGCCGGGCGGATCGACGGGAGGAGGTCAGCCGGTGAAGGCGCATCGTCGCCAGCGGCTGGCGCGTCGACGGGAGGAGGCCAGTGTTGGGGAACGCAGTAATTTCAAAAAATTTCCTACGCACACGCAAGATCATGGTGATGTATAGCAACGAGAAGGGGAGTGTATCTTCATACCCTTGAAGATCGCTAAGTGAAAGCGTTTATCAACGCGGTTGATGTAGTCGTACGTCTTCACGATCCGACCGATCCAAGCACCGAACGCACGGCACCTCCGAGTTCTACACACGTTCAGCTCGATGACGTCCTCGCCTTCTCGATCCAGCAAGACAGGCGAAGTAGTAGATGAGTTCCGGCAGCACAACGGCGTGGTGACGGTGTTGGTGAAGAACAATCTCCGCAGGGCTTCGCCTAAGCACTACGGAAACTATGACGGAGGATAAACTAGAGGGGACGGGGTTGCCGGCACACGGCTTGGTGTTTCTTGATCTATCTTTGGTGCTAGCCCTACCCCTCTATTTATATGTTGAGCCTTGGGGTCGAAACTTGGAGTAAAAGCCTCCCCAAAGTCGGTTTCACCCGAAAGGCAAGAGTCCTTCTCGGACTCCAGGGCCAGACGCCAGGGTTCCCGGCGTCTGGCCCCTGGACTCCGCAAAACTTCCTTTTGCGCTTTCCAAAAACCTTGTGGGCTTTCCCTTTAGGCCCAAATAACGTGTTCTCGTACCCAAACATTTCGGGAAACATCCGGAACCCCTTCCGGTGAATTCCGGAACCCTTCCGGAGATCAAACACTATTATCCCATATATAAAACTTTATCTCCGGACCATTCCGGAGTTCCTCGTCATGTCCATGATCTCATCCGGGACTCCGAACAACATTCGGTTACCAACATGCATAACTCATATAATACTATATCGTCAACGAAACGTTAAGCGTGCGGACCCTACGGGTTCGAGAACTATGTAGACATGACCTAAAACCATTCTCGGTCAATAACCAATAGCGGGACCTGGATGCCCATATTGGTTCCTACATATTCTACGAAGATCTTTATCGGTCAAACCGCATAACAACATACGTTGTTCCCTTTGTCATCGGTATGTTACTTGCCCGAGATTCGATCGTCGGTATCCAATACCTAGTTCAATCTCGTTACCGGCAAGTCTCTTTACTCGTTCCGTAATACATCATCTCGCAACTAACTCATTAGTTGTAATGCTTGCAAGGCTTAAATGATGTGCATTACCGAGAGGGCCCAGAGATACCTCTCCGACATTCGGAGTGACAAATCCTAATCTCGAAATACGCCAACCCAACAAGTACCTTTGGAGACACCTGTAGAGCACCTTTATAATCACCCAGTTACGTTGTGACGTTTGGTAGCACACAAAGTGTTCCTCCGGTAAACGGGAGTTGCATAATCTCATAGTCATAGGAACATGTATAAGTCATGAAGAAAGCAATAGCAACATACTAAACGATCGGGTGCTAAGCTAACTGAATGGGTCATGTCAATCAGATCATTCAACTAATGATGTGATCTCGTTAATCAAATAACAACTCTTTGTTCATTGTTAGGAAACATAACCATCTTTGATTAACAAGCTAGTCAAGTAGAGGCATACTAGTGACACTCTGTTTGTCTATATATTCACACATGTATTATGTTTCCGGTTAATACAATTCTAGCATGAATAATAAACATTTATCATGATATAAGGAAATAAATAATAACTTTATTATTGTCTCTAGGGCATATTTCCTTCAGCCAGGTGAGAGCATCTACAACCGGACTTTGCAAATCCGGCCCCTCAAACGCGGACACTGACCGGTCACGCCTCAAATTAGCCACTCCGCTTGCGCCCCTCTCATATTTCAACCCCTAGATCCATACAAAGCATGCAAAAGAAATCTAACATACTACGTACTACCCTAGTTCTTCATCATCGAAGATGTCCATGACAACATTGTCGGGCGCCGGCTGGACGGGTGGGTAGGAGGGCTCCAACTCATCCTCTTCTTGCTCGACCTCATCCATGTAGGCGAGCATCTCTGCCTCCTCTGCGGCCTGCTGCGCCTCCATCTCCTGCTGGGATGGGGTCTGGCCTCCGCAGCCGACTCCGACCGGAGGGAATCAAGGATGGCCTGCTGCTCCGCGTGCAGACCGCATCACCAATGTCCCCCACATCTGCCTCCTCTGTGGTCTCCTTTGATTGAGTCATCAAGAGGTTAGGGTGATGTCGACTAGCAGCTTCCTATTGGGCATATTGAGATCCAAGAGTTATGTGATAACCGTGGGAAGGAGTTGACAGAGCTCCTCACCCACCTCTCATGGCTCTCCGAATTGAAAATAATAGTGTGGAAAATTACACATCTGGCTGTGGGGGTGGATCAACAAGAAATGACATCAGCAGCATCAGAGGTGGAGAAAGATGAAAAACCAGCAGCAACAGAGTGTGAGAAAGAAGATGGGGTGCTCATGTTCCCTGCCCATCTCTCCTACGAATTAAGGGAGTTGATCATCTCCCACTGCCTAGAATTAGTCTTGGTGGCTTCGCCAACTCTTCTTCCTGATGGAGGGAGGCGGGGGGCCCCAAGCCCTGCAATACCTAGAGAGATTAAAACTAAATGAAAGCCCCAAGTTTGTATCTGCTTGCTTATTTTCCTCACCTTCCTATCACCTTTGCCCATTCTCCTTGCAATTCTTCAAGCTTAATGGGGAGGAAGGCAGGGGAACAGTAGAACCCCTTGCTACTTGTGAGCTGCGTTGGGATTTCCTCAAAGAGGAGAGGATGATGCAATATAGTGGAGATAAGTATTTACCTCAGTTAAGAACAAATGTTATCAATCCAGTAGGAGAACCATGCAAAACCTCATGAACAACACCTAAACTCAAAAGATCTACTTGCACCCAGCGCAAACAAGGGGGTTGTCAATCCCCTGTGATGTTCATTACAAGGATCATGTCTGATAATGGTAGATAGAAAAACGCAAAATAAAATAACGGTAAATAAATTGCATCAAGGTATTTTTGTATCTTTATATATGATAAAGATAGACCCGGGGGGCATAGTTTTCACTAGAGCCTTCTCTCTTGAATAAAAGCAAATAGTGGGGAAATAAATTACTGTTGGGCAATTGATAGAAAGCGCATAGTTATGACGATATTCAAGGCAATGATCATGTGTATAGGCATCACGTCCGAGACAAGTAGACCGACTCCTGCCTGCATCTACTACTATTACTCCACACATCGACCGTGATCCAACATGCATCTAGAGTATTAAGTTCATAAAGAACGGAGCAACGCCTTAAGCAAGATGACCTGATGTAGACAAAGTAAACCCAATCAATATGAATAAACTCCATCTTTTTATCCTTAATGGCAACGATACAATTACGTGGCATGTCCCTTTTTGTCACTAGGATTGAGCATCGAAAGATCGAACCCATGACAAAGCACCTCTCCTATTTTGTAACACTATATTACCATTCATTTTATTGGAAAGATTATATAACCCTTAAAAGTGAGTTTTCATACTAGCTTTAGTCTCTTTTATTGACTCAATTTGGCGATAGCCTACTAGTATGATGGGTTCAATAGTTTCTATTTTTGGTTATACAAACACATTTTCAATATTTTCATAGGTGTCAAAAGCATTATTCCAAGGAAATCTTTTCAAACATTGAATCCAAGACTAATCTATGCATAAAAGATAAACCAACATAAAAGCTGCTAAGGAGTAACTTGATATGACTTTTGGGATTAGCCCTCGTTTGTATCTCTAATAATTTGTCTCAAGCTTCTTTTAAATATTCATCATTTAACTATTTAAAGTCTAAAATCTTAGAGCCTTCTCCTAAGTAAGGAGGGACGACAAATGAGGAGGAGAACTAGCCATAGTGGCAAAGCAAGCAAACTAGCTAACTAGCAAATTAAAATATTTTTGTAATGAGACTAATAAAAAAATAAAGCAAATAAAAAGTAGAGCAAGTAAATGATAATTTGAGTGTAGGTACTTGTAGGTTTTGGATGATGTCTCCCCGGCAACGGCGCCAGAATTTTTTTTCTGCTACTTGTGAGCTGCGTTGGGTTTTTGCAAGGAGAGGAAGAGTGAAGCAATATAGTAGCAAATGGGAGAATCACACCTGCACACACAAGAGCAAATACTTGCACCCAACACGGGCAAGAGGGTTGTCAATCCCCTTGAACTCGTTACTAGCAAGGATTAAATCTAGTAGTGGTAGATAGATAAATTTAAAAACAAAATAAAAGTCAGTAAATTGCAACAAAGAATTTTTTATTTTTTTTCATATGATAAAAGTAGACACGGGCATACGGTGGGTAAATTACCATTCTAGTTACATAGAAGTTATCGGAGTGTGTTTTTAATAACTTTTCCGTCCGGGTCAAAAAACCAATATCACGACCTACTCAGTGTGCGTCCACACCACTAAAAAATATCTACATTATTTCATTAAACACAAAAATAATGTTTATGGTATTAATTTGCATATAATTAACCTAGGAAATTCACAGCAGGAAAGACTGCCGCCGATAAGCGAAAGTGATTTAGTGACAATAAAGTAAATCAATTGTGTAATAATTTACATATAAAAATATTCATGCATATTTCAAAAGTTGTTCACTTATTTTGAAAATGATCATATAATTTAAAATCAATCACCTATTTTGTAAAATGATCATATGATTGTAAGTAAATGTTCACATATTTTGTAAAATGTTCCGATAATTTCAAAGATGATAATATAAAAACATGTTCATGCATTTTTAAAATAGTTCATGTAACTGAAAAAACATAAAAAGTGGTTGTGCTTTTTAAATAGTATTAATCTAGGTATAAAAAGTTTGTGTATTTTAAAAAGTGTCCATGTATTTTAATGAAATGGTCATGAAATTTTGTGTATTTTAAAAATATTCATGCATTTTATCAGAAAGATGTTTACGTATTTCTCAGGTTTACAAAATCAAGGTATTTCTTGTATCCAAACAACTCAAAGTGTTTTAGACTACGGTTTTTTCTAGAAACCATGGTATTCTAAGAACACTTTATGAATACATCGAAACCAAACTGGACTTAAACGATGGCCACATTAGCATACATTTGATTTAATTCAATATCTTTCCATTCCGTGTGGCCTATAAATGTTTACCGGATTAGCGACCATTTCGTTTTAATGTATGTCATTTTTGGGTGCGAGTCTGCACCCAAAGCAACTGGACAAGCACCTTGCTGGGAAGTATTGGCTAGTAAATGTTGGTTGCATTAGGCATGCTTTTGTTCAGTTTACTTTATTTCATTCTTTGTGCGTCTTAATGCCTTGCTGGATGACTTTTTTTAACACAGTACATACGCTGGAGGCCTATTGGATAGTAAATGTTTGCTAGATTAGCTATGTTTTGATTTAATTTATATCTTTTGATTCTCATGTGAGTGTTGGACCGAACCAATGGGACGCGTGCCTTGCAAGGAGGCTATTGGCGGGTAAATGTTTGCCGGATTATTCATGTTTTTTGTTTTAATTTAAATGAGTCAATTCTCATGTAAGTCTTCACTCAAACGAATAAGACAAGCGCCTCTCTCTCTCTAGATGAGGGGAGGGGACTTCTCTGAAGGCGAAAAATTTCACAATCTTCATCATGGCCTCTGTTCCAACAGAAACCCTAGGCCTAACCACCACTACTCCACCCACTGCCACACCATTGCTACCGTTCGGACCCTGGGCGGACCTGCCGGTCGACCTCCTCCACCGCATAGGTGACATCCTCCATGAACTCAAGTGCTATGCCAGCGCGCGGGGCACCTGTGCAGCTTGGCGCCGCACGCTCACGCCACCAACACCGTCACTGCTCATCGTCTCCAACAGTGCCACCGATGGACGCCTCGTCCCCAACATTGCCTTTGCTACTTCGCTCCCCATGCGCCGCCCCTTGAGCCTAAGGCCCGTCCCCTCGGGTGGACGTTGGGTTGGCTCCAGCAATGGGTGGCTTGCCCACCTTGCCCTCCTCAACCCACCCGAAACACCCGTCAGCTTGCTCAGCCTCCTCAACCCCGTCACTGGCACGGAGATCTGTTTGCCGGCACTCATGTGCGTGAGCAGGCTAGTCTCCAAGATTGTCTTTGCAATCAATACTTCAAGGCATGACTTCATCGTCGTTGCCATGTTCGATGTCGACAGACTCGCCTGCATTGTCGCGGGAGACAAGCAGTGGACCATTCTCGACCCCGTCCGGCTCGATGGCAAGGACCACCTCGCCGATCTCATCTACCACGAAGAAGGAATGGTCCATTGCCTCACTCGGCGTGGAGACGTCTTTGTGGTCCATTTGCCGAAGCGTCGTCACGGGCAGGACAGACCGGACCAGGACGCACTGCCGGCCATGGTCGAGCCATTTCAATCCTTAGCCCACCTTTCATTTGACCCCACCACTGGTTCTCCTCCGCCATACGACATGGTGGCGGGCTACACCAGCACCAACCTCTTCTTCTACAAGGGCAACATGTACCAATTCCCGAGGAATGCGAGTTTCACACCCACTTCGCTGCTGCCAGCAGGTGGTCACCATCGTGCAGCGGAGACCGGACCGAACCCGAATGCACCACTGGCCACAATCGAACCCCTGTTTTCGTCAACCAACCTTCCGTTTGACCCCATCACTAGCTTTGCACCGCCGTACGACACGATCTCAGGCTATACCAGCGCCAAGAACCTAGTCTCTTGCCAGGGTAACCTGTACTAAATCTGGAGGAACACAAGTTGCATGGTCACTCTGTCGCTCCCAGCAGGCGGTTGCTGCCGTGTAGGGGAGGATGAGATATTTGTTCTCAAGTATTATCCCCAACGCCAGCCATGCTGGGATGCCGTGACTGACTTGGGGGGCTACTCGGTGTTTATCGGGAGGAATAATGCGGTGTCGATGTATACCGAAGGTGTTCCCGGACTGAAGGGTGACTGTGTGTACTGGATCGGCGGGAGGGGCAGGGATCGGGGCATGGTCTTTGACATGGAAACCAAGAGGTCGACACCTTGCCTTCCCACTGTGGCTGGTGTCACTCCCGGACCTCCAGGAAGCACAATCTGCTGGTACTTTCTGAGCGACAAGGTAGTGAATAACCGCAATGCAAATGCATGAAGAAGAGTTCAATCAAACCCAAAGCAAGGGTCCACAGTGAACGCACACAACACAGGGCGTTGAACAACGATGGAGACTACTCATCGACATTGGTGGATGCGGTTCTTGTCAGGCGTGAGCAAGATTCTGATATGAATGCACTGAAGATCCGGCTGAGCGCAATTGCTTGCAGTGGCCAATAGTCCGCTCTAGTTTATACTACAATTTACTAAAATAATTTGCATGCGTAAGTTGTTGGTTTGTACTCCATATCATCTTTTGCCTCTTTGTTTTATGCAATGGAAGCTAGGCCTATGGCTGCCGGTTAATTATGTTCTATAAAATGGTTTGCTTCAGCACGTGTGTCTTAGTTTCTCTTGCTGTTTTTACAAGAGAAATTCTTCTTACTCAGCTTGTGATTTCACACGGGCTTTGGGGATATAAACATTATATTTCTAGCGAAGGTTTGGCTGCTGATGCACTAGCACAAACGGCAGAATGGTTCTCAATCATTGCACGCTATATCTGATCTGATTCTTCCACCAAACGGGCTGTAATCTGCAGATGTGGTAATAAATCCTAGTAATATGTGTTAGTAATAATTCTCGAAAAATATATGTGATAGTAATCTGCAGATGTGGTCATATTTCCCTGCAAAAACACTTGTAATCAGTTCTGTTAGTCGAGAAGAAATACAAGAAAGCAGCATAAGTTGTGTATGTGCCAAGTCTGTGCGTGTCTCTTCTTCCTTCTCGTGTGCGTGTGCGTGCATTTCCCTTCTTCCTTCTGGGCAAGCCCAACAGGGACAAGAGCACAAGACCCGAATGTGCCACCGGCCACCGTAGAGCCCATGCTACCCTCAACAAACATTCTGTTTGACCTAGCCACTAGTACTGCTCCGACATTTTACATGGTGCCAGGCTACAACTACGCCAAGCACATCATCTTCTACGAGGGAAGCTTCCACCTAGTCTGGAGGAACACAAGCACTTTGTCGTTGCAGGAGGTCACCGTCGTGTAGAGGAGACTAGACGAGACCCAAATGGACCACTGGTCATGGTCGATCCCCATCACTTTCATGGGTGGACGGGGAGGAGTTCGTGGATTGGTGGCAACATGACATCCACTCCACCCCACCATCACAAGGAAGGTCACACTTCTTCGCTAACCATGGTCATGGCATGGTGGATCTTGGAGTAACACAATACATTCATCTTCAACACGATTAAGGTATAAGCCCATAGATACATGAGCTAGACAGGGGCAATGGGCCTTGCGGCAATACTTCAAGTGGTACTGGACTAAGGCCACTATGTCGTAATTTGGGTTTATGTGTCCCTTTACTAGTTGGGCAATTCTTCTATCAATGCATCAAGACGGACACGAGAATGGACATAGAGGGCATATCAAGCATTCAAATTACTTAGAACTCTAAGAATTTAACATGCAAGCTCATACTATAGCGGCACCAAGAGCAGCTAATTATTCAAAATATAAATCACTAAAAGAAAACTAATTGAACCAATGAAGGAGTCACATACCAAGTAGCAATCCCCCAAAACAGTTACGAAAACGGAGCTTCGAGCAAAGAGATCAAAATTTTCTGGGCATTTTGAGAACTTTTATTTTTGGATCATTTTTTACAGGTGGGTTGCTCTCGCTGTTTTTACAAGTGGAATTCTTCTTACTATTTCACACGGGCTTTGATGATATAAACAGTATATTTCTAGGGAAGGCTTGGCTACTGATGCACTAGCACAAACTGCACAATGGTTCTCAATCATTGCATGCTATACCTGATCTGATTCTTCTTTCAAACGGGCTGTAATCTGCAGATGGGATAATAAATCCGGGTAATCTGTATTAATAAATCCTATTAATATCGTCATTCCAGAGTTAATATATATACAAGGCTTTCGTGGCACTAAATCTGCGTTGTTAGAATATTTATAAGATTCTCCTTATATATATACACATACAAAGCTCTCCTTTGATGAAATTGTTAAACGTAAATACTAAATTGATGCCTAGCGGAAAGCAAAAAACAAGGCTCTCCTTTGATAAAATTGTTCGTGTTTTCTAAAATATGTTATATATTTTCATTTATTTAGACAATCTAAAAATCTAAAAAAAGATAACAAATTTGAAAGTCTTTGCAATTTCGAACAATTGCTCACATTTCATAAGAAGAAAAAAATCACAATTTTGAAAAAAATATATTCACATATTCAAAAAAGGTTTGAAAGTATAAAAAAATGCATTTTCCAAAATATGTTCACAATTTCAAAATTTATTCAGTTTTTATTCCAAAAATTAGAATTTTTGGAAAATTGTTTGTACAAATGGGAACATATTTTGAAATACTGAATATTGGATAAAATGGGAACATTTTTTAAAATTTGTGTATGATTTATGAAAACGCCAACATTTTTGGTAATTCTGGACAAAAAAATGGAAACAAGAACCTTTTTTACAATTGTAGTCAAATTTACAAAACTTCAAACATTTCGTAAAGAATGGGAACATAAGTAAAAAAGGAAAAACAAGAAACAAATAAAAACTAAAAACAAAAATGCCCTGAAAAATACTCCCTCCGTCCCAAAATAACTGTCTTAACTTTGTACTAGGTCTAGTACAAATTTATACTAAGCTTAAGACACTTATTTTGGGACGGAGGGAGTAGTAAAGAAAAACAACTATAAAACCCCCGTGCCTAGTACATCATTTTTTATGACGATAAAACAGCAGGGTGACGTTTTCATTTTTTGATGTATGTCATTTGGTAAATGTTTGAGGCGGCGGACTGGCCGAAGCTTGGGCCGGTCACGCGCGGCACTCTTTCCACTCGTGATAGCTTTCCACGTGGTCCCACGCGTCGTGGTGGCATCCTTCATATCATCATCTCACTAGCTAGCCTATCTTCTCGAGACAAGACCAAAGCCAGCCGGAGAAATCCTCATCCCCTTGCCTCGCTCTCTCTTTTCTCTCCTCGACTCCCTTCTACCGCCGGCAGGCACCGCCCCCATTAATCCCGTCAAAACCACCACCCACCGACGCTCTCTCTGCTACCACCTCCTGTGACACACTGGGAGACATGGGGGAGCTGCAAAGGATCTGTGATGCTGCGGCGGTGGATGCTTTTTGTGCGGCGGTGAGCTGGGGCTGCGTCTGCTTGACGCACTCACCGCGGTCTGCACCCGGCATCTGTGATGCTGCAACCAGCCGTGGCCGGAGCTGGAACCGGCCTCATCGGAAGTTGCTATCTGCAGTGCGCCATGACCGGACATAGAGCAGTGCGACCGCTACGGTGGGAAGCTGGAATCGCGGCCAGGCGGAGCTGCAACCGTGGCCCAAAAAAGCTGGGACCGCGCCGGATGCTAGCGACTGCTACAACCATGGCATCGAGATGCTGGAACCCGCACAAATTTTTGCTTCCATCAGCGTTTTCATTTTTTTTTTGCTGAAACTAGCGCCCTTTTTGTCCTTTTTGCTACCACCGTTATGTATTTTGCTGGAAACAACGTCAATTTTTGCTACCACCGGCTTTTGATTTGCTGGAACCAACCCTTAACTTTGCATCTTTTGCTATCACTGGTGTTTTAGTTTGCTGGAGCACAACGGATGCCACAACCGTTGATGCAGGAGCTGCAACCGTGCCTGGTTTTTCCTGGAAACGGCGACCGTGGCGAGCTGCAGGGTGACCATGGTGAGCTGCATGGTCACCATGACAAGTTTGTGCGTAGGGGTGGGGTGCTGCAACCACAACCGACAAATTATTTTGCTGGAACCAGCACCAAAAAAAGCTCCCACTGCAGTTTGTTCTTTCTAGACCATCGATTTTTTGCTACAACCATGTTTTTTTTGTTGAAACCAGAACCAAAAAATGCTTCCACCAGAGTTAGTTCTTCGCTGGATGGGCGACTTTTTGCTACAAACTTACCTTTAATTTGCTGGAACCAGTGTTTTCAATTGATTCAACAGGGGCGTCAACACAAAGCAGCTTTTTCGACAAAAATTTTTGTTTGCAGGCGTCGACGGCGAGCGTTGCCGTCGAGCACGGCGGCGACTGTCGACGGTGATGGCAAACGGGGCAGGGTGGCCGCATGCTACACGACGGGGCGGCGGGGGGCGGCCGCCATAACATGCGGCGGTGGTTTCTTCAGATCTGAAAACATGTCAGGGTGAGAAGCGCTGAGGAAGGGCGCTATCCAACGGCCATGTGGGGGCGCATCTAACGGCCGGGTTGGACCGGCCCAAATTTGGGGATCGGGACTGGCGCCCAAGAGGAGTTGAAGGGGAGCTCCTAAGTGGCGCTTAAGGCGCCACTCGGAGCAACCGACGCCCACGCGCGCCCCCTTCATGGGCCGGCCCACTTTGGATTCCCTCCCTCGCTCCCGCTTCCTTCGCTCGCTCGGTCCTATATGTCGAGCGGCTAAAAAGAAGCGCTGGTGTGGATTGAACTCCAGATCTCCCGGTGGATTCTAGCGTGCCTAGCCAGCCGAGCTAGCATCCTACAACAGTTTTAGCACAATGCTAGTCTAAAAGTAGACAGCGGCAAATCATTTTTTCCAAAAAAATAAATTTTCTATAATATACGTTGAACAAATTTTAAAATACAGTGAACTTTTTTTTAAGCAAACATTGAACAAATTTTAAATACACAAATGAAACATTTTGTGGTATGCGTTGAACAATTGTTTAATATACGATGAACGAATTTTAAGTACACAATGAACATTTTTAAATTTTAACAATTTCATAATATACGATGAATTGTAATACATGATGAACATTTTTATAAATTCAAAGGTGAACTATTTCATTATATATGATGAACATTTTCTTAATACGACCAAACAAAAAAGAAAACCAGACTGGAAACGTGGGTGCTTTTCTTACCGTTATATTTACTATACAAAATCACAAAGGCAGAAATCTAATCACAGCCATAAGTTGTGCCAGTTGGCTAGCTGCACTCGAACAAAGGCCGGGGGTATTGAGTTCGACTCCTGCGGCAGGCACGTATTTTTTGGATCATTAAAGGAATGAAAAAAAAAAGTAAAACGGGCCTGGCCCATGATGGTAGGGGGGTGTGCGCCCGTTTGGGAATCAGCCTATAACGGGCGCTGAGGGCGCCGTTTAGGAAATGCCGAGTTGAAGGGGACCTCCTATAGGACGCATTTTGCGTCAAACAGTAGCTGGACGCACACAGGCGACGCACGACTGGGCCGGCCCACGGACTTGTATTTCCTGTCGATCCCGCGAATTAAAGAAACACCAAAAAAAGAAGGCAACACTGGGATTCGATCCTAGTATCTCAATCACACCAGACTGCAAACCGTGACGGGCTAGCCACTCCACCACTCGGCTGCTAGAGAAATGATAAGGCGCCCAACGCTATAACAACCCACATCCGGATTGAGATTTTTGGAAAAAAACATTTCTTCAAATTTTCGAACAATTTGAAATGCCGCAAAAATATTTTTTGATACTCCAAATTTATTTCTGAAAAAATGTGAACAAATTTTGTACTCTGAGTTTAGAAAAAACACTAACAGTTTTTACAAAAATTAACAATTTTCTAAAATGTGAACAATTCTTAAAAATTGAACATTTTCTCACATTGTGATTTTTTTTTGAAAACAAAGAAACATTTTCTAAAATTCCTGAACATTTATTGAAAACGATTTTTTTTCTAAAATTGTGAACAGATTTTGGAAATGCGAACAAAATTTGAAATTCCTGTACTTTTTTTGAAAAAGCTGGAACATTTTTCAAATTCAAAAACAATTTTGGCATACGCAATTTTTTGAAACATGGGAACATTTTTTTGAACTCCTGAACAAAATTTGGAAATACGAACATTTTTTTCAAACTTGCAAACATTTTTTTAAACTCCCGAACAAAATTTGATGCACGAACATTATTCATATTTGCGAACAATTTTTGAAACTACCAGACAACAATTGAAAAGATGTAATTTTATTGAGGAACACATTTTTTGGAAATTCAAAACATGTTTTGGAAATCCAGAACAATTTTTGAAATCTCAGAACATTTTTTTGCACATCCACCAAATTTTTCTAAAAGGCGAAAACATTTTTCGAATTTGAGGAACACATTTTGAAAATACCTAACATTTTTTGAAAATCAAGAACATTTTTTGAAAATCCAGAACATTTTTCTAAATAAAGCAGAAACATTTTCCTAATTTTAAGAACATTTTTTGAAATCTCAGAACATTTTCTGGAAAACAAGAACATTTTTCTAAAAAGCAAAATCATTTTCCAAATATCAAGAACATTTTCTGAAAATCCTGAACATTTTTTGAGAATTCAAAACATTTTTCAGAAACAGAAAAAGAAAGAAACAGAAAGGAATAAAGAGAAGAGAAAACAAAAAAAAACGGTTCAGGGAACCTTCTAGAATGTTCCTAAAACCGGAAAAAACCGGCTGGGAAAGTCTAGAAGGTTCCCAAAACCGGGATCTGTAAAACGTGTTAAACAGGCCAGCCCATTTAAATCGCTCGCCTCTGGTTGGCTGTGCGTTTGCCCGACATTTTGACGCAACGAGCCTCAAATAGGATATTCCGAGTTGAAGGCAGTTATTAGACTAAAAAAGTGCATCGTCATTGGGCTGGCCCAGTCAGTCGATGCCTATGCGATAGGCAGGTCGACTATTTGACGCAGTTAGCATCAAATAGGACCTCTGATTGACATGGGCTTGGCCCTTCACAGGCAGAAGTGTGCCGGTACTATTTGGGACCAGTTCGCTAGCACAAGGCCAAGGCTGCTGCCAGCTTGAGGTACAGAGTATATTTCATCAGTTCACAAATAAGTGATGTTTTAATTCTCAAAAAAACAAAAAACAAATAAGTGATGTTTTAGAATCCTTTCAGTCAAACTTATCGAACCTGGACTGTCAATAATGTTTTAGGTATGTATATTGTGAACTCACTGTTTTAGGTATGTATATTGTGAACTCACTTTTAGGTATGTATATTGTGAACCTGGACTGCTTATAATGCGCTCGGGAGTACTTTAGCAGGTCTATATATATATATATATATATATATATATATATATAGTAACGCTAAACTAAGCGTGAGTGTAGAATAGCTTATTCTACACCCCAGTAATGGTACATACAAAATATAGTAACGCACTATGTAAAATATAGTAATTTTTGTAAAAATGTAGTAAATTCCAAACTTGGGTGATAAAAATTTTATTTTCCGAATTACTACATTTCGTACACCGTTTTACTAGATTTTGTATATAGCGTTACTAGGGGGTGTAGAATAAGCTATTCTACACTCACGCTTAGAATAGCGTTACCCTATATATATATATATATATATATATATATATATATATATATATATATATATATATATATTTGAAACATCACTTTTTAAAATTTATATTTATGTGCATGCAAAATGATAAATTAGTGTTCCTAATGTTTATCGCGAGGACTGTCAAAAATCTGAAAAGTCACTTATTGAAGATATAATACACATGGATAGCAGGTAAGTATTACACTATTAATGTGTGTATTATGAAACCATGTATATATACTTCATTGGCGTGGAGGGAGATTTGTATTCCTGAGCACATTTAAAAAAAAAAAGGGGAAACCCCGGCCTATGCATCGGTTGATGCGGACAGCCTATTCACCCTTTAGTATAAGGAAAGATTAAGTTCTAAAGTTTTTTTTATAGTTTCCCAAAAATATGGAGAAAAAAATTAACCATGTAATAAGTACCTCCAAATGTTAACAAGAAAACATGCATTTGTATATATTGCAAAAAGCAAAATAAGAAAAGGGGAACGCACGGCGGTCGGCCGGAACGGGGAACGCACGGCGATGTTCGAGGCAGAGGCGGCTGTTCGGTAGGTATTCGAGGGACTGATTTGGAGATCTCTTTTACTCTTTTTGTTTTTGTTTTGGGGGGCAATGGGGATCTCTTTTACTCACTCTAGGCTTCACCACATGGGCCGAAAAAATGCTAAGCCACTTATTGCGAGCCCATAGCAACAGCTCATCTGCGCCAGTCAACGCGTTCGCACAATAAAAAAGCAGGTGTATTTTTTCAAAACTGTTAATTTAACACTATTAATTTCGTGATAATAAACTGTATTAATGTAATGCTGATTTACATAAAAATTATTCACGCATATTTCCATTTGAAAATATTCATGTAATTGAAAAATGGTCCAATCTGTCTGAAAAATTATCATGCAACTCAAAATAATGCTTACATATTTTAAGAAATGTTCTTGTAATTTACAAAGTTAATTTTGTATTCCAAAAAAAATGTTCATGTAATTAAAAATGCTTTCTCATAACTTCAAAAAAGTTGAGTTATTTTTAAAAGTGCTCATAATTGTTTCAAAAATTAAAAATATGTGTCAAACAATGTTCACACATTTGTTTTTAAAGGTTCATGTAACTGAGAAAACACAAAAGTGGTGATGTATTTAAAAGTGGTTGAATTGACAACTCAACTGCTAATACTTGAGAATATTCTTTGGCTCCCCTTGTGTCGAATCAATAAATTTGGGTTGAATATTCTACCCTCGAAAACTATTGCGATCCCCTATACTTGTGGGTTATCAGTTGCTAGTAGTGTTGATTCCTTGTAGTTGATGCTAGTAAGTTTATTCGGTGGAAGATCATATGTTCAGATCCTTTATGCATATTAATACCCCTCTAATTATGAACATGAATATGATTTGTGAGTAGTTACGTTTGTTCCCGAGGACATGGGAGAAGTCTTGCTATAAGTAGTCATGTGAATTTGGTATTCGTTTGATATTTTGTAAGATGCATGTTGTCTCTCCTCTAGTGGTGTTATGTGAACATCGAGTACATGACACTTCACCATTGTTTGGGCCTAGAGAAAGGCATTGGGAAGTAATAAGTAGATGATGGGTTGCTAGAGTGACAGAAGCTTAAACCCTAGTTTATGCGTTGCTTCGTAAGGGACTGATTTGGATCCACATGTTTCATGCTATGGTTAGGTTTACCTTAATACTTCTTTTGTAGTTGTGGATGCTTGCAATAGGGGTTAATCATAAGTTGGATGCTTGTCCAAGAAAGGGCAATACCCAAGCACCAGTCCACCCACATATCAAATTATCAAAGTAACGAACGTGAATCATATGAGCGTGATGAAAACTAGCTTGACGATAATTCCCATGTGTCCTCGGGAGCGCTTTTCCCTATATAAGAATTTGTCCAGGCTTGTCATTTGCAACAAAAAGGATTGGGCCACCTTGCTGCACCTTATTTACTTTTGTTACTTGTTACCCGTTACGAATTACCTTATCACAAAACTATCTGTTACCTATAATTTCAGTGCTTGCAGAGAATACCTTACTGAAAACCACTTGTCATTTCCTTCTGCTCCTCGTTGGGTTCGACACTCCTACTTATCGAAAGGACTACGATAGATCCCCTACACTTGTGGGTCATCACACACCAAGTATTTTCTAGGCTAAACCTGCTTTAGGATCTCCTTTTCTGGAAAAGTGTTACTTGGGCCTTGAATGCTACTAGAAATTTTATTAGGTGGTCTCCTAGGGATGGTAAAGCATTGCTTTTTGGCATGATGTATGAATTGGGGGCTACTCTCTTAAAACCATGTTTTGGGACCTCTTTGAAATTTGTCAACAACAAGATGACACACTTGCCCAGGCCTGGGATGGGGAATGCTTGCATCTTACCTTTAGAAGATGTGTAGATGACTTTGTTATGGATAAATGGCATAGCTTGAAACAAAAAAGGCTTGAAGAGGCGATCAATGTTGTGACTTCTGCTCCTTGTGGAGCTTATGGCTTTTGTGTAATTACTTTGTCTTTCAGTGGAGAAAATGAAGAAATATTCGCCGCATCATGGATCCGATGGGAGCGGTGACTAGGCAATGGAAAATCTTATGCTCGAACGTCCAGGGTGCTCTACTTCTCCAATGCTTAAGGCTTTTGGATTGTCAAAGAGGGAAATTGCTTAGGATAGCTTGGCGTTCTTGATCTTGGGCAAGATAAGAGTGCTGCTTTTGTGTGCATTGCTGGAATTTTACTTATTTGCATGTCTTCTCTTGCCCCTGCGAGGGATGAAAAAATGTAGTAGGGTAGTTTGAACCGTTATGTATGTCTGTGACAGCTACTTTGGTTGTCACCGAGAGTTGTTAAACAGTCTGGATATCGTGCTTTGGCCTTGGCTTTAATAAAAAGGCGAGTGCTACGCGCCGGCGCGCCGGCCGAAATTTTGGCCGGTCACACGGGGCATGCACGATTTGGATGGTTAATTACAGCCGTGCGATGGCACCTTCCTTCCCCACTGATTCATTAAGAAAATGAAGGAAACAACCATGGCGCATGTCGTCGAATCCAGTCCATGATCCTCCGCACACGTCAGCCAGCTCGCCGGCCGTCCTCGCCCGCTTGCCCCGCGGTCGGTCGCCGCCTCGTTGCCGGTGTTTTACGCCCTCGTCGCCGGTGGTCGCCATCGCAGCGCCCGTCCTCGCCGGTTCAAACAGGCCGCCACTGCCATCGTAGCAAAACACCCAAGGTCTCTATCGTTCCAGCTCCTAGCCGTCGTCGTCGTATCACGTCCGTCGCAGCATTACTGTGCCGCCGGCCACAACTCTCACCATCGTCGATGCTCGCTGCCCAGGGTTGCATGAACGACGACCGCCCAATCAACGTCGTTTAAATGGATGTAGCAAACAACCTCGCCGGTGGTAGCAAAACACAACGACGGTTGCAGCAAAAACGTTGTCGCCGCTGTCCCGCATCACATCTTCACCGCTAATGGATGTAGCAAATTTCCTCGTTGGTCGTAGCGAAAGACGAGGACGGTTGGAGCAGAATAACCGTCTCCTTCGTCGGGTCGTAGCTCCGTCAAGGAAACATACAACGGGATGCAGCTCCGCATGGCAGCAAAAAATCTTGTGGGTGGAAGCTTTTTTGATGCTCGGTTGCAACAAAAATCAGGTTCATTGAGCTGATGCAGCAAAAACAATTGTTGGTCTCAGCTCAGGGCTTCACCGGTTGTAGCAAAAATCACTACTGGTTCCAGCTCAGGGCTTCAACGGTTGTAGCATAAGCATGTGCTGGTACCAGCTCCGGGTCCGCTGAGGGAAGCAAAAATTCTCATTGGTTCTAGCAATTCACGGACTTTCCAGCAAAAAAATGCAGTGTTGTTCTAGCACCAGTCATCGTGTGATATACTTCGATCACTGGCGACTTCTGGTTCCAGCAAAACAGGGTGCTGGTTGTAGCATCGGGCGGTGGCGTGCACGCGCACGGGTGCCGGCCGTGGCAGCACCGCTACTGTGGCAGCAGAAAGCAGCAGCCCACATTGCAGCAGAAGCAGGCAGCAGGAGCGCGCGGGCCCATCGCCAGCGTCCTCCTACGGGACCTTGATGCCGCGACGTAGGGGAGGAAGGAGTGGTGAGGAGAGAATCTGAGTACTAAGAGGTGCGGGGGCAGGGGATTTGATTCAGGCGGAGCGGCTTCCTTGACGGCGTAAAAAAAACAGCAGAGGAAGATTGAGGAAGCTGGAGATGTGGTGGTCGTGAGTAGAAGACGAGGAAAGAAATAGGGATAAGGCTGATTAAAGAGGTGATTGGGGCACAAGGCCAGGTGGAGGGCAATCGAACGACTAACTTGTTGCGGGTCATACGATGGCTGGATCTAACGAGCAGCTAGCGACTGGCCGAGTCGTCCGGCCGGCACTCCGGCTCAAAACGTTTCCCTAATAAAAATTGCGGCGAGGGAAAGCCCTTTCATTTTAAAAATAAAAAAGAGAGTATAGGTGGTTAAATTTATGAAAAAACATACCTAAATCCTAAAAAGTGGTCGAGTGCTCGTTCGCTCGGGCGAGCAAACGCTCTCGCGCGCTGTCGGATCAGGATCCGATCGCCAGGTGCCGCAATGTCGGGTTGCAGAGCGAAACGTCTACGAACGCCCTAGGACAAGTCTCCCGCACCTTATCCACTCTACTCAAGCCCCGCGCCTCCTCCTCCATACGCGGCTGCCGCCTCGCTCCTCCTCCTGGCCACATGCCCGCCAGCCGCACTCATCCTCCCGGCTACGCGCTCCGCCGCCTTGCTCCTCCAGCCAACTCCCGACGCCGCGCGCTGCGCCAAGCACACCCACCTCGTCTGCGGCTACAAGGGTGTGAAATGCAACCCATGGCAGCTTCTTCTCCCAAATCCACCGCCGCGTTCATCGATTCCGTGGCGGAGCTACCGGAGATTACGGAAACACAACTCAATGTCCGCAGTTGTTGACACTTACAAAGCTATAGGCCAAAGAGTGTGGTCCTAATGTAATGAAGGACTAATGATCACTGATCAACTCTTCCTGCAGAGTGTACTGCCAGTACGGTAGGTAAAGTTTATGTACATTAAGAAAATATGATCCCACCAAGCTCCATGTGCCATTCTCTCAAGCATCTGGCATTTAATCCCCAAGAGACGTGCTTAACTAATTGATGTTGAACATGAAACAAACTTTACTTAATTTGGGGCTTAACTAGGCATGTTCAGGTCAGACTTAACACGCCCGCACTTCAACGCGTCTTCTGTTTAATTTTGGAGATTAGTGCCTTTTGGCCCTTTCCAATGATCCATCTTGTACACAGGTACTAAGCCTGCCATGTTGGCGAAAAATCTAACGTAATTGCATAAAACCACCACGTTGAGGGCTAGCTTTGCGAAAAACACTAGGATACAGAATCATTGCAGAAAGCACCATGTCTAGCGTAATTGTTTTGCAAAAACCACCGATCGGCGGATCGGGCTGAGTTAAGTGAGTTTATGACAGGTGGGGCCCGTTTTTCGTGTACGTGGCACTCCAGGCCGTCCCGACAGCCGGCGGACGGCGTTAGACGGCGCCGTTAGGTCTCGTCTTTAGTCATCCCCGCATCCGTCTCTGTTTCCCCATTCTTCTTCCCCCTCCCCCTCGCTCCCGCCGCCGTCGCCCCCTCCCCCTCGCTCCCCCCGCCGTCGCCCCCTTGCCCCTCGCACTGCAGAGATGCGTAGCCCGGTGAAAGGTGGAGTTGCTGGTGGCGGCGCTCCGCCCGGCAGCGGAGGAGGACCTGCAGTGGATCCAGGCGAGCTTTGCGGGAGCTCGAACCCTAGAAAGCCGACGGAGGAATCAGAGGAATAGGACCCGCAGTATTCAATGGAATACCGGGCGGCGAGAGCATTCGCCGCGGCGGTGAAGGCCAATCCGAAGGGAAGCCAACACATCGGGTCATCCTACGGCGGCGTATAGTGAGATCCACTTTTCTTTGCTCTTCCCCTTCCCGTTCTCCATTCAATGAGCTCATTCAATTGTGTTGCTAGTGTACTCTAGGGTTAGGGTTCATATTGCTCTATCCTATCAGATGGAGTAGATGCTGTGGATTTGTTGTCATGTGCTCTAGGGTTGACATAATTTAGATTAGTTCAGATTCTGTGATTCTGTGATCTGTTATTAACTTAGAAGAATGCATGTTTTTGCTTTGTTATTCAGCTTATTTTAGGAACACTGTTAATTGGAGTGAAGTTAGACATTTGGTTAGGTTCACTGTTAAATGAGTTATCCTGTTATCTGCTTTATAAGTGATAAAGGATTGTATTAGTGCACTGACATGAGTTGTTTCATTAGTGTTATTCAGTTATAATTAAGCACTTATACTGCTATGTATTTTATATTATTTGCAGTCTGGATGATGAGGTTTGGGAATTGAGGATGCATTTCCATGACAGAGACAATATTGAGAGATCTATGATGATGTCAGACATAATATTTTACAACCTAGTAGCACTGATGGAAACAGAAGGTTATGGATTTAAAGATTACATGTACTATGTCAGGGATCCTGGGCTAGGTATAGAAGGAATGGAAGAAATAGATGATGATGACAAGCTTGAGGAAATTCTAGACAACATAGCATTGCAAAATCAAAAGATATTGAATGTGACAGTTGTTAGGGCCAGTTCTCCCAATGCTGCAACTATAAACACCAGCTCCAATGTTATTGAGAAGCAAATCCCTCTAGATGAAATTGGAGAGCCCAAACTATATCAGATAGATGAAGGAGGAGTGTTGTTTAGTGCAGGAAATGTGCATGTAGCAGCAGCTAGTTCAGAAGCAGCAGAACTGGAGCCACTGCTCATACAGTTTCAAACACAGCATAGCACAAACAATTTGGAGGATGCACCATATGAGCCTGAAAGTGAAGAAGAGGAGGAAGAGGAGGAAGAGGATGAAGAGAGTACTCTGGAGGAAGAGAGTAATCTGGAGCAGGTAGGGAAAGATGGACAAAAGAAGAAAAAGGAGAAGAAACACAGAAAAGGCCCAACAAGCAGATCACATGCAAGTGTAGAGGAGTTGTTTGAGGAGGACTGGATACCATCTTCTGATGAAGACAAGAAACCAATGGACTTGGGTGTGGAAGATGATGATGGTGCAGAGGCATTGGCATATGTCTTGCCCAATGGCAGGAAAAGCAGAGCTAAGAAGATGAAGAAAAGGTTATGGTATGATGAGAATAGAGCTCACCCAGCTGAGCAATTTGTGAGGCATCTTTGCTTCATTGATGTGTACCAGTTCAGGAATGCACTTCAAACAATGCACATTGCACAGAACAGGAACTATGAGTACCATAGAAATTGTAGTGACAGGGTTATAGCACAATGCATAGATGAGACATGCCCTTTTTATATATCAGCTTCTCAGATTGCAAATGAGAAGACTTTTACCATAAGGAAGCAATATGTGGTGCACACTTGTCCTTCTGTGTCAGAGAACACAAAAGTTACTGCTAAGTGGGTTGCAAAGTTTTGTGAGGAAGCAATCAGAAATGACCCATGCACAACAATCACTACTATAATTAACACTGCAAAGAGCAAGTATGGAGTGGAAATATCAACCCACATGGCATACAAGGCTAAGAAGGCAGCAAAGAATGTTGTGTTAGGAGATCAGAAGGCCCAGTACACCAAGATTAGGGATTATTTGCAGGCTGTGCTAGATACTAATCCAGGTTCAAGGTGTATAGTGACAACAAGACATTTGAGGGAGCATCCAAGCACAAACCCTAGGTTTCATGGATTATTCTATTGCCTAAATGGATGCAAAGAAGGGTTTCTGAGTGGCTGCAGACCATTCATAGGTAATTCCTTGGTATCTAATGTGTGTTTGAATAATGTGTGTTTTCAAATAGTTTGCCTAATGTGTTAACTTGTTATAGGTCTGGATGGATGCTTCATAAAGCTCACTACTGGTCAACAAATCCTTGCTGCTACTGGAAGAGATGGGAACAATAATATATTTCCCATTGCTTTTGGAATTGTTGATAAGGAGGACACAGATTCCTGGACTTGGTTTCTGTATCAGCTAAAGGTAGCACTAGGTGGCCAATCTGGGAAGTTTGGCAACTACACAATAATTTCTGATAGGCAGAAGGTAATGAAATCCACTTGTGCTAGCTTTCATTTAGTTCTTTCCCAATCATTTCTAGTAGTTACTTGCATTTAGGTGTAGCTACTTTCTGTACACAATCATTTGAGAAGCCAGCTCCCAAAGACACTTCAAGAATGGCCTCAATTACCTGCTCCAACTGTCAAAAGGTGGGCCATAGGTACACCAATTGCCATGATACTCTAAAGCCTGCACTTGCTATGAGAAAGAACAAACATCAGGTAACCACTCTGCTATGAGAAAGACTAAAATTGTTGTTACTTTATTGCTTACTAATATTAAACTACTTGTTTCATTGCAGCCAAGCACCAGCTCTTACCCACCTGATAGTAGAAGCACACCAGCACCAGCAAGGACTGCAGCCTCTGCTGCTGCCAGTCCAGCTCCAACAAGGACTGCAGCCTCTGCTGTTGCCACTGCTGGTGCATCATCAAGGAGGGCAACATCTGCTGCTGCTCCAGCAAGGAGGGCAACATCTGCTGCTGCTCCAGCTAGGAGGCAGCCAGCAGCTCCAGCTGCACCCAAGGGTAAGGCAACAGCCAGTAAATCTTCATCATCTGCTCCCAAGGGTAAGGCACCAACTGCTCCCAAGGGTAAGGCACCAGCAACCAGATCTTCATCAGCTGTTGCAAAGGGACCAAGGTTAGCTTTCATGCCTCCAAGACCAAGTGATGGTTCCCAGAGAGTCAGGAAGCCCAGCAACAGAACGAAGGATTACTTGACTGCCTCTGGTGCAAAATGGTGATGATTTGGTTGTGTTGATGTTTTATCAAACTATGGCATTTTGGTTGTGTTGTGAAACTATGTTGTGTTGTTCTGCTACTCCAGTTATGCTACTCCAGTGTTTGATGGTGATTTGGTTGTGTTGATGTTGTATCAGACTTTGGAATTCTAGTAGTCCTGTGATGCTCAACTATTATGATCAATTTGTGTCAAACTATGACATTCTAGTAGTACTGTTGATGCTGTGATAGTCTTGATGCTGTGATAGTCTTAATGCTGTGATACTCTTGATGATGTGATACTCTTGATGATGTGATAGTCTTGATGCTGTGATAGCCTCAACGTCGACAAAAAGCCAAAAACCCATCACTTGGCCTACTTGATGCCTCGGCGTTGACAAAAAGCCAAAAAACCCATCACTTGGCCTACTTGATGCCTCGGCGTCGACAAAAAGCCAAAAACCCATCACTTGGCCTACTTGATGCCTCAGCGTCGACAAAAAGCCAAAAACCCTAGAGCACCTGATTCTAAGTACAACACACACCTCCACTCTCACTTTTTGTTTGCAGTCCCATCCGTCGCAGATTCATAGTCACTATGTGAGATCAGAATTCTCCTGTAAAAACTAACTAATTAAATGCAGTTATGTTGAGTTCCATAAATATGTGACTATGTCATTGGTAGCTCAGTGCATATCTTGTGAATAATATTGACAGCGAGAAAAGTTCGCAAAATCTGCCAAAAAAAATAACTAAAACAGCTAAGAAGCATCTTCTTATTTTGTAATATGAATATACCAAACAGAAACAAACCAACACTTGGCAAGATAGAGACTGAAGACTAGTTCTAATGTAATGAAGGAGTAATGATCGTTGCTCAACTCCTCCTGCAGAGTGTAATGCCAGTAGGGTAGGTAAAGTTTATATGCATCAAGAAATTAAGAAGCCCCAACCTCCATGTGCCATCATCTCAAGCACCTCACAATTAATCCCCAAGAGATGCGCCTAACTGATTGATGATGAGCATGAACCAAGGCTTTACTTAATTTGGGGCTTAACTAGGCATGTTTATAAAAAAAAAGGCTTTCATCCCGCTTTATATATAAAGCACCGACCGACCACAACTCAGATACAAACGCACTCCATCACAACACACGCACACACCTAAGGCAGGATACAAAGGCGCTGAGCGCAGCAACACTACCCCTAGTACTACAAAGCAACCGGAGTCCTCAACCGTGAGCATGCCACCGCGAAGAGATGAAGCCGCATATGACGAACCGTGTGCTCTAAGGCGGCGCCTTCAGAAAGGTTACGACACCAAAGCGCCGCTACCGCCCGACCCGAGGATCAGAGTTTTCCCTAGAGCAACACGACGGGCAATGAGAGCCGCGACGATGCCTTCAAGAAGGGAATGAGCCTCGCCACTACCGGTCCGTCTGAAGATAGATCAGGTTTTCACCCCAGCCAACACTCACCACCATCGGACGCCACACGACCATGTCCATCGGGCGGCACCTAACCACGGGCTCTGCCCATGAGCAGCGCGGAACCACCACCAGGGCCGCCACCCCGGCACCCCATACCTTGACACCACCTCGCTCAAGACTCATCGCAACCCCAACCAAAGATACAGGCGGAAAGGGCTCGCCTTTCGCACCCCTGGGCTGCCCCCAACGCCGAAACCCAATAGTCAGCCAAAACTGGCCTCCATCAACCCGTCCGGGGCACTGAGCGCGAGACGAGTTCGGTCCTGCTGTCAGGCGCAGACGAGCACAGTCCTGCTGCCGGGCGCGAGACGAGGTTGGTCTTGTTGCCGGGCGCGAGACGAACGATGGACCATTGTCGGGGGAGGGCCGAACCTTCGACGAAGATAGCAACCAGACGACGAGGAGGGGACCGAAGGTCAAAATGGGCTACCTACAGACGAGCCGACGCCAGAAAGCTAGCCGCCGTCCCAGCCGGCCCACCAAGCTGCCGTGATGCCGGCATGAATGGAAGCCTCCACACCGAGAGAACCGAGCCACCCCCCTCCCGCCGCCGCCCATAGATGGAGCAACAACCACGCCAGGTTGATGCCCCAACTCGCGTCACCCTCCCACCAAATGTCGGCAAATCGGACACGCAACACCACCACCACAGCACCCGCACCACCGTGCCCTGGCCAGGTCCAGCCGGAGCCCCACCACCGAAGAGACGGACTCCAACTGTAGCGCCACCACCTAAACACGGCCGCTGGTTGCCCCTGGCACCGCCAACCACCACACCGTCCAGATCTGGGCTGGGGTCAGATCCGCCACCAGCACGATCCAGGGCGTGGGATCCCCACGGCTATGCCGGCGAGGTAGGAGGCGGTGCCGCCAGCCACCAAAACGCCATGAGGAGGGAGGTGGGCTGAAGCAGGGCCGGCCCGACGGCCATCACCACCGAGCAGAGGAGGGGCGTCCCGCGACGGCCACCATCTGCACTTGGGAGGGAGCAGCCCCGCCACCGCCAGCACCACGTGGCCTTCGGCCAGCGACGCCCCTGGCGGCGGCGAGGGAGGGGGCGAGGCGAGGGGTGCGGGGGGAGGCGGCGCTAGGGATCCTCCTGGGGGCGCCCGCGGGAGCGCCTCGGGGAGGGAGGAACGAGATCTCTTCCCAACAATTCCTTTTTCAACTAGGCATCTTTAGGTCTGACTTAACACCCCCACTTCGATGCTTCTTCTGTTTAATTTTGGATATTAGTTTCATTGCTATGTTCTTAGATTAGTGGGCTTGAAGGATCATTTATAATTTTGTATGCATCTGTGTGAACTATAACTGGAGTGTGCACAACTGTTCAATGTAGTGGGTGCCAATCAATGGGCATCTCCGTCTAAAAAGAGTCATGTCACGCACTATCGAGTTAGCCTTCGATACAAAATCTCATCTCTTTTTAATCTGGGTGTGTAAATGTTGAAATTTCAAATTCTAGTCTTGAATATTTGCTTAATTATTCATGTTACCGTTCTTCTTCTTTTGTTCCACTTCAGATTGTAACAAGGTTGGATGAATTGTGGCCCTTTCTCGTGCACCATGTGGTACGAGGTGCTTTTGTGGATCAGGTCGATATCCCAGCTCTCCATCAATAAGGAGGACTTCGTGGACTCGTTGTAACCGGCCATCCAAAGGGCACTTCTTCGCCCACGACACGATGGACGTACATGGATGACAGCAGTGGTGGTGGGCCTTGCGGCATCACTCCGCGTGGGCTGTAACGCTGTAATTTGTTTTTTCGTGGCACTTTCTGGTTTGCAAAAAAAAAAATCCTTCTCTCGATGCATCGAAAAACAAATGTTCTCTTTGCGTTTTCTCGGCGAAGGAATGATGGATGGGTTGCTAGATTAACCTCACGATGTGCCTCGCTGCTGGCATTAAAGTATCTCATGGGGAGTAGCTAGTTGGTTTATGAGAAGGAAGGGCTACTTGAAATATCAGAATCTCACTCACACACCAAAGTGATGTGTGCTCACATGTTTCATCAGCACTCAGTGCAGCTGTAGCATGGCATGTAGGCTACTGACTATTTAGCGGTGCAGTGTGGTGAGGTGAGGTGTGGTTGGGAAGGTGAAGTGATGTTAACCAAACCCATGCATTATTATTAGGCATTTTTTCTATGTGGTCTGCCAAGGTCGCTAGTTGCAAATTAAGTTTCCACCTTAGCTAATTTAGTATTTGCAGATAGTGAACACTGACAGACATGAGCAACAAATGTATGAATTTGAGATCATTATTGTTCATGCCGAAATGTAAGTAAGGGTCCAGACTATAGCAATAATATTTTATTCTCTGTTGACCTAGATGCAGTTAGTGACGAACGGTTCTGTGAGGCTGCACTAAAAAAAATGTTGGTTCCGGACTTGGCTGTATTACTCTTCTATGAAGCTTAACATAAATCACAGTTTTAAGTTTCCAAAGTTGAAAAAGAAATATAGATACAGATAATTGATAGAAGCCTTCTGTAAAAAAAAGTATGACCACTTTTTACCCGTGCAAAGATCACAAATTGAATCTTTGTACAATATGCTTTGTAACTTGTACCTTTACATTTTGTACTGTAAATCATTTTCTGATCTCCCTATAGCCCACAAATGCTATTTTTTTCTACCAAATTTTATATGCCAGGACCACAATGTAGTCAAAAAAAAAATTATGACTTGGGATGCACTAGTTCAGTTCGGAAAGACGTCTGGACCCAAGGGCTTTGGTTCGCTGGTGGTACGGTTACAAATAAATTTAGGTTTTATTTCTAATCGGCGGTGCTGATACGATGTAATTGCCGTCGGCATGAAATAAGGTCACCCAATCTGGCTCTATTTCCGGCAGTGCTTGTTTGTATCACTGGTGGTGGTGGGGGGGGGGGGGGGGGGGCATGTGGAAGATGGTGTGTCCTATATATGATTCTCCAGGTCTGTTTTTTTATTATGTGGGTTTGTCGGAGGTGTGTCTTGAATCTTTGAATAGAGCTCCGACCGTTGAAGGCTTGCCACTGAAGGCCTCGCAGGGAACATGTGAGATTTTTGTTCCTCGACTCCATTTGGCCGGAATTGGGGTGTGTCTACATGTCCTATGCAACGTTTCTTTCTCGGTGCGGCGATTTGCTATGCAGACCATGGTCGCCAACGTCTTCTGGTCCACATCGACTTCTAGCTAGCCACTTCCTATACAAGTTGTGGTATTTCAGCAAGCTCATGTGTTTGAACAAGTTTGCTTGGTTGATAAGAGGCCCAAGTGCGACAACGAGCTTTGCTCACTGCGCGTTGCCGGTGAATGCAAGAGCAAGAAGAGACCAGAAGTCTTCGGGGTGCGGAAGTCTTTTGTTCGGTGTTTTTGTAGGGGTTTGTGCAACTTGATACATTCATATGTAGTTTTTATCGAAATCTCTAAAATGACTTATATTTAGGAACGGAGGAAGTATGTACATGGGTACCTATTTTTCCGAAAGTCGGTAGAGGAAAAGGAATAATACCATCGATTTGACGAAGATCATGTATTATTATTATTAGCTGGTAGACTAATACTGACAGAGCAGATTGTGTATTAATATTATTATTATTTTGTGCGAAGATTATATATTATGTTGGTAGGCCGGACAGCCAACCAAAGGAGAACACGCACGTTCCGACGGAGATGGAGAGGGAGTGGAGTGGAGGGCCAGTAAGTTACAGGTGTGCTGGCTGCTGGTGTGGGGCCGGCCTGTCAGCCTCAGTCAAGCTGCCTGCCTGCGAGGTAGTTAACATGTTGCCTCCTCAACTAGTCCGTGACCCCACCGCACGCACGGCCTCACCTCCATCTAATCACACTCCCCCCCCCCCCCCCCCCCTAACCTGCCACTAATCACACTCCTAATCTTGCAACTAATCACACTGTTAAGTGGTAGCTGTCCAACAATCTTTCCTTCACCAGCACACATCCATCAATCCTAGTACTACTACTTCACAGTTAACACACTCCATATCCATCCTGCCATCACGCCCATGACCCTAGAGATTTCGTGTCAGGTGCTTTAGATCTATGCAAAGGTTCAGCGGCGACGATTGTGGCTTCAAGGCGCTGGTCCTTATGGGCACGAGCACTAAGACTTTTCGGCTGTCATCGACAAGGTCAAACCGACTGTGATAAGGGAGCGGCGACAGTGGCGCGTCGGCGGCTCGTTCTGGCTGCAATGGTGGTTTTATTGGGGGTCTTGAAATCTCAATGTACTTTTTATTATGTTCGAGATGTTTTGTACTTCCGCTAAGCTTTGATAATAGATCTAGATCATTTTTGCAAAAACAAAAATTGTTGCTTCGACGATCTCGATTCTTATGAGTGAAATAGGTGACGTTTTTAAGTAGAAGAAACAAAAAAAATCCTAGGTAGCGCTCTTCCGAGAGATGTGTTATTGTCACTCTTATTAGTTGTTTGCGATATCTCGCACACTTGAGTTTATTGTTTTGAGCAGACAAGTGTCATCTGTGATTTGGCATTGCCTTTGTGGACGTTTATTTGGAGCAGTAAAGATGTACCATAGAATACATAATAAATAATAAATCCCTTCTTCAACTGAGATAACCCTAGAATCTCCTGTGATAAAAAAGAAGAAGAAGAAACAAATAGTACACCATCCAACGTCATAGGATATTCGCAGATATGAGGGGGGTACACATGGTTTGTACTTTACTACTAATTTAGTGCTCAGGGTTGACATTCACAGTACAAACTTAAGCCCAAGTCCAACCACACTAACCTTTTGGTACAACAGAAGCATCATCTATGCTATTTAATGCTATACCGCCAGTACCACACTAGAATCTCCCAAATATATCCACAAAACATTTTCGCTAATTAAGAAAAATAGGACTACCATCTCACAAACTACATCCGCAAGCGTTCATCATGAGCCAGGATCAAACTCTCGTTCTGGTGTAAGATAGTGTGTCCACATAGCAATTTCCAGTGTGTCATGGTCATGGATGCTTGGAGGGGGCTGTTAGTCATGGGGCCCACTGGACAGTGGGTTCCAACGACCTCTAACAACTAGGGAGTGTGGCTGCTGCTTTAATGCCACTGGAAGTGAAGTCCACTTTGCTGAGAGTGTGAAGCACTCCACTCCACTCCTCTCCTACTACTACTTGCTACTACTTGCTACTACTTGCTACTGATCAGCTGAGCTCCTCCCTTTCTTGGTTAGTTGGTGATTCTGCTGCTCTACTTAACTTGAGCAGACACGCACACCTGATTCTAAGTACAACACACACCTCCACTCTCATTTTTTGTTTGCAGTCCCATCCGTCGCAGATTCATAGTCACTATGTGAGATCAGAATTCTCCTGTAAAAACTAACTAATTAAATGCAGTTATGTTGAGTTCCATAAATATGTGACTATGTCATTGGTAGCTCAGTGCATATCTTGTGAATAATATTGACAACGAGAAAAGTTCGCAAAATCTGCCAAAAAAAAAACTAAAACAGCTAAGAAGCATCTTCTTATTTTGTAATATGAATATACCAAACAGAAACAAACCAACACTTGGCAAGATAGAGACTGAAGACTAGTTCTAATGTAATGAAGGAGTAATGATCGTTGCTCAACTCCTCCTGCAGAGTGTAATGCCAGTAGGGTAGGTAAAGTTTATATGCATTAAGAAATTAAGAAGCCCCAAGCTCCATGTGCCATTCTCTCAAGCACCTCGCAATTAATCCCCAAGAGATTCGCGTAACTGATTGATGATTAACATGAACCAAGGGTTTACTTAATTTGGGGCTTAACTAGGCATGTTCAGGTCTGACTTAACACCCGACTTCGACGCTTCTTCCGTTTAATTTGGAGATTAGGTTCACTGCTACGTTCTTTGAGCTTGAAGGATCATTTATAATTTTAATCTCCATGAACTATAATTGGAGTGTGCACAACTGTTCAAAGTAGTGGGTGCCAATCAATGGGCATCTTCGTCTTAAAAAGGGTCATGTCACGCACTATCTAGTTAGCCTTCGGTACAAAATCTCATCGGTTTTTAATCTGGGTGTGTAAATGCTCAAATATTCAAATTATAGTCTTGAATATTTGCTTAGTTATTCATGTTACCATTCTTCTTCTTTTGTTTCACTTCAGATTGTAACAAGGTTGGATGAATTGTGGCCCTTTCTCGTGCGCCCTGTGGCACGAGGTGCTTATGTGGATTGGGCGACATCCCAGCTCTCCATCAACAAGGACTTCGTGGACTGGTGGTTACCGGCCATCCAAACCGCCCCCAACACTGCAAGGAAGGGCACTTCTTCGCCCAGGACACGATCAGGGCAGATGCGCTGGAGATGTACATGGGCGAAGGCGGTAGCGGTGGGCCTTGCGGCATCACTCCGTGTGGGGTGTAACGCTGTAATTTGGTTTTTTCGTGGCACTTTCTGGTTTGTAAAACATTTCCATCGAGAGACAAATGTTTTCTTGCGTTTTTCTCAGCGAAGGAATGATGGATGGATGGATGGGTTGAGTAGATTAACATCACGATGTGCCTAGCTGCTGGCATTAAAGTATCTCATGGGGACTAGCTAGTTGGTTTATGAAAAGGAAGGGCTACTTGAAATCTCGGAATCTCACTCACACATCAAAGTGATGTGTGCTCACATGTTTCATTAGTGTCAGTGCAGCTGTAGTAGCATGGCATTAGCGGTGCGGCGTGGTGAGGTGAGGTGTGGTTGGGAAGGTGAAGTGATGTTGACCAAACACATGCATTGCTATTAGGCGTTTATTTGCTATGATCTACTAGTATATACCAGTAGTGCTACTACGAAGCTAATTTGTCAATCAGTCAACCGGATAATTCCAGTTGATCCTAGTAAGAAAAACAGGTCGGTAGTTGAAAATTTAGTTTCCATCTTAGCCGTGCTATTTAGTCTACTACGAAACTTAGCATAAATCACATTCTTAAGTTTCTTAAGTTAGGACATCTCCAACGGCAACCCGCAAATTTTCTTCCGCATCCGTCCACGGACACAAACGCGGGAGGACGTCATCCAACCGTAGCCGCATACATTTTCACAACAACTTGAACCAACCGGACGAAATTCGTGCAAGCACGGCCGGATTTCATATAAACATGACAGATTTCATATAAAAATGCTGGATTTTAATATAAATATGACAGATTTTAGTACATTTACATCAACTAAGCAGTGTTAGTCCGACTTTGGAGGTACACTAATACCTAATCTAAATGGCCACACGCGGATCCTTGTCTTCCTCAAGTCCGGCAGCCCGATCACCGGACTGTCGGGAGTCCCGGAGGTATATGCTTCAACGCAAAGGACGGCTTGCTTCCCCACCGCTCACCGGAGTGGAACCCTCGGCTGATGCTTCAACGGGAGAGGAAGGCGGCGGCTCCGCTTCCATAGAGCCCATATGGGATCCACGGAGCTCCTCGCAAGAGAAGAGCCGGGCAATACACCGGCTGTGTACGTCGGCATCGCCTCGGTGGTGGCCTTCATGGGACCCAAGCGGCGTCGGCCTTTCGTGTTTTACTTCTCCTAATGACGGCGGCGGGCGCGGACGTGTTGGCCGCCACCTCGTCGCCATCCATGCAGTCGGCTTCTTTCTCTGCATGCATGGCGCAGATACACGCGCGTCGATGGCGGATGGCGCGGTCGCATGCTGGATGCGGCGATGCTCGTGCCCCCGTGCTCGCTGCCGTGCCGGTGTGGAGCAACTCGCCACTCCTCATTGAGTTGGCCTGAAGCAGTGAGTTGTTGAACCACGCGACGTCTTGGGGCGGCAACTTCCTTTGTTGGGTCAGGCACGAGAGGTGGAACGGCGAGTTTTGCTCACGGTGTGTCGCAAGTGAATGCAAGAGGAAGAAGACTTCCACACCCGAAGATTTGCATATATTTTTCAATTTTTGCTAAGGTGCATGTTTTTGCAAGGGCTTGTGCAGCTTGATATATGGCCTTTGGCCTTTCCGTAAAAGAAAAGGTTCAGAGAGACATGTATGCACATTTTTATTTTATTTTTTGCGGAGTAGACGGGGTATGTATATGGGTACCCTTTTTTCCCAAAATCCGGTAGAGGAAAAAGAATAATACCATCCATTTGACAAAGATAGGTAGACGAATACTCCACTTAAAATAAAATAAGACGTTTTTGACACCACGGGAGTACTGATCGAGCAGATTATGTATCATTATTATTGCTTTGTGGGAAGATAATAAATTATGTTGGTAGGCCGGCCGGACAGCCAGCCGGAGGAGAACCGGCGGAGATGGAGAGGGAGTGGAGTGGAGGGCCAGTACGTTAACAGGTGTGCTGGCTGCTGGTGTGGGGCCGGCCTGTCAGCCTCAGTCAGGCTGCCTGTCTGCCAGGTAGTTAACATGTTGCCCCCTCACCTAGCCCGTGACCCCACCGCACGCACGCACGCACGCATGGCCTCACCTCGCACCCCTAACCTGCTACTACTACTAATCACACTCCTAATCCCCCAACTAATCTAATCACACGTACATACTGTTAAGTGGTAGCTGTCCAACAATCTTCCTTCACCAGCACACATTCATCATTCCTTCCTTCCTTCCTAGTACCACCACTCCACAGTTCCTAACACACACCAAACTCAGCCTGCCATCAAGCCTAGACAATCGATCGACGATCGACCTCGTGTGTATGCATCGATCGATGCAGAGGCGGCAGACCAAATAGAGTTGCGGTCCGGCATCATCGAGATCCGAATGGTGCTAGATTTGGGGTTTTAATTTGCGATGAATCCTCCTCCTCCGAGGAATCGGAGGATTGTTTCGAGTGAGATGTGGGAGCATATTTGAAGATGACGGGGTGGAAGAAAGGGAGCAGGGGAGGTGTGGGGAGTGAGTCCTTCCTTTCTTGGTGGTAGAGCAACAGCCAGCCAGGCCACCTATACCCAAGCTAACCACACCACACACACATACAAACATACATACAAATATATTCTCTGACTCCCATTGCACAACACAAAGATAGATAGATTATTTCCATGGTGATGATGCTGATGCTGATGCTGATGATGCAAAGAGAGAGAGGGATAGAGACATAGAAGAATATGAAGAGGAAGAAGAAGATCACAGCTCCCTCCCCTGTTTGTTTGCTTGCTTGCCACTTTACACTCGTTTGCATTGCACTACACACTCATCCTCCTCACCTTGCTCATCACCAACACCACTGTTCACATTGCTAGCTAGCTGATCATGATCATCACACTCCCAACTCTCCAAATGCAATGTACTAGTATTACTACTACTATTCAGCAATTCAAAATCAAACCTTACAAATGGGAATCATCAAAATCAAATCAACTGTTGGCAGCATAAGAACAGGGGAACACTGCTTGCTTGATCAGCCAATCTCAGTGAGTGAATCAATCAATATAACGAATTTAATCACATGATAAATGTCAAATTTCAGACAAACATTTGTTTGTACCCCCAACCCAACAAATTTCCAATCATCATCAATAATCAATCAATTTGAACAGAGCAAATGGTAAAAAGGAAGAAGGAGAAAGAATATGTATGGTTTCAGATCACAGCAAGGCATGTACTACTATGTAAATGTGTATGTGTTTGTGTGTGTGTGGAAGGAATGAGAAACAGAGGAGCTAATTACTGTCTGAGTGTTGCTTGATCGGTGGCTAGTAATGGCAGTCCACCAGGGCCGACGCCGGCGCCGGGAACGGGAGCCGCGCCGCCGGGGCAGACGGCCGCTCCTTCACGGCGAAGGAGAAGGACGATGGGGAGGTAGCCTCGGCGCCGGCCGCAGGGTCGTCGCAGGGCGCCGGCATGTTGAGATCCAGCTCCAGGAGGCTCTTCTCCTTCCTGATCACCAGCACCGCCGACACGCCGTCCGTGGAAGAGACGGACGCCGACGCCGGCAGGAGCGGGCGGTGGCGCCGCATGTGCCCGCCCAGCGCCTGCCCGGACCCGAACTCCGCGCCGCAGATGGAGCACTCGTGCACCCTCCCCTGCCCCTGCCCCTGCTGCTGTTGTTGCTGCTGCTTCGACGACACGCCGGTCGCCGTGGCCGCCCCTTCTTGCTTGGGCGGCGTCGCCGGGACCGGGATCGCCAGCACCGTCCGATCGACGGCAGTGGCCGGCGACGGCGACGATGGCGGTGGCGTCTTCTCCTCGGCGGGCTGCGGTGGCAGCTTCTTCTTCTCCTCGGAAGACGTCGCCGTCGCCGCGGCGGGCGGGGGCGGGAGGCGCGGCTTCTTGTGGCTGGTGCGGTGGCCGCCGAGCGCCTGGAAGGACGGGAAGCACTTGCCGCACGTCCGGCACTCGTACACGAACTCCCCCTCGCCGCCGTCCGCCGGGCGCCGGCTCCGGAACTTGCCCTCCCTCGCCGTGGCCACCGCCCCCGCCGTGGACTCCGCGGCGTCATCCCTCACCACCATCGACGACGACGAGGACGACGCCCCGGCCCTGCTTCCTTGCCCACCGCCACCGCGCGCGAGGAGCATGAGGCACAACGCCATGTCCTCCTCCTCCTCGGTGACGCACCCGGAGGCCGCCTCATCCGCGCCAGACCGCCACCCGCCGCCATCCGCCACCGAGGACGAGGACGACGCCACCTCTCCCGCGGCGCTGGCCGTGGTGACCGCGTTCACCTCGGCCTCCGCGGCCGCGATCACCGCGGCGGCGGCGTGCACGCGGCGCCGCTTGCTGCGCTTTCCCTTGACAACGATCGCCGTGAGCGCAGCCGGTGGCGTGCCGTGGCCGGCCTCCTCCCCCATGGATCGATCGGCGTCGGACGTGAGAAACAAGGAGGAGGTGGGAGGGAGGAGAATACAAGGTGGTGGAAGGAGGAAGGTTGGTGATGGATGCTTAATAGTTTGCTTGCATATGGAGAGTGGGTTGAGAGGAAGGAAGGAATGGAGTGGTGGTGGTGTGTGTGGAGTGGTGGTAATAATAAAGTGAGGATTTGAGAGGGAGGAGGAGATGTCAACAAGGCCAGGCCAGGCCAGGCAATGTGGCAGCTAAGAAGGATTGATGGAGAAAGAAAAGCTTGGTGATGCCTGGCAATGTGGCAATAAACTACTAGTGCTCATTGCTGATTGGTGAATGGCTGGGCTGAGCTGGATGGCTGGCTAGGTCTGTTATTTTGGGACTTGTGTAAAATTCCAACAAGAGTGGGGAAAAAACTAACTCAATGGTGAAGAGTGTAGTGTCAATGACTCTTCTTTGGTTCACAACACATCAAGAGGAAAAACGTAAATACGAACAGGAATGCAGGTGTAAAACAGAGGATGGTAAACGTACGGGGAGACATATTCCAGCGGACTTGTGTGGATGAGTCGCATATGGCACACAGAAGTGTGCATTGATCTTACGCGTTGGAGTAAACCATGTCTTGCATAAAGCCAATATGCCATCGGAAACAAAATGCCCGTTAAATATTTACTAGATATTTCTCTGCATTTAGCGAGGCAATGTCATCATCCGTGAGTTCCTGCCTGTTATCCCATTGAAAAACCACCGCTTTCCGCATTAAATCAGTGAAAGAGATGGCATGGATGTTTTGGTTCCTATTTACTTTTGGTTACAGGAAAATAATACAAAAGGCAACTTTCTTACACATTTCGGATGTCTCGTCTCGCTCATTTAGTCCAGAGGCGTGCACAAGGCTTAACCCTACAGAAATTTTAATCACACACCTTTCTAAAATTTATTCACCCCACAAAGGGCATAATCATTATAATCTAGAATTTTACCTCAGATCTCCAATATGTCTGCATGGGAGTGTTCCTCTAGTGATTACACATTTACACTTGGGTGTTTGTAGAAAAAATGCCACGCATGGAGAAGTTTATGATGGTTATGTTTGTGATCAATAGGTGTAAGTTAACTTGTTTAAGTAGCATGTAGTTGTATGCCTAGTTAGACGTAATATATTTTTGTATATTATCTTGGATTCTGCTCTAGTCCCTTCATGTGGGACAGATCTTTCAACAAGATCCACATGGTAGTGGCCAAGATGTTAGAACCAACAGAGGTGAGTGGTTAACCATGAAAATCACCATGACGTTCATAATATAACAATTATCTAATCATCATTACACTGTGCATCACCCCTGGAAATTTGATTGAAGATTTCCATATCCAAGTGCACATTAGAATCTCACAAGTAAAGAAATAATGTGATTCTTGCTATTTGGGAATACGGAGATGACATGCTAACTCAAATAGCTCAAGGAAAATCTACTATAATCGTAGATGAAAACTACAATGAATCCAAGTCATCGTTTGTCTTCCTTTCACCAATCAAACTAGGGGGTTAATTTTCATAAGCTTGCTTGGAATGTAAGTTGTTCACTATAATTTTGGAAGAACTTGAAACTTCTACCTTATGTCCCAATATAGTTAATTATAGAATGATTTCCACCTTTTACCCCATAGTAGCTGGAATCTGTACATGTGTGACACCCCATTTATTGAAGATACCTCTAGATAACCCCGTTTAGTGAAACTTGCTCCCAATTTTAATCCGGAGCAATTTCCACTAAATGGGCTAACTTATATTACAAATAGAGAACTAGATGGGGAAAAAATGGAATTCACTCTTTCCTATATGTAAGGGTAGCAAATTTGTCAATTTTCCCAATGGAAATGAAATGTGGCCCTTACTATTCAAAATAAGCTAATAAAGTGAGATCGGATGTTCAAAATTTGTCATATCATATGATTGTTTCAAGCAGATGTGTGAAGTGGTTAAAGGAGAGCGTCAATTTAGCTCCCGGGTTCCACACAGCCTGACATTTAAAAGTATGGGGAAAAACATATGTGTAAGTTTAAAAAAAACCTAAAACAATTTCCACTGATACATATAGATGTGTTCTACATATAGGTGTCATTCCATTAAAGAATGTGCTAATTTTTAAGCTACACAAAAATATAAATTTGTAGCCTGCAAAAAAAGCAACTATGTTTTGATGCACATATTTGACCCTTGTTGTCTGTACACCACAACTGAAAAGTTGTATCTATGAAAATTTACATCGTACATGCTACACATCTATATGTACATGTGTAATTTTTCCAGAACTTTGTAAGGTTTCAAAGTATTGTTTTTCCTTGTTTTATTAAAAGAAAGGACTCCACGTAGCTTTTGCTCTGTTTCGATTTTTCAGTGGTTGAAGCCATTATTTTCATCCTTGAAGTACAACCACCATGTAATTAGCATGTGAATTCAGTGGTTGGCTAGCATGAAATTAGCATATAGAGCTTAGGAGAAATAAAGGCGACAAGTCTTGACGGAGACTTGAAGTGAAAATGAAGTGATTTTAAGCTTCAAAAGAGAGTCCTATTCAGAAAAAAGGACACATGCTTGTACTCCTTTTATGCCAACTCCTTACTTAATTTCCAAAATATCAAGTTAAAGTGCCGAACATGAAAAAATATTAAAAATGATTATCTGCCTTTACTTCCTTTTCACTTTATTTGTTGCTTCACTTTATGTTTTCCCTTTCCATATTTCCGCCATGCCAAATACCGCGTACTTAGCTTCACCACGCGCTATACAGATCCTAGCCACGTTACGGGAAGAACTATTTTGTCGACTAAGTTTAATTTCCGCCAGTATCATTTCAATGCCTACGAAACTAGTAAATAATGGTTGGAAAGTGATATCAAAATTATAAATTACTGCACAGTAAATGGAAATTAGAGGCAATATCATTCATTTTGAAAATTCATTTACATGGAATTTACATTATATGGCGTAGGAGACTGACCTAGGCCCTCCATTTCACAGTTCACTCTAGGTGAAGTGTTAGTGTTAAGTACAACTGCCTCCACAATTCCCTTTATTCAGCAGAATCATGGACACTCCACACACAACATGTTGATGAGAAATGATTGATGCTTGATTGGCCTGTTAAACTGAACTTAAAGAAAAGAGAAAAAAGAAGAAGTTGTTGCTCAATAGTCAGAGGTTGGATGGCTTGCTTGTGTATTAAAAACAGGCAGCTACATACGGCTGTTGCCTTTCCTGTAAGTTGCAGCTAGCTATGGGTATGCCACTACTTTATGTGTGCTTGCAGCTGCTTGCTGCTGCTGGTGGTGTGTATGTGTGGTGTGTACTGGTAGCAGTAGGCAGCAGCAGCAGTAGTAGCCTAGTAGTGGAGATGGTGTAAGCAACTGCTCCACCTCCCCCAAAGATCTCTCTCTAACTAACCACCCTCTCTCTCTAACTAACCTCTCTCTCTCTCTCTTCCCTGAAATGGAATTTTGGCATGATCTCATTGATGGAGGCCTTGATGATCACAAGATAGATTCTCATCATAATATTTTTTTTGTTCTTGGGTATGAATTTTCTTTTATGTGTAGTTGAGGGTAGCTAGCTAGAGTGGCTAGTATGTATGTAATGGACATGTCTACCACCTTCCATGATGTCAATTGTCATGGACAGTTTGGCAGCAGCAGCATGATGCATGATTTGTGCCCAAACAAATCAGGAAGAGATATGTGCATCCACACAAAGTCCTTGTGCCCATTCAAGCAGTAGGGAGCTAGCAGCAGCAGTAGCAGCTGCTTCTACGGCACCTTCTTTGCTGTTCAGCTGTGTCAAACAAAATTCCAATGGCCAACTCATATGCCCTGCAATTTGCTCATGATTATTGTTTATCTCACATCACCTTCTCCTCCTTGCTTGCCATGCACTCCCAGCTCCGTCATCGCGACCGCGTAATAGTCCGCGGGTGATACAACATGCTCAAATTCAGTAATTAATTAGTATACATATATACCATAAGAGAAGTGTCAAAGATTTTTTTCTAAGCGTGGGTGCAGCTGAGCCCGGGTGCAAATTAGCCGCACTCCAAAGATTAGGACTACCTTGCCTAATGTTTGAAACACTTTGAATTCTTTTTTGAACTTCACAGAGTTAGGACTATCTTGTAGATGATGCTAAACATTGACCCCAACAATTAACTTTTCAACTATCTTGTAGATGGAGCAGCAGTAGTCAGTAGATGTGGACACATTGTAAGTAGCATTTTTAAAAAGCCAATGCCATCCGTTGACTTGTGCAGGGGATGGGGGCATTAGTATATAAATACAATCAGGCCGACAGGAAGAACTTGTCATATTGAGATCATCAGGACTGACCCTGCACTTAGCACAACACTTGGGTTGGGTGGGGTGGTGTTTTGACTTGGGCAATGCAATGTGTTGTGCATTGGCACTAGCACCACACTCCCATGTTCGCCTCCATGATTGGATTAGATCCTAGCTGGACTAATCAGCCATGATTAGTGGGATCAGAAGCTCGTAACACGTGTCGCCGTACCACGGACCGTTGTTTAGAGTTCATGAAACCTTTGCGCAGATCATATTATCGCATCCCAAATCGCAAACTGTCGGCTACAATCTCCTTTTGGCTTTACCATTATTTAAACAGAACACCACGCAGTGCGGAACGTAACTATCTCAAGGGGAATATTATCCAAAACATCTATATCACAAACGGAACACAATTCTGAAATGCAGCCTAGAGGAACCACCTTACATGACCCCACCCCTACTGGCTAGAATTTCCATTTGGTTTCATCCTTGTTCAACGAAACAAATCGCGTTGCAAGATGTAACTATCTCAGGGGGGATATTATCCGAAACATCATATCACAAACAGAACACAATTCTGAAATGCAACCTATGAGGAACCAAATGACATTACACCCCCAGCCGTAACTCGCTCGAGATCAACCCAAGTCGCTCAAAATGTATCCATTAATTTGCACAACATTTCTATATTGTCTGACCCCCTGCTACAACAGATATCACCAAGCTTTTGTGTGTTCCGTACACCCACCCCAACTACAACAGACCCCACAATTTTTTGTGTTCCCAATGTTAATAGGTGTTTCAAGCAATGCATGAAACAAATCAATAAGTGAAAATAATAATCCAAATAGAACAACAACATTTGCTGATTCGGCCAACCCAAATTAATCCCCAATGAAGAGATCATCATGCCCTCGGGTGTAGCTCTGCGAGCCTCGACGAGGATGCCAGAAATCAAAAGTGTGTCATGTCGCCCCACCACGCCACAAGCATGGGCGCCTGGACCGTCGGCGGGAACCGAGGACTGGCCCTGCTCAACCTGCCCAATGTTTCCTCCCAAGTCAAGATTGCTTGGGGTCGGCGCGTTGGCTTTCCAAGACCTCAAGATGTTTGTTGCAGATGTTCATGGTACGGCCGTTCAGCAGGCCGTGGTTCCAGAGCTTGATCATAAGGACCCGCCAGCACCTGTTCATCCAGCATAAGAAATTATAGATCAGGCCATGGGTATGCTGTGTGAGGCATTCACAGCTGCAGCTCTCTAAACCGGTCATTTACCATCGTAGTCTAGGGTTCTGCACGAGTTCCTGTCCATGCTGATGGGTGAACGCCTCGCAAGCCCAAGGTACATGACCATCGGCTAATATCCTGCAGTTAACCTTTTCGATGTGAGAAATGGAACGCGTACCTCTGGGATGCAAGCAAACAGAATGTACCACATTTATTAGTTCCACGGGCTCTTTTCTACCAAACAAAAAATGTAATCAAGCAGGGTGGAGCACAACTATTAGTTCCAGCACCTGTTTGCTATGAAGAGAATGCAACAGATATCATAATTCAAACTTTACAAGCGCAAGTATTCATCATTTGGACATCTTGGGGCCTTCTGTGCCATCTATTTTTAGTAAAATTGTGAGAGCGGTGCTCTAAGTCCTCGTTAAAGAAATTCCAGTGACAGATGGTATAACTAAGTATCCCATTAATAATATTTAATAATATGAGCTATTACTTCAAAGTTTATGATCATAGAAGTAATACTACTACGGCTATATATCAGATTCAGCCGTTCAGATTGACTTGGCAAAACTAAGCAAAAAATTGGTTCTTCTAAACTATGTCGATGCCCTTCCAGGGAAATTACCTACTTGTGTTTTTCTCATCACAGCGTTTATAGGAATAAAAATGATTAAAACATGACTAACGAGTAAAAACTACTAGAATCGGTTTGCCACAGCCCAAGCTGTGTACCACCGAAAATAATAAATAGTTGCTGCATGTCAAATCTCTCCTATGTACGGTGATAGAACTAAGAAGGAAATGCTGGGGATATGCCTGACCTCTGTCTCCGCTTAAACGAATTCCACATATGCATGATATGCTTCTCCTCTTTTGCAACATCAGAAAAACCGCCGAGCAGCTGCATATGTACTCAGCAAAGTTAAAATAATCAGAATCAGATATTTTATTAAGGAATTGACTGAGCTCAGGTGAATGTGGAAGCATTCTCTAGAAAATAATCAGAATGTTCCAAGTTTCTGCATGAGCAGAGCAAGAGGATTACAACATCTCACCGTCCTGTCTTCGAAGTCAGCGATGTCATGATCAAGTTCGTCTTCGCTGTCATGATCCGAGTAAAGTACGTCCAGCTCCATTCTCTAGAAAATGTAAAGCCACAGTCAAGCTAAATTTCAGTTGCAGGGCATAAAATCACAATACAAGTCAGTACATTTGTATAAACTGACATCAGCAAGTTTTCATAAAAAGAACATTGGAAAACTTAATATTGTCATGCTTCATATAGAAACACCAGTCTTGGCCATTAAACTGATAGATTTACAAGTCACTAGTAAAAATGTAGTATCAACAGAACACTCGTATGCTTCTAGATGTAAACAATATAGCCACGCCTAATGCACATTGCGCAGCTACAATGCTCTCACTTAGTCACCATGGTAGCATGGAGAACTTTCTTGGAGGACAATCAAACGATTATTTTGTCTTCTACTTAATTCACTTGAATAGAACAAGTAAGGGGAACAAGAACTACTACTCCCTCTGTAAACTAATATAAGACGTTTTAGGTCACTAGGTCACTTTAGTTTACAAAGGAAATACTTACACCAACCTCTGCTAGTGACTGAACTCAATACTTTAGATCCCTATGCAGAAAATAGAGATGGAATTATAGACACAAAGGTTCAACTATAATTTCCCCATATGCGATATACACCTGAAGCAGCATCAGGCAGTCATAAAATCAAGTGCAAATAAACTGTTTAAATATCCTCCATATGCGCAGGTGTTACACTGCAGACATAAATATGCATGTACGTCCGCTTCAATAGGTACATGCGACCAGAGAAGTGAAAGTCTAATTTACACAAAAAGATAACTGAGTGTTGCATGATTTCATTCACCTGTGCCTTCTGAGAATGGAAGAACTCGCGTTTTTTCAGCAGCGCAAGACTGTCAGATGATATAAGCACAAACAAACAAGTTAGTTGAACAGCTTCAATCAGAAGAGCCCCAAGGAACAATTCAGTGGTAACAGGATATCAAGAACATAAGCAGAATACCTGGGGTCATCTAGATCAACCGGGAGCTTCCTTGCCCTATCAGACTGTAGAGCTGTTCGTTCTGGTACATTGATCCCTGAAAATATAGAACACATCAGGAAAATCCGCGAAAATTATGGGCAACATCAGGAACAATATATGCAACAGATTTCAGGCAATATACGAATCGGTTATCCACCAGAACAAGGAAAAGAGAGTAAAATGTGGACAGGACACCCTGACACTAGGGAGTGCCAGAGCACAAGAAAAACAGAAATCCAGGCAATATTGTAGGTTTTCCTCTGCATGCTAGCAGAATTATAATGACAAATCTACAATTAACCAGTTCACAAGACACCAGACAGTAGCTAGTCAGGAGACTTTGCTAAAAAAAAAGCTAGTCAGGAGACTTTGCTAAAAAAAGCTAGTCAGGAGACCATATCGACCACAATCAACACCGAGGTAAAGGTTGACATTGCTGAACCTTCTAGGGTTCCTAGCATGCTGCAGTGCATGAAGTGTTTAGAAAATTGTTTGGAGGTTGGTTTGGGCTTAGGATGGGGCGTGGGAGAAGAACTCGCATTTGGGTCTGCAATCTGACAGGATACTAGACAGCAAGATAGGCATTCCAACACAAAAATCAGACAACATTTTGAGGGTTGGCAAAACAGGGCTGACGAGAGTGGCAAATAAGGGCAAGGTTTTAGAAACGGGTGCACTGAAATAACAGGCTTAATTGGTGACAAACTGAGGACCCTGACAACATTTGATAGCATATAATTTGTTTTCTCAAGGAACAAAAATCAAACATGATAAGAAATGTGAAACATTTCAACCGACTGAATACTGGATAATAGATCAGAGATACTATGCTGTTCCCACTTGGATGTAGTTTGTTCAGTATACCAAGATCCCATTGTTAGTGAAACATACCATTTTCCTTTGGGGCATAATCCACCACAGACCCGTCCTGGGCATCTTTCGATGATCCTGATTCAGTCATTTCTGCAGGTGGAGGAACTGTATTTCGTGGTGATCTTGGTTCCACAATATCTTGGTCCACAGGCATGGTCATTCCAGGTGAGCCTAATTCCGTGATATGTGGATATACATCCTTCGTCTTCTCAGTTGTCGTTTCTGATATTTTACACCTTTTAAACCTTGATGAGCTGACGGAACAAAGTTAGGAAAATTGGGCAGAGAATTTAGAATTGTTGAAAGTAATGGAGTATGAGCGCACCGGTAGAAAAACACTCTACTGCCTGGACCATTTCCTGCAACAGTCGGAAGCTGGGAAATAAAGAGAGAATTAGCTTTCCCAATTTAAAGCAGTATGTTTTTATGAAAATGGAGCTGTAAAGCCAGGCATGTCAAAATTATGCCCAGATCATGTGGGTCAGGATCCTATCCGATCCCAAATTGGGCCAATTGGGTGCAGCCTTGACTTTTGGATTCAAAGAAAGCAAAACAAAGCTAGGACCAATATTGAGAGTGTAGTGTAACATCCACACAAATGTTATACTTGAAACACTAGTAAAGTACTGAATTCAGCGATAATGTTTCCAAATATACCAACATCGTTTTGTTTCTCAGTTAATGGATGGTGAGTACATGCAACATCCTTTATCACAACTTACCTCTTCTCTCCTGGCATCAATCTTCAGACTAACATTAACAGCTTGGTACTCTTTAGATACCTGTGTCGATAAGAAAAAAAGAGCTAATTATCAAACAGTGGGATTGAAAAGGATTTTGCAATGGAGATTTCAGAGGATAACAAACCCAGAACTCGAAGCGGAATAGGTCATGCGACGAGGTTAAATGACATTCCAGACCCTAGTATCACAATAAAAAACACAATATGAGATATGGCTCTCGTCAACAAAAAGTAGAAGGATATCGATTTTAACAAAAAGATGAAGTGGAACTATGGAGAAAGAAAAGGGCAGCCCGGTGCATGTAGCTCCCGCTTGCGCAGGGTCGGGGAAGGGTCCGACCACTGTCATGGTGCAAAACAACAAGAAAATATTTTCTTTACTCATAAATGTAGCAAGTGAGATAATCTTTAGAACCGTCACTTAGCAGCAACTGGAGACATATGGGTATATGACATAAGCTAAACAAAATGAATCTTGCTTCAGATTTTACCTTGAAGCTTCCACATGGTACCAAGCAAAAGGAACAAGTAAAGTCTTCTGTAACTGGTAAGAAGGAATAAATGTATCAATAAGAAATAACTTCTAGCAAAAAACAGGTAAAACAGGAAACAACATTCTGGATCTTGACCATGAACAGCAGTCAAAGAAAGTACCAAAGTATGACAAATCAGATGCAGCTTGATGTCAGAAAGACGCACAACAAACTAGAGACGACTTCTTGCCAAAAAATATATTTTCTACGACATTTTCCTTTAGCTTCAAAAAGCATACTTCCGCAGCAAAATCACTAAAATTGGTAATGAAATGACGACTTCAACTTCAGCACCATGTGCAAAACAGAAATTTAACAGCATAAACTGTCTAGTAGTTTACTTTCTTGTATATGAATACACATAAACATGTACATAATGGATACCAAAGTAAGCTATCTTGTCTTGCAGTTCTTCGGGAATATTATCACATCACAAATACTCCCTCTGTCTCAAAATAAGTGTCTCAACCTTGTACTAACTTCAGTACAAAGTTGTACTAAGTTGAGACACTTACTTCGGGATGGAGGTAGTATTTTGACACAATACAAACTTAGTAGCATAAATCAAAAACTTGCCACAATGCTGGTACCACTTCAGGTTCTTGAGTCAATGTGGAGTTTGCTATGGCAAAGGCGGTTCTTAAATATTCCATGCAAAATAGGTATCAACACTTTAGTCAGATCAAACAAAATCATGATACCAAAGTCAGATTGGTTAAGTTTAGACTTCGGATACAGAGTCCTAATTTCTTAGCCTTCAGTTGAATTGAAGCTCTTTTGAAGCTAAGCAAGAAAACACACACAACTCTTTACATTCTTTATTTTCTCCCTGCCTTTATATCTTGTTAGTTTCTGCTACTCACCCTCTCTCAGCGCCTGTTGTTCATCTCACCAAACCACAAGTCACAACTAAAATATCCTTACCCACATACACAACATGGATACAAAGAAAAGTCACTAGTTTCTATCCAAACAAAGATACAAAAAGTGGATATGGGAAAAGCATTGGACATGGGACAGATGCCAATACATGATGCAAACAAGTGACACTGAAAAGAGACCAAGGCGGAGATAGAGAGAGAGAGACAGAGAGAGAGAGAACAAACCTTCGCTTTTGTACAAATTTTTGTAGTACTTATAGTTAAAGAGCACATTGCCTGTTCGTAACCTGTAGAAACAACATTTACAGTGAAATTTGTTATATCAAAGTTGAAGTGTATTTGACAAAAAATGGAACCCAACTACTCAAGCAAGGTGCAAACATGTAACAACTAGGCCTGGTGTAACCCATGGGTACGCCCAACCAGGTTCCAGGATATGCTGACTTCTACTTCTGCCTGCGCTCAAGGCTATGTAGTATGTACCCCCCTCCAAAAAAAAGTATCCCAAAGGGCAATGTGAGGGTGAATAGCATATTAATTTGCTGGGTAAGAATCCAGTCGACACACTTGCAAGCCCCAGTTCACCACATAAACAGCACACAATGATCTGATCAAGACATGAACACATCCTCCTATCTCCCCTCCTTTCCTATCGCATTGCATGGTCTCTGCCTTCTCACTTGTCACCCCTTTCAGTTTCCTCGTCAAATCCTATCTTCCTCACCCCCACTTTCATAGTTGCTAAGCCAAGGTGGCGCCAGAAGCCATTCGCCTGGTTGACACGCCTAAGGGAAAGTTGATTAGGTGTCACCAACCAGCAACCTGGTAAGAAGTTACGGCGGCAACATCCTCCATGTGCTGTAAGGCAGCTGTGCTCCCGGACATGTCCCACTAGAACACAAAATATAAGTTGTGTGTTGAAAGTTTCTGAAGGTTTCTTTACCCAGTCAAGAGTTGAACACATGATCTAGTTGATGTTTCTCAGAATCTGAACCGAAAGCTTCCCAAAATGAGATTCCTTCGAATCTTAGTTTGTTTCAAATGCAGCACAAACTAGAGGAAAATCGTATTAGCTGTGTGTTGGTGTGATTCTTGAGAGCTTGCAATTTACTCAACCTAGTTGATACAAATGCGCTTTTAGGCCAGACCACCTAAGGCAGGACTAGAAGAAGTGAACATGATATGCAATGATTTGTATTTTACTCACAAGAGCAAATAAATCTCATGTTTGAGGGATAAAGCAATAAGCGTTTAGAACATGCATTTCCCATAATGGCAGGACTAGAAGTAGGGAACCAAGCTTCATTAATTTTTCAGAAATGAGCTATGTATGTTGAGTTGCTGTTAGCCTGTTACCTTATGATTTTTGGTAGTAACGACTGTGGGATATCATCATATGAGTAAATATTGTAAGGAGATAAACGCATGTCTCTTGCACCAGCCTCTTGTACATCTATGCTTGCTTTTAGTTTATATGAACCCTGCAACATAAAGAGATCGAGGATCTAAGCAAAGCTACTGGAAATAACTCACAATTTTCAGCAAATGAGGTGCTGCTATACTCCAGAGAATATTTACCCAGCAAATTTGTAGGCTATAACAATTAGATTACACAAAAAAAAACGGAAAAAGAGCTTACTGTAGCATTTGCCTTTAGAGAACAAAATGTCAAACAACTGTCATGCTCAAGAAGTGATGGCTGTGTGCATACCAGAAGAAAAGCTGAGTCAGCAAACAATTTACATAGAAAGCAAAGATGATAGAGAAAACTGAGATTGAAAACAAGGAGACATGTTCTTGGTTGACACTGCAATTTGCCACTGTCATGTCCTTGGTTGCCAATTTACCACAAGCACCATAGGTCATGTATTGTTCTACAGGCCTATCGTTCTACTTTAGCAAGCATTTTCAATAAAAGAATAGGTATTAATTTGCACCACTCATAAGGGTACAACTGGGAATTTACACCATATGATGAAGCTTGAACAGTTTTTTGTGTTAAGTAAATATATAAGGCAGTCAAATGTTGAAAGTACATGTAGCAATATGCATTATAATCGTCAAAACTCTAACAGGTGATTTCTTTTCGTGGAGCAACTGTCATATAACAATGGTGGCTCATCTATCCCATAATTATGAATCGAACTGAAGATCAAATACGCAGAAAAAATGGAATAAAACGTCAGAATATGCAACATGTGCATTAATAACTTTGGAGCATACCTCTATGAAACCTGGGTTCATACTTATTTCTGAAGTTAATTCCACAGTACGCCCCAAACTTAAAGTTACACAATCCAGAGACGAACCAAGTGAATCAATTGGTATTTTACCCCAGAAACATTGGCCTCCAAGCTCTAATAAAATGTACCAGATGTACAATAGTTAGTCCATCAGTAAGACCACAAATGGATTTTTCATTCCTGAGATACAAAACCAGTGATTATGTTTATAATAATTTAAAGGCACAACTTTGAGACTATATTTGCTAACAGTGGAAGCCACAATAAAGAGAAACCCATGAAGATGGTGAAAGATGAATTTATATTACCCACAAGAGAGAGGGACTTTGGCATGCTTGTCGAAAACTAACAACACATTTTTTAGGATAGTTTATTGCTTTGACCTTAAGTCCTTAACTACTCTAAAAAAAGGCACTCAGTGTACTGCCTGCTTCTGTTGGTGGTTTAAAGGGTTTGCTTGTTTGCCATTCATACAGGGTGTGTGCTGGATACTGAATATTATTAAGCTTAAGAGTAAAGTAAGGTTGCCCCCTTCCATCTTTTGGATGCAGAGGTTGAGCAATGGCTTCTAGCATCCATTCAGCCAAGATTTTGGTGTTTGAGAAAAACAAATAGATTAACCCCAATATAACGAACTACTACCTCTGTAACTATTTATAAGAAGTTTTTAGAGTCTATGACAGTGTCAAAAGACGTCTTATATTAAGTTAGAGAGGGAGTCATAACTTACTTTGAGGAGAAGAATACTCCGCATGGTTCTCTGAGCAGTTTTCACTAAGATTTTGCCCACCTTGGCCTTTTTGAAATGAAGAGAAAAATGGAATCAGATTTTGTGACAGCAAAGAAGCGTTATCCACAAATAATCACATAGGATGCAGACTGTACCACGGCTAATTAGGATAATGTCAAGGCCGCGAACTTGGGAGGTTGATAAACTCTTCATATTGGGGATGGTGAATGTGGCTTCAGTGTGGCCACTGTCTCCAGATTCACAGAAGGAAGTCAGGACACAAGCCCGGCTGAACCGATACATTGGAGAATGCTGCAATGTGAAGCTACCAATAAGAAAAAAGACCATCTGATAACACTATCTTCCATTAACTTAAAAGGTGCTGTGCTTACCCCTTCACCTGGAGCATCCTTACTAGATCTAGCTAAAAGAACATGGAGAGGAAAGATACCATGTGCTGGCAATCGAGTATTTGTGCTTCCAGAAATCGATACTGATATCTGAATCCTACATTTATCAGCACAAACAAACGCAGGTCAGCACATGCCAGGAACGCAGGTCAGAAATATGAAATAATGCACCCATAGGGTGAGAAATACTTCATTTTAGAATCATTCAACATTTTTACCTCTTTCTTCGTTTTGCTTCTATCTTATACCGAAGGCATCTTTGAAGCGAAGGGGGCTGCAAAACTCAACTGAGTCACTGGTATCTAAAAGTAAAGTTGCATAAACTATGATAAAAGAACAGTTACAAGTATGGGACAAAATCTTCTTACCTTTTCAATGGCTCTTTGTCGAATAGTATTGTACAGCTCAACTGGCTTGCAGTATAATGCTAAACTTTCCTTAGCGGAAAGTTCATCATCTGGAGATAGCTGAGCTCTTGACTTCTGACCACACGTCTGTTCTGTGGACCTGGGGTAACTGAATCCATTGTTCCTACAACACAAACAACAGATGCATCAAAGAAAAAGAAGAATCCATCTCATATCAAGAACAAGGGAACCATCCACTATCATACAAAACAACTTGACTGGTTCCCATAACTAGCCAACTGTAATATACGGACCCCCAGTTAATAATCACTAACTGCCAGAGATAGCCATTTACCAGCAAAACTCACATGGAACCCTGTATAAACCTAAGGACAACAGACCTGACATGCTTCACAGTACACGGTTATTCCAACATTGAGTAAAACTGTAAAAGCATCCAGTGGTTTATTAACAGTACACCTCTACAATGCCAAAAAATCATATGGAATTTGGATTCCAGACCTACCTACCAGACAGTGACAGAACCTTGCAGTTTGCAAAACAGCAACGCGGAGACACTCAAAGCAAAAGAAACATAGAGGTAACACATTACAGTAAAATTAGCAAAGAGGGTAGTGGATTACGCTGTATCATGATTAGGTAAAGCTAGACCAGGCATCCTCGCTGTCAAGCACTTCGACTCCGCTGGGTCACAGGAGACCACCGAAATCAGCACGTACAACAAGTGTCTACACAAAGAACCATATACACAGATTTTGCATCAGTAAAAAGGCATAAAAATCTGCAACGGTAACCAAGAGGATTAGATCCTGCAGAAAGATGTGACTGCTCATGACTGGAAGTAAGATAAAACTGCGACAAATCGAATCAAGGACTTACCAACAAAAGAGGTGTTACCCTGGCTAGATCTACAATGACGGCCAGAGGAGAGCAACCGCTCTTTATGTAGGCTCCGGCAGAAGAACGGCGGAGTGGTTGGGATATGGTGCTTGGCTTGCTTGGCTTGCTTGACTTGTTTTCCGCGCCTGGTCAGATCCAAATGGAGCGTGCGAGCAAGCCCTAGTAGGGAAGGGGATGTGGATCCAGCGGTGCTGCATGTATTTTCAGCCGTCCAATTAACGAAACAATCAAAAATAAAGGAAGCCATGTGAAAACAAGGATGTGCTAAATTTTGAGTGCTGGCAGGCGTACTGATGTGAATGTACTGGTCACATATCAGTGGTGTTCATCATACATACACGTCAATCCAGGGACGGGGGATGGATAGTTTTCAATTCAATTGAGCTAGTCTTGCTTTTCTATATATTATTATTTGCCATTTGATAATTCAGATTATTGTTGGCATCCATTTGTCAAGCTATTTTTCGCAATACGATACATAATATGGCCTTATTTGGGCCAAGATGGCCTGGGACATGTTGAAAGATCCTGGGTCGACTGAAACCAGGCCCGAGGGAGGAGCCTGAACTGACCCTCCAGCCAGCTTGCCACCAGAGCTCGGCGAAGCACATAAGACACAAAAACAGAAGGAGGTGGATGAAGGAGTAGGCTCAAGGACAACTCCAACAAAGCAAGTGGAGGCTCATTGCCTGCTTGCAAGCTTGGTTCCTAATTTACCTTTTGGTTGTGCATAAGTTACACACCCTTGAGGTAGATGGCAGCATGGACACGCGATGGGGAAGAATCTGTTTAACACCCAACACAAGATTTTTTTTAACATGACAAGCTATGAAGAGAAGATAGATGATAGTTGACAAATTCCTTGATGCATATTTTTTTGTCTAAATCATAGTAGGTTCTCTGTCTGCACAGCAGGCAGATAGACAGTAAATAAAATAAAATGATCAGATTCCAATTAAGCACCCCATACTAGGCTCTCTCCTCTCTATACAGGTCACGGGTCCCGAGCCGAGCCGACGAAGGAAGGAGAGGAGGAGGAGGAGGGAGGAGGAAGGGAAGGAGGGGGCGGATCTGCTACCTCCAGAGTTGAGGGCCGTCCAGGAGCAGGGGTGGGGCGGCGGCGAGTGGAGGACCGGACAGGTGCAGGGGCGGGGCGGCGGCGAGGTAGACACCTTGAGCGAGCTCTCCCGGGGCGGCGGAGAAGGAAGGTGACCGGCGGCGGGGTAGGTCAGGAGGGATCGCACGAGGGGAGGGGGGAAGGGGGTCGCGCGAGGGCAGGGGAGGGCTGCTTGTTCAAGCACCCTACCAAACAAACAAAACAAAAGTGGGTCGCATAGGGAACTTTTTGGCCTATGCATCCTCCATGCATGCTACCTACCAAACACACCCTAACCGATGCGACGACGGGGTCTCCGAATGGAAGGAGAAGAAAAAAGTAAGGCAAATCTGCGAAAGATCTGCCGGCGGCGGACAGAAGGAGGTCAGCCGCTGTTTTTGTAGGCTCCGGCAGAAGAACGGCAGCGGCGGCGAAGTGGTTGGGATTTGGGGCCCGGATTGCTTTCCTGCACCCGGTCAGCTCCAAATGGAGCGTGTGACTAAGCCCTGGTACGGAAGGGGATGTGGATCCAACGGTGCTGCCTGTATTTCAGATGTCCAATTGAGGAAACAATAATCGAAAACAAACGGTACCAGTATGACAACGGGGATGCGCTTAATTTGGAGTGCAGACAGATTGCCATATTGATAGTTTTAAATTGATCTAGTGTTGCTTTTTTCCTTTTACTTTTCTATATATTATTTGAGACTTAGGGTTCAGATCGGTGTTCTTCCCTGGGACTCCACTGATTTTGGGCCAAGATGGCCTAAACCCTAAGACACGTTGAATGGGCCAAGATCCCGGGACGTACCAGCACATTGAGACCAGGCCGAAGGAGCCTCAGCAAAGCCAAGGACACACAAAAATGAAAACAGAATGAGCTCGGCAAAGCATGAGTAGGATCAAGGTCGGCTCCGACAACGCGGGTGCAGGCTGTCAAAACCATAGGTGTATGGATTCAACCGAACCTTGTCTTTGCCCGCACGCTTGGTTCCAGAATTGAGCTTGGCCAATTCAGAGCTCAAATAGCCTACACTGTAAAAATGTGCTAGTACGACGGTTGACACATAGTGGTCGCTGCCCCTAGTTACGATGTGCGACAGACAACATAAACGCTGCATCTCCAGAAGGAGCCTCTCAGGACATCCATCCCCAGAAGCGGCTTAGAGTTCCATCCTTGGAGCCAAGGCACTCGGTCCTGAATGAATAAATCGAGCACGCGACATCGCCGCGGGCTCGATTCCAGGGCTCACTCTGAACATTGTGTGGATGCCTCTGTGCTGTGTGCAGCTGGTTTCTTGGATTTCTTGCTTTGGGAAGGCAATTAAGGGGAGGGGATCCGTCCACATCCCGTAATCCTGCCAAGAATTAATTACTTGCCATCCAGCGTATAATGGGCCACTACTGTAACCGTCGACGAGGATGGATATATATATCTCCGAATCAAACAAGAAGAAAAATGGTGAGTAAATGCTGCATCCGTGGTGGCCACATCTCCACTGGATTGGAACTACTAAACTAAGAGCGGCGGCAGCGAGGGAGGGAGGGAAGGCGAGGCCGCCGCCTCCGCCCAGTGGAGTCCCGGGGAACCGCGAGCTAGCTGCCGGCCCCCGTGGCGGAGAAGGAGATTTCGAGAGAGAGGGGGCACGAACCTAGGTCAGCCGGGTCGTCGTCGGCTCGGCTCGGCGCGGCGCGGCGCGGGCTCCCGCTCACGGTCGCCGGTGGCAGCGCGTGGCCGCCGGGAAGGAGTGCGGGGCGCGGGGGAGGAGGGCGCCGGCCGCCGGAGGGAGGAGCGCGCGCGGGGCGGCGGCGGCGCCGGATGAGGAGCTCGTGGGGAGGGAGCTGGTTTGTTTTCTTGGTGGGAGATTGGGCGGCTATGCTGCGGGCGCCCGACCTCTCCACCCACACGAGCAGAGCAGCTGCACCTGAAATAAATGAGGTGGCAACTGAACAATAAACTCCCTTTTTTGCAGCCGGGTATAAAAAAACTTATTATGAGCAGCGCTAGGCGTCGGTCGGGTGGCCAGGTTGTAAAACACGGCCCTCCCCCGACGGTCCGATCCTATTGAGAATTACGATTGCGGGGGTGTGGTCGATCATAGCAGCACAAAGATTACTCGCCACCGGAAGGTCCGCCTCCATTAACGAGCGGAGATCGGTCGGTGGAAAGTGAGCACCATCGACGATTTCAGAGGTGCGCCCATCACGGCCGGAGGAGAAGATGGCTTCACGGTGACTGCTGGAGACCATCGACTGGGAGGATGGAGTATCATTCCCAGCAAAAGAGCGGGAGGTGAGTGTTGGTGCGGGTGTCTCGGACGCACACAAGTCGTTATAGGTCTCGTGTGACTTGATTGTTGTGGTACCTGCAAGGATGATAGTGGTGGCGGAAGACAAGTGACTGAAGAGTGGAATAAAGTGGCTAAAACCAAGGCTGCGAACAAATAACATAAAAGTATGTAAATTGTCATTTGCCTGCAGTAGAAAACTTATGCATGAGGAAATTTAGTTCATGGTGAATATGAAATGTGATGGTGCATGTAGTGACCTATTCATGTGATTTTTACCTCTTGGATTCTATGTTTGGTCAATGAGTCAACCTTGAATAGTCAAACTCCTTCTGTCGGAATTGTTTGACTCTATTTCCTTATCTTTCATTACTATATGTACTAGTTGACTCGGCAATTAAGGTCGTAGACCAACACATTTCACTACAAAACATGTGATATCTAGTGACAAAAATCCTCATGACGGGGAAAGAACTGTCATCTAAGACCATTTTCGGTGACGATGATTGTCACAAGCCGAGGCCTGAGGCCCACCCAGGGCTACCCCTTAGCATTTTGGGCGACGATTTGGTCTGATTTTCTTTTTTTGTGGCATCTCCATGGTGCATTTTGTATTTGGTCTTTTTTTTCTTTATTGGTAGGAACAACACCTTACAATGATAAACGATACACTTTATAATGAAACAGTTCAACGAATAATCATAACTCAAAATCAAAACATGAGAAAACTCTATATGAATGCCTCTGGCAGTGTACTGACACATCTCCAACGTATCTATAATTTTTTTATTAGAAATTTTATTGTCCCATTCTATTATAGTATCAATCATGGATGCTTTATATGTCATTATATATCTTTTTGGGGACTAACCTATTAACTGGTTTATTAAAGACTTCTCTAAAATTTCTAGGCCTCTCACTAATCTTTTGCAAAAAGATGTTCCTTTTGTTTTTGATGATGATTGTGTAGAAGCATTTGAAACACTTAAGAAAGCCTTGCTTTCTGCACCTATTGTTCAGTCACCTGATTAAATTTACCCTTTGAAATTATGTGTGATGCTAGTGATTATGCAGTTGGTGTTGTTCTAGGACAAAGAGTTGATAAGAAATTAAATGTTATCCAGTATGCCAGTAAAACTCTAGACAGTGCCCAAAGAAATTATGCTACTACTGAAAAAAATAGCAGTTGTATTTGCTTGTGATAAGTTCAGACCTTATATTGTTGATTCCAAAGTTACTGTTCATGCTGATCATGCTGCTATTAAATATCTTATGGAAAAGAAAGATGCTAAACCTAGACTTATTAGATGGGTTCTCTTGTTACAAGACTTTGATTTTCATATTATTGATAAAAGGGAGCTGAGAATCCCGTTGCAGACTTGTCTAGGTTAGAAAATGTTCTTGATGACCCACTGCCTATTGATGATAGCTTCCTTGATGAACAATTCGTTGTCATAAATGCTTCTCGTAATGCTCCATGGTATGCGGATTATGCTAATTGCATTGTTGCTAAATTTATACCGCCTAGTTTCACATACAAGCAAAAGAAAAAGTTTTTCTATGATTTAAGACATTACTTTTGGAATGACCCACACCTTTATAAAGGAGTGGATGGTGTTATTAGACGTTGTGTACCTGAGCATGAACATGAACAGATCCTACGCAAGTGTCACTCCGAGGCTTACGAAGGACACCACGATGGAGATAGAACTGCACATAAGGTATTGCAATCCGGTTTTTATTGGCCTACTCTTTTCAAAGATGCTCGTAAGTTTGTCTTGTCTTGTGATGAATGCCAAAGAATTGGTAATATTAGTAGACATCAGGAAATGCCTATGAACTATTCACTTGTTATTGAACCATTTGATGTTTGGGGATTTGATTATATGGGACCCTTTCCTTTCTCCAATGGGTATACACATATTTTAGTTGTTGTTCATTATGTTACTAAGTGGGTATAAACTATTCCAACTAGTAGTGTTGATCATAACACTTCTATTAAGATGCTTAAAGAAGTTATTTTTCCGAGGTTTGGAGTCCCTAGATATTTAATGACTGATGGTAGTTCACATTTTATTCATGGTGCTTTTTGTAAAATGATTTCTAAGTATGATGTTAATCATAGAATTGCATATCCATATCATTCTCAGTCTAGTGATCAAGTAGAATTGAGTAATAGAGAGATTATATTGATTTTGCAAAAGACTGTTAATAGATCTAGAAAGAATTGGTCCAAGAAACTTGATGATCCATTATGGGCCTATAGAACCGCTTATGGTTTATGGAAAGGCGTCACACTTACCTCTCGGACTAGAACATAAGGCATATTGGGCTATTAAAGAGCTCAATTATGATTTCAAACTGGCCGATGAGAAGAGGTTATTTGGCATTAGCTCACTTGATGAATGGAGAACCCAAGTCTATAAGAATGCCAAGTTGTTTAAAGAAAAGGTTAAAAGATGGCATGACAAAAGGATACAAAAGCGTGAGTTTAATGTAGGTGATCATGTTTTGCTATACAACTCTCGTTTTAAGATTTTTTGCATGAAAACTTCTCTCTAAATGGAAGGTCCTTACATTGTCGAGGAGGTCTATCGTTCCGGTGCCATCAAAATCAACAACGCCGAAGGCACAAATCCGAAGGTGGTAAACGATCAAAGAATCAAGCATTATATCTCAGGTACTCCCATAAATGTTGAAACCAACATAATTCACACCATAACCCCAGAGGAGTACATAAGGGACACTTTTCAGAATGTTGTAGACTCCTAAAAGGAATAGGTATCTGGTACGGTAAGTAAACCGACTCCAAAACTGCACAAATAGCAATTTCTCTCCATTTTGGAATATTTAAAAAATTAGGAAAATTATAAGTAGCCCGAAAGAGAGACGAGACAGCCACGAGGGTGGAGGGCGCACCCTACCCCCTGGGCGCGCCCCCTACCTCGTGGCCACCTCGTGTGCCCTACAGACTCCATTTTCTTGTACAATACTTCTTTTGGTCGGTAAAAAATTCATTATATAATCTCTCGAAGGTTTTGACCACCGTACCATGACCAAATCCTTTGTTTTTGTTTTGAGTTGTTTCTGCAACAGACTTAGAGCAATATGTCATCCCAGGATTCGGAGGGAGAAAGTTATGTGGTTGATTACCTTGCAGACCCCAAAGTCTACGGGGGCTCGGAGCATTGTGGTTGGACCACGGAGGAAGAAGAAGACTATGATCCTAAGGGAAAGGAGGAGACAAGCTCAGATGAAGATGAAGTCCCACTACCTCAACCAGCTGGGGCATGCATGTGGAGTTTAAAAAGTCAAGTCTCACTGATAGAGAAAAGAAACCTAAGATCGAGTTTATCCCTTTTCGTCTCTTGCAAGAAAACAAACAGGAACTATGTAAAAAGATACTAAGTCTTGAACAGGAGATCGAAGACTTAAGGGAGCAGAATTCTATCCTCAAGCGCAAGCTAAGGAAGAATCCTACAACATCAACAACTCCATCATCACCACCTCCGAAGAAAGAGACATAAATACATGGGTATGGGCACTCCCCTTGGCAACTGCCAAGCTTGGGGGAGGTGCCCCGGTATCGTATCACCATCACACCTCTATCTTTATCGTTTTTCTTAACTTGATCCTTTTGGTTATATCTTGATCTAGTAGAATACGGTTTTAGTATGACTTAGCATTGAGTTTTTGCTTTGTGTTCTATCTATGTAATCGAGTCCGTGAGTTATATATAATAAAGAGTAGTTTTAAGTTGAGGGCTTTGCTATTGCTATGATCTTGAGGGAATTAAAGAAAGAATAAAAAGAAATAAAAGGATCATATTTTGATCTTATGGAGAGTAATGACTTCACATATAAAGAGTATGATGAATAAAAGTTGTTGAGAGTTGACAAACATAGTTTTAGTCATCATTGCAATTAATAGGAAGTAATAAAGAAAGAGAGGTTTTCACATATAAATATACTATCTTGGACATCTTTTGTGATTGTGAGCACTCATTAAAATATGACATGCTAAAAGGTTGATGTTGGACAAGGAAGAAAACATAATGGGTTATGTTTTCTTATATCCGAAGAAGTTATGTTGTCATGGATCATCCAACATGTGAGCTTGCCTTTCCCCATCATGCTAGCCAAATTCTTTGCACCAATTAGAGATACTACGTATGCTTCCAAACATCCCTAAACCCAGTTTTGCCATGAGAGTCCACTATACCTACCTATGGATCGAGTAAGATCCTTCAAGTAAGTTGTCATCGGTGCAAGCAACAAAAATTGCTCTCTAAATATGTATGATCTATTAGTGCGAAGAAAATAAGCTTTATCTGAACTTGTGATATGGAAGAAATAAAAGCGACTGACTGCATAATAAAGGTCCTTATCACAAGCGGCAATTTGAAGTGACATTCTTTTGCATTAGGATTTTATGCATCCAACCATAAAAGCGCATGAAAACCTCTGCTTCCCTCTGTGAAGGGCCTATTTCTTTATTTTTACCTTCTACCCTCATACAAGAGTCATGGTGATCATCACCTTTCCTTTTTACACTTTTATCCTTTGGCAAGCGCTATGTGTTGGAGAGATCCGGATATATATATCCACTCGGATGTAGGTTTTCATAAAGTATTATTGTTGACATTACCCTTGAGGTAAAAGGTTGGGAGGCGAAACTATAAGCCCCTATTTTTCTCTGCGTCCGATTGAAGCTTTGTTCCCATAAGTGTCGCGTGAGTGTTAGCAATTGTGAAAGACTAAATGACAGTTGAGTACGTGGACTTGCTGAAAAGCTCTCATGTTAACTCTTTCCGATGTTATGATAAATTGCTTCAATGACCGAGATCATAGTTTGTTAGTTTTCAATGAAGTTTCTGTTTCATACTTTACCATGTAAATAAATTGTTACTTTAGCATAAGAAATCATATGACAATATATGTTGCTGTTCTAAAGATGGTCATGATGCCCTCATGTCCGTATTTTATTTTCTCGACACCTCTGTCTCTAAACATGTGGACAAATTTTGATATCGGCTTTCGCTTGAGGACAAGCGAGGTCTAAGCTTGGGGGAGTTGATACATCCATTTTGCATCATGCTTTTATGTCAATATATTGCATTATGTGTTTTTATTACACATTATATCACAATATTTATGCCTTTTCTATCTTATTTTATAAGGTTTACATGAAGAGGGAGAATGTTGGCAGCTGGAATTCTGGACTGGAAAAGGAGCAAATATTAGAGACCTATTCTGCACAACTCCAAAAGTCCTGAAACTTCACGAAGATCAGTTTTGGAATTTATAAACATATTGGGCGAAGAAAGCACCAGAGGGGGGCCACCAGTCAGCCATGAGGGTGGAGGGTGCGCCCTACCCCCTGGGCACGCCCCCTTACCTCATGGGCCCCCTGGCAGGCCTCCGACGCCCATCTTCTACTATATGGTGTCTTTTACCCTAGAAAAAAATCAGAGAGAAGCTTTCGGGACGAAGCGCCGCCGTCTCGAGGCGGAACCTGTGCAGGACCAATCTAGGGCTCCGGCGGAGCTGTTCTGCCGGGGAAACACCCTCCAGGAGGTGGAAATCATCGCCATTGTCATCACCATCGATCCTCTAACCGAGAGGGGGTTAATCTCCATCAACATCTTCACCAGCACCATCTCCTCTCAAACCATAGTTCATCTCTTGTATCCGATCTTTGTCTCAAAACCTCAGATTGGTACCTGTGGGTTGCTAGTAGTGTTGATTACTCCTTGTAGTTGATGCTAGTTGGTTTATTTGGTGGAAGATCATATGTTCAGATCCTTAATGCTTATTAATACTCCTCTAATTATGAACATGAATATTATTTGTGAGTAGTTATGTTTGTTCTTAAGGACATGGGAGAAGTCTTGTTATAAGTAATTATGTGAATTTGGCATTCGTTCGATATTTTGATGAGACGTATGTTGTCTTTCCTCTAGTGGTGTTATGTGAACGTCGACTACATGAAACTTCACCATGATTTGGGCCTAGAGGAAGGCATTGAGAAGTAATAATAAGTAGATGATGGGTTTCTAGAGTGATAGAAGCTTAAACCCTAGTTTATGCATTGCTTTGTAAGGGGCTGATTTGGATCCATATGTTTCATGCTATGGTTAGGTTTACCTTAATTCTTCTTTCATAGTTGCAGATGCTTGCAAGAGGGGTTAATCATAAGTGGCAGGCTTGTCCAAGGATGGACAGCACCCAAGCACCGGTCCACCCACATATCAAATTATCAAAGTAACGAACGCAAATCATATGAGCATGATGAAAACTAGCTTGACAATAATTTCCATGTGTCCTCGGGAGCACTTTGCTTTATATAAGAGTTCGTCCAGGCTTGTCCTTTGCTACAAAAAGGATTGGTCCACCTTGCTGCACGTTGTTCACTTTTGTTACTTGTTACTCGTTACGAATTACCTTATCACAAAACTATATGTTAACGATACTTTCAGTGCTTGCAGAGAATACCTTGCTGAAAACTGATGAACCACAAGTATAGGGGATCTATCGTAGTCCTTTTGATAAGTAAGAGTGTCGAACCCAACGAGGAGCAGAAGGAAATGATAAGCGATTTTTAGCAAGGTATTCTCTGCAAGTACTGAAATAAGTGGTAACAGATAGTTTTGTGATAAGATAAATTGTAACGAGCAACAAGTAACAAAAGTAAATAAAGTGCAGCAAGGTGAACCAATCCTTTTTGTAGCAAAGGACAAGCCTGGACAAACTCTTATAATAGGAAAAGCGCTCCCGAGGACACATGGGAATATCGTCAAGCTAGTTTCATCACGCTCATATGATTCGCGTTCGGTACTTTGATAATTTGATATGTGGGTGGATCGGTGCTTGGGTGCTGTTCTTACTTGAACAAGCATCCCACTTATGATTAACCTCTATCGCAAGCATCCGCAACTACAACAAAAGTATTAAGGTAAACCTAACCATAGCATGAAACATATGGATCCAAATCAGCCCCTTACGAAGCAACGCATAAACTAGGGTTTAAGCTTCTGTCACTCTAGCAACCCATCATCTACTTATTACTTCCCAATGCCTTCCTCTAGGCCCAAATAATGGTGAAGTGTTATGTAGTCGACGTTCACATAACACCACTAGAGGCTAGACAACATACATCTTATCAAAATATCGAACGAATACCAAATTCACATGACTACTAATAGCAAGACTTCTCCCTTGTCCTCAGGAACAAACGTAACTACTCACAAAGCATATTCATGTTCATAATCAGAGGGGTAATAATGTGCATAAAGGATCTGAACATATGATCTTCCACCAAATAAACCACTAGCATCAACTACAAGGAGTAATCAACACTACTAGCAACCTACTAGCACCAATCCCGGACTTGGAGACAAGAATTGGATACAAGAGATGAACTAGGGTTTGGAGATGAGATGGTGCTGGTGAAGATGTTGATGGAGATTGCCCTCTCCCGATGAGAGGAGCGTTGGTGATGACGATGGTGATGATTTTCCCCTCCCGGAGGGAAGTGTCCCCGGCAGAACAGCTCTGCCGGAGCCCTAGATTGGTTCCGCCAAGGTTCTGCCTTGTGGCGGCGGAGTCTCATCCAGAAAGGTTGCCTTCTCTTTTTTTCTCATCGAAAGACTTCATATAGGAGAAGATGGGCGTTGGAGAGCCACCAGGGGGCCCACGAGGTAGGGGGGGCGCGCCTCCCACCCTCGTGAGCAGGGTGTGGATCCCCTGGCCTTCATCTTTGGCGACGATTTTTCTTTATTTATTTTAAGATATTCCGTGGAGTTTCAGGACTTTTGGAGTTGCGCAGAATAGGTCCCCGATATTTGCTCCTTTTCCAGCCCAGAATTCCAGCTGTCGGCATTCTCCCTATTCATGTAAACCTTGTAAAATAAGAGAGAATAGCCATAAGTATTGTGACATGACGTGAAATAACAGCCCATAATGCAATAAATATTGATATAAAATCATGATGCAAAATGGACGTATCAACTCCCCTAAGCTTAGACCTCACTTGTCCTCAAGCGAAAAGCCGATAACAATAAATATGTCCTCATGTTTAGAGGTAGGGGCATCGATAAAAATAAAATACAGACATGAAGGCATCATGATTATTTCCATAACCGCAACATATATAGATTTTGTCATATGATTACTTATGTTCAAGTGATGATCTTTTCACAAAGCCAAAGTATGAATCAGAAACCTTATTGAGCACCAACAAATTATAACCTCAGTCATTGAAGCAATTGCAATTTATCATAACATCGGAAAGGGTCTATGTCAGAGCTTAAAAGCAAGTCCACATACTCAACTATCACTTAGTCCTTCATAATTGCTAACACTCACGCAATACTTGTGGTTACAGAGTTTCAATCGGACACAGAGAAAGATAGGGGCTTATAGTTTTACCCCACAACCTTTTACCTCAAGGGTAATGTCAACAATAATAATTCATGCTCCCCTACATCCAATTAGATATATATATATCATGTTCTTTCCAACATGCTGAGCTTGCCAAAGGATAAAATGAAAAAGGAAAGGTGAAGATCACCGTGACTCTTGCATAGGGTAGAGGATAATAATGAAAAGATAGGCCCTTCACAGAGGGAAGCAGAGGTTGTCATGCGCGTTTAGGGTTGATGCACAAAATCTTAATGCAAAAGAACGTCACTTTATCTTGCCCCATGTATGTGGACCTTTATTATGCAGTCCGTCGCTTTTATTACGTCCACAACAAGTTCGTACTTAGCTTATTTTCTCTGCACTAATAAGTCATGCATATTTAGAGAGCAATTTTTATTGCTTGCACCGATGACAACTTACTTGAAGGATCTTACTCAATCCATAGGTAGATATGGTGGACTCTCATGGCAAAACTGGTTTAAGGGTATTTGGAAGCACAAGTAGTATTTCTACTTGGTGCTGAGAATTTGGCTAGCATGAGGGGGAAAGGCAAGCTCAACATGTTAGAGGACCCATGACAACATAATTTATCTCAGATGTAAGAAAACATAACTCATTATGATGTCTTCCTTGTCCAACCTCAACTCTTTAGCGTGTCATATTTTAATGAGTGCTCCCAATCATAAAAGATGTCAATGATAATATATCTATATGTGAAACCTCTCTTTCCTTATTACTTCCTATTAATTGCAACGATGACCAAAGCTATATTTGCCAACTCCCAACAACCTTTAATCATCATACTCTTTCTATGTGAAGTCATTACTTTCAATAAGATCAATATGAACTCTTTGATTCTTTTTATTCTTTTTCTTCTATTCACCCAAGATCATGTCAAAATAATTAAGCCCTTGACTCAACACTAATCTTTATTATATAGCTCACAGACTCAATTACAAAGAAGGATCATAAAGCAAAACTCAAAACTAGATCATGCCATGACTTTATTCTACTAAATCAAGATACTACTAAAAGGATCGAACTAAGAAAAATGCTAAAGATAGGAGTTGTGATGGTGATACGATACCAGGGAACCTCCCCCAAGCTTGGCAGTTGCCAAGGGGAGTGCCCATACCCATGTGATTATTTCTCCTTCTTTGTTGTTGGCATAATATTCTTGGCGATGATTCCCCTCAAGATACGGTTCTCCTCCTCGAGCTTATTGACTTGCTGCTTGAGGTCCATTATTTCCTTGCGAAGCTTGCCTGTAACGGCTAAAGCTCCTTGCACCCAAGGGTGTTGCATAGCTGCGGGAGAACAAGAGACACTCCTCCTCATATTTTCATAGGAAAGAAATCTAACATTAGAAGGGATAACCGAGTTTGGAATAGCTGAGCTCTATAGTTCCCCCATCATAAACCCAGCTCGGAGGCGAGAGGTGACTTCTTGATCCTCCGTGGCATCTACCCTCATCAGGTCAGCCTCCATCTCTTCCTCCGTTGCTGGCCCAAAGTGGTCAGCATCGCTGTTTGCCCTTGGTTCCGGTGCCGGGTTAGATACCCGGCTCTCCCCGACTGACTCTTGAGAAGACATCTTGCTCTAATCTGCAGCAGCAACAACTCGAAACAAAAACAAAGGATATTTGCGTGATACAGGAGTCAAAACCTTCGGGAGAATATATAATGAATTTTTACCGAACAAAATACGTATCGTGCAAGAAAACGGAGTCCGGAGGGCACACGAGGTGCTCGCGAGGTAGGGGGGCGCGCCCAGGGGGGTAGGGCACGCCCTCCATCCTCGTGGAGGCCTCGTGTCCTCCCCGGACTGCCACTTATTTTTCTATTTTTCTAAATATTTCAAAACAGAGAAATATTGCCTTAAAAATTGTTTTGGAGTCGGTTTACTTACCGTACCACATACCTATTCCTTTTCAGAGTCTGGAACGGACTGTAAAGTGTCCCTTATGTATTCCTCTGGGGTTACGGTTTCAATAATATTAGTTTCAACATTTATAGGATTACCTGAGATATAGTGTTTGATCCTTTGACCGTTTACCACCTTCGGATTTGTGCCTTCGAAGTTGTTGATTTTTATGGCACCGGAATGATAGACCTCCTCGATAACGTAGGGACCTTCCCATTTAGAGAGAAATTTTCCTGCAAAAAATCTTAAATGAGAGTTGTATAGCAATACATAATCACCTACATTAAACTCACGCTTTTGTATCCTTTTGTCATGCCATCTTTTAACTTTTTCTTTAAACAACTTGGCATTTTCATAAGCTTGGGTTCTCCATTCATCAAGCGAGCTAATATCAAATAACCTCTTCTCACCGGCAAGTTTGAAATCATAGTTGAGCTCTTTAATAGCCCAATATGCCTTATGTTCTAGTTCAAGAGGTAAGTGACAAGCTTTTCCATAAACCATTTTATAAGGAGACATACCCATAGGATTCCTATATGCAGTTCTATAGGCCCATAATGCGTCACCCAATTTCTTGGACCAATTCTTTCTAGACCTATTAACAGTCTTTTGCAAAATTAATTTGAGCTCTCTATTGCTCAATTCTACTTGACCACTAGACTGCGGGTGATAAGGAGATGCAATTCTATGATTAACATCATACTTAGCAAGCATTTTACGGAAAGCACCATGAATAAAGTGTGAACCACCATCAGTCATTAAATATCTAGGGACTCCGAACCTCGGAAAAATAACTTTGTTAAGCATTTTAATAGAAGTGTTATGATCAACACTACTAGTTGGAATAGCTTCTACCCACTTAGTAACGTAATCAACAGCAACTAAAATATGTGTATATCCATTAGAGGTAGGAAAAGGTCCCATATAATCAAAGCCCCAAACATCAAATGGTTCAATAATAAGTGAATAATTCATAGGCATTTCTTGACGTCTACTAATATTACCAATTCTTTGGCATTCATCGCAAGACAAAACAAACTTACGGGCATCCTTGAAGAGAGTAGGCCAATAAAAACCGGGTTGCAATACCTTATGTGCAGTTCTATCTCCAGCGTGGTGTCCTCCATAAGCTTCAGAGTGACACTTGCGTAGGATCTGTTCATGTTCATGCTCAGGTACACAACGTCTAATAACACCATCTATTCCTTCTTTATAAAGATGTGGGTCATCCCAAAAGTAATGTCGCAAATTATAGAAAAACTTTTTCTTTTGTTGGTATGTGAAGCTAGGTGGTATAAATTTAGCAACAATATAATTAGCATAATCAGCATACCATGGAGTGCTACGAGAAGTGCTTATGACATTTAATTGTTCATCACGAAAACTACCATCAATGGGTAGTGGGTCATCAAGAACATTCTCTAACCTAGATAAGTTGCCTGCAACGGGGTTCTCAACTCATTTTCTATCAACAATATGCAAATCAAATTCTTGCAGCAAGAGAACCCATCTAATAAGTCTAGGTTTTGCATCTTTCTTTTCCATAAGATATTTAATAGCAACATGATCAGTGTGAATAGTTACTTTAGAATCAACAATATAGGGTCTGAATTTATCACAAGCAAACACAACTGCTAAAAGTTCCTTTTCGGTAGTAGCATAATTTCTTTGAGCATTGTCTAGAGTCTTACTAGCATAATGGATAACATTAAATTTCTTATCAACTCTTTGCCCTAGAATAGCACCTACAGCATAATCACTAGCATCACACATAATTTCAAAGGGTAAATTCCAATCAGGTGGCTGAACAACAGGTGCAGAGACTAGTGCTTTCTTAAGTATTTCAAATGCTTCTACACAATCATCATCAAAGACAAATGGTACATCTTTTTGTAGTAAATTAGTCAGAGGCCGAGAAATTTTTGAGAAGTCCTTAATGAACCTCCTATAAAATCCGGCGTGACCAAGGAAGCTTCTTATACATTTGATGTCCTTGGGACATGGCATCTTTTCAATAGCATAAACCTTGGCTTTATCAACTTCAATACCTCTTTCAGAAACTTTGTGCCCCAAGACAATACCTTCATTAACCATAAAGTGGCACTTTTCCCAATTCAAGGCAAGATTAGTTTCTTCACATCTCTGAAAAACTCGAGCAAGATTGCTCAAGCAATCATCAAAAGAGGAACCATAGACGGAAAAATCGTCCATGAAAACCTCACAAATATTTTCGCAAAAGTCAGAGAATATAGCCATCATGCATCTTTGAAAGGTAGCAGGTGCATTACATAAACCAAAAGGCATACGTCTATAAGCAAAAGTACCAAAAGGGCATGTAAAAGTAGTCTTTGATTGATCTTTAGCCGACACATGTATTTGAGAGAAACCAGAATAACCATCTAGAAAGCAATAATGTGTATGTTTGCATAACCTTTCTAGCATTTGATCAATAAAAGGTAAGGGGTAATGATCTTTCTTAGTAGCCTTATTTAATTTGCGGAAATTAATTACCATCCTATAACCTGTGATAATTCTTTGCAGAATCAATTCATCTTTATCATTAGGGACAATAGTAATACCTCCCTTCTTAGGGACACAATGGACAGGACTTACCCACTGACTATCAGCAACGGGATAAAGTATACCTGCCTCCAGAAGCTTGAGTATTTCTTTTCTTACCACTTCTTTCATTTTAGGATTCAAACATCGTTGAGGATCACGAACTGGTTTGGCATCCGCTTCCAAATTTATTTTATGTTGACATAGAGTGGGACTGATGCCCTTAAGATCATCCAGAGTATATCCAATAGCGGCATGGTGCTTCTTCAGAGTTTTCAATAATCTTTCTTCTTCATGCTCTGAATGGTTAGCACTAATATTGATAGGATATATTTTCCTTTCATCAAGATAAGCATATTTAAGATTACCAGGCAATGGTTTAAGCTCAAACACGAGATCACCCTTGGGTGGAGGAGGATCCCCTAGAATTTCAACAGGCAAGTTGTGTTGCAGAATAGGTTCCTGTTTAAAGAATACTTCATCTATTTCCCTTCTTTCATTCATGAACATATCATTTTCATGGTCTAGCAAATAGTGTTCTAAAGGATCACTAGGAGGTACGGCAATAGAAGCAAGACCAATAATTTCATCCTTACTAGGCAATTCTTCCTCACGATGTTGTTTACTAAATTTAGAGAAATTAAACTCATGAACCATATCATCCAAGCCAACAGTAACAACATTCTTTTCGCAATCTATCTTAGCATTAACAGTATTCAAGAAGGGTCTACCAACTATAATGGGACAAAAGCTATCTTGTGGAGAACCAAGAACAAGAAAATCAGTGGGATATTTGTTTTTTCCACAAAAGACTTCAACATCTCTAACAATTCCCATTGCAGATATAGTATCTCTATTGGCAAGTTTAATTGTAACATCAATATCTTCCAACTTAGCAGGTGCAATATCATGCATAATTTCTTCATACAAGGTAATAGGTATAACACTAGCACTAGCACCCATATCACATAAGCCATGATAACAATGATCTCCTATTTTAACAGAAATAACAGGCACGCCTACCACAGGTCTATGTTTATCTCTAGCACAAGGTTTAGCAATTCTAGCAGTTTCACCGCGGAATTGAATAACATGCCCATCAATATTATCAGACAAGAGATCTTTAACAATAGCAATATTGGGTTCTACTTTGACTTGCTCGGGAGGTGTATAAGTTCTGATATTGCTTTTACGAACAACAGTTGAAGCTTTAGCATGATCCTTCATTCTAACAGGGAAAGGTGGTTTCTCAACATAAGAAGTGGGAACAATAGGATCATTATAAGTGACAGTCTTTTCTTCAACTTTAATAGGTGCAGCTACTTTTACTTCTATGGGAGGATGATATTTAAACCACTTCTCCTTGGGGAGATCAACATAAGTAGCAAAAGATTCATAGAAAGAAGCTACTATCTCAGAGACAAGTCCATATTTAGTGCTAAACTTACGGAAAATATCGGTATCCATAAAAGATTTAACACAATCAAACTTAGGTGTCATACCTGACTCCTTACCTTCGTCGAGGTTCCAATCTTCAGAGTTGCATTTAATTCTATCCAATAAATTCCATTTAAATTCAATAGTCTTCATCATAAAAGAGCCAACACAAGAAGTATCGAGCATGGTGCGATTGTTATCAGAAAGCCGAGCATAAGAACTTTGCATAACTACTTCTCTTGAGAGTTCATGATTGGGGCATGAATATAATATTGATTTAAGCCTCCCCCAAGCTTGAGCGATGCTTTCTCCTTCGCGAGGCCAAAAATTATATATATAATTGCGATCACGATGAACGAGATGCATAGGGTAATACTTTTGATGAAATTCCAATTTCAATCTTTAATAGTTCCATGATCTCATATCATCACATAGCCTATACCATGTCAATGCGTCTCCCTTCAAAGATAAAGGGAAGGCCTTCTTCTTAACAACATCATCGGGTATACCTGCAAGCTTAAATAGTCCACAAACTTCATCCACATAGCATAGATGTTCATCAGGATGCTTTGTTCCATCTCCTGTAAAAGTGTTAGCTAGCAGTTGTTCCATCATACCCAAAGGAATTTCAAAAGGAGTTTCATTTTCAATAGGTTCAGTAGGTTGAGGAGCAACTCTTTGCTCTATTGGACGGGGTGAAGATACCCCGAACAATCCCCTCAGACAATTACTTTCCATAGTAACAAGTGACAGAAAATTGCAGCACACTAAATAAATTTTTCCTTACCAAATTCCACCTACCAAAGGCACTTCATTCCCCAGCAACATCGCTAGAAAAGAGTCTTGATGACCCACAAGTATAGGGGATCTATCGTAGTCCTTTCGATAAGTAAGTGTGCGAACCCAACGAGGAGCAGAAGGAAATGATAAGCGGTTTTCAGCAAGGTATTCTCTGCAAGTACAGAAAAAAGTGGTAACAGATAGTTTTGTGATAAGATAAATTGTAACGAGCAACAAGTAACAAAAGTAAATAAAGTGCAGCAAGGTGGCCCAATCCTTTTTGTAGCAAAGGACAAGCCTGGACAAACTCTTATAATAGGAAAATTGCTCCCGAGGACACATGGGAATATCGTCAAGCTAGTTTTCATCACGCTCATATGATTCGCGTTCGGTACTTTGATAATTTGATATGTGGGTGGACCGGTGCTTGGGTGCTGTTCTTACTTGAACAAGAATCCCACTTATGATTAACCTCTATTGTAAGCATCCGCAACTACAACAAAAGTATTAAGGTAAACCTAACCATATCATGAAACATATGGATCCAAATCAGCCCCTTATGAAGCAACGCATAAACTAGGGTTTAAGCTTCTATCACTCTAGCAACCCATCATCTACTTATTACTTCCCAATGCCTTCCTCTAGGCCTAAATAATGGTGAAGTGTTATGTAGTCGACGTTCACATAACACCATTAGAGGCTAGACAAAATACATCTTATCAAAATATCGAACGAATACCAAATTCACATGACTACTAATAGCAAGACTTCTCCCTTGTCCTCAGGAACAAAAGTAACTACTCACAAAGCATATTCATGTTCATAATCAGAGGGGTAATAATATGCATAAAGGATCTGAACATATGATCTTCCACCAAATAAACCAACTAGCATCAACTACAAGGAGTAATCAACACTACTAGCAACGTACTAGCACCAATCCCGGACTTGGAGACAAGAATTGGATACAAGAGATGAACTAGGGTTTGGAGATGAGATGGTGCTGGTGAAGATGTTGATGGAGATTGCCCTGTCCCGATGAGAGGAGCGTTGGTAATGACGATGGTGATGATTTCCCCCTCCCGGAGGGAAGTGTCCCCGGCAGAACAGCTCTGCCGGAGCCCTAGATTGGTTCCGCCTTGTGGTGGTGGAGTCTCGTCCAGAAAGGTTGCCTTCTCTTTTTTTCTCATCGAAAGACTTCATATAGGAGAAGATGGGCGTCGGAGAGCCACCAGGGGGCCCACGAGGTAGGGGGGCACGCCCGGGGGGGGGGGGGTCCACCCTCGTGAGCAGGGTGTGGACCCCCTGGCCTTCATCTTTGGCGATGATTTTTCTTTATTTATTTAAGATATTCCGTGGAGTTTCAGGACTTTTGGAGTTGCGCAGAATAGGTCTCCAATATTTGCTCCTTTTCCAGCCCAGAATTCCAGCTGCCGGCATTCTCCCTCTTCATGTAAACCTTGTAAAATAAGAGAGAATAGCCATAAGTATTGTGACATAACGTGAAATAACATCCCATAATGCAATAAATATTGATATAAAAGCATGATGCAAAATGGACGTATCAAAAACTGCTTGCCATTTTCTTCTGCTCTCCGTTGGGTTCGACACTCTTACTTATCGAAAGGACTACGATAGATCCCCTATACTTGTGGGTCATCAGGCACCCATCTTTTTTTATTTTGAATCGAGGCATCCATTCGGGTTAAATGTAAGGTCGATTGATGGGGCGCTTGTAGTGCTAGTGCGTATCCCTAATGACTCGTCAATGGAAGGTCTATCCCCATTAACGAGCGAAGACCTCATGCACCAGAGATTATCATCGAGGAGCAGCAAGTGGTGGACGAGCATGACCTCGCGCCCCCGCCCGAGGTAATGCGGGTTCACACCCTGTTTAAATCCTAACACTCATGCCGCCATGGATCATTGTGTTCTACTTGACTCCCATTGTTGTGACCGTCTCTGATCGCAACTAGTCTCTCTTGTCTGCCGGTCTCCTTCCTTCCTACAGATCCCCTACTGGTGCTCCCGCCCGCCGCTCCCGCGCAGGGACCTATGTAACCATCCAGGAAAATTTGGGACTAGGTTAAAATAAATAAATAGCTTTATGCCAAAATTTTGTTTTTATTTATTTTATTTTTATCATACTACAGTATTAAGGAGTATAATTTTTATTATTTAGTTCGTATAATTAACCACATAATTTAATTGCTATGGTTAAACAGTGATCTTTGTTATCAATTGGAATGCATATCACTAATCATTTTATTTATGCTAAATATAAATTAAGTGATGTATCATAACTTATCTCAAAATTACTTTTGTGACGATTACACAAATTATATAGTACACATACATATTTGTATCCCATCCACTGCTCCCGCGCAGGGGCCTACTTAATCGTCCAGGAAAATTTGGGACTGGGTTGAAATAAATAAGTAGTTTTATACCAAAATTGTTTTTACTTTTATTCTTTTATTTTTTATCATACAACAAGTGTATAATTTTTATTATTTAGTTGGTATAGTTAACCACATAATTTAATTGGTGTGGTTAAGAAGTGATCTTTGTTATCAATTTTAATGCATATCACTAATCATTTTGTTTACGTTAAATATAAATTAAGTGATGTAGCATAAGTTATCTTAAAATTATTTTTGTGGCGATTACACAAATTATATAGTGCACATACATATTTGTCTGTATGTGCATATATTCATGTATGGCTAATGCATATATTCATGTTATAAGTATCTAAAGAATAATGTCCAACTAATATCTTAATAGTAATTTCTGATGTATTATCAGACGTGCATATTTATAGAACCTTGTAGAATATAAATTGTACCATTTGCAAATGTGTTGCAAGTTAGATTCGGTAATAAGTTCAACATATATATGATATTAAAATAGCAACGATCACTAGATGCACGTGTCATGTCTTGGGTAGTTATCCCTCTCGCATGTGTGGGCATGGGGAGGTAACCCGTGCGAGCATATGGCCAGTCAGCCGATCGGGATCATTTTCATACTTGGGTTTCATGATGCAGAGGCAATCCTTGACATTCCCCTGTACAATGGAGGCAACGAAGATTTCTTAGCTTGGGCTCATGGAAAAACATGGTGTGTAATCTATTAAAACGACATACAATGCTCTAGTGACTCACAAAGAAGGAGGGACGAATACTTGGGCCTCAAGGAGTGAGGAACGAACGTGGACATCCCATAGGAAACTACAAGTTGTGCTGAAAGTTTGGGTCTTCTGGCGGCGGGTGATTCATGGGATCTTACCAGATGAATGTACCTTGAAGCGATTGCATATCATGTAATTTTGCCGATGAAATGTTTATAAGGCTATCACTACAAAAAAATACACTTCCGTGATGATACGTGTTTGTCACAGTAGGTCGCGTTTTTTGTCATGCATGTACATCCATGACAGAATCAAGATAGTCATACCTGTGCTGTCGTAGAAGTGTTCTATGACATTACCAAAATTATTATCACGGAAGTGTCCACTTCCATGACGATAAATCGCGCGTCACAGAAGTGCTTTCATCAAGGGTGACCGACACGTGGCATCCACCGTAACGGAACGCCGTTAAGCTATCGGGTCAGGTTTTGGATCCGATAACCCGTTAACAGCCCCGACCAATGGGGATTTTCCACGTGTAAAATCATCATTGGCTGGAGGAAACACGTGTCGGCTCATTGTTGGGACAGATGTCATCTACTCATTGGACAAAAGGTGCCTATGATACTTCGACACGTGGCACGACCCAACAAAGGCCCATTCCTGTGAAAAGGCCGGTCCGTTTGACTTGGTCAAAAGGTGACGGGCCGGCCCATGGAAAGCCTGTTAATGGCCTATTCGCATATAGCCCATTTACAGCCCGCTAACCCAAGGCCCGTTACGCCCTATCCGAATTAGGCCCAGTAGCGTCATCTGGGCCATCCAATATGATTCCCGTTTTCACTTCTGGCCCATGTATGGCCCATGACGTCTTTCGGCCCATATGAGGCCCTATGCAACTCTTGGCCTATTAACGGCCCGTGGTGAAACTGGCCCGCAATGAACAGTGTATTACTTTAGATCCATTAACGGCCCGTGGTGAAACTGGCCCGTAATGAACAGTGTATCACTTTATACCCATTAAGGGCCCGTTATTCAGTTGGGCCGTTTCCAGCCCATGTTATATTTCGGCCTTCTCAGGGCCCATTTATTCTTGGGCTCATTTGCAGCATTCGGTTACTTACGGCCCGTTACTGTCATTTTCTGTTTGTGGGCCAAATTCATCCCGTCGTCACAGTCGGCCCGTTTGTGGTCCGTTAGTCTGTTGGGCCATTTTCATAGCATCACCAAATACGGTCTATTAACGGCCCGTTATGGTCAGCCAATAAAATGTACGATTTCCATTATAGGCCCGACGACCCATTAAAGGCCAGTACAAGACCCATAAATGAGTCGATGGCCCATGGATCCTACGTGACGTAGAAGGCCCATGGATCCTACAAGACGTAGAAGGCCCATGGACACTGCGAGACGTAGAAGGCCCATGGACACTGCAAGACGTAGAAGGCCCATGGATCCTACGAGACGTAGAAGACCCATGGTCAGGCGAGTTGGCCCCCGTTTGAACGATATAGCATATTCAAAGAATTATCCTACTCAATACTATCACCTCTAAAAAGCATACACTATACAACAAAGAGATCAAGGCATAGAAAGGTAGAATAATCCTACACTATACAATAAATAAATTACAGCCTATTATACCCACTGGGCATTATGGTACGGCACAGGTGATAATAAAGCATACACAAACAGCAAATTACATACACTGGGTAAATACGACTCATACATCATGGACGCGCATCAACTTAACTCCATTTGACCTATAATCTCTTCAGAAAATAGGATTGGCCGGATTCAGGTAGCACAAATTTCAGTCTGAAAAATCTCCAATTCCTTCATGGTTACCTCGGTGTCTTGTTTCATTTTTTTGACTCCTGCATCTAATACCTGCATGTCCAGTCTCAACTTGTTGATTATACGTTGACAATCATGTACACGTTGTCTTGCCACCTCTAGTTGATGCTCGAGAACATCAGCACATTCCAATTCCAATCCATAATCATTTGGTAACGGCCATGCCGCACTGCTCGCAGATTTTTGTGTTGATGTCACTTCATCCTGAAATGTTTCTGTAAGTACACATGACTAGGGCAAAAATATAGTTACAACAGTGAAGCGAACAAGACACTATTTTTTACTACATGGCAAAACAGGACTAACAATAATGTTACACGTCACTTTCACAAAAAAAATGTTACATGTCATGAAGCATAAGCAGGTGATATTTTAAAAATTATAAAAAAGATAGTCTATGCAGCCTGCATACAGAAATCCCTCTTAGCTCACCAAAGAAGCATGATGTTGGGGCCCAATCGAAAACACAGACAAGTTACAAAATTAGACAGCACGTTGCGTATAAGTAAGCAAGCAGTTGGCCATTCTGTACCTCAATTAAAGACTTAGGGAGCATAATGAACAGCAGAGGGTTTCATACAAACATACTACAGCAGGCAAAACTATGCAATCATTAGCGTAGTATAAACTAGATTGTGAGCCTCATGCAATAATAGTTGGTTAATAGACTTCAAAGCTTCAGGCACACTTTGGCAGAGTAATTAAATGGTAACGCCTTTAATTATGTCAACTAATAGTGATACAAGTACTGAACATCAGGCATAATTATTTGGGCATGCATCTCATTAAGTGAGGACAAATAAAGCAATTAGAAAAGAGAAAATTAACTATGCCTGAAACAAACAAGGAATTGAACTGTTGAGTTGCATACAGTGACTTACCTTAGCAGGTTGAAGAGGCTCAACGCAGATCCTACTTCTCTTGCAAGGCTCCTTCCTAACATCTTGTACTTGGTAATCCTCAATCTTATCTTCATTGCACCCCCTCTGCAAGGTGACACAAACTAGTTACTCGTCTCCTTGGAAGATTTATATGCATACTTTCCAGTCTGTGAACACAAAAGGATGAGATTATAACAAAACAACACCACATAATGAAACATGCCGCATCTCTTGCACTTGCACACAATGAAATGAGCATTTACTATGTCTACACTATGTAAAAACTAGGCATACCTTTGAACTAGATCTCCAGGTACTCTTGGAGAGCCTACTGTAGTGTACAACCAAACCTTTATTCACCTATGAGTTAGACAAGGCCCCACTATAGCAGCCCTTAGTGTTTAAATCGTTGACAAGCTCTGTTAGAGTGTTAGGTCAAGAACAACAAGTAATCAAAGCAAACAGTCCTAGTATGGCTGGCTGATGCAAACAAGCAATTGAACAGATGTGTGAGCAAATCTTACATATCAAGAAAAGAAGCAAAGAAGGAGGCTTAAAGACCATCACTTGACTGACCAGATTTAAGGGGAATTTAAACATCATGTGCAACGTATGAACTAACATAAACATTGCATATTCCAGATTCTACAATGGAATGCACATGTATTAGGTTATGCCATGTATGATGATGCCTAAATGTACAGATAGCAGGCAGGAGTGATTCATCATTGCACGCACAATTGAATTGCAGGTTAAGGGCTAGTTCGATTCCGCCTTTTAAGGGTATATTGTCAAAATAAGCCATAAAAGATGTAAAGAAGTCATTTTTGAGTTATGGGCTTGGGCTTAACTAACTTCGCTTTGGAGGGGGGTGTTTCGGGTAGAACCTCACTAAAAATTGAAGGGAAGGGGAATAGTGAAATGACTCCATTGTCTGCCTATATTACACTCAAAATGCAACTGCTGACGCTTGTGTCACACCTGACCCTCAAGTAAAAACAAACACGCAAGCATTCATTGCCCTGCCCGCTTGCATCTCCTCTCCCCTTTCCCTCTACCTCGATCCCCTGCCTGCAGCACTAGGGTTCCTCTAGCGAGCCGTCGCCACTGGTCCCATCTGGCCTGGTCCTTGACGATGCTATGTCCAGCTAGGCTACATGGCCGGCGGGTAGGGGCAAATCTCCCTGGCTGCTCCTCCCTTTGGCGCTGCCCCTCATTCTCATGGTCTCTAGCAGCTGCTCCACTATGGTTCGTCCAACGCACTACTCCGGCGGGCGCTATACAACTACGGCTGATGCCACACTGCGGCAGAAGGCACCTTGTTCCCCCTCCCCTCCTCCCAGGCCATGGCCTTGAGGTGCTGTTGAAGGATGAGCTCATCCAACAAGGTGAGGATCTCCTCTGTTTTTTGCCAAATTTCCATTCTGATCCACTATACGATGAATTGCTATGAGCTGCTTCTGCTGCTGCTATATGATGCATTGCTATGAGCTGCTCCTGCTGCTGCTATATGATGAATTGCTATGAGTTGCTGCTGCTGTATGATGAGTTGCTATGAGCTGCTGCTGCTATATGATGAATTGCTATGAGCTGCTGCTGCTGCTGCTATATGATGAGTTGCTACAAGCTGCTCCTGCTGCTGCTATGAATTGCTATGAGCTGCTCCTGCTGCTGCTATATGATGAATGGCTATGAGCTGCTGCTGGTATATGATGAATTGCAGACTGCTGCTGCTGTATGATGAGTTGCTATGAGCTGCTGCTGCTATATGATGCTTTCAGGTGGTGCTGCTATATGATAATAACCAGCCACTTGGACCATCGAATTTCAACAAATAATTGTTCTTCATTTAAATGTGGGTCATGCGTTCTTCGTTTAAATTAGCCAATGGGACCTCTATGGAAAACATTGACCAAAGTAGATTGTGCCAAGTAGATGGTATCTTTGTATTTGCATTTTGAGCAAATAGTGATGGTCTGTTTTCCTATCATATTAATTACTGCACTGGGTTTAATTTGTGATGTTTGCAAGTCAAATTAATTTCCATATGTGCAACAAAATGAAAAATATATATAATGCAATCTAGACTTTCCACTGATCATACCAAAGATAAGCTGAAAACGCAATGAAAAGAACTGGTTGGCGTATTACATGGAGCTTATATTAACATGTGCTTATTTTCTTAGGATAACTCGTAATAACTGTCACTAAGAAACTTGGCTAATAGAACTGGCATACAAATAACATGTCACGATGATTGCAATGGAGGAGTGACGTACCATAGCACACTGTATAGGCTCATCGCTGCCTCTCCTTTTTTTGCGATGTTCCATGAAAATGCCACATACATCTTGTACTTTTTCATTGTGTAACCCTATCTGCAAGTTGACACGGCTAATTTCAGACATCTCTACATGATACTACATTGCATATCCCTTGCGCATATTTAAACCACCAATTAACGTTTGTGTGCGTACCATAAACTAGCCATGACTCTGTATGCTGGACTGGCAGGCACTCTAACACTACTAGGGAAAAGCCTAGCAGCATCGCGGGTTTTGGGCCTCTCAGTAGCGCGGGGACCAGCGCTACTAATAAGGCGCTACAGCTAACGTATAGTATTAGCGCCTGTTGTCCCACGCTACTGCTATACATGAATAGCTATAGCGCTCTTTAGAAAAGGGCGCTACTGATATTATCTTCAGCGTTGTTTACAGGGAAGTGCTACTGGTAAGGCGGCGCTACTGCTAAATTTTCCCCCCTCGCTACTACTAGTTTTATTAGTTTTTTCCTGCATATTTTTTTTGTATTTGTTTTGTATTTGAATAGGCTTTATACAATAATCTTTAGCATATCATACACATACAAATGTAATCATAGCATATACATACAATTAGTCTCATCAAATCATGTCATCATCATAATCATCATCCAACACAAAGTGGTCTCTCGTCATCAATCTCGATAATAGCGATACAAGTCTCGATTACTTGCAAATACATCGTCATCCATCTAAACAATGATATACGCGAGAAGAGCTATCACTTTGAGTACATGAGTTCGTATCCCTCTCTCGCATTAGCGTGAACCTAAACTAACTACTGCCTGTCGCTCGGAAACCGGTACACCTGGGCCTGACACTCCGGCCACTTGTCGTATATATACTCCTGGCGTAGCACTTCTTCGCCATCTATGATCTATGCACCTGCATCGTCACATGAGTCGATGATATGCAACATATATAGTTGAGCAACAGAAAGAGACAGACTTGGCAAAAATAGAAACAACATATCATAAGCATAAATAACAAAGTTCATCATACACAAAATGCCCTAACTAGAGTGATTTTTGCTAGTCGAGGAGGAGGGTGGTTTAATTACATCACAAATAAAGTTTCACCATGCATAACTCAAAGTTTTGTCATACAGAAAGTATGGACTAAACTGACACATTGTCATGTATCGACAAGCACTCCACCATGTCGTGCCATCCATCCATGTCAGGGAGATAGTCCTCGAGCTTAGTGAAAGGATTCATGTCGAGACGCCGAGAGGCTATCCATGTTCGGACGTCTTCCCGCGACATTTGTCCTTCTCCGTAGAACATCCCTGTTTTTCCGACGACCTCCTTCATGATGATTTGGGCAAGTTCGCGCTGGATGTTATAGAACTCAGCTCGAAGTCGATGATCCTCGATATCTCCTATGTCCTTTGCCCATTGCAGAATGTGGGCATCGCCAGATCTAGGTGACATGCGAAGGTTCTGGTGATCCCGTCTGTACTCCAGCATGTGGTGTAGGACATAGAATCCATCATTAAGAGAATCGTTCGGTTGCTGGATGCAGCAAAATTCGGTCTTATGGCTGAAGGCTACCCTGCCGCCCCTTCTCTTCTTGTCCCTAACCTCTCCACCCCTTGCTTGGTAGTAAAACATAGCACTGTCGAGAACATCTTTGATGTGGGTGTAATCCTTTTTGTGAATGTTCTTCGATGAGTCCAAGTAAAGAGCGTGGGAGAATCGAGGGTAGAGGATGATGAGGACGGCGCGCTCGCCGCTACGCAAATTAAGTACACCTGAAATTAATTAGCCTCCACCATGCAAATGAATTATTGAAATCGAAGGAAGGATAGCAGCGCGGATGACTTACACAGGATGATAAGGCACGAGAATTGCCTCCTTGTCCTTATTGGCGAGCATGAAACTGACGATGTAATCCCTCACATATTCACGGTGCTTTGCGCAGACTCCCAAGAAGCCCTCGTGCATGTAGTATGGGTCAGCGACACAGATATGATGTATCTGCTCAACCCCAATGATGTAGTTCATGTGCAAGGCATAAAGGCGGACAAACGTAAAATCCAGCTTCTTCACGTGAAACATGTCGAATATGTAATCAAATCGGAGGAAGAACTTATCCGCGGGGAAGGTGTCGACGTACGACATTTGCCGCGGAATGTTAACCACGTAGAGTGGGTATCCTGGATCTTTCGAGGCGATGAGGCCTTTCTCTACCCGCAGCACATCGTCATGAAGTCTCCTTAGATCGCCGAATCTGGCCCGTAGCACTATTGTAGGTAGGATTGGTTGACCGGGGATATGCCATTTATCCGCATCGGGGATATCTATACGGTCCTGAAGCCGAGGCTGCTGAGGCGGCTGGATCATAGAATCAACTTTTTTGCCTTTCCTCGCTCTCTTCCTAGATTTCTTTACTACCGGAAGGTCGTCCAGAATACGTTGAGACGGTAATTCAGGCACCGACTCATGACGCTCAAACCCTGAGGAGGCGCTAGTATAGACATACTGTTCAGCGCCATCGTCATCCTCATCCTCATCCATGGCGACGTCATCAGTGACTAATGGAGCCTCCTCCTTACCCTTTCCGCTATCACCCAACCCGACACCCGAAGCTAATTGGGTAGGTGGGGTGTTGATGTTCATACCTTGCTGAGGCTGCGTGCTCGTGGGTGTGCTCCCGGCCACCTCCAGACGAAGCAGACTCTTTGGCCACAACAGGACCCACCCATTGCAACAATCACCAAGCCGTCGCGGGGTCTCGTCGTCATCCCCCACTAGTATTAGAGGAGGCAAATTCTCGTGGCCTGGTTTGACACTGGCCATGGAAACCTTGAAGACGTTCGGGGGGATCGGCCGGCTGTGGAACAATGGTTCCTTCGGCTCCATTATCATCGCCTTCCCCACGTCCACCTTCTGGTCGCCGATGCTGTACAATATGGTGCACGGGGTTTCATTGGCCTGCAAAGAAAAGTCTGCGACGTGAGACATCCGAAAGGCAACGAAAACGGGAGATTATACATTTATATTGAAGGGGGCCGGTGTGACAGATACCGTGAGGGCGTCGAGCTCAGCCAAAGACGAGGCACCACCGAGCACGTCCGGTGCGGGAGCAGGTGCGGGATCAGGTGCTCACAAGAAGTCAGCAAGGGGAAAGTCCTCTGCATTTTTTTTCTGGATTTTGCCTTGTCCAAGTGAAAACGCCTGTCACCAAGGAAGTAGACAAATCTGCAACCACCTATTTTGCGGCAGCTACCGCTGTTGCGACTGTCTGAGATGATTTCTTCTCAACTGCAATCTCAACCTTCTTGTGGATGTTTTCTTTAGTTAACCTCCGTTTTTCCTTTCTCTCCTCCGTGGTCTCACGGTAGTACTTCTTCCACATGGCGTCGTCTCCGACACCGTGCATGCATCCATACGACGGTCGAGTATCCACCGGTTGTCATTTCAATATGTTCAATGCACGGTTGAATGGAGTGTCCCACTTGGGCCTCGCCAATGCCTCAGGCGGCGAGTCGCTTTCGGCCGCAATCCGGTGCTGCTCTCTCTGCAAAAGGCACAAGGATCGTTTACAAATATGACTAACGTGTGCAGTCGAATTGATCAGAAACTAAAATTACCAGCAGTCTCATGAACTCCGTAATGACTGGTGTTGTCTCGTAAACCTTCTTCGCTGGGTCCCTACAGTGCCGGGCCCTCAGGACGTCATGCTCCTGCGGGACGGTGAAATCCGCCAAGGGGTCTGGGATGCCCAGAATCGCAGCTTCCACGTCCTCCTTGGCCCATTTGGACCTCTTTCCGCTGTAACCACGGCTTCCGAGGTGGTGGCTCCCAATGTTCCTCTCCTGAAGCCCCTTCATGTACTTAGACTTTTTTTTGGCAGCTTCGGCCTCGCAAGCCTCCTTGAATATTTGAAACTGCTCTTCCGTGATTGTCGGATTATCCTTTACAATCTCAGAGTAGGGTTCCTTCTTATCGATGATCTTTGCTTTCACTCGAGTTTTCCAGGCGGCCAACGCATCACTAAACTTGGTCATGGCGTGTTTGTTTATCTTCTTCATTGCCGGGTCCTTGTTTGGATCTTCATAATCCTTCTCATTCCGGCCCAGGAACAAGAATATCTGGTGAAACTTCTTTAGGAGAGAGCTCCTCATATTTTCTATCTTCTGTAGTTTCTCATCGTTGATGGTGGCGGTTGTCCGTACGATGCAGCCTATTTGATTACCGTAGCACGCGCGCGCTTCATCGGGCGCCTTTGGCTCAAAATTGCCGTCGTCCACCTCCTTGACCACCAGTCTAGTAGTCCTAAGTTTGTTAGGAAGTCGTTGCCTCTTTGCTTTCGGTTCTACACCGACTCCACTCCCCAAGGCAGCACCGGTCTCAGTCTCAGTGCCGGTCTCGATGCCGGTCCGAGTCTCAGCGCCGGTCTCAGTCTCAGCACCGGTCTGCGTGTTGGTCTCAGTCCCCGATGCCACCGGTGGGCCCAGCAACAACATCGATTGATCGTTGGTAAGGCTAAAAAATTCGTTTACCGCCCGGTAGACATTGTTGCAATCACCAGAACCCTGTCCTTCATCGTTGCTAGCCATGTTTCCTATGATTAAATCTAGTCAATTAATTCTAGACCTAATAAAATGAATAATGACATAAAAAAGGCCTATTGTTTTGCAGGAATGTTGACTCCTTCCTGGTGCGGCAAATCCCGGGCACTCGATATGTCCTAGTTTGTAGCACAAGTCATGCCGAAATTCACGAAAAATTTCGGCATGACTTTTGCTAAAAAGTGGACAAATCGAGAACCTGAAATTTGCCGGAACAGAAATGAATCAACATTCCGGCAAAACATAGGCCACTCAGCATCATTCCCTAGAAACAGTGTTCAAATATCCCTCTTCGACACCGCAACACATGTCCAAATATACACGAGCAACCACATGTCCAAATTTCATAAGCTAATTCAAAAACAAAGTGTAGAAGAAAATTCATTTAACTACTAATAGAACAAAATTCAGTTAACTTTAGTGCTCTATAAAGATGAAAGGAAAAAAATTCCAGTTAACTACTAATTTCATTCATTTAGGTTATTCATTTAACATCACCTAATTAACCTACTGTACCACTACTAGTAGCAGCACTACTAACCTAATTAACCTAGCAAAACTCTAGTGCCACTATTGCCCTAACCTAACTAACATCTACTAGTATCACTATATACTATACAAGCAGCATCTACCCTAATTAAACCCTACTGCCCTAACTAACTTTTGTTGTAAACCAAAATTTTTGCTCTAAACTAATTTTTGCTCTAACATCTACTACTTAACATCCTTTGCTCTAAACTAATTTTTTTGCTATAAACAAACTGTAGCTCTACTAATTTTTTCTCTAAAATGCAGAGAGAGAGGAGTGGGGGGGGGGGAGGGGGGAGTTACAGAGAGGGGAGAGACGGTGGCGGGGAGGTGCTCGGTGATGGAGGCAGGGGCGGAGAGGGCGGGCTCGGGCACGGGCAACGATGGTCCTGGGCGGGCTCGGGCGGCGGTGAGGTGGAGGGCGCCGACGGTGATGTCGAGGGTGGCCTCGGGCGGCGGCGGTGAGACTGAGGGCGGCCTCGGGCGGCGGCGGTGAGGATGACGGCGGCCTCGGGGGGAGACGGTGAGGTTGTGGGCGTCCATGCCGGCAGGAGACGGCGGCGAAGTGGGGCGACAGCGAATTGGGGAGACGGCGGCGAGGGCGAGGGATTTGGGGAAGAAGTGTGGGGGCCGGGGGGGGGGGGGGGTGTCGGTGTCAAAACCGGCGGATCTCGGGTAGGGGGGCCCGAACTGTGCGTCTAGGCGGATGGTAACAGGAGACGAGGGACACGATGTTTTACCCAGGTTCGGGCCCTCTCGATGGAGGTAAAACCCTACGTCCTGCTTGATTAATATTGATGATATGGGTAGTACAAGAGTGGATCTACCACGAGATCAAGGAGGCTAAACCCTAGAAGCTAGCCTATGGTATGATTGTTGTAATGTATGTTGTGTCCTACGGACTAATGCCCTCCGGTTTATATAGACACCGGAGGAGGCTAGGGTTACACAGAGTCGGTTACAATGGTAGGCGATCTACATATCCGTATCGCCAAGCTTGCCTTCCACGCCAAGGAAAGTCCCATCCGGACACGGGACAGAGTCTTCAATCTTGTATCTTCGTAGTCTTGGAGTCCGGCGGACGATGATAGTCCGGCTGTCCGGACACCCCCTAGTCCAGGACTCCCTCAGTAGCCCCTGAACCAGGCTTCAATGACGATAAGTCCGGCATGCATAATGTTCGGCATTGCAAGGCGGGTTGCTCCCTTGAATAATCCAGAGAAGATCATGAACACCAGGATAGTGTCCGGCTCTGCAAAATAAATTCCACATTCCACCGTAGAGAGAATAAAATGTACACTAGTTCAATGTGCTGACGTATTATGCGGCGTGACATCACACCGCTACCAAGCCACTGTTTGAATCGTTTTTTACTATACCACCTCAACACGTTTAGCGAAGTGGTTTCCTTGGCACGTCTTGTCGAAGCAGAGATCGTGTTCCCCTTATGCCGGGATTCTCATCAATACGTGCGTGGGTAACCCAACCGTTCCCGTCGCCACGCCTCCTCTATCGAAGGTGAATCCCAAACGGTCACGGAGACGGCTCTTGGTATTTTTCCCCTTTACAAGAGGACCAAGGCTCGTTCTTGTTCTTCAATCTCGCATCGAATCTCCTCCTTGCTCCCAGTTCCAACACCCAGAGCCTCAGATTCGAGCGCTTCGGATCCTCAACCATGTCCGGCTCCAACCTCCAGGGCCGGTGGATGCCCTCCTCCGTCACGGAGGAGGACATATTGAAGTTACGTGAGGCCAAGTACCTGGCCTATGAGGTTTCGCACAGGTTGCCCGCCCAAGGGCAGGCCGTGCCCACCCCCGAGCCCGACGAATACGTCGTCTTTGTATCCCACCTCTGTCGGGGTTTAGGCTTCCCGACGGACCCCTTCGTGAGAGGGCTCATGTTCTACTACGGGCTGGATTTTCACGATTTGGCTCCGGAGTCCATCCTCCACATCTCTGCATTCATTATCGTCTGCGAAGCCTTCCTCCGCGTCACTCCCCACTTCGGCCTGTGGCTGAAGACCTTCAATGTGGAGCCGAAGATGATCGGGGGGCGTCAAGCGGAGTGCGGCGGGGCAGCCATAAGTAAAAAGGCCGATGCCCCGTGGCCCGAGGGTTCCTTCCAAGAGGAACTCGGACTGTGGCAGCAGGAGTGGTTCTATACCACCGCTCCGAAGGGCAGCAAGCAAAAGCCGCCGCCTTCATTCCGCCCGGGACCTCCACGCCAACTGATGTCGTGGGTCAACCAAGGGCTCAATTGGGGGCCGTCCGAAGACGTGCCCTCACTGCAGGGCCGGATTCGAGACCTCCAAGCGAGGGAGATCAATCTGGTCGTGGTGATGCAGGTTATGCTAATCAGGCATCTTCTACCCTGCAAACGCCGTCCTCTCCGTCTATGGGAGTTCAACCTGGAGGGACCTCGGATTCTCCAACACTTCATGGGTGCAACACCCGTGGAGATGTACAAGTTGTTCTTCGGACCGCAGGTGGCGTGTCCGGAATTAGCCGAGGACGCAGGCCTAAGCCGCAATCGCCCGGATACTCAGGTAAATAGCTCAGAGTCCGAACATTCTGTTTATCTGCCTTTCTAGAGTTCGCCTCCTGACCCATTACTCTTCACAGGAGTGGGTGGCGCGATCAAGGCTGATAAGGTGTCCGGCCCCCCTCCCAGAGACCGCACTGGAGCCCGTGCTGGTCAGAATGTTGGAGGTCGCGCCCACAGAAGGGAGCGAAGGGGAAAATAGAGGAGCTAATATTTCGCCCAGAGGGGCGTCTGAAGAGGGGGGAATCAAGAGCCCCTCCTTCCAGGGGGAGAAGAGGACCGCCTCCGAAGATCCGGAGGCCAAAGCCCCTAAACGGGGGAAGAGATCTTCCCCGGGGGGTCCGGCGTCCGGGGAGAATCCGGACGCACAGTCATCGCCAAAGAATCAGCCCTCCAGCGAGCCGTGAGTATGAAAAGGGAATTTCATCAGTAAGAAAATACCTCCATTTGTGCTTCTGTGGGTGACCGAAATTTTTATTTTGCAGTTCGGATTTGCAGCCTTCGCAGAGAGTGAAACGCCCCCATCTGCTGCGCCATCAGATAAGGCAGACGAGCCTGAAGTATCGTCACGGAGGGTATCCCCAAGTCCGGAGGGGCCGGAGAGTTCGGCGCCCGCTAGTATCCGGCCGGGAGGACTGAAGAATCTGCTTGAGAGGGCGTCCATCTCAGAAGATCATCGTGCGCTAATGCACATGGTGATTGGAAGGATTTCGTCCGCCGAGAGCGGATTGCGTAACGCCGCTATGAGTTTGCTGGCGGGATTTGAGGTACGCGAAAATGACGCACCTTCTATTTTTGACAGTTTTGCACATAAAAGTGTGCTCTGTATAGATAGTAGCCCCTGAGACTCGGTAGGTTGTCGAAGACGACAGCGTGCCGAGGATCGAAATCGCAAGTAATGAATGTCGCCGTTCCTATGTAGGTGGCGGATAGTCCGAGGGCTAGCCGGACTAGTGGGGTTGCTGAGTTAATGCGGCAACTTGATGCGGCGGATGCGGACATCGCACTTGTCAACCGGCGACTTGACGAGTCGCAAGGTAAATGAGTTCTCCACGGTCGCTTTATTAATGGGGTCAAAGCCCTCCTCTGATAAATTATATGCTGTTATACAGACGGTGCTGCTGCTGTGGAGAGCCTTCGGGCTGAACTTGCTGAAGCTAAGGAGCAAGCCCGAAAGAGTGAGGCGGCTGCCTCGAGGGCGGCCGAGGAGTTGAAAGCCAAAAAGACTGCTCACTGCCTAAGCAGGGAAGAGGTGGCCGAATTGGCCGTAAAAGTAAAAGATGCTGCCGACCGCAATGAGGCTCTTGAAAAGGAGCGCTTATCGGCGCGGGAAGACCTGAAGAAGGCCACCGCCGAGGCCAAGGATGCCCGCTCTGCAATGCGGGCCATGAGGGAGGAGCTGCGCCAGGCCGGAGATATCGTGGCTGGCAAGCCTTATCTGCTGCGTCGCCGGTTTATGGATCAAAAGTATGCTCAATTTGATCGGCTGTGGAGTCCGGAGGATCCGTATATGGACTTAGCGGCAAGTGCGGCTGATGCCGTTGAGCACTTCCGGAGCCAGAAGGATCACAAGATGGAAGAGCTATTTTGGTCTCAATTCCATAGTCTGGATCGCTCACTTCCGTTGACCGACCGGTTGGCCGAATGGGCCGAGCTAAATAGATTATCCGGACTTGCCATGACTGACATCGTGGCTCATGTCTAGCCAGAGAGGCCCAAGGCGACGAGCTACTTCGGCTTACTACAGCAATTCCTTGGAGCAGTGCCGCATATCAAGGAGATGAAGCGGTCGGCCTGCATCGAAGGCGCGCGGATGGCACTTGCCCGCGTAAAGGCGCTTTGGACAGAGATGGATGCCACCGCTGTTGCCTCCTAGGGTTCGGATGAAAGCCGGCTCCCCGCCGAGCACTATTTCGGGGAAGTTACGCGTGGTGCTCGTGTAATAGAGTCGCAGTGCTCAAAAAATGTCACGTTCAAATGAACGTTTTAGCTTGTAAAACAATAATTATGCCATAACTGCTTTTTATACTTGTGCGTCCCAAGTGGTAAAACTGCTCCTGAGCGGCCGTTTTCGTATTACATTTGTATAACCTGAAAGATTGCAGTCTTCGGCTTCAGCCCCCACGCACAAGGTGCAGGGGTGTTCGCAAAAATAGCGCGTTTTCACACTTAATCCGACGTCTCGGTCCTGTTAAGGAGGTGGTAGCATAGCAAACGAGGCAATCCGGACTATAATGCTTTATCACTTTCACTTAGCCAGTGGAGTTCGAGGGTGGGGCTACGATATAGCCCCTTGGGGCACCGCACTTCTCCGAGTTCGGGGCGCGTGTGTGCCTGACCGGGAAATGGTCCTTCGTCAAAGCGGGGAATTCTAAACATTCCGGTGGTCGATCGAGTGGTTGACCAGTCTCTCGCTATATCATGACAGTCAGTTTTCGGCTTTCTCTACTGAGGTGCTCGCCCAGCCGAACTGGGGCACAATCGCAGTAGTTCTCCTGGTGCCGCATTAGCCGATGATACGGAATGTAAGGCAGCAAAACACAGCAGCCGGGCAAACCCAACATTTGACCAAAGACATGATTCGGAGCTGATGCATATAATGCCTAACTCGAGACGCCGAACACTCCCTGAGGTGTTCGGTCTTTATAATAATGGGCAGAACAATGCCCTAGGCCCCTGGTGTCTAGGTACAGGCATGGTCTTCTGACGCGGCCGATGCCAAAATGTCAGGCTCCGCTTTGGCCATAGGAAGAAACCAAGGGATAATAACAACAAGAGACAGTAAAAAAGGTCTACGCAGGGTCTTAATCTGAAAAGAATCCTCACAACGGGTCCGTACTGCACGTCTGCGCCTGTGTCTCCGTTGCGCCGTTATCCTGGACGGGTATGCACGTTGTTCATCTGTAAAAAGAGAGAAACGCTCAGTTTGAAAACAATTTGTGCGAAAAATATATGTGTAAAAGAAGAAATATAAATAAGTAAAGCGGGGTTTGTATGAACCCGCGGTTGTTTGTGCGCGCAGCCCCCTGTGAAGAGGTGTGCGGCTAGGGAGCCCCTAGCCTGCTGCAGCCGGACTCGTCTATCCGAGTCCGGGGTCTTTGAGTGACCCTCGCACTGAAATGATGCCGCGCGGACCGGGCATCTTGAGTGTAAGAGACGCGTAATGCGGTATGGCGTTGAAACGGACAAAAGCCTTTCGTCCCAATAGTGCTTGATATCCACTTTTAAATGGGACGATGTGAAAAATTAGTTTTTCGCGCCGAAAATTGTTTGGTGATCCGAACATGACTTCTAGTAATATGGAGCCTGTGCACTTGGCGTAAGGTCCTGGAGTCACTCCTTTGAAGGAAGTGCGGCTGTGTCGAATTTTTGTAGGGTCTATCCCCATCTGACGGATTGTGTTTGAATACAGTAGGTTTAAGTCGCTACCTCCGTCCATTAGGACTTTAGTAAATTGTAATCCGTCGATTATGGGATTCAATATCAGGGCAGTCCGTCCCGCGCTTCGAACGCTTCTGGAATAGTCCAGATGGTCGAAGGTGATTGGTTTTGATATCCAATCTCTATGGTCTGCTGGGTTGGACCGTGCGAGGCTCTTTTTAGGAAGTGCCGCACTATTTTTCCGTATTATCACATGAAGTGAGTTTACTGCTTTGACCTCTTGTGGGAAAGTCTTTTGTTTTCCGGTGCTCTGCTGGTGGGGTTTATCTTCTTCGCTTGACGCGTCGAGCCCCTTGTGTTCGGCGTTTAGTCGGCCGGACTGTTTAAAAACCCAACAATCCCTGTGGGTGTGATTTGCAGGCCTTCCGGGGGTACTGTGGATTTGACATATCCGACCCAAAATCTTGTTTAAGTTGGACAATTCATCGCTGCCATCCTTAAGAGGCTGTGTTTTGTTGTTTGGACGCGAGCTTTTGAATCCGGCGTTGACTGCCGTGCTCTTTGGGCTTTTCTCTTTATTCCGGCGCTGCTCTTTTCTGCGCTGTGATTTTCCGTTTCCATCTCTTATCTCGGATGTACTTGGGTCGCTGGTGCTGCATCTTGCTAGCCAGCTATCCTCTCCCGCACAGAAGCGGATCATGAGGCTTGTTAGTGCGGACATTGTCCTCGGTTTTTCTTGGCCGAGGTGCCTGGCAAGCCATTCGTCTCGGACATTGTGTTTGAAAGCTGCTAAGGCTTCGGCGTCCGGACAGTCGACTATTTGGTTCTTTTTGGTGAGAAACCTGTTCCAGAATTTCCGCGCTGACTCTCCGGGCTGTTGAGTTATATGACTTAGATCATCTGCATCCGGAGGGCGGACATAAGTCCCTTGAAAATTTGCTCTTAACGCGTCCTCGAGCTCTTCCCAACTTCCAACAGTGTTTTCTGGGAGGCTTTTAAGCCAATGACGGGCTGGCCCTTTGAGCTTGAGAGGTAGGTATTTTATGGCGTGGAGATCGTCTCCTCTGGCCATGTGTATATGCAGTATATAATCTTCTATCCAGACTCCAGGGTCTGTTGTTCCCTCGTAGGCCTCTATGTTTATGGGTTTAAATCCTGCTAGGAATTCATGGTCCAGCACCTCATCGGTGAAACATAGTGGGTGTGCGGCGCCCCTGTATTTGTGTGTGCCGCTATCTTCGGACACTTGACGTGTTGCCTTGCTTCTTGGGGCCTTCTTCTTTGGCCCGTAGATGGACCTGGCTGGGCCATCTGTCCTTCCAAGTTCGTTGGTTGGTTTATGTGTGGCGCCGCTTTCAGAATTTGGCCTATCATCTAGCCGTCTATCCAACTAGGCAGCCTCTTTATGTTTTGACGGTGGAGGCTCTATGGCCTCCTCGTCGAATTCTGGTAGCAGCTTACGCTTCGGGTAGCTCCTTGATTGGTGGCCATTGCCGTATTTATCTGCGGTTTTGAGCACTTTGCTCCATCTCATTCTGAGTGTGTCTTCCGCTGTTTTGAGCTTCCGCTTTTCTTTCTTCAAGCTTCTTGCAGTGTTGATGAGTCTTTTCTGAAGGTTTTTGCTCTCCGGCGGCGTGTCCGGCATGAGATCGTCCAGACTGTCATTTTCGCCGGGCCTGGACTGATTATCTGACTCGTCATGTTCGGACGGTTGCTTATCTGCATGTTCGTCATCCACTTGTAAGCCCTGCTGTATTACGGGCTCCTTGGGAGCGTTGTTGTCGTCGAGGCGGGACTTAGGGCGGCGTCTGCATCGCCGTTTTGGTTGTTTATCGGCGGGGTTATCTTCTGCCGCGGCCCGTTGGTCCTCGTCATCGCTCTCCTTTGGGGTATCCACCATGTATATGTCATATGACGAGGTGGTCCTCCCGTGCCTTATAGGCTCTGTTTCTTGTTCGTCTCCGGCATCGTCGTCTATTCCGTCGATGTCTTCGGAGTCATGGTCTAGCATGTCGGTTAGATCGTCGACAGTGGCTACAAAGTGGGTGGTGGGTGGGCTCTGAATTTCTTCGTCGTCCGTACCCCAACCAACGTGGCCATAGTCCGGCCAGGGCTCTCCTGATAATGAGAGGTGCTTTAGTGAATTCAGGATGTCGCCAAAAGGCGAGTATTGGAAGATGTCCGCGGCGGTGAATTCCATAACCGGCGCCCAATCTGATTTGGTTGGTAGGGGCGTGGGAGGTTCGGAGTCCGGCAAGGAGTCCGACACCTCGGAATCACGAGTTTCGCGGGGGACAAGATTAATGTTCGGCTCCATCGCCGTGGAAGTTGAAGCCCCCGAGGCGGTGTCTATCCACTGATCCTCTATCTGGGCAATCGGCTCCGGACTAATGGCCGGAGCGGATTCATGTGCGGCCACCAAGGCACTGTTCGGCGGCAGAGCTAGATCATGCCCATCGCAACAGTGCAGCGCGCTTGGCTGTGGCTCGGGTCCGTCGAAGATCAAGTCTCCGTGGACATCGGCCGTGAAGTTTAGGCTTCCGAATCTGACATGACGGCCAGGGGCGTAGCTTTCGATCTGCTCCAGATGGCCCAGCGAATTAGCCCGCAGTGCGAAGCCGCCGAATACGAAGATCTGTCCGGGGAGAAAAGTCTCACCCTAGACAGCGTTGTTGGTTGAAGATGCCATCAAGCCTATCGGTGACGACACAGAGGAACTCTCAATGAAAGCACCAATGTCGGCGTCAAAACCGGCGGATCTCGGGTAGGGGGGCCCGAACTGTGCGTCTAGGCGGATGGTAACAGGAGACGAGGGACACGATGTTTTACCCAGGTTCGGGCCCTCTCGATGGAGGTAAAACCCTACGTCCTGCTTGATTAATATTGATGATATGGGTAGTACAAGAGTGGATCTACCACGAGATCAAGGAGGCTAAACCCTAGAAGCTAGCCTATGGTATGATTGTTGTAATGTATGTTGTGTCCTACGGACTAATGCCCTCCGGTTTATATAGACACCGGAGGAGGCTAGGGTTACACAGAGTCGGTTACAATGGTAGGAGATCTACATATCCGTATCGCCAAGCTTTCCTTCCACGCCAAGGAAAGTCCCATCCGGACACGGGACGGAGTCTTCAATCTTGTATCTTCGTAGTCTTGGAGTCCGACGGACGATGATAGTCCGGCTGTCCGGACACCCCCTAGTCCAGGACTCCCTCAGGGGGGAACCGCTGTTTAAGTGAAACGTAACGGTAGCGCGTTTCCGAAAACGCGCTATAGCTAAGTTAGTTATAGCGCGTTTCCTGAAACCCGCTACTGCTATTCCTTTCTCCTTTTTTTCTTTTTTCTTTACATTTTATTTTTTTCCTTTCTCCTTTTTCTATTTCTTTCATTTTCATTTACTTTTTTACTTGTTTTTCACTTTATTTTATTTCCGTTAGCAGTAGCGCCTTACACGTAAGCGCGCTGCAGCTAAGGAGAGTAGCAGTAGCGCTGGGCCAGTATACGCGCTACTGCTAGGTTGGGCTAGCCATGTGCGCCCAGATCAAACAAAGCAGCAGCACTTTTTGCTAGTACGCGCTACTGCTAAAGTTATAGCAGTAGAGCGGTTTATTTACGCGCGCTGCTACTAAGTAGCAGTAGCGTATGATTTTGTACAATGCTACTGGTAACATTATGTGTATAAGGTTTTCCCTAGTAGTGTAAGGGAACCTAAGGTAGTGCACTGGAATTCCTACATGCCACCTACAATTTTGTGTAATGTACTGCCCCTGTTCCTAAATATATGTCTTTGTAGAGATTCCAGTATGGACCACATACAGGTGTATATAGATGCATTTTCGAGTGTAGATTCACTCATTTTGCTCCGTATGTAGCCTATAGTGGAATCTCTAGAAAGACTTATATTTAGGAACGGAGGTATGAGGTAGTATCATGTATGACATCTACATATCTAATTTAGCAGCCAGTAGTAGAAATCATTGTCTGCACAAAGGGATTACTGGTCGAAAATCCTTGCAAAGCACGCTGGCAGGCACAGAACAATACAAGAGAGAGAGACGCGCTTACAAGATCATAGCAATGCCTCAGTCCAGGATCTTGGTTGGCCAAGCTGTTAGATCTAGAAGAAACATCGTCCTCGTAGTTTTTGCCAGCTGCATAATAGGTAACAGCGACCGGTTAGTATATTTGAAGTACATCGGGCAGGTGATGCTGGACGGGTTTAAAGGTGACAAGTACCTAGGCCGTGGCGGGTGCTTGGCATCTCTCCAAACGGTGGGAATCAGGTTAGAAACGTCGAGGGTGATGACGCTGCGCTGGCTGTCGGGGTCCGGTAAGGAGATCTAGAACCATCAAGTAGGGTGTTTGTGGAGCGGCTACGGTAGGGTGGACTACGGTGTGGGCGAAGCAGATCTGTGCCCGTGGACGAGGGCGTAGGTGAAGCTGCTCCGGTGGTTGGGTTAAGGATGGTGTCGATGACGCGGATCTGCGGCCGTGGACGTGGCATCAGAAGCTGCTCCGGTGGTTGGGTTAAGGATGGTGTCGATGATGCGGATCTGCGGCCGTGGACGGGGCGTCAGAAGCTGCTCCGGTGGTTGGGTTAAGGGTGGTGTCGACGATGCGGATCTGCGGCCATGGATGGGGCGTCAGAAGCTGCTCCGGTAGGTTGGATGAGGGTGCGAGGAAGAGGATCTGAGGCCGTGGACTTGCGAGTTGGCAAAGCGGCCCCGGTAGGGTTGAGAATGGTATAGGCGAAGCTACTCCAGTAGGGTTGACGCTGGTGTCGGCGAAGCGGCTCCGGTAGGGTTGAGGAAGGTGTCGGCGAAGTGGCTCCGGTAGGGTTGAGGAAGGTGTCGGCGAAGAGGATCAGAGGCCGTCGACGGGGGCGTCGGTGGGGCGGCTCCGGGGGGGTGTGGACGAAGCGTCTCCGGTGGGGAGTACGAATGAGCCGCTGCAGATGCGCGGCGGTTGACGAGAGTATCGGCGAAGCAGATCCGGCGCCGTGGACAAGTCCGACACTGAATGGGCTGTGGTATAGTGGTGGATGAGCAGTATACTTGTTTCTACGGGAGGTGGGAGGGGTAGATGCGGCCACAGAAGCAGAACCGGTGAGGTGGACGCCGCTGGCAGTGAATGGGCTATGGTACGCCGGTAGATGAGCAGTCTAGGGTTTCGAGAGGGGAGGGGAGAAAGGGCAATGAAGTACGAACGACGTGATGTAAGATGCTCTGGTGCTGTGGAGTTAGTCGTTTTTGCGGGAGGGGGAGAGGAAATGGGGGTGCCGTGTAGTGGGGGGAACCGGAAGTTAGCAAAGCAGCCCCGACCTATCATGTAGATGAGGGCGGTATTGTAACTGTTGGTCTCCGTGCACCAAGGACAAAAGGGGGATTTTGCATGCTAAAGACTAAGGTGGCGGAAATTTTAGAAGGAGGCGGGAGAATTTGCCGCCCGCGGGATCGTTCGTATCTAGTTTCAACTAATTTTGGACCGTGCTAGCGGGAAGGTCATGCTAGACTATGTACACGGGGCACGCGTCAGCAGTTAATGATGGCCATATCATGTCACATATTTTGGTTGCATGTGATGTTTATCTTTTATGCATCTTATTTTGCTTAGTACGGCGGTAGCATTATAAGATGATCCCTTACTAAATTTCAAGGTATACACCCTAGCCGCCACCCCTCGTCCTCCCTCGTCGTTCTCTCCCCCCGCCGCCACCGCACAGCACCGCCGGGCAAAGACCGGCCGGCGTTGGTGGCGGCGGGGATCTTGCCCCTCTCCTCATGGTTGGTGTCCGGCGCGGGACGACACGGCGCTGGGCTGGGCGGGGCCCAGCGGCGCAGCGGAGGGCGTGCTGGGTGGCGGCGCCCTTGCCTGGCGGCGGGGCAGCTGCGGCTTGAGGCCTCTCTAACGTGCAGCGGATGCGGCTTCTCTAGTGGCGGCGCGAGTTATCCCGGCGGCGGCTTGGCGGCGTGGCGCGGCGGAGCTCCGGCGATGACTCGGCGGCGGGCTGGAGGGCTAGGCACCGTCCAGTGGTGCTGCCTCCGCGGCGGTTGCGGCTTGGGGCCTTGGACCCCGATCCGATCTGGATCTGGTGGTGCCGGGGTCTGGGCCATGGCGGCTGGCAAGGCATGGGAATCGTCGGGGCTTGTCGGCCTCTAGGCACCATGGGGGTGCCACCGACGACGCGTGCCCGACGTGGTGACACTGGTGGACGTGGTGGTCATCTTCTTCCCGAGATGGTCGGCCAGAGGCTTGGTGATCGGATCTCGAGATCCATCATCTTGTCCCGGCTGCGAGTAGGGGAGACATGGTTGCCGGTGAAAACCAAGCCAACGGCAGGCGATGGCGGCGTTCTCGCCGTTACCTTGATGAAGGCATCGTCGTGTAACTATTGTCGACCCACTCGTGCTGCTCTGGGGGAAACCCCAGGATCTGGTGTTCCAGATCGGATGATGGCGGCACTGCGGTGTCGTTTCTCTCTTGGGAGCATCGTTTGTGGAGCAGCGCTGGATGTCAGAGGCAGGAGGTGGAGCGGCTTCATCTTGCACGGAGCTTCGGTGGTAATGTCAAGTCATGCCTGCCGACAGGTGCTATGCTTTGTCATGCCTGGTCGGCAGGTGCTACGCACGACAGATCTTCCAAGGACTTCAAGTTGTGTCGGCTGGTGATACCTGGCAGCATGGCGCTGAGGTGTATCAGTGGCGACCGCGACGTGCTCAGCTGTTTGCGCATAGGGAGGAGGTGCCGTTTGGCGCCGTGGTGGCGTCGATGATAGCTAGACCGAGCAAGGTTGATGCATCAGTACAGTTCTGAAGATGGAGCAGTGGCAGTTGGCGGCGGCGGCATCTGAGTGCACGCCGGACCGGTGAGACCCATGCCCGGCAGGCGTCCTGGATGGGTTCTCAGGTCTTAGATGTTAGGTTTGGCTGCGATGTCTGTTTGGTATTAGGCATAGGCTATCTGCGCCCCTTCATCAGCTGGATAGAGATGCTTAGACGGCGGCTTTAGTCTTACTGTTGTATTACTTTGTAAGGTCTTGTGAGAATAATTAATAAAGTGACCGTATGCATCGCCCAGATGCAGAGGCTAGGGGTCATCCTCCTTTTCTAAAAAAATCTCTCACAATGGAGTTGGCCTTGAAGAGCGCCGGCGAAGCAATGGACTTGTCGCCGGCCGATTCGCAGCCATCTATAGGAAAAGATGATGCGGATGTCCCCGGGTGGGCAAAAAGGTATCCTCTTTTGGGCCTGTGCATGCTTACCTCCTAAAAAGATAGATCTCCGAAAGTAAAAATTTACTTCCATGGAGCTCTGTTGGCGAAACATAATTCTTGCGCGAAAAAGCACAGTTAGATTTTGACTAAAAAATTAATACAACAGTATACATATGAACATTTCAGAAGTCTACAATTAAAAATGTACTTCCATTTTTCGCCTTTTTTAAGAATGCATAACTATATAAAAAGAATGAGTGCTGAACCTTTGCTGTCAATGGTAAACCATCGTCAGCGAAGTAGAAAATCCTGAATTACTGCTGTATATACAGGTTACTTGCTTATGAACATATAGTTCCTGATGAAAAAGAAGCAAAATTTTCATTTTGTTCTTGATCGTGCACAACTCTGACTCTAGCGCGGTAAAGACATATGTGATTTTTTTTTGTAAATTTCGGACATTATACCTATAGTCGCATGCAATTCACTCATTAAGATTGCATTTCTCTAACCTATTAACAAGATCCATTTATAAACACATTCTTCATGATGCAGGGTTAGGATTGGTCGAGCCCCCATCGAGCGTGCTCCTTGTGCCGGAAGAGTGTGTGCCCTTGAAAAAACATTAAGAGGATATGCATAAAAGAAAAGTGGTACCGTTGTGGTTCCAGTGGTTGGATACAATTTCGATTCGTTGGGAGAAGCATATGACTTCTATAATCTATATTCATGGGAAATTGGTTTCGGTATAAGATACAGGAAAAGCCGGCTCAATGTTGAGAGAACCAAATGTATGCAAGAAATAGTTTGTGGATGCTCCGTAAGTGGAAAATAAATTCAGCTAGTAATTCTTGCCACATAATTGTGGAAATGCACTCACCCATTTTACAATACTTTTTAAATTTCAGGGCAAACCAAAAAGAGGGAACTCGTGGACATGCCGCTGCGAGTGCCCTGCAATGATACGTTTGCTTCGATCCAATGACAACGGCTGGTACATAAGTGAACATTGGCCATCACACAACCATGCTTTGACAGATAAGTGTGGCGAAAAGGTATACTGGCCTTCACATAAACAGATTGATCTGTATACAAGAGACCTTGTGAAGCAACTTAGAGAGAACAATATCAACATTGGAAAAGTTCACAACATACTTGGTAGTTTCTTTGGATCAATGAATAATTTGCCTTTTACAAAAAGGGCTTGAGGGGTCTGTGTGGTGAAATCAGCCGAGATCAAGCAGGCGATGACGTCCGCAAAACTATGGATGTCTTCGCGGAATTGGGTTCAAAGGATTCTGGCTTGTATTACAGAGTTCAACCTGACAGTGATAGCCGAATAAGGAATTTATTTTGGTCAACAGGTGCAAGCAGGATACAGTACCATTATTTTAGAGATGCAATAACATTTGACACAACATACAGAACAAATCTGTACGATATGCCATTTGGATTGTTTGTTGGAGTGAACAACGACGCTTTCAAAGCATTATCTTTGGTGGTGTTCTTGTTAGGGACGAGACAACTGAAACTTTCGAGTGGGTGTTCAGTGAATTCATCTGCAGGATGGGCGGCAAACATCCTCAGACCATACTTACAGGTGATGAACTCAATTCCCAAATTTTTATCCCTCCATACTACTATAGAAGCATAGACGAATGCATGCATAGTCCAAACATTAAAAAGCTAGACATGCCGAAATGATTTACATATTGTATGTCAATCATATCATTTCTGCCGGGCGACCAAATCATATGATTGCTAACAAGTAAATGGCTGTCTCCATAGACCAATGCAGAGCTATGGAGCTTGCAATAGAGAAAACAATGCCAGAAACCACACGCCGGTGGTGCAAGTGGCACATACTTATAGAAGGCAAAAGAAAAACTTGGTACATATTACACAAAGCGAAGCAACTTCAGATCAGAATTCCATAAAATTGTCAATCACATGCTGAGAGAAGATGAATTTGAAAATGCATGGGCAGAGCTAGTTGAGAAATACAGTTTACAAAAAAAAACCTTACATGTCAAGAATTTACGAGGTGCGTGAAAAGTGGGCAAAACCATACTTTAGGGGCAAATTTTGTGCAAAAATGACAAGCACGTAGCGCAGCAAAAGCGCAAACCACATGCTGAAGGCATATGTACCAGCAAGCTGCCCCATGCACTTATTCGTAAGGCAATACATGAGACTTCTCTTCGATCGAGAGGCAAATGAGAACTATGAAGAGTGACGGACAAAAATAGTGAGTTACATCATGACTTACTTGAATTTCCTTCTTTGTAATTCCAACTTCAGAAATTATGGTACAGCCTAACACCCAACATTTGTATGTGCAGACATTGCCAGCTATGAAGGTAAACACACCACTGGAGTTCCACGCTAGCAAAATCTACACTTGAACAATGTTTGAAAATTTTGGAGAAATCCTGTATGAAGCAGGGCAGTACAGGGTAGAAGAAGTTGAAAAAGGTTCAAAATACTATGTACACCGGTATAATACAGAAAGACACGACAAGTGGTGCAGAGTGTTGTACATAGTGCATGTCCTCTCCGAGGATGAAGTGCTGTCATGTGAATGTGGTAACTTTGAACATACCGGATTGCTATGCTGCCATGCAGTTAAGGTACGACGGCATAGTCTTCCGATAAGTAGAGCAAAAAAATAGCTGGGATACGTACCTGCAAAAAATATGCATTGAACAATTACATAATTAATTGCAGGTTCTTGATTTCTTGGGAATAGACAAAATTCCATCAAGGCATATCCTGAAAAGGTGGACAAGAGATGCAAGAGATATCCTTCCAGTTCACTTGGCACACCTTAAAAAACAGTATTTCAACTAACTCCATAACCTTCAGACATTCAAATCTTTATACACATTCAGAGGTTGTAAAGCTGGGTGATGCAAATCCAATTGCATACAATTGCGCAATGGAACTTCTCAGGGCAGCAATGGATAAGCTCACCCCTTTAGCTATTGAGGATGATGGGCTAGGTTTGGAACACAGAATTGAGATGCACAAGAAAAGTCCCCGGCAGAGGAAAGGGCTGTAGGTGATGGCGCGTTCTGCTTCTTAGGGCGATGAAATCGTTCCTATGGGATCGTGCGTGGCAGCTGGTATAGATGATGATGAAAGGCGGGCCGCTTGAACCGGGACCTATTCTCATAATAGGCAGCAAGCAAAGCTAAATAGGAAAGGGGGCGACTGATGACTTAAAGGTACAGAGTTAGCTCTCTTGCAAGGACCAGAAAATGCATGCATGAGCGATGCTGAAGGCAGTGCCATTGGAAATTTCATTGGATTATCAACTCCAGAACGCAAACTAAAGGTTGGCCGACCAACAAACAGTAGAGACAAGCCGTCGTATGATGACTTAGGGGCAAAGAGCAAGAAAATTAAGATAGTATCACAAATTGATGCAGCTAACGGGACCAGTACAAGCAAACGAACAAGGTTCTGCACTATATGCCGTGGCCCTAGGCACAAGAGCACGACGTGTCCGCAAAGAGGAGACGCCCGTCAGAAGAAAAGAAAGGAACCAAAATGCTCAATCTGCGGAGACGGAGGACATCGAAAGAACACATGCAACAATCCTAACATTCTGTTATATGTTGCCGAGCAACCTACTCATAATCCTGCTGTCGAACCATGATCATTCCATTCAAACATCAAGCATCTCAAAGTTGTACTCTAGATGTACTCTCTTTTCCCCCTTCTCCCTCAGAACTCAGTGTCAACCCCAAAGCATATGTATTTCCCTCTGTTCTTCCCTTGTGTCCTGAATGGTCAATCCCATTGTGCTTGTCTAACTTTTAATAAATGTCTGTCATGTACCCTGGTTTACATGTAGAACTTATTGAAAAATGGGTTCCATGCTGCATGATAAAAAATGTGATACCAACTTTGCATAAAATGTGTTGATAAAAACTTTGGGCGAATATTTGAGTAAACTCATGCTTAGAAATTGTGTTGTATTAATGGTATGCTTCCCAACCAAGCCGGCACCGACAGCACGACACCGACAGCACAGTACAGACATCCACTTCCCTCCCCCGTCTATGGCTGAAGAGACAACACTGAAGATAGCAAATTTGATTTTTGAACCCTTTTGGAGCGCCAGCCCAGCAAGACCTCTACTTAATGCCCTTGGACTGCGAGGCCACCATGCCAGTCCACCCACAAAAATGGTTGCCACCTCTAGGTTCTTAATCGCTGAATCTGCCTGGCATCAAGATGTCTGCTCCACTTTCAGCCGTCAACTCTTTTGTTGACGCAACTTCCGGATCGAGCTCTCCCCGTGCTCCAGTCCCCGATGGCAACATCAATCTCCCACCACTCCTGCTATCTAATAATGATGCGGGAGTAGACGCCGATGTAGGCCACGCAGAATGGTTGGTAGAAGAACACCTGGACCAGGTACGTTTTCAATACACTCCAGTTACTTCTCCATTCTGTAGATCTGGGATGTATATGCACACCCACTTCAGCCACAACTCTTGTTTGCAGGCATCGGTGAATGGCAGAGCCGATGGACCCTGGGAAAGTGGAGAGGAAGTTGAGGCCGATGGCGAATTTGAAGTTCAATCAAAGTTAGCTGCCATGGAAGGAGTAGGCGATTACGATCCAGATGATCATTTCATAGTCGCCAATGATGACATGTATCCAGGAGAAGCTGGAAGCTACTACGAGTCTGCAAACAACTGGTAGATTGTCCGGTGCAAGGAAGATGATGATGAAGCCACATCTGTGAAGCGGGCAAGGATCAATTAGACAAAAGGCTAACTAGTTCTTCCGAAAAAATTGTAATCCATCCACAAATAGTTAGGTACCCGGCAATAAATTAGCATGCATGCGTGATGTGGCCACGTCTCTGGTCTACCATTCGTTGTCAGATGCATGATCGTGCTTGTACCCAAAAAAACTATGGTGGTGTACCATGGTTTTATGGTTAATGTCTGTTCACTGGCAATGGCTCCATCCCAAAATGATTTCACTCATGTTTCATACTAAAAAATCGTCATTACACCAAATTGATCATAACAAAATGTACTGGGCGTCCGCCTAAATTTTATTTCACCTGAACGTATATCAGCACTCAACGCGATGAAAAAGAAATAGAGATTAAATCATTTCTTGTTCTTTGCAGACGGATTAACATAAAAAAGGAAGCATGTTCTATGTGATAAAAAAATCCACCAGAATAGAGAAAACATTGCTCTGAAAAACCATATGTACAAGGTCAAAAAAACACATGTTTTTTTTGGAAAACCAATACCTCCTTCCCCCGAAATGCATATGTTTCAAACATCCATGAAAACAAAACCCCCAAATGAACCCCACCCCATCCCCCTCCCACCCCCAAAAATAACAAAAAAAAATCCCGTGGTTTACTAAGGTATAGACATATCAATTTATTGTGCTCGAAACACCAAGGACAACTAACTTTGCAGAATGGTTAATAATATATGTATTCAATATGGCCGATCGAAAAACCGCATACAACTTGACATTGGCAAAAAATGAAGAACAATCAACATTTACGGAGAAAATGAAATTGTCCAAAAAAGGAAAATGTAGCAACATCCCCCGTATGACAGCTTCTCAACCGACTGCACCCCCTAACCCCCTCCCCAAAATATCATGGAGAAAAACAAGTACATAAATTTGTGGAGAACAAATGATAATGGTAAAGCCAAAAAACCCCATTGAATGTTCCATCGGCTACTCAATAATAAAACCCAAAAAATCGATTCAAAAGCACTATGAGTGTCATCAACACACGAGATAACAAAAAATTAATGTGTGATGCAAAAGATCTTTAGATTGAAATGCCACAACATTGAGCATTTATTGGTTGCATCGGCTTAGTTCAGCAAACTAGTCAATTCACGAACCGACAATCACATTTCACCTTACTCCACATATAAGGGCGTGGGGCGACCTGGAAGAAAAGGTGATCTATGCTGGGAGGAACATCAGTGTGAACAAGGCAACAACGAGGCACGCAGCCGGCCCAGGGGGGCCCCACTGAAAAAACACACATTTGACCGACTTTCAACAAACAACTATGGTTCCACACAACGGCCACCGGCCACCAAAAAAAGTAAAACAAATTTAATGCACTGAATAAGGATACTATTATCATTTAACTACAGTAACATCAACAAAGACTCAACTTGTTACCAGTTTGAATCATGTAAACCCTTTGATGACCTTACTTCATCGAACAGACAAATTTATCAGGTGTCGGGTACGATTCAACTTACTCCACCGACAACAACTATGGACTATGTGTGTAAACATATATCATCAATGGGTGTCGGGGGGGGGGGGGGGGGGGGAGGGCGAAAATATCTCGTGCACCAAGGGAATTGCTGGTACTGGTGCACTAAACCCCATTGGACATTAAAAATATTGAAAAAATCCAGAAAAAAATTTACTTATGAACACAATATCAAAGTATGTTGGCGCAAAAATTTGAACAAAAATTAAAAAATGCTCACGATACAAGATGTCAAATTTGGCATCAATGTGGTAATGGGCCAAAACTGAAGCCGAACTTGTATTATGTACTATTCAGTGTGAAAATTATTAATTTTGTATCTCGACAAATGTTTCAAATATTGGCTTCAATTTTTTCGACAACGTTATTGATATTGCTATGGTTAAGGAGTGATCTTTGTTATCAATCGTAATGCATATCACTAATCATTTTCTTTATGCTAAATATAAATTAAGTGATGTATCATAAGTTATCTTAAAATTACTTTTGTGACGATTACACAAATTATATAGTACACATACATATTTGTATCCCAGCCGCTGCTCCCGCGCAGGGGCCTATGTAACCGTCCAGGAAAATTTGGGACTGGGTTGAAATAAATAAGTATTTTTATACCAAAATTGTTTTTACTTTCAATTTTTTATTTTTATCATACAACAGGTGTATAATTTTTATTATTTAGTTGGTATAATTAACCATAGAATTTAATTGGTATGGTTAAGCAGTGATCTTTATTATCAATTGTAATGCATATCACTAATTATTTTGTTTACGTTAAATATAAATTAAGTGATGTAGCATAAGTTATCTCAAAAATATTTTTGTGGCGAATACACAAATTATATAGTGCACATACATATTTGTCTGTATGTGCATATATTCATGTATGGCTAATGCATATATTCATGTTATAAGTATCTAAAGAATAATGTCCAACTAATATCTTAATAGTAATTTCTGATGTATTATCAGACGTGCATATTTATAGAACCTTGTAGAATATAAATTGTACCGTTTGCAAATTAATGCAAGTTAGATTCGGTAATAAGTTCAACATATATATGATATTGAAATAGCACCAATCCCCAGATGCACGTGTCATGTCTTGGGTAGTTATCCCTGTCGCATGTGTGGGCATAGTGAAGTAACCTGTGCGAGCGAATGGCCAGTCAGCCGATCGGGATCATTTTCGTACTTGGTTTTGATGATGCAGATGAAGGAAATATGCCCTAGAGGCAATAATAAAGTTATTATTTATTTCCTCATATCATGATAAATGTTTATTATTCATGCTAGAATTGTATTAACCGGAAACATGATACATGTGTGAATACATAGACAAACATAGTGTCACTAGTATGCCTCTACTAGACTAGCTCATTGATCAAAGATGGTTATATTTCCTAACCATAGGCATGTGTTGTCATTTGATTAATGGGATCACATCATTAGGAGAATGATGTGATTGACTTGACCCATTCCGTTAGCTTAGCACTTGATCGTTTAGTATGTTGCTATTGCTTTCTTCATGACTTATACAAAGTTCCTGGAACTATAAGATTGTGCAACTCCCGTTTACCAGAGGAACACTTTGTGTGCTACCAAACTTCACAACGTAACTGGGTGATTATAAAGGTGCTCTACAGGTGTCTCCAAAGGTACATGTTGAGTTGGCATAATTCGAGATTAGATTTTGTCACTCCGATTGTCGGAGAGGTACCTCTGGGCCCTCTCGGTAATACTCATCACTAAGCCTTGCAAGCATCGTAACTAATGATTTAGTTATGAAATGATGTATTACGGAACGAGTAAAGAGACTTGCCGGTAACGAGATTGAACTAGGTATTGGATACCGACGATCGAATCTCGGGCAAGTAACATACCGATGACAAAGGGAACAACGCATGTTGTTATGCGGTTTGACCGATAAAGATCTTCGTAGAATATGTGGGAACCAATATGAACATCCAGGTTCCGCTATTGGTTATTGACCGAGAATAGTTCTAGGTCATGTCTACATAGTTCTCGAACCCGTAGGGTTCACACGCTTAACGTTACGATGACAGTTTTATTATGAGTTTATAAGTTTTGATGTACCGAAGGTTGTTCGGAGTCCCGGATGTGATCACGGACATGACGAGGAGTCTCGAAATGGTCGAGACATAAAGATTGATATATTGGATGACTATATTTGGACACCGGAAGTGTTCCGGGTGTTTTCGGAGAAAAACCGGAGTACCGGAGGGTTACCGGACCCCCCGGGAAGTAATGGGCCTTGATGGGCCCTAGTGGAGAGAGAGAGAGGGGCCGGCCAGGGCAAGAGGCGGGCCCCCTCCCCTTGAGTCCAAATAGGACAAGGAAGGGGGAGGGGGGGCGGCGCCCCCCTTGCCTTCCCCCTCTCCCACTCCTTCCTTCCCCCTCCTTCTTGGAATAGGAAAGGGAGGGGGCAAACCTACTTGGAGTAGGTTTCCCCCTCCTTGGGCGCGCCTCCCCTTAGGCCGGCCCCCCTCCTCCTCTCCCCCTTTATATATGGGGGAGGGGGGCACCCCATAGAGACACAGAAGTTGATCTACGGATCGTTCCTTAGCCGTGTGCGGTGCCCCCCTCCACCATATTCCACCTCGGTCATATCGTCGTGGAGTTTAGGCGAAGCCCTGCGCCGGTAGAACATCATCATCGTCACCATGCCGTCGTGTTGATGGAACTCATCCCCGACGCTTCGCTGGATTGGAGCCAGGGGAACGTCATCGAGCTGGACGTGTGCTGAACACGGAGGTGCCGTACGTTCGGTTCTTGGATCGGTCGATTCGTGAAGACGTACGACTACATCAACCGCGTTGTCATAACGCTTCCGCTTAACGGTCTACGAGGGTACATAGACAACACTCTCCCCTCTCGTTGCTATGCCATCACCATGATCTTGTGTGTGCGTAGGAATTTTTTTGAAATTACTACGTTCCCCAACAGTGGCATCCGAGCCTAGGTTTTATGCGTTGATGTTATATGCACAAGTAGAACACAAGTGAGTTGTGGGCGATACAAGTCATACTGCTTACCAGCATGTCATACTTTGGTTCGGCGGTATTGTTGGATGAAGCGGCCCGGACCGACATTACGCGTACGCTTACGCGAGACTGGTTTTACCGCCGTGCTTTGCACACAGGTGACTAGCGGGTGTCAGTTTCTCCAACTTTAGTTGAACCGAGTGTGGCTACGCCCGGTCCTTGCGAAGGTTAAAACAGCACCAACTTGACAAACTATCGTTGTGGTTTTGATGCGTAGGTAAGAACGGTTCTTGCTCAGCCCGTAGAAGCCACGTAAAACTTGCAACAACAAAGTAGAGGACGTCTAACTTGTTTTTGCAAGGCATGTTGTGATGTGATATGGCCAAGACGTGATGCTATATTTTATTGTATGAGATGATCATGTTTTGTAACCGAAGTTATCGGCAACTGGCAGGAGCCATATGGTTGTCGCTTTATTGTATGAAATGCAAACGCCCTGTAATTGCTTTACTTTATCACTAAGCGGTAGCAATAGTCGTAGAAGCAATAGATGGTGTAAACGACAACGATGCTATGATGGAGATCAAGGTGTCGCGCCGGTGACGATGGTGATCACGATGGTGCTTTGGAGATGGAGATCACAAGCACAAGATGATGATGGCCATATCATATCACTTATATTGATTGCATGTGATGTTTATCCTTTATGCATCTTATCTTGCTTTGATTGACGGTAGCATTTTAAGATGATCTCTCACTAAAAATTATCAAGAAGTGTTCTCCCTGAGTATGCACCATTGCCAAAGTTCGTCGTGCCCAGACACCACGTGATGATCGGGTGTGATAAGCTCTACGTCCATCTACAACGGGTGCAAGCCAGTTTTGCACACGCAGAATACTCAGGTTAAACTTGACGAGCCTAGCATATGCAGATATGGCCTCGGAACACGGAGACTGAAAGGTCGAGCGTGAATCATATAGTAGATATGATCAACATAAAGATGTTCACCATTTAAAACTACTCCATCACACGTGATGATCGGTTATGGTTTAGTTGATTTGGATCACGTGATCACTTAGATGACTAGAGAGATGTCTGTTTAAGTGGGAGTTCTTAAGTAATATGATTAATTGAACTTAAATTTATCATGAACTTAGTACCTGATAGTATTTTGCTTGTCTATGTTTGTTGTAGATAGATGGCTCGTGCTGTTGTTCCGTTGAATTTTAATGCGTTCCTTGAGAAAGCAAAGTTGAAAGATGATGGTAGCAATTACACGGACTGGGTCCGTAACTTGAGGATTATCCTCATTGCTGCACAGAAGAATTACATCCTGGAAGCACCGCTGGGTGCTAGGCCTGCTGCAGGAGCAACACCAGATGTTGTGAACGTCTGGCAGAGCAAAGCTGATGACTACTCTATAGTACAGTGTGCCATGCTTTACGGCTTAGAACCGGGTCTTCAACGACGTTTTGAACGTCATGGAGCATATGAGATGTTCCAGGAGTTGAAGTTAATATTTCAAGCAAATGCCCAGATTGAGAGATATGAGTTCTACAGCTGCAAGATGGAGGAGAATAGTTCTGTCAGTGAGCATATACTCAAAATGTCTGGGTATAATAATCACTTGATTCAACTGGGAGTTAATCTTCCGGATGATAGCATCATTGACAGAATTCTCCAATCACTGCCACCAAGCTACAAGAGCTTTGTGATGAACTATAATATGCAAGGGATGAACAAGACTATTCCCGAGCTCTTCGCAATGCTAAAGGCTGCGGAGGTAGAAATCAAGAAGGAGCATCAAGTGTTGATGGTCAACAAGACCACTAGTTTCAAGAAAAAGGGCAAAGGGAAGAAGAAGGGGAACTTCAAGAAGAACAGCAAGCAAGTTGCTGCTCAAGAGAAGAAACCCAAGTCTGGACCTAAGCCTGAAACTGAGTGCTTCTACTGCAAGCAGACTGGTCACTGGAAGCGGAACTGCCCCAAGTATTTGGCGGATAAGAAGGATGGCAAAGTGAACAAAGGTATATGTGATATACATGTTATTGATGTGTACCTAACTAGAGCTCGTAGTAGCACCTGGGTATTTGATACTGGTTCTGTTGCTAATATTTGCAACTCGAAACAGGGACTACGGAATAAGCGAGCACTGGCCAAGGACGAGGTGACGATGCGCGTGGGAAACGGTTCCAAAGTCGATGTGATCGCGGTCGGCACGCTACCTCTACATCTACCTTCGGGATTAGTTTTAGACCTGAATAATTGTTTTTTGGTGCCAGCGTTGAGCATGAACATTATATCTGGATCTTGTTTGATGCGAGACGATTATTCATTTAAATCAGAGAATAATGGTTGTTCTATTTATATGAGTAATATCTTTTATGGTCATGCACCCTTGAAGAGTGGTCTATTTTTATTGAATCTCGATAGTAGTGATACACATATTCATAATGTTGAAACCAAAAGATGCAGAGTTGATAATGATAGTGCAACTTATTTGTGGCACTGCCATTTAGGTCATATCGGTGTAAAGCGCATGAAGAAACTCCATACTGATGGACTTTTGGAATCACTTGATTATGAATCACTTGGTACTTGCGAACCGTGCCTCATGGGCAAGATGACTAAAACACCGTTCTCCGGTACTATGGAGAGAGCAACAGATTTGTTGGAAATCATACATACAGATGTATGTGGTCCGATGAATGTTGAAGCTCGTGGCGGATATCGTTATTTTCTCACCTTCACAGATGATTTGAGCAGATATGGGTATATCTACTTGATGAAGCACAAGTCTGAAACATTTGAAAAGTTCAAAGAATTTCAGAGTGAAGTGGAAAATCATCGTAACAAGAAAATAAAGTTTCTACAATCTGATCGTGGAGGAGAATATTTGAGTTACGAGTTTGGTTTACATTTGAAACAATGCGGAATAGTTTCACAACTCACGCCACCTGGAACACCCCAAAGAAATGGTGTGTCCGAACGTCGTAATCGTACTTTACTAGATATGGTGCGATCTATGATGTCTCTTACTGATTTACCGCTATCGTTTTGGGGTTATGCTTTAGAGACGGCTGCATTCACATTAAATAGGGCACCATCTAAATCCGTTGAGACGACGCCTTATGAACTGTGGTTTGGCAAGAAACCAAAGTTGTCGTTTCTTAAAGTTTGGGGCTGCGATGCTTATGTGAAGAAACTTCAACCAGATAAGATCGAACCCAAATCGGAGAAATGTGTCTTCATAGGATACCCAAAAGAGACTGTTGGGTACACCTTCTATCACAGATCCGAAGGCAAGACATTCGTTGCTAAGAATGGATCCTTTCTAGAGAAGGAGTTTCTCTCGAAAGAAGTGAGTGGGAGGAAAGTAGAACTTGATGAGTTAACTGTACCTGCTCCCTTATTGGAAAGTAGTTCATCACAGAAATCAGTTCCTGTGACAAATACACCAATTAGTGAGGAAGCTAATGATATTGATCATGAAACTTCAGATCAAGTGTCTACTGAACCTCGTAGGTCTACCAGAGTAAGATCCGCACCAGAGTGGTACGGTAATCCTGTTCTGGAAGTCATGTTACTTGACCATGATGAACCTACGAACTATGAGGAAGCGATGATGAGCCCAGATTCCGCAAAATGGCTAGAGGCCATGAAATCTGAGATGGGATCCATGTATGAGAACAAAGTATGGACTTTGGTTGACTTGCCCGATGATCGGCAAGCCATTGAGAATAAATGGATCTTTAAGAAGAAGACTGACGCTGACGGTAATATAACTGTCTATAAAGCTCGACTTGTTGCGAAAGGTTTTCAACAAGTTCAAGGGGTTGACTACGATGAGACTTTCTCACCCGTAGCGATGCTTAAGTCTGTCCGAATCATGTTAGCGATTGCCGCATTTTATGATTATGAAATTTGGCAGATGGATGTCAAAACTGCATTCCTGAATGGATTTCTGGAAGAAGAGTTGTATATGATGCAACCAGAAGGTTTTGTCGATCTTAAAGGAGCTAACAAAGTGTGCAAGCTCCAGCGATCAATCTATGGTCTGGTGCAAGCCTCTCGGAGTTGGAACAAACGCTTTGACAGTGTGATCAAAGCATATGGTTTTATACAGACTTTTGGAGAAGCCTGTATTTACAAGAAAGTGAGTGGGAGCTCTGTAGAATTTCTAATATTATATGTGGATGACATATTGTTGATTGGAAATGATATAGAATTTCTGGATAGCATAAAAGGATACTTGAATAAAAGTTTTTCAATGAAAGACCTCGGTGAAGCTGCTTACATATTGGGCATTAAGATCTATAGAGATAGATCAAGACGCTTGATTGGACTTTCACAAAGCACGTACCTTGATAAAGTGTTGAAAAGGTTCAATATGGATCAGGCGAAGAAAGGGTTCTTGCCTGTATTACAAGGTTTAAAGTTGAGTCAGACTCAATGCCCGTACATTGCAGGAGATAGAGAGAAAATGAAAGGAGTTCCCTATGCTTCAGCCATAGGCTCTATCATGTATGCAATGCTGTGTACCAGACCTGATGTGTGCCTTGCTATTAGTTTGGCAGGGAGGTACCAAAGTAATCCAGTAGTGGGTCACTGGACAGCGGTCAAGAACATCCTGAAATACCTGAGAAGGACTAAGGATATGTTTCTCGTATATGGAGGTGACAAAGAGCTAGTCGTAAATGGTTACGTCGATGCAAACTTTGACACTGATCCGGACGATTCTAAATCGCAAACCGGATACGTATTTTTATTAAACAGTGGAGCTGTAAGTTGGTGCAGTTCTAAACAAAGCGTCGTGGCGGGATCTACATGTGAAGCGGAGTACATAGCTGCTTCGGAAGCAGGAAATGAAGGAGTCTGGATGAAGGAGTTCGATTCCGATATAGGTGTTATACCTAGTGCATCGGGACCAATGAAGATCTTCTGTGACAATACTGGTGCAATTGCCTTGGCAAAGGAATCCAGATTTCACAAGAGGACCAAGCACATCAAGAGACGCTTCAATTCCATTCGGGACCAAGTCCAAGTGGGAGACATAGAGATTTGCAAGATACATACGGATCTGAATGTTGCAGACCCGTTGACTAAGCCTCTCTCACGAGCAAAACATGATCAGCACCAAGACTCAATGGGTGTTAGAATCATTACTATGTAATCTAGATTATTGACTCTAGTGCAAGTGGGAGACTGAAGAAATATGCCCTAGAGGCAATAATAAAGTTATTATTTATTTCCTCATATCATGATAAATGTTTATTATTCATGCTAGAATTGTATTAACCGGAAACATGATACATGTGTGAATACATAGACAAACATAGTGTCACTAGTATGCCTCTACTAGACTAGCTCATTGATCAAAGATGGTTATGTTTCCTAACCATAGGCATGTGTTGTCATTTGATTAATGGGATCACATCATTAGGAGAATGATGTGATTGACTTGACCCATTCCGTTAGCTTAGCACTTGATCGTTTAGTATGTTGTTATTGCTTTCTTCATGACTTATACAAAGTTCCTGCAACTATGAGATTGTGCAACTCCCGTTTACTGGAGGAACACTTTGTGTGCTACCAAACGTCCCAACGTAACTGGGTGATTATAAAGGTGCTCTATAGGTGTCTCCAAAGGTACATGTTGAGTTGGCATAATTCGAGATTAGGTTTTGTCACTCCGATTGTCGGAGAGGTATCTCTGGGCCCTCTCGGTAATACTCATCACTAAGCCTTGCAAGCATTGTAACTAATGAGTTAGTTATGAAATGATGTATTACGGAACGAGTAAAGAGACTTGCCGGTAACGAGATTGAACTAGGTATTGGATACAAATGATCGAATCTCGGGCAAGTAACATACCGATGACAAAGGGAACAACGTATGTTGTTATGCGGTTTGACTGATAAAGATCTTCGTAGAATATGTGGGAACCAATATGAACATCCAGGTTCCGCTATTGGTTATTGACCGAGAATAGTTCTAGGTCATGTCTACATAGTTCTCGAACCCGTAGGGTCCGCACGCTTAACGTTACGATGACAGTTTTATTATGAGTTTATAAGTTTTGATGTACCGAAGGTTGTTCGGAGTCCCGGATGTGATCACGGACATGACGAGGAGTCTTGAAATGGTCGAGACATAAAGATTGATATATTGGATGACTATATTCGGACACCGGAAGTGTTCCGGGTGTTTTCGGAGAAAAACCGGAGTACCGGAGGGTTACCGGACCCCCCGGGAAGTAATGGGCCTTGATGGGCCCTAGTGGAGAGAGAGAGGGGCCGGCCAGGGCAAGAGGCGCGCCCCCTCCCCTTGAGTCCGAATAGGACAAGGAAGGGGGGGGGGGGGGCGGCGCCCCCCTTGCCTTCCCCCTCTCCCACTCCTTCCTTCCCCCTCCTTCTTGGAATAGGAAAGGGAGGGGGCAAACCTACTTGGAGTAGGTTCCCCCTCCTAGTGCGCGCCTCCCCTTAGGCCGGCCCCCTCCTCCTCTCCCCCTTTATATACGGGGGAGGGGGGCACCCCATAGAGACACAGAAGTTGATCTACGGATCATTCCTTAGCCGTGTGCGGTGCCCCCCTCCACCATATTCCACCTCGGTCATATCGTCGTGGAGTTTAGGCAAAGCCCTGCGCCAGTAGAACATCATCATCGTCACCACGCCGTCGTGCTGACGGAACTCATCCCCGACGCTTCGCTGGATTGGAGCCCGGGGAACGTCATCGAGCTGGACGTGTGCTGAACACGGAGGTGCCGTACGTTTGGTGCTTGGATCGGTCGATTCGTGAAGACGTACAACTACATCAACCGCGTTGTCATAGCGCTTCCGCTTAACAGTCTACTAGGGTACGTAGACAACACTCTCCCCTCTCGTTGCTATGCCATCACCATGATCTTGCGTGTGCGTAGGAATTTTTTTGAAATTACTATGTTCCCCAACAGCAGAGGCAATCCTTGACATTCCTCTGTGCAATGGTGGCAACAAAGATTTCTTAGCTTGGGCTCATGGAAAAACATGGCGTGTAGTCTATTAAAATGACATACAATGCTCTAGTGAATCGCAACGAAGGAGGGACGAATACTTGGACCTCAAGGAGTGAGGAACAGACGTGGACATCCCATAGGAAACTACAAGCTGTGCTGAAAGTTTGGGTGTTCTGGTGGCGGGTGATTCATGGGATCTTACCAGATGAATGCACCTTGAAGCGATTGCATATCATGTAATTTTGCCGATGAAATGTTTATATGGCTATGGCAGAGGATCTTGAACATGTCTTGATACACTTTCACATTCCAGATGTATTTGGGATGAGGCGTTATCTTGGTTTGCTTTTCGTCTAACAAGATGTCATCCCGACACTTGGGCCAAAGACATACTTTGTGACCGGTGTTTCCTGGATCAAGATCAACCTAAAATGCCTACCATTATGGGGACTACCTGGAACTTTTGTAACCGATGGACACATGATCATGAAGGTTCTGATTTGATGAACTTAATGTGACTAATTAGAGAAATCCTACTCTCAAATGACTCAAAAAGAGCAATCAAATCGAGAGGGAGGTACAGATACCAATATCTCAGTAAGTGAAGAACAAATGTGGACATCCCTTTGGAAGTTGGAATAAAGATGTGCCGGAAGTTCTGGTTTTTCGTTGGCGAGTGATTCGGGGGATCTTGCCAAGGCTTCATCCAGACACTTGGGGGTAACAAACTTTGTGAGTAGTTTTCTCATGTCGAGATCGTGTGAAAATGATACCATGCTATCCGACACTCTTGTAACAGACACATGATAATGCAACTTTTGATCCGGCGAACTCATTGGGGCTGACAAGAGAAGCCTTTTGCTCACTTTGAAATCTCGATGAAGCATGCTCTACTCTACTAGGCCACAACTTGCTCCCCCTAATTCCGAGTGAGTCCAAATAAATACTGACAATGCCATCAACTCTAAAGACAGCAAAGCGGCGACAGTGCTATCATCTCTGATGTCAACAAAGGGGCGATGGCTCGTCAAAAAAAAATTCATGGCGTCAAGCAGGTTTCTATTTTGCGCACTTGGCTTGAACAACTCAATCAGAGCTTCCTCAGAACCCTATTGAACGATGTCCTCGGATTTATAGCCGAGTGCACAAAGCAACCAACAAGCGGACAATCAATGTTGCTGGTGGATCTCAGGAACCCGGAGTGTGCATCGGACCGACGAAGCTGGGAATATCAATTGTTACAACCTTGTTATGGTTTCTTGAGGGAGCAAGGTCTATGAGAGAGGATTTGAACTTGCGGAAGAAAATAAGAAAGATGAGAGAATGAGGAGATGTCGGTCCCATTTCATCACTGATAATGTTGGATATATGCCCTAGAGGCAATAATAAAATGGTTATTATCATATTTCCCCTTCATGATAAATGTTTATTATTCATGCTAAAATTGTATTGACCAGAAACTTAAATACAGGTGTGAATATATAAACTACACTGTGTGCCTAGCAGGCCTCTACTAGACTAGCTCGTTAATCAAAGATGGTTATGTTTTGCTGACCATAGACATAAGTTGTCATTTGATAACGGGATCACATCATTAGGAGAATGATGTGATGGACAAGACCCAACCGTAAGCTTAGCATATGATCGTATCACTTTAGTTTTTGCAACAGCTTTCTTCATGTCAAGTATCTATTCCTAAGACCATGAGATCATGAAACTCCCAGATACCAGAGGAATGCCTTGTGTGCTATCAAACGTCACTTCTTAACTGGGTGATCATAAAGGTGCTCTACAGGTATCTTTAAAGATGTATGTTGGGTTGGCATGCACTACTGCAGGATGCTACTAACGCGACACTACGATCAGAGACCTTTGACGAAACTGTGTGCGATGCATTAATCGCAAATGGTGATGTAAAAAACCGTCAAAAAAGACGCAAAATGTTTGCGATGAATGATACATTAAACACGGTTCAGATTTTAGTTGCATGTGCGACGAGGGGCATACGGTTGATCCGGACGAACTTTTTGCGATGAGATAGAACAACAGAAACGGGCAGCCAGATCAAGGTGTGTGCGATATATGGTATACAGTTCGCTCTGATGAACCGTTTGCGATGATTGAGGTGAACACAAACGATTCAGCATAACAAGATGTGTGTGATACCCGGCAAACAGGTCGGTAATCAGAATTGTGTGCGACCATTATAGACAACCCATACGGTCTTTTTTGTGAATTGTGTGCTCGTCAGGGCACATAGTTCCACAAACCAACCTATGGGCGATAATGTAGAAGATCTCTGTTGAATACATGTTACTAACCGTCTGCGATGAGATTGACAGGATAAATAGAGATATATACAGTGTGCTTAATTTTGTCCTTCTTCTTCTTGTTGTTGTTGTTGTTGTTGTTGTTGTTGTTGTTGTTTTTGTTGTTGTTGTTGTTGTTGTTGTTGTTGTTGTTGTTGTTGTTGTTGTTGCTGTTGTTGTTGTTGTTGGATGGCCCCTCAACATCGTCTTGGCGAGGAGGCTTCTTGCCGCCGACCGTTGGCTTTTCATCGCCGCAGCCGCCGTCATTGTCGTTGTTGTCGTCGTCCTCCTCCTCCTCGTTCGACCATTCCTCCTCATCATCATCGTCATCCTCTTCTTCGTCCTCCGACGACTCCTTGTCCGTCTGGTTGTCGTCTGACGACTCTGGAGGTGGTGTCCCTTCCATGAACCGGATATAATCGAGGTCTGGGCTCGACGCCGGACTCATGGAATATGAGCGGGATGATTCCGATTTGACCTGTCATCGGGCGCCAGACTGCTGGCCGAACTATCATCCTTGCTGTCGCTCGACATGGCTGCAGAGTGTGTGCCAGTGTGTAGCGCGGCCTGCCGGGGACGCTGAAGATGGTGGACACTTACACGGGGTATGCAGAGAAGAGGAACTGCCAATTGAAGCGGAGTTTTTTTGCGCGGGGGGGGGGGGGGGGAGGGGGGATTGAAGCGGGGGTTGACATATTATCTAACCGTTGATTTAATCAACCGCAATCATTTGTACCCAGTCGCTCAAAATTCCCGGGGTTGTGCAGGACTTCTATTGGCTATTTGGCTGGTTTCCTTTTTTCAGGACAAAAACAAGGAACAAGTTTTGGGATTATGCACCGGTACCAGTAGGAATAAGTAGGACAGTTGGCAAGCAATACATTGAGCTCTTCTTATTGATAAAGCCAATAATAATCAAACTAGAAAGGAAAAGAAAAAAGATAAAAAAAATATCTGCACGAATCTTCGTGTAAAATCAATGGCATAGGACCTAGATGTGCATTACTGGGAGCACATCTAGATGTGCTTTAGCAATACTGTCAAACAAAACCCCTAATCATCATTGCAAACATCGCATAGAACATGCGTAATGCGACAACCACAACTACACATGCTAGTTCCTTCTTGTCTCTCGCTTCCATCTGTTGCCTGTGATTGATTCTTTCTTGCTTCATCGTACTGATTGTACATTACAGATTAGCCAGTGTCTTCTTCAGCTTAACGTTATCTTCTACGAGCTTGCTGATAACACTCCAAGACCTGCCATGCCATTCTTCATCCAGCTAGTTAACAAAGGCACAAGCCTCATATCCCTGCCAATGTTAAATAGTATTCAGGATGAGCGGTGGCATTAGCTCAAGTAAAATGATGAACTTAGCACTAACCTCTAAGGGGCAACTGAGAAACCGCCTACCAATGTCGAATCCCTCCGTGCATACATGTCAAGCGGGAGTGTGCCCGTGCACAAAACTCAGCTTTTGGTACTTCTCGGTGGCGCAAAACTCGGAGTCGAACTCGTGTTGCGGGAGTCTGGAGTCATGCTCCGGATCTGGTGACAGATCGCTTTCCTGGGGGGGGGGGGTGTTCAATTCAAGACAGATTGAGAAAGGAGCTACTTTGGACATGCTAAAAAAGATTGGGATAGATTGGAACCTGACAGGACGATTCCGATCCGTAGTACACCTGCCTTCTAATGACCTTAGGCAAGTGCTCAGCGGTGATCGCCATCGTGGCAGCGATACGAATAGGATCAGCCACGCCAAAACCATTAGCACCACTCGCCGCATTCCCCCAATGTCAGCTCCATGCGAGGGAATTTGGAGGCTATGTAGGGATTTGGGGGAAATGGGGAAATTGTGGGGATAAGCTAATGGTTGGAAACTACTTATGGCACTAGATGTTGGAGTATATGACACACTATTTATACATGTCGTTTGTGTTAGGTATTACAACGTCACACATGATTTGCACACCAAACCATGTGAGAAGACAACGTAGGTGAGACACAGTTGCCGTTACATAACCGTATGTGATGTACTACCCTGTACATATAATTGAGTTACAGTGATACCGTGTAGACAGCTGCTCTATGGATATCCGCAAAAAAACAATCGGTATGCATATAGAGATGGCGGCGGTGGCCTAAGCAAGGGCTACCGGAGAAGAGGTCAATCCTCAGTCGGTGGGCAGTGGCGGCGTCATAGGAGGTCAATCCTCGGTCTGCGGCAGGAGATAGGAGGAGCTTAGCTGTCGACGTTGGCGGCGGTGTGATTCGAGAACATCCATCGCGGTCAATGGCGGGATAGTGGAGGTCTAACTTCAGGCAGCAGCCGCACTAAGCTTTGCTCCTCGACCCTGCTGTCTCGGCGTGCCACGGCATCACACTTCTCTGTCTGCTGGGTGGAGGTCGCCATGCGGCTACTTAATTAAGGTATTCTTTTCGTGAGTGGCTTAATCAAGGTATCCAATTCCTAAGGGTAGTGTTGTACTAGTACTCTGCGTGTAAATTGACTGGCCATTAATTTTTGTCATTGCACATCTGGATAACAATATGGAGCGCCCTCAGTAATTATGAACATAAAGCCTTGTGATTTATGCACGCATCATTGGGCAGCAGTTAATCCGTGTATTAATGTTGTTGTTTTGTTTTTAGTTACTATTCATGTGGTGCAGATGGAACGATCTTAATGGATGAAGAATTGGAAAACCGTATATTTTATCATGAATTTGGCTGAAAGTACAAAGAGGAGAATTGGTGATGCGGATTACATCCTATGTCCATGTACTGATTGTGCCAATACAGAGTCACATGAAGTTGTAGATGTCCAGTGGCACTTAGTCTCTCGGGGACTCGTGGATGGATATACACGTTGGACCAGACACGGTGAAGAGGAGGTCATGGATGAATATACCCAGGGCTGCGAGATGCCAAACCCCGATCAGTGTCACATGGATATTGAATCTAACATCGGGGCAGAGGCGTCAAGCTACTAATGGAACACTGGAAAGCCGAAATGCCCACTGGAAAACCAAGACGTCGACGCAGACGACGACGATCTTGATATGCCAGATTTTGCTGCTGTGATTGCAGATTTTGAGGGCCCAAAAAAGGATATGATTGGGTACAAGGATCTGCCAACCATTAATGCGGCCTACAAGAAAGAATTGTATCCAGGTTGCAAAAAGAAATATTTCTGGTTGAGTGCCACCCTGGCGCTTCTCATATTTAAAGCAGCAAACGGTCTATCAAACAAGTGCTTCACAGAGATGTTAGCTCTTTTCAAAGAAATTATTCCGGAATATAATGTGCTCCCCAGAAGCACGAACGAAGCGAAGAAAATTGTTTGCCCATTGGAACTTGAAGTACAGAAGATACACGCTTGCGTGAATGATTGTATATTGTACCGTGGTGAGTACAAAGATTTGTGTGCATGTCCCCAATGCAAGCATGCATGATACAAGCGCAGGAGAGCAAAGGACAAGTACAAATTGGATGGCGAGATCAAGACAGGAATCCCGTTCAAGGTTGTTTGGTACTTGCCTTTAGTTCCAAGGTTGAGGCGTTTGTTTGCAAACCCTAGAGAGGCAAAGAGGTTGCGGTGGCATCATGATGAGCGAATTGCGGATAAGTATATGAGGCAGCCGAAAGATGGGGCTCAGTAGGAATTAATCTACAACAAGTTTGAAGACTTTGCCAAGGATCCTAGAAGTATAAGGCTCGGGGGGTGTACTGACGGGATGAATCCTTTTTGTGATATGAGCACCAATCACAACACATGGCCATTGCTTCTGTGCATATATAACCTAGCTCCTTGGTTGTGTATGAAGAAAAAATACATTATGATGTCAATGATTATCCAAGGACCGAAGCAACCTGTATTGACGAGATAAAGTATTGTGGTCCTGTGTTTCTTTGCAACATGTATCCCTTTGAGCGGTTCATTGGAATACTAAAGCGCTTTTGTCGAAACTGAAATCATCCAGAGGCAAGCGCTACCTCTTGAGCACTGCATTGGTTTTCCCTTGAAGAGGAAAGGGTGATGCAACAAAGTAGCGTAAGTATTTCCCTCAGTTTTTGAGAACCAAGGTATCAATCCAGTAGGAGGCTCCTCAAAAGTCCCTCGTACCTACACAAACAAACAAGAACCTCGCAACCAACGTGATAAAGGGGTTGTCAATCCCTTCAGGGTAACTTGCGGAAGTGAGATCTGATAGAGATAATAAGATAAGATAAATATTTTTGGTATTTTTATGATATAGATCGGAAAGTAAAAGATGCAAATAAAAGTAGATGGAAAACTTATATGATAAAAGATAGACCCGGGGGCCATAGGTTTCACTAGTGGCTTCTCTCAAGATAGCATAAGTATTATGGTGGGTGAACAAATTACAGTCGAGCAATTGATAGAAAAGTGCATAGTTATGAGAGTATCTAGGCATGATCATGTATATAGACATCACGTCCGCAACAAGTAGATCAAAACGATTCTGCATCTACTACTATTAGTCCACACATCGACCGACTCCTGCCTGCATCTAGAGTATTAAGTTCATAAGAACAGAGTAACGCATTAAGCAAGATGACATGATGTAGAGGGATAAACTCATGCAATATGATATAAACCCCATCTTTTTATCCTTGATGTCAACAATACAATACGTGCCTTGCTGCCCCTGCTGTCACTGGGAAAGGACACCGCAAGATTGAACCCAAAGCTAAGCACTTCTCCCATTGCAAGAAAGATCAATCTAGTAGGCCAAACCAAATTGATAATTCGAAGAGTCTTGCAAAGATAACCAATCACACATAAAAGAATTCAGAGAAGATTCAATTATTTCTCATAGATAAACTTGATCATAAACCCACAATTCATTGGATCTCGACAAACACACCGCAAAAAGAGTTACATCGAATAGATCTCCAAGAAGATCGAGGAGAACTTTGTATTGAGATTCAAAGAGAGAAGAAGCCATCTAGCTAATAACTATGGACCTGAAGGTCTGTGGTAAACTACTCACAACTCATCGGAGAGGCTATGGTGTTGATGTAGAAGCCCTTCGTGATCGATTCCCCCTTCGACGGAGCGCCGGAAAAGGCTCCAAGATGGGATCTCATGGGTATAGAAGGTTGCGGCGGTGGAAATAGGGTTTCATGGTGCTCCTGGATGTTTTTAGGGTATGCAAGTATATATATAGGCGAAGGAAGTCGGTTAGGGAAGCCACGAGGGGCACACGAGGGTGGGGGGGGGGCACGCTCACCCCCCTAGGGCGCGCCCTCCTGCCTCGTGGCTTCCTCGTCTGCTTCTTGACGTCAACTCCAAGTCTGCTGGATTGTGTTTGTTCCAAAAAGATCTCTCCTGAAGGTTTCATTCCGTTTGGACTCCATTTGATATTCCTTTTCCGCGAAACACTGAAATAGGCAAAAAAGAACATTTGGGCCGGGCCTCCGGTTAACAGGTTAGTCCCGAAAATGATATAGAAGTGTATAGTAAAGCCCATAAGCATCCAAAACGGGTAATATAATAGCATGGAACAATAAAAAATTATAGATAAAATTGTATAGTAAAGCCCATAAACATCCAAAACGGGTAATATAATAGCATGGAACAATCAAAAATTATAGATACATTGGAGTCGTATCAGCAAGCATCCTACAAGGTTATACCGCGGAGGAGGTGGTTGAGTTTTGCACTGAATACATGAAACAACGACCTATAGGTTTGCCCCTCTCTGGCCACGAGGGAAGGCTGAAAGGTAAGCCTGTCCTTGCTGGCACGCAAATGGCTGCACCCGAAGAATTGGCAGAGAAAGCCCATTTGACGGTACTGCTTAATAGCCCAGTTCTTAGTGCTTACACCGAGGAACACTTGGCGGAGATACGCCAAAGCTTCTTACCAATGGTGCCTTCATCAGATGTGGAGATGAAGGAGCACACTAAGAACTATGTCGAATGGCTGAAGAAGCATTTGGCACAAGGATCCATCGATGACATTGCTACATGGTTGGCACAAAAGCCATCACCTACGGTGTTGACGTACCAAGCATATGACATAAATGGATACACGTTCTATACTGATGAAAGTGATGAGAAGACCTCATATCAGAACAAGTATGTTCGAATAGAATGCATGACTGTAGATGAAGCTGATAAAAGGGTATACTATGGAACCATCAAAGAGATTTGGGAGCTTGACTATGTGAAATTTAAGGTGGCATTATTTAGGTGCTCATGGATCCCTCTTGGTCAAGTAAAGGTTGATGATTACAGGAAGACTTGTGTTAACAGGACAACGATGGCATATCACGCGGACCCATTCATTCTTGCCAGTGATGCTACATAGATTTTCTTTGCGGAAGACCCTTTGCGTAAGAACTACCATGTAGTGATACATGGGAAGAGGAGGGTAGTGGGTGACGACGATATTGCCGATGAGGACGAGTACGATAAATTTGGTGAGTTGCCAACCAAGGGATCACACACCCGTGTAACAGAGAAGCGTAAAATCATCAGAAAACCCAAGTTCATTCGGGGTCAACGTAATGATCCCAGCTCCCCATGTACATGGGAATTAAGCCATAAGACTAGTCTTTATGCCTACCCTGCAACTTAATTCGTTCAATTTAGAACTATCACATGTACTGAATTTGTGATTTATGCCCGGTTTTCTGTTGTAAGAACCATTAATATGTTGACCTTGATATGCTGTCAGTTCAGGCAATGAATATGAACTGTTTTTTGTTATTATTATTATTATTATTATTATTATTATTATTATTATTATTATTATTATTATTATTATTATATCATAGAGGTACGTAGCACACTCAATTGATCTCACTACAGTATGTGTGAAGAAAAATATGTATGCAATCTGGTTTGTTAATAGCACATGGTTCGTTGATGAAAGGCGTGTGCCGACAAAACCCCGCCCATGATCTGAGTCGTGCGTTCTGATTGGCTAGAATTCAAACCCCATGGATCGTACATCTGCACCTTTGGATGCTCCCAGATCGAACGGTGATCCTCATCCCTTTCGACAGCACATGCAGTTCTGGTTGTAATTTTATTTTTATGCACAAAATGCGCGTTAAACTCAAAAAAAAATGTCTCAAATATAGCTAACGATACCTGAAATGCGCCAGAAAATAAAACCCGTGGTATAATGGTTATTGCGTACCGTGGAAATATTTATGAGGCCAAATGATGAAGTCACCGGCCACAGGAGTTTGAATCCTTCATGTGAGATGCTCCGGTTTGGAAGGAGCGATCATCAAAACTTGTGGCAAACTTTACCAATTTTTTTCCATGGGGTCATGATAGCACGTCATGGGCACACATCAATTTTGATGATGTCCGGACTCCATCTAAATTTCCTGTAAATAAAGTACCAACTAGGCCTACACGTCGTCGGCCCGCTCTACTTCTGAGGTGCTGTCCCCTACCCCTAGCCTTCTGTTTCCCCTAGCTCTATGCTTACCATGTCAGCGCCTTCTTCTCTTGCCCGCGTAGTGGCGACGCCTCACTCTTCCACCCTCGGGCTTTCTGAAGACCGGTGGAGCCACATGCCCAGGCAATGTAGACACCGGCTACTCAGGACATGCAGTGTCGCTACCTCCATGTACATCGTCGTCTGTGAGAACTTCCCTCGAGATTTCCCTATTAACCGTACCCCTGCTCCTTTCGTCTTGTAGCCCTTGCCGATCGGTTGCACGTCATGCCAGACCACTGACGGTCTACGACCAGCCACCACAATCAGCCACTCCCTCACAATCATAAGGAGATGAGGGATCTTTCTAAGCTCAAATCGAGTGCACTAGATTTAGATATGCTTTATTTTTCACTTCTTAGTACCCATCCATGTCAGCCAATGTATTTGATTTGTACTGTGCCTGTGAGCGGATTGGGGAAAGAGGTGCTCATAGTTCTTCCTACTTATCAGCTACTATATGTTTTTCTTGTGATTATTCTTTTTAGGATCTGAATAGTATTTGCAAAATAAAAATGTTTTGTGATGTACCTGCTAGCAGGTTGGAGGAAAAATTGCTTGGAATGATTTCTTATAAATGTTGTTTAGTGAAGCAAACAATGTTGTTCCTTCTTTTTATGGAACATGACCTGGACAAGGCTCGAAACCTGAAACTCTTACTTTTAGCGTTTGAGCAAATGTCGGGTCTCAAAATTAACTTACATAAAAGTGAACTTTTCTGCTTTGGAGATGCTGCTGAGGCGGCTGCCGATTATGCTGACCTGTTCGGTTGCGCACACGGGCAATTCCCGATTAAATATCTGGGAATACCTATTCACTATCGGCGTCTCACAATTGCGGAGTGGAAACATGTAGAGGAGCATTTAGAGAAACGATTGAGCAGTTGGAAAGGCAAGATGCTCTCAGTTGGAGGACGGCTGGTTTTGATTAACTCTGTCCTCACAAATATGGTTCTCTGTATGCTTTCTTTTTTCCAACTCCCAAAACGAGTGTTGCAAAGACTGGACTATTTTAGATCTAGATTCTTTTGGCAAGGAGATGGTGAAAAGAAAAAGTACAGGCTGGCCAAATGGAGCGTGGTTTGTAGGCCGAAAGACCAAGGTGGCCTTGGAATTCATGACCTGTAGGTCAAGAATGTGTCCCTACTTAGTAAATGGTTATTCAAACTTCTTACCGAGGATGGTGTTTGGCAAACCATGTTGCGCAACAAGTATTTAGACCAAAAGGCAGTTGCTCAGGCCTATTGGAAACCTGGCGACTCGCACTTTTGGGCTGGCCTAATGGCGGCAAAGAAACATCTCTTTCGCTTTGGGTCTTTCACGATAAAGGACAGGTTGGAAATTCGTTTCTGGGAAGACATATGGATAGGCAATTCCAGTCTCCGAGAACAATAACCAGCCTTATACACCATTGCTCGCGATAAAAATAATACTATTGTGCACGTGCTCAGTTCGTCTCCGCCGAATATTTCGTTCAGGCGGGACTTGATTGGCCCCCGACTTATGTCATGGCATAATCTTTTATCCCGTCTGGATTCAATTAACCTGACACAAGGCAGGGATGTTTTTCGCTGTAACCTTACTACATCGAGGTCTTTCATAGTAGACTCTATGTATCGTGCACTAATGCATTCTGAGGTACCAGTGAGTAATAACAAGAAAATTTGGAAGTCGAACATTCCAATAAAAGTTAAAATCTTCATGTGGTATCTTCGTAGGGGAGTTGTGCTAACCAAAGACAACCTTGCACGACGCAATTGGCCAGGAAGTAAGTAGTGTTGCTTTTGTGCTCATGACGAGACAATCAAACACCTCTTTTTCCAATGCAAGTTTGCATGTTATACATGGTCAGTCATCCAAATAGCGTCAAATTTGTATCCGCCCACAAGTGTTGCCAATATATTTGGTCATTGGTTGGACGGTATTTTAAATAAGTTCAAAACGCTAATAAGGGTGGGAGCGTATGCCTTACTCTGGTCGCTTTGACTATGTAGAAATGATTTCATTTTTAAGGACAAAAATGCTTCTCCTCTACAGGTTATTTTCCATTGTACGCACTTGCTTCGTATGTGGTCTATGCTACAATGACCGGAGCACCAACCGTTGTTCAAGGCGGTGTGTACACGGTTGGAGCAGGCGGCTATGGAGGTTTTTTCCCAACATGGGTGGCATCATAACCTCCGAATCGATCTACCTCCATTTTTGACATAGGCATAGTGTCGGTCTGTAGGACACTACTGTTGTCAACTTGTCTTTTTTGTTACTTTTTGTTTTGACATACTTTTGTTGTTTGGCCGTGTGCATCCTAGTTATGCAGCGGCCGGGTGATACTCATGATGTTTTGTATCCGCTTGATACTACATTTTGAGTTAATAAAAGCGCCCTTTATCGAAAAAACTTGAGTGTCTTCATTATTATCCGGCCTTCGAATATCTTAGTATTATTCGCCCTTCAAATATTCGAATGTTTCACTTGATTGTAGAATGTAGAAAGCATTTCTGATGTTGGTAGACCTAATCTAAACCATGGACATGAATGAACTTATAAGCCTTCAGCAACGATGTTAACGAAGGTAACGTAATAGTCAATCCACAATATCTTAAATCACAGAATTTTGCATCTAAAGGTGTGCATCACCGTGGGAATTTACTTATGTTCTGTAATATATAGCAGGTTAAGTTGGGGGCATCTTGGGAGGCGGCTCTGCATGTCCCCGTCACTAGTAGAAAAAGGGCCTATAGTCCCGGTTCGTAAGGGCCATTAGTCCCGGTTTTTGAACCGGGACTAAAGTGTCGGTACTAATACCCTAAACCTTTAGTCCCGGTTCTTGCATAAAACGAGACAGATGGGCCTCCACGTGACCGGTGCGGTGAGCCCAGGCAGGAGGCCCTTTGGTCCCGGTTGGTGGCACCAACCGGGACCGATAGGCATCCACGCGTCAGCGTTTCAGGTGCTGGGATTTTTGTTTTTTTTTGAAGGGGGGGGGGAGTTAGGGTGTTTTGGGGGGTTAATTTAGGTGTTTCATATATTGTGTTAGCTAGCTAATTAATAGAGAGAAGTGTCCTCCCTTATCTCCGTGCTTGGTCGACGCTACGTACTATATGTATAGAAAGGACTAGACACGCTAGCTACTAAGCAAATGAAGGAAACAGAAGATCGTCATGAACATATGCATATAGAGAGAAGTGATATCGACCACCTCTCCTTCTCTGAGAGATTGGTCGAACAACACGTTCTCGTATATCTATCCGACGCTAGGTACTGGCTACATATATACAATATAATTATCTCTTACAATATAATCTCCTAATTCCAAATGAACTCAACGTCCACATGGTATTCTCCGTCTTTAGCGATCACGTGGTCAAGAAAGAATGCCGCCAATTCCTCTTGAATTCCACGCATACGATCTGGTGGTAGGAGTTCATCCCGCATCCGAAATATCTAATTTGAAGAAGGGGGTCAATACATATATATGAATAAATGAAACTGAACACAAATGATGGTAATAAAATAAAATTGTGAATATTATTATTTACGCACTTCATATTGTTTGTCAAAGTAGCCGCGCTCACAGGTCGTGTGGCGGATGGACTCACAAATGTAGTATCCACAGTAATCATTCCCTTGTTCCTACCACAACCACTTTACAAGAAATAGAGGTCAATCAAACTGATAATTAGCAAGCATGCTAAATGGTATTGATGAAACTAGCGCTTGAATCACTAGGAGATGCGTGGAACATGCTACTATAGTACTTACTTTCGGGTGTCTAAATTGCAGCTTCTTCGGCAGTCCCGGAGTTTTTGAGGTGAATTTTTTCCAAACCCTGCCAGCAGAAAAAGAAAACAATTACTTGATATCAGGAAATGAACAAAGTTGCCGATATGGTGCGATAATGATCGATTTAACTTACCTCTCTAGCATTTCAGTCATCTCCGCATACTCCGTGGGATCTTTTCATCTTGAGTCTAAGACGGTTACTAGTCCCTACTCAAGCTTAATCTCTAGGAGAACATAGTGGAACCTACACACGCATGCATAACTCATCAATTACATTACTACTATAACCTCGACTAATAAGGAAAACCGAATATGCAAAAGACAGTAACACTACTTGAATTCGTAAGGGAAGAGTATTATAGCTTTGTTTTGATTTACTACGAACGATTTTAGCAGCTTGGCCTTGGTTTCTCTGGCCTGAGATTTAACCATATATGTATCTATGAGATTTGTGTTAATGAACCCAATATCACCGATTTGTCGTTTCTTCAATTCGGCGATCTTCAATCTGCATAATATAGTGAGGATAATTAAAAATACATGCAATGAAAGAGCTGACCTATATATAGAGACTTAATGACAGAAGTAGTACTGTACTTACAGGCAGTAGCAAGTGATCATTAATTTATCGAGGGCCTTTAGATTGAAAAACGCGAAGAACTCCTCAAATGGAACATTCAACTATTCAAGTCCAATGAGGTCATGCTCCTCTCTGACCATCAGCGTCAAAATATTGCCCCCCTCAGACTCTCTGCGGGTTTTCATGTACCAATCATGGAATCTGGACATCATCGTTGGTAGAGATCTTTCATCTTTGACGAGAGGCTTCCCGTACACGTATTTGTGTTCGTCCACCTCCAACAAATCATAATGTACTTCGTCGGGCAGGTAATCTTCAGGATTGTTATAACGGGGCACCATCCCGCCCGGAACATTAGAAACAATATCGCTAGACACCTGGAGCAGGGGGAACGATTGGTTCACTTGTTCGCCGAGCTGGGCAACTTTTTTCCCAGCTCGTCGTTGACCACTGATAGTACTTCCCGACCGTGACGCTTCCACAAATGACTTTGTAAGAGTGCGCTCATAGTTGCCTTTCACCGGAGACTTTGGCGGTTTCTGCAGGGCAGCCAGAGTACACTTCACTTTTACCGGATCTATCTTCTCCTCCGGAGGTGGATGTTTCTTTGCTTTCACCCCTTCAAAGAAGTTATCCACTTTGGCTTGCATGATCCGCGTGTTTTGCTCCACGGTCCTCTTGTATGGTAACTTCTCTGGAGTCTTGAGAGAAGGACCGTATTTGTATTGCCTCCCGGCTCTGGCTGTGCTGCTAGACGCCGGAGCAGACGGAGCAGCTGCGGTTGTCTTTCCTTTCCTACGAGGCGGAAGCGAAGGACTACGACGCGCCGGAGCAGCCGGAGCAGCGGCGGGACTCTTGATCCGCCCTTGTTGACAAGACAGAGAAGGAGGAGGCTGGCTGCTCAGGCGTGCCGGCTCAGGCGGAGAAGGAGGCGGAGTGCCGCCATGCGCCGGAGAAGGAGGCTAAGTGCCTTGATCACTCGCCGGAGGAGGAGGTAGAGGAGGAGGCTGAGTGCCCTGATCACTCGCCGGAGGAGGAGGCGGATTGCCCTAATTCGCCGGAGGAGGAGGAAGAGGCGGAGGCGTCCAGTTCGGAAGGTTGATGAGCTCCTTCCGTCATAGGCATGGAGTCTTCAAAGAAGAATGCGGCCGAATCTCCCCTTCACCCATAGGGTGGTCAAGCTGAAGGTCCTCAAATCCGTCTGTTATTAGATCCACCATCACCCTAGCATATCCTTCTGGAATCGGCTGGCCGTGGTAGGTTGAGTCAGATTTATTAGGTATAACAGAGCCAACAGCTGCCTTGACTTTCAATGTCATCCATCGCGTCATAAGGTGGCAATGTTGAGACTCCGTGATAGCATCCACAGGGTAGCTAGCAGGAGCCATGAAGACATGCTCCAGCTACTGAGTCTGCTCGGTGGAAGCCATGCTGCTTCTCCGCTGAGATGGCGGGGTAGCTTCAGGGGAAGATTCGGCAGGTCGTTTGCTATGATCTGCTTCTTGTTCCTCTAGCCCTTGTACTCTTTCGTGCAGCGCCTGCAGTTGGCTATGCTCCACTTTCTTCCTCCTCTCCTAGGTTTTGTAAGCCCCTACGTCCGGAAAGCCAGCCTTCCACGGAACGGAGCCTGGCGTGCCTCGTGTCTGTCCAGGGTGCTCAAGATTCCCGAGGGCCATTGTGAGCTCGTCCTTCTCTCTATCTGGGACGAACGTCCCTTGCTGCGCTTTCTCGATATACTCCTGAAGCTTTCTGACGGGTATTCACAGTTGCTCATACGTCCAAACGGACTTCCCTTTTACAGGGTCCAAGGTTCCGCCAACCCCGAAGAACCATGTCCGGCAACGATCTGGCCAGTTCAATGTCTCTGGTTCGACCCCTTTAGCAATCAGGTCATTCTCAGCCTTGTCCCACAAAGGTCGGGCTTTGAGGTAGCCATCTGACCCCGTGCGATGGTGATGCTTCTTCTTTGCAGCATTTATCTTGTTTATCGCTGACATCTTCTTACTCTTTTCTGATGTCTTGTGGGCCACAAATGCGGGCCAGTGATCTCTGATCTTCTCATACTTTCCGATGAATTCTGGTGTCAAATCTTTGTCGAAAAACTTTGTTTTCAGCTCATTCTTCCACCTCCTGAATAGTTCTGCCATCTTCTTAAGAGCATGAGACTTGATCAATTGCTCTTTAACTGGCTTCTCTGGATCCTCCTCTGGCGGTAGGATGAAATTTGCCTTAAGCGATGTCCACAGATCTTCTTTCTGCATATCGGAGACATAAGACACCCGAGGGTCTTCCTTCTTAGGTTTAACCATTGCTGGATACTGATCGGATCTTGTCCCTAACAAGAACCCCGCACTGAGCACGAAATGCATCCCTTGTCCAGATGGGTTCAATCGGCTTGCCATCGCGCGCGTTTGCTGTGATCTCAAACCTTTCATCCGAGCGCAACTTTTTCTTCGTGCCTCGTTTCTTTACCAAAGTTGTGCTCGATCTAGAGGGCTAGAGAAAAGAAGAAAGACCAGCGTTAATTAATATGTGTACATACGAAAACAATGAATGCATCAATTAGCTAGTCAGCACAGGCTTAACTAATATATATACCTGGCCGGACTCGGTTCGGTCACCGGAGCCGTCATGATGGTCTACTTCTTCTTGTACCGGAGCCGTCATTAGGTCACCGGAGCCATCATACTCATATCCTTCTTCTTCACTACCATGTCCTTCCAAACCATCGGTGTCGTTGAGAAACGACGCAACGACATCACTTCCTTTTGCGATTATGTCCCCCAACATCTCTTCTGTTTCTTCGTCTCGGGGGTGCTCCATAGTTTCTGCAAATATTTACAACATGGAAATTATTATTCAAACATGACAGCTGGATATATTCGTGGCAAACGTAGAACTAGCTAGCTAATATAATCACAATAAGGAATCATATTAGTGGCCTCGATGCTGCTTCTCTAGTGTTTGGGGTGGCCTCGGCAACGCTTCAAGGGTTTGGGGTGGCCTCGACAACGCTTCAAGGGGTTTGGGGTGCCTCGACGACGATGCTCTTTTAACTTGGTAAATTTGGGTGGCCTCGAGAGAGTTTGTCAGGTAGGGGCGCGGCGGGAGGGGGTAGGAGACCAACATCATTTTTTTCTAGGGTTTGGGTGTCCTCGAGAGTATTGGTCGAGCGAGAGGGCCGAGGATGGTGCTCCCGTGGTATAAGTTATCACGGTCGAGAGGGGGTATATATATCGACCACCCCTCATGTCGAAGTTATCCAGAAGGGGGTTATATCGACAACGACGCGACATACATACATGGGAAAATAATGTTATCGGGGAGGCGGTATATCTACCCCCCCTCGTGTTGAAGTTATATTGGGAGGGGGTATATCGACAACGACATACCCGATAAAAAATAAGAAGAAAAAAGAAGAAATAAAAAGAGGAGAAGAAGAAAGGAATAGAAGAGAAGCAATCGAAGAAAAAAAAGAAGAAAAAAAGGAGAAGAAGAAAGGAATAGAGGAGAAAGAAGAAAAAATAGAAAATTTTCTATTTTTTTCTTCTTTCTCCTCTATTCCTTTCTTCTTCTCCTCTTATTTTTCTTCTTTTTTCCTCTTCTTATTTATTTCTCCTCTTCTTCCTCTCCTCTTCTTCTCTCTTCCTCTTCTTATTTTCTTTTTTCCTATCCCGTGGTCTAGAATCGGTCTATGCATGATAGAAAATTCTGAAAAAATTACATCATATCCATGATCCCTCGACGTCCCCGCCTCTCTCATGAACAAAAAAAACTATGAATAAAAAATATCATGTTCTATGAACAAAAAAATATCATATATTTCATCCACATCCATGCATACATCATATATATATATGTGATCATCTATGAAAAAAAAACATCATATTCTATAAAAAAATCATCATATATATGAACAAAAACAATTATGATAACAAGCATATATATCATAATATATATGAAAAAACAAGCATATACATATGAAAAAAAATAAGCACATATATATGAAAAAAATGTTGCGCCGGCTGGACCAAGTGAGGAGGACGGCGACGGCGATGGCAGGGGCGACAGCGATGACGGGGGCTGGGTAGGGGCCGACAGCGGCGGAGACGACGGGGGCGGGCCGGGGCGGCACGTGTCGGGGCAGGGGAGCGGGCGACGGCGAGGGCGCAGGCAACAGAGAGGGCGCGGGCGACAGCAACGGCGACGGCGCGCGGCATCGCGGGCAGCCTGGCGGCGTCGATGTCGTCGGTGTCGTCGGGGGCGGTCGGAGGCGGAAACTGCGAGATGAAAGTGAAAAATCCCAAGTGTGAACTTATATAGCGAGGCCTTTAGTCCCGGTTCGTGGCACCAACCGGGACTAAAGGGTGCATTAGTCCCGGTTGGTGCCACCAACCGGGACCAAAGGCCTCTTTTCAGCAGCCCAAAGGGCGGGAAGCAGAGGCCTCCCGGTTGGTGGCACCAACCGGGACTAACTGGGGGGCATTGGTACCGGTTGGTGCCACTAACCCGGTACTAATGCACCCCCTTTAGTTCCGGTTGGTGCCACCAACCGGGACCAAAGACCCCTGTGCTGCCCGCATCGCGGCCAAAGTTTAGTCCCACCTCGCTAGTTGAGAGGGGCGCGCAGTAGTTTATAAGCCCCACTGCCGCACCCCTCTCGAGCTCCTCTCCATTCCATGCTTACGGGCCTAATTGTTACTGCTATGCCTGATGGGCCTTCTGGGCCTTCTGGGCCTTCTGCGGGCTTGAATCCTTGCCCATGGATGGGTTTCTAGTCGTATTCAGGCCGTGGTGGCCCAGTTGGTGGCAAATTTTTTATTTCTTCCCAGTTTTTCTTGTTTTCTTTTTTGCTTTATTTATTTTGTTTTGTTTCCACTTACAAAAAAAATACTTATTTATTTTATTTTATTTTGTCTATAATTACTTATTAATTTTATTTTATGATAATTCTTTTTGCTATTAAACTTTCTAACAAAAAAAGTTCTTTGTGAAAATTCTTTTTTGCTTTTAATGATTTTGCACAGAAAATACTTTGATAATTTTAGTTGCATCAATTTTATATAATTTTAGTTTCAATAATACTAGAGGTTGCTTATAATATTTTGAACAGAAAATACTTTGATAATTTAAGTTTCATAAATTTTATTTATGTTATTAAAGTTTTTTGAACTTATTTGAACTCCATTGTTTTTCTGTGTTCAAAATGCACCATTCAAAGCCACATCATCAATTTACAACCCTTTCTGACTTCATTTGTTATTTTTCATGCATTTACTGATTATTTTGAGCTATAAGACCATGAAATTGAAAAGCATTTGAAATGAACTCTGAAAAGGTTCCAAGTTGGCATGGTATCATCATTTCATCCACTTAGCATGTGCGAGAAAGTAGAGAGGATTACGGCAAAAACTGCATACACTTCGTGTACAAAACGGACAATCTCTTTCGAAATGTCAGGGTTTCATACGGAAACTCGTCTGTTACAAAGGGATTTCATTTTTTTGAACTTATTTGAACTCCCTTGTTTTTCTGTGTTCAAAATGCACCATTCAAAGCCACGTCATCAATTTACAACCCTTTCCGACTTCATTTGTTATTTTTCATGCATTTACTGATTATTTTGAGCTATAAGACCATGAAATTGAAAAGCATTTCAAATGAACTCTGAAAAAGTTCCAAGTTGTCATGGTATCATCATTTCACCCACATAGCATGTGCGAGAAAGTAGAGAGGGTTACGGCAAAAACTGGATAAACTTCGTGTACAAAACGGACAATCTCTTTCGAAGTATCAGGGTTTCATACGAAAACTCGTCTTTTACAAAGGGATTTCATTTTTTTGAACTTATTTGAACTCCCTTGTTTTTCTGTGTTCAAAATGCAACATTGAAAGCCACATCATCAATTTACAACCCTTTCTGACTTCATTTGTTATTTTTCATGCATTTACTGATTATTTTGAGCTATAAGACCATGAAATTGTAAAGCATTTGAAATGAACTCTGAAAAGGTTCCTAGTTGTCATGGTATCATCATTTCACCCACATCACATGTGCGAGAAAGTAGAGAGGGTTACGGCAAAAACTGCATACACTTCGTGTACAAAACGGACAATCTCTTTCGAAGTATCAGGGTTTCATACGGAAACTCGTCTGTTACAAAGGGATTTCATTTTTTTGAACTTATTTGAACTCCCTTGTTTTTCTGTGTTCAAAATGCACCATTCAAAGCCACATCATCAATTTACAACCCTTTCTGACTTCATTTGTTATTTTTCATGCATTTATTGATTATTTTGAGCTATAACACCATGAAATTGAAAAGCATTTGAAATGAACTCTGAAAAGGTTCCATGTTGGCATGGTATCATCATTTCACCCACATAGCATGTGCGAGAAAGTAGAGAGGGTTACGGCAAAAACTGGATACACTTCGTGTACAAAATGGACAATCTCTTTCGAAGTATCAGGGTTTCATACGGAAACTCGTCTGTTACAAAGGGATTTCATTTTTTTGAACTTATTTGAACTCCCTTGTTTTTCTGTGTTCAAAATGCACCATTCAAAGGCACATCATCAATTTACAACCCTTTCTGACTTCATTTGTTATTTTCATTCATTTACTGATTATTTTTAGCTATAAGACCATGAAATTGAAAAGCATTTGAAATGAACGCTGAAAAGGTTCCAAGTTGGCATGGTATCATCATTTCACCCACATAGCATGTGCGAGAAAGTAGAGAGGGTTACGGCAAAAACTGGATACACTTCGTGTACAAAACGGACAATCTCTTTCGAAGTATCAGGGTTTCATACGAAAACTCGTCTGTTACAAAGGGATTTCAAGTTTTTGAACTTATTTGAACTCTCTTGTTTTTCTGTGTTCAAAATGCACCATTCAACGCCACATCATCAATTTACAAGCCTTTCTGACTTCATTTGTTATTTTTCATGCATTTACTGATTATTTTGAGCTATAAGACCATGAAATTGAAAAGCATTTGAAATGAACTCCGAAAAGGTTCCAAGTTGGCATGGTATCATCATTTCACGCACATAGCATGTGCGAGAAAGTAGAGAGGGTTACGGCAAAAATTGCATACACTTCGTGTACAAAACGAACAATCTCTTTCGAAGTATCAGGGTTTCATACAAAAACTCGTCTGTTACAAAGGAATTTCAATTTTTTTGAACTTATTTGAATTCCCTTGTTTTTCTGTGTTCAAAATGCACCATTCAAAGCCACATCATAAATTTACAACCCGTTCTGACTTCATTTGTTATTTTTCATGCATTTACTGATAATTTTGAGCTATAAGACCATGAAATTGAAAAGCATTTGAAATGAACTCTGAAAAGGTTCCATGTTGGCATGGTATCATCATTTCACCCACATAGCATGTGCGAGAGAGTAGAGAGGGTTACGGCAAAAACTGGATAGACTTCGTGTACAAAACGGGCAATCTCTTTCAAAGTATCAGGGTTTCATACGGAAACTCATCTGTTACAAAGGGATTTCATTTTTTTGAACTTATTTCAACTCCCTTGTTTTTCTGTGTTCAAAATGCACCATTCAAAGCCACATCATCAATTTACAACCCTTTCCGACTTCATTTGTTATTTTTCCTGCATCTACTGATTATTTTGAGCTCTAAGACCATGAAATTGAAAAGCATTTGAAATGAACTCTGAAAAGGTTCCAAGTTGGCATGGTATCATCATTTCACCCACGTAGCATGTGCGATAAAGCTAGAGGGTTACAGCAAAAACTGGATACACTTCGTGTACAAAACGGACAATCTCTTTCGAAGTATCAAGGTTTCATACGGAAACTCGTCTGTTACAAAGGGATTTCAATTTTTTTGAACTTATTTGAACTCCCTTGTTTTTCTGTGTTCAAAATGCACCATTCAAAGCCACATCATCAATTTACAACCCTTTCTGACTTCATTTGTTATTTTTCATGCATTTACGGATTATTTTGAGCTATAAGACCATGAAATTGAAAAGCATTTGAAATGGACGCTGAAAAGGTTCCAAGTTGGCATGGTATCATCATTTCACCCACATAGCATGTGCGAGAAAGTAGAGAGGGTTACGGCAAAAACTGGATATACTTCGTGTACAAAACGGACAATCTCTTTCGAAGTATCAGGGTTTCATACGGAAACTCGTCTTTAACAAAGGGATTTCAATTTTTTTGAACTTATTTGAACTCCCTTGTTTTTATTTGTTCAAAATGCACCATTCAAAGCCACATCACCAATTTACAACCCTTTCTGACTTCATTTGTTATTTTTCATGCATTTACTGATTATTTTGAGCTATAAGACCATGAAATTGAAATGCATTTGAAATGAACTCTGAAAAGGTTCCAAGTTGGCATGGTATCATCATTTCACCCACATAGCATGTGCGAGAAAGTAGAGAGTGAAGGAAATATGCCCTAGAGGCAATAATAAAGTTATTATTTATTTCCTCATATCATGATAAATGTTTATTATTCATGCTATAATTGTATTAGCCGGAAACATGATACATGTGTGAATACGTAGACAAACTTAATGTCACTAGTATGCCTCTACTTGACTAGCTCATTAATCAAAGATGGTTATGTTTCCTAACCATAGACATGTGTTGTCACTTGATTAACGGGATCACATCATTAGGAGAATGATGTGATTGACTTGACCCATTCCGTTAGCTTAGCACTTGATCGTTTAGTATGTTCCTATTGCTTTCTTCATGACTAATACAAAGTTCCTATAACTATGAGATTATGCAACTCCCGTTTACCGGAAAAACACTTTGTGTGCTACCAAACGTCACAACGTAACTGGGTGATTATAAAGGAGCTCTACAGGTGTCTCCAAAGGTACATGTTGAGTTGGCGTATTTAGAGATTAGGTTTTGTCACTCTGAATGTCGGAGAGGTATCTCTGGGCCATCTCGGTAATGCACATCACTATAAGCCTTGCAAGCAATGTAACTAATGGGTTAGTTACGGAATGATGCATTACGTAACGAGTAAAGAGACTTGCCGGTAACGAGATTGAACTAGGTATTGGATACCGACGATCGAATCTCGGGCAAGTAACATACTAATGACAAAGGGAACAACGTATGTTGTTGTGCGGTTTGACCGATAAAGATCTTCGTAGAATATGTAGGAGCCAATATGAGCATCCAGGTTCTGCTATTGGTTATTGACCGGAAACAGTTCTAGGTCATGTCTACATAGTTCTCGAACCCGTAGGGTCTGCACGCTTAAGGTTACGATGATAGTTATATTATGAGTTTATAGTTTTTGATGTACCGAAGGTTGTTCGGAGTCCCGGATATGATCACGGACATGACGAGGAGTCTCGAAATGGTCAAGACATAAAGATTGATATATTAGAATCCTATATTTGGATATCGGAATCATTCCGGGTGAAATCGGGATTTTACCGGAGTACCGGGGGGTTACCGGAACCCCCCCGGGGGGTTAATGGGCCTACATGGGCCCTATGGGAGAAGAGGAGGGCCGGCCAGGGCAGGCCGCGCGCCCCCTCCCCCCTAGTCCGAGTAGGACAAGGAGGGGGGGGGGGCGCCTGAAGGAAATATGCCCTAGAGGCAATAATAAAGTTATTATTTATTTCCTCATATCATGATAAATGTTTATTATTCGTGCTAGAATTGTATTAACCGGAAACATGATACATGTGTGAATACATAGACAAACATAACGTCACTAGTATGCCTCTACTTGACTAGCTCATTTATCAAAGCTGGTTATGTTTCCTAACCATAGACATGTGTTGTCATTTGATTAATGGGATCACATCATTAGGAGAATGATGTGATTGACATGACCCATTCCATTAGCCTAGCACTTGATCGTTTAGTATATTGCTATTGCTTTCTTCATGGCTTATACATGTTCCTAAAACTATGAGATTATGCAACTCCCGTTTACCGGAGGAACACTTTGGGTACTACCAAATGTCACAACGTAACTGGGTGATTATAAAGGAGTACTACAGGTGTCTCCGAAGGTACATGTTGAGTTGCGTGTTTCGAGATTAGGTTTTGTCACTCTGATTGTCGGAGAGGTATCTCTGGGCCCTCTCGGTAATGCACATCACTATAAGCCTTGCAAGCAATGTGACCAATGAGTTGGTTACGGGATGATGCATTACGTAACGAGTAAAGAGACTTGCCAGTAACGAGATTGAACTAGGTATTGGATACCGACGATCAAATCTCGGGCAAGTAACATACCGATGATAAAGGGAACAACGTATGTTGTTATGCGATTTGACCGATAAAGATCTTCGTAGAATATGTAGGAACCAATATGGGCATCCAGGTTCCGCTATTGGTTATTGACCAAGAATGGTTCTAGGTCATGTCTACATAGTTCTCGAACCCGTAGGGTCCGCACGCTTAACGTTATGATGACAGTTTTATTATGAGTTTATAAGTTTTGATGTACCGAAGTTTGTTCGGAGTCCTGGATGTGATCACGGACATGACGAGGAGTCTCGAAATGGTCGAGACATAAAGATTGATATATTGGACGACTATATTCGGACACCGGAAGTGTTCCGGGCGATTTCGGAGAAAACCGGAGTGCCGGAGGGTCACCGGAACCCCCCGGGAGAGTAATGGGCCTTGTGGGCCTTAGTGGGGAAGAGAGAGGGGCGGCCAGGGTGGGCCGCGCGCCCCCTCTCCCTCTGGTCCGAATTGGACTAGGAGGGGGTGGCGGCGCCCCCCTCTTTCCTTCCCCCTCTCCCCCTTCCTTCCCCCTCCTAGTAGGAGTAGGAACGGAGGAGTGAGGGAGTCCTGGACTAGGGGGTGTCCGGACAGCCGGACTATCATCGTCAACCGGACTCCAAGACTATGAAGATACAAGATTGAAGACTTCGTCCCATGTCCGGATGGGACTTTCCTTGGCGTCGAAGGCAAGCTTGGCGATACGGATATGTAGATCTCCTACCATTGTAACCGACTCTGTGTAACCCTATCCCTCTCCGGTGTCTATATAAACCGAGGGTTTTAGTCCGTAGGACAACATAACCATTACAACAATCATACCATAGGCTAGCTTCTAGGGTTTAGCCTCCTTGATCTCGTGGTAGATCCACTCTTGTACTACCCATATCATCAATATCAATCAAGCAGGAGTAGGGTTTTACCTCCATCGAGAGGGCCCGAACCTGGGTAAAAACATCGTGTCCCTTGTCTCTTGTTACCATCCGCCTAGACGCACAGTTCGGGACCCCCTACCCGAGATCCGCCGGTTTTGACACCGACATTGGTGCTTTCATTGAGAGTTCCTCTATGCCGTCGCCGATAGGAAGGATGCCTCTTCCCGTCTTCAAGGACGGTATCTTCGTCAAAGGAGCCTTGGCCGCCGGCCAAACTATCTAGCTAGGTGGTTTTCTCATGACCGCCTGTTCGGCCACCGCTTCGACAATGACCTCTCAGGTCGTCAAAAGCAATCTTCACGTTAGCTCGGAATTCGCCGAGCGGCTGGATCCAATAGAGCTCTCGTCCGTAAACGAGCTCTTGGATCGCATCGCCCCCCTGGGAGTCGCTACAGACTACAATCAGATTGGGCTTAAAACCGATCTGAGAGAGATTAACTCTCCCCAGGTCACCCAGCACGTTGCAGTGGTAGAGGAACAACGCGGCGACTCTTCTCCTGTATGGAAAACTAGTCGTGTCCGGGCTCCCGAACCCTCCATGCCGGATTCCCGCGGAGGGACGGACTTCGATCAAGCACTGAACCTAAAGTCAGGCATCGGACCGGACTCGTTGGACAACATCCAACAATCCAAGCTTCCAAATTTGGAAACTTCTCGGCCCTAGAGCCTCGAGATGGGTAGGGTTCCGGACTTAATTCCACCCACCCGCCCAGACATATGCGATCTATCTCTAATCAGGCAAGAGCCCACTGAAATGGTACATCACTACTGGGTCAGATTCCTCCTGGTTATGGACAGGATAAAGGACTGCCGAGAGGAAAACACAATCTCAATTTTTTGCAATAATTGCACGGACGAGGGAATCTTGAACGCCGTCAGCCGTCGTGAAATTACACGCTTCGCCGACCTGGCGTCCATAGTACGAAAGTGCTGTGCGATGGAGAGTTTCCGGAAAACCGAAAATAAATTTTGGGACAATCCGGCCCTGAATACAACCCTAGTCCGCAACAAAAGGGTGCATTACACTCAGGCACCAGGTACAAAAACCAAAAAGCAAAAACCCCACAAAGGGCATGGAACCGTACTGGAGGGATGGCTTAGCGGACCCTGTAAAATTCACAGTACAGAGGGCGCCATCCCAACACATAGCCTTCGAGCATGTTGGATATTACGGCAGGTGGCCAAAAGTGGCGAGGAGCTTCTAGCCCTGGAAAACCACTCCAACAATACCGGTACGGTATCAACAGTCTTCGAGACTTTCGCATCAAATAATATGCGGAAAAGAACAATCCGCAGCCTCGCCGAAGTCTACCAAGTAGCAACAACAAATCCATGGAGCGACATAGCCATCACCTTCAATGCCAGCGATGAACCTAAATTCCGAACAGCCCGAGCACCAGCCGCATTGGTCCTTAGTCCAATAGTGGACGGCTTTCGACTTACCAAGGTACTCATGGATGGCGGCAGCGAATTAAACCTCATCTATGAGGAAACTCTTCAAAAAATGGAAATAGACTGGAGCCGCATTGAGCGAAGCAGCACAACCTTCAGAGGAATAATCCCTAGCTGGGAAGTGCGCTGCACCGGAAAAATCACACTAGATGTGGTGTTCGGCTCGCCGGACAATTATAGATCCGAAGAAGTCACGTTCCAAGTGGCCCCGTTCAACAGCGGATATCATGCTATATTAGGACGAGAGGCATTCACAATTTTTCAAGCCGTACCCCATTACGGGTACATGAAGCTTAAAATGCCTGGGCCCGGCGGAATAATCACTCTCGTTAGTGATCCGGACATAGCGCTCCGCGCCGAAAACAAGACAGCCACATTAGCCCTGGAGGCACTATCCGAAGCCCTAGCGGCAGAAGAACTCACCGCGCTGCGCTCTACGGTGAATAGGGACGATGTGATACTCGATAAGAGATCCAAGTCCACCTCCTTTAAACCAGCGGACGAAATAGTAAAATTCCAGGTCCATCCAACAAACCCGACAAAGATGGCTTCCATCGAGGCACAGTTGCACCCGGATGTAGACACCGCATTGCGAGAATTCCTTCGGGAAAATTGGGACATTTTCGCCTGGCACCCTTCGGATATGCCCGGAATCCCACGCAGATTGGCAGAACACAGCCTAAACATCCTAAAAGGATTCAAGCCAGTCAAACAGGCTCTTCGACGATTTTCCGATCCCAAAAGATAGGCAATGGGAGAAGAGCTAGCCAAACTATTGGAAGCCGGATTCATCAGAGACATGAAACATCCGGATTGGCTAGCAAACCTGGTAATGGTACCAAAGAAGGACAAATCCTGGCGCCTATGTGTCGATTTTAAAGACCTCAACAAGGCCTGCCCAAAGGATCCCTTCCCCCTCCCCCGCATCAATCAGATAATCGACACTACCGCAGGACACGATTCATTGTGCTTCCTCGATGCATACTCCGGCTACCATCAAATCAAGATGGCGGAAGCGGACCAAGCAGCAACGGCATTCATCACTCCATATGGACCATTCTGCTTCAACACGATGCCCTTCGGACTTAAAAACGCTGGCGCAACATATCAGCGCATGATTCAAACATGTCTGGCCACCCAGATCGGCAAAACAGTAGAGGCATACGTAGATGACATAGTCGTCAAAACCAAACACGTCAAAACTCTAGTAGACGACTTGAGGCTCACATTTGACAACCTCAGAGCATATGACATCAAGCTGAATCCGGAAAAATGCGTTTTCGGAGTACCAGTCGGAAAGCTCCTGGGCTTCATTGTATCCGGCAGAAGAATTGAAGCGAACCCAGCCAAAATCCGAGCTCTGTCACAGATGGATATCCCAAAGGACCTCAAACAAATACAAAAATTGACTAGATGCGTGGCGGCTCTAAGCCGCTTTATCTCCCGTTTAGGAGAAAAGGCATTGCCCCTCTATCGCCTCCTTAGGCGCACCGAACACTTTGAGTGGACGGATGCTGCCACTGCCGGACTCGAAGAAATAAAATCCATACTGGCAACAAATCCGGTCCTGGCTGCGCCCAACATGGGCGAACCAATGTTGTTATACATCGCGGCAACACATCAAGTTGTAAGCGCGGTACTCGTCGTCGAACGAGAGACAGAAGGGCATAAATTCCCTCTTCAAAAACCAGTGTACTACGTATCCACTGTGCTAACCCCCTGCAAGTCCCGTTACCCGCACTATCAAAAGATAACGTATGCGGTGTTCATGGCATCCCGGAATCTCTGACACTATTTTGAAGAGTGTTCGATAATAGTGGCCTCCGAAGTACCCCTCAACGACATTATAAACAACCGCGACGCAACGGCAGGATTGCAAAATGGGCCATCGAGCTCTTACCATTCGATATAACTTACAAACCTCGGCGAGCTATAAAGTCGCAAGTTTTGGCTGACTTTGTCGCTGAATGGACCGAAGCCGAACTCCCTAAAGAGTACGGCGCATACTCCAATTGGATTATGCACTTCGACGGCTCCAAAATGTTGGCCGGATTGGGGGCTGGCGTCGTATTGACGTCCCCAACCGGGGACACAGTCCAATACGTACTTCAGATAATGTACACGGACTCCAACAACGCAGCCGAATACGAGGCCCTCTTACACGGTCTCCGGATGGCAATCTCCATGGGCATTCAATGCCTAGAGGTGCGCGGGGATTCAAACCTCGCAATATCCCAAGTAAATGGAGACTTTGATGCCAAGGATCCGAAAATGGCAGCCTATCGTAACGCTGTCCTAAAAATGTCAGCTCGGTTTGAAGGACTTGAATTCCACCACGTAGCCCGGGATAATAACCAAGCAGCCGACATATTGGCACGCATCAGCGCAAAGCGTGACGCTGTCCCTCCAAACATCTTCCTGGAACGGCTCTTTAAGCCATCCATACTATGGGAAGAGGAGTCCGGAAATAACAAACCGGAAGAAGCCGCACCAACCGAGACAAAACAATCTGACATATTCGGCGACTCAGCCGATGAAATAACACCCTCAGCCCACGAAATAATGACGGTAATCGCCCCGTGGACAGAGCCATTCCTAGCCTACTTGCTTAGGCAGGAACTCCCCGAAGACCAAAATGAGGCCCACTGCATAGTTCGGCGATCTAAAGCCTACAAGGTCCATGAGGGAGAACTTTATAAGAAAAGCACAACCGGAGTCCTTCAAAGGTGTATCTCCGAAGAGGAAGGGCGAAACCTTCTGGCTGAAATTCATGCCGGACTAGGCGGACACCACGCTGCAGCTCGGGCCCTTGTAGGAAAGGCATTCCGTACAGGGTTTTATTGGCCAACAGCCCGGGCAGACGCTCAGGACTTAGTCCAAAGATGCGTCGGTTGTCAGCTCTTTGCTAATCAGAGCCATATGCCACCCACCGCCCTCAAAACTATACCCATTACCTGGCCATTCGCGGTCTGGGGGCTTGACATGGTTGGACCACTTAAAGGGGGAACCCACAAGCAAAGGTACCTATTGGTCATGGTGGATAAATTCACCAAATGGATAGAGGCCAAACCAGTTAAAACGGCAGAGTCCGGACCAGTGATAGACTTCATATCCGGGGTAGTACACCGTTATGGTGTCCCCCATAGCATCATTACCGATAACGGCACGAACTTCACAGCCGACGAGGTTAAATCATGGTGCAAAAATATGGGCATTAAGCTCGATTACGCTTCAGTCTATCATCCTCAAACCAACGGTCAAGTGGAACGAGCAAATGGTCTAATAATGAGCGGCATCAAACCCAGGCTAGTGCGGTCCCTGACGAAATCGGACACGCACTGGGTAGAGGAGCTCGACTCCGTACTCTGGGGGCTGCGGACGACGCCCAACCATACTACCGGATTCACACCATTTTTTATGGTATATGGCGCAGAGGCAGTTCTGCCCTGTGACATTATTCATGACTCACCTCGAGTGCGCATGTACGAAGAAAGAGAAGCCGAGTTGGATCGGCAGGATAGCTTGGACGCACTGGAGGAAGAACGTGATGTTGCCAAGGCTCGTTCCGCATTCTATCAGCAGCAGGCTCGAAGATACCAAAGCAGAGAAGTATGGGCCAAAACCTACAATGTTGGTGAACTAGTTCTACACCTGCCGGACAAGAAAAAGGACAAGCTCAAGCCCAAATGGGAAGGCCCCTTCATCATCGATCAAGTCTTGACCGGCGGGGCGTACCGTCTGCGAAATGCGTCGGGCAATTGACTCGAGCCGAACCCATGGAACGCAGCCCGCCTCCGAAGATTCTATGCCTAGCGCCGGACTAAGAGTTCGTCCCCTTCCCCCTCCAAATTTTTACACTTTAGCTGCCTTTTGTTTCTCTTTTTTCTCTCGACCTTTTTCATAAAAGCCCTAAAAGGCCTACTGGCGCATTGTTCGCACACAATCGATGTGCTATCCGCACTCACTATACCTGGGGGCTTCTTTACCGGAAGCTTAATTATAAGGGATTCATGCCCAACACACGTGTCACACTTCCACGTATACCTTTTATTCACCATTATATGCATCGATATGACTTAAGTTTTGGCCAAGCTAGGTTGCCTGGCTCCTGTGCTTACCCCTACGTTCCCGATTGTTCGGCTAGGAGGTAAAGGGAGCACCTCTGCGATTGTTACTGCCGGGTCAGCCAGATGTGTACCTCAGACTGGGTGAAGCCGAAAGCTAGCGTTCTTAAGGGAATACTCGGTCGGTGACTTGAAAGATGATTTTTTACCTATTTATTTATCTGCCCCCAGATGTTTTCCTGCTCTTTTTCGCAGTCCGGACATGCACTTTAGGGCATGCCTCCCAGGGAAAGGAACCCTTAACGGAACTATTCTCCCTGGAAGATGTTTCTTACTAACCATGTAATATAACATAACTAGTTGGGCACTTGTCTGATAAAGCACTCATGACCCCTACGCCTGGTCTCCATGCATGCCCCGGTTGTTTCTTAACCGAGAAGGTATTTGGACACACTCCGGACTCTAGGGTCCTGAGGTTGAAGCGAAAAGGTCGGCAAAGACAAACGATCTACAATCCGGCTAGAAGGCATTTTACATGTCATTTTAAAATACATTGTCAACTCGACTGACTGTATTCTTCCTCAATCCCGTCTAACAGGCTATCTAATTTACAGTCCCGTTGGGAAAATTTAGCGGCCAACTCTACTAGGCCGTATACTAAACTCACAGGGATCTCCTTCCCATCGGGCCCCACAGGTCCGACCTCGACCATGTGGTTGGGATCCGCCTTCTTGTATCGCGTCTTCACCATGGCCCAGGCCTCCTTGGCACCTTGGCGGCAGACCGAAATCTTCCATAAACGGAAGCGCTGCCGCACTCCCTGAAGCTTCTCCGCAAGCTCCCCAAGGCCCTCGGGTAGGGAGAGGGACGACGATAAAGCCTGGACGACGACGCTCATTGCCTGCCGAACTCGTTCGAGCAGTTGCACCAGCTCGGGAAGCTGAGCACCCGTTGATACGGGCATCTCCTCCGCAGGGCGACCTGTGAGTATAGCTACAGACATATTTTGTCAATTGACTTCCTCGCCGAACTCTTCTTTTCAAAGGAGTTTGCTCAAGCACTTACCATAGATGCCGCGACGAAGCCGCTGATTCTCCTTAACGGAGCCAGATAGCTTAGCCCGAACGCCTTTCAGCTCTTCTCCAAGCTGGGCGTGGGCATCCTGGAGCTTGTTCCTTTCCTGCTGCACCCTTGTCAGCACTCTCTTGCCGGCCTTCAGCTGGCGCAGTAGTTCTTGCCGGTTCGGATCCTGTCCGGCAGCACCTGCAAAGTCATTTTTAGACTTGCGCGCACGCCGCACACCACTTATCTTTTTAACAAAAAAATATATTAATGTGTTACCAGGAGGGGTCCCTGTGTCTCCTCTTGCGGCAGCCAGTGCGGCCTCAAGTTGGGCCTTACACTCTTGCAGCTCTTGGGACAGTTGGGTATTCTTCTTCGTAAGATCCTACATTTCAATTGATCCTTAAATCAGTTAATACAACTACTTTAAGTCTCGGGGGCTACTGGCATATACAACTATTAAAATCTCTTACCCGTATGTCTTTTACATACTGCTCCGTGGCTCTGGTTAAACCATCTTGAGCAGCACGGAGGTGCGCGTCCCCCGCGTTAAAGGCATCTAACGCCTCAGGGGAGAAGCACGCGTCATGAAAGACTGTCCGGCGGCGCCTGTGGTTTATGGCGCTCTCCACCTCAGACTTGGTGGCAGACAGTCTGTCGGCATCCTCCGTTAGAGGAGCATCCGGCTCGCGCCTTACGCTCGCCTCCCCCTCCAGACCAGGTGCTGGAGCTTGGCTGCTAGAAGCGGGATTGGCAACTTCTACGCCCGCAGTCCGACAGGCACTTTTTCTCCTACAAAGGTCATGAGCGTTCAAACACTTCCTACGAACGTTGCTCTAAATAACGAACCGTGAGCTATACCTTTGCGGCGATGTTTCAATCCATGCCGCGCTCCTCTTCCACCTACTGGGCCGGACTGACCCTTGTTGGTCAGCCGCCGTAGGCTCGGCTTCCCGCCTTGAAGGCGCCTCCTACAAAACACCGTCATATACGGTGGTCAGGAACGAGCAAGGAAGGAATAATGGTGTCAGATCTTCGGTCACAATTACCTGGGAAGCCGGATATAGTCCGGGGTAGTCAGCCGTAATTGCTACTAAAGCATTATCCATGCTGAGCTGGTGGAATACCGCGTCGATCAGCTCCACCTTTATGTTCGGGTCCTCTTCAAAGGCCAGATCCTGGGATCTCTCTGGATCCTCGGGTTGCGGAGCTGGACTAAGCATGCCCTCCACAATCCGACGCAGCTCCTGCGTTGAAAGCATAATATAAGAAACTTAAACTTTGAAAGCACGGGTCGGACACACAAAGTGTTCGCTTACCCAACGCCGAGGGTTATTCATGGAGAAACCATTTAACGGGCTTGTCTGGAGGAAATCCTCCTTCTCCCCCTTGTACAGGCCGGACAGGATCTTCGCCAGATCTTCAGCCGATCCTGGCCCTTTGCGGCCATGACGGGTGGCATCGTCCTTCCCGTTGAAATCCCACATATGGTGGCCCCTGTATTGCAGCGGCTGCACCCCCCGCATAATGCATGTTGCCATGACTCCAATCATGGTCGACCCGGAATGGGCCAGTAACCTTATCCGGCCCATCAAATAATGGACGCTCTTGTCTTCCTCCAGTTGGGGGCTCCATGGGCGCCAGCTAAGGCGTTTCTTTAAAGGAGCATTACTGAACTCCGGGAGGCCGATCCGAACAGGGTCCGGCAGCGGAGCGTCTTCTATATAAAACCATTCTGAAGGCCAGTCTTCGGACGCCTTCTTAGGGGTTCTGGATGGATATCCGGCCCCGGCGATGCGCCATATTTCGGCACCGCCCACTTGATATATGGACCCCTCGTGAGAGCGGGGTACAAGGCAGAACAACCGCTTCCACAGCGCAAAATGGGGCTCGATGCCCAGAAATAGTTCGCAAAGAGCTACGTAACCCGCGATATGCAGGATAGAGGCGGGCGTGAGGTGATGGAGCTGGAGTCCGTAGAACTCCAGGAGCCCGCGGAGGAACGTATGTATAGGAAATCCGAGCCCCCTTATCAGATAGGGGACGAAGCATACCCGCTCCCCTCTATTGGGACTCGGGGTAGCCTCCGCTTGCTTCCCACCTTGGTAGGTGGCCATCCCGGCTCGAACCGGGACCATAAAGGCCGGAGGGAGATATCCCTCTGCTTGGAGCCTCACCAGCTCGTTGTGCGCGAAGAACATCTCCGCCAATCTCCCGGCCGAGGGCTGGGAGCGCGAGAGGAGGAGCCGCGTCGACGGTCCATGATGGAATGGATTTTTGGTCAGAGGCGCTCCGATGAGTACTCGCGGAAGGAAGACGGTGTGATTTGGATCTGGATTCTTGCCTCTCTTATAGGAAAATTATTTGCGTAGCTAGGGGGTAAAACACAAGAGATACCCTGGCTTTTCGCGTTCGTGCGACGTGTGGAAGAAGGCCATTATTGGGCGTGGAAGCCAAGAAGCGCAGCATTGATAACGAATCCGGACACTGTTCGGTAGGTACATAGAACTTAAAGGAGAACCCGCCTTGCAACGCCGAAGATTACATACGCGCTGGACTTATCGTCATTGAAGCCTGGTTCGGGGGCTACTGAGGGAGTCCTGGACTAGGGGGTGTCCGGACAGCCGGACTATCATCGTCAGCCGGACTCCAAGACTATGAAGATACAAGATTGAAGACTTCGTCCCGTGTCCGGATGGGACTTTCCTTGGCGTGGAAGGCAAGCTTGGCGATACGGATATGTAGATCTCCTACCATTGTAACCGACTCTGTGTAACCCTAGCCCTCTCTGGTGTCTATATAAACCGGAGGGTTTTAGTCCGTAGGACAACATAACCATTACAACAATCATACTATAGGCTAGCTTCTAGGGTTTAGCCTCCTTGATCTCGTGGTAGATCCACTCTTGTACTACCCATATCATCAATATCAATCAAGTAGGAGTAGGGTTTTACCTCCATCGAGAGGGACCGAACCTGGGTAAAATCATCGTGTCCCTTGTCTCCTGTTACCATCTGCCTAGACGCATAGTTCGGGACCCCCTACCCGAGATCCGCCGGTTTTTACACCGACAAGGAGTCCTACTCCTACTAGGAGGAGGACTCCTCCTCCTGGTGCGCCCCCCTTGGGCCGGCCGGCCTTCCCCTTGCTCCTTTATATACGGGGGCGGGGGGCACCCCATAGACACACAAGTTGATCTACGGATCGTTCCTTAGCCGTGTGCGGTGCCCCCCTCCACCATATTCCACCTCGGTCATATCGTCGCGGAGTTTAGGCGAAGCCCTGCGCCGGTAGAACATCATCATCGTCACCACGCCGTCGTGTTGACGGAACTCATCCCCGAAGCTTTGCTGGATCGGAGCCCAGGGATCTTCATCGAGCTGAACGTGTGCTGAACTCGGAGGTGCCGTATGTTCGGTACTTGGATCAGTCGGATCATGAAGACGTACGACTACATCAACCGCGTTGTCATAACGCTTCTGCTTACGGTCTATGAGGGTACGTGGACGAACACTCTCCCCTCTCGTTGCTATGCCTTCACCATGATCTTGCGTGTGCGTAGGAATTTTTTTGAAATTACTACGTTCCCCAACAGTGGCATCCGAGCCTGGTTTTATGCGTAGATGTCATATGCACGAGTAGAACACAAGTGAGTTGTGGGCGATACAAGTCATACTGCTTACCAACATGTCATACTTTGGTTCGGCGGTATTGTTAGATGAAGCGGCCCGGACTGACATTACGCGTATGCTTACGCGATACTGGTTTCACCGTTACGAGCACTCGTGCTTAAAGGTGGCTGGCGGGTGTCTGTCTCTCTCACTTTAGCTGAATCGAGTGTGGCTACGCCCGGTCCTTGCGAAGGTTAAAACATCACTAACTTGACAAACTATCGTTGTGGTTTTGATGCGTAGGTAAGAACGGTTCTTGCTAATCCCGTAGCAGCCACGTAAAATTTGCAACAACAAAGTAGAGGACGTCTAACTTGTTTTTGCAGGGCATGTTGTGATGTGGTATGGTCAAGACGTGATGCTATATTTTATTGTATGAGATGATCATGTTTTGTAACCGAAGTTATCGGCAACTGGCAGGAGCCATATGGTTGTCTCTTTATTGTACGAAATGCAAACGCCCTGTAATTGCTTTACTTTATCACTAAGCGGTAGCGATAGTCGTAGAAGCAATAGATGGCGTAAACGACAACGATGCTATGATGGAGATCAAGGTGTCACGCCGGTGACGATGGTGATCACGACGGTGCTTCGAAGATGGAGATCACAAGCACAAGATGATGATGGCCATATGGTATCACTGATATTGATTGCATGTGATGTTTATCCTTTATGCATCTTATCTTGCTTTGATTGACGGTAGCATTTTAAGATGATCTCTCACTAATAATCAAGAAGTGTTCTCCCTGAGTATGCACCGTTGCGAAAGTTCTTCGTGCTGAGACACCACGTGATGATCGGGTGTGATAGGCTCTACGTTCAAATACAACGGGTGCAAAACAGTTGCACACGCGGAATACTCAGGTCATACTTGACGAGCCTAGCATGTACAGATATGGCCTCGGAACACGAAGACCGAAAGGTCGAACGTGAATCATATAGTAGATATGATCAACATAGTGATGTTCACCATTGAAACTACTCCATCTCACGTGATGATCGGACATGGTTTAGTTGATTTGGATCACGTGATCACTTAGATGACTAGAGAGATGTTTGTCTAAGTGGGAGTTCTTAAGTAATATGATTAATTAAACTTAAATTTATCATGAACTTAGTACCTGATAGTATTTTGCTTGTCTATGTTTGTTTGTAGATAGATGGCTCGTGCTGTTGTTCCATTGAATTTTAATGCGTTCCTTGAGAAAGCAAAGTTGAAAGATGATGGTAGCAATTACACAGACTGGGTCCGTAACCTGAGGATTATCCTCATTGCTGCACAGAAAAGTTACGTCTTGGAAGCACCGCTGGGTGCCAGGCCTGCTGCTGATGCAACTGACGACGTTAAGAACGTCTGGCAGAGCAAAGCTGATGACTACTCGATAGTTTAGTGTGCCATGCTTTACGGCTTAGAACCGGGTCTTCAACGACGTTTTGAACGTCATGGAGCATATGAGATGTTCCAGGAGTTGAAGTTAATATTTCAAGCAAATGCCCGGATTGAGAGATATGAAGTCTCCAATAAGTTCTATAGCTGCAAGATGGAAGAGAATAGTTCTGTCAGTGAACACATACTCAAAATGTCTAGGTATAATAATCATTTGATTCAACTGGGAGTTAATATTCTTGATGATAATGTCATTGACAGAATTCTTCAATCACTGCCACCAAACTACAAGAGCTTCATGATGAACTATAATATGCAAGGGATGAACAAGACTATTCCTGAGCTCTTCGCAATGCTAAAAGCCACGGAGGTAGAAATCAAGAAGGAGCATCAAGTGTTGATGGTTAACAAGACCACCAGTTTCAATAAAAAGGGCAAAGGGAAGAAGAAGGGGAACTTCGAAAAGAACAACAAACAAGTTGCTGCTCACGAGAAGAAACCCAAGTCTGGACCTAAGCCTGAAACTGAGTACTTCTACTGCAAGCAGACTGGACACTGGAAGTGGAACTGCCCCAAGTATTTGGCGGATAAGAAGGATGGCAAGGTGAACAAAGGTATATGTGATATACATGTTATTTATGTATACCTTACTAATGCTCGCAGTAGTACCTGGGTATTTGATACTGGTTCTATTGCTAATATTTGCAACTCGAAACAGGGACTACGGATTAAGCGAAGATTGGCTAAGGACGAGGTGACGATGCGCGTGGGAAATGGTTCCAGAGTTGATGTGATCGTGGTCGGCACGCTACCTCTACATCTACCATCGGGATTAGTTTTAGACCTAAATAATTGTTATTTGGTGCCAGCGTTGAGCATGAACATTATATCTAGATCTTGTTTGATGTGAGACGGTTATTCATTTAAATCAGAGAATAATGGTTGTTCTATTTATATGAGTAATATCTTTTATGGTCATGCACCCTTGAAGAGTGGTCTATTTTTATTGAATCTCGATAGTAGTGATACACATATTCATAGTGTTGAAACCAAAAGATGCAGAGTTGATAATGATAGTGCAACTTATTTGTGGCACTGCCGTTTAGGTCATATCGGTGTAAAGCGCATGAAGAAACTCCATACTGATGGGCTTTTGGAATCACTTGATTATGAATCACTTGGTACTTGCGAACCGTGCCTCATGGGCAAGATGTCTAAAACGCCGTTCTCCGGAACTATGGAGCGAGCAACTGATTTGTTGGAAATCATACATACTGATGTTTGTGGTCCAATGAATGTTGAGGGTCACGGCGGGTATCGTTATTTCCTCACCTTCACAGATGATTTGAGCAGATATGGGTATATCTACTTGATGAAACACAAGTGTGAAACATTTGAAAAGTTCAAAGAATTTCAGAGTGAAGTGGAAAATCATCGTAACAAGAAAATAAAGTTTCTACGATCTGATCGTGGAGGAGAATATTTGAGTTACGAGTTTGGTCTACACTTGAAACAATGCGGAATAGTTTCACAACTCACGCCACCCGGAACACCACAACGAAATGGTGTGTCCGAACGTCGTAATCGTACTTTACTAGATATGGTGCGATCTATGATGTCTCTTACTGATTTACCGCTATCATTTTGGGGATATGCTTTAGAGACAGCCGCATTCACGTTAAATAGGCCACCATCAAAATCCGTTGAGACGACACCTTATGAACTGTGGTTTGGCAAGAAACCAAAGTTGTCGTTTCTTAAAGTTTGGGGTTGCGATGCTTATGTGAAGAAACTTCAACCAGATAAGCTCAAACCCAAATCGAAGAAATGTGTCTTCATAGGATACCCAAAAGAGACCATTGGGTACACCTTCTATCACAGATCTGAGGTCACTTTTCGTTGCTAAAAGTAGAACTTGATGAGATAACTGTATCTGCTCCCTTATTGGAAAGTAGTTCATCACAAGAACCGGTTCGTGTGACAACTACACCAATTAGTGAGGAAGCTAATGATATTGATCATGAAACTTCAGATCAAGTTTCTACTGAACCTCGTAGGTCTGTCAGAGTAAGATCCGCACCAGAGTGGTATGATAATCCTATTCTGGAAGTCATGTTACTTGACCATGATGAACCTACGAACTATGAGGAAGCGATGATGAGCCCAGATTCCGCAAAATGGCTAGAGGCCATGAAATCTGAGACGGGATCCATGTATGAAAACAAAGTATGGACTTTGGTTGACTTGCCCGATGATCGGCAAGCCATTGAGAATAAATGGATCTTTAAGAAGAAGACTGACGCTGATGGTAATGTAACTGTCTATAAAGTTTGACTTGTTGCAAAAGGTTTTCGACAAGTTCAAGGGGTTGACTACGATGAGACTTTCTCATCCGTAGCGATGCTTAAGTCTGTCCAAATCATGTTAGCTATTGCTGCATTTCATGATTATGAAATTTGGCAAATGGATGTTAAAACTGCATTCTTGAATGGATTTCTGGAAGAAGAGTTGTATATGATGCAGCCAGAAGGTTTTGTTGATCCAAAAGGTGCTAACAAAGTGTGCAAGCTCCAGAGATCCATTTATGGACTGGTGCAAGCATCTCGGAGTTGGAATAAACGCTTTGATAGTGTGATCAAAGCATATGGTTTTATACAGACTTTTGGAGAAGCCTGTATTTACAAGAAAGTGAGTGGGAGCTCTGTAGCATTTCTGATATTATATGTAGATGCCATATTATTAATTGGAAACGATATAGAATTTCTAGATAGCATAAAGGGATACTTCAATAAAAGTTTTTCAATGAAAGACCTCGGTGAAGCTGCTTACATATTGGGCATCAAGATCTATAGAGATAGATCGAGACGCTTAATAGGACTTTCACAAAGCACATACCTTGATAAAATTTTGAAAATGTTCAAAATGGATCAGGCAAAGAAACGGTTCTTGCCCGTGCTACACGGTGTGAAGTTGAGTCAAACTCAATGCCCGACCACAGCAGAAGATAGAGAGAAAATGAAAGATGTTCCCTATGCTTCAGCCATAGGCTCTATCATGTATGCAATGCTGTGTACCAGACCTGACGTATGCTTAGCAATAAGCTTGGCAGGAAGGTACCAAAGTAATCTAGGAGTGGATCACTGGACAGCGGTCAAGAACATCCTGAAATACCTAAAAAGGACTAAGTATATGTTTCTCGTATATGGAGGTGACAAAGAGCTAGTCGTAAATGGTTACGTTGATGCAAGCTTTGACACTGATCCGGACGATTCTAAATCGCAAACCGGATACGTATTTTTATTAATTGGTGGAGCTGTAAGTTGGTGCAGTTCTAAACAAAGCGTCATGGCGGGATCTACATGTGAAGCGGAGTACATTGCTGCTTCGGAAGCAGCAAATGAAGGAGTCTGGATGAAGGAGTTCATTACCGATCTAGGTGTCATACCTAGTGCATCGGGACCAATGAAGATCTTTTGTGACAATACTGGTGCAATTGCTTTGGCAAAGGAATCCAAATTTCACAAGAGGACCAAGCACATCAAGAGACGCTTCAATTCCATTTGGGACCAAGTCCAAGTGGGAGACATAGAAATTTGCAAGATACATAAGGATCTGAATGTTCAAGACCCATTGACTAAGCCTCTCTCACGAGCAAAACATGATTAGCACTAAGACTCCATGGGTGTTAGAATCATTACTATGTAATCTAGATTATTGACTCTAGTGCAAGTGGGAGACTGAAGGAAATATGCCCTAGAGGCAATAATAAAGTTATTATTTATTTCCTCATATCATGATAAATGTTTATTATTCATGCTAGAATTGTATTAACCGGAAACATGATACATGTGTGAATACATAGACAAACATAACGTCACTAGTATGCCTCTACTTGACTAGCTCATTTATCAAAGATGGTTATGTTTCCTAACCATAGACATGTGTTGTCATTTGATTAATGGGATCACATCATTAGGAGAATGATGTGATTGACATGACCCATTCCGTTAGCCTAGCACTTGATCGTTTAGTATATTGCTATTGCTTTCTTCATGACTTATACATGTTCCTGAAACTATGAGATTACGCAACTCCCGTTTACCGGAGGAACACTTTGGGTACTACCAAATGTCACAACGTAACTGGGTGATTATAAAGGAGTACTACAGGTGTCTCCGAAGGTACATGTTGAGTTGGCATATTTCGAGATTAGGTTTTGTCACTCTGATTGTTGGAGAGGTATCTCTGGGCCCTCTAGGTAATGCACATCACTATAAGCCTTGCAAGCAATGTGACCAATGAGTTGGTTACGGGATGATGCATTACGTAACGAGTAAAGAGACTTGCCAGTAACGAGATTGAACTAGGTATTGGATACCGACGATCGAATCTCGGGCAAGTAACATACCGATGACAAAGGGAACAACGTATGTTGTTATGCGGTTTGACCGATAATGAACTTCGTAGAATATGTAGGAACCAATATGGGCATCTAAGTTCCGCTATTGGTTATTGACCGAGAATGGTTCTAGGTCATGTCTACATAGTTCTCGAACCCGTAGGGTCCGCACGCTTAACGTTACGATGACAGTTTTATTATGAGTTTATAAGTTTTGATGTACCGAAGTTTGTTCGGAGTCCCGGATGTGATCACGGACATTACGAGGAGTCTCGAAATGGCCGAGACATAAAGATTGATATATTGGACGACTATATTCGGACACCGGAAGTGGTCCGGGCGATTTCGGAGAAAACCGGAGTGCCGGAGGGTTACCGGAACCACCCGGGAGAGTAATGGGCCTTGTGGGCCTTAGTGGGGAAGAGAGAGGGGTGGCCAGGGTGGGTCGCGCGCCCCCTCTCCCTCTGGTCCGAATTGGACTAGGAGGGGGGCGGCGCCCCCTCTTTCCTTCCCCCTCTCCCCCTTCCTTCCCCCTCCTAGTAGGAGTAGGAAAGGAGGAGTCCTACTCCTACTAGGAGGAGGACTCCTCCTCCTGGCGCGCCCCCCTTGGGCCGGCCTGCCTCCCCCTTGCTCCTTTATATACGGGGGCGGGGGGGGGGCACCCCATAGACACACAAGTTGATCTACGGATCGTTCCTTAGCCGTGTGCGGTGCCCCCCCTCCTCCATATTCCACCACGATCATATCGTCGCGGAGTTTTGGCGAAGCCCTGAGCCGGTAGAACATCATCATCATCACCACGCCGTCGTGCTGACGGAACTCATCCCCGAAGCTTTGCTGGATCGGAGCCCGGGGATCGTCATCAAGCTGAACGTGTGCTGAACTCGGTGGTGCCGTACGTTCGGTACTTGGATCGGTCGGATCGTGAAGACGTACGACTACATCAACCGCGTTGTCATAACGCTTCCGCTTACGGTCTACGAGGGTACGTGGACGAACACTCTCCCCTCTCGTTGCTATGCCATCAGCATGATCTTGCATGTGCGTAGGATTTTTTTTGAAATTACTACGTTCCCCAACAGTGCCCCCCTTTCCTCTTTCCCCCTTCCCCCTCCCTTATCCAACAAGGCAAGAGGGGGGAGTCCTACTCCCGGTGGGAGTAGGACTCCTCCAGGAGCACCCCTAGGGGCCGGCCGCACCTCCCCCTCCCTCCTTTATATATGGGGGCAGGGGGCACCCCTTGACACACAAGTTGATCTTCGTGATCGTTCCTTAGCCGTGTGCGGTGCCCCCCTCCACCATATTCCACCTCGTTCATATCATAGCGGTGCTTAGGCGAAGCCCTACGTTGGTAGAACATCATCACTATCACCACGCCGTCGTGCTGACGGAACTCTTCCCCCGACACCCTGCTGGATCGGAGTCCGGGGATCGTCATCAAGCTGAACGTGTGCTGAACTCAGAGGTGCCGTACGTTCGGTACTTGGATCGGTCGGATCGTGAAGACGTCCGACTACATCAACCACGTTGTTCTAACGCTTCCGCTTTTGGTCTACGAGGGTATGTGGACAACACTCTCCCCTCTCGTTCCTATGCATCACCATGATCTTGCGTGTGCATAGGAATTTTGTTGAAATTACTACGTTCCCCAACAGTGGTATCAGATCCTGGTTTTATGCGTAGATGTCATATGAACGAGTAGAACACAAGTGAGTTGTGGGTGATACAAGTCATACTGCTTACCAGCATGTCATACTTTGGTTCAGCGATATTGTGAGATGAAGCGGCCCGGACCGACATTACGCGTACGCTTACACGACACTGGTTTCACCGTTATGAGCACTCGTTGCTTAAAGGTGACTGGCGGGTGTCTGTCTCTCTCACTTTAGTTGAACTGAGTGTGGCTACGCCCGGTCCTTGCGAAGGTTAAAACAGCACTAACTTGACGAACTATCGTTGTGGTTTTGATGCGTAGGTAAGAACGGTTCTTGCTTAGTCCGTAGCAGCCACGTAAAATTTGCAACAACAAAGTAGAGGACGTCTAACTTGTTTTTGCAGGGCATGTTGTGATGTGATATGGTCAAGACGTGATGCTATATTTTATTGTATGAGATGATCATGTTTTGTAACCGAAGTTATCGGCAACTGGTAGGAGCCATATGGTTGTCGCCTTATTGTATGAAATGCAAATGCCCTGTAATTGCTTTACGTTATCACTAAGCGGTAGCAATAGTCGTAGAAGCAATAGATGGCGTAACGACAACGATGCTACGATGGAGATCAAGGTGTCGCGCCGGTGACGATGGTGATCACAACGGTGCTTCGGAGATGGAGATCGCAAGCACAAGATGATGATGGCCATATCATATCACTTATATTGATTGCATGTGATGTTTATCCTTTATGCATCTTATCTTGCTTTGATTAACGGTAGCATTTTAAGATGATCTCTCACTAAATTATCAAGAAGTGTTCTTCCTAAGTATGCACCATTGCGAAAGTTCTTCGTGCTGAGACACCACGTGATGATCGGGTGTGATAGGCTCTAAGTTCAAATACAACGGGTGGAAAACAGTTGCACACGCGGAATACTCAGGTTAAACTTGACGAGCCTAGCATATACAGATATGGCCTCGGAACACGGAGACCGAAAGGTCGAACGTGAATCATATAGTAGATATGATCAACATAGTGATGTTCACCATTGAAACTACTCCATCTCACGTGATGATCGGTCATGGTTTAGTTGATTTGGATCACGTGATCACTTAGATGACTAGAGAGATGTCTGTCTAAGTGGAAGTTCTTAAGTAATAGGATTAATTGAACTTAAATTTATCGTGAACTTAGTACCTGATAGTATTTTGCTTGTCTATGTTTGTTGTAGATAGATGGCACGTGCTGTTGTTCGGTTGAATTTTAATGCGTTCCTTGAGAAAGCTAAGTTGAAAGATGATGGTAGCAACTACACGCACTGGGTCCATAACTTGAGGATTGTCCTCATTGCCGCATAGAAGAATTACATCCTGAAAGCACCGTTGGGTGCCAGGCCTGCTGCAGATGCAACTGACGACGTTAAGAACGTCTGGCAGAGCAAAGCTGATGACTACTCGATAGTTCAGTGTGCCATGCTTTACGGCTTGGAACCGGGTCTTCAACGACGTTTTGAACGTCATGGAGCATATGAGATGTTCCAGGAGTTGAAGTTAATATTTCAAGCAAATGCCCGGATTGAGAGATATGAAGTCTCCAATAAGTTCTATAGCTGTAAGATGGATGAGTATAGTTCTGTCAGTGAACACATACTCAAAATGTCTGGGTAATAATAATCACTTGATTCAACTGGGAGTTAATCTTCCTGATGATAGTGTCATTCACAGAATTCTCCAATCACTGGCACCAAGTTACAAGAGCTTCGTGATGAACTATAATATGCAAGGGATGGACAAGACTATTCTCGAGCTCTTCGCAATGCTAAAGGCTGCAGAGGTAGAAATCAAGAAGGAGCATCAAGTGTCGATGGTCAATAAGACCACCAGTTTCAAGAAAAAGGGCAAAGGGAAGAAGAAGGGGAACTTCAAGAAGAACAGAAAACAAGTTGCTGCCCAAGAGAAGAAACCCAAGTCTGGACCTAAGCCTGAGACTGAGTGCTTCTACTGCAAGCAGACTGGACACTGGAAGCGGAAATGCCCCAAGTATTTGGCGGATAAGAAGGATGGAAAAGTGAACAAAGGTATATGTGATATACATGTTATTGATGTGTACCTTACTAATGCTCGCAGTAGCACCTGGGTATTTGATACTGGTCCTGTTGCTAATATTTGCAACTCGAAACTAGGACTACAGATTAAGCGAAAATTGGCTAAGGACAAGGTGACGATGCGCGTGGGAAATGGTTCAAAGTCAATGTGATCACGGTCGGCACGCTACCTCTATGTCTACCATCAGGATTAGTTTTAGACCTAAATAATTGTTATTTGGTGCCAGCGTTGAGCATGAACATTATATCTGGACCTTGTTTGATGCGAGACGGTTATTCCTTTAAATCAGAGAATAATGGTTGTTCTATTTATATGAGTAATATCTTTTATGGTCATGCACCTTGAAGAGTGGTCTATTTTTATTGAATCTCAATAGTAGTGATACACATATTCATAATGTTGAAGCCAAAAGATGCAGAGTTGATAATGATAGTGCAACTTATTTGTGGCACTGCCGTTTAGGTCATATTGGTGTAAAGCGCATGAAGAAACTCCATACTGATGGACTTCTGGAATCACTTGATTATGAATCACTTGGTACTTGTGAACCGTGCCTCATGGGCAAGATGACTAAAACACCGTTCTCTAGAACTATGGAGCGAGCAACTGATTTATTGGAAATCATACATACTGATGTATGTGGTCCAATGAATATTGAGCCTCGCGGCGGGTATCATTATTTTCTCACCTTCACAGATGATTTGAGCAGATATGGGTATATCTACTTGATGAAACACAAGTCTGAAACATTTAAAAAGTTCAAAGAATTTCAGAGTGAAGTGGAAAATCATCGTAACAAGAAAATAAAATTTCTACGATCTGATCGTGGAGGAGAATATTTGAGTTATGAGTTTGTTTTACATTTGAAGCAATGCGGAATAGTTTCGCAACTCACGCCACCCGGAACACCACAACGAAATGGTGTGTCCGAACGTCGTAATCATACTTTACTGGATATGGTGCGATCTATGATGTCTCTTACTGATTTACCGCTATCGTTTTGGGGTTATGCTTTAGAGACGGCCGCATTCACGTTAAATAGGGCACCATCAAAATCCGTTGAGACGACGCCTTATGAACTATGGTTTGGCAAGAAACCAAAGTTGTCGCTTCTTAAAGTTTGGGCTGCGATGCTTATGTGAAGAAACTTCAACCAGATAAGCTCGAACCAAAATCGGAGAAATGTGTCTTCATAGGATACCCAAAAGAGAGTATTGGGTACACCTTCTATCACAGATCTGAGGGCAAGATTTTCGTTGCTAAATTCGGATCCTTTCTAGAGAAGGAGTTTCTCTCGAAAGAAGTGAGTGGGAGGAAAGTAGAACTTGATGAGGTAACTGTACCTGCTCCCTTATTGGAAAGTAGTTCATCACAAGAACCGGTTCCTGTGACAACTACACCAATCAGTGAGGAAGCTAATGATATTGATCATGAAACTTCAGATCAAGTTACTACTGAACCTTGTAGGTCTACCAGAGTAAGATCCGCACCAGAGTGGTACGGTAATCCTATTCTGGAAGTCATGTTACTTGACCATGGCGAACCTACGAACTATGAGGAAGCGATGATGAGTCCAAATTCTGCAAAATGGCTTGAAGCCATGAAATCTGAGATGGGATCCATGTATGAGAACAAAGTATGGACTTTGGTTGACTTGCTCGATGATCAGCAAGCCATCGAGAATAAATGGATCTTCAAGAAGAAGACTGACGCTGATGGTAATGTAACTGTCTACAAAGCTCGACTTGTTGCGAAAGGTTTTCGACAAGTTCAAGGGGTTGACTACGATGAGACTTTCTCACCCGTAGCGATGCTTAAGTCTGTCCGAATCATGTTAGCAATTGCCGCATTTTATGATTATGAAATTTGGCAAATGGATGTCAAAACTGCATTCCTGAATGGATTTCTGGAAGAAGAGTTGTATATGATGCAACCAGAAGGTTTTGTCGATCCAAAAGGTGCTAACAAAGTGTGCAAACTCCAGCAATCCATTTATGGAGTGGTGCAAGCATCTCGGAGTTGGAATAAACGCTTTGATAGTGTGATCAAAGCATATGGTTTTATACAGACTTTTGGAGAAGCCTGTATTTACCAGAAAGTGAGTGGGAGCTCTGTAGCATTTCTGATATTATATGTAGATGACATATTGTTAATTGAAAATGATATAGAATTTCTAGATAGCATAAAGGATACTTGAATAAAAGTTTTTCAATGAAAGACCTCGGTGAAGCTGCTTACATATTGGGCATCAAGATCTATAGAGATAGATCAAAATGCTTAATTGGACTTTCACAAAGCACATACCTTGATAAAGTTTTGAAAAATTTCAAAATGGATTAGGCAAAGAAAGGGTTCTTGCCTGTATTACAAGGTGTGAAGTTGAGTGAGACTCAATGCCCGACCATAGCAGAAGATAGAGAGAAAATGAAAGATGTTCCCTATGCTTCAGCCATAGGCTCTATCATGTATGCAATGCTATGTACCAGACCCGGTGTATGCTTGGCAATAAGTTTAGCAGGGAGGTACCAAAGTAATCCAGGAGTGGATCACTGGACAGCGGTCAAGAATATCCTAAAATACCTGAAAAGGACTAAGGATATGTTTCTCGTTTATGGAGGTGACAAAGAGCTAGTCATAAATGGTTACGTCGATGCAAGCTTTGACACTGATCCGGACGATTCTAAATTGCAAACCGGTACGTGTTTATATTGAACGGTGGAGCTGTCAGTTGGTGCAGTTCTAAACAAAGCGTAGTGGTGGGATCTACATGCGAAGCGGAGTACATAGCTGCTTCGGAAGCAGCAAATGAAGGAGTCTAGATGATGGAGTTCATTTCCGATCTAGGTGTCATACCTAGTGCATCGGGACCAATGAAGATCTTCTGTGACAATACTGGTGCAATTGCCTTGGCAAAGGAATCCAGATTTCACAAGAGGACCAAGCATATCAAGAGACGCTTCAATTCCATCCGGGACCAAGTCCAGGTGGGAGACATAGAGATTTGCAAGATACATACGGATCTGAATGTTGCAGACCCGTTGACTAAGCCTCTTCCACGAGCAAAACATGATCAGCACCAAGACTCCATGGGTGTTAGAATCATTACCGTGTAATCTAGATTATTGAATCTAGTGCAAGTGGGAGACTGAAGGAAATATGCCCTAGAGGCAATAATAAAGTTATTATTTATTTCCTCATATCACGATAAATGTTTATTATTCATGCTATAATTGTATTAATCGGAAACATGATACATGTGTGAATACATAGACAAACTTAATGTCACTAGTATGCCTCTACTTGACTAGCTCATTAATCAAAGATGGTTATGTTTCCTAACCATAGACATGTGTTGTCATTTGATTAACGGGATCACATCATTAGGAGAATGATGTGATTGACTTGACCCATTCCGTTAGCTTAGCACTTGATCGTTTAGTATGTTGCTATTGCTTTCTTCATGACTAATACAAAGTTCCTATAACTATGAGATTATGCAACTCCCGTTTACCGGAGGAACACTTTGTGTTCTACCAAACGTCACAACGTAACTGGGTGATTATAAAGGAGCTCTACAGGTGTCTCCAAAGGTACATGTTGAGTTGGCGTATTTCGAGATTAGGTTTTTTCACTCTGATTGTCGGAGAGGTATCTATGGGCCCTCTCCGTAATGCACATCACTATAAGCCTTGCAAGCAATGTAACTAATGGGTTAGTTACAGAATGATGCATTACGTAACGAGTAAAGAGACTTGCTGGTAACGAGATTGAACTAGGTATTGGATACCGATGATCGAATCTCAGGCAAGTAACATACCGATGACAAAGGGAACAACGTATGTTGTTATGCGGTTTGACCGATAAAGATCTTCGTAGAATATGTAGGAGCCAATATGAGCGTCCAGGTTCTGCTATTGGTTATTGACCGGAAACAGTTCTAGGTCATGTCTACATAGTTCTCGAACACGTAGGGTCCGCACGCTTAACGTTACGATGACAGTTATATTATGAGTTTATAGTTTTTGATGTACCGAAGGTTGTCGGAGTCCCGGGTATGATCACGGACATGACGAGGAGTCTCGAAATGGTCAAGACATAAAGATTTATATATTAGAATCCTATATTTGGATATCGGAATCATCCCGGGTGAAATCAGGATTTTACCAGAGTACCGGGGGGTTACCGGAACCCCCCGGGGGGTTAATGGGCCTACATGGGCCCTATGGGAGGGCCGGCCAGGGCAGGCCGCGCGCCCCCTCCCCCCTAGTCCGAATAGGACAAGGAGGGGGGGCGCCTGAAGGAAATATGCCCTAGAGGCAATAATAAAGTTATTATTTATTTCCTCATATCACGATAAATGTTTATTATTCATGCTAGAATTGTATTAACCGGAAACATGATACATGTGTGAATACATAGACAAACATAACGTCACTAGTATGCCTCTACTTGACTAGCTCATTTATCAAAGATGGTTATGTTTCCTAACCATAGACATGTGTTGTCATTTGATTAACGGGATCACATCATTAGGAGAATGATGTGATTGACTTGACCCATTCCGTTAGCTTAGCACTTGATCGTTTAGTATGTTGCTATTGCTTTCTTCATGACTAATACAAAGTTCCTATAACTATGAGATTATGCAACTCCCGTTTACCGGAGGAACACTTTGTGTGCTACCAAACATCACAACGTAACTGGGTGATTATAAAGGAGCTCTACAGGTGTCTCCAAAGGTACATGTTGAGTTGGCGTATTTCGAGATTTGGTTTTGTCACTCCGATTGTCGGAGAGGTATCTCTGGGCCCTCTCAGTAATGCACATCACTATAAGCCTTGCAAGCAATGTAGCTAATGAGTTAGTTACGGAATGATGCATTACGTAATGAGTAAAGAGACTTGCCGGTAACGAGATTGAACTAGGTATTGGATACCGACGATCGAATCTCGGGCAAGTAACATACCGATGACAAAGGGAACAACGTATGTTGTTATGTGGTTTGACCGATAAAGATCTTTGTAGAATATGTAGGAGCCAATATGAGCATCCAGGTTCCACTATTGGTTATTGACCAGAAACAGTCATAGGTCATGTCTACATAGTTCTCGAACCCGTAGGGTCCACACGCTTAACGTTACGATGACAGTTATATTATGAGTTTATAGTTTTTGATGTACCGAAGGTTGTTCAGAGTCTCTGATATGATCACGGACATGACAAGGAGTCTCGAAATGGTCAAGACATAAAGATTGATATATTGGAAGCCTATATTTGGATATCGGAATTGTTCCGGGTGAAATCGGGATTTTACCGGAGTACCGGGGGGTTACCGGAACCCCCCCCCCCCGGGGGGGGGGGGTTAATGGGCCTACATGGGCCCTAAGGGAGAAGAGGAGGGCCGGCCAGGGCAGGCCACGTGCCCCCTCCCCCCTAGTCCGAATAGGACAAGGAAGGGGGCGGCGCCCCCCTTTCCTCTTTCCCCCTTCCCCCTTCCTTCTCCAACAAGGCAAGAGGGGAGAGTCCTACTCCCGGTGGGAGTAGGACTCCTCCAGGCACACCCCGGGGCCGGCCGCACCTCCCCCCTCCCTCCTTTATATACGGGGGCAAGGGGCACCACATGACACACAAGTTGATCTGCATGATCATTCCTTAGCCGTGTGCGGTGCCCCCCTCCACCATAATCCACCTCGGTCATATCGTAGCGGTGCTTAGGCGAAGCCCTGCATCGGTAGAACATCATCACCGTCACCACGCCGTCGTGCTGACGGAAATCTTCCCCGACACCCTGCTGGATCGGAGTCCGGGGATCGTCATCAAGCTGAACGTGTGCTGACCTCCGAGTTGCCGTACGTTCAGTACTTGGATCGGTCGGATCATGAAGGGGTACGACTACGTCAACCGCGTTGTTCTAACGCTTCCGCTTTCGGTCTACGAGTGTACGTGGACAACACTCTCCCCTCTAGTTGCTATGCATCACCATGATCTTGCGTGTGCGTAGGAATTTTTTTGAAATTACTACGTTCCCCAACAGAGAGTGTTATGGCAAAAACTGGATGCACTTCGTGTACAAAACGGACAATCTCTTTCAAAGTATCAGGGTTTCATACGGAAACTCATCTGTTACAAAGGGTTTTCAATTTTTTTGAACTTATTTGAACTCCATTGTTTTTCTATGTTCAAAATGCACCATTCAAAGCCACATCATGAATTTACAACCCTTTCTGACTACATTTGTTATTTTCATGCATTTACTGATTACTTAGAGCTATAAGACCATGAAGTTGAAAATCATTTGAAATGAACTCTGAAACCAAAGTACATACATAGTTCTTCAGAGCATTAAAACCAAAGTACATACATAGTTCTCATTGAACAACATATAGCTCTCCAGAGCATCTAATTAAACCATACATTGAAATTATGTAAAACATTTCAATGCAACAACAAATGCGATCATAATCGCAACCAAGGTAACAACTGATCCAACTGCATAATGATACCAAGCCTCGGTATGAATGGCATATTTTCTAATCTTTTTAATCTTCAACCGCATTGCATCCATCTTGATCTTGTGATCATCGACGACATCCGCAACATGCAACTCCAATATCATCTTCTCCTCCTCAATTTTTCTTGTTTTTTCCTTCAAGTAATTGTTTTCTTCTTCAACTAAATTTAACCTCTCGACAATAGGGTCGGTTGGAATTTCTGGTTCAACAACCTCCTAGATAAATAAAATCTATGTCACATTGGTCGGCATAATTGTCATAAACAATAAATGAACCAAATAGTTATGAAAAGATAATATTCACCACATCTGAATCATAGACAGGACAAGGGCCGATGGGGGCGGATACCAAAACCATCGCACTATATAATAAGAAGGAATAATAAAAGTAAGAAAATTAGACAAGTATCTAGCTGAAGTCAGTTTTTTTTTCTTTCAGAAAGAAGATAAGAACCAGAGGCGCACCACGGTGGTGCCGGCGACGAGATTAGCGCGGGCGATCGACGGCGGTGAAGACGGGGCGGGGACGGGGCGTGACAGACCGCTATAGACAAATCTCATTGAAAATGGAGCTCGGAGGTCGAGTTTCGAGAGGAGAAAGCTTAACTAGTGTGGCTCGGGCATTTCATCGAACACCGCATGTGCATAGGAGGTGAACTAGAGCACCCAAATGCCCTCCCCTCGCCGGCTTGACAAAACAGAGCACTCTGGAGTGCTCTGCCGCTGCGGTGGGTATATATAGGCAAGTAATTTGTCCCGGTTCGTGGCATGAACCGGGACTAAAGCCTGCCCTTCTGTCCCGATTCAAGCCACGAACCGGGACCAATGGTTGTGGGCCAGGAGCGAGGACCATTGGTCCCGGTTTGTGGCTTGAACCGGGACAAATGGTTCCACACGAACCGGGACCAATGCCCACGAGGCCCCGGCCGGCCCCCTGGGCTCACGAACCGGGTCTAATAGCCCCCATGGGTCCCGGTTCTTGAAGAACCGGGACTAATGGGTTGGCCAGGCCCGAACGTTGGCCCTGTTTTCTACTAGTGCGTGGTCCTCATCTTCCGCATTGGTCTCCTCTGGTGTGCTCGGTGGATGGATGGCTTTGGCGCGGCTTTCGGCTAGCTGATAGCCTGCGTCGGTCTGCTCGCCTTCCTGTGCTCCATCTGAAGGTTTGGATTTGCTTTTGGTTGTTTTTATTTCATGGTTTCCTAATTGGTCTATTAAATTGTGTGATAGGGTATGGTTGTGGAGGATAGGGGTAAGTTTTTTTTGGAGGGGGGAGTGGTTTTTTATTTTGGGCAACGGGGAATGCTTGGTTGAGTGCTTGGTCGATGTGAGTGTGGTTCATGCGATTGATTTGGTCATTTGTGTGTGTAGCAGTTCATCTTGTGGTTAGTTTTGGTGGCACTGTTGTGTTTGGGGGTGGGGTTATTCGATTTGGTTGTGTGGTTGCTGTTCTTGTTGCGCGGTGAGGACGATGGTAAGGACCTATGTTGCTTTTTGATTTCTTAGAATGGTTCCAGAGATTAGCTCACGCATCCATCTACCAATCTATTTGTATGCTTGCTCCTTTCTCCTTTTGGTGGTTCATAGAAAAATATATGTGAATTAACTGGATAGTGCTAATGTGAGCTAGCTAAAATTCATTTGATAACTAATGAGATATTAATAGGATCGGATGAGACGTGTTGGGGGTGGAAAAAATATAATAGTCACCCCTAATAATATACGGATATGAAAATGATAATGGTAGCAAACCAACATGATTTCTTTAGATAACAAAATCATCATTATATTTTTCATGCTGTTGACATAATAATTTATAAGAACAATACATATAATATAACAATCATAGGAAAAGATCCTTCATACACAAAAACGGCGAGGCAAAGTGTGTATGCTTCTAGTAATTTTTATTATTTAGTTGGTATAATTAACCACATAATTTAATTGGTATGGTTAAGCAGTGATTTTGGTTATCAATTGTAATGCATATCACTAATCATTTTGTTTATGCTAAATATAAATTAAGTGATGTAGCATAAGTTAACTTAAAATTACTTTTGTGGTGATTACACAAATTGTATAGTGCATATACATAATTTTTCCCACCCGCCGCTCCTGCGCAGGGGCCTATGTAACTGTCCATGAAAATCTGGGACTGGGTTGAAATAAATAAATAGCTTTATGCCAAAATTTTATTTTTATTTATTTTATTTTTATCATACTACAATATTAAGGAGTATAATTTTTTATTATTTAGTTGGTATAATAACCACATAATTTAATTGGTATGGTTAAGCAGTGATCTTTGTTATCCATTGTAATGTATATCACTAATCATTTTGTTTACGCTAAATATAAATTATGTGATGTAGCATAAATTATCTTAAAAAAAAATTTGTGGCGATTACAAAAATTATATAGTCCACATACATATTTGTTTGTATGTGCATATATTCATGTATGGTTAATGCATATATTCATGTTATAAGTGTCGAAATAATAATGTCCAACTAATATCTTAATAGTAATTTCTAGTGTATTATTAGGCGTGCATATTTATAGAAGCTTGTAGAATATAAACTGTACCATTTGCAAATGTGTTACAAGTTAGATTCGGTAAAAGTTCAACATATTCAAGATACTGAAATAGGACTGATCACTAGATGCACGTGTCATGTCTTGGGTAGTTATCCCCGTTGCATGCATGGGCATGGGGAGGTAACCCGTGCGAGCGACTGGCCAATCAGCTGACCAGGATCATTTTCGTACTTGGTTTTGATGATGAAGAGGCAGTCCCTAACATTCCCCTGTGCAATGGCGGCAGCGAAGATTTCTTAGCTTGGGCTCATGAAAAAATAGGGTGTGTAGTCTATTAAAATGACATACAATGCTCTAGTGACTCACAATGAAGGAGGGACGAATACTTGGACCTCAAGGAGTGGGGAATGGATGTCGACATCCCATAGGAAACTACAAGCTGTGCCGAAAGTTTGGGTCTTTTGCTGGCGAGTGATTCATGGGACCTTACCAGATGAATGCACCTTGAAGCGATTGCATATCATGTAAGTTCGCCGATGAAATGTTTGTATGGCTATGGCGGAGGATCTTGAACATGTCTTAATACACTTTCACATGCCAAATGTTTTTGGGATGAGGCATCGTCTTGGTTTGCTTTTCGTCTAACAAGGTGTCATCCTGACACTTGGGCCAAAGACATACTTTGTGACCGGTGTTTCCTGGATCAGGATCTAGCTAAAATGCCTACCATTATGTGGGCTACCTAGCACTTTTGTAGCTTATGGACACATGATAATGAAGGTACTAATTCGACGAACTCAATGTGACTAACTAGAGAAAGCCTACACTCAAGTGACTCAAAAAGAGCAATCAAATCGAGAAGGAGGTACTGATACCAAGATCTCAGTAAGTGAATAACAAATCTGGACATCTGATGTCTACTATGCAACTTTATTCTTGTAGACTCATGGTGGGCCTCTAGGATGAAGATTGACTCTCTCAAAAAAAAACCTGCAATCAATCATAAGAAATCTCTTGTGTCCCCAACACACCCAATACAATGGTAAATTGTATAGTGCACTAGTTCGGCGAAGAGATGGTGATACAAATGTAGTATGGATAGTAGATATAGGTTTTTGTAATCTTAAAAAATATAAAAACAACAAGGTAGCAAGTGATAAAACGGAGCACAAGCGGTATTCGCAATGCTTAGAAACAAGGCATAGAGTTCATACTTTCACTAGTGCAATCTCTCAACAGTACTAACATAACTGAATCATATAACAATCCCTCAACGTGCCAAACCTCCATATCGGGAGAGCGGGTAGAGCTAGATCCAAGGGCGAGCGAGAACCGCACGTGCACCACACCGAGTCCGCCACACACTTCATGCGTAGTACCCCCAGTGCGCCCACCATACTCATCCCGTGGTCCAGCTCGCCACAGAGAGCAGATCCGCTACCGATGATAGTACATGCCCCACACCCGCACGCCGCCGTCAAGGTTGAGAGAAGATGGCCCCGTTGCAGTCCTCACGGCCAGGGGGCAACCACCACGCCACGCACGCCATGCGAAGCACCACAGGAAGTGGCCAACCCGCCAGATCGGGATGCAATGCGCAACCCACGCACCACAGAGGAGCACAGGGCGCACCTTGATAACCCACAAGTATAGGGGATCGCAACAGTTTTTGACGGTAGAGTATTCAACCCAAATTTATTGATTCGACACAAGGGGAGCCAAAGAATATTCTCAAGTATTAGCATCTGAGTTGTCAATTCAACCACACTCGAAAGACTTAATATCTGCAACAAAGTATTTTGTAGCAAAGCAGTATGGAAGTAGCGGTAACGGTGGCAAAAGTAACAGTAGCAGTTTTGTAGTAATCGTAACAGTGGCAACAGAGAAGTAACTAAGCAAAGATCAATATGTGAAAAGCTTGCAGGCAATGAATCAATGATGGATAATTATGTCGGATGCAATTCATCATGCAACAGTTATGACATAGGGTGACACAGAACTTGCTCCAGTTCATCAATGTAATGTAGGCATGTATTCCGAATATAGTCATACGTGCTTATGGAAAAGAACTTGCATGCCATATTTTGTCCTACCCTCCCGTGGCAGCGGGGTCCTATTGGAAACTAAGGGATATTAAGGCCTCCTTTTAATAGAGTACCGGACCAAAGCATTAGCACTTAGTGAATACATGAACTCCTCAAACTACGGTCATCACTGGGAAGTGTCCCGACTATTGTCACTCCGGGGTTTGCCAAATCATAACACATAGTAGGTGACTATAACTTGCAAGATAGGATCAAGAACTCACATATATTCATGAAAACATAATAGGTTGAGAAATGAAATCATGGCACTCGGGCCCTAGTGACAAGCATTAAGCATGGCAAAGTCATAGCAACATCAATCTTAGAACATAATGGATACTAGGGATCAAACCCTAACAAAACTAACTCGATTACATGGTAAATCTCATCCAACCCATCACCGTCCAGCAAGCCTACGATGGGATTACTCACGCACGGCGGTGAGCATCATGAAATTGGTGATGTAGGATGGTTGATGATGACGATGGCGACGGATTCCCCTCTCCGGAGCCCCGAACGGACTCCAGATCAGCCCTCCCGAGGAAGAATAGGGTTCGGCGGTGGCTCCATATCATAAAACGCAATGAATCATTCTCCCTGATTTTTTTCTCCCTAAACGTGAATATATAGAGTTGGAGTTGAGGTCGGTGGAGGTCCAGGGAACCCATGAGGCAGGTGGCGCGCCCCAGGAGGGTGGGTGTACCCTGCACCCTTGTGGACAAGGTGTGGGTCCCCCTCTGTTGATTCTTTCGCCAATATTTTTTATTAATTCCAAAACGTGACTCCGTGGAGTTTCAGGTCATTCCGAGAACTTTTATTACTGCACAAAAATAACACCATGGCAATTCTGCTGAAAACAGCGTCAGTCTGGGTTAATTCCATTCAAATCATGCAAGTTAGAGTCCAAAACAAGGGCAAAAGTTTTTGGAAAAGTAGATACGTTGGAGACGTATCAACTCCCCCAAGCTTAAACCTTTGCTTGTCCTCAAGCAATTCAGTTGACAAACTAAAAGAGATAAAGAAAAACTTTTACAAACTCTGTTTGATGTTGTTGTTGCAAATATGTAAAGTTGGCATTCAAGTTTTCAGCAAAGATCATGAACTAACCATATTCTCAATAACATTTAGGTCTCACATTTACTCATATCAATGGCATAATCAACTAGCGAGCAATAATAATAAATCTGGGATGACAACACTTTCTCAAAACAATCATAATATGATATAACAAGATGATATCTCGCTAGCCCTTTCTGAGACCGCAAAATATAAATGCAGAGAACCCCTGAAGATCAAGGACTGACTAAACATTGTAATTCATGGCAAAAGAGATCCAGTCACAGTCATACTCAATGTAAATTAATAGCAATGCATGCAAATGACAGCGGTGCTCGCGACTGGTGCTTTTTAGTAAGAGGATTATGACTCAACATAAAAGTAAATAGATAGGCCCTTCGCAGAGGAAAGCGGGGATTTGCAGAGGTGCCAGAGCTCGAGTTTTGAAACAGAGGTAAATAATATTTTGAGCGACATACTTTCATTGTCAACATAACAACCGAGAGATCTCAATATCTTCCATGCTACATATATTATAGGCAGTTCCCAAACAAAATGGTAAAGTTTATACTCCCCACCACCAATGAACACATTCCACGGCTGGCATGAAACAACGGGTACCGTCCAACTAACAACAATCCTTGGGGAGTTTTGTTTGCAATTATTTTGATTTGATTTGAGCATGGGACCGGGCATCCCGGTTACCAGCCATTTTCTCGTGAATGATGAGCGGAGTACACTCATCGTGAGAATAACCCACCTAGCATGGAAGATACAGACAGCCCTAGTTGATACATGAGCTATTCGAGCATACAAAACAGAATTTCATTTGAAGGTTTAGAGTTTGGCACATACAAATTTACTTGGAACAGCAGGTAAATACCGCATATAGGAAGGTATGGTGGACTCGTATTGAATAACTTTGGGGTTTATGGAAGTGGATGCACAAGCAGTATTCCCGCTTAGTACAAGTGAAGGCTAGAAAGAGACTGGGAAGCGACCAACTAGAGAGCGACAACAGTCATGAACATGCATTGAAATTAACCATCAATGAGTGCAAGCATGAGTAGGTTATAAATCACCATGAACATAAATATTGTGAAGGCTATGTTGATTTTGTTTCGACTGCATGCGTGAACATGTGCCAAGTCAAGCCACTCGAATTCAAAGGAGGATACCACCCTATCATAACACATCACAACCATTTTAATAGCATGTTGGCACGCAAGGTAAACCATTACAAACTCCTAGCTAATTAAGCATGGCATGAATAACTATAATCTCTAATTGTCATTGCAAACACGTTTCATTCATAATGGGCTGAATCAGGAACGATGAACTAATCATATTTACAAAAACAAAATAGGTCGAGTTCATACCAGCTTCTCTCATCTCAATCGTTTCATCATATATCATCATTATTGCCTTTCACTTGCACGACTGAACGGTGTGGATAATAATAATAATAGTGCACGTGCATTGGAATAAGCTGGAATCTGCAAGCATTTAATTCAAAGAAGAAGACAAGGTAATATGGGCTCTTGGTTAGATCAACAATAATGCATATGAGAGCCACTCATCATTTTCATCGTGGTCTTCTCCTCTCAACCCCCAAAGAAAAGAAAAGAAATTCAAAGAAAAATAAAACTATTCATACGGGAAAGCTCCCAACAAGTAAAAAAAGAACATGAAATCTTTTTGGGTTTTATTTTAATTACTACTACTATAAGCATGGAAAGTAAACTAGCTAAAAGCTACAACTAATTTTTTTTGGTTTTTCTCAAAGTTTTTCAGACACACAAGAAGAAAGCAATAAAATAAAATAAACTAGCATAGATAGTACAATGAAAAAGTATGAACACCGACAACTAGAATGAGTGTGTGAACATGAATGTAATGTCGGTGAGAAATACGTACTCCCCCAAGATTAGGCTTTTGGCCTAAGTTGGTATATGCCCATGGATCAAAGTGATCCTCTCTGGTGTACTGAGGAGGGTCCTCGGGGTGCCACTGGTTAGCGAGCTCCTCAGGATCCCACTGATAAACAGACTCTCGATAATGATCAAGTGGTGGCTCTGGCTCAGGCTCTGGGACTCGTGTCAGCTCCCAGTATGCATAAATTTCCTCGGGCATGATGAGGTACATGCCTGAATGTATAATAAACAAAGAGGGTGCAGGCAAGATAATAGTCTAACATTTAATTTTAGCAAATATCAAGTTATACTTAAGTATCTTCTTCTTATTTTTAACAATAAAGTCATGTGCCACCATACTCTTATAGTCTAGCAAAATAGTGGGCAGCAACTTTTCCTCTTTCTCATAATTCCTAATAGGTATCTCAAAGTGTTTAGCAAGGCGTGATGCAAAGATACCTCCAAAGATGGGGCCCTTTGTATGGTTCAGACTTAACCGTTTAGCAACAATAGCGCCTAAACTGAAAGTTGTATCACGAAATAAAGCATGGCACAAAATAGCAAGGTCAGGAGCACTGAAGCCCCCAATGTTCCCACGACCAATTAAACATCTTCTAGTAAATATTGCAAAGTAACGTAGGACAGGAAAATGTACACTAGTAATCCTAGCATCTGAAACTTTTCTTGTTTCCCCTACAGCAATTTGATCAATAAATTCATCCACATCACTAGGATGTGGTTCCTCGAAGGGCAACTTGCAAACCACACAAAAATCATATAGTGACATCTCCTTAAACTCATCATATAAATAAAACTCCACTGAAGGTGGTGATCTTCTAGCATGGAAATGAAAGTTTTGCACGAAAATATTAGTGAGTAGGAGATACTGTCCACACTGGTCGTGGAGGAAGTCGTAGAGGCATGCATTCTCGGCCAAATAATAAAAGTCAACGTGAATTCCAGCGGCCCTCAAGAATGCATCACAAGGCCATTCACACTGCCAAACCTCCGCGGTGTGAGGAAGATCGTACTTGGGCTTTTTATTCTCTTCATTCTGCTTTTCCTTCGAGCTTCGCTCGAGGAGCCTCTCAACAATCACTTTATCATTTTCTTCCTCTAAAAAATTTCTGAAAATTTTAGTGACTCAAAATAAAAGTGAACCAAACTCCACAAGATTGATAGCAACTACTCCCACAAGTGCCTAGAGGCTATATCATGCATTAAAACTACTTTAGACCATGTAAATTTGACATGCAAGCTCAAGGACAGGGTCACCTTTGCAGCAAAAAATTGCAATAAATAAAGCACTAGAACAAAAACTAATTTGACCATGGGAGGAGTCACATACCGAAGATCAATCCCCCAAAGCAGTTTTGTGAATGAAGCTTTGAGTGAGGAGATCGAAAATTGCAGCAAAACGAGCTAGAATATGGGTTTGAGCTACGGGATGATTTTTTCTGGAGGAAGACGAAGTGTGTGGGTACTAGAATAAGTGGAGGGGCTCCACATGGGGCCCACGAGGTAGGAGGACGCGCCAAGGGGGGAAGGGTGCACCCTCCACCCTCGTGACCAAATGGTGGGTCCCCCTGCTGTGTTCTAAGTGCCAGAAATTCTCAAATATTCTACGAAAAATCATACTCAATTTTCAGAGCATTTGGATAACTTTTATTTTCGGGGTATTTTTTTACTGCACGGATAATTCAGAAAACAGACAAAAAATGCTATTTTTTCTTTATTTAATATAAATAACAGAGAGTAAAGGAGGGTACAGAAGGTTGTGCTTTCTAACTTCATCCATCTCATGCTCATCAAAAGGAATCCACTAACAAGGTTGATCAAGTCTCGTTAACAAACTTCTTCCAAATAACATGAAACTGGAGAATTTTCAAATAACACTAGGTTACCTCAATGGGGATATGCATGTCCCCAACAATAAGAATATCATATTTCTTTTTGACAGTAGGGAGAGGAATTCGAAACCTCCAATAGTAATAGTTAAAAAATCCAATAGAATTGATACTATGAACTTGAGGTTGTTTCTTCTGAATGCGTACCGTATGCTCATTACCATTAACATGAAAAGTGACATTGCCTTTGTTGCAATCAATAACAGCCCCTGCAGTATTCAAAAAGGGTCTACCAAGGATGATCGACCTACTGTCGTCCTCGGGAATATCAAGAATAACAAAGTCCGTTAAAATAGTAACATTTGCAACCACAACAGGCACATCCTCACAAATACCGATGGGTATAGCAGTTGATTTATCGGCCATTTGCAAAGAGATTTCAGTAGGTGTCAACTTATTCAAATCAAGTCTACGATACAAAGAGAGAGGCATAACACTAACACAGGCTCCGAGATCACATAAAGCAGTTTTAACATAGTTTCTTTTAATGGAGCATGGTATAGTTGGTACTCCTGGATCTCCAAGTTTCTTTGGTATTCCACCCTTAAAAGTATAATTAGCAACCATGGTGGAAATTTCAGCTTCTGGTATCTTTCTTTTATTTGTAACAATATCTTTCATATACTTAGCATAAGGATTCATTTTAAGCATATCCGTCAAACGCATATGCAAAAAGATAGGTCTAATCATTTCAGCAAAGCGCTCAAAATCCTCATCATCCTTTTTCTTGGATGGCTTAGGAGGAAAAGGCATGGTTTTCTGAACCCATGGTTCTCTTTCTTTACCGTGCTTCCTAGCAATGAAGTCTCTCTTATCATAACGTTGATTCTTTGATTGTGCGTTATCAAGATAAACAATAGGTTCAATCTCTACATCATTGTTATTACTAGGCTGATCATCAACATGAACATCATCATTAACATTATCACTAGGTTTATGTTCATTACTGGATTGTGTTCCAGCATCAGAAATAGAAATATCATTGGGATTCTCAGGTGTGTCTATAACAGGTTCACTAGAATCATGCAAAGTCCTATCATTTTTCTTTTCCTTTTTCTTTTTCTTAGAAGGACTAGGTGAATCAATATTAGTTCTCTGTGAATCTTGCTCAACTCTCTTAGGATGGCCCTCGGGATACAAAGGTTCCTGGGTCATTTTACCACCTCTAGTCATAACTCTAACAACATTATCATTGTTCTTATTATTTAATTCATTGAGCCAATCATCTTGTGCCTTAAGTACTTGTTCTACTTGAGTGGTAACCATGGATGCATGTTTACTAATAAGCTTAAGGTCACCTTTAACTCTAGACATATAATCACTCAAGTGTTCAACCATATAAGCATTATGTTTCAATTGTCTACCAACATAAGCATTGAAGTCTTCTTGTTTAACCATAAAATTATCAAACTCATCCAAGCATCGACTAGCAAACTTAGTATATGGGATTTCACACTTATCAAATCTATAGAGCGAATTTACCTTTACTACCTGTGTCGGGTTATCAAGACCATGTATTTCTTCAATAGGTGGTAATTCTTAACATCTTCAGCTTTAATACCCTTTTCTTTCATAAATTTCTTTGCCTCTTGCATATCTTCAGGACTGAGAAATAGAATACCCCTTTTTCGGAGTTGGCTTAGGAGTTGGTTCAGGAAGTGTCCAATCATTATCATTACTCAATATATTATTCAAAAGCAATTCAGCTTGCTCAACAGTTCTTTCCCTGAAAACACAACCAGCACAACTATCCAGGTGGTCTCTGGAAGCATCAGTTAGTCCATTAGAAAAGATATCAAGTATTTCGTTTTTCTTGAGAGGATGATCAGGCAAAGCATTAAGTAATCGGGGAAGACTCCCCCAAGCTTGTGGGAGACTATCTTGTTCAATTTGCACAAAATTAAATATTTCCCTTAAGGCAGCTTGTTTCTTATGAGCGGGGAAATATTTTGCAGAGAAGTAATAAATCATACTTGGGGACTACGCACACAACCAGGAGCAAGAGAATTAAACCATATCTTAGCATCACCCTTTAATGAGAAAGGAAACAATTTAACGATATACTAATAGTGATTTTTTCCTCATGAGTAAACAGGGTGGCTATATCATTCAATTTAGTAAGGTGTGCCACAACAGTTTCAGATTCAGAGCCATAAAAAGGATCAGATTCAACCAAAGTGATTGACTCGGGATTGATAGAGAATTCATAATCCTTATTAGTAACACAGATAGGTGAAGTAGCAAAAGCGGGGTCATATTGCATTCTAGCATTCAAAGACTTTTCTTTCAGCTTAGCTAACAGTTTCTTAAGATCATATCTATCATTGCAAGCAAGAAAGTCTCTAGCAGTTTCTTCATCCATAACATAACCCTCAGGTACAACAGGCAATTCATATCTAGGGGGAGAATCTTCATCATGACTTTCATTAATATCATCAGTTTAAATAATTTCATTCTCTCTAACCCTAGCAAGTTGTTCATCCAGAAATTCACCTCATGGCACATTATTATCAAGCAGCGAAGTAGTTTTATCATAAGCATCATGCATAGCAGAAGTGGCATCATCAATAACATGCGACATATCAAATTCAATAGTAGGTGTAGGTGTTGCAAGTTTATTCAAAATAGAAGGTGAATCAAGTGCAAAGCTATATGGCGGTTCCTTACCTCCCCTCGTAGTTGAGGGGAAAATCTTGGTTCTTTCATCTTTTAAATTCCTCATAGTGAACAACAGATATAAATCCCAAGTGACTCAGAGAATAGAGCTATGCTCCCCGGTGACGGTGCCAGAAAAAGGTCTTGATAACCCACAAGTATAGGGGATCGCAACAGTTTTTGAGGGTAGAGTATTCAACCCAAATTTATTGATTCGACACAAGGGGGCCAAAGAATATTCTCAAGTATTAGCAGCTGAGTTGTCAATTCAACCACACCTGAAAGACTTAATATCTGCAACAAAGAATTTAGTAGCAAAGTAGTATGGAAGTAACGGTAATAGTGGCAAAAGTAACAGTAGTAGTTTTGTAGAAATCGTAACAGGGGCAACGGAGAAGTAACTAAGCAAAGATCAATATGTAAAAAGCTCGTAGGCAATGGATCAATGATGGATAATTATGTCAGATGCAATTCATCATGCAACAGTTATAACATAGGGTGACACAGAACTAGCTCCAGTTCATCAATGTAATGTAGGCATGTATTCCGAATATAGTCATACGTGCTTCTGGAAAAGAACTTGCATGACATCTTTTATCCTACCCTCCTGTGGCAGTGGCGTCCTATTGGAAACTAAGGGATATTAAGGCCTCCTTTTAATAGAGTACCGGACCAAGGCATTAGCACTTAGTGAATACATGAACTCCTCAAACTACGTTTATCATCGGGAAGTGCCCCACCTATTGTCACTCCGGGGTTTGCCGGATCATAACACGTAGTAGCTGACTATAACTTGCAAGATAGGATCAAGAACTCACATATATTCATGAAAACATATTAGGTTTAGACCTGAAATCATGGCACTCGGGCCCTAGTGACAAGCATTAAGCATGGCAAAGTCATAGCAACATCAATCTTAGAACATAATGGATACTAGGGATCAAACCCTAACAAAACTAAATCGATTACATGCTAAATCTCATCCAACCCATCACCGTCCAGCAAGCCTAAGATGGGACTACTCATGCACGGCGGTGAGCATCATGAAATTGGTGATGGAGGATGGTTGATGATAATGATGGCGATGGATTCCCCTCTCCGGAGCCCCGAACAGACTCCAGATCAGCCCTCCCGAGGAAGAATAGGGCTTGGTGGTGGATCCATATTGTAAAACGTGATGAATCCTTCTGCTTGTATTTTTTCTCCCCGAACATGAATATATAGAGTTGGAGTTGAGAGTCGGTGGAGGTCCATGGGACCAACGAGGCAGGGTGCGCGCCCTGCACCCTCATGGACAGGGTGTGGGTCCTCCTCTGTTGATTCTTTCGCCAATATTTTTTATTAATTCCAAAACGTGACTCCGTGGAGTTTCAGGTCATTCCAGAACTTTTATTTCTGCACAAAAATAACACCATGGCAATTCTGCTGAAAACGACGTCAGTCCGGGTTAATTCCATTCAAATCATGCAAGTTAGAGTCCAAAACAAGGGCAAAAGTGTTTGGAAAAGTAGATACGTTGGAGACGTATCACACCTCCTCCCTGCCGTGAGCACCGCGTCCCTCCCACCGCCACCCGAGCATGAACGACGTGCACGGAGGAGCACCGCGTTGTCGCCGCCACACGAGTCCCCCATTCGCAGGACGAGCCACTGCCGTGCACCAGGGCCCCGCCGCTGCTAGATCCATGCGGGGTCTTTGCCCGGCGGAGGCAATTTGGGCGACAGCGAGGGGAGGGGAAGTAGGGAGGGGGGCATTGCGAGGGCGAGGAGCGCCACCGCCTCTTGTGTCCCCAACACACCCAATACAATGGCAAATTGTATAGGTGCACTAGTTCGGCGAAGAGATGGTGATACAAGTGCAATATGGATAGTAGATATAGGTTTTTGTAATCTGAAATAATAAAAACAGCAAGGTAACAAGCGGTAAAAGTGAGCGTAAACGGTATTGCAATGATAGGAAACAAGGCCTAGGGTTCATACTTTCACTAGTGTAAGTTCTCTCAACAATAATAACATAGATAGAACATATGACAAGCCCTCAACATGCAACAAAGAGTCACTCCAAAGCCACTAATAGCGGAGAACAAACGTAGAGATTATGGTTGGGTACGAAACCACCACAAAGCTATTCTTTCGGATCGATCTATAAAAGAGTTCGTACGAGAATAACACCTTAAGATACAAATCAACCAAAACCCTAATGTCACCTAGATACTCCATTGTCACCTCAAGTATCCGTGGGCATGATTATACGATATGCATCACACAATCTCCGATTCATCCAACCAACATAAAAGTACTTCAAAGAGTGCCCCAAAGTCTCTACTGGAGAGTCAAGAACGTGTGCCAACCCCTATGCATAGGTTCCCAAGTGTCACGAAACCCGCAAGTTGATCACCAAAACATACATCAAGTGGATCAATAGAATAACCCATTGTCACCATGGTTATCCCATGCAAGACATACATCAAGTGTTCATAAAAGACTCAATCCAATAAGATAACTTCGAAAGGGGAAACTCAATTCATCACAAGAGAGTAGAGGGGGAGAAACATCATAAGATCCAACTACAATAGCAAAGCTCGGGATACATCAAGATCGTGCCATAGATGGAACACGAGAGAGAGAGAGAGAGATCAAACACATAGCTACTGGTACTTACCCTCAGCCCCGAGGGTGAACTACTCCCTCCTCGTCATGGATAGCACCGGGATGATGAAGATGGCCACCGGTGATGGGATCCCCCTCCGGTAGGGTGCCGGAACAGGGTCCCGATTGGTTTTTGGTGGCTACAGAGGCTTGCGGCGGCGGAACTCCCGATCTATCTTCTGTTCTGGAAGTTTTAGGGTACGTAGGTATATATGGGTGCAGGGGGTACGTCGGTGGACCTCCGGGGGGCTCACGAGGTAGGGGGCGCGCCCAGGGGGGAGGGGCGCGCCTCCCACCCTCGTGGGAAGCCCGGGGATCCCCTAACGTGCACTCCAAGCCCATCTGGTTGGTTTCCTTCCAAAAATAACTTCTCCAGTTGATTTCGTTCCGTTTTGACTCCGTCTGATATTCCTTTTCCTCGAAACACTGAAATAGGCATAAAACAGCAAATCTGGGCTAGGCCTCCGGTTAATAGGTTAGTCCCAAAAATAATATAAAAGTGGATAATAAAGCCCAATATTGCCTAAATCAGTAGGTAAAGTAGCATGGAGCAATCAAAAATTATAGATACGTTGGAGACGTATCACCGCCCGAGTCACTCTAGGGAGGACGACGCGGGGGCCTTTTTTTCAAGGTGACAATAGTTCTTGCTTCAGAATATTGGTTTGATGTGGGCTAGCTTTAAAAACTAGTAATCTCTTGTTTGCAAACATGAGATGAGGAATTCATGCGCTTTGGTGACAAAATTCCAACTCCTACAAATCACCTGGTTCAACTCCTCTGTACCAATCATGAGAGTCATCCATCTGCAACTAAATGAAAGAGGTAGTGAGGGGGGATCTCCCTGTCCCAAACCACAAGTCGGCGAAAAACTCTCGAGCAAGTTTCCATTTTAGCGGACAAACTATTTGACAGACTTAACACATTTCATGATCCATTGCATTCATTTATCCAAAAGCCCCAACTTTTCCATATCCCCTTCCAGATACGCCCAATCAATTCTGCCATAAGACTTTACGGGTACATAATTTTCCTTTCGTATCTGAACTCTTGTAGATAGTATCAACGCATTCAAAAGCTATGAGGGTTCCATCGTAATTACTCTCCCTAGTATGAAAGGTGCTTTGAGTGGGGGAGACTTAATTATTAAGGTGGGCCCAAGAGTATACAACAAAGCTGACCACTTTGGGTGGTCAACAGAAGAAGAGATGGAGGCTGACCTGAAAAGAGTGGATGACATGGAGGAGGATCAAGAAGTTACCTCTCTCCCTCAACCTGGAGCCATGCTTGAGGAACTCCAAAGCTCAGCTATACCGGATTCAGTTATACCTCCCAATGCTAGAGTTCTCTCTTATGATGACATGAAAAGAGTGTTGTTTTTTCTCCCACAGCCAGGAAGCATCCATGGGTGATCGGAGCTCTAGCCGTCACAGGAAAACTCCGTAAGCAAATAATGGATCTCAAACAGCAAGTCAATAGGCTCGAGGAAGAAAATCACATCCTGAAGGGTATTATTGCCAAGAATATTGCATCGCCACCTCCGAAGAAAGAGATCTAAATACATGGGTATGGGCACTCCCCTTGGCAACTGCCAAGCTTGGGGGAGGTGCCCCAGTATCGTATCACCATCACATCTTTACCTTTATCATTTTTCTTAGTTCGATCCTTTTGGTTATATCTCGGTTTAGTAGAATAAAGTTTTAGTATGATCTAGCTTTGAGTTTTGCTTTGTGTTCCCTCTATGTAATTGAGTCCAGGAGTTATATAATAAAGATTAGTTTTGAGATGAGAGCTTTGCTTTCTTGCTACGATCTTGAGGAAAAGCAATAAAGAATAAAAGAAATAAAAAGAATATATAATGATCTTATCGGAAGTGACGACTTCACATATAAGAAGTATGTCGCATGAAATTTGTTGGGAGTTGACAAACATAGTTTTGGTCATTGTTGCAATTAATAGGAAATAATAATGAAAGAGAGGTCTCACATATAAATATACTATCTTGGACATCTTTTGTGATTGTGAGCACTCATTAAAATATTATATGCTAAAAGGTTGATGTTGGACAAGGAAGACAACACAATGGGCTATGTTTCTTTATATCCGAATAGAACTTATATTGTCATGGATCCTCCAACATGTTGAGCTTGCTTCTCATCCTATGTTAGCCAAATCTTTTGCACCAAGTAGAGATACTACTCGTGCCTCCAAAATCTCTCAACCCAGTTTTGCCCACCATACCTACCTATGGATTGAGTAAGATCCTTCAAGTAAGTTGTCATCGGTGCAAGCAATAAAAGTTGCTCTATAAATATGTATAATCTTTTAGTGAGGAAAATAAGTTTTATATGAACTTGTGATATAGAAGAAATAAAAGCGATGGACTGCATAATAAAGTTATTTATCACAAGCGGCAATATAAAGTGACGTTCTTTCACATTAAGATTTTGTGCATCCAACCATAAAAGCGCATGATAACTTCTGCTTCCTTCTACGAAGGGCCTATCTTTTATTTACCTCCTACCCTTATACAAGAGTCATGGTGATCATCGCCTATTCTTTTTACACTTTTTTCTTTTTGGCAAGTACTAGGTCGATCCCCTACTAGAGCTCCCGTCCGCCGCTCCTGCGCAGGGGCCTATGTAACTGTCCAGGAAAATTTGGGACTAAGTTGAAATAAATAAATAGCTATATGCCAAAATTTAGTTTTTATTTATTATATTTTTATCATACTACAATATTAAGGAGTATAATTTTTATTATTTAGTTTGTATAATTAACCACATAATTTAATTGCTATGGTTAAGCAGTGATCTTTGTTATCAATTGTAATGCATATCACTAATCATTTTGTTTATGCTAAATATAAATTAAGTGATGTATCATAAGTTATCTTAAAATTACTTTTGTGGCGATTACACAAATTATATAGTGCACATACATATTTGTATCCAGGTCGCTGCTCCCGCACATGGGCCTATGTAACCATCTAGGAAAATTTGGGACTGAGTTGAAATAAATAAGTAGTTTTATACGAAAATTGTTTTATTTTTTTATTTTTTATCATACAACAGGTGTATAATTTTTATTATTTAGTTGGTAGAATTAACCACATAATTTAATTGGTATGATTAAGAAGTGATCTTCTTTATAAATTGTAATGCATATCACTAATCATTTTGTTTACATTAAATATAAATTAAGTGATGTGTAGCATAAGTTATCTTTAAATTATTTTTGTGGCAATTACACAAATTATATAGTGCACATACATATTTTTTCTATATGTGCAAATATTCATGTATGGTTAATGCATATATACATGTTATAAGTATCTAGAGAATAGTGTCCAACTAATATCTTAATAGTAATTTCTAGTGTATCATCAGGCGTGCATATTTATAGAACCTTGTAGAATATAAATTGTACTGTTTGCAAATGTGTTGCAAGTTAGATTCAGTAATAAGTTCAACATATATATGATATTGAAATAGCACCGATCACCAGATACACGTGTCATGTCTTGGGTAGTTATCCTTGTCGCATGCGTGGGCATGGGAAGGTAACCCGTGCGAGCGAATGGCTAGTCAGTCGATCGGGATCATTTTCGTACTTGGTTTTGATGATGCAGAGACAATCCCTGATATTCCCCTGTGCAATGGCGGCAACGAAGATTTCTTAGCTTGGGATCATGGAAAAATATGGTGTGTAGTCTATTAAAACAACATACAATGGTCTAGTGACTCACAACGAAGGAGGGACGAATACCTGGACCTCAAGGAGTGAGGAACGAACGTGGACATCCCATAGGAAACCACAAGCTATGCTGAAAGTTTGGGTCTTCTGGCGGCGGGTGATTCATGGGATCTTACCAGATGAATGCACCTTGAAGCAGTTGCATATCATATAATTTTGCCGATGAAATGTTTGTATGGCTATGGAAGAGGATCTTGAACATGTCTTGGTACACTTTCACATTCCATATGTTTTTGGAATGAGGCATCGTATTGGTTTGCTTTTCGTCCAACAAGGCGTCATCCTGACACTTGGGCCAAAGACATACATTGTGACCGGTGTTTCCTGGCTCAGGATTAAGCTTAAACGCCTACCATTATGTGGGCTGCCTGGCACTTTTGTAGCTGATGGACACATGATCATGAAGGTTCTGATTCGATGAACTTAACGAGACTAACTAGAGAAAGCCTACTCTCAAGTGACTCAAAAAGAGCAATCAAATCGAGAGGGAGGTACGGATACCAATATCTCAGTAAGTGAAGAACAAATGCGGAGATCTCTTTGGAAGTTGGAATAAAGATGTGCCAGAAGTTCTAGTTTTTTGTTGGCGGGTGATTTGGGAATCTTGCCAAGGCTTCATCCAGACACTTGGGGGTAACAAAAACTTTGTGACTAGATTTTCTCGTGTCGGGATCGTGCGAAAATGATACCATGCTATCTGGCACTCTTGTAACCGATGGAATAAACACATGATAATGCAGCTTTTGATCCGACGAACTCATTGGGGCTGACAAGAGAAGCCTTTTCCTCACTTTGAAATCTCGATGAAGCATGCTCTACTCTATTAGGCCATGACTTGCTCCCCCTAATTCCGAGTGGGTCCAAATAAATACTGACAATGCCATCAACTCTAAAGACAACAAAGCAGCAACGGTGCTATCATCTCTGATGTCAACAAAGGTGTGATGGCTCGTCAAAAAATTCCATGGCTTCAAGAGGTTTCTATTTTGTGCACTCGTCTTGAACCACTCAATCAGAGATTCCTCAGAACCCTACTGAACGATGTCCTCAGATTTATAGCCGAGTGCTTGAAGCAACCGACAAGCGGACAATCAATGTTGCTGGTGGATATAGGGAACCCGGAGTGTGCATCGGACCAACGAAGCTGGGAATATCAATTGTTACAACCTTTTTATGGTTTCTTGAGGGAGTGAGGTCTATGAGAGAGGATTTGAACTTGGGGAAAAAATAATAAAGATAAGAGAATGTTTATTATTCATGCTAGAATTGTATTGACCATAAACTTAAATACATGTGTGAATACATAAAATACACTGTGTGCCTAGTAGGCCTCTACTAGACTAGCTCGTTAATCAAAGATGGTTATGTTTTCCTGACCATAGACATAAGTTGTCATTTGATAACGGGATCGCATCATTAGGCGAATGATGTGATGGACAAGACCCAGCCGTAAGCTTAGCATATGATCGTATCACTTTAGTTTTTGCTACAACTTTCTTCATGTCAAGTATCTATTCCTAAGACCATGTGATCATGAAACTCCCAGATACCAGAGCAATGCCTTGTGTGCTATCAAACGTCACTTCTTAACTAGGTGATCATAAAGGTGCCCTACAAGTATCTTTAAAGATGTCTGTTGGGTTGGCATGGATCGAGACTAGGATTTGTCACTCTATATGACAGAGAGATATCTCTGGGCCCACTCGGTAATACAACATCATTAAGAGCTTACAAGGAATGTGGCTAATGAATTAGTCACATGATCTTGTATTACGGAACGAGTAAATAGACTTGTCGACAACGAGATTGAACTAGGTACGGAGATATTGGCGATCGAATCTCGGCAAGTAACGTATTGATGTCTACTACACAATCTTCTTCTTGTAGACGTAGTTGGGCCTCCAAGTGCAGAAGTTTGTAGGACAGTGGCAATTTTCCCTCAAGTGGATGACCTAAGGTTTATCAATTTGTGGGAGGCGTAAGATGAAGATGGTCCCTCTCAAACAACCCTGCAACCAAATAACAAAGAGTCTCTTGTGTCCCCGACGCACCCAATACAATGGTAGATTGTATAGGTGCACTAGTTCGCAAAGAGATGGTGGTACAAGTGCAATATGGATGGTAGATATAGGTTTTTGTAATATGAAAGTATAAAAACAGCAAGGTAGCAAGCGATAAAAGTGAGCACAAACGGTATTGCAATTCTTCGAAACAAGGCCTAGGGTTCATACTTTCACTAGTGCAAGTTCTCTCAACAATGATAACATAATTAGATCATATACCAATCCCTCAACGTGCAACAAAGAGTCACTCCAAAGTCACTAATAGAGGAGAACAAACGAAAAGATTATTGTAGGGTACGGGACCACCTCAAAGTTATTCTTTCCGATCAATCCATTGGGCTATTCCTATAAGTGTCACAAACAACCCTAGAGTTCGTAGTAAAATAACACCTTAAGACACACATCAACCAAAACCCTAATGTCACCTAGATACTCCAATGTCACCTCAAGTATCTGTGGGTACGATCATACGAAATGCATCACACAATCTCAGATTCATCTATTCAAACCAACACAAAGAACTTCATAGAGTGCCCCAAAGTTTCTACCGGAGAGTCAAGACAAAAATGTGTGCCAACCCCTATGCATAGATTCCCAAGGTCACGGAACCCGCAAGTTGATCACCAAAACATACATCAATTAAATCAATAGAATACCCCATTGTCACCACGGGTATCCCACACAAGACATACATCAAGTGTTCTCAAATCCTTAAAGACTCAATTTGATAAGATAACTTCAAATGGAAAACTCAATACATTAAAAGAGGGTAGAGGGGGAGAAACATCATAAGATCCAACTGTAGTAGCAAAGCTCGCGGTACATCAAGATTGTGCCAAATCAAGAACACGAGAGAGAGAGAGAGAGAGAGAGAGAGAGAGAGAGAGAGATCAGACACATAGCTACTGGTACATACCCTCAGCCCCGATGGTGAACTACTCCCTCCTCGTCATGGAGAGCGTCGGGATGATGAAGATGGCCACAGGTGATGGACCCCCCCCCCCTCCAGCAGGGTGTCGGAACAGGGTCTCGATTGGTTGTTGGTGGCTACAGAGGCTTGCGGCGGCGGAACTCCCAATATAGGTTATGTTCTGGAGGTTTGGGGATTTATAGGAGAGGTTGGCGTCGAGAACAAGTCAGGGGGCCCCACGGAGAGTCCACGAGGCAGGGCGTGCCCTAGGGGGGAGCCCTCCACCCTCGTGGGGCCCACAGGACTCCCCTCCGGTAACTCTTCGTTCCAGTATTTTTTATATTTTCTAGAAAAAATATCCGTTGATTTTCAGCGCATTCCAAGAACTTTTATTTCTGCACAAAAACAACACCATGGTAGTTCTACTGAAAACAGCGTCAGTCCGGGTTAGTTCTAATCAAATCATACCAAAATCATGTAAAAATATTATAAACATGGCATGAATACATCAAAAATTATAGATACGTTGGAGACGTATCAAGCATCCCCGAGCTTAATTCCTGCTCGTCCTCGAGTAGGTAAATGATAAAAACAGAATTTTTGATGTGGAATGCTACCTAACATATTTATCAATGTAATCTCTCTTTATTATGGCAAGAATATTTAGATCCATAAGATTCAAAACAAAAGTTTAATATTGACATAAAAATCATAATACTTCAAGCACACTAACTAAGCAATCATGTCTTCTCAAAATATTATGGCCAAAGAAAGTTATCCCTACAAAATCATATAGTCCCACTATGCTCTATCTTCATCACACAAAATATTTAAATCATGCACAACCCTGATGACAAACCAAGCAATTGTTTCATACTTTTGATGTTCTCGAACTTTTTCAATTTTCACGCAATACATGAGCGTGAGCCATGGACATAGCACTATAGGTGGAATAGAATGGTGGTTGTGGAGAAGACAAAAAGGAGAAGATAGTCTCACATCAACTAGGCGTATCTGTTGGGGAACGTAGTAATTTCAGAAAAAATCCTACGCACACGCAAGATCATGGTGATGCATAGCAACGAGAGGGGAGAGTGTTGTCCACGTACCCTTGTAGACCGAAAGCGGAAGCGTTAGCACAATGCGGTTGATGTAGTCGTATGTCTTCACGATCCGACCGATCAAGTACCGAACGTACGACACCTCCGAGTTCAGCACACGTTCAGCTCGATGACGTCCCACGAACTCCGATCCAGCAGAGCTTTGCGGGAGAGTTCCGTCAGCACGACGGCGTGATGATGGTATTTGATGATGCTACCGACGCAGGGCTTCGCCTAAGCACCGCTATGATATTACCGATGTGGAATATGGTGGAGGGGGGCACCGCACACGGCTAAGAGATCAAGAGATTAATTGTTGTGTCTAGAGGTGTCCCCCTGCCCCCGTATGTAAAGGAGCAAGGGAGGAGGCCGGCCGGCCCTGTAGGTCGCGCCAGGAGGAGTCCTCCTCCTAGTGGGAGTAGGACTCCCCCTTTCCTAGTTCCACTAGGAGGGGGAAGGAGGGAGAGGGGGAGGAGAATGAAAGAGGGGGCGCAGCCCCTCCCCTGGTCCAATTCGGACTAGGCCCATGGGGGGCGCGCGGCCAGCCCTCATGGCTTCTCCTCTTTTTCCCCTAAAGCCCACTAAGGCCCATATGTACTCCCGTATTCCCGTAACTCCACCGGTACTCCGAAAAATACCCGAATCACTCGGAACCTTTCCGATGTCCGAATATAGTCGTCCAATATATCGATCTTTACGTCTCGACCATTTCGAGACTCCCCGTCATGTCCCCGATCTCATCCGGGACTCCAAACTACATTCGGTACATCAAAACACATAACTCATAATATAAATCGTCACCGAACGTTAAGCGTGCGGACCCTACGGGTTCGAGAACTATGTAGACATGACCGAGACACGTCTCCGATCAATAACCAATAGCGGAACCTGGATGCTCATATTGGCTCCCACATATTCAACGAAGATCTTTATCGATCAAACCGCATAACAACATACGTTGTTCCCTTTGTCATCGGTATGTTACTTGCCCGAGATTCGATCGTCGGTATCTCAATACCTAGTTCAATCTCGTTACCGGCAAGTCTCTTTACTCGTTATGTAATGCATCATCCCGCAACTAACTCATTAGTCACATTGCTTGCAAGGCTTATAGTGATGTACATTACCGAGAGGGCCCAGAGATACCTCTCCGACAATCGGAGTAACAAATCCTAATCTCGAAATACGCCAACTCAACATGTACCTTCGGAGACACCTGTAGAGCTCCTTTATAATCACCCAGTTACGTTGTGATGTTTGGTAGCACACAAAGTGTTCCTCCCGTAAACGGGAGTTGCATAATCTCATAGTCATAGGAACATGTATAAGTCCTGAAGAAAGCAATAGCAACATACTAAACGGTCAAGTGCTAAGCTAACGGAATGGGTCAAGTCAATCACGTCATTCTCTAATGATGTGATCCCGTTAATCAAGTGACAACTCATGTCTATGGTTAGGAAACTTAACCATCTTTGATCAACGAGCTAGTCAAGTAGAGGCATACTAGTGACACTATGTTTGTCTATGTATTCACACATGTACTAAGTTTCTGGTTAATATAATTCTAGCATGAATAATAAACATTTATCATGAAATAAGGAAATAAATAATAACTTTATTATTGCCTCTAGGGCATATTTCCTTCAGTATCAACAGGCTATGGAGATGGCCATCAATAGATATCAATGTGAGTGAGTAGGGATTGCCATGCAACGGATGCACTAGAGATATGAGTGTATGAAAGCTCAAAAAAGGTGGGTGTGCATCCAACTTGCTTGCTCAAGAAGACCTAGGGCATTTTGAGGAAGCCCATCATTGGAATATACAAGCCAAGTTCTATAATGAAAATTCTACCTAGTATATGAAAATGACAAAATAGGAGACTCTCTATTATGAAGATCAAGGTGCTACTTTGAAGCACAAGGTGCTACTTTGAAGCAACATGCACACTTCCTATCCATTCATCAGTATTTCAATGCTTTGGCTTTTACTTTTTCAAAAAAATTGCTTTCAAGTTTTTTATATATATATTTGTATTTCCCCTTTTTCTATACTTTTTAAATTTTCTGCCTTTTGTGTTGTATTTTTTAAAATGCAGTTTTTTTTAGTTACACCATTTTCTAAAATACCTTAACAACAAGTAAACTTACATGAGTATTCTTTTTCAATGTATGAACAGTTACTAAAATTATACCAACAATTTTGATAAAATACATGACCACCTAAAAATATGCATGATCACTTTTTAAAATACATGACTGTATAGATAAAATCATGAACAATTTAAAAATAATATAGGCGCTATAGAAAAAGCATCTATGTGACGATCGTTACATCAAGTAGTAGATCAAATACACACAACGTTCTTCCGCGGGCCGGCCCATATTGGCGCATCATGCATGCTCCTTCCAAATACGGTTTTCTTTCAGTCTTTTTTTGCTTAGTTTATTTTAAGTTTTCCCTAAAAATCTGTTAAAAAGTTTTACCTAAAACCGGCTACTAGATTTTTTTACAGATTCTCAAAGTATCAAATGAGAATTTTAAAAAATTCTCACGCACACAATGTAAAAAATAATATGATTTTGTTAAAATGTTAATGATCTTGAAAATGAATTCTTAATTTAGTTTTATTAAAAATATATACAAAATTTCCGATGTATTCATAATTTTGAGAAAATATTCAAGAATTTCAAAATCTTGTTGAATATAAAATTCATTCACTAATCTCAGAAGAGTTCATAATGGGCCGTACTAACTAGGACACTATTAGGAAAACGTCTATGTGACGATCGCTGTGTCTGTAGTCGAGCAAATGCACAAAATGTTCTTCCGCGGGCTGGCCCACATCAACCGACTGTTATAATTTGTTTCTATAGATATATAAAGAAATATCAATTCCGAATCCAAAAGTTGTCCACACAATTTTAGTAGATTTGTGATTTGGAAAATGTTCAATTTTATTAAAATATATGCTGAAGTTTTGGTAAATATGTTCACTAATTTATAATATATTCAGACATTTGTAAAACGATCACGCAATTCAAAAAATTGTCGAATATTTATATGCATTTAGTAATTTGAAAAAGGTTCTTAATGGGCCAACTGACTGGTTCGTTACAGGGAAAGCACCTATGTGACGACCGTTCCTTCTAGTCGAGCAAATGCACACAAATTTGTTGCAGGCTGCTTCCAAATGTGTTCTTTTTCCTAACTTTTTTTGCTTACTATTTTTGTTTTGATCACGTACATTTTGCTTCACAACATGTTTTCTTGAAATATCACGTACATTTTTAATGGTCCAAAGAATTGTTTTTAATTACTTATATTTTTATATTGTATAATTTGTTTATATCATGAAACACTTTTTTCGAAACTGTTGAATTTTTTTAAAAGCGAGTATTATTTTTCTAAATGCTATCAACATTTTTTCGAAGTTAAATTTTTTTAATTACTCGAATTGTTTTACAGTGTATAATTTTTTTAGATGTGAAAAAATACATTTTTGATACCTGTTGATATTTTTAAATGCCAGCATCATTTTTTGAAGGCTATCAACATTTTTTAGAAGTTCCATTAACATGTCTTAGTACTGTATCAACATTTTCTGGACATGCAAAATTTTTTTAAAATATATAGTATGCTATTTTTCATTTCAAAAATAAAAATAATAGTAAATAAAAAATTAAAGACAAGAAGAAGTTGTAACATCAAAACAAACAAAAATTATTTCTGTCGACCCACTAAGTAGATAATGGCCTCATGTACATGGGCTCCGAGTTCCCTTCCTCAGTCTCCTAGGCTTGGGTGCCGCCCGACCCAGTTCGAAACAGCACGCACGCACACTAGTTAATCCCACCTCGCGAAGCTTTCATATAATCAATCTCAATGAAATAATTGTAAATAATTTCTGCAACAACGCGCGGGAAATCATTTCTAGTTCACTAAAACTAGGAACTCCGACAGTACTTTTGTTCTAACGTGTCTGCGTTACCCATGTATGTAAGTTGTGCGTGCATGATTGTCAGACTGCCTTGTGGTCAAAGTGGAAGGTGGGGCTCATGCCCTGCCAATTTTCTTCTCCAACAGCGCAACAATAAAGGCACTAATTCCTCAAAAAAGAAAAGGCTCTTGCAAAATAAGCTGGTTAGTTCTTTTGCAATCGATATTTTTGGAAATAAATTGTATTAGGACATGGAAAATATAAATAATTTTTCTTGGGTACATGAACATATTACTCGATAGATTTGCATACTTATCATGATAAAGAAATAGGAATTCGCCACCGCTCTTACTGCCGAGCTCCAAGTAAGAAGGGTAGCGTCATTGCCACCGAGATGCAATCGATTTCGGTGACTAGGAGGATGTTAGAGCACAACTTCTACAAAATCCACGCTTTGACATTGCGGGGTATAATCCCAACCAGACATCACCGTTCTCCCATCATGGTCTCGAACAACAACACCCCACATTCCAGTTTTGTCAGGTCTTGCCTTCCTTCATGCATGATCCTTGCGATCACAGAGATGCATTACAAATAAACGCCATCCAAGAGTCAGCAACATACTATCCCCTAGGCCCCACAACTAGCTATGATTTTCTCTCCTTTAATGAAATTGTTAAAAAACAATGTGGATTATAATGAAGTTGTTAATTAATCAGTGATTACATAGTAAGTCATCGGCAGGGGCCTCTCCATTTGTCGAGCTATCGCCTAGGCACCTCATATCAACCACTTCTTTTCTGTTTTTATATATCTTTGTAAGATGTTGGTCGTGTACTCCTCGCCGATTGATGGCTTTGTTAATGCAAAGACCGCCTCACACTGATCCTCTACTCTAAATGAAAGCAAACATGCACACCATCTATCCATTCATCATTATTTCAATGTTTTCTTCGGCCTTTACCTTTTCAACTTTTTTCCTTTCCAGGTCTGTTTTTATATGTTTGTATGTCCCCTTTTTTCTATCTTTTTTTGATTCTCAAGTTTTTGTGTTGTATATATTTTTAAATGCAAACATTTTTAGTTATACGATTTTCGAAAACACCCAAACAATTTATAAAGTTACAAGAATATTTTTCTAAATTTATGTATAGTCACTAAAATTACAAAAAAAATTCGAAAAAAATACATGAACACTTAAAAAAACTGTGTGATCACTTATTAAAAAAAATGAACTTTTAGGTAAAAATCCTGAAAAATTAAAAAGAATATTGGCGCTATAGGAAAAGCTTCTATGTGACGATCGTTGCATCAAGTAGTAAATAAAATGCATACAACGTTCTTCCGTGGGCCTGCCCATATTGGAGGTTCATGCAGGCTCCTTCCAAATACGGTTTTCTTCCATAGCCTTTTTTTTTGCTTAGTTTCTTTCATTCAAGTTTTCCCTAAAAACCGGCTGCTAGATGTTTACAGATTCCAAATGTATCAATTGAGAATTTTACAAAATGCTCACACAATTAACAAATTATTATGATTTTTTAAAATGTTCATGAGCTTGATAATGAATTATTAATTTTATTTTATGGAAAAGTATTTACTAATTTGAAGAATTATTCATAACTTTTAGAAAATATTCACGAATTTCAAAAAAGAAAATATGTCGTTCACAATTTTGCAGAAGCGTACTCAATGGCCCGCTTTGACTGGGTGAGTTGGGAAGTGTCTATGTGACGATCGTTGCGTAGTCGAGCAAATGCACAAAATGTTCTTCCACGGGCTGGCCCATAATGGCGCTTCAAATACAAACGCACAAAATGTTCTGCAGGCTCCCTCCAAATGCTGTTTTCTTTCACAACGTTTTTTCGCGGAATTTTTTTCTTGTTTTCCCTGCAGTCTGCAGACCGACTGCTAGATTTTTTTTATAGATTTATAAGAAATATCTATTCCAAATTCGAAAAGTAGTTCACACAAGTTTAGTAGAATTTATGATTTTTGGAATGTTTACAAATTTAAAAATATATTCTCAAGTTTTGGTATATACTTTCATTAATATATAAAATACTCAGAAATTTGTAAAATGATCAGGGATTTATAAAATTGTTGTATATTAAAATGCGTTCATGAATTTGACACTGTTCTTGATGGACCACACTAACTGGGCCGCTATAGGGAAAGCACCTATGTGACGACCGTTGCTTCTAGTTGAGCAAAAGCACATAAATTTGTTGCAGTCTGCTTCCAAATTTTCACAACATTTTTGCTTAATATTTTTTTTCATTCACGTACATTTTGTTTCACAGCATGTTTTATTGAAAATGTCACGTACATTTTTTCGTCCGAAGATGTTTTTTTAGTTCTCAAATTGTTTACATTGTATATATTTTTACATGCCACGAAACACATTTTTTGGAACCTGTGGACATGTTTTAAACGCCAGCACCATTTTTTTGAATGTTATCAACATTTTTTGGAACTTACATGGACAGGTCTTAGCACTGCGTCAACACTTTCTGAATGTGCTATGAACTTTAACAAAATATATAGTATGATATTTTTCATTTCAGAAATATAAATAAATGAAATAATAAATAAAAAAATGAATGACAAGACGAACATGTAACACTGAAACAAATTAAAATTACCTTTTTTAGCAAAATTAAAATTACCTTTGTCGACCCACTAAGTAGATAATGGCCTCATGTACATGGGCTTCGACTTCTGTTCCTCGGTCTCCTAGGCTTGGGTGTCGCCCAAGCCCAGTTCGAAACAGCACACACAGACACAAGTTAGTTCCGCCTCGCCAAGCTTTCGTATAACCAAATCTAACTGCAAATGATTTCCGCAACAACGCACGGGAAATCATTTCTAGTTCACTAAAACTGGAAACTCCGACTGCGTACTTTTGTTCTAACGTGTCTGCGTTACCCATGGATGTAAGTTGTGCGTGCGTTATTTTTTTAGAGGAATTATGACAGTGAGGGAAGCTCCCCACTGACTTTTATATTAGTGGTTAGGGGGTCAGGGAGTCATGAATTTTACATCAGATGGGGGAAGGGAGTCAGAGAGATTGTGCGTGCGTGATTGGTTGAGTTCCTTGTGGTTAAAGGGGAAGGTGGGGCTCATGCCTTGCCAAAAAAATTTCTTCCACGACCCAACAATAAAGGCACTAATTCCTCAAAAAGTAAAAGACTCTTGCAAAATAAGCTGGTTAATTATTTTGCAATTCTCAAACTAAGTTGTATTAAGACATGGAAAATAGAAGTACTTTTTCTTGGGTGCAGGAACATATTACTCGATAGATTTCTGTATCGATCATGATAAAGAAATAGGAATTCACCACCACTCTTACTGCCGAGCTATCCACGTAAGAAGGGTAGCACCGTTCCCACCGAGCTCCAATCGGTTTCAATGACTAGGAGAATCTTAGAGCATGACTTCTACAAAATCCTTGCTTTGACATTGCAGGGTATAATCCGAAGCAGGCACCACCATTCTCCTATCATGATCTCAAACAACAACACCCCATGTCCCACTTTTTTCAGATCTTGTCTTCCTTCATGCATGATCCTTGCCATCCCAAAGATGCATTACAAATAAATGCCATGCCTCAAGAATATGTCATGGGATAGTATTAAGCACTTTTAGGTCCTTGAGTCTCATACCTCCCTTGGCCCTTGTGCCGTGTTAGTTTCTCCCAACTTGACCAATATTTGCGTCGTCTGTAAGTCTCGTCGCTCCACCAAAAATCTCTTGTCAGGTGAGCAGCTCCTTTCACATGCTTGGCGAGAATTTGAACACTCTCATTGCATAGGTGGGAATAGTATGCGTCACTAATTTAAAGAGAGTCATCGGTCTTTTCCCTTGTCCTTGATTAGCTGAAATTTACCATTTATCACACCTCCTTCTAGGACCGGCAGACAACATATTTCTCATTGAAACCAACTGTCACGGTGCTTAGAGAGATGTCACTTCTTGGCCCTCCTATGGTGAGCACTTATTTTCAAAAAGTAGTGAGAATTTTTATGGACTAAGCAGTTGACCAGTAGTACTGTTGTAATTGTTCAGTACTTGCTTCACAATATTGGTTTGGTGTGGGCTAGCTTTAAAAACCAGTACTCTATTGTCTGCAAACATGAGATGAGAAATTCAAGGGCTTTGGCGACAAATTTCCAGCTCCTGCAGTTCACCTGATTCAACTCCTCTCTACCAATGATGAGAGTCCATCCGCAACAAAAAGAAAGAGGTGTGGAGAGAGGGGGTCTCCCTGTCCCAAACCACGTGTCGGCGAAAAAACTCTCGAACTAATTTCCATTGTAGCGGGCAAAGTATTTGACAGACTTAACACATTTGATGATCCATTGCATCCATTTATCCCTAAACCCAACTTTTCTATATCCCTTGCGTATACACCCAATCAACTCTGTCATAAGACTTTACGGGTACATAATTTTCCTTTTGCATCTGAACTCTTCTAGATAGCATCAATGCATTCAAAAGCAATGAGGGTGTCATCGTAATTACTCTCCCTAGTGTAAGGGCATATTTATCCCCAAGTGGTTTTGGTGATTGATGACAATGCTTTTGCGGACTAATCGTGTGCGTTAAGTTCTTTCAGAGATTCATCCATTAGCACGAGACGATTTCCTCCCCTCGGTGTTTTATTCAAGACGGTGTAGCTCCTTCGTTTCGTTGTTGGTGGACTAGTTTCGTAGGAGTCACCGTACTATCAAGAGGGGATCCGCTTTGGCAAGACTAGGGTGGAATCAACACGTACACATCCCTATCACACCCGTCGTCTTCCTTCCGCATCTTTGGAGCTGCACTTTATCTTCCGTACCTGCTCCGTTCTGTGCCAGCGGTAGTACCGCGGTCTACAGCGGTAGTACCGCCGAAGCTCTCCAGCGGAAGTACCGCTCCATGAAGCGGTAGTACCGCTCTCAGCGGTAGTACCGCTCCGCAGGGCGGTAGTACCGCTCTCAGCGGTAGTACCGCTCCGCAGGGCGGTAGTACCGCTTGGGGGCTTCGGCCGTAGTACCGCAGCTGTTCCGCGCTACTACCGCCTCGATTCGAGACCGGTGTTTTCTCGTGTCGGGTTTTGCGGTACTAGGCGCGGTAGTAGAAGCGGTAGTACCGCTCCAAGCGGTAGTACCGCTCTGCTCCCGCGGTAGTACCGCTCTGGGGCCAGGGCCCTGTCTTCCTCGCCAGCGCGGTAGTACTGCTGTGTAGGGAGCGGTAGTACCGCTCTTAGCGGTAGTACCGCCCTGCCCTAGCGGTAGTACCGCTCTGTGCGGGGATGTACAGTGGGGTAACGGTTGGATTGTTTCCCCCACTATATAAAGGGGTCTTCTTCCCCAAAGTTGACCTACCTCTTTCCCCCAAAGCTCCATTGTTGCTCCAAGCTCCATTTTCGCCCGATCTCTCTCCCTAGCCAATCAAACTTGTTGATTTGCTCGGGATTGGTTGAGAAGGCCCCGATCTACACTTCCACTAAGAGAAATTTGATTCCCTCTCTTATCCCTAGCGGATCTTGTTACTCCTGGGTGTTTGAGCACCCTAGACGGTTGAGGTCACCTCGAAGCCATACTCCATTGTGGTGAAGCTTCGTGGTGTTGTTGGGAGCCTCCAATTGTTGTGGAGATAGCCCCAACCTTGTTTGTAAAGGTTCGGTCGCCGCCTTCAAGGGCACCAATAGTGGAATCACGACATCTCGCATTGTGTGAGGGCGTGAGGAGAATACGGTGGCCCTAGTGGCTTCTTGGGGAGCATTGTGCCTCCACACCGCTCTAACGGAGACGTACTTCCCCCTAAAAGGAAGGAACTTCGGTAACACATCCTCGTCTCCACCGGCTCCACTCTTGGTTACTTCGTGCTTTTACTCTTGCTAGCCTACTTGTGTTGTTTCCTTTGCTTGCTTATGTGCTAGTTGTATTTGCATCATATAGGTTGGTCATCTAGTTGCATATCTAGACAACCTATTTTGTTGCAAAGTTTAATTTGGTAAAGAAAAGCTTAAAAATTGTTAGTTGCCTATTCAACCCCCCCCCCCCTCTAGTCAACCATATCGATCCTTTCAATTGGTATCAGAGCCTTGTCTCTTTTTAAGGACTTTACCATCCGAAGAGTATGGTTGATGTCGTAGATGATGTGGGAGAGCACTCCGGTGCGGATCCGATATCATCTACGGGAGATGGGGGTAACTCGATCTCACGTGAGGAATTCAATGTGGCTTTGGAAACATTGAAAACCTCCATGACGACCGAGGTCAAGGACATGTTTAAGGATTTCCTAGAAGGACTTAAACAATCTACCTCGCCGATGAAAGTGGGTGATCCCACCAACAAGGTGACGGATGCTACCTCCGACAAGGGGGAAGCTAACATTGAAAAGAGTCCTTCTATTAGTGGTAGAAATGGCACCGGCATATTTGCCCATGTGGAACCCCCAACTTATGGAGGGCCGATCCCTTCCACGCATTTGAATCATGCCGGTCCTCCTCCTAAATATGAGAAATATGAAGATTTTGATTCTTGGGTTTATCGTTTCAACCGTCATTTAAAACATGTGAACACTAACCTTTGGAGAATCATTGAAGAAGGTTTCTATCCTCATGACCCAAGAAACTTCACCCCTCGAGAAGCCGTGGACAATCAATTCAATGAGAGTGCTCTCTTCATCATCCAAGATGCAATCCTTCCCGAAGATCTCCCTCATCTTCGACCTCATGCCATGGCTAAAGAAGCATGGAAATGTGTTGAGTCTCTCTATCGAGGAAGTGCTAGCATTCAACGCTCCAACTATGAAGTGGTGCAAGATGAAGCCGATGAGTTTGCAATGAAAGAAGATGAAGAACCTCGTGAGCTCTTTCGAAGAGTGACCAAACTCGCGGTCTCACTCCGAGATCATGGAAGCAAGGACACTGATGACAATTGGACCAAGCGCAAGTTCCTCAAGGCCATGATGCCCTACAACAAGGCCATGTCCTCCGTCATTTGTCAAAGACCGGACTTCCACTCCATGACCTCAAGTGAAGTGTTGGATGAGTTTGTTGCAATGAGCATCTTGGACAAGACCGCCGACAATGTGGTGCTCCGTTCTCAAAGGGCAAAGAAGCCCAACCTTGCGTTGAAGGCCAAGGTCATCATGGAAGAAGAGGAAGAAGTGGAAGATGAGGAGAGCAATCCCGAAGACACCAAGTATGATTATCATGAGCACATGGCCCTTGCTTCAAGACAATTTTGGAGCAAGAAGAATTCAAGACCCAACTTCAACAAGAACAACTCAAGTGGCGTCAAGGGCAAGCAACGAGTTAGAACTTGCTTCAACTGTGGCAACGTGAGCCATTTCGTTGTGGATTGTCCGTACGAGAAGCGGGAAGACAATGGTGGCAAATTCATTCGAAAAGACAAAGCCAAGTCCTTCCCCAACAAGAACAACTTCACCAAGAAGACTCCAACTCGTGGGTTGGTGGTTCAAGAAGAATACCAAGAGGACGACGATGATGATGAAAGTGGAGAAACAATGGCCATGGCATCCATTGCCGTTGCTACTACTTCCCCGGTGTCTCTCTTTGATTCACCCAACGAAAACATCACCGCCAAGTGCCTCATGGCGAAAGCTTCAAACAAGGTAACCCCCAACATCACAACCACCATCATTACTAATCCCTCCTTGGAGGATTGCATTGATGAACATGTTGAGTCTAATGAGGAAGTGAATGAACTTGAGTCTTTTATGAGTAAGCTCAAGGGTAAGTCCAAGAAGCACTTTGTTGCTCTCTTGGAACAACTTGGTGAGGCCAATGACATGATCGAGGCTCACGAAGAAACCATCTCTAAGATGGAAGGTCATAGTTGTGACTATGCCGATGAGATATCGGATCTCTCTAATGCTCTCAAGGAAGAGCGTGTGCATCGTTTGACTTTTGAGGAGTCACACAATGATGACCATGCTAAGTTAAAGAAAGATCTTGATCATGCTCTTGTCGTGTCTCGCGTGCTAACTTCCGAGAAGGCTAAACTTGGGGTTGATCATGCTAGACTCAAAGAGGAGTTTGAGATACTTGACAAGGCCCACAAGATCTTGAAGGGTGCTCACGCTAACCTCAAGGAGTCTCATGCTCAACTCCAAGTTAAGCTAATCAAGGAAAAGGCCACCTTTCCTCATATGGTTTTAATTGATAATGCATGTGCTACTAACCCGTGTTGTGAGCATGTGCATCTTGTGGAGGAGAATGCCAAGTTGAAGGATCAACTTGAGAAAGGCCTTGTGACATGCATTCAAGGTGAGAAAAACCTCAACGACCTTTTGAGCAATCAAAAGGAAGTTGTGGCCAAGGAAGGAATTGGGTTTGCACCCAAGACCAAGAGCAAGAAGAAGAACAACAAGACCAAACTTCCTCCTCCTCTCAAGCAAACATTTGTGAAAGAGGGAGAGGGAGCTCCTAAGGAGAAGAAGGAACAAGCGAAGGGAGTTGATGTCCAAAAGGGCAAGAGCGTGTCCTCAAACAAAGCCGGCGACTTTAACCCGTCATATAAGTTGTGTCGTGCTAGTGATGGACATGTTTATGCTAGATTTGTTGGTTCTCCTTATGAGTACATGGAGTGGTCTATTTGGGTTCCCAAGACCCTTGTTACTAACATCAAAGGACCCATTACTAAATGGGTACCTAAAACCAAGCATTGATCTCTTGTAGGTGTTTGCTTCCGGTGGGGGATCATGGTTGCTCGATAGTGGAGCAACAAATCATATGACCGGGAGCAAGGACTTGGTGGTGGACGTGCAAAAGATCCCATCTATGCCCACCAATGTCGAGTGGGGTGATGCATCACATTCTAAGGTATTGGGTCTCGGCAAGGTTGTCATTTCTCATGATCTAACGATCGAAAAAGTCATGCTTGTTGAGTCCCTTGCATACAATTTGCTTTCCGTTCGTCAACTTGCACTCATGGGTTTTGCTACGTTCTTTGATATTGATACCGTGGCCCTCTTGTGGAGCAAGACTCTTAAAGTAGCCTTTGTTGGGCAAGTCGAGAACGGTCTCTATGTGATTAACTTTTTGAAGCGACCCACTAAGACCGCGACTTGCCTAATGGCTAAAGTTGATGTGGGATGGCTTTGGCATCGCCGTTTGGCCCACGTCAATATGAGATCTTTGCAAAGTCTTCTCAAGGGGGACCATGTTCGTGGACTAACGAATGTTAGTTTTGCCAAAGATCGTGCTTGCAGTGCTTGTATCGAAGGAAAGCTTCATGAAAAGGCTCACCCTCCTTCAACCATCATCTACTCGAAGAGACCCTTGGATATCCTTCACATGGATCTCTTTGGGCCTCCATCTTTTGATAGTCTTGGAGGTAGAAAGTACTGCTTGGTGATTGTGGATGACTATTCAAGATACACTTGGGTATACTTCTTCAAGAGGAAGAGTGAGACTCAACAAACCATCATCGACTTTGCAAATGAAGCTCAACGTCAACATAATGCAAAGATCTTGACAATAAGAAGTGACAACGGCACCGAGTTCAAGAACTACACCTTGGATGAGTTTCTCAGTGATGAGGGAATCAAGCATCAATATGCTGCTCCTTATACCCCTCAACAAAATGGTTTAGCAGAGAGGAAGAACCGGACGTTGATGGATGCGGCAAGGACCATGATGGCGGAGTTCAAGTCTCCATACAACTTTTGGGCCGAAGCCATCAACACCGCATGTCATGCATCCAATCGGCTCTATCTCCGCAAAGGCTTGAACAAGACCCCTTATGAGATACTCACCGGCAACAAGCCCAACCTCAACTACTTCGGGGTGTTCGGTTGTAAGTGTTTCATTCTCAAGAAAGGTGTTCGTTTGTCTAAATTTGAGCCTAGAGCTCATGAGGGCATATTTGTTGGTTATGCTACAAACTCTCATGCTTACCGTGTTCTCAACAAGTCCACCGGGCTCATTGAGGAGACGTGTAATGTGGAGTTTGATGAAAATAACGGCTCCCAAGTGGAGCAAAGTGGTACTTGTGATGTAGGTGATGAAATTCCTCCCCAAGAGATAAGAAGAATGGGTATTGGTCAAATTCTACCCATTGAGGAACCCTGAGGGAGTCCTGGACTAGGGGGTGTCCGGATAGCCGGACTATCGTCATCGGCCAGACTCCAAGACTATGAAGATACAAGATTGAAGACTTCGTCCCGTGTCCGGATGGGACTTTCCTTGGCGTGGAAGGCAAGCTTGGCAATATGGATATGTAGATCTCCTACCATTGTAACCAACTCTGTGTGACCCTAGCCCTCTCCGATGTCTATATAAACCGGAGGGTTTTAGTCCGTAGGACAACAATCACAACAACAATCATACCATAGGCTAGCTTCTAGGGTTAGCCTCCTTGATCTCGTGGTAGATCCACTCTTGTATTACCCATATCATCAATATTAATCAAGCAGGAGTAGGGTTTTACCTCCATCAAGAGGGCCCAAACCTGGGTAAAAACATCGTGCCCCTTGTCTCCTGTTACCATCCGCCTAGACGCACAGTTCGGGACCCCCTACCCGAGATCCGCTGGTTTTGACACCGACATTGGTGCTTTCATTGAGAGTTCCTCTGTGTCATCACCGATAGGCTTGATGGCTCCTTCGATCATCAACAACAACGCAGTCCAGGGTGAGACTTTTCTCCCCGGACAGATCTTCGTGTTCGGCGGCTTTGCACTGCGGGCCAATTCGCTTGGCCATCTGGAGCAGATCGAAAGCTACGCCCCTGGCCATCAGGTCAGATTTGGAAGCTTAAACTTCACGGCTGACATCAGCGGAGACTTGATCTTCGATGGATTCGAGCCACAGCCAAGCGCGCCGCACTGTCTCGATGGGCATGATTTAGCTCCGCTGCCGGACAGTGCCCTGGAAGCCGCACATGAGTCTGCTCTGATCCTTAATTCGGAGCCGACCGCGCAGATCGAGGATGGGTGGCTAGACACCGCCTCGGGGGCTGCAACCTCTACGGCGATGGAGCCGAATACTAACCTTGTCCCTTGCGACGCTCGTGACTCCGAGGTGCCGGACTCCTTGCCGGACTCCGAACCTCCTGCGCCCCCTCCAATCGAATCCGATTGGGCGCCGATCATGGAGTTCACCGCCACGGACATATTTCAACACTCACCTTTTGGCGACATTCTGAATTTGCTAAGGTATCTCTCGCTATCAGGAGAGCCCTGGACGAATTGCTGTCAGGAGGGTTGGGATGCAGACGACGAAGAAATTCAAAGCCCACCCACCACCCACTTTGTAGCCACTGTCGACAATCTAACCGACATGCTAGACTACGACTCCGAAGACATCGACGGTATGGACGACGATGCCGGAGACGACCAAGAACCAGCACCTACGGGGCACTGGAAGACCACCTCGTCATACGACATATACATGGTGGACATCCCAAAGGATGGGAATGGCGAAGAAGCAGCGGAGGCAGATTCCTCCAAGAAACAGCCCAAGCGCCGGCGTCAGTGGCGCCGCTCTAAATCCCGCCACAGCAAGAATGGAGATTCCGGCACCGGGGATAATAACACCCCAGAGAGTGCCGAAGACAACACCCTCCAGCAAGATTCAGCATAGGAGGACGGAGAAGCCAGCCCTCATGAGAGAGCGACAGACGAAGAGGTAGAGGATGATAATTACATGCCTCCCTCCGGAGACGAGGCAAGCCTCGACGACAACGAATTCGTCGTGCCCGAGGATCCCGTCGAACAAGAGCGTTTCAAATGCAGGCTTATGGCCACGGCGAACAGCCTAAAGAAAAAGCAGCAACAACTTAGAGCTGATCAAGACCTGCTAGCCAACAGATGGACTGAAGTCCTTGCGGCCGAAGAGTATGAACTCGAACGCCCCTCCAAAAGCTACCCTAAACGCAAGTTGCTCCCCCGATTAGAGGAGGAGGCATATAAACCTGCATCACCAGAGCACAATACGGCCGACCGACCACCTCGTGGCCGCGACAGAGAGGCCTTTAGGCCCTCCATCAGAACCGTACCCCGGCATCGCTCGAAAAGCACAAGGCCACAGGGGAACGCTCCGGACTTGCGAGATATATTGGAGGATAAGGCAAGACAATCAAGATCAATCTATGGATCGCGTGGGCGCCCCACGGCACGTGACGACAACCGTCGCGCCGGACACAGCAAGTCCGGCCGGGCCGAACATAGTAGACAAAGCTCGTTTGAGCTACGTCGTGATATAGCCCAATATAGAGGCGCCGCACACCCACTATGCTTCATAGATGAAGTAATGGAGCATCAACTCCCCGAAGGGTTCAAACCCGTGAATATTGAATCCTACGATGGCACAACAGACCCCGCGGTTTGGATCGAAGACTATCTCCTTCATATCCACATGGCCCGCGGTGACGATCTTCACGCCATCAAATATCTCCCACTCAAGCTTAAAGGACCAGCTCGGCATTGGCTTAACAGCTTGCCAGCATAATCAATTGGGTGTTGGGAATACCTGGAAGCCGCATTCCTTGACAACTTCCAGGGCACATATGTTCGACCACCAGACGCCGATGACCTAAGCCACATAATTCAGCAGCCAGACAAATCGGCCAGACAATTCTGGACACGGTTCTTAACAAAGAAAAATCAAATCGTCGACTGTCTGGATGCAGAGGCCCTTGCAGCCTTCAAACATAACATCCGTGACGAGTGGCTGGCCCGGCACCTAGGACAGGAAAAGCCGAAATCCATGGCAGCCCTCACATCACTCATGACCGGCTTCTGCGCGGGAGAGGACAGCTGGCTAGCCCGCAGTAACAACCTCAGCAAAAATTCTGGCAGTCCGGATACCAAGGACCACAATGGCAGGTCGCATCGAAACAAAAACAAACGCCGCGTTAACAGCAATAACACTGCGGATACGGCAGTCAACGCCGGATTCAGAGGCTCTTAAGCCGGCCAGCAGAAAAAGCCATTCAAAAGAACTACTCCGGGCCCGTCCAATTTGGACCGAATACTCGACCGCTCTTGCCAGATACATGGCACCCCCGAAAAGCCAGCTAATCACACCAACAGGGATTGTTGGGTATTTAAGCAGACAGGCAAGTTAATTGCCGAAAACAATGACAAGGGGCTGCATAGCGATGACGAGGAAGAGACCCGGCCGCCGAACAATAGAGGACAGAAAGGTTTCCCCCCACAACTGCGGACGGTGAACATGATATACGCAACTCACATACCCAAGAGGGAGCAGAAGCGTGCACTCAGGGACGTATACGCGATGGAGCCAGTCGCCCCAAAGTTCAACCCATGGTCCTCCTGCCCAATCACTTTTGATCGAAGGTACCACCCCACCAGTATCCGCCATGGCGGATTCGCCGCATTGGTTTTAGACCCAATCGTCGATGGATTTCACCTCACTAGAGTCCTGATGGACGGCGGCAGCAGCCTGAACCTGCTTTATCAGGATACAGTGCGCAAGATGGGCATAGACCCCTCAAGGATTAAACCCACAAAGACGACCTTCAAAGGCGTCATACCAGGTGTAGAGGCCAATTGTACAGGCTTGGTTACACTGGAAGTGGTCTTCGGATCCCCGGATAACTTCCGAAGCGAGGAGTTAATCTTCGGTATAGTCCCGTTCCGCAGCGGCTATCATGCTCTGCTCGGACGAACCGTGTTTGCAAAGTTCGACGTGGTGCCGCACTACGCATACCTCAAGCTCAAGATGCCAGGCCCTCGAGGAGTCATCACGATCAGTGGAAACACTGAACGCTCCCTCCGAACGGAGGAACACACGGCGGCTCTCGCGACAGAAGTACAGAGCAGCCTCTTAAGGCAATTTTCGAGTCCGGTCGTTAAGCGACCGGACACGGCCAAACGCGCCCGGAGTAACCTACAACAAGACCACCTGGCACGTTCCGAGCACGCGTAGCAATACGGCCCCAACCCCAGCCCTTGCATAATTGCAATACTAGTCCTTCGCGTACATCATTACGCTCTGGAGATACCATGGGCATAGGGGGAGGGGCACGACCACGACAGGCCCAGAGTGCGGCTCAACCACACCAGGGGCTCCCAAGTGTGTCACTCCTTTTCTTTTTCCTTTTTTCTTACCCACAGGACTCCGTTCACCAGAGGCCCTGTCCGGCAGTAGACCTGCCGAACTCACGATGCAACAGCCAGGGAAGGAGAAAGGCTACGTCGAACACTCAGGTGGTCTCCATTACGAGCATTAAATCTGTTTAATACACCATTCCGCAGCCTACCCTTGGAGGGGGACATGTTTAATAGTCCAATCCCTTGCTTACCGCACTATTTGTATCGTTCTGCATTCATGGCAGTATTTCTGGAATAAACAATGCATCGCTTTTTGCTTATAATTGCATTTCTTTCTTATATATGTTCATTTATGACATGGTGCATCTGTACACTTCGGTACGGCTAAATACACCAGGGGCTTAAGTTCCCCACATTATGGTGTGATAAGTCCGAACACTTTCACAAGTGCGGCACCCCGAACTTATAGCATTATAAGCATCGGCTCCGAATCATGTCTTGGGTCAATAGTTGGGTTTGCCCGGCTCCCATGTTTTGGTACCTTACGTTCCGTTATATCGGCTAAGGTAGCACTGGGAGAACCACTGCGATTGCGCCCCGGTTGAGCTGGGCGAGGGCCTCAGTGGAGAAAGCTAAAACTGACCGTCATGATAAGGCGAGAGCCGGTCGCTGTTCTAGAGGTTTTTTTCGAGTCTCTAAAGACTTATGGCGCTTAGAGCGAGGAACCGGCTTCATCCGGCCCAGGCGTGGATAGCGCCCCGAACTTGGTCTTCTGAACACTAGGGGCTTCGCCAAAATTTAAAATTATAGAATTCTATGGCTAAGTGAGAGTGTTCAAGCATTATAAGTACGGTTGCCTCGTTCGTTATGTTGAGTGCCTCCCTAGATGGACCCAAACATGGGAACAAGAGCGCTCAAGTTTATCCCGAACACCCCAGCACTAGTGGCATGGGGGCTGAAGCCGACGACTTGCCATCTCTCAGATTTGATAAATGGCCGCACAAAAGGTAATATTTTAAAATAACAAGCGTTGCTTAGCGCATATGAACAAAGTTTTCAGCGCACAGGATAACAAAATGCAAGTCTACTCAAATATTACATCTTTGGAGCACTCACCCGCAATCATGCGGGCACCCTTCAGGACAATCTTATAATACATTTCGGGCATACGATACTCCTTGCCCGCCGGTGGCGCATCCGTCAGAAGCTTCTCAGCGTCCATCCTGCCCAAGTGCACTTTTGCACGGGCAAGGGCCCGACGGGCACCTTCAATGCAGGCGGAGTGCTTGACGACCTCAACCCAGGGACACGCATCCACCAGCCGCCGCACCAGGCCGAAGTAGCTCCCAGGCATGGCCTCCTTGGGCCGCAGCCGAACTATGAGGCCCTTCATGGCCTGTTCGGCTACCTTGTGGAGCTCGACCAGCTACTTCAGCTGGTCGCTAAGGGGCACCGGATGTCCGGCCTCAGCATACTGAGACCAGAAGACCTTCTCCGTCGAGCTCCCCTCCTTGGCCCGGTAGAAAGCGGCAGCATGTGACACGCTGCGGGGCAGATCCGCAAACGCTCCTGGAGAGCTCCGAATTCGGGTAAGTAATAGGTAATTCACATTCACATGCTTGCTTTGCATGAAAAATGCCTTACCCGCTGCTATTTTCTTCAAATCCTCGATCTCCTGGAGGGCCTTGTGGGCTTCGGCCTTAGCGGCTTTGGCACTCTCAAGAGCCGATGCAAGCTCGGACTCTCGAGTCTTTGAGTCGCGCTCCAAACTCTCATGTTTTTTCATGAGAGCCTAGAGCTCTTGCTGCACCTCCGCCACCCGCGCCTCCTGCTTCTCCCGCTCGGCTCGCTCTGCGGACGCATTGCATTCGGCCACAGACACCGCCTCCTTCAGGGTCGCCACCTTGTTCGTGGCCCCTATAGTACCCATGCTATCCTTGTTATTTCTCTTGCAACCAAATCCTTTTTTGTAAGGTACAAATTTAATATGGTGTTACTCACCTTCTTTGTCCTTGAGCTGCTTCTTGGCACGGCCGAGCTCGCTCTCGGATCGCTCGAGGTTCTGCTTCAAAGAATCGACCTCCACAGTCAGTGTGGCAGAGGTCAGCAGCGCAGCCTGCAATCCCATATTGACATATTTTTTAGAACTCCTGCGTATATCTTTTTAGATCCTCAGTCCGGCTTTTCTATCCGAACACCGAACCGAGCATCAGGGGCTACCGTCTATGAGGTATTATATTACATATCTTAAAATTCTTATCTCAAAGCCTGTTAGAAGGCTGCTGCAGGCTTCGGTCAACCCGCTCTTGGCGAGCTGAACCTTCTGAATCACCGCGCTCATGATAGTGCGGTGTTCTTCTACGATGGAAGCGCCGTTGAGCGCCTCTAGCAAGTTATCCGGCGCCTCTGGTTGGACAGAGGTGGCCGGTGTCACAGTCTTGCCCTTCTTACGAAGGGGCCGCTCGCCGGACTCCGGAACCACTGCAGGTTCCGGTGCGGAGTCCGGTGCAGAGTCCGGGAGGTTGCCTTGCGGCACCTCCGAGGACTCCTCCTCCTGGCGGGTCCCTTCTCGGGATCCCACCTCGGCGTCGTCAACGTCACGAGGAGTTGAGGCAGTCGGAAGGGAATCCATATCCGACGTGTCTAAGGACCCGCTGGACGAAGCGGGAAGATCGTCCTTGGCCGGACTACAGGTTGTATGCGGCATTAGAAAGACACCGTGTGGCAAAATGAAAAATTATAAACTATCTAGGAGTCCGGATACTTACGATCTTGCCAGGGGCTTGGCCCTTGAAGGCCACTCCTCGTTGCCGTTGCCAACATTGGCGGAACAGTCCGGGGGAAGGGTCCTTCCCTTCTTGGACCCTTCGGCCTCCCTCGCTGGGGAGGCCTTCCTCTTCTTCTCTCCCCCCGCTGGGGGAGAGGCTTCTTTCTTCTCCTCCTCATCCTCAAGGGAGGAGTCCGCCTCGGAGTCATCGGACGATGAGTCCGATACCACCTGACGCCGGGAACTCCTTCGGGTTCCCGTGGACTTCTTCTTGGCCTTCTTCTCCGGCACCACATAAAGTGCCGGGACCAGCAGCCCCGTCAAAGGGTGTCCGCTGGGTCTTCTGGAAGAGGAGCCGGACAGTTAACCTGTCCGGACGTCTTCTGCCAGTCCTGTTAAAGGCATTGGGAGTTTAGATCCCACATAGAGTCAAACTATGAAAGAAATGAGTGTCCCATAAAGGATAACATAGCTTACCTCGCCGGCCGGGCGCTGCGTGCTGAACCCGCGATCTTCGGTTGCGGAAGCGGGGGCTTCTCCGCCCTTGAACAGCACCCTCCAGGCGGCTTCGTACATCGTGTCGAAGAGCCCGCTCAAGGTCCGGTGCTGTGCCGGATCAAACTCCCACAAATTGAAGGCCCGTTGCTGGCAGGGGAGAATCCGGCGGATGAGCATGACCTGGATCACATTGACAAGCTTAAGCTTCTTGTTCACCAGGGTCTGGAGACAGGACTGGAGTCCGATCAGCTCCTCCAAACTACCCCATAGCAAGCCCTTCTCTTTCCAGGAGGTGAGCTGCATGGGGATACCAGATCTGAATTCGGGGGCCGCTGCCCATTTAGGGTCACGCGGCTCGGTGATGTAGAACCACCCCGATTGCCACCCTTTGATGGATTCCACGAAGGCACCCTCAAGCCAAGTGACATTGGGCATTTTGCCCACCATGGCGCCTCCGCACTCCGCTTGGCTGCCCTTCACAACCTTCGGCTTGACATTGAAGGTCTTTAGCCACAAGCCGAAGTGGGGCTGGATGCAGAGGAAGGCCTCGCACACAACGATAAACGCCGAGATGTTGAGGATGAAGTTTGGCGCCAGATCGTGGAAGTCCATGCATAGTAGTACATGAGCCCCCGGACAAAAGGGTGAAGTGGGAAGCCCAGTCCACGGAGGAAGTGGGGAAGAAATACGACCCTCTCATGTGGCCTGGGGTGGGGATGAGCTGCCCCTCGTCGGGCAGCCGGTGCGCGATGTTGCTGGATAGGTATCCGGCGCCACGCAGCTTCTCGATGTGCCCCTCCGTAAAGGAGGAGGCCATCCACTTGCCTCCCGCTCCGTACATGGCTGGAGAAGGTTGAGGTGAGATGTGCGGACTTGGGCGCTGGAGCTCGAGTGCGCGGAGATGGATAAGCAAAGGAGGAAGAAGGCGTAGGTAAAGGAGGTGGATCCTTATCCCCTTATATATGGGCGGACGAAAACTATGCGTCCCTACTAGCCTAGTAAAACTCGCTTATCTCCCAAGCGCCGCAATCAATGGTGCGGTTGGGTTACGCACGTCCGTATTGATGGGAATCCCGGAATAAGAGGAACACGATCTCTGCTTCGACAAGACATGCCAACGAAACCGCTTTGCTAAACGCACTGAGGTGGTATAATAAAAATGATTCAAGTAAAGGCTTGGTAGTGGTGTGATGTCACGCCACAAAATACGTCAGCAGATTGAACTTGTGTAAATATTATTCTCTCTACGGTGGTATGTGGAATTTATTTTACAGAGCCGGACACTATCCTGGTGTTCACAATCTTCTATGAATTATTCAGAGGAGGAACCCGCCTTGCAATGCCGAAGACAATATGCGCGCCGGACTCGTCGTCATTGAAGCCTGGTTCAGGGGCTACTGAGGGAGTCCTGGACTAGGGGGTGTCCGGATAGCCGGACTATCATCATCGGCCGGACTCCAAGACTATGAAGATACAAGATTGAAGACTTCGTCCCGTGTCCGGATGGGACTTTCCTTGGCGTGGAAGGAAAGCTTGGCAATACGGATATGTAGATCTCCTACCATTGTAACCGACTCTGTGTGACCCTAGCCCTCTCCGGTGTCTATATAAACCGGAGGGTTTTAGTCCATAGGACAACAATCACAACAACAATCATACCATAGGCTAGCTTCTAGGGTTTAGCCTCCTTGATCTCGTGGTAGATCCACTCTTGTACTACCCATATCATCAATATTAATCAAGCAGGAGTAGGGTTTTACCTCCATCGAGAGGGCCCGAACCTGGGTAAAAACATCGTGCCCCTTGTCTCCTGTTACCATCCACCTAGACGCACAGTTCGGGACCCCCTACCCGAGATCCGCCGGTTTTGACACCGAAAAACCCCTTGTGGCTGAAGGAGAAGGACAATGCTCTACTCAAGTGGAGCCATCACCTCATCAAGACCCACACGCTTCCGAAGAACAAAGTGAAGGCCCTCAACCTCGTGAACAAGACCAAGGGCAAGATCAACCTCAAGATGGTGGTGAACCTCTAAATGATGCCCAAGGTCAAGTTCTCCCCCTCGAGCAAGTTCAAGATCAAGAGCAAGCTCAAGATCAAGAGCAAGCTCAAGACGGCGCTCAAGATGATCAATTCAACCCTCCTCCTTCCACACCTGAGGAGGAATTAGAGTGTCGCGCCGTGAAGATTGCTTCCAAGCTCACCACCCATGGCCATCTCATGGAAAATGTCGTTGGAAGCCTAAGAAAGGGGGTAAGCACTCATATACAATTAGCAAACTATTGTGAACATCACGCGTTTGTCTCTTGTGTTGAACCCCAAAAGGTCTATGAGGCGCTCGAAGACTCGGATTGGCTCAATGCCATGCATGAAGAACTCAACAACTTCGAGTACAACAAAGTATGGAGATTGGTGCCAAGGCCATCAGGAGACCACAATGTCATTGGGACCAAATGGATCTTCAAGAACAAGCAAGATGCTCATGGGAACATCGTTCGCAACAAGGCAAGATTGGTAGCACAAGGCTACACCCAAGTCGAGGGTATCGACTACGGTGAAACCTTTGCTCCTGTTGCTCGTCTTGAATCCATACGTTTGTTGATTGCCTATGCTTCCCATCACAACTTTAAGTTGCAACAAATGGATGTGAAAAGTGCTTTTCTTAATGGTCCTATTAATGAGTTGGTCTATGTCAAGCAACCCCCCGGGTTCGAGGATCCCTACTTTCCGGATCATGTGTATCAACTCGATAAGGCACTCTATGGCCTTAAACAAGCCCCACGTGTGTGGTATGACCACCTTACCGAGTTGTTACAAGATCGTGGATTTGAGGTGGGGCTAATCGACCCCACTCTTTTTACTAAGAAGGTCAAAGGGGAGTTGTTTGTATGCCAACTATATGTTGATGATATTATCTTTGGTTCTCCTAACAAAGCTTTCAATGAGGAATTTGCAGCTCTCATGGCCTCCAAGTTCAAGATGTCTTCGATGGGAGAGTTGAAGTTCTTCCTTGGTTTTGACATCAAACAAAGAAGAGAAGGAACCTTCATCAACCAAGCCAAATACACTCAAGACATGCTTAAAAGATTCAAGCTAAGTGATGTCAAGCCGGCTACTACACCAATGCCTACCAAGTGCCAACTTGACATCGATCCCAATGGTAAAGCGGTGGATCAAAAGGTATATCGCTCCATGATTGGCTCCTTGCTTTACCTTTGTGCATCTAGACCGGATATCATGTTGAGTGTGGGGATGTGTGCACGGTTTCAAGCCGCACCGAAGGAAAGTCACTATGTGGCGGTCAAGCAAATCTTTCGATATTTGGCTCATACCCCAAAATTTGGCTTATGGTACCCAAGAGGAGCAAACTTCAAGCTTGAAGGATTTACGGATTCTGATTGGGCGGGAGACAAAGTGGATAGGAAGTCCACTTCCGGAGGGTGCCAGTTTCTTGGGTGCTCTTTGGTGAGTTGGTCTTCCAAGAAGCAAAGTTGTGTGTCTCTCTCGTCCACCGAAGTGGAGTATGTGGCGGCCGGTAGTTGTTGTGCACAACTCTTATGGATGAGGCAAACTTTAAAGGAATATGGTGTCATTTGTGACAAAGTGCCTCTTTGGTGTGACAACGAAAGTGCCATCAAGATTTCTCTCAACCCGGTGCAACACTTCAATACGAAGCATATTGAGATTCGGTATCATTTCATCGGGGATCACATTAGGCGAGGGGAGATCGAGCTCAAGTATGTCAACACTCATGATAACCTTGCAGATATTTTCACGAAGCCCCTGGATGAAGCAAGATTTCACGAGTTAAGGCATGAGCTAAATATCATTTATTCAGGCAATGTGACTTGAACCCTTGCACCCCCCACCACACTCATCTTGTTGTCTAGTTTAGGTGTAGGCATGGACATAGGGGGGGTGTTGTTCTCTCAATGAACTCTCCCTCCCCCCATTATGCATAAAACGATCAACTCTTTCACATTAGCCATTTTTGATGGTACTTGTGCTTCAAAGACGAGTTTTGGTCATGGGCCCAAGGATAATTCTTTGCGGTGCCATACCAATTGACTCAAACATAGGTGGCTCCGGCCACCGCCCTCTCTTGAGAGAGGTCAGAGCTCGCTCTTCTTTCGTGTGGTTGTCTTGAAGGAGTGGGTTCTGGATCTTTGTTAGTGGGTGTGTTGCCTTGTTGGTCTTTTTCTTGACTTTGCTTTCCGTTCTTTTGTTGTGCTTGAGTTTTTGTCTAGAGGCATTTTTTTGGTTGCTGACGGTACTACCACTGCTGGCAAGCGGTACTACCGCTCCAAGCGGTACTACCGCCCTCCAGCGCGGTACTACCGCTGTGAGGCGCGGGCAGGGGGTTATATCGGGGCAGGGGGAGTTTTCTTCTCCCCCATACCCATTCGCACGCCCCCTCGCTTTGTTCCTCTCTCTCCAGTAACCAGCGCCGCGGGAGGGCTCCGGCGGATCTCCCTCTCCGGGGCGTCCCTCTCCATTTCCTTCGGTGGAGACTATCCCCACCTTGTCGTCTTGCCATGGATGCCGGTATTGCCCCCGTTCCCTCGTTCTTCTTGTCTAGATTTCCAATCTAGCATCTTAGGGGCAGTAGCAGTTGCATCTCTAGATTTTTGGCCAAATCTAGGCTTTAGTAGGATGGAGAATGCTTCTAGGCAGTTTGGATTGGTGTTTGGTTGGAGTATTTTTGAATTTGGTAGGACGGTAGTGCCGGATCTGACCACGGTAGTAGGAAACTGCTGTTTCCCCGTCTCGAGCGGTACTACCGCCCTCTCCAGGGTGGTACTACCGCTTGGAGCGGTACTACCGCTCTCTGTGGAGTGGTACTACCACTTGGAGCGGTACTACCGCTAGCAGGTCGCGGTACTACCGCTCCCTACCAGTTTCCACTATGATTTTACCTCTCAGTGATCTTTTTGCTCGTGTTTTGTGGCTTATGCTCGTTCTTTCTGGTTGTTTGCGTGTTCTTGTGTGTGGTTCCAGGTGATGAGCTTCTTGAGCATCCGGCTCGTCGTGTCAACCCCGGTCGTGCCACGTCCAAGCGCTACCGCACCACTGAGTCTGCCGGAGATTCGTCTAGTGCTCCACCCCCACCTCCACCTCAACTCCAAAAGAAGACTGGTGTTAAGCCGAAGCACGCTGGCAAAACCGTGACAGAAATGCAACCCAAGGAGTTCTAGGCAAGGCGTCGCCGCAACCCCTATGAGGCTGACCAAGATCCCACTTTGGTCAACCGTCCATTCTGGAACAGGTTCCAGTTTGCCATCTTCTTTGATGTTCTCAAGGCCAAGAAGAATCTCTTTGTCAACGTGCACTCCATCGACACCGACCACATGGAGAAGGATCCTGAGTATTTTGGTGAAGCTCTTGAGATGTGCACTCAACTGAACATTCTTGGGATCATGCTATTCAACAAAGACTATGATGCTGATATTGTGGCTCAATTCTATGCCATGGTTCATCTCGGGACTGATGAGGACAGGACACTGACTTGGATGACCAATGGCAAGCTGCTTTCAGTCAAGTGGAAAGCTTTCATGGAGCTGATTGGGGTACAAGATCTAGGACTTGGGTCTCCTATTGGCTTTCGCCCACACCGCAACACCAACGCCACTCACAAGCAAGCTCTCTGGCCCTACTGCACCTTGAGGATCAACCCTGAGACGAAGAAGGAAACCTATGAGCTGCCTGCCTATCTGGATATCCTTCACCGTATCTTCAGAGAGACTCTTTTCCCTCGTATTGGGAATCTGGATCAGGTTCACTCCTATCTCGTGGACATGCTTCTCTTCTGCCAGCGTCAGAAGGAACAGAACACCGGAGAGTCACTGGATATCTCTCATGTTATGTGGTCTGAGCTGTTGTCTGCTATCTCCAAGCGCAAGTGCCCGATTTACGGTCCGTTCATCATGCTGCTTATTGAGAAGGCCTGGGCTCGTGTCTATCCCAAGGTAATGCTGGAGACTGGAGAGTTGGTTTCTCACGACATCAAGCGTCTGAGGAAGAAGGATAACTGGGGCACTCAGGCCCCCAAGACTGGAGTTCCTTCGTCTGCTACTGCCATGGAGACCGAGGAGGAGTATGGGGCTGAGGATGATGATGATGACTACATGCCCTCTGCGAGAGAGCCCTCTTGGGCAAAGAAGCTCAAGTCTAAGATGAAGAAGTTGTTTTGCATGGAGGCTCATGGTCAGTACATGACTCATGTGGCTGAGAAGAAGGCTCGAGGTCGCCACAAGGAGCTCATGCGTTAGTTGGGTGCCACAGTTAATAGTGGATCTGAGGACCAGCTTACTGAGGAGGAGGAGTGGATTCAGCAGCACTGCCCGTGGACTGATTCTGATGCCGAGCACTTCCCGTCCGATGACGGTGGCGCAGATGATCCCGCTGACATCTGATGTGTGTGTCCGTCTATGCTATCACCTGGAGTCGTAGCAACACTCCCTCTCCTTTTTGGTGTCTCGATGCCAAAGGGGGAGAGAGTTTAGGGATTTGTGCTTTGTGTCTTCCGTCTTCTGTGTTTGTGGTTTCCTCGTGATTTGCGCTATGTGCTTTGGTTGGTTTGTGTCAGTGAGACCTATGTTGGTTTGTGTCCGTAAGTTCTAAGTTTCTGTCATATGGTGTGAGACATATGCTATCTTATATTTCCAGTATCATTATCTATGTCACCATATCTTATGAGTTGCATGCTTATCTTGTTAGTTTATCTATGCTCCTCTCATATATCATGCTTAGGTGTTTGGTCGGTCTCTAAAATGTAGGGGGAGCATTGATCCTAGTATGTGTGTCGTGCAGTCCAAAGCACTTATCGAGATAGCACACATCTAGGGGGAGCCCATCTACATTTTAGGACAGTGGGTTTTTGCGCTTGTCCCATATCTTTCTTGTTTGTGCAAATCCCGTATTGTCATCAATCCACCAAAAAGGAGGAGATTGTAAGGGCATATTTATCCCCAAGTGGTTTTGGTGATTGATGACAATGCTTTTACGGACTAATCGTGTGCGTTAAGTTCTTTCAGAGATTCATCCATTGGCACGAGACGATTTCCTCCCCTCGGTGTTTTATTCAAGACGGTGTAGATCCTTCGTTTCGTTGTTGGTGGACTAGTTTCGTAGGAGTCACCGTACTATCAAGAGGGGATACGCTTTGGTAAGACTAGGGTGGAATCAACACGTACACATCCCTATCACACCCGTCGTCTTCCTTCCGCATCTTTGGAGCTACACTTTATCCTCCATACCTACTCCGTTCTATGCCAGCGGTAGTACCGCGGTCTACAGCGGTAGTACCGCCGAAGCTCTCCAGCGGAAGTACTGCTCCACGAAGCGGTAGTACCGCTCTCAACGGTAGTACCGCTCCGCAGGGCGGTAGTACCGCTTGGGGGCTTCGACCGTAGTACCACAGCTGTTCCGCGCTACTACCGCCTCGATTCGAGTCCGGTGTTTTCTCGTGTCGGGTTTTGCGGTACTAGGCGCGGTAGTAGAAGCGGTAGTACCGCTCCAAGCGGTAGTACCGCTCTGCTCCCGCGGTAGTACCACTCTAGGGCCAGGGCCCTGTCTTCCTCGCCAGCGCGGTAGTACCGCTGTGTAGGGAGCGGTAGTACCGCTCTCAGCGGTAGTACCGCCCTGCCCTAGCGGTAGTACCGCTCTGTGCGGGGATGTACGGTGGGGTAACGGTTGGATTGTTTCCCCCACTATATAAAGGGGTCTTCTTCCCCAAAGTTGACCTACCTCTTTCCCCCAAAGCTCCATTGTTGCTCCAAGCTCCATTTTCGCCTGATCTCTCTCCCTAGCCAATCAAACTTGTTGATTTGCTCGGGATTGGTTGAGAAGGCCCCGACCTACACTTCCACCAAGAGAAATTTGGTTCCCTCTCTTATCCCTAGCGGATCTTGTTACTCTTGGGTGTTTGAGCACCCTAGACAGTTGAGGTCACCTCGAAGCCATGCTCCATTGTGGTGAAGCTTCGTGGTGTTGTTGGGAGCCTCCAATTGTTGTGGAGATAGCCCCAACCTTGTTTGTAAAGGTTCGGTCGCCGCCTTCAAGGGCACCAATAGTGGAATCACGGCATCTCGCATTGTGTGAGGGCGTGAGGAGAATACGGTGGCCCTAGTGGCTTCTTGGGGAGCATTGTGCCTCCACACCGCTCTAACGGAGACGTATTTCCCCTTAAAAGGAAGGAACTTCGGTAACACATCCTCGTCTCCACCGGCTCCACTCTTGGTTACTTCGTGCCTTTACTCTTGCTAGCCTACTTGTGTTGTTTCCTTTGCTTGCTTATGTGCTAGTTGTATTTGCATCATATAGGTTGTTCACCTAGTTGCATATCTAGACAACCTATTTTGTTGCAAAGTTTAATTTGGTAAAGAAAAGCTTAAAAATTGTTAGTTGCCTATTCACCCCCCCCCCCTTCTAGTCAACCATATCGATCCTTTCACCTAGTATGAAAGGCGCTTTGGTGGGGGAGATTTAATCATCAAGGTGAAGTCACATTTTGTTAACTAAACACTTTGAAGCGAACTAACCTATGGTTGGATGGTGACGAGGATAGTGGTATCTCTAGCCCACCAGGGTTCAAGTCACGGTGCTCGCATTTATTTCTGAATTTATTTCAGGATTTTTGGCGATGCACGTTCAGGGGGTGGAGACCCTTTGTAGTGCATCACATATCACTCATAAGTTGTGTTATTAATGGCTGGAATCAAGGATGATGTCAGGTTGCACTCCCCGGTATGATTTCTATAATTCACGGACACTGTATTCATCTGTGAGACAGCTATCCAACCATGCCCGCATACATTTCAAAGCGGACAAAATAAGAGGGAATTCACTTAAGTTTCAACACAATTTACATTAAACAAAAGATATTTCGTCCGTATTAAAACCTAAAACAAAAACCCTACACTAGCTCGTAGCGGACGATGACCTCGTATGCATGGCCAGCCTGGCTGTCCGCACATCTGTCATCGTCGTCTTTGGAGTCGGAGTAGTCCTTTTCCAGCAGCGGAAGGACACGAGCGTGTTAGCCCTGCCAAGCCATCACCTGGCGCTCGTGGAGGAGCCGCTCTGCTTCCTTCTACGCCATGCGGAGGGCCGTCGCAGTCAATGCCGACCCCGACTTCGGTGCCCTAGCTAGCGGCGGCCTTGCCCCTATAGGTGATGGCGCATGTGTCTTTGAGCGCCCACTCCTCGTCGATCTTGGTGAGCTCCCCGTCGAGGAAGCAGCGGCGTCGGGCGACCGTCTCCGCGGTGGTGAGTGATTGGTCGCGGCCCAGGCCTCCATGAGGTCAGCGCCGTCGCGGACCTAGGCTGGTGCCTCGTCGGACTTTGCAAACACGGAGCGGCACGCCGCATTGCGCCGCTCCCACCGTGCCACCTCATGGCTGCCCTCTTCTTGGCCGACATGAGGGCCCGTGATGACGAGGAGCCGCCGCAGCCACTGAGCTAAAGGAGGAGGCAGCCGTGCGCCTTCGTGGTCACGACACCCCCTCCTTGACGGCCTTGCCACATTAGGTGCAGCGCGGGGTTGACGTCGGCTGGTCAATGCTAGGGGCGACACTGGCCCTCTCACTCACCGCGTCCTCTTTTCCGGCTGCGTCGCTCTAACCCGCATGAATAATGTGGAGTCACGTCCGTTTTGGAGCGGCGCTGACTGGCATGAATGGCGGCAACCGATTCATGCGGATAGGGTTTTCCGGGCAAAGAAGGTTTTGGGTGGAACCGGGTGACGGACGTATATGTGGCAGCAGTTTGGACGCCCACAAAGTCTCATGGTTTGCCTCTGATTTGCGGAATAACGGATGCCCAGACCGCCCTATGAATCGATTGGGTACTACGTTGGATTGTAAAATACGTCTGAAACGATCGGTGAGGATGGTTGCAGGTGGTTTGAGTGAGTTGGAGATGCCCTTATGCCCGGTTCAAAAATGGCATCTCCTAACTCCTTCCGTACCTGTTTTGCTGGGAAGCGAGTCCACCATCCTCTTGCTCCAGGAATGGAGTGTACACGCCATCTAATATGGCTGCCATCACACCAACGTTTCTTGGCTTCATATGCATGGCCCATGCAGTTTCTACGTCTCCCGTCAAAGAATTTTTTTCTCCCAGAATTTTTTTCGCGATTCTTCTCCCAGAATGTTTCGTGCCTACGACGGAGACGTCACCAGTGCCCTGTACTCCTCACAGCCGGCTTACGCACAAGGTTAATTAATACTCCCTTTATCCCATATTGATTATTGCTTAAACGGAGTAATATCTAACACTCAAATACGCCTAGATACATCTGTTGGGAGCAGTTGACTACGGTCCAAACGGGAGGACCTTGACATTGCATTTGTTGCCCTTGCTTAGTGCCATGCAAGTCCACAGCGTACCGGAGAAGTCGAGGTCATGCAGGTCGCAGTGTGACATAATTTCCAGAAGGTACATCATTTGTCCTTCTCCTCTTCGAGTTTCCAAAAAAAATGCTCATGTTGGTTCAAAGCTTTGTTAGGGCATGTACAATGCATAACCCCAGGATAATACGCCATATGACATGTAGGATCGAATGTCAGGAAAAGTAGGTTCGGATGGAGCAGCAGGATCCTCTGCAGGAGGCAGATGCTTGGGGAGAAAATTAGTGGGTGCGAGGCCCATACGTCATTAGCCTTAGCACTTCAAGCTGACGTTTTATTCTTTTTAGCAATGCCCACATACGATGGCGAATATGGGTGCGAGGATCTCCTTAGACAAAGGTGCATATCCATAGACTGTCGATCTAGGTTGTAGCGGCCGCCGAGGATCAAGTTGGCGGCGAGTGTGTTTGTGCACGCGCATGTGTCTTTTTAGAAACCAAATAAACCGGGAGTAGTTCTAGGTACTCCACTAATAATTAAGAAATAAGAACATACTGGTGCAATTTAATTAATTTTTACACAGTACATAGACGCACATGCTTTACTTATATTTAGAATAGCATGTACATACTGTACATTTTTTAAGCTAAACACGCTCCGTTTATTGATTAATAACAATGTCCATGAGAATACAATTGATATCTAGAGGCTGAAGGAGCCAAAGATGGCAACCTACAGGAATATGTAAAGCGAATTTAGCGAGGCTACGGGCCTCGATATTAGACTTCCGTCCATCGAAGATGAAAGAACATGATTGAGACTCCACCATTGCCATCTTTATCTCTCTGATCATAGTAGCATATACTCCTCCCCCAGTGCCTGAGTTTATATCATCTATCACTTTCTTACAGTCTGATGCAATAAGCACCCTCGTGTGAGAGAGAGGGGTCATGAGCTAGCGCAAGAGCTTCTTTGCATGCCAACGCTTCAAGAGTAGCTTGGTCTTGTAAGCCAGCTATGCTTATGGCCTACACCCCAGATACATGCCTCCTTCATCTCTGCACATGGCTCCATAAGATCCCTTGTTAGGGTCTGTAGAGATACCTGCATCAACTTTTAACTTTGCAAAACCCGGAGGTGGGGCAATCTAGGATCGCTACACTAGCTGTGTAGCGAGCTCCTACTGTTTCTCTTGTTTGGCTTGATCACTTCAAGTGCATGCAGATATTTGATGATGAATTGGTTCGTTGCTTTGTGTGTGTGTGTGTGGGGGGGGGGGGGGGGGCTCTTATTTGTGTATGGCTTTTCGGCATGCATGCCACACGACCCACAGGGTAACAAGGGCCAGATCGAAATCATCATGCGGCAGTGTATCAAGGAGAGAAAATATCCATCGTTTGGCATCGCCTTCGTTCACTTGTTAATCACCTCAACCAGGTCGGGGTTTGCAGTGCCCATACACACCATAATGCCGTGCACATGAGTAAAGAGTGCCGCCAAGTGTCCACGGTTCCACACAATCTGCAGTTGCTGATCGGTGTCATATTCCAATGATGCACTACACCGTATGTTGGTAGTGACTGCCTTGCTAAGCACCAAAGGAAAACACTGATCTTTGATGGGACCCGTAGTTTCCACATATTTCACTAGGAGATTGCTTGAGCCTCCACATTAGAGGATTCAGGGCGACCCTCTAGCCATGCCTCTCTTCTCTGTTTTGTATCCACTAGCATCCTATATGTAGACCTCACAGGAAAAGTGCCATTTTTCTCAAAATTCAAAGCCCAGAAATTATCAACTTGCCGCGTACATACTTGATGAACATTGATGAATGTGCTCTCTATTTTTCCTCTGTCCCATGCAACTGTGCTGGCAACTAACAGGCCACTAACAAGATTTAGTGGATTATAAGAAATTCACGTCAACGGCCTCATTGCATAGGCTCTCGACAACCAGTTGTGCCTCCAGATATCCGATGTCTGTCCATCACCAATCCTCCGGACCAGCCCTTGGACCATCACGTTCCTTATCTCAGATATATCATGCCATATTTGTATTAGTGCATTGCCAATACTGGCATCCAAGAAGGCACAGAATGGGAAGTACCTAGCTTTCAGTATTCTTGCACTCAAAGATTCAGAGTCCTGAAGTATTTGCCAAGCTTGCCTTACCAACAAAGCTAAGTTAAAAAGTTCAATATCTCAGAAACTAAGACCACCATCTAGTCATTACCTCCCATGAGACCCATGATGTCTTTCTTTCTCCTTCTTTGCTCCCCCGCCAAAATTTGCGGATCATGGAATTTATATTATTGTAGAGACCTCTAGGTAGCTTGAAACGTGACCTGGAATATATAGGTACAGATTGGGCCACTGATTTAATCAAGACATCTTTCCCTCCCACTGACAGAAGTTTCTCCATCCACCCTTTGACTTTGAACCGAATCATATCTTTCAAGTATTTAAATGATCCATTTTTTGAGTTCCCAACATCCGATGGCATGCCCAAGAATTTCTTAGAAAGAGTTTTAGTGAGCACATATAGAACGTGTTTTACCTAATCTCTCAATTCTTGGGAACACACCCTTTACTAAAAAGAAGTTGAGGGCTTTGCTAAATTCGCCCGTTGACCACAGGCTTGACAATAGGACTACACCACCGAAGACAACCCATTCGCTCCATTTACATTTGCTTTGAAAAACAACATGCTGTCATTGGCGAATAGCAAGTGGCTCACCAGCAGGGCCGTTGCCGCTACTTGGATTCCAACGAGGTTTGATGGCAAATTTGAACTTTTTAAGAGGCACGAAAGACCCTCTACTGCTAGCAAAAACAAATATGGAGAGATCAGAACCCCCCTGACGGGTCCCACAGAATTTCATTTGAAGGTTTATAGTTTGGCACATACAAATTTACTTGGAACGGCAGGTAAATACCGCATATAGGAAGGTATGGTGGAATCGTATTGAATAACTTTGGGGTTTATGGAAGTGGATGCACAAGCAGTATTCCCGCTTAGTACAAGTGAAGGCTAGAAAGAGACTGGGAAGCGACCAACTAGAGAGCGACAACAGTCATGAACATGCATTGAAATTAACCATCAATGAGTGCAAGCATGAGTAGGTTATAAATCACCATGAAGATAAATATCGTGAAGGCTATGTTGATTTTGTTTCAACTGCATGCGTGAACATGTGCCAAATCAAGCCACTCAAATTAAAAGGAGGATACCACCCTATCATACCACATCACAACCATTTTAATAGCATGTTGGCACGCAAGGTAAACCATTACAAACTCCTAGCTAATTAAGCATGGCATGAATAAATATAATCTCTAATTGTCATTGCAAACACGTTTCATTCATAATGGGCTAAATCAGGAACGATGAACTAATCATATTTACAAAAACAAAATAGGCCGAGTTCATACCAACTTCTCTCATCTCAATCATTTCATCATATATCATCATTATTGCCTTTCACTTGCACGACTGAACGGTGTGGATAATAATAATAATAGTGCACGTGCATTGGAATAAGCTGGAATCTGCAAGCATTTAATTCAAAGAAGAAGACAAGGTAATATGGGCTCTTGGTTAGATCAACAATAATGCATATGAGAGCCACTCATCATTTTCATCGTGGTCTTCTCCTCTCAACCCCCAAAGAAAAGAAAAGAAATTCAAAGAAAAATAAAACTATTTACATGGGAAAGCTCCCAACAAGTAAAAGAAGAACAGGAAATCTTTTTGGGTTTTATTTTAATTACTACTACTATAAGCATGGAAAGTAAACTAGCTAAAAGCTATAACTAATTTTTTTTGTTTTTCTCAAAGTTTTTCAGACACACAAGAAGAAAGCAATAAAATAAAATAAACTAGCATGGATAGTACAATGAAAAAGTATGAACACCGACAACTAGAATGAGTGTGTGAACATGAATGTAATGTCGGTGAGAAATACGTACTCCCCCAAGATTAGGCTTTTGGCGTAAGTTGGTCTATGCCCATGGATCGAAGCAATCCTCTCTGGTGTACTGAGGAGGGTCCTCGGGGTGCCACTGGTTAGCGAGCTCCTCAGGATCCCATTGATAAACAGACTCTCGATAATGATCAAGTGGTGGCTCTGGCTCAGGCTCTGGGACTCGTGTCAGCTCCTAGTATGCATAAATTTCCTCGGGCATGATGACGTACGTGCTTGAATGTATAATAAACAAAGAGGGTGCAGGCAAGATAATAGTCTAACATTTAATTTTAGCAAATATCAAGTTATACTTAAGTATCTTCTTCTTATTTTTAACAATAAAGTCATGTGCCACCATACTCTTATAGTCTAGCAAAATAGTGGGCAGCAACTTTTCCTCTTTCTCATAATGCCTAATAGGTATCTCAAAGTGTTTAGCAAGGCGTGATGCAAAGATACCTCCAAAGATGGGGCCCTTTGTATGGTTCAGACTTAACCGTTTAGCAACAATAGCGCCTAAACTGAAAGTTTTATCACGAAATAAAGCATGGCGCAAAATAGCAAGGTCAGGAGCACTGAAGCCCCCAATGTTCCCACGACCAATTAAACATCTTCTAGCAAATATTGCAAAGTAACGTAGGACAGGAAAATGTACACTAGTAATCCTAGCATCTGAAACTTTTCTCGTTTCCCCTACAGTAATTTGATCAATAAATTCATCCACATCACTAGGATGTGGTTCCTCGAAGGGCAACTTGCAAACCACACAAAAATCATATAGTGACATCTCCTTAAACTCATTATATAAATAAAACTCCACTAAAGGTGGTGATCTTCTAGCATGGAAATGAAAGTTTTGCACGAAAATATTAGTGAGTAGGAGATACTGTCCACACTGGTCGTAGAGGAAGTCGTACATGCATGCATTCTCAGCCAAATAATAAAAGTCAACGTGAATTCCAGCGGCCCTCAAGAATGCATCACAAGGCCATTCACACTGCCAAACCTCTGCGGTGCGAGGAAGATTGTACTTGGGCTTTTTATTCTCTTCATTCTGCTTTTCCTTCGAGCTTCGGCTCGAGGAGCCTCTCAACAATCACTTTATCATTTTCTTCCTCTGAAAAATTTCTGAAAATTTTAGTGACTCAAAATAAAAGTGAACCAAACTCCACAAGATTGATAGCAACTACTCCCACAAGTGCCTAGAGGCTATATCATGCATTAAAACTACTTTAGACCATGTAAATTTGACATGCAAGCTCAAGGACAGGGTCACCTTCGCAGCAAAAAATTGCAATGAATAAAGCACTAGAACAAAAACTAATTTGACCATGGGAGGAGTCACATACCGAAGATCAATCCCCCAAAGCAGTTTTGTGAATGAAGCTTTGAGTGAGGAGATCGAAAATGGCAGCAAAGCGAGCTAGAATACGGGTTTGAGCTACAGGATGATTTTTTTCTAGAGGAAGACGAAGTGTGTGGGCACTGGAATAAGTGGAGGGGCTCCACGTGGGGCCCACGAGGCAGGAAGACGCGCCTAGGGGGGAAGGGCACACCCTCCACCCTCGTGACCAAATGGTGGGTCCCCCTGGTGTGTTCTAAGTGCCAGAAATTCTCAAATATTCTACAAAAAATCATACTCAATTTTCAGAGCATTTGGATAACTTTTATTTTTGGGGTATTTTTTTACTACACGGATAATTCAGAAAACAGACAAAAAATGCTATTTTTGCTTTATTTAATATAAATAACAGAGAGTAAAGGAGGGTATAGAAGGTTGTGCTTTCTAACTTCATCCATCTCATGCTCACAAAAGGAATCCACTAACAAGGTTGATCAAGTCTTGTTAACAAACTTCTTCCGAATAACATGAAACTGGAGAATTTTCGAATAACACTAGGTTACCTCAATGGGGATATGCATGTCCCCAACAATAAGAATATCACATTTCTTTTTGACAGTAGGGAGAGGAATTCAAAACCTCCAATAGTAATAGTTAAATTTTTTCCAATAGAATTGATACTATGGACTTGAGGTTGTTTCTTCTGAATGCGTACCGTATGCTCATTACCATTAACATGAAAAGTGACATTGCCTTTGTTGCAATCAATAACAGCCCCTGCAGTATTCAAAAAGGGTCTACCAAGGATGATCGACCTACTGTCGTCCTCGGGAATATCAAGAATAACAAAGTCCATTAAAATAGTAACATTTGCAACCACAACAGGCACATCCTCACAAATACCGATGGGTATAGCAGTTGATTTATCGGCCACTTGCAAAGAGATTTCAGTAGGTGTCAACTTATTCAAATCAAGTCTACGATACAAAGAGAGAGGCATAACACTAACACAGGCTCCGAGATCACATAAAGCAGTTTTAACATAGTTTCTTTTAATGGAGCATGGTATAGTTGGTACTCCTGGATCTCCAAGTTTCTTTGATATTCCACCCTTAAAAGTATAATTAGCAACCATGATGGAAATTTCAGCTTCTGGTATCTTTCTTTTATTTGTAACAATATCTTTCATATACTTAGCATAAGGATTCATTTTAAGCATATCCGTCAAACGCATATGCAAAAAGATAGGTCTAATCATTTCAGCAAAGCGCTCAAAATCCTCAACATCCTTTTTCTTGGATGGCTTAGGAGGAAAAGGCATGGTTTTCTGAACCCATGGTTCTCTTTCTTTACCGTGCTTCCTAGCAATGAAGTCTCTCTTATTATAACATTGATTCTTTGATTGTGGATTATCAAGATAAACAGCAGGTTCAATCTCTACATCATTATTATTACTAGGTTGAGCATCAACATGAACATTATCATTAACATTATCACTAGGTTTATGTTCATTACCGGATTGTGTTCCAGCATCACAAATAGAAATATCATTGGGATTCTCAGGTGTGTCTATAACAGGTTCACTAGAATCATGCAAAGTCCTATCATTTTTCTTTTCCTTTTTCTTTTTCTTAGAAGGACTAGGTGCATCAATATTAGTTCTTTGTGAATCTTGCTCAACTCTCTTAGGATGGCCCTCAGGATACAAAGGTTCCTGGGTCATTTTACCACCTCTAGTCATAACTCTTAACAACATTATCATTGTTCTTATTATTTAATTCATTGAGCCAATCATCTTGTGCCTTAAGTACTTGTTCTACTTGAGTGGTAACCATGGATGCATGTTTACTAATAAGCTTAAGGTCACCTTTAACTCTAGACATATAATCACTCAAGTGTTCAACCATATAAGCATTACGTTTCAATTGTCTACCAACATAAGCATTGAAGTCTTCTTGTTTAACCATAAAATTATCAAACTCATCCAGGCATTGACTAGCAAACTTAGTATATGGGATTTCACACTTATCAAATCTATAGAGAGAATTTACCTTTACTACCTGTGTCGGGTTATCAAGACCATGTATTTCTTCAATAGGTGGTAAATTCTTAACATCTTCAGCTTTAATACCCTTTTCTTTCATAAATTTCTTTGCCTCTTGCATATCTTCAGGACTGAGAAATAGAATACCCCTTTTTTCGGAGTTGGCTTAGGAGTTGCACTAGTAGAGAACCACCCATTAGTCCCAGTTCGTAAGGGCCTTTAGTCTCGGTTCAGGAACCGGGACTAATGGGTCGTTACTAATACCTCAACCCATTAGTCCCGGTTCAAACACGAACCGGGACCAATGTGCCTCCACGTGGCCCTATGCGCCGAGCCCAGTCAGGGGGCCTTTGGTCCCGGTTGGTGGCTCCAACCGGGACCAAAAGGCATCCACGCGTCTGCATTCCAGTGGCTGGGGTTTTTGTTTTTTTTTGAAAGGAGGGGGGTTGGGGGTTTTGGGGGGTTAATTTAGGTGTTTCGTATATTGTGTTAGCTAGCTAATTAATAGAGAGAAGTGTCCTCTCTTATGTCCGTGCTTGGTCGACGCTACGTAGTATATATACATAAGTGATCGAGAGAACCATTCAGTACAGAAGTTCGTCATGCATACCGAGAGAAGTGATCGATCGACCTCTCCTTCTCCGAGAGATTGGTCGAACAACAAGTTTTTTACTGGCTACATACATGTACAATATGTATAAGATCTCTTAATTACAAACCCCTAGCATTTGAAATCAACTTCCACATGGTATTCTCCGGCTTTACTGATGACGTGTTCAAGAAAGAATCCCGCCAATTCCTCTTGAATTTCTTTCATGCGATCTGGTGGTAGGAGTTCATCCCGCATCTGCCACGTCTAATTAATTTGAAGAAGGGGGTTAATTAATACATATATATGAATATATGAATGAAACTCAATAGAAATGATGGTGTAATAAAATGAAATTGTGAATATTATTGCTTACGCACTTCATATTGTCTTCTAGAGTAGCCCCGCTTGTTTTTCAAAGTCGCGTTGTGGATGAACTCGCACACGTAGTATCCACAGAAATCATTCCCTTCCTCCTGCCACAAGCACTTTACGAGAAATAGAGGTCAATCAAACTGATAATGAAGCATTATAAATGGCATTGATGAAAGTATAGCTATAGAATCAACGGGAGATGCGCGCAACTAGCTAGCCAGTAGTACTTACTTTCGGGTATACATATCGCAGCTCCTTCGGCAGTCCCGGAGCTTGTGCGGTGAACTGTTTCCAAACCTGCAAGACAAAGAAAATAATTATTATTACTTGAGATATCAGGAAATGAACAAAAAGTTGCCGATATGGTGCGATAATGATCGATTGAACTTACTTGCTGAGCATTTCAGTCATGTCTGCATAGGTGCTGGGATCTTTCCGTTTGGAGTCTAAGATGGTTACTAGTCCACGCTCAAGCTTAATCTCCAGAAGAATATAGTGGTACCTGCACACGCATGCATAACTCATCAATTACATTAACCTCTCGCTCGAGTAATAAGGGAAACCGAATATGCACACGACAGTAACACTCACGGGCCGTTGTAAGGAAAGAGTATGGTATCTTTGTTTTGATTTTTGATCAACGATTGTAGCAAGTTGTCCTCGGCCTCTTCGACGTTCTTTTCAACCACAAATACATCTATGATATTTGTGTTAATGAACCCAATATCATAGATTTCATTTTTTTTGCACTTGACGATCTTCAATCTGCATAATATATTGAGAATAATTAATTATAAATACATGCAATGAAAGAGCCAAGCTATATATAGAGACTTAATGACAAAAATAGTACTTACAGGTAGTAGCAAAAGACCATTAATTTATCATGGGCCTTTTGATTGAAGAACTCGAAGAACTCCTCAAATGGAACACACAACAGATCATTTGAAACAAGGTCGTGCTCCTCTTTAATGTTCAGATACAAACTGTTCGTCCCCTCAGACTCTCTGCAAGTTTTCATGTACCAACTATGGAATCTTCGCATCATTGTTGTCAGAGATTTTTCATCTTTGACGAGAGGCTTCCCGTACTCGTATCTGAATACGTCCACCTCCATGAAATCAGGAAGTGCATCGTCAGGCAGGTAATCTTCAAGATTGCCATAACCGGCCACCGTCCCCGGAGGATTAGACACATTGAGCGGGGGGCACGATTGTTGTGCTTGTTCGCCGAGCTGGGCAATTTTTTTCCCCTTTGCTCGTTGTTTTTTTGACCTTTTATCACTGATAGTAGTTCCCGACCGCTTGGCTTGGAGATATGTCTGTTCAGTAATGCGCTCATAGTTGGTTCTCAGCGGAGACTTTGGTGGTTTCCTCGGGGCATCGAGAGTGCGCTTTGCTTTCACCAGATCTACCTTCTCCTCCGGAGGTGGATGTCTCTTTGCTTTCACCCCTTCAAAGAACTCCTTCACGTGGGCCTGCACGATCGTATTGTTTTCCTCCTTGGTCCTCTCGTACGGTAACTTCTCTAGAGGCTTTAGAGGTGGACCGTATATATTTTAAAAGTTCTTTGCATGTCCAGAAAATGTTGATGCAGTACTAAGACATGTTAATGGAACTTCTAAAAAATGTTGATAGCCTTCAAAAAATGATGCTGGCATTTAAAAATATCCAAAGGTATAAAAAATGTATTTTTTTCACATCTAAAAAAATTATACACTGTAAAACAATTCGAGTAATTAAAAAAATGGAACTTCGAAAAAATGTTGATAGCATTTAGAAAAATAATACTCGCTTTTAAAAAAAATCAAAAGTTTCAAAAAAAGTGTTTCATGATATAAACAAATTATACAATATAAAAATATAAGTAATTAAAAACAATTCTTTGGACCATTAAAAATGTACGTGATATTTCGAGAAAACATGTTGTGAAGCAATATTTACGTGATCAAAACAAAAATAGTAAGCAAAAAAAGTTAAGGAAAAAGAACACATTTGGAAGCAGCCTGCAACAAATTTGTGTGCATTTGCTCGACTAGAAGGAACGGTCGTCACATAGGTGCTTTCCCTGTAACGAACCAGTCAGTTGGCCCATTAAGAACCTTTTTCAAATTACTAAATGCCTATAGATATTCAACAATTTTTTGAATTGCGTGATCGTTTCACAAATGTCTGAATATATTATAAATTAGTGAACATATTTACCAAAACTTCAGCATATATTTTAATAAAATTGAACATTTTCCAAATCACAAATCTACTAAAATTGTGTGGACAACTTTTGGATTCGGAATTGATATTTCTTTATATATCTATAGAAACAAATTATAACAGTCGGTCGATGTGGGCCAGCCCGCGGAAGAACATTTTGTACATTTGCTCGACCACATCGACCGACTGTGTCTGTAGTCGAGCAAATGCACAAAATGTTCTTCCGCGGGCTGGCCCACATCGACCGACTGTTATAATTTGTTTCTATAGATATATAAAGAAATATCAATTCCGAATCCAAAAGTTGTCCACACAATTTTAGTAGATTTGTGATTTGGAAAATGTTCAATTTTATGAAAATATATGCTGAAGTTTTGGTAAATATGTTCACTAATTTATAATATATTCAGACATTTGTAAAACAATCACGCAATTCAAAAAATTGTCGAATACTTATATGCATTTAGTAATTTGAAAAAGGTTCTTAATGGGCCAACTGACTGGTTCGTTACAGGGGAAGCACCTATGTGACGACCGTTCCTTCTAGTCGAGCAAATGCACACAAATTTGTTGCAGGCTGCTTCCAAATGTGTTCTTTTTCCTAACTTTTTTTGCTTACTATTTTTGTTTTGATCACGTACATTTTGCTTCACAACATGTTTTCTTGAAATATCACGTACATTTTTAATGGTCCAAAGAATTGTTTTTAATTACTTATATTTTTATATTGTATAATTTGTTTATATCATGAAACACTTTTTTTGAAACTTTTGAATTTTTTTAAAAGCGAGTATTATTTTTCTAAATGCTATCAACATTTTTTCAAAGTTCCATTTTTTTAATTACTCGAATTGTTTTACAGTGTATAATTTTTTTAGATGTGAAAAAAATACATTTTTTATACCTTTGGATATTTTTAAATGCCAGCATCATTTTTTGAAGGCTATCAACATTTTTTAGAAGTTCCATTAACATGTCTTAGTACTGCATCAACATTTTCTGGACATGCAAAGAACATTACATACACATAGCCACATACATACACATATACATTATATATATATATATATATATATATATATATATATATATATATATATATATAGCCACATACATACACATATATATATACATTGAACAAAAAAATTAAACTAATAAAAATGAAAAAAAAACAGAACCGGTGCGGCGCGGCGGCTCACAGCGGTGGCGGCGCGCGGGGGCGGGCGACGGCGACGGGGCAGGGGCTCGGGGCGCGGCGCGCGGGGGCGGGCGACGGCGACGGGGCAGCCTGGCGGCGACGACGGCGGGCGCGGGCTCGGGGAGGACGGCGGGCTCGGGGAGGCCGGCGACGACGACGGGCGCGGGCGACGGCGACGGCGACGGCGGGGGCGGCGGGCGGCGTCGGGGCAGCCTGGCGGCGTCGATGTGCTCGGCGTCATCGGGGGGCAACTGGTGGCGATGAACTCTCCAAAACTGCGAAATGCTACTTATATACAAGGAGCATTGGTCACGGTTGGTGGCACCAACCGGGACTAATGCCCTCTTTAGTCCTGGTTGGTGCCACCAACCGGGACCAAAGGCCTCTTTTCGGTAGCCCAAAGGGCGTGAAGCTGCGGCCTTTAGTCCCGGTTGGTGGCACCAACCTGGACCAATGCCCCCCCTTTAGTCCCGGTTGGTGCCACCAATCGGGACCAAAGGCCCCTGTGCTGCCCGCATCGGGGCTAAAGTTTAGTCTCACCTCGCTAGTTGAGAGGGGCACGCAGTGGTTTATAAGCCCCACTGCCGCACCCCTCTCGAGCTCCTCTCCATTGCAGGCTTACGGGCCTACTAGCTACTGCTTTGTCTGATGGGCCTTCTGGGCCTTCTGCGGGCCTGAATCCTGGCCCAAAGTAGGGATTCAAGTCATATTCAGGCCGTGTTGGCCCAGTAGGTGCCCTTTTTTTGTTTTTTGTTTTCTTTACTTATTGTTACTATTTTTATTTTTTTCTAGTTTTTTGTCTTGTTTTCTGCATTATTTATTTTCTTTTGTTTTTTGCTTTATTTTTTAATTTTTTTTGCTTTTAGTTTTAGGAAAATTATAAACTTTCTGTTAGTGCCATTACTTTTCAAATTTGAAAACATTTTTTTTGTTTTCTTTCTTGCTTTATTTATTTTATTTTGTTTCTACTTACAACAAAATACTTATTGTTGTTTTTTTGTTTTGTTTTCTGCATTATTTATTTTATTTTATTTTTTGCTTTATTTTTTAATTCTTTTTGCTTTTAGTTTTAGGAAAATTATAAACTTTCCACTTTTTTTGTTTTTTTGTTTTCTTTCTTGCTTTATTTATTTTATTTTGTTTCTACTTACAACAAAATACTTATTGTTGCTATTTTTAATTATTACGAGGGCCGAACCATAAGACATTAAAGCATTTCAAATGAACTCTGAAAAAGTTGAAAGTTGGCATGGTATCATAAATTGACCCACACATAGCATGTGTATGTACAAAACGGACAGTGGTATCATACTCGTCAGTTACAAAGTTGGCATGGTATCATCATAATAGTTGCGGGAGAAAGTCTTCACTTTTTCTTCGCTTGTGTCATTTGCTTATTGCGCCGTAACCATGGATAATCTTCATCGTTTATCAGGATGCCAGGGTCAGCCTTGACTTCAAAAGGGAGGAATCTCATGAAACTTTTCATAATCTTCAGACATGTCTGTCTTGTCCTCCACTCCCACGATGTCCCTTTTTCCTGAAATAACTATGTGGCGCTTTGGCTCATCGTTTGATGTATTCGCTTCCTTATCTTTTCTCTTTCTCGGTCTGGTAAACATGTCCTTCACATAGATAACCTGTGCCACATCATTGGCTAGGACGAACGGTTCGTCAGTGTACCCAAGATTTTTCAGATCCACTGTTGTCATTCCGTACTGTGGGTCTACCTGTACCCCGCCTCCTGACAGATTGACCCATTTGCACTTAAACAAAGGGACCTTAAAATCATGTCCGTAGTCAAGTTCCCATATGTCCACTATGTAACCATAATATGTGTCCTTTCCCCTCTCGGTTGTTGCATCAAAGCGGACACCGCTGTTTTGGTTGGTGCTCTTTTGATCTTGGTCAATCATGTAAAATGTATTCCCATTTATCTCGTATCCTTTCCAAATCAATACAGTCAAAGATGGTCCCCTGGATAACAAGTACAGCTCATCACAAACAGTGTTGTCACCTCTGATACGTGCTTCCAACCAACTGCTGAAAGTCCTGATGTGTTCACATGTAATCCAGTCATCGCACTGCTCTGGGTGTTTGGAGCGCAGACTGTTCTTGTGTTCATCGACATACGAGGTCACCAAGGTAGAGTTCTGTAGAACTGTGTAGTGTGCTTGAGACCAAGAATATCCGCCCCTGCATATTATTGAGTCCCTTCCAAGCGTGCCTTTTCCAGTCAGTCTCCCCTCATACCGCGATTTAGGGAGACCTATCTTCTTAAGGCCAGGAATGAAGTCAACACAAAACCTGATGGCATCCTCTGTTTGATGGCCCATGGAGATGCTTCCTTCTGTCCTAGCGCGGTTACGGACATATTTCTTTAGGACTCCCATGAACCTCTCAAAGGGGTACATATTGTGTAGAAATACGGGGCCCAGAATGACAATCTCGTCAACTATATGAACTAGGACGTGCGTCATGATATTGAAGAAGGATGGTGGGAACACCAGCTCGAAACTGACAAGACATTGCACCACATCACTCCTTAGCCTTGGTATGATTTCTGGATCGATCACCTTCTGAGAGATTGCATTGAGGAATGCACATAGCTTCACAATGGCTAATCGGACGTTTTCCGGTAGAAGCCCCCTCAATGCAACCGGAAGCAGTTGCGTCATAATCACATGGCAGTCATGAGACTTTAGGTTCTGAAACTTTTTCTCTTCCATATTTATTATTCCTTTTATATTCGACGAGAAGCCAGTCGAGACCTTCATACTAAGCAGGCATTCAAAGAAGATTTCCTTCTCTTCTTTGGTAAGAGCATAGCTGGCAGGACCTTCATACTGCTTTGGAGGCATGCCGTCTTTTTCGTGCAAACGTTGCAGGTCCTCCCATGCCTCAGCTGTATCTTTTGTCTTCCCATACACGCCCAAGAAGCCTAGCAGGTTCACGCAAAGGTTCTTCATCACGTGCATCACGTCGATCGAAGAGCGGACCTCTAGGTCTTTCCAGTAGGGTAGGTCCCAAAATATAGATTTCTTCTTCCACATGAGTGCGTGTCCCCCAGCGTCATTCGGAACAGCTAGTCCGCTAGGACCCTTTCCAAAGATTACGTGTAAATCATTGACCATAGCAAGTACGTGATCACCGGTACGCATGGCGGGCTTCTTCCGGTGATCTGCCTTGCCTTTGAAATGCTTGCCTTTCTTTCGACATTGATGGTTGGTCGGAAGAAATCGACGATGGCCCAGGTACACATTCTTCCTGCAGCTTGCCAGGTATATACTATCGGTGTCAAGTAAACAGTGCGTGCATGCGTGGTATCCCTTGTTTGTCTGTCCTGAAAGGTTACTGAGAGCGGGCCAATCGTTGATGGTCACGAACAGCAACGCCTTTAGGTTAAATTCCTCTTGTTTGTGCTCATCCCACGTACGTACACCGTTTCCATTCCACAACTGTAAAAGTTCTTCAACTAATGGCCTTAGGTACACATCAATGTCATTGCCGGGTTGCTTAGGGCCTTGGATGAGAACTAGCATCATAATGAACTCCCGCTTCATGCACATCCAAGGAGGAAGGTTATACATACATAGAGTCACGGGCCAGGTGCTGTGATTGCTGCTCTGCTCCCCGAAAGCATTAATGCCATTCGCGCTTAAAGCAAACCATACGTTCCTTGGCTCACTTGCAAACTCATCCCAGTACTTTCTCTCGATTTTTCTCCACTGCGACCTGTCAGCGGGTGCTCTCAACTTCCCGTCTTTCTTACGGTCCTCACTGTGCCATCGCATCAACTTGGCATGCTCTCCGTTTCTGAACAGACGTTTCAACCGTGGTATTATAGGAGCATACCACATCACCTTCGCAGGAACCCTCTTCCTGGGGGGCTCGCCGTCAACATCACCAGGGTCATCTCGTCTGATCTTATACCGTAATGCACTGCATACCGGGCATGCCTTCAGATCCTTGTACGCACCGCGGTAGAGGATGCAGTCATTAGGGCATGCATGTATCTTCTGCACCTCCAATCTTAGAGGGCATACGACCTTCTTTGCTGCGTATGTACTGTCGGGCAATTCGTTATCCTTTGGAAGCTTCTTCTTCAATATTTTATGTAGCTTCTCAAATCCTTTGTTAGGCACAGCATTCTCTGCCTTCCACTGTAGCAATTCTAGTACGGTACCGAGCTTTGTGTTGCCATCTTCGCAATTGGGGTACAACCCTTTTTTGTGGTGCTCTAGTATGCGATCGAACTTCAGCTTCTCCTTTTGACTTTCGCATTGCGTCCTTGCATTGACAATGACCCGGCGGAGATCATCATCATCGGGCACACCGTCTGGTTCCTCTTGATCTTCAGCAGATTCGCCCGTTGCAGCATCATCGTGCACATCGTCTGGTTCCTCTTGATCTTCAGGAGCATCACCGTATTCAGAGGGCAAATAGTTGTCATCGTACTCTTCTTCTTCGCCGTCTTCCATCATAACCCCTATTTCTCCGTGCCTCATCCAAACATTATAGTGTGGCATGAAACCCTTGTAAAGCAGGTGGGTGTGGAGGATTTTCCGGTCAGAGTAAGACTTCGTATTCCCACATATAGGGCATGGACAACACATAAAACCATTCTGCTTGTTTGCCTCAGCCACTTCGAGAAAATCATGCACGCCCTTAATGTACTCGGAGGTGTGTCTCGAACCGTACATCCATTGCCGGTTCATCTGCGTGCATTATATAATAAAGTGACCAAATTAATAGAAGTTCATCATCACATTAAAACCAAAGTACATACATAGTTCTCATCTAACAACATAAAGCTCTGCAGAGCATCTAAATTAATTAAACCATACACTGAAACTATGTAAAACATTTCAATGTGAAAACAAATGCGATCATAATCGCAACCAATGTAACAACTGATCCAACGGCATAATGATACCAAGCCTCGGTATGAATGGCATATTTTCTAATCTTTCTAATCTTCAAGCGCATTGCATCCATCTTGATCTTGTGATCATCGATGACATCCACAACATGCAACTCCAATATCATCTTATCCTCCTCAATTTTTCTAATTTTTTCCTTCAAGAAATTGTTTTCTTCTTCAACTAAATTTAACCTCTCGACAATAGGGTCGGTTGGAATTTCCGGTTCAATAACCTCCTAGATAAATAAAATCTATGTCACGTTGGTCGGCATAATTGTCATAAACAATAAATGAACCAATAGTTATGAAAAGATAATATATACCACATCCGAATCATAGACAGGACGAGGGCCGACGGGGGCGGATACCAAAACCATCGCACTATATAAGATGCAATAATAAAAGTAAGAAAATAATACAAGTATCTGTCTAAACATACAAGTAAGAATATTTTTCCTTTTAGAAAGAAGATAAGAACAAGAGGCTCACCACGGTGGTGCCGGCGATGAGATCGGCGCGGGTGATCGACGACGGTGAAGACGGGGACGGGGCGTGACGGACCGCTAAATCTAGACAAATATTGAGGAAAATGGAGCTTGGCAGTCGAGCTTGGAGGGGAGAAAGCTTAAGTAGTGTGGCTCGGGCATTCCATCGAACACCTCGTGTGCATAGGAGGTGAACTAGAGCACCACAAAGCTCTCCCCTCGCCGGCCATGAAAAACAGAGCACTGGGAGTGCTCTGCTCGCGAGCAGGGGGTATATATAGGCACCACCATTGGTCCTGGTTGATAGCACGAACCGGGACTAAAGGTTAGCCTTTGGTCCCGGTTCGTGCCACCAACCGGGACCAATGGTGGTGGGCCAGGAGCGAGGCCCATTGGTCCCGGTTCGTCCCTCCAACCGGGACCAAAAGGCCTAGACGAACCGGGACCAATGGCCCACGTGGCCCGGCTGGCCCCCGGGGCTCAAGAACCGGGTCCAATGCCCCCATTGGTCCCGGTTCTGGATTGAACCGGGACTAATGGGCTAGACCGGCCTGGACCATTGCCCCCTTTAATACTAGTGTTGGTTCAGAAAGTGTCCAGTCATTATCATTACTCAATATATTATTCAAAAGCAATTCATCTTGCTCAATAGTTCTTTCCCTGAATACACAAGCAGCACAACTATCCAGGTGGTCTCTGGAAGCATCAGTTAGTCCATTAGAAAAGATATCAAGTATTTCGTTTTTCTTGAGAGGATGATCAGGCAAAGCATTAAGTAATCGGAGAAGCCTCCCCCAAGCTTGCGGGAGACTATCTTCTTCAATTTGCACAAAATTAAATATTTCCCTTAAGGCAGCTTGTTTCTTATGAGCGGGGAAATATTTTGCAGAGAAGTAATAAATCATACTTGGGGACTACGCACACAACCAGGAGCAAGAGAATTAAACCATATCTTAGCATCACCCTTTAGTGAGAAAGGAAACAATTTAACGATATACTAATAGTGATTTTTTCCTCATGAGTAAACAGGGTGGCTATATCATTCAATTTAGTAAGGTGTGCCACAACAGTTTCAGATTCATAGCCATAAAAAGGATCAGATTCAACCAAAGTGATTAACTCGGGATTGATAGAGAATTCATAATCCTTATCAGTAACACAGATAGGTGAAGTAGCAAAAGCGGGGTCATATTGCATTCTAGCATTCAAAGACTTTTCTTTCAGCTTAGCTAACAGTTTCTTAAGATCATATCTATCATTGCAAGCAAGAAAGTCTCTAGCAGTTTCTTCATCCATAACATAACCCTCAGGTACAACAGGCAATTCATATCTAGGGGGAGAATCTTCATCATGACTTTCGTTAATATCACCAGTTTAAATAATTTCATTCTCTCTAACCCTAGCAAGTTGTTCATCCAGAAATTCACCTAATGGCACATTATTATCAAGCAGCGAAGTAGTTTTATCATAAGCATCATGGATAGCAGAAGTGGCATCATCAATAACATGCGACATATCAGATTCAATAGTAGGTGTAGGTGTTGCAAGTTTATTCAAAACAGAAGGTGAATCAAGTGGAAAGCTATGTGGCGGTTCCTTACCTCCCCTCGTAGTTGAGGGGAAAATCTTGGTTCTTTCATCTTTTAAATTCCTCATAGTGAACAACAGATATAAATCCCAAGTGACTCAAAGAATAGAGCTATGCTCCCCGGCGATGGTGCCAGAAAAAGGTCTTGATAACCCACAAGTATAGGGGATCGCAACAGTTTTCGAGGGTAGAGTATTCAACCCATATTTATTGATTCGACACAAGGGGAGCCAAAGAATATTCTCAAGTATTAGCAGCTGAGTTGTCAATTCAACCACACCTGAAAGACTTAATATCTGCAACAAAGAATTTAGTAGCAAAGTAGTATGGAAGTAACGGTAATAGTGGCAAAAGTAACAGTACTAGTTTTGTAGTAATCCTAACAGGGGCAACGGAGAAGTAACTAAGCAAAGATCAATATGTAAAAAGCTCGTAGGCAATGGATCAATGATGGATAATTATGTCAGATGCAATTCATCATGCAACAGTTATAACATAGGGTGACACAGAACTAGCTCCAGTTCATCAATGTAATGTAGGCATGTATTCCGAATATAGTCATACGTGCTTCTGGAAAAGAACTTGCATGACATCTTTTGTCCTACCCTCCTATGGCAGTGGCGTCCTATTGGAAACTAAGGGATATTAAGGCCTCCTTTTAATAGAGTATCGGACCAAAGCATTAGCACTTAGTGAATACATGAACTCCTCAAACTATGTTTATCACTGTGAAGTGCCCCCCTATTGTCACTCCGGGGTTTGCCGGATCATAACACGTAGTAGGTGACTATAACTTGCAAGATAGGATCAAGAACTCACATATATTCATGAAAACATAATAGGTTTAGACCTGAAATCATGGCACTCGGGCCCTAGTGACAAGCATTAAGCATGGCAAAGTCATAGCAACATCAATCTTAGAACATAATGGATACTAGGGATCAAACCCTAACAAAACTAACTCGATTACATGGTAAATCTCATCCAACCCATCACCGTCCAGCAAGCCTAAGATGGGACTACTCATGCACGGCGGTGAGCATCATGAAATTGGTGATGGAGGATGGTTGATGATAACGATGGCGATGGATTCCCCTCTTCGGAGCCCCGAACAGACTCCAGATCAGCCCTCCCGAGGAAGAATAGGGCTTGGTGGTGGCCCCGTATTGTAAAACGTGATGAATCCTTCTGCCTGTTTTTTTTTCTCCCCGAACGTGAATATATAGAGTTGGAGTTGAGGTCGGTGGAGGTCCAGGGGACCAACGAGGCAGGGTGCGCGCCCTGCACCCTCATGGACAGGGTGTGGGTCCTCCTCTGTTGATTATACCAAAATCATACCAAAATCATGTAAAAATATTGTAAACATGGCATGAATACATCAAAAATTATAGATACGTTGGAGACGTATCAAGCATCCCCGAGCTTAATTCCTGGTCGTCCTCGAGTCGGTAAATGATAAAAACATAATTTTTGATGTGGAATGCTACCTAACATATTTATCAATGTAATCTCTCTTTATTATGGCAATAATATTCAGATCCATAAGATTCCAAACAAAAGTTTAATATTGACATAAAAATAATAATACTTCAAGCACACTAACTAAGCAATCATGTCTTCTCAAAATATCATGGCCAAAGAAAGTTATCCCTACAAAATTATATAGTCCCACTATGCTCTATCTTCATCACACAAAATATTTAAATCATGCACAACCCTGATGACAATCCAAGCAATTGTTTCATACTTTTGATGTTCTCGAACTTTTTCAACTTTCACGCAATACATGAGCGTGAGCCATGGACATAGCACTATAGGTGGAATAGAATGGTGGTTGTGGAGAAGACAAAAAGGAGAAGATAGTCTCACATCAACTAGGCGTATCTGTTGGGGAACGTAGTAATTTCAAAAAAAATCCTACGCACACGCAAGATCATGGTGATGCATAGCAACAAGAGGGGAGAGTGTTGTCCATATACCCTCGTAGACCGAAAGCGGAAGTGTTAGCACAACGCGGTTGATGTAGTCGTATGTCTTCACGATCCGACCGATCAAGTACCGAACGTACGGCACCTCCGAGTTCAGCACACGTTCAGCTCGATGACGTCCCACGAACTCCGATCCAGCAGAGCTTTGCGGGAGAGTTCCGTTAGCACGACGGTGTGATGATGGTGTTTGATGATGCTACCGATGCAGGGCTTTGCCTAAGCACCACTACGATATTACCGATGTGGAATATGGTGGAGGGGGGCACCGCACACGGCTAAGAGATCAAGAGATTAATTGTTTTGTCTAAAGGTGTCCCCCTGCCCCCGTATGTAAAGGAGCAAGGGAGGAGGCCGGCCGGCCCTGTAGGGCGCGCCAGGAGGAGGAGTCCTCCTCCTAGTGGGAGTAGGACTCCCCCTTTCCTAGTCCCACTAGGAGGGGGAAGGAGGGAGAGGGGGAGGAGAAGGAAAGAGGGGGCGCAGCCCCTCCCCTAGTCCAATTCGGACTAGGCCCATGGGGGGCGCGCGGCCAGCCCTCGTGGCTTCTCCTCTTTTTCCCCTAAAGCCCACTAAGGCCCATATGTACTCCCGTATTCCCGTAACTCCACCGGTACTCCGAAAAATACCCGAATCACTCGGAACCTTTCCGAATATAGTCGTCCAATATATCGATCTTTATGTCTCGACCATTTCGAGACTCCTCGTCATGCCCCGATCTCATTCGGGACTCCGAACTACCTTTGGTACATCAAAACACATAACTCATAATATAAATCATCACCGAACGTTAAGCGTGCGGACCCTACGGGTTCGAGAACTATGTAGACATGACCGAGACACGTCTCCGATCAATAACCAATAGAGGAACCTGGATGCTCATATTGGCTACCACATATTCTACAAAGATCTTTATCGATCAAACCGCATAACAACATACGTTGTTCCCTTTGTCATCGGTATGTTACTTGCCTGAGATTCGATCGTCGGTATCTCAATACCTAGTTCAATCTCGTTACCGGCAAGTCTCTTTACTCGTTATGTAATGCATCATCCCGCAACTAACTCATTAGTCACATTGCTTGCAAGGCTTATAGTGATGTACATTACCGAGAGGGCCCAGAGATACCTCTCCGACAATCGGAGTAACAAATCCTAATCTCGAAATACGCCAACTCAACATGTACCTTCGGAGACACCTGTAGAGCTCCTTTATAATCACCCAGTTACGTTGTGATGTTTGGTAGCACACAAAGTGTTCCTCCGGTAAACGGGAGTTGCATAATCTCATAGTCATAGGAACATGTATAAGTCCTGAAGAAAGCAATAGCAACATACTAAACAGTTAATTGCTAAACTAACGGAATGGGTCAAGTCAATCACATCATTCTCTAATGATGTGATCCCGTTAATCAAATGACAACTCATGTCTATGGTTAGGAAACTTAACCATCTTTGATCAACGAGCTAGTCAAGTAGAGGCATACTAGTGACACTATGTTTGTCTATGTATTCACACATGTACTAAGTTTCCGGTTAATATAATTCTAGCATGAATAATAAACATTTATCATGAAATAAGGAAATAAATAATAATTTTATTATTGCCTCTAGGGCATATTTCCTTCAGTATCAACAGGCTATGGAGATGGCCATCAATAGATATCAATGTGAGTGAGTAGGGATTGCCATGCAACGGATGCACTAGACCTATAAGTGTATGAAAGCTCAAAAAAGGTGGGTGTGCATCCAACTTGCTTGCTCAAGAAGACATAGGGCATTTTGAGGAAGCCCATCATTGGAATATATAAGCCAAGTTCTATAATGAAAATTCTACCTAGTATATGAAAATGACAAAATAGGAGACTCTCTATCATGAAGATCAAGGTGCTACTTTGAAGCACAAGGTGCTACTTTGAAGCAACATGCACACTTCCTATCCATTCATCAGTATTTCAATGCTTTGGCTTTTACTTTTTCAAAAAAATTGCTTTCAGGTTATATATATATATATATATATATATATATATATATATATATATATATATATACATATATTTGTATTTCCCCTTTTTCTATACTTTTTAAAATTTTCTGCCTTTTGTGTTGTATTTTTTAAAATGCAGTTTTTTTTAGTTACACCATTTTCTAAAATACCTTAACAACAAGTAAACTTACATGAGTATTCTTTTTCAATGTATGAACAGTTACTAAAATTATACCAACAATTTTGATAAAATACATGAACACCTAAAAATATGCATGATCACTTTTTAAAATACATGACTGTATAGATAAAATCATGAACAATTTAAAAATAATATAGGCGCTATAGAAAAAGCATCTATGTGACGATCGTTGCATCAAGTAGTAGATCAAATACACACAACGTTCTTCCGCGGGCTGGCCCATATTGGCGCTTCATGCATGCTCCTTCCAAATACGGTTTTCTTTCAGTCTTCTTTTGCTTAGTTTATTTTAAGTTTTCCCTAAAAACCTGTTAAAAAGTTTTACCTAAAACCGGCTACTAGATTTTTTTTACAGATTCTCAAAGTATCAAATGAGAATTTTAAAAACTGCTCACGCACACAATGTAAAAAATAATATGATTTTGTTAAAATGTTCATGATCTTGAAAATGAATTCTTAATTTAGTTTTATTAAAAATATATAAAAAAATTCCGATGTATTCATAATTTTGAGAAAATATTCAAGAATTTCAAAATGGGCCGTACTAACTGGGACACTATTAGGAAAACGTCTATGTGACGATCGCTGTGTCTGTAGTCGAGCAAATGCACAAAATGTTCTTCCGCGGGCTGGCCCACATCGACCGACTGTTATAATTTGTTTCTATAGATATATAAAGAAATATCAATTCCGAATCCAAAAGTTGTCCAAACAATTTTAGTAGATTTGTGATTTGGAAAATGTTCAATTTTATGAAAATATATGCTGAAGTTTTGGTAAATATGTTCACTAATTTATAATATATTCAGACATTTGTAAAACGATCACGCAATTCAAAAAATTGTCGAATATTTATATGCATTTAGTAATTTGAAAAAGGTTCTTAATGGGCCAACTGACTGGTTCGTTACAGGGAAAGCACCTATGTGACGACCGTTCCTTCTAGTCGAGCAAATGCACACAAATTTGTTGCAGGCTGCTTCCAAATGTGTTCTTTTTCCTAACTTTTTTTGCTTACTATTTTTGTTTTGATCACGTACATATTGCTTCACAACATGTTTTCTCGAAATATCACGTACATTTTTAATGGTCCAAAGAATTGTTTTTAATTACTTATATTTTTATATTGTATAATTTGTTTATATCATGAAACACTTTTTTTGAAACGTTTGAATTTTTTTAAAAGCGAGTATTATTTTTCTAAATGCTATCAACATTTTTTCGAAGTTCCATTTTTTTAATTACTCGAATTGTTTTACAGTGTATAATTTTTTTAGATGTGAAAAAATACATTTTTTATACCTTTGGATATTTTTAATTGCCAGCATCATTTTTTGAAGGCTATCAACATTTTTTAGAAGTTCCATTAACATGTCTTAGTACTGCATCAACATTTTCTGGACATGCAAAGAACTTTTAAAAATAAAAATAATAGTAAATAAAAAATTAACGACGAGAAGAAGTTGTAACATCAAAACAAAAAAAAATTGTGTCGACCCACTGAGTAGATAATGGCCTCATGTACATGGGCTCCGAGTTCCCTTCCTCGGTCTCCTAGGCTTGGGTGCCGCCCGACCTAGTTCGAAACAGCACGCACGCACACAAGTTAATCCCACCTCGCGAAGCTTTCATATAATCAATCTCAATGAAATAATTGTAAATAATTTCTGCAACAATGCACGGGAAATCATTTCTAGTTCACTAAAACTAGAAACTCCGACGGTACTTTTGTTCTAACGTGTCTGCGTTACCCATGCATGTAAGTTGTGTGTGCATGATTGTCAGACTGCCTTGTGGTCAAAGGGGAAGGTGGGGCTCATGCCCTGCCAATTTTCTTCTCCAACAGCGAAACAATAAAGGCACTAATTCCTCAAAAAAGAAAAGGCTCTTGCAAAATAAGCTGGTTAATTCTTTTGCAATTGATATTTTTGGAAATAAATTGTATTAGGACATGGAAAATAGAAATATTTTTTCTTGGGTACATGAACATATTACTCGATAGATTTCCATACTTATCATGATAAAGAAATAGGAATTCGCCACCGCTCTTACTGCCGAGCTCCAAGTAAGAAGGGTAGCGTCGTTGCCACCGCGATGCAATCGATTTCGGTGACTAGGAGGATGTTAGAGCACAACTTCTACAAAATCCACGCTTTGACATTGCGGGGTACAATCCCAACCAGACATCACCGTTCTCCCATCATGGTCTCGAACAACAACACCCCACATTCCAGTTTTGTCAGATCTTGCCTTCCTTCATGCATGATCCTTGCGATCACAGAGATGCATTACAAATAAACGGCATCCAAGAGTCATCAACATACTATCCCCTAGGCCCCACAACTAGCTATGTTTTTCTCTCCTTTAATGAAATTGTTAAAAAAACAATGGGGATTATAATGAAGTTGTTAATTAATCAGTGATTACATAGTAAGTCATCGGCATGGGGCCTCTCCATTTGTCGAGCTATCGCCTAGGCACCTCGTATCAACCACTTCTTTTCTGTTTTTATATTTCTTTGTAAGCTGTTGGTCGTGTACTCCTCGCCGATTGATGGCTTGGTTAATGCAAAGACTGCCTCACACTGATCCTCTACTCTAAATGAAAGCAACATGCACACCATCTATCCATTCTTCATTATTTCAATGTTTTCTTCGGCCTTTACCTTTTCAACTTTTTTCCTTTTCAGGTCTATTTTTATATATTTGTATGTCCCCTTTTTTCTATCTTTTGTTGATTCTCAAGTTTCTGTGTTGTATATTTTTTTAAATGCAAACATTTTTAGTTATACGATTTTCGAAAATACCCAAACAATTTATAAAGTTACAAGAATATTTTTCTAAATTTATGTATAGTCACTAAAATTACAAAAACGAATTCGAAAAAAAATACATGAACACTTAAAAAAACTGTGTGATCACTTATTAAAAAAATGAACTTTTAGATAAAAATCTTGAACAATTAAAAAAGAATATTGGCGCTATAGGAAAAGCTTCTATGTGACGATCGTTGCATCAAGTAGTAAATAAAATGCATACAACGTTCTTCCGTGGGCCTGCCCATATTGGAGGTTCATGCAGGCTCCTTCCAAATACGGTTTTCTTCCATAGCCTTTTTTTTTCTTAGTTTCTTTCATTCAAGTTTTCCCTAAAAACCGGCTGCTAGATGTTTACAGATTCCAAATGTATCAATTGAGAATTTTACAAAATGTTCACACAATTAACAAATTATTATGATTTTTTAAAATGTTCATGAGCTTGATAATGAATTATTAATTCTAATTTATGGAAAAGTATTTACTAATTTGAAGAATTATTCATAAATTTTAGAAAATATTCACGAATTTCAAAAAGAAAATATGTCATTCACAATTTTGCAGAAGCGTACTCAATGGCCCGCTTTGACTGGGTTAGTTGGGAAAATGTCTATGTGACGATCATTGCGTAGTCGAGCAAATGCACAAAATGTTCTTCCACGGGCTGGCCCATAATGGCGCTTCAAATACAAACGCACAAAATGTTCTGCAGGCTCCCTCCAAATGCTGTTTTCTTTCACAACGTTTTTTCGCGTAATTTTTTTCTTGTTTTCCCTGCAGTCTGCAGACCGACTGCTAGATTTTTTTTTATAGATTTATAAGAAATATCTATTCCAAATTCGAAAAGTAGTTCACACAAGTTTAGTAGAATTTAAGATTTTTGGAATGTTCACAAATTTAAAAATATATTCTCAAGTTTTGGTTATACTTTCATTAATATATAAAATACTCAGAAATTTGTAAAATGATCAGAGATTTATAAAATTGTTGTATATTAAAATGCGTTCATGAATTTGACACTGTTCTTAATGGGCCACACTAACTGGGCCGCTATAGGGAAAGCACCTATGTGACGACCGTTGCTTCTAGTTGAGCAAATGCACATAAATTTGTTGCAGTCTGCTTCCAAATTTTCACAACATTTTTGCTTAATATTTTTTTTTCATTCACGTACATTTTGTTTCACAGCATGTTTTATTGAAAATGTCACGTACATTTTTTAGTCCGAAGATGTTCTTTTAGTTCTCAAATTTTTTACATTGTATATATTTTTACATGCCACGAAACACATTTTTTGGAACCTGTGGACATGTTTTAAACGCCAGCACCATTTTTTTGAATGTTATCAACATTTTTTGGAACTTACATGGACAGGTCTTAGCACTGCGTCAACACTTTCTGAATGTGCTATGAACTTAACAAAATATATAGTATGATATTTTTCATTTCAGAAATATAAATAAATGAAATAATAAATAAAAAAATGAATGACAAGACGAACATGTAACACTGAAACAAATAAAAATTACCTTTTTTTAGCAAAATTAAAATTACCTTTGTCGACCCACTGAGTAGATAATGGCCTCATGTCCATGGGCTTCGACTTCTGTTCCTCGGTCTCCTAGGCTTGGGTGTCGCCCAAGCCCAGTTCGAAACAGCACACACAGACACAAGTTAGTTCCGCCTCGCCAAGCTTTCGTATAACCAAATCTAACTGCAAATGATTTCTGCAACAACGCACGGGAAATCATTTCTAGTTCACTAAAACTGGAAACTCCGACTGCGTACTTTTGTTCTAACGTGTCTGCGTTACCCATGGATGTAAGTTGTGCGTGCGTTATTTTTTTAGAGGAATTATGACAGTGAGGGAAGCTCCCCACTGGCTTTTATATTAGTGGTTAGGGGGTCAGGGAGTCATGAATTTTACATCAGATGGGGGAAGGGAGTCAGAGAGATTGTGCGTGCGTGATTGGTTGAGTTCCTTGTGGTTAAAGGGGAAGGTGGGGCTCATGCCTTGCCAAAAAAATTTCTTCCACGACCCAACAATAAAGGCACTAATTCCTCAAAAAGTAAAAGACCTTGCAAAATAAGCTGGTTAATTATTTTGCAATTCTCAAACTAAGTTGTATTAAGACATGGAAAATAGAAGTACTTTTTCTTGGGTACAGGAACATATTACTCGATAGATTTCTGTATCGATCATGATAAAGAAATAGGAATTCACCACCACTCTTACTGCCGAGCTATCCATGTAAGAAGGGTAGCGCCGTTGCCACCGAGCTCCAATCGGTTTCAATGACTAGGAGAATCTTAGAGCACGACTTCTACAAAAATCCTTGCTTTGACATTGCAGGGTATAATCCGAAGCAGGCACCACCATTCTCCTATCATGATCTCAAACAACAACACCCCATGTCCCACTTTTGTCAGATCTTGTCTTCCTTCATGCATGATCCTTGCCATCCCAAAGATGCATTACAAATAAATGCCATGCCTCGAGAATATGTCATGGGATAGTATTAAGCACTTTTAGGTCCTTGAGTCTCATACCTCCCTTGGCCCTTGTGCCGTGTTAGTTTCTCCCAACTTGACCAATGCTTGCGTCGTCTGTAAGTCTCGTCGCTCCACCAAAAATCTCTTGTCAGGTGAGCAGCTCCTTTCACATGCTTGGCGAGAATTTGAACACTCTCATTGCATAGCTGGGAATAGTATGCGTCACTAATTTAAAGAGAGTCATCGGTCTTTTCCCTTGTCCTTGATAGGCTGAAATTTACCATTTATCACACCTCCTTCTAGGACCGGCAGACAACATATTTCTCATTGAAACCAACTGTCACGGTGCTTAGAGAGATGTCACTTCTTGGCCCTCCTATGGTGAGCACTTATTTTCAAAAAGTAGTGAGAATTTTTATGGACTAAGCAGTTGACCAGTAGTACTGTTGTAATTGTTCAGTACTTGCTTCACAATATTGGTTTGATGTGGGCTAGCTTTAAAAACCAGTACTCTATTGTCTGCAAACATGAGATGAGAAATTCACGGGCTTTGGCGACAAATTCCAGCTCCTGCAGTTCACCTAATTCAACTCCTCTCTACCAATGATGAGAGTCCATCCGCAACAAAAAGAAAGAGGTGTGGAGAGAGGGGGTCTCCCTGTCCCAAACCACGCGTTGGCGAAAAAACTCTCGAACTAATTTCCATTATAGCGGGCAAAGTATTCGACAGACTTAACACATTTGATGATCCATTGCATCCATTTATCCGTAAACCCAACTTTTCTATACCCCTTCCGTATACGCCCAATCAACTCTGTCATAAGACTTTACGGGTACATAATTTTCCTTTTGCATCTGAACTCTTCTAGATAGCATCAATGCATTCAAAAGCTATGAGGGTGTCATCGTAATTACTCTCCCTAGTATGAAAGGCGCTTTGGTGGGGGAGATTTAATCATCAAGGTGAAGTCACATTTTGTTAACTAAACACTTTGAAGCGAACTAACCTATGGTTGGATGGTGACGAGGACAGTGATATCTCTAGCCCACCAGGGTTCAAATCACGGTGCTCACATTTATTTCTGAATTTATTTCAGGATTTTCGGCGATGCACGTTCAGGGGGTGGAGACCCTTTGGTGACTTCGTCAATCTTAAAATGATATGTCGGCTCAATCCTGGGGTATGATTTCTACAATTAACTGCATCACTTTCTCCGTCAATAGTGATACACTACAACTCTCTGTGCATCACATATCACTCATAAGTTGTGTTATTAATGGCTGGAATCAAGGATGATGTCAGGTTGCACTCCCCGGTATGATTTCTATAATTCACGGAAGAAACAAATAGACATTTCCCAACTTGGAAAGGGGTTTAGGGCATCTCCAACGTTGACCCCTAAAATAGACACTGTATTCATCTGTGAGGCTGCTATCCAACCATGCCCGCATACATTTCAAAGTGGACAAACTGGACGGTATTCTTACAAAATAAGACGGAATTCACTTAAGTTTGAACACAATTTACATAAAACAAAAGATATTTCGTCCATATTAAAACCTAAAACAAAAACCCTACACTAGCTCGTAGCGGACGGTGACCTCGTATGCATGGCCAGCCTGGCTGTCCGCACATCTGTCATCGTCATCTTTGGAGTCAGAGTAGTCCTTTTCCAGCAGCGGAAGGACACGAGAGCGTTAGCCCTGCCAAGCCATCACCTGGCGCTCGTGGAGGAGCCGCTCTGCTTCCTTCTGCGCCATGCGGAGGGCCGTCGCAGTCAATGCCGACCCCGACTTCGGTGCCCTAGCTAGCGGCGGCCTTGCCCCTATAGGTGATGGCGCATGTGTCTTTGAGCGACCACTCCTCGTCGATCTTGGTGAGCTCCCCGTCGAGGAAGCAGCAGCGTCGGGCGACCGTCTCCGCGGTGGTGAGTGATTGGTCGCGGCCCAGGCCTCCATGAGGTCAGCGCCGTCGCGGACCTAGGCTGGTGCCTCGTCGGACTTTGCAAACACGGAGCGGCACGCCGCATTGCGCCGCTCCCACCGTGCCACCTCATGGCCGCCCCTCTTCTTGTCCGACATGAGGGCCCGTGATGACGAGGAGCCGCTGCAGCCACTGAGCTAAAGGAGGAGGCAGCCGTGCGCCTTCGTGGTCACGACACCCCCTCCTTGACGGCCTTGCCACATTAGGTGCGGCGCAGGGTTGACGTCGGCTGGTCAATGCTAGGGGCGACACTGGCCCTCTCACTCACCGCGTCCGCTTTTCCGGCTGCGTCGCTCTAACCCGCATGAATAATGTGGAGTCACGTCTGTTTTGAAGCGGCGCTGACTGGCATGAATGACGGCAACCGATTCATGCGGATAGGGTTTTCCGGGCAAAGAAGGTTTTGGGTGGAACCGGGTGATGGACGTATATGTGGCAGCAGTCTAGACGCCCACAAAGTCTCATGGTTTGCCTCTGATTTGCGGAATAACGGATGCCCGGACCGCCCTATGAATCGATTGGGTACTACGTTGGATTGTAAAATACGTCTGAAACGATCGGTGAGGATGGTTGCAGGTGGTTTGAGTGAGTTGGAGATGCCCTTATGCCCGGTTCAAAAATGGCATCTCCTAACTCCTTCAGTACCTGTTTTACTGGGAAGCGAGTCCACCATCCTCTTCTCCCAGAATGTTTCGTGCCTACGACGGAGATGTCACCAGTGCCCTGTACTCCTCACAGCCGGCTTACGCACAAGGTTAATTAATACTCCCTTTATCCCATATTAATTATTGCTTAAACGGAGTAATATCTACTCCCTCCGTTCCGAAATAATTGTCTTTCTAGCCATTTCAAATGGACTACAACATACGGATGTATGCAGACATGTTTTAGAGCGTAGATTCACTCATTTTGCTCCGTATGTAGTCATTTGTTGAAATCTCTAGAAAGACAATTATTTCGGAACGGAGGGAGTAACACTCAAATACGCCTAGATACATCTGTTGGGAGCAGTTGACTACGGTCCAAACGGGAGGAAATAAGATGTATCACCTGGCATTCCGGGAACATGTTGGACCTTGACATTGCATTTGTTGCCCTTGCTTAGTGCCATGCAAGTCCACAGCGTACCGGAGAAGTCGAGGTCATGCAGGTCGCAGTGTGACATAATTTCCAGAAGGTACATCATTTGTCCTTCTCCTCTTCGAGTTTCCAAAAAAAAATGCTCATGTTGGTTCAAAGCTTTGTTAGGGCATGTACAATGCATAACCCTAGGATAATACGCCATACGACATGTAGGATCGAATGTCAGGAAAAGTAGGTTCGGATGGAGCAGCGGGATCCTCTGCAGGAGGCAGGTGCTTGGGGAGAAAATTAGTGGGTGCAAGGCCCATACGTCATTAGCCTTAGCACTTCAAGCTGACGTTTTATTCTTTTTAGCAATGCCCACATATGATGGCGAATATGGGTGCGAGGATCTCCTTAGACAAAGGTGCATATCCATAGACTATCGATCTAGGTTGTAGCGGCCGCCGAGGATCAAGTTGGCGGCGAGTGTGTTTGTGCACGCGCATGTGTCTTTTTAGAAACCAAATAAACCGGGAGTAGTTCTAGGTACTCCACTAATAATTAAGAAATAAGAACATACTGGTGCAATTTAATTAATTTTTACACAGTACATAGACGCACATGCTTTACTTATATTTAGAATAGCATGTACATACTGTACATTTTTTAAGCTAAACACGCTCCGTTTATTGATCAATAACAATGTCCATGAGAATACAATTGATATCTAGAGGCTGAAGGAGCCAAAGATGGCAACCTACAGGAATATGTAAAGCGAATTTAGCGAGGCTACGGGCCTCGATATTAGACTTCCGTCCATCGAAGATGAAAGAACATGATTGAGACTCCACCATTGCCATCTTTATCTCTCTGATCATAGTAGCATATACTCCTCCCCCAGTGCCTGAGTTTATATCATCTATCACTTTCTTACAGTCTGATGCAATAAGCACCCTCGTGTGAGAGAGAGGGGTCATGAGCTAGCGCAAGAGCTTCTTTGCATGCCAACGCTTCAAGAGTAGCTTGGTCTTGTAAGCCAGCTATGCTTATGGCCTACGCCCCAGATACATGCCTCCTTCATCTCTGCACACGGCTCCATAAGATCCCTTGTTAGGGTCTGTAGAGATACCTGCATCAACTTTTAACTTTGCAAAACCCGGAGGTGGGGCAATCTAGGATCGCTACACTAGCTGTGTAGCGAGCTCCTACTGTTTCTCTTGTTTGGCTTGATCACTTCAAGTGCATGCAGATATTTGATGATGAATTGGTTCGTTGCTTTGTGTGTGTGTGTGTGGGGGGGGGGGGGCTCTTATTTGTGTATGGCTTTTCGGCATGCATGCCACACGACCCACAGGGTAACAAGGGCCAGATCGAAATCATCATGCGGCAGTGTATCAAGGAGAGAAAATATCCATCGTTTGGCATCGCCTTCGTTCACTTGTTAATCACCTCAACCAGGTCGGGGTTTGCAGTGCCCATACACACCATAATGCCGTGCACATGAGTAAAGAGTGCCGCCAAGTGTCCACGGTTCCACACAATCTGCAGTTGCTGATCGGTGTCATATTCCAATGATGCACTACACCGTATGTTGGTAGTGACTGCCTTGCTAAGCACCAAAGGAAAACACTGATCTTTGATGGGACCCGTAGTTTCCACATATTTCACTAGGAGATTGCTTGAGCCTCCACATTAGAGGATTCAGGGCGACCCTCTAGCCATGCCTCTCTTCTCTGTTTTGTATCCACTAGCATCCTATATGTAGACCTCACAGGAAAAGTGCCATTTTTCTCAAAATTCAAAGCCCAGAAATTATCAACTTGCCGCGTACATACTTGATGAACATTGATGAATGCGCTCTCTATTTTTCCTCTGTCCCATGCAACTGTGCTGGCAACTAACAGGCCACTAACAAGATTTAGTGGATTATAAGAAATTCACGTCAACGGCCTCATTGCATAGGCTCTCGACAACCATTTGTGCCTCCAGATATCCGCTGTCTGTCCATCACCAATCCTCCGGACCAGCCCTTGGACCATCACGTTCCTTACCTCAGATATATCATGCCATATTTGTATTAGTGCATTGCCAATACTGGCATCCAAGAAGGCACAGAATGGGAAGTACCTAGCTTTCAGTATTCTTGCACTCAAAGATTCAGAGTCCTGAAGTATTTGCCAAGCTTGCCTTACCAACAAAGCTAAGTTAAAAAGTTCAATATCTCAGAAACTAAGACCACCATCTAGTCATTACCTCCCATGAGACCCATGATGTCTTTCTTTCTCCTTCTTTGCTCCCCCACCAAAATTTGCGGATCATGGAATTTATATTATTGTAGAGACCTCTAGGTAGCTTGAAACGTGACCTGGAATATATAGGTACAGATTGGGCCACTGATTTAATCAAGACATCTTTCCCTTCCACTGACAGAAGTTTCTCCATCCACCCTTTGACTTTGAACCGAATCATATCTTTCAAGTATTTAAATGATCCATTTTTTGAGTTCCCAACATCCGATGGCATGCCCAAGAATTTCTTAGAAAGAGTTTTAGTGAGCACATATAGAACGTGTTTTACCTAATCTCTCAATTCTTGGGAACACACCCTTTACTAAAAAGAAGTTGAGGACTTTGCTAAATTCGCCCGTTGACCACAGGCTTGACAATAGGACTACACCACCGAAGACAACCCATTCGCTCCATTTACATTTGCTTTGAAAAACAACATGCTGTCATTGGAGAATAGCAAGTGGCTCACCAGCAGGGCCGTTGCCGCTACTTGGATTCCAACGAGGTTTGATGGCAAATTTGAACTTTTTAAGAGGCACGAAAGACCCTCTACTGCTAGCAAAAACAAATATGGAGAGATCAGACCCCCCTGACGGGTCCCACAGAATTTCATTTGAAGGTTTATAGTTTGGCACATACAAATTTACTTGGAACAGCAGGTAAATACCGCATATAGGAAGGTATGGTGGAATCGTATTGAATAACTTTGGGGTTTATGGAAGTGGATGCACAAGCAGTATTCCCGCTTAGTACAAGTGAAGGCTAGAAAGAGACTGGGAAGCGACCAACTAGAGAGCGACAACAGTCATGAACATGCATTGAAATTAACCATCAATGAGTGCAAGCATGAGTAGGTTATAAATCACCATGAAGATAAATATCGTGAAGGCTATGTTGATTTTGTTTGAACTGCATGCGTGAACATGTGCCAAATCAAGCCACTCAAATTAAAAGGAGGATACCACCCTATCATACCACATCACAACCATTTTAATAGCATGTTGGCACGCAAGGTAAACCATTACAAACTCCTAGCTAATTAAGCATGGCATGAATAAATATAATCTCTAATTGTCATTGCAAACACGTTTCATTCATAATGGGCTAAATCAGGAACGATGAACTAATCATATTTACAAAAACAAAATAGGCCGAGTTCATACCAACTTCTCTCATCTCAATCATTTCATCATATATCATCATTATTGCCTTTCACTTGCACAACTGAACAGTGTGGATAATAATAATAATAGTGCACGTGCATTGGAATAAGCTGGAATCTGCAAGCATTTAATTCAAAGAAGAAGAGAAGGTAATATGGGCTCTTGGTTAGATCAACAATAATGCATATGAGAGCCACTCATCATTTTCATCGTGGTCTTCTCCTCTCAACCCCCAAAGAAAAGAAAAGAAATTCAAAGAAAAATAAAACTATTTACATGGGAAAGCTCCCAACAAGTAAAAGAAGAACAGGAAATCTTTTTGGGTTTTATTTTAATTACTACTACTATAAGCATGGAAAGTAAACTAGCTAAAAGCTATAACTAATTTTTTTTGTTTTTCTCAAAGTTTTTCAGACACACAAGAAGAAAGCAATAAAATAAAATAAACTAGCATGGATAGTACAATGAAAAAGTATGAACACCGACAACTAGAATGAGTGTGTGAACATGAATGTAATGTCGGTGAGAAATACGTACTCCCCCAAGATTAGGCTTTTGGCCTAAGTTGGTCTATGCCCATGGATCGAAGCGATCCTCTCTGGTGTACTGAGGAGGGTCCTCGGGGTGCCACTGGTTAGCGAGCTCCTCAGGATCCCATTGATAAACAGACTCTCGATAATGATCAAGTGGTGGCTCTGGCTCAGGCTCTGGGACTCGTGTCAGCTCCTAGTATGCATAAATTTCCTCGGGCATGATGACGTACGTGCTTGAATGTATAATAAACAAAGAGGGTGCAGGCAAGATAATAGTCTAACATTTAATTTTAGCAAATATCAAGTTATACTTAAGTATCTTCTTCTTATTTTTAACAATAAAGTCATGTGCCACCATACTCTTATAGTCTAGCAAAATAGTGGGCAGCAACTTTTCCTCTTTCTCATAATGCCTAATAGGTATCTCAAAGTGTTTAGCAAGGCGTGATGTAAAAGATACCTCCAAAGATGGGGCCCTTTGTATGGTTCAGACTTAACCGTTTAGCAACAATAGCGCCTAAACTGAAAGTTTTATCACGAAATAAAGCATGGCGCAAAATAGCAAGGTCAGGAGCACTGAAGCCCCCAATGTTCCCACGACCAATTAAACATCTTCTAGCAAATATTGCAAAGTAACGTAGGACAGGAAAATGTACACTAGTAATCCTAGCATCTGAAACTTTTCTCGTTTCCCCTACAACAATTTGATCAATAAATTCATCCACATCACTAGGATGTGGTTCCTCGAAGGGCAACTTGCAAACCACACAAAAATCATATAGTGACATCTCCTTAAACTCATTATATAAATAAAACTCCACTAAAGGTGGTGATCTTCTAGCATGGAAATGAAAGTTTTGCACGAAAATATTAGTGAGTAGGAGATACTGTCCACACTGGTCGTAGAGGAAGTCGTACATGCATGCATTCTCAGCCAAATAATAAAAGTCAACGTGAATTCCAGCGGCCCTCAAGAATGCATCACAAGGCCATTCACACTGCCAAACCTCTGCGGTGCGAGGAAGATTGTACTTGGGCTTTTTATTCTCTTCATTCTGCTTTTCCTTCGAGCTTCGGCTCGAGGAGCCTCTCAACAATCACTTTATCATTTTCTTCCTCTGAAAAATTTCTGAAAATTTTAGTGACTCAAAATAAAAGTGAACCAAACTCCACAAGATTGATAGCAACTACTCCCACAAGTGCCTAGAGGCTATATCATGCATTAAAACTACTTTAGACCATGTAAATTTGACATGCAAGCTCAAGGACAGGGTCACCTTCGCAGCAAAAAATTGCAATAAATAAAGCACTAGAACAAAAACTAATTTGACCATGGGAGGAGTCACATACCGAAGATCAATCCCCCAAAGCAGTTTTGTGAATGAAGCTTTGAGTGAGGAGATCGAAAATGGCAGCAAAGCGAGCTAGAATACGGGTTTGAGCTACAGGATGATTTTTTTCTAGAGGAAGACGAAGTGTGTGGGTACTGGAATAAGTGGAGGGGCTCCACGTGGGGCCCACGAGGCAGGAAGACGCGCCTAGGGGGGAAGGGCACACCCTCCACCCTCGTGACCAAATGGTGGGTCCCCCTGGTGTGTTCTAAGTGCCAGAAATTCTCAAATATTCTAAAAAAAATCATACTCAATTTTCAGAGCATTTGGATAACTTTTATTTTCGGGGTATTTTTTTACTACACGGATAATTCAGAAAACAGACAAAAAATGCTATTTTTGCTTTATTTAATATAAATAACAGAGAGTAAAGGAGGGTACAGAAGGTTGTGCTTTCTAACTTCATCCATCTCATGCTCACAAAAGGAATCCACTAACAAGGTTGATCAAGTCTTGTTAACAAACTTCTTCCGAATAACATGAAACTGGAGAATTTTCGAATAACACTAGGTTACCTCAATGGGGATATGCATGTCCCCAACAATAAGAATATCACATTTTTTTTGACAGTAGGGAGAGGAATTCAAAACCTCCAATAGTAATAGTTAAATTTTTTCCAATAGAATTGATACTATGGACTTGAGGTTGTTTCTTCTGAATGCGTACCGTATGCTCATTACCATTAACATGAAAAGTGACATTGCCTTTGTTGCAATCAATAACAGCCCCTGCAGTATTCAAAAAGGGTCTACCAAGGATGATCGACCTACTGTCATCCTCGGGAATATCAAGAATCAAGGTTGTCAGAATCGCGATTCTATTATACGACTCTATGACTTTACGATCCAAACTAACCCCTATGATTCTATGATTTTAGTTCTTAGAATCTACGTTTCTACGATCCTGCTAGTGAAGATTCTACGATTTGCGATCCTACCATCGAAGCTCCGATCCGATTCAAGATCGCGATTCTGACAACCTTGTCAAGAATAACAAAGTCCATTAAAATAGTAACATTTGCAACCACAACAGGCACATCCTCACAAATACCGATGGGTATAGCAGTTGATTTATCGGCCACTTGCAAAGAGATTTCAGTAGGTGTCGACTTATTCAAATCAAGTCTACGATACAAAGAGAGAGGCATAACACTAACACAGGCTCCGAGATCACATAAAGCAGTTTTAACATAGTTTCTTTTAATGGAGCATGGTATAGTTGGTACTCCTGGATCTCCAAGTTTCTTTGATATTCCACCCTTAAAAGTATAATTAGCAACCATGATGGAAATTTCAGCTTCTGGTATCTTTCTTTTATTTGTAACAATATCTTTCATATACTTAGCATAAGGATTCATTTTAAGCATATCCGTCAAACGCATATGCAAAAAGATAGGTCTAATCATTTCAGCAAAGCACTCAAAATCCTCATCATCCTTTTTCTTGGATGGCTTAGGAGGAAAAGGCATGGTTTTCTGAACCCATGGTTCTCTTTCTTTACCGTGCTTCCTAGCAATGAAGTCTCTCTTATTATAACATTGATTCTTTGATTGTGGGTTATCAAGATAAACAGCAGGTTCAATCTCTACATCATTATTATTACTAGGTTGAGCATCAACATGAACATTATCATTAACATTATCACTAGGTTTATGTTCATTACCGGATTGTGTTCCAGCATCAGAAATAGAAATATCATTGGGATTCTCAGGTGTGTCTATAACAGGTTCACTAGAATCATGCAAAGTCCTATCATTTTTCTTTTCCTTTTTCTTTTTCTTAGAAGGACTAGGTGCATCAATATTAGTTCTTTGTGAATCTTGCTCAACTCTCTTAGGATGGCCCTCAGGATACAAAGGTTCCTGGGTCATTTTACCACCTCTAGTCATAACTCTAACAACATTATCATTGTTCTTATTATTTAATTCATTGAGCCAATCATCTTGTGCCTTAAGTACTTGTTCTACTTGAGTGGTAACCATGGATGCATGTTTACTAATAAGCTTAAGGTCACCTTTAACTCTAGACATATAATCACTCAAGTGTTCAACCATATAAGCATTACGTTTCAATTGTCTACCAACATAAGCATTGAAGTCTTCTTGTTTAACCATAAAATTATCAAACTCATCCAGGCATTGACTAGCAAACTTAGTATATGGGATTTCACACTTATCAAATCTATAGAGAGAATTTACCTTTACTACCTATGTCGGGTTATCAAGACCATGTATTTCTTCAATAGGTGGTAAATTCTTAACATCTCCAGCTTTAATACCCTTTTCTTTCATAAATTTCTTTGCCTCTTGCATATCTTCAGGACTGAGAAATAGAATACCCCTTTTTTCGGAGTTGGCTTAGGAGTTGCACTAGTAGAAAACCACCCATTAGTCCCGGTTCGTAAGGGCCTTTAGTCTCGGTTCAGGAACCGGGACTAATGGGTCATTACTAATACCTCAACCCATTAGTCCCGGTTCAAACACGAACCAGGACCAATGTGACTCCACGTGGCCCTATGCGCCGAGCCCAGTTAGGGGGCCTTTGGTCCCGGTTGGTGGCTCCAACCGGGACCAAAAGGCATCCACGCGTCTGCATTCCAGTGGCTGGGGTTTTTGTTTTTTTTGAAAGGAGGGGGGTTGGGGGTTTTGGGGGGTTAATTTAGGTGTTTCGTATATTGTGTTAGCTAGCTAATTAATAGAGAGAAGTGTCCTCTCTTATGTCCGTGCTTGGTCGACGCTACGTAGTATATATACATAAGTGATCGAGAGAACCATTCAGTACAGAAGTTCGTCATGCATACCGAGAGAAGTGATCGATCGACCTCTCCTTCTCCGAGAGATTGGTCGAACAACAAGTTTTTTACTGGCTACATACATGTACAATATGTATAAGATCTCTTAATTACAAACCCCTAGCATTTGAAATCAACTTCCACATGGTATTCTCCGGCTTTACTGATGACGTGTTCAAGAAAGAATCCCGCCAATTCCTCTTGAATTTCTTTCATGCGATCTGGTGGTAGGAGTTCATCCCGCATCTGCCACGTCTAATTAATTTGAAGAAGGGGGTTAATTAATACATATATATGAATGAAAATCAACAGAAATGATGGTGTAATAAAATGAAATTGTGAATATTATTGCTTACGCACTTCATATTGTCTTCTAGAGTAGCCCCGCTTGTTTTTCAAAGTCGCGTTGTGGATGAACTCGCACACGTAGTATCCACAGAAATCATTCCCTTCCTCCTGCCACAAGCACTTTACGAGAAATAGAGGTCAATCAAACTGATAATGAAGCATTATAAATGGCATTGATGAAAGTATAGCTATAGAATCAACGGGAGATGCGCGCAACTAGCTAGCCAGTAGTACTTACTTTCGGGTATACATATCGCAGCTCCTTCGGCAGTCCCGGAGCTTGTGCGGTGAACTGTTTCCAAACCTGCAAGACAAAGAAAATAATTATTATTACTTGAGATATCAAGAAATGAACAAAATGTTGCCGATATGGTGCGATAATGATCGATTGAACTTACTTGCTGAGCATTTCAGTCATGTCCGCATAGGTGCTGGGATCTTTCCGTTTGGAGTCTAAGATGGTTACTAGTCCACGCTCAAGCTTAATCTCCATAAGAATATAGTGGTACCTACACACGCATGCATAACTCATCAATTACATTAACCTCTCGCTCGAGTAATAAGGGAAACCGAATATGCACACGACAGTAACACTCACGGGCCGTTGTAAGGAAAGAGTATGGTATCTTTGTTTTGATTTTTGATCAACGATTGTAGAAAGTTGTCCTCGGCCTCTTCGACGTTCTTTTCAACCAGAAATACATCTATGATATTTGTGTTAATGAACCCAATATCATAGATTTCATTTTTTTTTGCACTCGACGATCTTCAATCTGCATAATATATTGAGGATAATTAATTATAAATACATGCAATGAAAGAGCCGAGCTATAAATAAAGACTTAATGACAGAAATAGTACTTACAGGTAGTAGCAAAAGACCATTAATTTATCATGGGCCTTTTGATTGAAGAACTCGAAGAACTCCTCAAATGGAACACACAACAGATCATTTGAAACGAGGTCGTGCTCCTCTTTAATGTTCAGATACAAACTGTCCGTCCCCTCAGACTCTCTGCAAGTTTTCATGTACCAACTATGGAATCTTCGCATCATTGTTGTCAGAGATTTTTCATCTTTGACGAGAGGCTTCCCGTACTCGTATCTGAATACGTCCACCTTCATGAAATCAGGAAGTGCATCGTCAGGCAGGTAATCTTCAAGATTGCCATAACCGGCCACCGTCCCCGGAGGATTAGACACATTGAGCGGGGGGCACGATTGTTGTGCTTGTTCGCCGAGCTGGGCAATTTTTTCCCCTTTGCTCGTTGTTCTTTTGACCTTTTATCACTGATAGTAGTTCCCGACCGCTTGGCTTGGAGATATGTCTGTTCAGTAATGCGCTCATAGTTGATTCTCGGTGGAGACTTTGGTGGTTTCCTCGAGGCATCGAGAGTGCGCTTTGCTTTCACCAGATCTACCTTCTCCTCCGGAGGTGGATGTCTCTTTGCTTTCACCCCTTCAAAGAACTCCTTCACGTGGGCTTGCACGATCATATTGTTTTCCTCATTGGTCCTCTCGTACGGTAACTTCTCTAGAGGCTTTAGAGGTGGACCGTATATATTTTAAAAGTTCTTTGCATGTCCAGAAAATGTTGATGCAGTACTAAGACATGTTAATGGAACTTCTAAAAAATGTTGATAGCCTTCAAAAAATGATGCTGGCAATTAAAAATATCCAAAGGTATAAAAAATGTATTTTTTTCACATCTAAAAAAATTATACACTGTAAAAAAATTCGAGTAATTAAAAAAATGGAACTTCGAAAAAATGTTGATAGCATTTAGAAAAATAATACTCGCTTTTAAAAAAATTCAAAAGTTTCAAAAAAAAGTGTTTCATGATATAAACAAATTATACAATATAAAAATATAAGTAATTAAAAACAATTCTTTGGACCATTAAAAATGTACGTGATATTTCGAGAAAACATGTTGTGAAGCAATATTTACGTGATCAAAACAAAAATAGTAAGCAAAAAAAGTTAGGAAAAAGAACACATTTGGAAGCAGCCTGCAACAAATTTGTGTGCATTTGCTCGACTAGAAGGAACGGTCGTCACATAGGTGCTTTCCCTGTAACGAACCAGTCAGTTGGCCCATTAAGAACCTTTTTCAAATTACTAAATGCATATAAATATTCGACAATTTTTTGAATTGCGTGATCGTTTTACAAATGTCTGAATATATTATAAATTAGTGAACATATTTACAAAACTTCAGCATATATTTTCATAAAATTGAACATTTTCCAAATCACAAATCTACTAAAATTGTGTGGACAACTTTTGGATTCGGAATTGATATTTCTTTATATATCTATAGAAACAAATTATAACAGTCGGTCGATGTGGGCCAGCCCGCGGAAGAACATTTTGTGCATTTGCTCGACTACAGACACAACGATCGTCACATAGACGTTTTCCACTTTATTTCAAACGAACTCTGAAAAAGTTGAAAGTTGGCATGGTATCATAAATTGACCCACACATAGCATGTGTATGTACAAAACGGACAGTGGTATCATACTCGTCAGTTACAAAGTTGGCATGGTATCATCATAATAGTTGCGGGAGAAAGTCTTCACTTTTTCTTCGCTTGTGTCATTTGCTTATTGCGTCGTAACCATGGATAATCTTCATCGTTTATCAGGATGCTGGGGTCAGCCTTGACTTTAAAGGGAGGAATCTCATGAAACTTTTCATAATCATCAGACATGTCTGTCTTGTCCTCCACTCCCACGATGTCCCTTTTTCCTGAAATAACTATGTGGCGCTTTGGCTCATCGTATGATGTATTCGCTTCCTTATCTTTTCTCTTTCTCGGTCTGGTAGACATGTCCTTCACATAGATAACCTGTGCCACATCATTGGCTAGGACGAACGGTTCGTCAGTGTACCCAAGATTTTTCAGATCCACTGTTGTCATTCCGTACTGTGGGTCTACCTGTACCCCGCCTCCTGACAGATTGACCCATTTGCACTTAAACAAAGGGACCTTATCCGTAGTCAAGTCCCATATGTCCACTATGTAACCATAATATGTGTCCTTTCCCCTCTCGGTTGTTGCATCAAAGCGGACACCGCTGTTTTGGTTGGTGCTCTTTTGATCTTGGTCAATCATGTAAAATGTATTCCCATTTATCTCGTATCCTTTCCAAATCAATACAGTCAAAGATGGTCCCCTGGATAACAAGTACAGCTCATCACAAACAGTGTTGTCACCTCTGATACGTGCTTCCAACCAACTGCTGAAAGTCCTGATGTGTTCACATGTAATCCAGTCATCGCACTGCTCCGGGTGTTTGGAGCGCAGACTGTTCTTGTGTTCATCGACATACGGGGTCACCAAGGTAGAGTTCTGTAGAACTGTGTAGTGTGCTTGAGACCAAGAATATCCGCCCCTGCATATTATTGAGTCCCTTCCAAGCGTGCCTTTTCCAGTCAGTCTCCCCTCATACCGCGATTTAGGGAGACCTATCTTCTTAAGGCCAGGAATGAAGTCAACACAAAACCCGATGGCATCCTCTGTTTGATGGCCCATGGAGATGCTTCCTTCTGGCCTAGCGCGGTTACGGACATATTTCTTTAGGACTCCCATGAACCTCTCAAAGGGGTACATATTGTGTAGAAATATGGGGCCCAGAATGACAATCTCGTCAACTAGATGAACTAGGACGTGCGTCATGGAAGAAGGATGGTGGGAACACCAGCTCGAAACTGACAAGACATTGCACCACATCACTCCTTAGCCTTGGTATGATTTCTGGATCGATCACCTTCTGAGAGATTGCATTGAGGAATGCACATAGCTTCACAATGGCTAATCGGACGTTTTCCGGTAGAAGCCCCCTCAATGCAACCGGAAGCAGTTGCGTCATAATCACGTGGCAGTCATGAGACTTTAGGTTCTGAAACTTTTTCTCTGCCATATTTATTATTCCTTTTATATTCGACGAGAAGCCAGTCGGGACCTTCATACTAAGCATGCATTCAAAGAAGATTTCCTTCTCTTCTTTGGTAAGAGCATAGCTGGCAGGACCTTCATACTGCTTTGGAGGCATGCCGTCTTTTTCGTGCAAACGTTGCAGGTCCTCCCGTGCCTCAGCTGTATCTTTTGTCTTCCCATACACGCCCAAGAAGCCTAGCAGGTTCACGCAAAGGTTCTTCGTCACGTGCATCACGTCGATCGAAGAGCGGACCTCTAGGTCTTTCCAGTAGGGTAGGTCCCAAAATATAGATTTCTTCTTCCACATGGGTGCGTGTCCCCCAGCGTCATTCGGAACAGCTAGTCCGCCAGGACCCTTTCCAAAGATTACGTGTAAATCATTGACCATAGCAAGTACGTGATCACCGGTACGCATGGCGGGCTTCTTCCGGTGATCTGCCTCGCCTTTGAAATGCTTGACTTTCTTTCGACATTGATGGTTGGTCGGAAGAAATCGACGATGGCCCAGGTACACATTCTTCCTGCAGCTTGCCAGGTATATACTATCGGTGTCAAGTAAACAGTGCGTGCATGCGTGGTATCCCTTGTTTGTCTGTCCTGAAAGGTTACTGAGAGCGGGCCAATCATTGATGGTCACAAACAGCAACGCCTTTAGGTTAAATTCCTCTTGTTTGTGCTCATCCCACGTACGTACACCGTTTTCATTCCACAGCGGTAAAAGTTCTTCAACTAATGGCCTTAGGTACACATCAATGTCCTTGCCAGGTTGCTTAGGGCCTTGGATGAGAACTAGCATCATAATGAACTCCCACTTCATGCACATCCAAGGAGGAAGGTTATACATACATAGAGTCACGGGCCAGGTGCTGTGATTGCTGCTCTGCTCCCCGAAAGGATTAATGCCATTCGCGCTTAAAGCAAACCATACGTTCCTTGGCTCACTTGCAAACTCATCCCAGTACTTTCTCTTGATTTTTCTCCATTGCGACCCGTCAGCGGGTGCTCTCAACTTCCCGTCTTTCTTACGGTCCTCACTGTGCCATCGCATCAACTTGGCATGCTCTCCGTTTCTGAACAGACGTTTCAACCGTGGTATTATAGGAGCATACCACATCACCTTCGCAAGAACCCTCTTCCTGGGGGGCTCGCCGTCAACATCACCAGGGTCATCTCGTCTGATCTTATACCGTAATGCACCGCATACCGGGCATGCCTTCAGATCCTTGTACGCACCGCGGTAGAGGATGCAGTCATTAGGGCATGCATGTATCTTCTGCACCTCCAATCTTAGAGGGCATACGACCTTCTTTGCTGCGTATGTACTGTCGGGCAATTCGTTATCCTTTGGAAGCTTCTTCTTCAATATTTTATGTAGCTTCTCAAATCCTTTGTTAGGCACAGCATTCTCTGCCTTCCACTGTAGCAATTCCAGTACGGTACCGAGCTTTGTGTTGCCATCTTCGCAATTGGGGTACAACCCTTTTTTGTGGTGCTCTAGTATGCGATCGAACTTCAGCTTCTCCTTTTGACTTTCGCATTGCGTCCTTGCATTGACAATGACCCGGCGGAGATCATCATCATCGGGCACACCGTCTGGTTCCTCTTGATCTTCAGCAGATTCGCCCGTTGCAGCATCATCGTGCACATCGTCTGGTTCCTCTTGATCTTCAGGAGCATCACCGTATTCAGAGGGCAAATAGTTGTCATCGTACTCTTCTTCTTCGCCGTCTTCCATCATAACCCCTATTTCTCCGTGCCTCATCCAAACATTATAGTGTGGCATGAAACCCTTGTAAAGCAGGTGGGTGTGGAGGATTTTCCGGTCAGAGTAAGACTTCGTATTCCCACATATAGGGCATGGACAACACATAAAACCATTCTGCTTGTTTGCCTCAGCCACTTCGAGAAAATCATGCACGCCCTTAATGTACTCGGAGGTGTGTCTCGAACCGTACATCCATTGCCGGTTCATCTGCGTGCATTATATAATAAAGTGACCAAATTAATAGAAGTTCATCATCACATTAAAACCAAAGTACATACATAGTTCTCATCTAACAACATAAAGCTCTACAGAGCATCTAAATTAATTAAACCATAAACTGAAACTATGTAAAACATTTCAATGTGAAAACAAATGCGATCATAATCGCAACCAATGTAACAACTGATCCAACGGCATAATGATACCAAGCCTCGGTATGAATGGCATATTTTCTAATCTTTCTAATCTTCAAGCGCATTGCATCCATCTTGATCTTGTGATCATCGACGACATCCACAACATGCAACTCCAATATCATCTTCTCCTCCTCAATTTTTCTAATTTTTTCCTTCAAGAAATTGTTTTCTTCTTCAACTAAATTTAACCTCTCGACAATAGGGTCGGTTGGAATTTCCGGTTCAACAACCTCCTAGATAAATAAAATTTATGTCACGTTGGTCGACATAATTGTCATAAACAATAAATGAACCAATAGTTATGAAAAGATAATATATACCACATCCGAATCATAGATAGGACGAGGGCCGACGGGGGCGGATACCAAAACCATCGCACTATATAAGATGCAATAATAAAAGTAAGAAAATAATGCAAGTATCTGTCTAAACATACAAGTAAGAATATTTTTCCTTTCAGAAAGAAGATAAGAACAAGAGGCTCACCACGGTGGTGCCGGCGATGAGATCGGCGCGGGTGATCGACGACGGTGAAGACGGGGACGGGGCGTGACGACCGCTAAATCTAGACAAATATTGAGGAAAATGGAGCTTGGCGGTCGAGCTTGGAGGGGAGAAAGCTTAAGTAGTGTGGCTCGGGCATTCCATCGAACACCTCGTGTGCATAGGAGGTGAGCTAGAGCACCACAAAGCTCTCCCCTCGCCGGCCATGAAAAACAGAGCACTGGGAGTGCTCTGCTCGCGAGCAGGGGGTATATATAGGCACCACCATTGGTCCCGGTTGATAGCACGAACCGGGACTAAAGGTTAGCCTTTGGTCCCGGTTCGTGCCACCAACCGGGAGCAATGGTGGTGGGCCAGGAGCGAGGCCCATTGGTCCCGGTTCATCCCTCCAACCGGGACCAAAAGGTCTAGACGAACCGGGACCAATGGCCCACGTGGCCCGGCCGGCCCCCGGGGCTCAAGAACCGGGTCCAATGCCCCCATTGGTCCCGGTTCTGGATTGAACCGGGACTAATGGGCTGGACCGGCCTGGACCATTGCCCCCTTTTCTACTAGTGTTGGTTCAGAAAGTGTCCAGTCATTATCATTACTCAATATATTATTCAAAAGCAATTCATCTTGCTCAACAGTTCTTTCCCTGAATACACAACCAGCACAACTATCCAGGTGGTCTCTGGAAGCATCAGTTAGTCCATTAGAAAAGATATCAAGTATTTCATTTTTCTTGAGAGGATGATCAGGCAAAGCATTAAGTAATCGGAGAAGCCTCCCCCAAGCTTGCGGGAGACTATCTTCTTCAATTTGCACAAAATTAAATATTTCCCTTAAGGCAGCTTGTTTCTTATGAGCGGGGAAATATTTTGCAGAGAAGTAATAAATCATACTTGGGGACTACGCACACAACCAGGAGCAAGAGAATTAAACCATATCTTAGCATCACCCTTTAGTGAGAAAGGAAACAATTTAACGATATACTAATAGTGATTTTTTCCTCATGATTAAACAGGGTGGCTATATCATTCAATTTAGTAAGGTGTGCCACAACAGTTTCAGATTCATAGCCATAAAAAGGATCAGATTCAACCAAAGTGATTAACTCGGGATTGATAGAGAATTCATAATCCTTATCAGTAACACAGATAGGTGAAGTAGCAAAAGCGGGGTCATATTGCATTCTAGCATTCAAAGACTTTTCTTTCAGCTTAGCTAACAGTTTCTTAAGATCATATCTATCATTGCAAGCAAGAAAGTCTCTAGCAGTTTCTTCATCCATAACATAACCCTCAGGTACAACAGGCAATTCATATCTAGGGGGAGAATCTTCATCATGACTTTCGTTAATATCATCAGTTTAAATAATTTCATTCTCTCTAACCCTAGCAAGTTGTTCATCCAGAAATTCACCTAATGGCACATTATTATCAAGCAGCGAAGTAGTTTTATCATAAGCATCATGGATAGCAGAAGTGGCATCATCAATAACATGCGACATATCAGATTCAATAGTAGGTGTAGGTGTCGCAAGTTTATTCAAAACAGAAGGTGAATCAAGTGTAGAGCTATATGGCGGTTCCTTACCTCCCCTCGTAGTTGAGGGGAAAATCTTGGTTCTTTCATCTTTTAAATTCCTCATAGTGAACAACAGATATAAATCCCAAGTGACTCAAAGAATAGAGCTATGCTCCCCGGCGACGGTGCCAGAAAAAGGCCTTGATAACCCACAAGTATAGGGGATCGCAACAGTTTTCGAGGGTAGAGTATTCAACCCAAATTTATTGATTCGACACAAGGGGAGCCAAAGAATATTCTCAAGTATTAGTAGCTGAGTTGTCAATTCAACCACACCTGAAAGACTTAATATCTGCAACAAAGAATTTAGTAGCAAAGTAGTATGGAAGTAACGGTAATAGTGGCAAAAGTAACAGTAGTAGTTTTGTAGTAATCCTAACAGGGGCAACGGAGAAGTAACTAAGCAAAGATCAATATGTAAAAAGCTCGTAGGCAATGGATCAATGATGGATAATTATGTCAGATGCAATTCATCATGCAACAGTTATAACATAGGGTGACACAGAACTAGCTCCAGTTCATCAATGTAATGTAGGCATGTATTCCGAATATAGTCATACGTGCTTCTGGAAAAGAACTTGCATGACATCTTTTGTCCTACCCTCCTATGGCAGTGGCGTCCTATTGGAAACTAAGGGATATTAAGGTCTCCTTTTAATAGAGTATCGGACCAAAGCATTAGCACTTAGTGAATACATGAACTCCTCAAACTACGTTTATCACCGTGAAGTGCCCCCCCTATTGTCACTCCGGGGTTTGCCGGATCATAACACGTAGTAGGTGACTATAACTTGCAAGATAGGATCAAGAACTCACATATATTCATGAAAACATAATAGGTTTAGACCTGTAATCATGGCACTCGGGCCCTAGTGACAAGCATTAAGCATGGCAAAGTCATAGCAACATCAATCTTAGAACATAATGGATACTAGGGATCAAACCCTAACAAAACTAACTCGATTACATGGTAAATCTCATCCAACCCATCACCGTCCAGCAAGCCTAAGATGGGACTACTCATGCACGGCGGTGAGCATCATGAAATTGGTGATGGAGGATGGTTGATGATAACGATGGCGATGGATTCCCCTCTTCGGAGCCCCGAACAGACTCCAGATCAGCCCTCCCGAGGAAGAATAGGGCTTGGTGGTGGCTCCGTATTGTAAAACATGATGAATCCTTCTGCCTGTTTTTTTTCTCCCCGAACGTGAATATATAGAGTTGGAGTTGAGGTCGGTGGAGGTCCAGGGGACCAACGAGGCAGGGTGCGCGCCCTGCACCCTCATGGACAGGGTGTGGGTCCTCCTCTGTTGATTATACCAAAATCATACCAAAATCATGTAAAAATATTGTAAACATGGCATGAATACATCAAAAATTATAGATACGTTGGAGACGTATCAAGCATCCCCGAGCTTAATTCCTGGTCGTCCTCGAGTCGGTAAATGATAAAAACAGAATTTTTGATGTGGAATGCTACCTAACATATTTATCAATGTAATCTCTCTTTATTATGGCAAGAATATTCAGATCCATAAGATTCCAAACAAAAGTTTAATATTGACATAAAAATAATAATACTTCAAGCACACTAACTAAGCAATCATGTCTTCTCAAAATATCATGGCCAAAGAAAGTTATCCCTACAAAATTATATAGTCCCACTATGCTCTATCTTCATCACACAAAATATTTAAATCATGCACAACCCTGATGACAATCCAAGCAATTGTTTCATACTTTTGATGTTCTCGAACTTTTTCAACTTTCACGCAATACATGAGCGTGAGCCATGGACATAGCACTATAGGTGGAATAGAATGGTGGTTGTGGAGAAGACAAAAAGGAGAAGATAGTCTCACATCAACTAGGCGTATCTGTTGGGGAACGTAGTAATTTCAAAAAAAATCCTACGCACACGCAAGATCATGGTGATGCATAGCAACGAGAGGGGAGAGTGTTGTCCATGTACCCTCGTAGACCGAAAGCGGAAGCGTTAGCACAACGCGGTTGATGTAGTCGTATGTCTTCACGATCCGACCGATCAAGTACCGAACGTATGGCACCTCCGAGTTCAGCACACGTTCAGCTCGATGACGTCCCACGAACTCCGATCCAGCAGAGCTTTGCGGGAGAGTTCCGTTAGCACGACGGCGTGATGATGGTGTTTGATGATGCTACCGACGCAGGGCTTCGCCTAAGCACCACTACGATATTACCGATGTGGAATATGGTGGAGGGGGGCACCACACACGGCTAAGAGATCAAGAGATTAATTGTTTTGTCTAAAGGTGTCCCCCTGCCCCCGTATGTAAAGGAGCAAGGGAGGAGGCCGGCCGGCCCTGTAGGGCGCGCCAGGAGGAGGAGTCCTCCTCCTAGTGGGAGTAGGACTCCCCCTTTCCTAGTCCCACTAGGAGGGGGAAGGAGGGAGAGGGGGAGGAGAAGGAAAGAGGGGGCGCAGCCCCTCCCCTAGTCCAATTCGGACTAGGCCCATGGGGGGCGCGCGGCCAGCCCTCGTGGCTTCTCCTCTTTTCCCCTAAAGCCCACTAAGGCCCATATGTACTCCCGTATTCCCGTAACTCCACCGGTACTCCGAAAAATACCCGAATCACTCGGAACCTTTCCGAATATAGTCGTCCAATATATCGATCTTTATGTCTCGACCATTTCGAGACTCCTCGTCATGCCCCGATCTCATTCGGGACTCCGAACTACCTTTGGTACATCAAAACACATAACTCATAATATAAATCGTCACCGAACATTAAGCGTGCAGACCCTACGGGTTCGAGAACTATGTAGACATGACCGAGACACGTCTCCGATCAATAACCAATAGAGGAACCTGGATGCTCATATTGGCTACCACATATTCTACAAAGATCTTTATCGATCAAACCGCATAACAACATACGTTGTTCCCTTTGTCATCGGTATGTTACTTGCCTGAGATTCGATCGTCGGTATCTCAATACCTAGTTCAATCTCGTTACCGGCAAGTCTCTTTACTCGTTATGTAATGCATCATCCCGCAACTAACTCATTAGTCACATTGCTTGCAAGGCTTATAGTGATGTACATTACCGAGAGGGCCCAGAGATACCTCTCCGACAATCGGAGTAACAAATCCTAATCTCGAAATACGCCAACTCAACATGTACCTTCGGAGACACCTGTAGAGCTCCTTTATAATCACCCAGTTACGTTGTGATGTTTGGTAGCACACAAAGTGTTCCTCCGGTAAACGGGAGTTGCATAATCTCATAGTCATAGGAACATGTATAAGTCCTGAAGAAAGCAATAGCAACATACTAAACAGTCAATTGCTAAACTAATGGAATGGGTCAAGTCAATCACATCATTCTCTAATGATGTGATCCCGCTAATCAAATGACAACTCATGTCTATGGTTAGGAAACTTAACCATCTTTGATCAACGAGCTAGTCAAGTAGAGGCATACTAGTGACACTATGTTTGTCTATGTATTCACACATGTACTAAGTTTCCGGTTAATATAATTCTAGCATGAATAATAAACATTTATCATGAAATTAGGAAATAAATAATAACTTTATTATTGCCTCTAGGGCATATTTCCTTCAGTATCAACAGGCTATGGAGATGGCCATCAATAGATATCAATGTGAGTGAGTAGGGATTGCCATGCAACGGATGCACTAGACCTATAAGTGTATGAAAGCTCAAAAAAGGTGGGTGTGCATCCAACTCGCTTGCTCAAGAAGACATAGGGCATTTTGAGGAAGCCCATCATTGGAATATACAAGCCAAGTTCTATAATGAAAATTCTACCTAGTATATGAAAATGACAAAATAGGAGACTCTCTATCATGAAGATCAAGGTGCTACTTTGAAGCAACATGCACACTTCCTATCCATTCATCAGTATTTCAATGCTTTGGCTTTTACTTTTTCAAAAAAATTTCTCTCAGGTTATATATATATATATGTATTTCCCCTTTTTCTATACTTTTTAAAATTTTCTGCCTTTTGTGTTGTATTTTTTAAAATGCAGTTTTTTTTAGTTACACCATTTTCTAAAATACCTTAACAACAAGTAAACTTACATGAGTATTCTTTTTCAATGTATGAACAGTTACTAAAATTATACCAACAATTTTGATAAAATACATGAACACATAAAAATATGCATGATCACTTTTTAAAATACATGACTGTATAGATAAAATCATGAACAATTTAAAAATAATAGAGGCGCTATAGAAAAAGCATCTATGTGACGATCGTTGCATCAAGTAGTAGATCAAATACACACAACGTTCTTCCGCGGGCCGGCCCATATTGGCGCTTCATGCATGCTCCTTCCAAATACGGTTTTCTTTCAGTCTTTTTTTGCTTAGTTTATTTTAAGTTTTCCCTAAAAACCTGTTAAAAAGTTTTACCTAAAGCCGGCTACTAGATTTTTTTACAGATTCTCAAAGTATCAAATGAGAATTTTAAAAACTGCTCACGCACACAATGTAAAAAATAATATGATTTTGTTAAAATGTTCATGATCTTGAAAATGAATTCCTAATTTAGTTTTATTAAAAATATATAAAAATTTTCCGATGTATTCATAATTTTGAGAAAATATTCAAGAATTTCAAAATCTTGTTGAATATAAAATTCATTCAATAATTTCAGAAGAGTTCATAATGGGCCGTACTAACTGGGACACTATTAGGAAAACGTCTATGTGACGATCGCTGTGTCTGTAGTCGAGCAAATGCACAAAATGTTCTTCCGCGGGCTGGCCCACATCGACCGACTGTTATAATTTGTTTCTATAGATATATAAAGAAATATCAATTCCGAATCCAAAAGTTGTCCACGCAATTTTAGTAGATTTGTGATTTGGAAAATGTTCAATTTTATGAAAATATATGCTGAAGTTTTGGTAAATATGTTCACTAATTTATAATATATTCAGACATTTGTAAAACGATCACGCAATTCAAAAAATTGTCGAATATTTATATGCATTTAGTAATTTGAAAAAGGTTCTTAATGGGCCAACTGACTGGTTCGTTACAGGGAAAGCACCTATGTGACGACCGTTCCTTCTAGTCGAGCAAATGCACACAAATTTGTTGCAGGCTGCTTCCAAATGTGTTCTTTTTCCTAACTTTTTTTGCTTACTATTTTTGTGTTGATCACGTACATATTGCTTCACAACATGTTTTCTCGAAATATCACGTACATTTTTAATGGTCCAAAGAATTGTTTTTAATTACTTATATTTTTATATTGTATAATTTGTTTATATCATGAAACACTTTTTTTGAAACTTTTGAATTTTTTTAAAAGCGAGTGTTATTTTTCTAAATGCTATCAACATTTTTTCGAAGTTCCATTTTTTTAATTACTCGAATTGTTTTACAGTGTATAATTTTTTTAGATGTGAAAAAATACATTTTTTATACCTTTGGATATTTTTAATTGCCAGCATCATTTTTTGAAGGCTATCAACATTTTTTAGAAGTTCCATTAACATGTCTTAGTACTGCATCAACATTTTCTGGACATGCAAAGAACTTTTAAAAATAAAAATAATAGTAAATAAAAAATTAACGACGAGAAGAAGTTGTAACATCAAAACAAAAAAAAATTGTGTCGACCCACTGAGTAGATAATGGCCTCATGTGCATGGGCTCCGAGTTCCCTTCCTCAGTCTCCTAGGCTTGGGTGCCACCCGACCTAGTTCGAAACAGCACGCACGCACACAAGTTAATCCCACCTCGCGAAGCTTTCATATAATCAATCTCAATGAAATAATTGTAAATAATTTCTGCAACAACGCACGGGAAATCATTTCTAGTTCACTAAAACTAGAAACTCCGACGGTACTTTTGTTCTAACGTGTCTGCGTTACCCATGCATGTAAGTTGTGTGTGCATGATTGTCAGACTGCCTTGTGGTCAAAGGGGAAGGTGGGGCTCATGCCCTGCCAATTTTCTTCTCCAACAGCGAAACAATAAAGGCACTAATTCCTCAAAAAAGAAAAGGCTCTTGCAAAATAAGCTGGTTAATTCTTTTGCAATCGATATTTTTGGAAATAAATTGTATTAGGACATGGAAAATAGAAATATTTTTTCTTGGGTACATGAACATATTACTCGATAGATTTCCATACTTATCATGATAAAGAAATAGGAATTCGCCACCGCTCTTACTGCCGAGCTCCAAGTAAGAAGGGTAGCGTTGTTGCCACCGCGATGCAATCGATTTTGGTGACTAGGAGGATGTTTGAGCACAACTTCTACAAAATCCATGCTTTGACATTGCGGGGTATAATCCCAACCAGACATCACCATTCTCCCATCATGGTCTGGAACAACAACACCCCACATTCCAGTTTTGTCAGATCTTGCCTTCCTTCATGCATGATCCTTGCGATCACAGAGATGCATTACAAATAAACGGCATCCAAGAGTCATCAACATACTATCCCCTAGGCCCCACAACTAGCTATGTTTTTCTCTCCTTTAATGAAATTGTTAAAAAAACAATGGGGATTATAATGAAGTTGTTAATTAATCAGTGATTACATAGTAAGTCATCGGCATGGGGCCTCTCCATTTGTCGAGCTATCGCCTAGGCACCTCGTATCAACCACTTCTTTTCTGTTTTTATATTTCTTTGTAAGCTGTTGGTCGTGTACTCCTCGCCGATTGATGGCTTTGTTAATGCAAAGACTGCCTCACACTGATCCTCTACTCTAAATGAAAGCAACATGCACACCATCTATCCATTCTTCATTATTTCAATGTTTTCTTCGGCCTTTACCTTTTCAACTTTTTTCCTTTTCAGGTCTATTTTTATATATTTGTATGTCCCCTTTTTTCTATCTTTTGTTGATTCTCAAGTTTCTGTGTTGTATATTTTTTTAAATGCAAACATTTTTAGTTATACGATTTTCGAAAATACCCAAACAATTTATAAAGTTACAAGAATATTTTTCTAAATTTATGTATAGTCACTAAAATTACAAAAACGAATTCGAAAAAAAATACATGAACACTTAAAAAAACTGTGTGATCACTTATTAAAAAAATGAACTTTTAGATAAAAATCTTGAACAATTAAAAAAGAATATTGGCGCTATAGGAAAAGCTTCTATGTGACGATCGTTGCATCAAGTAGTAAATAAAATGCATACAACGTTCTTCCGTGGGCCTGCCCATATTGGAGGTTCATGCAGGCTCCTTCCAAATACGGTTTTCTTCCATAGCCTTTTTTTTTCTTAGTTTCTTTCATTCAAGTTTTCCCTAAAAACCGGCTGCTAGATGTTTACAGATTCCAAATGTATCAATTGAGAATTTTACAAAATGTTCACACAATTAACAAATTATTATGATTTTTTAAAATGTTCATGAGCTTGATAATGAATTATTAATTCTAATTTATGGAAAAGTATTTACTAATTTGAAGAATTATTCATAAATTTTAGAAAATATTCACGAATTTCAAAAAGAAAATATGTCATTCACAATTTTGCAGAAGCGTACTCAATGGCCCGCTTTGACTGGGTTAGTTGGGAAAATGTCTATGTGACGATCATTGCGTAGTCGAGCAAATGCACAAAATGTTCTTCCACGGGCTGGCCCATAATGGCGCTTCAAATACAAACGCACAAAATGTTCTGCAGGCTCCCTCCAAATGCTGTTTTCTTTCACAACGTTTTTTCGCGTAATTTTTTTCTTGTTTTCCCTGCAGTCTGCAGACCGACTGCTAGATTTTTTTTTATAGATTTATAAGAAATATCTATTCCAAATTCGAAAAGTAGTTCACACAAGTTTAGTAGAATTTAAGATTTTTGGAATGTTCACAAATTTAAAAATATATTCTCAAGTTTTGGTTATACTTTCATTAATATATAAAATACTCAGAAATTTGTAAAATGATCAGAGATTTATAAAATTGTTGTATATTAAAATGCGTTCATGAATTTGACACTGTTCTTAATGGGCCACACTAACTGGGCCGCTATAGGGAAAGCACCTATGTGACGACCGTTGCTTCTAGTTGAGCAAATGCACATAAATTTGTTGCAGTCTGCTTCCAAATTTTCACAACATTTTTGCTTAATATTTTTTTTTCATTCACGTACATTTTGTTTCACAGCATGTTTTATTGAAAATGTCACGTACATTTTTTAGTCCGAAGATGTTCTTTTAGTTCTCAAATTTTTTACATTGTATATATTTTTACATGCCACGAAACACATTTTTTGGAACCTGTGGACATGTTTTAAACGCCAGCACCATTTTTTTGAATGTTATCAACATTTTTTGGAACTTACATGGACAGGTCTTAGCACTGCGTCAACACTTTCTGAATGTGCTATGAACTTAACAAAATATATAGTATGATATTTTTCATTTCAGAAATATAAATAAATGAAATAATAAATAAAAAAATGAATGACAAGACGAACATGTAACACTGAAACAAATAAAAATTACCTTTTTTTAGCAAAATTAAAATTACCTTTGTCGACCCACTGAGTAGATAATGGCCTCATGTCCATGGGCTTCGACTTCTGTTCCTCGGTCTCCTAGGCTTGGGTGTCGCCCAAGCCCAGTTCGAAACAGCACACACAGACACAAGTTAGTTCCGCCTCGCCAAGCTTTCGTATAACCAAATCTAACTGCAAATGATTTCTGCAACAACGCACGGGAAATCATTTCTAGTTCACTAAAACTGGAAACTCCGACTGCGTACTTTTGTTCTAACGTGTCTGCGTTACCCATGGATGTAAGTTGTGCGTGCGTTATTTTTTTAGAGGAATTATGACAGTGAGGGAAGCTCCCCACTGGCTTTTATATTAGTGGTTAGGGGGTCAGGGAGTCATGAATTTTACATCAGATGGGGGAAGGGAGTCAGAGAGATTGTGCGTGCGTGATTGGTTGAGTTCCTTGTGGTTAAAGGGGAAGGTGGGGCTCATGCCTTGCCAAAAAAATTTCTTCCACGACCCAACAATAAAGGCACTAATTCCTCAAAAAGTAAAAGACCTTGCAAAATAAGCTGGTTAATTATTTTGCAATTCTCAAACTAAGTTGTATTAAGACATGGAAAATAGAAGTACTTTTTCTTGGGTACAGGAACATATTACTCGATAGATTTCTGTATCGATCATGATAAAGAAATAGGAATTCACCACCACTCTTACTGCCGAGCTATCCATGTAAGAAGGGTAGCGCCGTTGCCACCGAGCTCCAATCGGTTTCAATGACTAGGAGAATCTTAGAGCACGACTTCTACAAAAATCCTTGCTTTGACATTGCAGGGTATAATCCGAAGCAGGCACCACCATTCTCCTATCATGATCTCAAACAACAACACCCCATGTCCCACTTTTGTCAGATCTTGTCTTCCTTCATGCATGATCCTTGCCATCCCAAAGATGCATTACAAATAAATGCCATGCCTCGAGAATATGTCATGGGATAGTATTAAGCACTTTTAGGTCCTTGAGTCTCATACCTCCCTTGGCCCTTGTGCCGTGTTAGTTTCTCCCAACTTGACCAATGCTTGCGTCGTCTGTAAGTCTCGTCGCTCCACCAAAAATCTCTTGTCAGGTGAGCAGCTCCTTTCACATGCTTGGCGAGAATTTGAACACTCTCATTGCATAGCTGGGAATAGTATGCGTCACTAATTTAAAGAGAGTCATCGGTCTTTTCCCTTGTCCTTGATAGGCTGAAATTTACCATTTATCACACCTCCTTCTAGGACCGGCAGACAACATATTTCTCATTGAAACCAACTGTCACGGTGCTTAGAGAGATGTCACTTCTTGGCCCTCCTATGGTGAGCACTTATTTTCAAAAAGTAGTGAGAATTTTTATGGACTAAGCAGTTGACCAGTAGTACTGTTGTAATTGTTCAGTACTTGCTTCACAATATTGGTTTGATGTGGGCTAGCTTTAAAAACCAGTACTCTATTGTCTGCAAACATGAGATGAGAAATTCACGGGCTTTGGCGACAAATTTTCAGCTCCTGCAGTTCACCTAATTCAACTCCTCTCTACCAATGATGAGAGTCCATCCGCAACAAAAAGAAAGAGGTGTGGAGAGAGGGGGTCTCCCTGTCCCAAACCACGCGTTGGCGAAAAAACTCTCGAACTAATTTCCATTATAGCGGGCAAAGTATTCGACAGACTTAACACATTTGATGATCCATTGCATCCATTTATCCGTAAACCCAACTTTTCTATATCCCTTCCGTATACGCCCAATCAACTCTGTCATAAGACTTTACGGGTACATAATTTTCCTTTTGCATCTGAACTCTTCTAGATAGCATCAATGCATTCAAAAGCTATGAGGGTGTCATCGTAATTACTCTCCCTAGTATGAAAGGCGCTTTGGTGGGGGAGATTTAATCATCAAGGTGAAGTCACATTTTGTTAACTAAACACTTTGAAGCGAACTAACCTATGGTTGGATGGTGACGAGGACAGTGATATCTCTAGCCCACCAGGGTTCAAATCACGGTGCTCACATTTATTTCTGAATTTATTTCAGGATTTTCGGCGATGCACGTTCAGGGGGTGGAGACCCTTTGGTGACTTCGTCAATCTTAAAATGATATGTCGGCTCAATCCTGTGGTATGATTTCTACAATTAACTGCATCACTTTCTCCGTCAATAGTGATACACTACAACTCTCTGTGCATCACATATCACTCATAAGTTGTGTTATTAATGGCTGGAATCAAGGATGACGTCAGGTTGCACTCCCCGGTATGATTTCTATAATTCACGGAAGAAACAAATAGACATTTCCCAACTTGGAAAGGGGTTTAGGGCATCTCCAACGTTGACCCCTAAAATAGACACTGTATTCATCTGTGAGGCTGCTATCCAACCATGCCCGCATACATTTCAAAGTGGACAAACTGGACGGTATTCATACAAAATAAGACGGAATTCACTTAAGTTTGAACACAATTTACATAAAACAAAAGATATTTCGTCCATATTAAAACCTAAAACAAAAACCCTACACTAGCTCGTAGCGGACGGTGACCTCGTATGCATGGCCAGCCTGGCTGTCCGCACATCTGTCATCGTCATCTTTGGAGTCAGAGTAGTCCTTTTCCAGCAGCGGAAGGACACGAGCACGTTAGCCCTGCCAAGCCATCACCTGGCGCTCGTGGAGGAGCCGCTCTGCTTCCTTCTGCGCCATGCTGAGGGCCGTCGCAGTCAATGCCGACCCCGACTTCGGTGCCCTAGCTAGCGGCGGCCTTGCCCCTATAGGTGATGGCGCATGTGTCTTTGAGCGACCACTCCTCGTCGATCTTGGTGAGCTCCCCGTCGAGGAAGCAGCAGCGTCGGGCGACCGTCTCCGCGGTGGTGAGTGATTGGTCGCGGCCCAGGCCTCCATGAGGTCAGCGCCGTCGCGGACCTAGGCTGGTGCCTCGTCGAACTTTGCAAACACGGAGCGGCACGCCGCATTGCGCCGCTCCCACCGTGCCACCTCATGGCCGCCCCTCTTCTTGTCCGACATGAGGGCCCGTGATGACGAGGAGCCGCTGCAGCCACTGAGCTAAAGGAGGAGGCAGCCGTGCACCTTCGTGGTCACGACACCCCCTCCTTGACGGCCTTGCCACATTAGGTGCGGCGCAGGGTTGACGTCGGCTGGTCAATGCTAGGGGCGACACTGGCCCTCTCACTCACCGCGTCCGCTTTTCCGGTTGCGTCGCTCTAACCCGCATGAATAATGTGGAGTCACGTCCGTTTTGGAGCGGCGCTGACTGGCATGAATGGCGGCAACCGATTCATGCGGATAGGGTTTTCCGGGCAAAGAAGGTTTTGGGTGGAACCGGGTGATGGACGTATATGTGGCAGCAGTCTAGACGCCCACAAAGTCTCATGGTTTGCCTCTGATTTGCGGAATAACGGATGCCCGGACCGCCCTATGAATCGATTGGGTACTACGTTGGATTGTAAAATACGTCTGAAACGATCGGTGAGGATGGTTGCAGGTGGTTTGAGTGAGTTGGAGATGCCCTTATGCCCGGTTCAAAAATGGCATCTCCTAACTCCTTCCGTACCTGTTTTGCTGGGAAGCGAGTCCACCATCCTCTTGCTCCAGGAATGGAGTGTACACGCCATCTAATATGGCTGCCATCACACCAACGTTTCTTGGCTTCATATGCATGGCCCATGCAGTTTCTACGTCTCCCGTTAAAGAATTTTTTTTCTCCCAAAATTTTTTTCGCGATTCTTCTCCCAGAATGTTTCGTGCCTACGACGGAGATGTCACCAGTGCCCTGTACTCCTCACAGCCGGCTTACGCACAAGGTTAATTAATACTCCCTTTATCCCATATTGATTATTGCTTAAACGGAGTAATATCTAACACTCAAATACGCCTAGATACATCTGTTGGGAGTAGTTGACTACGGTCCAAACGGGAGGAAATAAGATGTATCACCTGACATTCCGGGAACATGTTGGACCTTGACATTGCATTTGTTGCCCTTGCTTAGTGCCATGCAAGTCCACAGCGTACCGGAGAAGTCGAGGTCATGCAGGTCGCAGTGTGACATAATTTCCAGAAGGTACATCATTTGTCCTTCTCCTCTTCGAGTTTCCAAAAAAAAATGCTCATGTTGGTTCAAAGTTTTGTTAGGGCATGTACAATGCATAACCCCAGGATAATACCTGAAAGATCGTGGATGTCGCCTAGAGGGGGGGGGGGGGGGGGGGTGAATAGGCGCTTTAAAATAATTAAGGTTAAGGTTTGAACAAATGCGGAATAAACCTAGCGGTTAATTTGTCAAGCACAAAATCTAAAACAACTAGGCTCACCTAAGTGCACCAACAACTTATGCTAAGCAATATAAGCAACTATGAGATAGCAAGAGATATGACAAAGAACAATATGTCTACCACAAAGTAAAGTGCATAAGTAAAGGGCTCGGGTAAGAGATAACCGAGGCACGCGGAGACGACGATGTATCCCGGAGTTCACACCCTTGCGGATGCTAATCTCCGTTTGGAGCGGTGTGGAGGCACAATGCTCTCCAAGAAGCCACTAGGACCACCGTAATCTCCTCACGCCCTCGCACAATGCAATATGCCGTGATTCCACTAATGGACCCTTGAGGGCGGTCACCGAACCCGTACAAATGGCAACCCTTGGGGGCAGTCACCGAACCCGTACACTTTGGCAACCCTTGGGGGCGGTCACCGGAACCCGTCTAATTGGTCGGGGCGATCTCCACAACCTAATTGGAGACCCCGACGCTTGCCCGGAGCTTTACACCACAATGATTGAGCTCCGAACACCACCAACCGTCTAGGGCGCCCAAGCACCCAAGAGGAACAAGCTCAAGGGCACCAAGCACCCAAGAGTAATAAGCTTCTCAACTTGTAACTTTCACGTATCGCGTGGAGAACTCAAACCGATGCACCAAATGCAATGGCAAGGACACACGGAGTGCCCAAGTCCTTCTCTCCCAAATCCCACCGAAGCAACTAATGCTAGGGAGGAAAATGAGAGGAAGAACGAAAGAAGAACACGAAGAACTCCAAGATCTAGATCCAAGGGGTTCCCCTCACTTAGAGGAGAAAGCGGTTGGTGGAAACGTGGATCTAGATCTCCTCTCTCTTTTCCCTCAAGAACTAGCAAGAATCATTGGAGGGATTGAGAGTTAGCAAGCTCGAAGAAGGTCAACAATGGGGGAAGAACACGAGCTCAAAGGATAAGGTTCAATGGAGAAGAAGACCCCCTTTTATAGGTGGGGGAAAATCCAACCGTTACCCCCTGAACAGCCACGCACAGAGCGGTACTACCGCTTGGGCAGGGCGGTACTACCGCTGAAGAGCGGTACTACCGCTCCCTCCCAGCGGTACTGCCGCGCTGACGAGACAAGCAGGGTCCTAGCCCCAGAGCGGTACTACCGCGGAAGTATTGGCGGTACTACCGCTCGGAGCGGTACTATCGCCACTACTGCCGCTACTAGTACCGTAAAACCCGACACGAAAAACAGCGGTCTCGAGTCGAGGCGGTAGTAGCCCAGAACCACTGCGGTACTACGGCCGAAGACCACAAGCGATACTACCGCTCGGGGAGCGGTACTACGGCCAAAGAACACAAGCAATACTACCGCTCGGGGAGCGGTACTACGGCCAAAGACCACAAGCGGTACTACCGCTCGGGGAGCGGTACTACGGCCGAAGACCACAAGCGGTACTACCGCTCGGGGAGCGGTACTACCGCTTGACGTGCTTCGGCGGTACTACCGCTGAGGACCGCGGTACTACCGCTGGCGCCACCCTTATGCCACTACCACGAAAACAAAGTATACTCCAAGGAAAACCAGAACTGCCATAACTTCTTCATATGAGCTCCGAATTGAGCAAACTCAAGCTTGTTGGTTATAGTAAGAAGAGGCAGGGGAGGTATGCTTAGCAAACAAAGGAGTGAATCCTCCAACAGAGAAGAACCGGCATACCCTCCAACATCGAAAACATCATAGAAGATGCATGTGAACTCCGTTTTCGATGAACTCGAGCTTGTCATAAAAATGACCATAAGCTCCAAAACTCACAAGGAGAAGAACCAAACAAGAGCCAACAAGAAGATGCAAGGATGCAATGGTTTGAGCTCTCTACGAACGATACGATTAAGATACTCATCGAGAGCCCCCTTGATAGTACGGCAATCGATCCTATAACCCGGTCTCCCACAACTACCATGAGACCGGTAAAATAGAAAACCTATCAAGGGCAAACCTTTGCCTTGCACATGGTCCACTTGAGCTAGATGATGACGATCTTGACTCCCTCAAGTTGGACCACCTTTCTTGATTGCGTTGGCTCGATGAAGACTAGTAGATTGCTCCCCCATACTCCACTATGGGTGAGCCACTCTTCTGCACATCTTCACAAGTCCATTGTTGCCACAATGGACGGCAAGCTTCAAGCATATGATCTCGTCGTGATGATCCTACTTGAACTTGCACACCGCAACCTAACCCCACAAAGAACTCTCACGAAGACCATGGGTTAGTATACAACGCGTAGTTGACCATGCTTACCATACCATGGGATCGCTTGATCCCTCTCGGTACATCTTCTATGCTTTGTGAGTTGATCAACTTGATTCATTCTTTGACTTAGTCTTGATCAACCTTGAATCTTTCCAACTCTCTTCATTTGGATGATGTCTTGAAGGTAAACATGAATGATCACACAATCTTCTTCTTCAAGACATGCTTGCAATAAGCTCAACAGTCACATGACCGATCTTCGTATAATTCCTTAATAGCACCTTGGTCAACTCATAAACTCCTTGAAACCAACACATGGACTTCAAGAAAAGCCTGTGGATAAATCCTTCAAATATAACTCAAGACAACCATTAGTCCATAGAGATTGTCATCAATTACCAAAACCAAACATGGGGGCACCGCATGTTCTTTCAATACCCCATACGACATGTAGGATCGAATGTCATGAAAAGTAGGTTCGGATGGAGCAGCGGGATCCTCTGCAGGAGGCAGGTGCTTGGGGAGAAAATTAGTGGGTGCGAGGCCCATACGTCATTAGCCTTAGCACTTCAAGCTGACGTTTTATTCTTTTTAGCAATGCCCACATACGATGGCGAAGATGGGTGCGAGGTTCTCCTTAGACAAAGGTGCATCTCCATTTATTCTTATTTCTCCATTCATGAGTTATTACATCAATGTCTGGACTACTAATCTTAAACAACTCGACTTGAGCTAGTGTCACGGAATGTCAAAATGCTGATTGCAGATATAGATAGACAGACCAGAGCAATGTATCTTGGGTCAATAGACTGTCGATCTAGGTTGTAGCGGCCGCCGAGGATCAAGTTGGCGGCGAGTGCGTTTGTGCACGCGCGTGTGTCTTTTTAGAAACCAAATAAACCGGGAGTAGTTCTAGGTACTCCACTAATAATTAAGAAATAAGAACATATTGGTGCAATTTAATTAATTTTTACACAGTACATAGAGGCACATGCTTTACTTATATTTAGAACAGCATGTACATACTGTACATTTTTTTAAGCTAAACACGCTCTGTTTATTGATCAATAACAATGTCCATGAGAATACAATTGATATCTAGAGGCTGAAGGAGCCAAAAATGGCAACCTACAGGAATATGTAAAGCGAATTTAGCGAGGCTATGGGCCTCGATATTAGACTTCCGTCCATTGAAGATGAAAGAACATGATTGAGACTCCAGCATTGCCATCTTTATCTCTCTGATCATAGTAGCATATACTCCTCCCCCAGTGCCTGAGTTTATATCATCTATCACTTCCTTACAGTCTGATGCATTAAGCACCCTGTGAGAGAGAGGGGTCATGAGCTAGCGCAAGAGCTTCTTTGCATGCCAACGCTTCAAGAGTAGCTTGGTCTTGTAAGCCAGCTATGCTTATGGCCGACGCCCCAGATACATGCCTCCTTCATCTCTGCACACGGCTCCATAAGATCCCTTGTTAGGGTCTGTAGACATACCTGCATCAACTTTTAACTTTGCAAAACCCGAAGGTGGGGCAATCTAGGATAACTACACTAGCTGTGTAGCGAGCTCCTACTGTTTCTCTTCTTTGGCTTGATCACTTCAAGTTCATGCAGATATTTGATGATGAATTGGTTCGTTGCTTTGTGTGTGTGTGTGTGGGGGGGGGGGGGGGGGGGCTCTTATTCGTGTATGGCCTTTCGGCGTGCATGCCATACGACCTACAGGGTAACAAGGGCCAGATCGAAATCATCATGCGGCAGTGTATCGAGGAGAGAAAATATCCATCGTTTGGCATCGCCTTCGTTCACTTGTTAATCACCTCAACCAGGTCTGGGTCTGCAGTGCCCATACACACCATAATGTCGTGCACTTGAGTAAAGAGTGCCGCCAAGTGTCCACGGTTCCACACAATCTGCAGTGCTGATCGGTGTCATATTCCAATGATGCACTACACCGGATGTTGGTAGTGACTGCCTTGCTAAGCACCAAAGGAAAACGCTGACCTTTGATGGGACCCGTAGTTTCCACATATTTCACTAGGATATTGATTGAGCCTCCACATTAGAGGATTCAGGGCAACCCTCTAGCCATGCCTCTCTTCTCTGTTTTGTATCCACTAGCATCCTATACATAGACATACTTGATGAACATTGATGAATGTGCTCTCTATTTTTCCTCTGTCACATGCAACTATGCTGGCAACTAACAGATCACTCACAAGATTTAGTGGATTATAAGAAATTCACATCAACGGCCTCATTGCATAGGCTCTCGACAACTAGTTGTGCCTCCAGATATCCGCTGTCTGTCCATCACCAATCCTCCGGACCAGCCCTTGGACCATCACGTTCCTTACCTCAGATATAGCATGCCATATTTGTATTAGTGCATTGCCAATACTGGAATCCAAGAAGGCACAGAATGGGAAGTACCTAGCTTTCAGTATTCTTGCACTCAAAGATTCAGAGTCCTGAAGTATTTGCCAAGCTTGCCTTACCAACAAAGCTAAGTTAAAAAGTTCAATATCTCGGAAACTAAGACCACCATCTAGTCATTACCTCCCATGAGACCCATGATGTCTTTCTTTCTCCTTCTTTGCTCCCCCACCAAAATTTGCGGATCATGGAATTTATATTATTGTAGAGACCTCTAGGTAGCTTGAAACATGACCTGGAATATATAGGTACAGATTGGGCCACTGATTTAATCAAGACATCTTTCCCTCCCACTGACAGAAGTTTCTCCATCCACCCTTTGACTTTGAACCGAATAATATCTTTCAAGTATTTAAATGATCCATTTTTTGAGTTCCCAACATCCGATGGCATGCCCAAGAATTTCTTAGAAAGAGTTTTAGTGGGCACATATAGAACGTGTTTTACCTAATCTCTCAATTCTTGGGAACACACCCTTTACTAAAAAGAAGTTGAGGGCTTTGCTAAATTCGCCCATTGACCAGAGGCTTGACAATAGGACTACACCACCGAAGACAACCCATTCGCTCCATTTACATTTGCTTTGAAAAACAACAGGTTGTCATTGGCGAAAAGCAAGTGGCTCACCAGCAGGGCCATTGCCGCTACTTGGATTCCACCGAGGTTTGATGGCAAATTTGAACTTTTTAAGAGGCACGAAAGACCCTCTACTTCTAGCAAAAACAAATATGGAGAGATCAGACCCCCCTGACGGGTCCCACAAGAAGGTTTGAACTCCTCTATTCCATTAAATAATACTGAGAAGTTAACTGAACTTACCATATTCACGATCAGAGATACCCATGACGGTGCAAAACCCAGCTTTAGCATTATAGCATGTAGATACTCCCACTCGACATGATCGTAAGACCTCATCATGTCCAACTTAAGTGCACATAACCTGTGTTTCTTCGCTTTGTTTCTCTTCATAAAGTGTAAGCACTCATAAGTAGAAATTATGTTATCCGTGATCAATAGCCTTGGTACAGAAGTAGATTGCTCCTCTGAAATGATGTTAGGTAAAATCTATTTTAAGTGATTACAAAGAACCTTGGAGGCTATGGCCCTATTTGGATCCATGGGTTAGAGTTAGTTTGAGCTAGTTTGGGCTCAAATAGCCCTAAAGAATCCAAACATGAGGGCTAGTTTGAGCTAGTTGCATCTAACCCACTCAAGAAAGCCATCCCACCCAAGAGGTGCTAATTGGAGCTAGTTCTCCTGGGGCCCAATAAAAAAATCATTTTTTATCTCTCTATCCGCCGCACCAGATCCCCCCTCCCGCAACCCCTCACGCGACTCTCCCATTCCCCATCGCGCCGCCGGCCCTACCGTCGCGCTCTCCTCCAGCACCCCAGGCGCGCCGCCCTCCTCTGGCCGCTGCTTGCCCCGCTCACGCGCTACCCAACACGCAAAACCCTCATTTTTCCCGTCACCTCTCTCTCTCTCTCTCCCCCTCTCTCCCTCCCTCCCCCTCCATCCCTCCATCCCTCCCTCCCTCCCTCCCTCCCTCCCTCTCTCTCTCTCTCTCTCTCTCTCTCTCTCTCTCTCGTGCGTGGCGGCGACGCGGCTACAAGGGAGGTCGCGAGAAGTGAGTTCGTTCATTCGTTCCTTCTCTACTCGTGCCCTCCCTCCTCCTATGCATCCATCTCTCCAGCAACGGCGCGTGGCGGGGATCCGTTGGTCCGGCAGCTGGGGCTTTAGGTGGCGTGCGTGGTGTGGCTGGTGCATGCATGAGCATGAGCACGGCTGCGTGTGCAGTGTTGAGTTCGGCTTTCTTGTAGCTTGATTTGTAAAGATCATTTGTTTATGTCAATTGTGAGCGGGAGGAGGCCACATAAGAGCCGGCCGGCCACACCAAATCCGGCAGGAAAGAGGGTTTAAAGGAGTCAAACGATTGACAAAGTGCATTTATTGTCAATCTAACCCTGTCATCCAAACACCTCTTTGGCTAGAGTTAGTTCAGGGTTAGTCATGAGCTAAAAAATAACTCTAACCTCTAGCTAACTTAGAGTATCCAAACAGGGCCTATCTTGTATAAAAAATTGCATAAGAGGGCCTAAACTGCACGGGGGAACTTCGGTCCTTAACCTTGGGAATCAAAACCAGGATAGTCTTTTTTACGCACGCAAGACTTTCCTCCCCTCTCAAGATCCGGCATGTGCCAGTGGTGCTGAAAGAAATGAGCAGGATAACCATCTGGTCCTAGGACTTTTGTGGGAAATATTTGGAAGAGAGCCTTCTTTATCCCGTGACCTGTGTATTCTCGCAGTAGTGAGGTATTCATCTCCGCTGTCACCTTAACAGGCGCTGGATCAAGTACTTGGCCCACGACCGAAACCCTTTCGGATTAGAACAGATTCTGATAGAAAGAGTGGGTGATATTTCCCATCTCCGTCACCACATCCTCCGTGACCGAACCATCACCACGATCCAGCTTCTTTATTTTGTCTTTTCTTCGCCTCATGCTAGCACGCCGTTGAAAGAAGCGTGTATTTCTGTCACCGTCTGTCAGCAAGTCAACGTTGGCGCTGTAAAATCTCCTCCATATGGTACGGAGTACTACTACTCCCTCCATTCCTAAATATTTGTCTTTTTAAACATTTTAAATGACTATCAAATACGGATGTATGTAGACATATCTTAAAGTATACATTCACTCATTTTGTTTCGTATGTAGTCACTTATTAAAACATCTAGAAAACAAATACTTGGGAACGAAGGAAGTAGTACTCAATCAACCTACCGTTGATTTTTATCTCTGCATGTGAGGGATTAATTCTGGAGGGGCTGTTGTGTAAAAGTTGCAGCTGCATGCCTTTTCAATTTCTGATACATGTGCGTCAGCGCTGCAGAAGGAAACAGGGCCAACTTTGGAAACGACGTGTGTGCCTCGTCGCCAAGATTATTTTGAGAGCCGAGATTATTTTGCTTATTACAGTGTCAGACCGTTGACAATGGAACGTTAACCCTGTGCTAATTTGGATTCGAAGGGTTGTCCAGGGTTGCAGTGGATATGCACTTCATGAAGCTGTGGTGGTCGAGCTGGATTGCAAGGCAGTCGTGGCGACGTTGAATGATCCGTCAAAAACCTGTTCATGGTAGGGCTTGTGATTGAGGAGATCAAGGGGCTACTGAATACTAACTCCGCCCTGATTTATTGGTCCCTTTTATAATTTGTGCTAAATTTTGATCAAATACGTAACTAAAAAAATGTTAGTGCATATCAACAAAAATTATATTGTCGGATTCGTATTTGAATATAGTATTCAGTGATATAATTTGTGGTAACATGTATGAACATTTGGTTAGTTAAATTTATGATCAAAATTTGGCACGTATTACAATGGGAACCAATAAATCAGGACGGAGGTAGTATAATGATGAGAAAAACGTAATCTGGGCACGTGGGTCTGCAAATGGAGTTGCCCATGAGCAACGAGAAATGCAAAGTTTGGTTTACTGTTCCTCTAGATTGTATCTTGCACATTTTCTCATTGAAAACCCTTGATATTTATGAATATATAATGTCTGTCTTACCCCTAGAAAAAAAGAAAGAAGAAGCAAACTGAGCATAACTCAGATGGTTAGGTTGCTTATGGTGGGACCGGCCCACTATAGTTCAAGTCCTAGATTGACACTGTAGCTCATATTTTCTGAATTTATTTCAGACTTTTCGACGATGCTCGTTCAGTGCGAGGAGACGTTTTCGTGACAACGAGACACCTGTGGTGTTGTCAATCTCAAGATGTCGTGACGGCTCAATATTCGAATGTGCTCAAAGGTGTCCGTGCATATATTCATAAGGGTGCATGTATGTATGTATCTGAGTATCCATGATTTGTACCGTACGTGTTCAAGAAAGAAAATAAAAAGGCTAGTCAAATAAAAAGGAGAGTAAGAAGACAAGTCCAATTTTTTTGAAAACGTCTAGTGTAATTTAATTAGTTTGTACGTATTAATTTATTGAGGTCATTGGCACGTTGACGTTGGTAAGTACACCGGGGGTGGTGTCATTGATTCATTGGAACGGTGTTCATTGGCACATTGGGGTCATTAGTTTGTACTACATCTGTCCTGGTTTATTAGTCCTTTTTGCATTTTGCATTAAATTTTGATCAAAAATTTAACTAACAAAATATTAATGCATGTCACCAAAAGATATATCATTGATTCGTATTTAAACATATTTTCTAACAATATTATTTATTTTGACATGCATTAATATTTTGGTAGTTAAATTTGTGGTCAAAATTTGACATGAAATACGATGGGGACCAATAAACCAGGACGGAGGTAGTACCCACTCCGGTCATTTTTACTCTGTATATTAGAATTGTCTGAAGTCAAACTTTGTAAACTTTGACCATATTTACTTAAAAAAATATCAACATCTCTAATACTAAAATTATACAATATGAAAATTAAATTCATGACGTATCTTATTATACTGATTTCGCATTGTGAATCTTCATATTTTTTCTAAAAAATTGGTTAAACTTTACCAAGTTTGACTTCAAACAAATCTTATACACAGAGTAAAAAGGACCGAATGAAGTAAGTACATAAGTGTTGGGGTCATTGGCACCAAGCGATCAGTTTGGTAAGCTATTATTGTAACAGATTTTTTTTGCATGGTAATACGTGTCTCATTCATATTATAAAGATTAAAGTACAAGTCATTTAAGGACTGATATGATAAAACTGAAAAGATAGCAGAACATCTCTGAGTTTGACACCAACGCCCATCACCTGCCTCCGACACCACGACAGCAGCCATCGAAGAAAAGAATGATGGATCACCTCCTCACCCGAGCTCGACGCGGCTCCATCGCTGATATGCGGGTTTGCGGACCTCCAAGGTGGATCACCAAAAGTGAAGCCCTTACCGTTGAACGAATCAGACGGGGGCAACACCCCGGACACGCCGTCGAACTCCAGATCTGGCACCCCACCGCGACTAGGACGTCGCAGAAAGAAACCATACCTGTCATCCACGAACCACGAACCCAGCACATGTTCCGTCTTCCAGATGTCGTCGATGCAGACCACAATCTGCATCCGCTCCTGGACTACCTCCCAAGCTCCGCGCCGACGCTGGAGCAAACGCCGTCGCAACGGCGGAGCCCGAGGACACAGGTCCACCACGAGGATGCCGCCGCCACGCTATCCTTGTTTGAACTGACTGGTTTCCAAATCCATCCCCAACCATAGGACCGATGGCCTTGTCAAGAAAGGATCCGAAGAATCTTTATTCATTGTTGTCATCGTTGCCGCCGAAACAAAGACGATGAACAGCCTAAAAAATCTAGACTACGAGAAAGTAAAAATGATCCACACGCGTGGATCCGGTGACCCCCTTCACCACCGACAACCGAGGTCGGCGGCGGAGGGGAGCCGCCGAAGGACGGTTGGAAAATTGGGCTCTCCTGGCGGCGGCTAGGGTTCCAGCCGCCAGGGACAGGAGGAAAACGATTACGATATTTGATCTACGTGAGCACAAAAGCCTATCTTTATCTTTACCTAATAATAAAGAGAATTGGGTTTCGGCCGACTGTCGTTGTCGGTGTTTTTGCGAAAAAGTCCCTCTACTTCTTTGAAATCAACCCACAGTCCCTGTTTAAGTGGCACTCGGGAAAAATGCTTCGTTCTCACAAAAAGGACCCCACACTTTCTAATATTGAACCCGCAGTCTGCACGCACAGAAAATAGCTCGGTTGAGGGGAGTCAAAATCGTGACCCGCTAAGGCTGGTTGTAATGGGGAGTATCATATACTAGTATCATGCATATGATACTAGTGTATGATACTACCTCCCTAATGCATAGTATCATATATTAGTATCATGTTGTACTCTATTTATTGCCATGCATGACACAAAGTAGCATAGCATTTAATATGATACGATATCATGATATGATACTACACCCTCTTTTTTTTCATTTAATGCTATGCCACCTCATCAAAATTGCCTAGTTGGCATGCATGATACTAGCTATGATACTACCATTACGACCAGCCTAAATGAGAGAAGAGCTGCAATACTGGGGAGCAAGACAAAAAGAACCAGCTGGTGATAACAGCGAGGAAGGAATCAGAAAGTGAGACATCAGTTGCCAATTGAAGCATCAATGCCGCTTGAAGACCTGCGACACCAGCGACGTACGTAACTAACACAGCAGGGCAAAGAGATGGACGAACGCAGGTGAGGCAGTAGACGACGAATCCGGCTGCTCCGGGGTCGATCCGATGGCGGGGCAGAGGAGCTCCTCTCCTGGCGCGGTTGGAGGAGGCAGGGGGGCCGAGGCAGCTGCGTGGCCCACGCTGCGGACGAACGCAGGTGAGGCAGGCGGCGGCGGATCCGGCTGCTCTCGGGATCCGGCGGCGGCGGACGGATCGAGACGGAGAGGTTGAGGCGGCGGATCCGACAGTGGAGGACGGATCAAGACGGAGAGGCGACCCGAGGCGGCGAGCTCCAAGGTGAGGTGCGATGGTGCGGGGTCCCTGAAGAAAACGTGAGAGAGAGAGAGAGAGAGAGAGAGAGAGAGATTAGAGAGAGAGGAGTAGAGAAATAGGAGGAGAGGGGCGGCAGCTGGCTGGCTTACTTTTGAGATGGCTCGGGGCAGAGGAGCGCCTCTCCCGGCGCGGTTGGAGGAGGCAGGGGGATGTTGACAGAGGTTGGAGATGAACTTGTGGAGAAGGGGAAAAGAAACGAGGATAGACTGAAGCCACGAGTGCGTCCATGAGATAAAGATAAGGCCGGCCCAGAAAAAAAGGCTGCATAGTGCGTCCACGAGTACGGACGTGTGGCACACATGCAGGGCTGGTTCGTTCACCGGATCGGTAAACATCTTGAATACGCGGACGTGTAGTACTTTGTTGTCTGGGTCTATGCACAAGTTGCTGGATACTATTTCTTTTTGGTTGGATTTGGTTCGCTTTATTTCCCTTACGAACTCATATATCCTATAATATATGTAGACAAATTGATAATATATATACAGGGGTTAAGACACAGGAACAACTAAAAACATGTAGCTTACACGTCCAATGAATATAAATTATCTTCAGACATTGTTGATCCCGGTTTATAAAAGTGCATAATAAACAATCGACGCCAAAACACGAATGTTTATATGTGATGATAATAATGTCTTTAGTTGATCTTAGTGAAGCTATTGTTCCAGATCAAGAAAAGGATGGCATGCCTCACGACCTTAAAGGTGGATATATTGGAGGTGGTACGAAGAAACTTGGCTAAATTATCCGTATCTTTTAAACCATAACTTCGATTTTAACATATTATATATGATTTTATTAAAAAAATGTGTAGAATCTAAATATGATGTTAGTTTACCTGTTAAATATTTTTAAAATATTGTTTTAGGAGCAAACTTATAATTTATACCGTAATATCCATTTTCCTTTCGTACCGGTGGTGATCCGGATTGCAAATAAACACCTCACTGTGACAATATAGGGAAAAATAAACATCGATAACTACACATGCATACCTCTAAAAAATGTCGTAGGAGAAAACAACAGATTTCTCATCGCGAGAGTGAGAGAAAGCGAGAGAGGGAGAGAGGGAGCGAGAGGAAGGAAAGAGGGAGAGAGACGCCTTAACCATATTCAAACGCGTTTTTGTTTTGTTTTGTGTGAACACCGAGGCCATCGCCGGCGAGGGTGAGAAGGAGGATAAGCGGCAACACAAATATGATGCCTCGCAAAAATAAAAGAGATAAACCTATTGTGGTCTTAAATGATGGTTGTTGAGTTAAGAGTATGTGTTATGTTTTCTCTCCCGTTGCAACGCACGGGCTCTTTTGCTATACACTCTAACAGAATTTTTTTTTGCGGGGGAATTTGAGAGCTTTATTCAACAAATGCATTCGCCGAGCAGTCAGCCAGAAGGCTGCTGATCAGGAAGCTAGGGGTAGAGTCCAACCAGCTTTCGGTCACATTAAGCGAACAAGCTCTCTTAGCACAAAGATGTGCAGGACCGTTAGCTGATCTCGATACATGTTGAATTACAAAAGAGAAAAAACTAAGAGAGAGGTCTCCAACTTCTGCCAGAATAGGTGCTATCACCGAACGATCGGTGAGGCGCGAGTTCCAGAGGTTAACTACCTCGAGACAGTCGGTCTCTAAGATCACATGTGTGTAGCCGCGTAAGGAAGCGAAAATCACACCTTCCTTGAGAGCTAGGGCCTCGGCGATGAGGGGATCCGTAACTCCGGGAAGGGGCTTGCACCATGCGCCCTTTAGAGCCGAGAAAGACCGGGCAACTCCACCTGCTCCTGCATGCCCATCATCCAAATGTGTAGCCGCATCTGTGTTGATCTTGATGGTAGCATCAGCTGGTGATTGCCAACCATAACCAGGCAGTACCAAGCTGAACTGATTAGGCAATTCGAGGATGGCAAGATCCTCCCTGATACTTCGAACGGAACTGGCTGGATCCATCCCGTCCCTATCGTGTGTCAAACGGTTGCACGACGTCCAAATAGCCCACATAACCGTGACGATGATCGCTCGTTCTCTCTCAGAGAAGCGAGGGTCACATAAAATGTCTCGAGCCCATGTGTGAGGATGCAGCCGCGGGATATTGATCTCAAAGAGCAACCGGGCTTCTTCCCAAAACCGGCGTGCATGGGAACAAAGCAACAAAGCATGCTCCAAATCCTCCTCCATGGCGAGACAGACCTTGCAGGTGCTTGTTTGTGGAATATGACGGCGGTTTAAGGTGCTCTCATCTGGTAAAATGCCCCTTAACACCCGCCACCAGAACACTCTTACTTTTGGGACTACGTTGAGCTTCCAAACATCTTTCCACATCTATTGTTGGTTCGTTGAAGTGCCGGTAATCTGCCCCTCTTCTAGAGCTAGTCGCTCTTTTTGATACACCAGAGCTCGATACGCCGATTTAACAGTGTAGATGCCTGACTTCTCATGTGCCCAGGCTAAGAAATCCTCCCCTCCTCCATGCCGCAATGGAATGTTGAGCACTGCCACGGCATCCGGAGCAATGAAGGTTTCTCGAACTAGATCACGTCGCCATGACCAATTAGATGTATCAATAAGATCATTGACGGTTTGGACTGCCGTGTGAGATGGTCGTAGCATGGGGGTCATGTTGTTGGTGGATGGAATCCACTTGTCCTCCCACACCCGAATAGATGTTCCATCGCCCACTCTCTTCACTGTAACAGAAATTTACAAAGGGTCATTGGCACGTTGACGTGCGTACGTATTGGGGTGGTGTCACTGCGACGTTGACGTGCGTGATCGGCGGTAGCCAGTGGCGGAGCCAGGGGGGACCAGCAAGGGCCCTGGCCCCCCCTAATGCCACTGATTTAGGCCTAGCACTAATGTAAACACTGACTTTTTTGCTCCTAAAATGGTGTATTTTGATGGAATGGCCCTCCCCAACAAGACTTAAGAACACTTGGCCCTCCTCATCTGGATTTCCTGGCTCCGCCACTGGCGGTAGCTCTCTATTGCATGCATGGATGCGGGGCCCACCTTCGGCTCGTCCGTCCTTGTTGAACGGGAGGTGCGTCTACTTTGATGTATGCATCATTAATTCATCAGGGTGGGTTATATTGCCCAGCCACGCACGTACGTAGCTCTACGCCTATACCTAGTCGCGGGTTCCCTAGCGACGGGACGACCTAGCCAATCGTTTTTCCTGACCTAGCCGCCAGGAGCGGCGACCAGGCGACCAACCTACCACCGATCTTCACCGGGAAGACCGTTGGTCCCCTCTCCTTCCGTCTGCTGCTCCGGCGGCGGGAGGGAGGGGGGACCCCGTTCCTCCGCTCTGTAGTTAGGTTTTGGTTTTGTATGTCGTGGTGCGTCGTTCGGGTGGTGGGTGCGGGTTTTGGCCCTCTCAGTAGCGCGGGTACTGGCGCTACTAATAAGGCGCTACAGCTAACGTATAGCAGTAGCGCCTGTTGACCCACTCTCAGGGCCGTACCCTAGAAAATGGGGGCCCTGTTCAACATCCAAAATTAAGCCCTTGATATAACCATTGGCAATTATTAGGAAAAAAATATACTCGAATTCTCAAAACTCAAAATTAGTACATAATTTAGCAGCAGCGCGGGTTTTGGCCCTCTCAGTAGCGCGGGTACTGGCGCTACTAATAAGGCGCTACAGCTAACGTATAGCAGTAGCGCCTGTTGACCCACGCTCAGGGCCGTACCCTAGAAAATGGGGGCCCTGTTCAACATCCAAAATTAAGCCCTTGATATAACCATTGGCAATTATTAGGAAAAAAATATACTCAAATTCTCAAAACTCAAAATTAGTACATAATTTAGCGTAAACATGCATCCTTCTAGCAGTCCTTGATAGAAAATCTTCAATTTGTTTTTCATAAGCAATCTTCTCCAAAATGCCACTTGATTATTTTGCTAAAAACATATCAAGAACACATTTTTAGATTGAATGATTAGTATATGATGTGTTAGAAATAGAACATATATAAGCAAACTTTTTTTATGAGTTTTGGTAGTCTTGTTAAAGCTCTAGTCGGGCAGCGTAGGTAGAATCAGCAACAAAATCTAATAAGCAGAGACACCTAATAAATAGATATTGGATTGAGGGTAGAGCGTAAATAGATGTTTATTTCGGAGAAACCGCAAAGGAATTAAGCTAGGAGCCGTGCGATGGAGCAAAGGATGTGCATGTGTCGCTGGAAGTGAAAGAGACTACGGAGAAAGAGAATAGGAAAGGAGGAGAGGCGTGCGTGAGATGGAGTACTGGGAGCTAGTATTACCGTGCATGTTCCCAAGGAATACTAGTAGTACTTCGTATTAAAAAATGCATTGATTGGTCATTAATTAAGAAGCATATTTGCATAAGTGTTCAGAAAAAATAGTGTACAGAAAAAATTGGGGCCCCTGGTCACTTGGGGGCCCTGTGCTGTTGAACATGCTGCACATGTGTCCGGTATGGGCCTGCCCACGCTACTGCTACACATGAATAGCTGTAGCGCTTTTTAAAAAAGGGCTCTACTGATATTATCTGCCGCGCTGTTTAGCGGGAAGCGCTACTGGTAAGTCGGCGCTACTGCTAAATTTCTCCCCTCGCTACTACTAGTTTTATTAGTTTTTTTTCCTGCATATTTGTTTTTAATTTGTTTTGTATTTGAATAGGCTTTATAAAATAATCTTTAGCATATCATCCACATACAAATGTAATCATAGCATATACATACAATTAGTCTCATCAAATCATGTCATCATCATAATCATCATCCAACACAAAGTGGTCTCTCGTCATCAATCTCGAAAATAGCGATACAAGTCTCGATTACTTGCAAATACATCCTCATCCATCTAAACAATGATATACGCGAGAATAGCTATCACTTTGAGTACATGAGTTCGTATCCCTCTCTCGCATTAGCGTGAACCTAAACTAAGTACTGCGTGTTGCTCGGAAACCGAAAACCGGTACACCTGGGCCTGACACTCCGGCCACTTGTCATATATATACTCCTGACGTAGCACTTCTTCGCCATCTATGATCTATGCACCTGCATCATCACATGAGTCGATGATATGCAACATATATAGTTGAGCAATAGAAAGAGACAGACTTGGCAAAAATAGAAACAACATATCATAAGCATAAATAACAAAGTTCATCGTACCCAAAATGCCCTAACTAGAGTGATTTTCGCTAGTCGAGGAGGAGGACGGTTTAATTACATCACAAATAAAGTTTCACCGTGCATAACTCAAAGTTTTGTCATAAAAGAAAGTATGGACTAAACGGACACATTGTCATATATCGACAATCACTCCATCATGTCGTGCCATCCATCCATGTCAGGGAGATAGTCATCGAGCTTAGTGAAAGGCTTCATGTCGAGACGCTGAGAGGCTATCCATGTTCGGACGTCTTCCCGCGACATTTGTCCTTCTGCATGGAACATCCCTGTTTTTCCGACGACCTCATTCATGATGATTTGGGAAAGTTCGCGCTGGATGTTATAGAACTCAGCTCGAAGTCGATGATCCTCGATATCTCCTATGTCCTTTGCCCATTGCAGAATATGGGCATCGCCAGATCTAGGTGACATGTGAAAGTTCTGGTGATCCCGTCTGTACTCCAGCATGTGGTGTAGGACATAGAATCCATCATTAAGAGAATCGTTCGGTTGCTGGATGCAACAGAAGTCGGTCTTATGGCTGAAGGCGGCCCTGCCTCCCCTTCTCTTCTTGTCCCTAACCTCTCCACCCCTTGCTTGGTAGTAAAACATAGCACTGTCGAGAACATCTTTGATGTGGGTGTAATCCTTTTTGTGAATGTTCTTCGACGAGTCCAAGTAAAGAGCGTGGGAGAATCGGGGGTAGAGGATGACGAGGACGGCGCGCCCGCCGCTGCGCAAAATAAGTACACCTCAAATTAATTAGCCTCCACCGTGCAAATGAATTATTGAAATCGAAGGAAGGATAGCAGCGCGGATGACTTACACGGGATGATAAGGCACGAGAATCGCCTCCTTGTCCTTATTGGCGAGCATGAAACTGACGATGTAATCCCTCGCGTATTCAGGATGCTCTGCACAGATTCCCAAGAAGCCCTCGTGCATGTAGTACGGGTCAGCGACACAGATATGACGTATCTGCTCAACCCCAATGATGTAGTTCATGTGCAAGGCATAAAGGCGGACAAACGAAAATCCAGCTTCTTCACATGAAACATGTCGAATATGTAATCTCCGGAGGAAGAACTTATCCGCGGGGAAGCTGTCGACATACGACATTTGCCGCGGAACGTTAACCACGTAGAGTGGGTATCCTGGATCTTTCGAGGCGATGAGGCCTTTCTCTACCCGCAGCACATCGTCATGAAGTCTCCTTAGATCGCCGAATCTGGCCCGTAGCGCTGTTTCAGGTAGGATTGGTTGACCGGGGATATGCCATTTATCCGCATCGGGGATATCTACATGGTCCTTAAGCCGAGGCTGCTGAGGCGGCTGGATCATAGAATCAGCTTTTTTGCCTTTCCTCGCTCTCTTCCTATACTTCTTTACTACCGGAAGGTCGTCAATAATACGTTGAGACGGTAATTCAGGCACCAACTCATGACGCTCAAACCCTGAGGAGGCGCCAGTATAGACATATTGTTCAGCGCCATCGTCATCCTCATCCTCATCCATGGCGACGTCATTAGCGACTAATGGAGCCACCTGCTTACCCCGTCCGCTATCACCCAAGCCAACACCCGACGCTAATTGGGTAGGTGGGGTGTTGATGTTCATACCTTGCTGAGGCTGCGTGCTCGTGGGTGTGCTCCCGGCCGCCTCCAGACGAAGCAGACTCTTTGGCCACAACAGGACCCACCCATTGCAACAATCACCAAGCCGCCGCGGGGTCTCGTCGTCATCCCCCACTAGTATTAGACGAGGCAAATTCTTGTGGCCCGGTTTGACACTGGCCACAGAAACCTTGAAGACGTTCGGGGGGATCGACCGGCTGTGGAACAATGGTTCCTTCGGCTCCATTATCGTCCCCTTCCCCACGTCCACCTTCTGTCCGCCGATGGTGTACAATATGGTGCATGGGATTTTGTCAGCCTGCAAAGAAAAGTCTGCGACGTGAGACATCCGAAAGGCAACAAAAACGGGAGATTATACATTTATATTGAAGGGGGCCGGTGTGACAGATACCGTGAGGGCGTCGAGCTAAGCCAAAGAGGAGGCACCACCGAGCACGTCCGGTGCGGGAGCAGGTACGGGAGCCGGTGCGGGAGCAGGTGCTCCCAAGAAGTCAGCAAGGGGAAAGTCCTCTGCATTTTTTTCTGGATTTTGCCTTGTCCAAGTGTAAACGCCCATCACCAAGGAAGTAGATATATCTGCAATCGCCTGTTTTGCGGCAGCTACCGCTGTTGCGACTGTCTGAGATGATTTCTTCTCAACCGCAATCTCAACCTTCTTGTCGATGCTTTCTTCAGTTAACCTCCGTCTTTCCTTTCTCTACTCCGTGGTCTCACGGTAGTACTTCTTCCACGTGGCACCGTCTCCAACACCGTGCACGCGTCCATACGACGGTCGAGTATCCACCGGTTGTTGTTTCAATATGTTCAACGCCCGGTTGAATGGAGTGTCCCACTTGGGCCTCGCCAATGCCTCAGACGGCGAGTCGCTTTCGCCCGCAATCCGGTGCTGCTCTCTCTGCAAAAGGCACAAGGATCGTTTACAAATATGACTAACGTGTGCAGTCGAATTGATCAGAAACTAAAATTACCAGCAGTCTCATGAACTCCGTAATGACCGGTGTTGTCTTGTAAACCTTCTTCACTGGGTCCCAACGGTGCCGGGCCCTCAGGACTCACGCTCCTGCGGGACGGTGAAATCCGCCAAGGGGTCTGGGATGCCCAGACTCGCGGCTTCCGCGTCCTCCTTGGCCCATTTGGACCTCTTTCCACCGTAACCACGGCTTCCGAGGTGGTGGCTCCCAATGTTCCTCTTTTGAAGCCCCTTCATGTACTTAGACTTTTTTTGGCAGCTTTGGCCTCGCAAGCCTCCTTGAATATTTGAAACTGCTCTTCGGTGATTGTCGGATTATCCTTTACAATCTCGGAGTAGGGTTCCCCGTCGTTGATCTTTGCTTTCACTCGATTTTTCCAGGCGGCCAAAGCATCGCTAAACTTGGTCATGACGTGTTTGTTTATCTTCTTCATTGCCGGGTCCTTGTCTGGATCTTCATAATCCTTCTCATTCCGGCCCGGGAACAAGAATATCTGGTGAAACTTCTTTAGGAGGGAGCTCCTCATATTTTCTATCTTCTTTAGTTTCTCATCGTTGATGGTGGCGGTTGTCCGTATGATGCAGCCTATTTGATTGCCGTAGCAGCGGCGCGCTTCCTCGGGCGCCTTTGGCTCAAAATTGTCGTCGTCCACCTCCGTGACCACCAGTCTAGTAGTCCTGAGTTTGTTAGGAACCCGTTGCCTCTTTGCTTTCGGCTCTACACCGCTCCGCTCCCCGAGGCAACATCGGTCTCAGCGCCGGTCTCGATGCCGGTCTGAATCTCAGCGCCGGTCTCAGTCTCAGCACCGGTCTGTCTGTCGGTCTCAGCACCGGTCTGCGTGTCGGTCTCAGTCCCCGATGCCACCGGTGGGCCCAACAACAACATCTGTTGATCGTCGGTAAGGCTAAAAAATTCGTCTGCCGCCCGGTAGACGTCGTCGCAATCACCAGAACCCTGTCCTTCATCGTTGCTAGCCATGTTTCCTATGATTAAATCTAGTCAATTAATTCTAGACCTAATAAAATGAATAATGACATAAAAAAGGACTATTGTTTTGCAGGAATGTTGACTCCTTCCTGGTGCGGCAAATCCCGGGCACTCGATATGTCCTAGTTTGTAGCACAAGTCATGCCGAAATTCACGGAAAATTTCGGCATGACCTTTGCTAAAAAGTGGACAAATCGAGAACCTGAAATTTGCCGGAACAGAAATGAATCAACATTCCGGCAAAACATAGGCCACTCAGCATCATTCCCTGGAAACAACAAAGCCACTTGGGCACAATTGAACAACTTCAATGAAAAAATATAACATGAGCAAACACTATTGAGGAATGTGCATCATTCCCTGGAAACAACAAAGTCATAGCTACTGTTTTTATTTATAGCTAAATACTTTTGTTTTTTTGTCTAAAGCTAAAAGTCTAGGAACTACATTTTCTCTAACCCTTTTGACCTCACCAAAATTTTCACAGCAAGACCTTAGTACCTACACCCAATTTCTTCAAAAATATTCAGGTCCATAGTCCAAATAATTCAAATTTCATTTGAATTAATTCAAAATATTTTTTTATAGCTAAGTGTTTTTTTGTTTATACCCTCTGTTAATTTAAATCTAAATGCTACTATTATTTATATACCCTCTATTAGTTTAAAGCTAAATGGAATTACTGTTTAGGAATTTTCATAAAAAATGCCCTAGATAATTTCCTACAAAAATTGCTAATCATTTTTCCTAAATGCTATAAAATGCCTACTGCCCTAAAAAAATCTAGGGTTCATATGAACATCAACACAGTATCAACATATATATAATTGCCCTAGCAGAGAGAAATAGGAGGGTAGGGGACAGGAGAGGCATAGCCTTACGGTCGGCAGCGAGGGCAGGCTCTGGCTCGGGCAGCGGCGGTGAGGTCGAGGGCGGCGGCGGTGAGCTCGAGGGAGGCGACAGTGAGGTCGACAACGGCCTCAGGCGGCGGCTGTGAGGTCGAGGGGGCGGCCTCGGGCGGCGGCGGTGTGGTCGAAGGCGGCGGGCGGCGGCGGTGTGGTCGAAGGCGGCCTCGAGCGGTGGCGGTGTGGTCGAAGGCGGCCTCGGGCAACGGCGGCGATGGAGCAGTTGGGGGACAGGGGGAGTAGAGAGAGGCGGGGGGGGGGGGGGGGGGGCATGACTTAGCGAAATTTTGAGCCCGGGCCGCCGGGATTTGAGTCAAACTAGCAGTAGCGCGTTTTGCCGAAATGCGCTATAGCTAAGTTAGCTATAGCGTGTTTCAGGGAAACGCGCTACAGCTATCCCTTTCCATTTTCTTTTTCTTTTTCTTTTGTTTCCTTTACATTTTCTTTTTTTTCATTTCTCCTTTTTCTATTTCTTTCATTTTCATTTGCTTTTCTACTTATTTTTCTATTTATTTTCTTTTACATAGCAGTAGCGCTCTGCAGCAGAAACGTGATGCTACAATGTTTTTAGCAGTAGCGTGCTTCTGGGAGAACCGCTACTACTATTCCTAGCTTACCGGCACTGGTGAGGGAATTTTAGTAGTAGCGCTTTTCAGTGAAGACGCGCTACTGCTAAAATAATGTTTGTAGCGTGGTTTTGCAACAAGCGCTACTACTAAGTAGCGCTAGCGCCGAGTTTTGACCAACGCTACTGCTATACCTCTGTGTATAGCGTTTTCCCTAGTAGTGTCAGCTTCACTCCCACACCAACGGTGTCCTTCATGGCGGCGTCTCGGAGTTGATGGCATCGTGTGTTTGCCGATCCTTCAGATCGGCGAAGTTAGGGTTCATGGATGGTGTCGGCGAGACGGCGGTGACGACTCCATCAGGTGTGTCTCTCCTTCTGCTCTGTCCCCGTTGTTGTGGTGTTGTCTCCGACGTCATGGTGGAGCAGGGAGGTTTTGTCGTCCGGGAGTACGCGCAGACGGCGGCCTGCGCAGTTGACAGCTGGAAGATGGTGCATCCTGTGCTGGGTGTGTGGTTGGAGGCTGACAGCTCTGGTTTTCTCCTCCGACGTAGTCGTGCGGGGATGTCAGGTCTGGAGTTCGATGGCGTGTCCGGGGACACGTTGCCCCGGTCTGATTCTTTCAACTGCAATGGTTTTGCTTTTGGCAAACTACTTTGGAGGTCCGTAAAGCTGCAGATCAGCGATGGAGCTGCGTCGAGCTCGGGTAAAGAGGTGATCTGTCTTCTCTCTCTTGGTGGTCGCTTCGGTGATGCCGAAGGAGAGGAACAGGCGCTGATTTTTTGTGTAGGATTATCTTATCCTTTCAGTACTGTAATGTCGGTGATTACGTGTCTTGTAACCGGATCTTTATTTTATGAATGAGAAACGTATTACCTCGCAAAAAAAGGGTGGGTTATATTAAATAAATTAGATTAACTAACTAGCCCCTTTCCCCTTCTTAATAGGACTACTAATATTTTGAGCAATTTATGAAATACCATGAATTCATTGAAATTTAGCTTTTTTCAAAAGAGTTGAACTATATTAATCAAATTCTAGAATTCCCACACCGAAAAAAAAGTCAAACTCTAGCATATAAAAGAAAAGGAAAATACAATTCATTTTGGGAGAATCATCCATGTCGCACATGTACTATGTATGTTCCATCGACCCCGAATGATCCACGGCCCGGAGAAGACACTAGCGCTAGATCGATCATACCTAGACATCATGCAACCTATGTCGACGAAATCCGATCGGCTCCGTTGCTGCCGAAGCAAGTCCTTCCCAACAAAGACACGTCTAACTCCCTCTGAGTCTACAGAAAGAAAATCCACCCGATTTCTATCCGACAACACAAGCATCACCGAAGCAAAGAAAAGGTAGAAGGGGACCTTAGAGCATCTACAACCGGGATCCAAACAACCCCCGCCCACGTGGACGACCCGGTCTCTGTCCAATCAAAAAAAGCCGATCCCCATGGACTCCTCATACCGTCTCGAAACGCCTGGGCTAATCGACGCCCCTCTTATCCAGCCCAGATCTGGGGCGGGTATGGGGAGGCCCAGGCACACATTGGCGCGTCTGCCACATCGGACCACACAGTCCGGACCCACCGCAAATTACACCAAATATCCCTCCAGCCTTGCCAATTCGTCCTTGTTCTCTCCTCTGTTCTCCCTCATTCGCGTCGGCCCGCCCCTAACTCTGCCGCCACCCTTGCTCCGCCATGGTACTAAGCCCGTAGCGCCAGCACTACCACCAAAATACTCCATGATATCTATCCTCAGTGGGCAATATATGACACTTTTGTTCACTAAATTTAGAAACTCCGACGGTACTTTTGTTCTAATGTGTCTGCGTTACCCATGCATGTAAGTTGTGCGTGCATGATTGTCAGACTGCCTTGTGGTCAAAGGGAAGGTGGGGCTCATGCCCTGCCAATTTTTCTCTCCAACAACGCAACAATAATGGCACTAATTCCTCAAAAAAGAAAAGGCTCTTGCAAAATAAGCTGGTTAATTCTTTTGCAATTGATTTTTTGGAAATAAATTGTATTAGGACATGGAAAATAGAAGTATTTTTTTCTTGGGTACATGAACATATTACTCGATAGATTTCCATACTGATCATGATAAAGAAATAGGAATTCGCCACCGCTCTTACTGCCGAGCTCCAAGTAAGAAGGGTAGCGTCGTTGCCACCGAGCTGCAATCGATTTCAGTGACTAGGAGGATGTTAGAGCACAACTTCTACAAAATCCACGCTTTGACATTGCGGGGTATAATCCCAACCAGACAGCACCGTTCTCCCATCATGGTCTTGAACAACAACACCCCACATTCCAGTTTTGTCAGATCTTGCCTTCCTTCATGCATGATCCTTGCGATCACATAGATGCATTACAAATAAACGCCATCCAAGAGGCAGGAACATACTATCCCCTAGGCCCCAAAACTAGCTATGTTTTTCTCTCCTTTAATGAAATTGTTAAAAAAACAATGGGGATTATAATGAAGTTGTTAATTAAGCAGAGATTACAAAGTAAGTCATCGGCATGGGGCCTGTCCATTTGTCGAGCTATCGCCTAGGCACCTCGTATCAACCACTTCTTTTCTGTTTTTATATTTCTTTGTAAGCTGTTGGTCGTGTACTCCTCGCCGATTGAAAGCAACATGCACACCATCTATCCATTCATCATTATTTCAATGTTTTCTTCGGCCTTTACCTTTTCAACTTTTTTCCTTTTCAGGTCTGTATTTATATATTTGTATGTCCCCTTTTTTCTATCTTTATTTGATTCTCAAGTTTCTGTTTTGTATATTTTTTTAAACGCAAACATTTTTTAGTTATACGATGTTCGAAAATACCCAAACAATTTATAAAGTTACAAGAATATTTTCTAAATTTAGGTATAGTCACTAAAATTACAAAAAACAATTCTAAAAAATACATGACACTTAAAAAAAATGCGTGATCACTTATTAAAAAAATGGACGTTTAGATAAAAATCGTGAACACTTAAGCACTATAGGAAAAGCTTCTATGTGACGATCGTTGCGCCAAGTAGTAAATAAAATGCATACAGTGTTCTTCCATATTGGAGGTTCATGCAGGCTCCTTCCAAATACGGTTTTCGTCCATAGCTTTTTTTTTCTTGGTTTCTTTCATTTAAGTTTTCCCTAAAAACCGGCTGCTAGATGTTTACAGATTTCAAATGTATCAATTGAGAATTTTACAAAATGCTCACACAATTAACAAATGATTATGACTTTTTAAAATGTTCATGAGCTTGATAATGAATTATTAATTCTATTTTATGGAAAAGTATTTACTAATTTGAAGAATTATTCATCACTTTTAGAAAATATTCACGAATTTCAAAAAAGAAAATATGTCGTTCACAATTTTGCAGAAGCGTACTGAATGGCCCGCTTTGACTGGGTGAGTTGGGAAAATGTATATGTGACGATCGTTGCGTAGTCGAGCAAATGCACAAAATGTTCTTCCACGGGCTGGCCCATAATGGCGCTTCAAATCCAAATGCACAAAATGTTCTGCAGGCTCCCTCCAAATGCTGTTTTCTTTCACAACGTTTTTCCGCGTAATTTTTTTCTTGTTTTCCCTGCAGTACGGCAGACCGACTGCTAGACTGTTTTATAGATTTATAAGAAATATCTATTCTGGATTCGAAAAGTAGTTCACACAAGTTTAGTAGAATTTGTGATTTTTGGAATGTTCACAAATTTAAAAATATATTCTCAAGTTTTTGTAAATACTTTCATTAATATATAAAATACTCAGAAATTTGTAAAATGACCAGGGATTTAAAAAATTGCTGTATATTAAAATGCGTTCATGAATTTGACACTGTTCTTAATGGGCCACACTAACTGGGCCGGTATAGGGAAAGCACCTATGTGACGACCGTTGCTTCTAGTTGAGCAAATGCATTCTCTCAAAAAAAAAAGTTGAGAAAATGCAGATAAATTTTTTGCAGTCTGCTTCCAAATTTTCACAACATTTTTGCTTACTATTTTTGTTTCATTCACGTACATTTTGTTTCACAGCATGTTTTCTTGAAAATGTCACGTACATTTTTTAATAGTCCGAAGAATTTTTTTATTTCTCAATTTTTTTTACATTGTATATAATATTACATGCCACGAAACACATTTTTTGGAACCTGTGGACATGTTTTAAACGCCAGCACCATTTTTTTGAATGTTATTAACATTTTTTGGAACTTACATGGACAGGTCTTAGCACTGTGTCAACACTTTCTGAATGTGCTATGAACTTAAAAAAATATATATATTATGCTAATTTTCGTTTTGGAAATATAAGTAAAAGAAATAGTAAATAAAAAAATGAATGACAAGGCGAACGTGTAACACTGAAACAACTAAAAATTACCTTTTTTTAGCAAAACGAAAATTACCTTTGTCGACCCACTGAGTAGATAATGGCCTTATGTACATGGGCTTCGACTTCTCTTCCTCGGTCTCCTAGGCTTGGGTGTCGCCCAAGCCCAGTTCGAAACAACACACACAGACACAAGTTAGTTCCGCCTCGCCAAACTTTCGTAACTGCAAATGATTTCCGCAACAACGCACGGGAAATCATTTCTAGTTCACTAAAACTGGAAACTCCGACTGCGTACTTTTGTTCTAATGTGTCTGCGTTACCCATGGATGTAAGTTGTGCGTGCGTGATTTTTTTAGAGGAATTATGACAGTGAGGGAAGCTCCCCACTGACTTTTATATTAGTGGTTAGGGGGTCAGGGAGTCATGAATTTTACATCAGATGGGGGAAGGAGAGATTGTGCGTGGGTGATTGGTTGAGTTCCTTGTGGTTAAAGGGGAAGGTGGGGCTCATGCCTTGCCAAATATTTTTCTTCCACGACCCAACAATAAAAGCACTAATTCCTCAAAAAGTAAAAGACTCTTGAAAAATAAGCTGGTTAATTCTTTTGCAATTCTCGAACTAAATTGTATTAGGACATGGAAAATAGAAGTACTTTTTCTTGGGTACAGGAACATACTACTCGATAGATTTCTGTATCGGTCATGATAAAGAAATAGGAATTCACCACCACTCTTACTGTCGAGCTATCCATGTAAGAAGGGTCGCGCCATTGCCCCCGAGCTCCAATCGGTTTCAATGACTAGGAGAATCTTAGAGCATGACTTCTACAAAATCCATGCTTTGACATTGCAGGGTATAATCCGAAGTAGACACCACCATTCTCCTATCATGATCTCAAACAACAACACCCCATGTCCCACTTTTGTCAGATCTTGTCTTCCTTCATGCATGATGCTTGCCATCCTAGAGATGCATTACAAATAAATGCCATGCCTCGAGAATATGTCATGGGATAGTATTTAGCTTTTAGTGCCCTCGCACGTAGACTCTCAAGTCACTCTATGAGGCACGGAAATTGCCTTACGAGAGGGTTTGGTTAAGCACTTTTAGGTCCTTGAGTCTCATACCTCCCTTGGCCGTTGTGCAATGTTAGTTTCTCCCAAGTTGACCAATGCGTGCGTCGTCGGTAAGTCTCGTCGCTCCACCAAAAATGTCTTGTCAAGTGAGCAGCTCCTTTCACATGCTTGGCAAGAATTTGAACTCTCTCATTGCATAGGTGGGAATAGTATGCGTCACTAATTTAAAGAGAGTCATCGGTCTTTTCCCTTGTCTTTGATTGGCTGAAATTTACCATTTATCACATCTCCTTCTAGGACCGGCAGACAACATATTTCTCATTGAAACCAACTGTCACGGTGCTTAGAGAGATGTCACTTCTCGGCCCTCCTATGGTGAGCACTTATTTTCAAAAAGTAGTGAGAATTTTGATGGACTAAGCAGTTGACCAGTAGTACTATTGTAATTGTTCAGTACTTGCTTCACAATATTGGTTTGATGTGGGCTAGCTTTAAAAACCAGTACTCTATTGTCTGCAAACATGAGATGAGAAATTCACGGGCTTTGGCGACAAATTTCCAGCTCCTGCAATTCACCTGATTCAACTCCTCTCTACCAATGATGAGAGTCCATCCGCAAAAAAAAAGAAAGAGGTATGGAGAGAGGGGGTCTCCCTGTCCCAAACCACGCGTTGGCGAAAAAACTCTTGAACTAATTTCCATTGTAGCGGACAAAGTATTTGATAGACTTAACACATTTGATGATCTATTGCATCCATTTATCCGTAAACCCAACTTTTCTATATCCCTTCCGTATACGCCCAATCAACTCTGTCATAAGACTTTATGGGTACATAATTTTCCTTTTGCATCTGAACTCTTCTAGATAGCACTAATGCATTCAAAAGCTATGAGGGTGTCATCGTAATTACTCTCCCTAGTATGGAAGGCGCTTTGGTGGGGGAGATTTAATCATTAAGGTGAAGTCACATTTTGTTAACTAAACACTTTGAAGCGAACTAACCTATGGTTGGACGGTGACGAGGACAGTGATATCTCTAGCCCACCAGGGTTCAAGTCACGGTGCTCGCATTTATTTCTGAATTTATTTCAGGATTTTCGGCGATGCACGTTCAATGAGAGGGCTCAGTCCCGGGGTATGATTTCTACAATTCACTGCATCACTTCCTCCGTCAATAGTGATGCACTACAACTCTCGGTGCATCACATATCACTCATAAGTTGTGTTATTAATGGCTGGAATCAAGGATGATGTTAGGTTGCACTCCCCGGTATGATTTCTATAATTCACGGAAGAAACAAATAGATATCTCCCAACTTGGAAAGGAGTTTAGGGCATCTCCAACGCTGACCCCTAAAATAGACACTGTATTCATCTGTGAGACAGCTATCCAACCATGCCCGCATACATTTCAAAGCGGATAAATCGGACGATAGTCAAACAAAATAAGACGAAATTCACTTAAGTTTGAACATAATTTACATAAAACAAAATATATCTCGTCCGTCTTAAAACCTAAAACAAAAACCCTACACTAGCTCGTAGCGGACAATGACCTCCTATGCATGGCCAGCCTGGCTGTCCGCACATCTATCATCGTCATCTTTGGAGTCGGAGTAGTCCTTTTCCAGCAGCGGAAGGACACGAGCGCGTTAGCCCTGCCAAGCCATCACCTGGCGCTCGCGGAGGAGCCGCTTTGCTTCCTTCTGCGCCATGCGGAGGGCCGCCGCAGTCAATGCCGCGGCGTCGGGCGACCGTCTCCGCGGTGGTGAGCGATTGGTCGCGGGCCCAGGCCTCCATGAGGTCAGGGTCATCACGGACCTAGGCCGGTGCCTCGTTGGACTTTGCGAGCACGGAGCGGCGTGCCGCATTGCGCCGCTCCCACCGCGCCACCTCATGGCCGCCCCTCTTCTTGGCCGACATGAGGGACCGTGATGACGAGGAGCCGCCGCAGCCACCGACCTAGAGGAGGCGGCGGCCGTGCGCCTTCGTGATCATGACACCCCCTCCTTGACGGCCTTGCCCCATTAGGTGCAGTGTGGGGTTGACGTCGGCTGGTCAATGCTAGGGGCGACACTGGCCTTCTCACTCACTGCGTCCGCTTTTCCGGTTGCGTCGCTCTAACCCGCATGAATAATGTGGAGTCACGTCCGCTTTGGAGCGGTGCTAACTGGCATGAATGGCGGCAACCGATTCATGCGAATAGGGTTTTCCGGGCGAAGAAGGTTTTGGGTGGGACCGGGTGACGGACGTATATGTGGTAGCAGTCTGGACACCCGCAAAGTCTCATGGTTTGCCTCTGATTTGCTGAAAAACAAATGCCCGGACCGCTCTGTGACTGGATTGGGTGCTACTCGTACATTGGATGGTAAAATACGTCCGATCAATCGGTGAGGATGGTTGCAGGTGGTTTGAGTGAGTTGGGGACGCCCTTATGCCCGGGTCAAAAATGGCATCTCCTAACGCCCTTATGCATTGTACTGTCCTCTTGCTCCAGGAATGGAGTGTACACGCCATCTAATTTGGCTGTCATCACACCTACGTTTCTTGGCTTCATATGCATGGCCCATGCAGTTTCTACGTCTCCCGTCAAAGCATTTTTTTTCTCCTTGAATTTTTTTCGCGATTCTTCTCCCAGAATGTTTCGTGCCTACGACGGAGACCACACCGGTGCACTGTACTCCTCACAGCCAGCTTACGCACAAGGTTAATTAATACTTCCTTTATCCCATATTAATTATCACTTAAATGGAGTAATATCTAGCCCTGAAATACGCCTAGATACATCTGTTGGGAGTAGTTGACTACAGTCCAAACGGGAGGAAATAAAACCTGGCATTCCGGGAACATGTTGGACCTTGACATTGCATTTGTTGCCCTTGCTTATTGCCATGCAAGCCCACAGCGTACTGGAGAAGTCGAGGTCATGCAGGTCGCAGTGTGACATAATTTTCAGAAGGTACATCATTTGTCCTTCTCCTCTTCGAGTTTCCAAAAAAATGCTCCTGTTGGTTCAAAGCTTTGTTAGGGCATGTATAATGCATAGCCCCAGGATAATGCCCCATACGCCATGTAGGATCGAATGTTAGGAAAAGTAGGTTCGGATGGAGCAGCGGGATTCTCTGCAGGAGGCAGGTGCTTGGGGAGAAAATTTGTGCGTGCGAGGCCCATACGTCATTAGCCTTGGCACTTCAAGCTGACATTTTATTCTTTTTAGCAATGCCCACATACGATGGCTGGCGAAGAAGGGTGCGAGGATCTCCTTAGACAAAGGTGCATTTCCATTTATTCTTATTTCGCCATTCATGAGTGATTACATCAATGTCTGAACTACTAATCTTAAAGAACTCGACTTGAGCTAGTGTCACGGAATGTCAAAATGCTGATTGCAGATATAGATAGACAGACCAGAGCAATGTATCTTGGGTCAATAGACTATCGATCTAGGTTGTAGCGGCCGCCGAGGATCAAGTTGGCGGCGAGTGTGTTTGCGCGCGCACATGTGTCTTTTTAGAAACCAAATAAACCGGGAGTAGTTCTAGGTACTCCACTAATAATTAAGAAAAAAGAACATACTTGTGCAATTTAATTAATTTTTACACAGTACATAGAGGCGCATGCTTTACTTATATTTAGAACAGCATGTACATACTGTACACCACCGAAGACAACCCATTCGCTCCATTTACATTTGCTTTGAAAAACAACAGGTTGTCATTGGCGAAAAGCAAGTGGCTCACCAGCAGGGCCATTGCCGCTACTTGGATTCCACCGAGGTTTGATGGCAAATTTGAACTTTTTAAGAGGCACGAAAGACCCTCTACTTCTAGCAAAAACAAATATGGAGAGATCAGACCCCCCTGACGGGTCCCACAAGAAGGTTTGAACTCCTCTATTCCATTAAATAATACTGAGAAGTTAACTGAACTTACCATATTCACGATCAGAGATACCCATGACGGTGCAAAACCCAGCTTTAGCATTATAGCATGTAGATACTCCCACTCGACATGATCGTAAGACCTCATCATGTCCAACTTAAGTGCACATAACCTGTGTTTCTTCGCTTTGTTTCTCTTCATAAAGTGTAAGCACTCATAAGTAGAAATTATGTTATCCGTGATCAATAGCCTTGGTACAAAAGTAGATTGCTCCTCTGAAATGATGTTAGGTAAAATCTATTTTAAGTGATTACAAAGAACCTTGGAGGCTATGGCCCTATTTGGATCCATGGGTTAGAGTTAGTTTGAGCTAGTTTGGGCTCAAATAGCCCTAAAGAATCCAAACATGAGGGCTAGTTTGAGCTAGTTGCATCTAACCCACTCAAGAAAGCCATCCCACCCAAGAGGTGCTAATTGGAGCTAGTTCTCCTGGGGCCCAATAAAAAAAATCATTTTTTATCTCTCTATCCGCCGCACCAGATCCCCCCTCCCGCACCCCCTCGCGCGACTCTCCCATTCCCCATCGCACCACCCGGCCCTACCGTCGCGCTCTCCTCCAGCACCCCAGGCGCGCCGCCCTCCTCTGGCCGCTGCTTGCCCCGCTCACGCGCTACCCAACACGCAAAACCCTCGTTTTTCCGGCCACCTCTCTCTCTCTCTCTCCCCCCCCTCTCTCCCTCCCTCCCCCTCCCTCCCTCCCTCCCTCCCTCCCTCTCTCTCTCTCTCTCTCTCTCTCTCTCTCTCTCTCTCTCTCTCTCTCTCTCTCTCTCTCTCTCTCTCTCTCTCTCTCTCGTGCGTGGCGGCGACGCGGCTACCAGGGAGGTCGCGAGAAGTGAGTTCGTTCATTCGTTCCTTCTCTACTCGTGCCCTCCCTCCTCCTATGCATCCATCTCTCCAGCAACGGCGCGTGGCGGGGATCCGTTGGTCCAGCAGCTGGGGCTTTAGGTGGCGTGCGTGGTGTGGCTGGTGCATGCATGAGCATGAGCACGGCTGCGTGTGCAGTGTTGAGTTCGGCTTTCTTGTAGCTTGATTTGTAAAGATCATTTGTTTATGTCAATTGTGAGCGGGAGGAGGCCACATAAGAGCCGACCGGCCACACCAAATCCGGCAGGAAAGAGGGTTTAAAGGAGTCAAACCATTGACAAAGTGCATTTATTGTCAATCTAACCCTGTCATCCAAACACCTCTTTGGCTAGAGTTAGTTCAGGGTTAGTCATGAGCTAAAAACTAACTCTAACCTCTAGCTAACTTAGCGTATCCAAACAGGGCCTATCTTGTACAAAAAATTGCATAAGAGGGCCTAAACTGCACGGGGGAACTTCGGTCCTTAACCTTGGGAATCAAAACCAGGATAGTCTTTTTTACGCACCCAAGACTTTCCTCCCCTCTCAAGATCCGGCATGTGCCAGTGGTGCTGAAAGAAATGAGCAGGATAACCATCTGGTCCTAGGACTTTTGTGGGAAATATTTGGAAGAGAGCCTTCTTTATCCCGTCACCAGTATATTCTCGCAGTAGTGAGGTATTCATCTCCGCTGTCACCTTAACAGGCGCTGGATCAAGTACTTGGCCCACGACCGAAACCCTTTCGGATTAGAACAGATTCTGATAGAAAGAGTGGGTGATATTTCCCATCTCCGTCACCACATCCTCCGTGACCGAACCATCACCACGATCCAGCTTCTTTATTTTGTCTTTTCTTCGCCTCATGCTAGCACGCCGTTGAAAGAAGCGTGTATTTCTGTCACCGTCTGTCAGCAAGTCAACGTTGGCGCTGTAAAATCTCCTCCATATGGTACGGAGTACTACTACTCCCTCCGTTCCTAAATATTTGTCTTTCTAGACATTTTAAATGACTACCAAATACGGATGTATGTAGACATATCTTAAAGTATAGATTCACTCATTTTGTTTCGTATGTAGTCACTTGTTAAAACATCTAGAAAGACAAATACTTGGGAACGAAGGAAGTAGTACTCAATCAACCTACCGTTGATTTTTATCTCTGCATGTGAGGGATTAATTCTGGAGGGGCTGTTGTGTAAAAGTTGCAGCTGCATGCCTTTTCAATTTCTGATACATGTGCGTCAGCGCTGCAGAAGGAAACAGGGCCAACTTTGGAAACGACGTGTGTGCCTCGTCGCCAAGATTATTTTGAGAGCCGAGATTATTTTACTTATTACAGTGTCAGACCGTTGACAATGGAACGTTAACCCTGTGCTAATTTGGATTCGAAGGGTTGTCCAGGGTTGCAGTGGATATGCACTTCATGAAGCTGTGGTGGTCGAGCTGGATTGCAAGGCAGTCGTGGCGACGTTGAATGATCCGTCAAAAACCTGTTCATGGTAGGGCTTGTGATTGAGGAGATCAAGGGGCTACTGAATACTAACTCCGCCCTGATTTATTGGCCCCTTTTATAATTTGTGCTAAATTTTGATCAAATACGTAACCAAAAAAATGTTAGTGCATATCAACAAAAATTATATTGTCGGATTTGTATTTGAATATAGTATTCAGTGATATAATTTGTGGTAACATGTATGAACATTTGGTTAGTTAAATTTAAGATCAAAATTTGGCACGTATTACAATGGGAACCAATAAATCAGGACGGAGGTAGTATAATGATGAGAAAAACGTAATCTGGGCACGTGGGTCTGCAAATGGAGTTGCCCATGAGCAACGAGAAATGCAAAGTTTGGTTTACTGTTCCTCTAGATTGTATCTTGCACATTTTCTCATTGAAAACCCTTGATATTTATGAATATATAATGTCTGTCTTACCCCTAGAAAAAAAGAAAGAAGAAGCAAACTGAGCATAACTCAGATGGTTAGGTTGCTTATGGTGGGACCGGCCCACTATGGTTCAACTCCTAGATTGACACTGTAGCTCATATTTTCTGAATTTATTTCAAACTTTTCGACGATGCTCGTTCAGTGCGAGGAGACGTTTTCGTGACAACGAGACACCTGTGGTGTTGTCAATCTCAAGATGTCGTGACGGCTCAATATTCGAAGGTGCTCAAAGGTGTCCGTGCATATATTCATAAGGGTGCATGTATGTATGTATCTGAGTATCCATGATTTGTACCGTACGTGTTCAAGAAAGAAAATAAAAAGGCTAGTCAAATAAAAAGGAGAGTAAGAAGACAAGTCCAATTTTTTTGAAAACGTCTAGTGTAATTTAATTAGTTTGTACGTATTAATTTATTGAGGTCATTGGCACGTTGACGTTGGTAAGTACACCGGGGGTGGTGTCATTGATTCATTGGAACGGTGTTCATTGGCACATTGGGGTCATTAGTTTGTACTACATCTGTCCTGGTTTATTAGTCCTTTTTGCATTTTGCATTAAATTTTGATCAAAAATTTAACTAACAAAATATTAATGCATGTCACCAAAAGATATATCATTGATTCGTATTTAAACATATTTTCTAACAATATTATTTATTTTGACATGCATTAATATTTTGGTAGTTAAATTTGTGGTCAAAATTTGACATGAAATACGATGGGGACCAATAAATCAGGACGGAGGTAGTACCCACTCCGGTCATTTTTACTCTGTATATTAGAATTGTCTGAAGTCAAACTTTGTAAACTTTGACCATATTTACTTAAAAAAATATCAACATTCTAATACTAAAATTATACAATATGAAAATTAAATTCATGACGTATCTTATTATACTGATTTCGCATTGTGAATCTTCATATTTTTTGACTTCAAACAAATCTTATACACAGAGTAAAAAGGACCGAATGAAGTAAGTACATACTTGTTGGGGTCATTGGCACCAAGCGATCAGTTTGGTAAGCTATTATTGTAACAGATTTTTTTTGCATGGTAATACGTGTCTCATTCATATTATAAAGATTAAAGTACAAGTCATTTAAGGACTGATATGATAAAACTGAAAAGATAGCAGAACATCTCTGAGTTTGACACCAACGCCCATCACCTGCCTCCGACACCACGACAGCAGCCATCGAAGAAAAGAATGATGGATCACCTCCTCACCCGAACTCGACGCGGCTCCATCGCTGATATGCGGGTTTGCGGACCTCCAAGGTGGATCACCAAAAGTGAAGCCCTTACCGTTGAACGAATCAGACGGGGGCAACACCCCGGACACGTCGTCGAACTCCAGATCTGGCACCCCACCGCGACTAGGACGTCGCAGAAAGAAACCATACCTGTCATCCACGAACCACGAACCCAGCACATGTTCCGTCTTCCAGATGTCGTCGATGCAGACCACAATCTGCATCCGCTCCTGGACTACCTCCCAAGCTCCGCGCCGACGCTGGAGCAAACGCCGTCGCAACGGCGGAGCCCGAGGACACAGGTCCACCACGAGGATGCCGCCGCCACGCTATCCTTGTTTGAACTGACTGGTTTCCAAATCCATCCCCAACCATAGGACCGATGGCCTTGTCAAGAAAGGATCCGAAGAATCTTTATTCATTGTTGTCATCGTTGCCGCCGAAACAAAGACGATGAACAGCCTAAAAAATCTAGACTACGAGAAAGTAAAAACGATCCACACGCGTGGATCCGGTGACCCCCTTCACCACCGACAACCGAGGTCGGCGGCGGAGGGGAGCCGCCGAAGGACGGCTGGAAAATTGGGCTCTCCTGGCGGCGGCTAGGGTTCCAGCCGCCAGGGACAGGAGGAAAACGATTACGATATTTGATCTATGTGAGCACAAAAGCCTATCTTTATCTTTACCTAATAATAAAGAGAATTGGGTTTCGGCCGTCCATCGTTCTCGGTGTTTTTGCGAAAAAGTCCCTCTATTTCTTTGAAATCAACCCACAGTCCCTGTTTAAGTGGCACTCGGGAAAAATGCTTCGTTCTCACAAAAAGGACCCCACACTTTCTTATATTGAACCCGCAGTCTGCACGCACAGAAAATAGCTCGGTTGAGGGGAGTCAAAATCGTGACCCGCTAAGGCTGGTTGTAATGGGGAGTATCATATACTAGTATCATGCATATGATACTAGTGTATGATACTACCTCCCTAATGCATAGTATCATATATTAGTATCATGCTGTACTCTATTTATTGCCATGCATGACACAAAGTAGCATAGCATTTAATATGATACGATATCATGATATGATACTACACCCTCTCTTTCTTCATTTAATGCTATGCCACCTCATCAAAATTGCCTAGTTGGCATGCATGATACTAGCTATGATACTACCATTACGACCAGCCTAAATGAGAGAAGAGCTGCAATACTGGGGAGCAGGACAAAAAGAACCAGGTGGTGATAACAGCGAGGAAGGAATCAGAAAGTGAGACATCAGTTGCCAATTGAAGCATCAATGCCGCCTGAAGACCTGCGACACCAGCGACGTACGTAACTAACACAGCAGGGCAGAGAGATGGACGAACGCAGGTGAGGCAGTAGACAACGAATCCGGCTGCTCCGGGGTCGATCCGATGGCGGGGCAGAGGAGCTCCTCTCCTGGCGCGGTTGGAGGAGGCATGGGGGCCGAGGCAGCTGCGTGGCCCACGCTGCGGACGAACGCAGGTGAGGCAGGCGGCGGCGGATCCGGCTGCTCTCGGGATCCGGCGGCGGCGGACGGATCGAGACGGAGAGGTTGAGGCGGCGGATCCGACAGTGGAGGACGGATCAAGACGGAGAGGCGACCCGAGGCGGCGAGCTCCAAGGTGAGGTGCGATGGTGCGGGGTCCCTGAAGAAAACGTGAGAGAGAGAGAGAGAGAGAGAGAGAGAGAGAGAGAGAGATTAGAGAGAGAGGAGTAGAGAAATAGGAGGAGAGGGGCGGCAGCTGGCTGGCTTACTTTTGAGATGGCTCGGGGCAGAGGAGCGCCTCTCCCGGCGCGGTTGGAGGAGGCAGGGGGATGTTGACAGAGGTTGGAGATGAACTTGTGGAGAAGGGGAAAAGAAACGAGGATAGACTGAAGCCACGAGTGCGTCCATGAGATAAAGATAAGGCCGGCCCAGAAAAAAAGGCTGCATAGTGCGTCCACGAGTACGGACGTGTGGCACACATGCAGGGCTGGTTCGTTCACCGGATCGGTAAACATCTTGAATACGCGGACGTGTAGTACTTTGTTGTCTGGGTCTATGCACAAGTTGCTGGATACTATTTCTTTTTGGTTGGATTTGGTTCGCTTTATTTCCCTTACGGACTCATATATCCTATAATATATGTAGACAAATTGATAATATATATACAGGGGTTAAGACACAGGAACAACTAAAAACATGTAGCTTACACGTCCAATGAATATAAATTATCTTCAGACATTGTTGATCCCGGTTTATAAAAGTGCATAATAAACAATCGACGCCAAAACACGAATGTTTATATGTGATGATAATAATGTCTTTAGTTGATCTTAGTGAAGCTATTGTTTCAGATCAAGAAAAGGATGGCATGCCTCACGACCTTAAAGGTGGATATATTGGAGGTGGTACGAAGAAACTTGGCTAAATTATCCGTATCTTTTAAACCATAACTTCGATTTTAACATATTATATATGATTTTATTAAAAAAATGTGTAGAATCTAAATATGATGTTAGTTTACCTGTTAAATATTTTTAAAATATTGTTTTAGGAGCAAACTTATAATTTATACCGTAATATCCATTTTCCTTTCGTACCGGTGGTGATCCGGATTGCAAATAAACACCTCACTGTAACAATATAGGGAAAAATAAACATCGATAACTACACATGCATACCTCTAAAAAATGTCGTAGGAGAAAACAACAGATTTCTCATCACGAGAGTGAGAGAAAGCGAGAGAGGGAGAGAGGGAGCGAGAGGAAGGAAAGAGGGAGAGAGACGGCTTAACCATATTCAAACGCGTTTTTGTTTTGTTTTGTGTGAACACCGAGGCCATCGCCGGCGAGGGTGAGAAGGAGGATAAGCGGCAACACAAATATGATGCCTCGCAAAAATAAAAGAGATAAACCTATTGTGGTCTTAAATGATGGTTGTTGAGTTAAGAGTATGTGTTATGTTTTCTCTCCCGTTGCAACGCATGGGCTCTTTTGCTATACACTCTAACAGAATTTTTTTTTGCGGGGGAATTTGAGAGCTTTATTCAACAAATGCATTCGCCGAGCAGTCAGCCAGAAGGCTGCTGATCAGGAAGCTAGGGGTAGAGTCCAACCAGCTTTCAGTCACATTAAGCGAACAAGCTCGCTTAGCAGAAAGATGTGCAGGACCGTTAGCTGATCTCGATACATGTTGAATTACAAAAGAGAAAAAACTAAGAGAGAGGTCTCCAACTTCTGCCAGAATAGGTGCTATCATCGAACGATCGGTGAGGCGCGAGTTCCAGAGGTTAACTACCTCGAGACAGTCGGTCTCTAAGATCACATGTGTGTAGCCGCGTAAGGAAGCGAAAATCACACCTTCCTTGAGAGCTAGGGCCTCGGCGATGAGGGGATCCATAACTCCGGGAAGGGGCTTGCACCATGCGCCCTTTAGAGCCGAGAAAGACCGGGCAACTCCACCTGCTCCTGCATGCCCATCATCCAAATGTGTAGCCGCATCTGTGTTGATCTTGATGGTAGCATCAGCTAGTGATTGCCAACCATAACCAGGCAGTACCAAGCTGAACTGATTAGGCAATTCGAGGATGGCAAGATCCTCCCTGATACTTCAAACGGAACTGGCTGGATCCATCCCGTCCCTATCGTGTGTCAAACGGTTCCGCGACGTCCAAATAGCCCACATAACCGTGACGATGATCGCTCGTTCTCTCTCAGAGAAGCGAGGGTCACATAAAATGTCTCGAGCCCATGTGTGAGGATGCAGCCGCGGGATATTGATCTCAAAGAGCAACCGGGCTTCTTCCCAAAACCGGCGTGCATGGGAACAAAGCAACAGAGCATGCTCCAAATCCTCCTCCATGGCGAGACAGACCTTGCACGTGCTTGTTTGTGGAATATGACGGCGGTTTAAGGTGCTCTCATCTGGTAAAATGCCCCTTAACACCCGCCACCAGAACACTCTTACTTTTGGGACTACGTTGAGCTTCCAAACATCTTTCCACATCTATTGTTGGTTCGTTGAAGTGCCGGTAATCTGCCCCTCTTCTAGAGCTAGTCGCTCTTTTTGATACACCAGAGCTCGATACGCCGATTTAACAGTGTAGATGCCTGACTTCTCATGTGCCCAGGCTAAGAAATCCTCCCCTCCTCCATGCCGCAATGGAATGTTGAGCACTGCCGCGGCATCCGGAGCAATGAAGGTTTCTCGAACTAGATCACGTCGCCATGACCAATTAGATGTATCAATAAGATCATTGACGGTTTGGACTGCCGTGTGAGATGGTCGTAGCATGGGGGTCATGTTGTTGGTGGATGGAATCCACTTGTCCTCCCACACCCGAATAGATGTTCCATCGCCCACTCTCTTCACTGTAACAGAAATTTGCAAAGGGTCATTGGCACGTTGACGTGCGTACGTATTGGGGTGGTGTCACTGCGACGTTGACGTGCGTGATCGGCGGTAGCCAGTGGCGGAGCCAGGGGGGACCAGCAAGGGCCCTGGCGGACCATCAAGTCTCATCAAATCATGTCATCATCATAATCATCATCCAACACAAAGTGGTCTCTCGTCATCAATCTCGAAAATAGCGATACAAGTCTCGATTACTTGCAAATACATCCTCATCCATCTAAACAATGATATACGCGAGAATAGCTATCACTTTGAGTACATGAGTTCGTATCCCTCTCTCGCATTAGCGTGAACCTAAACTAAGTACTGCGTGTCGCTCGGAAACCGAAAACCGGTACACCTGGCCCTGACACTCCGGCCACTTGTCATATATATACTCCTGACGTAGCACTTCTTCGCCATCTATGATCTATGCACCTGCATCATCACATGAGTCGATGATATGCAACATATATAGTTGAGCAATAGAAAGAGACAGACTTGGCAAAAATAGAAACAACATATCATAAGCATAAATAACAAAGTTCATCGTACCCAAAATGCCCTAACTAGAGTGATTTTCGCTAGTCGAGGAGGAGGACGGTTTAATTACATCACAAATAAAGTTTCACCGTGCATAACTCAAAGTTTTGTCATAAAAGAAAGTATGGACTAAACGGACACATTGTCATATATCGACAATCACTCCATCATGTCGTGCCATCCATCCATGTCAGGGAGATAGTCATCGAGCTTAGTGAAAGGCTTCATGTCGAGACGCTGAGAGGCTATCCATGTTCGGACGTCTTCCCGCGACATTTGTCCTTCTGCATGGAACATCCCTGTTTTTCCGACGACCTCATTCATGATGATTTGGGAAAGTTCGCGCTGGATGTTATAGAACTCAGCTCGAAGTCGATGATCCTCGATATCTCCTATGTCCTTTGCCCATTGCAGAATATGGGCATCGCCAGATCTAGGTGACATGTGAAAGTTCTGGTGATCCCGTCTGTACTCCAGCATGTGGTGTAGGACATAGAATCCATCATTAAGAGAATCGTTCGGTTGCTGGATGCAACAGAAGTCGGTCTTATGGCTGAAGGCGGCCCTGCCTCCCCTTCTCTTCTTGTCCCTAACCTCTCCACCCCTTGCTTGGTAGTAAAACATAGCACTGTCGAGAACATCTTTGATGTGGGTGTAATCCTTTTTGTGAATGTTCTTCGACGAGTCCAAGTAAAGAGCGTGGGAGAATCGGGGGTAGAGGATGACGAGGACGGCGCGCCCGCCGCTGCGCAAAATAAGTACACCTCAAATTAATTAGCCTCCACCGTGCAAATGAATTATTGAAATCGAAGGAAGGATAGCAGCGCGGATGACTTACACGGGATGATAAGGCACGAGAATCGCCTCCTTGTCCTTATTGGCGAGCATGAAACTGACGATGTAATCCCTCGCGTATTCACGATGCTCTGCACAGATTCCCAAGAAGCCCTCGTGCATGTAGTATGGGTCAGCGACACAGATATGACGTATCTGCTCAACCCCAATGATGTAGTTCATGTGCAAGGCATAAAGGCGGACAAACGAAAATCCAGCTTCTTCACATGAAACATGTCGAATATGTAATCTCCGGAGGAAGAACTTATCCGCGGGGAAGCTGTCGACATACGACATTTGCCGCGGAACGTTAACCACGTAGAGTGGGTATCCTGGATCTTTCGAGGCGATGAGGCCTTTCTCTACCCGCAGCACATCGTCATGAAGTCTCCTTAGATCGCCAAATCTGGCCCGTAGCGCTGTTTCAGGTAGGATTGGTTGACCGGGAATATGCCATTTATCCACATCGGAGATATCTACATGGTCCTGAAGCCGAGGCTGCTGAGGCGGCTGGATCATAGAATCAGCTTTTTTGCCTTTCCTCGCTCCCTTCCTAGACTTCTTTACTACCGGAAGGTCGTTAATAATACGTTGAGACGGTAATTCAGGCACCAACTCATGACGCTCAAACCCTGAGGAGGCGCCAGTATAGACATATTGTTCAGCGCCATCGTCATCCTCATCCTCATCCATGGCGACGTCATCAGCGACTAATGGAGCCACTTGCTTACCCCGTCCGCTATCACCCAAGCCGACACCCGACGCTAATTGGGTAGGTGGGGTGTTGATGTTCATACCTTGCTGAGGCTGCGTGCTCGTGGGTGTGCTCCCGGCCGCCTCCAGACGAAGCAGACTCTTTGACCACAACAGGACCCACCCATTGCAACAATCACCAAGCCGCCGCGGGGTCTCGTTGTCATCCCCCACTAGTATTAGAGGAGGCAAATTCTTGTGGCCCGGTTTGACACTGGCCACGGAAACCTTGAAGACGTTCGGGGGGATCGACCGGCTGTGGAACAATGGTTCCTTCGGCTCCATTATCGTCCCCTTCCCCACGTCCACCTTCTGTTCGCCGATGGTGTACAATATGGTGCATGGGGTTTCGTCAGTCTGCAAAGAAAAGTCTGCGACGTGAGACATCCGAAAGGCAACAAAAACGGGAGATTATACATTTATATTGAAGGGGGCCGGTGTGACAGATACCGTGAGGGCGTCGAGCTAAGCCAAAGAGGAGGCACCACCGAGCACGTCCGGTGCGGGAGCAGGTACGGGAGCCGGTGCGGGAGCAGGTGCTCCCAAGAAGTCAGCAAGGGAAAAGTCCTCTGCATTTTTTTCTGGATTTTGCCTTGTCCAAGTGTAAACGCCCATCACCAAGGAAGTAGATATATCTGCAATCGCCTGTTTTGCGGCAGCAACCGCTGTTGCGACTGTCTGAGATGATTTCTTCTCAACCGCAATCTCAACCTTCTTGTCGATGCTTTCTTCAGTTAACCTCCGTCTTTCCTTTCTCTACTCCGTGGTCTCACGGTAGTACTTCTTCCACGTGGCACCGTCTCCAACACCGTGCACGCGTCCATACGACGGTCGAGTATCCACCGGTTGTTGTTTCAATATGTTCAACGCCCGGTTGAATGGAGTGTCCCACTTGGGCCTCGCCAATGCCTCAGACGGCGAGTTGCTTTCGGCCGCAATCCGGTGCTGCTCTCTCTGCAAAAGGCACAAGGATCGTTTACAAAAATGACTAACGTGTGCAGTCGAATTGATCAGAACCTAAAATTACCAGCAGTCTCATGAACTCCGTAATGACCGGTGTTGTCTTGTAAACCTTCTTCACTGGATCCCAACGGTGCCGGGCCCTCAGGACGTCACGCTCCTGCGGGACGGTGAAATCCGCCAAGGGGTCTGGGATGCCCAGACTCGCGGCTTCCGCGTCCTCCTTGGCCCATTTGGACCTCTTTCCGCCGTAACCACGGCTTCCGAGGTGGTGCCTCCCAATGTTCCTCTTTTGAAGCCCCTTCATGTACTTAGACTTTTTTTGGCAGCTTTGGCCTCGCAAGCCTCCTTGAATATTTGAAACTGCTCTTCCGTGATTGTCGGATTATCCTTTACAATCTCGGAGTAGGGTTCCCCGTCGTTGATCTTTGCTTTCACTCGATTTTTCCAGGCGGCCAAAGCATCGCTAAACTTGGTCATGACGTGTTTGTTTATCTTCTTCATTGCCGGGTCCTTGTCTGGATCTTCATAATCCTTCTCATTCCGGCCCGGGAACAAGAATATCTGGTGAAACTTCTTTAGGAGGGAGCTCCTCATATTTTCTATCTTCTTTAGTTTCTCATCGTTGATGGTGGCGGTTGTCCGTATGATGCAGCCTATTTGATTGCCGTAGCAGCGGCGCGCTTCCTCGGGCGCCTTTGGCTCAAAATTGCCGTCGTCCACCTCCGTGACCACCAGTCTAGTAGTCCTGAGTTTGTTAGGAACCCGTTGCCTCTTTGCTTTCGGTTCTACACCGGCTCCGCTCCCCGAGGCAACATCGGTCTCAGCGCCGGTCTCGATGCCGGTCTGAATCTCAGCGCCGGTCTCCGTCTCAGCACCGGTTTGTCTGTCGGTCTCAGCACCGGTCTGCGTGTCGGTCTCAGTCCCCGATGCCACCGGTGGGCCCAGCAACAACATCTGTTGATCGTCGGTAAGGCTAAAAAATTCGTCTGCCGCCCGGTAGACGTCGTCGCAATCACCAGAACCCTGTCCTTCATCGTTGCTAGCCATGTTTCCTATGATTAAATCTAGTCAATTAATTCTAGACCTAATAAAATGAATAATGACATAAAAAAGGACTATTGTTTTGCAGGAATGTTGACTCCTTCCTGGTGCGGCAAATCCCAGGCACTCGATATGTCCTAGTTTGTAGCACAAGTCATGCCGAAATTCACAGAAAATTTCGGCATGACCTTTGCTAAAAAGTGGACAAATCGAGAATCTGAAATTTGCCGAACAGAAATGAATCAACATTCCGGCAAAACATAGGCCACTCAGCATCATTCCCTGGAAACAACAAAGCCACTTGGGCACAATTGAACAACTTCAATGAAAAAATATAACATGAGCAAACACTATTGAGGAATGTGCATCATTCCCTGGAAACAACAAAGTCATAGCTACTGTTTTTATTTATAGCTAAATACTTTTGTTTTTTTGTCTAAAGCTAAAAGTCTAGGAACTACATTTTCTCTAACCCTTTTGACCTCACCAAAATTTTCACAGCAAGACCTTAGTACCTACACCCAATTTCTTCAAAAATATTCAGGTCCATAGTCCAAATAATTCAAATTTCATTTGAATTAATTCAAAATATTTTTTATAGCTAAGTGTTTTTTGTTTATACCCTCTGTTAATTTAAATCTAAATGCTACTATTATTTATATACCCTCTATTAGTTTAAAGCTAAATGGAATTACTGTTTAGGAATTTTCATAAAAAATGCCCTAGCTAATTTCCTACAAAAATTGCTAATCATTTTTCCTAAATGCTATAAAATGCCTACTGCCCTAAAAAAAATCTAGGGTTCATATGGACACCTAGGGTTCATATGAACATCAACACAATATCAACATATATATAATTGCCCTAGCAGAGAGAAATAGGAGGGTAGGGGACAGGAGAGGCATAGCCTTACGGTCGGCAGCGAGGGCAGGCTCTGGCTCGGGCAGCGGCGGTGAGGTCGAGGGCGGCGGCGGTGAGCTCGAGGGAGGCGACAGTGAGGTCGACAACGGCCTCAGGCGGCGGCTGTGAGGTCGAGGGGGCGGCCTCGGGCGGCGGCGGTGTGGTCGAAGGCGGCCTCGGGCGGTGGCGGTGTGGTCGAAGGCGGCCTCGGGCAACGGCGGCGATGGAGCAGTTGGGGGACAGGGGGAGTAGAGAGAGGCGGGGGGGGGGGGGGAATGACTTAGCGAAATTTTGAGCCCGGGCCGCCGGGATTTGAGTCAAACTAGCAGTAGCGCGTTTTGCCGAAACGCGCTATAGCTAAGTTAGCTATAGCGTGTTTTAGGGAAACGCGCTACAGCTATCCCTTTCCATTTTCTTTTTCTTTTTCTTTTGTTTCCTTTACATTTTCTTTTTTTCATTTCTCCTTTTTCTATTTCTTTCATTTTCATTTGCTTTTCTACTTATTTTTCTATTTATTTTCTTTTACATAGCAGTAGCGCTCTGCAGCAGAAATGTGATCCTACAATGTTTTTAGCAGTAGCGTGCTTCTGGGAGAACCGCTACTACTATTCCTAGCTTACCGGCACTGGTAAGGGAATTTTAGTAGTAGCGCTTTTCTGTGAAGACGCGCTACTGCTAAAATAATGTTTGTAGCGTGGTTTTGCAACAAGCGCTACTACTAAGTAGCGCTAGCGCCGAGTTTTGACCAACACTACTGCTATACCTCTGTGTATAGCGTTTTCCCTAGTAGTGTCAGCTTCACTCCCACACCAACGGTGTCCTTCATGGCGGCGTCTCGGAGTTGATGGCATCGTGTGTTTGCTGATCCTTCAGATCGGCGAAGTTAAGGTTCATGGATGGTGTCGGCGAGACGGCGGTGACGACTCCATCAGGTGTGTCTCTCCTTCTGCTCTGTCCCCGTTGTTGTGGTGTTGTCTCCGACGTCATGGTGGAGCAGGGAGATTTTGTCGTCCGGGAGTACGCGCAGACGGCGGCCTGCACAGTTGACAGCTGGAAGATGGTGCATCCTGTGCTGGGTGTGTGGTTGGAGGCTGACAGCTCTGGTTTTCTCCTCCGACGTAGTCGTGCGGGGATGTCAGGTCTGGAGTTCGATGGCGTGTCCGGGGACACGTTGCCCCGGTCTGATTCTTTCAACTGCAATGGTTTTGCTTTTGGCAAACTACTTTGGAGGTCCGTAAAGCTGCAGATCAGCGATGGAGCTGCGTCGAGCTCGGGTGAAGAGGTGATCTGTCTTCTCTCTCTTGGTGGTCGCTTCGGTGATGCCGAAGGAGAGGAACAGGCGCTGATTTTTTGTGTAGGATTATCTTATCCTTTCAGTACTGTAATGTCGGTGATTACGTGTCTTGTAACCGGATCTTTATTTTATGAATGAGAAACGTATTACCTCGCAAAAAAAGGGTGGGTTATATTAAATAAATTAGATTAACTAACTAGCCCCTTTCCCCTTCTTAATAGGACTACTAATATTTTGAGCAATTTATGAAATACCATGAATTCATTGAAATTTAGCTTTTTTCAAAAGAGTTGAACTATATTAATCAAATTCTAGAATTCCCACACCGAAAAAAGAGTCAAACTCTAGCATATAAAAGAAAAGGAAAATACAATTCATTTTGGGAGAATCATCCATGTCGCACATGTACTATGTATGTTCCATCGACCCCGAATGATCCACGGCCCGGAGAAGACACTAGCGCTAGATCGATCATACCTAGACATCATGCAACCTATGTCGACGAAATCCGATCGGCTCCGTTGCTGCCGAAGCAAGTCCTTCCCAACAAAGACACGTCTAACTCCCTCTGAGTCTACAGAAAGAAAATCCACCCGATTTCTATCCGACAACACAAGCATCACCGAAGCAAAGAAAAGGTAGAAGGGGACCTTAGAGCATCCACAACCGGGATCCAAACAACCCCCGCCCACGTGGACGACCCGGTCTCTGTCCAATCAAAAAAAGCCGATCCCCATGGACTCCTCATACCGTCCCGAAACGCCTGGGCTAATCGACGCCCCTCTTATCCAGCCCAGATCTGGGGCGGGTATGGGGAGGCCCAGGCACGCCTTGGCGCGTCTGCCACATCGGACCACACAGTCCGGACCCACCGCAAATTACACCAAATATCCCTCCAGCCTTGCCAATTCGTCCTTGTTCTCTCCTCTGTTCTCCCTCATTCACGTCGGCCCGCCCCTAACTCTGCCGCCACCCTTGCTCCGCCATGGTACTAAGCCCGTAGCGCCAGCACTACCACCAAAATACTCCATGATATCTATCCTCAGTGGGCAGCATTTGTGAAGACCATATCTGATCTCTAAGGCGACAAACAAAGCCAGTTTACAACAATGCAAGAAGCAGTTAGGAAGGATGTGTAGAGGGCGTTCAGAATGCTTCAAGCTCATTGGGGAATTGTTCGTGGAGCTGCAATGAAATGAGAATCAGAGATTTTGTAGCAGTTGATGACATGTTATGTCATTTTGCACAATATGACACTTTTGTTCACTAAATTTAGAAACTCCGACGGTACTTTTGTTCTAATGTGTCTGCGTTACCCATGCATGTAAGTTGTGCGTGCATGATTGTCAGACTGCCTTGTGGTCAAAGGGAAGGTGGGGCTCATGCCCTGCCAATTTTTCTCTCCAACAACGCAACAATAATGGCACTAATTCCTCAAAAAAGAAAAGGCTCTTGCAAAATAAGCTGGTTAATTCTTTTGCAATTGATTTTTTGGAAATAAATTGTATTAGGACATGGAAAATAGAAGTATTTTTTTCTTGGGTACATGAACATATTACTTGATAGATTTCCATACTGATCATGATAAAGAAATAGGAATTCGCCACCGCTCTTACTGCCGAGCTCCAAGTAAGAAGGGTAGCGTCGTTGCCACCAAGCTGCAATCGATTTCAGTGACTAGGAGGATGTTAGAGCACAACTTCTACAACATCCACGCTTTGACATTGCGGGGTATAATCCCAACCAGACAGCACCGTTCTCCCATCATGGTCTTGAACAAGAACACCCCACATTCCAGTTTTGTCAGATCTTGCCTTCCTTCATGCATGATCCTTGCGATCACATAGATGCATTACAAATAAACGCCATCCAAGAGGCAGGAACATACTATCCCCTAGGCCCCAAAACTAGCTATGTTTTTCTCTCCTTTAATGAAATTGTTAAAAAAAACAATGGGGATTATAATGAAGTTGTTAATTAAGCAGAGATTACAAAGTAAGTCATCGGCATGGGGCCTGTCCATTTGTCGAGCTATCGCCTAGGCACCTCGTATCAACCACTTCTTTTCTGTTTTTATATTTCTTTGTAAGCTGTTGGTCGTGTACTCCTCGCCGATTGAAAGCAACATGCACACCATCTATCCATTCATCATTATTTCAATGTTTTCTTCGGCCTTTACCTTTTCAACTTTTTTCCTTTTCAGGTCTGTTTTTATATATTTGTATGTCCCCTTTTTTCTATCTTTATTTGATTCTCAAGTTTCTGTTTTGTATATTTTTTTAAACGCAAACATTTTTTAGTTATACGATGTTCGAAAATACCCAAACAATTTATAAAGTTACAAGAATATTTTCTAAATTTAGGTATAGTCACTAAAATTACAAAAAACAATTCTAAAAAATACATGACACTTAAAAAAAATGCGTGATCACTTATTAAAAAAATGGACGTTTAGATAAAAATCGTGAACACTTAAAAAAGAATATTGGCACTATAGGAAAAGCTTCTATGTGACGATCGTTGCGCCAAGTAGTAAATAAAATGCATACAGTGTTCTTCCATATTGGAGGTTCATGCAGGCTCCTTCCAAATACGGTTTTCGTCCATAGCTTTTTTTTTTGCTTGGTTTCTTTCATTTAAGTTTTCCCTAAAAACCGGCTGCTAGATGTTTACAGATTTCAAATGTATCAATTGAGAATTTTACAAAATGCTCACACAATTAACAAATGATTATGACTTTTTAAAATGTTCATGAGCTTGATAATGAATTATTAATTCTATTTTATGGAAAAGTATTTACTAATTTGAAGAATTATTCATACCTTTGTCGACCCACTGAGTAGATAATGGCCTCATGTACATGGGCTTCGACTTCTCTTCCTCGGTCTCCTAGGCTTGGGTGTCGCCCAAGCCCAGTTCGAAACAGCACACACAGACACAAGTTAGTTCCGCCTCGCCAAACTTTCGTAACTGCAAATGATTTCCGCAACAACGCACGGGAAATCATTTCTAGTTCACTAAAACTGGAAACTCCGACTGCGTACTTTTGTTCTAACGTGTCTACGTTACCCATGGATGTAAGTTGTGCGTGCGTGATTTTTTTAGAGGAATTATGACAGTGAGGGAAGCTCCCCACTGACTTTTATATTAGTGGTTAGGGGGTCAGGGAGTCATGAATTTTACATCAGATGGGGGAAGGAGAGATTGTGCGTGGGTGATTGGTTGAGTTCCTTGTGGTTAAAGGGGAAGGTGGGGCTCATGCCTTGCCAAATATTTTTCTTCCACGACCCAACAATAAAGGCACTAATTCCTCAAAAAGTAAAAGACTCTTGAAAAATAAGCTGGTTAATTCTTTTGCAATTCTCGAACTAAATTGTATTAGGACATGGAAAATAGAAGTACTTTTTCTTGGGTACAGGAACATATTACTCGATAGATTTCTGTATCAGTCATGATAAAGAAATAGGAATTCACCACCACTCTTACTGTCGAGCTATCCATGTAAGAAGGGTCACGCCATTGCCACCGAGCTCCAATAGGTTTCAATGACTAGGAGAATCTTAGAGCATGACTTCTACAAAATCCATGCTTTGACATTGCAGGGTATAATCCGAAGCAGACACCACCATTCTCCTATCATGATCTCAAACAAAAACACCCCATGTCCCACTTTTGTCAGATCTTGTCTTCCTTCATGCATGATGCTTGCCATCCTAGAGATGCATTACAAATAAATGCCATGCCTCGAGAATATGTCATGGGATAGTATTTAGCTTTTAGTGTCCTCGCACGTAGACTCTCAAGTCACTCTATGAGGCACGGAAATTGCCTTACGAGAGGGTTTGGTTAAGCACTTTTAGGTCCTTGAGTCTCATACCTCCCTTGGCCGTTGTGCAATGTTAGTTTCTCCCAACTTGACCAATGCGTGCGTCGTCGGTAAGTCTCGTCGCTCCACCAAAAATGTCTTGTCAAGTGAGCAGCTCCTTTCACATGCTTGGCGAGAATTTGAACTCTCTCATTGCATAGGTGGGAATAGTATGCGTCACTAATTTAAAGAGAGTCATCGGTCTTTTCCCTTGTCTTTGATTGGCTGAAATTTACCATTTATCACATCTCCTTCTAGGACCGGCAGACAACATATTTCTCATTGAAACCAACTGTCTGTTGGAAATATGCCCTAGAGGCAATAATAAAAGTATTATTATATTTCATTGTTCATGATAATTGTCTTTTATTCATGCTATAACTGTATTATCCGGAAATCGTAATACACGTGTGAATACATAGACCTCAATATGTCCCTAGTGAGCCTCTAGTTGACTAGCTCGTTGTGATCAACAGATAGTCATGATTTCCTGGCTATGGACATTGGATGTCGTTGATAACGGGATCACATCATTAGGAGAATGATGTGATGGACAAGACCCAATCCTAAGCATAGCACAAAGGTCGTTTAGTTCGTTTGCTAGAGCTTTGCCAATGTCAAGTATCTCTTCCTTAGACCATGAGATCGTGTAACTCCTGGATACCGTAGGAGTGCCTTGGGTGTATCAAACGTCACAACGTAACTGGGTGACTATAAAGGTGCATTACAGGTATCTCCGAAAGTAGCTGTTGGGTTGACACGGATCGAGACTGGGATTTGTCACTCCGTATGACGGAGAGGTATCTCTGGGCCCACTCGGTAATGCATCATCATAATGAGCTCAAGGTGACCAAAGTGTTGGCCACGGAATCATGCATTACGGTACGAGTAAAGTGACTTGCCGGTAACGAGACTGAACAAGGTATTGGGATACCGACGATCGAGTCTCGGGCAAGTAACGTACCGATTGACAAAGGGAATTGTATACAGGGTTTGATCGAATCCTCGACATCGTGGTTCATCCGATGACAACATCGAGGAGCATGTGGGAGCCAACATGGGTATCCAGATCCCGCTGTTGGTTATTGACCTGAGAGCGTCTCGGTCATGTCTACATGTCTCCCGAACCCGTAGGGTCTACACACTTAAGGTTCGGTGACGCTAGGGTTATTAGGAAGACTAGTATGTGACTACCGAATGTTGTTCGGAGTCCCGGATGAGATCCCGGACGTCACGAGGAGTTCCGGAATGGTCCGGAGGTAAAGATTTATATATGGGAAGTCCTATTTTGGCCACCGGAAAATGTTCGGGATTTTTCGGTATTGTACCGGGAAGGTTCTAGAAGGTTCCGGAGTGGGGCCCACCTGCATGGGGGGACCCACATGAACGTGAGTAGTGGGGGAAAGGCCCCACACCCCTGGTCAAGGCGCACCAAGATTCCCCCTTAGAAGGAATAAGATCATATCCCGAAGGGATAAGATCAAGATCCCTAAAAAGGGGGGATAACAATCGGTGGGGAAGGAAATGATGGGATTTCTTTCCTCCCACCTTGGCCAACGCCCCAATGGACTTGGAGGGCAAGAAACCAGCCCCTCCACCCCTATATATAGTGGGGAGGCGCATGGGAGATCAACACAAGCCAAGGCGCAGCCCCTCCCCTCCCCAACACCTCTCCTCCTCCATAAGTGCTTGGCGAAGCCCTGTCGGAATACTACTACTCCAACTGCACCACGCCGTCGTGCTGCCATTGGAGCGTTCTTCCTCAACCTCTCCTTCCCCTTGCTGGATCAAGAAGGAGGAGACGTCTCCCGTCCCGTACGTGTGTTGAACGCGGAGGTGCTGTCCGTTCAGTACTTGGTCATCGGTGATCCGAATCACGTCGAGTACGACTCCATCATCACCATCCCCTTGCAAGCTTCCGCACGCGATCTACAAGTGGTATGTAGATGCAAACTCACCCCTTGACTCGTTGCTTAGATGAACTCATAGATGGATCTTGGTGAAACCATAGGAAAAAATTTAATTTTCTGCAACGTTCCCCAACACTGTCACGGTGCTTAGAGAGATGTCACTTCTCGGCCCTCCTATGGTGAGCACTTATTTTCAAAAAGTAGTGAGAATTTTGATGGACTAAGCAGTTGACCAGTAGTACTATTGTAATTGTTCAGTACTTGCTTCACAATATTGGTTTGATGTGGGCTAGCTTTAAAAACCAGTACTCTATTGTCTGCAAACATGAGATGAGAAATTCACGGGCTTTGGCGACAAATTTCCAGCTCCTGCAATTCACCTGATTCAACTCCTCTCTACCAATGATGAGAGTCCATCCGCAAAAAAAAGAAAGAGGTATGGAGAGAGGGGGTCTCCCTGTCCCAAACCACGCGTTGGCGAAAAAACTCTTGAACTAATTTCCATTGTAGCGGACAAAGTATTTGATAGACTTAACACATTTGAAGATCTATTGCATCCATTTATCCGTAAACCCAACTTTTCTATATCCCTTCCGTATACGCCCAATCAACTCTGTCATAAGACTTTATGGGTACATAATTTTCCTTTTGCATCTGAACTCTTCTAGATAGCATTAATGCATTCAAAAGCTATGAGGGTGTCATCGTAATTACTCTCCCTAGTATGAAAGGCGCTTTGGTGGGGGAGATTTAATCATTAAGGTGAAGTCACATTTGTTAACTAAACACTTTGAAGCGAACTAACCTATGGTTGGACGGTGACGAGGACAGTGATATCTCTAGCCCACCAGGGTTCAAGTCACGGTGCTCGCATTTATTTCTGAATTTATTTCAGGATTTTCGGCGATGCACGTTCAATGAGAGGGCTTAGTCCCGGGGTATGATTTCTACAATTCACTGCATCACTTCCTCCGTCAATAGTGATGCACTACAACTCTCGGTGCATCACATATCACTCATAAGTTGTGTTATTAATGGCTGGAATCAAGGATGATGTTAGGTTGCACTCCCCGGTATGATTTCTATAATTTACGGAAGAAACAAATAGACATCTCCCAACTTGGAAAGGAGTTTAGGGCATCTCCAACGCTGACCCCAAAAATAGACACTGTATTCATCTGTGAGACAGCTATCCAACCATGCCCGCATACATTTCAAAGCGGACAAATCGGATGATAGTCATACAAAATAAGATGAAATTCACTTAAGTTTGAACATAATTTACATAAAACAAAATATATCTCGTCCGTCTTAAAACCTAAAACAAAAACCCTACACTAGCTCGTACCTCCTATGCATGGCCAGCCTGGCTGTCCGCACATCTATCATCGTCATCTTTGGAGTCGGAGTAGTCCTTTTCCAGCAGCGGAAGGACACGAGCGCGTTAGCCCTGCCAAGCCATCACCTGGCGCTCGCGGAGGAGCCGCTTTGCTTCCTTCTGCGCCATGCGGAGGGCCGCCGCAGTCAATGCCGCGGCGTCGGGCGACCGTTTCCGCGGTGGTGAGCGATTGGTCGCGGGCCCAGGCCTCCATGAGGTCAGGGTCATCACGGACCTAGGCCGGTGCCTCGTTGGACTTTGCGAGCACGGAGCGGCGTGCCGCATTGCGCCGCTCCCACCGCGCCACCTCATGGCCGCCCCTCTTCTTGGCCGACATGAGGGACCGTGATGACGAGGAGCCGCCGCAGCCACCGACCTAGAGGAGGCGGCGGCCGTGCGCCTTCGTGATCATGACACCCCCTCCTTGACGGCCTTGCCCCATTAGGTGCAGCGTGGGGTTGACGTTGGCTGGTCAATGCTAGGGGCGACACTGGCCTTCTCACTCACTGCGTCCGCTTTTCCGGTTGCGTCGCTCTAACCCGCATGAATAATGTGGAGTCACGTCCGCTTTGGAGCGGTGCTAACTGGCATGAATGGCGGCAACCGATTCATGCGAATAGGGTTTTCCGGGCGAAGAAGGTTTTGGGTGGGACCGGGTGACGGACGTATATGTGGCAGCAGTCTGGACACCCGCAAAGTCTCATAGTTTGCCTTTGATTTGCTGAAAAACAAATGCCCGGACCGCTCTGTGAATCGATTGGGTGCTACTCGTACATTGGATGGTAAAATACGTCCGATCAATCGGTGAGGATGGTTGCAGGTGGTTTGAGTGAGTTGGGGACGCCCTTATGCCCGGGTCAAAAATGGCATCTCCTAACGCCCTTATGCATTGTACTGTCCTCTTGCTCCAGGAATGGAGTGTACACGCCATCTAATTTGGCTGTCATCACACCTACGTTTCTTGGCTTCATATGCATGGCCCATGCAGTTTCTACGTCTCCCGTCAAAGCATTTTTTTTCTCCTTGAATTTTTTTCGCGATTCTTCTCCCAGAATGTTTCGTGCCTACGACGGAGACCACACCGGTGCACTGTACTCCTCACAGCCAGCTTACGCACAAGGTTAATTAATACTCCCTTTATCCCATATTAATTATCGGTTAAATGTAGTAATATCTAGCCCTGAAATACGCCTAGATACATCTGTTGGGAGTAGTTGACTACAGTCCAAACGGGAGGAAATAAGATGTATCACCTGGCATTCCGGGAACATGTTGGACCTTGACATTGCATTTGTTGCCCTTGCTTATTGCCATGCAAGTCCACAGCGTACTGGAGAAGTCGAGGTCATGCAGGTCGCAGTGTGACATAATTTTCAGAAGGTACATCATTTGTCCTTCTCCTCTTCGAGTTTCCAAAAAAATGCTCATGTTGGTTCAAAGCTTTGTTAGGGCATGTACAATGCATAGCCCCAGGATAATGCCCCATACGCCATGTAGGATCGAATGTTAGGAAAAGTAGGTTCGGATGGAGCAGCGGGATTCTCTGCAGGAGGCAGGTGCTTGGGGAGAAAATTTGTGGGTGCGAGGCCCATACGTCATTAGCCTTGGCACTTCAAGCTGACATTTTATTCTTTTTAGCAATGCCCACATACGATGGCTGGCGAAGAAGGGTGCGAGGATCTCCTTAGACAAAGGTGCATTTCCATTTATTCTTATTTCGCCATTCATGAGTGATTACATCAATGTCTGAACTACTAATCTTAAAGAACTCGACTTGAGCTAGTGTCACGGAATGTCAAAATGCTGATTGCAGATATAGATAGACAGACCAGAGCAATGTATCTTGGGTCAATAGACTATCGATCTAGGTTGTAGCGGCTGCCGAGGATCAAGTTGGCGGCGAGTGTGTTTGCGCGCGCACATGTGTCTTTTTAGAAACCAAATAAACCGGGAGTAGTTCTAGGTACTCCACTAATAATTAAGAAAAAAGAACATACTTGTGCAATTTAATTAATTTTTACACAGTACATAGAGGCGCATGCTTTACTTATATTTAGAACAGCATGTACACACTGTACATTTTTTTAAGCTAAACACGCTTCGTTTATTGATCAACAACAATGTCCATGAGAATACAATTGATATCTAGAGGCTGAAGGAGCCAAAGATGGCAACCTACAGGAATATCTAAAGCGAATTTAGCGAGGCTACGGGCCTCGATATTAGACTTTCGTCCCTCGAAGATGAAAGAACGTGATTGAGACTCCACCATTGCCATCTTTATCTCTCTGATCATAGTAACATATACTCCTCCCCCAGTGCCTGAGTTTATATCATCTATCACTTTCTTACAGTCTGATGCAATAAGCACCCTCGTGTGAGAGAGAGGGGTCATGAGCTAGCGCAAGAGCTTCTCTGCGTGCCAACACTTCAAGAGTAGCTTGGTCTTGTAAGCCAGCTATGCTTATGGCCGACGCCCCAGATACATGCCTCCTTCATCTTTGCACACGGCTCCATAAGATCCCTTGTTAGGGTCTGTAGAGATGCCTCCATCAACTTTTAACTTTGCAAAACCCGGAGGAGGGGCAATCTAGGATCGCTACACTGGCTGTGTAGCGAGCTCCTATTGTTTCTCTTCTTTGGCTTGATCACTTCAAGTTCATGCAGATATTTGATGATGAATTGATTCATTGCTTTGTGTGTGTGTGTGTGTGGGGGGGGGGGGGGGGGGGCTCTTATTCGTGTATGGCTTTTCGGCGTGCATGCCACTCAACCCACAGGGTAACAAGGGCCCGATCGAAATCATCATGCGGCAGTGTATCAAGGAGAGAAAATATCCATCGTTTGGCATCGCCTTCATTCACTAGTTAATCACCTCAACCAGGTCGGGGTCTACTAGTGCCCATACACACCATAATATCGTGCACTTGAGTAAAGAGTGCTGCCAAGTGTCCACGGTTCCACACAATCTGCAGTTGCTGATCGGTGTCATGTTCCAATGATGCACTACACCGGATGTTGGTAGTGACTGCCTTGCTAAGCACCAAAGGAAAACTTTGATCTTTGAAGGGACCCATACTTTCCACATATTTCACTAGGAGATTGATTGAGCCTCCACATTAGAGGATTCAGGGCGACCCTCTAGCCATGCCTCTCTTCTCTGTTTTGTATCCACTAGCATCCTATACATAGACCTCACAGAAAAAGCGCCATTTTTCCTCAAAATTCAAAGCCCAGAAATCACCAACTTGCCGCGTACATACTGATGAACATTGATGAATGTGCTCTCTATTTTTCCTCTATCCCATGCAACTGTGCTGGCAACTAACAGATCACTCACAAGATTCAGTGGATTGTAAGAAATTCACGTCACAACCAGTTGTGCCTCCAGATATCCGTTGTCCATCCATCACCAATTCTCCAGACCAGCCCTTGGACCATCACGTTCCTTACCTCAGATATATCATGACATCTTTGTAACAGTGCATTGCCAATACTGGCATCCAAGAAGGCACAGAATGGGACCTAGATTTCAGTATTCTTGCACTCAAAGATTCAGAGTCGAAGTATTTGCCAAGCTTGCCTTGCCAACAGAGCTAAGTTAAAAAGTTCAATATCTCGGAAACCAAGACCACCATCTAGTCATTACCTCCCATGAGACCCATGATGTATTTCTTTCTCCTTTGCCCCCCCCCCCCCCCCCCCCCCCACCAAAATTTGCGGATCATGGAATTTATATTGTTGTAGAGACCTCTAGGTAGCTTGAAACATGACCTGGAATATATAGGTACAGCTTGGGCCACTGATTTAATCAAGACATCTTTCCCTCTCACTGACAGAAGTTTCTCCATCCACCCTTTGACTTTGAACCAAATCATATCTTTCAAGTATTTAAATGATCCATTTTTTGTGTTCCCAACATCCGATGGCATGCCCAAGTATTTCGAGTTTTAGTGGGCACAATAGAACGTGTTTTACCTAATCTCTCAATTCTTGGGAACACACCCTTTACTAAAAAAAGTTGAGGACTTTGCTAAATTCGCCCGTTGACCAGAGGCTTGACAATAGGACTACACCACCTAAGACAACTCATTTGCTCCATTTACATTTGCTTTGAAAAACAACAGGCTGTCATTGGCGAATAGCAAGTGGCTCACCAGCAGGGCCGTTGTCGCTACTTGGATTCCACCGAGGTTTGGTGGCAAATTTTAACTTTTTAAGAGGTACGAAAGGCCCTCTACTGCTAGCAAAAACAAATATGGAGAGATCAGGCCCCCCTGACGGATCCCACAAGAAGGTTTGAACTCCTCTGTTCCATTAAATATTACTGAGAAGTTAACTGAACTTACCATATTCATAATCAGAGATACCCATGACGGTGCAAAACCCATCTTTAGCATTATAGCCTATAGATACTCCCACTCGACGTGATCGTAAGACTTCATCATGTCCAACTTAAGTGCACATAACCTGTGTTTCTTCGCTTTATTTCTCTTCATAAAGTGTAAGCACTCATAAGTAGAAATTATGTTATCCGTGATCAATAGCCTTGGTACAAAAGCAGATTGCTCCTCTGAAATGATGTTAGGTAAAATCTATTTTAAGTGATTACAAAGAACCTTGGAGGCTATGGCCCTGTTTGGATCCATGGGTTAGAGTTAGTTTGAGCTAGTTTGGGCTCCAATAGCCCTAAAGGATCCAAACATGAGGGCTAGTTTGACTAGTTGCATCTAACCCACTCAAGAAAACTATCCCACCCAAGAGGTGCTAATTGGAGCTAGTTCTCCTGGGGCCCACTAAAAAAATCACATTTTATCTCTCTATCCCCCGCACCAGACCCCCCTCCCGCACCCCCTCACGCGACTCTCTCATTCCCCATCGCGCCGCCGGCCCTAGCGTCGCGCCCTCCTCCGGCCGCTGCTTGCCCCGCTCACGCGCTACCCAACACATAAAACCCTCGTCCCCCCCCCTCTCTCTCTCTCTCTCGTGCGCGCGCGCGCGCTCGGGCAGCGACGTGGCTACCAGGGAGGTCGCGAGAGGTGAATTCGTTCATTCGTTCCTTCTCTACTCGTGCCCTCCCTCCCTCCTCCTACGCGTCCATCTCTCCAGCAACGGCGCGTGGCGGGGATCTGGGCCGGCGGCACGGCTGGATCCGTTGGTCCGGCAGCTGGGGCTTTAGGTGGCGTGAGTGGTGTGGCTGGTGCATGCATGAGCATGAGCACGGCTGCGTGTGCAGTGTTGAGTTCGGCTTGCTTGTAGCTTGATTTGTAAAGATCATTTGTTTATGTCAATTGTGAGTGGGAGGAGGCCACATAAGAGCCGGCCACAGCAAATCCGGCAGGAAAGAGGGTTTAAAGGAGTCAAATGATTGAGAAAGTGCATTTATTGTCAATCTAACCCTGTCATCCAAACACCTCTTTGACTAGAATTAGTTCAGAGTTAGTCATGAGCTAAAAACTAACTCTAACCTCTAGCTAAGTTAGAGTATCCAAACAGGGCCTATCTTGTACAAAAAATTGCATAAGAGGGCCTAAACTGCACGAGGGAACTTCGACCCTTAACCTTGAGAATCAAAACCAGGATAGTCTTTTTTACGCACGCAAGACTTAACCTTGGGCCACATCCTCCGTGACCGAACCATCACCATGATCCAGCTTCTCTATTTTGTTTTTTCTTCGCCTCATGCTAGCACGCCGTTGAAAGAAGCGTGTATTTCTGTCACTGTCTGTCAGCAAGTCAACGCGAGAACGTCGGCGCTGTAAAATCTCCTCCATATGCAGTGGCGGAGCCAGGAAATTCGAATGAGAAGGGCCAAGTATTGTTATGTCTTGTTAGAGAGGGCCAGTTCATGAAAATATATCATTTTATCAGCAAAAACATCAAAGTTTACACTAACACTAGACTCATATCAGTAGTGTTAGGGGGGCCAGGGGCCATGCTGGTCCCCCTGTCTCCGCCACTGACCATATGGTGTGGTAGTACTAGTACTCAATCAACCTATCGTTGATTTTTATCTCTGCATGTGAGGGATCAATTCTGGAGGGGCTGTTCTGTAAAAGTTGCAGCTGCATGTGCGTCAACACTGCAGAAGGAAACAGGCCAACTTTGAAAACGACGTGTTTTTTTCGTTTTGAGCAAATGAAAACGACGTGTGTGCTCAACGCATTGCTGATGTCTCGGCCTCGTCGCCTTGGCTGGCTGGGCCTGTGTGTGGGTGCCCACGCGAGATCCCAATGTGTCGCGCCATTTTTTTTTTCCTTTTTTGAAAAACTAGCTCTCATGAGTTGACTTATTTTGAGAACCCAGGATATTTTGCTTATTACAATGTCAGACCATTGACAATGGAACGTTAACCCTGTGCTAATTTGGATTCTTGCCTGTCGAAGGGTTGTCCAGGGTTGCAGTAGATGCACGTCAAGAAGCTGGTGGTCGAGCTGGATTGCAAGGCAGTCGTGACCAGTGGCGGAGACAGGGGGGGACCAGCAGGGGCCCTGGCCCCCCCTATGACCGCTGATTTGCTGCTAGTTTATACATAAATAGTGTAAAATTTAGACAAAAATACATGCATTAGTATCGTTTGGCCCCTCTTATCAAAAGATTGAGTCATTTGGCCCCCCTGATCTTTAATTCCTGGCTCCGCCACTGGTCGTGACGATGTTGAATGATCGTCAAAAACCTGTTCATGGTAGGGCTTGTGATTGAGGAGATCAAGGGGCTACTGAATACTACCTCTGTCCTGGTTTATTGGTCCCATTTATAATTTGTGCTAAATTGTGATCAAAGATGTAACTAACAAAATGTTAGTGCATGTCAACAAAAATTATATCGTCGGATTTGTATTTGAACATATTTTCAGTGATATAATTTGTGGTGACATGTATGAACATTTGGTTAGTTAAATTTATGATCAAAATTTGACACATATTACAATGGGAACCAATAAATCAGGACGGATATAGTACAATCATGAGAAAAATGTAATCTAGGCGCGTCGGTCTGCAAATGGAGTTGCCCATGAGCAACGAGAAATGCAAAGTTTGGTTTACTGTTCCTCTAGATTGTATCTTGCACATTTTCTCATTGAAAACCCTTGATATTTATGATATATAAGACACTGTTTTACCCCTAGAAATAAAGAAAGAAGAAGCTAACTGAGCATAACTCAGATGGTTAGGTTGCTTGTGGTGGGACCAGCCTACTATGGTTCAAGTCCTAGATTGACACTGTAGCTCATATTTTCTGGATTTATTTCAGACTTTTCAACGATGCTTGTTCAGCGCGAGGAGACGTTTTCGTGACAACGAGACACCTGTGGTGTTGTCAATCTCAAGATGTCGTGACGGCTCAATATTCGAAGGTGCTCAAAGGTGTCCGTGCATATATTCATAAGGGTGAGTGTATGTATGTATCTGAGAATCCATTATTTGTACCTTACGTGTTCAAGAAAGAAAATGAAAAGGCTAGTCAAATAAAAAGAGAGTAATAAGACAAGTCCAATTTTTTTAACACATCTAGTGTAATTTAATTAGTTTGTACGTATTAATTTATTGAGGTCATCGGCACGTTGATGTTGGTAAGTACACCGGGGTGGTGTCATTGATTCATTGGGACGGTGTTCATTGGCACATTGGGGTCATTAGTTTGTACTACCTCTGTCCTGGTTTATTAGTCCTTTTTGCATTTTGTGTCAAATTTTGATCAAAAAATTAACTAACAAAATATTAATGCATGTCACCAAAAAATATATCATTGGATTCGTATTTGAACATATTTTGTAACAATATTTCTTTTGTGACATGCATTAACATTTTGATAGTTAAATTTATGATCAAAATTTGACACAAAATACGATAGGGACCAATAAACCAGGACGGAGGTAGTACCCCCTCCAGTCATTTTTACTCTATATATTAGAATTGTCCGAAGTCAAACTTTGTAAACTTTGACCATATTTACTTGGAAAAAATATCAACATCTCTAATACTAAAATTATATAATATGAAAATTAAATTCATGACGTTTCTTATTATATTGATTGATTTCGCATTGTGAATATTCATATTTTTTTCTATAAAGTTGGTTAAACTTTACTAAGTTTGACTTTAAACAAATCTTATACGCAGAGTAAAAAAGACCGAATGAGGTAAGTACATACGTATTATGGTCATTGGCACCAAGGGATCAGTTTGATAAGCTATCAACAAAAAATTGCAAAGGGTCATTGGCGCGTTGACGTTTTCGTTTAGGTCATTGGGATGTTGACGTGCGTACGTATTGGGGTGGTGTCACTGCGACGTTGACCTGCGTGATCGGCCCTCGCTCTCTGTTGCATGCATGGATGCGGGGCCCACCTTCGGCTCGTTCGTCCTTGTTGAACGGGAGGTGCGTCTACTTTGATGTATGCATCATCAATTCATCAGGGTGGGTTATATTAAATAAATTTGATTAACGAACTAGCCCCTTTCCCCTTCTTAATAGGACTACTAGTATTTTGAGCAATTTATGAAATACCACGAATTCATTGAAATTTAGCTTTTTTTTTTTCAAAAGAGTAGAATATCTACATTAATCAAATTCAAGAATTTCCACACCGGAAAAAAAAGTCAAACTCTAGCATATAAAAGAAAAGGAAAATACAATTCATCTTGGGAGAATCATCCATGTTGCACCTGCCGATGACGTGCCAATGTTGCTACCGCTGGAGTTTCGTGACATCATCAGAGTACTATATATGTTCCATCGACCACGAATGATCCGCGGCCCGGAGAAGACACTAGCACTAGATCAATCATGCCTAGACATCGTGCAACCTGAGTCAACGAAATCCGATCGGCGCCGTTGCTGCCGAAGCAAGCCCTTCCCGACAAAGACACATCTAACTCCCTCTGAGTCTACAGAAAGAAACTCCATCCGATTTCTATCCGACAACACACGGCATCACCGAAGCAAAGAAAAGGTAGAAAAAGACCTTAGAGCATCTACAACCGGGATCCAAACCACCCCCGCCCATGTGGACGACCCGATCTCTGGCCAATATAAAAAAAGCCGATCCACATGGACTCCTCATACCGGCCAGAAACGCCTGCGCTAACCGACGCCCCTCTTACCCAGCCCAAATCTGGGGCGGGTATGGGGAGGCCCGGGAACGCCTGGGCGCGTCTGCCACATCTGACCACACAGTCTGGACCCACCGCAAATTACACCAAATATCCCTCCAACCTTGCCAATTCGTCCTTGTTCTCTCCTCTGTTCTCCCTCATTCGCGCTGGCCCGCCCCTAACTCTGCCGCCACCCTTGCTCCACCATGGTACTAAGCCCGTAGCGCCAGCAGCACCACCAAAATACTCCATAATATCTATCCTCAGTGGGCAGCATTTGTGAAGACCATATCTGATCTCTAAGGTGACAAACAAAGCCAGTTTACAACAATGCAAGAAGCAGTTAGGAAGGATGTGTAGAGGGCATTCAGAATGCTTCAACGTCATTGGGGAATTGTTCGTGGAGCTGCAATGAAGTGAGAATCAGAGATTTTGTAGCAGTTGACGACATGTTATGTCATTTTGCACAATATGATTATCGAGGATGATGGTGATAAGGTAGCCCTAAGCCCTAACTCATGACTTTGACAAGCCTAGAGGAAAAGTTCAGATCCCTATACAATAAGATGTAGCCCAGCTTATCAATTTTCTGCAGTTGCGTCAAAATCTTCGAGATCATCAGATGCACGCGTAGCTACTCAATGATCTTGTGGAGCATATGGGGACCCACAATGGAAACCAAAGAGCTAATGTTTGAATTGTGCACTTCAACTAAACTTTATGTCCAAACTATGCATTTTTGCTACCATCAAATGTTTATTCATGTGTGATATTCACGTGTATGATGGACGTGCATGGATTGTATGGATTTGAGGGGTTGCATTTGATGAGTGTGGCTGGCCATCTGGGGCCTCCCATGATCGCACCCAGACGCGTCCGTAAATGTTTGAGGGGCCGGATTTGTCAAGTCTGACTGTAGATGCTCCTTTCAAACACCTACTTGCCCACCTGATCTCATTGAACAAATACCACTGGGACTGAAGAAGAAGCCGAAGGAACCGCGGCCACCATCGTCAGAAGTGCCGAAATGATGGACAAAAGGGGACATATCTAAGGGCTTCTCCAAAGCAGACCCTCAAACCGCTCACATCCATCTGGATCGCGTAGTCCGGGCGTGTTTTGTCATCCATCGTGGTCCTGTATTGGTTCGTTCGGCGGTCCAGACTTCCATTTTCCCACAAACCGAAGAAAAATAAGGTGGGGGGAGGGCAGGTTCGTCGTCTGCGCCAGTTCGGACATCCACATGAGGAACCAAAAGCAACCACGTACCCTCTCTCCATGCGGATGGAAGGCTTTCAAAGCTCCTAGTAAGTTCCGGTGGAAGCCACTTTGTTTAATTTTTCTTCTTCAAGCTTTTGGCGGAAACTACTTATTATAACCATGCATACTAGCTTGCTTTGGCAGATACTATATTTGATACTCCCTTCGTCCGAAAAAGCTTGTCCCTCAAATGGATGTATCTAGCAACTTGGGACAAGCTTTTCCGGACGGATGGAGTAGCTATTAGCATTTGGCGGAAACAAAGTAGTCTAGCCACTGTGTTTGGTGGAAGCTAGCTACGTAGTACAATTAGCACTAGAAATTCTCGTTAGTAGTATATCCGGTTAGAAGTTCAATTAGCAGTGTCCAAGTTAGATTTACATGCATTTGCATTTGGCGCAACATCCAGACCCGACCGCGGACAGATACGGTGTCCTATTTAAGAGTCGGCATTGAAGATGCCCTAATGCCCCTGCAGTGGCGGAGCTGTCGGAGGAGAAGGAGGCCGGCGATCTACCTGCAGAGGAGGAACTCTATACTGCCTTTGGGGTGTGGTTGCGTACGTTTCGTGAGACCGAACAACCAGAGTAATCAAAGGTTAGCTGAGGACACGTGCGTACGTTTAATCACCTGTTATTTTCGACTAGTAGAACACAAGAGTATTTGTCTCCAAGTTTAATGCATGGATGGATCCATATAGTACTCTCCTACTCCCCTCTTAAGGGTTAACTATTTTTACTTCACTCGGTTAAAAGCGAGGAAGAAAGCCGAATCCCAACCGCTCCACTCTTCCATCCATCCATCAATCCATGCATGAATGCGATTGGATTTGGAACTAACTAGATTCGTTTTGGGATCAAGTTTTTAAACTAAGCTTCAAATATTTTCAACCAAAAGTTGAAGTTAAGTTTCATTATCAGATATGTGTTTGCTTGTGACGAGAACTTTCAAATAAGATATCTTTTGAATATGTTTTGGCGAATTTTTTCAAACTACCGCAAGTTTTAACCGATGAAACTTAATATGGACGCATGAAAAATATGTTAAGTTTCAAACTGAATCTGCAAGTTTCAAAATTATATCTTAGAAAACGCACAGGGAATCAACGACTTCACGGATCACGAGGCAATCATGCGGCATGCCTGGGCTATCTAGCTGCGTGCCTCTGAGAATTACTGGGTGAAAACTACTAATACTAGTACTCTATTGTAGATCAAATTAAAAAGGAGAGCGGCTGCCCGCCACTATGCGAAACTGCGAACCCGCCGCAGATGACACGATCAAGATGTAGAGACTAGAGGATACCTTATTCGCCAGTCTGGCGCCACTACAACCACCAATGCCGCGCCGCCAGAGAAGACTTTATTAAGCATACCCACCACCATCACCACCGAAAGGGCCAAAGCAAAACACATCAAAAACCAACCTAAAAAGTAGCTCTAAATTAGGGAAAGCTGCAACTGCATCCATGTGGATGGGAAAAATGGATATCGGGTTCCGTATCAATGTCTCGCCTCTCTAAATCCTGCTGGCGGCGGTGGTGGCGGGGCTCTCCCACATCTCGCTCGGGGGTGGCTAGCATGGGTCAACAACGTCCGGTGGTGCGTCTCGCTGGTAAGGGGTGCGGCGGCGCATCTGCGGGCTCTGGCGGCGGGGTTGCATGTGCCTGGAGGCGGCGTGGTGGGCTTCATGGCGCGGGCTCGACGCCATGAAGGTGGAGGTCCGGCGCGAGAGCCAGTGTTTCGTTATACGCATGAGCTTCAAGAGTCTCCGTATCGACGAGGCCTTCAAAAATAATAGCGGTAGCACCCATGATTCCATTCCTGGAGATGCCCTCATCAACATTCACCTTCGCATCAAGATCCGCAGGTGGGAGCCAAGCCCTCCTTGGAGACATAGTTTCCATCACATATAGGTCCCTAGGAATTACATGCAGGTCCCTAGACCTTACATGCATGTCCGTAGACCTTACATGCGTGTCCCTAGCTAGGAGTTTGAGAGTTACGTGGAGGAACTTATTCCAAGTCTTCCATGAATTTGTCGTGATAAAACAAGAGGTGCTCATGGGGCTCTTAAACTGCTTATCATGTATATATAGCACGCCTTCTGGTCCACTATATCGCCCACATCGTCACTAGGACGTGTGTGAACTAGGCAGAACATCCATAGCTTAGCATCCTATACAACCAACGTACATGGTCTTGAAATGTCACTAGGTGCATCAACTCTGATGAAAACAAAGGGCGATGGTTCTATTAAGTCTGATGACAGCAAAGGGGTCGAGGGCTCCTCACTCAAGAAGGTTCCTAGTCTACGCACTCAGCTTGAGCGGCGGCGTCGCAGCTTCCTCTGAACCCATCTTGCACATGCCAGCGACGCGCTGATGTTGCTCTCGTTGGAGTTCCGTTGCAGTGTACTGCTATGGACAAGCCCTTCGAACCAGCTGAGGTGCGGGAGACACTTCTCTGAATGGCACCGTCCAAGGCACCCTACGTCAATGGGTTTACAGCTGGGCTTCTTTTAGAGGCATTAGTAGCTCGCGCATGCTCGGATGGATGCACCAGTGACATCTCTGTTCATATCGTCCTTCCTTTTATTTGTAGTAGAATAGTACTACTGTTGGCCACACCTGAGCGGATCCCTCCAAAGAAGCCGAATCCTAACCGCTCAACTTTAAGATTAACTTGCATTAATTAATTAATTATGGAGTGCCGGTGATTGACGTGGCATTCGGGGACAACGAGCAAAGTGTAGTCACATTAAGATGCAAAGCGAGGCAGGAAGAAGCCAAAGGGAGGTAGGACCAACCAAATCTCCCCCTAACTGCTCGCATGGTACTATATACATTCGTAAATAATTAGATATGTTTTCAGATTAAGTTTTGTATCTTTTCAACCAAGAGTTCAAATTCAAATTCGAGTTGCCTTTGATGAGGGCTTCCAAATAAGATCCATTTTAAATATGTTTTGATGATTTTTTTAAACTTCCACAAGTTCCAACGGACGAAACTATATATTTAAAATAGTTCAATTGATAAAACTCAATAGGGATGAATGACAAATTCATTAAGTTCCAAAACCGAATCTATAAGTTTTAGAACTACATTTTAGAAAACGCACAGGGAATCAATGTCTTCACGGATCACAAGGCAATCATGCGGCTACACCACTACTACTCCACCCTATATCAAATTGCAAAGGAGAGCTGATGCTCGCCGCTGCATGAACAAGCTCTGCAAACCATAACATTGCAAACTAGAAGAAAATATGTCATGGAGACTCAAGGATACATTATTCATTGGTCAGGCACCACCGCACCAACAATGTCACGCCGCCGGAGAAGACTTCATTAAGCACTACTGCCACCACCGTCGGAATGGCCAAAGCTACAAGCATCAAAACCTACATAAGAAGTAGTTACAGATCATGGGAAGCTACAGCTCCATCCATGTGGATGGGACAAATGGATATCGGGTTCTGTATCAGTGTCTTCTCTTTCAAGCTGCAAGTTTCAACAATTGATAAAGTTACCAACCTGTTTGACACTATAACTGGATCTGGCGTAGAGATAGTCTCTAATCTGACATTCCCTTGTGTGACAGTGGTGGTGAAGATTTCTTAGCTTGTGCTCATGAAAAAACCTAGTGTGTACTCTGTTAAAATGGTGTGCCATGCTCCGGTGACTCAGAAAGAGCTATTAGCTCGAGTGAGAGAGATGGATACGAGACCTCAAGGAGAGGAACGCACGTGGACATCCTTTGGGAACTCCAAGCTATGCAGGAAGTTTGGTTATTCTAGATGAATGCACCTTGAAGTGACCGCATATCAAAGAATATCAATGTTTGTCAGGTTATGGAGGAGTATCTTGAGCATGCCTTGATACATTCCTCACATGCTAGATGTTTCTGGGATGGCGGTTTCTTATTTTTATTTTTACTTGTAACAGCTCTAGCTCTTGTGTTTCTCATGGCAGCGGCTTGATCTCATTATCTAGGAGGAGTGGAGGTGACATCGCCAGGTCTTGGCAAGGGCGGGGGAGAGGAGGGGATGCTTACCAAGGTCGAAGAGAAGGCGTCGTACACCCAACAATCACGAGGAGCATAGGAGGCATGATACACCCAACAGCCATGCGGAGCAGAAGCGAAGATGCTTATCAGGATCGAAGAGAAATGGACGGGTCGCAGCGTCGAGGAAGAATGGATGCGACATTTCCGGAACCATGATGAGCTCGGGGAGAGGCGGGGATGCTTGAAAGATCGGAGAGAAGAGGACGAAGCCGGTGGCCAAGAGAAGTGGATGTGTAGTGGATTTGCCCCTTGATCCGAGCTGGTATTGGGCTATATATACACGAAACGAATTCCCCGCTGAAACCTAGGAGCTCCCGTAAGAATTAAAGCTTGATCATTTAAATAATAATATGTGAAACACCTTGTTTTAGTTATACTAACATTATTACTTTAGAAAGAGTGTGTACATTTTTAAATAATGCGTGAGTATTTTTTAGATCACCTTATGGTCATCGGGACATTGGCACGTTTCCAAGTAAAAAGAAAAGGAGATATTTTTATTTTTTTTGAGGGATTGGCACGTTAAGTTGGTACACGGGGTTCCCCACGTACATTATGGGGGGTTTTCAAGTTGCCAATGTCTGTTTGCGATGACCTCAACAGAATGGTGAGGAACTTTTGGTGGGGTTCCACTGAAGGGAAGAGGAAAACTCATTGGATGGCATGGCCAAAAATCCTAGCTCATAAAACAAAGGGCGGCCTGGGCTTCAAAGATTTCCGAGTGTTTAACCAGGCTCTCCTTGCTCGCCAGGCTTGGTGGCTGCTTACTAAGCCTAGTTTATGTGCGTAGGTGCTGAAAGCTAGGTACTATCCAGATGGAAGATTGGAGGACACGGTATTCTCAGGAAATGCCTCTCTAACGTGGCAGGCCATACAGTATGGCTTGGAGCTACTAAAGAAGGGCATCGTCTGGCGGGTCGGGGACGACCAGTCCATCCGCATATGGCGGGATCGATGGATAATGAGGGAGCCGTCGCGCCAGCCTATCTCCCTCCAAGGCACATGCAGGCTTCGGCGGGTGTCCGAGCTCCTTGGCCCGGACGGGACCTGGCGTATGGACCTGTTCCGGCGCCACTTTCTACCGGCAGATGTCGACGCGATCGCCAGCATCCGCACTTCATCACGCGTCACCGAGGACATTATCGCATCGGCTCCGGAGAAGAACGATATCTTCACCGTTCGATCCACCTATCGCTTTGCCATGGACGAGTGCGAGCGTCCATCGGCTTCAGCCACGAGCAGGGCACCGGATGATCGTCGCGCCATCTGGAAGATCATATGGGGGTGCCCCGCTCCCCCGAAGGTACGCGTGTTTCCTTGGAGTGTTGTTACAAATTCACTTGCTACCTGGGCAAACAAATTCTCCCGATACCTCGAGCTCACTGATATATGTCCCCTTTGTGGTGTGGAACGAGAGGATGGGTTCCATGCGTTCTGCAGGTGCCCACTAGCGAAGGAACTATGGCATGCGGTGGCCTTGGATTGGTCTATACCAAGCGTTGAAGCCATCCGGAACGCTGGGCCGGAGTGGCTCTTCACACTCCTAGAGCCGCTGGATGAGGTAACACGAATGATTGTGCTCATGGTGATGTGGAGGATTTGGCATGTGCGGAATGAAATAACACACGGGAAGAAACCCCCACCCACTGAAGTATCTCGACGCTTCCTTCAGGGGTATATCGACTCACTCTTATGCCTGAAGCAATACCCTAATAGAGATGTGGCCAAGGGTAAGATGGTGCTTAATACACCACTGATGAGCACTACACAGCATGCGCCTCCCAAGGAGGAGCGTGGGCGGGCCGCTTCGACACCTGGCAGCACCAAGCTTAATGCAGATGGGAGTTTCATCCCAGCGACAGTAGCGGCTAGAGGGGGCATGGTCCTTCGAGATTCTCAAGGCGAGATCATCTTTAGTGCCTGTAGAGAGATACGAGCATGCGATACTACGATCGGGGCAGAGTTAGCGGCGTGCCGGGAGGGCCTGGAGCTGGCTCTCCACCGGACGAACACACCCATTATAGTCAAGCTGGATTGTGCGGAGGCGGTGTCCATGATCACAGCGCGAGGACAGGACCGGTCGGTCCATCGCATCGTTGTTGAGGACATTAAGAGACTAGTAGAGACGGAGGGGAGAGATGTCTCTTTTAATCTTTGTTCTGCGTTCGCAGAACAAAGTTAGTCATGATCTCGCCAAGTATGGTAGGAGCACCCCCGCAACGCTGTTTGGTTGCACTCGGGATTAGGCCTCATTGTAAGCTTGGCTCTGGCTGAGAAGCCTCCGTGAGTAATGAGAAATCTCTTTTCATCCGCAAAAAAAAAGTTGGTACACGGGGTAGTGTGATTTGGAGGGACGTTGATGGATGGAGACAACTCGTCCGTCCACGGGATTTCTTCCGATTTCGCTTTTAACCGACTGAAGTAAATAAGTACTTTATTTAACCCAAGGGGGAAGGAGAGTCATTAAGCCATAATTATCGACTAGCCGCAACGGAAATGGATTCCCTTCTTTCTGGCGATCACCCTGCATGATGACGGACGCAACTAACTGTTAATTACGTACTCTACCACTTGCAAGCGGGCGGTTAGGAGGGGGAGATTCGGTGGGCCCACCTTGGCTGGATATACTGTAACCTCGACGTGATTTGGCTTCCTACCTACCTACCTCGTCGCCTCGCCTGCTGGAGATTCAGTGGGCCCACATCCATGCAACGGAAACGCACGCATCCTCTCAGTTCAGCGATGAAGTCTTTTTTTATTATTATTTTCTTCCCAACTTCAAATCCTCTTCCTTCAGAGCTTTGTCGGTCTGATTGACGCTTTGGGTTCTCGAGATCCACCGGTAAGAGTAGAGTAGAGCACGCTTCATCCGGATTTTGAAGTGAGCAACAATGAGTTCGCAGGTTCAAAAGATTCATTATCATGCATGCGTCCGTTCCGTCAGCTACAAGAGTGCCAGATATATCATGTTAACCATTTTCGCATGATCCCGGTCTGACAAGCGCTAGTCACAAAGTAAGTTCTTCTTACGCCCAAGCGTCTGGATGAAGACTTGCGCAAGATCCCCCGAATCACTCGCCAGAAGAAAACCCCAACTTCCGGCACATCTTCCACTTATTGAGGTATCGGTATCCGTACCTCGCTCTTGAGTTACGTTGATTGCTCTTTTTGAGTCACTTGAGAGGAAGGCTTTCTCTAGTTAGTCACATTGAGTTCGTCGAATCAGAACTTTCGTGATCATGCATGTGTCCATCGGCTACAGGAGTGCCAGGTAGCCCACATAACAGTAAGCATTTTAGCTTGATCCTGATTCAAGAATCACCGGTCACAAAGTGTCTCTTTGGCCCAAGTGTCGGGATGAAGCCTTGTTAGACGAAAATCAAACCAAGGCGACACCTCACCCAAAAAAAATCTGCGTACGGAAGTGTTTCATTACATGTTCAAGATCCTCCTCCATAGCCATACAAACATTTCATCGACAAAATTACATGATATGCAATCGCTGCAAGGTGCATTCACCTGGTAAGATCCCACGAGTGACACGCCGCCGGAAGACCCGAATTTTCGCACAGCTTGTAGTTTCCGGATCATGCCGCCGGAAGACCCGAATTATCGCACAGCTTGTAGTTTCCGGATCATGCCGCCGAAAGACAAAATCTAGCATCTCGTTCCTTCCTAACGTGGGTACCTACCTCGTGGCGTTTCCGGATCATGTTTTTTTTTTAACATTAGTGCAGACGCAAGCGCTCAAACATACGCGAATGCATTCACCCCTATGAACGCACACACGCACACCCTACCCTTATGAGCACCTCCGAGAGACTGAGCTTCCCGGATCATGTTTGACTGGACTTAGATTTATTATTTTATTGTCGGGTCCGTGTATGTATACGTTGTCCAATACACACATACATACGTAGTAGATAGAGGAACAATCGATCGGGTTGCGGCGTTTTAACCCAGAGCCGAGGCGAGGTAAAACAAGGAAAGGTGGGACCCACAGAGGGGACTCGTTAGTTATATGACGTCAGTCCCAAGCATGGATTGTATCTGGTCATCGGGTGGGCCCAGGCAGCTGCCAACGGATCCGCGCGCGCCGAGCACGTACGCACGCACGTATTTCTCTCTCTCTCTCTCCCTCTCTCTCTCCTCTCTGTTGTACGTAGTACTTCCTTCAAACGTGACAAGGTGCCCGTACGTGTTACGCGGCGGCCGTGTATACAAATTGAATTAAATTGAACGTGCCCATGCATGTACTCTACGGAGTACATTGTACTATATCGATCCATCCATTCCATGCATTAAATTTGGAGAGAAATACTCTTATCATTCCGTTGACTCGGGTTGCACGACCTCTATCCAGCAACATCTTCTCCAGGCCGTGGACCGTTCAGGATCAACAGAACACAGATACAGATACTACTCTTTTGTTCCCATGGTGGCACGAAACTCCAGCAACAACAAGATCAGCGCGTCATCGGCAGGTGCCAGATGGATGCTTCTCCCGGCCATGACTGAATTGTATTTTCATTTTCTTTTACGGTTTCCTTGTAATTTTAGAGCTTGCTTATTATTTTTGGGTGTGGGAATGCAGAATTTGACTAGTATGGATCTTGTGCTCTTTTGAAAAAAGAAAGTACAGTAGTAGCTAAATTTGATGCTTCCGGATCACGTTGGACTGCACTAGTACTACGTGTCCCAGTTAGTTATGACGTCATTTCGTATCTGGTCATCCGGGGGAGGTGGGCCCGACCAGCTGCCAACGGATCCGCGCACGCCTGCCTCCTCCTCCTCTCTCTCTCTCTCTCTCTCTCTCTCTCTCTCTCTTGGATCACGTTGTACCTACACTAGTCCTTGAGGAAAAGGCCTCGAACGTGGCAACGTGCCCGTGTGGCCGTGTATACAAATTAAATGGGACGTGCCCATGTACGCATATGGATCCAAACAAACATGCTTTAAATTTGGAGAGAAATGATCATGGGAAATAAACATATGTGTACGATGAGTGCATACACATATTCTACTAGTAGGAGTAGTAGGGGAACGATGGGGAGGCGAGAGGCGAGCTAAATAAGTGTACAAACTAAGTTAGTGGGACCCACACAGCGAGTTCCTTCATTCTCCAGTTAGTTGTTGTTATGACGTCAGTCCCAGCCGAGCATGCATGCACCCTGTATCGTATCTTTTTCATCCGGGTGGGTGGGCCCGACCAACTGCCAACGGATTCACTTATGAGCGAAGACACACGCACCCAGCACCCTATTTCTATTACCACCATCAGGTGCAACAAAGGTGTCACGTACCATAGTAGTGTCAATCAGATCACTAACTTCACTGGTTGTTGAAACCTGAGGCCTGGAGAAAGGACACACTCATGCGGAACCCGGTATCCATTTGTCCATCCACACGGAAATGGAGGAGACGTTTCCAACCCAATTGACCAGACCAACATCCAACGCCTTCGGACCCGCCACAATTGCCCAACGGGTAACAGGTAGCAACAGTAGATTGTTGCACACTAGCTTGCATGAAATCTGAGTCCATAGAATATTTTCCCTTTTTAAAACCCTAGCACACGGTGAACTTGGATTTGTGAAGAACCGACGGCCATGCTCCCCCATTAGTGCTAGGGAGCCTATATATCGCAATGAGGAAACCTAGTCTGTCTGATAAGACTAGGAACCTGCTTGACTGCTTGAAGCCATTGAACCGTTTGAGGAGCCATCGACCCCTTTGTTGTCATCAGACTTAACAGAACCATCGCCCTTTGTTGTCATCAGAGTTGATGCACCTAGTGACATTTCAAGACCACGTACGTTAGTTGTATAGGATGCTAAGCTATGGATGTTCTGCCTAGTTCACACACGTCCCAGTGACAATGTGGGCGATATAGTGGACCAGAAGGCCTGCTATATATACATGATAAGCAGTTTAAGAGCCCCATAAGCACCTCTTGTTTTATCACGACAAATTCACGGAAGACTTGGAATCAGTTCCTCCACGTAACTCTCAAACTCCTAGGGACATGCATGTAAGGTCTAGGGACATGCATATAAGGTCTAGGGACCTGCATGTAAGGTCCATGGGCCTCAATGTAATTCCTAGGGACCTATATGTGATGGAAACTATGTCTCCAAGGAGGGCTTGGCTCCCACCTGCGGATCATGATGCGAAGGTGAATGTTGATGAGGGCATCTCCAGGAATGGAATCAGGGGTGCTTCTGCTGTTATTTTCGAAGGCCTCGTCGATACGGAGACTCTTGAAGCTCATGCGTATAACGAAGCACTGGCTCTCACGCCGGACCTCCACCTTCATGGCGTCGAGCCCGCACCGTGAAGCCCACCATGCCGCCTCCAGGCACACGCAACCCCGCCGCCGGAGCCCGCAGCTGCGCCGCCACACCCCTTACCAGCGAGACGCACCACCGGACGTTGTTGACCCACGCTAGCCACCCCCGAGCGAGATGTGGAAGAGCCCCGCCACCACCGGCGTCAACATGATTTAGAGAGGCGGGACACTGATACGGAACCCGATATCCATTTTTCCCATCCACATGGATGCAGTTGCAGCTTTCCCTAATTTAGAGCTACTTTTTAGGTTGGTTTTCGATGTGTGTTGCTTTGGCCCTTTCGGTGGTGATGGTGGTGGGTATGCTTAATAAAGTCTTCTCTGGCGGCGCGGCATTGGTGGTGGTAGTGGCGCCGGACTGGCGAATAAGGTATCCTCTAGTCTCTACATCTCGATCGTGTCATCTGCGGCGGGTTCGCAGTTTCGCACAGTGGCGGGCAGCCGCTCTCCTTTGCAATTTGATCTACAATGGAGTACTAGTATTAGTAGTTTTCACCCAGTAATTCTCAGAGGCACGCAGCTAGATAGCCCAGGCATGCTGCATGATTGCCTCGTGATCCGTGAAGTCGTTGATTCCCTGTGCGTTTTCTAAGATATAGTTTTGAAACTTGCAGATTCAATTTGAAACTTAACAGATTTTTCATGCGTCCATATTAAGTTTTGTCGGTAGAAACTTGCGGTAGTTTGAAAAAATTCGCCAAAACATATTCAAAATAGATCTTATATGAAAGCTCTCGTCACAAGCAACACGGATCTGATAACGAAACTTAACTTCAACTTTTGGTTGAAAATATTTGAAGCTTAGTTTAAAAACTTGATCCCAAAACGAATCTAGTTAGTTCCAAATCCAATCGCATGCCTGGATGGATGGAAGAAAGAGTGGAGCGGTTGGGATTCAACTTTCTTCCTCCCTTTTAACCGAGTGAAGTAAAAATAGTTAACCCTTAAGAGGGGAGTAGGAGAGTAATTAAGCCGCAACGGAAATGGATTCTGCTGGCGATCGCGCTGCATGGTGACGCACGATGGATCGTATCTTTGTCATTGGGGTGGGTGGGCCCGACCAGCTGCCAACGGATCCGCGCGCGCTCATCACGCACGCCGCCTCCGCTCGCTCTCTCTCTCCTATCTCTCTCCTCTCTGTTGTGTTGTGGTTAGTACTTCCTTCAAACGTGACAAGGTGCCTGCCCGTGTTACACGGCGGCCGTGTATATCGATCCATACATGTACATGCATTAAACTCGGAGAGAAATACTCTTGTTGGGTAGTCGAAAACAACAGGTGATTAAATGAACGCACGTGTCCTCACCTTACCTTATATTACTCTGTTTTTTTTTTGAAAATCAGTACAGACGCAAGGGCTCATACATACGCGCATACACTTACCCCTATGAATGCACACACGCATACCCTAACCCTATGACCAGCTCCGAGAGACTGCCGGCATGTCATCTTGAAATTTACAAAGTCACCGTAGGCACCTCGTCGTCGACGGGAACGTCTCCTCCCACTGAAAGCGCATCGTCGGAAATTCTGAAATAAATCCAGGAATAATGCGAGCACCAGGACTTGAACCCTGATGGGCTGAGGATACCACTGTCCCTCTAACCATCCAACCACAGGTTGGTTCCCTAGATTGCTCTGGTTGTCCCGTCTCATGAAACCTACGCAACCACACCCCAAAGGCAATTTACAGTCCCTCCACCATCGCACGGTCCTCTGCAGGTAGATCGTCAGCCTCCTTCTCCCCCGCCACCGGATGTGTGCAAGGAGGCCCATCTATCGGTGGAAGTTGTTGCTTTCTCTGTCTTGGGGCATTAGGTACGTGTCTCCTGTTATCCGCCATTTCGGCCCTTTTGGCGATGGTGGGCACGATGTTACATAATGGTTCCTTTGGCTTCGGCTTCCTTTTCGGTCCCGATGGTACATGTACCGTCGGATCCATCGAGAAGGTCAGTTGAACAAGTAGGTGTTCAATAAGGTCTCCTTTGACATTTTCTTCGGCTTCGGCGATGCGTGTATCGTCAGATCTAGCAATGAAAATGGGTGGTTTTTCCTCTATGGAAACAAAGGGTGTTAGTTTTGTCTTTTTTTCGGGTAGGGGCTTCTTCGGTGGCAACAACCTTAATCTGATTATTCCATCGACTCAGGTTGCACGACGTCTAGGTATGGTCGATGTAGCGTCATCTTGTTTTCCGGGTCATGGATAATTCGGGGGCGATGGAAGATACATACTGCTCTTTTGTTTTGATGATGGAGCAAAACTCCAGCGGCAGCAACATCGACACGTCATCAACAGGTGCAAGATGGATGATTCTCCCAGGATGGGATTGTATTTTCCTTTTGTTTTATTGTTTTCTTGTAATGGTAGAGTTTGATTTTCAGTTTGGGTCTGGGAATGCTAGTTTGATTAATATAGATCTTCTACTATTTTGAAAAAAGAAAGTACTAGCTAAATTTGAATGAATTTGTGGTGTTTCATAATATTGTTCAAAATACTATCAGTTCCACTAAGAAGAGTGGAGAGGCTAGTTAGTTTAATCTAATTAATTAAATAAACCACCATGAGTTTTTGTTTGGGTCTGGGAATGCAAGTTTGATTAATATAGATCTTCTACTATTTTGGAAAAAAAAGAAAGTACTAGCTAATTTTGAATGGATTTGTGGTGTTTCATAAACTTGCTCAAAGTACTATTAGTTGCATTAACAAGAGAGAAGAGGCTAGTTAGTTTAATCTAATTAATATAATAACCCACCATGATGAACTGATGATGCATGCATCAAAGTTGAAGCAGCTAGCGAGCGTACGAGGGGAAGGAAGATCCGGTGGGGCCTATCTTGAACTACCACAACTAAATTAGGACGGACGAGCTAAATGGTGGGCCCCGCATCCATGCATGCAAGAGAGACGAATCCCACGAGCGTCGATCACGCAACGCACGTTAACGTCCCAGTGACACCACCCAGTGTACTTTTTTTTTTGCGAACGACACCACCCCACTGTACTTACCAACGTCAACGTCAACGTGCCAATGACTTAAATAAACCCACTGCATAGGGGGGAAGAGTAGTCGTGAACGGTTCGTGGGCGTTGCACATGTGACATGTGTATGTGTGGACGGGCCTAGATGCACGTGCTGTTTGGTGGGTGGTTATCCCCGTCGCATGCGTCGGTTGATCGGGATCATTTTCGTACTTGGTCTCGATGATGCAGAGGTACTCAGTGACATTCCCCTATGCAATGGTGGCAACGAAGATTTCTTAGCTTGGCTCATGAAAACCTGGTCTGTAGTCTATTAAAACGACATACAGTGCTCTAGTGACTCACAAAGAAGGAGGGACGAATACTTGGACCTCAAGTAGTGAGGAATGGACGTGGACCTCCCATTGAAAACTACAAGCTGTGCGAAAATTCGGGTCTTCTGGCGGCGTGTGATTTGTTGGATCTTACCACATGAATGCACCTTGAAGCGATTGCATATCATGTAGTTTTTTTTCGAGCCGGGCTTCCCCCCTTTCCATTATATATCACAAAGCAAGTACATTGTCTCAGCTAAAACCGAAACCAGAATTGCTAGGGAAAGAGGAGAAGCGAGTTGGGAGCAACAACAGGAAACCCACAGTCCGCGCCTGTCATCAGGAACGACAGACCATGGGGCGAAACCCTGGGTGTCACCCAAACCGCACTACAAGCACAGGAAACTACAGAGTACCGCATGCACAAACCCATAGTAAGTACAGACCCATGAACCAGCCTACAGTTTTCAACAGAAAACACCAATACCACTCAGTCCCAAAACACAGATGCTGAAACTTTTCTCCTTTTTGCTGGATAATCTTCCTCCTGCAACAGCACATCCCCTGGAGCCAAAAAACATCATCGTTCCTCACCGCTTTTTTCTATCAGCTATCCTTGCGTTCGCTCTCATCAAAGGGCGGTGGACCACACAACAGCAACATCTGGGTTGCCGATGAAATGTTTGTATGGCCATGGAGGAGGATCTTGAACATGTATTGAAGCACTTCCGCATGCAGATGTTTTTGGGGTGAGGCGTCGCCTTGGTTTGATTTTCATCTAATCAGGCTTGATCCCAACACTTGGGCCAAAGACACACTTTTGTGACCGGTGATTCTTGAATCAAGATCAAGCTAAAATGCTTACTATTATGTGGGCTACCTGGCACTCCTATAGCCAATGGACACATGATCATGAAGGTTCCGATTCGGCGAACTCTTTGTGACTAACTAGAGAAGCCTTCTGCTCACTTTAAAACCCCGATGAAGCGTGCTCTACTCTACTCTTACCGGTGGATCTCGAGAACCCAATGCGTGGATCAGACCTACAAAGCCCTGAATATCAGTTGTTACATCATTTTTGTGGTTTCTTGACAGGTTGAGGTCTACGGGAGAGGATTCGAACTTGGAAGAAGATATAAGAAAGACGAGAGGAGGAGGAGACGTGAATGCCACCCTTTTTTTTTTCATCGCTGAATTGAGAGGAGGCGTGGCGCGTGCGTTTCCGTTGCACGTATGTGGGCCCTTCCCAGGCGAGGCCACGAGGTAGGATAGGAGGAAATCCCGTCGTGGTGGGCCCACCGAATCTTCCCCTCCTAGCCGGCCGCATGCATACGGGCAGGCCAATTAATATTTTATACCATGCGTGCGTCATCATGCAGCGCGATGGCCAGACATAATCCATTTCCGTTGCGGCAAGTGGGCTGGTCAATTATTATGGCTTAATTACTCTCCTACTACTAGTACCCTTGGGTTAAACTAGTGTATTGTACTTCAGTGGGTTAAAAGCGAGGCACGAAGAAATCCCGTGGAGGATGGGACCTAGTAGGACGGACCCGCATCCATGCATCGCATGCAACACAAGCGGATCACGCACGTCAGGTTAGTCCAGGCCATCTCCGGCCTGGCCCTGTTGGCCCACCCAGGCCCGGCCCTAAAATCCAGGGCCTAGGCCCGATGGACTGGGCTTGTGCCTGAGTTTTGAGCCCACCAACAGGGCCTCGACGGGCTTAGGTTTTTTCGCATATTGGCATTTTAAGGAAGAGGCCCAGCCCACGGCCCTAAACCCTTAGGGCTTTTCGGGGCTTTTTACCGGATGGGCCGGGCTTGGACTTGAAAACTAGGCCCGATGGTAGGGCCTGGGCCTCAGTTTTCTAACGTGGCTTTTTTGGGCCCGGCCCAAGACCAACCAAGCCCAGCCCATGGCCAGGTATACGTCAAGTGTACCAACTCAACGTGCCAACGTCTTTTTCTTTTGAGTAGAAGCTATATATACCTCCTTCGGGCGAGGGCGCGCGTGTTCCTCAAGCCATGGCACGGACCGCCCGATTCCGCTTTCGAACGAGGGCGCGCGTGTTCCTCTGCTGCCGTTTCTTCACAACGCAGGCGCCGATGGCTTCCTTTTTTGTGGTCGCCCGCGCCCGGGCATCAGCCGCCTCCACCGCCGCCATTTCCGCCACGATACGGGCTTCGGCGGCCCTTATTCCTCTCCTTCCCACGCCTTGCCGCCCGTTTCTGGTGGGACTCATAGTCTGCCTGACCGGTGGTGAGGAAGGAGAGGTGTTCTGGCTACCGGGACCGCAAGGATCCAGCACCAAAGGACCCGAGCGCCTGGTGAGCCGACGCTATGGCGTCGCGGCGGACTGATCCGGGCGATGTACTCTCCTGAGCGGCGGAGTGCAATGCAGACTGCCATTGCCTCCTCCACCCTGCACGGGATGACACCCCAGTCGACGGATCCGGAGTGGTCGGAGTCTGGTTCGCTGCCTGCCATGCCGGAGAAGGCCGGAACTCGCCGGAGGTGAGCTCGGTTGGCGGAGGGGAGTGGGAAGGAGTGGAGTGATGTGGCTAGAGTTTGCTCCGGCGAGCGGATGGGGACGAATATATGTTGGGTCGGGTGGGCCAGCATGGGCCTGGTCCGACGCGGCGGGCGTGCTCGGACGCCCCCATACTCGCTCCATATTTGAGCTGGAAATGAAGGGTACCTATCAGCTTGGGCTTTTGAGGTCCGTTTGAGACGTCCGTCAGTGACCAGACGGCCCGCCCTGCGTATCAGACGGGTTTAGGGTGCCGACTGTAGACGCTTTAAACAAACAAACAAACAAAAACGGAGTAGTAGTACAATTAATTAATACTAGTTTGTTTGTACGTACTAGCATGTTGGTCATTTCCTAGTGTAAAGAGAAGAAGTCAATCCAAGAATGGAATCCCGTCCAGGTAGGAGTATTTAATTTGGGCGGGCCCCACCAAATCCTAACTGCTCTCTTGTCCCTTCCACCCATGCATGCACGCATGGATGCATACATTTTCCGTTTGGGTTTGGAATTAATTACAGCTAGCTTAGGGAATCATTTTCAGTTGGGTTGAACAGCTCACCACGCACGCCCGCGCGCGAGCCAGCCTGCCACCGTGGCAAATTCTGTTACGGCCATCCCTCCCTCGCTCTTCTTTACACTTTACATTTTCCCCTAAAAACATGCATTTCCATTTCAAAATTTGAACATTTGCAGAGAAAATAAGCATCCCATCAATATTCCAAGGCGCCCGCCCGTTTTCTTTTTAAATTGAGGCATCCATCCGGTCCGGGTTAAATGTATGGTCCATCTTCACATAACTCAAGTGTCAGGTTTTGCCGGGCAATGTATCATGTAGAGTTGGAGGATTGGATTGGCACCGTCTTGCTGCCATTTTCCCTAGTCCATACGCTCTGGTAGGCAGCTGGTTCGATGATCTTGCCTCATACTGCTTCATATCATTTTTCTGTTAAGTCTCTTTATTTCCATTTGATTTCTGGCTCCGTTAATTCCAAGTTGAAGGATATTTGGCGTCCCCATATCCCTACGAAGATAAAAAATAATAATCAAGTGGCAAGCTATTAGAGGCCGATTGCCGGCCACTGACCAGTTTCATAAAAGTAATGGGCTGGCTTTGGAATTCTGCGCCCTTTGTGCTGGGCGTGAGGACTCGGACCATATTTCCTTAGTTGTGAAAATAAAGGGTGACGGTGCAATTAAATCTGATGACAGCAAAGGGGCGAGCCTCCTCAAATGGTTCCATGGCTTCCAGCCGGTCCCTAATCTACGCACTTGGCTTGAACGGCGGCGTTGCAGTTTCCTCTGAACCCATCTTGCACATGCCAAGGAAGCGCGAATGTTGCTATCGCCGGAGTTCCGTGTAGCGCACTGCTATGGACAACCCTTCGGACCAGCTGAGGTGCGGGAGACACTTTTCCAAATGTTGCCGTCCAAGGCACCCTGTGTCGATGGGTTTACGACTGGGCTTCTTTCATAGGCATTGGTAGCTTACGCATGATGACGTTGTATCGGACATACTAGGTTTTCTCATTGCGATTTTTCCACTTCCTAGAACTAATGGGAAGCACGGCAGACGGTTCTTCACAAATCCAAAATCACAGTGTACTAGGGTTTTAAAAAGGGGAAATGTTCTATAGACTCTGATTTCATGCAAGCTAGTGTGCCACAATCTACTTCTGCTACCTGTTACCTGTTGGGCAATTGTGGCGGGTCTGAAGGCGTTGGATGTTGGTTTGATCAATTGGGTGTGGAACGGCTCCTCCATTTTAGTGTGGATGGACAAATGGATACCAGGTCCCGCATGAGTGTCTCCTCTCTCTGGGCCGCAAGGTTTCAACAACTGGTAAAGTCAGTGCTCTGATAGACACTACTATGGTAAGTGACACCTTTGTTGTACCAGGCGGTGGTCGTAGAAATAGGGTGCCTATGTTCTTAAGTGAAAGTGTGTGTGCGTGTGTCTTCGCTCATAAGTGAAAGTATGTGTCCGTGCCTACGTTCATAGGGATAAGTACAGTGCGTCGCATGCTCATTTTTACGGGTGTTTCTCAAATAAAAATTAAACCATGAAAAAGGAAATAAAAAGAAAAAATAAAATTGCAAATCATCTTCTTAGAGGCTAGTTAGTTTAATCTAATTTATTTAATAACCCACCATGATGAACTGATGATGCATGCATCAAAGTTGAAGCAGCTAGCCAGCGTAGGAGGGGAAGGAAGAACCGGTGGGGCCTATCTTGGATGACTACCACAACTAAATTAGGACGGACGAGCTGAACGTGGGCCCCGCATCCATGCATGCAAGAGAGACGTATCACACGAGCGTCGATCACGCACGTCAACGTCCCAGTGACACCACCCAGTGTACTTTTGTACTTACCAACGTCAACGTCAACGTGCCAATGACCTAAATAAATACGTACGTACAAATTAATTAAATTGGACTAGTCATGTTCAAAAAATAAATTGGACTAGCCTTCTTACTCTCTTTTTTTACCCGACTAGTCTTTTTTTCTTTTTTATTAAGCTCGATACAATCGCAGATACTCACACACACACACAAATATACTCATCCTTATGATTGTATGCATGCATACTCTATCCATTTAAAACCCACCTCTGAGATACTGAGCTAGCACAATATTTTAAGATTGACGACACCATAGGCATTCCGTTGTCGACATAAACGTCTCCTCGCACTGAATAAACATCATCGAAAAGACTAAAATAAATCCTGAAAGAATGAGCAATGGTGACAAGTCTAGGGTGTTTGAGCCCTGGTGCCTTTTTAGGGGTAAAAATAGTGTCTTATTTATTCAAAAATATCGAGGATTTTCAATGAGACAATGTGCAAGATACAATCTAGAGGAACAATAAACCAAACTTCAACCATGCCTACCAGACGGAGGACGACGTAGACAAGTTTGAGCACTCAGGCAATGCTGCCCATGCCGACTCCTATCAAGTCGACACCAACTGGTACACTGACACCGACGCGTCGGACCACCTGACCAGTGAGCACGACCGCCTCACCGTTCATGAACACTACGGCGGCAAGGATCACGTACAGGTCGCCAATGGCTCAGGTCTGAAAATCTCCCACATTGGTCAATTTGTACTTACTCGCTCAAATAAATATCTAGTTTTAAAAATGTCCTCCACATTACACATATAAGCAAACATCTTCATCCCGTGCACAAGCTTGTTGTTGATAATCATGCTTTCGCTGAATTCGGCCTGACATATTTCTTGTGAAGGATCAGTCCACGAAGAAGGTCCTTCTTCACGGTAGGAGTCGTGGTGGCCTCTACTCGGTGCCAAGACTTTGTTTGTCCACTTCAGCGTCAAGTCGCCAAGGTCTCTTTGGTGCCGAGCTCACCTCTGGACAACGGCATTGTCGACTCGGCCACCCTTCATCTAGTGTCATTTAGTCTATCATTAGATCAAATAAACTTGCATGTGCATCTTCTCGAGTCATTAGCATGTGATGCATGTCAACCTACAAAGGTTCATCGATTGCCATTCAATATTTCTACTCATATAACTTCCTCCCGCTTGAGCTTATCCACGCAGATGTTTGGGAACAAGCTCGTACCTCGGTTGGAGGTTTTAAATATTATGTGAGTTTTTTAGATGATTATATATATAGTCATTTTATGTGGATTTATGTCATTAAGTGCAAATCACATGTTGAGCAGGTTTTTTACTCCTTCCAAACTCATGCCGAGCGTCTCCTCAACACCAAGATCCACAACATGCAGTCCGACTGGGGTGGCAACTACCATCGTCTTAGTCGCTACTTCCACAAAACCAGCATTGTTCATTGAGTCACTTTCCCACACACACACCTAACAGCAAAACGGCATCGCCACGCTGTGCACGGAAACATCGCCGCATCGCCGAAACGGCTATCACTATTTTAGCACACTCACATGTCCCCATTTGTTTTGGGACGTCGAAGCCTTCCTCATTGCATGTTATCTCATCAATTGTATGCCTAGCCGCACAACCGCCAATACCATGCCTATCTCTTGCCTATTCAAGTTTGAGTTTGATCACACCCTTCTTCGTGCCTTCGGTTGCGCACGTGCTGGCCCAATCTACGTCCATATAATAACAGGAAGCTCGAGTTGCGTTCTCGGCAATGCGTTTTACTTGGATATAGCACCATGCACAAGGTGTATAAGGCCATCTCCAACTCTGACCCCAAATCAGACGCCGTATCCATCTATGGACCGGTGGTGACCAGTCCGAGGACAGTGCGCAAGTTCGTCATTCAACGTTATACCTCATATGTCCGCTTCTATTAACTTAAAAAAAAGAGCATTCAGCCAAACACAAACGCATGTAACACGGCTAGTTGTACTCCTAGCAGGACTACTGCTGCTAACAAGGATTTTTAGCACTAACAACAAACTCTAAGTCTCTAATTATACTAGCTATATATAGCTAGATTCCGCCAAACACAGTAGCGAACTAGTTTGCTTCGGGCAAACACGAAGTAGCCGATCTAGTATGTAAATGTAATGACGATCAGTAGCTTCCGCTAAAACATGCATCCATTAGTATTAGATTAGGCAAGTAATGAAGATCATAAAAAAGCTAGGCTTCCGCTAGAAGCATGCTAATAAACGCCTTCTGCCAAATACATGCCCCTAATCATTCTTCTTCCAGCCAAATAGCAGCAACATTCCGCCAAATCCTGTTACGGCCCTCTCTCCCTCGCTCTTCTTTACACTTTACATTTTCCCCTAAAAACATTCCTTTCCATTTCAAAATTCAAACATTTACAGAGAAAATAAGCATCCCATCAATATTCCGAGGCACCTGCATCAATATTCCGAGGCACCTGCCCGTTTTCTTTTTAAATCGAGGCATCCATCCCGTTCGGGTTAAATGTAAGGTCCTTCTTCACATAACTCGAGTGTGAGGTTTTGCCGGGCGATGTATCATGTAGAGTTGGAGGATTGGATTGACACCGTCTTGCTGCCATCTTCCCTAGTCCCTATGCTCTGGTAGGCGGCTGATTCGGTGATCTTGCCTCATACTGCTTCAGGTCATTTTTTTGACTTCCTAGCGCACTGCTATGGACAACGCGAATGTGCGAATGTTCCGACACGCGATTGATGCTAGCGCACTGCTATGGACAACCCTTCAGACCAGCTGAGGTGCGGGAGATGCTTCTCCAAATGTTGCCGTCCAAGGCACCCTGTGTCGATGGGTTTACGACTGAGCTTCTTTCAGAGGCATTGGTAGCTTACGCATGATGGCGTCGTATCGGACATACTAGGTTTTCTCATTGCGATTTTTTTGACTTCCTAGCACTAACGGGGAAGCACGGCATGCGGTTCTTCACAAATCCAAATTCACCGTGTACTAGGGTTTTCAAAAGGGGAAATGTTCTATAGACTCTGATTTCATGCAAGCTAGTGTGACACAATCTACTTCCGATACCTGTTACCTGTTGGGCAATTGTGGCGGGTCTGAAGGCGTTGGATGTTGGTTTGATCAATTGGGTGGGAAACGGCTCCTCCATTTTAGTGTGGATGGACAAATGGATACCAGGTTCCGCATGAGTGTCTCCTCTCTCTGGGCCGCAAGGTTTCAACAACTGGTAAAGTTAGTGCTCTGATTGACACTACTATGGTAAATGACACCTTTGTTGCACCTGATGGTGGTCGTAGAAATAGGGTGCCTATGTTCTTAAGTGGAAGTGTGTGTGTGTCTTCGCTCATAAGTGAAAGTGTGTGTGCGTGCCTACGTTCATAGGGATAAGTACAGTGCGTCGCATGCTCATTTTTACGGGTGTTTCTCAAACAGAAAAAAAAACAACGCAAATTACATGCATGTGGAAAGAACACTGCATTTTAACGTGGTGACTACAAGTGTTGTGTTGGGTGCGTTTCATTTCCGTTGCATGCTCGGATGGATGCACCAGTCACATTTCCGTTGACTGCTGTTGGCCACACCTGAGCGGATCCCACCAAAGAAGCCGGATCCTAACATGAATTAATTATGGAATGACGTGGCATTCGGCGACGACGAGCAAAGTGCAGTCGCATTTAAGATGCAAAGTGAGGCAGGAAGAAGCCAAAGGGACATGGGACCCACCGAATCTTCCCCTAACTGCTCGCTTGCTCCATCCATCCATCCATCCACCCACCCATGGTGTATTTACTAGGATGACTGCGAATGGTTTTGAAAGTAATTAGATCCATTTACAGATTATGTTTCTTATATTTTCAACCAAGAGTTTAAATTAATTTTCATTTTCAAATTCGTGTTGCCTGTGACAAGGGCTTCCAAATAAGACCCATTTTGAATATGTTTCGACGAATTTTTTAAAATTTCGCCAGTTTCAACTGACAATTTTCTTTTAAAATAATTAAACTGACAAAACTTAATAGGGATGAGTAAAAAATTTGTTAAGTTCCGAAACCGAATCTGTAAGTTGAGAACTAGTATATTTTTTAAAAACGCACAGGGAATCAACGACTTCGCGGATCACAAGGCAATCATGCGGCTATACCACTACTACTCCACCCTAGATCGAATTGCAAAGGAGAGCTGATGCTGGCCACTGCATGAACAAGCCCGGCAAATGATAACATCGCAATCTAGAAGAAAATACGTCATTGAGGCATCGCTACCGCTGCAGATGACACAATCGAGATGTGGAGACTCAAGGATACATTATTCGGTGTTCAGGCACACCACCGCACCAACAATGCCGCACCGTCGAAGAAGACTTCATTAAGCACTACCGCCACCGCTGTCAGAATGGCCAAAGCTACATGCATCGAAAACCTACAAAGAAGTAATTACAAATCACAGAAAGCTGCAACTCCATCCATGTGGATGGGACAAATGGATATCGGGTCCGTATCAGTGTCTTCTCTTTCAAGCTACAAGTTTCAACAACTGATAAAGTTATTAACCTGATTGACGCTATAATTGGATCTGGCGTAGATACAATCTCTAATCTAACATTCCCTTGTGTGACGGTGGTGGTGAAGATTTCTTAAAAACGGCGTGCCATGCTCTAGTGACTCAGAAAGAGCGATTAGCTCGAGCGAGAGAGACGTATACGAGACCTCAAGGAGAGGAACATATGTGGACATCCTTTGGGAACTCCCAGCTATGCTGCTGGAAGTTTGGTTATTCTGGTGGTGGCTGATTCGTGGGATTTGTTAGATGAATGCACCTTGAAGTGACCGCATATCATAGAATATTGCGGATGCAATGTTTGTCTGGCTATGGAGGGGTATCTTAAGCATGCCTTGATACATTGTTCACATGCTAGACATTTCTGGGATGGAGGTTTCTTATTTTTACATTTACTTGTAGGAGCTCTAGCTCTAGTGTTTCTCATGGCAGCGATTGGATCTCATTATCTAGGAGGAGTGGAGGTGACATCGCTAGGTCTTTGCATGGGCGGGGGAGAGGAGGGGATGCTTACCAAGGTCGGAGAGAAGGCGTCATACACCCAACAGCCATGAGGAGCAGAGGCGACGTCACCCGATCAGTGCACATAAGGGGGAGAAGCGAGGATGCTTATCAGGATCGAAGAGAAGGGGCTGAGTCACAACATCCAGGAAGAATAACGCGACGTTGCCGGAACCATGATGGGCTCGGGGAGAGGCGGGGAATGGTTCAAAGATTGGAGAGAAGAGGGCAGCCAAGAGGAGAGGATGTGTAGTGGATTTGAGCCTTGATCCGAGCTGGTATTGGGCAATATATACACGAAACGAATTTCGCCTAGGAGCTCCCTAATAAGAATTAAAGTACAATCATTTAAAAAAAATATGCGAAACACCTTGTATTAGTTATACTAACATTATTTTTAGAAAGCATGTGTACAATTTTAAATAATGCGTGAATATATTTTAGATCACCTTATGGTCGTCAGGACATTGGCATGTTTCCAACTTAAAAAAAGGGACATGGATTTGGCCGTCATCGCCCCACCATCATCGGAGCTGGGCAAACATTGTTGTAGTAGACAGTCGAAAATTAAGCGTGCTAAGGCCCAATAGGACTAGCGCATCAGAACAACAACCACCGCCGATGAAGAGAGGCGTAGATCGGAAGGGTCCACCCCGCAGACACACGTACGTAGATGAACGAAGACCGGATCCAACGAAGAGAGACGCCGACTGGATGCCATGGGATCCGCCGGAGACACACCTCCCATGCCCTCCGACGATGTGACTGACTGACTAGAGAAGCCCTTGGTCTCCTTGAAATCCCAATGAAGCGTGCTCTAGTATTTCCAGCTTGACGATTCAAATGTAAGGCGTGCTTTATTTTATACGGTCTTTATTTTACAAAAAACACCCTTTCAAAAATCGGAAAATACATTCTTTGGTGGTGCTAAAACCTCCACCTCAAGGCGCATGTGCATTTTTCTTGCGAGGTTTGGGAGAAATCAGCTGTGCATCCATGAATCCATCCATACATCCATGAATTAATTAGCAATGGTTAACCGAATCTATTTCCGTTGCCGCAAGTGGGATGGAGCGTGATCCAGCAGCTCACCAGCCGGCCAGCCTGCCAGCGTGGCATTTCTGTCCCCTCCCTCCCTCTACCCACTTTCCATTTACCCGTTCTGTCACGGTGAGTTTGTTTGGTTTTACCCCTCCCCTCCCATCTCATCCCTCCCTCTCTCCCCGCACCCCGCACTTTGTGTCACTGTGATTTTTTTTTTCAACCTGCTTGTCCCTAGCTAGAAGAAGGTCTAGTCATTTGAAACACTCTTCACGATCCAATAAAAACATCCAGATTTGTTTCAAACAGAGATGATAATTAATGGATTAGCCCTTGCCGGCGGGAGGGCTCATGCTTCGTTCTTAGGTGATTTTTTTGGGGGCGGCTTAGGATTTGTGTTCTGCTCAGAAAGACGGAGCGGTGGCGGCTCCCTAAAGATGGAATAACCCCGCCCCCATCCCTGGACGACGGACTGTATGCCTCCTTCGCGATGTACTACCACCACCTCAAAGATTGCGAGGGGCAAGGGCATGGGGAAGGGAAAGCGGTCAGTGCTATTTTCCTATATATCTTTTCTCTTAGGCCTAGTATCTAGTTTATATTTCGTTGTATGGACTCACTATCTGCGGATATATGTGTATCAACTTGTTATGTCTATCTATCTTGTATGTGTGTTTTTATGTGTGATCATCGATGTTGCATGAGCTTGTATGGAATTGAGGGTTCGGATACGGGGTCACGGTTATACGGGAAAAAGAGGGGGTTAGCCGCTGCTGCCCAGGTAGAAGCTCAAATTAGGCAAGTCTGCATTTTAGACCGTTATTCTGATCAAGTATTGGGCAATATATACAAGAAACAAATCTCCCAACAAAATATAGGAGCCCCCATTAGAATAAAAACACGATTATTAAAGAAAACTGTGAAACATCTTTGTAGTTACATGAACAATCTTTTAGAAAGTGTGTGAATAATCTTTAATAATGCGTGCACAATATTTTTGAAAATATATTACCCACCCCCAATTGCCGGCCTCCCCAATAGTGAAATGGGTGGGTCACAAAGGGTCAAATGAATCTTCTCTCCTTTTGTTAACGAAGCATGAAGAATGTAAAAAAAAAAAATCTATGAACAAATCTGTGAGCATTTACGAAAATTTGCAAAGCCGTGAACATTTTTAAAAAGATAAAAATGATAAGGCTAAACACTGGAAAAAATGAAACCAAGAAAAAAGTTAGAACAATAAACCAAGAAATGCGGTTAGGCGGTGTGCCGTCTGCCATCTGCCTCCCTGCATTTACCATCTGCCTCCCATTCCCTCCTTTCTCCCCAGGTTAATTAGAAGGGAAGGTTGAAGCTGCAGTTTTACCACGCTGCTGCGCTGAAGTGATACACGCGCCTAGCCGTGTGTAAAAAATTTGCACGGTGAAATCCAAGGCGCACGCCGCCACCGCCGCACCGGGATGGTATAAAAGTGACTTGCGCGGCGAGCTAACCGAATCATCATCATCATCATCATCAGAGAGAGAGAGAGAGAGAGAAGGGAGAGAGAGAGAGAGAGAGCGCGGGGCGGGGATGGAGGCGGTTCCTCCCGCCGGTGGTGGTGGTGGTGCTGGTGGCGGCGGCGGTGGTGGTGGAGGCGCCCCCGCCAACGGCGTGGCCCCGCACGTCGCTGCCGGACTTGCTGCCGCTGCGGCTGCGCCGGGCGAGCAGGCACCCGCGCCGCTCGGCCTTGCCGCCTTGGAGGGAGGACAGCTCGACGGCGACCAGCCCGGCCCCGTCGTGGAGGAGCTGCTCGGGGGCCTCGACGGCGACGAGGACGACGAGGACGACGAGGACATCGAGGACGACGATGCGCCACCGGAGAACCAGGTGAGTTCCTCGCGCGCGCGCCTTCTCCTCCTCCTTCCTGCCTCGCTTTGGCTCACGCCGGATTCGCCGGTGACCAGGTCCAGTTCGTCGTGGAGGAGCTGCTCGTGGAGGTCGCGCAGGGCCCGCCGCAGCCGGTGATCCAGGGCGGGCTCCCGGGGGCGGCGGGGCAGGACGAGGGCGCCGTGGAGTTCCCGGTGGTTCCGCCGCCGCCCGCGATCCAGGGCGTGCTCCCGGAGGCGGCGGGGCAGGACGAGGGCGCCGTGGAGTTCCCGCTGTTTCCGCCGCCGCCTGCGATCCAGGGCGCGCACCCGCAGCCGCAGCAGGTACCCCTCCTCTTCTCCTCCCTTCCTCCTCGCCGCTGCTGAGTGCTCCGCGGCCGCGCTAGATGCGGCATGGTCTGATTACTGTGTGTGCAGGGCCATGTCGGCGGCGACGACGACGAGGGCTACGTGAACCAGAACCAGGGCGGGCTCCCAGAGGCGCAGCCGCAGGAGGTACGTACCCCTCCTCTTCTCCTTCTCGTTCAAGTCATGGCGGTGGCGCCGCTGCCGCCGCGCCGCTGCTGAGTGCTGAGTGCTCTGCTGCCGCGCTAGATGGTTGCGCCCATGTATACTGAACGTGCTCTCGTGCGTCTCGATTTGCAGCAGCAGCAGCAGGAGGAGGAGGAGGAGGAGAAGGTCGATTTGGTCGAGCAGGAGGAGCTGCAGCAGCAGGAAGAGATCGCCGCGTTTGCCGGCCAGCTCCCGCTCGTCCCCTTCCCTGCCCCCGCTGGAGATTCCACGCAGGCAGTTCAGGTATCCTTCTCCCCCCCTCCTCCTCCTCCTGCTGCTGCTGCTGCTGCTCCAGTCCCCTGTTTTCATCCCTGGCGCCCGTATGGTTGTGCTCCAATCCCCTGTTTTTCATCCTGCCTCCCCTTGTTCTGAACATCGATGCCGTGCTTGCTCTCAACTTGGAACATCTGTGCTTGCTCTGCGTTAGGCTAGGCAAATTTGTCGTGCAACTTTGGTGGCAGGAAGTTGGCAATACGTTGGTATTGTGTCTTTCAGTCTCTGCATTGCATACCTGATAGATTTGTACACATACATGCATCCACCTGAGTTGCTGTAAATTGATGGACATTGATGACATGCAAACCTGTTGAATGAAATGAATGATTGATGAATCCTATCATGCACTGCATTGTTTGCTATTTTTATTTGGATGCATGCGTCAATGCATCATGTTTGATATGATCTCTTGTCTAGTTTTTTGTCTGAATTTTTGAAACTTTTTTTGCCAAGTCCCTGAATATGTCTAGGTGACTAGTCTCGTACGTATGCATATATGTATGTGAATCTCCATAGGCATGCTCTGTTCTTTGATGCTCACATGCTTGACTTTGATATATCTGTTGGTGTACTAATGCATCTGTTTGTGCAAGATTGACTGGCTCTTATGGGTGCTTGCGGGAATCACTGTTCTTGTACTTGGCGCGGTGATGGTGGCTGAGCTTGGGTTCAACATCACCACTTGGGCTACGACGCTCAAGGGAATGACCGCCAAGGAGTGGAAGGTTGCTCTGCTGCTCGCCGTCGGCGACATGACGTCGCTAGGCCTCACGTACACACCTATGTGAGTATCTGTTTGTTCTATTCAAGCTGAGCCCCTTCTATCGATGTACAAAACACTAATACAATACAATTGTGTTGCAGCTGGAGGTTCATGGCGTTGTGGCAGGGCGAGGGGGGAGGAGCCGCAGCCGGGATCGCCGCCTTGGTGCCACCGGTCGTGGCCTTGGTCAACGTGACAGTTTGGTTCTGCTACGGGCTGGCTGTCGACGGCATGAATGCCTCCGTGTCCATCATCAACGGCACCGCGATGGTGTTCCAATCAATCTACATCTTTGCCTTCTGCGTTCGGTCCGAAGAGCCTCCTACGCGCAAGTTCATCGTCCTCCTGCTTGGCGCCGGCGCCGGCGTCTTGATCGCCATCGTCGACGTCTTCATCCTCCGCGACACCTTCGGCATCAGGATAGACGACGCCATCAGCTGGTCGGGCGCGTGCACGAGCGCTGCTAGCTACGGCTTCGCGGGACTGGTGAACATGGTATGTTTCCTACGTCGCATCCATGCATACACCGTTCTTGGATCTTGTATTAGTGATTGAACACGTGTCGTCTTCAGGTTGCCGCACATGTCAACCTGGGAGCAGATGGCATGCCACCGCAAGGGCTGGCCTCGTTCGCGAACGCTGCTATCTGGCTCGCCTACGCCAGAGCCACTGACAAGCTCGGGATGCAGGTAAGCTATACATCTGGGATCAGTTTGAAGCTGTTGCATGCATGGCAATGACTTGTCTCTCCGTTCAACCTTATAGCTAGCCAGCTGCGTGGGCGTCCTGTCCTTCCTCGTCCAGGCCGGTCAGCTCGTCTTCTACCGCTTCAAGAAGCCACCGCAGCAGCACGAGGAGGAGGATCCTGACGCGGAGCTACGCCGGCGACTGTTGGATGACCAAGTGTAGTAGTATGTAGTTGAGTCTTGTTTTGGATGTTGCCGGCAGTCACCGATCGAGGACACCAGTGACATTTGCTAGCATCCATTCTTCGGCAAGCCACTTGTCCTGAATGGGCAGAGTTTTATTAGTATATCTCTCTTTTGAACCCTAGCTAGTTTTGACTCTGGTGATTCAAATTGCAAAATTCATATTCTGGACTACTCTTTTGAATGTTGCTTGAGAATTGTCACCCAGTAATAGATAGCACTCCCGAGTTCTCTCCTAGACCAATACCTTGACCGCATTTCACCCATTCCACGGTGGGTCGTTCATTCTCAGTATTAGGATGAGTTTACAAGACTTTGACCTGGTTTGACTGTGTCGCCCGTTAGTTGCTCAAGGAGACAAGAACCATTCTCGTGGAGATGGCCCCATCCGTTAGCGTCCCCGCGCCGAAACTAGTATTTTTGTGAACGTGCACTAGTGAAGCTCAGGAATGGGCAGTATTGCTCCCACCCCCCAACTATCCTTTTTTTGTACAAAGAACACCACAAGTAAAAAATACATCCAAGTCCTTAAATCATCAAGCGACGACCACTAGCACTAGAGCAAGCCGAAGGCGCGCCATCGTCTTCAACCCTCCCTTATTGGAGCCGAGCAAACCTTGTTATAGTAGACAGTCTGGAAGTCGTCGTGTTAAGGCCCCACGGGACCAACGCACTAGAACAACAGCCACCATCGATGAAGAGAAGCGTAAATCGGAAGGATCGAACCTGTAGAGACACGAACACAAACGAACGAAGACAAGATCTACGTTTATCCACGTAAGAGAAACGCCGACCGAATCCCACGAGATCCGGCGGAGACAAATCTCTACATGCCCTCTAACGATGCTAGAAACACCACCAGGACGGGGACAAGGCGGGGAGAACCTTATTCCATCTTTAGAGAGTTGCCGTCGCCGCCTCGCCTCTTCGAGGAAGACACAAACCCTAACAAGACTCAAAAGAGCATGAAAAACCGGAGCCCTCCCGCCGACAAGGGCTGGGAACCACCACGCCTCCTTGGCCCTAAGACCACAGTAGACGAGGTAGACCGACGGCTGCACTGGCGGGGGCACGAGAAACCCTGGCTAAAGGGTCCTCTTTCTTCCGTGGAAGAAAGAAAACCCTGCTCCAAATTCATTGACGCAACTCTAGTAAAACTTTAGTACAAAGTTGTAATAGAGCAACATCAATTAATATGGACCGGAGGGAGTACTAAAATCCTAAGCAATCCATCTTTCGAACCGTAGTTTCAACTGTTACGATTCAAATTGCGAAATTCGTAATTTGGATTACTCTTTTGGATGTTACTTGAGAATTGTCACCAAGAACACCGAGTAACAGATAGCACTAATTCACACACTCCCGAGTTGTCCCCTAGATTAGCAACAAGAATCCTGTGAGGGGGTAATGCATGATTGCACATACATCCAACCTTTCACCCGACAACAATTGCCGTCGGTCATTCCTCCTCCTTGCCCATCCGAGCCTTCCCTGCCGATTCCCTTAGTTTATAGCCTTCTTAGATAGCTGGAACGTTTGGTTGAAGTAGACATTCTTTGGCAACCACTCCAACTTAGACAAGCCACTGCCGACCACATCCTGCGTGAAATTGTCTCCACAATAGGAAAGCGGTGACCAGCTCCTACATCCTCTCCATCACCGAGAGCATGAAATTTTCATCCAAACGCACAATGATGTAGCCATACATCGATAGAGACCGAGCTGCATGCCTCCCCTGTCTCAAGTCCACCGAGAGAGAGATTTCCGGTAACCCCAAGAAACAACTTCGCTAGAAACTTTTGTGAAGAAACTTCTTTAGAAAGTGCTTAGGAAGAAACTTCTTTAAAAAGTGCTTCAGATGAAACTTCCCTTAAGAAACTTCGAAACAAAGTGCTTCAGAAGAAACTTTCCTTAAGAAACTTATTAAGCAACAACTTCGTATGCAATTTTCCTTAAGTAACTTCCTAACAAAGTGCTTCCTAAGAAACTTCCCTTAAGAAATAAATTCCTAAGAAACTTTTTCTAAGAAAATTCTTAAGAAAGTGCTTCCGAAGAAGCTTTCCTTAAAAAAATTCTTAACAAACAACTCCGGAACAAACTTTAATTAATTCTCTTATTAATGAAGTGCTTTGTAAAATACTTTACTGAAGTAACTTCTTACGAAAAGTTCTTCAGAAGAAAATTTTATTGAAAAATTTGTTAAGAAAGTGCTCCATAAGAAACTTTACTTAAGAAAAAACATCCTAAGAAAATTTCTTAAGAAATTCCTATAAAAGAAACTTTCTTAAGAATTCCTACGAAAGAAACTTTATTAATAATTCCTACGAAAGAAACTTTCTTAAGAATTTTGAGCATATTCAAAATTCCTACATAATAAACTTTCTTAAGAAATTACATAAGAGAGTGATTTTTAAGAAACTGTCCTTAAGAAACATCTTAAGCAACAACTTCCTAAGAAATTTTCCTTAAGAAACTTCTTAAGAAAGTGATCCAGAAGAAACTTTTCGTAAGGAACTTCCTTACAACATAATCACTAGCATTACACATAATTTCAAAAGGGCAAATTCCAATCAGGTGGTTGGACAACTGGGGCAGTAATTAAAGCTTTCTTAAGAATTTCAAAGGCATTTACACAATCATCATAAGAAACAAAAGGAATATCTTTTTGTTGAAGATTATGTAGAGGCCTAGAAATTTTAGAGAAGTCCTTAATGAACCTTCTATATAAACCAACATTATCGAGAAAACTTCTAGTACCTTTGATATCTCTAGGACATGACATTTTCTCAATGTCACCCACCTTAGCTTTGTCTACTTTAATGCCTCTTTTAGAAATTTAGGACCAAGGACTATACTTCGTTTACCATGAATTGACACTTCTCCTAGTTCAAGAAAAAACTGTGCAAGCAGTCATCAAAAGAAGTCCCATAGATGAAGAAATTGTGCATGAAAACTTATTTTTTTATATAAGTCAGGAAATATAGCAGTCATGCAACTTTGTGTAATAGGTGCATTTTATAGACTACAAATCATACGTCTATAAGCAAAAGTTGCAAAAGGACAAGAAATGTAGTTTTCTCTTGATCATCAGGATGAGCGGGTATTTGAGAGAAAGCAGAATAACCATCTGGAAAGCAAAAATGCATATGTTTAGATAACCTTTCTAGAATTTGATAAATAAAAGGCGAATGCTAATAATCTTTCTTGATAGATTTATTAACTTCCTGAAATCTATAACCACTCTATAACTAGTAACAACTCTTTGTGGAATAAGTTCATTTTGATCATTAGGAACTACAGTAATGACACCTTTCTTGGGGACACAATGAACATGACTTGCCATCTACTATCAACTATAGGATAAATTATACCTACCTCCAGAAGCTTTATATTTCATTTCTTACCACTTCCTTCATTTTTTGTGACGGGGGAATGCTACTATCTTTTTTCCACACTTGTGCTTCAAAGTAGCACAATGTTCTTCATATAGAGAGACTCCATGATTTGTCACTTTCCTATACTAGTGGGAGTTTTTGAATTATTGAACCTGGCTTGTATATTCCGATGACGAGCTTCTTCAAATGCTCGAGGTATTCATGAGCAGGCAAGTTGGATGCACACCCACTTAGTTTCATATAGAGAGCTTTTATACACTTATAGCTCTAGTGCATACGTTGCACGATAATCCTTACTCCTCGCATTGACATCGATTGTAAGGCCTCTTCGTTGCCTAATGATCCGCCGAGTTGATGCAAGACTTTCGCCACTCTTGTCTGCCCTTATACATAGCTCTAACATCATTCTCTGTGCCACCCGTAGTGCTAAGTCCTTGACTCACACTCATATTGAGTGAAATTGAAAAGCTGAAGCGAGAAAAAGTATGACACAATTGCTTGGTTTGGTCACCGAGGTGCTCATGATTTATACTTTATGTTAGGAAGATAGAGTTATGCCATTAGATAATTCAACGAGTAGGGATAACATTTGTTAAGCCTCATATATTTTTAAGAGTAATGCTTATTTTCTAGCATTCATGGATATTATCATGTTCATATCCAATAGATCATTGCTTCCCAATATTCATATAGTAAAAGAATTACATGATAAGACATGTTAGGTAGCATTCAACATCAAAAATTCTATTTTCATCATTTACCTACTCGAGGATGAGAAGGAACTAATCTTGGGGATGCTGATACGTCTCCGACGTATTTATAAATTTTGATTGTTTCATGCTATTATATTATCAATCTTGTATGCTTTATATGCCATTTTATATCATTTTTGGGATCTAACCTATTAACTCAGTGCCCAGTGCCAGTTCTTGTTTGTGCCTATTTCTTTTTTCACAGAAAACCATACCAAACAAAGTCTAAACACGACGAAACATTAAAGTGATTTTTTTGAACTAGAAGAGACCCTAGAAGCTTCGGTGGGAGGCTAGGAATCTACGAGAGAGCCACAAGCTTACACGGCACGCCCCTAGTGGGGCGCCACCCGAGCTTGTGGGCCCCTCAGAGCTCCGTTTGACCTAATTCCAGCGCACTATAAATTTAGAAGTATTCGGAAACCCCCAGAGCGGGACCCGAAATAATTCTTCCACTGCCATAAGCCTTTGTTCTTTCACGATCCCATCCGGAGGCCTCCATCAGTATGTTTCTAGAGGGGGAATCGATCAAAGAGGTAGTCTACATCAAACTTGCTGTCATCCCAATGATGTGTGTGAGTAGCTGATGAGTCCACATTATGAGGCCTTTTTACCACTATTTTTGTGCCTACTATGTAGGTTTTGTGGGATTTTACCGTGCTCACGCACTTATTTTTGTTGATAACCCCTCAGGTTAAGGTTTTTGGAGCAGTATTCATTCATTGGAGAAAATCCCTAAAAATGGCAGTGGAATCACGTATTAAGAGTGGTAAACACTTTCCATAAAAGAGTCAAGCAAGAAGGCTGAAGAAACTATCGTCACCGCGCTTCTAGAGCAAACGACGGTGTTCCATGCGACCTCGTATTGAATTGGTAGAAGTGCCATTTCATGGTAAATGAAGGAATTGTTTTGGGGCACAAAATATCAGGTGAAGGCATAGAGGTTGATAAAGCAAAGATAGATGCCATAGAGAAACTTCCTTATCCTCGTGATATTAAAGGGATAAGGAGTTTTCTTGGTGACGTGGTTACTATAGGCGCTTTATTAAGATTCTTTTCAAGTATTTCGAAACCATTAACTAACATTTTGCAGAAAGATGTTCCCTTAATTTCGCTAATGAGTGCAAAAGTGCCTTTGAGAAATTGAAGCATGCTCTACTCAATGCTCCTATCATTACACCTTCAAACTGGGACATGCCTATTGAGGTCATATGCAAAACGAATGATAATGCGGTAAGTGCTGTTTTGGGCCAACAGGTAGGTGAGAAGTTTAATGTCATTTGCTTTGCAAGCCACACCCTCACAGATGCCCAGAGAAATTATGTTAAGAATGATAGAGAACTCTATGCAGTGATCTTTGCTTGTGAAAACTTTAGGCCTTACATCACTAATACAAAGGTTATATTTTATACAAACCGTCGGGCAATTAAAGAGGTGCTAGATGTTAAAGAAACTAAGCCTCCCTGGATGAGGTGGTCTCTTCTTTTGCAAGAATTTGATGGTGACCATGAAAACATAGGAGAAGTATTTACAAACATTTCCGTGGTAAGGGAGGAGCATCAATACTCTCCATCAAGCATATGTTAGGTATCCCCTACGGAACAATTGTGACTTTGGAGTTCGGACAGAGCTACAACCCATACTTTTGGTGATACAGAACCACCCTTCATCGGTCTGGAAGAGCCTTTTGCAAAACTAAGGGTAAGGGAGGAGAATTATTTATTTTACTATAAGAACTCTTTGCACCCCAGTAAATTGCAGAAGGTAGCACCTCTTCCTCAACACTACAGACAAAGAAGCCTGGGATGAAGATCTTCGCAAAACACACGGAGTGGAAAGAACTAGGGAACAAAGGAAATACCTCTCCTTTTCTTTAAGTTTTCATCAAATTTGTCTTTGTTATATTTTTTTGAGTAAAATCTTATGTTTTACGTAGTTAAACGGGCGCAAAAACAGCTGGCTGCGATCGTTTGGAGCACCATCTTTGATTCTGCTTATTTAAGTGCGCGGGCAAAACAAGAAAACAAATGATCAAGCGACCGGCTACGGTCATCTGGAAGGCCATCATTCGCTCCGATCTCTGGAGCGAAACCGAGCCTCTTCTCCTCTTGTTACTTTTTTTTTGTGTTTTTATCTCATAGGAAAAGGAAATCAAACGGACACCAGAATGATTAGAATCACCCATCCTTAAGGTTGTCAAACGCTTTGTCCATAAAGAGCTCGAGGGAAAACGGTCAAACGACCACTCAAATGATTGATTGCGGCCGCGTGGAAGGCTGTCGATCATGATTTCTTTCCAAGTTTGAACAGAATTTTGCCTCATCTTATTTGGTTTGTTTCATATCCTTTCTAACCTCCTTACCTCATCAAAACCTGCATCCCTAACCCCTTATATGCAGAACTATTGCTCCCTCCTCTAACAAAGCTCACAAAGCAATCTAGGCAAAGTCTTTTTGAGCTTTGAAGTGTAGATAGCCATGGCTCGTTCATGGGATGAGAGGCAAACTTCTTCACAAGAAGAAGAGGACTTGGAGCAGATGGGCTACTCTCCATCAAGCATAAGCGAGAGGTTCTGTCGCTGCCACGATTGGACCTCTTCCGAAGAAGACCCTAAGGAACCACCTTTTGAGGAGGATAGATAACAAGATGAAGAGAAGGGCAAGAAACCTACGACCATCCCTATCAATGCTATTAAGGTCGTCATCGGTGAGGACAAGCTTGATTTTGTCAAGGAGACCCCCGCTGTCATAGGAAAGTGCGGTTTCAATAACTGCACTCTCCATGATCCTTTGGATGAGTCTAGTAAGATTGATCCAAAGGCGCATGGGATGCATACCATAGGCGCCTGCATGTGATACGTCTCCAACATATCTATAATTTTTGATTGTTCCATGATATTATATTATTCATCTTGGATGTTTTATATGCATTATTATGCTATTTTATATCATTTTTGGGACTAATCTGTTAACCTAGTGCCCAGTGATAGTTGCTGTTTTTTCCCTTGTTTTTGCTTTTACAGAAAGTCAATACCAAACAGAGTCCAAATGGTACGAAATTTTTTGATGATTTTTCTTGCCCAACAAGACGCCCAGGAAGCTTCGGGAGGAGGCCAGAAGAGCCACGATGTGGCCACAAGCTCGGAGGGCGCGTCCCAGGGGGTGCCCCCAGGCTTGTGGGGCCCTCATGGCACTTCTAAACCAAATTTGTCTTCTATAAATACCCAAATATTCCCCGAAGACCAGCGGGCACACCAAAAATACTTTTCCGCGGCCGCAAGCTTCTGTTCTCGTGAGTTCCCATCTTGGGGCCTTTTCCGGTACTCCGCTGAAGGGGGATTTGATCATGGAGGGCTTCTACATTAACCTCGCTGCCCTTCCGATGATGTGTGAGTAGTTTACCAAGGACCTATGGGTCTATAGCTAGTAGCTAGATGGCTGATTCTCTCTCTCTTTGATCTTCAATACAATGTTCTCCTCAATGTTCTTGGAGATCTATTCGATGTAATCTTGTTTTGTGGCGCATTTGTTGAGATCCGATGAATTGTGTAGGATCGAATGTATGTCTAGAGGGGGATGATTAGACTACTTGACCAATTAAAAACCCTCCTTTTACCAAATTTAGTTTTTGACATATTTTAGCAATTATGAGAAGTCAAGCAATCAACCTACACATGCAATTCTAAGAGTATAGGAGCGGAAAGTAAAACATTGCATATGAAGGTAAATGGAAGGGTTTGGAGAAGGCAAATGCAATGGAGACATGAAGATTTTTGGCGTGGTTCCGATAGGTGGTGCTATTTTACATCCACATTGATGGAGACTTCAACCCACGAAGGGTAACGGTTGTGCGAGTCCACGGAGGGCTCCACCCACAAATGGTCCACAAAGAAGTAACCTTGTCTATACCACCATGGCCATCGCCCATGAAGGACTTGCCTCACTCGAGTAGATCTTCATGATGTAGGTGATCTCCTTGCCCTTACAAACTTCTTGGTTCAACTCGATGACATGTCAGAGGCTCCCAAGTGACACCTGACCAATCTAGGAGACACCACTCTCCAAAAGGTAATAGTCGGTGTGTTGATGATGAACTCCTTGCTCTTGTGCTTCAAATGATAGTATCCCCAACACTCAACTCTCTCTCATAGATTTTGCTATGATGGAATAAGTATTTGAGTGGAAAGCAACTTGGGGTAGGCTAGAAATCACGGTTCAAATGGTTGGAATGGATCTCCTGATCTCAACACATCACTAGTAGAAAACCACCCATTAGTCCCGGTTCGTAAGGGCCTTTAGTCCCGATTCAGGAACCGGGACTAATGGGTCGTTACTAATACCTCAACCCATTAGTCCCGGTTCAAACACGAATCGGGACCAATGTGCCTCTACGTGGCCCTGTGCGCCGAGCCTAGTCAGGGGGCCTTTGGTCCCGGTTGGTGGCTCCAACCGGGACCAAAAGGCATCCACGCGTCTGCTTTCCAGTGGCTGGGGTTTTTGTTTTTTTTGAAAGGAGGGGGGTTGGGGGTTTTGGGGGGTTAATTTAGGTGTTTCGTATATTGTGTTAGCTAGCTAATTAATAGAGAGAAGTGTCCTCTCTTATGTCCGTGCTTGGTCGATGCTACGTAGTATATATACATAAGTGATCGAGAGAACCATTCAGTACAGAAGTTCGTCATGCATACCGAGAGAAATGATCGATCGACCTCTCCTTCTCCGAGAGATTGGTCGAACAACAAGTTTTTTACTGGCTACATACATGTACAATATGTATAAGATCTCTTAATTACAAACCCCTAGCATTTGAAATCAACTTCCACATGGTATTCTCCGGCTTTACTGATGACGTGTTCAAGAAAGAATCCCGCCAATTCCTCTTGAATTGCTTTCATGCGATCTGGTGGTAGGAGTTCATCCCGCATCTGCCACGTCTAATTAATTTGAAGAAGGGGGTTAATTAATACATATATATGAATGAAACTCAACAGAAATGATGGTGTAATAAAATGAAATTGTGAATATTATTGCTTACACACTTCATATTGTCTTCTAGAGTAGCCCCGCTTGTTTTTCAAAGTCGCGTTGTGGATGAACTCACACACGTAGTATCCACAGAAATCATTCCCTTCCTCCTGCCACAAGCACTTTACGAGACATAGAGGTCAATCAAACTGATAATGAAGCATTATAAATGGCATTGATGAAAGTATAGCTATAGAATCAACGGGAGATGCACGCAACTAGCTAGCCAGTAGTACTTACTTTCGGGTATACATATCGCAGCTCCTTCGGCAGTCCCAGAGCTTGTGCGGTGAACTGTTTCCAAACCCTGCAAGACAAAGAAAATAATTATTATTACTTGAGATATCAGGAAATGAACAAAAAGATGCCGATATGGTGTGATAATGATCGATTGAACTTACTTGCTGAGCATTTCAGTCATGTCCGCATAGGTGCTGGGATCTTTCCGTCTGGAGTCTAAGACGGTTACTAGTCCACGCTCAAGCTTAATCTCCAGAAGAATATAGTGGTACCTGCACACGCATGCATAACTCATCAATTACATTAACCTCTCGCTCGAGTAATAAGGGAAACCGAATATGCACACGACAGTAACACTCACGGGCCGTTGTAAGGAAAGAGTATGGTATCTTTGTTTTGATTTTTGATCAACGATTGTAGCAAGTTGTCCTCGGCCTCTTCGACATTCTTTTCAACCAGAAATACATCTATGATATTTGTGTTAATGAACCCAATATCATAGATTTCATTTTTTTTGCACTCGATGATCTTCAATTTGCATAATATATTGAGGATAATTAATTATAAATACATGCAATGAAAGAGCCGAGCTATATATAGAGACTTAATGACATAAATAGTACTTACAGGCAGTAGCAAAAGACCATTAATTTATCGAGGGCCTTTTGATTGAAGAACTCGAAGAACTCCTCAAATGGAACACACAACAGATCATTTGAAACGAGGTCGTGCTCCTCTTTAATGTTCAGATACAAACTGTTCGTCCCCTCAGACTCTCTGCAGGTTTTCATGTACCAACTATGGAATCTTCGCATCATTGTTGTCAGAGATTTTTCATCTTTGATGAGAGGCTTCCCGTACTCGTATCTGAATACGTCCACCTCCATGAAATCAGGAAGTGCATCGTCAGGCAGGTAATCTTCAAGATTGCCATAACCGGCCACCGTCCCCGGAGGATTAGACACATTGAGCGGGGGGCACGATTGCTGTGCTTGTTCGCCGAGCTGGGCAATTTTTTCCCCTTTGCTTGTTGTTCTTTTGATCTTTTATCACTGACAGTAGTTCCCGACCACTTGGCTTGGAGATGTCTGTTCAGTAATGTGCTCATAGTTGGTTCTCGGCGGAGACTTTGGTGGTTTCCTCAGGGCATCGAGAGTGCGCTTTGCTTTCACCGGATCTACCTTCTCCTCCGGAGGTGGATGTCTCTTTGCTTTCACCCCTTCAAAGAACTCCTTCACGTGGGCCTGCACGATCATATTGTTTTCCTCCTTGGTCCTCTCGTACGGTAACTTCTCTAGAGGCTTTAGAGGTGGACCGTATCTGTATTGCCTCTCTCTTCTTGTGCTGCTAGACGCCGGAGCAGACGGAGCGGCTGCGGCGTCTGTCTTCTTTCGTGCTTGCTTACGAGGCGGAGGAGAAGGACTACGACGCGCCGGAGCAGCCGGGGCGGCGGCGGGTCTCTTCCGCCCTTGCTGGCGAGGCGGAGAAGGAGGAGGCGGAGTTCCGCCATGCGCCGGAGAAGGAGGCGGAGTGCCGCCACGCGTGCCCTGATCGTCACTCGCCGGAGGAGGAGGAGGTGGAGGAGGCGGAGTGCCACCACGCGTGCCCTGATTGTCACTCGCCGGAGGAGGAGGCGGTGGAGGAGGCGGAGTGCCCTGACTCGCCGTAGGAGGAGGAGGAGGCGAAGGCGTCCAGTTCAGAAGGTTGATGAGCTCCTTCCGCCATAGGCATGGAGTCTTTAGAGCAGAACCCAGCCTAGTCTCCCCTTCATCGGTAGGGTGCTCAAGCGCGAGGTCCTGAAATCCCTCCGTTATTTCATCCACCATCACCTTAGCAAATCCTTCTGGAATCGGCTGGCAGTGATAAGTTGTGCCGGGTCCACTAGGATAAACTTGGCCAACAGCCGCCTTGACCTTCAAATTCATCCATCGCGCCATAATGTGGCAATTTTGAGACTCCGTGATACCATCCACGGGATAGCTGGCAGGAGCCGTCAAGACATGCTCCGGCTGAAGCAGCTCGGTGGAAGCCACGCTGCTTCTCCGCTGAGATGGCGGGGTAGCTTCCGGGGAAGCTTCGGCATGTCGTTTGTTGTGATCTGCTGCTTCTCGTTCCTCTTCTCGATCCTCTAGCCCCATTACCCTTCCAAGCAGCGCCTGCATTTGGTCCTGCTCCAGTTTCTTCCTCCTCTCGTGGGTTTTGTAACCCCCTGCGTCCGGAAAACCAACCTTCCACGGAATGGAGCCTGGCGTGCCTCGTGTCCGTCCAGGGTGCTCGGGATTCCCAAGGGCCATTGTGAGCTCGTCCTTCTCCCTGTTTGGAAGGAACGTCCCTCGCTGCGCTGCATCGATATAGTGTCGAAGGTTCTTGACTGGTGTTTGCAGTTGCTCGTCCGTCCACTGACACTTCCCTGTTACAGGGTCCAAGGTTCCGCCAGCCCCGAAGAACCAAGTCCAGCAATGGTCTGGCCAGCGCATTGTCTCTGGTTCGATCCCTTTTTCAAGCAGATCATGCTCATCCTTGGACCACTTAGGCCGGGCTTTGAGGTAGCCACCTGACCCCGTGCGATGGTGAAGCTTCTTCTTCGCAGCATTTTTCTTGTTTGTCTCCGACATCTTCTTACTCTTTTCCGATGTCTTGTGGGCCACAAATGCGGGCCAGTGATCTTTGATCTTCTCATATTTGCCGATGAATTTTGGTGTCTTTTTTTTCTCGACAAACTGGTTTAGCTCTTTCCTCCACCTCCTCATTAGGCTTGCCATCTTCTTAAGAGCACAAGACCTGATTAATTGCTCTTTAACTGGCTTCTCCGGATCCTCCTCTGGCGGTAGGGTGAAATTTGCCTTCAGCTCAGTCCAATGATCTTCTTTCTGCATATCATTGACATAAGACACCTCATGGTCTTCATCCTTAGCAGGCTTATACCATTGCTGGATGCTGATCGGGATCTTGTCCCTAACAAGAACCCCGCACTGAGTAGAAAATGCCTTCCTTGTCCGGATGGGTTCAATCGGTTCGCCGTCGGGCGCGATTTCTATGATCTCAAACTTTTCATCCGAGCTCAACTTTTTCTTCGGGCCTCGTCTCCTTACCGAAGTTGTGCTCGATCCGGAGGGCTAGAAATTATAAGCAAGAAATACGACAGTAATTAATATGTGTACATATACCAAAACAATGGATGCATCAATTAACTAGTCAGCACGGGCTTAACTAATATATATATACCTGGCCGGACTCGGTTCGCTGACCGGAGCAGTCAGCACGGTCTCCTTCTTGTACCTCCATTGTGTCACCGGAGGCATCATGAACATACTCCTCCTCTTGTACCGGCATTAATGGGTCGAAGCCATCATAAACATAGCCGTCTTCTTCATCCAGTCCTTCCAGCTGACCATCGGTGTCGATGAGAAATGACGCAACATCATCACTTCCATTTGCGATTATGTCCCCCAACATCGTTTCTGTTTCTTCGTCTCGGGAGTGCTCCATAGTTTCTGCAAATATTTACAACATGTCAATTATTATTCAAACATATGGTATAGATGGATATATATATATTAGTGGCAAACGTAGAACTAGCTAGCTAATCACAATAAGGAATCATGTTAGTGGCCTCGACGCTGCTTCTCTAGGGTTTGGGGTCGCCTCGACACAACGCTTCAAGGGTTTGGGGTGGCCTCAACGACAACGCTCTTTTAACTTGATAAATTTGGGTGGCCTCGAGAGAGTTAATTTGTCAGGTAGGGGCGCGGCGGGAGGGGGTAGGAGACCAACATCCTTTTCTCTCTAGGGTTTGGGAGTCCTCGAGAGTTATCGGGGAGGGGGTATCGGTACCACCCCCTAGCTCGTGTTGAAGTTTCTTCTTTCTCCTCTATTCCTTTCTTTCTTCTTCTCCTCTTCTTTTTCTTATTCTCCCTCGAGAAAGGAAAATAATTAAGGAAAAGGAAGAAAAGAGAAAGAAGGAAGAAGGAAGAAGAAGAAGAAAAAAAAGAAGAAAAAAAAGAGGAGAAGAAGAAAGGAATAGAGGAGAAAGAAGAAAAAAATAGAATTTCTTCTTTCTCCTCTATTCCTTTCTTCTTCTCCTCTTCTTTTTCTTCTTTTTTCCTCTTCTTATTTATTTCTCCTCTTCTTCCTCTCCTCTTTTTCTCCTTTCTTCCTCTTCTTATTTTCCTTTTTCCTCTCATTCTTTTAGTATTGCTTGTTTTAAAAAAAATGTTCAAATAGAAAAATTTCGAAAAAAACAAAGGTTTTGCCTAATGCATTGTTCATATGAATATACAAACATTTGCATATTCTACAATAATTAATATCACCAAAAAAAATCTATGAACAGAAAAAACCTAACTTTTCTAAAAATCTATCTTTTGCATATATGAAAACATTAATACACATATGAACAATAAATACATATATGAACAAAAACATGCTCTGAACAATTTTTGAACATTACATACACATTGCCACATACATACACATATACATTATATATATATGAACAAAAAAGCTAAACTAATAAAAATGAAAAAAACAGAGCCGCATATATATATATATATATATATATATAGCCACATACATACACACATATATATATATACATTGAACAAAAAAAATTAAACTAATAAAAATGAAAAAAAAACAGAGCCGGTGCGGCGCGACGGCTCACAGCGGTGGCGGCGCGCGGGGGCGGGCGACGGCGACAGGGCAGGGGCTCGGGGCACGGCGCGCGGGGGCGGGCGACGGCGACGGGGCAGCCTGGCGGCGACGATGGCGGGCGCGGCTCGGGGAGGACGGAGCGGGCTCGGGGAGGCCGGCGCGGGCTCGGGGAGGCCGACGACGACGACGGGCGGGGGCGACGGCGACGGCGGGGGCGGCGGGCGGCGTTGGGGCAGCCTGGCGGCGTCGATGTGCTTGGCGTCGTCAGGGGCAACTGGTGGCGATGAACTCTGCAAAACTGCGAAGTGCTACTTATATACAAGGAGCATTGGTCACGGTTGGTGGCACCAACCGGGACTAATGCCCCCTTTAGTCCCGGTTGGTGCCACCAACCGGGACCAAAGGCCTCTTTTCGGCAGCCCAAAGGGCGGGAAGCTGCGGCCTTTAGTCCCGGTTGGTGGCACCAACCGGGACCAATGCCCCCCCTTTAGTCCCGGTTGGTGCCACCAACCGGGACCAAAGGCCCCTGTGCTGCCCGCATCGGGGCCAAAGTTTAGTCCCACCTCGCTATTGAGAGGGGCAAGCAGTGGTTTATAAGCCCCACTGCCGCACCCCTCTCGAGCTCCTCTCCATTGCAGGCTTACGGGCCTACTAGCTACTGCTTTGCCTGATGGGCCTTCTGGGCCTTCTGCGGGCCTGAATCCTGGCCCAAAGTAGGGATTCAAGTCATATTCAGGCCGTGTTGGCCCAGTAGGTGGCCTTTTTTTTGTTTTTTTGTTTTTTTGTTTTCTTTACTTATTGTTGCTATTTTTATTTTTCTCCAGTTTTTTTGTTTTGTTTTCTGCATTATTTATTTTCTTTTATTTTTTGCTTTATTTTTTAATTCTTTTTGCTTTTAGTTTTAGGAAAATTATAAACTTTCTGTTAGTGCCATTACTTTTCAAATTTGAAAACACTTTTTTTGTTTTGTTTCTTGCTTTATTTATTTTATTTTGTTTCTACTTACAACAAAATACTTATTGTTGTTTTTTTGTTTTGTTTTCTGCATTATTTATTTTCTTTTGTTTTTTGCTTTATTTTCTAATTCTTTTTGCTTTTAGTTTTAGGAAAATTATAAACTTTCCACTTTTTTTTGTTTTCTTTCTTGCTTTATTTATTTTATTTTGTTTCTACTTACAACAACATACTTATTGTTGCTATTTTTAACTATTACGAGGGCCGAACCATAAGACATTAAAGCATTTCAGATGAACTCTGAAAAAGTTGAAAGTTGGCATGGTATCATAAATTGACCCACACATAGCATGTGCATGTACAAAACAGACAATGGTATCATACTCGTCAGTTACAAAGTTGGCATGGTATCATCATAATAGTTGCGGGAGAAAGTCTTCACTTTTTCTTCGCTTGTGTCATTTGCTTATTGCGCCATAACCATGGATAATCTTCTTCGTTTATTAGGATGCTGGGGTCAGCCTTGACTTTAAAGGGAGGAATTTCATGAAACTTTTCATAATCTTCAGACATGTCTGTCTTGTCCTCCAATCCCACGATGTCCCTTTTTCCTGAAAGAACTATGTGGCGCTTTGGCTCATCATATGATGTATTCGCTTCCTTATCTTTTCTCTTTCTCGGTCTGGTAGACATGTCCTTCACATAGATAACCTGTGCCACATCATTGGCTAGGACGAACGGTTCGTCAGTGTACCCAAGATTTTTTAGATCCACTGTTGTCATTCCGTACTGTGGGTCTACCTGTACCCCACCTCCTGACAGATTGACCCATTTGCACTTAAACAAAGGGACCTTAAAATCATGTTCGTAGTCAAGTTCCCATATGTCCACTATGTAACCATAATATGTGTCCTTTCCCCTCTCGGTTGTTGCATCAAAGCGGACACCGCTGTTTTGGTTGGTGCTCTTTTGATCTTGGTCAATCATGTAAAATGTATTCCCATTTATCTCGTATCCTTTCCAAATCAATACAGTCAAAGATGGTCCCATAGATAACAAGTACAGCTCATCACAAATAGTGTTGTCACCTCTGATACGTGCTTCCAACCAACTGCTGAAAGTCCTGATGTGTTCACATGTAATCCAGTCGTCGCACTGCTCCGGGTGTTTGGAGCGCAGACTGTTCTTGTGTTCATCGACATACAGGGTCACCAAGGTAGAGTTCTGTAGAACTGTGTAGTGTGCTTGAGACCAAGAATATCCGTCCCTGCATATTATTGAGTCCCTTCCAAGCGTGCCTTTTCCAGTCAGTCTCCCCTCATACCGCGATTTAGGGAGACCTATCTTCTTAAGGCCAGGAATGAAGTCAACACAAAACCCGATGACATCCTCTGTTCGATGGCCCATGGAGATGCTTCCTTCTGGCCTAGCGCGGTTATGGACATATTTCTTTAGGACTCCCATGAACCTCTCAAAGGGGTACATATTGTGTAGAAATACGGGGCCCAGAATGACAATCTCGTCAACTAGATGAAGTAGGACGTGCGTCATGATATTGGAGAAGGATGGTGGGAACACCAGCTCGAAACTGACAAGACATTGCACCACATCACTCCTTAGCCTTGGTATGATTTCTGGATCGATCACCTTCTGAGAGATTGCATTGAGGAATGCACATAGCTTCACAATGGCTAATCGGACGTTTTCCGGTTGAAGCCCCCTCAATGCAACCGGAAGCAGTTGCGTCATAATCACGTGGTAGTCATGAGACTTTAGGTTCATAAACTTTTTCTCTGCCATATTTATTATTCCTTTTATATTCGACGAGAAGCCAGTCGGGACCTTCATACTAAGCAGGCATTCAAAGAAGATTTCCTTCTCTTCTTTGGTAAGAGCATAGCTGGAAGGACCTTCATACTGCTTTGGAGGCATGCCGTCTTTTTCGTGCAAACGTTGCAGGTCCTCCCAAGCCTCAGCTGTATCTTTTGTCTTCCCATACACGCCCAAGAAGCCAAGAAGGTTCACGCAAAGGTTCTTCGTCACGTGCATCACGTCGATCGAAGAGCGGACCTCTAGGTCTTTCCAGTAGGGTAGGTCCCAAAATATAGATTTCTTCTTCCACATGGGTGCGTGTCCCCCAGCGTCACTCGGAACAGCTAGTCCGCCGGGACCCTTTCCAAAGATTACGTGTAAATCATTGACCATAGCAAGTACGTGATCACCGGTACGCATGGCGGGCTTCTTCCGGTGATCTGCCTCGCCTTTGAAATGCTTGCCTTTCTTTCGACATTGATGGTTGGTCGGAAGAAATCGACGATGGCCCAGGTACACATTCTTCCTGCAGCTTGCCAGGTATATACTATCGGTGTCAAGTAAACAGTGCGTGCATGCGTGGTATCCCTTGTTTGTCTGTCCTGAAAGGTTACTGAGAGCGGGCCAATTGTTGATGGTCACGAACAGCAACGCCTTTAGGTTAAATTCCTCCTGTTTGTGCTCATCCCACGTACGTACACCGTTTCCATTCCACAGCTGTAAAAGTTCTTCAACTAATGGCCTTAGGTACACACCAATGTCATTGCCGGGTTGCTTAGGGCCTTGGATGAGAACTGGCATCATAATGAACTTCCGCTTCATGCACATCCAAGGAGGAAGGTTATACATACATAGAGTCACGGGCCAGGTGCTGTGATTGCTGCTCTGCTCCCCGAAAGGATTAATGCCATCCGCGCTTAAAGCAAACCATACGTTCCTTGGCTCACTTGCAAACTCATCCCAGTACTTTCTCTCGATTTTTCTCCACTGCGACCCGTCAGCGGGTGCTCTCAACTTCCCGTCTTTCTTACGGTCCTCACTGTGCCATCGCATCAACTTGGCATGCTCTCCGTTTCTGAACAGACATTTCAACCGTGGTATTATAGGAGCATACCACATCACCTTCGCAGGAACCCTCTTCCTGGGGGGCTCGCCGTCAACATCACCAGGGTCATCTCGTCTGATCTTATACCGTAATGCACCGCATACCGGGCATGCGTTCAGATCCTTGTACGCATCGCGGTAGAGGATGCAGTCATTAGGGCATGCATGTATCTTCTGCACCTCCAATCCTAGAGGGCATACGACCTTCTTTGCTGCATATGTACTGTCGGGCAATTCGTTATCCTTTGGAAGCTTCTTCTTCAATATTTTAAGTATCTTCTCAAATCCTTTGTCAGGCACAACATTCTCTGCCTTCCACTGCAGCAATTCCAGTACGGTACCGAGCTTTGTGTTGCCATCTTCGCAATTGGGGTACAACCCTTTTTTGTGGTCCTCTAGCATGCGATCGAACTTCAGCTTCTCCTTTTGACTTTCGCATTGCGTCCTTGCATCGACAATGACCCGGCGGAGATCATCATCATCGGGCACATCGTCTGGTTCCTCTTGATCTTTAGCAGCATCACCGTATTCAGGGGGCACATAGTTGTTATTGTACTCTTCTTCTTCGCCGTCTTCCATCATAACCCCTATTTCTCCGTGCCTCGTCCAAACATTATAGTGTGGCATGAAACCCTTGTAAAGCAGGTGGGTGTGGAGGATTTTCCGGTCAGAGTAAGACTTCGTATTCCCACATATAGGGCATGGACAACACATAAAACCATTCTGCTTGTTTGCCTTAGCCACTTCGAGAAAATCATGCACGCCCTTAATGTACTCGGAGGTGTGTCTTGAACCGTACATCCATTGCCGGTTCATCTGCGTGCATTATATAATGAAGTGACCAAATTAATAGAAGTTCATCATCACATTAAAACCAAAGTACATACATAGTTCTCATCTAACAACATAAAGCTCTGCAGAGCATCTAAATTAATTAAACCATACACTGAAACTATGTAAAACATTTCAATGCGAAAACAAATGCGTTCATAATCGCAACCAATGTAACAACTGATCCAATGGCATAATGATACCAAGCCTCGGTATGAATGGCATATTGTCTAATCTTTCTAATCTTCAAGCGCATTGCATCCATCTTGATCTTGTGATCATCGACGACATCCGCAACATGCAACTCCAATATCATCTTCTCCTCCTCAATTTTTCTAATTTTTTCCTTCAAGAAATTGTTTTCTTCTTCAACTAAATTTAACCTCTCGACAATAGGGTCGGTTGGAATTTCCGGTTCAACAACCTCCTAGATAAATAAAATCTATGTCACGTTGGTTGGCATAATTGTCATAAACAATAAATGAACCAATAGTTATGAAAAGATAATATATACCACATCCGAATCATAGACAGGATGAGGGCCGACGGGGGAGGATACCAAAACCATCGCACTATATAGGATGCAATAATAAAAGTAAGAAAATAATACAAGTATCTATCTAAACATACAAGTAAGAATATTTTTCCTTTCAGAAAGAAGATAAGAACAAGAGGCTCACCACGGTGGTGCCAGCGATGAGATCGGCGTGGGTGATCGACGACGGTGAAGACGGGGACGGGGCGTGACGGACCGCTAAATCTAGACAAATATTGAGGAAAATGAAGCTTGGCGGTCGAGCTTGGAGGGAAGAAAGCTTAAGTAGTGTGGCTCGGGCATTCCATCGAACACCTCGTGTGCATAGGAGGTGAGCTAGAGCACCACAAAGCTCTCCCCTCGCCGGCCACGAAAAACAGAGCACTGGGAGTGCTCTGCTCGCGAGCAGGGGGTATATATAGGCACCACCATTGGTCCCGGTTGGTGGCACGAACCGGGACCAAAGGCAAACCTTTAGTCCCGGTTCGTGCTATCAACCGGGACCAATGGTGGTGGGCCAGGAGCGAGGCCCATTGGTCCCGGTTCGTCCCTCCAACCGGGACCAAAAGGTCCAGACGAACCTGGACCAATGGCCCACGTGGCCCGGCCGGCCCCCGGGGCTCAAGAACCAGGTCCAATGCCCCCATTGGTCCCGGTTCTGGATTGAACCGGGACTAATGGGCTGGACCGGCCTGGACCATTGCCCCCTTTTCTACTAGTGCATGAGTAGGTGGTTCTCTCTCTCAGAAAATAGATGGTGGAAGTGTAGGCACGTTCTGATGTGGCTCTCTCTCAAATGAAGAGGGGTGGAGGGGCATATATAGCCTCCACAAAAAATCCAACCGTACACACTTTTGGTCCATCTCGGTGGCACCGATTGTGAAACTCGGTGGCACCGATCAGTACAAAAATATGAACGTTAGGATTCTCGGTGGGACCGACTGGAACAACTTGGTTGGACTGATGTGCCATGGCTTAGGGAAAACGTCATCTCGATGGCGCCGATGCATCAACTCGTTGGGACCGAAGTGAAGCAATAAGCAACAGAGAATCTGTCAAGACAACTCGGTGAGACCGATTGCAACATCTCGGTGAGACCGAAATAATTACAGCATGTCACAGGGAGTTTGCAAGGCCATCTCGGTGAGATTGAGATCTGTATTGGCGTGACCGAATCGTTAGGGTTTCTGGTAGTGGCTATGTCAAATGAACTCGGTGTCTTTTTGTGGAAGGAATCGGTGGGGCCGAGTTTGGAATTTAGGTATGGACATATTTGGAAGGAGAAAGTGGATGAGGGTTTTTGAGCAAGAGCACTAAGAACTTTGAGCAAGTAGACCATTAAGCAACACCTCATCCCCTTTCAATAGTATTGGCTTTCCTAGGACTCAATGTGATCTTGGACCACTAAAATAGAAATGAAGAGTCTTGAGCTTTTTCCAATCTTTGTTCTTATCATTCTGAGGGGTCCACATCTCTAGTCCATGCCATGTCAATCATTGAACATCCTGAAATATTTATCTTGAATATTAGTTCAATGAGCTCTTTGTTGTTATGAATTACCAAAACCACCCTGGGATTAGTTGCACTTTCAATCCCCCCTTTTTGGTAATTGATGACAACATATATATCAAAGCTTCGACATATGATTAAATGAATGACTTGCATAGTCGCTTTGAGAAGTATGCGATAACCAAGAGCTGCCCCTAAATTTGTGCATTATGTAAAATTTGCGTTTGAATGCTTAACCAATTAGGATCATGGGTCACTCTTCCATGTCACATACATCTTGGTGGAGCGCACAAAATGAAATGAGTGAAATAACATTGATGCATCACCAAACATATAAGTGGATGATCATACACAAATAATGATAGATATAAGCATTTAAGCACACATTAAGCAAAGTATGATCAACCTCACAACCAAACATAGTGTCTCAAAAGCATAAAAACAACCAAGTAGCACGAATCAAACAGACATAGTAGCAACGGGAAATAAAAACCAACAAGCAAAATAACGAGACTCTCTCTCTCCTCTCTCTCTCTCTCTCGACGCCTATGATCTATACAATTTCTCCCCTTTGGCAACAAGTTACCAAAAAGATCGAAAAAGTATAGAGCTATGAAACTCTCTAGGCACGATCTCCTGGAGCTCCTGAAGGTGTCTTCTGGCTTGTGGCTCCGGTGTGCGTAGAAGCCGTTGAGAGAACCACGTCTGCAAATGCTTCTGAAGATGTCGACTACACTGGTGATGTAGATACCGGAGGTGGTACTGGAGCAGTGGCAGCAGGTGTAGAAAGAGTGGTCCTCATGTCTACAACTGGCACGACTGAAGATCTGGTTGCCCTTGGCACCGACTGAAACCTGTCAGTAGTAGGGTGCTCAGTTCCGTCCTCAGCATCATCTTGAAGCTTATCCACAATAGACTAGATCTCTGTCGTTGACATCTAAGTTGTATATCTTGTCCTCCACAATCCGCTCTAAGCTCTCGTTGTTCTGGGCTATGTTGGCTAGACTTCGCTCAATCCTTAGTGTTGCTTCCAGCAGATATGTCATTTGGTCTTGCTTTATCTTGAGATTTGCTATTGGGGCGTTAGGGGTTGTGGCTTCCTTTGCTGCTGCTGCTACCTGATTCTTTTGTTGAGCCACAACTGATGTAGGGTATGAAGGATCCATCACCACCACATTGTCCTTGAACTCTGGCTGAAGAGGGAGGTTCTCATGATCAAGTAGATATCTTTCGTCCCAACTTGGGAGTTGATGAGCATCTGAATCTGTGGGGCATATCCACAAGACCTCTTCTGGTCAGCAGCACTCCTTTTGACCATTTCAGCAATCAAAATCATAACTTTGAACTTTTGTGGGACATCAAACAAGTGGAGAAAATTGATGGAGTGACCACGTATCATCTGAGTGTGCCTCAAGATCATGTTGGTTGTGGCGAACCCAGCAAGCAAGTGACTCACATGACCAAGTTTGTGACCCTCAAGATCCTTGGGAGGGATTTCCTTGTACATATTGGCCATTGAGTTGTGGTCCATCCCAAGCTTCCCGTACACATCAACATCATTTTCATCCTCCTTAGGAGCACCAATGAGAGCAGCCCACTCATTATGATGACTGGTATTGGTGTCCCTCAGTCATCCACATAATCTTTCAATCTAGATAGAAATGTGCTGTGGAATAGAACTGCATGATCATTTCATCATTCCACTTTGTGAGCTTCTGACCAACAAACTTGTCAACACCTGCACTCCTCAAATTCTCATGAACGTGGGGGAAGTAGTCTTCATTCGCATCGATGTACTTCCATTCCACCCACTTCATGTCACTGACAATTGGCTTCTTATCAAGCAAAACTGTCTTGTAGAAATCTTGTTGTTCACGAGGTGTAGAGTCGAAAGTATGTCTAGAGGGGGGGGGGGGGTGATTAGACTACTTGACCAAATAAAAATCTAGCCCTTTCCCAATTTTAAGTCTTGGCAGATTTTAGCAACTTAGTACTAGTCAAGTAAACAACCTACACATGCAAGTCTAAGAGTATTGCAGCAGAATGTAAAACATTGCATATGAAGGTAAAGGGAGGAGTTTGGAGGGAGCAAACGCAATGTAGACACGGAGATTTTTGGCGTGGTTCCGATAGGTGGTGCTATCATACAACCACGTTGATGGACACTTCAACCCACGAAGGGTAACAATTGCGCGAGTCCACGGAGGGCTCCACCCACGAAGGGTCCACGAAGAAGCAACCTTGTCTATCCCACCATGGCCATCGCCCACGAAGTACTTGCCTCACTAGGGTAGATCTTCACGAAGTAGGCGATCTCCTTGCTCGTACAAACTCCTTGGTTCAACTCCACAATCTTGACGGAGGCTCCCAAGTGACACCTAACCAATCTAGGAGACACCACTCTCCAAAAGGTAATAGATGGTGTGTTGATCATGAACTCCTTGCTCTTGTGCTTCAAATGATAGTCTCCCCAACACTCAACTCTCTCCCACAGATTTGGATTTGGTGAAAAGATGATTTGAGTGGAAAACAACTTGGAGAAGGCTAGAGGTCAAGATTCATATGGTTGGAGTTGGATATCTTGACCTCAACACATGAGTAGGTGGTTCTCTTTCAGAAAATGTATGATGAAAGTGTAAGCATGTTCTGATGGCTCTCCTCATGAATGAAGAGTGGGTGGAGGGGTATATATAGATCAACACAAAATCTAACCGTTACACCCAAATCACCAAACTCGGTTGGACCGAATAATGAAACTCGGTCAGACCGATTTAGTTCAAAATGTGAACGTTAGGATTTTCGGTGGGACCGACATCTCAACTCGGTGAGATCGATTTCATTAGGGTTAGGGCATAACGTAATCTCGGTGGGAACAATTTTGGTAATAAGCTAACCAAAGAGTTGGTCAGGCAAACTCGATGGGGCCGATTCGTTCATCTCGGTGAGACCAAAATGTTACGAAGGGGAAACAGAGAGTTTGCATTTCGAACTGGGTGGGACCGATCGCTCATCTTGGTTGGACCGAAATGTTACAAAGGGAAACAGAGAGTTTGCAATACCATCTTAGTGAGACCGAGATCCCTATCGGTAAGACCAAATGACTAGGGTTTTGTGGCAGTGGCTATGTCAACCGAACTTGGTGGCGCCAGATAGAAAGTTTCGGTGGGGCCGAGTTTGACTTTTGGTTTGGGACATATGTGGATATGAAAAAGTGGTTGAGGGTTTTTGGATCATATCACTAAGCATTTTGAGCAAGTAACCCATTAAGCAACACCTCATCCCCTTTTAATAGCATTGGCTTTTCCTATGGACTCAATGTGATCTTGGATCACTAAAAGTAAAATGTAGAGTCTTGAGCTTTAGAGCTTGAGCCAATCTTTTGTCCTGAGCATTTTGAGGGGTCCACATTTCTAATCCATGCCATGCCAATCATTGAGCTTTCCTGAACTATTTATCTTGAAATAGCATTAGCTCAGTGAGCTATATGTTGTTAATAATTACCAAAACCACCCATGGATAGTTGCACTTTCAATCTCCCTCCTTTTTGGTAATTGATGACAACATATAGATCAAAGCCTCGACAAATGATAATAAGATTGTAATACATCGTCGCGTCTAGAAGTATGTGATAAGCAAGAGCTCCCCCTAAATTTGTGCATTATTTAAGATTTGCTTTTGAATGCAAATGCACAATCGATTAGGATCATGGGTCACGGTTCCATGTCACATACATCATGGTGGAGCGCTCAAAATGATTGAAAATTAAAAGTTGCACTCATCACCAAGAAAAGTGAGTGATCATATAAGAGATATAAGAGATAATATCATCCAAGCAAGCATTAAAGTAGCATATGACCAAACACATAATCAAACAAGTATCTCACAGAGACAAAGACATAGAGTATCAACCAAGCACACAAAAAGTTCAACCAAAATCAAGAGAGATAAAAGGCAAAACACTCTCTCTCGAAGCCTATGATCTATACATATTTCTCCCCCTTTGGCAACAAGTTACCAAAAAGTTCGAAAATGCGTAGTGCTATGCGTCTCTCAGGCTTGGTCTTCGGGAGGTGGTGAGGGAGTCCTGGATTAGGGGGTGTCCGGACAGCCGGACTATCATTATCCGCCGGACTCCAAGACTACGAAGATACAAGATTGAAGACCCCGGCTCGTGTCCGGATGGTACTTTCCTTGGCGTGGAAGGCAAGCTTGGCAATACGGATGTGTAGATCTCCTACCATTGTAACCGACTCTGTGTAACCCTAGCCCTCTCCGGTGTCTATATAAACCGAAGGGCTTTAGTCCGTAGGACAACATACATTACAACAATCATACCATAGGCTAGCTTCTAGGGTTTAGCCTCCTTGATCTCGTGGTAGATCTACTCTTGTACTACCCATATCATCAATATTAATCAAGCAGGACGTAGGGTTTTACCTCCATCGAGAGGGGCCGAACCTGGGTAAAACATTGTGTCCCTTGTCTCCTGTTACCATCCGCCTAGACGCACAGTTCGGGACCCCCTACCCGAGATCCGCCGGTTTTGACACCGACAGGTGGTGTAGAGAGAACTCCGAGAATGAAGGCATATGTTGATGTAGATGGGGCTGGTGGAGTAGCCGCTGGAGGTGGCACTAAAGCTGTGGCTGCTGGTGCTGATGCCGTGGCTCTTGAGTCAGGTACAGGCACTGCAGCAGACCTCTGTCATCTAGGAACTCGCTGAAAAGCATGAATAGTTGACTGCCCTTTCCTCTCTTCCGCTTCCTCCTGGAGCTATTCAACTGCTGTTTGTATCTCAATAACCTTCAGATCAAGATTATAAAATTTTGTCTCTATGATCCTCTCCAAGCTCTCCTGATTTTGAGTCAGGGTGGACAAGCCCTGCTCAATCCTCAAAGTAGATTGGATCAGATATGCCAATTGATCTTGCTTGCTCTTCAGGAAAACTTGAGATGCTTCCTCTGCAGTAGGCATCTTGGCAGCTTTCTCAGCCTTAGCTTTGACTCTCTTCTCTTGTACTTGAGCTGATGATGGTTCCTCTTCATTCATCACAACTGTATTGTCTTCAGATTCAGGATATACGGGTGGATGGTCCTTGTCCAGAAAATATGTTCCTTTCCCCATCTTGGAGTTGATGAGCTCCTGAATATGTGGAGCATACCCACAACTCTCTTTTGGTTAGCAGCTGTCCTTTTGATTGTCTCTACAATAGGACTCATGACCTTAAATTTTTGAGGGACATAAAAAATGTGCAGCAAGTTGATTGAGTGTCCTCTAATCATTTTGTGATCTCTAGAGTTGGGTGGCAAAGTATGCCTCAAGATGGTGTTGATGGTAGGCAGACCAGACAACAAGTAATGTACTGATCCAAGCTTGTGAGTCTCCAAAGATTTATCAGAGATCTCTCTGTACATGTGTGCCATGGAGTTGTGGTCTTTCTTCTTCTTTGCATAAACATCCAAGTTATCTTCATGATCTTTTGAAGCATTTATCAATTTAGCCCATTCTTCAACAGTGGATTGGTACCTAGTACCTTCAGACATTCAAACTATCTTCCCATCTGGATAGAAGTGTGTAGTGGAGTAAAACTGCATGATCAACGCATCATTCCACATGGTGAGCTTTTGAGCAACAAATTTGTCAACTCCACATGCTTTGAAGCTGTCATGTACTCCCGGGAAGTGGTCTTCTTTCTCCTTGATGTACTCCCAGTCAACCCATCTCATGTCACATACAATTGGCTTCTTATCAAGCAAAATTGTCTCATAGAAGTCTTGCTGTTCTTTTGTATGAAATCTGTAATCAACTGCAGTCCTCCTCCCCACAGCATAGGGATCAGACTGTCTCCACAATCTCAGTCCAGCATCCTTTCTGATGTGCATGTCCTCAGCTACTGGATGAGCATCATTGTGGTCCGGGATCTTGGGTTTCAGTTTTATCAAAACAAGAGATTCATCATCCTCTTCTTCAGCTTGAGGCACTTGGGCCTTGTTCTTCTCTTTAGCAGGTACACTTCTAGTGTTTCTCTTGGGCTTAGGAGGTTTCTGAGCTTGAGCTTTGGGAGCAGACTTGGGCTTTGATGTTGCAGCCCCTGATTTGATTGCATCTCCCATAAGCTTCTGAGACTTGGGTGCTGGTGCAACATCCTCTTCTTCTTCTTCTTCATCATCAGAAGGATCTCTCATCATGGAGGGCTTGCCAATGACTCTAGCAATAGTCTTCCTGATCCGCTCCTTCCTTTTCTTTCCATCTCCAGCTTCTTTGGGTTCAAGAGTGAACTCCATTGTTTCTTGAGTAGAGGCTCTGGCCTTAGACATAGGAATCCTTCTTGTTGGAGCCTTCTTGTTCATCCCTGGCTTTGTTGCAGCAGTTGTGCCATATTCCTTCTTCAGCACTTTCTTTCTTGAGGTGGCCTCATCCTCAATAGCCACATAGTTCTCATCCTCAGAGTATGAGGTTCTCTTCTTCCTTGTTCTGGTGGTTGCCTTGGGCAAATTGCTAGGTGTGTTCCTACTGCCCTCATCATAGCTTCTTGAGGGATCTGAACCGTCACTCAATTGCACTTGTTCCTCAGATTTGTTCTGACTGTCACTCTGATCAAACATCTTGGAAATATCACTGACAGCAAACCCTGTGAATAGATGTAGATGAGGTAGAGTGGATGAGCATCACAAAGTGCAGAGTTTTTGCAAAACAGATGACTTAAAAACTTAGTTTTAGTTCTCCACAGAAAGCATTTCGGAGCTAATGATCTATTAAACTTGATGATACCGAAGCAATTTTGGAGCCTAAACTAGTGAACTCGGTCAGACCGAGTCATAGTTCGGTGGCACCGAGACTGCTAGGGTTTCACAGAGAATCGAACTCGGTCAAACCGATGTGCAGTTTTCGGTTAGACCGAAAATGCATGTGCTATGGCCTAAGCCAAATCGGTGAGACCGATTTCTACAACTCGGTCGGTCCGAGATGAGTTCGGCGGAGACCTAACCCTAAATTTTCAAATCAAATCTAACCTAAAAGATGTTTTCTATGGATAGAGTGTTTGCATACGTGGTAAAGATCATGGCGAAGCAATGTGCTATGAATCGGAGTTAAGGAATTAGCACATAGAGTCGAACCCATACCCTAGTTCGGCGGAGGTTCACTACGGCGGCAACAAAGGAGCAGATTTTCATTGACGGTGATGGAAACCAGCGGCGGGAGGTCGCTGGCGGTGAGGAGATGATCCGAAGACCCGAGGAGGCAGAGCAGGACACACGCGCGGGCTGAGGAGTTTGAAGAAATTTCCAAAATCTCACCCGTGGGTATATATATCCCGACCATGTCGGTGTGACCGAGTGGAACAACTCGATCACTACAAGAAATATGTCAACTTGCGACCACCACTATTGGTCACTGAAAGGTCATTGTTTTTCATTTGCGACCTTTTTTTGACCAAAAACTGAAGGTCAAAAGCTGGCGGTTGTAAACTGAAATTAGTGACCTTCTCTGTGATATGTAAAAGGTCATTGGTTCTTTGACCAAAATTTTGGTCACTAGCAGCCTCCCCAAGCCACATAGGATCCAGCGTGGCAAGCTGACATGGATAAGATTCAGCCCGGTCCGATTTGATGTTTATATGGGCCGAGCCCATTAATTCGGCCTTTTTAGAATATTTTTTCCTTATTAATTTGGTCGACTACATGGGCCAAGCCCACAGTTTAGCCTTTTTATTTCTGGCCATGGCCTCTTATAATGCATTTCTTATTAGTTTTCGTCCTTCCAGAAAAATATTGTTTGGGCCATGGTCTTTTCACCCCATACCACGTTTGTACCACCTTGGTATGTCTCGTGGCCTATTCAGGCCCGGTACTATCATGGCAATTGAGTTATTTTCACAATCAGGCATTAAAGCAACATGTACACAGGGAATACAAAATTTCTTTACACAGGAATACAATGTCTACATAATTTTCCTTATCTCACTACTACTTTAACATGTAGGAGCACATCTGGTACTATCCTAACAATGTCTTCATTGCTCCCTCTGATGGGCAAGCTCTCCAGGTGCGACAACTTGAATTCCTACAAGAACAAAACATTACGTGAATACATCAATCGAGGAGGAAACAGTAAAACAGGCTGAAAGCATCACACATACAAATAATAACAGCATACATTAATGTATAACATAATAAAAAATATCTATAACCAGGGCTATTTCTAGCCAACCTGTGTGCATGAATCATAATAGATCAAGCAAAAGACGTATAACCATCAGCAAACATCAAATATTTGTGAAAGGGGACAATTTCTAGTACTCGTCATTTTTGGAAAGTGAGCAAGAACGATGATATTTTCCTACACATACTTTCCGACTTTTCCTTAGTCATATAGTGATCTGCTCACTCCAATTCTATCTACTCAACCCATTCACATGCACATGGATAATCAACTAGCCTCATCATTTGAAGCATCTAGTCAAATAAGGAATTGGAATGCAACATGGATAACTATGCCCTATGAAACAGTACATCAAAGTAAATAATGAACTGGTATAGAACACCAACTCGATCACCTTCACAGCAATGAAATCATGGATAATTCTTCTATTTAATTGAAGTTCTCTAAGCTTCTTCCCCCATTGAAAGCAGTCTACAAAATAATTGAGAACAAGGTCAGCGCCAAAATATTTCAAACCATATAATTTCTTGCTAATCTCATATACTGTTATTCAAAATAAAGATGTATTTTGCTATAAGATTTTAACGCTAGTACACAAGACATAAAAAGGTACCAGCAATCCTTAGTGATCTGAAACAACAGCACAATATTTAAACACAGACAATGCATGCCATAGTAATAGCAGCACAACTAGAGAAATGCAAAAGGCACCTCATACTAGTATGGTGATCTTCGACGCAAATTTTAAGCTCCTTTTCATGTCGATAATTTATTTGGTTTCAGTAAACAACAACATGCAGTATATATGAAGGGTTATTGGTTGCATAACAGCTGAACTAATCCTCTACTAGTACCTAGAAATCATATGCAACTCTGTTTTTGCTCTAGCCCAGCCACAAGATCATAAAAGAAATCGTAAGTATCTGGTGCATTTGACATAATAAAGCAGCTCCCGAACAAACAGAAGTTCTACATCTTCACATCCCAATTGAGGAGATCTGTGGGATAACCTACCCTGAGGAGCTCACCGCGGGATCTTCTCCATGGCCAGCCCCCTTCTTTCACAACACCAGATTGGCCTCTTCACGAACCTGCAAAAATAAATGCACACACGCATCAGATTGGGGGAGACGAGGGGAGGAAGAAGAAGAGAAGAGGAGGGGGAGGGATGTGTATGCAAGTGTATAAGCATCAAGCATGAGATACTTTTCAAATTACTATGAACATTCTTAGTTTCTGGCAGGGGTATATGTAGATGTTGGCATTAATTGAAAAATGGATATGAACAAGAAGGCGCTACTGCACAATAATGAATGAGAACAATCAGGTACTGGCAGGGGTATATGGCTGCACCATCGGTCAATGCAGGACACTGCCAACAACGTAAATGCAATAGCAACCTTTCTGACGTTTGAGAGCACTCTCACCGTGCTATAGTTAACTGCATTTTCATTTTCAACAAACACTTACGGAGCACTTAGTTCTAAATAGCAGTCATGAAACTAGGAGACCCATCTATCTGAGATCTTGCATGCAAGCTAGCGAGTTGCACTTGCACCACTAGTTAAAGTTGGTTTTAACACTCATCAACATACATGCTCACTGTACTCTGGATTAATGGACAAGCATTAGTGAACCAATGTCAGAGAGTGAGATCGAACAAACAGAGCATATGAGAGCACGACATTTATAGTACAAGCATGAAAATCAAAACAGCAGAACTCCAGTTTGACCACTACAAATATAGATACCAACAATGGCTACCTATTGAGCAATTTGATTTCATTTGAATGCAACCAGGGGAAAAACATGAGGTAAGCATGCTCGTGGATGCCACTAGGAATCCCTGCGGCACAACCCACAGATGTACTTAGGCATGCTCCCATCTACCGAAAGGAGAAGCAGACATGTTTGTTAGCTCTAGTAATTTTACATGTGGATAACACAAAAACATTCAAGCTTGATGGCCGTCTCCTCGTCAATCTCGCACCCGAACCCGAAGTACCGCTGGCATGAGACAATGTAAATCTTCCTCTTGGCCTCCTCCTTGCTGCTACATATTCAGAGATAGAGCAACATCATATCATTAGGCTTGCATGAACAGTAGTTGACAGAAAGCAACACTGAGCTGGCCTCCCAGCCCAAACAAGACTCAAATTTGTAGTCTTTGTCACTCATTTCCGAGTAGCGAGAGAGTCTGACTGACCCGCTCTCGCAACGGGACGAAGGCCGGATGGATGGACGGGTACCTTCCGAGGACCTTGGCGAGGGTGTGGATGTAGCAGTCGATCATCTCGTGCTTGGAGGCGCCCTCGCTGCCGGGCTTGTCCATGACGATTAGCCAGTGCTCGTAGTCGCAGCCCGGGAACAGTGGCGCCATCTCCGTGGGTGCCCGGTCCCCGGCCCCGCAGCCGCCCCATGCGGGGGAGTACCCGTCGGCCCCCGGCCGCCGCGCCATGCCCCTGGCGCCCCCAACGCCGCGAAAGAGGAGCGATGAGGAGGCGACGATCGCAGGGCGTAGCATCTCCTTCACCGCTACCGGGGCACGCGGGATGGACCCGGGGGAGGCGAGGCGGTGGGAGATGAGGAGGCGGGGGAGAGCAGCCTGCGGGCCATGGAAGCGGCGGCGGCGGCCATGGAGAGAGAGATAGGAAGAGGGGAATGGGGAATTCGGGATCGAGCCGGACAGAGACCTATGTGGGTTTAGGAGTGGAGGGGAGGGTAGGTTGCGGACGGATCCGAGGCTGGGGTGTCCGGATCTGACTCGAGTAGGAGGAGGAGGGCACGCTACGGCGGAGAGGGGTGGTCGTCACCGGCTGGGATCGAGAGGAGGCGACGGTGGAGGGACTTGCAGTCGAGGTGCGAGATGGGGCGACGGCGGAGGGACTTGTAGGCAAGCTGCAAGAGGCAGCGAGATGTGTTCGGGGAAAGGGATAGAAGTGGATCGGGGAGGCGGCGGTGGGGATCGGAGGGAGCGAGGGGCTGGCGGCTGTGGGAGAGAAGGGGACGCGAGTAAGAGGAGAGTCGGCTGTGTTAGGGTTATGTGGGTGAGAGGATGAGGGGGTGAGGTCTGCCGTTGGATGCTCGCAGATCCAACGGTGTTTGAGCATGATCCGCATGATATGTCTATTGACCAATCACAACGCAGCAAAGAATTTAAAGAGTTCAAATTGAGTATTTTTGTAAAATACCTATCAAATATATGTTCAAATGATATCATATTTTGCACAAGTTTACATCTTGGATTGGCAAACAATATTGACAAAGGGAGTTTTTATTTTTTTAACACGGAAAATCTATTTTCCATTTTTCTAGTGCCCAAAATAAGAATTTTTGTGAAGCACCTATCATATATTTGTTGTAAAATTGGACCAAATCAATTTTCTAAAATACTAGGCCATGTTTAATGCACAATTGACTAAATGTTTGGGTGTCAAAAGTTTTGATCCACCTCTGGTGAAAAAGACAAATTCCCGCCGATTCAGCAGGAAGCGGTCAAATTTGAACTACAGCTGCCTCATAGTTTGCTCTTTATTTTTTCTAAAAAACATTTCTAGGTACATAGGTATCTATTTAATCAGAGAAACACCAAAAAAATCCCAAGATTCAACCACTAGCTACGAACGGTCAAGCCCGCCGTTTTGACCGCATTTTGAAACGGGCATAAAAAATTGAAAAAAAAATCAAAAAATTGGAAAAACCTTCGCATTGTGTCATTATATATGACCAAGTTTTCAGGAAAAATAATAAACTTGTAATACAACAATTATTTAAAAAAAGTTTTCTCAGAAATGAGCTATCATGTGTGGAGATTCATTGGCTTTCAAGTCAAATGATCAATCTTATGACCACATTCATGGCATAGTTTGTTCGAATGATCTCATATTCTGCACAAGGGTGCATGTTGGAATGAAAAACAATGTTGCCTAAGAAAATTTTCATTTTCTTTGCACAAAAAAATTATTTTCCATTTTTCGAGTGCCTAAAATGAGGTTTTTTTGTGAAGGACCTACCATATATTTGTTGCAAAATTGGACCAAATCAATTTTCTAAAATACTAGGCCATGTTTAATGCACAATTGACCAAATGGTTGGGTGTCAAAAGTTTTGATCCACCTATGGTGAAAAAGACAAATTCCCGCCGATTCAGCTGGAAGCGGGTCAAATTTGAACTGCAACTGCCTCATAGTTTTCTCTTTATTTTTACCAAAAATCTTTTCTAGGTACATAAGTATCTATTTAATCAGAGAAACACCAATTTTTTTCCAAGATTCAACCACTAGCTAGGAACGGTCATGCCCGCCGTTTTGACCGCTTTTTGAAACTAGCATAAAAAATTCGAAAAAAATCAAAAAATTGGAAAACCTTCTCATTGTGTCATTATATGTGGCCAAGTTACCAGGAAAAATAATAAACTTGTACTACGATAATTATTTTAAAAAATGTTCCCAGAAACGAGCTATCATGCGTGAAGATTCATGGTTTCAAGCCAAATGATCAATCTTATGGCCACATTCATGGCATAGTTTGTTCAAATGATCTCATATTGTGCAAAAGGGTGCATCTTGGAATTACAAACAATTTTGCCTAAGGGAGTTTTCATTTTCTTTGCACGAAAAATTCATCTTCCATTTTTTGAGTGCCCGAAATGAGTTTTTTTTTGTGAAGGACCTACCATATATTTGTTTCAAAATTGGACCTAATCAATTTTATAAAATACTAGGACATATTTAATGCAAAATTGACAAAATGGTTGGGTTTCAAAAGTTTTGATCCACCTCTGGTGAAAAAGACAAATTTCCGCCGATTCAGTAGGAAGCGGGTCAAATTTGAACCGCAGCTACCTTATTGTTTGCTCTTTATTTTTTCCAAAAATCATTTCTAGTTACATAAGTATCTATTTAATCAGAGAAACACCAAAAAAAAATCCAAGATTCAACCACTAGCTAGGAACGGTCATGCCCACTGTTTTGACAGGATTTTGAAATGGGCATAAAAATTCAAAAAAAATTCAAAAAATTGGAAAACCTTCGCATTGTGTCATTACATGTGACCAAGTTTCCAGGAAAAATAATAAACTTGTAATATGACAATTATTTTAAAAAAGTGTTCTCATAAATGAGCTATCATGCATGAAGGTTCATGGCTTTCAAGCCAAATGATCAATCTTACGGCCACATTCATGGCATAGTTTGTTCAAATGATCTCATATTGTGCACAAGGGTGCATCTTGGAATTCCAAACAATGTTGCATAAGGGAGTTTGCTACCTCTTGAGAACTGCATTGGATTTCCCCGAAGAGGAGAGGATGATGCAGCAAAGTAGCATAAGTATTTCCCACAGTTTTTGAGAACCAAGGTATCAATCCAGTAGGAGACCACGCACAAGTCCCTCATACCTACACAAAACGATAGCAACTCGCAACCAACGCTTAGGGGTTGTCAATCCCTTCACGGTCACTTACGAGAGTGAGATCTAATAGAGATAATATTTTTGGTATTTTTGATAGATAGATGCAAAGTGAAAAGTAAAAGGCAAAGTAAAAACAAAGCAAGTAAATAAAGTGATAGAGATTGATATGATGAGAATAGACTCGGGGGCCATAGGTTTCACTAGTGGCTTCTCTCAAGAGCATAAGTATTCTACGGTGGGTGAACAAATTACTATTGAGCAATTGACAGAATTGAGCATAGTTATGAGTATATCTAGGCAATGATCATGTATATAGGCATCACGTCCAAAACAAGTAGATCGAAACGATTCTGCATCTACTACTATTACTCCACTCATCGACCGCTATCCAGCATGCATCTAGAGTATGAAGTAAAAAACAGAGTAACGCCTTAAGCAAGATGACATGATGTAGAGTGATAAATTCATGCAATATGATAATAATCCCATCTTGTTATCCTCGATGGCAACAATACAATACGGGCCTTGCAACTCCTTCTGTCACTGAGTAAGGACACCGCAAGATTGAACCCAAAGCTAAGAACTTCTCCCATTGCAAGAACTACCAATCTAGTTGGCCAAACCAAAAAGGATAATTCGAAGAGACTTGCAAAGATAACTCAATCATACATAAAAGAATTCAGAGAAGAATCAAATACATTCCATAGATAATATTGGATCATAAACCCACAATTCATCGGTCTCAACAAACACACCGCAAAAAGAAGATTACATCGAATAGATCTCCACGAGAGAGGGGGAGAACATTGTATTGAGATCCAAAAAGAGAGAAGAAGCCATCTAGCTACTAGCTATGGACCCAAAGGTCTGAAGTAAACTACTCACACTTCATTGGAGGGGCTATGGTGATGATGTAGAAGCCCTCCGTGGTGGATGCCCCCTCCGGCGGAGCTCCGGAACAGGCCCCAAGATGGGATCTCATGGATACAGAAGGTTGCGGCGGTGGAATTAGGTTTTTGGCTCCTGTTCTGATCGTTCGGGGATACGTAGGTATATATAGGAGGAAGGAGTACGTCGGTGGAGCTTCGAGGGGCCCACGAGGTTGGGGGCACGCCCAGGGGGTGGGGGGGGGGGGGGGGTGGGGCGTCTTCCACCCTCGTGACTGCCTCTGGCACTGCTTGGAGTAGGGTCCAAGTCTCCTGGATCACGTTCGGTTGGAAAATCACGATCCCGAAGGTTTCATTTCGTTTGGACTCCGTTTGATATGTTGTTTCTTCGAAATACTGAAAAAGGCAAAAAACAACAATTCTGGGCTGGGCCTCCGGTTAATAGGTCAGTCCCAAAAATAATATAGAAGTGGAAAATAAAGCCCAATATAGTCCAAAATAGTAGATAAAGTAGCATGGAGCAATCAAAAATTATAGATACGTTGGAGACGTATCAGAGTTTTCATTTTCTTTGCACGGAAAATTCATTTTCCATTTTGCCCAAAATGACTTCTTTTGTGAAGGACCTACCATATATTTGTTGCAAAATTGCACCAAATCATTTTTATAAAATACTATGACATATTTAATGCACAATTGACAAAATAGTTGGGTGTCAAAAGTTTTAATCCACCTCTGGTGAAAAAGACAAATTCTCGTCGATTCAGGAGGAAGCGGGTCAAATTTGAACTGCAGCTGCCTCATAGTTTGCTATTTATTTTTTTTCCAAAAATCATTTCTAGTTACATAAGTACCTATTTAATCATAAATACATGGTTTGGTGGCGATACGTCGAGGTTTGGATGGTGGCCGAGGGTCCCAACTCTAGAGCGCGTAAACTCGCATGCCTGCCGCATGGTCACCGCGTGACCTTGGCGTTGCCATGTGTTCTGGGCGGCCTAGGCATGTCTAGTGTGTTGGGCACTCCCTAGGTAGGTGTTAGGAAGAAAATCACAATATAAGATTCTCACGAGGAGACCGATCGATGCTCAAACATTAATAAGCAGCCAAGTGTTTGATTAGCGGTACAGGAAATGCACATGGCTAATGGGCGTGAGTTTTGGCTGAGGATGATCAGTTACTAAGAAGACCGTCTTCACAAATTTTCAGCTCAAAAGGAGGAGCCTAGGTGGTACTTGCTTTGCAAAATACCACACCGGACATAAATACGAATGTTGAAGCTGGGCTCAAAATAATGAATGGATTGAGCTGGCATTTGGTGGAGGATGGTTATTTGCGCATAGGAAAGCACTGTAGAAAATGGATACCATTTGGACATGCCAAAGTGGTACTTCCTTCACAAAGTGTTTTTCTGAACAGAATAGGAAAATGAATATTTTGAATTATTTATGAACTAGGCAAGGAAGTTTTTTTTACATATTTGATGAAGATATGACCCAAAGAATTTATGAGATTTTTTTTGGGAATTTTGGGAATGACAGAAATATAGGTTGCTTCACAACCTAGGGCAAAAACTGCCACATGGACATGACACATAGGCAAAACTGATGAGGTGGCGCCTAGTCATAGCAATAAGTACTAATGCATCCACGTTTACAACCTCATGACCATTTATATTGGTCGTAATCAGGTCAAAATAAGGTCATGGACCACTCTTGTCTGCTTTATGACCATTTGGTGTAAGGCAATTCAGGGTTTGAGCCCTCCAAGCGAAATGGCCGTGGATTTACGACCAATTCAGCTAGGGTCACTAAGAGAAGGTCACTAGTTGACATATTTCTTGTAGTGAGTGGCACCGAGATGCAGAATCGCAAGCGGTTACTGCAACTCGGTGTGACCGAAAGGTTCAAATCGGTTGCACCGAGATGGAAAACCTTGATCAACTTAGTGAACTCGGTGTGACCGAAGTGGATGACTCGGTCATACCGAAATGCACAAAGAGGTTTTGGAAGTTTAAGTCTATGACGAATCGGGGACTCCGAGTGCTCCTCACACAAAGTGGTTCGAATATGACTTGATTAAACTTTGTGATGTAGCATGAATAGAGTTTGAGATGAGAAGAGCATAGATATCTAGAGGGAGTTCTTAGGCATTCTTGTCCATCCATTTTGCAATAGAGAAAAAGCCAAACAATCAAAACAACAAATGGATGTCCTTGAATGAGTAAAATATGCAACCAACATGCTCACACAATAAAATGGCAAATGAAATAAGTGACAAAGCATGCACAATCACTCTAGCATCTATCAAGCAATTGGCGATGACTAGGTCATCTATATATGAGTATATTGACTTAGGAGTCAAATGAGAACATTTGATCATAGGTCATACTCATCGTTTAAGCACAAGTAGGGTTACCACTTTTGCATAAAGCATTGTTGTGTTCACATCATTAGAGTTTCTCTAGCTCAATTGGTTAGAGTAAAGCTCCCCCTAGATGTGATATCCCCCCCAAGAGGGATGAACTTACCTTGGGTTTCGTCGATGATGACTTCATGTAGGTGTTGAAGACGTAGATGCTCAATGTTGATGTAGATCATTTGGAGGAATCCATTGGAGTGAGTTGCACTTTCAATACCTACACGGGTTAGTCCCACAAGGAACAAACAGGGATATTGATAACCCACAAGTATAGGGGATCGCAACAGTTTTCGAGGGTAGAGTATTCAACCCAAATTTATTGATTCGACACAAGGGGAGCCAAAGAATATTCTCAAGTATTAGCAGTTGAGTTGTCAATTCAACCACACCTGGATAACTTAGTATCTGCAACAAAGTATTTAGTAGCAAAGTAATATGATAGTAATGGTAACAGTGGCAAAAGTAAAGATAGCAGTTTTGTAGTAATTGTAATAGTAGCAACAGAAAAGTAAATAAGCAAAGCACAATATGTGAAAAGCTCGTAGGCATTGGATCAGTGATGGATAATTATGTCGGATGCGATTCCCCATGTAATAGTTATAACATAGGGTGACACAGAACTAGCTCTAGTTCATCAATGTAATGTAGGCATGTATTCCGAATATAGTCATACGTGCTTATAAAAAAGAACTTGCATGACATCTTTTGTCCTACCCTCCCGTGGCAACGGTGTCCTAATGGAAACTAAAGGATATTAAGGCCTCCTTTTAATAGAGTACCGGACAAAAGCATTAACACACAGTGAATACATGAACTCCTCAAACTATGGTCATCACCGAGAAGTATCCTGATTATTGTCACTTCGGGGTTGTCGGATTATAACACATAATAGGTGACTATAGACTTGCAAGATAGGATCAAGAACTCACATATATTCATGAAAACATAATAGGTTCAGATATGAAATCATGGAACTCGGGCCCTAGTGACAAGCATTAAGCATAGCAAAGTCATAGCAACATCAATCTCAGAACATAGTGGATACTAGGGATCAAACCCTAACAAAACTAAGTTGATTACATGGTAAATCTCATCCAACCAATCACCGTCCAGCAAGCCTATGATGGAATTACTCATGCATGGCGGTGAGCATCATGAAATTGGTGATGGAGGATGATTGATGATGATGACGGCGATGAATCCCCCTCTCCGGAGCCCCGAACGGACTCTAGATCATCCCTCCCGAGAGAGATTAGGGCTTGGCGGCGGCTCCGTATTGTAAAACGCGATGAAACTTTCTCTCTGATTTTTTTCTCCGTGAAACGGAATATATAGAGTTGGAGTTGAGGTCGGTGGAGCATCAGGGGGCCCACTAGACAGGGGGGCGCGCCCAGAGGGAGGGGGCGCGCCCCCACCCTCGTGGACAGAACAAGGGCAAAAGTGTTTGGAAAAGTAGATATGTTGGAGGCATATCAACTCCCCCAAGCTTAAACATTTGCTTGTCATCAAGCAATTCAGTTGATAAACTGAAAGTGATAAAGAAAAACTTTTACAAACTCTGTTTTCTCTTGTTGTTGTAAATATGTAAAGCCAACATTCAAGTTTTCATCAAAGATTATGAACTAACCATATTCATAATAACACTTAGGTCTCATGTTTACTCATATCAATGGCATAATCAACTAGCGAAAAATAATAATAAAACTCGGATGACAACACTTTCTCAAAACAATCATGATATGATATAACAAGATGGTATCTCGCTAGCCCTTTCTGAGATCACAAAACATAAATGCAGAGCACCTTTAAAGATCAAGGACTGACTAAACATTGTAATTCATGGTAAAAGAGATCTAGTCAAGTCATACCCAATATAAATTAATAGTAATGAATGCAAATGACAGTGTGCTCTCCAGCGGGCGCTTTTTAATAAGAAGGTGATGACTCAACATAAAATTAAATAGATAGGCTCTTCGCAGAGGGAAGCAAGGATTTGTAGAGGTGCCAGAGCTCGATTTTAAAATAGAGATGAATAACATTTTGAGAGGCATACTTTCACTGTCAATGCAACAACTATGAGATCTCGATATCTTCCATGCTACATACACTATAGGCGGTTCCCAAATAGAATGGTAAAGTTTATACTCCCCCACCACCAACAAGCATCAATCCATGGCTTGCTCAAAACAACGAGTGCCTCCAACTAGCAACAGCCCTAGGGGAGTTTTGTTCAATTATTTCGATTTCCTTTGATCTTTTTGATCTTGGGACTGGGCATCCCGGTTACTATCCATTTTCTCGTGAATGAGGAGCGGAGTCCACTCCTCTTGAGAATAACCCACCTAGCATGGAAGATACAGACAGCCCTAGTTGAAACATGAGCTGCTCGAGCATACAAAACAGAATTTCATTCGAAGTTTTGGAGTTTGGCACATACAAATTTACTTGGAACGAGAGGTAAATACCGCATATAGGAAGGTATGATGGACTCATATGGAATAACTTTGGGGTTTATGGAGTTTGGATGCACAAGCAGTATTCCTGCTTAGTACAGGTGAAGGCTAGCAAAAGACTGGGAAGTGACCAACTGAGAGAGCGACAACAGACATGAACATGCATTGAAATTAATCAACACTGAGTGCAAGCATGAGTAGGATATAATCCACCATGAACATAAATATCGTGAAGGCTATGTTGATTTCGTTTTCAACTACATGCGTGAACATGTGCCAAGTCAAGTCACTCGAATCATTCAAAGGAGGATACCATCCCATCATACCACATCACAACCATTTTAATAGCATGTTGGCACGCAAGGTAAACCATTATAAGGTCCTAGCTAATAAAGCATGGCATAAGCAACTATAATCTCTAATTGTCATTGAAAACATGTTTATTCATACACTAGTAGAAAACAGGGCTAACGTTCGGGCCTGGCCAGCCCATTAGTCCCGATTCTTCAAGAACCGGGACCCATGGTGGCTATTAGACCCAGTTCGTGAGCCCAGGGGGCCGGCCGATGCCTCGTGGGCATTGGTCCCGGTTCTTGTGGAACCATTTGTCCCGGTTCAAGCCACGAACCGGGACCAATGGTCCTCGCTCCAGGCCCACAACCATTGGTCCCGGTTCGTGGCTTGAACCAGGACAGAAGGGGGGGCTTTAGTCCCAGTTCATGCCATGAACCGGGACAAATAACTTGCCTATATATACCCACCGCCGTGGCGGAGCACTCCAGAGTGCTCTGTTTTGTCAAGCCGGCGAGGGGAGGGCATTTGGGTGCTCTAGATCACCTCCTATGCACATGAGGTGTTCGATGAAATGCCCGAGCCACACTAGTTAAGCTTTCTCCTCTCGAAACTCGACCTCCGAGCTCCATTTTCAACGAGATTTGTCTAGATTTAGCGGTCCGTCACGCCCCGTGCCCGCCCTGTCTTCACCACCGTCGATCGTCCGCGCCGATCTCGTCGCCGGCACCACCGTGGTGAGCCTCTTGTTCTTATCTTCTTTCTGAAAGAAAAAAATTCTAACACCAGATAGATACTTGTCTAATTTTCTTACTTTTATTATTCCTTGTTATTATATAGTGCGATGGTTTTGATATCCGCCCCCGTCGGTCCTCGTCCTGTCTATGATTCAGATGTGGTATATATTATCTTTTCATAACTATTTGGTTCATTTATTGTTTATGACAATTATGCCGACCAATGTGACATAGATTTTATTTATCTAGGAGGTTGTTGAACCGGAAATTCCAACTGACCCTATTGTCGAGAGGTTAAATTTAGTTGAAGAAGAAAACAATTACTTGAAGGAAAAAATAAGAAAAATTGAGGAGGAGAAGATGATATTGGAGTTGCATGTTGAGGACGTCGTCGATGATCACAAGATCAAGATGGATGCAATGTGGTTGAAGATTAAAAAGATTAGAAAATATGCCATTCATAACGAGGCTTGGTATCATTATGCAGTTGGATCAGTTGTTACCTTGGTTGTGATTATGATCGCATTTGTTGTTGCATTGAAATGTTTTACATAATTTCAATGTATGGTTTAATTAGATGGATGCTATATGTTGTTCAATGAGAACTATGTATGTACTTTGCTTTTAATGCTCTTAAGAACTATGTATGTACTTTGGTTTCAGAGTTCATTTCAAATGCTTTTCAACTTCATGGTCTTATAGCTCAAAATAATCAGTAAATGCATGAAAAATAACAAATGAAGTCAGAAAGGGTTGTAAATTGATGATGTGGCTTTGAATGGTGCATTTTGAACACAGAAAAACAAGGGAGTTCAAATAAGTTCAAAAAAATCGAAATCCCTTTGTAACAGACGAGTTTCTGTATGAAACCCTGATACTTCGAAAGAGATTGTCCATTTTGTACACGAAGTGTATCCAGTTTTTGCCGTAAACCTCTCTACTTTCTCGCACATGCAATGTGGGTTAAATGATGATACCATGCCAACTTGGAACCTTTTCAGAGTTCATTTCAAATGCTTTTCAATTTCATGGTCTTATAGCTCAAAATAATCAGTAAATGCATGAAAAATAACAAATGAAGTCAGAAAGGATTGTAAATTGATGATGTGGCTTTGAATGTTGCATTTTGAACACAGAAAAATAAGGGAGTTCAAATAAGTTCAAAAAAATTGAAATCCCTTTGTAATAGACGAATTTCCGTATGAAACCCTGATACTTCGAAAGAGATTGTCCGTTTTGTACACGAAGTGTATCCAGTGTTTGCCGTAACCCTCTCTACTTTCTAGCACATGCTATGTGGGTGAAATGATGATACCATGCCAACTTGGAACCTTTTCAGAGTTCATTTCAAATGGTTTTCAAGTTCATGGTCTTATAGCTCAAAATAATCAGTAAATGCATGAAAAAAAATAAATGAAGTCAGAAAGAGTTGTAAATTGATGATGTGGCTTTGAATTGTGCATTTTGAACACCGAAAAACAAGGGGGTTCAAATAAGTTCAAAAGAAATGAAATCCCTTTGTAACAGACGAGTTTTCGTATGAAACCCTGATACTTCGAAGGAGATTGTCTGTTTTGTACACGAAGTGCATCAGTTTTTGCCGTAAACCTCTCTACTTTCTCGCACATGCAATGTGGGTTAAATGATGATACCATGCCAACTTGGAACCTTTTTAGAGTTCATTTCAAATGCTTTTCAATTTCATGGTCTTATAGCTCAAAATAATCAGTAAATGCATGAAAAATAACAAATGAAGTCAGAAAGGGTTGTAAATTGATGATGTGGCTTTGAATGGTGCATTTTGAACACGGAAAAACAAGGGGTTCAAATAAGTTCAAAAGAAATGAAATCCCTTTGTAACAGACGAGTTTCCGTATGAAATCCTGATACTTCGAATGAGATTGTCTGTTTTGTACACGAAGTGCATCCAGTTTTTGCCGTAAGCCTCTCTACTTTCTTGCACATGCTATGTGGGTGAAATGATGATACCATGCCAACTTGGAACCTTTTCAGAGTTCATTTCAAATGCTTTTCAATTTCATGATCTTATAGCTCAAAATAATCAGTAAATGCATGAAAAATAACAAATGAAGTCAGAAAGGGTTGTAAATTGATGATGTGGCTTTGAATGGTGCATTTTGAACACAGAAAAACAAGAGGGTTCAAATAAGTTCAAAAGAAATGAAATTCCTTTGTAACAGACGAGTTTCCGTATGAAACCCTGATACTTCGAAGGAGATTGTCTGTTTTGTACAGGAAGTGCATCTAGTTTTTGAAACTAAAATTATATAAAATTGATGCAACTAAAATTATCAAAGTATTTTCTGTTCAAAATCATTAAAAGCGAAAATAATTTTCATAAAGAACTTTTTTGTTAGAAACTTTAATAGCAAAAAGAATTATCATAAAATAAAATTAATAAGTAATTACAAACAAAATAAAATAAAATATATAAGTATTTTGTTGTATGTAGAAACAAAACAAAATAAATAAAGCAAAAAAGAAAACAAAAAACTGGGAAAAAAATCAAAAATTTGCCACCAACTGGTCCACCAGGACCTGAATACGACTAGAAACCCATCCATGGGCCAGGATTCAGGCCAGTAGTAGGCCTAGAAGGCCCATCAGGCAAAGCAGTAGCAAGTAGTCCCGCAAGCCTGCAGTGGAGAGGAGCTCGAGAGGGGTGCGGCAGTGGGGCTTATAAACCACTGCGTGCCCCTCTCAACTAGCGAGGTGGGACTAAACTTTGGCCCCGACGCAGGCAGCACAGGGGCCTTTGGTCCCGGTTGGTGGCACCAACTGGGACTAAAGGGGGGGCATTGGTACCAGTTGGTGCCACAAACTGGTACCAATGCGCACCCTTTAGTCCTGGTTGGTGCCACCAACCAGGACCAAAGGCTGCCGCTTCCCGCCCTTTGGGCTGCTGAAAAGAAACCTTTGGTCCCGGTTGGTGGCACCAACCGGGACTAAAGGGGGGCATTGGTACCGGTTGGTGCCACGAACCCGTACCAATGCCTTTGCTATATAAGCCAGCAATCGTTAAATTTCGTCAGTTCTTCGATCCCTCCGACGACGCCGCCAGGCTGTCCGAGCCCGTCGTGCCTATGCCGTGCCCCCAACCACGCCGCCGTTGCCCCGCCCCGACCACGCCGCCGTCGCACCTGCCCCCCGACCATGCCGTGTGCCCTCGCCGTGCCTCTGCCGCGCCCCCGACCCGCCCCGTCGACATCGTCGCCGCCCTCCACCCCGTCGATGCCATCGCCCCTGCCCCGACCACACCGCTGTTGCCCCTGCCCCGACCACACCGCCGTCGCCACCCTGTACACCGACGCCGGCGCCGTGCCTCTGCTCCTGCCCCGACCACGCGCACCTCTCCTTGGTCAGGCCGGCCGGCGCCCCCCCCCTGTCCTCTCCTCTGTTTTTTCACATATATATGATGTTTTTTTCCAGATTATATGTATATGTGTGAGTATATGTATGTGTGTATATCTGATTATATGTCCTTTTTTTAGATGTTTTGTTCATATATATGATGATTTGTTTTTTGCCTTTTTATAAAAATGTATATATGTATGTATGTTCTCTGTGCATATAAAAGTTTGATTTTTAGTACATTTGGGTACATTTTAGGTTAGTTTTATCTATATATGTTCTCTGATTTTGTACATTTTAGGTTAGTTTCATTTTTAGAAAAGTTTTATATATTTAGGAAAAGAAGGAAGAGAAGGAAGAAGGAAGAAGAAGAAAAAGTTTTATTTATGCAAAAATTACATTTTTAGATTAGTATTATAGATCGAGCTAGGAAGATAAGGAAGAAGAAGAAAAAGAAGGAGAGGAAAAAGGAAAATAAGAAGAGGAAGAAAGGAGAAGAAGAGGAGATGAAGAAGAGGAGAGATAAATAAGGAGGAAAATAGAACAAAAAGAAGAGGAGAAGAAGAAAGGAATAGAGGAGAAAGAAAAAAAAGAAATTCTATTTTTTTCTTGTTTCTCCTCTATTCCTTTCTTCTTCTCCTTTTTTTTTCTTCTTTTTTTCTTCGATTGCTTCTCTTCTATTCCTTTCTTCTTATCCTCTTTTTATTTGTTCTTTTGTCTTCTTATTTTTTATCGGGTATGTCATTGTCGATATACCCCTTCCCGAGAACTTCAACATGAGGGGGGGGGGGGGGTACCGATATACCCCCTCCCTGATAACATTATTTTCCCATGTATATGTATGTCGCGTCGTTGTCGATATAACCCCCTCCCGGATAAATTCGACATGAGGGGCGGTCGATATATATACCCCCTCTTGACCGTGATAACTTATACCACGGCAGCACCCTCCTCGGCCCTCTCGCTCGACCAAAACTCTCGAGGACACCCAAACCCTAGAGAAAAAACGATGTTCGTCTCCTACCCCCTCCCGCCGCGCCCCTACCCGACAAACTCTCTCGAGGCCACCCAAATTTACCAAGTTAAAAGAGCGTTGTCGTCGAGGCCACCCAAAACCCTTGAAGCGTTGTGTTGAGGCCACCCCAAACCCTTTAAGCGTTGTCTAGGCCACCCCAAACCCTAGAGAAGCAGCGTCGAGGCCACTAACATGATTCCTTCTTGTGATTAGCTAGCTAGTTCTACGTTTGCCACTAATATATATCCATCTGTACCATGTTTGAATAATAATTGACATGTTGTAAATATTTGCAGTAACTATGGAGCACTCCCGAGACGAAGCAACAGAAGCGATGTTGGGGGACATAATCGCACAAGGAAGTGATGTCGTTGCGTCATTTCTCAACGACACCGATGGTCAGGAAGGACTGGGTGAAGAAGAGGGCTATGATCATGATGGCTCCGGTGACCCAATGGAGGTACAAGAAGGAGACCGTGCTGACTGCTCCAGTGACCGAACCGAGTCCGGCCAGGTATATATATATATTAGTTAAGCCCGTGCTGACTAGTTAATTGATGCGTTCATTGTTTTCATATGTACACATATTAATTAACTCTCGTCTTTCTTCTTTTCTCTCTAGCCCTCCGAATCAAGCTCAACTTCGGTAAAGAAACGAGGCCCGAAGAAAAAGTTGCGCTCGGATGAAAGGTTTGAGATCACAGCAATCGCGCGCGATGGCAAGCCGATTGAACCCATCCGGACAAGGGATGCATTTCATGCTCAGTGCGGGGTTCTTGTTAGGGACAAGATCCCGATCAGTATCCAGCAATGGTTAAAGCTAAAGAAGGAAGACCCTGAGGTGCCGACGTCTTATGTCTCCGATATGCAGAAAGAAGATCTTTGGACAACGCTTAAGGCAAATTTCACCCTACCACCAGAGGAGGATCCAAAGAAGCCAGTTAAAGAGGAATTGATCAAGTCTCATGCTCTTAAGAAGATGGCAAAACTATTCAGGAGGTGGAAGAATGAGCTGAAAACGTTTGTCGACAAAGAAGAGACACCAGAATTCACCGGAAAGTATGAGAAGATCAGTGATCAATGGCCCACATTTCTGGCCCACAAGACATCGAAAAAGAGTAAGAATATGTCAGCGATAAACAAGATAAATGCTGCAAAGAAGAAGCATCACCATCGCACGGGGTCAGGTGGCTACCTCAAAGCCCGACCTTTGTGGGACAAGGCTGAGAATGACCTGATTGCTAAAGGGGTGGAACCAGAGACATTGAACTGGCCAGACCGTTGCCGTACTTGGTTCTTCAGGGTTGGCGGAACCTTGGATCCTGTAACAGGGAAGTGCATTTGGACGGATGAGCTACTGTGAATACCTGTCAGAAAGCTTCAGGAGTATATCGAGAAAGCGCAGCAAGGGACGTTCGTCCCAGACAGAGAGAATGACGAGCTCACAATGGCCCTCGGGAATCCTGAGCACCCTGGACGGACACGAGGCACGCTAGGCTCCATTCCATGGAAGCCTGGCTTTCCGGACGTAGGGGGTTACAAAACCCAGGAGAGGAGGAAGAAAGTGGAGCATAGCCAACTGCAGGCGCTGCACGAAAGGGTACAAGGGATAGAGGAACGAGAAGCAGATCGCAGCAAACGACCTGCCGAATCTTCCCCTGAAGCTACCCCGACATCTCAGCAGAGAAGCAGCGTGGCTTCCACCAAGCAGACTCAGCAGCTGGAGCATGTCTTCACGGATCCTGCTAGCTACCCCGTGGATGCTACCATGGAGTCTCAACATTGTCATCTTATGACGCGATGGATGACATTGAAAGTCAAGGCGGCTGTTGCTCTGTTATACCTAGTAAACCTGACTCAACCTACCACGACCAGCCGATTCCAGAAGGATATGCTAGGGTGATGGTGGATCAAATAACGGATGGATTTGAGGACCTTCAACTTGACCACCCTACGGGTGAAGGGGAGATTTGGCTGGGTTCTTCTCTGAAGACTCCATGCCTATGGTGGAAGGAGCTCATCAACCTTCCGAACTGGACGCCTCCGCCTCCTACTCCTCCTCCGGCGAGTCAGGGCAATCCGCCTCCTCCTCCTCCTCCTCCTCCGGCGAGTGATCAGGGCACTCAGCCTCCTCCTCCGCCTCCTCCTCCGGCGAGTGATCAGGGCACTCGGCCTCCATCTCTGTCATGTGGCGGCACTCCGCCTCCTTCTAAGCCTGAGCCAGCGCGCCTGAGCAGCCAGCCTCCTCTTTCTCCGCCTCATCAACAAGGGCGGATCAAGAGACCCGCCGCCGCTCCGGCTGCTCTGGCGCGTCGTAGTCCTTCGCCTCCGCCTCGTAAGAAAGGAAAGACAGCCGCAACCGCTCTGTCTGCTCCGGTGTCTAGCAGCACAGCTAGAGTCGGGGGGCAATACAAATATGGTCCTTCTCCCAAGACTCCAGAGAAGTTACCATACGAGAGGACCGTGGAGGAAAACATGCGGATCGTGCAGGCCGAAGTGGATAACTTCTTTGAAGGTGTGAAAGCAAAGAAACATCCACCTCCGGAGGAGAAGATAGATCCGGTAAAAGTGAAGCGTACTCTGGCTGCCCTGCAGAAACCGCCAAAGTCTCCGGCGAAAGGCAACTATGAGCGTATTCTTACAAAGTCATTTGTGGAAGCGTCGCGGTCGGGAAGTACTATCAGTGGTCTACGACGAGCTGGGAAAAAAGTTGCCCAGCTTGGCGAACAAGCGAACCAATGGTTCCCCCCGCTCTAGGTGTCTAGCGATATCGTCGCTAATGTTCGGGGCGGGATGGTGCCCGGTTATAACAATCCTGAAGATTACCTGCTCGACGAAGTACATTATGATTTGTTGGAGGTGGACGAACACAAATACGTGTACGTGAAGCCTCTCGTCAAAGATGTAACATCTCTACCAACGATGATGTTCAGATTCCATGATTGGTACATGAAAACCTGCAGAGAGTCTGAGGGGGGCAATATTTTGTCGCTGATGGTTAGAGAGGAGCATGACCTCGTTGGACTTGAATTGTTGAATGTTCCATTTGAGGAGTTCTTCGCGTTTTTCAATCTAAAGGCCGTCGATAAATTAATGATCACTTGCTACTGCCTGTAAGTACAGTACTACTTCTGTCATTAAGTCTCTATATATAGGTCAGCTCTTTCATTGCATGTATTTTTAATTATCCTCACTATATTATGCAGATTGAAGATCGCCGAATTAAAGAAACGACAGATCCGTGATATTGGGTTCATTAACACAAATCTCATATATGCATATATGGTTAAATCTCAGGCCAGAGAAACTGAGGCCAAGCTACTAAAATTGTTTGTAGTAAATCAAAACAAAGCTATAATACTCTTCCCTTACGAATTCAAGTGAGTGTTACTATCTTCTGCATATTCGGTTTCCCTTATTAGTTGAGGTAATTATAGTAGTAATGCAATTGATGAGTTATGCATGCGTGCGTAGGTTCCACTATATTCTCCTAGAGATTAAGTTTGAGCAGGGACTAGTACCCATCTTAGACTCGAGACGAAAAGATCCCACAGAGTATGCGGACATGACTGAAATGCTAGAGAAGTAAGTTAAATCGATCATTATCGCACCATATCGGCAACTTTGTTCATTTCCTGATATCAAGTAATTGTTTTCTTTGTCTACTGGTAGGGTTTGGAAAAAATTCACCTCAAAAACTCCGGGACTGCTGAAGAAGCTGCAATTTAGACACCCGAAAGTAACTACTATAGTAGCATGTTCCACGCATATCCTAGTGATTCAAGCGCTAGTTTCATCAATACCATTTAGCATGCTTGCTAATTATTAGTTTGATTGACCTCTATTTCTTGTAAAGTGGTTGTGGCAGGAACAAGGGAATGATTACTGTGGAGACTACATTTGTGAGTCCATCCGCCACACGACCTGTGAGTGGGGCTACTCTGACAAACAATATGAAGTGCGTAAATAATAATATTCACAATTTTATTTTATTACCATCATTTGTGTTTAGTTTAATTTATTCATATATATGTATTGACCCCCTTCTTGAAATTAGATATTTCAGATGCGGGATGAAATCCTACCACCAGATCGTATGCGACGAATTCAAGAGGAATTGGCGGCATTCTTTCTTGACCACGTGATCGCTAAAGACGGAGAATACCACGTGGACGCTGAGTTCATTTGGAATTAGGAGATTATATTGTAATTAAGAGATAATTATATTCTATATATGTAGCCAGTACGTAGCGTCGGATAGATATACGAGAACTTGTTGTTCGACCAATCTCTCAGAGAAGGAGAGGTGGTTGATATCACTTCTCTTTATATGCATATGTTCATGACGATCTTCTGTTTCCTTCATTTGCTTACTAGCTAGCGTGTCTAGTCCTCTCTATATGTATAGTACGTAGCGTCAACTAAAATCGGAGATAAGAGAGGACACTTCTCTCTATTAATTAGCTAGCTAACACAATATATGAAACACCTAAATTAACCCCCCAAAACCCCCTAACCCCCCCCCCCCCCCCGTTCCAAAAAAAACAAAAATCCCAGCACCTGAAATGTTGACACGTGGATGCCTATTGGTCCCGGTTGGTGCCACCAACCAGGACCAAAGGGCCTCCTGCCTGGGCTCGCCGCACCAGCCACGTGGAGGCCCATCTGTCCCGGTTTATGCAAGAACCGAGACTAAAGGTTTAGGGCATTAGTACCGACCCTTTAGTCCCGGTTCAAAAACCGGGACTAATGGCCCTTACGAACCGGGACTATAGGCCCTTTTTCTACTAGTGATAATAAGCTGGATCAGGAACGATGAACTCATCATATTTACAAAAACAAGAGATGTCGAGTTCATACCAGCTTCTCTCATCTCATTCAGTCCATCATATATCATCATTATTGCCTTTCACTCGCATGACCGAACGGTGTGTATAATAATAATAGTGCACGTGCATTGGACTAAGCTGGAATCTGCAAGCATTCAATTCAAGAGAGAAGACAAAGTAATATGGGCTCTAAGTTAAATCAACAATCATGCATATGAGAGCCACTAAGCATTTTCATTATGGTCTTCTCTTCTCGACCCCCAAAGGAAAGAAAAGAAATAAAACTATTTACATGGGAAAGCTCCCAACAAGCAAAAAGAAGAACGAGAAATCTTTTTGGGTTTTCTTTTTAATTAGTACTACAAGCGTGGAAATTAAACTAACTAATATTTTTGGTTTTTCTTAAGGTTTATCAAACACACAAGAAGAAGGCTAGAAAAAGAAATTAAACTAGCATGGATAATACCATGAAGAGTATGAGCACCGACAACTAGAATAGTGTGTGAACATGAATGTAAAGTCGGTGAGAAATACGTACTCCCCCAAGCTTAGGCTTTTGGCCTAAGTTGGCCTATGGCCATGGATAGTGGCTACTGTCCCTGGTGTACTGAGGAGTGTCACCAGGATACCACTAGCCGGCGATCTCCTCCGGATCCCACTGATAATATGATGGACGATAAGGGTCCAGTGATGGTTCCGGCTCAGGCTCTGGAGCGGATGTCTTGCCTCGATGCGCGTACACAACTTTCGGCAAGACAAGGTAATGGCTGTCGATCCGGTCATGGAGGAAGTCCGTGAGGCCCGCATTTTCAGCCAAAGAATAAAAGTTTTCATAAATCACGGCTGCTCTCAAGAAATTATCACAAGGCCACTCACACGGCCTTACTTCCGCTACACGAGGAAAATTATACTTGGCCTTTTCTTTCTCCTTAGTTTGTTTATCCTTGGAGCTTTGACTAGAAGAGCCCCTCAATAATCTCCTCATCATTTTCTGAGAATTTCTGAAATTTTTAGTAACTTAAAAATAAAAGTGAATCAAACTAAACAAGATCGATAGCAACTACTCCCACAAGTGCCTCGAGCCTATATCATGCATTAGAATTACTTGGGACCTAAAAAATTTGACATGCAAGCTCAAGAATAGGGTCAACTATGTAGCAAAAATTTGTAATGAATAAAGCACTAGAACAAAAACTAATTCGACCAATGGAGGAGTCACATACCAAGCAACAATCTCCCAAAGCAGTTTTGTGAATGGAGCTTTGAGCAAGGAGATTGAAAATCGCAGCAAAATGAGCTAGAACTCGTGCTTGAGCTGGATGGGGATTTTTTTGGGAGGAAGAAGGAGTGTGTGGGTGCAGGAATAAGTGGAGGGGGGCCACCATGGGCCCACGAGACAGGGGGGCGCCCAGGGGGAGTGGGCGCGCCCTCCACCCTCGTGGCCAGGTGCTTGCCCCCCTGCTGTGTTCTCAGTGCCTAAAATCCTCAAATAATCCATATAAAATCATACTAAATTTGCAGGGCATTTGGAGCACTTTTATTTTCGGGATATTTTTTTATTGCATGGATAATTCAGAAAACAGACAGATAATACTATTTTTGCTTTATTTATTCGAAATAACAGAAAGTAAAGAGAGGGTATAGAAGGTTGTGCCTTCTAGTTTCATCCATCTGATGATCATCAAAATGAATCCACTAACAAGGTTGATCAAGTCTTGTTGACAAACTCATTCCAAATAACACGGAACCGAAGAAATTTTGAATAACACTAGGTTACCTCAATGGGGATATGCACATCCCCAACAATAAGAATATCATGTTTTTTCTCGATGGTAGGAAGAGGGAATTCAAAACCTCCAATAATAATAGTTGGAATTTTTCCAATAGAATTGATGCTATGAACTTGAGGTTGTTTCCTCGGAAAGTGTACCGTATGCTCATTACCATTAACATGAAAAGTGACATTGCCTTTGTTGCAATCAATAACAGCCCCTGCAGTATTCGAAAAGGGTCTACCAAGGATAATCGACATACTATCATCCTCGGGAATATCAAGAATAACAAAGTCCGTTAAGATAGTGACATTTGGAACCACAACAGGCACATCCTCATAAATACCGACACGTATAGCAGTTGATTTATCGGCCATTTTCAAAGAGATTTCAGTAGGTGTCAACTTATTCAATTCGAGTCTACGATATAAAGGGAGATGCATAACGCTAACATCGGCTCCAAGATCACATAAAGCAGTTTTAACATAGTTTCTTTTAATGGAGCATGGTATAGTTGGTACCCCTGGATCTCCAAGTTTATTTGGTATTCCACCTTTAAAAGTGTAATTAGCAAGCATGGTGGAAATTTCAGCTTCTGGTATCTTTCTTTTATTTGTAATGCTATCCTTCATATATTTAGCATAAGGGTTTACTTTAAGCATATCAGTCAAGCGCATACATATGAAGTAGGTCTAATCATTTCATCAAAGCACTCAAAATCCTCATCATCCTTTGTCTTGGATGGTTTAGGAGGAAAGGGCATAGGTTTGTGAACCCATGGTTCTCTTTCTTTGCCGTGTTTCCTAGCAACAAAGTCTCTCTTATCGTAATGTTGATTCCTTGATTGTGGGTTATCAAGATCAACATAAGGTTCAATCTCTACATCATTATTATTGCTAGGTTGAGCATCAACATGAACATTATCATTAACATTATCACTAGGTTCATGTTCATCACCTGATTGTGTTTCAGCATCAGAAATAGAAATATCATTGGGATTCTCAGGTGTGTCTACAACAGGTTCACTAGAAGCATGCAAAGTCCTATCATTTTTCTTTTTCTTCCTTTTAGAAGGACTAGGTGCATCTAAATTATTTCTCTGAGAATCTTGCTCGATTCTCTTAGGGTGGCCTTCAGGATACAAATGTTCCTGAGTCATTTTACCAGTTCTAGTAGCCACTCTAACAGGAAAGTCATGTTTATTATTTAATTCATCAAGCAAATCACTTTGAGCTTTAAGTACTTGCTCCGCTTGAGTGGTAACCATAGAAGCATATTTGCTAATGTATTTAAGTTCACCTTTAACTCTAGCCATATAATCACTCAAGCATCCTATCATGAAAGCATTACTCTTTAATTCTCTACAAACATAAGCATTAAAACTTTCTTGCCTAGACACTAAGTCATCAAGTTCATCTAAACATTGGCTATGATATTTAGTAGACGAGATTTCAACTTTATCATATCTATAGAGAGAATTTACCATTCCTACCTGTGTCGGGTTATCAAGACAATGTGTTTCTTCAACAGGCGGTATATTAGGACCATGTATTTCTTCAATAGGAGGTAAATTCTTAACATCTTCAGCTTTAATACCTTTTTCTTTCATAGATTTCTTTGCCTCTTGCATATCTTCAGGACTGAGAAATAGAACTCCCCTCTTCTTCAGAGTTGGTTTAGGAATAGGCTCAGGAGTTGGCTCAGGAATTGGCTCAGGAAGAGTCCAATTATTTTCATTAGTCAACATATTATTCAATAACAATTCAGCTTGGTCAACTGTTCTTTCCCTGAAAACAGAACCAGCACAACTATCCAAGTGGTCCTTGTAAGCATCGGTTAGTCCATTATTAAAGATATCAAGTATTTCATTTTTCTTAAGAGGATGACCAGGAAAAGCATTAAGTAATTGGAGAAGCCTCCCCCAAGCTTGTGGGAGACTCTCTTCTTCGATTTGCACAAAATTATATATTTCCCGCAAGGCAGCTTGTTTCTTATGAGCGGGGAAATATTTAGCAGAGAAGTAATAAATCATATTCTGGGAACTACGCACACAACCAGGATCAAGAGAATTAAACCAAGTTTTAGCATCACCCTTTAATGAGAATGGAAATATCTTAAGGATATAATAGTAATGGGACTTCTCATCATTAGTAAACAGGGTGGCTATATCATTTAACTTAGTAAGATGTGCCACAATAGTTTCAGATTCATAGCCATAAAAAGGATCAGATTCAACCAAGGTAATTATCTTAGGATCGACAGAGAATTCATAATCCTTATCAACAACAAAGATAGGTGAAGTAGCAAAAGCAAGGTCATATTTGATTCTAGCATTCAGAGTTTTCTGTTTAAGTTTAGCTAGTAATTTCTTAAGATCAGATCTACCATTGCAAGCAAAAAGATCTCTAGCAGTTTCTTCATCCATAAAATAACCATCAGGAACAACATGCAATTCATACTTAGGGGGAGAAACTTCATCATCACTATCATCTATAATTTCGTCTTCAATAATTTCATTCTCTCTAACCCTAGCAAGTTGTTCATCAAGAAATTCACCTAATGGCAAAGTAGTATCAAGCACAGAAGTAGTTTCATCATAAGTATCATGCATAGCAGAAGTGGCATCATCAATAACATGCGACATATCAGAATTCATAGCAGTAGAAGGTTTAGGTGTCGCAAGCTTACTCAAAACAGAAGGAGAATCTAGTGCAGAGCTAGATGGTAGTTCCTTACCTCCCCTCGTAGTTGAGGGAAAAATCTTAGTTCTTTTGTCTTTCAAGTTCCTCATAGTGATCAACAGATATAAATCCCAAGTGACTCAAAGAATAGAGCTATCCTCCCCGGCAACGGCGCCAAAAAATAGTCTTGATAACCCACAAGTATAGGGGATCGCAACAGTTTTCCAGGGTAGAGTATTCAACCCAAATTCATTGATTCGACACAAGGGGAGCCAAAGAATATTCTCAAGTATTATCAGTTGAGTTGTCAATTCAACCACACCTGGATAACTTAGTATCTGCAACAAAGTATTTAGTAGCAAAGTAGTATGATAGTAATGGTAAAAGTGGCAAATGTAAAGATAAAAGTTTTGTAGTAATTGTAACAGTAGCAACGGAAAAGTAAATAAGCAAAGCACAATATGTGAAAAGCTCGTAGGCATTGGATCAGTGATGGATAATTATGTCGGATGCGATTCCTCATCTAATAGTTATAACATAGGGTGACACAGAACTATCTCCAGTTCATCAATGTAAGGTAGGCATGTATTCCGAATATAGTCAAACATGCTTATGGAAAAGAACTTGCATGACATCTTTTGTCCTACCCTCCCGTGGCAGCGGGATTCTAATGGAAACTAAGGGATATTAAGGCCTCCTTTTAATAGAGTACTAGACCAAAGCATTAACACATAGTGAATACATGAACTCCTCAAACTACGGTCATCACCGAGAAGTATCCCGATTATTGTCACTTTGGGATTGTCGGATCATAACACATAATAGGTGACTATAGACTTGCAAGATAGGATCAAGAACTCACATATATTCATGAAAACATACTAGGTTCAGATCTCAAATCATGGCACTCGGGCCCTAGTGACAAGCATTAAGCATAGCAAAGTCATAGCAACATCAATATCAGAACATAGTGGATACTAGGGATCAAACCCTAATAAAACTAACTTGATTACATGGCAAATCTCATCCAACCCATCACCGTCCAGCATGCCTATGATGGAATTACTCACGCACGACAGTGAACATCCTGAAATTGGTGATGGAGGATGATTGATGATGACGATGACGACGAATCCCCCTCTTCGGAGCCCCGAACGGACTCCAGATCAGCCCTCCCGAGAGAGATTAGGGCTTGGTGGCCGCTCCTATCTTAAAACGTGATGAAACTTTCTCTCTGATTTTTTCTCCGTGAAACGGAATATATAGAGTTGGAGTTGAGGTCGGTGGAGCATCAGGGGGCCCACGAGACAAGGGGGCGCGCCCAGGGGGAGGGGGCGCGCCCCCACCCTCGTGGACAGGGTGTGGGCCCCCTAGCCTTGATTCTTTCGCTAGTATTTTTTATATTTTCCAAAAGTTATCTCCGTGGGTTTTCAGGTCATTCCGAGAACTTTTGTTTTCTGCACAATAAACAACACCATGGTAGTTTTGCTGAAAACAGCGTCGGTCCGGGTTAGTTTCATTCAGATCATGCAAGTTAGAGTCCAAAACAAGGGCAAAAGTGTTTGGAAAAGTCGATACGTTGGAGGCGTATCAGATATCCATAGACATAGAGTGATGTTCACATAAGATGATGTCCATGAAAGCATTAGGTTACCTTGTCCCTTGTCTTACCAACAAGAGGGTTTGTGATTCCTTGAACTAGTGCAAGATATGGAAGTTGTTTGCACATGTTCTTGCCAAAAGATATGAGTGAAGTATGTTGGCGGAGTCACCCTCAAGAACTCTCTAGTTCTTCTTCTTAGGGATCCACATCATCTTGATGGGAATCCTTGGAGTTGTAGTCGTACTTGATGAAGTAGAACTTGATGTAGTCTTGGGAACCCACTTGACAAAGGCCTTGGGAGCTTCTTCAAATGCATCAATCTCCTCTTGAAGCTTGTCCTTGCCTTTTTGCTTGTCGTCTTGTGGTGGAAGATCATCTTGAGCTTGTGTTCCTTGGAAAGAAGTAGGATCATACTTCTTTTGTTGAGGAACAAACTTCATCTTGGGGTATTGATCTTCTTCCCACTCAACTCCATTGGCATTGAACTTTCGTTCAAAACCAATACCTTGATTCTTCCGGTGTCTTCCTTGCTTGCGTACATTTTCCTCAAGTTGCTTACTTTCGGCAAGACTCTTGTAAACACCTTTCTCTATAATTCCCTTCAATAAGCTATTTTCTTGCTCAAGTGTAACTTGGCTAAGAGAATCATTAGTGGAATCAAGAGAACTACTAGAAGCAACAACATTTGATTTAGCATGATTAATGTTACGACTAGATGAAGAATCTTTATTACTCTTGTTGCTAGATTTTACTTGTGGCATGTAAGTAGATAAGAGTAAATGCTTGGCAATATAAGAAGAACTTTTCTTGCGAAGATCATCATTGATTGCCTTTAAGAACTCATTCTCTTGCTCAAGGTTGATCTTTTCAAAGCGTAGCTTCTCTTGAGTTTTTAAAAGTTCTTGATGATCTTCCAAGGAAGTTTCATGAGCTAACTTAAGAGTGTTTAGTTCTTTAGTTAGACACTCAATCTCCTTCTTATCATCGTCATTCGTTTATTTTGATTAATAGCAAGTACATCAAAGTTTTCATAACTAGAGTTATCAACAAGTAAATCATCATCTCCTAGCAAATCATCTTCATCACTATTGAAATCAACATACTCGGGGTGTGATACCTTTGGGCCTTTAGCCATGAAATATCTTCCAATTCCTTCATTTGGTGAGTCAAATATGTCGTAGGAGTTGGTTGACACAAGTGCTAGACTGGAAACACCTTCATCTTGAGTATATTTGGAGTCAGAGTGATAACTTCTCTCGGAGTGATTGTCGGAGTCGGAGTCGGATACCCATTCACCAACATGAGCTTGATGTCTTCGCTTTGTGTAGCTCTTTGATGATTTGTCCTTCCTTTCTGAATCCTTGCTTCTCCGCGAGGTTCTTCATTCATAACGATCATCTCTACTCCTTCTCTCTGTTGGTGGTGATTCTTCTCATCTACCTCTTCTTTTGGGAGAATCTTCTCTTCTTTTGTAGGGAGCCGTACACTCATTGGAGTAGTGTCCGAGTCTTGCACAATTGTAGCAATTACGCCCACGACTAGAAGATCTTTTGTCATTGTAGGACCTTGACTTGGAACTTCTTTCCTTGCTTCTACTCTTGTAGAACTTGTTGAAGTTCTTCACCATTAGGCTCAATTCTTCATTTAAGGTTTGTTTCTCACTTGATGATGTGGGAGCATCACATGAGGTTTTGTAAGCACCGCTTGACTTGTTGTGGAGCTCTTCCTTATCCTTAAGTGACATCTCATGAGGAAGAATTTTTCTAATGACTTCCGTAGGCTTGAGATCTTTGTAATTGGGCATCATTTGGATCAATGTGCACATGGTATCATATTTTCCATCCAAGGCTCTTAGGATTTTCTTGATGATGTATCTATCGGTCATCTCTTCACTTCCTAAGCCGGCAATCTCATTTGTAATGAGAGCAAGTCTAGAGTACATTTCAGCGATACCTTCACCACCCTTCATTTTGAACTTGTCAAGTTGACTTTGAAGCACATCCAATTTGTATTCCTTGACGGAGTCGGTACCCTCGTGCATATCAATCGAAGTATCCCAAATTTCCTTTGCATTCTCAAGACGCCTGATTTTGTTGAATTCTTCGGGGCACAATCCGTTGAAGAGGATATCACAAGCTTGAGCATTCTATTGCAGCATCTTCAACTCTTCCGCGATAGCTTCACGGTTCGGTTCTCTCCCATCAAAGAATTCACCTTGCAAGCCAATACACACAATAGCCCAAATGGCGGGGTTATGTCCAAAATATGCATTTTCATCTTGTGTTTCCAACTAGGAAAATTAGTACCATCAAAGTAAGGACCTCTACGGTGATAATTTCCCTCGCTAGACACCGTACTCTCCTAGGTTCTGAAACCGAGGCTATGATCACCAAAAGCTATGGAAATCAAGGCAAATGGAGACCAAAGCTCTCATACCACTTGTAGGATCGAAAGTATGTCTAGGGGGGTGATTAGACTACTTGACCAAATAAAAATCTAGCCTTATCCCAATTTGAAGTCTTGGCAGATTTTAGCAACTTAGTACTAGTCAAGTAAACAACCTACACTTGCAAGTCTAAGAGTATTGCAGCGGAATATAAAACATTGCATATGAAGGTAAAGGGAGGAGTTTGGAGGGAGAAAACGCAATGTAGACGCGGAGATTTTTGGCGTGGTTCCGATAGGTGGTGCTATCGTACATCCACGTTGATGGAGACTTCAACCCACGAAGGATAACGGTTGCACGAGTCCCTGAAGGGCTCCACCCATGAAGGGTCCACGAAGAAACAACCTTGTCTATCCCACCATGGCCATCACCCATGAAGGACTTGCCTCGCTAGGGTAGATCTTCACGAAGTAGGTGATACGTCTGCAATGTATCTATAATTTTTTATTGTTCCATGCTATTATATTACCCCTTTTGGATGTTTATGAGCTTTATTTTACACATTTATATCATTTTTGGGACTAACCTACTAACCGGAGGCCCAGCCCGTATTGCTATTTTTTTGCCTATTTCAGTATTTCAAAGAAAAGGAATATCAAACGGAGTCCAAATGGAATGAAACCTTCGAGAGAGTGATTTTTGGAACGAACGTGATCCAGAGGACTTGGAGTGCAAGTCAAGAAGCAGCCGAGGCTCCCACGAGATAGGAGGGCGCCCCCCCTATAGGGCGCGCCCCGTGTCTCGTGGGCCCCTCGGGCGTCCACCGATGTACTTCTTCCTCCTATATAAGCCTACGTACCCCGAAAACATCCAGGGTGCAGACAAAACACAATTTCCACCACCGTAACCTTCTGTATCCGCGAGATCCCATCTTGGAGCCTTCGCCGGTGTTCTGCCAGAGGGGGAATCGACCACGGAGGGCTTCTACATCAAAATCCTTGCCCCTCCGATGAGTTGTGAGTAGTTTACCACAGACCTACGGGTCCATAGTTATTAGCTAGATGGCTTCTTCTCTCTTTTTGGATCTCAATACAATATTCTCCCCCTCTCTTGTGAAGATCTATTCGATGTAAACTCTTTTTGCGGTGTGTTTGTCGAGATCCGATGAATTGTGGGTTTACGATCAAGTTTATCTATGAATAATATTTTAATCTTCTCTGAATTCTTTTATGTGTGATTGAGTTATCTTTGCAAGTCTCTTCGAATTATCAGTTTGGTTTGGCCTACTAGATTGATCTTTCTTGCCATGGGAGAAGTGCTTAGCTTTGGGTTCAATCTTGCGGTGTCCTTACCCAGTGACAAAAAGGGTTGCAAGGCACGTATTGTATTGTTGCCATCGAGGATAACAAGATGGGGTTTATATCATACTGCTTGAGTTTATCCCTCTACATCATGTCATCTTGCTTAATGCGTTACTCTGTTCTTATGAACTCAATACTCTAGATGCATGCTGGATAGCGGTCGATGTGTGGAGTAATAGTAGTAGATGCAGGCAGGAGTCGGTGTACTTGTTACGGACGTGATGCCTATATACATGATCATGCCTAAATAATCTCATAATTATTCGCTTTTCTATCAATTGCTCGACAGTAATTTGTTCACCCACCGTAATACTTATGCTATCTTGAGAGAAGCCACTAGTGAAACTATGCCCCCCCGGTCTATCTCTTATCATATTTGCTTTCAATTTACTTTTATTTGCATCTTTACTTTTTGCATCTATATTATAAAATACCAAAAATATGTTTATCTTATCGTATTATCTTTATTAGATCTCACTTTTGCAAGTGGCCGTGAAGGGATTGACAACCCCTTTATTTCGTTGGTTGTGAGTTCTCAATTTGTTTGTGTAGGTGCGTGGGACTTTTGAGGAGCCTCCTACTGGATTGGTACCTTGGTTCTCAAAAACTGAGGGAAATACTTACGCTACTATTGCTGCATCACCCTCTCCTCTTCGAGGAAAACCAACGCAAGCTCAAGACGTATCAAGAAGGATTTCTGGCGCCGTTGCCGGGGAGGTCTTCGCTCAAGTCAAGACATACCAAGTACCCATCACAAACCCATCTCCCTCGCATTTACATTATTTGCTATTTGCCTCTCGTTTTCCTCTCCCCCACTTCACCCTTGCCGTTTTATTCGCCCTCTCTTTCCCAATCTCCTCCTCTCTTTCGTTTTCTCGTTTGGTTGGAATAGATGCTTATTTATTGCTAAACAGAGAAGCTAAGATCTATGGATCCTCATCTGCTTGCTAATCTTTTTAAGATATCCAATTATGATGAACCAATTGCTAGTGAGTTTTGTGCACTAGATTATCTTTATGAAGCTTTGCTCAAAATTTGTGAATCTGAAAATTACGATGAAGAAATTTATGAAGAGATTCACGATAACTCCTTGAATAAAAAGCATGATTGCAATGATTTTCCTATAAATTCTCTTGATGTCAATTGTGCTAATAATATTCAAAACCCTAAGCTTGGGGATGCTAGTTTTGCTATGTCTACTACTTGTTTCAATGATCATGATTGGGGTGATTCTTCTTATAACCTTGAAAATTTATTTAAGCCCCATGATGAATGTGAGATTGATAATAGTGTTTGCAATAATAGGGAAAGTGGGTTTGGAAGAGTGTCAACTTTAGATCCCACATATTTGGAGTATGTTCAATTTTATGATATTTTTGATAAAAGTGGGTTCGGAAAGGTCATGACTTTAGTTAATGTTAATCCCACTATCTTGGAAGAGTGTCAACTTTGCATGCATGTGGATCATGTTGAGAATATGTTTTGCGATAGCTATTTTGTTGAATTTGCCTATGATCCTACATGTAATTATTATGAGAGAGGAAAATATGTTCGTAGAATTTTTTATCTTATTAAATTACCTCTCGTCATGTTGAGATTGCTTTCGTCTCTTTCTTCTTCCTTGTGTATACTAGTTTTTGCTTGCCTTGAAAATTTGTTTGCTTATAATATGCCACTACTAGGGAAAACCTTATACACAGAATGTTACCAGTAGCGCTTGTTAAAATGAGGCGCTACTGCTACTTTGCAGTAGCGCGTTCGGCAGAACCACGCTACAGTTAGCAGATTCGCAGTAGCGCTATCCTTGCAGAAAGCGCTACTACTATAATTGCCACACCGTTCCCGGCGTGCTAGGTATAGTAGTAGCGCCCTTCTACGGACAGAGATACTACTATGGATTTTAGCAGCAGCGCGTTTTTCCTTCCCACGCTACAGTTAAAGCTATTTTCACCTAACCCCCCGCGCGGCCTGATTCCCTCTCCTCTGCTTCCTCCCCCAATTCCTGACCCCGCCTCGCCACCGCCGTCTCCCCCGACCCCGCCTCGCCGCCGTCTCCCCCGACCCCACCTCGCCGCGCCTCGGTGCCGCCGTCTCCCCGACCTCGCCTCACTGCCGTATCCCCTGACCCCGCCTTGCCGCCGTCTCCCCCGACCCCGCCTCGCCGCCGTCTCCCCCGACCCCGCCTCGCCGCCGTCTCCCCCGACACGGCCGCCTCGCCGCGCCTCGGTGCCGCCGTCTCCCCGCCCTCTGTAAGCACTCTCCCCTACTGATCCCTCTCTCCCCTTCTGATCCCTCTTCTCTGCTTAGTATGAACCCTAGGTATTTAGTGCTAGTTAGTATGAACCCTAGGCTATTTTTAGTGCTAGTTAGTTAATTACTTAGATGGTAATTAGGGCAGTAGTTCCTAGGTACTAATTAGTTAGTAAGAATTAGGTACTAATTAGGTACTAGAATATTTTTATTTATAGTATTATTTTTAGTAAGAACTAGTTGAATTAATAGAACTAGTTAGTAAGAACTTGTTTCTATTTTTTAGTTAAAGCAATTTTTCCCGCCTCGACGTGGACGATGCCTATCCCGCATCCTCGTCGTCGAGTCGGCGGAGGACGACACCTGCTTGACCAGATCGGCCATGTCCGGGATTGGGCTCCGCCGGGGTGGTATTGGGAGGCGCTACCTACCGGGGGGCGCAGGTTGGTGAGGAGCCAGCCTGTCGTTGACCCGAACCTTGTTTGGTGGCGGTCGCGTGGGCCAGTGACGATAAAGAGGCTCGAGGACTCCGCGGAGGTGGTGCGTCACCGTGTCAGTGAGGAGGACGCGCACGTCCGTCGCTACTTGTTTGCGTTGGAGCACAGGCCGTTCTCCAATACCTGGCAGGTTCTCCGGGGATCTCACTGGAGCTATGATCCCGTGATGGTGCCTTCTCTGTGGGTGTCCACCGCCCGCGCCGATACCCGTCGTGTGCTAGAGTTTTAGTTGTATTAGTGATGTTATATGTATGACACTATTCGTGATGTATTAGTGATAATATTCGACGATGTACTGACGCATGAGATGATCTACTTTTGCTTATTGAATGCATGCTAATTTGAGTCCTATAAGATATTTTGAAATGTATATCTTGTGTTGCTCAATATCCAAGTGGCCGGTCATGTTTGCAGGTTATACCTTCGAGTAGCCTATGTTTTACCGGAGTGTTGATTCATTTCCGTTCCGGCAAATTTCAGGCGCTCGATATGTCCTATTTTAGCAAAGGTCAGGCCGGATTTTTCCGTGAATTTTGGCATGACTTGTGCTAGAATATGTAGGAAATATCGAGTGCCCCGGATTTGTGTGTTGAGTATCTTGGTAGTTGTCTTCGATCGATTTTCAATTAATGTTTTAACTATGAACATAGGAAATGTCTGAGGACGAGAAGTATTTCGGTATTTGCAAATACTGCGAAGACGAGCGCGGCCTGTGCGACGGAATCTTCCTAGATGATGATAGGCGCTTCAGCATCAAGTTGGACGAGAACTTCGAAGTGGATACAGTAAGTCACAACGACAAGTCTTTTTTCGTAATTAAGCATGACATCTGCTTTCATTTGCTTCAACTTATATTTTTTTTACTATTCTACTAGCGTATCCCCTGCCATGCAAGAGTTTTTGTATTGGATAAGATAGGTTTCAGTCATAGTATGGAGGAAAAGAAAGTTTACTTGAAGACCGAGCATGGTTATATTTTCCATGCGAAGTTATACAATTCAGACGGCTACACCTATTTTGGATGCAAAACATGGCGAGCACTATGCAAGACTTATGCATTTGAGCCTGATATGGTTATCACCTTTGATATTCGTCCGGAAGATGATATTGAAGGTAATACCGACCTCTGGGTCAATGTGCAAATGCCTCCAGTTATACCATTATGTAAGTTTCTCAACCATATTTATGTCTTTGATATTGTTTATTCAAAAATAATTGACAATTAATTTGTATTGTCAGCTTATTTCCGTGCAAGAAAACATGTCCAGCGCTTGGTAGACAGGACCGTATACTGTCCTGGGGCTGAACTCAACTGCGAGGAGCTCAGTCATTATGTTTCATGGCTTGAGGATCTTGATACTGTCAAGACAAATTTTCTTCCTGCATTTAGAAATCTTAGTACTGAAAATGTGCGACCAATAGTGTTCGTAATGAACTACGGTCACATCCATTTAGGAAGGATGGTAAGATTTTTACTTTTTATCCTCATTGCATCTTTTCCATACATTATTTTTGAAGCTAAACTTCATTGCTAAGTATGTTACCATACGATGTTCTTCAACAGGGACTCCCGATGAATGTTGTGCCTTATGGGATCGAGACTAAAGATGTCATGAGTATTATCAACTTACGGCCAAGATATCCTACAGCTTACTTTAGTGCATTCAAGATTAGTGACGGATGCTTAATAGTGCAAGACTGGACCAAATATGTGTTGGGGGAGCGCAGAGAAGTACTAGGGAGCAGCAACCAGAGACGCTTTCCACGATTAGGAGACAGGTTCATCTGCATGCTCCAACTTGATCAAGGAGGAGAGCTATACATGTTTTATGTTCTTTTACCTAAGAGAGAGCAGCAGGAGTGAGTAGCAGGAGTGAGTAGCTGGCTAGAAATGAGTTTCAGGATGATGATGTGCTACACTATTACTATGATGATAAAATAGCTAGTGTTGGTGGTAATGACTATGATGATTATTATTAGCTAGTGTTAGTGGTGATTAAATAAATAATGTTGATGGTAATGACCATGATGACGATTAAATATCTTGTGCTGGCGGATTAGATTCAAGTGGAGGCAACATGTGGTGCACATCGAAAGTACTACTAATCCAAAGTAGATCAAGTTTGGATTAGTAGTATACTTTTGACATGCACCACATATTGCCTCCACTTGAACCTAATCCACCTTCATTTAATACACTGTTATGGACATAATGATGTAAACCTCATAACAGCTGGTATTGTACCAATATTTGTATGATGGCGCATAAATACACTAAAAATAAAAAAATTATAAAAAAAATACTAGTAGCGATGGAAAGGAAACACGCTGCAAGTAGATAACTTAGCAGCAGCGCGATACTGAACAAGCGCTGCAGCTATTTGTACTAGTAGTAGCGCGTGATGGCACGCGTTACTGCTAAGCAATAGCTGTAGCGCCTTATTAGTAGCGCGGCTTCCCGCGCTACTAGTAGGCACAAAACACGCGCTACTGCTAGGGTTTTCCCTAGTAGTGTGCCTATGCATAGGAAGTATGTTAGACTTAGATGTGTTTGTCACGTGTTTTATGATGCTCTCTTTGTGCTTCAATTCTTGTTTTTCATGTGAGCATCATTGAAATCTCAATGCCTAGCTAAAAAGGCTTTAAATAAAATCGCTTGTTGGGAGCTAACCCAATAGTTTTCCTTGCTGTTATTTAATAAATCTTGCATCTACCTTCTGTTTAGATGTGTTTTTATCTTTTAATTAGTTTTTGTGCCAAGTAGAACCTATAGGATAACCTATGATGATAGTTGATTTGATTCTTCTGAAAAACAGAAACATTACGCGCACGGATATAATTTTTTTAAATCATAAAAAAGTGCTTTTGTGTTGATTCTTTTTGCTGATCTTCAATAAATAAAGTTTCCAGGACTTCCTATTTTGGTAGGATTTTTAGAGTTCCAGCAGTTTGAGTTAGTTACAGATTGCTACAGACTGTTCTGCTTTTGACAGATTCTGTTTTTCGTGTGTTGTTTGCTTATTTCGATGCATCTATGACTAGTAAAATAGTTTATAAACCATAGATAAGTTGGAATACAGTAGGTTTAACACCAAAATAAATAAATAATGAGTTAATTACAGTACCTTATGTGGTAGTTTTGTTTTCGTTCACTAACGGAGCTTATAAGATTTCCTGTTGAGTTTTGTGTTGTGAAGTTTTCAAGTTTTGGGTAAAGCTTTTATGGACTATGGAATAAGGAGAGGCAAGAGCCTAAGCTTGGGGATGCCCAAGGCACCCCAAGATAGTCAAGAATAGCCAAAGGCCTAAGCTTGGGGATGCCCCGGGAAGGCATCCCCTCTTTCGTCTTCGTTCGTTGGTAACTTTACTTGGAGCTATATTTTTATTCGCCACATGATATGTGTTTTTCTTGGAGCATCGTGTATTATATTAGTCTTTGCTTTTTAGTTTACCACAATCATCCTTGCTGTACACACCTTTTGGGAGAAGCCTATTTGATTAGAATTTGCTAGAATACTCTATGTGCTTCACTTATATCTTTTGAGCTTGATAGTTTTTGCTCTAGTGCTTCACTTATATCTTTTAGAGCACGGCGGTGTCTTAATTTTGAAGAAATTGCTAGTCTCCCATGCTTCACTTATATCTTTTTGAGAGTCTTTTAGAACAGCATGGTATTTGCTATTGTTACAAAGTTGGTCCTAGAATGATGAGCATCCAAGTTGGGTATAATAAAAACTATCATAGGAAGAGAATTGGATGCTATGATCAATTTGATGCTTGATAATTGTTTTGAGATATAAAGGTAGTAATGTTAGGGTCATGCTAGTGGGTAATTATGAAATTGAGAAATACTTTTGTTGAAGTTGGCAAGTCCCGTAGCATGCACGTATGGTAAAAGTTGTGTGACAAATTTGTTGCATGAGGTGCTCTTTTGATTGTCTTCCTTATGAGTGGCAGTCGGGGACGAGTGATGGTCTTTTCCTACCAATCTATCCCTCTTGGGGCATGCGTAGTTGTACTTTACTTCGAGGGCTAAGTAGACTTTTGCAATAAGTATATGAGTTCTTTTTGACTAATGTGAGTCCATGGATATACGCACACTCATCCTTCCACTTTGCTAGCCTTTATTATTACCGCGCAACTTTCGTCGATATCATGAACCCTTTATTTATCTTCCTCAAAACAGCCACCATACCTACCTATTATGGCATTTCCATAGCCATTCTGAGATATATTGCCATGCAACTTTCCACCGTTCCGTTTGTTATGACACGTTCCATCATTGTCCTATTGCTCTTTGCATGATCATGTAGTTGACATCGTATTTGTGGCAAGGCCACTTTCATAATTTTCATACATGTCGCTCTTGATTCATTACATATCCCAGTACACTGCCGGAGGCATTCATATAGAGTCATATCTTGTTCTAGCTTTGAGTTGTAATTCTTGAGTTGTAAATCCATAAAAGTGTGATGATCTTCATTATTAAAGCATTGTCCTAATGAGGAAAGGATGATGAAGGCTATGATTCCCCCACAAGTCGGGATGAGACTTCGGACTTTACAAAAAAAAGAAAAAGGCCAAAAGGAAAAAAAGGAAGGCCAAAGAAAAAAAAGAAAAAAAGGAAAAAAAATAAAATAAGAGAAAAGAGAGAAGGGACAATGCTACTATCTCAAAATGCCATAGGTCTTCGTGAGCAAGCGAGTTGGATGCACACCCACTTAGTTTCTTTTGTTGAGCTTTCATATATTTATAGCTCTAGTGCATCCGTTGCATGGCAATCCCTACTTACTCACATTGATATCTATTAATGGGCATCTCCATATAGCCCGTTAATATGCCTAGTTGATGTGACACTATCTTATCCCTTTTTGTCCTCACAACCACCACCATATACCACCATAGTGCTATGTCCATGGCTTGCGCTCATGTTTTGCATAAGAGTTGAAAAAGCTGAAGCACGTTAAAAAGAATGAAACAATTGCTCAGCTCGTCATCGGGGTTGTACATGATGGGAGTATTTTGTGTAATGAAAATGAAGCATGGCCTAACTATATGATTTTGTAGGGATAAGCTTTCTTTGGCTATGCTATTTTGACAGGACATGATTATTTGTTAGTATGCTTTGAAGCATTATTATTTTTATGTTTTATAAGATTTTATTTTGTATCATTTGGATCTGAACATTCATGCCACAATAAAGAAATTTACATTGAGAATTATGCTAGGTAGCATTCCACATAAAAATTTCTTTTTTATCATTTACCGACTCAAGGACGAGCAGGAATTAAGCTTGGGGATGTTTCATATGTCTCCAACGTATCTATAATTTTTGATTGTTCCATGCTATTATATTACCCCTTTTGGATGTTTATGGGCTTTATTTTACACATTTATTTCATTTTTGGGACTAACCTACTAACCGGAGGCCCAACCCGTATTGCTGTTTTTTTTGCCTATTTCAGTATTTCGAAGAAAAGGAATTTCAAACGGGGTCCAAACGGAATGAAACCTTCGGGAGCGTGATTTTTGGAACAAACGTGATCCAGAGGACTTGGAGTGCAAGTCAAGAAGCAGCCGAGGCTCCCACGAGATAGGAGGGCGCCCCCCCTATAGGGCGCGCCCCCTGTCTCATGGGCCCCTCGGGCGTCCACCGACGTACTTATTCCTCCGATATAAGCCTACGTACCCCGAAAACATCCAGGGAGTAGACGAAACACAATTTCCACCACCGTAACCTTCTGTATCCGCGAGATCCCATCTTGGAGCCTTCGCCAGCGTTCTGCCAGAGGGGGAATCGACCATGGAGGGCTTCTACATCAACATCCTTGCCCCTCCGATGAGTTATGAGTAGTTTATCATAGACCTACGGGTCCATAGTTATTAGCTAGATGGCTTCTTCTCTCTTTTTGGATCTCAATACAATGTTCTCCCCCTCTCTTGTGAAGATCTATTCGATGTAAACTCTTTTTGCGGTGTGTTTGTAGAGATCCGATGAATTGTGGGTTTATGATCAAGTTTATCTATGAATAATATTTGAATCTTCTCTGAATTCTTTTATGTGTGATTGAGTTATCTTTGCAAGTCTCTTCGAATTATCAGTTTGGTTTGGCCTACTAGATTGATCTTTCTTGCCATGGGAGAAGTGCTTAGCTTTGGGTTCAATCTTGCGTTGTCCTTACCTGGTGACAGAAAGGGTTGCAAGGCACGTATTGTATTGTTGCCATCGAGGATAACAAGATGGGGTTTATATCTTACTGCTTGAGTTTATCCCTCTACATCATGTCATCTTGCTTAATGCGTTACTCTGTTCTTATGAACTTAATACTCTAGATGCATGCTGGATAGCGGTTGATGTGTGGAGTAATAGTAGTAGATGCAGGCAGGAGTCGGTTCTACTTGTTACGGACGTGATGCCTATATACATGATCATGCCTATATAATCTCATAATTATTGTCTTTTCTATCAATTGCTCGACAGTAATTTGTTCACCCACCGTAATACTTATGCTATCTTGAGAGAAGCCACGGGTGAAACCTATGGCCCCCGGGTCTATCTCTTATCATATTTGCTTTCAGTTTACTTTTATTTACATCTTTACTTTTTGCATCTATATTATAAATTACCAAAAATATATTTATCTTATCATACTATCTTTATAAGATCTCACTTTCGCAAGTGGCCGTGAAGGGATTGACAACCCCTTTATTGCGTTGGTTGTGAGTTCTCAGTTTGTCTGTGTAGGTGCATGGGACTTTTGAGGAGCCTCCTACTGGATTGATACCTTGGTTCTCAAAAACTGAGGGAAATACTTACGCTACTATTGCTGCATCACCCTCTCCTCTTCGAGGAAAACCAATGCAAGCTCAAGACGTAGTAGTAGGCGATCTCCTTGCCCGTACAAACTCCTTAGTTCAAGTCCAAAATCTTGACGGAGGCTCCCAAGTAACACCTAACCAATCTAGAGACACCACTCTCAAAAATGTAATAGATGGTGTGTTGATGATGAACTCCTTGCTCTTGTGCTTCAAATGATAGTGTCCCCAACACTCAACTCTCTCTCACAGATTTTGATTGGTGGAAAGATGATTTGAGTGGAAAGCAACTTCGAGAAGGCTAGAGATCAAGATTCATATGGTTGGAGTGGCATATCTTGACCTCAACACATGAGTAGGTGGTTCTCTTTCAGAAAATGTATGATGGAAGTTTAAGCATGTTCTAATGGCTCTCCTCACAAATGAAGAGTGGGTGGAGAGGTATATATAGCCTCCACACAAAATCTAGCCGTTACACACAAATCACCAAACTTGGTGGGACAGACTAATGAAACTCAGTCAGACCGATTTAGTTCAAAATGTGAACGTTAGGATTTTCGGTGGGACCGACATGTCAACTCAGTGAGACTGATTTCATTAGGTTTAGGGCATAACGTAATCTCAGTGAGACTGATTACTCAAACTCGATGGGACCGATTTTGGTAATAAGCTAACCAGAGAGTTGGCCAGGAAAACTCAGTGAGACCAGAATGTTACGAAGGGGAAACAGAGAGTTTGCTTACAAACTCGGTTGGACAGATCGCTCATCTCGATTGGACCAAACTGTTATGAAGGGAAACAGAGAGTTTGCAATCCCATATTGGTGAGACCAAGATACCTATCGGTAAGACCGAAATGACTAGGGTTTTGTGGCAGTGGCTATGTCAACTGAACTCGGTGGCGCCGGATAGAAAGTTTCGGTGGGGTCGAGTTTGACTTTTGGTTTGGGACTGATACGTCCATTTTGCATCATGCTTTTATATCAATATTTATTGCATTATGGGCTGTTATTACACATTGTATCTCAATACTTATGGCTATTCTCTCTTATTTTACAAGGTTTGCCACGAAGAGGGGGAATGCCGGCAGTTGGAATTTTGGCTGGAAAAGGAGCAAACATTGGAAATCTATTCTACACTGCTTCAAAAATCCTGAAACTCCACGAATCCTATTTTTGGGATTAATAAGAATTATTGAGCAGAAGAAATACATCAGGGGGCCCACACCCTGTCCAGGAGGGTGGGGGGGGGGGGGGCGCCCACCCCTACTGGGCGCGCCCCCTGTCTCCTGGGCCCCCTGGTGCCCCCCCGGTGTCCATCTTTTGCTATATGAGGGATTTTACCCTGGAAAAAATCGTGGGCAAGCTTACGGGATGAAACTCCACCGCCACGAGGCGAAACCTTGGCGGAACCAAACTAGGGCTCTGGCGGAGCTATTCTGCCGGGGACACTTCCCTCCGGGAGGGGGAAATCATCACCAACATCATCACCAACGATCCTCTCATCAGGAGGGGGTCAATCTCCATCAACATCTTCACCAGCACCCTCTCCTCTCAAAACCCTAGTTCATCTCTTGTATCCAATCTTGTATCAAAACCACAAATTGGTACCTGTGGGTTGCTAATAGTGTTGATTACTCCTTGTAGTTGCACTACTAGGGAAAAGCCTATACACAGAATCTTACCAGCAGCGCTCTTCAAAATACCACGCTACTGCTATTTAGCAGCAGCGCGTCTCGCCAAAACGCACTGCTGATAGGAAAATAGCAGTAGCGCGTCCACCGCATACAGCGCTACTGCTATAGTTGCCATGACCTCGCCCCCCGCTAGTTATAGCATTAGCGCACTTTACTAAACAGCGCTACTGCTATTCAGGTTAGCTGTAGCGCGTTTTGGCAAACGCGCTACAACTATCCCTACCTTATCCCCACGCGCACGACCGGCCCTCTGACTCACACTCTCACTCTCGCCCGCGTAACCATCATCGTGCGTCGTCGCCGCCGCCGCCTTCATCCGTCCGCCGCCGAGGTACTCCCCTCCTTCCGTCCCTCCTCCATCCTCCTCGCACATCCTCCCTCCGCCTGCGGCCGCCGCTCCCTCCTCCGCCGCCACCCTTGTCCCTCCGCCTGCGGCCTCCCCTCCTCCCTCCTCCACCGGCAGCCCTCCTCCCATCGCCCTCGACCTCGCCGCCCCTAGCTACCTCTCCATCGCCCCCCACCCCCTGCCACTAGTTAGTACTAGATTTAGTAGTAGTAGTAGATGTTAATTTAGGGTCAGCTAGTACTAGATGTTGCTTAGTTAGTACTAGATTTTTAGTAGTAGTAGTGGTAGTTGAACTACTTTAGTTGTAGTTGAACTAGTTTAGTAAGTAAATTAATAAACTAGTTGAATTAACAGAACTAATCTATTTTTAGTAAAAATAATTATTATAACTAGTTGAACTACTTTATTTTTAGAAAGAACTAGTTTTTTTTTCTATTTATAGTAAGTTTATATTTAGTAAGAACTAGTTGAATTAATAAAACTAGTTGAACATGTCATATTTGTTGTTATTTTTTAGTTTAAGCAATTATTCGGGATGTATTAGTGATAACTTATATGGTTTCAGGTGACCTCCGTCGTCCCCGTCACCGAACCCCTCCGACATCCCCGCCGTCGTCCCAGTCACCGACTCCCTCCGACATCGAGGTGAGACCAGCCAAATATCCTTGTATATCTTGTGTTGTTGCTCAAATAGGATATGTGGTTGCCCAAGTGGCCGTCCATGTTCAGTTTACATCTCCGAGTGGCCTATGTTTTGCCGGAGTGTTGATTAATTTCCGTTCCGGCAAATTTCAGGCGCTCGATATGTCCTTTTTTAGAAAAGGTCATGCCGGATTTTGTCGTGAATTCTGGCATGACTTGTGCTAGAATATGTACAAGTTTAATCTTTGAATTATGATTGTAGGAAATGTCGTACTCGGACAACGACGATCTCCTGGGGGAGTGTAGCTAGTGCCACGACGATCGAGGTATGTGCGACAGGTTCGTTCGGCTGGATGAAGATCGGCGCTTCAGCATTAAGCTCGAGGAGACCTTCGATTGTGAAACGGTACGCAACAACGACAAGTGTTTTTTTTCGTAATTAAGCATGACTTCAACTATTTCAACGTCTAATTTTCATATTTTACAACTCGGCTAGCTTATCCCATGCCATGCAAGATGCTATGTCTTGGAGAGGATGGGTTTTGAAGACCATGAAAATTTTGAAACAAAGAAAATACACCTAAGGACCCATCATGATATGGATTTTGAAGTAAATCTGTGCATGCTCAGAGCGTAACCCATTTTGGTTGCCAAAATTGGGAAGCACTTTGCAAAATGTATGGTTTTTATGAGGGTATAATTGTCACCATGGATCTTGGTGATCCTGACAGCAAGGAAGACAATATGGACATTTGGGTCCTTGTTGATACGCTTCCGATTGTACCGCTATGTGAGTTTCTCAAAGATAGTTATTAACTAATTTATATTGTTTATTTCAAAATAGTTGATAGCTTATTTCCATTGACAGCTTATTTTGATTCTTGAAAGACTGTGCGGAAGATGGTAGATAAAACCCAGTACACCGATGGCACCGAATTAACATATAAGGAGAAAAATCATCTGATCGCATTTTGTACTCTTCTTGAGAATTACAATGACTACTATCGAACTCCTCCAAATTATGGTGAATACGTGCCACTAGTGCATGTGTTGAACCACGATAACTTCTCTGGAGATACCCTAGTAAGATTTTTTACTATTACGACATCCGTGCATCTTTTGCATACTTCTAAAACTAGTACATCATTGCTAACTACGAAGTTATTATTATGTTTTTCAACAGAAACTCCCGATGGATTGTGTGCCTCATCTGATGTCTCTGCATGGTCGCCTCTCAGTTCTGAACATACTGCCAGGTAAATCTACGGAGGTCACCTGTGCATATCGGATTTCTAAAACCCGTGAACACATGATCATCAAAGAATGAAAGAAATGTATGGACATTCACAAGGAGGTTCTTGGAAGTAACATTCAGCGAAAGGGAAGAATTGGAGACATGCTAATCTCCATTCTCCATAATGGAGAGTCAGGGGCTATCTTGTTTTTTGCTATTTTACCTTAGATAATGTAGTAGGTCTTAATCGAATGTAATAGGTCCTATGAGGTACAATATGTTTATTATGTGGTAATGTGTTAGAGTTGATAATGATGATCTTGAGGAGGTGTTATGTGATGTCAATGATTAAAACGATGATCTTGAGGAGGTGTTATATGACAATGATGTATTATGATGCTAAGTTGTTAATGATATGATGATGATGATGATGATATTATTATATCATTGGGTGAAAGAACCGCGGATTAGTTTCAAGTGGATGGACATCCACTTGAAACTAGTCCACGGTTCTTTCACCCCATGATGTAATAACTCATTATGATGTAAAAACAATCTCTAAATTCCTGTTGTATGAAAACTTGTGTAAAAGTGTATGAATACAACATGAAAAAGAAAAGAAATAAAATACTAAATAATAATAGTAGCGCGGGTGAAGAGAAGCGCTACTACTAATTACCAGTAGCGATGTTCTGAAGAAGTGCTGCTACTAAGTCAATTTAGCAGTAGTGTGGGTCAAGACGTGCTATTGCTAAGCATTAGCTGTAGCGCCTTATCAGTAGCGCTCCTGCCCGCGCTACTGATAGGCCCAAAACCCGCGCTGCTGCTAGGCTTTTCCCTAGTAGTGTTCATGCTAATTGGTTTACTTGGTGGAAGATTATATGTTCATATCCTTTATGCATATTATTACCCCTCTGATTATGAACATGAATATGCTTTGTGAGTAGTTACGTCTGTTCCTAAGGACATGTGTGAAGTCTTGCTATTAGTAGTCATGTGAATTTGGTATTCGTTCGATATTTTGATGAGATGTATGTTGACTTTTCCTCTAGTGGTGTTATGTGAACGTCGACTACATGACACTTCACCATTATTTGGGCCTAGAGGAAGGCATAGGGAAGTAATAAGTAGATTATGGGTTGCTAGAGTGATAGAAGCTTAAACCCTAGTTTATGCGTTGCCTCGTTAGGGGCTGATTTGGATCCATATGTTTAATGCTGTGTTTAGGTTTACCTTAATGCTTCTTTTGTAGTTGCGGACACTTGCAATAGGGGTTAATCATAAGTGGGATGCTTGTCCAAGTAAGGGAAGTACCCAAGCACCGGTCCACCCACATATCAAATTATCAAAGTACCGAACGCGAATCATATGAACGTGATGAAAACTATCTTGACGATAATTCCCATGTGTTCTCGGGAGCTATTTTCTCATTATTAGAAATTGTCCAGGCTTATCCTTTGCTACATAAAGGATTGGGACACCTTGTTGCACTTTATTTACTTTATTTACTTGTTACTCATTACTATTTATCTTATCACAAAACTATCTATCACCTACAATTTCAGTGCTTGTAGAGAAAACCTTACTGAAAACCGCTTATCACTTCCTTCTACTCCTCGTTGGGTTCGACACTCTTACTTATCGAAAGGACTATGATAGATCCCCTACACTTGTGGGTCATCAGGGACATATGTGGATATGAAAAAGTCGTTGAGGGTTTTTGGATCATATCACTAACCATTTTGAGCAAGTAACCCATTAAGCAACACCTCATCCCCTTTTAATAGTTTTGGCTTTTCCTATGGACTCAATGTGATCTTGGATCACTAAAAGTAAAATGTAGAGTCTTGAGCTTTAGAGCTTGAGCCAATCTTTTTTCTTTAGCATTTTGAGGGGTCCATATTTCTAATCCATGCCATGCCAATCATTGAGCTTTCCTGAAATATTTATCTTGAAATAGCATTAGCTCAATGACCTATATGTTGTTAATAATTACCAAATCCACCCAGGGATAGTTGCACTTTCAACAGGTGTGAAAGCGGTAATCACACGCTGTCCTCCTCCTGACTGAATATGGACCCACTTTCCTCAATTCTCGCAGTCCTTTTTCCTTCCCGAGCATCATATTCTCAGCAATGGGATGACCATTGTCATGATCTAGGATCTTGGGCTTCAATTTTCTAAGCACTAGTGGCTCCTCATCAACCTCAACTTCAGGCACTGGGGCCTTGTTCTTCTTAGCAGCTGGTATGTTTCTTCTAGACCTTTTGGGTGCAAAAACTTTGGGCTTTGACTTGGGCTTGGAGGAAGCAGTTGTCTTCATGGCATCTGGCACGAGCTTCTGTGTTTTGACAGGAGGTGCAACAAGTTCCTGCTAATCCTCTTCTTTTTCATCTTCCCTCATGGAAGGCCTGCCAAGAACTACAATGGTTTCCCTAGCCATTTTATTTCTCTTACTAGCAACAACTTCTTCACCACTTGACTCCTCAAGTGTGAAGGTCATGGTTTCTTTTAGAGCTGAAGCCTTGTCAGAGTTGGTCTTGGGCACTTTCCTGACTGTTGTCCTGTCCTTCGCACCTCACTTAGTGCTAGCTGCAAAGCCATACTCCTTCCTCAAAACTGCTTTCCTCTTGGAAGTGGCCTCATCTGCCACAAAGTCTTCATCCTCACTGTCAGAGGTTTTCTTCTTCTTTGTTCTAGTGGCTGCCTTTGGCAAGTTGCTGGGGGTACTTCTGCTACCTTCATCATAGCTATCATTGGGGCTTGAACCCTCACTAAGATCCATGTCTTGTTCTGACACATTCTAGCTATCGTTGGCACTTGACATCTTGCAAAGCTGACCCTATGAATAGATGGGTATGGGAAAAGTAGACGAGTTATCACAAAAAGTAGATAGTTTTGCAAAAAAAAATGTGTTCAAACATTAGTTTTAGATTTTCATAGAAAGCATTTCGGAGCTACCAAGTAGATCATTTCGGTGACACCGAAGCACTCACAGAGCCTAAACACACCATCCCGGTTGGACCGAGTTGTGGTTCGGTGGCACCGAGATTCTATGGTTTCACTGAAACTTTACTTTCGGTCTCACTAATCAGTATGTTTCAGTGAAACTGAGTTGTACTTGTGCAGTGGCCAGGGCCAATAGGTGGGACCGAAAATTTCTATTCGGTCGGTCTGAGATGAGTTTGGTGGAAACCTAACCCTAAGATTTTTGCTCGGATCTACTCTAATGGATTTTTCTAGTGGATTGAAGTATTGCAGTCCTGACAAGATACATGGCATTGTCCTTGTACATTGAATCGGATAACTAGAAGCACGAGGAGATCGGATATCACCCTAACTCGGTGGAGATCCTCTATGGCGGCAACGATGGAGTAGATTTCCATTGACGGCGGTGGAGTTCTATGGCAAAGGGGCATAGGTGACGAAGGCAATGATCTGGAGACCAAGGGGGCGACAGAAATGGGGCGCAGGCGTGTGACGTTTGAAGAATTTTTCAACCACACGGGCCACTCGATGTATATACCCATGTGCTATCGGGGGCACCGAGTGGAACGAATTAGTGGCACCGAGATGTGCAACTGCGTCCAGTTACAGCAACTCGGTGAGACCAAGTCGGTCTAATCATTAGCACTGAGATAAAAACCTAGATCAGTCTAATGCTTTCAGTGTGACCGAGTTTGAGTGGATTGGTCTGCCCGAATAACAATAGAAGGTTTTGGAAGGCAGCCCTTGACGGAACGGTCGCTCCGAGTGCTCCTCACCTAGAGGGTCCGAAATGAGCTTGTTGAATTTTTGTGATATAGCATGAATAGAATTTGAGACAAGAAGAGCATATATAGATAGAGAAAGTTCTTAGGCATTCTTGTACATCCATTTGGCCAACAAAAACCTAAACAACCAAAACAACAAATGGATGTCCTCGAATGGAGAAATATGCAAACCAACATGCTTACATGATACGTCTCCAACGTATCTATAATTTTTGATTGTTCCATGCTATTATATTACCCCTTTTGGATGTTCATGGGCTTTATTTTACACTTCTATATCATTTTTGGGACTAACCTACTAACCGGAGGCCCAGCCCATGTTGCTGTTTTTTTTGCCTATTTCGGTATTTCGAAGAAAATGAATATCAAATGGAGTCCAAACGGAATGAAACCTTCGGGAGCGTTATTTTTGGAACAAATTTGATCCGGAGAGCCTGGAGTGCAAGTCAAGAAAGCTCCGAGGGCCCCACAAGATAGGAGGGCGCGCCCCCTGTCTCGTGGGCCCCACGATCAACCGTATGAAAAGTTTAATTAGCTCATCTCCCTTTTGTCTATCTTAGCCAAGACAAAACCGCAAGGCACTGAAGCCAAGCAAAGATGTCTTTTGGTCCTTTTGCCTTCTGTTCTATAATCAAATTCAGGAAAATGCCGGAAGAAAAGCTACGAGTATGTCATCTGATGATACTACTGTGACAAAAGGGAACGTATGAGCAAGGATGAAAATTTTACCTGGCACTGGAAGGGAACGTGCACCCGGAGAAACCTGAAAGAAGAACAACAGAGGACGCACGTACGTGAGGAAGAATCCATCCAAGGATGTGGAATGGCAATGAGGTGAGGATGCAGTGTAGTTGAACGGCCGGAGGTAGCAGCGGCGAATGGCTTGAGTGCTGCTGCGGCCGGAGGAAACCTAGGCTAGCATAACGGAGGCTGGAGAAGAAGATCGAGCCTGGCGAGGAAGCCGTCCAAGGTGAGTTGGAGACGCGTCAGCGAGGGACGCATGCAGGCGGGATACGGCGTGACCTCCCAAGGCGTTTGACCCCTGCCGACAGCGTCGAACCCCTGGACGACAGCTTGGCCGGAGAGTGGGGCCTGTAACCCGGTCCTTGAGGCGGCGGAGCGGGGGGCACGCGGCGAGCCTCTGCGCCCGTGTAGCCGGCGGGGGGCATGGCACCGGCGACGAGGAGGGAGCCGCTCGCCGACGAGGGGCACGCGTGATGCGGCTGACGCTCTCGTTGGGGGTTGCTGGGGGAGGGGGGGCAGCGCCTTCAGTAGGTCGGCCGGCGGAAGGAGGCGCGCGGGGCGGCGAGATCCAAGAGGGTGGCGGCGCTCGGGGGAGGCGATGGAGGGAGGTCGGGGTGGGGATCGGGGCAACGGGTGGGGTGGGATAGTTTTTTTTTGTAATCGGTCCGGTGGAGTTTTCGGGAGTTCGGGAACACCTAGTGGCTCCAATATAGGGCTGGGTGTGATCCAAATAGTTATTCTAATCCTGGGATTAGAATAGTGTTCACATGGATTAGAATATAGTGTTCAAATATATATATAAACACTATTCTGATCACGGGATCAGAATAATATTCTGATCACAACCTGAACTGCCTGAGTAACGCGCCTGAACTTCCCTCTGTACTGGGGTGAACTTCAGCTAAAAAGTGTCCAAATGGGGCTTGCGATATACCGTTCAAAAGCTATGGACACCAATATCATGATCCAAGTTAAATTTTTGGCAAAATGTAAGCGGTTTAAGAGCAGTTTTGAAAATCGTTTTTTCTTCATACAAAAAACGTGAATCGTATTTTTGATCGCATTTCTAAACCGTTTATCGGAATGAGGTAAATCATATAGCATTGGAAAGCTGCTGCAAAACCGCTCCTTCGACATGTTGAAAGTTTTCTCTAATTCCCTATGGATAAAAAGTAATTTTGGAAATCGTAAAATTTCACAAAACGAACAGCCGAGTTCGTATTTTCAATGTAATTTCTAAACGGCTAATCTATTTGAGGCAACTGATATGGCATTGGAAAGCTTGTGAAAATGCGCTACTTTTTCGTGTTAAAAGGTTTTTCTAGTTTGGAACGGTTTAAAAGTAATTCAGAAAATGGTGCAAGTTCCACCGAGTTCGTATTTTCGAGATAATTTTTTAACCGTACGGCCGAATGCAACAAATAATACGGCGTTCGAAAGCTTGAGAAAATGCGAACAAAAGTTTTTCATCTAAAATTACTTTTAAACCGTACGGCCGAATGCAACAAAAGTATATACCGTACGGCCAAATAGGGCTTGCTATATACCGTTGGAAAGCTATGGACACGAGTATCATGACCCAAGTTAAATTTTTTGCAAAATGTAAGCGGTTTAAGAGCAGTTTTGAAAATCGTTTTTTTCTTCACACAAAAAACGTGAATCGTAACTTCGATCGCATTTCTAAACCGTTTGTCGGAATGAGGCAAGTAATATGGCTTTGGAAAGCTGCTGCAAAACCGCTCCTTCCACATGTTGAAAGTTTTTTTAATTCCCTATGGTTAAAGAGTAATTTGAAAAAACACAAAATTTCGTAAACCGAACAGCTGAGTTCGTTTTCTTGATGTCATTTCTAAACAGCTAATCTAATGGAGGCATATGATATGGTGTTGGAAAGCTTACAAAAATGCGCTACTTCTTCATCTTGAAAGTTTTTTTCTAATTTTGAATTGTTTAAGAGTAATTTAGAAAATGGTCCAAGTCCTACCGAGTCCGTATTTTCGAGATAATGTTTTAACCGTGCATCCGAATGCAGCAAATGATATGGCGTTGGAAAGCTTGAACAAATGTGAAACTTTTTGGAATGTATTGTTTCTCCCAATTCTTTATGGTTTTAAGTCAGTTTCGAAAATGGCGAAAAACATATTTTCGCCGTAATTTTTACAAACTTTATCGGAATTGGAAAAATAATATACCATTGAAAAGCTACGGAAAATGCGAAACTTTTTCATGTTGATTGTTTACTCTGATTCCGAGCCATTTTCAAGTAATTCCGAAAACGGCGGGATCATTCGTTCTGCCTCGACCGCGAAACAGATTCTTCGAAAATGCACCGCGTGAAGAACCTGAACTTCTCGGTGCGTGTACCTGAACTTCACTCTGTTTTTCACGTGATTTTTTTGCTCGTAAATCTTCATCCACTGCTCGTAGCTCTCCATCCCACTCACGGGAATTGAGCGGGTGATATACCAATGGAAAGATGCTGTAAACTCGCAACTTTCCCGTGTTGATCATTTTTTCATACTCGCGACGATTTTGAAAGTTTTTCATCTGAAATTCATTTAGCGTAGTAGTTGAACTTCCTGCTGTTTTCATGTTGAACTTCTGTGACGTATTTTTGTTTGTAATTTTCTCATCCATTCGTTAGTGTTACACAAATAATATTCCTTTTGTACAAACACCTCTCACAATAATTTCTTTAACTTTCTCCGACGGAGGACCTGAACTTATATCAACAAACTTTTAGTCTTTGCTTTTTTTATTCTTTTTAATACAAAATGCACACCGTGTAGTACGTGAACTTCTAGCAGTTATCAAGCTGAACTTCTCTCGGGTACGTGAAAATATCTGAGTTTTTTATGAATATTAATCCGAATTTCTTAATGTTTTTTATGAAATTTTGAAGCGCTCTATTTTTAAAAGTTGAACGTCTTATTATTTAATTTTTGAACTTGTTGTTTCCATTCTTTAATAACGAGGAAAATCTGAGTGTTCTATAATCATCGAACTTCTCCATCTTATTAATTTGTACTTCTAGGTTTTATTTCTTAATCTTTTTTATGAAATTTTGAAGCGCTCTATTTTTTAAAGTTGAACTTCTTGTTTCCATTCTTTAATAGACAGGAAAATCTGAGTTTTCTATAATCATTGAACTTCTCCATCTTTTTAATATGGACTTCCTGGTTTTATTTTCATAATCCTTCTTATAAAATTTTGAAGCGCTCTATTTTTAAAAGTTGAACTTCTTATTTTTAATTTTTGAACTTCTTGTTTCCATTCTTTAATAACGAGGAAAATCTGGGTTTTCTATAATCATCAAACTTATCCATCTTTTTAAAATGGACTTCCGGGTATTATTTATTAATCTTTTTTATGAAATTTTGAAGAACTGTATTTTTAAAGTGGAAGTTCTTTATTTTTTATTTTTTTAACTTCTCGTTTTCATTCTTTAATAACGAGGAAAAACTGAGTTTTCTATAATCATAGAACTTCTCCATCTTTTTAATATGGACATCTTGGCTTTTTTTAATTTTTTTATGAAATTTTGAAGCACTCTATTATTAAAAGTTGAACTTCTTGTTATTTAATTTTTGAACTTCTTGATTCCATTCTTTAATAATGAGGAATATCGGAGTTTTCTATAATCATCGAACTTTTCCATCTTTTTAATATGGACTTCCTGGTTTTATTTTTTAATCTTTTTTTACGAAATTTTGAAGCGCTCTATTATTTAAAGTTGAACTTCTTGTTTCCATTCTTTAATAGACAGGAAAATCTGAGTTTTCTATAATCATTGAACTTCTCCATCTTTTTAATATGGACTTCCTGGTTTTATTTTCATAATCCTTCTTATAAAATTTTGAAGCGCTCTATTTTTAAAAGTTGAACTTCTTATTTTTAATTTTTGAACTTCTTGTTTCCATTCTTTAATAACGAGGAAAATCTGGGTTTTCTATAATCATCAAACTTATCCATCTTTTTAAAATGGACTTCCGGGTATTATTTATTAATCTTTTTTATGAAATTTTGAAGAACTGTATTTTTAAAGTGGAAGTTCTTTATTTTTTATTTTTTTAACTTCTCGTTTTCATTCTTTAATAACGAGGAAAAACTGAGTTTTCTATAATCATAGAACTTCTCCATCTTTTTAATATGGACATCTTGGCTTTTTTTAATTTTTTTATGAAATTTTGAAGCACTCTATTATTAAAAGTTGAACTTCTTGTTATTTAATTTTTGAACTTCTTGATTCCATTCTTTAATAACGAGGAATATCGGAGTTTTCTATAATCATCGAACTTTTCCATCTTTTTAATATGGACTTCCTGGTTTTATTTTTTAATCTTTTTTTACGAAATTTTGAAGCGCTCTATTATTAAAAGTTGAACTTCTTGTTATTTAACTTTTGAACTTCTTGTTTCCATTCTTTAATAATGAGGAAAATATGAGTTTTCTATAATCATCGAACTTCCATATCGAACGGCTCTAACTTTTTTATTTGAATTTATTTTATGTATTTTTATAAATATGAAAATTGTAGTTTTGTTAGAAACATCAAACTTCTTAGTTATTTTGAATTGAACTTATTTGTTTTATTCTTTAGTAACCAAAAAAATTCAAGTTTTTAATTAAACATCAAACTTCTCCACGTTTTTAAATTGAACTTCTTGGTTTTATTCATCAGTAACGAGAAAAATTGAGTTTTTAATGTACATTGAATTACTCTATTTTTTAAAATTGAACTTCTTGGTTTAATCTTTAGTATCGGGGAAAATCTGATTTTTTAAAAAAACTGGGAAATTCTTTTTAAAAAAATTCTGTAGTTTTCTTATTTTAATTTGAATTTATTAGTTATTCTGTAGAACGAGAATCCGAGGGTTTTATCGACTTTGAATTTCTTTGTTATTTTAATTTGAACTTCTTAGTTTCATTCTTCAATAACGAGGAAAACCGAGTTTATTGAACCTCTTTTGTTTTAAAATTTTGAACTTCTTTTCTTTTAATAATGTGAAAAATCCAATTTTTTTATAGAAATCGAACTTCACCTTTTTTTAAATTTGAAGTTCTTAGTTTTATTGGTTAGTAACGGGGAAATGCTTTTTTTACATAAACAATTTTACCGTGTCGTTATTTTTAATTTGAACTTCTAGTTTTTATAAAATGGGAAAAATCAGTTTTTCTTTATTTTGCTAGCCATGTGGATATTTCGATGGTGTGTTCCTTTTTTGGGAGGAGCTTGTTGCAATGAATATTTTTAGGTTTCATTTTATTACCTTTCCCTCATCCGAACTTTTGTTTTGGCACGCAACCACACACACATACACTCACATGGTTTTAACACACATCTAACCATCGAGATGTTCTAAAATTTGAACTTCTGAGTTTATTCTTTTTAATAACGAGAAAATTCTGATTTTTTATAGGCATTGAGATTCAGCATTTTTAAAATTTCAACTTCTTAGTTTTTGGTTAGTAACGGGAAAATTCTGTTTTTTATAAACATCAAACCACTCTGCTATTTTAATTTGAACTTCTAGTTTTTTGAAACAGGGAAAATCATTTATATATTATTTTTGAAATGTTTTTTGAATTTCTTCCTCCATTATTATTTTTGAGCTTCTACATTTGTATTTTTTGAACTTCTGATTTTTTTTATAATTGAGCTTCTTGGTTTCTCAAACAAACAACGAACTTATCCATTAGTCTTTCAGAATATGAACTTCTCACAATCTAGACTAGTTGTGCCATCGCGCTTTCTCCGGGTTGACAAATAGAAAATATATGCTGATAGTGATATTGGAACATTTGTTTCCTTCCAACTTCCATAGGCATGCATGAGCATGATTTACACAAACACTTAGCATGAAAGGATTGCAAAGACTCCAGAGATGAGCCTGACATCCATTTTCTTCCTCTCTTTTTTGCGTTGTTGATGCTGCTAAACTAGAACGTCTTCCGGTCAAAGAAGACAGGCCTGCAGTTTAAACATCAAGTCAATTCTTTCATAAGCAAAATACAGAAAGTTTTTTTGCAGTTACTTTTAGTGCAAATTTGGAGAAGTTCAAATCCTCCAGCAGAGAAGATATTTGTGAAGAAAGAGAGGTCAGGGAGAGGGAGGGAGTGAGATCAGGGAAGAGATGTAGCAGCAATACCTGCAACATTGGCGTCTGTCGACTGTCGCCATGGTCAGAGTTAGGTTGGCGCCGTCGTTGAGCAGGTTGCCGTCCGCGATGTATTCATGGAGGAGGAGCTACGGTGTTTGGGGCGGGTGGCGCAGCAGCGGTGGCCCGGTTGCAGCACGGGAAGGGAGGTTCTCGGGGGGAGGTTGACGACTGCTGGATCCAGGAAGGGGCTGTCTGCCGCCGCTGCCGTGGATCCAAGGGAGTCCGCCGCCGCCGCCGTGGATCCAAGGGAGTCCGCCGCCGCCATGGATCCAGGGGGAGGGAAGCACTGTCACGGTGGATCCAGGGGCAGGGAGGCCGCCGACGCGGTGGATCCAGGGGGCAGGGAGGCCGGCGTGGTGGTTGTGGAGTGGGGGCCGGCGGCGGCAGGAGGCGCGTCGGGACAAGGGGACGACGGCGCACCAGGAGGAGGTGGGGGCGGCGGCCTAGTGCTAGAGGAGGCGGGGCCAACTGCGGCGGGAGGCGCTTTGGGACCCGGGGGCGGCGACGCGCCAGGAGGAGGTGGGGGCGGCGGCGGTGCGCCCGGACGGAGGTGGGGCCGGGGGAAGGTGGGCGGCGGCTGGAGGTAGCGGGGACGGGGGAAGGTGGGCGACAGGATGGTCGGGGCCTTTGGGCTTTTTCTGTTAGCTCACCAGATCTCAGTAACTTCCCGTCGGGCCTTATAGGGGGCGCACCGTGATCCAAATAACTATTCTAATCCCAGGATTAGAATAGTGCCACCCTTCGAGGCAATCATATTTTCAGGCAATCAGTATAAATATAGCCTTATAATCAAAATAAACATTGTTTTTACAATGGTTTGATTCATCACTCGAACAAGACACTCTTCGAGCACTGCGCCTCTATCAGGCGGGAACCCTCTGTGACCTGCGCCAAGTAGTGATCTGCCGGATATTGGCCACTCACCGGATCCTGGGATGCTATAATTGTGGCATCCATATCCGTCCAATACGCTTTAACGCAGGCAAGGGCCATCTGCGCACCTTCTATGCACGCCGACCTTCTCATGGCATCGATACGGGGCACGGCCCCAAGGAATTGTTGCACCAAGCCAAAGTAACTGTCCGACTTGGGCCCCTTGGCCAAAGATGGTCTATTACATACCGCATTGCAAGCCCGGACAGCCAGTGAAGCTCCGCTACAGCAGCCATCTTGTCACTTAACGGCAGCGGGCGAGTGGGAGCATTGAATTGCGACCAGAAAATCTTCTCCACTTCCTTATCACCTTGATCTTTGAAGAACTCGGCAGCATCAGCCGTACTCTTCGCCAATTCCGCATATGCGTTTGTAGGACTCCAGCGTCCATCCAGGGGAGCGTACTTCGGATCGAAAAACTTCGCGCAGCAAATAGGAGCCTCCAGCCGCGATTTTACCGGCCTGTTGAAGCTCCCTCCGCGCACCCCTGAGCTCGGTCCGTATTTCCTTGGTGGCATTACGTGCCTTGTTCAGGTCGGCCGAATTATCCTCATGCTCCTTTTTAAGGAGCTCATACCGGTCAGCGGCATTTTTTAACTCGATAGCCATTTCGGCTATCTTTTCCTCGCTTCAGCGATGAGCAGCCTGTTCGGCCCTCAATTCCTTGGCCGCCTTTAGGGCAGCCACATTGCTCACCCGAGCTGGTTCCTTGGCTAGAGAAAGTCCCGCCCTCAGGGCCTCCATGGCAGCAGCACCATCTGCAGTCCAAACATATTACATTAATATATGCCACCTTAAAATTTTCCTATACAAGGGAAGACAAGGCACATACCTTGTGATTCGTCCAGCCGCTCATTCACCAGCGTGATATCGGCATCAATCGATCCAATTTGCCTTGTTAGTTCGGCAACTTCAACAGACTGGTCGGCGGCTGCTACCTCTTGAGCACTGCGTTGGATTTCCCCGAAGAGGAGAGGATGATGCAGCAAAGTAGCGTAAGTATCTCCCTCAGTTTTTGAGAACCAAGGTATCAATCCAGTAGGAGACCACGCACAAGTCCCTCGTACCTACACAAAACGATAGCAACTCGCAACCAATGCTTAGGGGTTGTCAATCCCTTCATGGTCACTTCCGAGAGTGAGATCTGATAGAAATAATATTTTTGGTATTTTTGATAGATAGATGCAAAGTAAAGGCAAAGTAAAAACAAAGCAAGTAAATAAAGTGATATAGATTGATATGATGAGAATAGACCCGGGGGCCATAGGTTCACTAGTGGCTTCTCTCAAGAGCATAAGTATTCTCCGGTGGGTGAACAAATTACTGTTGAGCAATTGATAGAATTGAGCATAGTTATGAGTATATCTAGGCAATGATCATGTATATAGGCATCACGTCCAAAACAAGTAGATCGAAACGATTCTGGATCTACTACTATTACTCCACTCATCGATCGCTATCCAGCATCCATCTAGAGTATTAAGTTAAAAACAGAGTAACGCCGTAAGCAAGATGACATGATGTAGAGGGATAAATTCATGCAATATGATAAAAACCCCATCTTGTTATCCTCGATGGCAACAATACAATACGTGCCTTGCAACTCTTTCTGTCACTGAGTAAGGACACCGCAAGATTGAACCCAAAGCTAAGCACTTCTCCCATTGCAAGAACTACCAATCTAGTTGGCCAAACCAAAAAGGATAATTCGAAGAGACTTGCAAAGATAACTCAATCATACATAAAAGAATTCAGACAAGAATCAAATATTTTCCATAGATAATACTGGATCATAAACCCACAATTCATCGGTCTCAACAAACACACCGCAAAAAGAAGATTACATCGAATAGATCTCCACGAGAGAGGGGGAGAACATTGTATTGAGATCCAAAAAGAGAGAAGAAGCCATCTAGCTACTAGCTATGGACCCGAAGGTCTAAAGTAAACTACTCACACTTCATCGGAGGGGCTATGGTGATGATGTAGAAGCCCTCCATGGTGGATGCCCCATCCGGCGGAGCTCCGGAACAGGCCCCAAGATGGGATCTCGTGGATACATAAGGTTGCGGCGGTGGAATTAGGTTTTTGGCTCCTGTTCTGATCGTTCGGGGATACGTAGGTATATATAGGAGGAAGGAGTACGTCGGTGGAGCTCTGAGGGGCCCACAAGGTAGGGGGGCGCGCCCAGGGGGCGCCCTCCACCCTCGTGGCCTCTTCGGAGACTTCTTGGAGTAGGGTCCAAGTCTCCTGGATCACGTTCGGTTGGAAAATCACGATCCCAAAGGTTTCATGCCGTTTGGACTCCGTTTGATATTCTGTTCTTCAAAATACTGAAAAAGGAAAAAAAATAGCAATTCTGGGCTGGGCCTCCGGTTAATAGGTTAGTACCAAAAGTAATATAAAAGTGGAAAATAAAGCCCAATATAGTCCAAAACAGTAGATAAAGTAGCATGGAGCAATCAAAAATTATAGATACGTTGGAGACATATCAGGCATCCCTAAGCTTAATTCCTGCTCGTCCTCGAGTAGGTAAATGATAAAAAAGAATTTTTGATGCGGAGTGATACTTTTGCATAATTTCAATGTAAATCTCCTTAATTGTGATATGAATATTCAGATCCGAAAGATTCAAGAAAAAAGTTCATATTGACACAAAAATAATAATACTTCAAGCATACTAATCAAAGCAATCATGTCTTCTCAAAATAACATGGCAAAAGAAAGTTCATCCCTACAAAATCATATAGTTAGGCTATGCTTCATTTTCGTCACACAAAGATGTTCCCAACTTCTATACCCCCGATGACAAGCCAAGCAATTGTTTCATACTTAAATAATCTCAAACTTTTCCAACCTTCACGCAATACATGAGCGTGAGCCATGGATATAGCACTATGGGTGGAATAGAATATGATGATGGGGATTGTGTGGAGAAGACAAAAAAGGAGAAAGTCTCACATCAACTAGGCGTATCAACGGGCTATGGAGATGCCCATCAATAGATATCGATGTGAGTGAGTAGGGATTGCCATGCAACAGATGCACTAGAGCTATGAATGCTCAACAAAAGAAAACTAGTGGGTGTGCATTCAACTCGCTTGCTCACGAAGACCTAGGGCATTTGAGGAAGCCCATCGTAGGAATATACAAGCCAAGTTCTATAATGAAAAATTCCCACTAGTATGAAAAAGACAACTTATGAGATTCACTACATGAGGAACTAGGTGCTACTTTGAAGCACAAGTGTGGAAAAAGAGATAGTAGCATTGCCCTTTCTTTTTTTGGGCCTTTCCTTTTTTTTCTTTTGGCCTTTCTTATTTTTTTTGGGGCAATGCTCTAATAATGATGATCATCACACTTCTATTGATTACAACACAAGGATTACAACTCGAAACTTAGAACAAGATATGACTCTATATGAATGCCTCCGGTGGTGTACCGGGATGGTGCAACGAATCAAGAGTGACATGTATGGAAAATAATGCATGGTGGCTTTGCCACAAATACGATGTCAACTACATGATCATGCAATGGCAATATGACAAAAGTAATGTATGTCATGATGATGATGATGGAAGTTGCATGGCAATATATCTCGGAATGGCTATGTAAATGCCATGATAGGTAGGTATGGTGGCTGTTTTGAGGAAGATATAAGGAGGTTTATGTGTGATATCATATCACGGGGTTTGGATGCACTGGCGAAGTTTGCGCCAACTCTCAAGGTGAGAAAGGGCAATGCATGGTACCGAAGAGGCTAGCAAAGGTGGAAAGGTGGGAGTGCGTATAATCCATGGACTCAACATTAGTCAAAAGAACTCATATACTTATTGCAAAAATTTAGAAGTCATCAAAAATTCAAGTACTACGCGCATGATCCTAGGGGGATAGATTGGTAGGAAAAGACCATCGCTCGTCCCCGACCGCCACTCATAAGGATGCACAAGCCAGGTACACTTCATGTTTCAAATTTGTTACACAACTTTAACCATACGTGCATGCTACGGGATTTGCAAACTTCAACACAAGTATTTCTCAAATTCATAATCACCCAACTAGCACAACTTTGATATTATCTCCTCCATATCTCAAAACAATTATAAAGCATCAAACTTATCTTAGTATTCAATTCACTCAAAAGAAAGTTTCACATATCTTGAATACCAAGTATATTAACATTAAGCAAATTACCATGCTATTAACAACTCTCAAAATAATCTAAGTGAAGCATGAGAGATCAATAGTTTCTTTAAAACAAATCCACCACCGTGCTCTAAAAGATATAAGTGAAGCACTAGAGCAAAAATTATCATGCTCAAAAGATATAAGTGAAGCACTATAAGCAAAACTATCAAGCTCAAAAAATATAAGTGAAGCACTTAGAGTATTCTAACAAATTCCAAATCATGTATGGCTCTCTCAAAAGATGTGTACATCAAGGATGATTGTGGTAGACTAACAGGCAAACACACAAAATAATACAAGATGCTCCAAGCAAAACACATATCATGTGGTGAATAAAAATATAGCTCCAAGTAAATTACCGATGGAAGTGGACGAAAAGAGGGGATGCCTTCCGGGGCATCCCCAAGCTTTGACTTTTTGGTGTCCTTGGATTATCTTGGGGGTGCCATGTGAATCCCCAAGCTTAGGCTCTTGCCACTCCTTGTTCCATAATCCATCAAAAGAATTCACCCAAAACTTGAAAACTTCACAACACAAAACTCAACAGAAATCTCGTGAGCTCCGTTAGAGAAAGAAAACAAAAGACTACTTCAAGGTACTGGAATGAACTCATTCTTTATTTATATTGGTGTTAAACCTACTGTATTCCAACTTCTCTATGGTTTATAAACTAATGTACTAGCCATAGATTCATCAAAATAAGCAAACAACACACGAAAAACAGAATCTGTCAAAAACAGAACAGTCTGTAGAAATCTGTAACTAACGCAAACTTCTGGAACTCTACAAATTCTACCAAAATAGGAATTCCTGGAAAATTTGTTTATTTATCAGCAGAAAAAAGAATCAACGCAAAATCACATTCCTGTGATTTATCATAACTAAATTCGTGCACGCAAAGTTTCTGTTTTTCAGCAGAATCAAATCAACTATCATCGTAGGTTATCCTATAGGTTCTACTTGGCACAAACACTAATTAAAACATAACACCACATCCAAACATAAGGTAGATGGATTATTTATTCCTAAACAGAAGCAAAAATACAAAACACAAAATAAAATTGGGTTGCCTCCCAAGAAGCGCTATCGTTTAACACCCCTAGCTAGGCATAAAAGCAAGGATAGATCTAGGTATTGCCATCTTTGATTTTCATTTTCTTGGTGGAGTCATGCTCGAATCCAGGGGGTTCTTTCCGCTTCCCTTCATATTTGGAAATTTTTAGATCTAAAGAATCCAACCGCTTATTACAAAGAGTAATCAACATATTCATGCGGTGAAGATTTCCACTAACACTTTTAAGAGCCTCAAGAGATTTTTGTAAATTTTTTGTTACTTCGCAAATCTTCTCAAACACTTGGGTTTCTTCCTAGGGTAGTGTTCCCACTATTCCCTCTATAATTTCATGCGCAATACTGGGATCAATCTCAATGAAATTTCCCTTGGCAATGCAATCCAAGAGTTGTCTATGTGTCATCTTTAACCCAACATAAAAATTGCGAAGAAGAATTCTAAAGTTCACCTCTAGGGTGCACTTACGATAAGATTCCATCATCCTATACCAAGCATCTTTTAAGTTTTCTCCTTGCCTTTGCTTGAAGTCAAGGACTTCAAACACGGGAGACATAGGAGAGGATAAGGAATTGGACATAAAGACAAGCAAACTAACAGGCGAACAAGCAGAAAGGCGAAGGGAAAAAGGCAAATGGGAAACAGAGGAGGAGATTGGGAAAGAGAGGGCAAATAAAACGGCAAGGGTGAAGTGGGGGAGAGGAAAATGAGAGGCAAATGGCAAATAATGTAATGCGAGAGATCGGGATTGCGATGGGTACTTGGTATTGTTGACTTGCTTACGTGAGCCTCCCCGGCAACGGCGCCAGAAATTCTTCTTGCTACCTCTTGAGCACTGCGTTGGATTTCCCCGAAGATGAGAGGATGATGCAGCAAAATAGCGTAAGTATTTCCCTCAGTTTTTGAGAACCAAGGTATCAATCCAGTAGGAGACCACGCACAAGTCCCTCGTACCTACACAAAACGATAGCAACTCGCAACCAATGCTTAGGGGATGTCAATCCCTTCACGGTCACTTACGAGAATGAGATCTGATAGAGATAATATTTTTGGTATTTTTGATAGATAGATGCAAAGTAAAAAGTAAAGGCAAAGTAAAAACAAAGCAAGTAAATAAAGTGATATAGATTGATATGATGAGAATAGACCCGGGGGCCATAGGTTTCACTAGTGGCTTCTCTCAAGAGCATAAGTATTCTACGGTGGGTGAACAAATTATTGTTGAGCAATTGACAGAATTGAGCATAGTTATGAGTATATCTAGGCAATGATCATGTATATAGGCATCACGTCCAAAACAAGTAGATCAAAATGATTCTGCATCTACTACTATTACTCCACTCATCGACCGCTATCCAGCATGCATCTAGAGTATTAAGTTAAAAATAGAGTAACGCCGTAAGCAAGATGACATGATGTAGAGGGATAAGTTCATGCAATATGATAAAAACCCCATCTTGTTATCCTCGATGGCAACAATACAATACGTGCCTTGCAACTGTTTCTGTCACTGAGTAAGGACACCGCAAGATTGAACCCAAAGCTAAGCACTTCTCCCATTGCAAGAACTACCAATCTAGTTGGCCAAACCAAAAAGGATAATTCGAAGAGACTTGCAAAGATAACTCAATCATACATAAAAGAGTTCAGAGAAGAATCAAATATTTTCCATAGATAATACTGGATCATAAACCCACAATTCATCGATCTCAACAAACACACCGCAAAAAGAAGATTACATGAATAGATCTCCACGAGAGAGGGGGAGAACATTGTATTGAGATCCGAAAAGAGAGAAGAAGCCATCTAGCTACTAGCTATGAACCCGAAGGTCTGAAGTAAAGTACTCACACTTCATCGGAGGGGCTATGGTGATGATGTAGAAGCCCTCTGTGGTGCATGCCCCTCCGGCGGAGTTCCGGAACAGGCCCCAAGATGGGATCTCGTGGATATAGAAGGTTGCGGTGGTGGAATTAGGTTTTTGGCTCCTGTTCTGATCGTTCGGGGATACATAGGTATATATAGGAGGAAGGAGTATGTCGGTGGAGCTCCGAGGGGCCCACGAGGTAGGGGGCGCGCCCTCCACCCTCGTGGCCTCCTCGGAGACTTCTTGGAGTAGGGTCCAAGTCTCCTGGATCACGTTCGGTTGCAAAATCATGATCCCGAAGGTTTCATTCCGTTTGGACTCCGTTTGATATTCTGTTTCTTCGAAATACTGAAAAAAGGCAAAAAACAGCAATTCTGGGCTGGGCCTCCGGTTAATAGGTTAGTCCCAAAAGTAATATAAAAGTGGAAAATAAAGCCCAATATAGTCCAAAACAGTAGATAAAGTAGCATGGAGCAATGAAAAATTATAGATACGTTGGAGACGTATCAGCGACCGAACCCACAGTTACCTGCACGTATTTACAAATCAATCATTGGTTTATGTAGGACCTTGAAGTATGTCTAGAGGGGGGATGATTAGACTACTTGACCAATTAAAAACTTAACCTTTTCCCAATTTTAGTCTTTGGCAGATTTTAGCTATCTTTGGACAAGTCAAGCAATCTTCACACAATTCAAGCAAGCATGCAAAGAATAGATGAGCAGCGGAAATTAAAGCATGCAACTTGCAAGAATGTAAAGGGAAGGGTTTGGAGGATTCAAACGCAATTGGAGACACGGATGTTTTTCTCGTGGTTCCGATAGGTGGTGCTATCGTACATCCACGTTGATGGAGACTTCAACCCACGGAGGGTAACGGTTGCGCGAGTCCACGGAGGGCTCCACCCACGAAGGGTCCACAAAGAAGCAACCTTGTCTATCCCACCATGGCCGTCGCCCACGAAGGACTTGCCTCACTAGCGGTAGATCTTCACGAAGTAGGCGATCTCCTTGCCCTTACAAACTCCTTGGTTCAAGTCCACAATCTTGTCGGAGGCTCCCAAGTGACACCTAGCCAATCTAGGAGACACCACTCTCCAAGAAGTAACAAATGGTGCGTTGATGATGAACTCCTTGCTCTTGTGCTTCAAATGATAGTCTCCCCAACACTCAACTCTCTCTCATGGGATTTGGATCTAGTGGAAAGAAGATTTTCAGTGGAAATCAACTTGGGGAAGGCTAGAGATCAAGATTCATATGGTAGGAATGGAATATCTTGGCCTCAACACATGAGTAGGTGGTTCTCTCTCAGAAATGGTAAGTTGGAAGTGTAGGTTTGTTCTGATGGCTCTCTCCACGAATGAAGAGGAGGTGGAGGGGTATATATAGCCTCCACACAAAATCTAACCGTTACACATAATTTACCAAACTCGGTGGGACCGAATCAACAAACTCGGTCAGACCGATTTAATAAACCTAGTGACCGCTAGGATTTTCGGTGGGACCGACATGCAACTCGGTAGGACCGATATGGTTAGGGTTAGGGCATAACGTAATCTCGGTGAGACCGACTACACAAACTTGGTGAGACCGATTTTGGTAATAAGTTAACTAGAGAGTTGGTCAGGTAAACCCGGTGGGACCGATTCGCTCATTTCGGTGAGACTGAAATGTTAAGAAAGGGAAACAAGGAGTTTACATTGCAATCTCGATGGGACCGATCGCTCACTTCGGTTAGACCGAAACATTATGAAGGGAAACAGAGAGATTACAATCCCATCTCGGTGAGACCGAGATCCCTATCGGTAAGACCGATTTGCCTAGGGTTTGTGGTAGTGGCTATGACATCTGAACTCGGTGGCGCCGGATAGAAAGAATCGCTATGGCCGAGTTTGACTTTGGGTTTAGGTCATATGTGGATGTGAGAAAGTAGTTGAGGGTTTTTGGAGCATATCACTAAGCACTTGAAGCAAGAGGCTCATTAAGCAACACCTCATCCCTCCTTGATAGTATTGGCTTTTCCTATAGACTCAATGTGATCTTGGATCACTAAAATGTAAAATGAAGAGTCTTGAGCTTTTGATCTTGAGCCAATCCTTTGTCCTTGATATTTTGAGGGATCCACTTTCATCATCCATGCCATGCCATTCATTGAGATTTCCTGAAATATTTGTCTTGGAATAGCATTAGCTCAATGAGCTATATGTTGTTATGAATTACCAAAACCACCTAGGGATAGTTGCACTTTCAATCTTCCCCTTTTTGGTAATTGATGACAACATATAGATCAAAGCTTCGACAAATGATAATAAGATTGAAAAACATCGTTGCTTTGAGAAGTATGTGATAAGCAAGAGCTCCCCCTAAATTTGTGCATCGTTTAGATTTGCATTGGACTGCAAATGCACAAGGAATTAGGCTCATGGGTTACTATTCCATGTCACATACATCTTGGTGGAGCGCTCAAAATAATAAAGATTGAATACATGCACTCATCACCAAGCAAAGTGAATGATCATATAAGGATAGGTAAGATAATATCATCTAACAAGCATAAGTGTAGCTTATGATCAAACACATGATCATCAATGCCTCACAGATAATAGCATAGTATCTCAAGCAATCAAAAGCAAAGAAAGTTTAACAACCAAAGCAAGAGAGAACAAAGAGCAACACACACTCTCTCTCTCGAAGCCTATGATCTATACATTTTTCTCCCCCTTTGGCAACAAGTTACCAAAAAGTTCATAGAAAATGCATAGTACTAGATCGACTCTCAGGCTTGATCTTCAGGTGGTGGTGTAGAGATGGCTCCTTGGACGAAGGCTTCTGTTGATGTGGATGGAGCTGGAGGAGTTGGTGCTGGAGCTGGTTGCACTGGAGCTGTAGGAGTTGTAGCTGGTGCAGATGAAGTGGCTCTGGTGTCTGTCACAGGCACTGCTGCTGATCTCTGAGCTCTAGGCACTCTGGCAAATGCATCAATGGTAGTCTTGCCCTTCCTCTCCTGCATGTCATCCTGTAGCTGCTCCACAACTGACTGAATCTCAGTTACTTTGACATCTAGATCATAGAATTTTTGTTCCATGATTCTTTCCAGGCTCTCCTGGTTTTGAGTTAGGGTGGCCAACCCCTTCTCAATCCTCAGAGTTGATGCTATCAAGTAACCAAGCTGCTCCTGCTTGTTCTTCAAAAAGTACTCAGATGCCTCCTCTTGAGTTGGCATCTTGGCAGCCTTCTCTCTCTTTGCTTTCTCCTTTTTTTTCTTGAGCTTGTACTGATGATGGTTCATTCTCATTCATCACAACTTGATTGTCCTCAAATTCTGGATAGATAGCAAAATGTTCCTTGTCCAGCAAGTATGTGACTGTGCCCATCTTTGAGTTAATCAACTCCTAAATTTGTGGGGCATATCCACAACTTCTCTTTTGGTCTGCTGCTATCCTCTTGATAGTCTCAACTATGAGGCTCATGACCTTGAATTTCTGTGGCACATCAAACAAGTGTAGCAAGTTTATAGCATGCCCTCTGATCATGTTGTGGTCACCTGACTTGGGCAATAGAGTATGCCTTAGGATCTAGTTGATCGTTGGGAGTCCTGACAAAAGATAATGAATTGATCCAAACTTATGTGTCTCAACTGCAGCATCTGGGATTTCCTTGTACATATGCGCCATGGTATTGTGATCCATCTTCTTCTTGGCATAGACATCCAGTCATCTTCCTGCTCCTTGGGTGCATTGATCAGATTGGCCCATTCCTCAATGGTTGATTGGTACCTTGTACCTTCAGACATCCAAACTATCCTGCCATCTGAATAGAAATGTGTTGTGGAGTAGAATTGCATAATGAGCTCATCATTCCACTTTGTGAGCTTCTGCCCAACAAAGTCTGGAACCCCACAAGCAATGAAATTGTCTTGCACTCCAGGATAGTGTTCTTAATTCTCCTTCATGTAGGTCCAGTCGACCCACCTCATGTCACAAACTATAGGCTTCTTGTCCAACAACACTGTCTCATAGAAGTCCTGCTGTTCCTTTGTGTGGAACCTGTAATCAACAACAGTCCTTCTCCTGGTAGCATATGGATCTGACAACCTCCACAGTCTGAGTCCTACATCCTTTCTTAACTTCATGTTCTCAGCCACAAGATGAGCATCATTGTGGTCTGAAATCTTTGGCTTTAGCTTCCTCAGGACTTGTCCTTCATCATCTTCCTCAGCAGCAACTTCAGGCACTGGGGCCTTGTTCTTCTCAGCAGCTGGAATACTCCTGGTATTTCTCTTTGGTGCATTCTTGGGCTTGGGGGCAGCTTTGGGTGCTTCCTTGGGCTTTGATGATGCAGCCCCTGACTTTATAGCATCACCCATCAGCTTTTGTGCCTTGGGTGCTGTTGCAGCAACCTCTTCTTCCTCTTCCTCAGAGTCTCTCCTCATAGAGGGGTTGCCAAGAACCTTGGCAGTAGTGGTTCTGGCTCTCTTCTTCTTCTTATCTTGACCAGTAGCTTCATCCTCTGACTCAATAGTAAACTTCATGGTTTCTCCAGTGGGAACCTTCTTGGGTTTGGAAGTGGTAATTCTTCTTGCAGGTGCCTCTTTGGGATCAGGCTGTTCAGGTACTTGTGTTGATCCTCTGACCTTCAGCATAGGTGTCCTCTTGGCAGGGACCTTCCTATTGAGTCCAGGCTTTATGTTCTTTCTTGAGCCATACTCCTTTTTGAGCACTACCTTCTTGGAAGTAGCCTCATCTTCATCTGCCACATAGTCCTCATCCTCAGAGTCTGAGGTTCTCTTCCTTCTGGCTCTTGTGGCTGCTTTAGGCAATTGCAAGGAGTGCTTCTGCTGCCATCATCTGAAGAACTTGAGGGACTAGTGCCCTCACTCATGTGAATCTGCTCTTCTTCCCTGTTCTGACTATCACTTTGGTCTGACATGTTGCAAACACTGACTGCTGACCCTGTGAATAGTTATAGATGAGATAGAATGGATGAGCATCACAAAATGCAGAGATTTTTGCAAAAGAATGATTCAAAAACTTAGTTTTAGTTTTCCACAGAAAGCATTTCGGATCAACCAATTTTCAAACTCGGTGATACCGAAGCAGTTTTGGAACCTAAACTAGTGGACTCGGTCAGACCGAGTCACAGTTCGGTGGCACCGAGACTACTAGGGTTTCACAAAGTTCTAAAATCAGTCACACCGATTAGCAATTCTCGGTCAGACCGAGAGTTACTAGTGCAATGGCGTTAGCCAAATTGGTGGGATTGAGTTTTTCAACTCGGTGGGTCCGAGATGGTAACCCTAAATTTTCAAATTGCATCTATTCTAAGGATTGTTTTGACTGGATAGAATGTTTCAATCATGGCAAGAATCATAATGAACGCAATGTGCTGAGAATCAGACGAGGATAGCACTGTGATCGAGTTCATACCCTAGTTCGGCAATGAACTTGCTACGGCGGCAACGGCGGAGAAGAAATCCATTGACGGCGGCGGAGACCAGCGACAGGAGGCGGCTGGCGACGAAGTCGATGATCCGGAGACCTAGTAGGCAGAGCGAGCTATGCGCGGGCGAAGAGATTTGGAGAAAGTTTTCCAAATTTTGCCCGTATGTATATATAGCCCAACACTGTCGGTGTGACCTAGTGGAATGACTCGGTGGCACCGAGATGCATAACTGTTGACAGTTACAGCCACTCGGTGTGACCGAAAATTTCAAATCGGTTGCACCAAGATTGAAAACCTAGTTCGACTTAGTGATCTCGGTAGGACCGAAATGGAGGAATCGGTCAGACCGAGAATCACAAAGAAGTTTTGGAAGTTTAAGTCTATGACGAATCGGGGACTCCGAGTGCTCCTCACAGAGAGTGGTTCGAATCTAACTTGATCAAATTTTGTGATGTAGCATGAATAGAGTTTGAGACAAGAAAAGCATAGATAGCTAGAGAAGGTTCTTAGGCATTCTTGTCCATCCACTTGGCCAAAGAAAAAGAAGCCAATCAATCAAAGCAACAAGTGGATGTCCTCGAATGAGTAAAATATGCATCCAACATGCTCACACAATAAAATGGAAAATGAAATATGTGGCAAAGCATGCACAACCAATTCTAGCATATATCAAACAATTGGCGATGACTAGGTCATCTATATATGAGTATATTGACTTAGGAGTCAAATGAGAACATTTGATCATAGGTCATACTCATCCTTTAGGCTCAAGTGGGGTTACCACATTTACATAATGCATTGACGTGTTCACATCATTAGAGTTGCTTTGACTCAATTCTTAGAGTTAAGCTCCCCCTAGATGTGAGATCCCCCCTTAGAGGGATGAACTAACGTTGGGTTTTGTCGATGATGACTTCATGTAGGTGTTGAAGATGTGGATGCTCAATGTTGATGTTGATCATTTGGAGCAATCCTTTGGAGTGAGTTGCACTTTCAATACCTACATGGGTTAGTCCCACAAGGAACAAACAAGAGTATCCATAGACATAGAGTGATGCACACACAAGATGATGTCCATGAAATCATTAGGTTACCTTGTCCCTTGCCTTACCAAAATGAGAGTTTGTGACTCCTTGAACTAGTGCAAGATGTAGAAGTTGATTGCACTTGTCCTTGCCATAATGATATGAGTGAATAATGTTGGCGGAGTCACCCTCAAGAACTCTCTAGTTCTTCTTCTTTGGGATCCACATCATCTTGATGGGAACCCTTGGAGTTGTAGTTGTACTTGATGAAGTAGAACTTGACGTAGTCTTGGGAACCCACTTGACCAAGGCCTTAGGTGCTTCTTCAAATGCATCAATCTCCTCTTGAAGCTTGTCCTTGCCTTTGTTCTTGTGGTCTTGTGGTGGAAGATCATCTTGTTCTTGTGTTCCCTTGAAGGAAGTAGGATCATACTTCTCTTGTTGAGGAACAAACTTCGTCCTGGGGTATTGATCTTCTTCCCACTCAACTCCTTTGGCATTGAACTTTCATTCAAAATCAACACCTTGGTTCTTCCGGTGCCTTCCTTGCTTGCGTACAATTTCCTCGAATTGCTTACTCCCGGCAAGGCTCTTGTATACACCTTTCTCTATAATTCCCTTCAATAAGCTATTTTCTTGCTCAAGTGTAACTTGGCTAAGAGAATCATTAGTGGAATCAAGAGAACTATTGAAGCAACAATATTGGATCTAGCATTATTATTGTTACTACTAGAGGAAGGATCTTTCTTGTACTTGTTACTAGACTTGACTTGAGGCATGTAAGTAGATAAGTGTAAACGCTTGGCAATGTAAGAAGAACTTTTCTTACGGAGATCATCATTGATTGCCTTTAAGAACTCATGCTCTTGCTCAAGATTGAGCTTTTCAAAGCGTAACTTCTCATGAGCCCTTAAAAGTTCTCGATGATCTTCGAAGATAGTTTCATGAGCTAACTTAAGAGCATTTAGTTCTTTAGTTAGAAGCTCAATCCTCTCCTTATCATTGTCATTCGTTTTATCTTGATTAGCATGATTAATTGAAGTTTCATCATAGTATTCATCACTAGAGTTGTCAACAAGTAAATCATCATCACCTAGGAAGTCATCTTCATCACTATTGAAATCAACATACTCTGGGTGTGTTACCTTTGGACCTTTGGCCATGAAGCATCTTCTAATTCCTTCATTTGGTGAATCAAATATGTCGTAGGAGTTGGTTGACACAAGTGCTAGACCGGCAACACCTTCATCTTGAGTATATTCGGAGTCGGAGTGATAGCTTCTCTCGGAGTGATTGTCGGAGTTGGACCCGGATACCCATTCACCAACATGAGCTTGATGTCTTCGTTTTGTGTAGCTCCTTGATGACTTGTCCTTCCTTTCTAAATCCTTGCTTCTCCGTGAGGGTCTTCGTTCATAATGATCATCTCTACTCCTCCTCTCTCTTGGTGGTGATTCTTCTCTTTTACTTCTTCTTTTTGGAGAATCTTCTCTTATTTTGTAGGGTGTCGTACACTCATTGGAGTAGTGTCCGGGTCTAACACAATTGTAACAATTGCGTTGTTGACTAGAATATCTTTTGTCATTGTAGGACCTTGACTTAGAGCTTCTTTCTTTGCTGCTACTCTTGTAGAATTTGTTGAAGTTCTTCACCATTAAGCTCAATTCTTCATTTAAGGTTTGTTTCTCAGTTGATGATGTGGGGGATTCACATGAGGCTTTGTAAGCACCACTTGACTTGTTGTGAAGTTCCTCTTATCCTTGAGTGACATCTCATGAGCAACAATTCTTCCAATGACTTCCGTTGGCTTGAGATCTTTGTAATTTGGCATCATTTGGATCAATGCGCACACAGTATCATACTTTCCATCCAATGCTCTTAGGATCTTCTTGATGATGAATCTGTCGGTCATCTCTTCACTCCCTAAGCCGGCAATCTCATTTGTGATAAGAGCAAGCCTAGAGTACATTTCAGCGACACCTTCTCCATCCTTCATTTTGAACTTGTCAAGCTGACTTTGGAGCACATCCAACTTGGATTCCTTGATGGAGTTGGTACCTTCATGCATATCAATCAAAGTATCCCAAATTTCCTTTGCATTCTCAAGACAGCTGATTTTATTGAATTCCTCGGCACACAAGCCATTGAAGAGGATATCACAAGCTTGAGCGTTGTATCGCAGCATCTTCAATTCTTCTGCGCTAGCTTCACGGTTCGGCTCTCTCCCATCAAAGAATTCACCTTGCAAGCCAATACACACAATAGCCCAAACAGCGGGGTTATGTCCGAGAATATGCATTTTCATCTTATGCTTCCAACTAGCAAAATTAGTACATCAAAGTAAGGAGCTCTACGGTGATAATTTCCCTCGCTAGACGCCATACTCTCCTAGGTTGTGAAACCAAGGCTATGACCACCAAAAGCTATGGAAATCAAAGCAAATAGAGACCAAAGCTCTGATACCACTTGTAGGACCTTAAATATGTCTAGAGGGGGGTGATTAGACTACTTGACCAATTAAAAACTTAACCTTTTCCCAATTTTAGTCTTTGGTAGATTTGAGCTATCGTTGAACAAGTCAAGCAATCTTCACACAATTCAAGCAAGCATGCAAAGAGTATATGAGCAGCGGAAATTAAAGCATACAACTTGCAAGAATGTAAATGGAAGGTGAGGGAGTCCTAGACTAGGGGGTGTACGGATAGCTGGACTATCATCATCGGCCGGACTCCAAGACAATGAAGATACAAGATTGAAGACTCCGTCCCGTGTCTGGATGGGACTTTCCTTGGCGTGGAAGGCAAGCTTGGCAATACGGATATGTAAATCTCCTACCATTGTAACCGACTCTGTGTAACCCTAGCCCTCTCCGGTGTCTATATAAACCGGAGGGTTTTAGTCCGTAGGACGAACAACCATTACAACAATCATACCATAGGCTAGCTTCTAGGGTTTAGCATCCTTGATCTCGTGGTAGATCCACTCTTGTACTACCCATATCATCAATATTAATCAAGCAGGAGTAGGGTTTTACCTCCATCGAGAGGGCCCGAACCTGGGTAAAAACATCGTGTCCCTTATCTCCTCTTACCATCCGCCTAGACGCACAGTTCGGGACCCCCTACCCGAGATCCGCTGGTTTTGACAACGACATTGGTGCTTTCATTGAGAGTTCCTCTGTGTCGTCACCGATAGGCTTGATGGCTCCTTCGATCATCAACAACGATGCAGTCCAGGGTGAGACTTTTCTCCCCGGATAGGTCTTCGTGTTCGGCGGCTTTGCACTGCGGGCCAACTCGCTTGGCCATCTGGAGCAGATCGAAAGCTACGCCCCTGGCCATCAGGTCAGATCTGGAAGCCTAAACTTCACGGCTGACATCCGCGGAGACTTGATCTTCGACGGATTCGAGCCACAGCCGAGCGCGCCGCACTGTCACGATGGGCATGATTTAGCTCTGCTGCCGGACAGTGCCCTGGAGGCCGCACATGAGTCCGCTCCGACCCTTAGTTCGGAGCCGACTGCGCAGATCGAGGACGGGTGGCTAGACACCGCCTCGAGGGCTGCAACCTCTACGGCGATGGAGCCGAATACTGACCTTGTCCCTTGTAAAGCTCGTGACTCCGAGGTGCCGGACTCCTCACCGGACTCCGAACCTCCTGCGCCCTTACCAATCGAATCCGATTGGGCGCCGATCATGGAGTTCACCGCCGCGGACATCTTTCAGCACTCACCCTTTGGCGACATCCTAAATTCGCTAAAATATCTCTCATTGTCAGGAGAGCCCTGGCCGGGCTGTGGTCAGGACGGTTGGGATGCGGACGATGAAGAAATTCAAAGCCCACCCACCACCCACTTTGTAGCCACTGTCGACGATCTAACCGACATGCTAGACTATGACTCTGAAGACATCGACGGTATGGACGACGATGCCGGAGATGACCAAGAACCAGCGCCTGCGGGGCACTGGAAGACCACCTCTTCGTACGACATATACATGGTGGACGTCCAAAAGGATGGGAATGGCGAAGAAGCAGCGGAGGCAGATTCCTCTAAGAAACAGCCCAAGCGCCGGCGTCAGCGGCGCCGCTCTAAATCCCGCCACAGCAAGAATGGAGATTCCGGCACCGGGGATAATAACACCCCAGAGAGTGCCGAAGACAACCCCCTCCAGCAAGATTCAGCACAGGAGGACGGAGAAGCCAGCCCTCACGAGAGAGCGGCAGACGAAGAGGTAGAGGATGATAATTACATGCCTCCCTCCGGAGACGAGGCAAGCCTCAACGACGACGAATTTGTCATGCCCGAGGATCCCGTCGAACAAGAGCGTTTTAAATGCAGGCTAATGGCCACGGCGAATAGCCTAAAGAAAAAGCAGCAACAGCTTTGAGTTGATCAAGACTTGCTAGCCGACAGATGGACTAAAGTCCTTGTGGCCGAAGAGTATGAACTCGAACGCCCCTCCAAAAGCTACTCAAAACGCAAGTTGCTCCCCCGATTAGAGGAGGAGGCATATAAACCTTCATCACCAGTGCACAATACGGCAGACCGACCACCTCGTGGCCGCGACAGAGAGGCCTCTAGGCCCTCCATCAGGACTGTACCCCGGCACCGCTCAAAAAGTACGAAGCCACGGGGGAATGCGCCGGACTTGCGAGACATATTGGAGGACAAGGCAAGACAATCAAGATCGATCTACGGATCACGTGGGCGCCCCACGATGCACGACGACTACTGTCGCGCCGGATACAGCAACTCCGGCTGAGCCGAACACAGTAGACAAAGCTCGCTTGAGCTACGTCGTGATATTGCCCAAGATAGAGGTGCCGCACACCCACTATGCTTCACAGATGAAGTAATGGATCATCAAATCCCTGAAGGGTTTAAACCCGTGAACATTGAATCCTACGATGGCACAACAGACCCCGCGGTTTGGATCGAAGACTATCTCCTTCATATCCACATGGCCCGTGGTGACGATCTTCACGCCATCAAATATCTCCCACTCAAGCTTAAAGGACCAGCTCGACATTGGCTTAACAGCTTGCCAGCAGAGTCAATTGGGTGTTGGGAGGACCTGGAAGCCGCTTTCCTTGACAACTTCCACGGCACATATGTGCGACCACCAGACGCCGATGACCTAAGCCACATAATTCAGCAGCCAGACGAATCGGCCAGACAGTTCTGGACACGGTTCTTAACAAAGAAAAATCAAATCGTCGACTGTCCGGATGCAGAGGCCCTCGCAGCCTTCAAACATAACATCCGCGACGAGTGGCTGGCACGGCACCTAGGACAAGAAAAGCCGAAATCCATGGCAGCCCTCACATCACTCATGACCCGCTTCTGTGCGGGGGAGGACAGCTGGCTAGCCCGCAGTAACAACCTCAGCAAAAATTCTGGCAGTCCGGATACCAAGGACCGCAATGGCAGGTCGCGTCAAAACAAAAACAAACGCTGCGTTAACGGCGATAACACTAAGGATACGGCAGTCAACGCCAGATTCAGAGGCTCTAAACCTGGTCAGCGGAAAAAGCCATTCAAAAGAACTACTCCGGGTCCGTCCAATTTGGAACGAATACTCGACCGCTCATGCCAGATACACGGCACCCCCGAAAAGCCAGCCAATCACACCAACAGGGATTGTTAGGTATTCAAGCAGGTAGGCAAGTTAATCGCCGGAAACAATGAAAGGGGCTGCATAGTGATGACGAGGAAGAGACCCGGCCGCCGAACAATAGAGGACAGAAGGGTTTCCCCCCACAAGTGCGGACGGTAAACATGATATACGCAACCCACATACCCAAGAGAGAGCGGAAGCGTGCACTTAGGGACGAATATGCGATGGAGCCAGTGGCCCCAAAGTTCAATCCATGGTCCTCTTGCCCGATCACTTTTGATCGAAGGGACCACCCCACCAGTATCCGTCATGGCGGATTTGCCGCATTGGTTTTAGACCCAATCGTCAATGGATTTCACCTCACCAGAGTCTTGATGGACGGCGGCAGCAGCCTGAACCTACTTTATCAGGACACAGTGCGCAAGATGGGCATAGACCCCTCAAGGATTAAACCTACAAAGATGACCTTCAAAGGCGTCATACCAGGTGTAGAGGCCAATTGTACAGGCTCAATCACACTGGAAGTGGTCTTCGGATCCCCGGATAACTTCCGAAGCGAGGAGTTAATCTTCGACATAGTCCCGTTCCGCAGCGGCTATCACGCTATGCTCGGCCAGACTGCGTTTGCAAAGTTCAACGCGGTGCCGCATTACGCATACCTTAAGATCAAGATGCCAGGCCCTCGAGGAGTCATCACGGTCAACGTAAACACTGAACGCTCCCTCCGAATGTAGGAACACACAGCGGCACTCGCGGCGGAAGTACAGAGCAGCCTCTTAAGGCAATTTTCAAGTCCGGCCGTTAAGCGACCAGACACGGCCTAACGCGCCCGGAGTAACCTACAACAAGACCACCTGGCACGTTCCGAGCAAGCGTAGCAATACGGCCCCAACCCCAGCCCCTGCCGAATTGCAAGACTGGTCCTTCGCGTACATCATTACGCTCTGGAGATACCATGGGCATCGGGGGAGGGGCACAGCTACCACAGGCCCAGAATTCGGCTCAACCGCACCAAGGGGCTCCCAAGTGTGTGACTCCTTTTTTTTCCTTTTTCTTACCCACAGGACTCCGTTCACCAGAGGACCTGTCCGGTAGTAGACCTGCCAAACTCACGATGCAACAGCCAGGGAAGGAGACAGGCCATGACGAACACTCAGGTGGTCTCCATTACGAGCATTAAATCTGTTTAATACACCATTCCGCAGCCTACCCCTGGAGGGGGACATGTTTAATAGTCCAATCCCTTGCTTACCGCACTATTTGTATCGTTCTGCATTCATGGCAGTATTTCTGGAATAAACAATGCATCGCCTTTTTGCTTATAATTGCATTTCTTCCTTATATATGTTCGTTTATGACATGTTGCATCCGTACACTTTGGTACGGCCGAATACACCAGGGGCTTAAGTTCCCCGCATTATGGTGTGATAAGTCCGAACACTTTCACAAGTGCGGCACCCCGAACTTATAGCATTATATGCATCGGCTCCGAATCATGTCTTGGGTCAATAGTTGGGTTTGCCCGGCTCCCATGTTTTGGTACCTTACGTTCCATTTTATCGGCTAAGGTAGCACTGGGAGAACCACTGCGATTGCACCCCGGTTGAGCTGGGCGAGCGCCTCAGTGGAGAAAGCTAAAACTGACCGTCATGATAGGGCGAGAGCTGGTCACTGTTCGAGAGTTTTTTCGAGTCCCTAAAGACTTATGCCGCTTAGAGCGAGGACCGGATTTGTCCGGCCCAGGCGTGGATAGCGCCCCGAACTCGGTCTTCCGAACACTAGGGGCTTCGCCGAAATTTAAAATTATAGAATTCTATGGCTAAGTGAGAGTGTTCAAGCATTATAAGTCCGGTTGCCTCGTTCGTTGTGTTGAGCGCCTCCCTAGATGGACACAAGCATGGGAACAAGAGTGCTCAAGTTTATCCCGAACACCCCGACACTAGTGGCATGGGCGCTGAAGCCGACGACTTGCCATCTCTCAGATTTGATAAACAACCGCACAGAAGGTAATATTTTAAATTAATAAGCGTTGCTTAGCGCATATGAACACAGTTTTCAGCGCACAGGATAACATAATGCGATTCTACTCAAATATTACATCCTTGGAGCACTCATCCGCAATCATGCGGGCTCCCTTCAGGACACTCTTATAATACATTTCGGGCATACGATACTCCTTGCCCGCCGGTGGCGCACCCGTCAGAAGCTTCTCAGCGTCCATCCTGCCCCAGTGCACTTTTGCACGGGCAAGGGCCCGACGGGCACCTTCAATGCAGGCGGAGTGCTTGATGACTTCCACCCAGGAACACGCATCCACCAGCCGCTGCACCAGGCCGAAGTAGCTCCCAGGCATGGCCTCCTTGGGCCACAGCCGAACTATGAGGCCCTTCATGGACTGTTTGGCTGCCTTGTGGAGCTCGACCAGCTGCTTCAGCTGGTCTCTCAGGGGCACCAGATGTCCGGCCTCAGCATACTGAGACCAGAAGACCTTCTCCGTCGAGCTCCCCTCCTTGGCCCGGTATAATGCGGCAGCATCAGACACGCTGCGAGGCAGATCAGCAAACGCTCCTGGAGAGCTCCGAATTCGGGTAAGTAACAGGTAATTCACATTCACATGCTTGCTTTGCATGAAAAATGCCTTACCCGCCGCTATTTTCTTCACCGTCTCAATCTCCTGGAGGGCCTTATGGGCTTCGGCCTTAGCGGTTTTGGCACTCTCAAGAGCCGATGCAAGCTCGGACTCTCGAGTCTTCGAGTCGCGCTCCAAACTCTCATGCTTTTCCATGAGAGCCTAGAGCTCTTGCTGCAACTCCGCCATCCGCGCCTCCTGCTTCTCTCGCTCAGCTCGTTCCGCGGCCGCATTACGTTCGGCCGCGGACACGACCTCCTTCAGGGTCGCCACCTAGTTCGTGGCCCCTGGAGTACCCACGTTATCCTTGTTATTTCTCTTGCAACCAAAATCCTTTTCTGTAAGGTACAAATTTAATACGGTGTTACTCACCTTCCTTGTCCTCGAGCTGCTTCTTGGCATGGCCGAGCTCGCTCTCGGACCGCTCGAGGTTCTGCTTCAAAGCATCGACCTCCGCAGTCAGTGCGGCAGAGGTCAGCAGCGCAGCCTGCAATCCCATATTGACATATTTTTTAGAACTCCTGCGTATATCTTTGTAAGATCCTCAGTCCGGCTTTTCTTTCCGAACACCGAACCGAGCATCAGGGGCTATTGTCTATGCGGTATTATATTACATGTCTTAAAATTCTTACCTCAAAGCCTGTTAGAAGGCTGCTGCAGGCTTCGGTCAGCCCGCTCTTGGCGAGCTGAACCTTCTGAATCACCGCACTCATGACAGTGCGGTGTTCTTCTTCGATGGAAGCGCCGTTGAGCGCCTTCAGCAAGTTATCTGGCGCCTCCGGTTGGATGGCGGCCACCGGTGTCACAGTCTTGCCCTTCTTTCGAAGGGGCCGCCTGCCGGACTCCGGAACCACTGCGGGTTCCGGTGCGGAGTCCGGTGCGAAGTCCGGGAGGTTGCCCTATGGCACCTCCGGAGCCTCCCCCTCCTGGTGGGTCCCCTCCTGGGATCCCACCTCAGCGTCATCAGCGTCACGAGGGGTGGAGGCGGTCGGAAGGGAATCCATATCCGACGGAGCCAAGGACCCGCTCGACGAAGCGGGAAGATCGTCCTTGGCCGGGCTACAGGTTGTATGCGGCATTAGAAGGACACCATGTGGCAAAAAGAGAAATTATAAATCATCCAGGAATTCAGACGCTTACGATCTTGCCAGGGGCTTGGCCCTTGAGGGCCACTCCTCGTTGCCGTCGTCGGCGTTGGCGGAGCAGTCCGGAGAAAGGGTCCGTCCTTTCTTGGACCCTTCGGCCGCCCTCGTTGGGGAGGCCTTCCTCTTCTTCTCTCCCCCCGCTGGGGAAGAGACCTCTTTCTCCTCCTCCTCGGGGGAGGAGTCTGCCTCGGAGTCATCGGATGATGAGTCCGATACCACCTGGCGCCTGAACTCCTTCGGGTTCCCATGGCCTTCTTCTTGGCCTTCTTCTCCGGCACCACGTAAAGGGCCGGAACCAGCAGCCCCGTCAAACGGGTGTCCACTGGGTCTTCGGGAAGGGGAGCCGGACAGTTAACCTGTCCGGACGTCTTCTGCCAGTCCTGTTAAAGGCATTGGGTGTTTTAGATCCCACATAGAGTCAAACTATGAAAGAAATGAGTGTCCCATAAAGGATAACATAGCTTACCTCGCCGGCCGGGCACTGCGTGCTGAATCCGCGATCTTCAGTTGTGGATGCGGGGGCTTCTCCGCCCTTGAACAGCACCCTCCAGGCAGTTTCGTACGTCGTGTCGAAGAGCCCGCTCAAAGTCCGGTGCTGTGCCGGATCAAACTCCCACAAATTGAAGGCCCGTTGCTGGCAGGGGAGAATCCGGCGGACGAGCATGACCTGGATCACGTTGACAAGCTTGAGCTTCTTGTTCACCAGGGTCTGGAGACGGGACTGGAGTCCGGTCAGCTCCTCCGAACTACCCCATAGCAAGCCCTTCTCTTTCCAGGATGTGAGCTGCATGGGGATACCAGATCTAAACTCGGGGGCCACTGCCCATTTAGGGTCGCGCGGCTCGGTGATGTAGAACCACCCCGATTGCCACCCTTTGATGGATTCCACGAAGGCACCCTCAAGCCAAATGACGTTGGGCATTTTTCCCACCATGGCGCCTCCGCACTCCGCTTGGACGCCCTTCACCACCTTTGGCTTGACATTGAAGGTCTTTAGCCACAAGCCAAAGTGGGGCTGGATGCAGAAAGCCTCGCACACGACGATAAACGCCGAGATATTGAGGATGAAGTTTGGCGCCAGATCGTGGAAGTCCAGGCCGTAGTAGTACATGAGCCCCCGGACGAAGGGATGAAGTGGGAAACCCAGTCCGCGGAGGAAGTGGGGAAGAAATACGACCCTCTCATGGGGCCTGGGAGTGGGGATGAGCTGCCCCTCGTCGGGTAGCCGGTGCGCGATGTCGCTGGACAAGTATCCGGCGTCGCGCAGCTTCTCGATGTGCCCCTCCGTAACGGAGGAGGCCATCCACTTGCCTCCCGCTCCGGACATGGCTGGAGAGTGTTGATGCGAGATGTGCAGACTTGGGCGCTGGAGCTCGAGTGCGCGGAGATGGATAAGCAAAGTAGGAAGAAGGCGTAGGTAAAAAAGGTGGATCCTTATCCCCTTATATATGGGCGGACGAAGACAATACGTCCCCACTGGCCTGGTAAAACTCGCTTATCTCCCAAGCGCCACAATCAATGGCGCGGTTGGGTTACCCACGTCCGTATTGATGGGAATCCCGGAATAAGTGGAACATGATCTCTGCTTCGACAAGATGTGCCAAGGAAACCGCTTTGCCAAACGCGCTGAAGTGGTATAATAAAAATGATTCAAGTAAAGGCTTGGTAGTGGTGTGATGTCACGCCACAAAATACGTCAGCAGATTGAACTTGTGTACATATTATTCTCTCTACGGTGGTATGTGGAATTTATTTTACAGAGCCGGACACTATCCTGGTGTTTGCAATCTTCTATGAATTATTCGGAGGAAGAACCCGCCTTGCAATGTCGAAGACAATATGCGCGCCAGACTCGTCGTCATTGAAGTCTGGTTCAGGGGCTACTGAGGGAGTCCTGGACTAGGGGGTGTCCGGATAGCCGGACTATCATCATCGGCCGGACTCCAAGACTATGAAGATACAAGATTGAAGACTTCGTCTCGTGTCCGGATGGGACTTTCCTTGGCGTGGAAGGCAAGCTTGGCAATACGGATATGTAGATCTCCTACCATTGTAACCGACTCTGTGTAACCCTAGCCCTCTCCGGTGTCTATATAAACCGGAGGGTTTTAGTCCGTATGACGAACAACCATTACAACAATCATACCATAGGCTAGCTTCTAGGGTTTAGCCTCCTTGATCTCGTGGTAGATCCACTCTTGTACTACGCATATCATCAATATTAATCAAGCAGGAGTAGGGTTTTACCTCCATCGAGAGGGCCCGAACCTGGGTAAAAACATCGTGTCCCTCATCTCCTGTTACCATCCGCCTAGATGCACAATTCGGGACCCCCTACCCGAGATCCGCCGGTTTTAACACCGACAGAAGGGTTTGGAGGATTCAAACGCAATTGGAGACAAGGATGTTTTTGTCGTGGTTCCGATAGGTGGTGCTATCGTACATCCACGTTGATGGAGACTTCAACCCAGGAAGGGTAACGGTTGCGCGAGTCCACGGAGGGCTCCACCCATGAACGGTCAACGAAGAAGCAACCTAGTCTATCCCACCATGGCCGTCGCCCACGAAGGACTTGCCTCACTAGCAGTAGATCTTCACGAAGTAGGCGATCTCCTTGCCCTTACAAACTCCTTGGTTCAACTCCACAATCTTGCCGGAGGCTCCCAAGTGACACCTAGCCAATCTAGGAGACACCACTCTCCAAGAAGTAACAAATGGTGCGTTGATGATGAACTCCTTGCTCTTGTGCTTCAAATGATAGTCTCCCCAACACTCAACTCTCTATCATGGGATTTGGATCTGGTGGAAAGAAGATTTGAGTGGAAAGTATCTTGGGGAAGGCTAGAGATCAAGATTCATATGGTAGGAATGGAATATCTTGGCCTCAACACATGAGTAGGTGGTTCTCTCTCAGGAATGGTAAGTTGGAAGTGTAGGTTAGTTCTGATGGCTCTCTGCACGAATGAAGAGGAGGTGGAGGGGTATATATAGCCTCCACACAAAATCTAACTGTTACGCACAATTTACCAAACTCGGTGGGACCGAATCATCAAACTCGGTCGGACCGATTTAGTAAACCTAGTGACCGTTAGAATTTTCGGTGGGACCGACATGCAACTCGGTAGGACCGATATGGTTAGGGTTAGGGCATAACGTAATCTCGGTGAGACCGATTACACAAACTCGGCGAGACCGATTTTGGTAATAAGTTAACTAGAGAGTTGGTCAGGTAAACTCGGTGGGACCGATTCGCTCATTTCGGTGAGACCGGAATGTTACGAAAGGGAAATAGGGAGTTTACATTGCAATCTGGGTGGGACCGATCGCTCACTTCGGTTAGACCGAAACGTTACGAAGGGAAACAGAGAGATTACAATCCCATCTCGGTGAGACCGAGATCCCTATCGGTAAGACCGATTTGCCTAGGGTTTGTGGAAGTGGCTATGACATCTGAACTCGGTGGCGCCGGATAGAAAGAATCGGTATGGCCGAGTTTGACTTTGGGTTTAGGTCATATGTGCATGTGAGAAAGTAATTGAGTGTTTTTGGAGCATATCACTAAGCACTTGAAGCAAGAGGCTCATTAAGCAACACCTCATCCCTCCTTGATAGTATTGGCTTTTCCTATAGACTCAATGTGATCTTGGATCATTAAATGTAAAATGAAGACTCTTGAGCTTTTGAGCTTGAGCCAATCCTTTGTCCTTGATATTTTGAGGGATCCACTTTCATCATCCATGCCATGCCATTCATTGAGCTTCCCTGAAATATTTGTCCTGGAATAGCATTAGCTCAATGAGCTATATGTTGTGATGAATTACCAAAACCACCTAGGGATAGTTGCACTTTCAGTTTATGATCCCCCGTTTGCCGCCTAGGGCGGGTAACCAGAGTCTCAGGGGCTACTATCCATATGGAGCACACCTAGCATGTGCCTCTTTGCCATAAAATGGTGTATTCTTCACTACATACCTCAAAGCCTCTGAGCAGGCTTGTAAATGCTTCATTCAAACCGCTTGTAGCGGATGAAATCTTCTTGAGCACCGCGCTCATTAACGAGCGATGCTCCTCTGAAAGCGCAGCTCGCTCCAGTAAACCCGTCAGTACATCAGGCTGGACATTGAACTGTGCCGGATCCTTCCCATCGCCCCTCGTGGGAGCCAAATGCTCCGGGTTCAGGGCGGCTGACGCATTGACTTCTGGCTTCAGCAGATCCGGACTCCTCCGTGACGACACCTCGGTGTCGCCCGCTTCATGGGCCGGAGAGGTAGGCGGGGTATTGCTATCCATCATCTCCGGAGGAAGATCCGCCGAAGACGAATTCTGCTGAGAAGAGCTGCTAGCCGGACTGCAAAAGGCGAATCCTGGTTGCTGATCTAGGAGAAGCACAGTACCTTCAAATTATAGATTGGCTTACAGCTCGGTGGAGGGCTGACCCGTTGGCGGGCATAACGCGGTGAGGATGCCCGTCGCGGCAGAGCCCCTTGGTGATACCCTCTTCCCTTGCTTGGGCATCTCCATCTCCAAGTCTTTGGAGGCGGCCCTCTTCTTCCCGTGCGGGGAGGAGGCCTTAGTCTCCCCTACCCGACTATCCTCCTTGGGGGAGGTAACAAGTCCCCCAGTTCGGATGTGTAGCGTGTGGAGTTTGGTTTCTTCGTTCTTCCCCTTGTCTTTCCCCGAGGGAATTCCGCTGAGTACCCGGTCGAGCATCTTGGCCATGGTTAGGCTGGGTGAGCCTTCGGGAAGTGGCGCCGGACACCTGATTCTCTCCGCCTTGCTGAGCCATTCCTGGTCGCGGATGATTTTCAGAATAAACAATTATGACAAATACAAAACAAGGTGTCCGGTATCATGGCTACTTACTTGGGTATCTAGGCGATTGCAGCTTAGGCCCGCATCCTCGGTGGTGTCCGGACACTCTACTTTCTGTCCGAAGAATAATTTGCACATCTCTTCGAGCTTCAAGCCGAAGAAGTGCTTGACAGTCTGCGGACCCTCCGGATTGAACTCGCACATTCGGAGAGGCCGGCGTTGGTGTTGGGGAACGTTGCAGAAAATTAAAATTTTTCCTACGGCTTCACCAAGATCCATCTATGAGTTCATCTAAGCAACGAGTCATGGGAGAGAGCTTGCATCTACATACCACTTGTAGATCGCGTGCGGAAGCTTGCAAGGTGATGATGGAGTCGTACTCGAACGTGATTCAGATCACCGATGCCAAGTGCTGAACGGACAGCACCTCCGTGTTCAACACACGTACGGGACGAGCGACGTCTCCTCCTTCTTGATCCAGCAAGGGGGAAGGAGAGGTTGAGGAAGACAGCTCCACCGGCAGCACGACGGCGTGGTGATGGTGGAGAAGCAGTACTCCGACAGGGCTTCGCCGAGCACACAACGAAGGAGGAGAGGTGTTGGGGAGGGAGAAGGAGGCAACCAAAGGCCAAGGACTCAAGGTATGAAGTCCCTCCTCTCCCCCACTATATATAGGAGGGCCAAGGGGGGGGTGGCCGGCCCTAGGAGATCCAATCTCCTAGGGGGCGGCGGCCAAGGGGGGTTTCCCTCCCCCCCAAGGCACCTAGGAGGTGCCTTCCCCTCCTAGGACTCTTGCCCCCTTGAACCCTAGGCGCATGGGCCTATGTGGGGCTGGTGCCCTTGGCCCATGCAGGCCAAGGCGCACCCCCTACAGCCCATGTGGCCCCCCGGGGCAGGTGGCCCCACCCGGTGGGCCCCCGGGACCCCTCCGGTGGTCCCGGTACAATACCGATAACCCCGAAACTTGTCCCGATGCCCGAAACAGGACTTCCCATATATAAATCTTTACCTCCGGACCATTCCGGAACTCCTCGTGACGTCCGGGATCTCATCCGGGACTCCGAACATCATTCGGTAGTCACATACTTGACTTCCTACTAACCCTAGCGTCACCGAACCTTAAGTGTGTAGACCCTACGGGTTCGGGAGACACGCAGACATGACCGAGACGACTCTCGGGCAATAACCAACAGCGGGGTCTGGATATCCATGTTGGCTCCCACATGCTCCTCGATGATTTCATCGGTTGAACCACGATGTCGAGGATTCGATCAAACCCTGTATACAATTCCCTTTGTCAATCGGTACGTTACTTGCCCGAGACTCGATCGTCGGTATCCCAATACCTTGTTCAGTCTCGTTACCCGGCAAGTCACTTTACTCGTACCGTAATGCATGATCCCGTGGCCAACACCTTGGTCACATTGAGCTCATTATGATGATGCATTACCGAGTGGGCCCAGAGATACCTCTCCGTTATACGGAGTGACAAATCCCAGTCTCGATCCGTGTCAACCCAACAGATACTTTCGGAGATACCTGTAATGCACCTTTATAGTCACCCAGTTACGTTGTGACGTTTGATACACCCAAGGCACTCCTACGGTAACCGGGAGTTACACGATCTCATGGTCGAAGGAATAGATACTTGACATTGGCAAAGCTTCTAGCAAACGAACTATACGATCTTTTATGCTATGCTTATGATTGGGTCTTGTCCATCACATCATTCTCCTAATGATGTGATCCCGTTATCAACGACATCCTATGTCCATAGTCAGGAAACCATGACTATCTATTGATCATAACGAGCTAGTCAACTAGAGGCTCACTAGGGACTCATTGGGTCTAAGTGTTCACACGTGTATTACGATTTCCGGATAATACAGTTATAGCATGAACAAAAGACAATTATCATGAACATTGAAATATAATAATCCTTTTATTATTGCCTCTAGGGCATATTTCCAACAGTCTCCCACTTGCACTAGAGTCACCAATCTAGTTACATTGTGATGAATCGAACACCCATAGAGTTCTGGTGTTGATCATGTTTTGCACGCGAGAGAGGTTTAGTCAACGGATCTGCGACATTCAGATCCGTGTGCACTTTGCAAATCTCTATGTCTCCATCTTGAACATTTTCACGGATGGAGTTGAAACGACGCTTGATGTGCCTGGTCTTCTTGTGAAACCTGGGCTCCTTGGCAAGGGCAATAGCTCCAGTGTTGTCACAGAAGAGTTTGATCGGCCCCGACGCATTGGGTATGACTCCTAGGTCGGTGATGAACTCCTTCATCCAAATCGCTTCATGCGCTGCCTCCGAGGCTGCCATGTACTCCGCTTCACATGTAGATCCCGCCACGACGCTCTGCTTGCAGCTGCACCAGCTTACTGCTCCACCATTCAACATATACACGTATCCGGTTTGTGACTTAGAGTCATCCAGATCTGAGTCGAAGCTAGCGTCGACGTAACCCTTTACGACGAGCTCTTCATCTCCTCCATAAACGAGAAACATGTCCTTTGTCCTTTTCAGGTACTTCAGGATATTCTTGACCGCTGTCCAGTGTTCCTTGCCGGGGTTACTTTGGTATCTTGCAACCAAACTTACGGCAAGGTTTACATCGGGTCTGGTACACAGCATGGCATACATAATAGATCCTATGGCTGAAGCATAGGGGATGACACTCATCTCTTCTTTATCTTTTGCCGTGGTCGGTGACTGAGCCAAGCTCAATCTCACACCTTGTAACATAGGCAAGAACCCCTTCTTGGACTGATCCATTTTGAACCTCTTCAAAATCTTATCAAGGTATGTGCTTTGTGAAAGACCTATGAGGCGTCTCGATCTATCTCTATAGATCTTGATGCCTAATATATAAGCAGCTTCTCCAAGGTCCTTCATTGAAAAACACTTGTTCAAGTAGGCCTTAATGCTGTCCAGGAGTTTCGTATCATTTCCCATCAAGAGTATGTCATCTACATATAATAGGAGAAATGCTACAGAGCTCCCACTCACTTTCTTGTAAACGCAGGCTTCTCCATAAGTCTGCGTAAACCCAAACGCTTTGATCATCTCATCAAAGCGAATGTTCCAACTCCGAGATGCTTGCACCAGTCCATAAATGGATCGCTGGAGCTTGCATACTTTGTTAGCGTTCTGAGGAATGACAAAACCTTCCGGCTGCATCATATACAGCTCTTCCTTAAGATGTCCATTAAGGAATGCCGTTTTGACGTCCATCTGCCATATCTCATAATCATAGTATGCGGCAATTGCTAACATGATTCGGACGGACTTAAGCTTCGCCACGGGAGAGAATGTCTCGTCGTAGTCAATCCCTTGAACTTGTCGATAACCCTTAGCGACAAGTCGAGCTTTATAGATGGTAACATTACCATCCGCGTCCGTCTTCTTCTTAAAAATCCATTTATTTTCTATCGCTCGCCGATCATCGGGCAAGTCTGTCAAAGTCCATACTTTGTTTTCATACATGGATCCTATCTCGGATTTCATGGCCTCAAGCCATTTGTTGGAATCCGGGCCCGCCATTGCTTCTTCATAGTTCGAAGGTTCATTGTTGTCCAGCAACATGATTTCCATGACAGGGTTGCCGTACTACTCTGGTGCAGAACGTGTCCTTGTGGACCTTCGAAATTCAGTAGCAACTAGATCTGAAGTACCTTGATCATCATCAACATTTTCCTCTTCAGTTGGTGTGGGCATTACAGGAATGGTTTCCTGCGCTGCACCACTTTCCCGTTCGAGAGGTAGTACTTCATCGAGTTCTACTTTCCTCCCACTTACTTCTTTCGAGAGAAACTCTTTCTCCAGAAAGCATCCGTTCTTGGCAACAAAGATCTTGCCTTCGGATCTTAAGTACAAGGTATACCCGACAGTTTCCTTAGGGTATCCTATGAATACGCATTTTTCCGACTTGGGTTCGAGCTTTTCAGGTTGAAGTTTCTTGACATAAGCATCGCATCCCCAAACTTTTAGAAACGACAGCTTAGGTTTCTTCCCAAACCATAATTCATACGGTGTCGTCTCAACGGATTTAGACGGTGCCCTATTTAAAGTGAATGTAGCTGTCTCTAGAGCGTATCCCCAAAATGATAGCGGTAAATCGGTAAGAGACATCATAGACCGCACCATATCCAATAGAGTGCGATTACGACGTTCGGACACACCGTTTCGCTGAGGTGTTCCAGGCGGCGTGAGTTGTGAAACGATTCCACATTTTCTTAAGTGTGTACCAAATTCGTGACTTAAGTATTCGCCCCCACGATCTGATCGTAGGAACTTTATCTTACGGTCATGTTGATTCTCTACCTCACTCTGAAATTCCTTGAACTTTTCAAAGGTCTCAGACTTGTGTTTCATTAAGTAGACATACCCATATCTACTCAAGTCGTCAGTGAGAGTGAGAACATAACGATATCCTCCGCGAGCCTCAACGCTCATTGGACCGCACACATCGGTATGTATGATTTCCAACAAGTTGGTTGCTCGCTCCATTGTTCCGGAGAACGGAGTCTTGGTCATTTTGCCTAAGAGGCAAGGTTCGCATGTGTCAAATGATTCATAATCAAGAGACTCTAAAAGTCCATCAGCATGGAGCTTCTTCATGCGCTTGACACCAATGTGACCAAGGCGGCAGTGCCACAAGTATGTGGGACTATCGTTATCAACTTTACATCTTTTGGCATCCACACTATGAACATGTGTAATATTACGCTCGAGATTCATCAAGAATAAACCATTGACCATCGGAGCATGACCATAAAACATATCTCTCATATAAATCGAACAACCATTATTCTCAGACTTAAATGAGTAGCCATCTCGTATTAAACGAGATCCAGATACAATGTTCATGCTCAAACTTGGCACTAAATAACAATTATTGAGGTTTAAAACTAATCCCGTAGGTAAATGTAGAGGCAGCGTGCCGACGGCGATCACATCGACCCTGGAGCCATTCCCGACGCGCATCGTCACCTCGTCCTTCGCCAGTCTCCGTTTATTCCGCAGCTCCTGCTGTGAGTTACATATGTGAGCAACGGCACCGGTATCAAATACCCAGGAGTTACTTCGAGTACTGGTAAGGTACACATCAATTACATGTATATCAAATATACCTTTGGTGTTGCCGGCCTTCTTATCTGCTAAGTATTTGGGGCAGTTCCGCTTCCAGTGCCCCTTCCCCTTGCAATAAAAGCACTCAGTCTCAGGCTTGGGTCCATTCTTTGACTTCTTCCCGGCAACAGGCTTACCGGGCGCGGCAACATCTTTGCCGTCCTTCTTGAAGTTCTTCTTACCCTTGCCCTTCTTGAACTTAGTGGTCTTATTGACCATCAACACTTGATGTTCTTTCTTGATTTCAGCCTCTGCTGACTTCAGCATCGAGAACACTTCAGGAATGGTCTTTACCATCCCCTGCATGTTGTAGTTCATCACAAAGCTCTTGTAGCTTGGTGGGAGCGACTGGAGGATTCTGTCAATGACCGCCTCATCTGGGAGGTTAATGTTCAACTGGGTCATACGTGCGTGCAACCCAGACATCTTCAGGATGTGTTCACTGACAGAACTGTTCTCCTCCATCTTACAACTGTAGAACTTGTCGGAGACATCATATCTCTCGACCCGGGCATGAGCTTGGAAAACTAGTTTCAGCTCTTCGAACATCTCATATGCTCCGTGATGCTCAAAACGCTTTTGGAGCCCCGGTTCTAAGCTGTAAAGCATGCCGCACTGAACGAGGGAGTAATCATCAGCACGAGTTTGCCAAGCGTTCATAACGTCTTGGTTCTCTGGGACGGGAGCGGCACCTAGCGGTCCTTCTAGGACATATTGCTTCCTGGCAGCTATGAGGATGATCCTCAGGTTTCGGACCCAGTCCGTATAGTTGCTGCCATCATCTTTCAGCTTGGTTTTCTCTAGGAACGCGTTGAAGTTCATGTTGACATGAGCGTTGGCCATTGATCTACAATACATATTTGCAAAGGTTTTAGACTAAGTTCATGATAATAAAGTTCTTAATCAAAATTATGAACTCCCACTTAGATTAGACATCCCTCTAGTCATCTAAGTGTTACACGATCCGAGTCGACTAGCCCGTGTCCGATCATCACGTGAGACGGACTAGTCATCGTCGGTGAACATCTTTATGTTGATCGTATCTTCCATACGACTCGTGTTCGACCTTTCGGTCTCCGTGTTCCGAGGCCATGTCTGCACATGCTAGGCTCGTCAAGTTAACCCTAAGTGTTTTCGCTGTGTAAAACTGTCTTACACCCGTTGTATGTGAACGTAAGGATCCATCACACCCGATCATCACGTGGTGCTTAGAAACGACGAACTGTAGCAACGGTGCACAGTTAGGGGAGAACACTTCTTGAAATTTTGTAAGGGATCATCTTATTTACTACCGTCGTCCTAAGTAAACAAGATGCATAAACATAATAAACATCACATGCAATTATATGGTTGTGACATGATATGGCCAATATCATCAAGCTCCATTGATCTCCATCTTCGGGGCTCCATGATCATCTTGTCACCGGCTTGACACCATGATCTCCATCATCATGATCTCCATCATCGTGTCTTCATGAAGTTGTCACGCCAACGACTACTTCTACTTCTATGACTAACGCGTTTAGTAATGAAGTAAAGTAGTTTACATGGCGTTCTTCAATGACACGCAGGTCATACAAAAAAATAAAGACAACTCCTATGGCTCCTGCCGGTTGTCATACTCATCGACATGCAAGTCGTGAATCCTATTACAAGAACATGATCTCATACATCACAATTCAACATTCATCACAACTTCTGGCCATATCACATCACATGATCAATCGCTGCAAAAACAAGTTAGACGTTCTCTAGTTGTTGTTGCATCTTTTACGTGGCTGCGATTGGGTTCTAGCAAGAACGTTTTCTTACCTACGAATCACCACAACGTGATTTTGTCAACTTCTATTTACCCTTCATAAGGGCCTTGTTCATCGATTCCGCTCCAACTAAAGTGGGAGAGACAGACACCCGCCAGCCACCTTATGCAACTAGTGCATGTCAGTCGGTGGAACCGGTCTCACGTAAGCGTACGTGTAAGGTTGGTCCGGGCCGCTTCATCCCACAATACCGTTGAGCAAGAAAAGACTAGTAGAGGCAAGTAAGATGACAAGATCAACGCCCACAACAAATTGTGTTCTACTCGTGCATTAGAGAACTACGCATAGACCTAGCTCATGATGCCACTGTTGGGGAACGTTGCAGAAAATTAAAATTTTTCCTACGGCTTCACCAAGATCCATCTATGAGTTCATCTAAGCAACGAGTCATGGGAGAGAGCTTGCATCTACATACCACTTGTAGATCGCGTGCGGAAGCTTGCAAGGTGATGATGGAGTCGTACTCGAACGTGATTCAGATCACCGATGCCAAGTGCTGAACGGACAGCACCTCCGTGTTCAACACACGTACGGGACGAGCGACGTCTCCTCCTTCTTGATCCAGCAAGGGGGAAGGAGAGGTTGAGGAAGACAGCTCCACCGGCAGCACGACGGCGTGGTGATGGTGGAGAAGCAGTACTCCGACAGGGCTTCGCCGAGCACACAACGAAGGAGGAGAGGTGTTGGGGAGGGAGAAGGAGGCAACCAAAGGCCAAGGACTCAAGGTATGAAGTCCCTCCTCTCCCCCACTATATATAGGAGGGCCAAGGGGGGGTGGCCGGCCCTAGGAGATCCAATCTCCTAGGGGGCGGCGGCCAAGGGGGGTTTCCCTCCCCCCCAAGGCACCTAGGAGGTGCCTTCCCCTCCTAGGACTCTTGCCCCCTTGAACCCTAGGCGCATGGGCCTATGTGGGGCTGGTGCCCTTGGCCCATGCAGGCCAAGGCGCACCCCCTACAGCCCATGTGGCCCCCCGGGGCAGGTGGCCCCACCCGGTGGGCCCCCGGGACCCCTCCGGTGGTCCCGGTACAATACCGATAACCCCGAAACTTGTCCCGATGCCCGAAACAGGACTTCCCATATATAAATCTTTACCTCCGGACCATTCCGGAACTCCTCGTGACGTCCGGGATCTCATCCGGGACTCCGAACATCATTCGGTAGTCACATACTTGACTTCCTACTAACCCTAGCGTCACCGAACCTTAAGTGTGTAGACCCTACGGGTTCGGGAGACACGCAGACATGACCGAGACGACTCTCGGGCAATAACCAACAGCGGGGTCTGGATATCCATGTTGGCTCCAACATGCTCCTCGATGATTTCATCGGTTGAACCACGATGTCGAGGATTCGATCAAACCCTGTATACAATTCCCTTTGTCAATCGGTACGTTACTTGCCCGAGACTCGATCGTCGGTATCCCAATACCTTGTTCAGTCTCGTTACCCGGCAAGTCACTTTACTCGTACCGTAATGCATGATCCCGTGGCCAACACCTTGGTCACATTGAGCTCATTATGATGATGCATTACCGAGTGGGCCCAGAGATACCTCTCCGTTATACGGAGTGACAAATCCCAGTCTCGATCCGTGTCAACCCAACAGATACTTTCGGAGATACCTGTAATGCACCTTTATAGTCACCCAGTTACGTTGTGACGTTTGATACACCCAAGGCACTCCTACGGTAACCGGGAGTTACACGATCTCATGGTCGAAGGAATAGATACTTGACATTGGCAAAGCTTCTAGCAAACGAACTATACGATCTTTTATGCTATGCTTATGATTGGGTCTTGTCCATCACATCATTCTCCTAATGATGTGATCCCGTTATCAACGACATCCTATGTCCATAGTCAGGAAACCATGACTATCTATTGATCATAACGAGCTAGTCAACTAGAGGCTCACTAGGGACTCATTGGGTCTAAGTGTTCACACGTGTATTACGATTTCCGGATAATACAGTTATAGCATGAACAAAAGACAATTATCATGAACATTGAAATATAATAATCCTTTTATTATTGCCTCTAGGGCATATTTCCAACAGTTGGCACAGCAACATCCATTGGATTAACATCACTTGCATTATGCTGACGAGGTTAATGTCCCTCTCAACAAGCTCCCGGATGCGATTCTGCAGTACTATTACATCACCAGCGGGCCCCCAATTCCGTCCTACGTCTGTCCAAGACGCCAACTGTGACTGAGGGCCCAAGCGGAACTCGGGGGCAGCCACCCTCTTTGTTCCTCTGGGAGCCGTGACATAAAACCACCTCCGTTGCCATACTCGGATACTTCTGGGAAAGAACCCTCTGGCCATGGGGCATCGGCGTTCCTGCTTATTACGGCACCTCCGCACTCCACATGTCGCCCCTCGATCATATTCGGCTTCACATTGAAGGTCTTAAGCCATAAGCCGAAGTGTGGGGTGACGTGGAGAAAAGCCTCGCACAAGATAATGAACGACGAGATATGGAGGATAGCATCTGGAGCCAGATCATGAAAATCCAACCCATAGTAGAACATGAGCCCCCTCACAAAGGGATCGAGGGTAAGGCCCAAGCCGCGGAGGAAGTGAGGGACAAAAACAACACACTCATTAGGCTCCGGTGTGGGGATGACCTACCCTGGAGCAGGAAGCCTATGTTGGATGTCGGCGGTCAGGTATCCGACCTCCCTAAGCTTCGCAATATCATCCTCTTGAATCGAGGAGGCCACCCACCGGCCTTGACGGACGGATCCGGACATATTGGAGGATCTGGGGTGTTGAAGCTTGGGTTTCGGGTGTTAGAACTCGAGGTGTGAGAAGGCGCGAGGAAGGTGGAAAGGAGGCATAGGCCTCGACCCCTTTATAAAGGGGGTGAATATCAAGAGTCCTTGGTGTGACCGTTTGAGGCTTATCTAAAAATACACGGAGTTATACCAACGGCCATCGTGGGGTCACGCACGCCCATATTAATGGAAAATCCCGTAATAAGAGGAACACGATCTCTGCCTCGACGGGACATGCCAATAAAACCGCCTCGTAACACGAGTCGAGGTAGGGTAAGAAACGCCGGTTCGCGTTGGACCAGGCCACGACGCAAGGGCACAACGTACGAAGATCGCCAGCGGATCAGATTTATGCTATGTAAAGATCATCTTGCAGATCCGGACACGGTCTACATGTTCGATAACTACTTTGGAGTATTCGGAGAAGGAACCCACCTTGCAATGCCGAAGACAATACTGCACGCCGGACTCATCGTCATTGAATCCTGGTTTAGGGGCTACTGATGGAGTCCTGGATTAGGGGGTATCCGGACAGCCGGACTGTGTACAACGTCCGGACTATTGAAACGTGAAAATACAAGACTCAAGACTTCGACCCGTGTCCGGATGGGACTCTCCTTTGCGTGGAAGACAAGCTTGGCGATCCGGATATTGTGTTTTTTCCTTGTAACCGACTCCATGTAAACCCTAGCCCTCTCCGGTGTCTATATAAACCGGAGAGGTTGGTCCTTAGAAGGCCGATCACAATTACAATCATACCATCATAGGCTAGCTCCTAGTGTTTAGCCTCTACGATCTCGTGGTAGATCTACTCTTGTACTACTCATATCTTCAATATTAATCAAGCAGGAAGTAGGGTTTTACCTCCATCGGGAGGGCCCGAACCTGGGTAAACATCTGTGTCCCTTGCTTCCTGTTACCATCATCCTTGACGCACAGATCGGGACCCCCTACCCGAGATCCGCCGGTTTTGACACCGACAACCAGCTGGCCATAGGGGTAGAGGGCACACCCACCACCCTGGGGCACGCCCCCTGACCTTGTGGGCTCCACGTGGCCCCCTCCACATATTCCAACACCCATCCACTCCTTCTTCCTCCAGAAAAAATAACTCCATAGCTCAAACCCATGTTCTTGCTCATTTTGCTGTCATTTTCGATCTCCTTGCTCAAAGCTCTATTCACAAAACTGCTTTGGGGGATTGCCCTTTGGTATGTGACTCCTACAATGGTCCAATTAGTTTTTGTTCTATTGTTTATTTATTGCAAATTTTTGCTGCGTTGGTGACCCTGTTCTTGAGCTTGCATGTCAAATTTATATGGTCCAAAGTTGTTCCGATGCATGATATAGCCTCTAGGCACTTGTAGGAGTAGTTGCTATCAATCTTGTTGAGTTTGGTTTACTTTTACTAGCACAAATTCCCGTGCGTTGCAAGGGGAGAGAAAATTAATGAATCGCTATGAAAAAAAAGGCTAGTTGCCCTGTCCACCAAAACACCCACCAATGCGGCACAGGCTCCATAGTCATTGCACTATTTCCATTGATGGATTTAGTTAGGGAACGTTCAATAAAATTATATTGTAATATTATATGTATCATACTCCATTCGTCCAAAAATACTTGAAATGGAAAAAAAATAGTTTTTTAGAATTAAAATAGGCCTAGATATATCCATTTCTTCGACAAATATTTTCGGATGGAGGGAGTATGTGTTAAGCCTAAATCTGGGGTGCAAATATTGAGTCCATGAACTACGGTGTTACCCTATTTAACACTATATGAAATTATGTTCAATCTCGCGTCCGACGTTAGCGAGCGACAATGACGGTAGGTTCAAAAATAATTATGTAGTAGCTCTCGTCGATGATGCTGTATAGTTATCTTTTACATTTTGGATAGTGTCTTTTCCTTGAAGTTTCTTTGTTGTTTTCGCATGTACTCTATGTAGTAGCTCTCGTCAATCCAATGAGCTCGTCCAAGCCTCTTGATTCATTGCGTCAGGGACGGGTTTCTTTACCACGCGACAAGCGTGGTAAAAGCAATCTCAAATTGACAAAAAAAGAGACGGGTTTCTTTAGTTACAGCTAACCCATGCAACATGCACATGCACGTATAGTTGTATGCGACCGGGTCTGTCTATTCCATTTGGTCAAACAGTCACCGACGTTTATCGTCGTAGCAATCATTACAGCTAATCAGTTGGCTTAAACCAGGATTAGCCCGTTCCACAAAAGCGCCAAAGAGTGCAACATCAGTCACGTATTTTTTTTTCGTAAAAATGTCATCCGGCGCCAGGGAGGCACATGCCAAAGTCTAGGAAAAATACATATCAGCCACGTATTTTTTTCGTAAAAAGATAATAATTTATTTTTTTTTAGCATCAGTACGGACACAAGCGCTCATATACACGCGTATACACTCATCCCTATAAACGCACACACGCACACCCTACCCCTATGAGCACCTCCGAGAGACTGAGCCGGCATATCATCTTGAGATTTACGAAGTCACCGTAGGCGCCTCGTCGTCAACGGGAACGTCTCCTCCCACTGAAAGCACATCGCCGGAAATCCTGAAATAAATCCAGGAAATAATGCGAGCACCAGGATTTGAACCCTGGTGGGTTGGGGATACCACTGTCCACCTAACCATCTCAACCACAGGTTGATTCGCAGATAAATAAAATAAAATTATCTATCTTTATGTGGCTGTCCAGATTGACCGGTGTTGTTTTCTATGTGCCATTGTGACAGTTGTAATTCGATTTTTGGTATCTTAACCGGACAACTCTCTTTCTATTTTCTTTAATGAATCGAGATCATTCCAGCTGACCGGAAAGACATATTTATGCTGTTAGCTTTGTAAAATTCGAGGAGCCTGGGATTTAGAAAAACCGTAAATAAAATTCAGTCGAGCAAACATTTGGATGTTTCTGCAGATGGTTGATTCCATCACGGGAGCCGGGTCAAATTAGTTAACACTTTTTTTTAATGAACCGAGATCCTTCAAGCAGACTGAAGAAACATATGTATAGTGCTAGCTTGAAAATTCGAGGCACCTGAAATTTAGCATAACCGTAATAAAATCAATCGAGCAAACATTTGGATTTTTTTTGTAGATGATTGATTCCTCTACAGGTCTCAGATCAAATTCATTAATTAGTTGGCAGTTGCATCATATGCCAATGAGAAGCGGTGCATGTGCCCGTGCGTTGCAACGGGAGAGAAAACTGATGTGTATTTAAATTTAGTAAGATTAAGAATCGAAAATGGTAAAGTACGTAAAGTCCTACGTAAGGTTATGCGACTTTCGATCCCTAACCAATAAAGCTTTGTGCTCGACTGTACAGCCTCATGTGCTACAAAATCAACAAAGGTATAAGTACCTAGGATGGTCGAAAGAAACACAATCTTTCACGTGAACATGCTGTCCAATCATTCAAATAAACATGTTGCGCCTGGTATTGCTTATCAGAGAGACGGAGGCCTTAGCAGTCTGTGTTAGTACAATCAGGGCATCAAGTCGTTGATGGCAAAGAGTATGCAGGCAGGCAGTGGAATGCCGCTTGTAGAGATGGGGCCGGGTGAAGAGTGCTGAGCTAGTTGTGCCGGGTCGACTTGTATTAAGCTTCCGGCTGGAGCGTCGATGGCGCCCTGCACATATCACTCTTCTAGCGCTCATATATATGGCTTCTTCACGCCTCTTGCTTGGCCATGATTGTAATAGGGGACTCCTGATGCACCGCATTCTATGTCTTGTTCCTTCTCTTTGCTCCATGCAAAAGCACACACGTGAACTCGTACATTTTCCATACCATTCCATTCGCAGGCAGCGCCACACCTTCTCAAGTCTCGTTGTATATCCAGCTCTCAATCCAAACCCGTTGTGCAAAGCATCTCCCACCTTACATGTCATTAGCTCACAGCAGACAATGGTGTTGAACGTATATAAATTGGTGAGAATCAGTCTAAGGGAGCCATATGGGACTATTCAACATGAAATTCCACAAATGTTAATATCACGATTTTTTTTTATACGTTAATGATGCGTGTGCGCTAGTGGAGTTGGCCCAGCAGCTGGAGCACAGCCAAGGCCCAATCCCGTTTTACTACCCACTTGAGATCATAGAAATAGAGTACAACCTGGTTTTAGTCACAGCAATTGGTCGTCTTAGTTGGATGTTGCAGTGAATCACCTAATAAGTGGAAGGTCTTGATTTCGAATCCCTTTTCTTGCTCGTAATTTTTGACACGTCCGTGTGCGTCAATTAGAGACCCGGACGGGCCGAGCGGGCTGAGGCCCAACCAGTTGCGCAGCGCAGAGCAGGCTTAAGTGCGCGCTGCAAATCTGGCCCAAACAGTTTTTCCAAAAGTTTTTGGTATAAATTTTCAGGATGGATCAGAAAAATAGCGAAATCACTAATTAACAGAAAAATAGCGAAATCACTAATTAAGGAGTACTCGTTGCAAAGAACACTCCACTTTCCCAGGTCACGACAAGTGGCGCACATGCAGGGCGCCACTTGCTGCAACCTGGGAGTTTCCCTTTTTCGTATATCCGTTTATTCAAAACGTTTTATCTTTTAAACCGTATGTCCAAATCTCGAACCGTTTTCACCATTGGATTCTTCGCGTCGAAATCTTCAAAACTAGATCCCATGTTGATAGGTTTTGACGAACTTTTTTTCACAAAAAAGACCGTGCGAAAATAAACGAACCGGGAACATGGTTTTTTTCCTTTTCCGAAAGAGGCACGCCCGTGCCTCTCGCGAAATCACAACCACGGCTCTCGTGGAAGCAAAACCACGACTCTCGTGGAAGGAAAAAAATAATAGAAAATACGGTTTTTTTTTCGTTTCCGACAGGCATGGCCGTGACTCTCGCGAAAGAACAACCGTGCCTCTTGCGAAATCACAACCACGTCTCTCGTGGAAGCAAAACCACGACTCTCGTGGAAGATAAAAAATAATAAAAAATACATTTTTTTTCGTTTCCGAGAGGCATGGCCGTGACTCTCGTGAAAGAACAACCATGCCTCTCGCGAAAGCAAAACCATGACTCTCGCGAAAGCAAAAAAACAGAAAACGTGTATTTTTTTTCCCTTTCTGAGAGGCACGGCCGTGACTCTCGCGAAAGCACAACCGTGTCTCTTGCGGAAGCAAAATCGTGACTCTCGCGAAAGAAAAAAAACAGAAAACGTGTTTTGTTTTTCACTTTCCGAGAGGCACGGCCGTGACTCTCGCGAAAGCATAACCATGCCTCTTGCGGAAACAAAACCGTGACTCTTGCGGAAAAAAAAACAGAAAACGCGTTTTTTTTATTTCCGAAAGGCACGGCCGCGACTCTCGCTAAAGCACAACCATGCCTCTCGCGAAAAAAAAACCGTGACTTTCGCGAAAGGAAAAAAAGAAAACGCATTTTTTTCGTGCAAAAAATTTTTTTTCGAATTTTTTTTAATCGGAAAGCTAAGGAAGACCGGGGAAAAACCAAAACGTCGAAAAAACCCAGAAAAAAACCGGTTTAAAAGTCGAAAACGCGTGCGAAAAAAAACAAAATCCGGAGGGAGCGTCCAGAGCGCGACACGTGGCGAATGGCTGAGAGCGCGCCAAGTGACGCTGATCGTTGCGAGGCTTCCGAAGGAGCGCTCGTTAACTAGTTGTTCCCGAAAAATAGTACCAGCTCGGATAGAAAAAGATCTTAAAAATATAATATGAGGTGAATGGATGAAAAAAAATAGGAGAAACGCACCTTGCTTTATTAGTAGGTATAGAGGATGGATCAGAAAAATAGTACCACCTCGGATAGAAAAAAATCTTAAAAATATAGTATGAGGTGAACGGAATAAAAAATAGGAAAAACGCACCTTGCTTTATTAGTAGGTATATAGATATAGATATAGATTTTGAGTTACTAAAAATTTCAGATATTTTTCAAAGGAAGAAAAATGTCTAGGAAAATGTACCAAGATGGTTCTTCAAAGAAGCAAGCACCAAGGCGTGCGATATGCGAACTGGACCTTGATCCACCAAGGGAAGCTCAAGTGAAGCCGTGTGAATGGCCGTCGGATGAATTTATGGTTCATGCATGTTTCAAGGATGAATTCTATGTGTACTTACAAAATGCCGGCCTTGAGGACTTCTTATCAGACAAGTGCCTACAATATTGTTATCTCACCGAATCCTTTGTGTGGAGGTTTGAGTTTTCATCTAACCATAATACTCATACAATTCTGTATGATCTTTATGATGAATCTTATACCATGGATCTAGAAGATTTTTGTGATGCATGCAAAATTCCACAACGGGGGCTTTTTAGTGAGCCTCACAAATCTGAATATAATGATTTCCTTGCTGGCATCACAGTTGGTGAAACTAGAAATATCAGACAAGCTACCATAGGGAGCATTCACTTTCCTGCCATACATTATTTTGCTCTCTCTATAGGCAGATGTATTAACAGTATGCATGAACATTGCCACCTTTGCATTCCAGATCTTAGCGTCCTCAAGTGTGCGGTGTTAGGTGATAAGCGATATAACTTGGGGGCTATTATTACAAGGAGGTTGCATCTTAATGCTAAAGAGGGAGATTTATTTGGTGGAATTTACGCAACTCGTTTCGCTAATTATCTTAGTGTACCCATCAGAGGGAATGACATAGAGTTACCACCTACTTTTCTTGATTATAATGCTATGGTACGATACCAATTTTTTGAGAGAAATGAGCAGTTCCTCCAGTATCGATTAATCTTTGGTAGATGGCATGCCGTCCATATTACCCTTCCTGCTCCTGCCTTCTTTAACTTTCAGGTAAACGGGAGATATTTTATAACTAGAGATGAGGCAAACGAGTATGAGATAACAACGGAGGCTACTCACCTTCAGGAGGCAGCTCGCCAAGCGGCAGCTGCTACAGCACAGTACGACCCCAACTACGATTCCGGATATCATCCAGGCCAGTGGTGGCCATAGACCAACTTAGGCCAAAAGCCTTAGCTTGGGGGAGTACGTATTTCTCACTGACATTACATTCATGTTCACACACTCATTTCTGTTGTCGGTGTTCATACTTTTTCATTGTATTATCCATGCTAGTTTATTTTTTTCCGCTTTCTTCTTGTGTGTTTGAAAAACCTTAAGAAAAGTCAAAAACATTAGTTGTAGTTAGTTTACTTTCTATGCGTGCTTAGTAGTAGAGTTAAAAGAAAACCCAAAAAGATTTCTCGTTCTTGTTTCTCTTTCTTCAGAAGATCAAAAACTCCAAAAATATTTCAGTGTGTTTCTCTGAATTTCTTTTCTTTTCTTTGGGGGTCGAGAGGAGGAGACCACGATGAAAATGTTCAGTGGCTCTCTTATGCATTATTGTTGATTTAACAAAGATCCCATATTGAAGGAAATATGCCCTAGAGGCAATAATAAAGTTATTATTTATTTCCTTATATCATGATAAATGTTTATTATTCATGCTAGAATTGTATTAACCGGAAACATAATACATGTGTGAATATATAGACAAACAGAGTGTCACTAGTATGCCTCTACTTGACTAGCTTGTTAATCAAAGATGGTTATGTTTCCTGACCATGGACAAAGAGTTGTTATTTGATTAACGAGATCACATCATTAGTTGAATGATCTGATTGACATGACCCATTCCGTTAGCTTAGCACCCGATCGTTTAGTATGTTGCTATTGCTTTCTTCATGACTTATACATGTTCCTATGACTATGAGATTATGCAACTCCCGTTTACCGGAGGAACACTTTGTGTGCTACCAAACGTCACAACGTAACTGGGTGATTATAAAGGTGCTCTACAGGTGTCTCCAAAGGTACTTGTTGGGTTGGCGTATTTCGAGATTAGGATTTGTTACTCCGAATGTCGGAGAGGTATCTCTGGGCCCTCTCGGTAATGCACATCACTTAAGCCTTGCAAGCATTGCAACTAATGAGTTAGTTGCCAGATGATGTATTACGGAACGAGTAAAGAGACTTGCCGGTAACGAGATTGAACTAGGTATTGGATACCGATGATCGAATCTCGGGCAAGTAACATACCGATGACAAAGGGAACAACGTATGTTGTTATGCGGTCTGACCGATAAAGATCTTCGTAGAATATGTAGGAACCAATATGGGCATCCAGGTCCTTCAATTGGTTATTGACCGGAGACATGTCTCGGTCATGTCTACATTGTTCTCGAACCGTAGGGTCCGCACGCTTAAAGTTACGATGACAGTTTCTTTATGAGTTTATGTATTTTGATGTACCGAAGGTTGCTCGGAGTTCCGGATGTGATCACGAACATGACGAGGAGTCTCGAAATGGTCGAGACATAAAGATCGATATATTGGAAGCCTATATTTGGACATCGGAATCGTTCTGTGTGAAATCAGTATTTTACTGGAGTACCGGGGGGTTACCGGAACCCCCCGGGGGGTTATTGGGCCTACATGGGCCTTGAGGGAGAAGAGAGAAGGAGGCAGGAGGGGGCCGCGCGCCCCTCCCCTTCCTAGTCCGAATAGGACAAGGGAAGGGGGGCGGCGCCCCCCCTTTCCTTCCCCTCTTCCTCCTCTCCCCCCGTTCTCCTTCTCCAACTAGGAAAGAAAGGGAGTCCTACTCCCGGTGGGAGTGGGACTCCCCCTTGGCGCGCCCCTCCTTGGCCGGCCGCCCCCTTCCCTTGGCTCCTTTATATACGGGGGCGGGAGGCACCCCATAGACACACAAGTTGATCTTCGTGATCGTTCCTTAGCCGTGTGCGGTGCCCCCCTCCACGATATTACACCTCGGTCATATTGTAGCGGTGCTTAGGCGAAGCCCTGCGACAGTTAAACATCAAGATCGTCACCACGCCGTCGTGCTGACGGAACTCCTCCCCGAAGCTTTGCTGGATCGGAGCCCGGGGTGCGTCATCGAGCTGTACGTGTGTCAAGAACTCGGAGGTGCCGGAGTAACGGTGCTTGGATCAGTTGGACCGGGAAGACGTACGACTACTTCCTCTACGTTGCGTCAACGCTTCCGCTTCGGTCTACGAGGGTACGTAGACAACACTCTCCCCTCTCGTTGCTATGCATCACCATGATCTTGCGTGTGCGTAGGAATTTTTTTGAAATTACTATGTTCCCCAACAGTGGCATCCGAGCCTAGGTTTTATGGTTTGATGTTATATGCACGAGTAGAACACAAGTGAGTTGTGGGCGATATAAGTCATACTGCTTACAGCATGTCATACTTTGGTTCGGCGGTATTGTTGGATGAAGCGGCCCGGACCGACATTACGCGTACGCTTACGCGAGACTGGTTTTACCGCTGTGCTTTGCACACAGGTGACTAGCGGGTGTCAGTTTCTCCAACTTTAGTTGAACCGAGTGTGGCTATGCCCGGTCCTTGCGAAGGTTAAAACAACACCAACTTGACAAACTATCGTTGTGGTTTTGATGCGTAGGTGAGATTGGTTCTTGCTTAAGCCCGTAGCAGCCACGTAAAACTTGCAACAACAAAGTAGAGGACGTCTAACTTGTTTTTGCAGGGCATGTTGTGATGTGATATGGTCAAGACATGATGCTAAATTTTATTGTATGAGATGATCATGTTTTGTAACCGAGTTATCGGCAACTGGCAGGAGCCATATGGTTGTCGCTTTATTGTATGCAATGCAATCGCCCTGTAATGCTTTACTTTATCACTAAGCGGTAGCGATAGTCGTAGAAGCGTAAGATTGGCGAGACGACAACGATGCTACGATGGAGATCAAGGTGTCGCGCCGGTGACGATGGTGATCATGACGGTGCTTCGAAGATGGAGATCACAAGCACAAGATGATGATGGCCATATCATATCACTTATATTGATTGCATGTGATGTTGATCTTTTATGCATCTTATCTTGCTTTGATTGACGGTAGCATTTTAAGATGATCCCTCACTAATTATCAAGAAGTGTTCTCCCTGAGTATGCACCGTTGCCAAAGTTCGTCGTGCCCAGACACCATGTGATGATCGGGTGTGATAAGCTCTACGTCCATCTACAACGGGTGCAAGCCAGTTTTGCACACGCAGAATACTCGGGTTAAACTGACGAGCCTAGCATATGCAGATATGGCCTCGGAACACGGAGACCGAAAGGTCGAGCGTGAATCATATAGTAGATATGATCAACATAAGATGTTCACCATTGAAAACTAATCCATTTCACGTGATGATCGGTTATGGTTTAGTTGAATTTGGATCACGTGATCACTTAGAGGATTAGAGGGATGTCTATCTAAGTGGGAGTTCTTAAGTAATATGATTAATTGAACTTAAATTTATCATGAACTTAGTACCTGATAGTATCTTGCTTGTCTATGTTGATTGTAGATAGATGGCCCGTGCTGTTGTTCCGTTGAATTTTAATGCATTCCTTGAGAAAGCAAAGTTGAAAGATGATGGTAGCAACTACGCGGACTGGGTCCGTAACTTGAGGATTATCCTCATTGTTGCACAGAAAAGTTACGTCCTGGAAGCACCGCTGGGTGCCAGGCCTGCTGCTGATGCAACTGACGACGTTAAGAACGTCTGGTAGAGAAAAGCTGATGACTACTCAATAGTTCATTGTGCCATGCTTTACGGCTTAGAACCAGGACTTCAACAATGTTTTGAACGTCATGGAGCATATGAGATGTTCCAGGAGTTGAAGTTAATATTCCAGAAGAATGCCCGGATTGAGAGATATGAAGTCTCCAATAAGTTCTATAGCTGCAAGATGGAGGAGAATAGTTCTGTCAGTGAGCATACACTCAAGATGTCTGGGTATTGTAATCACTTGATTCAACTGGGAGTTACTCTTCCGGAAGATAGCGTCATTGATAGAATTCTCCAATCACTTCCACCAAGCTACAAGAGCTTCGTGATGAACTATAATATGCAAGGGATGGATAAGACAATTCCCGAGCTCTTCGCAATGCTAAAGGCTGCGGAGGTAGAAATCAAGAAGGAGCATCAAGTGTTGACGGTCAACAAGACCACTAGTTTCAAGAAAAAAAGGGCAAAGGGAAGAAGAAGGGGAACTTCAAGAAGAACATCAAGCAAGTTGCTGCTTAAGAGAAGAAACCCAAATCTGGACCTAAGCCTGAAACTGAGTGCTTCTACTGCAAGCAGACTGGTCACTGGAAGCGGAACTGCCCCAAGTATTTGGCGGATAAGAAGGATGGCAAGGTGAACAAAGGTATATGTGATATACATGTTATTGATGTGTACCTTACTAGAGCTCGCAGTAGCACCTGGGTATTTGATACTGGTTCTGTTGCTAATATTTGCAACTCGAAACAGGGACTACGGATTAAGCGAACACTAGCAAAGGACGAGGTGACGATGCGCGTGGGAAATGGTTCCAAAGTCGATGTGATCGCGGTCGGCACGCTACCTCTACATCTACCTTCGGGATTAGTATTAGACCCTAATAATTGTTATTTGGTGCCAGCGTTGAGCATGAACATTATATCTGGATCTTGTTTGATGCGAGACGGTTATTCATTTAAATCAAAGAATAATGGTTGTTCTATTTATATGAGTAATATCTTTTATGGTCATGCACCCTTGAAGAGTGGTCTATTTTTGATGAATCTCGATAGTAATGATACACATATTCATAATGGAGAAGCCAAAAGATGCAGAGTTGATAATGATAGTGCAACTTATTTGTGGCACTGCCGTTTAGGTCATATCGGTGAAAAGCGCATGAAGAAACTCCATACTGATGGACTTTTGGAACCACTTGATTATGAATCACTTGGTACTTGCGAACCGTGCCTCATGGGCAAGATGACTAAAATGCCGTTCTCCGGTACTATGGATAGAGCAACAAATTTGTTGGAAATCATACATACAGAGGTATATGGTCCGATGAATGTTGAGGCTCGTGGCGGATATCGTTATTTTCTCACCTTCACAGATGATTTAAGCAGATATGGGTATATCTACTTAATGAAGCATAAGTCTGAAACATTTGAAAAGTTCAAAGAATTTCAGAGTGAAGTTGAAAATCATCGTAATAAGAAAATAAAGTTTCTACGATCTGATCGTGGAGGAGAATATTTGAGTTACGAGTTTGGTCTACACTTAAAACAATGCGGAATAGTTTCGCAACTCACGCCACCCGGAACACCACAGCGTCATGGTGTGTCCAAACGTCGTAATCATACTTTACTTGATATGGTGCGATCTATGATGTCTCTTACAAATTTACCGCTATCGTTTTGGGGTTATGCTTTAGAGACGGCCACATTCACATTAAATAGGGCACCATCAAAATCCGTTGAGACGACACCGTATGAACTATGGTTTGGTAAGAAACCAAAGTTGTCGTTCCTTAAAGTTTAGGGCTGCGATGCTTATGTGAAAAAGCTTCAACCTGATAAGCTCGAACCCAAATCGGAAAAATGTGTCTTCATAGGATACCCAAAGGAGACAGTTGGGTACACCTTCTATCATAGATCCGAAGGCAAGACATTCATTGCTAAGAATGGATCCTTTCTAGAGAAGGAGTTTCTCTCGAAAGAAGTGAGTGGGAGGAAAGTAGAACTTGATGAGGTAACTGTACCTGCTCCCTTGTTGGAAAATAGTACATCACAGGAACCGGTTTCTGTGACGTCAAAACCAACTAGTGAGGAAGTTGATGATGATGATCATAGAACTTCAGATCAAGTTACTACAGAACCTCGTAGGTCAAACAGAGTAAGATCCGCACCTGAGTGGTACGGTAATCCTATTATGGAATTCATGCTACTAGATCATGATGAACCTACGAACTATGAAGAAGCGATGGTGAGCCCAGATTCCGCAAAATGGCTTGAAGCCATGAAATCTGAGATGGGATCCATGTATGAGAACAAAGTATGGACTTTGGTTGACTTGCCCGATGGTCGGCAAGCAATTGAGAATAAATGGATCTTCAAGAAGAAGACTGACGCTGACGGTAATGTTACTGTCTACAAAGCTCGACTTGTTGCAAAAGGTTTTCGGCAAGTTCAAGGGATTGACTACGATGAGACCTTCTCACCCGTAGCGATGCTTAAGTCTGTCCGAATCATGTTATCAATTGCCGCATTTTATGATTATGAAATTTGGCAAATGGATGTAAAAACTGCATTCCTGAATGGGTTTCTGGAGGAAGAGTTGTATATGATGCAACCAGAAGGTTTTATCGATCCAAAGGGAGCTAACAAAGTGTGCAAGCTCCAGCGATCCATATATGGACTGGTGCAAGCCTCTCGGAGTTGGAATAAACGCTTTGATAGTGTGATCAAAGCATTTGGGTTTATACAGACTTTTGGAGAAGCCTGTATTTACAAGAAAGTGAGTGGGAGCTCTGTAGCATTTCTAATATTATATGTGGATGACATATTATTGATTGGAAATGATATAGAATTTCTGGATAGCATAAAGGGATACTTGAATAAAAGTTTTTCAATGAAAGACCTCGGTGAAGCTGCTTACATATTGGGCATTAAGATCTATAGAGATAGATCAAGACGCTTAATTGGACTTTCACAAAGCACATACCTTGACAAAGTTTTGAAGAAGTTCAAAATGGATCTAGCAAAGAAAGGGTTCTTGCCTGTATTGCAAGGTGTGAAGTTGAGTAAGAGTCAATGCCCGACCACTGCAGAAGATAGAGATAAAATGAAAGATGTTCCCTATGCTTCAGCCATAGGCTCTATCATGTATGCAATGCTGTGTATCAGACCTGATGTGTGCCTTGCTATAAGTTTAGCAGGGAGGTACCAAAGTAATCCAGGAGTGGATCACTGGACAGCGGTCAAGAACATCCTGAAGTACCTGAAAAGGACTAAGGATATGTTTCTCGTATATGGAGGTGACAAAGAGCTCATCGTAAATGGTTACGTTGATGCAAGCTTTGACACTGATCCGGACGATTCTAAATCGCAAACCGAATACGTGTTTACATTAAACGGTGGAGCTGTCAGTTGGTGCAGTTCAAAACAAAGCGTCGTGGTGGGATCTACGTGTGAAGCGGAATACATAGCTGCTTCGAAAGCAGCCAATGAAGGAGTCTGGATGAAGGAGTTCATATCCGATCTAGGTGTCATACCTAGTGCATCGGGTCCAATGAAAATCATTTGTGACAATACTGGAGCGATTGCCTTAGCGAAGGAATCCAGATTTCACAAGAGAACCAAGCACATCAAGAGACGCTTCAATTCCAGACGGGATCTAGTCCAAGTGGGAGACAAAGAGATTTGCAAGATACATACGGATCTGAATGTTGCAGACCCGTTGACTAAGCCTCTTCCACGAGTAAAACATGATCAGCACCAAGACTCCATGGGTGTTAGAATCATTACTATGTAATCTAGATTATTGACTCTAGTGCAAGTGGGAGACTGAAGGAAATATGCCCTAGAGGCAATAATAAAGTTATTATTTATTTCCTTATATCATGATAAATGTTTATTATTCATGCTAGAATTGTATTAACCGGAAACATAATACATGTGTGAATATATAGACAAACAGAGTGTCACTAGTATGCCTCTACTTGACTAGCTTGTTAATCAAAGATGGTTATGTTTCCTGACCATGGACAAAGAGTTGTTATTTGATTAACGAGATCACATCATTAGTTGAATGATCTGATTGACATGACCCATTCCGTTAGCTTAGCACCCGATCGTTTAGTATGTTGCTATTGCTTTCTTCATGACTTATACATGTTCCTATGACTATGAGATTATGCAACTCCCGTTTACCGGAGGAACACTTTGTGTGCTACCAAACGTCACAACGTAACTGGGTGATTATAAAGGTGCTCTACAGGTGTCTCCAAAGGTACTTGTTGGGTTGGCGTATTTCGAGATTAGGATTTGTTACTCCGAATGTCGGAGAGGTATCTCTGGGCCCTCTCGGTAATGCACATCACTTAAGCCTTGCAAGCATTGCAACTAATGAGTTAGTTGCCAGATGATGTATTACGGAACGAGTAAAGAGACTTGCCGGTAACGAGATTGAACTAGGTATTGGATACCGATGATCGAATCTCGGGCAAGTAACATACCGATGACAAAGGGAACAACGTATGTTGTTATGCGGTCTGACCGATAAAGATCTTCGTAGAATATGTAGGAACCAATATGGGCATCCAGGTCCCTCAATTGGTTATTGACCGGAGACATGTCTCGGTCATGTCTACATTGTTCTCGAACCGTAGGGTCCGCACGCTTAAAGTTACGATGACAGTTTCTTTATGAGTTTATGTATTTTGATGTACCGAAGGTTGCTCGGAGTTCCGGATGTGATCACGAACATGACGAGGAGTCTCGAAATGGTCGAGACATAAAGGTCGATATATTGGAAGCCTATATTTGGACATCGGAATCTTTCCGGGTGAAATCGGCATTTTACCGGAGTGCCGGGGGGTTACCGGAACCCCCCGGGGGGTTATTGGGCCTACATGGGCCTTGAGGGAGAAGAGAGAAGGAGGCAGGAGGGGGCCGCGCGCCCCTCCCCTTCCTAGTCCGAATAGGACAAGGGAAGGGGGGCGGCGCCCCCCCTTTCCTTCCCCTCTTCCTCCTCTTCCCCCCCCCCCTTCTCCTTCTCCAACTAGGAAAGAAAGGGAGTCCTACTCCCGGTGGGAGTGGGACTCCCCCTTGGCGCGCCCCTCCTTGGCCGGCCGCACCCTCCCCTTGGCTCCTTTATATACGGGGGCGGGGGGCACCCCATAGACACACAAGTTGATCTTCGTGATCGTTCCTTAGCCGTGTGCGGTGCCCCCCTCCACGATATTACACCTCGGTCATATTGTAGCGGTGCTTAGGCGAAGCCCTGCGACAGTTAAACATCAAGATCGTCACCACGCCGTCGTGCTGACGGAACTCCTCCGCGAAGCTTTGCTGGATCGGAGCCCGGGGTGCGTCATCGAGCTGTACGTGTGTCAAGAACTCGGAGCTGCCGGAGTAACGGTACTTGGATCGGTTGGACCGGGAAGACGTACGACTACTTCCTCTATGTTGCGTCAACGCTTCCGCTTCGGTCTACGAGGGTACGTAGACAACACTCTCCCCTCTCGTTGCTATGCATCACCATGATCTTGCGTGTGCGTAGGAATTTTTTTGAAATTACTACGTTCCCCAACACATATTACCTTGTCTTCTCCTTTGAATAAATCTTTGCAGATTCCAGCTTAGTCCAATGGAGATGGGGTGGAGGGGCATATATAGGCTCCACACAAAATCCAACTGTTACACACATTTGACCCAACTCGGTCAGACCGAATAGAAGAACTCGGTGGGACTGATTCATTTCAAAATGTGAACGTTAGGAATCTTGGTGAGACCGACTGGAACAACTCGGTGGGACCGATGTGCTAGGGCTAGGGCAATACCTCATCTCGGTGAGACAGAATGCTTGAACTCGATGAGACCGATTTTAGCAAAGAGCAAACAGAGAGTTGGTCAAGCAAACTCGGTGGGATCGTTTGCTCATTTCGGTGAGGCCGAAATGTTACAAAGGGAAATAGAGGTTTGCGGGGCCATCTCGGTGAGACCGAGATCCGTACCGGTGTGACCGAATTGTCTAGGGTTTCTGGCAATGGCTAAGTATTCTTCACTTAATGTTTCATTGGGGACACTGAGAAGAACATTAATTGCATTGCTAATAGTATCTAGAACACCTTTACGGAAAAAATAGATGATTTAGAATAGTTGATTCCCTGACCTGAGGAATGACAATTAATGTCCAACACCTGGTTCACCTCAGTAGCACACATAATATTTGCCTTAAAAAACAGCAGGTTGTCATTTGCGAATTAGAGATGGTTTAATGGCGTCGCCAATTGAGCTACAAGTATTCCACCCATGTTTGATGACTCTCTTCTGGATTTTAGGAGACATGAAAGGCCCTCTGCTGCAATCAAGAACAAGTACGAGGATATCGGGCCCCCTTGCCGATCCCTTAAGAAGGTTTGAACTCATCTAGTTTCTTCCCATTGAACATCACTGAGAATTTTACTGAGTTGACTAGGCTCATGACAATGTCCACCCACTTATCAGTAAAGCCATGCTTCAACATAATTGCTTGGAGGTAGGGTCACTCCTCCCTATCGCAAGCTTTCATCATATCAAGTTTTAAAGCAGATGAATGGTGTTTCTTGGCCTTGTTTCTTTTCATAAAGTGTAAACACTTATATGCAGTTATAATATTGTTAGTTATTAATCTACCTGGGATGAAAGCAGACTGTTCTTCTGAAATTATCTCTCGCAATATAATCTTCAGTCTGTTGGATATCACCTTGGATGCTATTTTATAGAGCACATTGCATAGACTGATTAGGCGAAATTGAGGCAAAAGTGTATGTTTTTTTTACCTTGGGGATCAACACCAGGATGGTTTCATTAATACACTCCGCGGACTCAGAACCGTCAACAATTTTGAGAACCACCTTGGTGACATTCTCACCACAAACATCCCAATGACGCTGAAACAAGTGCGCTGGATAATTGTCCGGACCAGGTGCCTTAATCGGGAATGTCTGAGAATTTTACTGAGTCGACTAGGCTCATGAGAAATATTACACTGTTTAGATTTATTTCAAAAATAATACGGCATCGGCTTACTGGTGGCTGATTGGATCTCAGTCGGCCAAGGGTAAGCCGAGTTGGGCCCAGTCGGCCACCGGTAAGTCGATTAGTGGCTAGGCCACGACGCACGGCCAGTCGGCGAGGTTGGCATGCAGTCGGCCACCGGTAAGCCGATAAGTGACTGGCGGAGTTTCAGCCGGTCGACCGGCTTCAAGCGTTTTCCTTTTTATTTCCTCGCGCGTTGGTTGGACCCAGTCGACCTGGGATCACCTGGATAGTTTCTAACTCGTTCTTTAATCGCCGTATCTCCTGGCGTACGTTTCTGAAGTGACTCCTGTCCCATGCATGCTGCCAAATCGCCCGCCAGGGAACCCAATCTGTCGCGCAGCAGTTCCACGGACTCGGCCGCCCCCTGACTCCTTGCTCTAGCGACCACATCATTCAAAGCTTCGTCCCGTTCACACATTTGCTCGTATTTAAAACGCCTGGGACCAGCGCGGCATGCATATGCACGTCGCAAAGCCGCAAAAGATTTTTTTTTTTTGAAAACCCAGAACTCCCTGTATTTATTCAGCATCTCTGCCGAAATAGTTTGCAAAATACAATCAGTGGGCACATGCAGCCACACCTTGCACAGATTATTAGAAATCCCTACTTTTGCTAACGCATGGGCTGCACCATTAGCCGAACGGCGAGCCCAGCTCACCTTCCATTCTTCGCGTGACTCCAGCAATCCTTTTACTTCCTCAATCATCGGCCCTAGCACCGAGAAATCTTTCTCCTTACTCTGCAGTTTGCTGACAATCTCTTTGCTATCCATCTCGATATGCAGCCTCCCAGTATTGACCTCACCGGCCAATTGTGCTGCCCTCCGGCACGCCATCAATTCGGCAGTTGCTGGGTCTAAACACTTCGGGATAAAATGACAGGCTCCCCCTAGATAAGCTCCTTCCTCATTTCCAAACACTACTCCAGCCCCTACCTTATCACCCAGCTTGGACGTTGCACTATCTACATTGACTTTAGAGCATCTCCAGCCGCGCCCCCAACAGGCCCTCCCCAGGCGTTTTTACCGCGCCGGCGCCGAAAAAACGGCCCAGTCCCCCCCCCCCCCCCCCCAAAAGCCCGTTTTTCGCCGGCTCGGGCCAAATCTGGTGCCGGCGGACCCAGGCAGAACCCGGCGCCCTGGAGGGCGTCTGGGGCGCCGGCACAAGCGAAAAGGGCGCATGGGTCCGCCCCGTCGGCGAGTCGAGCGCCTCTTCCCGCCGTTTCTCCCCGCTTTTCCCCCGTTCCCTCCCATTTTCTCCTTTCCTCCCGCCATTCTCTCTCCCGCTCGCCTCCCAGCCGGCCGCCATGGCACCGAAGAAGTACGTCGTCCCCCGCGCCGCGGCAACCGCGACCGCCTCCGTCGCCCAGCCGAAGCAGAGGAACCCGAGGGCGCCGCCATCCAAGCCGTCGGGCATGACAAACGCCGATTGGGGGGTAGAAGTACAGCAGCGGGAGACCGTCACCACCGACTGGCGGAACAGGGCCCTCGCCAAGAAGACCCGTGACAACGCGGCACGCGCGGCTACGGGTGCCGCAGCCGCTGCCGCTGCCGCTTCAGCGGACCAGGCCGAGGCTGAGGCGACGCGCGCGGGGATGATGAATCCCCCCGGCAACCACGCGCAGTACACGCCCTGGGGCCAGCAAGGCGTCATGTCTCCGACGCTGCAGCCACGGGGATCGCCGGGCTACGCCGACAGGGACGTGTACGGTCGGTTCAACCCAAACGTCACATTCCCCCATGGACACCCGGCCCAGCGCACGCCCTTGCCCGCCTTCACCGGCGTGCAGTACCCTCCATACAACTACTCGCCGCTCGCGTACGCGTCCTCCCCGACGCCCCCTCTCTGCCGTTGCACACTGCCCTTCTCGCGCATCGGCGATGCCAACGAAACCGAGGCCGACATGGACGACATCATCGCGGAAGGTTCGGCCGCGGCCGCCGCGTCTCCCGGGTTCACCGCGGATGAGACGTTGGATCTCAGCGGCGGCATGGACGGCGAGTTCGGCTACGTCTACGGCGACGAGGAGCAGGAGGAGCAGGACGACAAGGACGAGGAGGAGGACGAGGAGGAGGAGGAGCCGGCGAGGAGGCGCAAGAAGAAGAAGCGGACGGCCAGGTCAGCCGAACCGCGCATCAAGTGGGCGTCCAAGGAGGAGGAATGCCTCGCCGAGGCATGTAAAGTCGTCTGCCTCGACCCGACAACCGGCGCGAACCAGAGCATCGAGACGTACTGGGCGCGCATCAAGGCTGAGTTCGACGAGCGCAACTTCAAAGGCGTCTACATGCAGCGCGGGTCGAAGGCGATCCAGGGGGCGCATCCAGGGGGCGTGCAACAAATGGCATGGTGTCGTCGAGGAGGTGGCCACTCACCCGGAGAGCGGCGCCAGCATTGAGGATCAGGTATGCCACGCCGGTCTCCCGCCTCTCTTCGCCGTGTGCGCCCGGCAACTGTTTGTTCGTCCCTGTGCAGTTGCTGCGCATGTTCGGCCTTTATAGACAGAGCAACAACGACGCCGAGTTCAAGTACCTCCATGTTTACAAGCGCATTGACAAGTGCGATAAGTGGGTGGAAGTTCGGCGCAACCTCGAGAAGGCCAAGGAGACATACAAGATGGACACGCCGGCTCCGGGCGCGTCAGAAGGGCGGCCGAACAGCAACAAAGGTGCCAAGAAGGGGAAACACGCCGACGCGGCCACCGCTCGCGTGCAGGAATCCATCCAGCACTGCCTCGCCGACGCACAGGCCCGGGCCGTCCTTCGTGAAGAGAAGACCGAGGCGTGGTGGTCGGCGTTGATGTCGACCAGCGCCGTCAAGCTCGACCTACTCCAGACCAACGTCGCCGCGAAGAAGAGGAACACCGACCTGGCTTTCCTGCTGGGTGGGGCGGACATGCTCCAGAGCACCGACGAGGCAGTCAAGGCATGGTACAGGGCGCATATTGGCCTCATCTTGGACCAGCTTCCCTCGACGATGCCGCCCATGCCCACGCCCACGACGACGCTGCCCACGCCCACGCACACGCCGCGCCGCCGCCAAGCCCGACCGATGATGCCGCCGAGACTGCCCGCAGCGCAGAAGCCACGCCGCCAAGCACAGAGACCCCATCAAGCCCGCGCACGCCGACTCCGTCGACGTCGGAGGCCGACCTCGCCCCCTGATGCGCGCTTCCGTCCTCTATGTTTTTTGTTCGCCGAACTTTTCATCCGATCGCCGATCTACTGACCGCTTGATCGCCGGATTGTGGCGTCTATTTTGGGCACAGGAATGAACTACGTTTGAATTTGCCTAGGCTGGGGGGGGGGGCTGGGGCGTGGCTGGGAGCTAGGCCGCCCCTAGGGGCCGAACTAGCGCCGGCTCGCCCCCAGGCCGCAGTTTTTCAGCGCCCTGGGGGGGGGGGGGGGTGCGAACGGCTGGAGATGCTCTTAATCCATCCTGGGGCTGGTGGTTCCCATCGTTGCACCGGAGCCTGCTTGATGCCCTTGCTCTTCCGCCCATGGATGTTACGTGATCGCTGCCGGCCCATGTTTTGTGCTCTAAAACTGATGCAGGAAAAGCAAGAGACCATGTAGGATTTGCTACACATCTATCTAGACGCACTCTGGAATGTGTTCCGCCTGCTACTCTTGTTTCAAAAGTCCAATTGAATTCCATGTAGCCGATGTCCGACAGTCCACAAAGGTCTAGTGTTTCTCTGGAACTGTCCATTTGAGCCTGACTTCTGCTGCCCACACCATCATGTTCATGAGCATATAAGACATCGTTAAAAACACCAATAACTGTTCATGGTTGGTTATTTTCACCAACGATACTTTTCATCATGTTCCATGTTTTATATCGTTCAGGCACTTGGGCCTCACCATACACAAATGTGGCTCTCATTTGTGTTTCAAGCAAACCATCAATTACAGCATCAATGTGATACTCTGAGTAACCCAAAATTTCAAGCTTTATTGCATCAAACCAGAAAATTCCAAGACCTCCACTTCGTCCAGAACTGCTAACAACATAACTCTTATCGAAGCCTAAAGACACTACTACGTTTTCCACTCGATTTCCCTCTATTTGAGTTTCAAGGATGCAAATGATAGAGGGGGCAACTTGCTCCGTTATATCACGAAGCTCTTGAACTGTCGCAGGTTTCCCAGCCCCGCGATAGTTCCAACATAGGATACTCACTGGGCCACGCGACGCTCCGCCTGGGAGGCCACCACATTAGCTTCATTGATCTTGCCAAGAGAAGAGGTGTTTGTAGTGGGGTTTCCACGCCCCCTGCCACGGTTTCCACCGTGTTCCTGTCATCTCCCCGACCTCGTCCGAGGCCTCTCAGCCAATCTGCTCGCTGGTTTTTGATGTCGATCGCCATCCACCAGGTTGGTTCTTCTGGCAAGTCATCATCCTCGACAACCACATCGAACAGATCATCCTCTCTAAGTCCCAGCTCCATCATCGCTTCCTGGTCAACTGTTGCCGAGCCTGAGCCCGAACCTGACACTGAACCACCAACGATTCTCTTGCCAGTGAAAGAGATTGTTTCCGCGAGCGGGTGAACCCTAGGTCCCTCCTCAAGGTCCGCATCAGCCGATGCCCTGCCCTCGGCTACCAGCGACGGTAGGAGAAGGCAGGGGAAGAAGATCTCCACAGCAGACGCCAGGCGCCGCCAGGAGGAACGAAAGCCCTAGCGAGTCGAGTAGTACTCCTCAATTAGTGATTTCCCATAACAATGAATGGGCAATGCTCCCAACTGTTTGGACACCACACCTTATTGGGCCGCATGTGACATGTCTGGACACCAATAAAAAAAGTGAATAAGACCAAACTATTTCTCAGCTAGCTAAGAAGAACTCTTTTATGGTACCCTTTAATGAATATAGACCTTTCATCTGTGAAATCCAATGGCCATGCCCGATTTGTACTGCTTCAGTAAGGCCAGCAGCATGGCAAGCGATATAGATAGCACTGCTCGTTCTTGCCCAGCGGTATACATATTGTGAGGGCATTTTGGGATTTCTACGACCCACCCAGCCCATTTTTCTGGTACACCGACGCTGGTAGAGTTCCGGCGGCCACCGCCGAGCCTCCTTCTCAATTAGGTCCGACAACAATGAGGCGTTGCCCTTTGCCCCTTCCATGGCTGAGCACAGAGGCGGAGCTATGTTGGGGCCGGGGGGGCCGCTGCCCCCCCAGCCTTTGACCAATTTCTGAAGAATTTTTTTTAATGAGACTTAGATTAGAACATTTTTAGCATTTGGCCCCCCCAGACACTGATCATTTGTGTTTCGCCCCCCCCCCCCCCCCCCCCCATAGTTTTTCGGCTAGCTCCGCCACTGGCTGAGCATACCTCCAAACCGTGCTCGTTTCGTCATGGTTCACAACGGTGGCGAAGAAACCACTTGGCGCTGTTGTCCGTGGACGCAGAGGCTTGCCGTGTACAGAAGCTCATCGTCTCGGCCATGGTGCTTGGGCAGGACGGAGTCATGGCGGGTATGTCTTGGTCCACGTATGTATGTGATGGGGCTGAGCGCCATGGCGAGACAAATGGGGACGAGACGCCAAGGTAGATGAGCGCGCGGCCCGGTTCCAGTACGCGCCAGCAAGGTCAGCGAGAGCATGGTGGCGGTCGCAGCGAGGTCAAGGAGCGGCAGAGACGTTGAAAAAGGACCTGGTGGCGGTGCCAGCCTGTCTCATGGGTGCTGGTCCCAGTATGCGGCAACAAGATCGACTACGGCGTGGCGGCAGTGGCAGCGATGTCAACTCTACCATGGCGGCAATGGGAGCAAGCAAGGGATGTCGATTCCCAGCTATTAGTACGAAATAGCCTGGCATCTTGGCCCGTCAACAAACCCCTACCCACACGAAATCAACTCTCGGGTTTTGTTATACTGGTCGTCTCACCCCTAGCAGTATAGGGTACCGTAAAAAAGCTCAGCTGAGAAATAGCAAAACCGTTAAGTTTATGCCGAGAATGTTGTGTAAGCCGAGAACTTTTTGAACTGACTCTCGCTTACTCTTTCATAAGCCGAGTGTGTTTTTTACTGTGTGTACTTGGAACAAGTCTCGGCTTACACTGTTTTAAGCCAAGTATTCGTGTTTTGACACTCTGCTTACTTTAAGATATACGGCAACATGTGATTTTCCTGTAGTGTAGCAAAGCTCTCATGTTTCGACATCTCGAAGTATTCAAGCACAATCTCAACCTCAGAGTTCCACGTGGTTGAGATTGGCTGATGTAACAACTTTGCACTCTTTTGTTATCTAGAAGGATCTAGCGGCAATAGAGATAGGATTGTAATCTAGTTTAAACTAATTTCCTTGCCTGTCAAGATCTCTCCGGTAAACCGATCTCAGTACGTATTCTCATGCGTACGTGTTACATACCACGTTTTGTTGTAACTACAAATACTATTTGCACATTGGACGATCTGTCCTCGTCCCACAAACGTGGCCGGTCAACTTAGATCATCATCATCATCGATTGTCTAGTTCTCTCAGCCCGAAGACCGATCGAGGGGCTGGCTTCGGCTACATAATATGGCAAACGACATAGAGGACGTCGCCATGGCAGAGCCGGGCCTCCCCCGACGTCCCGTGTCCTCGCTGTCCGTGTGGATGGAGAAGCTCGGGGATTACTTCCTCCGATACAGGACCAGCGGTGGCGACTCCGGGATGGAGGCGGTGGCAGCGGAGCCACAGCAGCATACCAGGTTGATCCTCATCGTCCTCGTCACCGTCGCCGCAGTCGTCGCGTTCTTCGCTGCCTTCTTCGTGGCGATTATATACAGGAACGACCCCAGCTCCTACACGGCGACGGGTATGATACCTGTATTGGCCTTCGTTGGGGTCGTCTTTGGAAGCGTTTCTACTTTTCTCATCATAGACTGCCAGGGTGGGTTTCAAGTTGAGCAAGATAAGCTCACAGATTTCTTGCTCCAGTTGTAGTTATATAGAGCTTCTGTATTAATTATTAGGTAGATATAATCATCCATATGTAATCGGCCTCTCCTCCCTTTTGTTATCACACATATATGCGCTTGTTTCACTAGTATATACTCCCTCCGTTTCTAAATATAAGTTTTTTTCAGAGGTTTCAAATTGACTATCACACACGATGTACATAAATATATTTTAGAATATAGATTCACTTATTTTGGTTTGTATGTAACCCCTGTTGAAATTTTTCAAAAAAAATTATATCTGGGAATGGAGGGAGTATATGCTCACTGGGCCTTGTCTTGGCTGCTGATGCAGGCCATGGACATGGCGTTAGTTGGGCGTCGACCCGGCCTAGGTAGAAACAAAGAGAATACATGAATGTAGAGGCGACGGGACATTTGTGTTTTAAAGGGTGTGGCGAGGTCTCATTCGACGAAATCTCAGTCGAGTGACATTACATGCAAGAGAGAAAATATAAAAGAAAAACTGAAAAGAAAATCTACATGCAGACTTAGATGAGAGATTTGGGAAAACGTGTTTTTGGGATGATTTTTAGGAAACCGGTTTTCACCACTTTTTCGGTAAAGATAAGTATATACAGTTCCTTGCTTGGATGAGAAAATAGGATACACGGTTATGTTTTTTTTTTTTTTTTGCCTCGCGTCTCCTCTCATTGTCATGGACTCGCATGCTTTTCACGTCCATGGCGTCCTGCTCCTCTGGATGGTGTCGTTGGGCATGGCAAGCCAAGCGGCGGCCACAGGGCATGGCCAAGTAGCGGCCAAGCCAAGCGATTCGTTGCCGGTCATGATGGAGACGACGATGTCGACGAGGAAGATACCAACGAAGGCGCCTCTGAACCCGTCGATGTTGCTTGCCCGAATAAGGCCGTGTGAGCTTTCGGACGTTCAGGGGTGCAGTATATAGAAACGAGTTTATACAAAAACATATAAATTAGTCATTTCTCTATAACCTCACTTTTTGAGAATTTGTAGATCTGAGTTATACATATCCACGGTTTGGTTGGACTAGCAAAAGAGCCCATGTGTTGCAACGGGAGAAAAAACACAACACACACTCTTAACCGAACAACCATCACTCAAGACCACAATAGGCCCATCTCCTTTATTTTAGCAACGCATCATATTTGTGTTGCCGCTTATCCTTCTTCCCACCCTCACCGGCGGTGGCCTTAGAGTTCACACAAACCAAAATGTGTTAGAATATGGTTAATCCTAGGACGTCTCTCTCCCTCTCTCTCGCTTTCTCTCACACTCGTGATGAGAAATCTGTTGTTTTCCCCTGCGATGTATTCAGGTATGCATGTGTTCTTTTCCCTATATGATTATAGTGGGTGTTTATTTTCAATCCGGATCGCCGCCTATATGAAAGAAAAATGGATCGTGCGCTATACTTATAAGTTTGCTTCCAAAACAATATTTAAAAATATTTAACAGGTAAAATTAACATCATATTCAGATTTCGCACACTTTTCTAATCAAATTTCATATATAACATATTAAAATCGGAGTTACGGGTTAAAAGATACGTATAATTTAGAAAACATTTTGTTTGAATTAAATATCTTCCAAAATAATATTTATAAATACTTAACAGGTTAAAATAATCTTATATTCATATTCTACATATTTTTCTAATCATATTTCATATATAACATTAAATCGGAATTACGGTTTAAAAGATATGGATGGTTTAGAAAAGCATTTGTTTGACTTAAATATGATCCGCGGATGGAATACCTAAAAAGTCAGGGGGGTTTCGAAAAACTGTAAAATAACGGTTCGCTGTGACTTAAATCTGGGCTGCGAGTTGATTTCATGAAAATGTACGGGCATTTTGCAAATTAGTGCGACGGACGGGCAGAAACCCTACATGCTTTATTATTAGGTACAGGGGTACAGATAGAGATAAGCCAAAAAAGTTTTTACATGGTTATAATAAAGTTGTGTTTAAGAAAATCTTTTTTTTCGAGAATGACGTGGGAGCGGGGGCTCCACCGGTTGTTATATTACTCGAAACGACGAGGCGTCATACAGTGTTTTCCATCGAGGAGATAAAAAATAACAAGATAAAGAGGCAAAAAGCAAAAAAGAGAGAGAGAGGGGGGAAATCTAAGCGCCCGAGATAAGGAAGGAGCGGAACAGGAGGAGCTGTTCTCTCGGTCCAGTCTCAAAACGATTGGACCAAAGGAGCGTATCATCGGCCGAGCGCCGGAGCACGTCGCCAGCCCCGCAGCTGATGGAGTTGAAGACCACATTGTTCCTGGCTTTCCACACGTTCCAGAGCAGGATGTAGAGGCCATCCCGCCAGGCAGCACTATCAATCTGCGCCGCGGGCGTAGTGGAGAGAAAATCTGATTATGTACAAACTCGATATCCAAACAATCAATCTCACGGATATAGCATCAACTGAGATTTAGCAAGACTGTACTTAAAAAAAATTACATAAACGAATCCAGTGACCTCTCAAGAGATGAGCGGCATGGACGGAACCTGAGCTCTGCCGATCGCACTCCCTTCTCTTCATCTCCCCTCACCGCCGCTGGGCAAAGCCTGCCAGCGTCGGCCCCGATGAGTGTTGGCTTTTGAACCGTAGAACAAATCTCTATTTTTTTTTTGAACAGAAGAACAAATCTCTATCGATCAGTTCTTTTCGTTCACAAGTGTTTTGCCGACGACGGCGAAGTACGCCGATCCAATCGATCAAGTTAGCCAGCCCAGGTCAAGTACACGTACAGGTCTACGGCGAGATACGTGCATGTGCTACTGATTGAGAAGAAATCAATTAAGCAGCCTGCTTGTGTGCTTCGGTGTTAGCCTTGCACGTACGTACGTGTAGCTCCTGGTGATTGGATCTAGCGTTCTAAATTCAACAATTGGTATCTAGAGCCTCGAAGATCTACGATGGCGGACAGCGGTACTAAGTCAGTCAAGTCCGGCAACGGCAGTTCAAAAGGAAACAAGTCCGGCAACTGCGGTTCCAAGGCGAATAAGAACAGCGACAAGGTGAAGAAGGGCGGCAAGTCAGCGACTAGTGGTGGAGGAACGGGCGGCACCAACGTACCGGCGCATCACAACATCCCCATCTAGTACCTGATGCTCACCGACGCCAACTACGGCGTGTGGGCCGTGAAGATGAAGATCATTCTCCGAACCCTTCGAGTGTGGGAGGCCATCACGGAAGACGACGTCGACCAGGAGTGCGACGAAGGTGCCATGGCTGCCATAGCCCAGTCTGTGCCGGATTCCGTGCTGATGACATTGGCGGAGTTCGAGATAGCAAGAGAGGCGTGGAACGCACTCAAAGAGATGAGGATTGGAGAAGATCGTGTCACGAAGGCTCATGCGCAAATGCTGATGCTCCAATTTCACAAGTTGCAGATGGAGAAAACTGAATCGGTGAACGATTATGCCATGCATCTGACTACTTTGGTGGGAGAGATTCGCGCGCTTGGTGCAAAGCTCGAGGAAGCCAAGATTTTGAAGAAGTTTTTCAGTTTGGTGACTGATAAATTCACGTACATCATCCGCACGCTCGAGCAGCTTTACGACATCGATGACATGACCATAACGGAGGCGATCGAACGCTTGCGGACATGGGAAGAGAATGTTCGTGGTTGTGGGAAAGGCAAAGGAGGAGGTAGTGACCAACTCATGTACTCGCGCGCAAATTGGGAGTCCCCAAGTAGTAAAGGAAGGCGCACCGTTGGCGAAGGCTCAAGCAATGCGAAGCGCGGCGGACAAACCGGGAAAGGCAAAGGAAAAGGCAAGCCACAAGGTCATGGTAAGGCGGACCGATTTAAAGATCGGAAGCCACGAAACTTGGATATGTCCGAGGTCAAGTGCTATAACTGCAACGAGTTGGGTCACTTTGCGAACGATTGTCCAGAGCCTAACAACCGGGAGATCAAGGCAAATTTGGCGAAGCAGGAAGACGAACGTCCAGGTCTTCTGATGGGAAAAGTTTGTGATCTCGTCCAAACGGTAGTTGTGAAACCAAACCAGAAGGTGCTACTTCATGAGAAGAAAGTAATACCGAAATTATCCGGAAACCACAATGTGTCATGGTATTTGGACACGTGTGCTAGTAACCACATGACGGCATGCAAGGAGAAGTTCCTCGAGCTGGAATATGATGTTCAAGGCTCGGTCAAGTTCGGTGATGGTTCAAATGTGGAGATTTGTGGGCAAGGTTCTGTCCTCTTCGAGAGTCTCACAGGAGAACATTGCATACTCACCGGAGTGTACTACATCCCACGGCTTCGCAACAACATCATCTCTGTCGGGAAACTTGACGAGAATGGATGCAAAGTGGATATTGAGAACGGAGTGATGACGATCTTCGACAACCTATGAAACGTACTAGCCCGTGTTAATCGCACACGGAACAGGCTCTATATCCTCAACCTTGATCAATCTCAACCGGAGTGTTGACTCGCTAAGAGTGATGATGATTCGTGGTTATGGCATGCTAGATTTGGACACGTTAACTTCTACGCCTTGAAGAAGATGTCGAAGGTGGAGATGGTATTTGGGATGCCGTTTATCGAGTATGTGATGGTTCCTTTGTTGGAAAACAGCACCGTATGTCGTTCCCTCCTCAGTCTACCTATCATGCAACTGTGTTGGGGAACACAGTAATTTCCAAAAAAAAATCCTATGCACACGCAAGATCCATCTAGGTGATGCATAGCAACGAGCGGTAGAGTGTGTCCATGTACCCTCGTAGATCGAAAGCGGAAGCGTTCAGTAACGATGGTTGATGTAGTCAAACGTCTTCGCGATCCAACCGATCCAAGTACCGAACGCACGTCACCTCTGCGATCTGCACACGTTCAGCTCGGTGATGTCCCTCGTACTCTTGATTCAGCTGAGGCCGAGGGAGAGTTTCGTCAGCACGACAACGTGATGACAGTGATGATGAAGTTACCGACGCAAGGCTTCGCCTAAGCACTACAACGATATGACCGAGGTGGAAATCTGTGGAGGGGGGCACCGCACACGGCTAAGACAACTGTCAACTTGTGTGTTCTAGTGTGCCCCCTTGCCCCCGTATATAAAGGAGCAAGTGGGGGGCCGGCCGGCCCTCATGTGGCACGCCCCAAGTAGGATTCCTACTAGGAATCCTATTCCTAGTAGGTTTCCAACAAGGGAAGAGAGAGGGGAGGAAGGAGAGGGAGAGAGGGAGAGGGAAAGAGGGGGGGTGCCGCCCCCTCCTAGTCCAATTCGGACTCCTCAAGGGGGAGGAGGACAGCCCTAAGGGCCCCTCCTCTCTTTCACAAGGCCCATGTTGGCCCATTAGTTCCCCCGGGGGTTCCGATAACCCCCTGACACTTTGATATTTATCCGGTGACCCCCGGAACGCATCCGATGTCCGAATAACATCATCCAATATATCAATGTTCATGTATCGACCATTTCGAGACTCCTCGTCATGTCCATGATCACATCTGAGACTCCGAACTACCTTCAGTACATCAAAACACATAAACTCATAATACCGATAGTCATCGAACATTAAGCATGCGGACCCTACGGGTTCGAGAACTATGTAGACATGACCGAGACTCACTTCTGGTCAATAACCAATAGCGTAACCTGGATGCTCATATTGGTTCCTACATATTCTACGAAGATCTTTATCGGTCAAACCGCATAACAACATACGTTGCTCACTTTGTCATCGGTATGTTGCTTGCCCGAGATTCGATCGTCGGTATCATCATACCTAGTTAAATCTCATTACCGGCAAGTCTCTTTACTTGTTCCGTAATGCATCACCCCGTAACTAACTCATTAGTCACATTGCTTGCAAGGCTTATAGTGATGTGCATTACCGAGAGGGCCTAGAGATACCTCTCTGACAATCGAAGTGACAAATCTTAATCTCGATATATGCCAACTCAACAAACACCATCGAGACACCTGTAGAGCATATTTGTAATCACCCAGTTACGTTGTGACGTCTGATAGCACACTAAGTTTTCCTCCGGTATTCGGGAGTTGCATAATCTCATAGTCATAGGATGTATAAGTCATGAAGAAAGCAACAGCAATAAACGAAACGATCATTATGCTAAGCTAACGGATGGGTCTTGCCCATCACATCATTCTTTAATGATGTGATCCCGTTCATCAAATGACAACACATGTCTATGGCTAGGAAACTTAACCATCTTTGATTAACGAGCTAGTCTAGTAGAGGCATACTAGGGACACTCTGTTTGTCTATGTATTTACATATGTACTAAGTTTCCAGTTAATACAATTCTAGCATGAATAATAAACATTTATCATGGTATAAGGAAATATAAATAACAACTTTATTATTGCCTTAGGGCATATTTCCTTCAAAGTGATGCACTCGAGCTGCTCCATGGTGATCTATGTGGCCCTATCACCCTAGCAACTCACAGAGGAAAGAAGTACTTCTTCCTTGTGGTAGATGACTACTCAATATACATGTGGGTCGTTCTCCTACGATCTAAAGATGAGGCGTTTGAAGCGTTTAAGAAGCTGAAGGATGCAACGGAGATGGAACACAAGCTGAAGGTTCGCGCTCTACAGACAGATCACGGCGGAGAGTTTACGTCGAATGTGTTCAATGACTACTACGAGAAGATTGGCAAAAAGAGGTACCTCACGGCACCTTATACGCCACAGCAGAACTGGGTTGTTGAAAGGCGCAATTGAACCGTCGTTGACATGTCAAGGAGTTTACTCAAGAGCAAGAACCTGCCGGGCATTTTTTGGGGAGAAGCTGTCTCGACGGCGGTTTATCTTCTCAACCGGGCTCCAAGGAAGGAGGTGATCGGCAAGACTCCGTATGAAGCAATTTACGAACGGAAGCCGAATGTGTCTCATCTACGGACATTTTGGTGCGTGGCGCATGTGAAGACAGCGGAGGGGCATCTCTCAAAGCTTGCCGATCGTAGCACCAAGATGGTGTTCATCGGATACGAGAGGAGTTCCGGCACCAAGGCATACCGCTTCTACGATCCACGAACCAAGCATCTACGGATTTCACGTGACGTTGTGTTTGAAGAAAACAAAGCGTGGAATTGGAGCGCAACAGCCGACGATGCTCCAAACTTATTCACAGTTGAATTTTCAACTGATGATGATGCAAGGGAAGATGTGCAGGTGGTTGGCAAGACACCCAACCAAGGTGACCACAATGGTAGTGATCATCATGGTGCCGACACCAACGACGATGCACATGAGTCGCAAGGTGATAGCGACAATGACACGCAAGAGACGGGTAGAGATCCCGGCAACGATATCGACAACGAGGCGCATAGTGATGATAACAATCAAGATGATGGTCACGATCACGACGACTACGCAGACGATGCAGATGTCAACGACAGGATGCCAACGTTCCGGCATCTACCATGCCGAGACTCAACGGTCTTCCTCAAGTGCATCGACGCCGACACAATTTGTGTCGCCTCCTTCGCAAGCCACAACGGATTCTTCCGGGCCTCGTCGCTACAAGCCCCTCAAGAAAGTCTACAAGTACGCAAAGCCAGTTACGCTCGAGTACTCCGATTTGTATCTACTCCGAGTTGAGGAGCCGGAGAACTTTGTAGAGGCGAGCGAAAGTTCGAGCTGGACGCACGCCATGGATGAGGAGATGAAGGCGATTGAGAGCAATGGCACGTGGACTTTGGTAACCCGACCTCCGAACCAAAAGGCCATAGGTTTGAAGTGGGTTTACAAGTTAAAGAAGGACACGAAGGGTGCCATTGTGAAGTGCAAAGCAAGACTCGTCGCAAAGGGCTACGTACAACGTCAAGGAGTTGACTATGAGGAGGTGTTTGCACCGGTTGCTCGAATCGAGACGGTGAGAGTGCTCCTAACTTTGGCAGCACAAGAGGATTGGAAGGTTCATCATATGAATGTTAAATCCGCTTTCCTCAACGGCGACCTCACAAAAGAAGTGTACGTGGAACAACCCCTCGGCTATCAGAAGAAATGGGAAGATGGGAAAGTTTACAAGCTCAAGAAGGCACTTTACGGACTGAAACAAGCACCAAGAGTTTGGAACTCAAAGTTAGACCAAAGTTTGGTCCCGCGCGGGTTCAAAAGATGTCCCCTCGAGGATCCAAAAGATAGTCTATCAAGCATCGAAAAACAGGTGAAGGTTGAAGACGCGACCAAGAAGAAGTGTTGCCGTCAAGCTATGGATGAACTGACGACAGTAAAGGTGATCCCTGAAATGCTATGAAGAACGGCAAAAGCAATGCCAAGGATATTGCCTATGAGTAGTAGTCATCGCATTTGGGATCCAGGTCGCAGCGAGAACGTCATGTTTAAGGGGGTGAATATTAGGATTAAACAGGACTGCTTGCCATGTCCGTTCCGTGCACATGTATATGCATGTGTCCGTGTAGGTCTTCTAAACCATCACCGAGTAGGACTGCTAGTTAGCCAGCTTAGCTAGTATATATACTCAAGATATCCCCTGTAATCTGTACAACGAAAAGAGACCGGAAAATCAGAAAAGCAATAAAGCGTACAAGGCTCGACAAGAGCCTTTGGCCATCGATTCGTTTTGCTCTCGTGAGGTTCCGCCGAGACTGCTGAAGTTAGCCGTCCACATATACGTGCGTGTGCTGCTGCTAAAGGAATCGATCAAGCTGCTTGCTTGGTTGGTGATGAGAAAATAGGCAGTTTTTCGATTAAATTAATCCATGAATAAATCATGAGCATGACATGGACAACATTGATAACATACTGATTATGATCTAACAGAGCATGTACTACGCATATAGTAGAGACATCTACGCATACCGCTAGTACTGCTACAACAGAAAGAAACACGAGAGGGATAAGCGATGTATACCCTCCAATCGGCCACGCGGTGGCGGTGGCGGTGACAGCAGCCGCGGCATCCTCGGCGGCCTTCTTGTCGGCCTCGGCTTTCTCAGCGGCGGCACGGTCGGTGTCGGTCGACATGGTGATGATGAAGGTGATGCGGACGTAGATGAACAGAAGCGAGCAGTCGCGTAGTCGCTACCCAAAAACCTAATCGCCCCTCTCCCCGTACAGGATCCGGAGAGGCGTGGTTTCGGAGGCCTGCTCTCCCGTCAACCGTGTACGCGGTGAACGGGACGGAGTCGCCGGCGGCAGCAGCAGCAGAGGAACGACGTGGGCGTGGAGGCGGAGATGCGTTCTGTTTCGTGACGGCTAGGGTTGGCAGCGCCCCACATATATATGTGCGGCCGCGCGTGGAGAGACGTGGGCTGAACCCACGTCCAAGTCGGTAGCCCACGATCCGACGTCTCAGATCGTGGCCCCACCTGTCAAAGACTCTCCGTTCCTGACCGGCAAAAAGAAGCGCATAGGAGTGAGCTCGGCTCGGCTCAATCCCGCAACCCGCGGCGCGTCGTGGCGAGGCGAGCGGAGGAGGAGGAGTGCGCGAGGGCCTCATCTCTTCTCAAGCTCCAATAGCATGAGGGAGAGAGTCCCTTATAAACCACTCCAACTCTCCTTCCACTTCCAAGGTGGGACTAAACTTCCCACCACACCTAGTGCCATATAACCCACATGGGCCCTTAGAGATTTTTCAGAAATTGCAATATGGGCCTAGAGCCCATCTCAGATTTCAGCAATCCCCCACCAGATCTCGAGGGCCCATAGTGTCCTCTGTTCCAAATACTGTTTTGATATACTAGTGTTTCAGTGAAGACCTGTTAAGGTTGAGCTTCACCTAGAGCAAGTAGCTACATTCCTTCACAACTGAACAATGGACTATGCCTTGAATTGTCAGTTTGGCGTAAAGAAGTTTCACCACATGTCTTACTAGTACTGGGCTGCCGAAGGCTGACCCCTCGGGTGGAGCATATAAGTCACACTCCTGGCCTATTCATGAGTTTACTAGAGATCACCCCAATCTCATAGACTGTGACTAGCAGTCGGGCTCACATAGGTGTGTTCCTCCAAAGATCGCTCTGTAGGATAGCATCTTGCTTATACATATAAGCCTTGGAACACATTAAGACAATAGTCATCCTTCCATACAGTTTCCGAGAGTATTGCATCTCCAACGGAGTGGGTTAGTAAAGTTACTCTCCTCAGTTCACCACTGGCTTGTTTCCCCAGGTCCTACTTCACGGGATCTCCGATCACATAGGTTGGGTTACCACCATGGTAACTCATGTGGGTCTCATACCCATCTCCCTCGATGCACTATCTATCACTACACGTGATAGCCCTTTCGTAAAGGGATCTGCCAGATTCTTAGCCGTATGGACATAGTCCAACGCTATCACTCCGGAGTTTCTTAATTTTCTGACAGCCTTTAATCTCATTCTTATGTGTTTGTTGGACTTCATGTTGTCCTTTGAACTCTTCACCTTGGTGATGACAGTCTGATTATCACAGTTCATAAGGATAGCCGGAACCGGTTTATCAACCAGTGGCAAGTCCATCAAAAGATCTCGAAGCCATCCTGCTTCAACACCAGAAGTGTCTAATGCTGTTAATTCTGCTTCCATTGTCGATCTCGTTAAGATCGTTTGCTTGCAAGACTTCCAAGAAACAGCGCCACCTCCAAGAGTAAACATATACCCAGTTGTGGCCTTCATCTCATCAGCATCAGAGATCCAATTCGCATCACTATACCCTTCAAGTACCGACGGGTCTCCGGTATAGTGAAGTCCATAATTCATAGTACCTTTGAGATAGCGCATAACTCTTTCTACAGCATGCCAATGTACATCACTCGGTTTGGAAACAAACCGGCTCAGTTTGCTCACAGCAAACGCGATGTCAGGCCTCGTTGCGCTCGCTAGGTACATCAGTGAACCAATGATTTGAGAGTATCTCAATTGATCTTTAGCCATGCCTTTGGACTTTCGAATCAACACGCTAGGATCATATGGTGTTTGAGATGGTGTGCAGTCCGAATATCCAAAGCGACTCAACACCTTCTCAACATAATGGGATTGCAGAAGTGTGATCCCACCCTCATTATCTCTCAGTAGCTTGATATTCAAGATAACATCAGCCACACCAAGATCCTTCATCTCAAAGTTCTGAGACAGAAAGGACTTAACCTCCTCAATGACTTTGAGGTTGGTTCCGAATATCAGTATGTCATCAACATACAAGCACAGTATAACTCCTTCGCCCCCACCATGGCGATAGTATACACATTTGTCAGCTTCATTAACAACGAAGCCAACAGATGTCAGAGTTGTATTAAACTTATCATGCCATTGCTTAGGTGCTTGCTTTAGGCCATATAGAGATTTCAGCAACCTACACACCTTTCTTTCCTGACCATCTATCACAAAGCCATCTGGCTGTTGCATGTAGATTTCCTCATTTAGCTCTCCATTCAGAAAAGCCGTCTTGACATCCATTTGGTGGACGAGAAGACCATGTGAGGCCGCCAACGAGAGTAATACTCGAATGGTGGTCAGTCTAGCCACAGGTGAATAAGTATCGAAGAAATCTTCCTCTTCTTTCTGGTCATAGCCCTTGGCCACAAGTCTAGCCTTGTACTTTTCAATCGTACCATCGGGCCTAAGCTTTTTCTTGAACACCCACTTACATCCCAGTGGTTTGCAACCATAGGGACGGTCGGTGATCTCCCATGTCCCATTAGCCATGATGGAATCCATCTCGCTACGGACCGCATCCTTCCAGTAGTCAGCTTCTGGAGAGGCATACGCTTCTGAAATAGAAGTTGGAGTATCATCCACGAGGTACACGAAAAAATCATCACCAAAGGTCTTTGCAGTCCTTTGTCTCTTGCCCCTACCAAGGGTTTCCTCGTCATCCTCCTCAGGATTTTCATCATGTGTTTGTTCATAATATTCCATAGGGATGGCAGGTTCAGGAGTCTCCTCAGATTCCTGTCTAGAAGTGCTTTGCATATCTCTCATAGGAAAAATATCCTCGAAGAATGTAGCATCCTTAGACTCCATAATTGTACCGACCTTCTGGTCAGGTACCTCAGATTTCACTACTAGAAATCTATAGCCAACGCTGTTCTTAGCGTAGCCCAAATTAACGCAGTCCACAGTCTTGGGTCCAAGCTTACGCTTTTTGGGGATCGGCACGTTGACCTTCGCCAAACAGCCCCAAGTGCGCAAGTACGAGAGTGTCGTCCTTTTCTTTGCCCATTTCTCATAGGGAGTGATCTCATTATCCTTTGTCGGAACTTTATTCAGGACATGACATGCCGTCAATATAGCCTCCCCCCACCATGCCTTGGATAAACCCGATGTATCTAACATGGCGTTAACCAAATCAGTTAGAGTACGGTTTTTCCGCTCGGCAACCCCATTTGACTGGGGTGAATAGGGAGGCGTCCTCTCATGAATAATGCCATGTTCCGAACAGAAGGAGTCAAACTCACTCGAGAAGTACTCTCCACCACGGTCTGACCGGACTCGTTTAATTTTCTTTTCAAGTTGATTCTCAACTTCTGCCTTATAGATTTTAAAGTAGTGTAGAGCCTCATCCTTAGTATTTAACAGATAAACATAGCAATATCTAGTGGAATCATCTATCAATGTCATGAAGTATCTCTTTCCACCTTTAGTCAATACACCATTCATCTCACAAAGATCAGAATGTATGAGTTCTAATGGTGCCAGGTGTCTCTCCTCCGCGGCCTTATGAGGCTTGCGAGGTTGCTTAGCTTGCACACATGAAAGGCACTTAGAACCTTTGGCTAAAGTGAAACTCGGGATTAAATCCAACTTGGCTAGCCGCGTCATAACACCGAAACTTATGTGACAAAGACGTGAGTGCCAAACCTCAGATTCATTAATACTCGAATGAATATGGTTCACGACTTTATTACAGAAATCTGCGAGGGAAAGGCGGAACATCCCTCCGCTCTCATAACCTTTTCCAACAAATAGTCCATACTTAGTAACAACTAATTTATTAGACTCGAATACCAACTTAAACCCTTCTCTACATAGAAGGGAGCCACTAACGAGGTTCTTCTTGATGGCGGGGACATGCTGCACGTTCTTCAGCTGCACGATCCTTCCCGAAGTAAACTTCAGATCGATCGTGCCAACACCATGAACAGAAGCACTCGCGCCATTCCCCATCAATACGGACCCGTGGCCTGTGACCTGGTAAGAAGAGAACAATGAAATGTCAGCACACACATGAACACCTGCACCTGTATCCACCCACCAATCGGTAGGCTGAAACACTGAAAAAACAGTAAATAAATTACCGTACCCAGATGCACCATTCTCATTGTTGCTCACAATCATGTTGACAGACTTGGAGTCCTGTCCTGACTTCTTAAACTTGTTTGGGCACTTGTTGGCCCAATGTTCAGCCGAACCACAAGTAAAGCAGCCCTCATCCTTCTTGTTCTTCTTGATGGTCTTCTTATCCTTCTTCTTAAAGTTGGCAGTCTGTTGGACACCGTTCTTTCCCCTGGGCTTGTGGGAATTGGAGTTCTTCTGATGCACCATATTGGCCACAGAAGTTCCTTCGACCCCTTTTCCGTGCGAGTCCTTTGCCCTTGAGTTCTGCTCAACACTCAGATGGCCAATGACATCCTCCACAGAGAATTCACGCCTCTGATGTTTCAGAGTGGTGGCAAAGTTCCTCCAGGAATTGGGGAGCTTAGCGATTATGCAGCCCGCGAAAATTTGCCCGGTAACTCGCACTTAAGAAGCTCAAGCTCCTTAACAATGCATATTATCTCATGAGCCTGCTCCAATACAGGACGGTTTTCAACCATCTTGTAATCGTGGAACTGCTCTATAATATACATCTCGCTCCCTGCATCGGCAGCCCCGAACTTAGATTCGAGCGCCTCCCACAAGTCCTTGGCAGACCGCATATGTAAATATGCATCAACCAGCTTATCTCCAATCACGCTCAGAACTGCCCCGAGGAACACCACGGTGGCCTCCTTAAACGCCTTCTCCTGTTCAGGAGCGATCGTTCCTGTAGGAGTCACACCGGCGACCCAGAACACGTTCATGGCTGTGAGCCATAAGGTGGTTTTAGTCTGCCAACGCTTAAAGTACGTCCCCATAAACGGGGACAGTTTCAGTGCAGCAGCAAAACCAGAATTCGAAAAACTCCTACAGATATTAGGTTTTTGGATTGATGAGAAAATAGGCAGTTTTTCGATTAAATTAATCCATGAATAAATCATGAGCATGACATGGACAGCATTGATAACATACTGATTATGATCTAACAGAGCATGTACTACGCATATAGTAGAGACATCTACGCATACCGCTAGTACTGCTACAACAGAAAGAAACACGAGAGGGATAAGCGATGTATACCCTCCAATCGGCCACGCGGTGGCGGTGGCGGTGACAGCAGCCGCGGCATCCTCGGCGGCCTTCTTGTCGGCCTCGGCTTTCTCAGCGGCGGCACGGTCGGTGTCGGTCGACATGGTGATGATGAAGGTGATGCGGACGTAGATGAACAGAAGCGAGCAGTCGCGTAGTCGCTACCCAAAAACCTAATCGCCCCTCTCCCCGTACAGGATCCGGAGAGGCGTGGTTTCGGAGGCCTGCTCTCCCGTCAACCGTGTACGCGGTGAACGGGACGGAGTCGCCGGCGGCAGCAGCAGCAGAGGAACGACGTGGGCGTGGAGGCGGAGATGCGTTCTGTTTCGTGACGGCTAGGGTTGGCAGCGCCCCACATATATATGTGCGGCCGCGCGTGGAGAGACGTGGGCTGAACCCACGTCCAAGTCGGTAGCCCACGATCCGACGTCTCAGATCGTGGCCCCACCTGTCAAAGACTCTCCGTTCCTGACCGGCAAAAAGAAGCGCATAGGAGTGAGCTCGGCTCGGCTCAATCCCGCAACCCGCGGCGCGTCGTGACGAGGCGTGGCGTGGCGAGGCGAGCGGAGGAGGAGGAGTGCGCGAGGGCCTCATCTCTTCTCAAGCTCCAATAGCATGAGGGAGAGAGTCCCTTATAAACCACTCCAACTCTCCTTCCACTTCCAAGGTGGGACTAAACTTCCCACCACACCTAGTGCCATATAACCCACATGGGCCCTTAGAGATTTTTCAGAAATTGCAATATGGGCCTAGAGCCCATCTCAGATTTCAGCAATCCCCCACCAGATCTCGAGGGCCCATAGTGTCCTCTGTTCCAAATACTGTTTTGATATACTAGTGTTTCAGTGAAGACCTGTTAAGGTTGAGCTTCACCTAGAGCAAGTAGCTACATTCCTTCACAACTGAACAATGGACTATGCCTTGAATTGTCAGTTTGGCGTAAAGAAGTTTCACCACATGTCTTACTAGTACTGGGCTGCCGAAGGCTGACCCCTCGGGTGGAGCATATAAGTCACACTCCTGGCCTATTCATGAGTTTACTAGAGATCACCCCAATCTCATAGACTGTGACTAGCAGTCGGGCTCACATAGGTGTGTTCCTCCAAAGATCGCTCTGTAGGATAGCATCTTGCTTATACATATAAGCCTTGGAACACATTAAGACAATAGTCATCCTTCCATACAGTTTCCGAGAGTATTGCATCTCCAACGGAGTGGGTTAGTAAAGTTACTCTCCTCAGTTCACCACTGGCTTGTTTCCCCAGGTCCTACTTCACGGGATCTCCGATCACATAGGTTGGGTTACCACCATGGTAACTCATGTGGGTCTCATACCCATCTCCCTCGATGCACTATCTATCACTACACGTGATAGCCCTTTCGTAAAGGGATCTGCCAGATTCTTAGCCGTATGGACATAGTCCAACGCTATCACTCCGGAGTTTCTTAATTTTCTGACAGCCTTTAATCTCATTCTTATGTGTTTGTTGGACTTCATGTTGTCCTTTGAACTCTTCACCTTGGTGATGACAGTCTGATTATCACAGTTCATAAGGATAGCCGGAACCGGTTTATCAACCAGTGGCAAGTCCATCAAAAGATCTCGAAGCCATCCTGCTTCAACACCAGAAGTGTCTAATGCTGTTAATTCTGCTTCCATTGTCGATCTCGTTAAGATCGTTTGCTTGCAAGACTTCCAAGAAACAGCGCCACCTCCAAGAGTAAACATATACCCAGTTGTGGCCTTCATCTCATCAGCATCAGAGATCCAATTCGCATCACTATACCCTTCAAGTACCGACGGGTCTCCGGTATAGTGAAGTCCATAATTCATAGTACCTTTGAGATAGCGCATAACTCTTTCTACAGCATGCCAATGTACATCACCCGGTTTGGAAACAAACCGGCTCAGTTTGCTCACAGCAAACGCGATGTCAGGCCTCGTTGCGCTCGCTAGGTACATCAGTGAACCAATGATTTGAGAGTATCTCAATTGATCTTTATCCATGCCTTTGGACTTTCGAATCAACACGCTAGGATCATATGGTGTTTGAGATGGTGTGCAGTCCGAATATCCAAAGCGACTCAACACCTTCTCAACATAATGGGATTGCAGAAGTGTGATCCCACCCTCATTATCTCTCAGTAGCTTGATATTCAAGATAACATCAGCCACACCAAGATCCTTCATCTCAAAGTTCTGAGACAGAAAGGACTTAACCTCCTCAATGACTTTGAGGTTGGTTCCGAATATCAGTATGTCATCAACATACAAGCACAGTATAACTCCTTCGCCCCCACCATGGCGATAGTATACACATTTGTCAGCTTCATTAACAACGAAGCCAACAGATGTCAGAGTTGTATTAAACTTATCATGCCATTGCTTAGGTGCTTGCTTTAGGCCATATAGAGATTTCAGCAACCTACACACCTTTCTTTCCTGACCATCTATCACAAAGCCATCTGGCTGTTGCATGTAGATTTCCTCATTTAGCTCTCCATTCAGAAAAGCCGTCTTGACATCCATTTGGTGGACGAGAAGACCATGTGAGGCCGCCAACGAGAGTAATACTCGAATGGTGGTCAGTCTAGCCACAGGTGAATAAGTATCGAAGAAATCTTCCTCTTCTTTCTGGTCATAGCCCTTGGCCACAAGTCTAGCCTTGTACTTTTCAATCGTACCATCGGGCCTAAGCTTTTTCTTGAACACCCACTTACATCCCAGTGGTTTGCAACCATAGGGACGGTCGGTGATCTCCCATGTCCCATTAGCCATGATGGAATCCATCTCGCTACGGACCGCATCCTTCCAGTAGTCAGCTTCTGGAGAGGCATACGCTTCTGAAATAGAAGTTGGAGTATCATCCACGAGGTACACGAAGTTCGAGCGCCTCCCATAAGTCCTTGGCAGACCGCATATGTAAATATGCATCAACCAGCTTATCTCCAATCACGCTCAGAACTGCCCCGAGGAACACCACGGTGGCCTCCTTAAACGCCTTCTCCTGTTCAGGAGCGATCGTTCCTGTAGGAGTCACACCGGCGACCCAGAACACGTTCATGGCCGTGAGCCATAAGGTGGTTTTAGTCTGCCAACGCTTAAAGTACGTCCCCGTAAACGGGGACGGTTTCAGTGCAGCAGCAAAACCAGAATTCGAAAAACTCCTACAGATATTAGGTTTTTGGATTGATGAGAAAATAGGCAGTTTTTCGATTAAATTAATCCATGAATAAATCATGAGCATGACATGGACAGCATTGATAACATACTGATTATGATCTAACAGAGCATGTACTACGCATATAGTAGAGACATCTACGCATACCGCTAGTACTGCTACAACAGAAAGAAACACGAGAGGGATAAGCGATGTATACCCTCCAATCGGCCACGCGGTGGCGGTGGCGGTGACAGCAGCCGCGGCATCCTCGGCGGCCTTCTTGTCGGCCTCGGCTTTCTCAGCGGCGGCACGGTCGGTGTCGGTCGACATGGTGATGATGAAGGTGATGCGGACGTAGATGAACAGAAGCGAGCAGTCGCGTAGTCGCTACCCAAAAACCTAATCGCCCCTCTCCCCGTACAGGATCCGGAGAGGCGTGGTTTCGGAGGCCTACTCTCCCGTCAACCGTGTACGCGGTGAACGGGACGGAGTCGCCGGCGGCAGCAGCAGCAGAGGAACGACGTGGGCGTGGAGGCGGAGATGCGTTCTGTTTCGTGACGGCTAGGGTTGGCAGCGCCCCACATATATATGTGCGGCCGCGCGTGGAGAGACGTGGGCTGAACCCACGTCCAAGTCGGTAGCCCACGATCCGACGTCTCAGATCGTGGCCCCACCTGTCAAAGACTCTCCGTTCCTGACCGGCAAAAAGAAGCGCATAGGAGTGAGCTCGGCTCGGCTCAATCCCGCAACCCGCGGCGCGTCGTGACGAGGCGTGGCGTGGCGAGGCGAGCGGAGGAGGAGGAGTGCGCGAGGGCCTCATCTCTTCTCAAGCTCCAATAGCATGAGGGAGGGAGTCCCTTATAAACCACTCCAACTCTCCTTCCACTTCCAAGGAGGGACTAAACTTCCCACCACACCTAGTGCCATATAACCCACATGGGCCCTTAGAGATTTTTCAGAAATTGCAATATGGGCCTAGAGCCCATCTCAGATTTCAGCAATCCCCCACCAAATCTCGAGGGCCCATAGTGTCCTCTGTTCCAAATACTGTTTTGATATACTAGTGTTTCAGTGAAGACCTGTTAAGGTTGAGCTTCACCTAGAGCAAGTAGCTACATTCCTTCACAACTGAACAATGGACTATGCCTTGAATTGTCAGTTTGGCGTAAAGAAGTTTCACCACATGTCTTACTAGTACTGGGCTGCCGAAGGCTGACCCCTCGGGTGGAGCATATAAGTCACACTCCTGGCCTATTCATGAGTTTACTAGAGATCACCCCAATCTCATAGACTGTGACTAGCAGTCGGGCTCACATAGGTGTGTTCCTCCAAAGATCGCTCTGTAGGATAGCATCTTGCTTATACATATAAGCCTTGGAACACATTAAGACAATAGTCATCCTTCCATACAGTTTCCGAGAGTATTGCATCTCCAACGGAGTGGGTTAGTAAAGTTACTCTCCTCAGTTCACCACTGGCTTGTTTCCCCAGGTCCTACTTCACGGGATCTCCGATCACACAGGTTGGGTTACCACCATGGTAACTCATGTGGGTCTCATACCCATCTCCCTCGATGCACTATCTATCACTACACGTGATAGCCCTTTCGTAAAGGGATCTGCCAGATTCTTAGCCGTATGGACATAGTCCAACGCTATCACTCCGGAGTTTCTTAATTTTCTGACAGCCTTTAATCTCATTCTTATGTGTTTGTTGGACTTCATGTTGTCCTTTGAACTCTTCACCTTGGTGATGACAGTCTGATTATCACAGTTCATAAGGATAGCCGGAACCGGTTTATCAACCAGTGGCAAGTCCATCAAAAGATCTCGAAGCCATCCTGCTTCAACACCAGAAGTGTCTAATGCTGTTAATTCTGCTTCCATTGTCGATCTCGTTAAGATCGTTTGCTTGCAAGACTTCCAAGAAACAGCGCCACCTCCAAGAGTAAACATATACCCAGTTGTGGCCTTCATCTCATCAGCATCAGAGATCCAATTCGCATCACTATACCCTTCAAGTACCGACGGGTCTCCGGTATAGTGAAGTCCATAATTCATAGTACCTTTGAGATAGCGCATAACTCTTTCTACAGCATGCCAATGTACATCACCCGGTTTGGAAACAAACCGGCTCAGTTTGCTCACAGCAAACGCGATGTCAGGCCTCGTTGCGCTCGCTAGGTACATCAGTGAACCAATGATTTGAGAGTATCTCAATTGATCTTTAGCCATGCCTTTGGACTTTCGAATCAACACGCTAGGATCATATGGTGTTTGAGATGGTGTGCAGTCCGAATATCCAAAGCGACTCAACACCTTCTCAACATAATGGGATTGCAGAAGTGTGATCCCACCCTCATTATCTCTCAGTAGCTTGATATTCAAGATAACATCAGCCACACCAAGATCCTTCATCTCAAAGTTCTGAGACAGAAAGGACTTAACCTCCTCAATGACTTTGAGGTTGGTTCCGAATATCAGTATGTCATCAACATACAAGCACAGTATAACTCCTTCGCCCCCACCATGGCGATAGTATACACATTTGTCAGCTTCATTAACAACGAAGCCAACAGATGTCAGAGTTGTATTAAACTTATCATGCCATTGCTTAGGTGCTTGCTTTAGGCCATATAGAGATTTCAGCAACCTACACACCTTTCTTTCCTGACCATCTATCACAAAGCCATCTGGCTGTTGCATGTAGATTTCCTCATTTAGCTCTCCATTCAGAAAAGCCGTCTTGACATCCATTTGGTGGACGAGAAGACCATGTGAGGCCGCCAACGAGAGTAATACTCGAATGGTGGTCAGTCTAGCCACAGGTGAATAAGTATCGAAGAAATCTTCCTCTTCTTTCTGGTCATAGCCCTTGGCCACAAGTCTAGCCTTGTACTTTTCAATCGTACCATCGGGCCTAAGCTTTTTCTTGAACACCCACTTACATCCCAGTGGTTTGCAACCATAGGGACGGTCGGTGATCTCCCATGTCCCATTAGCCATGATGGAATCCATCTCGCTACGGACCGCATCCTTCCAGTAGTCAGCTTCTGGAGAGGCATACGCTTCTGAAATAGAAGTTGGAGTATCATCCACGAGGTACACGAAGTTCGAGCGCCTCCCACAAGTCCTTGGCAGACCGCATATGTAAATATGCATCAACCAGCTTATCTCCAATCACGCTCAGAACTGCCCCGAGGAACACCACGGTGGCCTCCTTAAACGCCTTATCCTGTTCAGGAGCGATCGTTCCTGTAGGAGTCACACCGGCGAACCAGAACACGTTCATGGCCGTGAGCCATAAGGTGGTTTTGGTCTGCCAACGCTTAAAGTACGTCCCCGTAAACGGGGACGGTTTCAGTGCAGCAGCAAAACCAGAATTCGAAAAACTCCTACAGATATTAGGTTTTTGGATTGATGAGAAAATAGGCAGTTTTTCGATTATATTAATCCATGAATAAATCATGAGCATGACATGGACAGCATTGATAACATACTGATTATGATCTAACAGAGCATGTACTACGCATATAGTAGAGACATCTACGCATACCGCTAGTACTGCTACAACAGAAAGAAACACGAGAGGGATAAGCGATGTATACCCTCCAATCGGCCACGCGGTGGCGGTGGCGGTGACAGCAGCCGCGGCATCCTCGGCGGCCTTCTTGTCGGCCTCGGCTTTCTCAGCGGCGGCACGGTCGGTGTCGGTCGACATGGTGATGATGAAGGTGATGCGGACGTAGATGAACAGAAGCGAGCAGTCGCGTAGTCGCTACCCAAAAACCTAATCGCCCCTCTCCCCGTACAGGATCCGGAGAGGCGTGGTTTCGGAGGCCTGCTCTCCCGTCAACCGTGTACGCGGTGAACGGGACGGAGTCGCCGGCAGCAGCAGCAGCAGAGGAACGACGTGGGCGTGGAGGCGGAGATGCGTTCTGTTTCGTGACGGCTAGGGTTGGCAGCGCCCCACATATATATGTGCGGCCGCGCGTGGAGAGACGTGGGCTGAACCCACGTCCAAGTCGGTAGCCCACGATCCGACGTCTCAGATCGTGGCCCCACCTGTCAAAGACTCTCCGTTCCTGACCGGCAAAAAGAAGCGCATAGGAGTGAGCTCGGCTCGGCTCAATCCCGCAACCCGCGGCGCGTCGTGACGAGGCGTGGCGTGGCGAGGCGAGCGGAGGAGGAGGAGTGCGCGAGGGCCTCATCTCTTCTCAAGCTCCAATAGCATGAGGGAGAGAGTCCCTTATAAACCACTCCAACTCTCCTTCCACTTCCAAGGTGGGACTAAACTTCCCACCACACCTAGTGCCATATAACCCACATGGGCCCTTAGAGATTTTTCAGAAATTGCAATATGGGCCTAGAGCCCATCTCAGATTTCAGCAATCCCCCACCAGATCTCGAGGGCCCATAGTGTCCTCTGTTCCAAATACTGTTTTGATATACTAGTGTTTCAGTGAAGACCTGTTAAGGTTGAGCTTCACCTAGAGCAAGTAGCTACATTCCTTCACAACTGAACAATGGACTATGCCTTGAATTGTCAGTTTGGCGTAAAGAAGTTTCACCACATGTCTTACTAGTACTGGGCTGCCGAAGGCTGACCCCTCGGGTGGAGCATATAAGTCACACTCCTGGCCTATTCATGAGTTTACTAGAGATCACCCCAATCTCATAGACTGTGACTAGCAGTCGGGCTCACATAGGTGTGTTCCTCCAAAGATCGCTCTGTAGGATAGCATCTTGCTTATACATATAAGCCTTGGAACACATTAAGACAATAGTCATCCTTCCATACAGTTTCCGAGAGTATTGCATCTCCAACGGAGTGGGTTAGTAAAGTTACTCTCCTCAGTTCACCACTGGCTTGTTTCCCCAGGTCCTACTTCACGGGATCTCCGATCACATAGGTTGGGTTACCACCATGGTAACTCATGTGGGTCTCATACCCATCTCCCTCGATGCACTATCTATCACTACACGTGATAGCCCTTTCGTAAAGGGATCTGCCAGATTCTTAGCCGTATGGACATAGTCCAACGCTATCACTCCGGAGTTTCTTAATTTTCTGGCAGCCTTTAATCTCATTCTTATGTGTTTGTTGGACTTCATGTTGTCCTTTGAACTCTTCACCTTGGTCATGACAGTCTGATTATCACAGTTCATAAGGATAGCCGGAACCGGTTTATCAACCAGTGGCAAGTCCGTCAAAAGATCTCGAAGCCATCCTGCTTCAACACCAGAAGTGTCTAATGCTGTTAATTCTGCTTCCATTGTCGATCTCGTTAAGATCGTTTGCTTGCAAGACTTCCAAGAAACAGCGCCACCTCCAAGAGTAAACATATACCCAGTTGTGGCCTTCATCTCATCAGCATCAGAGATCCAATTCGCATCACTATACCCTTCAAGTACCGACGGGTCTCCGGTATAGTGAAGTCCATAATTCATAGTACCTTTGAGATAGCGTATAACTCTTTCTACAGCATGCCAATGTACATCACCCGGTTTGGAAACAAACCGGCTCAGTTTGCTCACAGCAAACGCGATGTCAGGCCTCGTTGCGCTCGCTAGGTACATCAGTGAACCAATGATTTGAGAGTATCTCAATTGATCTTTAGCCATGCCTTTGGACTTTCGAATCAACACGCTAGGATCATATGGTGTTTGAGATGGTGTGCAGTCCGAATATCCAAAGCGACTCAACACCTTCTCAACATAATGGGATTGCAGAAGTGTGATCCCACCCTCATTATCTCTCAGTAGCTTGATATTCAAAATAACATCAGCCACACCAAGATCCTTCATCTCAAAGTTCTGAGACAGAAAGGACTTAACCTCCTCAATGACTTTGAGGTTGGTTCCGAATATCAGTATGTCATCAACATACAAGCACAGTATAACTCCTTCGCCCCCACCATGGCGATAGTATACACATTTGTCAGCTTCATTAACAACGAAGCCAACAGATGTCAGAGTTGTATTAAACTTATCATGCCATTGCTTAGGTGCTTGCTTTAGGCCATATAGAGATTTCAGCTACCTACACACCTTTCTTTCCTGACCATCTATCACAAAGCCATCTGGCTGTTGCATGTAGATTTCCTCATTTAGCTCTCCATTCAGAAAAGCCGTCTTGACATCCATTTGGTGGACGAGAAGACCATGTGAGGCCGCCAACGAGAGTAATACTCGAATGGTGGTCAGTCTAGCCACAGGTGAATAAGTATCGAAGAAATCTTCCTCTTCTTTCTGGTCATAGCCCTTGGCCACAAGTCTAGCCTTGTACTTTTCAATCGTACCATCGGGCCTAAGCTTTTTCTTGAACACCCACTTACATCCCAGTGGTTTGCAACCATAGGGACGGTCGGTGATCTCCCACGTCCCATTAGCCATGATGGAATCCATCTCGCTATGGACCGCATCCTTCCAGTAGTCAGCTTCTGGAGAGGCATACGCTTCTGAAATAGAAGTTGGAGTATCATCCACGAGGTACACGAAGTTCGAGCGCCTCCCACAAGTCCTTGGCAGACCGCATATGTAAATATGCATCAACCAGCTTATCTCCAATCACGCTCAGAACTGCCCCGAGGAACACCACGGTGGCCTCCTTAAACGCCTTCTCCTGTTCAGGAGCGATCGTTCCTGTAGGAGTCACACCGGCGACCCAGAACACGTTCATGGCCGTGAGCCATAAGGTGGTTTTAGTCTGCCAACGCTTAAAGTACGTTCCCGTAAACGGGGACGGTTTCAGTGCAGCAGCAAAACCAGAATTCGAAAAACTCCTACAGATATTAGGTTTTTGGATTGATGAGAAAATAGGCAGTTTTTCGATTAAATTAATCCATGAATAAATCATGAGCATGACATGGACAGCATTGATAACATACTGATTATGATCTAACAGAGCATGTACTACGCATATAGTAGAGACATCTACGCATACCGCTAGTACTGCTACAACAGAAAGAAACACGAGAGGGATAAGCGATGTATACCCTCCAATCGGCCACGCGGTGGCGGTGGCGGTGACAGCAGCCGCGGCATCCTCGGCGGCCTTCTTGTCGGCCTCGGCTTTCTCAGCGGCGGCACGGTCGGTGTCGGTCGACATGGTGATGATGAAGGTGATGCGGACGTAGATGAACAGAAGCGAGCAGTCGCGTAGTCGCTACCCAAAAACCTAATCGCCCCTCTCCCCGTACAGGATCCGGAGAGGCGTGGTTTTGGAGGCCTGCTCTCCCGTCAACCGTGTACGCGGTGAACGGGACGGAGTCGCCGGCGGCAGCAGCAGCAGAGGAACGACGTGGGCGTGGAGGCGGAGATGCGTTCTGTTTCGTGACGGCTAGGGTTGGCAGCGCCCCACATATATATGTGCGGCCGCGCGTGGAGAGACGTGGGCTGAACCCACGTCCAAGTCGGTAGCCCACGATCCGACGTCTCAGATCGTGGCCCCACCTGTCAAAGACTCTCCGTTCCTGACCGGCAAAAAGAAGCGCATAGGAGTGAGCTCGGCTCGGCTCAATCCCGCAACCCGCGGCGCGTCGTGACGAGGCGTGGCGTGGCGAGGCGAGCGGAGGAGGAGGAGTGCGTGAGGGCCTCATCTCTTCTCAAGCTCCAATAGCATGAGGGAGAGAGTCCCTTATAAACCACTCCAACTCTCCTTCCACTTCCAAGGTGGGACTAAACTTCCCACCACACCTAGTGCCATATAACCCACATGGGCCCTTAGAGATTTTTCAGAAATTGCAATATGGGCCTAGAGCCCATCTCAGATTTCAGCAATCCCCCACCAGATCTCGAGGGCCCATAGTGTCCTCTGTTCCAAATACTGTTTTGATATACTAGTGTTTCAGTGAAGACCTGTTAAGGTTGAGCTTCACCTAGAGCAAGTAGCTACATTCCTTCACAACTGAACAATGGACTATGCCTTGAATTGTCAGTTTGGCGTAAAGAAGTTTCACCACATGTCTTACTAGTACTGGGCTGCCGAAGGCTGACCCCTCGGGTGGAGCATATAAGTCACACTCCTGGCCTATTCATGAGTTTACTAGAGATCACCCCAATCTCATAGACTGTGACTAGCAGTCGGGCTCACATAGGTGTGTTCCTCCAAAGATCGCTCTGTAGGATAGCATCTTGCTTATACATATAAGCCTTGGAACACATTAAGACAATAGTCATCCTTCCATACAGTTTCCGAGAGTATTGCATCTCCAACGGAGTGGGTTAGTAAAGTTACTCTCCTCAGTTCACCACTGGCTTGTTTCCCCAGGTCCTACTTCACGGGATCTCCGATCACATAGGTTGGGTTACCACCATGGTAACTCATGTGGGTCTCATACCCATCTCCCTCGATGCACTATCTATCACTACACGTGATAGCCCTTTCGTAAAGGGATCTGCCAGATTCTTAGCCGTATGGACATAGTCCAACGCTATCACTCCGGAGTTTCTTAATTTTCTGACAGCCTTTAATCTCATTCTTATGTGTTTGTTGGACTTCATGTTGTCCTTTGAACTCTTCACCTTGGTGATGACAGTCTGATTATCACAGTTCATAAGGATAGCCGGAACCGGTTTATCAACCAGTGGCAAGTCCATCAAAAGATCTCGAAGCCATCCTGCTTCAACACCAGAAGTGTCTAATGCTGTTAATTCTGCTTCCATTGTCGATCTCGTTAAGATCGTTTGCTTGCAAGACTTCCAAGAAACAGCGCCACCTCCAAGAGTAAACATATACCCAGTTGTGGCCTTCATCTCATCAGCATCAGAGATCCAATTCACATCACTATACCCTTCAAGTACCGACGGGTCTCCGGTATAGTGAAGTCCATAATTCATAGTACCTTTGAGATAGCGTATAACTCTTTCTACAGCATGCCAATGTACATCACCCGGTTTGGAAACAAACCGGCTCAGTTTGCTCACAGCAAACGCGATGTCAGGCCTCGTTGCGCTCGCTAGGTACATCAGTGAACCAATGATTTGAGAGTATCTCAATTGATCTTTAGCCATGCCTTTGGACTTTCGAATCAACACGCTAGGATCATATGGTGTTTGAGATGGTGTGCAGTCCGAATATCCAAAGCGACTCAACACCTTCTCAACATAATGGGATTGCAGAAGTGTGATCCCACCCTCATTATCTCTCAGTAGCTTGATATTCAAAATAACATCAGCCACACCAAGATCCTTCATCTCAAAGTTCTGAGACAGAAAGGACTTAACCTCCTCAATGACTTTGAGGTTGGTTCCGAATATCAGTATGTCATCAACATACAAGCACAGTATAACTCCTTCGCCCCCACCATGGCGATAGTATACACATTTGTCAGCTTCATTAACAACGAAGCCAACAGATGTCAGAGTTGTATTAAACTTATCATGCCATTGCTTAGGTGCTTGCTTTAGGCCATATAGAGATTTCAGCTACCTACACACCTTTCTTTCCTGACCATCTATCACAAAGCCATCTGGCTGTTGCATGTAGATTTCCTCATTTAGCTCTCCATTCAGAAAAGCCGTCTTGACATCCATTTGGTGGACGAGAAGACCATGTGAGGCCGCCAACGAGAGTAATACTCGAATGGTGGTCAGTCTAGCCACAGGTGAATAAGTATCGAAGAAATCTTCCTCTTCTTTCTGGTCATAGCCCTTGGCCACAAGTCTAGCCTTGTACTTTTCAATCGTACCATCGGGCCTAAGCTTTTTCTTGAACACCCACTTACATCCCAGTGGTTTGCAACCATAGGGACGGTCGGTGATCTCCCACGTCCCATTAGCCATGATGGAATCCATCTCGCTATGGACCGCATCCTTCCAGTAGTCAGCTTCTGGAGAGGCATACGCTTCTGAAATAGAAGTTGGAGTATCATCCACGAGGTACACGAAGTTCGAGCGCCTCCCACAAGTCCTTGGCAGACCGCATATGTAAATATGCATCAACCAGCTTATCTCCAATCACGCTCAGAACTGCCCCGAGGAACACCACGGTGGCCTCCTTAAACGCCTTCTCCTGTTCAGGAGCGATCGTTCCTGTAGGAGTCACACCGGCGACCCAGAACACGTTCATGGCCGTGAGCCATAAGGTGGTTTTAGTCTGCCAACGCTTAAAGTACGTTCCCGTAAACGGGGACGGTTTCAGTGCAGCAGCAAAACCAGAATTCGAAAAACTCCTACAGATATTAGGTTTTTGGATTGATGAGAAAATAGGCAGTTTTTCGATTAAATTAATCCATGAATAAATCATGAGCATGACATGGACAGCATTGATAACATACTGATTATGATCTAACAGAGCATGTACTACGCATATAGTAGAGACATCTACGCATACCGCTAGTACTGCTACAACAGAAAGAAACACGAGAGGGATAAGCGATGTATACCCTCCAATCGGCCACGCGGTGGCGGTGGCGGTGACAGCAGCCGCGGCATCCTCGGCGGCCTTCTTGTCGGCCTCGGCTTTCTCAGCGGCGGCACGGTCGGTGTCGGTCGACATGGTGATGATGAAGGTGATGCGGACGTAGATGAACAGAAGCGAGCAGTCGCGTAGTCGCTACCCAAAAACCTAATCGCCCCTCTCCCCGTACAGGATCCGGAGAGGCGTGGTTTTGGAGGCCTGCTCTCCCGTCAACCGTGTACGCGGTGAACGGGACGGAGTCGCCGGCGGCAGCAGCAGCAGAGGAACGACGTGGGCGTGGAGGCGGAGATGCGTTCTGTTTCGTGACGGCTAGGGTTGGCAGCGCCCCACATATATATGTGCGGCCGCGCGTGGAGAGACGTGGGCTGAACCCACGTCCAAGTCGGTAGCCCACGATCCGACGTCTCAGATCGTGGCCCCACCTGTCAAAGACTCTCCGTTCCTGACCGGCAAAAAGAAGCGCATAGGAGTGAGCTCGGCTCGGCTCAATCCCGCAACCCGCGGCGCGTCGTGACGAGGCGTGGCGTGGCGAGGCGAGCGGAGGAGGAGGAGTGCGTGAGGGCCTCATCTCTTCTCAAGCTCCAATAGCATGAGGGAGAGAGTCCCTTATAAACCACTCCAACTCTCCTTCCACTTCCAAGGTGGGACTAAACTTCCCACCACACCTAGTGCCATATAACCCACATGGGCCCTTAGAGATTTTTCAGAAATTGCAATATGGGCCTAGAGCCCATCTCAGATTTCAGCAATCCCCCACCAGATCTCGAGGGCCCATAGTGTCCTCTGTTCCAAATACTGTTTTGATATACTAGTGTTTCAGTGAAGACCTGTTAAGGTTGAGCTTCACCTAGAGCAAGTAGCTACATTCCTTCACAACTGAACAATGGACTATGCCTTGAATTGTCAGTTTGGCGTAAAGAAGTTTCACCACATGTCTTACTAGTACTGGGCTGCCGAAGGCTGACCCCTCGGGTGGAGCATATAAGTCACACTCCTGGCCTATTCATGAGTTTACTAGAGATCACCCCAATCTCATAGACTGTGACTAGCAGTCGGGCTCACATAGGTGTGTTCCTCCAAAGATCGCTCTGTAGGATAGCATCTTGCTTATACATATAAGCCTTGGAACACATTAAGACAATAGTCATCCTTCCATACAGTTTCCGAGAGTATTGCATCTCCAACGGAGTGGGTTAGTAAAGTTACTCTCCTCAGTTCACCACTGGCTTGTTTCCCCAGGTCCTACTTCACGGGATCTCCGATCACATAGGTTGGGTTACCACCATGGTAACTCATGTGGGTCTCATACCCATCTCCCTCGATGCACTATCTATCACTACACGTGATAGCCCTTTCGTAAAGGGATCTGCCAGATTCTTAGCCGTATGGACATAGTCCAACGCTATCACTCCGGAGTTTCTTAATTTTCTGACAGCCTTTAATCTCATTCTTATGTGTTTGTTGGACTTCATGTTGTCCTTTGAACTCTTCACCTTGGTGATGACAGTCTGATTATCACAGTTCATAAGGATAGCCGGAACCGGTTTATCAACCAGTGGCAAGTCCATCAAAAGATCTCGAAGCCATCCTGCTTCAACACCAGAAGTGTCTAATGTTGTTAATTCTGCTTCCATTGTCGATCTCGTTAAGATCGTTTGCTTGCAAGACTTCCAAGAAACAGCGCCACCTCCAAGAGTAAACATATACCCAGTTGTGGCCTTCATCTCATCAGCATCAGAGATCCGATTCGCATCACTATACCCTTCAAGTACCGACGGGTCTCCGGTATAGTGAAGTCCATAATTCATAGTACCTTTGAGATAGCGCATAACTCTTTCTACAGCATGCCAATGTACATCACCCGGTTTGGAAACAAACCGGCTCAGTTTGCTCACAGCAAACGCGATGTCAGGCCTCGTTGCGCTCGCTAGGTACATCAGTGAACCAATGATTTGAGAGTATCTCAATTGATCTTTAGCCATGCCTTTGGACTTTCGAATCAACACGCTAGGATCATATGGTGTTTGAGATGGTGTGCAGTCCGAATATCCAAAGCGACTCAACACCTTCTCAACATAATGGGATTGCAGAAGTGTGATCCCACCCTCATTATCTCTCAGTAGCTTGATATTCAAGATAACATCAGCCACACCAAGATCCTTCATCTCAAAGTTCTGAGACAGAAAGGACTTAACCTCCTCAATGACTTTGAGGTTGGTTCCGAATATCAGTATGTCATCAACATACAAGCACAGTATAACTCCTTCGCCCCCACCATGGCGATAGTATACACATTTGTCAGCTTCATTAACAACGAAGCCAACAGATGTCAGAGTTGTATTAAACTTATGATGCCATTGCTTAGGTGCTTGCTTTAGGCCATATAGAGATTTCAGCAACCTACACACCTTTCTTTCCTGACCATCTATTACAAAGCCATCTGGCTGTTGCATGTAGATTTCCTCATTTAGCTCTCCATTCAGAAAAGCCGTCTTGACATCCATTTGGTGGACGAGAAGACCATGTGAGGCCGCCAACGAGAGTAATACTCGAATGGTGGTCAGTCTAGCCACAGGTGAATAAGTATCGAAGAAATCTTCCTCTTCTTTCTGGTCATAGCCCTTGGCCACAAGTCTAGCCTTGTACTTTTCAATCGTACCATCAGGCCTAAGCTTTTTCTTGAACACCCACTTACATCCCAGTGGTTTGCAACCATAGGGACGGTCGGTGATCTCCCATGTCCCATTAGCCATGATGGAATCCATCTCGCTACGGACCGCATCCTTCCAGTAGTCAGCTTCTGGAGAGGCATACGCTTCTGAAATAGAAGTTGGAGTATCATCCACGAGGTACACGAAGTTCGAGCGCCTCCCACAAGTCCTTGGCAGACCGCATATGTAAATATGCATCAACCAGCTTATCTCCAATCACGCTCAGAACTGCCCCGAGGAACACCACGGTGGCCTCCTTAAACGCCTTCTCCTGTTCAGGAGCGATCGTTCCTGTAGGAGTCACACCGGCGACCCAGAACACGTTCATGGCCGTGAGCCATAAGGTGGTTTTAGTCTGCCAACGCTTAAAGTACGTCCCCGTAAACGGGGACGGTTTCAGTGCAGCAGCAAAACCAGAATTCGAAAAACTCCTACAGATATTAGGTTTTTGGATTGATGAGAAAATAGGCAGTTTTTCGATTAAACTAATCCATGAATAAATCATGAGCATGACATGGACAGCATTGATAACATACTGATTATGATCTAACAGAGCATGTACTACGCATATAGTAGAGACATCTACGCATACCGCTAGTACTGCTACAACAGAAAGAAACACGAGAGGGATAAGCGATGTATACCCTCCAATCGGCCACGCGGTGGCGGTGGCGGTGACAGCAGCCGCGGCATCCTCGGCGGCCTTCTTGTCGGCCTCGGCTTTCTCAGCGGCGGCACGGTCGGTGTCGGTCGACATGGTGATGATGAAGGTGATGCGGACGTAGATGAACAGAAGCGAGCAGTCGCGTAGTCGCTACCCAAAAACCTAATCGCCCCTCTCCCCGTACAGGATCCGGAGAGGCGTGGTTTCGGAGGCCTGCTCTCCCGTCAACCGTGTACGCGGTGAACGGGACGGAGTCGCCGGCGGCAGCAGCAGCAGAGGAACGACGTGGGCGTGGAGGCGGAGATGCGTTCTGTTTCGTGACGGCTAGGGTTGGCAGCGCCCCACATATATATGTGCGGCCGCGCGTGGAGAGACGTGGGCTGAACCCACGTCCAAGTCGGTAGCCCACGATCCGACGTCTCAGATCGTGGCCCCACCTGTCAAAGACTCTCCGTTCCTGACCGGCAAAAAGAAGCGCATAGGAGTGAGCTCGGCTCGGCTCAATCCCGCAACCCGCGGCGCGTCGTGACGAGGCGTGGCGTGGCGAGGCGAGCGGAGGAGGAGGAGTGCGCGAGGGCCTCATCTCTTCTCAAGCTCCAATAGCATGAGGGAGGGAGTCCCTTATAAACCACTCCAACTCTCCTTCCACTTCCAAGGAGGGACTAAACTTCCCACCACACCTAGTGCCATATAACCCACATGGGCCCTTAGAGATTTTTCAGAAATTGCAATATGGGCCTAGAGCCCATCTCAGATTTCAGCAATCCCCCACCAAATCTCGAGGGCCCATAGTGTCCTCTGTTCCAAATACTGTTTTGATATACTAGTGTTTCAGTGAAGACCTGTTAAGGTTGAGCTTCACCTAGAGCAAGTAGCTACATTCCTTCACAACTGAACAATGGACTATGCCTTGAATTGTCAGTTTGGCGTAAAGAAGTTTCACCACATGTCTTACTAGTACTGGGCTGCCGAAGGCTGACCCCTCGGGTGGAGCATATAAGTCACACTCCTGGCCTATTCATGAGTTTACTAGAGATCACCCCAATCTCATAGACTGTGACTAGCAGTCGGGCTCACATAGGTGTGTTCCTCCAAAGATCGCTCTGTAGGATAGCATCTTGCTTATACATATAAGCCTTGGAACACATTAAGACAATAGTCATCCTTCCATACAGTTTCCGAGAGTATTGCATCTCCAACGGAGTGGGTTAGTAAAGTTACTCTCCTCAGTTCACCACTGGCTTGTTTCCCCAGGTCCTACTTCACGGGATCTCCGATCACATAGGTTGGGTTACCACCATGGTAACTCATGTGGGTCTCATACCCATCTCCCTCGATGCACTATCTATCACTACACGTGATAGCCCTTTCGTAAAGGGATCTGCCAGATTCTTAGCCGTATGGACATAGTCCAACGCTATCACTCCGGAGTTTCTTAATTTTCTGACAGCCTTTAATCTCATTCTTATGTGTTTGTTGGACTTCATGTTGTCCTTTGAACTCTTCACCTTGGTGATGACAGTCTGATTATCACAGTTCATAAGGATAGCCGGAACCGGTTTATCAACCAGTGGCAAGTCCATCAAAAGATCTCGAAGCCATCCTGCTTCAACACCAGAAGTGTCTAATGCTGTTAATTCTGCTTCCATTGTCGATCTCGTTAAGATCGTTTGCTTGCAAGACTTCCAAGAAACAGCGCCACCTCCAAGAGTAAACATATACCCAGTTGTGGCCTTCATCTCATCAGCATCAGAGATCCAATTCGCATCACTATACCCTTCAAGTACCGACGGGTCTCCGGTATAGTGAAGTCCATAATTCATAGTACCTTTGAGATAGCGCATAACTCTTTCTACAGCATGCCAATGTACATCACTCGGTTTGGAAACAAACCGGCTCAGTTTGCTCACAGCAAACGCGATGTCAGGCCTCGTTGCGCTCGCTAGGTACATCAGTGAACCAATGATTTGAGAGTATCTCAATTGATCTTTAGCCATGCCTTTGGACTTTCGAATCAACACGCTAGGATCATATGGTGTTTGAGATGGTGTGCAGTCCGAATATCCAAAGCGACTCAACACCTTCTCAACATAATGGGATTGCAGAAGTGTGATCCCACCCTCATTATCTCTCAGTAGCTTGATATTCAAGATAACATCAGCCACACCAAGATCCTTCATCTCAAAGTTCTGAGACAGAAAGGACTTAACCTCCTCAATGACTTTGAGGTTGGTTCCGAATATCAGTATGTCATCAACATACAAGCACAGTATAACTCCTTCGCCCCCACCATGGCGATAGTATACACATTTGTTAGCTTCATTAACAACGAAGCCAACAGATGTCAGAGTTGTATTAAACTTATCATGCCATTGCTTAGGTGCTTGCTTTAGGCCATATAGAGATTTCAGCAACCTACACACCTTTCTTTCCTGACCATCTATCACAAAGCCATCTGGCTGTTGCATGTAGATTTCCTCATTTAGCTCTCCATTCAGAAAAGCCGTCTTGACATCCATTTGGTGGACGAGAAGACCATGTGAGGCCGCCAACGAGAGTAATACTCGAATGGTGGTCAGTCTAGCCACAGGTGAATAAGTATCGAAGAAATCTTCCTCTTCTTTCTGGTCATAGCCCTTGGCCACAAGTCTAGCCTTGTACTTTTCAATCGTACCATCGGGCCTAAGCTTTTTCTTGAACACCCACTTACATCCCAGTGGTTTGCAACCATAGGGACGGTCGGTGATCTCCCATGTCCCATTAGCCATGATGGAATCCATCTCTCTACGGACCGCATCCTTCCAGTAGTCAGCTTCTGGAGAGGCATACGCTTCTGAAATAGAAGTTGGAGTATCATCCACGAGGTACACGAAGTTCGAGCGCCTCCCACAAGTCCTTGGCAGACCGCATATGTAAATATGCATCAACCAGCTTATCTCCAATCACGCTCAGAACTGCCCCGAGGAACACCACGGTGGCCTCCTTAAACGCCTTCTCCTGTTCAGGAGCGATCGTTCCTGTAGGAGTCACACCGGCGACCCAGAACACGTTCATGGCCGTGAGCCATAAGGTGGTTTTAGTCTGCCAACGCTTAAAGTACGTCCCCGTAAACGGGGACGGTTTCAGTGCAGCAGCAAAACCAGAATTCGAAAAACTCCTACAGATATTAGGTTTTTGGATTGATGAGAAAATAGGCAGTTTTTCGATTAAATTAATCCATGAATAAATCATGAGCATGACATGGACAGCATTGATAACATACTGATTATGATCTAACAGAGCATGTACTACGCATATAGTAGAGACATCTACGCATACCGCTAGTACTGCTACAACAGAAAGAAACACGAGAGGGATAAGCGATGTATACCCTCCAATCGGCCACGCGGTGGCGGTGGCGGTGACAGCAGCCGCGGCATCCTCGGCGGCATTCTTGTCGGCCTCGGCTTTCTCAGCGGCGGCACGGTCGGTGTCGGTCGACATGGTGATGATGAAGGTGATGCGGACGTAGATGAACAGAAGCGAGCAGTCGCGTAGTCGCTACCCAAAAACCTAATCGCCCCTCTCCCCGTACAGGATCCGGAGAGGCGTGGTTTCGGAGGCCTGCTCTCCCGTCAACCGTGTACGCGGTGAACGGGACGGAGTCGCCGGCGGCAGCAGCAGCAGAGGAACGACGTGGGCGTGGAGGCGGAGATGCGTTCTGTTTCATGACGGCTAGGGTTGCCAGCGCCCCACATATATATGTGCGGCCGCGCGTGGAGAGACGTGGGCTGAACCCACGTCCAAGTCGGTAGCCCACGATCCGACGTCTCAGATCGTGGCCCCACCTGTCAAAGACTCTCCGTTCCTGACCGGCAAAAAGAAGCGCATAGGAGTGAGCTCGGCTCGGCTCAATCCCGCAACCCGCGGCGCGTCGTGACGAGGCGTGGCGTGGCGAGGCGAGCGGAGGAGGAGTGCGCGAGGGCCTCATCTCTTCTCAAGCTCCAATAGCATGAGGGAGAGAGTCCGTTATAAACCACTCCAACTCTCCTTCCACTTCCAAGGTGGGACTAAACTTCCCACCACACCTAGTGCCATATAACCCACATGGGCCCTTAGAGATTTTTCAGAAATTGCAATATGGGCCTAGAGCCCATCTCAGATTTCAGCAATCCCCCACCAGATCTCGAGGGCCCATAGTGTCCTCTGTTCCAAATACTGTTTTGATATACTAGTGTTTCAGTGAAGACCTGTTAAGGTTGAGCTTCACCTAGAGCAAGTAGCTACATTCCTTCACAACTGAACAATGGACTATGCCTTGAATTGTCAGTTTGGCGTAAAGAAGTTTCACCACATGTCTTACTAGTACTGGGCTGCCGAAGGCTGACCCCTCGGGTGGAGCATATAAGTCACACTCCTGGCCTATTCATGAGTTTACTAGAGATCACCCCAATCTCATAGACTGTGACTAGCAGTCAGGCTCACATAGGTGTGTTCCTCCAAAGATCGCTCTGTAGGATAGCATCTTGCTTATACATATAAGCCTTGGAACACATTAAGACAATAGTCATCCTTCCATACAGTTTCCGAGAGTATTGCATCTCCAACGGAGTGGGTTAGTAAAGTTACTCTCCTCAGTTCACCACTGGCTTGTTTCCCCAGGTCCTACTTCACGGGATCTCCGATCACATAGGTTGGGTTACCACCATGGTAACTCATGTGGGTCTCATACCCATCTCCCTCGATGCACTATCTATCACTACACGTGATAGCCCTTTCGTAAAGGGATCTGCCAGATTCTTAGCCGTATGGACATAGTCCAACGCTATCACTCCGGAGTTTCTTAATTTTCTGACAGCCTTTAATCTCATTCTTATGTGTTTGTTGGACTTCATGTTGTCCTTTGAACTCTTCACCTTGGTGATGACAGTCTGATTATCACAGTTCATAAGGATAGCCGGAACCGGTTTATCAACCAGTGGCAAGTCCATCAAAAGATCTCGAAGCCATCCTGCTTCAACACCAGAAGTGTCTAATGCTGTTAATTCTGCTTCCATTGTCGATCTCGTTAAGATCGTTTGCTTGCAAGACTTCCAAGAAACAGCGCCACCTCCAAGAGTAAACATATACCCAGTTGTGGCCTTCATCTCATCAGCATCAGAGATCCAATTCGCATCACTATACCCTTCAAGTACCGACGGGTCTCCGGTATAGTGAAGTCCATAATTCATAGTACCTTTGAGATAGCGCATAACTCTTTCTACAGCATGCCAATGTACATCACCCGGTTTGGAAACAAACCGGCTCAGTTTGCTCACAGCAAACGCGATGTCAGGCCTCGTTGCGCTCGCTAGGTACATCAGTGAACCAATGATTTGAGAGTATCTCAATTGATCTTTAGCCATGCCTTTGGACTTTCGAATCAACACGCTAGGATCATATGGTGTTTGAGATGGTGTGCAGTCCGAATATCCAAAGCGACTCAACACCTTCTCAACATAATGGGATTGCAGAAGTGTGATCCCACCCTCATTATCTCTCAGTAGCTTGATATTCAAGATAACATCAGCCACACCAAGATCCTTCATCTCAAAGTTCTGAGACAGAAAGGACTTAACCTCCTCAATGACTTTGAGGTTGGTTCCGAATATCAGTATGTCATCAACATACAAGCACAGTATAACTCCTTCGCCCCCAGCATGGCGATAGTATACACATTTGTCAGCTTCATTAACAACGAAGCCAACAGATGTTAGAGTGGTATTAAACTTATCATGCCATTGCTTAGGTGCTTGCTTTAGGCCATATAGAGATTTCAGCAACCTACACACCTTTCTTTCCTGACCATCTATCACAAAGCCATCTGGCTGTTGCATGTAGATTTCCTCATTTAGCTCTCCATTCAGAAAAGCCGTCTTGACATCCATTTGGTGGACGAGAAGACCATGTGAGGCCGCCAACGAGAGTAATACTCGAATGGTGGTCAGTCTAGCCACAGGTGAATAAGTATCGAAGAAATCTTCCTCTTCTTTCTGGTCATAGCCCTTGGCCACAAGTCTAGCCTTGTACTTTTCAATCGTACCATCGGGCCTAAGCTTTTTCTTGAACACCCACTTACATCCCAGTGGTTTGCAACCATAGGGACGGTCGGTGATCTCCCATGTCCCATTAGCCATGATGGAATCCATCTCGCTACGGACCGCATCCTTCCAGTAGTCAGCTTTTGGAGAGGCATACGCTTCTGAAATAGAAGTTGGAGTATCATCCACGAGGTACACGAAGTTCGAGCGCCTCCCACAAGTCCTTGGCAGACCGCATATGTAAATATGCATCAACCAGCTTATCTCCAATCACGCTCAGAACTGCCCCGAGGAACACCATGGTGGCCTCCTTAAACGCCTTCTCCTGTTCAGGAGCGATCGTTCCTATAGGAGTCACACCGGCGACCCAGAACACGTTCATGGCCGTGAGCCATAAGGTGGTTTTAGTCTGCCAACGCTTAAAGTACGTCCCCGTAAACGGGGACGGTTTCAGTGCAGCAACAAAACCAGAATTCGAAAAACTCCTACAGATATTAGGTTTTTGGATTGATGAGAAAATAGGCAGTTTTTCGATTAAATTAATCCATGAATAAATCATGAGCATGACATGGACAGCATTGATAACATACTGATTATGATCTAACAGAGCATGTACTATGCATATAGTAGAGACATCTACGCATACCGCTAGTACTGCTACAACAGAAAGAAACACGAGGGGGATAAGCGATGTATACCCTCCAATCGGCCACGCGGTGGCGGTGGCGGTGACAGCAGCCGCGGCATCCTCGGCGGCCTTCTTGTCGGCCTCGGCTTTCTCAGCGGCGGCACGGTCGGTGTCGGTCGACATGGTGATGATGAAGGTGATGCGGACGTAGATGAACAGAAGCGAGCAGTCGCGTAGTCGCTACCCAAAAACCTAATCGCCCCTCTCCCCGTACAGGATCCGGAGAGGCGTGGTTTCGGAGGCCTGCTCTCCCGTCAACCGTGTACGCGGTGAACGGGACGGAGTCGCCGGCGGCAGCAGCAGCAGAGGAACGACGTGGGCGTGGAGGCGGAGATGCATTCTGTTTCGTGACGGCTAGGGTTGGCAGCGCCCCACATATATATGTGCGGCCGCGCGTGGAGAGACGTGGGCTGAACCCACGTCCAAGTCGGTAGCCCACGATCCGACGTCTCAGATCGTGGCCCCACCTGTCAAAGACTCTCCGTTCCTGACCGGCAAAAAGAAGCGCATAGGAGTGAGCTCGGCTCGGCTCAATCCCGCAACCCGCGGCGCGTCGTGGCGAGGCGAGCGAAGGAGGAGGAGTGCGCGAGGGCCTCATCTCTTCTCAAGCTCCAATAGCATGAGGGAGAGAGTCCCTTATAAACCACTCCAACTCTCCTTCCACTTCCAAGGTGGGACTAAACTTCCCACCACACCTAGTGCCATATAACCCACATGGGCCCTTAGAGATTTTTCAGAAATTGCAATATGGGCCTAGAGCCCATCTCAGATTTCAGCAATCCCCCACCAGATCTCGAGGGCCCATAGTGTCCTCTGTTCCAAATACTGTTTTGATATACTAGTGTTTCAGTGAAGACCTGTTAAGGTTGAGCTTCACCTAGAGCAAGTAGCTACATTCCTTCACAACTGAACAATGGACTATGCCTTGAATTGTCAGTTTGGCGTAAAGAAGTGTCACCACATGTCTTACTAGTACTGGGCTGCCGAAGGCTGACCCCTCGGGTGGAGCATATAAGTCACACTCCTGGCCTATTCATGAGTTTACTAGAGATCACCCCAATCTCATAGACTGTGACTAGCAGTCGGGCTCACATAGGTGTGTTCCTCCAAAGATCGCTCTGTAGGATAGCATCTTGCTTATACATATAAGCCTTGGAACACATTAAGACAATAGTCATCCTTCCATACAGTTTCCGAGAGTATTGCATCTCCAACGGAGTGGGTTAGTAAAGTTACTCTCCTCAGTTCACCACTGGCTTGTTTCCCCAGGTCCTACTTCACGGGATCTCCGATCACATAGGTTGGGTTACCACCATGGTAACTCATGTGGGTCTCATACCCATCTCCCTCGATGCACTATCTATCACTACACGTGATAGCCCTTTCGTAAAGGGATCTGCCAGATTCTTAGCCGTATGGACATAGTCCAACGCTATCACTCCGGAGTTTCTTAATTTTCTGACAGCCTTTAATCTCGTTCTTATGTGTTTGTTGGACTTCATGTTGTCCTTTGAACTCTTCACCTTGGTGATGACAGTCTGATTATCACAGTTCATAAGGATAGCCGGAACCGGTTTATCAACCAGTGGCAAGTCCATCAAAAGATCTCGAAGCCATCCTGCTTCAACACCAGAAGTGTCTAATGCTGTTAATTCTGCTTCCATTGTCGATCTCGTTAAGATCGTTTGCTTGCAAGACTTCCAAGAAACAGCGCCACCTCCAAGAGTAAACATATACCCAGTTGTGGCCTTCATCTCATCAGCATCAGAGATCCAATTCGCATCACTATACCCTTCAAGTACCGACGGGTCTCCGGTATAGTGAAGTCCATAATTCATAGTACCTTTGAGATAGCGCATAACTCTTTCTACAGCATGCCAATGTACATCACTCGGTTTGGAAACAAACCGGCTCAGTTTGCTCACAGCAAACGCGATGTCAGGCCTCGTTGCGCTCGCTAGGTACATCAGTGAACCAATGATTTGAGAGTATCTCAATTGATCTTTAGCCATGCCTTTGGACTTTCGAATCAACACGCTAGGATCATATGGTGTTTGAGATGGTGTGCAGTCCGAATATCCAAAGCGACTCAACACCTTCTCAACATAATGGGATTGCAGAAGTGTGATCCCACCCTCATTATCTCTCAGTAGCTTGATATTCAAGATAACATCAGCCACACCAAGATCCTTCATCTCAAAGTTCTGAGACAGAAAGGACTTAACCTCCTCAATGACTTTGAGGTTGGTTCCGAATATCAGTATGTCATCAACATACAAGCACAGTATAACTCCTTCGCCCCCACCATGGCGATAGTATACACATTTGTCAGCTTCATTAACAACGAAGCCAACAGATGTCAGAGTTGTATTAAACTTATCATGCCATTGCTTAGGTGCTTGCTTTAGGCCATATAGAGATTTCAGCAACCTACACACCTTTCTTTCCTGACCATCTATCACAAAGCCATCTGGCTGTTGCATGTAGATTTCCTCATTTAGCTCTCCATTCAGAAAAGCCGTCTTGACATCCATTTGGTGGACGAGAAGACCATGTGAGGCCGCCAACGAGAGTAATACTCGAATGGTGGTCAGTCTAGCCACAGGTGAATAAGTATCGAAGAAATCTTCCTCTTCTTTCTGGTCATAGCCCTTGGCCACAAGTCTAGCCTTGTACTTTTCAATCGTACCATCGGGCCTAAGCTTTTTCTTGAACACCCACTTACATCCCAGTGGTTTGCAACCATAGGGACGGTCGGTGATCTCCCATGTCCCATTAGCCATGATGGAATCCATCTCGCTACGGACCGCATCCTTCCAGTAGTCAGCTTCTGGAGAGGCATACGCTTCTGAAATAGAAGTTGGAGTATCATCCACGAGGTACACGAAGTTCGAGCGCCTCCCACAAGTCCTTGGCAGACCGCATATGTAAATATGCATCAACCAGCTTATCTCCAATCACGCTCAGAACTGCCTCGAGGAACACCACGGTGGCCTCCTTAAACGCCTTCTCCTGTTCAGGAGCGATCGTTCCTGTAGGAGTCACACCGGCGACCCAGAACACGTTCATGGCCGTGAGCCATAAGGTGGTTTTAGTCTGCCAACGCTTAAAGTACGTCCCCGTAAACGGGGACGGTTTCAGTGCAGCAGCAAAACCAGAATTCGAAAAACTCCTACAGATATTAGGTTTTTGGATTGATGAGAAAATAGGCAGTTTTTCGATTAAATTAATCCATGAATAAATCATGAGCATGACATGGACAGCATTGATAACATACTGATTATGATCTAACAGAGCATGTACTATGCATATAGTAGAGACATCTACGCATACTGCTAGTACTGCTACAACAGAAAGAAACACGAGGGGGATAAGCGATGTATACCCTCCAATCGGCCACGCGGTGGCGGTGGCGGTGACAGCAGTCGCGGCATCCTCGGCGGCCTTCTTGTCGGCCTCGGCTTTCTCAGCGGCGGCACGGTCGGTGTCGGTCGACATGGTGATGATGAAGGTGATGCGGACGTAGATGAACAGAAGCGAGCAGTCGCGTAGTCGCTACCCAAAAACCTAATCGCCCCTCTCCCTGTACAGGATCCGGAGAGGCGTGGTTTCGGAGGCCTGCTCTCCCGTCAACCGTGTACGCGGTGAACGGGACGGAGTCGCCGGCGGCAGCAGCTGCAGAGGAACGACGTGGGCGTGGAGGCGGAGATGCGTTCTGTTTCATGACGGCTAGGGTTGGCAGCGCCCCACATATATATGTGCGGCCGCGCGTGGAGAGACGTGGGCTGAACCCACGTCCAAGTCGGTAGCCCACGATCCGACGTCTCAGATCGTGGCCCCACCTGTCAAAGACTCTCCGTTCCTGACCGGCAAAAAGAAGCGCATAGGAGTGAGCTCGGCTCGGCTCAATCCCGCAACCCGCGGCGCGTCGTGACGAGGCGTGGCGTGGCGAGGCGAGCGGAGGAGGAGGAGTGCGCGAGGGCCTCATCTCTTCTCAAGCTCCAATAGCATGAGGGAGGGAGTCCCTTATAAACCACTCCAACTCTCCTTCCACTTCCAAGGAGGGACTAAACTTCCCACCACACCTAGTGCCATATAACCCACATGGGCCCTTAGAGATTTTTCAGAAATTGCAATATGGGCCTAGAGCCCATCTCAGATTTCAGCAATCCCCCACCAAATCTCGAGGGCCCATAGTGTCCTCTGTTCCAAATACTGTTTTGATATACTAGTGTTTCAGTGAAGACCTGTTAAGGTTGAGCTTCACCTAGAGCAAGTAGCTACATTCCTTCACAACTGAACAATGGACTATGCCTTGAATTGTCAGTTTGGCGTAAAGAAGTTTCACCACATGTCTTACTAGTACTGGGCTGCCGAAGGCTGACCCCTCGGGTGGAGCATATAAGTCACACTCCTGGCCTATTCATGAGTTTACTAGAGATCACCCCAATCTCATAGACTGTGACTAGCAGTCGGGCTCACATAGGTGTGTTCCTCCAAAGATCGCTCTGTAGGATAGCATCTTGCTTATACATATAAGCCTTGGAACACATTAAGACAATAGTCATCCTTCCATACAGTTTCCGAGAGTATTGCATCTCCAACGGAGTGGGTTAGTAAAGTTACTCTCCTCAGTTCACCACTGGCTTGTTTCCCCAGGTCCTACTTCACGGGATCTCCGATCACATAGGTTGGGTTACCACCATGGTAACTCATGTGGGTCTCATACCCATCTCCCTCGATGCACTATCTATCACTACACGTGATAGCCCTTTCGTAAAGGGATCTGCCAGATTCTTAGCCGTATGGACATAGTCCAACGCTATCACTCCGGAGTTTCTTAATTTTCTGACAGCCTTTAATCTCATTCTTATGTGTTTGTTGGACTTCATGTTGTCCTTTGAACTCTTCACCTTGGTGATGACAGTCTGATTATCACAGTTCATAAGGATAGCCGGAACCGGTTTATCAACCAGTGGCAAGTCCATCAAAAGATCTCGAAGCCATCCTGCTTCAACACCAGAAGTGTCTAATGCTGTTAATTCTGCTTCCATTGTCGATCTCGTTAAGATCGTTTGCTTGCAAGACTTCCAAGAAACAGCGCCACCTCCAAGAGTAAACATATACCCAGTTGTGGCCTTCATCTCATCAGCATCAGAGATCCAATTCGCATCACTATACCCTTCAAGTACCGACGGGTCTCCGGTATAGTGAAGTCCATAATTCATAGTACCTTTGAGATAGCGCATAACTCTTTCTACAGCATGCCAATGTACATCACCCGGTTTGGAAACAAACCGGCTCAGTTTGCTCACAGCAAACGCGATGTCAGGCCTCGTTGCCCTCGCTAGGTACATCAGTGAACCAATGATTTGAGAGTATCTCAATTGATCTTTAGCCATGCCTTTGGACTTTCGAATCAACACGCTAGGATCATATGGTGTTTGAGATGGTGTGCAGTCCGAATATCCAAAGCGACTCAACACCTTCTCAACATAATGGGATTGCAGAAGTGTGATCCCACCCTCATTATCTCTCAGTAGCTTGATATTCAAGATAACATCAGCCACACCAAGATCCTTCATCTCAAAGTTCTGAGACAGAAAGGACTTAACCTCCTCAATGACTTTGAGGTTGGTTCCGAATATCAGTATGTCATCAACATACAAGCACAGTATAACTCCTTCGCCCCCACCATGGCGATAGTATACACATTTGTCAGCTTCATTAACAACGAAGCCAACAGATGTCAGAGTTGTATTAAACTTATCATGCCATTGCTTAGGTGCTTGCTTTAGGCCATATAGAGATTTCAGCAACCTACACACCTTTCTTTCCTGACCATCTATCACAAAGCCATCTGGCTGTTGCATGTAGATTTCCTCATTTAGCTCTCCATTCAGAAAAGCCGTCTTGACATCCATTTGGTGGACGAGAAGACCATGTGAGGCCGCCAACGAGAGTAATACTCGAATGGTGGTCAGTCTAGCCACAGGTGAATAAGTATCGAAGAAATCTTCCTCTTCTTTCTGGGCATAGCCCTTGGCCACAAGTCTAGCCTTGTACTTTTCAATCGTACCATCGGGCCTAAGCTTTTTCTTGAACACCCACTTACATCCCAGTGGTTTGCAACCATAGGGACGGTCGGTGATCTCCCATGTCCCATTAGCCATGATGGAATCCATCTCGCTACGGACCGCATCCTTCCAGTAGTCAGCTTCTGGAGAGGCATACGCTTCTGAAATAGAAGTTGGAGTATCATCCACGAGGTACACGAAGTTCGAGCGCCTCCCACAAGTCCTTGGCAGACCGCATATGTAAATATGCATCAACCAGCTTATCTCCAATCACGCTCAGAACTGCCCTGAGGAACACCACGGTGGCCTCCTTAAACGCCTTCTCCTGTTCAAGAGCGATCGTTCCTGTAGGAGTCACACCGGCGACCCAGAACACGTTCATGGCCGTGAGCCATAAGGTGGTTTTAGTCTGCCAACGCTTAAAGTACGTCCCCGTAAACGGGGACGGTTTCAGTGCAGCAGCAAAACCAGAATTCGAAAAACTCCTACAGATATTAGGTTTTTGGATTGATGAGAAAATAGGCAGTTTTTCGATTAAATTAATCCATGAATAAATCATGAGCATGACATGGACAACATTGATAACATACTGATTATGATCTAACAGAGCATGTACTATGCATATAGTAGAGACATCTACGCATACTGCTAGTACTGCTACAACAGAAAGAAACACGAGGGGGATAAGCGATGTATACCCTCCAATCGGCCACGCGGTGGCGGTGGCGGTGACAGCAGCCGCGGCATCCTCGGCGGCCTTCTTGTCGGCCTCGGCTTTCTCAGCGGCGGCACGGTCGGTGTCGGTCGACATGGTGATGATGAAGGTGATGCGGACGTAGATGAACAGAAGCGAGCAGTCGCGTAGTCGCTACCCAAAAACCTAATCGCCCCTCTCCCCGTACAGGATCCGGAGAGGCGTGGTTTCGGAGGCCTGCTCTCCCGTCAACCGTGTACGCGGTGAACGGGACGGAGTCGCCGGCGGCAGCAGCTGCAGAGGAACGACGTGGGCGTGGAGGCGGAGATGCGTTCTGTTTCGTGACGGCTAGGGTTGGCAGCGCCCCACATATATATGTGCGGCCGCGCGTGGAGAGACGTGGGCTGAACCCACGTCCAAGTCGGTAGCCCACGATCCGACGTCTCAGATCGTGGCCCCACCTGTCAAAGACTCTCCGTTCCTGACCGGCAAAAAGAAGCGCATAGGAGTGAGCTCGGCTCGGCTCAATCCCGCAACCCGCGGCGCGTCGTGACGAGGCGTGGCGTGGCGAGGCGAGCGGAGGAGGAGGAGTGCGCGAGGGCCTCATCTCTTCTCAAGCTCCAATAGCATGAGGGAGGGAGTCCCTTATAAACCACTCCAACTCTCCTTCCACTTCCAAGGAGGGACTAAACTTCCCACCACACCTAGTGCCATATAACCCACATGGGCCCTTAGAGATTTTTCAGAAATTGCAATATGGGCCTAGAGCCCATCTCAGATTTCAGCAATCCCCCACCAAATCTCGAGGGCCCATAGTGTCCTCTGTTCCAAATACTGTTTTGATATACTAGTGTTTCAGTGAAGACCTGTTAAGGTTGAGCTTCACCTAGAGCAAGTAGCTACATTCCTTCACAACTGAACAATGGACTATGCCTTGAATTGTCAGTTTGGCGTAAAGAAGTTTCACCACATGTCTTACTAGTACTGGGCTGCCGAAGGCTGACCCCTCGGGTGGAGCATATAAGTCACACTCCTGGCCTATTCATGAGTTTACTAGAGATCACCCCAATCTCATAGACTGTGACTAGCAGTCGGGCTCACATAGGTGTGTTCCTCCAAAGATCGCTCTGTAGGATAGCATCTTGCTTATACATATAAGCCTTGGAACACATTAAGACAATAGTCATCCTTCCATACAGTTTCCGAGAGTATTGCATCTCCAACGGAGTGGGTTAGTAAAGTTACTCTCCTCAGTTCACCACTGGCTTGTTTCCCCAGGTCCTACTTCACGGGATCTCCGATCACATAGGTTGGGTTACCACCATGGTAACTCATGTGGGTCTCATACCCATCTCCCTCGATGCACTATCTATCACTACACGTGATAGCCCTTTCGTAAAGGGATCTGCCAGATTCTTAGCCGTATGGACATAGTCCAACGCTATCACTCCGGAGTTTCTTAATTTTCTGACAGCCTTTAATCTCATTCTTATGTGTTTGTTGGACTTCATGTTGTCCTTTGAACTCTTCACCTTGGTGATGACAGTCTGATTATCACAGTTCATAAGGATAGCCGGAACCGGTTTATCAACCAGTGGCAAGTCCATCAAAAGATCTCGAAGCCATCCTGCTTCAACACCAGAAGTGTCTAATGCTGTTAATTCTGCTTCCATTGTCGATCTCGTTAAGATCGTTTGCTTGCAAGACTTCCAAGAAACAGCGCCACCTCCAAGAGTAAACATATACCCAGTTGTGGCCTTCATCTCATCAGCATCAGAGATCCAATTCGCATCACTATACCCTTCAAGTACCGACGGGTCTCCGGTATAGTGAAGTCCATAATTCATAGTACCTTTGAGATAGCGCATAACTCTTTCTACAGCATGCCAATGTACATCACCCGGTTTGGAAACAAACCGGCTCAGTTTGCTCACAGCAAACGCGATGTCAGGCCTCGTTGCCCTCGCTAGGTACATCAGTGAACCAATGATTTGAGAGTATCTCAATTGATCTTTAGCCATGCCTTTGGACTTTCGAATCAACACGCTAGGATCATATGGTGTTTGAGATGGTGTGCAGTCCGAATATCCAAAGCGACTCAACACCTTCTCAACATAATGGGATTGCAGAAGTGTGATCCCACCCTCATTATCTCTCAGTAGCTTGATATTCAAGATAACATCAGCCACACCAAGATCCTTCATCTCAAAGTTCTGAGACAGAAAGGACTTAACCTCCTCAATGACTTTGAGGTTGGTTCCGAATATCAGTATGTCATCAACATACAAGCACAGTATAACTCCTTCGCCCCCACCATGGCGATAGTATACACATTTGTCAGCTTCATTAACAACGAAGCCAACAGATGTCAGAGTTGTATTAAACTTATCATGCCATTGCTTAGGTGCTTGCTTTAGGCCATATAGAGATTTCAGCAACCTACACACCTTTCTTTCCTGACCATCTATCACAAAGCCATCTGGCTGTTGCATGTAGATTTCCTCATTTAGCTCTCCATTCAGAAAAGCCGTCTTGACATCCATTTGGTGGACGAGAAGACCATGTGAGGCCGCCAACGAGAGTAATACTCGAATGGTGGTCAGTCTAGCCACAGGTGAATAAGTATCGAAGAAATCTTCCTCTTCTTTCTGGGCATAGCCCTTGGCCACAAGTCTAGCCTTGTACTTTTCAATCGTACCATCGGGCCTAAGCTTTTTCTTGAACACCCACTTACATCCCAGTGGTTTGCAACCATAGGGACGGTCGGTGATCTCCCATGTCCCATTAGCCATGATGGAATCCATCTCGCTACGGACCGCATCCTTCCAGTAGTCAGCTTCTGGAGAGGCATACGCTTCTGAAATAGAAGTTGGAGTATCATCCACGAGGTACACGAAGTTCGAGCGCCTCCCACAAGTCCTTGGCAGACCGCATATGTAAATATGCATCAACCAGCTTATCTCCAATCACGCTCAGAACTGCCCTGAGGAACACCACGGTGGCCTCCTTAAACGCCTTCTCCTGTTCAGGAGCGATCGTTCCTGTAGGAGTCACACCGGCGACCCAGAACACGTTCATGGCCGTGAGCCATAAGGTGGTTTTAGTCTGCCAACGCTTAAAGTACGTCCCCGTAAACGGGGACGGTTTCAGTGCAGCAGCAAAACCAGAATTCGAAAAACTCCTACAGATATTAGGTTTTTGGATTGATGAGAAAATAGGCAGTTTTTCGATTAAATTAATCCATGAATAAATCATGAGCATGACATGGACAGCATTGATAACATACTGATTATGATCTAACAGAGCATGTACTACGCATATAGTAGAGACATCTACGCATACCGCTAGTACTGCTACAACAGAAAGAAACACGAGAGGGATAAGCGATGTATACCCTCCAATCGGCCACGCGGTGGCGGTGGCGGTGACAGCAGCCGCGGCATCCTCGGCGGCATTCTTGTCGGCCTCGGCTTTCTCAGCGGCGGCACGGTCGGTGTCGGTCGACATGGTGATGATGAAGGTGATGCGGACGTAGATGAACAGAAGCGAGCAGTCGCGTAGTCGCTACCCAAAAACCTAATCGCCCCTCTCCCCGTACAGGATCCGGAGAGGCGTGGTTTCGGAGGCCTGCTCTCCCGTCAACCGTGTACGCGGTGAACGGGACGGAGTCGCCGGCGGCAGCAGCAGCAGAGGAACGACGTGGGCGTGGAGGCGGAGATGCGTTCTGTTTCATGACGGCTAGGGTTGCCAGCGCCCCACATATATATGTGCGGCCGCGCGTGGAGAGACGTGGGCTGAACCCACGTCCAAGTCGGTAGCCCACGATCCGACGTCTCAGATCGTGGCCCCACCTGTCAAAGACTCTCCGTTCCTGACCGGCAAAAAGAAGCGCATAGGAGTGAGCTCGGCTCGGCTCAATCCCGCAACCCGCGGCGCGTCGTGACGAGGCGTGGCGTGGCGAGGCGAGCGGAGGAGGAGTGCGCGAGGGCCTCATCTCTTCTCAAGCTCCAATAGCATGAGGGAGAGAGTCCCTTATAAACCACTCCAACTCTCCTTCCACTTCCAAGGTGGGACTAAACTTCCCACCACACCTAGTGCCATATAACCCACATGGGCCCTTAGAGATTTTTCAGAAATTGCAATATGGGCCTAGAGCCCATCTCAGATTTCAGCAATCCCCCACCAGATCTCGAGGGCCCATAGTGTCCTCTGTTCCAAATACTGTTTTGATATACTAGTGTTTCAGTGAAGACCTGTTAAGGTTGAGCTTCACCTAGAGCAAGTAGCTACATTCCTTCACAACTGAACAATGGACTATGCCTTGAATTGTCAGTTTGGCGTAAAGAAGTGTCACCACATGTCTTACTAGTACTGGGCTGCCGAAGGCTGACCCCTCGGGTGGAGCATATAAGTCACACTCCTGGCCTATTCATGAGTTTACTAGAGATCACCCCAATCTCATAGACTGTGACTAGCAGTCGGGCTTACATAGGTGTGTTCCTCCAAAGATCGCTCTGTAGGATAGCATCTTGCTTATACATATAAGCCTTGGAACACATTAAGACAATAGTCATCCTTCCATACAGTTTCCGAGAGTATTGCATCTCCAACGGAGTGGGTTAGTAAAGTTACTCTCCTCAGTTCACCACTGGCTTGTTTCCCCAGGTCCTACTTCACGGGATCTCCGATCACATAGGTTGGGTTACCACCATGGTAACTCATGTGGGTCTCATACCCATCTCCCTCGATGCACTATCTATCACTACACGTGATAGCCCTTTCGTAAAGGGATCTGCCAGATTCTTAGCCGTATGGACATAGTCCAACGCTATCACTCCGGAGTTTCTTAATTTTCTGACAGCCTTTAATCTCATTCTTATGTGTTTGTTGGACTTCATGTTGTCCTTTGAACTCTTCACCTTGGTGATGACAGTCTGATTATCACAGTTCATAAGGATAGCCGGAACTGGTTTATCAACCAGTGGCAAGTCCATCAAAAGATCTCGAAGCCATCCTGCTTCAACACCAGAAGTGTCTAATGCTGTTAATTCTGCTTCCATTGTCGATCTCGTTAAGATCGTTTGCTTGCAAGACTTCCAAGAAACAGCGCCACCTCCAAGAGTAAACATATACCCAGTTGTGGCCTTCATCTCATCAGCATCAGAGATCCAATTCGCATCACTATACCCTTCAAGTACCGACGGGTCTCCGGTATAGTGAAGTCCATAATTCATAGTACCTTTGAGATAGCGCATAACTCTTTCTACAGCATGCCAATGTACATCACCCGGTTTGGAAACAAACCGGCTCAGTTTGCTCACAGCAAACGCGATGTCAGGCCTCGTTGCGCTCGCTAGGTACATCAGTGAACCAATGATTTGAGAGTATCTCAATTGATCTTTAGCCATGCCTTTGGACTTTCGAATCAACACGCTAGGATCATATGGTGTTTGAGATGGTGTGCAGTCCGAATATCCAAAGCGACTCAACACCTTCTCAACATAATGGGATTGCAGAAGTGTGATCCCACCCTCATTATCTCTCAGTAGCTTGATATTCAAGATAACATCAGCCACACCAAGATCCTTCATCTCAAAGTTCTGAGATAGAAAGGACTTAACCTCCTCAATGACTTTGAGGTTGGTTCCGAATATCAGTATGTCATCAACATACAAGCACAGTATAACTCCTTCGCCCCCACCATGGCGATAGTATACACATTTGTCAGCTTCATTAACAACGAAGCCAACAGATGTCAGAGTTGTATTAAACTTATCATGCCATTGCTTAGGTGCTTGCTTTAGGCCATATAGAGATTTCAGCAACCTACACACCTTTCTTTCCTGACCATCTATCACAAAGCCATCTGGCTGTTGCATGTAGATTTCCTCATTTAGCTCTCCATTCAGAAAAGCCGTCTTGACATCCATTTGGTGGACGAGAAGACCATGTGAGTCCGCCAACGAGAGTAATACTCGAATGGTGGTCAGTCTAGCCACAGGTGAATAAGTATCGAAGAAATCTTCCTCTTCTTTCTGGTCATAGCCCTTGGCCACAAGTCTAGCCTTGTACTTTTCAATCGTACCATCGGGCCTAAGCTTTTTCTTGAACACCCACTTACATCCCAGTGGTTTGCAACCATAGGGACGGTCGGTGATCTCCCATGTCCCATTAGCCATGATGGAATCCATCTCGCTACGGACCGCATCCTTCCAGTAGTCAGCTTCTGGAGAGGCATACGCTTCTGAAATAGAAGTTGGAGTATCATCCACGAGGTACACGAAGTTCGAGCGCCTCCCACAAGTCCTTGGCAGACCGCATATGTAAATATGCATCAACCAGCTTATCTCCAATCACGCTCAGAACTGCCCCGAGGAACACCACGGTGGCCTCCTTAAACGCCTTCTCCTGTTCAGGAGCGATCGTTCCTGTAGGAGTCACACCGGCGACCCAGAACACGTTCATGGCCGTGAGCCATAAGGTGGTTTTAGTCTGCCAACGCTTAAAGTACGTCCCCGTAAACGGGGACGGTTTCAGTGCAGCAGCAAAACCAGAATTCGAAAAACTCCTACAGATATTAGGTTTTTGGATTGATGAGAAAATAGGCAGTTTTTCGATTAAATTAATCCATGAATAAATCATGAGCATGACATGGACAGCATTGATAACATACTGATTATGATCTAACAGAGCATGTACTACGCATATAGTAGAGACATCTACGCATACCGCTAGTACTGCTACAACAGAAAGAAACACGAGAGGGATAAGCGATGTATACCCTCCAATCGGCCACGCGGTGGCGGTGGCGGTGACAGCAGCCGCGGCATCCTCGGCGGCCTTCTTGTCGGCCTCGGCTTTCTCAGCGGCGGCACGGTCGGTGTCGGTCGACATGGTGATGATGAAGGTGATGCGGACGTAGATGAACAGAAGCGAGCAGTCGCGTAGTCGCTACCCAAAAACCTAATCGCCCCTCTCCCCGTACAGGATCCGGAGAGGCGTGGTTTTGGAGGCCTGCTCTCCCGTCAACCGTGTACGCGGTGAACGGGACGGAGTCGCCGGCGGCAGCAGCAGCAGAGGAACGACGTGGGCGTGGAGGCGGAGATGCGTTCTGTTTCGTGACGGCTAGGGTTGGCAGCGCCCCACATATATATGTGCGGTCCAAGTCGGTAGCCCACGATCCGACGTCTCAGATCGTGGCCCCACCTGTCAAAGAAGCGCATAGGAGTGAGCTCGGCTCGGCTCAATCCCGCAACCCGCGGCGCGTCGTGACGAGGCGTGGCGAGGCGAGCGGAGGAGGAGGTGTGCGCGAGGGCCTCATCTCTTCTCAAGCTCCAATAGCATGAGGGAGAGAGTCCCTTATAAACCACTCCAACTCTCCTTCCACTTCCAAGGTGGGACTAAACTTCCCACCACACCTAGTGCCATATAACCCACATGGGCCTTTAGAGATTTTTCAGAAATTGCAATATGGGCCTAGAGCCCATCTCAGATTTCAGCAGTTGGTTTGCTAGCTTTGCACGTACGTGTAGTTCCTGGGTGATTTGTTCTACGGTTCAAAAGCCAACAACGCGGCCCTCTTGATGGATGTGCTGGGTTCAGTTGATGGATCATCCTCATACGCCAGCTACTCGTGGACCTTCTCATTCTACCCGGTGCTGCGGCTGTCGGCGGGAGGCGAGGTGCGGCGGCTGTGCTCCATGGCTTCCAGGGAACGATCTGGCATTGACAACACGACCTTCAAAAGTGAAATTACATTCAGATAAACACGCTTGTAACTTGATCTCACTAATAATGGCTCCATTGTCGCCTCAACTACCAATCTGGATGTCACCAATCACCCGCTTGGCGTTAGAAGCAATGAAAAAACGATGGAGGTGAAAATCTTCTACCATTGCCAATGCGTGCATGCATGCCATGGCCTCAAACACTACCGGGTCATCCATGGCTTCTAAGACAAGTGCACTGCTTCCCAGGAATCGTTCCATCTCTATCTCTGCACATGGACGCAATGAATGAATGGCTGTCCATGAGCGATCGATGCTGGCACCTCCTTACTCATCTCACGCTCATCGATGAACCTATTTATGAAACAAAAGATAGCTTGTGGACTGGCACCTCCTTAATCATCTCAAGCTCGTCAATGAACCTATATATGCGGTGTGGCGCAGTGGAGCCTCGCCGACAATGGCTAGATGAGAAGGAGACACATGACATATGTGTCTATGATGCTCAAAGTTGCAGCTAAGCTCTCTCTCTCTCTCTCTCTCTCTCTCTCTCTCTCTCTCCCCCGCCCTCTCTCTCTCTTTGATTTCGCCCCGCATCATATAGAAAGCAACAACCGAAACAAAGTACACAATCAAATGATACATGATGATGAGATAGTCCGCAAAGAATAGCGATCTCAGGATAAAGAATCATGTAGGACCCACATGACCACGCTGCCGAAAGAAAGCACAGAAAGAACTAAATATAACGCCATGCTACAGCTTGTAACACCTAAACTTCACGACAATGTCCCGAGGAGCAAGAACGGCGCTAAGCTTCGCCGCTACTGAGTCCACACTGGACAAAGGATTTCCCACGGAACGAGACACAAAGAGAAGCACCACAAACAACTTCTTCAAGAAGAAAGTGTCTCCCGCAAGCGGCGGCATCGTCGTCAGGAACAAAGCGCGGAGATTTCTCGCTCAGAAGCTTACGCCGTGCCACCACGAGGTATCCAAGACAAGTGTGACGAGTTTAGAACTCTAAATCTTGATTGGGCGTCGCCACCAGAGACAAAGAACACGCACGAGCTACCGCCTCTCCACCTCTCGCTGCCCACATGACCAGGGGGGAAAGCCACCACTGCCAACACGGCGCCCGCCGGAGAGCCAACCATGCGGACAGCCTTCTGAAGCCGCCGCCTCGGCATCCAAAGTCCGCAACATCACCAACCGCCCACTTCATAGTGCACTAACGTGGTTGGAGGAGCAGAGGCACTCCTTCACTCCGAGACCGACATCATCCACTAAGTCTGGGTCAACGCCTCCATGGTCGAAAGCGCCCACGCCTACGTCACTAGCCAGCCCCGATGGACCGCCGGGGGGTGGGGGGGGGGGATACAATTCAGTGACTGCCGACAACCTCTACAAAGCAAGCCCCGACCATATCCTGGTAGCCTTGGCCCAGACATGCTCCCACGGTGCCATGTTCGTGGCAATCGGCATAGATCTGCCCGACGATGTAGATTTTTTACGACAACCGCCACCTTGCACTATGCCCGTGAGGAGCGAAACCTCACTGCCTGTATGCACCACCCTGACGGAGCCCAACCAGCCCTATCCAGAGCACGAGCCTCGACCCATCTCATGTCCAGATTTGGTCCACCTATGAGTGAGCCCTAGGTCCAAGATATCCACAATCCAGACCAAGGGGAAGGAGTATTGCAGCAAGCACCCTGCGCAACCTACCGAAACCAGGCCGCTAGATCCACCTCACCGAGTGATGCCTTTGTGATCCGGTTGGATAGCAACTCCTATCCTTTCCCCAAGGTGGTTGGTTGAGATCTGGGAGAGGGGAGTGGAATGCTGCAAGGACCAACAACAGGTCGTGGAATGGACGCTGAGACGAAAACACCTAGGCGCGCTTGCAGCAACTTCGCCTAGGCGAACATGTTCTAGAGACGAGAGACGCACGATCTCTCGTGACCGGTGGGCTCGCGAGGAGGCTTGCAAGAGCCAGTGGCCAGCCGGTTGTCCGCCGCCATCAACTAAGAAGTCTCCATCGCACCAGTGGATCCCTGAGTACACAGCCTCCTTGTCCCGATCTTCCCTCTCGTCGCCTCCTGAGGACATCGCAGGCGAAGCCGCATGAATACCAATGACAGGGGTGTCGGAGAGGTTCATCAGAAACGCATGCTATGGTTATGGCGTGCCATCCGGCTGGAGTGACGGGGAGATCATAGTGTCCTCGCGTGTGTCTCATGGTGGTGGTGTGCGGTGCTTATGGAGGGGGTGATGGAATAATTCAGCTTGCTCGGGTCCTGCAGCGATATAAGTCGTGCTCGCAGGCCCTGTTCTTCCATCAGAGGCGACGACAAGGTGGCTCCTGCTTCATGGATACTCCAGTGTGGCGTGGGTGGTTGTTTCAAGGGACGACGACATCAGGGCTGCGAGTTGGGAAGAAGTGGCTGCCGGTGTAAACCAATCTCCGACTTTGGTCATGGCATGCGGGCGATGTCGGCGTCTAATGCATCGTTACCTTGTTGAAGGCATCGTAACTGCAGTCATCAACTCCTCGCTTGGGCTATTTGGAGGGGAAACTCGCAATCTGGGTCTCCCAGGACGAACAATGACGACGCGTTTGGTGTCATCTTCCCTCATGAGGGCATCATTTTGGAGTAGATGCTTGATCAAGTCATCTGGACGTGAAACAGCGTGGCATCTACCACATCGATGACGGCGGGTCTTAGTGGCATGGTGCAGCAGAGACTCGGCAACCGATGTGTCTTAATGGATGGGGGCAGGGCGGTGGTGCTATTTGGCGACATGGCGGCGTCGACTGACAGGCTTGGCAAGGATATTGTGGACCTCTTTTCTGAAGATGGGTCAGCGGTTCGATGGTTATGGCAGCTTTTAAAGCGTGTGCATGCGGTGTATGCTTTGGGTCAGGTGCACCAAGTGGTTGCTCCTGTTCGACAAGTTTTTGTGCACTATTGCATAAAATTCTTATTTTGGGGATTTTTAATGAGTTATGTTGCAGGTTATAATACAATGGAAAGTTTAACTAGCATGCACAGGAATGAGACCTGGTGCAACTAATTTTGTGCATGCACGTTCCATCAAAAAAAGGAGGTTTTGCATGCACGTGACAAGCTTGTCCTTGACTTGGCATGTGTACACTATGTGTACGTATTCGGGTGTCTCGGCCGGCAAGCTCGCGTGCATATATACCCAAATATCCGCAACCCTCAAACCATGCATATACGTGTACATGTACAGCGGCCCACTTCTATACCGGCTGATTTTGTGCCCGAGGAAGGCCCATCTGCAGCCGGGTAGACATATGTACGCGAGATGGCTTCCTTTCTTTTTGCAGACTCAAATGGAAAGATTCTAGCAGAAGAAACGGCATCGGGGTTTCCTTCCTCACGTACCAAGGATCAAATTGGACGAGGGGTCGCCGCAAGACCTAGCGCCCACCCCTTGGCATCTATAAATACCAGAAGAACACCCAGCCACCACGGTCGCCGCCATCACGTGCACAACAAACCCACGCAGCAACACATCCACAAATCCATTAACCACATCAATGGCACGCAGAAACATCCGGCGACCAGAACTCACGCAGCAAGAAGTAGAAGGAGAGAAGAGAGATCGGCCTCGACATCTCGTCACAACAACGCCGACGATCATCCGTACAAGAAGCAGGCGCCTCGACAGCAACATGAACACCAAGTCGATCTTCCCGAACGCACTTCGTTGGCTTCATCATCTTCCTCAAGCTAACCAAGACAACGAGGCTACTCCCGGACTTCACCAAGGCGTGGAAGATGAGGGCGTGTCGATGGGGCTGCCGGCGCGCAGCCCGTTGGCCTCCTTTATGGTGGCTACCCTTGGTGATGAGACCGACGACGTCTACTTCGTCAAGCTGGAGTCCTGGAGGCGCGGAGCTCGCGTAGGATTCCGCCGTGTGCCACGGAGGATGTCGCGCCGTGCCGCAGCGGATCGCGGCGCGGATTTCGCCAAGATGACGCCAGTGTCAACTTCATCAAGCCGGCGCTATGGAGGACGAAGGCGTGGAGGCTCAGGACAATGGCGCCACGGAGTTCGCCAAGATGACGCCAATGTCAACTACATCAACCTGGTGCCGCAAGGATTGTGACGGGGAGCTCACAAGAAGGACGCCCGCCATCCACTTCGTCATGCTGGAGCTAGAGGACGGAGGCGTGGCGCTCATTGAGGATGCCGCCTACATCTACTTCGTCAAGCTGGAGCCCGAAGGCACGGAGCATGTAGGGATGGTGCCGCGTGCCGCGGAGGATGGCGAGACGGACCTCGCTAGGACGATGCCCGTCATCAGCTTCATCAAGCTGGCTCCATGGAGGACAAAGGCGTGGAGGCTCGCAACGATACCGCCACCGTGCCGCCTTGGATGGCGGCGCGGAGCTCGCCAAGACTACGGTCAGCGCCAACACCCGGTACCGCGGAGAATCGCCGAGTGGAGCTTGCAAGGAGGACGAAGGCATGGAGGCTCGGGACGATGGCGCCACGGAGTTCGCCAAGATGACGCCAATGTCAACAGCATCAACCTGGTGCCGCAAGGATCGTGACCGGGAGCTCACAAGAAGGACGCCCGCCATCCACTTCGTCATGCTGGAGCTAGAGGACGGAGGCGTGGCGCCCATTGAGGATGCCGCCGATATCTACTTCGTCAAGCTGGAGCCCGAAGGCACGGAGCACGTAGGGATGGTGTCGCGTGCCGCGGAGGATGGCGAGACGGAGCTCGCTAGGATGACGCCCATCATCTTCTTCATCAAGTCGGAGCCATGGAGGACAAAGGCATGGAGGCTCGCAACGATACCACCACCGTGCTGCCTTGGATGGCGGTGCGGAGCTCGCCAAGAAGACGCTCAGCGCCAACACCCGGTATCGCGGAGAATCGCGGCGTGGAGCTCGCAAGGACACCACCAACGTCAATATCATCAAGTTGGACTGGAGACATAGAGCTCGCGGGACGTCAGCACCAATGTCTACCTCGTCAAGATGGATCCCGCGACATGGAGCCAAGAAGATAACACACACCCTTGAAGGAGAAGATGGTGCCACATGATGTTCTCCATGACCTGGAGCCCATGAAGATGAGGCGTGATGGCGAGGAGGCAATGTGACTTTGCCAACACTAACTTCCGATGGCCCCGTGAGATGGTGCCCTTGTCTTGGAGGACCGCCGTAAACACAGCGTCCAGCCGAGACAAGGCGCCAACCACACCGGCGTTTCCGATATGAGCGAGTGTTGGTTTTACACCGACGCCGGTCTCCATAAGAATACTCCCGCGAGGCGAACCCCTTGCACACCCGATGAAGCCGTTACATCGTAAAGAAGTCTGAGCTGAGCAGGACCCATGCAACTTCAACACCGACTACATCAACATTGTCAAGACCGACGAGGCGCGACGGCGCGGGCGAACGTGGCCAACACAAAGCCATGTTTTGAGCGGCACGTGTACCGACGAGGACACGGGCTTTGCCGCCGCCCACACCATACACACACACCATCATCATCATGCATGGAGAACGCAAAGCAAAGACGACAAAGACGACCACACGGCTTAATCGGAGGTATCTCGTGGAGCAACCCGCGGGAATAATTAACCGGGAGCTTTTCGAGGCCCTGGGAACCAGGAGACCGCACGTCGCAATAGTCAGGCAGGCCGCGCTAGTAGGCCACGAAGCGCATTCCTTTTTTATGGGATCTTGTAATTTTGTTTATCCGATGAGATTAATGAAATACTTGCTTCCCATACCATTTTTTTTTGTGTACTATGTACACTGGCACGCCCGCACACTTTTCTTTTCCCCGGCGCACGAGAGAAATCCATATTCCTTCTCTTCTCTTCTCATGGAGTGCAATAAGATTTTTCTCATGTCAACAGCTCCCAGTACGTCATGCTGGCGGATCGGCAATGACCCCGGTTCTAGATGGTGGGGCGCGATGTCATCCCCCATTGTCGTGTTTGTAGGTGTGGATGGTGGCTTCGAATTTTTTGATTTATGTTCTTGTCATACCATTATTCATAATTTAATAAAGATGACCGTGTGCATCTATAAATGCAGAGGCCGAGGTTTTCGACCTCCTTTTCAAAAAAATGAAAAAAAAATCAGCAGGTTGGGTTAAAGGATTTTCCTTTTCAAAAAGGAAAATGGCTTAAATTAACATGGAGTACTATGCAAGAATATCTGCATTGCGTACCTTTTTTCGATAAGGGAAATATATTAATATCGCGAAGATATCAATTACACCCGGCTTCTTTTTTTGGCTGTGTGCATTGCGTACCTTTTACTTGATGGGAAGTTAGGGTCGGCTCGTTCCATGTAAGTACCTGCGTTTGTCCTAACTACTAGTAATACTTGCTAACCAACCTATGGTTGAGATGGTTAGGTGGACAGTGGTATCCCCAACCCACCAGGGTTCAAATGCTGGTGCTCGCATTATTTCTGGATTTATTTCACGATTTCCAGTGGGAGGAGACGTTCCCGTCGACGACAAGGCACCTACGGTGACTTCGTAAATCTCAAGATGATATGCCGGCTTAGTCTCTCGGAAGTGCTCATAGGGGTGTGCGTTGATAGAGATGAGTGTATGCGGCGTGTATACAAGCGCTTATGTCTGTACTGATGCTAAAAAAACTATTAGTAATACATAATCCTACTACGGTAGTACGTATTATCTTCGTTCAAAATATGTGCTGTGGTTTTAGTCGAACACTTATTTTGAAATGGATGGATTGGATTGGATCATCACCATCGATTTGTTCTGTCCTCGTCCCAAACGTTTCCAGCGGCCGACTGATGCACACGAACACGGATCCTTAAATCGAGATCAGACGTACGTAAACGGTACTCCCTCTTATTCTCCCTCTTCTTTTGTTCTCTTAATAAAAACCTAGAAATCTTTCCCACAGAAAAAAAAGAAGAAAAGAGAAACCGATAAACCTAAGTGGATTACTTGGTGTATAACATGGCCGACACAGAGCAGGTCGCCATGGCGGAGCCGGACCTCGCGCGACGCCCCATGATGTCGGTGTGGATAGAAAAGGTGGAAGATTACTTGGTGAGGTACAGGATCCACGGTGACGATGGCGCGACGGTAGCGGTGGCGGCGGAGCCACAGCAGCATACCAGGTTGACCCTCATCTTCCTCGTCACTGCCGGCGCTGTCTTTGGTTTTTTCGCTTACTTTTACGCGGCGATTAAATGCGAGATGGACTCGGCCTATACGGTGGCGGTCTTTATCGCGATGTTGCTATGTGCGGGCTTTGCATTAGGCCTTGCTGGGGTTTCTGCTTGTCTCATCCAAGAGTGCCAAGAGGGGTTTCAGGATGAGAAACATCATAGATTAGCAGATTTCCTGCTCCAGGTTTAGATAGATAGATATGTAATCATCTATCATCCATGCATGGGTGACACTCGATGAACTTCCCCTGTTATCATATGTACAAACATACTCCTAGTACGGTATATTGGCATGCACCTCTTTTTCTGATTGAGGGAAGGCAGGCAATGGTAGTTGATTCACATGCACGCACACATATCAGCTACGCCAACAAACGTACGTTTTTATTAACATAGTACAGATATACGCGCATACACTCACCCCTATAAACGCACACCCTACCCTTATGAGCACCTCATTATCTTGAAATTTACGAAGTCACCGTAGGCACCTCGTCGTCGACGAGACGTCTCCTCCCACTGAATACACATCACCGGAAATCCCAAAATAAATCCAGGAATAAACGGGAGCACCAGGACTTGAACCCTGGTGGGCTACGTACAGACTAAGAGTTGCAAGGCGGTCGGAGTACATACGTACCCAAATAATCTCTACGCTCTTTTTTTCATCTTCTCAAGAACATGGAAGAGCTTTGCATGTCTTCGAATCAGAGTTTAGAGGCGTGAAAGGTAGTCATATCGTCATCTGTGGTTGATCGATACCCCTGAGAATCCACCATACAGGCATGTAGTATTACGAAAGCTACGATCACGCTAATTTCCACAATGCAAATCCGTCACAAGAGGGGAAGCACTGCAATCTTGTCGAAAATCCGCCTGTTTCATTCTAACGAGATTGACCGCAAGGTAAAAACCACCAAGGAGTTCAATATCCGGATCGCACCCGCAGAGATCACTAATGAAAACCGACCGCTGGCGTAAACCTCTGGGACCTGTGTAGGGCAGTAATACCAGGGACGAATCCAGGATTTGAGCATGAGAGGGGCGAAGAACAAAAAACAATAATGGGGCAACATCTATAGCTATTAAAGTTCTAACTATATAATACCGGCACCGAATTTTAATGACATATTTCGAATTTTGGGATATGATTTGTTAGTTTAAATATAAATATTCTTTTGCGCCGGGGGGGGGGGGGGGGGGGGGGGAATATAAATCTTTACCGCCAAACATATCTAACAAGGCTGGCGGTGAGGGTGGACCGGACGGGATGAAAAGGGGGAAATGGGGAAATGGGGCAGCTAGGGTTTGCTCTCGCTGTCCTGCTTCAATAGCCAGGTTCTTGGCCCATTGGGCGGCGCACCAACGCCGGGGCATGAATAGGGTCACCAAACCGGTGACCTTCCTAGGAGGACTGATCGGTTCTTCGTGGGTCCTGTCTAGTCCGATGTGGCGGACAAGTCCAAGGGGCCCCAAATCCAATTAAGGATAGGATTATGGTCTCAGTCTTCGATGCAAAATTTAGAAAAATAGAATTTATCAGCCTACTTTTCCTGGGGTTATTGCTTTCTTGAACTAAGGAGCAGCTAGAGAAGGCTCCAGCCAACAACAATAAGCTAGCAGCGAAGAGTTACGGAGCTACTTCAAACAATAACAACAACAACGACGAAGAACTACAGACATAGCAGCGATGGCGCAGACAGCGCCGGGAAGGAGACACAGCGAGGTGGCGGCGTGCCTGGGAGGAGGCACGGCGAGGTGCAGGCCCCAGGAAGTACGCGTGCAGCAGCATCACATCGAGAGAACGTGTCGCAGACCCACCCCGACGAGCAATGTTACACTCACGGAGGAATATACATGATCTGAACAATATACTAACAGGCTACATGATCTCCTAAGTTGAACAGCCTTATCTTGGGGAACCTCTAGATACGCAGTCCAACGGTTATTAGATGGACAATAGATTAAACACTTCCGCTTCGGTAGACCCCCTTCAACACAAGGACGGCTAAGATTGTCCCATACCCCTTCATAACGGAGGGCACGATAGGCAAAAATCAAAAAAGAGGCCGCCCGCCTGCCGTCCCGCTCGTAATGTATACGTATACGTGTACACTTTTGTTTTTTTGGCCGGGTCGTCCCGCCAGCGCGCCCACCCCTGCACGCCCACGTCTGGTAATTACACGCGGACAGGCGCATGCATGCATGCATGGCGCGGTTACGGGCCCCACTACCGATTGCAGCGCTGCGGCCTGCCCCCGCTTCCGCCTCGGCCTGCGGCGCCCGCTTCCGCCTCGCTTCGGCCGCCCCCGCTGCCGCCTCGGCCTGCGCCGCGCTGCCGCCTCGGCCTGCGGCACCCGCTTCCGCCTCGGCCCGAGCCGCGCTGCTGCCTCGCCTCGCGTTGGCCGCCCCCGCTGAGGCGCTGCCGCCTGCCCCCCGCCCCCGCTGCCGCCTCGCCTGCCCCCGACCCATGCCCGACGAGTCTCTCCCTCCCATAAATCCGCCCCCGACCCGCGCGCTAGCCTCACATAAACCGCCCCCGACTCCGCCTCTCCTCTTAGAGACCGTCCCCTACCTCGCGTTCTCCGATCGATCTCAGGCGCGGCGGCTTTCTCCGGCGTGATGCCTCGTGGACGCGGATGCTTCGGCCGGCGTTGGTTCGGCTGGGGAGGCGGCAGTGGAGGCGCAGGGAGCAGTCGCCGGGCGGTTGGCGGCGGTGGAGGCGGCGGCAGCAGTGGTGGACGCGGCGCCGCGCCGGGCGGTCTGTGGCCCTCTAGCCCCACCGGGCCGCAGACCATGGATATCTACCGGCACGGCATCCCCGTGCCGCCGTCGTGTCGCCAAGCACACGGCTGGCACGTGACGAGTGATGGCTATGCCACGCCTAGGCCGGCACAACCCGGTCCGTGGAACCCCGAAGGTCGCCTCAACATTTGGCAAGGCCGTGACTTCGACACCATCGTCAGGTTCTACAAGTCTCGGGGCATCCGCGCGGATGCTCCTAACGCGCCCCTTGCGCCCCCCGCCGCCCCGGTTGTGCAAGCCCGTGCCGGTCGGCACGCTCGCGCAGGCGCGCCGGCCGCTCCCGCCGCTCCAGCGGCCGCCCCTGAGTTTCACATCTCGCCGGAACTGGCGGCAATGCAAGAGGAGGGCGACCCGTTGGAGTCGCCGGGTTTGATCCGCGCGATCCGGAACTCCACGTCGGAGACCGGTTGGATGCCGCCGGAGAATGTTGTTGACCCGAGGGACCTGGCAGACGAGCCGGGATACTGGCAGGCGATCAGGGAGTTGACCGATACACTAGCGCAGCAGTCGTCTACCGCGGATTTGTTTTCTATAAAAATTCTGGCCGGGTTTGTTGTTTGACAGTTTGGCAATTCGATGGTAGTTCAAACCAACATACTAAATACGACTTGTCTTCAGCACAAACAATAAATAGATGGTGGATTGATTGGTTGTCTTGCTAGAACGTGAGGGAAACAACCACAGTTTTTTTACAGAAAAGGCATACGCCCGACTTTATAAATAAAGCCATAAGACAAGGTAGCAACAGCATCACAGATAAGTATCAGACACACCCAAGCCCCAACGCTGGGCGAGACGACGGAGGATAAAGTCTGGTACATGGCTCCCTCGCCAGTACATGGCACGCAGGCCGGAAGAAAAAGATCCAACTAAAGCTAAAGCATCCAGCCCAAAAGAAGCAATCAGGCATCCTGCTCTTGTCTGCATAACTGAGACACCGTCGTCCGGATTTTGTCGATCAGCATAGAGAGCGCCTCTTGATCGTCGACCTTAGTCAATGATTTCCACTGCTGCAGGAAAGCGCACGGTTTAAATAAGCAGTCAGCCGGTTTAGCCGGGAACACATGCTCGATAGTAAATTTGTTCCTAGTTGTCCACAGAGACCAGCATAAAGCCCCCAAGCCCACCCAAAAGATGCGCCTAGATTCACCGGCGAGGTTGGAGGCCAAGCTGCGCAACTCGGCAAAGGAGGCAGGGGCCCAAGAGACACGAAGCCAGTCCCGCATGCAACTCCAAACAAGCTTAGCCAAATGACAGTGAAAAAAGATATGATCCGAGTCTTCCACATCACCGCAAAGGGCACACAACTCGGAGCCCGGCCCATTTCTCTTACGGATTTGATCAGCCGAGGGCAACCGGCCTCGGAAAGCTTGCCACAAAAAGATTTTAATCTTAAGGGAATACGGCCTTCCAAATTTGGGAAAAACGATTGGTAGGCGTGCCACCAACAAGCTAAGAATAAAGAGACTTAACAGAAAAACACCCAGAGGCAGAAAGCGGCCAAAGCATCGAATTCAAATCCCTTGACCCTATATTTTTGCGTTAAACTCTACTCCTTCCGTCTCATAATATAAGAGCGTTTTGAAATCGCACTTTATATGTGCATGATCTGAACAATATACTAACAGGCTACGTGATCTCCTAAGTTGATCCGCCTTATCTTGGGGAACCTCTAGATACGCACTTCAGCGGTTATTAGATGGGATTGGATCTTTTTTTTTTAGAACGAAGACGCCAGATGCGTCCGGCTTTATAACTTAATAAAGCCCTCGACAGGCAGCTTACCACGACACAAGTCTGGGATTGGATCAACACCATCGATCTGTATTCTCCTTGTCGTCCCAAACGTTTCCAGCCGGCTGACTGATTGTGTCAAACACGGTTCCTTCTCTCCAGATGGGATTGGATCATCACCATCGATCCACGTCCGGTCGTCTCAAACGTTTCTAGCGGCCGACTGATGGGCACGAAGACGATCTTCCCGCTCTTGGTCTCTTATTAGAAACCTAGAAACCTTTCCCATGAAGAAATAGAAAAGAGAAACCGATAAACCTAGCTGTGGATTACTTGGTGTGTAATATGGCGGACATAGAGGACGCCGCCATGGCGGAGCCGGACCTCGCGCGACGCCCCATGTCTTTGGTGTGGATCGAAAAGGTGCAAGATTACTTGGTGAGGTACATGACTCGCGGTGACGATGCCGCTATGGTAGCAGTGGCGCCGGAGCCACAGCAGCACACGAGGATGATGCTCATCTTCCTCGCCACCGCCGGCGCCGTCTTTGGGGTGTTCACTCTCTTTTACCTGGAAATTAAATACGCGAAGGATTGGGACTACACGGTGGATATTGCGATCTGGCTATGTGCGTCCTTTGCAGGCAGCCTTATAGGAGTTTCTACTGTGCTCATCTTAGACTGTCAAGATGGGTTTCAACAAGAGGATCGAAGATTCGCAGATTTCTTGCTCCAACTGTAGAACTTAGTTAATTCTGTACTCCCTCACAATGTCAAAAAACGTCTTGTATTAAGTTACGGAGGGGGTATATATATTTGATGCATGTGCAAATACCAGTTGACAACATGCATGCATATTTGTTATTTTCACTCTTATGATGCAACTATATATTGTAAACCACGACGTACGTACGGATCCTTCTACACCAACACTTGTATATTGTTCGCCGTGGAGATATCTGACCTCTTCTACACTTGATTCAAATTCTTACAGTGAAAGCCTACGACCCGGCATCGGGTTGGGCGACGGCGTCGTCCTCGTCGCATCCCCCTTTGGGGCATCGCTGGGAAGAGCCTTTGATCCTGTTCACGCATTCCATAGGTTGTCCACTCACCTTACTTGGGCTATTCCGGGGGAAACCTGTTGGAAATATGCCCTAGAGGCAATAATAAAAGTATCATTATTATATTTCCTTCTTCATGATAATTGTCTTTTATTCATGCTATAACTGTATTATCCGGAAATCGTAATACACGTGTGAATACATAGACCACAATATGTCCCTAGTGAGCCTCTAGTTGACTAGCTCGTTGTGATCAACAGATAGTCATGGTTTCCTGGCTATGGACATTGGATGTCGTTGATAACGGGATCACATCATTAGGAGAATGATGTGATGGACAAGACCCAATCCTAAGCATAGCACAAAGATCGTGTAGTTCGTTTGCTAGAGCTTTTCCAATGTCAAGTATCTCTTCCTTAGACCATGAGATCGTGTAACTCACGGATACCGTAGGAGTGCTTTGGGTGTATCAAATGTCACAACGTAACTGGGTGGCTATAAAGGTGCATTACAGGTATCTCCGAAAGTGTCTGTTGGGTTAGCACGAATCGAGACTAGGATTTGTCACTCCGTGTAAGCGGAGAGGTATCTCTGGGCCCACTCGGTAGGACATCATCATTTGCGCAATGTGACCAAGGAGTTGATCACGGGATGATGTGTTACGGAACGAGTAAAGAGACTTGCCGGTAACGAGATTGAACAAGGTATAAGGATACCGACGATCGAATCTCGGGCAAGTAAAATACCGCTAGACAAAGGGAATTGTATACAGGATCGATTGAGTCCTTGACATTGTGGTTCGTCCGATGAGATTATCGTGGAACATGTGGGAGCCAACATGGGTATCCAGATCCCGCTGTTGGTTATTGACCAGAGAACGTCTCGGTCATGTCTACATGTCTCCTGAACCCGTAGGGTCTACACACTTAAGGTTCGATGACGCTAGGGTTATAAAGGAAGTTTGCATGTGGTTACCGAATGTTGTTCGGAGTCCCGGATGAGATCCCGGACGTCACGAGGAGTTCCCGAATGGTCCGGAGGTAAAGATTTATATATGGGAAGTCCTATTTTGGCCACCGGAAAATGTTCGGGATTTTTCGGTATTGTACCGGGAAGGTTCTAGAAGGTTCCGGAGTGGGGCCCACCTGCATGGGGGGACCCACATGAACGTGGGTAGTGGGGGAAAGGCCCCACACCCCTGGTCAAGGCGCACCAAGATCCCCCCTTAGAAGGAATAAGATCATATCCCAAAGGGATAAGATCAAGATCCCTAAAAAGGGGGGATAGCAATCGGTGGGGAAGGAAATAATGGGATTTCTTTCCTCCCACCTTTGCCAACGCCCCAATGGACTTGGAGGGCAAGAAACCAGCCCCCTCCACCCCTATATATAGTGGGGAGGCACATGGGAGCTTCAACCTTGCCCCTGGCGCAGCCCTCCCTCTCCCAAGTGCTCCTCCTCTCTCGCGGTGCTTGGCGAAGCCCTGCAGGATTGCCACGCTCCTCCACCACCACCACGCCGTTGTGCTGCTGCTGGATGAAGTCTTCCTCAACCTCTCCCTCTCTCCTTGCTGGATCAAGGCGTGGGAGACGTCACCGGGTTGTACGTGTGTTGAACGCGGAGGTGCCGTGCGTTCGGCACTTGATCATCGGTGATTTGAATCACGACGAGTACGACTCCATCAACCCCGTTCACTTGAACGCTTCCGCTTAGCGATCTACAAGGGTATGTAGATGCACTCTCCTTTCTACTCGTTGCTGGTCTCTCCATAGATAGATCTTGGTGATACGTAGGAAAAATTTTGAATTTCTGCTACATTCCCCAACAGTGGCATCATGAGCTAGGTCTATTGCGTAGATTCTTTGCACGAGTAGAACACAAAGTAGTTGTGGGCGTTGATGTTGCTCAATATGCTTACCGTTACTAGTCCAATCTTGTTTCGACGGTATTGTGGGATGAAGCGGCCCGGACCAACCTTACACGTACTCTTACGTGAGACAGGTTCCACCGATTGACATGCACTTGGTGCATAAGGTGGCTAGCGGGTGCCAGTCTCTCCCACTTTAGTCGGAACGGATTCGATGAAAAGGGTCCTTATGAAGGGTAAATAGCAATTGGCATATCACGTTGTGGTTTTGCGTAGGTAAGAAACGTTCTTGCTAGAAACCCATAGCAGCCACGTAAAACATGCAACAACAATTAGAGGACGTCTAACTTGTTTTTGCAGGGTATGCTTTGTGATGTGATATGGCCAACAAGAATGTGATGAATGATATGTGTTGTATGAGATTGATCATGTTCTTGTAATAGGATTCACGACTTGCATGTCGATGAGTATGACAACCGGCAGGAGCCATAGGAGTTGTCTTAATTTATTGTATGACCTGCGTGTCATTGAACAACGCCATGTAATTACTTTACTTTATTGCTAACCGGTAGCCATAGTAGTAGAAGTAATAAGTTGGCGAGACGACTTCATGGAGACACGATGATGGAGATCATGATCATGGTGTCATGCCGGTGACGATGATGATCATGGAGCCCTGAAGATGGAGATCAAAAGGAGCAAAATGATATTGGCCATATCATGTCACTATTTGATTGCATGTGATGTTTATCATGTTTATGCATCTTGTTTACTTAGGACGACGGTAGTAAATAAGATGATCCCTTACAAAATTTCAAGAAGTGCTCTCCCCTAGCTGTGCACCGTTGCTACAGTTCGTCGCTTCTAAGCACCACGTGATGATCGGGTGTGATGGATTCTTACGTTCACATACAACGGGTGTAAGACAGATTTACACACGCGAAAACACTTAGGGTTAACTTGACGAGCCTAGCATGTACAGACATGGCCTCGGAACACGGAGACCGAAAGGTCGAGCATGAGTCGTATAGTAGATACGATCAACATGAAAATGTTCACCGATGATGACTAGTCCGTCTCACGTGATGATCGGACACGGGCTAGTTTGACTCGGATCATGTGATCACTTAGATGACCAGAGGGATGTCTATCTGAGTGGGAGTTCATAAGATGAACTTAATTATCCTGAACATAGTCAAAAAGACCTTTTGCAAATTATGTCATAGCTCACGCTATAGTTCTACTGTTTAGATATGTTCCTAGAGAAAATATAGTTGAAAGTTGATAGTAGCTATTATGCGGACAGTAGAAAGATTATGTCCTTAATGCACCGCTCAGTGTGCTGAACCCCAAACGTCGTTTGTGGATGTTACGAACATCAGACATACACGTTTTGATAACTACGTGATAGTTCAGTTAAACGGTTTGGAATTGAGGCACCAAAGACGTTTTTTCATAACATCGCGAAACATATGAGATGTTTTGAGGGCTGAAATTGGGATTTCAGGCTCGTGCCCACGTCAAGAGGTATAAGACCTCCGACGATTTTCTTAACCTGCAAACTAACGGAGAAAAGCTCAATTGTTGAGCTTGTGCTCAGATTGTCTGAGTGCAACAATCACTTGAATCGAGTGGGAGTTGATCTTCCATATGAGATAGTGATGTTTCTCCAAAGTCATTGCCACCAAGCTGCTAGAGCTTTGTGATGAACTATAACATATCAGGGATAGATATGATGATCCTTGAGGTATTCACGATGTTTGACACCGCGAAAGTAGAAATCAAGAAGGAGCATCAATTGTTGATGAAACCACTAGTTTCAAGAAGGGCAAGGGCAAGAAAGGATACTTCATGAAACGGCAAATCAGTTGCTGCTCTAGTGAAGAAACCCAAGGTTGAACCCAAACCCGAGACTAAGTGCTTCTGTAATAAGGGGAACAACCACTGGAGCAGAATTACCCTAGATACTTGGTAGATGAGAAGGCTGGCAAAGTCGATAGAAGTATATTGGATATACATTATGTTAATGTGTACTTTACTAGTACTCCTCGTAGCACCAGGGTATAAGATACCGGTTCGGTTGCTAAGTGTTAGTAACTCGAAATAATAGCTACGGAATAAATGGAGACTAGCTAAAGGTGAGCTGACGATATATGTTGGAATTGTTTCCAAGTTTGATGTGATCAAACATCGCACGCTCCCTCTACCATCAAGATTAGTATTAAACCTGAATGGTTTATTGAATCTCGATCGTAGTGATACACATTTTCATGCCAAAAGATATAAGATAGTAATGATAGTACCACTTACTTGTGGCACTGCCATGTAAGTCATATTGGTGTAAAACGCATGAAGAAGCTCCATGTTGATGGATCTTTGGGCTCACTCATTTTTGAAAAGTTTGAGACATGCGAACCATGTCTATTGGTGTATATGCATGAAGAAACTCCATGCAAATGGACCGTTGGAACTCACTTGATTTTGAATCACTTGAGACATGCAAATCATACCACATGGGCAAGATGACTGAAAAGCCTCGGTTTCAGTAAAATGGAACAAGATAGCAACTTGTTGGAAGCAACACATTTTTGATGTGTGCAGTCCAGTGAGTGCTGAGGCATGCAGTGAATATCGTTATGTTCTTACTTCACTGATGATTTGAGTAGATACTGAGTATATTTACTTGATGAAAACAAGTCTGAATTATTGAATGGTTCAAGTAATTTCAGAGTGAAGATCATCGTGACAAGATGATAAAATGTCTATGATATGATCATAGAGATGAGTATCTGAGTTACGAGCAAAGACATTGTGGAAATTGTTTCACAATTAATACCGCCTGGAACACCATAGTGTGATGGTGTGTCCGAACATCATAGTTGCACCCTATTGGATACGGTGCGTACCATGATGTCTATTATCGAATTACCACTATCGTTCATGGGTTAGGCATTAGAGACAACCACATTCACTTTAAATAGGGCACCACGTAATTCCGTTGAGATGACACCGTATGAATTATGGTTTAGAGAAACCTAAGTTGTCGTTTCTTAAAGGTTTGGGGCTGCGATGCTTATGTGAAAAAGTTTCAGGATTGATAAGCTCGAACCCAAAGCGGATAAAAATGCATCTTCATAGGACACCCAAAACAGTTGGGTATACCTCCTAATTCAGATCCGAAAGCAATATGGATTGTTTCTTGAATCGGGTCCTTTCTCGAGAAAAGGTTTGTCTCGAAAAGTTGAGTGGGAGGATGGTGGAGACTTGATATGGTTATTGAACCATCACTTCAACCAGTATGTATCAGGGCGCAGGAAGTTGTTCCCGTGGCACCTACACCAATTGAAGTAGAAGCTTATGATAGTGATCATGAAGTTTCGGATCAAGTCACCGCCGTACCTCGTAGGGTGACAAGGATACGTACTACTTCAGAGTGGTACAGTAATCCTGTCTTGAAGGTCATGTTGCTAGACAACAATGAACCTATGAGCTATGGAGAAGTGATGGTGGGCCCAAATTCCGACAAATGGTTAGAAGCCATGAAATCCGAGATAGGATCCATGTATCAGAACAAAGCATGGACTTTGGTGGACTTGCCCAAAGATCGGCAAGCCATTGAGATAAATGGATCTTTAAGAAGAAGACGGACGTGGATGGTAATGTCACCATCTATGAAGCTCGACTTGTGGTGAAGAGTTTCTCGACAAGTTCAAGGAGTTGACTACGATGAGATTTTCTCATCCGTAGCAATGCTTAAGTCCGTCGGATTCATGTTAGCATTGGTTGCATTTATGAAATCTGGCAGATGGATGACAAAACGAGTTTCCTTACCAGTCTTCGTATGGAAAGGTTGTTTGTGATACAATCAGAAAGTTTTTGTCGATCCTAAGGATGCTAAAAGGTATGCTAGCTCCAGCGATCCTTCCATGGACTGGAGTAAGCATCTCGGAGTTGGAATGTGCACTTTGATGAGATGATCAAAGATTTTCTTGGGTTTATACAAAGTTTATGAGAAACTTGTATTTCCAAAGAAGTGAGTGGGAGCACTATAGAATTTCTGATGAGTATATGTTCTTGACATATTGTTGATCAGAAATGATGTAGAATTTCTAGAAAGCATATAGGGTTATTTGAAAGGTGTTTTCAATAGAAAACCTGGATCAAGCTACTTGAACATTGAGCATCAAGATCTATAAGATAGATCAAAATGCTTGATAATACTTTTAAATGAGCACGTACCTTGACATAATCTTGAAGGTGTTCAAGATGGATCAGTCAAAGAAGGAGTTCTTGCCTGAGTTGTAAGGTATGAAGTTAAGACTTAAAGCTCGACCACGGCAGAAGAAAGAGGAAGGACGAAGGTCGTCCCCTATGCTTTTATCATAGGCTCTCTACGGTATGCTATGCTGTGTATCGCACCTGAAGTGTGCCTTGCCATGAGTCAGTCAAGGGGTACAAGAGTGATCCAAGAATGGATCACAGGACAGCGGTCAAAGTTATCCTTAGTAACTAGTGGACTAAGGAATTTTCTCGATTATGGAGGTGGTAAAAGAGTTTGTCGTAAAGGGTTACGTCAATGCAAGCTTAACACCTATCCGGATAGCTCTGAGTAGAGATACCGGATACGTATGATGGAGCAACAATTTAGAATAGCTCCAAGTAGAACAGTTATTTGGAATAGCTCCAAATAGAGCGTGGTAGCTGCATCTAGGAGATGACATAGAGATTTGTAAAGCACACACGGATCTGAAAGGTTCAGACCCGTTGACTATAACCTCTCTCACAAGCATAACATGATCAAACCCTAAACTCTTTGGGTGTTAGTCACATGGGGATGTGACCTTGAGTGTTAATCACATATCGATGTGAACTAGATTATTGACTCTAGTGCAAGTGGGAGACTGTTGGAAATATGCCCTAGAGGCAATAATAAAAGTATTATTATTATATTTCCTTGTTCATGATAATTGTCTTTTATTCATGCTATAACTGTATTATCCGGAAATCGTAATACACGTGTGAATACATAGACCACAATATGTCCCTAGTGAGCCTCTAGTTGACTAGCTCGTTGTGATCAACAGATAGTCATGGTTTCCTGGCTATGGACATTGGATGTCGTTGATAACGGGATCACATCATTAGGAGAATGATGTGATGGACAAGACCCAATCCTAAGCATAGCACAAAGATCGTGTAGTTCGTTTGCTAGAGCTTTTCCAATGTCAAGTATCTCTTCCTTAGACCATGAGATCGTGTAACTCCCGGATACCGTAGGAGTGCTTTGGGTGTATCAAACGTCACAACGTAACTGGGTGGCTATAAAGGTGCATTACAGGTATCTCCGAAAGTGTCTGTTGGGTTAGCACGAATCGAGACTGGGATTTGTCACTCCGTGTAAGCGGAGAGGTATCTCTGGGCCCACTCGGTAGGACACCATCATTTGCGCAATGTGACCAAGGAGTTGATCACGGGATGATGTGTTACGGAACGAGTAAAGAGACTTGCCGGTAACGAGATTGAACAAGGTATAAGGATACCGACGATCGAATCTCGGGCAAGTAAAATACCGCTAGACAAAGGGAATTGTATACAGGATCGATTGAGTCCTTGACATTGTGGTTCGTCCGATGAGATCATCGTGGAACATGTGGGAGCCAACATGGGTATCCAGATCCCGCTGTTGGTTATTGACCAGAGAACGTCTCGGTCATGTCTACATGTCTCCCGAACCCGTAGGGTCTACACACTTAAGGTTCGATGACGCTAGGGTTATAAAGGAAGTTTGCATGTGGTTACCGAATGTTGTTCGGAGTCCCGGATGAGATCCCGGACGTCACGAGGAGTTCCGGAATGGTCCGGAGGTAAAGATTTATATATGGGAAGTCCTATTTTGGCCACCGGAAAATGTTCGGGATTTTTCGGTATTGTACCGGGAAGGTTCTAGAAGGTTCCGGAGTGGGGCCCACCTGCATGGGGGGACCCACATGAACGTGGGTAGTGGGGGAAAGGCCCCACACCCCTGGTCAAGGCGCACCAAGATCGCCCCTTAGAAGGAATAAGATCATATCCCAAAGGGATAAGATCAAGATCCCTAAAAAGGGGGGATAGCAATCGGTGGGGAAGGAAATGATGGGATTTCTTTCCTCCCACCTTTGCCAACGCCCCAATGGACTTGGAGGGCAAGAAACCAGCCCCCTCCACCCCTATATATAGTGGGGAGGCACATGGGAGCTTCAACCTTGCCCCTGGCACAGCCCTCCCTCTCCCAAGTGCTCCTCCTCTCTCGTGGTGCTTGGCGAAGCCCTGCAGGATTGCCACGCTCCTCCACCACCACCACGCCGTTGTGCTGCTGCTGGATGGAGTCTTCCTCAACCTCTCCCTCTCTCCTTGCTGGATCAAGGCGTGGGAGACGTCACCGGGCTGTACGTGTGTTGAACGCGGAGGTGCTGTGCGTTCAGCACTTGATCATCGGTGATTTGAATCACAACGAGTACGACTCCATCAACCCCGTTCACTTGAACGCTTCCGCTTAGCGATCTACAAGGGTATGTAGATGCACTCTCCTTTCTACTCGTTGCTGGTCTCTCCATAGATAGATCTTGGTGATACGTAGGAAAATTTTTGAATTTCTGCTACGTTCCCCAACAAAACCCTAGATCATAGTCTCCTGGATCAGACGAGGACAGCGTCTTTGGTGCCATTCTCCCTCCTGGGCACATTGTTTTGGACCACCTGCTGGCTGGAGGGGCATGAGGTGGAGCAGTGTTTCATCTACCGTAGCAACAACGGTGGATATCGGCGGCGTGGCGTAGTGGAGCCTCGCCGACAATGGCTAGATGTGAAGGAGACACATGTGTTTGCACGTCCCAAAGTTGCAGCTTCTCTCTCTCTCTCTCACTCTCTCTCTCTCCCCTCCCCCCCCCCCCCCCGCTTTTATATAGAAAGCAACAACCGAAACAAAGTACACAGCCGAACGATACATGAGATGAGGTAGCCCCCAAAGAATAGCGATCTCAGGATAACCGGATCACACAGGACCCACGTGACTACACTGCCGAAAGAAAGCATAGAAAGAACTGAGTGTAACGTCACGCTACGGCCTGTAACATCTAAACTCCACTACAACGTCCCGAGGAGCCAGAACGGCGCTAAGCATCGTCGCTGTTGAGTCCACACTGGACAAAGGTTTTCCCACGGAACAGGGACACAAAGAGAAGCTCCACAACAACTTCTTTAAGACGAAAGCGGCGCCCTCCAGCATCGTCGTCGTCGGGAACAAAGTGCGGAGATTTCACTCGGAAGCTTCCCTCGTGACACCACGATGTCTCCAAGACAAGTGTGATGAGTTCAGAACTCCAGATCTGGATTGGGGCGTCACCACTGCCTGAGACAGAGAGCACGCATGAGCCACCTGCCGCTCCACCTCTCGCTGCCCACATGACCAAGGGAGAAAGCCACCGTCGCCGACATGGCGCCCGTCGGAGAGCCAACCATGCGGACCGCCTTCCGAAGCCGTCACCTCGGCATCCAAAGTCCGAAACACCACCAACCGCCCACTTCATAGTGCACTAATCGCAATTGGAAGAGCAGAGGCACCCTTCCACTCCTAGACCGACATTGGCCACTGAGTCTGGATCAACGCTTCCATGGTCGAAAGCGCCCAGGCCTACGTCACTAGCCAACTCCGATGGACCGGGAAGGGGGGGGGGGATGAGGGGGATACAATCTAGTGACTGCCGATGGCCTCCACAAAGCAAGCGCCGACCATAGCCCGGTAGCCTTGGCCCAGGCAAGCTCCCACGACGCCACGTCCATGGCAATCGGCATAGATCTATGGGTATTTTTTTTACGACAATAGCCACCTTGCACTGTGCCCGTCAGAAGGGGAACCTCGTTGCCGGTAGGCACCACCCCGACCGAGCCCAACCAGCCCTATCCAGAGCACGAGCACCGACCCATCTCAAGCCGAGATTTGATACATACGTACCCAAATAATCTCTGCGCTCTTTTTTTTCTTCACAAGAACATGGAAAAGCTTTGCATGTCTTCGAATTAGAATTTACAGGCGTCGTCGTCATCTGTGATCGACACCCCTGAGAATCCACCATACAGACATATACTATTACAGAAGCTACGATCTTGCTAATTTACACAAAGAAAATCTGTCACAAGAGGGGAGCACTGCAATCTTGTCGAAAATTGGTCTGTTTCATTCTTCTTCTTCTTTTGCGGGTGAATAACTTGTATTACTCAACTCATAGAATTACAATCATCAGCAGCTAGTTGGACAGTTTCCTCAGGACCAGAACCCAACCAAGTCATGGTTCGGTTCTACCTTTGGTACGAGCAAAATTAGCTAAACTGTCACTAACCCTATTTTGCGATCGAGATATAAGAGTAATACAGGATTCACAAAGACTCGAAAAATGTCTAATTTCAGTAACTGTGGAAGAATACCGATCTATCAACTTCTTTAGACTGAACAAGGTTAACTGCCACAATGGAATCCATCTCTATGGATATCGGACGATTGCTTATCTGCAAGGAAAAGGAGAGACCCTCCACGGATGCACACAACTCAGCTTCAAGAGCATCTCTGCATGAAAACAGTACTCGACATGACGAGAAAATGATATTACCATTGTTGTCCCTGAGCACCATACCTGCGCCGGCATATCCCTCGCCTGAGAATGAGCCAGCATATCCTTTGTCCGAGAATGAGCCATCACTGTTTAGTTCTAACGAGATTGACCGCAAGGTAAAAAACACCAAGGAGTGCAATTCCCGGATTGCACCCGCAGAGATCGGTAATGAAAACCAACCGTTGGCGTAAACCTTTGGAACCTGTAGGGCAGTACTACCAAGAACGGAGCCAGGATTTGAGCATGAGGGGGGCGAAGAACAAAAAACAACAATAGAGCAACATCTATAAAACAAGACTATAAAAGTTCTAACTATATAATACATGCACCGAATTGTAATGACATATTTCTGGACATTATTTGTTATTTTAAATATAAATTTAGACCAGCAAACATATCAAACAAGTCAATAATATCATACTAGGAGCATTTAACAAACTATTTTTAAAAAAAGAATAAAGAGAGTCTTTCAGTTCATATCTTGACATGTGGTTGTTATATGGTCTTATAATTTGTAGTTGCCAGTCTAACAAAAGTATATGGATGAGTAGTTTGGACTATCAATGGATATAGATTAGAAATTTTTCTCTTGAATATACCATAAGGCCCAGCTAACTGTCATGGTATATGAGCCAAACAGGCTACAACTGCTGCATCAACATGAACCAACGGACGACACTCGAGAGTCGTTGGCGAAAAGGCAGAGCTTCTCTGCGGTGGCTGATGGCAAAGCGTCAATGCGCTATCAAAACGCTTCCCAGAATCATCGAGAAAAGGCTAACGGACTAAGAGCAACTCTAGCAGACCCCGCATCCGGCGCAAACCCGCATAATTCCGGCGATTATACAGGCTCGGTCCATTTTTCTGGCCAGACCAGAGCCCGCATCGGTATCCGGCCCGTAAATTTTTTTGCCGCAGCCCGCAAACGCAAACCCCGAGCCACTATAACGGCGGGTTTGCAGGGCAGACGCGGGTCGAAACCCTATCCTCCCGCCGCCGCATTCCCCTCCAATTCCCCACCGCGCCGCTCGATTTCTCGCCGCCGGCGAGCCTTGAACCACCATGGCCGACTCGGGGGATGAGGCGGAGCGCCGCCGCCGCGCCAGATCTGACGCTGCGCGCAAGCGGGGGGCGCGTCGGTGGCTCAACCAGGGTGCCCGGCCACCGACGGCATTTGACCGGCGCGAGCTCGGCGAGTTCGAGCTTGAGCGCGCCCGTCGCCGCCACGCCTCCTTCGGCAACTGGTCCGTGGGGAGCTCATCCAGCCACTGGTCCGCGGGGAGCTCATCCGTGGGCGCGTCGAGCTCGCGGCTCGTTCCGGTTAAGAGGGAGCCGGAGGAGGCCGTGCCCGGTAGCGTAGGCCCTGTCTAGCATATCTAACCTCTATGTATGTATGTGGCGTGTATGAACTTATTATGCGAAGAAGAACCATGTATGCGAGCGAGCTCCGGCGAGCTGTTGCTTAAAATTTCTCGCGCGAAACAACTTTTTTTAAAATTTAGGGGTTTGTTTGCGGTTTCTAGTCTGCCGCCACAAATTTCGGCCTGCATAACCGCCCCCGTGCGACCTGCAAACACATTTTACGGGTCGGCAAAATGCGGGATCTACTAGAGTTGCTCTAAGGTTCCAATTCATCAAGAAAGTACTACTAATAAGTACTGGAGCTAGAGGAACCTGATTGCCTCTTAGTCTCTGATGTACCGGTCTCTAGCCATATGAAGACCCCTACGATTCGCATCCCGGCGAGTGGAGGTGGCGACAACTGCCGAACCCGGCGCGCTGGGGAACGCCCGGGGGCGCCGGGGCGAGCTGTTTTGGCGCGAAAAAGTCGCGGGCCAGCCGCGTCAGCGACTCGGCGCCTTGTCTTCCCCCAACGGCTCGGTTCCCGCGGGGAATCGGAATCAATGGCAAGGCTGCCACCGGTCAGCCTTGCCATTGATTCCTCTCACGGGCGGCGCTTCATGGGACGGCGCGCCGACGCCTCCCCTCCCTCGCACGCGTACACATGGTCGCGGCCCGGCTATAAAAGCCGGCGGCCTCCACTCGCCTGTGCCCACACCAGCCCCGCCCCTCGCCGCCGTCCAGCCCCTCCCTCTACCTCTCCTGAGCCTGCCCAGCGCCGCCATCGCCATGGCAGAACGCTTCCCCGGAGACGAGGCGGCGGCCAACGGCTTCGGCCGCCGTTCGCTCCGCGAACAGGAGTCCTGGCTCCTGTTCCAGGCGAACATCGCGGCGCCGCCGGACATGCGCGCCGGGCCAACAGGGTGGAGACTCAGCGCCGGGGGAGTGCCCATTCCCCCGTTGCCCGACGCCGTGGCGAAGCCGAAGTACTTCGCCGAGGAGGTCGAGATCGTGCGCACGTCCCTCACCGACGCCCAACTCTCCCTCCCCCAGTACGGCGCCGACAGCCACGCGGCCTGGGTGGCGTATTTCGAGCGCCGCCAGCAGCAGCGATTGGCGTCCACCAACGGCGCGCCAGTGGTCGGCGGACGGCAGAACAGCGAGGGGCGCCGCCTCTGGTGGGGCGTCCCCGGCCGCACACTCGAGGGCGTGCTCACGTACCTCGAGGGCGGCAACGACCCGCCGTTGGCGTACCCCCCGGCGCAGCACCGACACGTCGGGCCATGGGCGCCAAGGAGGTTCGGGTCCTCCTCCTCCTCTTCCTCCTCCCGATCCTCATCGCACTCCTCCGGCACTCTGGCCCTGCTCGGCGTCAAGGCCGAGCCCGCGGCGGAGTCGCCGCTCGGCAGGCGCACTCGCAACGCCGGCATCGTCATCAACGAGGGCGGCCGGCGCGCCTCCTCCTCGTTGGCTCCTCCGCGCTTCGTCAAGCCAAAGACGGAGGCGGGGCTGGCGCCGGTGAAGACGGAGCCGGGGCAGGCGCCGGTGAAGGCGGAGTTCGACGACGACGACGCGGCCCTAGAATGGGCGCGCCAGGACTCCATTGCGATGGAGAAGGCGCGCCGGGAGAAGGTGAAGGAGCGCCAGCACGCTGCCCTGCGCCGCTTCGAGGAGCGCCGACACGGCCGCGATGAAGACGGGGTCGTCGTCCTATGCGACATCGACGACGACGACGACGATGCGCCGCCGCCAGTCCGCCATGGAGACGCCGGGTCCAGCAGGGGCGCCCGCGTCAAGGAGGAGAAGGCCGACGACGACGATGGCGGCGACGGCGGCGACGACTTCAGCCCCTTTCTTTTTTAGATTAGGTTAATGTAATGAAAATGGTCGAATTTCGCCGAAATTTGCCATGTTTAGCCAAAATTTAACTAGTTTTTAGCATAACGTCGCCGAACGGCCCTTCTTTTTTTAATACGCGCCTGGGGGCGGCCCTGGGGGCCGACGGCTGGGGACCGACTCGCCCCCAGGGCCATTTTTTGCGCCGGCTCACCCCCAGGCGGCACTTTTAGACGCCCCCTGGAGGGCCAACGGCTGAAGATGCCCTAACAAGACACGCGTATGAAGCTCTGACAAATCGATGACTTCACGCACTTCGGAAAAACAATTCCAGGCGGCAGGATACATTGGAGTTGGGCTATTGGGCTTGGTTGTGCGTGGGATATTTTAACGAAGTGTTACGTCGGGATGAACATGAAGGTGTTGGAGAGGGCAACAATGCTCGGATACAAGGATTCTGAGATGTGGTTGACAGTTGCATGTTGATAGACATTGGGTTCAAGGGCAGATTTTGGACTTTTCAAAAAAGAAAGGTCACTAGTGCCACTTGCATGAGAGTTAGACTGGGAAGCATTGGGTTTGGCCGAGTGCAGTTTCTGTTGGCAATCCTTGAGTCATCTAACGGCTGCATCTTCGGACTGATACATTCATTTTGCATCATGTTTTTCTACTGTTATTTATATTTTGTTAGAGCTAAATTTCACTTTTAGGTGCAATTCAAATGCCTTCTCTCTTTTAATCTGCAAGGTTCATCACAAGAGGGAGATTGCCGGTAGCTGGGATTCTGACTTGAAAAGAACTACAACAGGGATAACTATTCTATGTAGCTCCAGACGACCTGAAATTTCACAGAGATTTATTTTGAAATATATAAAACATACTAAGAAGAATCATCAGGGGGCCCACCAGTGAGCCACAAGCTCAGGTGACGCGCCCACCCCCTGGGGCGTGCCACTTGAGCTTGTCGGCCCACCAACAGGCCTCCATGTCCCATCTTCTCCTACCATTTTCCCTAGAAAAAAAATCAAGAGAAGATTTTCGGTACGAAGCGCTGTCGTCTCGAGGCGGAACCTGGGCAGGAACACTTTTGCTCTCGGGCCGAGCGATTCCTTCGGAGATACTTCCCCACGGGAGGGGGAAAGCCTTCATCATCACCAATCCTCTCGTCATGGTAGGACTCATCTCCATCAACACCTTCACCAGCTTCATGGCATGAAACGGTGTGATGAACGTTGGTAAAAAGGTGGCCCCGCAATGGAAATGGAACGAAGGAGTGCCTTTACCATTTTTGAAAATTTAATGCCGAACATTTTTTCGAAGACGAAAATAATTTTTGGAATTCCAAACCATTTTTATTCCACATTTTTCAAAATTTAAATACCCAACATTTTTCAAATATATGAACAATTTTTTGAAACAGAAACATTTTTCGAAATTCCAAACAAAATTACTAAACATGAATATTTTTTTAAATCTGCAAAGATTTTTTTTCATACGTAAGCAACTTTTCAATCTGTAATTTTTTTAAAAAAATGATTAAAATTTTTGCAAACACGAACTATCTTTGAAATATTGGAATTTTTTTGCAAAAATGAGAACAAAAGGTAACATTCTGATATATATTTTTTAGACATGAACAGTTCTTGAACTCCAAAGTTTTGAAAACACTAACAACATGAACAAAATTTGGAAAATAAGAATAAATAATTAACGTCCGGAACAAATTTTTGAACAAAAAATTAACCTTCCAAAAAGTTTTTTTCAAAACACGAAATTTTTGTGGAAATGAGAATTTTTTCTGCAATTTCCAGAACAAAAATGAATTTATGAATAAATTTAGAAAACGGGAACAAATTTTCAATTCTAATATTTTTGGAATTTTGAACATTTGCTGGAATTTTTGAACAAAATATGAAAAAAGGAAAAAATTCGGAAATTTGAACAAAATTTTGAGAAGTGCAATCATTTTTTAAATTGCTGAACACTTTTAAAATAGGAAAATAAACTTGAAAAATAAAAAGAGAAACAGAAAATATAAATGAAAAAAAGGAAAGGAAAAAAACATTAGAAAGCCGAAAGAATCCGAAAAGAAACAACACAGGAAAAACCGGTTCAGACCGGTTGGACACACTGTGTATATCTAGAAGTGGGATGGCCCATGTAGGTTGTTGCTGTGTGGGATTGCCCGACAGTTCGCCGCAGCGACCACCGGATAGAGTTTTCCCCTAGGTCGCGCTTGGAACGAGGCCTAGGGGAGCTGGCATTTCCTATATGGCGCCCGTTGCACCCTTTACAGGCATTGGCGCAAACCGGCGCACACCCCGCCTCCTTCCATCGATGCTACATGGGCCAACCCATTTAACTTTCTTTTCTTCTTCTGTTAGATTCCAAAAAATGGTGCGGGCAAACCAGATTCGAACACAAGACCACCCGCTTCGTCAGCAAAGGCACTAACCACCAGGACTTCTTCACGCTTGTGACTAATCTCTTCGTTTTTCTTCTTAGTGGAAGCTCGGTCTTTGGAAGCTACCAGCTCGGTTTTTTCGTTTTTGTTTTTTTCTGGACAGCTTTTTCTGATGGTTTTTTATTTCATTGTTCGTACTCTTCTAATTTCTTTACATTTGTTTTTTCTTTTTGAATGCATGAGCATTTTTTTTCAAAAAGCGATGATCTTTTAAAGTGTTGTCAGGTTTTTTTGTCAAATTTGAAGAACTTTTTGATTTTATATGATTTTTTCAAAAATGAGTGAACTTTTTTCAAATTGATAAACTTTTTTCCAAAATTGATGAAACTTTTTCCATTTTTGATGAACTTTTTTCATGATTGGTGAATTTTTTTTCAAATTTGTGAACCCTTTTTGAAAATCCGTGAAATCTTTTTCAAATCGATAAACTTTTTTTCAAAATCGATGAACCTGTTCCAACTTTATGAACTTTTTTCAAAAAAATTGAACTTTTTTCAAAAAAATTGATTTTTTTTCGAATTCGTGAACCCTTTTTTGAAAACCTGTGAACTCTTTTTCAAATCGATGAACTTTTTTCCAAAATCGATGAACTTTTTTTTAATCTTTGATGAACTTTTTTCATGATTTGTGAACTTTTTAAAATTTTCAAATTCCATAATTTTTTAAAACGTGAACAATTATTGAGAACATGAACAAAAATTTATATACGACGAGCGATTTTCAAATATACACTGAACATTTTTTCGGTGTACGATGAACAATTTTTAACTACACAGCGAAAAATTTTGTGGTATACATTGAAATAATTTAAAACATATTTATACATTTTTTTGATATAAGATGAACAAATTTTATACATTAAACATTTTTGTAATATAATCTGAACAATTCTTAACTACACATTGAACAATTTTGTGATATGCACTGAAAAACCATTTAAATATCCATTGAACATTTTTTGATGTACACTGAACAATTTAAAATTGTGAACAAAATTTGAAAAAGTGAATAAATTTAAAACTATTAACACATCTTGAAATCACGAACAAAGTACGAAAAATAATTTTCTTAAATTCCATGAACTTTTTTCAAATTTGATGAACCTTTTTTCAAAATCGACAAACTCTTTTTCAAAATCGATGAACTTTTAATCAATTTTGATGAACTTTTTTCCAAAATCGATGTATTCTTTTTCATATTTGATGATTTTTTTTTCAAAATCAGTTTTTTTTCAAATTCATGAACTTTTTATGTTTCTGGACTTTCTTTCGAAAAAAATTAAAAAATTGAATTCAAAATTTTCTTTAATTTTTTGTCAAAAGTCAACAGTTGACCGGTCAATTGGCCAGCTGTCGACCGGTGAACTGTGATCGAAGGGAGCGAAGGAGGCGATGGAGCGAAGCAGGCGATCCTGGGCCGGCCCAGTTTACAGCCGTGTGGGTGCCCGAACTGCCAACGGGCGCTAAAGGCGCCAGTTAGGAGCTCCCGAGCTGCCAGGGGAGCTCGCCTGGAGGGCAGCCTCAGATAAATCGGCCACCGCCTTGCTTTTCACAATATATAAATCGGCCACAGCCCGGAGGGCGTACGCGAGGACACAACCTTGCTTTTTTCTGTTTTGTTTTTCACGATAAATTATCTATTTTTTGCTTTATTTTTTTACATCTTAATAACTTAAAATATTACATATATGAAAAATGTTAAATTCGTATAGACAAAATGTATATCACGTATATGAAAAGTTATGCAAAAAAATACAAAATGTGTTTGAAAAAATTATAATATATTAAAAACAATGTTAATGAAGCATTTTTAGAAATCCTAAAAAATTATTTGAAAAATGCTGGATCGGTGTAGAAATTTTTGACCTTGTATTAAAAAATGACGAAATTTTTTGATCATGTATTTGAAAAATGCAAATGCAAGCATTTGAAAAGATGTTGAACAAATATTTTAAAATGTTAATCAAGCATTTGATAAAAAATGTGAAATGTGTATCGAAAAAATGTTTACTATGTATTAAAAATTTGATGAAAAAAGTTGATCACGTATATAAAAATGTTTATCAAGCATTTAAAAAATGTTGAACAAATATCTAAAAATGTTTATCAAGAAATTAAAAATGTTAAATGTGTATAGAAGAGGGCGGCGGCGGTAGGCGCGCAGCTGTAGAAGGCGCCGCCAGTGAGCTTTTGGGGCGAAGGGCGGCGAAGGCTAGATTTGAAATGAAGGGGACTAGTTGGGATGGTATATATAACGAAGACATAAGCCGAGTGTTCTTTCACGGCCACTCAGCTTACGAAGGGAGGAGAAGGGTTTTTTTTAACAAAAATATAAACATAAGCCGAGTACTGGGGGAGCGTACTCGGCTTATACCAGCGGTGAGTACGGTAGCTGTTAAGTGTGCCGCCGCCGACCATGTGGCAGCAAACGTTGCCGAGAGACCAATGTAATCCGAGGGCTTTTTAAATTATGCCGAGAATGCTATGTAAGCCGAGAGAACTTTTGACCAGACTCTCGGCTTACTCTTACATAAGCCGAGTGATTTTTTTTACCGTGTGTACTTGGAACTAGTCTCGGCTTACACGGTTTTAAGCCGAGCACTCGTGTTTTGGCACTCGGCTTACTTCAAGATATTTAGTATCGCTGTGTTTCTTCATCAGCTCGGCTTTTACTCCACTCGCTCGGATGCCTCGTTATTTGTCTATTGCTAGGGTGTTGACACTGCCTACCTTCTCCTCTATGTCGATGACATCATCTTGACGGCCTACACCTTCTGATGGCTCATTGATCGTCTTTATGCCGAGTTTGCCATCGAGGACTTTGGTCCTCTGCACTACTTCCTTCGGATCAAGGTGGTGCGGCATGCGGGTGATTTCTTCCTTCACCGGCGTAAGTATGCCCATGATCTACTTGATCATGTTGGCGTGCTTAATTTCAAACCCGCAGCCACACTGGTGGGCACAAAGGCCAAGCTCTCCGCCACCATGATTCTCTGGCTCCGGACACCTCTTTTGCCAGTCCATCATTGGCGCCCTCCATTACTTGATACTCACTCATCTAGAGTTCTAGTATGCCATTCAGCAGGTGCGCCTTCACATGCACTCACCTCGTGATGCTCACTAATCCTCGGTGAAGTGGATTTTGCGCTACATCCGCGGTCACATGGATCTTGGCATCACCTTGCTAGCCTGGCACTCCACTGACATCGTTGCATACTCTGATGTTGATTGGGCTGGCTGTCCAGACACACGCTGCTCCCCCTCTGGATACGATGTCTTTGTTGGCCCTTCACTCATCCCGTGGTCGTCCAAGCAGCATCCCACGGTCCCCCGTTTGAGCGTTGAGGCAACAACAGGAGGTGGATAACGTCGTCGCTGAGTGCACATGGCTTTGCCAACTCCTTGGCGAGCTATGTTGCTCCATCAACAAGGCCATCATGGTGTATCGCGACAATGTCACTGCTGAAAGGATTGATATAGTTGACTAGAGGGGGGGTGAATAGGCAACTAACAATTTTTAGCTTTTCTTTACCAAATTAAAGTTTGCATCAAAGTAGGTTGTCTAGATATGCAACTAGATGAGCAACCTATATGATGCAACAAACAACCAGAGCACAAGCAAGCAAGGGATACAACACAAATAAGCTTGCACAAGTAAAGGGACGAGATAACCAAGAGTGGAGCCGATGGAGACGAGGATGTGTTACCGAAGTTCCTTCCTTTTGAGGGGAAGTACGTCTCTGTTAGAGCGGTGTGGTGGCACAATGCTCCCCAAGAAGCCACTAGGGCCACCATAATCTCCTCACGCTCTCACACAATGCGAGATGTCGTGATTCCACTATTGGTGCCCTTGAAGGCGGCGACCGAATCTTTACAAACAAGGTTGGGGCTATCTCCACAACTTAATTGGAGGCTCCCAACGACACCACGAGGCTTCACCACAATGGACTATGGCTCTGCGGTGACCTCAAACGTCTAGGGTGCTCAAACACCCAAGAGTAACAAGATCCGCTAGGGATTAGTGGGGGAATCAAATTTCTCTTGGTGGAAGTGTAGATCAGGGCCTTCTCAACCAATCCCGAGCAAATCAACAAGTTTGATTGGCTAGGGAGAGAGATCGGGCGAAAATGGAGCTTGGAGCAACAATGGAGCTTTTGGGGGAAGAGGCGAGTCAACTTTGGGGAAGAAGACCCCCTTAAATAGTGGGGGGAACAATCCAACCGTTACCCCCCAAAGTAGCCCTACAGAGAGCGGTACTACCGCTGGGGTGGGCGGTACTACTGCTGTGGCCAGCGGTACTACCGTCCCACCTTGCGATACTGCCGCGCAGAAGAGAGGAGCGAAGGATCTGGACCCAGAGCGGTACTACGGTGGGGGTAAGGGCGGTACTACCGCTTAAGAGCGATACTACCGCCTCTACTACCACAACTAGTGCCACAAAACCCGACACGAGAAAAGAACCCTCGAGTCGAGGCAGTAGGAGCACGGAGCCGCAACGGTACTACGGTTGAGGGCTTCAAGCGGTACTACCGCTTGTAACACTTGGGCGGTACTACCGCTGTGGCCCACGGTACTACCGCTGGGTCCAAACGAAGCTAAAAAGAAAGGGAATGAGCTCCCCATTGAAGCGGAAAGGCTCAGAGGGTGTGACAAGGATGTGTACGTGTTCATTCCACCCTAGCCTTACCAAAGCGGACCCCCTCTTGATAGTACGGTGACTCCTACGAAACTAGACCACCAACCTAGAACCGAAAGAGCTGCACCGTCTTGAATAACACTCTAAGGGGAGGGAATCGTCTCGTGCCAAAGGATGACTCTCTGAAAAACTCAACGCACATGATTAGTCCGCAAAAGCATTGTCATCAATCACCAAAGCACCTTAGGGATAAATATGCCCTTACAATCTCCCCCTTTTTGGTGGATTGATGACAATACGGGATTTGCACATACGGGAAGAGACATAGGACAAAGCAATCCCCACAACTCTAAAGTATAGACGAGCTCCCCCTAGATGTGTGCTTTCTAGATAAGTGCTTTGGGCTGCATGACACACATACTAGGATCAACACTCCCCCTATAATTTAGAGACCAACAACCTAAGCAGGATATATGAGAGCAGGGTATATAACAGGATAAGCATGCTACTCATAAGATACCAAAGTACTAGATAGACATAGATAATGATAATACAAAGATAAGGTAGCATATGTCTCATGCCATATGTCGGGAACTTAGGTCTCACTGGCACAAAACCAAACAAAGCAAATGGCGAGAAAAACACAATGACACCACAAAGAAACACTCGCAACTCAACAAACGACACAAATCCCTAAACTCTCTCCCCCTTTGGCATCAAGACACCAAAAAGGCAAGAGTGCTGCTACAACTCCAGGTGATATCAAGCTGAGGATCTCGAACATCATATCCCAGCAGGATCGTCTGCACTGCCGTCTTCGGTCGGAAACTGCTCGGTGTCTGAATCTGTCCACGGACAGTGCTGGTGAATCCACTCCTCCTCCTCAGTTATCTGGCCCTCAGATCCACTGTTAACAGTCGCACCCAACTGACGCATGAGCTCCTTGTGATGTCCCCTGGCCTTCTTCTCAGCCACATGAGTCATGTACTGACCATGAGACTCCATGTAGAAAAGCTTCTTCAGCTTGAGCTTGAGCTTCTGTGCCCAAGAGGGCTCTGCTCCAGAAGGCTCATAGTCAGCGTCATCATCAGCATCAGCTTCGTCCTCGGACTCCATGGCAGCAGCAGAAGATGTACCCCCAGCTTTAGGGGTCGGGGTGCCCCAATTGTCCTTCTTCCTCAGGCGCTTGATTTCATGAGAAATCAAATCTCCAGTTTCCAGTAGGACCCTGGGATAGACCTGTGCCCAGGCCTTCTCAATGAGTAACATGATGAACGGTCCATAGGTCGGGCACTTGCACTCAGAGATAGCAGATAGAAGTTCAGACCACATAACATGATAAATGTCCAGGGACTCGCCAGTGTTCGCTTCCTTCTCGTGCTGGCAGAAGAGAAGAATGTCCACAAGATAGGAGTGGACCATATCTAGATTCCCGATGTGAGGGAAGAGAGTCTCTCGGAAAACATGGTGAAGAATGTCCAGAAAGGCAGGCAGCTCATAGGTTTGCTTCTTAGTCTTGGGGTGAATCTTCACAGAACAATAGGGCCAGAGGGCTTGCTTGTGAGTGGAGGTTCCATTGCGGTGAGGGCGGAAACCGACATGAGTCTCAAGCCCATGATCTTCCACCCCAAGCAACTCCATGAAGGCCTTCCACTTGACAGAAAGCAACTTGCCATTTTTCATCCAAGTCAGAGTCCTTTCCTCCTCAGTTCCTAGATGGACAGTGGCATAGAATTGAGCCACCAAATCTGCATCGAAGTCCTTGTTGAACTACATGATCCTGAGAATGTTCAGCTGAGAGCACATCTGAAGAGCTTCACCAAAGTACTCATGGTCCTTCTCCATAAAATCCGTGTCGATGGAGCGCACATCAACATAGAGATTCTTCTTGACCTTGATGACATCAAAGAAGATGGCAAACTGAAAGCGGTTCTAGAACGGACGGTTGACCAAAGTGGGTTCTTTTTCTTCCACATAGGGGTTGCGGCGATGCCTTGCCCAGAACTCCTTGGCATTCATTCCAGTCACAGTTTTGCCCCTCGGCTTTGGCTTGACGGCAGACTTCTTCTTGAGCTGAGGCGGAGGTGGAGCACTTGAGGAAGCACCCGCTGACGACGGTGGAGCACTAGATGAACCACCTGTTGACTCAGATGTGCGGTAGTGCTTTGACGTTGCACGACCGGGGTTGACACGGCGGGCTTGCTGCTCAGGATGTTCATCACCTGGAACCAAACACATGAAACACCCAGAAAGAACGAGCATAAGCCAACAAACACAACGAACGAGATCATGAAATGCCAGGAACATGAAGGAACTGGGCAGGCAGCGGTAGTACCGTGACCAGGAAGCGACAATACCGCCCGAGCGATAGTACCGCACCAAAGGGAGCGGTAGTACCGCTCGAGATGGGGAAACATTTGTTCCCTCCTGTCGTGGTCAAATCCGGCACTACCGGCCTGCCAAATTGAAAAATACTCCTACCAAACATGAATTCAAATAGTCTAGTTGCCTTCTCCAACCTACTCAAGCCTAGATTTAGCCAAAAATCGGGAGATGCAATCACTATTGCCCCTAAGACACTAGATCTGAAAACCAGACAAAACGAGAGGAGGAACGGGGGCAATACTGGCATCCATGGCAAGAGGACGAGGTGGGGATCGACTCCACCGAAGGAAACGGAGAGGGACGGCCCGGAGACGACGGCCCGCCGGAGCCCTCCCGCGGCAAGGCGATGCTGGAGAGACGAAGAGGAACGAGGGGGCGGAGCGAATGTGTATGGGGGAGATGAAACCTCCCCCTGCCCCGACATAACCCCTTGGTCCCGCCCCTCAGCGGTAGTACCGCGCTAGTGGGCGCTAGTACCGCTTGTCAACATAAGCGTGCTGGGGAACGTAGCAGAAATTCAAAAAATTTCCTACGTGTCACCAAGATCTATCTATGGAGAGACCAGCAACGAGGGGAAGGAGAGTGCATCTACATACCCTTGTAGATTGCTAAGCGAAAGCGTTCAAGTGAACGGGGTTGATGGAGTCGTACTCGTCGTGATTCAAATCACCGATGATCAAGTGCCGAACGCACGGCACCTCCGCGTTCAACACACGTACAGCCCGGTGACGTCTCCCAAGCCTTGATCCAGCAAGGAGAGAGGGAGAGGTTGAGGAAGACTCCATCCAGTAGCAGCACAACGGCGTGGTGGCGGTGGAGGAGCGTGGCAATCCTGCAGGGCTTCGCCAAGCACCGCGAGAGAGGAGGAGCACTTGGGAGAGGGAGGGCTGAGCCAGGGGCAAGGGTGAAGCTCCCATGCGCCTCCCCACTATATATAGGGGTGGAGGGGGCTGGTTTCTTGCCCTCCAAGTCCATTGGGGCGTTGTCAAAGGTGGGAGGAAAGAAATCCCATCATTTCCTTCCCCACCGATTGCTATCCCCCCTTTTTAGGGATCTTGATCTTATCCCTTTGGGATATGATCTTATTCCTTCTAAGGGGGGATCTTGGTGCGCCTTGACCAGGGGTGTGGGGCCTTGCCCCCACTACCCACGTTCATGTGGGTCCCCCCATGCAGGTGGGCCCCACTCCGGAACCTTCTAGAACCTTCCCGGTACAATACCAAAAAATCCCGAACATTTTCCGGTGGCCAAAATAGGACTTCCCATATATAAATCTTTACCTCCGGACCATTCCGGAACTCCTCGTGATGTCCGGGATCTCATCCGGGACTCCGAACAACATTCGGTAACCACATACAAACTTCCTTTATAACCCTAGCGTCATCGAACCTTAAGTGTGTAGACCCTACGGGTTCGGGAGACATGTAGACATGACCGAGACGTTCTCCGGTCAATAACCAACAGCGGGATCTGGATACCCATGATGGCTCCCACATGTTCCACGATGATCTCATCGGATGAACCACGATGTCAAGGACTTAATCAATCCCGTATACAATTCCCTTTGTCTAGCGGTATTGTACTTGCCCGAGATTCGATCGTCGGTATCCTTATACCTTGTTCAATCTCGTTACCGGCAAGTCTCTTTACTCGTTCCGTAACACATCATCCCGTGATCAACTCCTTGGTCACATTGCTCATATGATGATGTCCTACCGAGTGGGCCCAGAGATACCTCTCCGCTTACACGGAGTGACAAATCCCAGTCTCGATTCGTGCCAACCCAACAGACACTTTCGGAGATACCTGTAATGCACCTTTATAGCCACCCAGTTACGTTGTGACGTTTGGTACACCCAAAGCACTCCTACGGTATCCGGGAGTTGCACAATCTCATGGTCTAAGGAAAAGATACTTGACATTATAAAAGCTCTAGCAAACGAACTACACGATCTTTGTGCTATGCTTAGGATTGGGTCTTGTCCATCACATCATTCTCCTAATGATGTGATCCCGTTATCAATGACATCCAATGTCCATAGCCAGGAAACCATGACTATCTGTTGATCACAACGAGCTAGTCAACTAGAGGCTCACTAGGGACATATTGTGGTCTATGTATTCACACGTGTATTACGATTTCCGGATAATACAGTTATAGCATGAATAAAAGACAATTATCATGAACAAGGAAATATAATAATACTTTTATTATTGCCTCTAGGGCATATTTCCAACAGTCTCCCACTTGCACTAGAGTCAATAATCTAGTTCACATCGATATGTGATTAACAGTCAAGGTCACATCCCCATGTGACTTACACCCAAAGAGTTTACTAGAGTCAATAATCTAGTTCACATTTACCATGTGATTAACACTCGATGAGTTCTGGGTTTGATCATGTTATGCTTGTGAGAGAGGTTATAGTCAGCGGGTCTGAACCTTTTAGATCCGTGTGTGCTTTACAAATCTCTATGTCATCTCCTAGATGTAGCTACCACGCTCTATTTGGAGCTATTCCAAATAACTGTTCTACTTGGAGCTATACTAAAAGTTGCTCCATTATACGTATCCGGTATTTCTACTCAGAGCTATCCGGGTAGGTGTTAAGCTTGCATCGACATAACTCTTTACGTCGAACTCTTTATCACCTCCATAATCGAGAAAATTCCTTAGTCCACTAGTTACTAAGGATAACTTTGACCGCTGTCCTGTGATCCATTCTTGGATCACTCTTGTATCCCTTGACTGACTCATGGCAAGGCACACTACAGGTGCGGTACACAGCATAGCATACTGTAGAGAGCCTATGATAAAAGCATAGGGGACGACCTTCGTCCTTTCTCTCTATTCTGCCGTGGTCGAGATTTTAAGTCTTAACTTCATACCTTACATCTCAGGCAAGAATTCCTTCTTTGACTGATCCATCTTGAACACCTTCAAGATCATGTCAAGGTATGTGCTCATTTGAAAGTACTATTAAGCATTTTGATCTATCTTATAGATCTTGATGCTTATTGTTCAAGTAGCCTAATCTAGGTTTTCCATTGAAAAACAGTTTTCAAATAACCCTATATGCTTTCTAGAAATTCTACATCATTTCTGATCATCAATATGTCAACAACATATACTCATCAGAAATTCTATAGTGCTCCCACTCACTTCTTTGGAAATACAAGTTTCTCATAAACTTTGTATAAACCCAAAATCTTTGATCATCTTATCAAAGCGCACATTCCAACTCCGAGATGCTTACTCCAGTCCATGGAAGGATCGCTGGAGCTAGCATACCTTTTAGCATCCTTAGGATCGACAAAAACTTTCTGATTTGTATCACATACAACCTTTCCATACGAAGACTGGTAAGGAAACTCGTTTTGTCATCCATCTGCCAGATTTCATAAATGCAGCTAATGCTAACATGAATCCGACGGACTTAAGCATCGCTACGGATGAGAAAATCTCATCGCAGTCAACTCCTTGAACTTGTGAAAAACTCTTCGCCACAAGTCGAGCTTCATAGATGGTGACATTACCATCCACGTCCGTCTTCTTCTTAAAGATCCATTTATCTCAATGGCTTGCCGATCTTTGGGCAAGTCCACCAAAGTCCATGCTTTGTTCTGATACATGGATCCTATCTCGGATTTCATGGCTTCTAACCATTTGTCGGAATTTGGGCCCACCATCGCTTCTCCATAGCTCGTAGGTTCATTGTTGTCTAGCAACATGACCTTCAAGACAGGATTACGTACCACTCTGAAGTAGTACGCATCCTTGTCATCCTACGAGGTACGGTAGTGACTTGATCTGAAACTTCATGATCACTATCATAAGCTTCCACTTCAATTGGTGTAGGTGCCACAGGAACAACTTCCTGTGCCCTGATACACACTGGTTGAAGTGATGGTTCAATAACCTCATCAAGTCTCCACCATCCTCCCACTCAACTCTTTCGAGAGAAACCTTTCCTCGAGAAAGGACCCGATTCAAGAAACAATCCATATTGCTATCGGATCTGAATTAGGAGGTATACCCAACTGTTTTGGGTGTCCTATGAAGATGCATTTTATCCGCTTTGGGTTCGAGCTTGTCAATTCTGAAACTTTTTCACATAAGCGTCGCAGCCCCAAACCTTTAAGAAACGACAACTTAGGTTTCTCCAAACCATAGTTCAAACGGTGTCGTCTCAACGGAATTATGTGGTACCCTATTAAAGTGAATGTGGTTGTCTCTAATGCCTAACCCATGAACGATAGTGGTAATTCGATAAGAGACATCATGGTACGCACCATATACAATAGGGTGCAACTATGATGTTCGGACACACCATCACACTATGGTGTTCCAGGCGGTTTTAATTGTGAAACAATTTCCACAATGTCTTAATTGTGTGCCAAAACTCGTAACTCAGATATTCATCTCTATGATCATATCATAGACATTTTATCCTCCTGTCACAATGATCTTCTACTTCACTCTGAAATTACTTGAACCATTCAATAATTCAGACTTGTGTTTCATCAAGTAAATATTCTCAACATCTACTCGAATCATCTGTGAAGTAAGAACATAACGATATCCACAACATGCCTCAGCACTTATTGGATTGCATACATCAAAATGTATTTCTTCCCACAAGTTGCTTTCTAGTTCCATTTTACTGAAACCGAGGATTTCAGTCATCTTGCCCATGTGGTATGATTTGCATGTCTCAAGTGATTCAAAATCAAGTGAGTTCCAACGGTCCATTTGCATGGAGTTTCTTCATGCATATACACCAATAGACATGGTTCGCATGTCTCAAACTTTTCAAAAATGAGTGAGCCCAAAGATCCATCAACATGGAGCTTCTTCATGCGTTTTACACCAATATGACTTACATGGCAGTGCCACAAGTAAGTGGTACTATCATTACTATCTTATATCTTTTGGCATGAAAATGTGTATCACTACGATCGAGACTTAATAAACCATTCAGGTTTAATACTAATCTTGATGGTAGAGGGAGCGTGCGATGTTTGATCACATCAAACTTGGAAACAATTCCAACATATATCGTCAGCTCACCTTTAGCTAGTCTCCGTTTATTCCGTAGCTATTATTTCGAGTTACTAACACTTAGCAACCGAACCGGTATCTTAATACCCTGGTGCTACTAGGAGTACTAGTAAAGTACACATTAACATAATGTATATCCAATATACTTCTATCGACTTTGCCAGCCTTCTCATCTACCAAGTATCTAGGGTAATTCTGCTCCAGTAGTTGTTCCCCTTATTACAGGAGCACTTAGTCTCGGGTTTGGGTTCAACCTTGGGTTTCTTCACTAGAGCAGCAGCTGATTTGCCGTTTCATGAAGTATCCCTTCTTGCCCTTGCCCTTCTTGAAACTAGTGGTTTCATCAACAATTGATGCTCCTTCTTGATTTCTACTTTTGCGGTGTCAAACATCACGAATACCTCAAGGATCATCATATCTATCCCTGATATGTTATAGTTCATCACGAAGCTCTAGCAGCTTGGTGGCAATGACTTTGGAGAAACATCACTATCTCATCTGGAAGATTAACTCCCACTCGATTCAAGTGATTGTTGCACTCAGACAATCTGAGCACAAGCACAACAATTGAGCTTTTCTCCGTTAGTTTGCAGGTTAAGAAAATCGTCGGAGGTCTTATACCTCTTGACGTGGGCACTAGCCCGAAATCCCAATTTCAGCCCTCGAAACATCTCATATGTTTCGCGACATTTCGAAAAACGTCTTTGATGCCTCAACTCTAAACCGTTTCACTGAACTATCACGTAGTTATCAAAACGTGTATGTCTGATGTTCACAACATCCACAAACGACATTTGGGGTTCGGCACAGTGAGCGGTGCATTAAGGACATAAGCTTTCTACTGATTGCATAATCGCTACTGTCAACTTTCAACTATATTTTCTCTAGGAACATAACTAAACAGTAGAACTAAAGCGCGAGCTACGACATAATTTGCAAAAGGTCTTTTGACTATGTTCAAGATAATTAAGTTCATCTTATGAACTCCCACTCAGATAGACATCCCTCTGGTCATCTAAGTGATCACATGATCCGAGTCAACTAGGCCGTGTCCGATCATCACGTGAGATGGACTAGCCAACGTCGGTGAACATCTTCATGTTGATCGTATCTACTATACGACTCATGCTCGACCTTTCGGTCTCCGTGTTCCGAGGCCATGTCTGTACATGCTAGGCTCGTCAAGTTAACCCTAAGTGTATTGCTGTGTAAATCTGTCTTACACCCGTTGTATGTGAATGTAAGAATCCATCACACCCGATCATCACGTGGTTCTTAGAAGCGACGAACTGTAGCAACGGTGCACAGTTAGGGGAGAACACTTCTTGAAATTGTTGTAAGGGATCATCTTATTTACTACCGTCGTCCTAAGTAAACAAGATGCATAAACATGATAAACATCACATGCAATCAAATAGTGACATGATATGGCCAATATCATTTTGCTCCTTTTGATCTCCATCTTCGGGGCTCCATGATCATCATCGTCACCGGCATGACACCATGATCTCCATCATCATGATCTCCATGAAGTCGTCTCGCCAACTTATTACTTCTACTACTATGGCTACCGGTTAGCAATAAAGTAAAGTAATTACATGGCGTTGTTCAATGACACGCAGGTCATACAATAAATTAAGACAACTCCTATGGCTCCTGCCGGTTGTCATACTCATCGACATGCAAGTCGTGAATCCTATTACAAGAACATGATCAATCTCGTACATCACATATCATTCATCACATTCTTGTTGGCCATATCACATCACATAGCATACCCTGCAAAAACAAGTTAGACGTCCTCTAATTGTTGTTGCATGTTTTACGTGGCTGCTATGGGTTTCTAGCAAGAACGTTTCTTACCTACGCAACACCACAACGTGATATGCCAATTGCTATTTACCCTTCATAAGGACCCTTTTCATCGAATCCGTCCCGACTAAAGTGGGAGAGACTGGCACCCGCTAGCCACCTTATACACCAAGTGCATGTCAATCGGTGGAACCTGTCTCACGTAAGAGTACGTGTAAGGTCGGTCCGGGCCGCTTCATCCCACAATACCGTCGAAACAAGATTGGACTAGTAACGGTAAGCATATTGAACAAAATCAACGCCCACAACTACTTTGTGTTCTACTCATGCAAAGAATCTACGCAATAGACCTAGCTCATGATGCCACTGCTGGGGAACGTAGCAGAAATTCAAAAAATTTCCTACGTGTCACCAAGATCTATCTATGGAGAGACCAGCAACGAGGGGAAGGAGAGTGCATCTACATACCCTTGTAGATTGCTAAGCGGAAGCATTCGAGTGAACGGGGTTGATGGAGTCGTACTCGTCGTGATTCAAATCACCGATGATCAAGTGCCGAACGCACGGCACCTCCGCGTTCAACACACGCACAGCCCGGTGACGTCTCCCAAGCCTTGATCCAGCAAGGAGAGAGGGAGAGGTTGAGGAAGACTCCATCCAGCAGCAGCACAACGGCGTGGTGGTGGTGGAGGAGCGTGGCAATCCTGCAGGGCTTCGCCAAGCACCGCGAGAGAGGAGGAGCACTTGGGAGAGGGAGGGCTGCGCCAGGGGCAAGGGTGAAGCTCCCATGCGCCTCCCCACTATATATAGGGGTGGAGGGGGCTGGTTTCTTGCCCTCCAAGTCCATTGGGGCGTTGTCAAAGGTGGGAGGAAAGAAATCCCATCATTTCCTTCCCCACCGATTGCTATCCCCCCTTTTTAGGGATCTTGATCTTATCCCTTTGGGATATGATCTTATTCCTTCTAAGGGGGGATCTTGGTGCGCCTTGACTAGGGGTGTGGGGCCTTGCCCCCACTACCCACGTTCATGTGGGTCCCCCCATGCAGGTGGGCCCCACTCCGGAACCTTCTAGAACCTTCCCGGTACAATACCGAAAAATCCCGAACATTTTCCGGTGGCCAAAATAGGACTTCCCATATATAAATCTTTACCTCCGGACCATTCCGGAACTCCTCGTGACGTCCGGGATCTCATCCGGGACTCCGAACAACATTCGGTAACCACATACAAACTTCCTTTATAACCCTAGCGTCATCGAACCTTAAGTGTGTAGACCCTACGGGTTCGGGAGACATGTAGACATGACCGAGACGTTCTCCGGTCAATAACCAACAGCGGGATCTGGATACCCATGATGGCTCCCACATGTTCCACGATGATCTCATCGGATGAACCACGATGTCAAGGACTTAATCAATCCCGTATACAATTCCCTTTGTCTAGCGGTATTGTACTTGCCCGAGATTCGATCGTCGGTATCCTTATACCTTGTTCAATCTCGTTACCGGCAAGTCTCTTTACTCGTTCCGTAACACATCATCCCGTGATCAACTCCTTGGTCACATTGCGCATATGATGATGTCCTACCGAGTGGGCCCAGAGATACCTCTCCGCTTACACGGAGTGACAAATCCCAGTCTCGATTCGTGCCAACCCAACAGCCACCCAGTTACGTTGTGACGTTTGGTACACCCAAAGCACTCCTACGGTATCCGGGAGTTGCACAATCTCATGGTCTAAGGAAAAGATACTTGACATTATAAAAGCTCTAGCAAACGAACTACACGATCTTTGTGCTATGCTTAGGATTGGGTCTTGTCCATCACATCATTCTCCTAATGATGTGATCCCGTTATCAATGACATCCAATGTCCATAGCCAGGAAACCATGACTATCTGTTGATCACAACGAGCTAGTCAACTAGAGGCTCACTAGGGACATATTGTGGTCTATGTATTCACACGTGTATTACGATTTCCGGATAATACAGTTATAGCATGAATAAAAGACAATTATCATGAACAAGGAAATATAATAATACTTTTATTATTGCCTCTAGGGCATATTTCCAACAAAGCGTTAGTACCGTGCACCACCAGTGGTAGTACCGCCCAGCAAGCCTCAACAACTAGACAACAAGCGGCTTTGCTCAGAAAGAAGAGAAAACCAACGGCAAGAAGAGGAAAGACAACTCGACAACGAGAACACTAGCACGGGGACAAGAAACACGCCTCTGCAAGAGAGGGCGGTAGCCGAGGCCACCTATGTTTGAGTCAAGAGGTATGGCGCCTGCTACGTCTTGAGCTTGCGTTGGTTTTCCTTGAAGAGGAAAGGGTGATGCAGCAATAGTAGCGTAAGTATTTCCCTCGGTTTTTGAGAACCAAGGTATCAATCTAGTAGGAGGCTCCTCAAAAGTCCCACGCACCTACACAAACGAACAAAGAACTCGCAACCAACACAATAAAGGGGTTGCAATCCCTTCATGACCACTTGCGAAAGTGAGATCTGATAGAGATAGTATGATAAGATAAATATAATTTGGTATTTTATAATATAGATGCAAAAAGTAAAGATGCAAATAGAAGTAGATTGAAAGCAAATATGATAAAAGATAGACCCAGGGGCCATAGGTTTCACTAGAGGCTTCTCTCAAGATAGCATAAGTATTACGGTGGGTGAACAAATTACTGTCGAGCAATTGATAGAAAAGCGAATAATTATGAGATTATCTAGGCATGATCATGTATATAGGCATCACGTCCGCAACAAGTAGACCGACTCCTGCCTGCATCTACTACTATTACTCCACACATCGACCGACTCCTACCTGCATCTAGAGTATTAAGTTCATAAAGAACGGAGTAACACATTAAGCAAGATGACATGATGTAGAGGGATAAACTCATGCAATATGATATAAACCCCATCTTTTTATCCTCGATGGCAACAATACAATACGTGCCTTGCTGCCCCTGCTGTCACTGGGAAAGGACACCGCAAGATTGAACCCAAAGCTAAGCACTTCTCCCATGGCAAGAAAGATCAATCTAGTAGGCCAAACCAAACTGATAATTCTGAGAGACTTAGAAAGATAACTCAATCATACATAAAAGAATTCAGAGGAGATTCAAATATTTCTCATAGATAAACATGATCATAAACACACAATTCATCGGATCTCGACAAACACACCGCAAAAAGAGTTTACATCGAATAGATCTCCACAAGAGAGGGGGAGAACATTGTATTGAGATCCAAAAAGAGAGAAGAAGCCATCTAGCTAATAACTATGAGCCCGAAGGTCTATGGTGAACTACTCACAACTCATCGGAGGGGCTATGGTGTTGATGTAGAAGCCCTCCGTGGTCGATTCCCCCTCCAGCGGAGCGCCGGCAAAGGCTCCAAGATGGGATCTCGCGGATACAGAAGGTTACGGTGGTGGAAATTGTGTTTCGTTGGCTCCCTGGATGTTTTTGGGGTACGTAGGCCTATATAGGAGGAATATGTATGTCGGTGGCCGCCCGAGGGGCCCACGAGTTAGGGGGCGCCCATAGGGGGTGGGCGCGCCCTCATGTCTCGTGGCCGCCTCGGCTGCTTCTTGACTTGCACTCCAAGTCCTCTGGATCACGTTCGTTCCAAAAATCACGCTCCCGAAGGTTTCATTCCGTTTGGACTCCGTTTGATATACCTTTTCTTCGAAATACTGAAATAGGCAAAAAAACAGCAATACGGGCTGGGCCTCTGGTTAGTAGGTTAGTCCCAAAAATGATATAAATGTGTAAAATAAAGCCCATAAACATCCAAAAGGGGTAATATAATAGCATGGAACAATCAAAAATTATAGATACGTTGGAGACGTATCAAGCATCCCCAAGCTTAATTCCTGCTCGTCCTCGAGTAGGTAAATGATAAAAAACAGAATTTTTGATGTGGAATGCTACCTAGCATATTTCTCAAAGTAATTTTCTTTATTGTGGCATGAATGTTCAGATCCAAATGATTCAAGATAAAAGCTTATAAAACATAAAAATAATAATGCTTCAAAGCATACTAACAAATAATCATGTCCTATCAAAATAGCATAGCCAAAGAAAGCTTATCCCTACAAAATCATATAGTTAGGCCATGCTTCATTTTTATTACACAAAATACTCCCATCATGCACAACCCTGATGACGAGCCGAGCAATTGTTTCATACTTTTTAACGCGCTTCAGCTTTTTCAACTCTTATGCAATACATGAGCGCAAACCATGGACATAGCACTAAGGTGGTAAAAGATGGTGGTTGTGAGGACAAAAAGAGGGAGGAGATAGTCTCACATCAACTAGGCGTATCAACGGGCTATGGAGATACCCATCAATAGATATCAATGTGAGTGAGTAGGGATTGCCATGCAACGGATGCACTAGAGCTATAAATATATGAAAGCTCAAAAAGAAACTAAGTGGGTGTGCATCCAACTCGCTTGCTCACGAAGACCTAGGGCATTTTGAGGAAGCCCATCATTGGAATATACAAGCCAAGTTCTATAATGAAAAATTCCCACTTAGTATATGAAAGTGACAACATAGGAGACTCTCTATCATGAAGATCATGGTGCTACTTTGAAGCACAAGTGTGCAAAAAGAGATAGTAGCATTGTCCCTTCTCTCTTTTTCTCTCATTTTATTATTTTTTTTCTTTTTCTTTTCTTTTTCTTTTTTTTCTTTGGCCTTTCTTTTTTTTGGCCTTTCTCTTTTTTTGATCTTTTTTTTCTTTTTGTAAAGTCCGAAGTCTCATCCCGACTTGTGGGGGAATCATAGTCTTCAACATCCTTTCCTCACTGAGACAATGCTCTAATAATGAAGATCATCACACTTTTATTGATTTACAACTCAAGAATTATAACTCAAAGCTAGAACAAGATATGACTCTACTTTAATGCCTCCGGCGGTGTACCGGGATATGCAATGAATCAAGAGCGACATATATGAAAATTATGAAGGTGGCATTGGCACAAATACGATGTCAACTACATAATCATGCAAAGAGCAATATGACAATAATAGAATGTGTCATAATTAACGGAACGGTGGAAAGTTGCATGGCAATATATCTCGAAATGGCTATGGAAATGCCATAATAGGTAGGTATGGTGGTTGTTTTGAGGAAGGTAAATAAAGGGTTCATGATACCGGTGAAAGTTGCGCGGTAATAATAGAGGCTAGCAAAGTGGAAGGGTGAGTGTGCGTATATCCATGGACTCACATTGGTCATAAAGAACTCATATACTTATTGCAAAAGTCTACTTAGCCCTCGAAGCAAAGTACTACTACGCATTCCCCAAGAGGGATAGATTGGTAGGAAAAGACCATCGCTCGTCCCCGACTGCCACTCATAAGGAAGACAATCAAAAGAGCACCTCATGCAACAAATTTGTCACACAACTTTTACCATACGTGCATGCTATGGGACTTGCCAACTTCAGCAAAAGTATTTTCTCAATTTCATAATTACCCACTAGCATGACCCTAACATTACTACCTTTATATCTCAAAACAATCATCAAGCATCAAATTAATCATAGCATCCAATTCACTTCCTGTGATAGTTTTTATTATACCCAACTTGGATGCTCATCATTCTAGGACTAAATTTGTAACCATAGAAAATACCATGCTGTTCTAAAAGACTCTCAAAAAGATATAAGTTAAGCATGATAGACTAGCAATTTCTTCAAAATTAATCCACCGCCGTGCTCTAAAAGATATAAGTGAAGCACTAGAGCAAAAACTATCAAGCTCAAAAGATATAAGTGAAGCACATAGAGTATTCTAGCAAATTCTAATAAAGTGGGATTCTCCCAAAAGGTGTGTACAGCAAGGATGATTGTGGTAAACTAAAAATCAAATACTAATATAATACACGACGCTCCAAGCAAAACACATATCATGTGGCGAATAAAAATATAGCTCCAAGTAAAGTTACCAATGAACGAAGACGAAAGAGGGGATGCCTTCCTGGGGCATCCCCAAGCTTAGGATTTTGGCTATCCCTGAATATCTTGGTTTGCCATGGGCATCCCCAAGCTTAGGCTCTTGCCACTCCTTATTCCATAGTCCATAAAAGCTTTACCCAAAACTTGAAAACTTCACAACACAAAACTCAACAGGAAATCTTATAAGCTCCGTTAGTGAAAGAAAAACAAAACCACCACATAAGGTACTGTAATGAACTCATTCTTTATTTATTTTGGTGTTAAACCTACTTTATTCCAACTTCTCTATGGTTTGTAAACTATTTTACTAGCCATAGATGCATCAAAATAAGCAAACAACACACGAAAACAGAATCTGTCAAAAACAGAACAGTCTGTAGAAATCTGTAGCTAAAGCAAACTTCTGGAACTCGAAAACTCCTACCAAAATAGGAAGTCCTGGAAAATTTGTCTATTGATTAGCATCAAAAAGAATCAACACAAAAGCACGTTTATATGATTTAACAAAACTAAATTCGTGCGTGCAAAGTTTCTGTTTTCAGCATAATCAAATCAACTATCATCATAGGTTATCCTATAGGTTCTACTTGGCAAAAACACTAATTAAAAGATAAAAACACATCTAAACAGAAGGTAGATGCAAAATTTATTAATAAACAGGAACAAAAACAAAAAACACAAAGAAAATTGGGTTGCCTCCCAACTAGCGCTATCGTTTAACGCCCCTAGCTAGGCATAAAAGCGAAGATAGATCTAAGTAGTGCCATCTTTGGCACTCAATTCATAAGTAGCTCGCATGATAGATTCATAAGGTAATTTGACTTTCTTTCTTGCAAAGTGCTCCATGCCTTTCTTTAATGGAAATTGGAATCTAATATTCCCTTCCTTCATATCAATAATCGCACCAATCGTTCTAAGAAAAGGTCTACCAAGAATAATAGGGCAAGAAAGATTGCAATCTATATCAAGAACGATAAAATCTACGGGCACCAAATTTCTATTTGCAACAATGAGAGCATCATTGATCCTTCCCATTGGCTTTTTAATGGTGGAATCTGCAAGGTGCAAATTTAAAGAGCAATCATCAAGATCATGGAAACCTAGAATATCACATAAAGTTTTCGGAATCGTGGAAACACTAGCACCCAAATCACACAAAGCAAAACACTCATGATCTTTGATTTTAATCTTTATAGTAGGTTCCCACTCATCATTAAGTTTTCTAGGTATAGAAACTTCCAAATTAAGTTTTTCATCATAAGATTGCATCAAGGCATCAACGATATGTTTGGTAAAAGCTTTATTTTGACTATAAGCATGAGGAGAATTAACAACGGATTGCAACAAGGAAATACAACCTTCTAAAGAACAATTATCATAATCAAATTCCTTGAAATCCGAGATAGTGGGTTCATTGCTATTTAAAGTCATGACCTCTCCAATCCCACTTTTACCAAATTTAGCATCAAGATCTAAAAACTCCGAATTCTTGGGACGCCTTCTAACTAAAGTTGACTCATCTCCAGTCCCATAATTATCAAGATTCATATTGCAAAACAAAGATCTAATAGGACACGCATCAATAACTTTAAGATCTTCATCATTATTTTCATGGAAACTAGAAGAACATGATTTTATAAAGCTATCTTTCTTAGCACGCAATCTAGCGGTTCTTTCCTTGCACTCATCAATGGAAATTCTCATGTCTTTGAGAGACTCATTGATATCATGCTTAGGAGGAGAAGATCTAAGTTTAAGAGAATCAACATCAAGCGAAAGTCTACCAACGTTCCTAGCCAAATCATCAACTTTGAGCAATTTTTCTTCAAGCAAAGCATTAAAATTCTTTTGAGAAATCATAAATTCTTTCACACTATTCTCAAAATCAGAGGGCATCTTATTAAAATTACCATAAGAATTATTGTAGGTATTTCCATAATTATTAGAGGAATTACTAGGGAACGGTCTAGCATTAAAGTTTCCTCTATAAGCATTGTTTCCAAAACTATTCCTACCAACAAAATTCACATCCATAGATTCATTATTATTCTCAGTCAAAGTAGACAAAGGCATATCATTGGGATCAAGAGGAGTATTTCTAGTAGCAAACAATTTCATAAGTTCATCCATCTTTCCACTCAAAACATTGATTTCTTCTATAGCATGCACTTTTTTACTAGATGATCTTTCGGTGTGCCATTGAGAATAATTAGCCATAATATTATCAAGAAGTTTTGTAGCATCTCGTAACGTGATTTCCATAAACGTGCCTCCCGTGGCCGAAACTAAAAGATTTCTAGAAGCAAAGTTCAAACCGACATAACATTTGTGTATGATCATCCATAAATTCAAACCATGAGTAGGGCAATTGTGAATCATCAATTTCATTCTTTCCCAAGATTGGGAAACATGCTCATGATCAAGTTGTTTAAAATTCATAATATCGTTCCTAAGAGTGATAATCTTAGCGAGAGGAAAATACTTAGAGATAAAAGCATCTTTGCACTTGTTCCAAGAATCAATACTATTTTTAGGCAAAGACGAAAACCAAACTTTAGCACGATCTCTATGTGAAAACGGAAATAACTTCAATTTAACAATATCATTATCCGTATCTTTCTTCTTTTGCATATCACACAAATCAACAAAGTTGTTTAGATGAGTAGCGGCATCTTCACTAGGAAGGCCGGCGAATTGATCTTTCATAACAAGATTCAGCAAAGCAGTATTGATTTCACAAGACTCAACATCATTAAGAGGAGCAATCGGAGTACTAAGGAAATTGTTATTATTAGTATTGGATAAATCACACAATTTGGTATTATCTTGCGCCATGGAAACAAGTAATCCAACACACAAGCAAACAGAAAAAAGGCAAGCCAAAGAAAGAGGAGGAGAGATTGGGAAAGAGAGGGCAAATAAAACGGCAAGGGTGAAGTGGGGGAGAGGAAAACGAGAGGAAAATGGAAAATAATGTAAATGCGAGGGAGATGGGTTTGTGATGGGTACTTGGTATGTCTTGACTTGAGCGAAGACCTCCCCGGCAACGGCGCCAGAAATCCTTCTTGCGACGTCTTGAGCTTGCGTTGGTTTTCCTTGAAGAGGAAAGGGTGATGCAGCAATAGTAGCGTAAGTATTTCCCTCAGTTTTTGAGAACCAAGGTATCAATCCAGTAGGAGGCTCCTCAAAAGTCCCACGCACCTACACAAACGAACAAAGAACTCGCAACCAACGCAATAAAGGGGTTGTCAATCCCTTCAAGGCCACTTGCGAAAGTGAGATCTGATAGACATAGTATGATAAGATAAATATATTTTTGGTATTTTATAATATAGATGCAAAAAGAAAAGATGCAAATAAAAGTAGATTGAAAGCAAATATGATAAAAGATAGACCCGGGGGCCATAGGTTTCACTAGAGGCTTCTCTCAAGATAGCATAAGTATTATGGTGGGTGAACAAATTACTGTCGAGCAATTGATAGAAAAGCGAATAATTATGAGATTATCTAGGCATGATCATGTATATAGGCATCACGTCCGCAACAAGTAGACCGACTCCTACCTGCATCTACTACTACTACTCCACACATCGACCGACTCCTGCCTGCATCTAGAGTATTAAGTTCATAAAGAACAGAGTAACACATTAAGCAAGATGACATGATGTAGAGGGATAAACTCATGCAATATGATATAAACCCCATCTTTTTATCCTCGATGGCAACAATACAATACGTGCCTTGCCGCCCCTGCTATCATTGGGAAAGGACACCGCAAGATTGAACCCAAAGCTAAGCACTTCTCCCATGGCAAGAAAGATCAATCTAGTAGGACAAACCAAACTGATAATTCGAAGATACTTGCAAAGATAAGTCAATCATACATAAAAGAATTCAGAGGAGATTCAAATATTTCTCATAGATAAACTTGATCATAAACCCACAATTCATCGAATCTCAACAAACACACCGCAAAAAGAGTTTACATCGAATAGATCTCCACAATAGAGGGGGAGAACATTGTATTGAGATCCAAAAAGAGAGAAGAAGCCATCTAGCTAATAACTATGAACCCGAAGGTCTGTGGTAAACTACTCACAACTCATCGGAGGGGCTATGGTGTCGATGTAGAAGCCCTCCGTGGTCGATTCCCCCTCCGGCGGAGCGCCGGCGAAGGCTCCAAGATGGGATCTCGCGGATACAGAAGGTTACGGTGGTGGAAATTGTGTTTCGTTGGCTCCCTGGATGTTTTCGGGGTACATAGGCTTATATAGGAGGAAGAAGTACGTCAGTGGCTGCCCGAGGGGCCCACGAGATAGGGGGCGCGCCCAGAGGGGGTGGGCGCGCCCTCCTGTCTCGTGGCCGCCTCGGCTGCTTCTTGACTTGCACTCCAAGTCCTCTGGATCATGTTCTTTCCAAAAATCACGCTCCCGAAGGTTTCATTCCGTTTGGACTCCGTTTGATATACCTTTTCTTCGAAATACTGAAATAGGCAAAAAAACAGCAATACGGGCTGTGCCTCTGGTTAGTAGGTTAGTCCAAAAAATGATATAAATGTGTAAAATAAAGCCCATGAACATCCAAAAGGGGTAATATAATAGCATGGAACAATCAAAAATTATAGATACGTTGGAGACGTATCAGCGCCGCGAAGATTTTAACCTTGGGCCCATGACCAAAACTCATCCTTGAAGCACAAGTACCATAAAAAATGGCTAATGTGAAAGAGTTGATCAATTTATGCATAATGGGGGAAGGGAGAGTTCATTGAGAGAACAACACTCCCCCTATGTCCATGCCTACACCTAAACTAGACAACAAGTTGAGTGTGGTGGGGTGTGCAAGGGTTCAAGTCACATTGCTCGAATCAATGATATTTAGCTCATGCCTTAACTTGCGAAATCTTGCTTCATCCAAGGGCTTCGTGAAAATATCTGCAAGGTTATCATGAGTGTTGACATACTTGAGCTCGATCTCCCCTCGCCTAATATGATCCTGGATGAAGTGATACCGAATTTCAATATGCTTCATCTTGAAGTGTTGCACCGGGTTGAGAGAAATCTTGATGGCACTTTCATTGTCACACCAAAGAGGCACTTTGTCACAAATGACACCATACTCCTTTAAAGTTTGCCTCATCCATAAGAGTTGTGCACAAGAACTACTGGCCGCCACATACTCCGCTTCGGTGGACGAGAGAGACACACAACTTTGCTTCTTGGAGGACGAACTCACCAAATAGCAACCAAGAAATTGGCACCCTCCGGAAGTGGACTTCCTATCCACTTTGTCTCCCGCCCAATCGGAATCCATATAACCTTCTAGCTTGAAGTTTGCTCCTCTTGGGTACCATAAGCCAAAGTTTGGGGTATGAGCCAAATATCGGAAGATTCGCTTGACTGCCACAAGGTGGCTTTCCTTCGGTACGGCTTCAAACAATGCACACATTCCCACACTCAACATGATATCTGGTCTAGATGCACAAAGGTAAAGCAAGGAGCCAATCATGGAGCGATATACCTTTTGATCCACCACTTTACCATGGGGATCAATGTCAAGTTGGCACTTGGTGGGCATTGGAGTAGAAGCCGGCTTGACATCGCTTAGCTTGAATCTTTTTAGCATGTCTTGAGTGTATTTGGCTTGGTTGATGAAGGTACCTTCTCTTCTTTGCTTGATATCGAAACCAAGGAAGAACTTCAACTCTCCCATCGAAGACATCTTGAACTTAGAGGTCATGAGTGCGACAAATTCCTCATTGAAAGCTTTGTTAGGGGAACCAAAGATAATATCATCAACATATAGTTGGCATACAAACAACTACCCTTTGACCTTCTTAGTAAAAAGAGTGGGATTGATTTTCCCAACCTCATATCCACGATCTTGCAACAACTTGGTAAGGTGGCCATACCACACAAGTGGGGCTTGCTTAAGGCCATAGAGTGCCTTATCGAGTTGATACACATGATCTGGGAAGTAGGGATCCTCGAACCCGAGGGGTTGTTGACATAAACCAACTCATTAATAGGACCATTAAGAAAAGCACTCTTCACATCCATTTGTTGTAACTTAAAGTTGTCATGGGAAGCATAAGCAATCAACAAACGAATGGATTCAAGGCGAGCAACGGGAGCAAAGGTTTCACCGTAGTCGATACCCTTGACTTGTGAGTAGCCTTGTCCTACCAATCTTGCCTTGTTGCGAACGATGTTCCCATGAGCATCTTGCTTGTTCTTGAATATCCACTTGGTTCCAATGACATTGTGGTTCCCCGATGGCCTTGGCACCAATCTCCACACCTTGTTGTACTCGAAGTTGTTGAGTTCTTCATGCATGGCATTGAGCCAATCCGAATCTTCGAGCGCCTCATAGACCTTTTGGGGTTCAACACAAGAGACAAACGCGTGATGTTCACAATAGTTTGCTAATTGTCTACGAGTTATTACCCCCTTTCTTAGGCTTCCAACCACATTCTCCATGAGATGACCTTTGGTGGTGAGCTTGGAAGCAATCTTCGTGGCTCGACGCTCTAATTCCTCCTTGGAAGTGGAAAGAGGAGGGGAAACTTTATCATCTTGAGCGCCGTATTGAGCTTGTTCTAGATCTTGAACTTGCTCGAAAGGGTGAACTTGATCTTGGGCATCATTTAGTGGTTCACCACCATTTTGAGGTTGATCTTGCCCTTGATCTTGTTCATGAGATTGAGGGCCTTCACTTTTTTCTTCGGAAGCGAGTGGGTCTTGGGTTGGTGATGGCTCCACTTGAGTGGAGCATTGTCCTTCTCCCTCGGCCACAAGGGGTTCCTCAATGGGTAGGATATGACCCACACCCATTCTTCTTATGGCTTGGGGAGGAATTTCATCACCTACATCACAAGTACCACTTTGCTCCACTTGGGAGCCGTTATTCTCGTCAAACTCTATGTTACACGTCTCCTCAATGAGTCTGGTGGACTTGTTGAGGACACGGTAAGCATGAGAGTTTGTAGCATAACCAACAAATATGCCCTCATAAGCTCTAGCCTCAAATTTAGACAAACGAACACCTTTCTTGAGAATGAAACACTTACACCCGAACACCTGGAAGTACTTGAGGTTGGGCTTGTTATCGGTAAGTATTTCGTAAGGAGTCTTGTTCAAGCCTTTGTGGAGATAGAGCCGATTGGATGCATGACATGCCGTGTTGATGGCTTCGGCCCAAAAGTGTATGGAGAGTTGAACTCTGCCATCATGGTCCTTGCCGCATCCATCAACGTCCGGTTCTTCCTCTTTGCGACACCATTTTGTTGAGAGGTATATGGTGCAGCATATTGATGTTTGATCCCCTCATCACTAAGAAACTCATCCAAGGTGTAGTTCTTGAACTCGGTGCCATTGTCACTTCTTATTGTCAAGATCTTTGCATCATGTTAACGTTGAGCTTCATTTGCAAAGTCGATGACGGTTTGTTGAGTCTCACTCTTCCTCTTGAAGAAGAATACCCAAGTGTACCTTGAATAATCTTCCACAATCACCAAGCAATACTTTCTACCCCCAAGACTATCAAAGGATGGTGGCCCAAAAAGATCCATGTGAAGGAGCTCCAAGGGTCTCTTCGAGTAGATCATAGTCGTGGGAGGGTGAGCCTTTTCATGAAGCTTTCCTTCGATACAAGCACTGCAAGCACGATCTTTGGCAAAACTAACATTTGTTAGTCCACGGACATGGTCCCCCTTGAGAATACTTTGCAAAGACCTCATATTGACGTGGGCTAAACGGCGATGCCAAAGCCATCCCACATCAACTTTAGCCATTAGGCATGTCTCGGTCTTAGTGGGTCGCTTCGAAAAGTTAATCACATAGAGACCATTCTCGCCATGCCCAACAAAGGCTACTTTAAGAGTCTTGCTCCACAAGAGGGCCACTGTATCAATATCAAAGAAAGTGGCAAAGCCCATGAGCGCAAGTTGACGAACAGAAAGTAGATTGTATGCAAGAGACTCAGCAAGCATGACTTTCTCGATCGTTAGATCATGAGAAATGACAACCTTGCCAAGACCCAATACCTTAGAAGACGAGGCATCACCCCACTCGACATTGGTGGGCATAGATGGGATCTTGTGCATGTCCACCACCAAGTCCTTGCTGCCGGTCATATGATTTGTTGCTCCACCATCGAGCAACCATGATCCCCCACCGGAAGCAAACACCTACAAGAGATCAATGCTTGGTTTTAGGTACCCATTTAGTAATGGGTCCTTTGATGTTAGTAACAAGGGTATTAGGAACCCAAATAGACCATTCAATGTACTCATAAGAAGAACCAAAAAATTTAGCATAAACATACCCATCACTAGCACGGCACAACACATAAGAAGGGTTAAAGTCGTCGGCTTTGTTGGAAGAGGTGGCTTTGCCCTTTTTGACATCACCACCCTTCACATTGTTCTTCTTCTCCTTAGGAGCACCCTCTCCCTCCTTCACAAAAGTTTGCTTGAGAGGAGGAGGTTGTTTGGCCTTGTCGGTCTTCTTCTTGTTCTTGGATTTGGTTGTGAACCCAATTCCCTCCTTGGCCACAACTTCCTTTTGATTGCTCAAAAGGTCAGTGATGTTCTTCTCACCTTGTATGCATGTCACAAGGCCTTTCTCAATTTTCTCCTTTAACTTGGCATTCTCCTCCACAAGATGCACATGCTCACAACACGGGTTAGTGGCATTTGCATTATCAATTAATACCATATGAGGAAAAGTGGAATTTTCTTTGGTTAACTTCACTTGGAGTTGATCATGAGACTCCTTGAGGCTAGCATGAGAACTCTTCAAGACCTTGTGGGCCTTGTCGAGTATATCAAACTCCTCCTTGAGTCTAGCATGATCAACCCCAAGTTTAGCCTTCTTGGAAGTTAGCACACGAGATATAACAAGAGCATGATCAAGATCTTTCTTTAATTTAGCATGGTCATTGTTGTGTGACTCCTCAAGAGCCAAACGATGACCACGCTCTTCCTCAAGAGCATTAGAGAGATCCGATATCTCATCGGCATAGTCACGACTATGACCTTCCATCTTAGAGATGGTTTCTTCATGAGCCTCGATCATGTCATTGGCTTCACCAAGTTGTTACAAGAGAGGAACAAAGTGCTTCTTGGATTTGCCCTTGAGTTTACTCATAAAAGACTCAAATTCATTCATATCTTCATTAGACCCCTCATTTTCATCAATGCAATCCGTCAAGGAGGGATTAGTAATGATGGTGGTTTTGACGTTAGGGGTTACCTTGTTAGTGGCTTTAGCCATGAGGCACTTGGCGGTGATGTTCTCGTTGGGTGAATCGAAGAGAGACACCCAGGGAGTAGTGGCAATGGCAACGGAAGCCATGGCCATTGCTTCTCCATCTTCATCATCATCATCACCCTCGAGTAGGAGGCTTTTTGGTGAAGTTGTTCTTGTTGGGGAAGGACTTGGCTTTGTTTTTTCGAATGAGCTTGCCACCATTGTCTTCCCGCTTCTCGTAAGGACAATCCACAACAAAGTGACTCACATTGCCACAATTGTAACAAGTTATCACTCATTGCTTGCCCTTGAACCCATTTGAATTGTTCTTGTTGAACTTGGGCCTTGTGTTCTTCTTGCTCCAAAATTGCCTTGAAGCAAGAGCCATGTGCTCATGATAATCATACTTTGTATCCTCGGGATTGCCCTCCTCATCTTCCTCTTCTTCCTCTTCTTCCACAATGACCTTGACCTTCAAGGCAAGATTGGACTTATTGGTTCTTTGAGAACGGAGCACCGCGTTGTCGGCGGTCTTGTCCAAAATGCTCATTGCAACAAACTCATCCAACACTTCACTTGAGGTCATGGAGTGGAAGTCCGGTCTTTGACGGATGACGGAGGACATGGCCTTGTTGTAGGGCATCATGGCCTTGAGGAACTTGCGCTTGATATAATTGTCATCGGTGTCCTTGCTCCCATGATCTCGGAGTGAGACCGTGAGTTTGGTTACTCTCTGAAAGAGCTCACGAGGTTCTTCATCTTCTTTCATTGCAAACTCATCGGCTTCATCTTGCACCACTTCATAGTTGGAGCGTTGGATGCTTGTGCTTCCCCGATAGAGACACAACGCAATGCCATGCGTCTTTGGCCATGGCGTAGGGTCTAAGATGAGGGAGATCTTCGGGGAGAATAGCATCTTGGATGATGAAGAGAGCATTCTCATTGAATTGATTATCCACGGCTTCTCTCGAGGAGAAGTTGCTTCGGTCATGTGGATAGAAACCTTCTTCAATGATTCTCCAAAGATTAGTATTCACATGATTTAAGTGATGCTTGAAGCGATATACCCAAGAATCAAAGTCATCAGTTTTCACAATCTTAGGAGGAGGGCCGACATGATTTAAATGAGTAGAGGGAATCGGTCCTCCATAAGTTGGAGGTTCCACACGGGCAAAGATGCCGGTGCCATTTCGACCACTAGTAGAAGGACCCTTTTCACTATTAGCTTCCCCCTTGTCGGAGTTAGCATCCGTCACCTTGTTAGTGGGATCACCCACTTTCATAGGCGAGGTAGATAGTTTAAGTCCTTCTAAGAATTTATTAAACATGCTTTCAACCTCGGTCGTCATGGAGGTTTTCAATGTGTCCAAAGCCACATTAAATTCCTCACGAGAGACCGCGGTTCCCCCATCGGCCGTAGACGAGCTCGGATTCACACCGGAGTGCTCCTCCCCACCGTCTACGGTGTCAACCATACTCTTCGGACGACAAAGTCCTTAATAAAGAGACGAGGCGCTGATACCAATTGAAAGGATCGATATAGTTGACTAGAGGGGGGGTGAATAGGCAACTAACAATTTTTAGCCTTTCTTTACCAAATTAAAGTTTGCATCAAAGTAGGTTGTCTAGATATGCAACTAGATGAGCAACCTATATGATGCAACAAACAACCAAAGCACAAGCAAGCAAGGGATACAACACAAATAAGCTTGCACAAGTAAAGGCATGAGATAACCAAGAGTGGAGCCGATGGAGACGAGGATATGTTACCGAAGTTCCTTCCTTTTGAGGGGAAGTACGTCTGCGTTAGAGCGATGTGGAGGCACAATGCTCCCCAAGAAGCCACTAGGGCCACCGTAATGTCTCACGCCCTCACACAATGCGAGATGCCGTGATTCCACTATTGGTGCCCTTGAAGGCGGCGACCGAACCTTTACAAACAAGGTTGGGGTTATCTCCACAACTTAATTGGAGGCTCCCAACGACACCACGAGGCTTCACCACAATGGACTATGGCTCCGCGGTGACCTCAAACGTCTAGGGTGCTCAAACACCCAAGAGTAACAAGATCCGCTAGGGATTAGTGGGGGAATCAAATTTCTCTTGGTGGAAGTGTAGATCGGGGCCTTCTCAACCAATCCCGAGCAAATCAACAAGTTTGATTGGCTAGGGAGAGAGATCGGATGAAAATGGAGCTTGGAGCAACAATGGAGCTTTTGGGGGAAGAGGTGAGTGAACTTTGGGGAAGAAGACCCCCTTAAATAGTGGGGGGAATAATCCAACCGTTACCCCCCCAAAGCAGCCCCGCAGAGAGCGATATTACCGCTAGGGTGGGCGGTACTACTGCTGGGGTGGGCGGTACTACCACTGTGGCCAGCGGTACTACCGTCCCACCTTGCAGTACTGCCGCGCAGAAGAGAGGAGCGAAGGATGTGGACCCAGAGCGGTACTACCGTGGGGGTAAGGGCGGTACTACCGCTTAAGAGCGGTACTACCGCCTCTACTACCACAACTAGTGCCGCAAAACCCGACACAAGAAAAGAACCCTCGAGTCGATGCGGTAGGAGCACGGAGCCGCAACGGTACTACGGCTGAGGGCTTCAAGCGGTACTACCGCTGTGGAGCGGTACTACCGCTTGTAACACTTGGGTAGTACTACCGCTGTAGCCCGCGTTACTACCGCTGGGTCCAAACGAAGCTTAAAAGAAAGGGAATGAGCTCCCCGTTGAAGCGGAAAGGCTCAGAGGGTGTGACAAGGATGTGTACGTGTTGATTCCACCCTAGCCTTACCAAAGCGGACCCCCTCTTGATAGTACGGTGACTCCTACGAAACTAGACCACCAATCTAGAACCGAAAGAGTTGCACCGTCTTGAATAATACTCTGAGGGGAGGGAATCGTCTCGTGCCAAAGAATGACTCTCTGAAAAACTCAACGCACATGATTAGTCCGCAAAAGCATTGTCATCAATCAGCAAAACACCTTAGGGATAAATATTCCCTTACAACTGTCATTTGCCTCTTCGTAAATCCGGCTCCTCACCATCGCACAAATCACATCAAGCTCAATATCCATTTTATTCGTGAGCGGGTGGCTCTTGGGAATGTTTGAGTTCTTCACATTCCCACAACACAATAATTTGCGGATAACATGACAAAAGTCTTGCCGACCTCCACATCGAGGAGTTCCGGTCCAGTCTTTGCATCGCCAACATCATGTCCTTTTGTGATTATATGTATCAATTGTAATCTTGGCAGCCACGTCCTAATATTCTTTTCTAGTTGCCGTGCAATATGATCACGCATTGCAAATCATCCGGCAACGCTTATCAATTCTCTTGCTCAAAATAGTACGCATATTTTTTTAATGCAAATACTATATACTCCCTGCCCCGCCAGCTACGAACGTCAACCTTTAAACTTCCAATTCTTTTAAACTTTTGAACCATTTTTGGAGAACTTGAAAATATTTTAGAAAACACAACACCTTTTTAAAATGGGATTATTATTTCTATGCCTCTAGTTGTGTCTCACTTGGCTGTTTTGCCCCTAGTTTTCAAAAACCGTCGGTCTTGCCCTAGGCACTTCGCTCATCTTATGCATTTGTGCTTTGACCGCCCTTTGATCGTTCACCCATCACTTTGAAAACTTCATAATAAATTCATATTAACTCAGGAAAATACAAGTAAGATATCCAAATGTTCAGAAAAACATCACTGATATGTGCATGTCATTTGCATTCATGACAAAACTGTTGTTCATACATTTTTAGGTTTAATAATATTAATAAAACCATGTGGTTTACAAACCGCTTTTGTCATGAATGAAAATTACATGCACATGTAGGTGATGTTTTTCCGAAAATTTGGATATCTTATTTGTATTTTTTTCAAGTTAGTATGAAGTGATGGTGAGACGGCCAAAGGCAAATGCATAAGAGGAGCGAAGTGGCTTGGGCAGGACCGAGGGTTTTTGGAAAATAGTGGCAAAACAACCAAGTGGGACACAACTAGTGGCATAAAATTGATTATTCCTTTTAAAATTCAAGAATATTTTTTGAAAACATGGCATGTATTTGAAATTTGTGAAGATTGCTTTAAACAAGATTTTTTTTTTACAAATTTCAAAATATTTTTAGAAAATGACGAACATTTTCTAAATTGTTGAACATGAGAGAATATGTGCATGTTTTTCAAACAACAATATTTATTTCTAAATTAAAAATTTTGTTTTGAAATATGAACATTTTTTGAAATTGTTGAAAAGTTAATGAAAATGTGATCATATTTTGAAAACATGAACATGTTTGGAACTAGGGATGAAAATGGAGCGGAAACTTTCTAATTTCAGGCTGAAAAATGGAAATGGAGAGAAAAAATGAAAGTGGAAATGGTAATTTGTACAACGGAAATTGAAATAAAATTTCTTTATGCGGAAACCGAAATGGAAATGGAATGATGTTTTCCGGTGGAATAGGCACGGAAATGGAATTTTCCGTTTCCGTTAATATGGAACTTTCCTGGGCACATGGCTGTTTTACAGCCCAACAAACACACAATTAGTCCCTACACATGATAAACAGTATGACCCATATGGCCCAACATCGACATTACTACTACTACATCAAGCATGGCAACAAACGAACGGAATCCCTAATCCCTAACAAGCACGCTTCCGTCATTGACAATTATTAGCCATGATATATCATAATATTTAGTAGTCACCTTATCAATTGAACAAGTTCGTTCTTTTCTTGTTTTTTGTCTTTGGTTCAAGGGGTCTTTAGTTTCTATGAACACTCCGCTTCTGTCTTCGTGTCTTCGCCGTATTCGCTCCATTTTCATTTCCTTTAGTATTCGTTTCTCCTTCCACAAAAAAAAATGAAAACAAATGTGGCGGCACATAGTTTCGTCCATTTCCACTCCGTTTTCATCCCTATTTGTAACACAATCATAGTTAGAAATATTGAACAATTTTGGAACTTTCAACATTTAAAAAATTGGGATCAAGTTTTCATTTTTTTCATGTTATTACTACCAATTTTTACACACAAAAAAATCCAAAGAGACCCGAAAAAATCATGAAGAATAGAATAGAAACACTGAAGAAACAAATTGGCAAAAAAACCATACTCAACCTTCAGAAATCTTCCCAAAACCTGAACTAGTTAATAGGCCAGTCCATCTCGGGTTTCCTTTTTGGCCCGTTTATGCGAGGCGATAGCAATTTCACGAATTCTAATAGTTCACCTTTCGCTAAAGGAACTCGCAAATGGGGTGGCCCATTCCCCAAGGACGAGCTAATGTAAAAATATCACGTAAAATAAAAGCGCAAGTGATGGAGTCAAAAGCCTGACCTCACGCTGGGTAGATGTGTTACCAGCCAAATGGGATAGCGTCTGGCTAATGTACAACAACCAGTCCCTTTCTTTATAAAAATTCAACATTTCTCGGAAAAAATGTGAACAATTTTACTTTAGAAATTTAAATAATTATTTAAAATAAAATTTTCCGAAATACGAACAAACTTCTAAAACGTGAAAATTTACTGAACATGTGAACTAAATTTTAGAATTCCAAGCATTTATTGATTTTTTATGTGATGAACAATTTCTAAATATACATTGGGCATTTTTTTAGTATAAGCTGAAAATTTTCTGAAGAAACATTGAAATTTTTTGTGATAGACGGTTAATGTTTTTCTGAATTGTGAAGACATTTTAAAAAAGTGAACAGAATTTGATAAACCTGATATTTTTTGAAAATATGAAGAATTTATTTAAATATGTGAACCTTTTTTGAAGCGTGAAATTTTTGAAATATGTAAACTACGTTTTTTGAAAAAAGAATTGATTTTGGAATTCCGAACAATATTGAAAAATATGAGTAGAAATAGAAAAAAGCAAAACCTAGGTGGGCGAAGCCACGACGTTTTGACTCACGAGCGTCAAACAGGATCCACCTTCCAGTTCGGCGCTTAACGCGGCAGTTGTAATGTTTTCCTTAGAGAGCACCGACGTGGCGCAGGTCCTCCTATTGGCGTATTTGCTAACTGCCACACCTTCATACAATATGGGCCGGCCTATGTAGATTAGCCTTTTTCATTTAAGGAAGCATTGGAATTCTCTGGTTTTGTTTAGCTTTGTGAGGCTTGGAGAAGCCTCCGAATGACCTTTTATATTTATTTCCATACTTGCAAACTTTTTCAAAATCCGTGAACTTTTTAGAATTCATGAAATTTTACTTATATTCGCGGATATGTTTTCTAATTTCATGAAAAGTCAAGTTTTGTGATCTTTTATAAAGTTTGTGCACTTCTTTAATGTTTGTGAACTTTTTCATTTTATGTGAACTTTCCCAATTTCGAGAAGTTTTTCAGTTTACGTGAACTTTTTCACTATTTCGTGAACTCTTTTCAAATGTGTAATTTTCTATAATTCATGAATTGGTTTCCTACATTCCTGAAGTCTTTCTAATTTACAAGTTCTTTCCAAAATGTTGAACGGTTTTCAAAATTGTCAAATATATTTATTTTTTGAACTTTTTTACAATTTGTTGAATTTTTTTAAAACCAACGGACATTTAATAAATCCATGAATATGTACTATTTCATGAATATATTAAAGGTCGCAAAACCGATGGCCGGTCATTTTTCTGAAACAGCAGCGAGCGAATGAACCTTTTTGTTTTGAGCGAGGGAGCGTTGGTTAATCGCCCACGGGCCGCTCCCGTGCGGCTGAGCGCCAGTTTCCTTTTTCAGGGCGGGAGGCCCTATCTCGCGCATGGAGCGAGGCCTAAGGGAGCCTCGCCCGGAGGGCGGCCCCAGATAAATCGGCCCAGGCGTACGCGAGGCCACAGCATCGCTTTTTTTCTGTTTTGTTTTTCACGTTTTATTATCTCTTTTTGCTTTATTTTTCTAATTTTAATAACTTAAAATATTCTTAATATATATATTACAGAAAAATTTGCATCAAATATTTGAACCAAGTTAACCAAGACTATAAAAAGGTTAAATGTGTATAGACAAAATGTATATCACTTATATGAAAAAGTATGCAAACAATACAAAATGTGTATAAAAACGATAATGTATTAAAAACTATTAATGAGGCATAAAAAAATCATAAAAATTATTTCAAAAAATTTAGATGTGTGTAGAAAATGTTGATCCTTTGTTAAAAAATTCAGAATATTTATCATGTATTTAAAAAATGCAAGCATTTGAAAAATTGTTGAACAATTATTTGAAAATTTGACTCAAGCATTTGAAAAAATATATGAAATGTGTATAGAAAATATGTTTACTGTGTATTAAAAATTTGATTAAAAAAGTTGATCATATATATGAAAATGTCAATCAAGCATTTAAAAAAATGTTGAACAAATATCTATAAAATGTTTATCAAGCAATAAAAAATGTTAAATGTGTATAGAAGAGGGCGGCGGCGGCAGGCGCGCAACGGTAGAAGGCGCCGCCGGCGACTTTCGGGGCGAAGGGCGGCGAAGGCTAGATTTGAAACAAAGGGGACTACTTGGGGTGGTATATATAACGCAGACATAAGCCGAGTGTTCTTTCCCGGCCACTCAACTTACGAAGGGAGAAGGAGGGTTTTTCTTTTTTTAAAGAAAATGTAAACATAAGCCGAGTACCAAGGGAGCGTACTCGGCTTATACCAACGGTCGGTACGCTAGCCGCTAAGCGCGCCGACGGTGGCCACATGGCAGCAAACGTTGCTGAGACCTATGTAATCTGAGTGCTTTTTAAATTTATGCCGAGAAATGTTGTGTAAGCCTAGAAGATTTTGATCGCACTCTCGGCTTACTCTTACATAAGCCGAGTGTGTGTGTTTTTTACTGTTTGTATTTGGAACTAGTCTCGCTTACACGGTTTTAAGCCGACTAATTGTGTTTTGACACTCTGCTTACTTTAAGATATACGGCAACATGTGATTTGCCTGTAGTGTACAGAGGCTCTCACGGTTCCACATCTCGAAGTATTCAAGCACAATCTCAAACTCAGAGTTCCAAGTGGTTGATATTTGCACATTGGACGATCTGTCCTTGTCCCACAAACGTGGCCGGTCAACTTAGATCATCATCATCATCATCGATCGTCTAGTTCCCTCAGGCCGAAGACCATCGAGGGGCTGGCTTCGGCTACATAATATGGCCAACGACATAGAGGACGTCGCCCTGGTGGAGCCGGACCTCCCCCAACTCGCTGTCCGTGTGGATGGAGAAGCTCGGGGATTACTTCCTCCGATACAGGACGGCGGTGGCGGCGGAGCCACAGCAGCATACCAGGTTGATACTCATCGTCCTCGTCACCGTCGCCGCCGCGGTGGCATTTTTCGCTTCGGTACTCGTGGCGGGTAAATAGCAGAACGAGGAGATAAGCTACATGGCGGCGGTTGTGATTGTTGAACATGTGTACCTGTACGTAGGTCTGGGTTTCGTATGCAATATCTATAGTGTATGTCTCCCTCTGTATGTACGTGTATCTTAGGAGACAAGATACCGGTCGCATCCCTTGTACCTATATATATGTGCCTAATGCACGATCAATCAACTATCGATGCACCAAATCATTCTTTACATTGTATCTATCGCAAGTCGATCCTACCGCTTCCATCAACCCTAGCCGCCGCCGCCTCGGGCCGTCGCCGCCAACGCCGCGATCTGCCGCCGCCCCCTCTCTCCACGCGCTCCTCCCCGCGCGTCCTCTCCTCCCTGTCGTGCCGCCTGTCTCCCACCGCCGCGCCGCCCTACCACAAGCGTGCCGCCCCCTTCCCCACACCCTCGCCCCCATGTCGTCCAACGCCTCCACCTACTCCAACCCTTTCGCCGCCGACCCTGCTGAAATCCGCGACATCAACGTCCACGCACGCGTCCCCGTGGTCCTCGACGCCTCCAACTCCACGTACTTCGCATGGAAGACGTACTTCTCGCTGCTCTTCCGCGAGAACAACCTCGTGGATCATGTCCATGGCACTGTTGACTCCCACGCCATGGTGGACGACGCCGAGTGGACCGCGATCGATGACACGATCATCCGGTGGTTCTTCACCACCATCTCCAAGGACTTGTTCCACACGGTCGTCAGCGCCGGTGACGACGCCCGCGCCATGTGGGTCAAGCTGAACGGCCTCTTCACCGACAACAAGCTTCAGCGCCGCGTTTTTTTGCAGCAGGAATTTTTTGAGTCACCAGGATGAACAGTCCATTGACGACTACTGCCGCCGCCTGAGGATGTTGGCGGATGAGCTCCGCGACATTGGCGCCAAGGTTGATGACGACCTCCTCCTCAGCATGCTCACCGCCTGCCTCAACGAGGACTTCGGCAACGCCGCCTCCAAACCGGCAGAGTGCAGCAGCTGGGAGGGAGGGTGCCCGTGCAGGAGCTTCGTGAAGCGGGGCAAGGGGGAGGGGGAGCGCGTAGGGGCGGATCTGTCCCGCATCCATCTTCCCGAGGCGCGGCACAAGCAAGATGGCCAGCCCCCGGCGGCGGCACAGCGAAAACGGGCGGGGAGGTGGTGTCCTGCACGGAGGCGGATCTGCGCGGATCTGGGAGGGGGTTGGGGGCGGAATGGATTCGTCCCGTCGCATCCATCCCGGGGCGCGGCGCGGCTTCGCCGGCCGGCCCTCCAGTGGCGGCGCAGCGGGGGCGGACGGAAGGGGCTTGCCCAGCGGCGGTGGATGCAATTTCCCCCGTTGAGGGAGTTCTGGATTAGGGGGTATCCGGACAGCCGGACTATACACTTTGTCTGCACTGTGGGAGCGTGACGATACAAGACTCAAGACTCTGTCCCGTGTCCGGATGGGACTCTCCTTTGCGTGGAAGATAAGCTTGGAGATCCGGATATTATATTTCCTTCTTTGTAACCGGCTTGTCGTGGTATTCTCACGGGGGGGGGGGGTGCAAGACGACATTTGCCACAAGATGGCTTCGTGTGAGGGCAAGACTGCTGCTGATAGGCCCGGGAGCGGGTATGCGAATAGCACGCGGTAGTTTACCCAGGTTCGGGGCTCTCCGGAGAGATAATACCCCTACTCCTGCATGTCTGGATATATATCTGGGTTGTACATCGGGCAGTAGAAAGTGCTCCTGGAGCTGTCTCTGGAGTCAGTGCCACAGATATCTGACTTGGTATATATGCACATGAGCTAGTGGCTGCATATGCCTCAGCATGCATGCGTGAGTGGCCTTGTGGCCAGCCAAGTGCATGTGGCGTGGCTATCTCCCTGGTGGATGGATGGGTGCCTTATATAGGCATGGGGGTAGCTTACTACCTAAGCTAAGGTAGTGGACATGAGGGCATGGTGTGGGTGTCACACTTGTCCCCTGGGGTACTTTATAAATCAGTACCCAGGGGACACGGTACACTGTAGATGACGTCGTAGTATGGCCGTCTCGTCGATGTCTTGTCGGTGTCGGGTCGAGCTGCAGTCGGCAGTCGGCTGGTGGGCGCAGTCGGCAGCCGGCTGGTGGGCTCAGTCGGCAGCCGGCCGGGCAGAGCAGTCGGACGGGGAGCCGGCAGGAGCGGCCGGGCAGTCGGACTGAGGGGCTTTGCTAGCCCCGATGTCTTGAAATATTGTCTTGCCGTCTTCGGGGTACCCGTGGTCAATTACTCCGACAGTAGCCCCAAAGCCTCCGGGCAACTTGGCAAAGTTGGGCGGAGGTTTTTTGACGAGTGTTCATGGAAATGATCATGAAAAAAAGACAAAGTTAGTCCATGCGAATATATCAAATGTTTCCTTTTAGCATTGCAAGTTTTATGTGGAGGGTGCCGACTCGGTTTCGTCCGAGCTCCCTTCTATCTTTTTCATGTCCCCTCCTCACTTTGGCTTGTGCTCTCGCTAGCCGAACAGTCGCTCTGCGGTCTGTGGCTGAGAGTGGACCGCGGAGTGGAGCATACAATACTCAGACTCTGGGAGCGAATTTAACCGAGTAGATACTCATAAAGGAAACGGTCGGGTCGCCCGAAGCGTTTTTCTTTCCGGACGTTTTTCGCATGGGTGGCCTCCAGCGTTCACTCTTGCCAGTCGGACAGTCGCTCTGCGGTCTGTGACTAAGAGTGGGCCTTTGGTACCGCGCACGCAACTAGGCCGTCTGCGGGAACTAACGTCTCAGGCCAAGAAGCCAGCCCCCCGGGCCAACTCTGGCTGGCGCCGGGGCGAACAGTGATGCAACTGTAATGAAATGCGGAGATAGTTCCTCGAGCATCGCTCGGGGTTATCCGTGCTCTTGTGGTGCAAAAAAATATGCAGGTGAGGAGCTCACATTGATTTTTCATGTAGTCGCGGTCGTCGAAGACAGCCGGCGCGGCTCGGCGCTCGCGGAGTGTGTCGGCGCACCCGCTGGGTGTAGCCTTCGAGCCCCCGGGTGCTCGAAGGGGGGTCCCGGCCGGTCAGGCTCGACCGGCCAGACGGCGAGGTAACTTGCAGCGCCTGTTTCTTCTTTCTTCTCTTCTGCCGGCTGCTGGCAGCCGGACAAAATTCTTCACCTGTCTGCAATCTTCGCGGGGGTGCGCCAGCGCACCCGCTGGGTGTAGCCCCCGAGATTCGGGCCGACTGCTGAGCAGTCGGGCCGGATCTCCCGGCAACTACTTTGTCTTCTCTTCGCGGGGGCGCGTCAGCGCACCCACTGGGTGTAGCCCCCGAGATTCGGGCCGACTGTTGAGCAGTCGGGCCGGATCTCCCGGCGACTACTTTGTCTTCTTCTCTTTTCTCTTCGTCCGCCGACTGCTGGTAGCCAGACGGGCACGTTTCTTTTTTTTCTCAGCACCTGGCCACTTTCTCAGCCGGACGCGATGCTCTTTTTTTCAGTCGGCTGTGTGCAGTCGGACACACTCTAGCTGGCCTCAAGCATCCGACCTTTGACCTTTTCAGCTGGCAGTCGGCCTCCTCTTTTCTCTCCCTTTTTTAGGACTCGGCCACCTTTTTCTCAGCCGGCTTGGGCAGCCGGCCCTGACTTTTTCTTCCAGCCGGGTATGATTCTTTTCCAGCCGGCTGCACTCTGTAGTCGGCCCCTCACTTCGTTTTCTTTTCTTTTTGCCGTCTTCTGGCACCCGAACAATCTTTTTTTTTCAGCCGGCCACTGCTTCTTTTCTTTAGCCGCCGGCCTCAACAGGCGGCTGGAGCGGGACCCGGCAGGGGTGCGTGTGGCACAGCCGAACATGGCGCCCGACCCGGGAGCCAGCAGCGGAGGCACGCGACCCGACCAGCCAGAGGCGCGTCGGGGGAGTCGGCACGGCGCGCGGAGGCACAGGCGGTGTCGGTGTCAAAACCGGCGGATCTAGGGTAGGGGGTCCCGAACTGTGCGTCTAGGCGGATGGTAATAGGAGACAAGAGACACGATGTTTTTTCCCAGGTTCGGGCCCTCTTGATGGAGGTAAAACCCTACTCCTGCTTGATTGATATTGATGATATGGGTAGTACAAGAGTGGATCTACCACGAGATCAAGGAGGCTAAACCCTAGAAGCTAGCCTATGTTATGATTGTTCGTTGTTGTTGTCGTCCTACGAACTAAAACCCTCCGGTTTATATAGACACCGGAGAGGGCTAGGGTTACACAGAGTCGGTTAGAATGGTAGGAGATCTACATATCCGTATTGCCAAGCTTGCCTTCCACGTCAAGGAAAGTACCATCCGGACACGGGACGAAGTCTTCAATCTTGTATCTTCATAGTCTTGGAGTCCAGCCGATGATGATAGTTCGGCTATCCGGACACCCCCTAGTCCAGGACTCCCTCAGTAGCCCCTGAACCAGGCTTCAATGACGACGAGTCCGGCGCGCATATTGTCTTCGGCATTGCAAGGCGGGTTCCTCCTCCGAATAATTCATAGAAGATTATGAACACCAGGATAGTGTCCGGCTCTGTAAAATAAATTCCACATACCACCGTAGAGAGAATAATATTTACACAAGTTCAATCTGCTGAAGTATTTTGTGGCGTGATGTCACACCACGACCAAGCCTTTACTTGAATCATTTTCATTATACCGCCTCTGCGCGTTTAGCGAAGCGGTTTTCTTGGCACGTCTTGTCGAAGCAGAGATCGTGTTCCCCTTGTTCTGGGATCCTCATCAATACGGACGTGGGTAACCCAACCGCGCCCGTTGCCATGCCCCCTCCATCGAAGGCGAGTTCCAAACGGTCACGGGGACAGCTCTTGGTATTCTCCCTCTTTATAATGAGACCAAGGCTCGTTCTTTTTCTTCAATCCTCAATCGAATCCGCCCCTCGCCCCGAGCTCCAACACTCAGGGCTCCAGATTCGAGCGCTTCGGACCTTCTACAATGCCCGGCTCCGACCTACAGGGCCGGTGGATGCCCTCCTCCGTCACGGAAGAGGACGTGCTAAAGCTGAGAGAAGCCAGGTACTTAACCTATGAGATTTCGCATAGGTTGCCTGCCCAAGGGCAAGTCATTCCTACTCCCGAGCCAGGCGAGAGCGTCGTGTTCGTGTCTCACCTCCGTCGGGGTTTAGGCTTCCCGATGGATCCTTTTGTGAGAGGGCTCGTGTTTTACTATGGGCTGGAATTTCATGACTTGGCTCCGGAGTCCATCCTCCGTATCTCATCATTTATTGTCGTTTGCGAAGCCTTCCTCCGCACTACCCCTCACTTAGGTTTGTGGCTCAAAACCTTCAACGTGGAGCCGAAGATGATCGAGGGGCGTCAGGCAGAGTGCGGAGGGGCGGTTATAAGCAAGAGGGCCGGTGCTCCATGGCCCGAGGGCTCTTTTCCGGAGGAGCTCGATTTGTGGCAACAGGAGTGGTTCTACATGACCGCTCCCAGGGGCAGCAAGCAGAGGCCGCCACCCGTCTTTCGCTCGGGTCCTCCACAACGGCTGACGTCATGGGTCAGCAAAGGGCTTGATTGGGGGCCGTCCAAGGACGTACCCCTATTGCAGGGCCGGATTTGAGACCTCCAAGAGAGGGAGATCAATCTGGTCGTGGTGACGCAGGTTTTGATGATTCGGCGTCTTCTGCCCTGCAAATGTCGCCCCCTCCGCCCATGGGAATTCAATCCGGAGGAATCACGAGCTCTCCAACACTGCATGGGTACGACACCCGTGGACATGTACAAACTGTTCTTCGGATCACAAGAGATGTGTCCGGACTTGACCGAGGACGCCGGCCTAAGCTGCAATCGCCCGGATACTCAAGTAAGTAGCCCTGTGTCCGGACATATCGTCCATTTATTTATTATGGATTTGCCTTTTAACCAGCTATCCTTTGGACAGGTGGATAGCGCAAGCAAAACTGATACGGTGTCCGGCCCCCCTCCCTGAGACCACGCCGAATCCCGTGTTAGTCAAGATGTTGGAGGTTGCGCCTTCAGAACAGGGCGAAGGGGAAAACAGAGAAACTACCGCCTCCACTAAGGAGGCTTTCAAGAAAGGGGGGATCGAGAATCCCTCTTTCCAGGGGGAGAAGAGGACCGCTTCCGAAGATCCGGAGGCTAAGGCCTCAAAGCGGGGGAAGAAATCTTCACCAGAGGGTCCTGCGCCAGGAGAAGCCCCGGCCGTACTATCTCCCCATAGGAATCAGCCCTCTAGCGAGCCGTAAGTAGAAAAAGGGGAATTTTGTAATAAGGGACATCCCTATTTTTGCTTCTGAGGATAACCGAAGTTTTCACCTTGTAGTTCGGATCTCTGCCCTTCTCAGCTGAGCTCATCTTCGGGGGACCTTCGTCCGGAGATGATGGCGAGCGAGATGCCTCCATCTGCCGCACCATCAGGCGGGGCGGACGACCCTAAGGTGTCGTAGCGGAGGGTCTCCCTGAGTCCGGCAGGGCCGGAGAGTTCGGCACCAACTGGTGTACGGCCGGGGGAGCTGAAGGATCTGCTCGAGAGGGCGTCTATCTCAGAAGATCACCGTACATTAATGAGTACGGTGATTGAAAGAATTTCATCCGCTGAGAGCAGGTTGCATGATGCCGTCAGAAGTTTACTGGCGGGGTTTGAGGTACATAAAAATGACATGCCTTTTGACAGTTTTGCACATAGAGTGCGCCCTGTATAGATAGTAGCCCCTGAGACTCGGTACGTTGTTAGAATTGACAGCGTGCCGAGGATCATAATCTCAGTTTTAATATGTCGCCATTCCTGTTCAGGGGGCGGAGCGTTCGGTGGCCAGCCGGACTGATAGAGTTGCCGAACTGAAGCGGCAACTGGATGTTGCGGATGCGGACATCGCGCTGGTCAATAGGCGACTTGACGAGTCACAAGGTGAGTGGTTTCTCCGCGGTCACCTGGTAAGGGAGCTGACGCCCATTCCTTACAACATGTACGCTTGATGCAGATGATGCCGCTGCTGTGGAAAACCTTCGGGCAGAGCTTGCTCGAGCCAAGGAGTAGGCCAGAAGGAGTAATGCGGCTGCCTCGAAGGCGGCCGAAGAGCTAAAAGTCGAAAAGGCTGCTCACTGTCGAAGCAGGGAGGAGATGGCCGGAATGGCCGTGAAGCTGAAGGATGTTACCGACCGCTATGAGTTTCTTGAAAAAGAACGCCGAGCGGAGCAAGAGGACCTGAAGAAGTCCACCGCCAAAGCCAAGGATGTCCGTTCTGCAATGAGGGCTATAAAGGAGGAGCTGCGTCAGGCCGGAGACATTGCGGCTGGAAAGCCCTTCCTGCTGCACAGGAAGTTCACGGATCAGAAGTATGCTCAGTTGGGCCAGCTGTGGGGTGTGGAGGATCCTTATCTGGATTTGGCGGCGAGTGCGGCGGACGCGGTCGTGCACTTCCGAAGCAAAAAGGATCACGAGATGGAAGAGCTTTTTTGGTCTCAATTCCATAGTCCGGAGCGTCCACTTCCGTTGACCGATCGGTTGGCTGAGTGGGCTGAGCTGAATAGATTGCACGGATTTGCAATGACGGATGTGGTGGCTCAACTGTGGCTCAAGAGGCCCAAGCCGAAGAGTTATTTTGGCTTATTGCAGCAATTCCTTGGGTGGTGCCGCATATCAAGGCGATGAAGCGGCTGGCATGCATAGAGGGTGCACGGATGGCTCTCGCTCGTGTTAAGACATACTGGACGGAGATGGATGCCACCGATGTTGCAACCCGGGGTTCGGACAAGAGCCAGTTACCCGCCGAGCACTATTTTGGGGAAGTCCTGCAGGGCGCTCATTTAATAGAGTCGCAGTGCTCGAAAAATGTTATGTTCAAATGATATGTATGATTTGTGAAACCACATTGATAATATAAGGTCTTTTTATACTTGTGCGTTCAAGTATTGAAATTTCTCCTGTGCGGCCGTTAACGTATATGTATATATAACCTGAAAGATGGCAGTCTTCGGCTTCAGCCCCCACGCACATAGTGCGGGGGTGTTTGCAAAAAAAGGCGCATTTTCACACTTAATCCAACGTCTTGGTCCTGTGAAGGAGGTGGTAGCGTAGCAAACGAGGCAACCGGACTATAATGCTTTATCACTTTCACTTAGCCATAGGAGTTCGAAGGTGGGGCTACGATATAGCCCCTGGGGGCTCTACGCTCTTCCGAATTCGGAGCGCATGTATGCCTGACCGGGAAACGGCCCTTCGTCAAAGCGGAGGAATTCTAGACATTCCGGTAGTCGATCGAGTGGTTGACCAGTCTCTCGCTATATCATGACAGTCAGTTTTCGGCTTTCTCTACTGAGGTGCTCGCCCGGCCGAACCAGGGCACAATCGCAGTAGTTCTCCTGGTGCCGCGTTAGCCGATGATACGGAACGTAAGGCAGCAAAACACAGGAGCCGGGCAAACCCAACATTTGACCAAAGACATGATTCGGAGCTGATGCATATAAGGCCTAACTCGAGACGCCGAACACTCCCCGAGGTGTTCGGTCTTTATGATAACGGGCAGAACAATGCCCTAAGCCCCTAGTGTCCAGGTACAGGCGAGAACTTCTGACGCGGCCGATGCCAAAACGCCAGCCTCCTCCTCGGTTATGGTAAGAAACCGGGGGATGTGTATCAACAAGAGACAGTAAGAAAGGTTTACGCACGGTCTTAATCTGAAAAGAATCCTTGCAACGGGTCCCTGCTGCACGTCTGCGCCTGTGTCTCCGTTGTGCTGTATCCTGGATGGGTGTAGCACGCTGTTCATCTATAAAAGAGAAGAACTTAGTTTGGAAAAAATATCGTGCAAAAAATGTATTTAAAACAGAGTATGATTTAAAAAATGCATAAGGTTGAGCTTTGTTGGCTCTCATTGTCCGTGCTTGCAGCCCCTTGTAAAGGGGTATGCGGCTAGTAAGCCCCTAGTTTATTTATGCCGGACTCGCCTAACCGTGTCCGGGGTCTGAACGACCTGTTTTGTAGGGGCTTTGATTAGCAAGGCCGGATTAGTGTGTGGCTGTCAAGGCAGTCTCACGTTCTTCCGTGGTCGAGGAACACTCGAATTTACCTTTTAATAAGGTGATGCCGCGTGGACCGGGCATTTTAAGTGTAAGAGACGCGTAATGCGGTATTGCGTTAAAGCGGGCGAAAGCTTCACGTCCCAATAGTGCTTGATGGCTACTTTTAAATGGGGCGATATGGAAGGTTAGCTTTTCGCGACGGAAGTTGTCGGATGAACCGAACACAACTTCTAGTAGTAAGGAGCCCGTGCAATTGGCGCAAGGGCCTGGCGTTACTCCTTTAAAGGAAGTGCTGCTATGGCGAATTTTGGTAGGGTCTATCCCCATTCTGCGGATTGTGTCCGGATATAGCAGGTTTAAATCACTGCCGCCATCCATTAGGACTTGTGTAAATTGTAGTCCGTCGATTATAGGATCCAATATCAAAGCAGTCCATCCTGCGTTTCGAATACTTCTGGAGTAATCCAGATGATCGAAAGTAATTGGTTTTGACATCCAATCTCGGGATTCCGCTGGGGTGGACCATGCGGCATGTGCTTTGGTAGATGCCGCCCTATTTTTCCTTGTTATCACTTGAAGTGAATTCACTGTTTTGACTTTTTGTGGGAAGTTCTTTTGTTTTCCGGCGCTCTGCTTGTGGGGTTCGTCATCATCTTCGCTTGGTGTGTCGAGCCCCTTGTGTTCGGTGTTAAGTCGGCCGGACTGTTTGAAGACCCAACAATCTCGGTGGGTATGGTTTGCAGGCTTCCCGGGGGTACTGTGGATTTGACATATCCTACCCAAAATTTTGTTTAGATTGGATAGCTCGTCACTGTTGTCCTGAAGAGGCGGTGTTTTGTTGTTCGGCCAAGAGCTTTTGAACCCGGCGTTGACCGCCATGCTCTTTGGGCCATTTTCCTTATTCCAGCGCTGATCTTTTCTGCGTCGTGATTTCCCATTTCCATCCCTGACCTCGGATGTACTCGGGTCGCTGGTGCTGCATCTTGCTAGCCAGCTATCTTCTCCCGCGCAAAAGCGGGTCATGAGGCTTGTTAGCGCGGCCATTGTTCTTGGTTTTTCCCGGCCGAGGTGTCTGGCGAGCCATTCGTCTCGGACGTTATGCTTAAAGGCTGCTAAGGCCTCGGCGTCCGGATAGTCGACTATTTGGTTCTTTTTGGTGAGGAACCTGTTCCAGAGTTTGCGTGCTAACTCTCCGGACTGTTGAGTTATGTGACTTAAATTGTCTGCATCCGGAGGGCGGACATAGGTCCCCTGAAAATTTGCTCGAAACGCATCCTCGAGCTCTTCCCAACTTCCGATGGTGTTTTCTGGGAGGCTTTTGAGCCAATGCCGAGCTGGCCCTTTGAGCTTGAGGGGTAGGTATTTAATGGCATGGAGATCATCTCCTCTGGCCATATGTATGTGTAGGATGTAATCCTCAATCCAGACTCCAGGGTCTGTTGTTCCGTCGTATGCCTCTTTGTTTACGGGCTTGAATCCCGCTGGAAATTCATGATCCAGTACCTCATCGGTGAAACATAGTGGGTGTGTGGCGCCCCTGTATTTAGGTGTGTTGTTATCTTCAAACACTCGACGTGTTGTGTTGCTTCCCGGAGCCTTCTTTTTTGGCCCATAGATGGACCTGACCGGGCCATCCTTTTTGCGAGGATCCTTATGTGGGTCGTGCGCCGGTTTGTATGCGGCGCCGCTTGCCGCTCTTAACTTGTCATCTGGTCGTCTATCCGGCCAGGCGGCTTCTTTGCTTTTTGATTGTGGTGGCTCTATGGCCTCCTCGTCGAATTCGGGCAACAGCTTGCGCTTCGGGTAACTCTTTGCTTGGTGACTATTGCCGTATTTGTCTGCGGTCTTGAGTACTTTGCTCCATCTCATTCTGAGTACGTCTTCCGCTGTTTTGAGCTTCCGCTTCTGCTTCTTCAAACTTCTTGCAGTGGCGACGAGCCTTTTGTGAAGGTTCTTATGCTCCGGTGATGTGTCCGGCGTGAGGCCGTCTGGACTGTTGTTTTCACCGGGGATGGGTTGCTTGTCCAATTCATCCTGTTCGGATGGTTGCTTGGTGGCATGTTCGTCGTCCACTGGTTCGCCCTGCTCTACGGCTGGGTCCGTATGGGTGCTGTTGTTATCGAGGCGGGACTTCGGGCGGCGCTTGCGTCGCCGTGTTGGTTATTTTTTGGGGGGATTATCCTTTGCCGCGTCCCGTTGTTCCTCGTTGTCGCTTCCTTTCGGTGTATCCACCATGTATACGTCGTGAGTTGAGGTAGCTTTCCAGTGCCCGAAAGGCGCTGGTTCTTGGTCGTCTCCGGCATCGTCGTCCATGCCGTCGATGTCTTCGGAGTCAAAGTCTAGCATGTCGGTTAGATCGTCGACAGTGGCTACTAAGTGGGTGGTGGGTGGGCTTTGAATTTCTTCATCGTCCGCATCCCAACCATCCTGACCGCAGTTCGTCCAGGGTTCTCCTGATAACGAGAGATACTTTAGCGAATTCAGGATGTCGCCAAAAGGTGAGTGTTGAAAGATGTCCGCGGCGGTGAACTCCATGATCGGCGCCCAATCGGATTCGATTGGAGGGGGCTCTTGAGGTTCGGAGTCCGGCGAGGAGTCCGGCACCTCGGAGTCACGGGCTTCACAAGGGACAAGGTCGGTATTCCGCTCCATCGCCATAGAGGTTGCAGCCCCATGAGGCGGTGTCTAGCCACCCATCCTTGATCTGCACAGTCGGCTCCAAACTAAGGGTCGGAGCGGATCCGTGTGCGGCCTTCAGGACACTATCCGGCAGCAGAGCTAAATCGTGCCCATCGTGACAGTGCGGCGCGTTCGGCTGCGGCTCGAATCCATCGAAGATCAAGTCTCCGTGGATGTCAGCCGTGAAGTTTAGACTTCCAAATCTGACCTGACGGCCAGGGGCGTAGCTTTCGATCTGCTCCAGATGGCCAAGTGAATTGGCTCGCAGTGCAAAGCCGCCGAATACGAGGATCTGTCCGGGGAGAAAAGTCTCACCCTGGACTGCGTCCTTGACGATCGAAGGAGCCATCCAGCCTATCAGTGACGACACAGAGGAACTCTCAATGAAAGCACCAATGTCGGTGTCAAAACCGGTGGATCTCGGGTAGGGGGTTCCGAACTGTGCGTCTAGGCGGATGGTAACAGGAGACAAGGGACACGATGTTTTTACCCAGGTTCGGGACCTCTTGATGGAGGTAAAACCCTACTCCTGCTTGATTGATATTGATGATATGGGTAGTACAAGAGTGGATCTACCACGAGATCAAGGAGGCTAAACCCTAGAAGCTAGCCTATGGTATGATTGTTCGTTGTTGTTGTCGTCCTACGGACTAAAACCCTCCGGTTTATATAGACACCGGAGAGGGCTAGGGTTACACAGAGTCGGTTACAATGGTAGGAGATCTACATATCAGTATTGCCAAGCTTGCCTTCCACGCCAAGGAAAGTCCCATCCGGACACGGGACGAAGTCTTCAATCTTGTATCTTCATAGTCTTGGAGTCCGGCCGATGATGATAGTTCGGCTATCCGGACACCCCCTAGTCCAGGACTCCCTCAGGCGGCCTCAGGCGAAGTCGGACGCGGCCAGCGGGAGGCGGCGAGGACTCGGCACTGGGGGAGCCGGCCTGGAGAGGGCGAAATCGACGGGCGGCGGAGCCGGCAAGCGGCGGGGCCAGTCGTCCGGCCTGGGGCGGAGATGGCAGGCGGCAGGAGCCGGGCGCGGGGAGGAGGCGGAGCCGGCGAGCGAGTGGAGCCGGCGCGGGCGGCAGGCGTCCGGGCCGGCACAAGGCGGCGGAGGGATGCGCGTGCGCGGCGTGAGAGGACGAAGGCGGCAGCGACCCGGGAGGCCGGCGTCGCGGGAAATCGGCGACGGGGGCGCAGACGTGCCATTAGGCGGGCGGGCGAAGCCGGCCAGAGGAGGAGCCAGCCGGGGCACCGGTCGGCGGGACCAGGCGGATGGGATGCAGGAACCGGCCGGAGGAGGCGAAGCTGCAGCCGGGGTAGGAGACTCGGAGCCGGTCCTGGTCGGGCGCGCAGAGGAGGCGGAGGCCGGATATGACCGGAGTGGGGCGGAGGCCGGCGGCTTGGGAACCCGGCGGAGGCGGAGCATCCGCGGGCGCGCGAGGGCGGCCGGGTGAGGAGGCGGACGCCGGCAGGGGGCGGCAACCCGGCCGGTGGGCGCGCGGGAGCCGCGCACGCGCGGGAAGGCGATACCGCAGCGGTGCAGGCGCCGGGCCACGAGCGGAGATGCGCGCGGGGGGCTAGAGCTGACGTGGTGCAGGAAGGCGGCTTGGAGCGCAGCAGTCAGGAAGGAGCTCGGTGGCACGGCCGTCCAAGGAGACGAGCTGGGGGCGGAGCAGTGGACAGAGCGCTGGGCGGAGCGATGGTGATGATGTCCGGCTCGTGTACAGGCAATGTACAGGGAGTATCTGGCTAATGGTTTGACCATTGTTTTGACTTGCTCTAGCTAGCTTGTATAGACGAAATGCGGAGGAGCGAAAAGCGCATTCCGGCCAGAGCAAGGCGCAGTGCGGAGAGGAGCAGACGCAAGCGGCGCGTGGATGGATGTGGCCGACCGAAGCGAAGCCCGCGCGCTGCGCGCGCGCGGACGGCCGGCCGGCGTCGCAACGGTGGTGACGAAGAGGCCGACGGCGAGGACGCGCCACCCCTAGCGGCCACTCCGGGGGCGGGTTGATGTCGAGCCCCCGAGCACTACCGGAGAGACGGCGCGACGCCGCGGCGGAGGCGATGAAGAAAAAAGGGTCCCGCCCGGACAGCGAAACCAGCAGCAGCGTGGTAGCTAGCATAGTAGTAGTACCACCTCACGGTGGGCGCCAAATGTCGTGGTATTCTCACGGGGGGGTGCAAGACGACATATGCCACAAGGTGGCTTCGTGTGAGGGCAAGACTGCTGCTGATAGGCCCGGGAGCGGGTATGCGAATAGCACGCGGTAGTTTACCCAGGTTCGGGGCTCTCCGGAGAGATAATACCCCTACTCCTGTATGTGTGGATATATATCTGGGTTGTACATCGGGCAGTACAAAGTGCTCCTGGAGCTGTCTCAGGAGTCAGTGTCACAGGCATCTGACTCGGTATATATGCACATGAGCTAGTGGCTGCATGTGCCTCAGCATGCATGCGTGAGTGGCCTTGTGGCCGGCCAAGTGCATGTGGCGTGGCTATCTCCCTGGTGGATGGATGGATGGGTGCCTTATATAGGCATGGGGTAGCTTACTACCTAAGCTAAGGTAGTGGACATAAGGGCATGGTGTGGGTGTCACACTTGTCCTCTGGGGTACTTTATAAATCAGTACCAGGGGACACGGTACACTGTAGATGACGTTGTAGTATGGCCGTCTCGTCGATGTCTTGTCGGTGTCGGGTCGAGCTGCAGTCGGCAGCCGGCTGGTGGGCGCAGTCAGCAGCCGGCCGGGCAGAGCAGTCGGGCGGGGAGCCGGCAGGAGCGGCCCGGACTGAGGGGCTTTGCTAGCCCCGATGTCTTGAAATATTGTCTTGCCGTCTACGGGGTATCCGTGGTCAATTACTCCGACACGGCTCCATGTAAACCCTAGCCTTCTCCGGTGTCTATATAAACCGGAGAGTTTGGTCCTTGGAGGGACGATCACAATCATAATCATCATGGGCTGGCTTCTAGGGTTTAGCCTCTACGATCTCGTGGTAGATCTACTCTTGTACTACTCATATCATCAATATCAATCAAGCAGGAAGTAGAGTTTTACCTCCATCGAGAGGGCCCGAACCTGGATAAACATTGTGTCCCTTGCCTCCTGTTACCATTAGCCTAAAACGCACAGATCGGGACCCCCTACCCGAGATCCACCGGTTTTGACACCGACACCTGTGTCGCCAGGGAGGGCGACGCGGGGCGGGTCCTCTGCTCTTGAGTGATGTAATCAATCTCTCTGGTTTTGTTTAGCTTTGCGAGGCTTGGAGAAGCATCCAAACGACTTTTTATTTTTATTTTCAAACTTGCAAAAAATTTCAAAATTTGTGAACTTTCTCGAATTCATGAAATTTTACTTATATTCGCGGATATGTTTTACAATTTCATGAAAACTCAAGTTCATGAACTTTTTCATTTTATGTGAATGTTCTCAGTTTCGAGAAGTTTTTCAATTTATGTGAACTTTTTCACTAATTCGTGTATTTTTTTCAAACATGTAACTTTCTGTAATTCATGGAAAAAATCATATTCTTGATCTCTTTTTAATTTAGAAGTTCTTTCCAAAATGTTAAATGTTTTTCAAAATTGGCAGCTCTATTTATTTTTATGAACTTTTTTACAATTTGGTGATTTTTTTTAGCATCCACGAACATTTAATAATTCCATGAATATATTATATCATGAATATATTAAAAGCCACAAACGAGGGCCGGTCTTTTTTTGTGAAACAGCAGCGAGCGAACGAAGCTAGGATGCGAACCTATTTGTTTTGAGTGAGGGAGTGTTGCTTAATCAGCCACGGGCGGCTCCTGTGCGGCTGAGCGCCACTTTCCTTTTTCAGGGCGGGAGCGCCTATGTCACGCTTGGAGCGAGGCCTTAGGGGACCCTCGCCCGGACTGCAGCCCCAGATAAATCGGCCCAGGCGTACGCCAGGCCACAGCCTCGCTTTTGACGTTTTATTAGCTGTTTTTACTTTATTTTTTTACATTTGAATAACGTAAAATATTCTAAATATATATTACATAAAAACTTTGCATAAAATATTTGAACCAAGTTAACCAAAACTATGAAAAATGTTAAATGTGTATAGACAAAATGTATATCACGTATATGAAAAAGTATGAAAAAACTTTAAAAAAGTTATATGTGTGTTGAAAATGTTGACCCTGTATTAAAAAATGAAGATTTCTTTGATCATGTATTTAAAAAAGGCAACCATTTGAAAAAATGTCGAAAAAATATTTAAAAATATTAATCAAGCATTTGAAAAAAATGTTAAATGCATATAGAAAAATGTTTCCTGTGTATTAAAAAATTGATGAAAAAAGTTAATCAAACATTTTAAAAAAATGTTGAACAAATATCTAAAAATGTTTATCAAGCAACTAAAAATGTTAAATGTTTATAGATGAGGGCGGCGGCGGCAGGCGCGCAACAGTAGAAGGCGCCGCCAGTGACTTTCGGGGCGAAGGGCGGCGAAGACTAGATTTGAAACCATGGGGACTACTTGGGGTGGTACATATAATGCAGACATAAACCGAGTGTTCTTTCACGACCACTCAACTTACGAAGGGAGGCGAATGGTTTTCCTTTTTTTTAAAGAACAACACAAACATAAGCCGCGTACTCGGCTTATACCAACAATGAGTACGCTAGCTTTTAAGTGCGCCCAGTGCGGCCACGTGCAGCAAACGTTGCCGAGAGACCTATGTAATCCTAGTGCTTTTTAAATTTATGCCGGGAATGTTGTGTAAGCCGAGAACTTTTAAACCGGATTCTCGGCTTACTCTTACATAAGCTGAGTGTTTTTTTTACTGTGTGTACTTGGAACCAGCCTCGGCTTACTCGTGTTTTGTCACCCGGCTTACTTTAAGATACACGGCAACATGTGATTTTTCATTAGTGTAGCAAGGCTCGCCTGGTTCGACATCCGAAAGTATCGATGACTCACTTGCTTTTCAATGAATATGCATGTTATTGTATAAACGGTGGATCTATTTAATTGTGTACAGAGCCAAAACGCAAAAAAAAAATACAAAAGTTAGCAGTGGCATGGGGGTAAAGATTACCAGTAGCACTCAAGTAACAGTAGCGCTGGCTAGTTCCACGCGCTGTAGATAATTATCAGTAGCGCTGGGTGAAAGCGCGCTACAGCTAGATTTAGATACCAGTAACGCTGGTCCAAACAAGCGCTACTGCTAAAAAATAGCTGTAGCGCCATAGCAGTAGCGCGCCTGCCAGCGCTACTAATAGCAAGAAAACCAGCGCTACTGGTAAGGGTTTTCCTAGTAGTGACAACACATGACACGAACGCAGCAGACGTGAACATGGTGCCCGGAGCAGAAAAGAAAGGTATGCTCGACCCAAGAGAGGATACATCACAGCTAAACCTACCAAACCCGAACCAAGAGTGGCAACGCCGAACCAACTAGAGCATCAACATCTCGAGAACCAAAACTGGGGACACCGCGAGCGAGCAAGATGGCACCTTCAAGAAGGAGGACGACGTCGCCATCTGATCCGGAGGAATCGGACCTAGGGATTCCCCTGAGCTCAAAGAGGGGCACAACCGAGGGCCTTGACAGTGCCTCCAAGAAGGAATCGACATCCGCAGATGCCATCGCTGCCAGCATCGGCAAGCCGAGCAGGGGTTCCTCCCTGGCCTGAGGCTGAAAATCCCATAGCCATGTATCTGAACGAAGATGAGGAGGCCAACGCCGATCGGAGTCACCATGTCGGCAGGGGTTGGCGGGGCTGCAACTGCCGTCGGAGGGTGGCACCGCCTCTGAATCCACGAGCATTGGATTTGGCAAAAGCGGAGGCCTTAAGGCGTACAAGGAAGGGCGGGCGCGAAGCAAGCCACGAGGGGGTGGGGCGATGGCGATCGGCAATGCCGGCAAGCAAGGACTGGAGGGACGCAGATCCTGGCTAACGTGGCCATAGTCGTCGGGACATCAGGGAGCCAAGAAAGCTGAAAGGAATGCAATTGCTGGGTCGCCGAGGCTGGAGCCGCCCAACGGAGGACGCTGGCAACCATACAAGGTCGTCGGGGCCGGAGCAGCGCCAGCAAGCATCCGCTTTGAGGGCATCAAGAACACCACTAGCACTGTATACTCTTCGCCACCACGAGAGCCGTTGCCGTTGCTCGGGGGAGAGGACACGTCGCCGATGGCGAGGGGGCCACAAGCAGGAAGGCATGCCGCGGACACCATTGCGAACGACCGTAGATCTCGCGCCCTATCCAAGGGCAGCAGCACCAGCAGGGCTGGGCCACACACGGAGGGGGAGGGAGAGCTGCTAGGGACATCACCTTGTGGTCGAGGCTGCCACACGGTGGCCATCGCCGGACCGGCAGAATGCAGCAGCTGGGAGGAAGGGCGCCCGCGCAGGAGCTGCGCGACGCTGGGCGCAAGGGGGGGGGGGGGGGGGGGGGGGGGAGCGCACAGGGGCGGATCCGTCCCGCCGTCCTCTTCCCAAGGCGCGGCACGACCAAGCTCGCCCCCCCTCCCGGCGGCGGCGGCGCAGCGGAAACGAGCGGGGAGGTGGTGTCCTGCACGGAGGCAGATCTGGGAGGGGGGTTGGGGGCGGAACGGATTCGCCCCGCCGCCGCCATCCCGAGGCGCGGCGCGGCTTCGCCGGCCGGCCCTCCAGCGGCGGCGCAGCGGGGACGGACGGAGGGGGCTTGCCTAGCGGCGGCGTATGCAGTTTCCCCCGTGTCGCCAGGGAGGGCGACGCGGGGGCGGGTCCTGTGCTCTTGAGTGGTGTAATCGATCTCTATGGTTTTGTTTAGCTTTGCGAGGCTTGGAGAAGCATCCAAACGGCTTTTTATTTTTATTTTCTAACTTGCTAACTTTTTCAAAATTTGTGAACTTTCTCGAATTCAGAAATTTTACTTATATTCGCGGAAATGTTTTACAATTTCATGAAAACTCAAGTTCATGAACTTTTTCATTTTATGTGAATTTTCTCAATTTCGAGAAGTTTTTCAATTTATGTGAACTTTTTCACTAATTTGTGAACTTTTTTCAAACATGTAACTTTCTGTAATTCATGGAAAAAATCATATTCTTGATCTCTTTCTAATTTAGAAGTTCTTTCCAAAATGTTAAATGTTTTTCAAAATTGGCAACTCTATTTATTTTTATGAACTTTCTTACAATTTGGTGAATTTTTTAGCATCCACGAACATTTAATTATTCCATGAATATATTATATCATGAATATATTAAAAGCTGCAAACGAGGGCCGGTCTTTTTTGTGAAACAGCAGCGAGCGAACGAAGCTAGGATGCGAACTTATTTGTTTTGAGTGAGGGAGTGTTGCTTAATCAGCCACGGACCGCTCCTGTGCGGCTGAGCCCCAGTTTCCTTTTTCAGGGCGGGAGCCCCTATGTCACGCTTGGAGCGAGGCCTAGGGGACCCTCGCCCAGACTGCAGCCCCAGATAAATCGGCCCAGGCGTACGCCAGGCCACAGCCTCGCTTTTTTTTTTTCTGTTTTGTTTTGAGGTTTTATTATCTGTTTTTTTACTTTATTTTTTTACATTTTAATAACGTAAAATATTCTAAATATATATATTACATAAAATCTTTGCATAAAATATTTGAACCAAGTTAACCAAGACTATGAAAAATGTTAAATGTGTATAGACAAAATGTATATCACGCATATGAAAAAGTATGCAAAAATACAAAATGCGTAAGAAATAAATTGATAATATATTTAAAAAATATTAATGAAGCATTACAAAAAACTTTAAAAAGTATTTAAAAAAGTTATATGTGTGTTGAAAATGTTGAGCCTGTATTAAAAATGAAGATTTTTTGATCATGTATTTAAAAAAAGCAAGCATTTGAAAAAATGTTGAAAAAATATTTTAAAATATTAATCAAGCATTTGAAAAAATTGTTAAACGCGTATAGAAAAAATGTTTACTGTGTAATAAAAAATTGATGAAAAAAGTTAATCAAACATTTAAAAAAATATTGAACAAATATCTAAAAAATGTTTATCATGCAACTAAAAATGTTAAATGTGTATAGATGAGGGCGGCGGCGGCAGGCGCGCAGCGGTAGAAGGCGCCGCTGGTGAGCTTTCGGGGCGAAGGGTGGCAAAGACTAGATGTGAAACCGTGGGGACTACTTGGGGTGGTACATACAATGCAGACATAAACCGAGTGTTGTTTCACGGCCACTCAGCTTATGAAGGGAGGCGAATGGTTTTCCTTTTTTTTTAAAGAACAATGCAAACATAAGCCGAGTACCGAGAGAGCGTACTCGGCTTATACCAACAATGAGTACGCTAGCCTTTAACTGCACCGAGTGCGGCCACGATTGCCGAGAGACCTATGTAATCCTAGTGCTTTTTAAATTTATGCCGGGAATGTTGTGTAAGTCGAGAACTTTTAAACCGGACTCTCGGCTTACTCTTACATAAGCTGAGTGTTTTTTTTACCGTGTGTACTTGAAACCAGTCTCGGCTTACATCGTTTTAAGCCGAGTACTCGTGTTTTGGCACCCGGCTTACTTTAAGATACACGGCAACATGTGATTTTTCTTTAGTGTACCAAGGCTCGCCTGGTTCGACATCCGAAAGTATCCGACGATGTAACAACTTTATACTTTGCAGTTATCTAGAAGGGTCTAGAGGCAATAGAAATAGGATTGTAATCTTTTTTTTTTGCGGGCATTGTAATCTATAGTTTAAACTAGTTTCCTTGCCTGGTCCTATTGGCGTATTTGCTAACTGGCGCAGGTCCTATTGGCGTATTTGCTAACTGGCGCACCCTCGTACAATATGGGCCAACCTATGTAGGTTAGCCTTTTTCGTTTAAGGAAGCATTTGCATTCTCTGGTTTTGTTTAGCTTTCCGAGGCTCGAAGAATCCTCCGAATGGCCATTTATTTTTATTTTCAAACTTGCTAACTTTTTCAAAATTTGTGAACTTTTTAGAATTCATGAAATTTTACTTATATTCGCGGATATGTTTTCCAATTTCATGAGAAGTCAAGTTCATGAACTTTTTCATTTTATGTGAATTTTCTCAATTTCGAGAAGTTTTTCAGTTTATGTGAACTTTTTCACTAATTCGTCAACTTTTTTCAAACGTGTAACTTCCTGTAATTCATGGAAAAAAAATCATATTCTTGATCTCTTTCTAATTAAGAAGTTCTTTCCAAAATGTTAAACGTTTTTCAAAATTGGCAACTCTATTTATTTTTCTGAAATTTTTTACAATTTGGTGAATTTTTTTAGCATCCACGAACATTTAATAATTCCTTGAATATGTATTATATCATGAATATATTAAAAGCCGCAAACGAGGGCCGGTCTTTTTTTGTGAAACAGCAGCGAGCAAACGAAGCTAGGATGCGAACCTATTTTTTTTGAGGGAGGGCCGCTCCTGTGCGGCTGTGCGGCTGAGCCCCAGTTTCCTTTTTCAGGGCGGGAGCCCCTATGTCACGCTTGGAGCGAGGCCTAGGGGACCCTCGCCCGGACTGCAGCCCCAGATAAATCGTCCCAGGCGTACGCCAGGCCACAGCCTCGCTTTTTTTTTCTGTTTTGTTTTGACGTTTTATTATCTGTTTTTTAATTTTTTTTTTACATTTTAATAACGTAAAATATTCTAAATATATATATTACATAAAAACTTTGCATAAAATATTTGAACCAAGTTAACCAAGACTATGAAAAATGTTAAATGTGTATAGACAAAATGTATATCACGTATATGAAAAAGTATGCAAAAATACAAAATGCGTAAGAAATAAATTGATAATATATTTAAAAAGTATTAATGAAGCATTAGTAAAAACTTCAAAAAGTATTTAAAAACGTTATATGTGTGTTGAAAATGTTGACCCTGTATTAAAAATGAATATTTTCTGATCATTGTATTTAAAAAAGGCAAGCATTTGAAAAAATATCGGAAAATATTTAAAAATATTAATCAAGCATTTGAAAAAAAATGTTAGATGCGTATAGAAAAAATGTTTATTGTGTATTAAAAAATTGATGAAAAAAGTTAATCAAACATTTAAGAAAATGTTGAACAAATATCTAAAAATGTTTATCAAGCAACTAAAAATGTTAAATATGTATAGATGAGGGCGGAGACGGCAGGCGCGCAGCGGTAGAAGGCACTGTCGGTGAGCTTTTGGGGTGAAGGGCGGCAAAGACTAGATTTGAAACCATGGGGACTACTTGGGGTGGTACATATAATGCAGACATAAACCGACTGTTCTTTCACGGCCACTCAGCTTACGAGGGAGGCGAATGGTTTTCCTTTTTTTTAAAGAACAATGCAAACATAAGCCGAGTACCGAGGGAGCGTACTCAGCTTATACCAACAATGAGTACGCTAGCCTTTAAGTGCACCGAGTGCGGCCACGTGCAGCAAACGTTGCCGACAGAGTTAGAGACCTATGTATCCTAGTGCTTGTTAAATCTATGCCGGGAATGTTGTGTAAGCCGAGAACTTTTAAACCGGACTCTTGGCTTACTCTTACATAAGCTGAGTGTTTTTTTACTGTGTGTACTTGTCAGTCTCGGCTTACATCGTTTTAAGCCGAGTACTTGTGTTTTGGCACCCGGCTTACTTTAAGATACACGGCAACATGTGATTTTTCTTTAGTGTAGTAAGGCTCGCCTGGTTCGACATCCGAAAGTATCCGATGATGTAACAACTTTATACTTTGCAGTTATCTAGAAGGGTCTAGAGGCAATAGAAATAGGATTGTAATCTTTTTTTTTTTGCGGGCATTGTAATCTATAGTTTAAACTAGTTTCCTTGCCTGTCAAGATCTCTCCGGTAAACCGATCTCAGTACGTATTCTCATGCGTACGTGTTACATACCACGTTTTGTTGTAACTACAAATACTATTTGCACATTGGACGATCTGTCCTCGTCCCACAAACGTGGCCGGTCAACTTAGATCATCATCATCATCGATTGTCTAGTTCTCTCAGCCCGAAGACCGATCGAGGGGCTGGCTTCGGCTACATAATATGGCAAACGACATAGAGGACGTCGCCATGGCAGAGCCGGGCCTCCCCCGACGTCCCGTGTCCTCGCTGTCCGTGTGGATGGAGAAGCTCGGGGATTACTTCCTCCGATACAGGACCAGCGGTGGCGACTCCGGGATGGAGGCGGTGGCAGCGGAGCCACAGCAGCATACCAGGTTGATCCTCATCGTCCTCGTCACCGTCGCCGCAGTCGTCGCGTTCTTCGCTGCCTTCTTCGTGGCGATTATATACAGGAACGACCCCAGCTCCTACACGGCGACGGGTATGATACCTGTATTGGCCTTCGTTGGGGTCGTCTTTGGAAGCGTTTCTACTTTTCTCATCATAGACTGCCAGGGTGGGTTTCAAGTTGAGCAAGATAAGCTCACAGATTTCTTGCTCCAGTTGTAGATATATAGAGCTTCTGTATTAATTATTAGGTAGATATAATCATCCATGTGTAATCGGCCTCTCCTCCCTTTTGTTATCACACATATATGCGCTTGTTTCACTAGTATATACTCCCTCCGTTTCTAAATATAAGTTTTTTTCAGAGGTTTCAAATTGACTACCACACACGAATGTACATAGATATATTTTAGAATATAGATTCACTTATTTTGGTTTGTATGTAGCCCCTGTTGAAATTTTTCAAAAAAAAATTATATTTGGGAATGGAGGGAGTATATGCTCACCGTGCCTTGTCTTGGCTGCTGATGAAGGCCATGGACATGGCGTTAGTTGGGCGTCGACCCGGCCTAGGTAGAAACAAAGAGAATACATGAATGTAGAGGCGACGGGACATTTGTATTTTAAAAGGTGTGGCGAGGTCTTATTCGACTGAGATTTAACCAAGTCTCAGTCGAGTGACATTACATGCAAGAGAGAAAATAAAATAAAAACTGAAAAGAAAATTTACATGCAGAATTAGATGAGAGATTTGGGAAAACATGTTTTTGGGATCATTTTTAGGAAAGCCGGTTTTCACCACTTTTTCGGTAAAGATAAGTACATACAGTTCCTTGTTTGGACGAGAAAACAGGATGCACGGTTATGTTTTTTTTTTTTTGCCTCGCGTCTCCTCTCATTGTCATGGACTCGCATGCTTTTCACGTCCATGGCGTCCTGCTCCTCTGGATGGTGTCGTTGGGCATGGCAAGCCAAGCGGCGGCCACAGGGCATGGGACGGGGCTTGCCTGCGCCCCCGTCATGTGCCCATCCGTGCGCCGCTGACACGCGTCACCCATCCATGCCTCCCCCTCCCGTGGCCCTTTTTAGCCGCAGAAAAAAAACCCGGAAATACCCATCGACTAGTACAAGGCTGCTCCGTCGTATTTCTCACCTCTTTCCCTTGGACCCGTAATACTTGCAGATCACCAAAGCTGAATATAAAAATGGAGGGAAATAATCCCACCCAATCAGATCTCTTAATCCCGTCAAATCAAATCTCTTAATCCCGCCAATAATCAGGGATACAGAGGACTGCATCCTTGTCTCCAAATCTCACGCTGCTGCATTGGAATCAATCAGAAAATACAAAGATTAACAGAGACTGCTGAAACAACTAGCAGACTCTTATCATTCATCAATCAGTGGCGTCAAGCAGATGCAACGTCTCGAGTCCGGAGCGACCTAGAGATTGAAGAAGGATCTTCTTGTCCTCCCTGATGGCTTCTCCAGGGAGTGGACATGGGAACCATGATGATAATGGATCAGAAACACCAAAAGTGAGATTCTCACTTGTATTCTTCATATCCTCCTTTCATCTTTCTAGTCTCCATCTTGCAATGCAAATAAACATGGTTGTTATACATCTGTGTATTAACTAAAAATGTATATTAATTGATACAGGATGTGCAAGAAACCGCAGCTACCAATGCGAAAGATCATATTAATGAAAGAGTACCAAAGATTGGAATGAATTTTTTATCTGATGAGGAGGCTTATTCCTTTTATAACAAGTATGCTGAAGTTATGGGTTTTAGCGTCCGGAGAGGCAGTAAGCATAAAGTAAAGAACTCTGATACAATACAACAGAGGACATTTTTCTGTTCTCGTCAAGGTATTGACCACTTGTAATTTGTTTGGAGTATAATAATTTTTAGATGCACTAAGACAATATTTTCAACTACTAGGAACTCGAGCTGAAGATAAGAGAGAAGATACATTCAGTTATAGTAGGCCTGAATCACGATGTGGATGTAATGCACATATGAAAATAAGTCTTAGGAAAGGATTTTATCAGGTGTATGAATTTGAGGAGACACATAACCACATTCTTGCTACTGGAACCATGGCCCAATACTTGAGATCTCACAAAAAAGTTACCGATGCACAGATAGCGGCTGCAGAGGTCGCAAAGTCTGTAGGCATTTCAAATAAAGCAACTATTGATCTTATGGCCAAAGAAGCATGTGGACAGGAAAACCTTGGTTTTATCCCGCAAGACATGAAAAATCGGTTGTACTCGAAAAGAACATTACAAGTAGCGAAAGGTGATACAGGGGGAGTGTTAGAATACATGGAGAAGAAGGTAGCAGAAGATGTCAAGTTTTTTTATTCAATTCAAGTAGATGAGGACGATTTGATAACTAATATTTTTTGGGCTGACTCCAAAATGGTCTCAGACTATGCAACTTTCGGTGATGTCATAAGCTTTGACACCACATATAGGAAACTAAATGATGGGCGTCCATTTGGTTTGATTGTTGGGGTGAATAATCACAAGAAAACTATTGTGTTTGGTGCTGCACTTCTCTATGATGAAACTGCTGAAAGTTTTGGTTGGCTTTTTAGAACTTTTCTAAAAGTTATGTCAGGGAAACATCCACAGACAATTCTAACTGATGAAGATGCAGCAATGGCCAAGGCAATCAGTGAAGTCCTACCTCACTCTCACCATAGACTTTGTGTGTGGCACATGAATCAAAACGCTTGCAAGCACCTTGGTGGAGTTGTTCCAGAATATAAGAAGTTCAATAGTGATTTCCAGCATTGTATCTATGACATAGAGGAAGAAGAAGAATTTATAAGTGCATGGAATGATATGCTTGATAAGCATGGACTACGTGAGAATACATGGCTTCAAAGGTTGTTCGAGAAAAGGGAACAGTAGGCACTAGTGTATGGTAGAAATACATTTTCTGCCCACATGAGCACTACCCAAAGAAGTGAAAGCATGAACAATGAACTGAAGCGTTACATCAGTATTAAGTATGACATGCTTACTTTTTTCGAGCATTTCGAACGGCTTGTTGCAGATAAAAGATTTGAAGAAGTGAAGTGTGACTTCAAGGCATCACAAACTACTCCCAAGATGAAGGCAGAGTCAAGCTATATATTAAGGCAAGCTGTAACTACATATACTCCAGCAATATTCAAGATATTTCAGGAGGAAGTGCTTCTGACCCTGAACTGTGACACATTCCTTTGTGATGACAGTGATACAGAGCAGAAGGTTTATATGGTAAAATTTCATGACACAAAACGTGAGCATGTTGTTAGATTTGCTCCAAATGAACAAAAGGTGAATTGTAGTTGTAAGAAGTTTGAATTCGCTGGAATTTTGTGCCGTCATTGCTTAAAGGTACTTGATATCAATAATATCAAGCATATCCCTGAACAATATATATTGAAAAGGTGGACAATAGATGCCAAAGTTCTAGAGATAACAAGCAATCGCAATCTGCATGAGGATCGAAAAGCAAAAATGTCAAACTACTACAAGGAGTTGTGCAGAATGTTTGTGAAAATAGCTGCTCGTGCCTCTGAATCCGACGAAACATATGATATGGTTGCTAAATGCGCAGAGCAGCTAGCACAAGCTGTGGAGAAACACTTGAAAATAAGAACTGATCCTGACCCTCCTGATCCAGATTTGGGCAACTCGTCTGTTTCACAAGGTATATATTGTACTACTAATTGCATACAGTTTTGTATAAGACTTGCACTTAACTTTATAGTTGCAGGTCCACTTATCGACTCTAGTAGAGTTTCAAAACACAACGAGGGGCTTGCCAAGCCGAGAGGTATGAAGGAGAAGGAGAAGACTGCACGAGGATCAGCAAGACCCATTGGTGGATTGGAGAAAGCAATAACAAAGAAGAAAAAGAAGAAAAATGATCCTTTACAAGTGCAACATCAAAGCACATCAATGGTCTGAAACTGTCCCACTTGTTTCACATAGAAAAATTAATTTTACTCACATTTATCTATCACTTATTATAGGGTCGTTTGGAGCTTCTGACAAATCAAATGGGTGCACCACAATTACAGTACAACCCATTCCTAAATGCTTCAATGCATCCAACACTTGCTAATACATGGAAGACCGATGATTCTTCACAACTACAACCTCAAAGCACATCAACGGTATAAACTGATCCATCTTGTTTCACATGGGAAAACTAATTTTACTAACATTTATCTTCCGCTTTTTATAGGGACATTTGGAGTTTATGGAAAAACAAATGGGTGCACCGCAATTGCAGTACAACCCATTCCTAAATGCTTCAATGCAGCAATCACTTGGTAACACAATGTTGATGTCACCACAACCCACTTGTGGCTTGGTCAAAGGAAAAACAAAAAAGAAAAAGAAGACAAATAATTCTCTACAGGCACAACTTACAAGCACATCAACGGTATAAAACTGTCACACTTGTTTCACATAGAAATAAATTTTGCTAACATTCATCAATCACTTTTTATAGGGTCATTTCGAAACTATGGCACATCAAATGGGTGTGCCGCAACTACAGTACAACCCATTCCTAAATGCTTCAGTGCAGCCATCACTTGGTAATACAGTCTCAATGTCACTGCAACCAACTGGTGGCTTTGAGATAGCAAAAACAACACAAAAAAAGAAGGCCAGTGATTCTTTACGAGTACAACCTGAAAGCATATCGAGACTATAAAATGATCTTGCTTGTTTCACATAGAAAATTTACTTTTACTGACATTTATCTATCATTTTTATAGGGTCATTTGGAGTTTATGACAAATCAAATGGTTGCACCGCACTTGCAGTACAACCCATTGCTAAATCCTTCAATTCAATCGTCACTTGGAAATACAATCTCGATGCCACAGAACCCAAGAATGCTGGCAGGATACCAACAATACAATACACTAATGGTATAAGCATTCGACATTGTCAAGTTTTTTTATCACTTTGAAACTTCTGCACCACTGAACTTTGCTACATTTCTGCACATAGGGCCATCCAGAAAATCACATATGCACCGAGTTCCAACTGCACAACTCAGCTCTGCAGCAACAGAGCATTGGAACCTCTACCTCTACTATGATGACAGAGAAGAATCAAGTCTTCTTCCATGAACCGGAGCCAAGTTAATAAATTTGCTATGAACGATTTGTAGCTATGGCGTGACTGCCGTCCTTCTGCCATCTTGGTCCACCTTTCCTACCCCGTCATCACCCTACGTGCTTACGGCAGATCGAATGAAAAAGGACTGCTCACACCAGACAAGATTTCTCACATTCGCTCCATAAGATACTCAATTTGTTGTGTACAAACTTCTGTCTCGTGTACTGAAGTCGATTTAATCAATGTCATAGTTGACACTAATTTTCTTGTTATTGGCCATGGATTGAAACAGAAATCATTCAATTATCCCTATGCATTGAAGTCAATTTAATCATATGCATAGTTCGACACTACTTTTAACTTGTTATTCACCATGGATTGAATGTGATAGTAATCAGATTATCTCTATGCACATAAGCATAGTCGGTGCTTGTCTCCCGTGGGATAGAATCAGATTACCTTTATAAACAAGCAATAAATCAGAGCTCACGAGAGCAACAAAGCAACAAGAGAGTATACCTGTGTGGATGTGTCTTGTCTGCCGTGGAGGTAGAGCTGAATATCCTTCCGAACGGACAAACGAACGGCCGGAGCACTCCATCGCGAGCCGGAGGAGCTTCCAGCATCCAGGTCTGCCGCCTCCGGCTGACCTGCAGCACGCTCAAGGCAGCGGCTGCGCCACCCGGGATCCACCGCCTCCATGTACGGGTACGGGTTGCCGCGCTCGAGCTAATCGAGACAGCTGCGCCACCCAGGATCCACCTCCTCCCGGTCCCGGGCTGGAGCGCTCGAGCTGGTCAGGCGCGTCGCAGAGCTCAGCTCCCAGGATCCAGCTCCTCCATGTCCGGGACGGAGCGCTCGAGCTGGTGATCCGCTGCGCGTCCGGCGAGACAAGGATGAGGTCACCGGTGGGGGGAATTGCCATCCGGTGAGAGGGAAAGGGGCGCGGCTGCAGGGGGAGGACATCCGACGGCTTCATCCTCTCCGTCCTCCATGCTTGCTCCATGTCTGAGTTCTCGAGGGGAAAGAAGGCAGTAGCATTTTTCTACGGGAAGTGAAAGAGGTGAGGAATACAACGGGGCAGCGTTGTACTAGTCGATGGGTATTTTCGGGTTTTTTTTCTGCGGCTAAAAAGGGCCACGGGAGGGGGAGGCATGGATGGGTGACGCGTGTCAGCGGCGCACGGATGGGCGCACGCCGGGGGCGCAGGCAAGCCCCGTCCCAGGGCATGGCCAAGCCGAGCGATTCGTTGCCGGTCATGGTGGAGACGACGAGGTCAACGAGGAAGATGCCAATGAAGGCGCCTCTGAACCCGTCGATGTTGCTTGCCCGAATAAGGCCGTGCGAGCTTTCGGACGGCACAGGGGTGCAGTATATAGAAACGAGTTTATACAAAAACGTATATATTAGTCATTTTTCTATAACCTCACTTTTTGAGAATTTGTAGATCTCAGTTATACATATCCACGGTTTGGTTGGATAAGCCAAAAAAGTTTTTAGGTGGTTATAATAAAATTGTGTTTAAGAAAATCTAGTTATGTACATACTCGGTATCCAAACAATCGATCTCACGGATATAGCATCGACTGAGATTTAGCAAGACTGTACTTTAAAAGGAAATACATAAACGAGTCTAGTGATCTCTCAAGAGATGAGCGGCATGGGCGGAACCTGAGCTCTGCCGATCGCACTCCCTTCTCTTCATCTCCCCTCACCGCCGCTGGGCAAAGCCTGCCAGCGTCGGCCCCGATGGCATCATCCTCAAGCGGCCCTCTTGATGGATGTGCTGGGTTCAGTTGATGGATCTTCCTCATATGCCAGCTACTCGTGGACCTTCTCATTCTACCCGGTGCTGCGGCTGTCGGCGGGAGGCGAGGTGCGGCGGCTGTGCTCCATGGCTTCCAGGGCACGATCTGGCATTGACAACACGACCTTCAAAAGTGAAATTACATTCAGATAAACACGCTTGTAACTTGATCTCACTAATAATGGCTCCATTGTCGCCTCAACTACCAATATGGATGTCACCAATCACCCGCTTGGCGTTAGAAGCAATGAAAAAACGATGGAGGTGAAAATCTTCTACCATTGCCAATGCGTGCATGCATTTTTTTTTAGAAAAGGAGGATGACCCCCGGCCTCTGCATCTGCGAGATGCATACGGCCACTTTATTAATTATTCTCGAGGACCTTACAAAGTATTACAAACAATATATCTGAATCCACCATCTTGGCAACATATGCCGCTACTCTTATCCATATGATGAAGGGATGCTAGCTGGGCCCCTACCCAAACCACTCACCTAAACCTAACATCAAAAGCGGGAAGCCCCAGCCGAGCCACATACCGGGTCTGGGGCACAATCCGGCCAGACGCACTCTTGCGTCGTCGCCGCCATCTTCCACAGGTCCGTCTTCAGATGATATTGAGTCTTCTACCTTGTGAAGGCCACATCAGCCATCGACGTCACCATGACGCCAGACAGCTACCTCCTCCTGCGCGAGTCCATCTCCGCGCATCGGACGCCGAGCCTCCATGGCGCCATGCCGCCGATCTCCGACGCCATCAATGAGTGAGATGAAGTACCGCTCCACCATGACAAGTACAAGGTGAGGAAGGGCAAGGTCGCCATCGGAGACACGGCCGGAAGATAAGCACCGCAGCCACGGAGCTGCAACGCGGTAGATCAGACGGGCCGCCACCAGGAACCAGACAACTCGCCATGCACACCCAGCATCCCCAGGCCCAAGTCGGCGCCTTCAAGAAGGTGACGACGCTGTGGCGCCGCCGCCGCTTAGCCACCGGGGCTAGGGTTTTCACCCGGGCGTAGGGGAAGGGGGGAGGCAGGGGAGATATAGCCTCGGCACCGCCACCAAGGAGGGAATGGCGTCCGGGACGCCATCGACGCCGTGACCGCCACCGGCGGCCAAAGGTTTCCCCCGGCCAAGCACCTTGCCGCCACCTCCGAACCAGCCACAACATGAGCCAGGCCAGCCGGAGGTCATGCATCACGAGCGGACCAGATCGCCTCCGATCTGACAAGGGGAACCCGGGGCCTCCCCGTGCCATGACCAGCGCCCACCGGGACCTCGCTGCCCACGCAGCCGAGGGGATCCGACCTACCTCACCGACGAGCACTCCCTGCCGTCGGAGTATTGTCGTCCGCACCAGCGAGGCCGCCGCCTCAGATCCCACCAGCGCGCGCCACCCGACGCGCCGGCCGCCGAGTTCCGCCGCCGCGCCCGAGGAAGGAGCCCCCCGCGGCCCCTACTCCAGGCGAAGGCAGGCGAGATCCCGCCGCCGCCGGCACCGCGCGGGCTTTGCCCGGCGGCGCCCGCCGGCGGCGGCGGGAGGAGAGGAAGGAGGTGCGGTTGGGTCGGCGGCGGCTAGGGTTGGGCGCCCGGGTCATCCATGGCTTCTAAGACAAGTGCATTGCTTCCCAGGAATCGTTCCATCTCTATCTCTGCACATGGACGCAATGAATGAATTGCTGTCCATGAGCGATCGATGTTGGCACCTCCTTACTCATCTCACGCTCATCGATGAACCTATTTATGAAACAAAAGATAGCTTGTGGACTGGCACCTCCTTAATCATCTCAAGCTCGTCAATGAACCTATATAAGCGGTGTGGCGCAGTGGAGCCTCGCCGACAATGGCTAGATGTGAAGGAGACACATGACATATGTGTCTATGATGCTCAAAGTTGCAGCTAAGCTCTCTCTCTCTCTCTGTGTGTGTGTGTGTGTGTGTGTGTGTGATTTCGCCCTGCATCATACAGAAAGCAACAACCGAAACAAAGTACACAGTCAAACGATACATGACGATGAGGTAGTCCGCAAAGAACAACGATCTCAGGATAACCGGATCATGTAGGACCCACATGACCACGCTGCTGAAAGAAAGCACAGAAAGAACTGAGTATAACGCCATGCTACAGCTTGTAACACCTAAACTTCACGACAACGTCCCGAGGAGCAAGAAATGCGCTAAGCTTCGCCACTACTGAGTCCACACTGGACAAAGGATTTCCCACGGAGCGAGACACAAAGAGAAGCACCACAAACAACTTCTTCAAGAAGAAAGTGTCTCCCGCAAGTGGCGGCGCGTCGTCAGGAACAAAGCGCGGAGATTTCGCTCAGAAGCTTAAGCCGTGCCACCACGAGGTCTCCAAGACAAGTGTGACGAGTTAAGAACTCTAAATCTTGATTGGGCGTTGCCACCAGAGACAAAGAGCACGCACGAGCTACCGCCTCTCCACCTCTCGCTGCCCACATGATCAAGGGGGAAAGACACCACTGCCAACACGGGCCCGTCGGAGAGCCAACCATGCGGACAGCCTTCTGAAGCCGCCGCCTCGGCATCCAAAGGCCGCGACATCACCAACCGCCCACTTCACGGTGCACTAACGCGGTTGGAGGAGAAGAGGCACCCCTCCACTCCGAGACCGACATCATCCATTGAGTCTGGGTCAACGCTTCCATGGTCGAAAGTGCCCACGCCTGCGTCACTAGCTAGCCCCGATGGACCGCGAGGGAGGGGGGGGGGGGGGATACAATCCAGTGACTGCTGACAACCTCCACAAAGCAAGCCCCGACCATATCCTGGTAGCCTTGGCCCAGACATGCTCCCACGATGCCATTTCCGTGGCAATTGGCATATATCTGCCTGATGATGTAGATTTTTTACGACAACCGCCACCTTGCACTATGCCCGTGAGGAGCAAAACCTCGCTGCCTGTATGCACCACCCTGACGGAGCCCAACCAGCCCTATCCAGAGCACGAGCCTCGACCCATCTCAGGCCCAGATTTGGTCCGCCTACGAGTGAGTCCAAGGTCCAAGATATCCACAATCCAGACCAAGGGGAAGGAGTATTGCAGCAAGCACCCTGCGCAACCTATCAAAACCAGGCCGCTAGATCCATGTCACCGAGTGATGGCTTTGTGATCAGGTTGGATAACAACTCCTATAATTTCCCCAAGGTGGTTGGTTGAGATCTAGGAGAGGGGAGTGGAATGCTGCAAGGACCAACAACATGTCGTGGAATGGACGCTGAGACGAAAACACCTAGGCTCGCTTGCAGCAACTTCGCCTGGGCGGACATGTTCTAGAGACGAGAGACGCACGATCTCTTTTGACCGGTGGGCTCGCGAGGAGGCTTGCAAGAGCCAGTAGCCAGCCGGTTGTCCGCCACCATCAACTAAGCAGTCTCCATCGCACCAGTGGATCCCTGAGTACACATCCTCCTTGTCCCGATCTTCCCTCTCGTCGCCTCCCGAGGACATCGCGGGCGAAGCCGCATGAATACCAATGACGGGGGTGTCGGAGAGGTTCGTCAGAAACGCATGCTATGGTTATGGCGTGCCATCCGGCTGGAGTGACAGGGAGATCATAGTGTCCTCGCGTGTGTCTCATGGTCGTGGTGTGCGGTGCTTATGGAGGGGTGATGGAATAATTCAGCTTGCTCCGGTCCTGCAGCGATATAAGTCGTGCTCGCAGGCCCTGTTCTTCCATCAGAGGCGACAACAAGGTGGCTCCTGCTTCATGGCTACTCCAGTGTGGCGTGGGTGGTTGTTTCAAGGGACGACGACATCAGGGCTGCGAGTTGGGAAGAAGTGGTTGCCGGTGTAAACCAATCTCCGACTTTGGTCATGGCATGCGGGAGATGTCGGCGTCTAATGCGTCGTTACCTTGTTGAAGGCATCGTCACTGCAGTCATCAACTCCTCGCTTGGGCTATTTCTAGGGAAACTCGCAATCTGGGTCTCCCAGGACGAACAATGACAGCGCTTTTGGTGTCATCTTCCCTCATGAGGGCATCATTTTGGAGTAGATGCTTGCTCAAGTCATCTGGAGGTGAAGCAGCATGGCATCTACCACATCGATGACGGCGGGTCTCAGTGGCATGGTGCAGCAGAGACTCGGCAACCGATGTGTCTTAATGGATGGGGGCAGGGCGGTGGTGCTATTTGGCGCCATGACGGCGTCGACTGACCGGCTTGGCAAGGATATTGTGGACCTCTTTTCTGAAGATGGGTCAGTGGTTCGATGGTTATGGTGGCTTCTAAAGCGTGTGCATGAAGTGTATGCTTTGGGTCAGGTGCACCGAGTGGTTGCTCCCAGTACGTCATGCAGGCGGATCGGCAATGACCCCGGTTCTAGATGGTGGGGCGTGATGTCATCCCCCATTGTCGTGTTTGTAGGTGTGGATGGTGGCCTCAGATTGTTTGATGTATGTTTTTGTCATACCTTTATTGATAATTGAATAAAGATGACTGTGTGCATCTATAAATGCAGAGGCCGAGGTTTTCGACCTCCTTTTCAAAAAAATGGAAAAAATATCAGCAGGTTGGGTTAAAGGATTTTCCTTTTCAAAAAGGAAAATGGCTTAAATTAACATGGAGTACTATCCAAGAAGATCTGCATTGCGTACCTTTTTTCGATAAGGGGAATATATTAATATCGCGAAGATATCAATTACACCCGGCTTCTTTTTTTAGCTGTGTGCATTGTGTACCTTTTACTGGATGGGAAGTTAGGGTCGGCTTGCTCCACGTAAGTACCTGCGTTTGTCCTAACTACTAGTAATTATTCTTTGATTTATTTCAGGATTTCCGGCGATGCGCTTTCAGTGGGAGGAGACGTTCCCGTCGACGACAAGGCGCCTATGGTGACTTCGAAAATCTCAAGATGATATGCCGGCTCAGTCTCTCGGAGGTGCTCATAGGGCTAGGGTGTGCGTGTGTGCGTTCATATGGATGAGTGTATGCGCGTGTATATGAGCGCTTATGTCTGTACTGATGCTAAAAAAACTAGTAGTAATACATATTCCTACTACGGTAGTACGTATTATCGATGTGAGCGTCTCTAGGACCACGTAGGGATGGTGCTGTGTGCCGCGGAGGATGGCGAGACGGATCTCGCTAGGACGATGCCTGTCAACAGCTTCATCAAGTCGGCGCCATGGAGGACAAAGGCATGGAGGCTCGCAACGATATCGCCACCGTGCCGCCTTGGATGGCGGCGCGGAGCTCGCCAAGACGACGGTCAGCGCCAACACCCGGTACCGCGGAGAATCTCGGAGTGGAGCTTGCAAGGAGGACGAAGGCGTGGAGGCTCGGGACGATGGTGCCATGGAGTTCGCCAAGATGACGCCAATGTCAACAGCATCAACCTGGTGCCGCAAGGATTGTGACCGGGAGCTCACAAGAAGGACGCCCGCCATCCACTTCGTCATGCTGGAGCTAGAGGATGGAGGCGTGGCGCCCATTGAGGATGCCGCCGATATCTACTTCGTCAAGCTGGAGCCCGAAGGCACAGAGCACGTAGGGATGGTGCCGCGTGCCGCGGAGGATGGCGAGACGGAGCTCGCTAGGATGACGCCCATCATCTTCTTCATCAAGTCGGAGCCATGGAGGACAAAGGCATGGAGGCTCGCAACGATACCATCACCATGCCGCCTTGGATGGCGGTGCGGAGCTCGCCAAGACGACGCTCAGCGCCAACACCCGGTACCGCGGAGAATCGCGGTGTGGAGCTCGCAAGGAGGACACCACCAACGTCAACATCATCAAGTTGGACCGGAGGCATGGAGCTCGCGGGACATCACCACCAATGTCTACCTCGTCAAGATGGATCCCGCGACATGGAGCCAAGAAGATAACACACACCCTTGGTGCTGCCCGCAACACGGAGTAGAGATGCCGTGTTGTCCATGACCTGGAGGAGAAGATGGTGCCACATGATGCTCTCCATGACCTGAGCCCATGAAGATGAGGCGTGATGGCGAGGAGGCAATGTGACTTTTCCAACACTAACTTCCGATGACCCCGTGAGACGGTGCCCTTGTCTTGGAGGACCGCCGTAAACACAACGTCCAGCCAAGACAAGGCGCCAACCACACCGGCGTTTCCGATATGAGCGAGCGTTGGTTTTACACCGACGCCGGTCTCCATAAGAATACTCCCGCGAGACGAACCCCTTGCATACCCGATGAAGCCGTTACATCGTAAAGAAGTCTGAGCTGAGCAGGACCCATGCAACTTCAACACCGACTACATCAACATTGTTAAGACCGACGAGGCGCGACGGCGCGGGTGAACGTGGCCAACACAAAGCCATGTTTTGAGCGGCACGTGTACCGACGAGGACACGGGCTTTGCCGCCGCCCACACCATACACACACACCATCATCATCATGCATGGAGAACGCAAAGCAAAGACGACGAAGACGACCACACGGCTTAATCGGAGTTATCTCACGGAGCAACCCGCGGGAGTAATTAACCGGGAGCTTTTCGAGGCCCCGGGAACCAGGGGACCGCACATCGCCATAGTCAGGCAGGCTGCGCTAGTAGCCCATGATGCGCATTCCTTTTTTATGGGATCTTGTAATTTTGTTTATCCGATGAGATTAATGAAATACTTGCTTCCCATACCATTTTTTTGTGTACTATGTACACTGGCACACCCGCACACTTTTCTTTTCCCCGGCGCATGAGAGAAATCCATATTCCTTCTCTTCTCTTCTCATGGAGCGCAATAAGATTTTTCTCGTGTCAAAGAGCTCCCAGTACGTCATGCTGGCGGATCGGCAATGACCCCGGTTCTAGATGATGGGGCGCAATGTCATCCCCCATTGTCGTGTTTGTAGGTGTGGATGGTGGCTTCGGATTTTTTGATGTATGTTCTTGTCATACCATTATTGTTAATTTAATAAAGATGACCGTGTGCATCTATAAATGCAGAGGCCGAGGTTTTCGACCTCCTTTTCAAAAAAAATGGAAAAAAAATCAGCAGGTTGGTTAAAGGATTTTCCTTTTCAAAAAGGAAAATGGCTTAAATTAACATGGAATACTATCCAAGAAGATCTGCATTGCGTACCTTTTTTCGATAAGGGAAATATATTAATATCACGAAAATATCAATTACACCCGGCTTCTTTTTTTGGTTGTGTGCATTGCGTACCTTTTACTTGATGGGAAGTTAGGGTCGGCTCGTTCCATGTAAGTACCTGCGTTTGTCCTAACTACTAGTAATACATGCTAACCAACCTGTGGTTGAGATGGTTAGGTGGACAGTGGTATCCCCAACCCACCAGAGTTCAAATGCTGGTGCTCGCATTATTCCTGGATTTATTTCACGATTTTCGGTGGGAGGAGACGTTCCCGTAAATGCTGGTGCACCTACAATGACTTCGTAAATCTAAAGATGATATGCCGGCTTAGTCTCTCCGAAGTGCTCATAGGGGTAGGGTGTGCGTGTGTGCGTTTATAGAGATGAGTGTATGCGGCGTGTATACAAGCGCTTATGTCTGTACTGATGCTAAAAAAACTACTAGTAATACATAATCCTACTACGGTAGTACGTATTATCTTCGTTCAAAATATGTGCTGTGGTTTTAGTCGAACACTTATTTTGAAATGGATGGATTGGATTGGATCATCACCATCGATTTGTTCTGTCCTCGTCCCAAACGTTTCCAGCGGCCGACTGATGCACACGAACACGGATCCTTAAATCGAGATCAGACGTACGTAAACGGTACTCCCTCTTATTCTCCCTCTTCTTTTGTTCTCTTAATAAAAACCTAGAAATCTTTCCCACAGAAAAAAAAGAAGAAAAGAGAAACCGATAAACCTAAGTGGATTACTTGGTGTATAACATGGCCGACACAGAGCAGGTCGCCATGGCGGAGCCGGACCTCGCGCGACGCCCCATGATGTCGGTGTGGATAGAAAAGGTGGAAGATTACTTGGTGAGGTACAGGATCCACGGTGACGATGGCGCGACGGTAGCGGTGGCGGCGGAGCCACAGCAGCATACCAGGTTGACCCTCATCTTCCTCGTCACTGCCGGCGCTGTCTTTGGTTTTTTCGCTTACTTTTACGCGGCGATTAAATGCGAGATGGACTCGGCCTATACGGTGGCGGTCTTTATCGCGATGTTGCTATGTGCGGGCTTTGCATTAGGCCTTGCTGGGGTTTCTGCTTGTCTCATCCAAGAGTGCCAAGAGGGGTTTCAGGATGAGAAACATCATAGATTAGCAGATTTCCTGCTCCAGGTTTAGATAGATAGATATGTAATCATCTATCATCCATGCATGGGTGACACTCGATGAACTTCCCCTGTTATCATATGTACAAACATACTCCTAGTACGGTATATTGGCATGCACCTCTTTTTCTGATTGAGGGAAGGCAGGCAATGGTAGTTGATTCACATGCACGCACACATATCAGCTACGCCAACAAACGTACGTTTTTATTAACATAGTACAGATATACGCGCACACACTCACCCCTATAAACGCACACCCTACCCTTATGAGCACCTCATTATCTTGAAATTTACGAAGTCACCGTAGGCACCTCGTCGTCGACGAGACGTCTCCTCCCACTGAATACACATCACCGGAAATCCCAAAATAAATCCAGGAATAAACGGGAGCACCAGGACTTGAACCCTGGTGGGCTACGTACAGACTAAGAGTTGCAAGGCGGTCGGAGTACATACGTACCCAAATAATCTCTACGCTCTTTTTTTCATCTTCTCAAGAACATGGAAGAGCTTTGCATGTCTTCGAATCAGAGTTTAGAGGCGTGAAAGGTAGTCATATCGTCATCTGTGGTTGATCGATACCCCTGAGAATCCACCATACAGGCATGTAGTATTACGAAAGCTACGATCACGCTAATTTCCACAATGCAAATCCGTCACAAGAGGGGAAGCACTGCAATCTTGTCGAAAATCCGCCTGTTTCATTCTAACGAGATTGACCGCAAGGTAAAAACCACCAAGGAGTTCAATATCCGGATCGCACCCGCAGAGATCACTAATGAAAACCGACCGCTGGCGTAAACCTCTGGGACCTGTGTAGGGCAGTAATACCAGGGACGAATCCAGGATTTGAGCATGAGAGGGGCGAAGAACAAAAAACAATAATGGGGCAACATCTATAGCTATTAAAGTTCTAACTATATAATACCGGCACCGAATTTTAATGACATATTTCGAATTTTGGGATATGATTTGTTAGTTTAAATATAAATATTCTTTTGCGCCGGGGGGGGGGGGGGGAATATAAATCTTTACCGCCAAACATATCTAACAAGGCTGGCGGTGAGGGTGGACCGGACGGGATGAAAAGGGGGAAATGGGGAAATGGGGCAGCTAGGGTTTGCTCTCGCTGTCCTGCTTCAATAGCCAGGTTCTTGGCCCATTGGGCGGCGCACCAACGCCGGGGCATGAATAGGGTCACCAAACCGGTGACCTTCCTAGGAGGACTGATCGGTTCTTCGTGGGTCCTGTCTAGTCCGATGTGGCGGACAAGTCCAAGGGGCCCCAAATCCAATTAAGGATAGGATTATGGTCTCAGTCTTCGATGCAAAATTTAGAAAAATAGAATTTATCAGCCTACTTTTCCTGGGGTTATTGCTTTCTTGAACTAAGGAGCAGCTAGAGAAGGCTCCAGCCAACAACAATAAGCTAGCAGCGAAGAGTTACGGAGCTACTTCAAACAATAACAACAACAACGACGAAGAACTACAGACATAGCAGCGATGGCGCAGACAGCGCCAGGAAGGAGACACAGCGAGGTGGCGGCGTGCCTGGGAGGAGGCACGGCGAGGTGCAGGCCCCAGGAAGTACGCGTGCAGCAGCATCACATCGAGAGAACGTGTCGCAGACCCACCCCGACGAGCAATGTTACACTCACGGAGGAATATACATGATCTGAACAATATACTAACAGGCTACATGATCTCCTAAGTTGAACAGCCTTATCTTGGGGAACCTCTAGATACGCAGTTCAACGGTTATTAGATGGACAATAGATTAAACACTTCCGCTTCGGTAGACCCCCTTCAACACAAGGACGGCTAAGATTGTCCCATACCCCTTCATAACGGAGGGCACGATAGGCAAAAATCAAAAAAGAGGCCGCCCGCCTGCCGTCCCGCTCGTAATGTATACGTATACGTGTACGCTTTTGTTTTTTTGGCCGGGTCGTCCCGCCAGCGCGCCCACCCCCGCACGCCCACGTCTGGTAATTACACGCGGACAGGCGCATGCATGCATGCATGGCGCGGTTACGGGCCCCACTACCGATTGCAGCGCTGCGGCCTGCCCCCGCTTCCGCCTCGGCCTGCGGCGCCCGCTTCCGCCTCGCTTCGGCCGCCCCTGCTGCCGCCTCGGCCTGCGCCGCGCTGCCGCCTCGGCCTGCGGCACCCGCTTCCGCCTCGGCCCGAGCCGCGCTGCTGCCTCGCCTCGCGTTGGCCGCCCCCGCTGAGGCGCTGCCGCCTGCCCCCCGCCCCCGCTGCCGCCTCGCCTGCCCCCGACCCATGCCCGACGAGTCTCTCCCTCCCATAAATCCGCCCCCGACCCGCGCGCTAGCCTCACATAAACCGCCCCCGACTCCGCCTCTCCTCTTAGAGACCGTCCCCTACCTCGCGTTCTTCGATCGATCTCAGGCGCGGCGGCTTTCTCCGGCGCGATGCCTCGTGGACGCGGATGCTTCGGCCGGCGTTGGTTCGGCTGGGGAGGCGGAAGTGGAGGCGCAGGGAGCAGTCGCCGGGCGGTTGGCGGCAGTGGAGGCGGCGGCAGCGGTGGTGGACGCGGCGCCGCGCCGGGCGGTCTGTGGCCCTCTAGCCCCACCGGGCCGCAGACCATGGATATCTACCGGCACGGCATCCCCGTGCCGCCGTCGTGTCGCCAAGCACACGGCTGGCACGTGACGAGTGATGGCTATGCCACGCCTAGGCCGGCACAACCCGGTCCGTGGAACCCCGAAGGTCGCCTCAACACGCCTAGGGTCGGCTCGTTCCATGTAAGTACCTGCGTTTGTCCTAACTACTAGTAATACATGCTAACCAACCTATGGTTGAGATGGTTAGGTGGACAGTGGTATCCCCAACCCACCAGGGTTCAAATGCTGGTGCTCGCATTATTTCTGGATTTATTTCACGATTTCCAGTGGGAGGAGACGTTCCCGTCGACGACAAGGCACCTACGGTGACTTCGTAAATCTCAAGATGATATGCCGGCTTAGTCTCTCGGAAGTGCTCATAGGGGTGTGCGTTGATAGAGATGAGTGTATGCGCGTGTATACAAGCGCTTATGTCTGTACTGATGCTAAAAAAACTATTAGTAATACATAATCCTACTACGGTAGTACGTATTATCTTCGTTCAAAATATGTGCTGTGGTTTTAGTCGAACACTTATTTTGAAATGGATGGATTGGATTGGATCATCACCATCGATTTGTTCTGTCCTCGTCCCAAACGTTTCCAGCGGCCGACTGATGCACACGAACACGGATCCTTAAATCGAGATCAGACGTACGTAAACGGTACTCCCTCTTATTCTCCCTCTTCTTTTGTTCTCTTATTAAAAACCTAGAAATCTTTCCAACAGAAAAAAAAAGAAGAAAAGAGAAAGGGATAAACCTAGGTGGATTACTTGGTGTATAATATGGCGGAAATAGAGGACGTCGCGATTGCAGAGCCGGGCCTCGCGCGACGCCCCATGATCTCGTTGTGGATAGAAAAGGTGGAAGATTACTTGATGAGGTACAGGATCCGCGGTGACGATGCCGCGACGGTGGCGGTGGCGGCGGAGCCACAACAGCATACCAGGTTGACCCTCATCGTCCTCGTCACCGCCGGCGCCGTCTTTGGTTTTTTCGCTTACTTTTACGGGGCTATTAAATGCGAGAATGAATCGGTCTACACGGCGACGGCGTTTATCGCGATGTTTCTTTGTGCGGGCTTTGCATCCGGCCTTGCTATGGTTTCTTTTTTTCTCATCAAAGAGTGCCAAGAGGGGTTTCAGGATGAGGAACATCATAGATTAGCAGATTTCCTGCTCCAGGTGTAGATTCTATAGATAGATATGTTATCATCCATCATCCATGCATGGGTGACATGCGATGAATTTCCCCTGTTATCATATGTACAAACATAGTACGGTATATTGGCATGCATCTTTTTCTGATTGAGGGAAGGCAGGCAATGGTAGTTGATTCCCATGCACGCACACATATCAGCTACGCCAACAAACGTACGTTTTTATTAACATAGTACAGAAGCAAGCGCTCATATACACGCGCATACACTCACCCCTATAAACGCACAAGCGCACAACCTACCCTTATAAGCACCTCATCGTCTTGAAATTTACGAAGTCACCGTAGGCACCTCGTCGTCGACGAGACGTCTCCTCCCATTGAATGCACATCGCCGGAAATCCTAAAATAAATCCAGGAATAAACGCGAGCACCGGGACTTGAACCCTGGTGGGCTACGTACAGACTAAGAATTGCAAGGCGGTCGGAGTACATACGTACCCAAATAATCTCTACGCTCTTTTTTTTCATCTTCTCAAGAACATGGAAGAGCTTTGCATGTCTTCGAATCAGAGTTTACAGGCGTGAAAGGTAGTCATCGTCATCTGTGGTTGATCGATACCCCTAAGAATCCACCATACAGGCATATAGTATTACGAAAGCTACGATCTTGCTAATTTTCACAATGCAAATCCGTCACAAGAGGGGAAGCACTGCAATCTTGTCGAAAATCCGCCTGTTTCATTCTAACGAGATTGACCGCAAGGTAAAAACCACCAAGGAGTTCAATATCCGGATCGCACCCGCAGAGATCACTAATGAAAACCGACCGCTGGCGTAAACCTCTGGGACCTGTGTAGGGCAGTAATACCAGGGACGAATCCAGGATTTGAGCATGAGGGGGGGGGGGGGGGGGGGGGTGAAGAACAAAAAACAATAATGGGGCAACATCTATAGCTATTAAAGTTCTAACTATATAATACCGGCACCGAATTTTAATGACATATTTCGAATTTTGGGATATGATTTGTTAGTTTAAATATAAAATATTCTTTCGCGCCGGGAAGACTGATCGGTTCTTCGTGGGTCCTGTCTCTTAGTCCGATGTGGCGGACAAGTCCAAGCGGCCCCAAATCCAATTAAGGATAGGATTATGGTCTCAATCTTCAATGCAAAATTTAGAAAAATATAATTTATCAGCCTACTTTTCCTGGAGTTATTGCTTTCTTGAACTAAGGAGCAGCTAGAGAAGGCTCCAGCCAACAACAATAAGCTAGCAGCGAAGAGCTACAGAGCTACTTCAAACAACAACAACAACAACGACGAACAACTACAGAGCTAGCAGCGATGGCACGCTCCGGCGATGGCGCGGACAGCGCCGGGAAGGAGACACAGCGAGGTGGCAGCGTGCCTGGGAGGAGCCACGGCGAGGTGCAGGCCCCAGGAAGCACGCATGCAGCAGATCACCTTGTTCCATTTGTAGTTACGTACGCGTGCATGCATGGAGCCCCTGCGTGCATTCACCAGGAAGGCTCGATGGAATCGAGCAGGTGAATCAGTGCGAGGGCAAAACCGTCCTGAAACAAATTACGTGCGGCTCCATACCTGAAAAAGAAGATAAAAACTCAATTTGTGTCATATTTTTCAGCTATCAATCAAAGGTGTGTCATTGATTGTCAAAAAAAAAAAAAGATGTGCCATCTAGTCAAGTGTCATATTATCAAATTGCTAAGGATTGCAGATCGGAATCATGGAAGGAAGGAATATTGAGAGAGAAAGAGCTGGAGCAATATATAAAGAGGAGTCAAGAACAACACGGAGCCGGTGGCCAAAGCGGAAAGTCGGTCATGCAGCACAGATATAAAGTTGCAAGGTCACATATGTACTCCCTTCATCCCATAATGTAAGACGTTTAGTGTTAAATAAACGTCTTACATTATGAAACGGAGGGAGTAGTGCTTAGCAAGCGGCTGGAGTACTTATGTGTCCAAATATTGTCTGCGCTCTCACTCCTTTTCTTTTTAGAAAGGGAAATGATTCTAATCGGCGAGCCAGTTAAAAGTTCGTCCGTTTGCCTCGTCGCGACGCATCTAGCACGTGGGATACATGCTAGTCTCTACGCATTCGTTCCTCATCGCCCATTCTCTCCCTCTCTCAATCTCGATCCCAGCGACGGTGACTGTGGGTCGAGGCCACCGGATCCTATCCAAGAAGGTCAGCTGCGAGCCCGTGCCGTGAGTTCCTGCTTGTGATGTTGGGGTGTGTGTGGGATGGCGGTGCTGCAACTCTGGGCGACAGGGCGGCGACTACCTGGTGGTGGTCTTGGATCCATCCATGGTGCTGCAAAGACAAGGCGGTGGGGGGTCATCAACAGAGGCAGATAGTGCTGCAATGACGACGGGCAGATCTACAAATGATGTCCGGAGGGAGATGTGTCCATGGACGGCGAAGCTACATCCTCTTGCCCCGGCAACTGGAACAACGAACTGAAACCGTGGATGGCGGGATCAGCAACCGGCATCCACGCGACCTACAACCTTGGATGGCAGTGAGCTGTAATCGGTGTCTGGGGGAGCTGCAAACGGTGAACAACGATATGCTACAAGCTTCTGTCGTGCTGCGACCATGGAACAGGGAGCTTTCTTTTGCTACAACCGGCAAGATGAGATGTTACGACGCGGAAGGCGAGGTGTTGCTACAACAGTGGCGAGGGGGGAGGTGATGCAGACCGGTGTCCTTGCCATTGTCTGTTACTCCCTCCGTTCCTAAATATTTTTATTTTAGAGATTTCAAATGGACTATCACATAGGGATGTATATAGACATATTTTAGAGTGTAGATTCACTCATTTTGCTCCGTATGTAGTCACTTGTTGAGATCTCTAGAAAGACAATTATTTAGGAACAGAGGGAGTATTATAGAACGATGTAAATTTTTGTGCTGGAACCATGTCATTTTTTTTGCTTAAAACCATGTCATTTTTGCTGGAACCATCTTAATCTTTTCCTGGAAACAACACAGGTAGGAGGCGAGACAGTAGATGCGGCGACGGAGGTGCAGGGAGTTTGTGAGATGGGTGCGGCGAGCGATTAAAGATGGGTGCACGTGTGCCGTCCAGGGGACAACAACAGTGGCGGCGAGGCGCGCCGGAGCACGCATGGTGGGTGCGGTGACCTACGCACGGAGGAGGATGAGAAAGAAGAGCGGAGCGGGGGAGAGGAAGAAGACGATTTGAGGGATAAGTATCCAATGGTTAGGTGGGAGTGGAATGTAACGACTCGTTTGCGACCGGCCGAAACCTAGTGCCTAGCGCCGGCCTTTTAGAAACAGGCTTTGTCCCTGTTTATATTGTAAAGCCATGCGGTCAAACATACTCCTAGTACGGTATATTGGCATGCATCTTTTTTTTTCTGACTAAGTAATTGAGGGAAGGCAGGCAATGGTAGTTGATTCACATGCACGCACACATATCAGTTTCACACGTACGCAACTATGCATGCATGTGTCACCACCAGCTACGCCAACAAACGTACGTTTTTTTAACATAGTACAGAAGCAAGCGCTTATATACACGCGCATACACTCACCCCTATAGACGCATACCCTACCTTTATGAGCACCTCATCATCTTAAAATTTACGAAGTCACTGTAGGCACCTCGTCGTCGACGAGACGTCTCCTCCCACTGAATGCACATCGCCGAAAATCCTAAAATAAATCCAGGAATAAATGCGAGCACCAGGACGTGAACCCTCGTGGGCTGGGCATACCACAGTCCCTCTAACCATCCAGCCACAGGTTGGTTCGCACCAACAAACATATGTACAGACTAAGAGTTGCAAGGCGGTCGGAGTACATACGTACCCAAATAATCTCTGGGCTCTTTTTTTCTTCTTCTCAAGAACATGGAAGAGCTTTGCATGTCTTCGAATCAAAGTTTACAGGCGTGAAGGGTAGTCATGGTCATCTGTGGTCGATCGACACCCCTGAGAATCCACCATACAGACATATAGTATTACCGAAGCTACGATCTCGCTAATTTCCACAATGCAAATCCGTCACAAGAGGGGGAGCACTGCAATCTTGTTGAAAATCTGCCTGTTTCATTCTAACGATATTGACCGCAAGGTAAAGACCAACAGGGCGTCCAATTCCCGGATCGCACCCGTAGATATCACTAATGAAAACCAACCGCTGGCGTAAATCTCTGGGGCCTGTGTAGGCCAGTAATATCAGGGACGAATACCAGGGATCGCCACAGTTTTTGAGGGTAGAGTATTCAACCCAAATTTATTGATTCAACACAAGGGGAGCTAAAGAATATTTGTAAGTATTAGCAGTTGAGTTGTCAATTCAACCACACCTGGAGATTTAATAGCTGCAGCAAAGTGATCAGTAGCACAGTAGTATGATAGTTTTGAGAGTAGTAGTAACAGTAACAGTGGTAACAGTAACATCAATAACAGTTTTGTAGCAGTTGTAACAGTAGCAATAGCAATAGTAACTTAGCAAGATCAATATGTGGAAAACTCGTAGGCATTGAACCGGTGAATTCGTTGGATGATATTCATCATATATCAATCATAACCTAGGGCGACACGGAGCTAGCTCCAGTTCATAAATATAATGTAGGCATGTGTTCCGTAGATAGTCATACGTGTTTATGGAAAAGAATTTGCATGACATCTTTTGTCCTACCCTCCCGTGGCAGCGGCGTCAATAAGGAAGCTAAGGGATATTAAGGCCTCCTTTTAATAGAGAACCGGAACAAAGCATTAACCCATAGGGAATACATGAACTCCTCAAACTAGGGCATCACCGAAAAGTATCCCAATTAGTGTCACCATGGGGTTATGGATCATAACACGTAATAGGTGCATGTGGCTTGCAAGATCGGATCTAGAACATAGATATAATGGTGAAAACATAAACGGTTCGGATCTATGGCACACAGATCATGGTAAAGTCATAGCAACATCAATCTTAGAACATAGTGGATACTAGGGATCAAGTCTTAACAAAACTAACTCGATTACATGATGAATCTCATCCAACTACTCACCGACCAGCGAGCCTATGAAGGAATTACTCACTCCTAGTGGGGAGGATCATGAAACTGGTGATGAAGGATGGTTGGTGATGACAAAGACCGAAGATTCCCCTTTCCGGAGCCCCGAACGGGCCCCAAATCTGGCCTCCTAATGAAGAATGGGAGGTGGCGGCGGCTCCATATCGTAAAATGCGATGAAACTTCCTCTCCTATTTTATTTGGAAAAATAGGATTTTATAGTGTCGGGATTAGGGTCAGCGGAGCCCTGAGGGCCCCACCACCCACCAGGGCACGCCAAAGGGGGGTGGCGCGCCCTGGTGTCTTGTGGGAAGCCTGGGCCCCCCTCCAGTGGGTCTTAGTTCCAATATTTTTTTATTGGGAAATAATTCTCCAAAAAGTTTCGTCCAAATCTGAGAACTTTTATTTCTACACAAAAACAACACCATGGTAGTTCTGCTAAAACAACGTCCGTCCGGGTTAGTTTCATTCAAATCTTGCAAATTAGAGTCCAAAACAAGAGCAAAAGCATTAGGAAAAGTAGATACGATGGGGACGTATTAACATGACCGAGACACCTCTTTGGTCAATAACCAATAGCGGGACCTATATGCCCATATTGGTTTCTACATATTCCATGAAGATCTTTATCGCTTGAACCACGATGTCAAGGATTTACTTAAGCCCGTATGCAATTTCCTTTTTCTAGTGATATGTTACTTGCCCGAGATCCGATCATCAATATCTCCGTACCTAGTTCAATCTCGTTGCCGACAAGTCTCTTTACTCGTTCTGTAATACAAGATCACGTGACTAACTCATTAGCCACATTGCTTGTAAGCTCTTAACGATGTTGTATTACTGAGAGGGCCCGGAGATATCTCTCCATCATACAGAGTGACAAACCCTAGTCTCGATCCATGCCAACCCAACAGACATCTTTAAAGATACCTATAGAGCACCTTTATGATCACCCAGTTAAGAAGTGACGTTTGATAGCACACAAGGCATTCCTCTGGTATCTGGGAGTTTCATGATCCCATGACCTTAGGAATAGATACTTGACATGAAGAAAGTTGTAGCAAAAACTAAAGTGATACGATCATATGCTAAGCTTGTGGTTGGGTCTTGTCCATCACATCATTCTCCTAATGATGTGATCCAATTATCAAATGACAACTTATGTCCATGGTCAGGAAAACATAACCATCTTTAATTAACGAGCTAGTCTAGTAGAGGCCTACTAGGCACACAATGTAGTTTATGTATTCACACCTGTATTTAAGTTTCTGGTCAATACAATTCTAGCATGAATAATAAACATTTATCATGAACGGGAAATATGATAATAACCATTTTATTATTGCCTCTAGGGCATATTTCCAACATTATCAGTGATGAAATTGGATTGACGTCTCCTCATTCTCTTATCTTTCTTATTTTCTTCCCCAAGTTCAAATCCTCTCTCATAGGCCTCACTCCCTCAAGAAACCATAACAAGGTTGTAACAATTGATATTCCCAGCTTCGTCGGTCTGATGCACACTCCGGGTTCCCAAGATCCACCAGCAACATTGATTGTCCGCTTATCAGTTGCTTCGTGCACTCGGCTATAAATCCGAGGACATCGTTCAGTAGGGTCCTGAGGAAGCTCTGATTGAGCTGTTCAAGCCGAGTGCGCAAAATAGAAACCTATTTGAAGCCATGGAATTTTTTTAACGAGCCATCACCCTTTGTTGACCCACTCGGAATTAGGGGGAGGAAGCTGTGGCCTAGTAGAGTAGAGCATGCTTCATCGAGATTTCAAAGTGAGCAAAAGGCTTCTCTTGTCAGCCGCAATAAGTTCGCCGGATCAAAAGCTGCATTATCATGTGTCTGTTCCATCGGTTACAAGAGTGCTGGATAGCATGGTAATCATTTTTGCGCGATCCCGACACGAGAAAATCTAGTCACAAAGTTTTTGTTACCCCCATGTGTCTGGATGAAGCCTTGGAAAGATCCCCCAAATCACTCGCCAACGATAAACCAGAACATTCGGCATATCTTTATTCCAACTTCCAAATGGATGTCCACAATTGTTCTTCACTTACTGAGATATTGGTACCCGTACCTCCCGCTTGATTTGATTGCTCTTTTTGAGTCACTTGAGAGTAGGCTTTCTCTAGTTAGTCACATTAAGTTCATCAAATCAGAACCTTCATGATCATGTGTCCATCAGCTACAAAATTGCCAGGTAGCCCACATAATGGTAGGCATTTTAGCTTGATCCTGATCTAGGACACACCGATCACAAAGTATGTCTTTGGGCCAAGTGTTGGGATGATGGCTTGTTAGACGAAAAGCAAACCAAGACGACGCCTCATCCCAAAAACATCTGGAATGTGAAAGTGTATCAAGACATGTTCAAGATCCTCCGCCATAGCCATACAAACATTTCATTGGCAAAATTACATGATATGCAATAGCTTCAAGGACCATTAATCTGGTAATATCCCATGAATAACCCGCCGCCAGAAGACCCAAACTTTCGGCACGGCTTGTAGTTTCCTATGGGTTGTCCACGTCCCGTCCTCACTCCTTGAGGTCCAAGGATTCGTCCATCCTTCATTGTGAGCCACTAGAGCATTGTATGTCATTTTAAAAGACTACACACCATGTTTTTCCATGAGCCGAAGCTAAGAAATCTTCGTTGCCGCCATTGCACAGGGCAATGTCAGGGATTGCCTCTGCATCATCAAAACCAAGTACCAAAATGATCCCGATCGGCTGACTGGACATTCGCTCGCACGGGTTACCTACCCATGCCCACGCATGCGACAGGGATAACTACCCAAGACATGACACGTGCATCTGGTGATCGGTGCTATTTCAATATCATATATATGTTGAACTTATTACCGAATCTAACTTGCAACACATTTGCAAATGGTACAGTTTATATTCTACAAGGTTCTATAAATATGCATGCCTGATAATACACCAGAAATTACTATTAAGATATTAGTTGGACATTATTCTTTAGATACTTATAACATGAATATATGCATTAACCATACATGAATATATGCACATACAAACAAATATGTATGTGCAATATATAATTTGTGTAATCACCACAAAAATAATTTTAAGATAACTTATGCTACATCACTTAATTTATATTTAATGTAAAAAAATGATTAGTGATATGCAGTACAATCGATAACAAAGATCACTCCTTAACTATAACAACTAAATAATAGAAATTATACACCTGTTGTATGATAAAAATAAAAAATAAAAACAATTTTGGTATAAAACTATTTATTTATTTCAACCCAGTCCCAAATTTTCCTGGACGGTTACATAGGCCCCTGCACTGGAGCAGCGAACGGGATACAAATATGTATGTGCATTATATAATTTGTGTAATCGCCACAAAAGTAATTTTAAGATAACTTATGATACATCACCTAATTTATATTTAGCATAAAGAAAATGATTAGTGATATGCATTACAATTGATAACAAAGAACACTACTTAACCATAGAAACTGAATTATGTGGTTAATTATATGAACTAAATAATAAAAATGATACTCCTTAATACTGTAGTGTGATAAAAATAAAACAAATAAAAACAAAATTTTGCCATAAAGTTATTTATTTATCTCAACCCAGTTCTATCGTGGTTTTGTCACGGCAGATGCCCCTTGTGAAAGGACTTAGGTGTGGAGCCATCGCATCATAGGTTAGCTCAAAGGGGTTGAACGGGACTAAGGACACAAAGGATTTACCCAGGGTCGTCCCCTCAACGAGGTCAAAGCCTACTCTTGCTTCTAATTGTATTGCTTGAGTTTCGATTACAAGGGAGCGAATACGCTTGACCTAGTTCTCGATGAGTTGTTTCTTGAGTTAACCCGCCGCCGGGTCTCGCCTTTATATACACAGGTCGAGGTCCGATGGTTTACAGGAGTCCTGACCGGATCATACAACGTGGCCGGTTGGGTTTCTAACTTATTCTGCCTTGCGAGGCAAGTCAGCATCTCGGCTCATACACCGGGTCATGGGCCACCATTACGCTCGCCTGTTGAGTCGCCATCTTCTTGGGCTTCCTTGAATCTTCTTGGTATTAAACCGCCAACGGTGTAACCGGGCCTAGCATGGTGGGTTACACCTCGGGGTTATATCCCCAACATTAGGCCCAGATTGATTTGAACTTGTTCAGGTCAATCTTCACTGTTTTAATCAACATGCTATCCACCAATGTTGAATCTATCATAATACCACGCGAGCCAAACCACCGTAAGCCATCGTGACATCATGTAAACGGAACCATTATAAATACGCACACAACTCATGATATCATAACTTATCTTTATCTTAATAGACCTTCCGAGAATCGAGGCGTCTGCACTGCGAAGATAATCATTCTGCGTCCTCGATTTTTGTGCATGCCATTTTACCACTTCATTATAAATAGGGACATGGGGCCCTTTTCTCAATGTTTACCCATGCCTCTCTCTTCCTCCTCCTCGCGCAGCCGAAGCCTCTGGAGCTCCGCCGCCGCAGTTGATCTCCACAGCGACTCCGACCTGGCCGTTGCATCAACCTGACTCTGTCCAGAAAACACGACGCCCCTCCGATGTTTATCAGCTCGATCAAGTATTCATCTCCCCTTGCTTTAGATCCGCATTAGTAGACCTTAGTTCATCAGAGTTCCTTAGCTGCTCGTCAAAGTTCATTGCAGTTCTTCATCTATGCTTAGCCCAATCCCAAAATAGCACGATAGTTGTGTGGTACTAGTTTTTAACATCCATCCGTACTCATAGATGTTTTTTTTCGAAAAGGGGGGGTTCGCCCCAGCCTCTGCATCTGAACGATGCATACGGCCAATATTATTAATAAGTAAAAGATCCAACAAAAGTCTCCAAGCCTCGAACAAAGAAATACAAAAAAGGCTCACAAAGAGATAAGCAGTAATAGAAAAGCCACAACCGGCTGGCATAAAAAGGCATGATCTACATGCCTATCCTATTACATGACCGCCATCCAAACCGGTTGAAAATATCCCGTGCTACCACCTCCCATCGGGTAGACCCAGTAACCAAACGCTTCCTGGCCTCCGTCGGAGTGAGTAGCGACCACATACGGATCAACGCAGTGGCTCTGAAGATAACCTGCAAAAAATGAATGTTTGTTGTTCTGTTAAAGACCAAATCATTTCTACAGTTCCAGACTGCCCATAATAAAGCACATACTCCCACAAGAATGTGTTTTGCTGTATCGGTATCTATCCCATCAAGCCACGTCCCAAATAACGTGTTGATAGAATTCAGTGGAGTAGTGTTAAAGGTTATGTGAACCGACCGCCACATAATTTTTGCCAGAGGACAATCAAGAAAGAGGTGTTTGATTGATTCATGTTGGTCGCAAAAGCTGCATCTTGTAGATCCTATCTAATTCCGTTTTGCCAAATTATCCTTTGTTAAAATAACTTGTTTATGCACAAACGACATAAACACTTTGATTTTCAAAGGTACTTTAACTTTCCAAACATGTCTCGATCTAGGAATCACGCTAGAGTTAATAACATCCCAATACATGGATTTAACCGAGAACTCTCCATTCTTAGTTAGTTTCCAGCACAATTGATCGGGTTGTTGAGACAACTGAATATCCATCAATCTTCTCACAAGATTAAGCCAGGCTTCCCAACGGTTTCCCACTAGCGTCCTCCGAAATTGAATATTGAGCGGAGTGGACTATAATACTGTTGCAACATAACCGTCTTTATGCTGAACAATGTTATACAAAGAAGGATATTGGAGTGCGAGGGGCGTCTCCCCCAACCATGTATCCTCCTAGAACCTCGTAGCAATACCCTTTCCAACTATGAACCTTGTCCTATTAAAAAAGAGTGGTTTAACTCTCATCAGTCCTTTCCAAAAAGGAGAATCAGTCGGCCTCACTGTCACCTGGGACAGGGTTCTAGAGTGAAGGTATTTGTTTCGCAAGATCTGAGCCCATGTGGCCTCCGTCTCGACAGAAAGCTTAAACAGCCACTTGCTAAGGAGACATCTGTTCTTCACTTCCAGATTCTCAATACCTAGACCCCCTTGGTCTTTCGGCCTACAAATGATATCCCATTTAGCAAGTATATATTTTCGCTTCAGTTCATCACTCTGCCAGAAGAAGCGTGATCGATAAAAGTCTAGCCTCTTTCAGACTCCAACCGGTACCTCCAAAAAGGAGAGAAGAAACATGGGCATACTCGTGAGGACCGAATTAATAAGAATTAATTGTCCTCCGTATAACATCAGCTTGCCTTTCCAGCAACTCAATTTCTTCTCAAAATGGTTCTCAATGCACTTCCATTCTCTGTTGGTCAGCTTACGATGGTGAATTGGTATACCTAAATACGTGAAAGGTAAGGCCCATAATTCACACCCGAACAATTGTTTGTACGCATCTTGGTCATCATTAGCTCTCTTGAAACAGAACAATTCGCTCTTATGGAAATTATTCTTTAACCCGGTCAATTGTTCGAATAAGCATAACATGAGCTTCATGTTTCACACTTTTGCCCAATCATGCTCCATGAAGATGATAGTATCATCGACATACTGAAGAATGGATACACCACCGTCAACTAAGTGCGGGACGAGGCCACCTACCTGACCCGCATCCTTAGCCCTTCCTATAAGAATTGTCAACATATCGACCACTATGTTGAAGAGGATAGGTGACATCGGATCTCCTTGCCTCAGCCCTTTGTGTGTTTGGAAGTAGTGACCTATATCATCATTCACTTTAATCCCAACACTCCCCTTTTGCGCAAAAGAGTCTACCTGGTGTCTCCAGGCCTGATCAAAACCTTTCATACGCAATGCCTGTTGAAGGAAGGGTCATTTGACCTTATCGTATGCTTTCTCAAAGTCCACTTTGAAAACAACTCCTTCTAGTTTTTTCGTGTGGATTTCATGGAGCGTTTCATGCAGGACAACAACCCCTTCTAGGATGTTTCTGTTCGGCATGAAAGCGGTTTGGGACGGCTGCACCACAGAGTGCGCAATCTGCGTAAGCCTATTAGCCCCAACCTATTAGCCCCAATCTGCGTAAGAAGACAGATAGGCCTGAACTAATCAATACGAACGGCCTCTGTGGGAGTAGAGTTATCGTTCCAAAATTAAGTTGAAACAACTAAAGCTGTCCAGAGAATAAAGCATGGAACATCGGAAGCAAATGCCCTTTGATAATATGCCAACATTTTTTTTATAAAACTCCACCGGAAAACCGTCCGGCCCTGGAGCCTTATTATTTTTCATTTGTGAAATGGCCTCAAACACCTCTTTCTCCGTAAATGGGGCAATCAAAACCTCATTCTCGTCTGACGCAAGTTGAGGGACATCCTCAACCCTGGACTCATCTAAGGACACAAAGTTATCCTTCGGAGGCCCAAACAGCTGCTTATAGTAATTGGTTATATAAACATTCATATTTTCTTGTCCTAAAATCGTCCCCTCGTCCTGCTCGAGCTGAAATATGCTCTTCTTGCGTTGCTTACCATTTGCAATCATATGAAAGAACTGAGTGTTATCATCCCCTTGGACGATTTTGTGAACCTTAGCTCGCAATGCCCACTTCAATTCCTCCTCTCGAAGAAGTTCATTCAGTCTCAACTCCGCCTCCACCTTAGTTTCCAGCTCTCTGGTATCTAAAATAGCGGACTCGGCTTTTAATTCTAGGGATTGAATAACTAGAAGGAGCCTTTCCTTCTCAGCCTTATAAATCCCATGCGTATGTTTAGCCCATCCACGAAGGAATCTTCGCAGATGCCTAATCATATTCTGCCATCTTTCAACAGGAGACCTTCCTCCTGAATTTTTGGCCCATTCTCTGTTGGGGAACGTAGTAATTTCAAAAAATTTCCTACGCACATGCAAGATCATGGTGATGATATAGCAACGAGAGGGGAGAGTGTTGTCCACGTACCCTCGTAGACCATAAGCGGAAGCGTTAGCACAACGCGGTTGATGTAGTCGTACGTCTTCACGATCCGACCGATCCAAGCACCGAACGTACGGCACCTCCGAGTTCAGCACACGTTCAGCTCGATGACGATCCCCGGGCTCCGATCCAGCAAAGCTTCGGGGATGAGTTCCGTCAGCACGACGGCGTGGTGACAATGATGATGTTCTACCGGCGCAGGGCTTCGCCTAAACTCCACGACGATATGACCGACGTAGAATATGGTGGAGGGGGGCACCGCACACGGCTAAGGAACGATCCGTAGATCAACTTGTGTGTCTATGGGGTGCCCCCCTGCCCCCGTATATAAAGGAGCAAGGGGGGAGGCTGGCCGGCCCTTGTGGGCGCGCCAAGGAGGAGGAGTCCTCCTCCTAGTAGGAGTAGGACTCCTCCTTTCCTACTCCTACTAGGAGGGGGAAGGAAGGGGGAGAGGGGGAAGGAAAGAGGGGGGCGCCGCCCCCCCTCCTAGTCCAATTCGGACCAGAGGGAGAGGGGGCGCGCGGCCCACCCTGGCCGCCCCTCTCTCTTCCCACTAAGGCCCATGTGGCCCATTAACTCTCCCAGGGGGGTTCCGGTAACCCTCCGGCACTCCGGTTTTCTCCAAAAACGTCCGGAACACTTCCGGTGTCCGAATATAGTCGTCCAATATATCAATCTTTATGTCTCGACCATTTTGAGACTCCTCGTCATGTCCGTGATCACATCCGGGACTCGGAACAAACTTCGGTACATCAAAACTTATAAACTCATAATAAAACTGTCATCGTAACGTTAAGCGTGCGGACCCTACGGGTTCGAGAACTATGTAGACATGACCTAGAACTATTCTCGGTAAATAAACAATAGCGGAACCTGGATGCCCATATTGGTTCCTACATATTCTACGAAGATCTTTATCGGTCAAACCGCATAACAACATACGTTGTTCCCTTTGTCATCGGTATGTTACTTGCCCGAGATTCGATCGTCGGTATCCAATACCTAGTTCAATCTCGTTACCGGTAAGTCTCTTTACTCGTTTACGCAATGCATCATTCCATAACTAACTCATTAGTTACATTGCTTGCAAGGCTTATAGTGATGTGCATTACCGAGAGGGCCCAGAGATACCTCTCCGACAATCGGAGTGACAAAACCTAATCTCGAAATACGCCAACCCAACATCTACCTTTGGAGACACCTGTAGTACTCCTTTATAATCACCCAGTTACGTTGTGACGTTTGGTAGCACCCAAAGTGTTCCTCCGGTAAACGGGAGTTGCATAATCTCATAGTTTCAGGAACATGTATAAAAGAAAGCAATAGCAATATACTAAACGATCAAGTGCTAGGCTAACGGAATGGGTCATGTCAATCACATCATTCTCCTAATGATGTGATCCATTAATCAAATGACAACACATGTCTATGGTTAGGAAACATAACCATCTTAGATTAATGAGCTAGTCAAGTAGAGGCATACTAGTGACTATATGTTTGTCTATGTATTCACACATGTATCATGTTTCCGGTTAATACAATTCTAGCATGAATAATAAACATTTATCATGATATGATGAAATAAATAATAACTTTATTATTGCCTCTAGGGCATATTTCCTTCACTCTCCCACTTGCACTAGAGTCAATAATCTAGATTACATAGTAATGATTCTAACACCCATGGAGTCTTGGTGCTGATCATGTTTTGCTCATGAGAGAGGCTTAGTCAACGGATCTGCAACATTCAGATCTGTATGTATCTTGCAAATTTCTATGTCTCCCACTTGGACTTGGTCCCGGATGGAATTGAAGCATCCCTTGATGTGCTTGGTCCTCTTGTGAAATCTGGATTCCTTTGCCAAGGCAATTGCACCAGTATTGTCACAGAAGATCTTCATTGGTCCCGATGCACTAGGTATGACACCTAGATCGGAAATGAACTCCTTCATCCAGACTCCTTCATTCGCTGCTTCTGAAGCAGCTATGTACTCCGCTTCACATGTAGATCCCGCCACGACGCTTTGTTTAGAACTGCACCAACTTACAGCTCCACCATTTAATAAAAACACGTATCCGGTTTGCGATTTAGAATTGTCCGGATCAGTGTCAAAGCTTGTATCGACGTAACCATTTACGACTAGCTCTTTGTCACCTCCATATACGAGAAACATATCCTTAGTCCTTTTCAGGTATTTCAGGATGTTCTTGACCGCTGTCCAGTGATCCACTCCTGGATTACTTTGGTACCTTCCTGCCAAGCTTATTGCTAAGCATACGTCAGGTCTGGTACACAGCATTGCATACATGATAGAGCCTATGGCTGAAGCATAGGGAACATCTTTCATTTTCTCTCTATCTTCTGCTGTGGTCGGGCATTGAGTTTGACTCAACTTCACACCTTGTAGCACGGGCAAGAACCCTTTCTTTGCCTGATCCATTTTGAACTTTTTCAAAATTTTATCAAGGTATGTGCTTTGTGAAAGTCCTATTAAGCGTCTTGATCTATCTCTATAGATCTTGATGCCCAATATGTAAGCAGCTTCACCGAGGTCTTTCATTGAAAAACTTTTATTCAATTATCCCTTTATGTTATCCAGAAATTCTATATCATTTCCAATTAATAATATGTCATCTACATATAATATCAGAAATGCTACAGAGCTCCCACTCACTTTCTTGTAAATACAGGCTTCTCCAAAAGTATGTATAAAACCATATGCTTTGATCACACTATCAAAGCGTTTATTCCAACTCCGAGATGCTTGCACCAGTCCATAAATGGAACGCTGGAGCTTGCACACTTTGTTAGCACCTTTTGGATCAACAAAACCTTCTGGCTGCATCATATACAACTCTTCTTCCAGAAATCCATTCAAGAATGCAGTTTTGACATCCATTTGCCAAATTTCATAATCATGAAATGCAGCAATAGCTAACATGATTCGGACAGACTTAAGCATCGCTACGGGTGAGAAAGTCTCATCGTAGTCAACCCCTTGAACTTGTCGAAAACCTTTCGCAACAAGTTGAGCTTTATAGACATTTACATTACCATCAGCGTCAGTCTTCTTCTTAAAGATCCATTTATTCTCAATGGCTTGTCGATCATCGGGCAAGTCAACCAAAGTCCATACTTTTTTTTCATACATGGATCTCATCTCAGATTTCATGGCCTCTAGCCATTTTGCGGAATCTGGGCTCATCATCGCTTCCTCATAGTTCGTAGGTTCATCATGGTCAAGTAAGATGACTTCCAGAATAGGATTACCGTACCACTCTGGTGCGGATCTTACTCTGGTAGACCTACGAGGTTCAGTAGAAACTTGATCTGAAGTTTCATGATCAATATCATTAGCTTCCTCACTAATTCGTGTAGGTGTCACAGGAACTGATTTCTGTGATGAACTACTTTCCAATAAGGGAGCAGGTACAGTTACCTCATCAAGTTCTACTTTCCTCCCACTCACTTCTTTCGAGAGAAACTCCTTCTCTAGAAAGGATCCATTCTTAGCAACGAATGTTTTGCCTTTGGATCTGTGATAGAAGGTGTACCCAAGAGTCTCTTTTGGGTATCCTATGAAGACACATTTCTCCGATTTAGGTTCGAGCTTATCTGGTTGAAGTTTCTTCACATAAGCATCGCAGCCCCAAACTTTAAGAAACGACAACTTTGGTTTCTTGCCAAACCACAGTTCATAAGGCGTCGTCTCAACGGATTTTGATGGTGCCCTATTTAACGTGAATGCGGCCGTCTCTAAAGCATAACCCCAGAATGATAGCGGTAAATCAGTAAGAGACATCATAGATCGCACCATATCTAGTAAAGTACGATTACGACGTTCGGACACACCATTTCTTTGTGGTGTTCCAGGTGGCGTGAGTTGCGAAACTATTCCGCATTGTTTCAAATGTAAACAAAACTCGTAACTCAAATATTCTCCTCCACGATCAAATTGTAGAAACTTTATTTTCTTGTTACGATGATTTTCCACTTCACTCTGAAATTCTTTGAACTTTTCAAATGTTTCAGACTTGTGTTTCATTAAGTAGATATACCCATATCTGCTCAAATCATCTGTGAAGGTGAGAAAATAATGATATCCGCCACGAGCTTCAACATTCATCGGACCACATACATCTGTATGTATGATTTCCAACAAATCTGTTGCTCTCTCCATAGTACCGGAGAACGGTGTTTTAGTCATCTTGCCCATGAGGCACGGTTTGCAAGTACTAAGTGATTCATAATCAAGTGATTCCAAAAGTCCATCAGTATGGAGTTTCTTCATGCGCTTTACACCGATATGACCTAAATGGCAGTGCCACAAATAAGTTGCACTCTCATTATCAACTCTGAATCTTTTGGCTTCGACATTATGAATATGTGTATCACTACTTTCGAGATTCAATAAAAATAGACCACTCTTCAAGGGTGCATGACCATAAAAGATATTACTCATATAAATAGAACAACCATTATTCTCTGATTTAAATGAATAACCGTCACGCATCAAACAAGATCAAGATATAATGTTCATGCTTAACACTGGCACCAAATAACAATTATTCAGGTCTAAGACTAATCTCGAAGGTAGATGTAGAGGTAGCGTGCCGACCGCGATCACATCGACTTTGGAACCGTTTCCCACGCGCATCGTCACCTCGTCCTTCGCCAGTGCTCGCTTATTCCGCAGTCCCTGTTTCGAGTTGCAAATTAGCAACAGAACCAGTATCAAATACCCAGGTGCTACTATGAGCTCTAGTAAGGTACACATCAATAACATGTATATCACATATACCTTTGTTCACCTTGCCATCCTTCTTATCCGCCAAATACTTGGGGCAGTTCCGCTTCTAGTGTCCAGTCTGCTTGCAGTAGAAGCACTCATTTTCAGGCTTAGGTCCAGACTTGGGTTTCTTCTCTTGAGCAGCAACTTGCTTGCTGTTCTTCTTGAAGTTCCCCTTCTTCTTTCCTTTGCCCTTTTTCTTGAAACTAGTGGTCTTGTTGACCATCAACACTTATGCTCCTTCTTGATTTCTACCTCCGGAGCTTTTAGCATTGCGAAGAGCTCGGGAATTGTTTTGTTCATCCCTTGCATATTATAGTTCATCACGAAGCTCTTGTAGCTTGGTGGCAGTGATTGGAGAATTCTGTCAATGACGCTATCATCCAGAAGATTAACTCCCAGTTGAATCAAGTGATTATTATACCCAAACATTTTGAGTATATGCTCACTGACAGAACTATTCTCCTCCATCTTGCAGCTGTAGAACTTATTGGAGACTTCATATCTCTCAATCCGGGCATTTGCTTGAAATATTAACTTCAACTCCTGGAACATCTCATATGCTCCATGACGTTCAAAACGTCGTTGAAGACCCGGTTCTAAACCGTAAAGCATGGCACATTGAACTATCGAGTAGTCATCAGCTTTGCTCTGCCAGACGTTCTTAACGTCGTCAGTTGCATTAGCAGCAGGCCTGGCACCGAGCGGTGCTTCCAGGACATAACTCTTCTGTGCAGCAATGAGGATAATCCTCAAGTTACGGACCCAGTCCGTGTAATTGCTACCATCATCTTTCAACTTTGCTTTCTCAAGGAACGCATTAAAATTCAACGGAACAAAAACACGAGCCATCTATCTACAACAAACATAGACAAGCAAAATACTATTAGGTACTAAGTTCATGATAAATTTAAGTTCAATTAATCATATTAATTAAGAACTCCCACTTGGACAGACATCTCTCTAGTCATGTAAGTGATCACGTGATCCAAATCAACTAAACCATAACCAATCATCACGTGAGATGGAGTAGTTTTCAATGGTAAACATCACTATGTTGATCATATCTACTATATGATTCACGCTTGACCTTTCGGTCTCCGTGTTCCGACGCCATATCTGCATATGCTAGGCTCGTCAAGTTTAACCTGAGTATTCTGCATGTGCAAAACTGGCTTGCACCCGTTCTAGATGGACGTAGAGCTTATCACACCCGATCATCACGTGGTGTCTGGGCACGACGAACTTTGGCAACGGTGCATACTCAGGGAGAACACTTCTTGATAATTTTTAGTGAGAGATCATCTTAAAATGCTACCGTCAATCAAAGCAAGATAAGATGCATAAAGGATAAACATCACATGCAATCAATATAAGTGATATGATATGGCCAACATCATCTTGTGCTTGTGATCTCCATCTTCGAAGCACTGTCGTGATCACTATCGTCACCGGCGCGACACCTTGATCTCCATCGTAGCATCGTTGTCGTTACGCCATCTATTACTTCTACGACTATCGCTACCGCTTAGTGATAAAGTAAAGCAATTACAGGGCGTTTGCATTTCATACAATAAAGCGACGACCATATGGCTCCTGCCAGTTGCCGATAACTTCGGTTACAAAACATGATCATCTCATACAATAAAATATAGCATCACGTATTGACCATATCACATCACAACATGCCCTGCAAAAACAAGTTAGACGTCCTCTACTTTGTTGTTGCAAGTTTTACGTGGCTGCTACGGGCTTAGCAAGAACCGTTCTTACCTACGCATCAAAACCACAACGATAGTTCGTCAATTTAGTGCTGTTTTAACCTTCGCAAGGACCGGGCGTAGCCACACTCGATTCAGCTAAAGTGAGAGAGACAAACACCCGCCAGCCACCTTTAAGCACGAGTGCTCGTAACGGTGAAACCAATATCGCGTAAGCGTACACGTAATGTCGGTCCGGGCCGCTTCATCTCACAATACCGCCGAACCAAAGTATGACATGCTGGTAAGCAGTATGACTTGTATCGCCCACAACTCACTTTTGTTCTACTCGTGCATATAACATCAACGCATGAAAACCTGGCTCTGATACCACTGTTGGGGAACGTAGTAATTTCAAAAAATTTCCTACGCACACGCAAGATCATGTTGATGATATAGCAACGAGAGGGGAGAGTATTGTCCACGTACCCTCGTAGACCGTAAGCGGAAGCGTTAGCACAACGCGGTTGATGTAGTCGTACGTCTTCACGATCCGACCGATCCAAGCACCGAACGTACGGCACCTCTGAGTTCAGCACACGTTCAGCTCGATGACAATCCCCGGGCTCTGATCCAGCAAAGCTCTGGGGATGAGTTCTGTCAGCACGACGGCGTGGTGACGATGATGATGTTCTACCGGCGCAGGGCTTCACCTAAACTCCGCGACGATATGACCGAGGTGGAATATGGTGGAGGGGGGCACCACACACGGTTAAGGAACGATCCATAGATCAACTTGTGTGTCTATGGGGTGCCCCCTGCCCCTGTATATAAAGGAGCAAGGGGGAGGCTGGCCGGCCCTTGTGGGCGCGCCAAGGAGGAGGAGTCCTCCTCCTAGTAGGAGTAGGACTCCTCCTTTCCTACTCCTACTAGGAGGGGGAAGGACGGGGGAGAGGGGGAAGGAAAGAGGGGGGCGCCGCCCCCCCCTCCTAGTCCAATTCGGACCAGAGGGAGAGGGGGCGCGCGGCCCACCCTAGCCGCCCCTCTCTCTTCCCACTAAGGCCCATGTGGCCCATTAACTCTCCGGGGGGGGGGGGGGGGTGTCCGGTAACCCTCCGGCACTCCGGTTTTCTCCGAAAACGTCCGGAACACTTCCGGTGTCCGAATATAGTCGTCCAATATATCAATCTTTATGTCTCGACCATTTCGAAACTCCTCGTCATGTCCGTGATCACATCCGGGACTCGGAACAAATTTCGGTACATCAAAACTTATAAACTCATAATAAAACTGTCATCGTAACGTTAAGCGTGCAGACCCTACGGGTTCGAGAACTTTCACTACTAGGGAAAACCTTATACACAGAACTTTAGCAGTGGCGTGGGTCAAAGAAGCACGCTGGTGCTAAATAGCAGCAGTGCGCCTACCGAAACCGCGCTGCAGATTATGTCGTAGCAGTAGCGCGTCTCGTTGAATACACGTTACTACTAAAATTCTCACGGCTTAGCCGATATGGTACACATAGTAGTAGCGATCTATACGGAACCGCGCTACTGCTACTTTCTTTGTAGCAGCGCGTTTTGCTCTAAACTCGCTACTACTAAAGGATATAAAATTAAATGAAAAGCAAATAGATAGGTAATTGAAAATAAAAGAAATAGAAGAAGGTGAAAGGAAAAAAATAGAATGTGAAGAAAAATAAATGAAAAAGGGAAAAAGGAGAAAGTTGTAGCAGTAGCGAGTACGCCAGAACGCGCTGTAGCTAATGTAGCAGCAGCGCGCTTTCAGGAACGCGCTACTGCTACTTTTGACTTAACCACCGCGTTCGTCCTTCCCCACGGCCACTTCCCCCAAATCGAACTCCTCCGCTCTCGCCGCCGCCGTCGCCCGTCGGTCGCCGCGCGCTCTCCGCACACCCTCTACGCCACCCCCGACCCCGGATTCAACGCCGCCCCCGCCCCCGACCTCAACGCTGCCCCGGATACTGCCCCGGACGCCGTCCCCGACCTCAACGCCGCGCCGGACGCCGCCCCAAGCCTGACCTCGACGCCGCCTGCCCCTCTCTCGCCGCAGGCACCCGATCCTCCCCTACCTCTGCCTAGATAGGGTTCTTCAAATTTTAGTTGCATCAAATAGTTAGGGTTCATCTATGGGTGGAAATGAAAATGATACAGATGCGGCCGGGATTTTTTCTTAGGTGATGTTTTCTTAGATGATGAATAAACACTAGTGTAATGCATAATAAAATGAGTAAAATTTGACCTTCTTCTATTTAGTTAGTAAGAACTAGGTACTAATTAGGTGACTTTTTAGTTAAAGAAATTTTTCCTGCCTCGACGTGGACGATGGCTATCCCGCATCCTCATCGTCGAGTCGGCGGTGGACGACACCTGCTTGACCAGATCGGCCATGTCCGGGAGTGGGCTCCGCCGGGGTGGTACTGGGAAGCGCTACCTACCGGGGGGCGCAGGTTGGTGAGGAGCCAGCCTGTCGTTGACCCGAACCTTCTTTGGTGGCGGTCGCGTGGGCCAGTGATGATCCAGAGGCTCGAGGACTCCGCGGAGGTGGTGCGTCACCGTGTCAGTGAGGAGGACGCACACTTCCTGTTGGGGAACGTAGTAATTTCAAAAATTTCCTACGCACACGCAAGATCATGATGAAGGCAAAGCAACGAGAGGGGAGAGTATTCGTCCACGTACCCTCATAGACCGTAAGCGGAAGCGTTAGCACAACGCGGTTGATGTAGTCGTACGTCTTCACGATCCGACCGATCCAAGCACCGAACGTACGGAGCCTCCGAGTTCAGCACACGTTCAGCTCGATGACGATCTCCGGCCCTCCGATCCAGCAAAGGCTCCGGAGATGAGTTCCGTCAGCACGACGGCGTGGTGACGATGATGATGTTCTACCGGCGCAAGGCTTCGCCTAAGCTCCGCGACGATATGACCGAGGTGGAATATGGTGGAAGGGGGCACCGCACACGGCTAAGGAACGATCCGTAGATCAACTTGTGTGTCCATGGGGTGCCCCCTGCCCCCGTATATAAAGGAGGGAGGGAGGAGGAGGCCGGCCCTACGAGGGGCACGCCATGGGGAGTCCTACTCCCACCGGGAGTAGGATTCCCCCTTTCCTAGTCCAACTAGGAGTCCTTCCATGTAGTAGGAGTAGGAGACAAGGAAGGGGAAGAGAGAAGGGAAGGAAGGAGGGGGTGCGGCCCCTCCCCCTAGTCCAATTCGGACTAGGCCATGGGGGGGCGCGCGGCCTGCCCTAGGCAGCCCCTCTCTCTTTCCCGCAGGGCCCAATAAGGCCCAATACTTCTCCCAGGCGAATTCCCGTAACTCTCCGGTACTCCGAAAAATACCCGAATCACTCGGAACCTTTCCGAACTCCGAATATAGTCGTCCAATATATCGATCTTTACGTCTCGACCATTTCGAGACTCCTCGTCATGTCCCCGATCTCATCCGGGACTCCGAACTCCTTCGGTACATCAAAAACTCATAAACTCATAATATAACTGTCATCGAAACATTAAGCGTGCGGACCCTACGGGTTTGAGAACTATGTAGACATGACCTAAAACCATTCTCGGTCAATAACCAATAGCGGGACCTGGATGCCCATATTGGCTCCTACATATTCTACGAAGATCTTTATCGGTCAAACCGCATAACAACATACGTTGTTCCCTTTGTCATCGGTATGTTACTTGCCCGAGATTCGATCGTCGGTATCCAATACCTAGTTCAATCTCGTCACCGGCAAGTCTCTTTACTCGTTCTGTAATGCATCATCCCGTAACCAACTCATTGGTCACATTGCTTGCAAGGCTTATAATGATGTGCATTACCGAGAGGGCCCACAGATACCTCTCCGACAATTGGAGTGACAAAACCTAATCTCGAAATACGCCAACTCAACATGTACATTCGGAGACACCAGTAGTACTCCTTTATAATCACCCAGTTACGTTGTGACGTTTGGTAGTACCCAAAGTGTTCCTCCGGTAAACGTGAGTTGCATAATCTCATAGTTACAGGAACATGTATAAGTCATGAAGAAAGCAATAGCAACATACTAAACGATCAAGTGCTAAGCTAACGGAATGGGTCAAGTCAATCACATCATTCTCCTAATGATGTGACACTATGCTTGTCTATGTATTCACACATGTATTATGTTTCCGGTTAATACAATTCTAGCATGAATAATAAACATTTATCATGAAATAAGGAAATAAATAATAACTTTATTATTGCCTCTAGGGCATATTTCCTTCAGTCTCCCACTTGCACTAGAGTCAATAATCTAGTTTATATCGCCATGTGATTTAACACCAATATTCATATCTGTATATGATTAACACCCATAGTTCACATCATCATGTGACCAACACCCAAAGGGTTTACTAGAATCAATAATCTTGTTCACATCGATATGTGATTAACACCCAAAGAGTACTAAGGTGTGATCATGTTTTGCTCGTGAGAGAAGCTTAGTCAACGGGTCTGTCACATTCAAAGCCGTATGTACTTTGCAAATATTCTATGTCTATAATGCTCTGAGCGGAGCTATTCTAGCTAATTGCTCCCACTTTCAATATGTATCCAGATTGAGACTTAGAGTCATCTGGATCAGTGTAAAAGTTTGCACCGATGTAACTTTTACAACGAACTCTTTTATCACCTCCATAATCGAGAAACATCTCCTTAGTCCTTACTAAGGATTTTCTTGACCGCTGTCCAGTGATCTACTACTAGATCACTATTGTACTCCCTTGCCAAATTCAGAGCAAGGTATACAATAGGTCTGGTACATAGCATAGCATACTTTATAGAACCTATGACTGAGGCATAGGGAATGACTTTTCATTCTCTTTCTATTTTCTGCTGTGGTCGGGATTTGAGTCTTACTCAATTTCATACCTTTGCAACACAGGCAAGAACTCTTTCTTTGACTATTCCATTTTGAACTATTTCAAAATCTTGCCAAGGTATGTACTCATTGAAAATCTTATCAAGCATCTTGATCTATCTCAATAGATCTTGATGCTCAATATGTAAGTAGCTTTTATTGAGGTCTTTTAAAGAACTCCTTTAAAACACTCCTTTATGCTTTTTAGAAAAATTCTACATCATGTCTGATCAACAATATGTCACTCACATATACTAATCAGAAAGGCTGTAGTGCTCCCACTCACTTTATTGTAAATACAGGCTTCATCGTAAGTCCATATAAAACTATATGCTTTGATCAACTTATCAAAGCGTATATTCCAACTCCGAGATGCTTGCACCAGTCCATAGATGGATCGCTGGAGCTTGCACATTTTGTTAGCACCTTTAGGATTGACATAACCTTCTGGTTGCATCATATACAACTCTTCTTTAATAAATCCATTAAGGAATGCAGTTTTGACATCCATTTGCCAGATTTCATAAAATGTGGCAATTGCTAACATGATTCAGACAGACTTAAGCATCGATACGAGTGAGAAAAACTCATCGTATTCAACACCTTGAATTTGTTGAAAACCTTTCGCAACAAGTCGAGCTTGGTAGATAGTAATACTACTATCAGTGTCCGTCTTCCTCTTGAAGATCCATTTTAACATGGCTTGCTGATCATCGAGCAAGTCAATCAAAGTCCATACTTTGTTCTCATACATGGATCATATCTCAGATTTTATGGCCTCGAGCCATTTCGCGGAATCTGGGCTCATCATCGCTTCCTCATAGTTCATAGGTTCATCATGGTCTAGTAACATGACTTCCAGAACATGATTACTACACCACTCTGGTGCGGATCTTACTCTGAAAGACCTACGAGGTTCTGTAGTAACTTGATCTGAAGTTTCATGATCAATATCATTAGCTTCCTCACTAATTGGTGTATTTGTCACACGAACTGATTTCTGTGATGAACTACTTTCCAATAAGGGAACAGGTACAGTTACCTCATCAAGTTCTACTTTCCTCCCACTCACTTCTTTCGAGAGAAACTCCTTCTCTAGAAAGGATCCATTTTTAGCAACGAATATCTTGCCTTCGGATCTGTGATACAAGGTGTACCCAACTATTTCCTTTGGGTATTCTATGAAGATGCACTTCTCCGATTTGGGTTTGAGCTTATCAGGATGAAACTTTTTCACATAAGCATCGCAGCCCCAAACTTTAAGAAATGACAACTTGGGTTTCTTGCTAAACCACAGTTCATATGTTGTCGTCTCAACAGATTTAGATGGTGTCCTTTTAACGTGAATGCAGCTGTCTCTAATGCATAACCCCAAAACAATAGTGGTAAATTAGTAAGAGACATCATAGATCGCACTATATCAAATAAAGTGCGTTTACGACGTTCGGACACACCATAACGTTTGTGGTGTTCCAGGTGGCGTGAGCTGTGAAACTATTCCACATTGTTTTAATTGAAGACCAAACTCGTAACTCAAATATTCCTCTCCGCGATCAGATCGCAAAAACTTTATTTTCTTGTTACGATGATTTTCCACTTCACTCTAAAATTCTTTGAACCTTTCAACTATTTTAGACTTATGTTTCATCAAGTAGATATACCCATACCTGCTCAAATCATCTTGTGAAGGTCAGAAAATAACGATACTTGCCACGAGCCTTCATACTCATTGGTCTACATACATCAGTATGTATTATTTCCAATAAGTCGGTAGCTCGTTCCATTGTTCCGAAGAACGGAGTTTTAGTCATCTTGCCCAAAAGGCACGGTTCGCAAGCATCAAATGATTCATAACCAAGTGATTCCGAAAATCCATCTTTATGGAGTTTCTTCATGCGCTTTACACCGATATGACCCAAACGGCAGTGCCACAAATAAGTTGCACTATCATTATTAACTTTGCATCTTTTGGCCTCAATATTATGAATATGTGTATCACTACGATCGAGATCCAACAAACTATTTTCATTGGGTGTATGACCATTGAAGGTTTTATTCATGTAAACAGAACAACAATTATTCTCTGATTTTAAATGAATAACCGTATTGCAATAAACATGATCAAATCATATTCATGCTCAACGCAAACACCAAATAATATTTATTTAGGTTTAACACTAATCCCGAAAGTATAGGGAGTGTGCGATGATGATCATATCAATCTTGGAACTACTTCCAACACTCATCGTCACTTTCCCTTCAACTAGTCTCTGTTTATTCTGTAACTCCTGTTTCGAGTTACTAATCTTAGCAACCGAACAAGTATCAAATACTCAGGGGCTACTATAAACACTAGTAAGGCACACATCAGTAATCTGTATATCAAATATACCCTTGTTCACTTTGCCATCCTTCTTATCCACCAAATATTCAGGGCATTTCCGCTTCCAGTGACCATTTCCTTTGCAGTGTAAACACTCAGTTTCAGGCTATGGTCCAGCTTTGGGCTTCTTCGCATGAGCAGCAACTTCCTTGCCGTTCTTCTTGAAGTTCCCCTTCTTTTCCCTTTGCCCTTTTCTTGAAATTAGTGATCTTGTTAACCATCAACACTTGATGCTCTTTTCTTGATTTCTACCTTCGCCGATCTCAACATCGCGAAGAGCTCAGGAATAACTTTCGTCATCCCTTGCATAGTATAGTTCATCACAAAGTTCTAGTAACTTAGTGATGGTGACTATAGAATTCTGTCAATCACTATCTTATCTGGAAGATTAACTCCCACTTGATTCAAGCGATTGAAGTACCCAGATAATCTGAGCACATGCTCACTAGTTGAGCGATTCTCCTCCATCTTTTAGCTATAGAACTTGTTGGAGACTTCATATCTCTCAACTCGGGTATTTGCTTGAAATATTAACTTCAACTCCTGGAACATCTTATATGGTCCATGACGTTCAAAACGTCTTTGAAGTCCCGATTCTAAGCCGTTTAAGCATGGTGCACTAAACTATCAAGTAGTCATCCTTTTGAGCTAGCCAAACGTTCATAACGTCTGCATCTGCTCCTGCAATAGGTTTGTCACCTAGCGTTGCATTAAGGACATTATTCTTCTGTGCAGCAATGAGGATAAACCTCAGATCACGGATCCAATCCGCATCATTGCTACTAACATCTTTCAACACAATTTTCTCTAGGAACATATCAAAATAAACATATGAAAACAACAACGCGAGCTATTGATCTACAACATAATTTGCAAAATACTACTAGGACTAAGTTCATGATAAATTAAAGTTCAATTAATCATACTTAAGAACTCCCACTTAGATAGACATCCCTCTAATCCTCTAAGTGATCACGTGATCCAAATCAACTAAACCATGTCCGATCATCACGTGAGATGGAGTAGTTTCAATGGTGAACATCACTATGTTGATCATATCTACTATATGATTCACGCTCGACCTTTCGGTCTCCGTGTTCCGAGGCCATATCTGTATATGCTAGGCTCGTCAAGTTTAACCTGAGTATTCCGCGTGTGCAACTGTTTTGCACCCGTTGTATTTGAACGTAGAGCCTATCACACCCGATCATCACGTGGTGTCTCAGCACGAAGAACTTTCGCAATGGTGCATACTCAGGGAGAACACTTCTTGATAATTAGTGAGAGATCATCTTAAAATGCTACCGTCAAACAAAACATAATAAGATGTATAACAGATAAACATCATATGCAATCAAAATATGTGACATGATATGGCCATGATCATCTTGCGCCTTTGATCTCCATCTCCAAAGTACTGTCATGATCTCTATCGTCACCGGCACGACACCATGATCTTCATCATCTTGATCTATATCAATGTGTCATCACATGGTGTCTCACCAACTATTGCTCTTGCATCTATTGCTATCGCATAGCGATAAAGTAAAGCAATTATTTGGCACTTGCATCTTATGCAACAAAGAGACAACCATAGAGCTTCCGCCAGTCGCCGATAACTTCAACAAAACATGATCATCTCATACAACAACTTATATCTCATCACGTTTTGACCATATCACATCACAACATGCCCTGCAAAAACAAGTTAGACGTCCTCTACTTTGTTGTTGCAAGTTTTACGTGGCTGCTACGGGCTTAAGCAAGAACCAATCTCACCTACGCATCAAAACCACAACGATAGTTTGTCAAATAGACTCCCTTTTAACCTTCGCAAGGACCGGGCGTAGCCACACTCGGTTCAACTAAAGTTGGAGAAACTGACACCCACCAGCCACCTGTGTGCAAAGCACGTCGGTAGAACCAGTCTCGCGTAAGCGTACGCGTAATGTCGGTCCGGGCCGCTTCATCCAACAATACCGCTGAACCAAAGTATGACATGCTGGTAGGCAGTATGACTTATATCATCCACAACTCACTTGTGTTCTACTCGTGCATATAACATCAAACCATAAAAACCTAGGCTCGGATGCCACTGTTAGGGAACGTAGTAATTTCAAAAATTTCCTACGCACACGCAAGATCATGATGATGGCATAGCAACGAGAGGGGAGAGTATTCGTCCACGTACCCTCGTAGACCGTAAGCGGAAGCGTTAGCACAACGCGGTTGATGTAGTCGTACGTCTTCATGATCCGACCGATCCAAGCACCGAACGTACGGAGCCTCCGAGTTCAGCACACGTTCAGCTCGATGACGATCTCCGGCCCTCCGATCCAGCAAAGGCTCTGGAGATGAGTTCCGTCAGCACGACGGCGTGGTGACGATGATGATGTTCTACCGGCGCAAGGCTTCGCCTAAGCTCCGCGACGATATGACCGAGGTGGAATATGATGGAAGGGGGCACCGCACACGGCTAAGGAACGATCCGTAGATCAACTTGTGTGTCCATGGGGTGCCCCCTGCCCCTGTATATAAAGGAGGGAGGGAGGAGAAGGCCGGCCCTAGGAGGGGCGCGCCATGGGGAGTCCTACTCCCACCGGGAGTAGGATTCCCCCTTTCCTAGTCCAACTAGGAGTCCTTCCATGTAGTAGGAGTAGGAGACAAGGAAGGGGAAGAGAGAAGGGAAGGAAGGAGGGGGTGCGGCCCCTCCCCCTAGTCCAATTCGGACTAGGCCATGGGGGGGCGTGCGGCCTGCCCTAGGCAGCCCCTCTCTCTTTCTCGCAGGGCCCAATAAGGCCCAATACTTCTCCCCGGCGAATTCCCGTAACTCTCCGGTACTCCGAAAAATACCCGAATCACTCGGAACCTTTCCGAACTCCGAATATAGTCGTACAATATATCGATCTTTACGTCTCGACCATTTCGAGACTCGTCGTCATGTCCCCGATCTCATCCGGGACTCCGAACCCCTTCGGTACATCAAAAACTCATAAACTCATAATATAACTGTCATCGAAACGTAATCGGAGTGACAAAACCTAATCTCGAAATACGCCAACTCAACATGTACCTTCGGAGACACCTGTAGTACTCCTTTATAATCACCCAGTTACGTTGTGATGTTTGGTAGTACCCAAAGTGTTCCTCTGGTAAACGGGAGTTGCATAATCTCATAGTTACAGGAACATGTATAAGTGATGAAGAAAGCAATAGCAACATACTAAACGATCAAGTGCTAAGCTAACGGAATGGGTCAAGTCAATCACATCATTCTCCTAATGATGTGATCCCGTTAATCAAATGACAACTCTTTTGTCCATGGCTAGGAAACATAACCATCTCTGATAAACGAGCTAGTCAAGTAGAGGCATACTAGTGACACTATGTTTGTCTATGTATTCACACATGTATTATGTTTCCGGTTAATACAATTCTAGCATGAATAATAAACATTTATCATGAAATAAGGAAATAAATAATAACTTTATTATTGCCTCTAGGGCATATTTCCTTCACTTCCGTCGCTACTTGTTTGCATTGGAGCACAGGCCGTTCTCCAATACGTGGAAGGTTCTCCGGGGATCTCACTGGAGCTATGATCCCGTGATGGTGCCTTCTCTGTGGGTGTCCACCGCCTGCGCCGATACCCTTCGCGTGCTAGAGTTTTAGTTGTATTAGTAATGTTATATGTATGACACTATTTGTGATGTATTAGTGATAATATTCGACGATGTACCGACGCATGAGATGATTTACTTTTGCTTATTGAATGCATGCTAATTTGAGTCCTATAAGATATTTTGAAATGTATATCTTGTGTTGCTCAATATCCAAGTGGCCGGTCATGTTTGCAGGTTACACCTTCGAGTGGCCTATGTTTTGCCGGAGTGTTGATTCATTTCCGTTCCGACAAATTTCAGGCGCTCGATATGTCCTATTTTAGCAAAGGTCATGCCGGATTTTTCCGTGAATTTTGGCATGACTTGTGCTAGAATATGTAGGAAATATCGAGTGCCCTGGATTTGTGTGTTGAGTATCTTGGTAGTTGTCTTCGATCGGTTTTCAATTAATGTTTTAACTATGAACATAGGAAATGTCTGACGACGAGAAGGATTTCGGTATTTGAAAATACTGCGAAGACGAGCGCGGCCTGTGCGACAGAATCTTCCTAGATGATGATAGGCGCTTCAGCATCAAGCTGGACGAGAACTTCGAAGTGGATACAGTAAGTCACAACGACAAGTCTTTTTCGTAATTAAGCATGACATCTGCTTCATTTGCTTCAACTTATATTTTTTTTACTATTCTACTAGCGTATCCCCTGCCATGCAAGAGTTTTTGTATTGGATAAGATAGGTTTCAGTCATAGTATGGAGGAAAAGAAAGTTTACTTGAAGACCGAGCTTGGTTATATTTTCCATGCAAAGTTATACAATTCAGACGACTACACCTATTTTGGATGCAAAACATGGCGAGCACTATGCAAGACTTATGCATTTGAGCCTGATATGGTTATCACCTTTGATATTCTTCCGGAAGACGATATTGAAGGTAATACCGACATCTGGGTCGATGTGCAAATGCCTCCAGTTATACCATTATGTAAGTTTCTCAACCATATTTATGTCTTTGATATTGTTTATTCAAAAATAGTTGACAACTAATTTGTATTGTCAGCTTATTTCCGTGCAAGCAAACATGTCCAACACTTGGTAGACAGGACCGTATACTGTCCTGGGGCTGAACTCAACTGCGAGGAGCTCAGTCATTATGTTTCATGGCTTGAGGATCTTGATACTGTCAAGACAAATTTTCTTCCTGCATTTAGAAATGTTAGTACTGAAAATGTACGACCAATAGTGTTCGTAATGAACTACGGTCACATCTATTTAGGAAGGATGGTAAGATTTTTACTATTTGTCATCGGTGCATCTTTTCCATACATTATTTTTGAAGCTAAACTTCATTGCTAAGTATGTTACCGTACGATGTTCTTCAACAAGGACTCCCGATGAATGTTGTGCCTTATGGGATCGAGACTAAAGGTACCATGAGTATTATCAGCTTATGGCCAAGATATCCTACAGATTACTTTAGTGCATTCAAGATTAGCGACGGATGCTTAATAGTGCAAGACTGGACCAAATATGTGATGGGGGAGCGCAGAGAAGTACTAGGGGGCAGCAAACAGATGCGCTACCCACGATTAGGAGACAGGTTCATCTGCATGCTCCAGTTTGATCGAGGAGGAGAGCTATATATGTTTTATGTTATTTTACCTAAGAGAGAGCAGCAGGAGTGATTAGCTAGCTAGAAATGAGTTTGAGGATGATGATGTGCTACACTATTACTATGATGATAAAATAGCTAGTGTTGGTGGTAATGACTATGATGATTATTATTAGCTAGTGTTAGTGCTGATTAAATAAATACTGTTGGTGGTAATGACTATGATGATGATTAAATAGCTTGTGCTGGCGGATTAGATTCAAGTGGAGGCAACATGTGGTGCACATCGACAGTACTACTAGTCCAAACTAGATCAAGTTTGGATTAGTAGTATACTTTTGACATGCACGACATATTGCCTCCACTTGAACCTAATCCACCTTCATTTAATACACTGTTATGGACATAATGATGTAAACCTCATAACAGCTGGTATTGTACCATATTTGTATGATGGCGCATAAATACACTAAAAATAAAAAAAATAAAAAAAATACTAGTAGTGATGGAAAGAAAACACACTGCAAGTAGATACCTTAGCAGTAGCGTGGTACTAAACAAACGCTGCAGCTATTTGTCCTAGCAGTAGCGCGTGCTGGCACGCGTTACTGCTAAGCAATAGCTGTAGCGCCTTATTAGTAGCGCGGCCACCCGTGCTACTAGTGGGCACAAAACATGCGCTACTGCTAGGGTTTTCCCTAGTAGTGTATGTAGACATGACCTAGAACTATTCTCGGTCAATAACCAATAGCGGAACCTGGATGCCCATATTGGTTCCTAGATATTCTACGAAGATCTTTATCGGTCAAACCGCATAACAACATACGTTGTTCCCTTTGTCATCGGTATGTTACTTGCCCGAGATTCGGTCGTCGGTATCCAATACCTAGTTCAATCTCGTTACCGGTAAGTCTCTTTACTCGTTTACGCAATGCATCATTCCATAACTAACTCATTAGTTACATTGCTTGCAAGGCTTATAGTGATGTGCATTACCGAGAGGGCCCAGAGATACCTCTCCGACAATCGGAGTGACAAAACCTAATCTCGAAATACGCCAACCCAACATCAACCTTTGGATACACTTGTAGTACTCCTTTATAATCACCCAGTTACGTTGTGACGTTGGTAGCACCCAAAGTGTTCCTCCGGTAAGCGGGAGTTGCATAATCTCATAGTTTCAGGAACATGTATAAGTCATGAAGAAAGCAATAGCAATATACTAAACAATCAAGTGCTAGGCTAACGGAATGGGTCAAGTCAATCACATCATTCTCCTAATGATGTGATCCCATTAATCAAATGACAACACATGTCTATGGTTAGGAAACATAACCATCTTTGATTAATGAGCTAGTCAAGTAGAGGCATACTAGTGACTATATGTTTGTCTATGTATTCACACATGTATCATGTTTCCGGTTAATACAATTCTAGCATGAATAATAAACATTTATCATGATATGAGGAAATAAATAATAACTTTATTATTGCCTCTAGGGCATATTTCCTTCATTCTCTAGCTATCAGATCGAGGAACCCTTCTCTATCAAACCACGATAATTCGAAAGAAAAGGTGTTCGTATTTCCCACATGGGTAGGATCGCCAGAGTCAACAAGCAACGGGGTTTGATTCGAAATTGCGCATGATAACGCCTGGACTGTTACGAGGGGGAACTTCTATTCTTGTTCTACGCTAGCGAGGACACGGTCCAGCTTCTCAAAAGTCAGATTTGGTAACAAATTGGCCCAAGTGAATATCCTACCAGACAGCTCTATCTCTCTAAGATCCAAGCTTTCGATTAGATGTATTCCCTCTGTTCTAGATTCAATTCTCAACACAGCAGTTCATCTATCATGCTTTAGGTTTAGCAATATCTTTCCTTTTCTGAACTGCCATAGATCCATAAACATACCTGCGATCTGGGAAACCTATTTATGCAACCCTTAACAGAATTTTTTGCACTTCTGAGGGAGTCCTGGATTAGGGGGTGTCCGGACAGCCGGACTATCATCGTCCGCCGGATTCCAAGACTACGAAGATACAAGATTGAAGACTCCGTCCCATGTCCGGATGGGACTTTCCTTGGCGTGGAAGGCAAGCTTGGCGATACGGATATGTAGATCTCCTACCATTGTAACCGACTCTGTGTAACCCTAGCCTCCTCCGGTGTCTATATAAACCGGAGTGTTTTAGTCCGTAGGACAACATACATTACAACAATCATACCATAGGCTAGCTTTAGGGTTTAGCCTCCTTGATCTCGTGGTAGATCCACTCTTGTACTACCCATATCATCAATATTAATCAAGCAGGACATAGGGTTTTACCTCCATCGAGAGGGCCCGAACCTGGGTAAAACATTGTGTCCCTCGTCTCCTGTTACCATCCGCCTAGACGCACAGTTCGGGACCCCCTACCTGAGATCCGCCGGTTTTGACACCGACATTGGTGCTTTCATTGAGAGTTCCTCTGTGTCGTCACCGATAGGCTCGATGGCATCTTCAATCAACAACGCTGTCCAGGGTGAGACTTTTCTCCCCGGACAGATCCTCGTATTCGGCGGCTTCGCACTGCGGGCTAATTCACTTGGCCATCTGGAGCAGATCGAAAGCTACGCCCCTGGCCGTCAGGTCAGGTTTGGAAGCCTAAACTTCCCAGCCGACGCCCGCAGGGACTTGATCTCCAACGGGCTCAAGCCAAAACCAAGCGCACCGCACTGTTGCGATGGGCATGATCTAGCTCTGCCGCCAAACAGTGCCTGGGTGGCCGCACACGAATTCGCTTCGGCCCTTATTCCGGAGCCGATCGCCCAGATCGAGGAACGATGGATGGACACCGCCTCGGGGGCTTCAACTTCCACGGCGATAAAGCCAAACACTAATCTTGTCCCTCGCGAAACTCGTGATTCCGAGGTGCCGGACTCCTTGCCGGACTCCGGACCTCCCACGCCCCTACCAATCGAATCGAATTGGGCGCCAGTTATGGAATTCACCGCCGCGGACATCTTCCAATGCTCGCCCTTTGGCGACATCCTAAATTCGCTAAAGCATCTCTCGTTGTTGGGAGAGTCCTGGCCGGACTATGGTCAGGATGGTTGGGATACGGATGACGAAGAAATTCAGCGCCCACCCACCACCCACTTTGTAGCCACTGTCGACGATCTAACCTACATGCTAGACTATGACTCCGAAGACATCGACGGTATAGACGACGACGCCGGAGACGAACAAGAACCAGCGCCTACAGGGCACGGGAGAACCACCTCGTCATATGACGTATATATGGTGGATACCCCAAAAGAGAGCGATAACGAGGACCAACGAGCCGCGGCAGAAGATAACCCAGCCGCCAAACAACCTAAACGGCGGCGTAGACGCCGCCCTAAGTCCCGCCTCGACAACAACAACGCTCCTAAGGACCCCGCAATACAGCAGGGCACACAAGTGGACGACGAACATGCAGATAAGCAACCGTCTGAACAGGACGAGTCAGATAATCAGTCCAGGCCCGGCGAAAACGACAGTCCGGACGATCTCATGCCGGACACGCCGCCGGAGAGTAAAAACCTTTGGAAAAGACTCGTCAACACTGCAAGAAGCTTGATGAAGGAAAAACGGAAGCTCGAAACAGCGGAAGACACACTCAGGATAAGGTGGAGCAAAGTGCTCAAAACCGCGGATAAATACGGCAATAGCCACCAATCCAAGAGCTACCCGAAGCGCAAGCTGTTACCAGAATTTGACGAGGAGGCCATAGAGCCCCCACAGTCAAAACATGAAAAGGCCGTCTGGTTGGATAGACGGCTAGATGATAGGCCAAATACTGAAAGCGGCGCCGCACATAAACCGACTAATGAACCTGGAAAGACAGATGGCCCAGCCAGGTCCATTTACGGGCCAAAGAAGAAGGCCCCAGGAAGCAAGGCAACACGTAAAGTGTCCGAAGATAGTGGCACACCCAAATACAGGGGCGCCGCACACCCACTATGTTTCACCAATGAGGTGCTGGACCATGAATTCCCAGCAGGATTTAAACCCATAAACATAGAGGCCTACGATGGAACAACAGACCCTGGAGTTTGGATAGAAGATTATATACTACACATACACATGGCCAGAGGAGATGATCTCCACGCCATAAAATACCTACCCCTCAAGCTCAAAGGGCTAGCCCGTCATTGGCTTAAAAGCCTCCCAGAAAACACTGTTGGAAGTTGGGAAGAGCTCGAGGACGCGTTTAGAGCAAATTTTCAAGGGACTTATGTCCGCCCTCCGGATGCAGACGATCTAAGTCATATAACTCAACAGCCCGGAGAGTCAGCGCGCAAATTCTGGAACAGGTTCCTCACCAAAAAGAACCAAATAGTCGACTGTCCGGACGCTGAAGCCTTAGCAGCTTTTAAACATAACGTCCGAGATGAATGGCTTGCCAGACACCTCGGCCAAGAGAAACCGAGGACAATGTCCGCGCTAACAAGCCTCATGACCCGCTTCTGTGCGGGAGAGGATAGCTGGTTAGCAAGATGCAGCACCAGCGACCCAAGTACATCCGAGAAAAGAGATGGAAACGGAAAATCACGGCGCAGAAAAGAGCAGCGCTGGAATAAAGAGAAAAGCCCAAAGAGCACGGTAGTCAATGCCGGATTCAAAAGCTCGCGGCCAAACAACAAAACACCACCTCTTAAGGATGACAGCGATGAGCTGTCCAACTTAAACAAGATTTTGGGTCGGATATGTCAAATCCACAGTACCCTCGGAAGGCCTGCAAACCACACCCATCGAGATTGTTGGGTTTTCAAACAGTCCGGCCGATTAAACGCCGAACACAAGGGGCTCGACGCGTCAAGCGAAGACGATAAACCCCACCAGCAGAGCTCCGGAAAGCAAAAGACTTTCCCACAAGAGGTCAAAGCAGTAAACTCACTTCATGTGATAATACGAAACAATAGTGCGGCACCTTCCAGAAAGAGCCTCGTACGGTCCAACCCAGTAGACCATAGATATTGGATATCAAAACCAATCACTTTCGACCACCAGGATTATTCCAGAAGCGTTCGAATCGCAGGACAGACTGCCCTGCTATTGGATCCCATAATCGACGGACTACAATTTACTAAAGTCCTGATGGACGGAGGCAGCGACTTAAACCTGCTGTATTCAAACACAATCCGCAAGATGGGGATAGACCCTACTAAAATTCGACACAGCCGCACTTCCTTCAAAGGAGTGACGCCAGACCCTTACGCCAAGTGCACAGGCTCCCTGTTACTAGAAGTCGTGTTCGGATCACCGAGCAACTTCCGACGCGAAAAACTAATTTTTCATATCGTCCCATTTAAAAGTGAATATCAAGCACTCTTGGGACGAGAGGCTTTTGTCCGTTTCAACGCCATACCGCATTAGGCGTCTCTTACACTCAAAATGCCCAGTCCACGCGGCATCATTTCAGTGCGAGGGTCACTTAAAGACCCCGGACACGGACAGACGAGTCCGGCATAAGTAGGCTAGGGGATCCCTAGGCGCACACCCCTCCACAAGGGGCTGCGCGCACAAACAACTGCGAGTTCATACAGGCCCCGCTTTACTCACTTATATTTCTCCTTTCACATATACCTTTTTCGCACGAGTTGTTTTCAAACTAAGTTCCTCTCTTTTTACAGATGAACAACGTGCACACCCGTCCAGGATAACGGCACAACGGAGACACAGGCGCAGATGTGCAGTAGGGACCCGTTGCGAGGATTCTTTTCAGATTAAGACCCTGCGTAAACCTTTTTTACTGTCTCTTGTTGTTATTCTTCCTTGGTTTCTTCCTATAACCAAAGCGGAGCCTGACGCCTTGGCATCGGCCGCATCAGAGGACCATGCCCGTACCTGGACACTAGGGGCTTAGGGCATTGTTCTGCCCATTATTATAAAGACCGAACACCTTAGGGAGTGTCCGACGTCTCGAGTTAGGCATTATATGCATCAGCTCCGAATCATGTCTTTGGTCAAATGTTGGGTTTGCCCGGCTCCTGTGTTTTGCTGCCTTACGTTCCGTATCATCGGCTAACGCGGCACCAGGAGAACTACTGCGATTGTGCCCCAGTTCGGCTGGGCGAGCACCTCAGTAGAGAAAGCCGAAAACTGACTGTCGTGATATAGTGAGAGACTGGTCAACCACTCAATCGACTACCGGAATGTTTAGAATTCCCCGCTTTGACGAAGGACCGTTTCCCGGTCAGGCACACACGCGCCCCGAACTCGGAGAAGTGCGGTGCCCCAAGGGGCTATATCGTAGCCCCACCCTCGAACTCCACTGGCTAAGTGAAAGTGATAAAGCATTATAGTCCGGATTGCCTCGTTTGCTACGCTACCACCTCCTTAAAAGGACCGAGACGTCGGATTAAGTGTGAAAACGCGCTATTTTTGCGAACACCCCCGCACCTTGTGCGTGGGGGCTGAAGCCGAAGACTGCAATCTTTCAGGTTATACAAATGTATACGCAAACGGCCGCATAGGAGAAATTTTACTACTTGGGACGCACAAGTATAAAAAGCAGTTATAAGCATAATCATCGTTTTACAAGCTAAAATGTTCATTTGAACGTGACATTTTTTGAGCACTGCGACTCTAATACACGAGCGCCACGCATAACTTCCCCGAAGTAGTGCTCGGCGGGTAGCCGGCTTTCATCCGAACCCTGGGCGGCAATAGCGGTGGCATCCATCTCTGTCCAATGTGTCTTCACACGGGCAAGAGACATCCGCGCGCCTTCGATGCAGGCCGACCGCTTCATCTTCTTGATATGCGGCACCGCTCCAAGAAATTGCTGCAATAAGCCGAAATAGCTCGTCGCCTTGGGCCTCTCTGGCCAGACATGAGCCACGATGTCAGTCATGGCAAGTCCGGACAATCTATTTAGCTCGGCCCATTCGGCCAACCGATCGGTCAACGGAAGTGAACGATCCGGACTATGGAATTGAGACCAAAATAGCTCTTCCGTCTTGTGATCCTTCTGGCTTCGGAAGTGCTCAACGGCATCAGCCGTACTTGCCGCTAAGTCCATATACGGATCCTCCGGACCCCACAGCTGGCCAAGTTGAGCATACTTTTGATCCGTAAACCGGCGACGCAGCAGAAAAGGCTTGCCAGCCACAATATCTCCGGCCTGGCGCAGCTCCTCCTTCATAGCCCGCATTGCAGAACGGGCATCCTTGGCCTCGGCGGTGGCCTTCCCGAGCTCTTCGAAGATACAAGATTGAAGACTCCGTCCCGTGTCCGGATGGGACTTTCCTTGGCGTGGAAGGCAAGCTTGGCGATACGGATATGTAGATCTCCTACCATTGTAACCGACTCTGTGTAACCCTAGCCTCCTCCGGTGTCTATATAAACCGGAGGGTTTTAGTCCGTAGGACAACATACATTACAACAATCATACCATAGGCTAGCTTTAGGGTTTAGCCTCCTTGATCTCGTGGTAGATCCACTCTTGTACTACCCATATCATCAATATTAATCAAGCAGGACGTAGGGTTTTACCTCCATCGAGAGGGCTCGAACCTGGGTAAAACATTGTGTCCCTCGTCTCTTGTTACCATCCGCCTAGACGCACAGTTCGGGACCCCCTACCCGAGATCCGCCGGTTTTGACACCGACATTGGTGCTTTCATTGAGAGTTCCTCTGTGTCGTCACCGATAGGCTCGATGGCATCTTCAATCAACAACGCTGTCCAGGGTGAGACTTTTCTCCCCGGACAGATCCTCGTATTCGGCGGCTTCGCACTGCGGGCTAATTCACTTGGCCATCTGGAGCAGATCGAAAGCTACGCCCCTGGCCGTCAGGTCAGGTTTGGAAGCCTAAACTTCCCAGCCGACGCCCGCAGGGACTTGATCTCCAACGGGCTCAAGCCAAAACCAAGCGCACCGCACTGTTGCGATGGGCATGATCTAGCTCTGCCGCCGAACAGTGCCTGGCTGGCCGCACACGAATTCGCTTCGGCCCTTAATCCGGAGCCGATCGCCCAGATCGAGGAACGATGGATGGACACCGCCTCGGGGGCTTCAACTTCCACGGCGATAAAGCCGAACACTAATCTTGTCCCTCGCGAAACTCGTGATTCCGAGGTGCCGGACTCCTTGCCGGACTCCAGACCTCCCACGCCCCTACCAATCGAATCGAATTGGGCGCCAGGGAATTCACCGCCGCGGACATCTTCCAATGCTCGCCCTTTGGCGACATCCTAAATTCGCTAAAGCATCTCTCGATATTGGGAGAGTCCTGGCCGGACTATGGTCAGGATGGTTGGGATACGGACGACGAAGAAATTCAGCGCCCACCCACCACCCACTTTGTAGCCACTGTCGACGATCTAACCGACATGCTAGACTATGACTCCGAAGACATCGACGGTTTAGACGACGACGCCGGAGACAAACAAGAACCAGCGCCTACAGGGCACGGGAGAACCACCTCGTCATATGACGTATATATGGTGGATACCCCAAAAGAGAGCGATAACGAGGACCAACAGGCCGCGGCAGAAGATAACCCAGCCGCCAAACAACCTAAACGGCGGCGCAGACGCCGCCCTAAGTCCCGCCTCGACAACAACAATGCTCCTAAGGACCCCGCAATACAGCAGGGCACACAAGTGGATGATGAACATGCAGATAAGCAACCGTCTGAACAGGACGAGTCAGATAATCAGTCCAGGCCCGGCGAAAACGATAGTTCGGACGATCTCATGCCGGACACGCCGCCGGATAGTAAAAACCTTTGGAAAAGACTCGTCAACACTGCAAGAAGCTTGAAGAAGGAAAAACGGAAGCTCAAAACAGCGGAAGACACACTCAGGATGAGGTGGAGCAAAGTGCTCAAAACCGCGGATAAATACGGCAATAGCCACCAATCCAAGAGCTACCCGAAGCGCAAGCTGTTACCAGAATTTGACGAGGAGGCCATAGAGCCCCCACAGTCAAAACATGAAAAGGCCGTCTGGTTGGATAGACGGCCAGATGATAGGCCAAATTCTGAAAGCGGCGCCGCACATAAACCGACTAATGAACCTGGAAAGATAGATGGCCCAGCCAGGTCCATTTACGGGCCAAAGAAGAAGGCCCCAGGAAGCAAGGCAACACGTAAAGTGTCCGAAGATAGTGGCACACCCAAATACAGGGGCGCCGCACACCCACTATGTTTCACCAATGAGGTGCTGGACCATGAATTCCCAGCAGGATTTAAACCCATAAACATAGAGGCCTACGATGGAACAACAGACCCTGGAGTTTGGATAGAAGATTATATACTACACATACACATGGCCAGAGGAGATGATCTCCACGCCATAAAATACCTACCCCTCAAGCTCAAAGGGCCAGCCCGTCATTGGCTTAAAAGCCTCCCAGAAAACACTGTTGGAAGTTGGGAAGAGCTCGAGGACGCGTTTAGAGCAAATTTTCAAGGGACTTATGTCCGCCCTCCGGATGCAGACGATCTAAGTCATATAACTCAACAGCCCGGAGAGTCAGCGCGCAAATTCTGGAACAGGCTCCTCACCAAAAAGAACCAAATAGTTGACTGTCCGGACGCCGAAGCCTTAGCAGCTTTTAAACATAACGTCCGACACGAATGGCTTGCCAGACACCTCGGCCAAGAGAAACCGAGGACAATGTCCGCGCTAACAAGCCTCATGACCCGCTTCTGTGCGGGAGAGGATAGCTGGTTAGCAAGATGCAGCACCAGCGACCCAAGTACATCCGAGAAAAGAGATGGAAACGGAAAATCACGGCGCAGAAAAGAGCAGCGCTGGAATAAAGAGAAAAGCCCAAAGAGCACGGCAGTCAACGCCGGATTCAAAAGCTCGCGGCCAAACAACAAAACACCGCCTCTTAAGGATGACAGCGATGAGCTGTCCAACTTAAACAAGATTTTGGGTCGGATATGTCAAATCCACAGTACCCCCGGAAGGCCTGCAAACCACACCCATCGAGATTGTTGGGTTTTCAAACAGTCCGGCCGATTAAACGCCGAACACAAGGGGCTCGACGCGTCAAGCGAAGACGATAAACCCCACCAGCAGAGCTCCGGAAAGCAAAAGACTTTCCCACAAGAGGTCAAAGCAGTAAACTCACTTCATGTGATAATACGGAAAAATAGTGTGGCACCTTCCAGAAAGAGCCTTGCACGGTCCAACCCAGCAGACCATAGAGATTGGATATCAAAACCAATCACTTTCGACCACCTGGATTATTCCAGGACAGACTGCCCTGCTATTGGATCCCATAATCGACGGACTACAATTTACTAAAGTCCTGATGGGCGGAGGCAGCGACTTAAACCTGCTGTATTCAAACACAATCCGCAAGATGGGGATATACCCTACTAAAATTCGACACAGCCGCACTTCCTTCAAAGGAGTGACGCCAGGCCCTTACGCGAAGTGCACAGGCTCCCTGTTACTAGAAGTCGTGTTCGGATCACCGAGCAACTTCCGACGCGAAAAACTAATTTTTCATATCGTCCCATTTAAAAGTGAATATCAAGCACTCTTGGGACGAGAGGCTTTTGTCCGTTTCAATGCCATACCGCATTAGGCGTCTCTTACACTCAAAATGCTCGGTCCACGCGGCATCATTTCAGTGCGAGGCTCACTTAAAGACCCCGGACACGGACAAACGAGTCCGGCATAAGTAGGCTAGGGGATCCCTAGCGGCACACCCCTCCACAAGGGGCTGCGTGCACAAACAACTGCGAGTTCATACAGGCCCCGCTTTACTCACTTATATTTCTCCTTTCACATATACCTTTTTTGCACGAGTTGTTTTCAAACTAAGTTCCTCTCTTTTTACAGATGAACAACGTGCACACCCGTCCAGGATAACGGCACAACGGAGACACAGGCGTAGACGTGCAGTAGGGACCCGTTGCGAGGATTCTTTTCAGATTAAGACCCTGCGTAAACCTTTTTTACTGTCTCTTGTTGTTATTCTTCCTTGGTTTCTTCCTATAACCAAAGCGGAGCCTGACGCCTTGGCATCGGCCGCGTCAGAGGACCATGCCCGTACCTGGACACTAGGGGCTTAGGGCATTGTTCTGCCCATTATTATAAAGACCGAACACCTTAGGGAGTGTCCGGCGTCTCGAGTTAGGCATTATATGCATCAGCTCCGAATCATGTCTTTGGTCAAATGTTGGGTTTGCCCGGCTCCTGTGTTTTGCTGCCTTACGTTCCGTATCATCGGCTAACGCGGCACCAGGAGAACTACTGCGATTGTGCCCCAGTTCGGCTGGGCGAGCACCTCAGTAGAGAAAGCCGAAAACTGACTGTCATGATATAGCGAGAGACTGGTCAACCACTCAATCGACTACCGGAATGTTTAGAATTCCCCGCTTTGACGAAGGACCGTTTCCTGGTCAGGCACACACGCGCCCCGAACTCGGAGAAGTGCGGTGCCGCAAGGGGCTATATCGTAGCCCCACCCTCGAACTCCACTGGCTAAGTGAAAGTGATAAAGCATTATAGTCCAGATTGCCTCGTTTCCTACGCTACCACCTCCTTAACAGGACCGAGACGTCGGATTAAGTGTGAAAACGTGCTATTTTTGCGAACACCCCCGCACCTTGTGCGTGGGGGCTGAAGCCGAAGACTGCAATCTTTCAGGTTATACAAATGTATACGCAAACGGCCGCATAGGAGAAATTTTACTACTTGGGATGCACAAGTATAAAAAGCAGTTATAAGCATAATCATCGTTTTACAAGCAAAAATGTTCATTTGAACGTGACATTTTTTGAGCACTGCGACTCTAATACACGAGCGCCACGCATAACTTCCCCGAAGTAGTGCTCGGCGGGTAGCTGGCTTTCATCCGAACCCTGGGCGGCAATAGCGGTGGCATCCATCTCTGTCCAATGTGTCTTCACACGGGCAAGAGCCATCCGCGCGCCTTCGATGCAGGCCGACCGCTTCATCTCCTTTATATGCGGCACCGCTCCAAGAAATTGCTGCAATAAGCCGAAATAGCTCGTCGCCTTGGGCCTCTCTGGCCAGACATGAGCCATGATGTCAGTCATGGCAAGTCCGGAGAATCTATTTAGCTCGGCCCATTCGGCCAACCGATCGGTCAACGGAAGTGAACGATCCGGACTATGGAATTGAGACCAAAATAGCTCTTCCGTCTTGTGATCCTTCTGGCTTCAGAAGTGCTCAACGGCATCAGCCGCACTTGCCGCTAAGTCCATATACGGATCCTCCGGACCCCACAGCTGGCCAAGTTGAGCATACTTTTGATCCGTAAACCGGCGACGCAGCAGAAAAGGCTTGCCAGCCACAATATCTCCGGCCTGGCGCAGCTCCTCCTTCATAGCCTGCATTGCAGAACGAGCATCCTTTGCCTCGGCAGTGGCCTTCCCGAGGTCTTCCCGCTCCGATAAGCGCTCCTCTTCAAGAGCCTCATTGCGGTCGGCAGCATCTTTTAATTTCACGGCCAATTCGGCCATCTCTTCCTTGCTTAGGCAGTGTGCACCCTTTTCGGCTTTCAACTCCTCGGCCGCCCTTGAGGCAGCCGCATCACTCCTTCGGGCTTGGTCCTTAGCTTGAGCAAGTTTGGCCTGAAGGCTCTCCACAGCAGCAGCACTATCTGTATCACAGCATATAATTTATCAGAGGAGGGCTTTGACCCCCTTAAATAAAGCGACTGTGGAGAACTCATTTACCTTGCGACTCGTCAAGTCGCCGGTTGACAAGTGCGATGTCTGCATCCGCCATGTCAAGTTGCCGCATTAACTCGGCAACTCCACTAGTCCGGCTAGCCCTCGGACTATCCGCCACCTGCATAGAAACGGCGACATTCATTACTTGCGATTTTGATCCTCGGCACGCTGTCGTTTTCGACAACCTACCGAGTCTCAGGGGCTACTATCTATACAGGGCGCACTTTTATGTGCAAAACTGTCAAAAAAAAGGTGCGTCATTCTTGTGTACCTCAAATCCCGCTAGCAAACTCTTAGCGGCATTACGCAATCCGCTCTCGGCGGACGAAATCCTTCCAATCACCACACGCATCAAAGCACGGTGATCTTCTGAGATGGGCGCCCTCTCAAGCAGATTCTTTAGTTCTCCCGGCCGGATACTAGTAGGCGCCAAACTCTCCGGCCCCTCCGGACTCTGGGATACCCTCCGTGACGATACTTCAGGCTCGTCTGCCCTATCTGACGGCGCAGCAAACGGAGGCGTTTCGCTCTCCATCATCTCCGGAAGAAGATCCCTCGAAGATGAACTCATCTGAGAAGGCCGCAAATCTGAACTGCAAGATAAAAATTTCGGTTATCCACAGAAACACAAATGGAGGTATTTTCTTACTAATGAACTCCCTTTTCCCTACTTACGGCCCGCTGGAGGGCTGATCCTTTAGAGACGATTGTACGTCCGGGTTCTCCCCGGACGCCGGACCCCCCGGTGAAGATTTCTTCCCTCGTTTAGGGGCTTTGGCCTCCGGATCTTCGGAGGCGGTCCTCTTCTCCCCCTGGAAGGAGGGGTTTTTGATTCCCCTCTCTTCAGACGCCCCTTTGGGCGAAATAATAGCTCCTCTATTTTCCACATCGCTCCCTTCTACGGGCGCGACCTCCAACATTCTGACCAGCACGGGCTCCAGTGCGGTATCTGGGAGGGGAGCCGGACACCTTATCAGCTTCGATCGCGCTACCCACTCCTGATGAAGAGTAATGGGTCAGGAGGCGAACTCTAGAAAAGCAGATAAACAGAGTGTCCGGACTCTGAGCTATTTACCCGAGTATCCGGGCGATTGCAGCTTAGGCCTGCGTCCTCGGTCAGTTCCGGACACGCTACCTGCGGTCCGAAGAACAACTTGTACATCTCCACGGGTGTCGCACCCATGAAGTGTTGGAGAATCCGAGGTCCCTCCGGATTGAACTCCCATAGACGGAGAGGACGGCGCTTGCAAGGCAGAAGACGCCTGATTAGCATAACCTGCATCACCACGACCAGATTGATCTCCCTCGCCTGGAGGTCTCGAATCCGGCCCAGCAATGAGGGCACGTCTTCGGATGGTCCCCAATTGAGCCCCTGGTTGACCCACGACACCAGTCGGCGTGGAGGTCCCGGGCGGAATGAAGGCGGCGGCTTTTGCTTGCTGCCCTTCGGAGCGGTGATATAGAACCACTCCTGCTGCCACAATCCGAGTTCCTCTTGAAAGGAACCCTCGGGCCACGGGGCATCGGCCCTTCTGCTTATGGCCGCCCCGCCGCACTCCGCTTGACGCCCCCCGATCATCTTCGGCTCCACATTAAAGGTCTTCAGCCACGGGCCGAAGTGGGGAGTGACGCGGAGGAAGGCTTCGCAGACGATAATGAATGCGGAGATATGGAGGATGGACTCTGGAGCCAAGTCGTGAAAATCCAGCCCGTAGTAGAACATGAGCCCTCTCACGAAGGGGTCCGTCGGGAAGCCTAAACCCCGACGGAGGTGGGATACAAAGACAACGTACTCACCGGGCTCGGGGGCGGGCACGGCCTGCCCTTGAGCAGGCAACCTATGCGAAATCTCGTAGGACAGGTACTTGGCCTCACGAAGCTTTAGCACGTCCTCCTCCGTGACGGAGGAGGGCATCCACCGACCCTGGAGGTCGAAGCCGGACATGGTTGAGAATTCGAAGCGCTCGAATCTGGGGCTCTGGGTGTTCGAACTGGGAGCAAGGAGGAGATTCGATGCGAGATTGAAGAAAAGAAACGAGCCTTGGTCCTCTTATAAAGAGGAAAAATACCAAGAGTCGTCTCCGTGACCGTTCGGTATTCACCTTCGATAGAGGAGGCGTGGCGACGGGCACGGTTGGGTTACCCACACACATATTGATGAGAATCCCGGAATAAGGGGAACACGATCTCTGCTTCGACAAGACGTGCCAAGGAAACCGCTTCGCTAAACGTGCTGAGGTGGTACAGTAAAAAATGATTCAAGTAAAAGCCTGGTAGCGGTGTGATGTCATGCCGCATAATACGTTAGCAGATTGGACTTGTGTACATTTCATTCTCTCTACGGTGGAATGTGGAATTTATTTTGCAGAGCCGGACACTATCCTGGTGTTCATGATCTTCTCTGGATTATTCAAGGAAGGAACCCGCCTTGCAATGCTGAACATTATGCGCGCCGGACTTATCGTCATTGAAGCCTGGTTCAGGGGCTACTGAGGGAGTCCTGGATTAGGGGGTGTCCGGACAGCCGGACTATCATTGTCCGCCGGACTCCAAGACTACGAAGATACAAGATTGAAGACTCCGTCCCGTGTCCGGATGGGACTTTCCTTGGCGTGGAAGGCAAGCTTGGCGATACGGATATGTAGATCTCCTACCATTGTAACCGACTCTGTGTAACCCTAGCCTCCTCCGGTGTCTATATAAACCGGAGGGTTTTAGTCCGTAGGACAACATACATTACAACAATCATACCATAGGCTAGCTTTAGGGTTTAGCCTCCTTGATCTCGTGGTAGATCCACTCTTGTACTACCCATATCATCAATATTAATCAAGCAGGACGTAGGGGTTTACCTCCATCGAGAGGGCCCGAACCTGGGTAAAACATCGTGTCCCTCGTCTCTTGTTACCATCCGCCTAGACGCACAGTTCTGGACCCCCTACCCGAGATCCGCCGGTTTTGACACCGACAACTTCCATCTTCATAGATTACTGATCTGCCGTACCACATGTGGTGGCTTACATAAAACTCTTGAGACCCGCCATGCCTCTGGCAGACTTAGAAATTTGCAAACAGCTCTTGTACTGCAATACTTAATTCATCTTATTTATTTCCTGTCCGCAGCCTTGTTTCCTCCGGCTCATCATGACTTATACACCCACCACTTGCGATTGGATTCCCTCCTAGATCACCGAAGAAACCCTTAATGAATATGTGACCATGGTTGTCTTAGCCGCCAAAGAAGTCATTCATTGGCGGGTTCCTGGTCCTAAATGCCCTCCTGAACCTCAAGAGGGTGAAGTCGTAGTTTTTACAGATCATTTACTCCGTGGCTTTTCCCCGCCCGGCTCAAAATTCTTTCGAGATGTGCTGCACTTTTACAACCTTCATCCCCAAGATATTGGTCCCAATTCTGTTTCCAATATATGCAATTTCCAAGTGTTCTGTGAGTTATATCTTGGCAAAGAGCCCTTGATAGATCTGTTGAGTTCATTTCTATATCAACTGCCAAACTAAGATGCCTGATGGGCTTAGCCTGGAACTCGGAGGCGTTTCAATCTAAAGGCGGAGAGATGTAACCTTTCCAGCCGCCACCCTATTGAGTCATCCGAAGGATTGGAACTTCACCAGGTTCTACTACAGAGATACCTCTCCAGAAGGAGAAAAACCCATGCCGGGTTATCGTGCACATCGTCTTCCTACCAGCGGCCCACTGCCAGGCCAGATGACTGCTATAGAACGTGGTGTTTACTCTTCCACCTTTTCCAAGATCTGGGCCTTCATCGCAAACGGCTTAACCAGAATTCATCTTGTTCGCTGCTGGGTTTCATGGAGAATTCTGCCTTTAAGCCGCCGCTCCGTCTTAATGTGCAAATATACTGGAAGTTCCATAGATCTGTTGTGTTACAATTCCACCGAGCTGACTGGCAAAGAAGTCAATGAGGCTGTCAAATCGCCTCTTGGCGAGTCATTGGCAAACTGCAGCAAGACAAGCCTTGCTCCTTATTATACTCTTAATCCATAGCCAGCTGTAAGTATCTTTTACACATTTATTGCTTACTTCTCAAACTGCCTAGTTTCAATCTTATCGTTTATGCATATCCAGGCTAACTCCCCTTTTTGGAAAAGGAAGATTCAATCCATTACTGCTTCAGTAAAAAGGACCAAAACAACCGGTCACGGCCCGGGCCGTCCTAAAAAGCCTATAGGACAAGAACAACTTGCACTGGACAACTCAGAGGTAGAACTTGATTCACTTGGTATTCTCTTTATGCAACTTATTGATGTTGATTCTCCTCGGGAGGAAATGGAGACAACACAAGCTGACGGCGCTGAGGTAATTCCTGTCTCCACCAACTCAGAAATTTTACCAAGAGAGGAAACACGGCGGGTTGTCAGAAAAGTGCCATTTTTCCATATTTTTGCTCACTTAGATCCAAAATTTCTTTTGAAGAAACAGCAGCACGAGTCTAGGCGGCATACTCGAAACAGTTGTTAAGAAGAACTTATGACCGGCTTACTGATACGTCTCCAACATATCTATAATTTTTTATTGTTCTGTACTAGTATATTATCTGTTTTAGATGTTTTCTATGCATCAATATGCTATTTTATATTATTTTTGGGACTAACCTATTAACCTAGGGCCCAGTACCAGTTTCTGTTTTTTCCTTGTTTTTCAGTTTCGCAGTAAAGGAATACCAAACGGAGTCCAAATGGAATAAAACCTTCGCGATGATTTTTCTTGGACCAGAAGACACCTAGGAGACTTGGAGATGAAGTCGGATGAGCCACGAGGCGGCCACAAGTGTGGAGGGCACGCCCCATGCCTCGTGGGCCCCCCGTGACTCCCTTGACCTAATTCTTTCGCCTATATATTCACAAATTTTCCCAAACCACTAGAAGCATCCACGAAAAAGCTTTTCCACCGCCACAACCTTCTGTACCCGTGAGATCCCATCTAGGGGCCTTTTCCGGTGTCCTGCCGGAGGGGGATTCGATCATGGAGGACTTGTACATCAACTCTATTGCCCTTCCGATGAAGCGTGAGTAGTTTACCACAGACCTACGGGTCCATAGCTAGTAGCTAGATGGCTTCTTCTCTCTCTTTGATTCTCAATACCATGTTCCCCTCGATGTTCTTGGAGATCTATCCGATGTAATACTCTTTTGCGGTGTGTTTGTCGAGATCTAATTAATTGTGGATTTATGATAAGCTTATCTATGAATATTATTTGAATCTTCTCTGAATTCTTTTATGCATGATTTGATATCTTTGTAATTATCTTCAAACTATCGGTTATGTTTGGCCAGCAAGATTGATTTTTCTTGCAATGGGAGAAGTACTTAGCTTTGGGTTCAATCTTGGGGTGTCCTTTCCCAGTGACAGTAGGGGCAGCAAGGCATGTATTGTACTGTTGCCTTCGAGGACAAAAAGATGGGGTTTCCATCACATTGCTTGAGTTAATTCCTCTACATCATGTCATCTTACTTAATGCGTTACTCTGTTCGTCATGAACTTAATACTCTAGATGCGGGCAGGAGTCAATCGATGTGTGGGTTAATAGTAGTAGATGCAAAATCGTTTCGGTCTACTTGACATGGACGTGATGCCTATATTTCATAATCATTGCCTTAGATATCGTCATAACTTTGCGCTTTTCTATCAATTGCTCGATAGTAATTTGTTAACCCAACGTATTATTTGCTATCTTGAGAGAAGCCTCTAGTGAAACCTATGGCCCCCAGGTCTATTTTCCATCAAGTTTCTGATCTACTATTTTGCAATCTTTACTTTCCGATCTATAAATCAAAAATACCAAAAATATTTACTTTACTGTTTGTTTAAGTTTCATCCATCTCTATCAGGTCTCACTTTTACAAGTAACCGTGATGGGATTGACAACCCCTTTATCATGGTGGGTGCAAGTTGTTTGATTGTTTGTGCAGGTATTGGTGATTTGTGCGTTGTCTCCTACTGGATTGATACCTTGGTTCTCAAATTGAGGGAAATACTTGTCTCTACTTTGCTGCATCATCCTTTCCTCTTCAAGGGAAAACCCAACGCAAGCTCAAGAAGTAGCAGGAAGAATTTTTTGCGTCGTTGCCGGGGAGGTCTACGCCAAGTCAAGACATACCAAGTACCCATCATAAACTCTCATCTCTTGCATTACATTATTCGCCATTCGCCTCTCATTTTCCTCTCCCCACTTCTAAAACAATTTTCGAAAAGATTTGCCTTTTCTTTGCCCCTCTTTCGTTCGTCTTCTTCGTTTGCTTTTTTGTGTGCTCGTGTGTTGGATTGCTTGCTTTGTCACGATGGCTCAAGAGAATACTAAATTGTGTGACTTTTCCAACGCTAATAACAATGATTTTATTAGTACTCCGATTGCTCCTGCCACTAGTGCGGAATCTTATGAAATTAATGTCGCTTTGCTGAATCTTGTTATGAAAGATCAATTTTCTGGCCTTCCTAGTGAAGATGCCGCATCCCATCTGAATAATTTCGTTGAGTTGTGCGATAAGCAAAAGAAAAAAGATGTGGATAATGATATTGTTAAATTGAAGCTATTTCCGTTCTCACTTTGAGATCATGCTAAAACTTGGTTTTCATCTTTGCCTAAAAATAGTATTGATTCATGAACTAAGTGTAAAGATGCTTTTATTTCCAAGTATTTTCCTCCCGCTAAGATCATATCCCTTAGGAACGATAATATGAATTCTAAGAAACTTGATCATGAACATGTTGCACAATATTTGGAGAGCATGAAATTGATGATATGAAATTGCCCTACTCTTGGTTTCAATTTGTGGATGATTATAGAAAAAAATTATGCCAGATTGAATCTTGCTTCTAGAAATCTTTTAGATTTGGCCACAGGAGGTAAATTTATGGAAATTACTTTAGGAGAAGCTACTAAACTCCTAGATAATATTATGGTTAGTTATTCTCAATGGCATACCGAAAGATCTTCTACTAGTAAAAAAGTGCATGCGATTGAAGAGATTAATGTTTTGAGTGGAAAGATGGATGAACTTATGAAATTATTTGCTAGCGAGAGTGCTTCTATTGATCCTAATGATATGCCTTTGTCTACTTTGATTGAAAATAATAATGAATCTATGGATGTGAATTTTGTTGGTAGGAACAATTTTGGTAATAACGCGTATAGAGGTAATTTTAATCCTAGGCCTTTCCTCTAATGATTATGGTAATTCCTACAACAATTTTTATGGAAATTATAATAAGATGCCCTCTGATTTTGAGAATAGTGTCAAAGAATTTATGAGTTTGCAAAAGAATACCAATGCTTTGATTGAAAAAATTTGCTTAAGATTGATGATTTGGCTAGGAACGTGGATAGAATTTCTCTTGATGTTGATTCTTTGAAACTTATATCTATTCCACCCAAGAAAGATATCAATGAGTCTCTCAAGGATATGACAATTTCCATTGATGAGTGCAAAGAAAGAACTGCTAAGATGCATGCTAAACGAGATTGGTTTGCAAAAACGCGTTCTTCTAATTTTCGTGAAAATAATGAAGATCTTTAAGTGATTGATGTGACTCCTATTGAATCTTTGTTTTCCAATATAAATCTTGATAAAGATGGGACTGGAGATGAGTCAACTTTAGTTAAAAGGCGTCCCAATGATTCAGAGTTTTTAGATCTTGATGCAAAAAATGATAAAAGTGGGATTGGAGAGGGCAAAACTTGAAGTAGCAATGAACCCACTCTTTTGGATTTCTAGGAATTTAATTATGATAATTGTTCTTCAATAGATTGTATTTCCTTGTTGCAATCCATGTTGAATTCTCCTCATGCTTATAATCAAAATAAAGCTTTTAGTAAACATATCGTTGATGCTATGTGATGTATGCTAGAACTATGTCGGTATTTCCCCAAAGAGGAAGGGATGATGCAGCACAACAACGGTAGGTATTGTTGGGGAACGTAGTAATTTAAAAAAATTCCTACACACACACAAGATCATGGTGATGCATAACAACGAGATGGGAGAGTGTTGTCCATGTACCCTCGTAGACCGAAAGCGGAAGCGTTAGCACAACGCGGTTGATGTAGTCGTACGACTTCACGATCCGACCGATCCAAGTACCGAACATATGGCACCTCCGAGTTCTGCACACGTTCAGCTCGGTGACGTCCCACGAACTCATGATCCAGCAGAGCTTCGCGGGAGAGTTCCGTCAGCACGACGGTGTGATGACGGTGTTGATGATGCTACCGACGCAGGGCTTCGCCTAAGCACCGCTACGATATTACCGAGGTGGAATATGGTGGAGAGGGGCACCACACACGGCTGGGAGAGATCAACAGATCAACTTGTGTGTCTATGGCGTGCCCCTTGCCTCAGTATATAAATGAGGAGTGGAGGGGAGGGGCCGGCCCTCTCTATGGCGCGCCCTGGGGAGTCCTACTCCCACCGGGAGTAGGATTCCCCCCCTTCCATGTAGTAGGAGTAGGAGTCAAGGAAAGGGAAAAGATAAGAGAAGGAAGGAGGGGGCGCAGCCCCTCCCCCTAGTCCAATTCGGACTAGGCCTTGGGGGGCGCAACCTCCTCTCTCTCTTTCCCCTAAAGCCCAATAAGGCCCATATACTGCCCGGCGAATTCCCGTAACTCTCCGGTACTCCGATAAATACCCGAATCACTCGGAACCTTTCCGATGTCCGAATATAGTCGTCCAATATATCGATCTTTACGTCTCGACCATTTCGAGACTCCTCGTCATGTCCTTGATCTCATCCGGGACTCCGAACTACATTCGGTACATCAAAACACATAACTCATAATATAAATCGTCACCGAACTTTAAGCGTGCAGACCCTACGGGTTCGAGAACTATGTAGACATGACCGAGACACGTCTCCGGTCAATAACCAATAGCGAAACCTGGATGCTCATATTGGTTCCCACATATTCTACGAAGATCTTTATTGGTCAAACCGCATAACAACATATGTTGTTCCCTTTGTCATCGGTATGTTACTTGCCCGAGATTCGATCGTCGGTATCTCAATACCTAGTTCAATGTCGTTACCGGAAAGTTTCTTTACTCGTTATGTAATGCATCATCCCGCAACTAAATCATTAGTCACATTTCTTGCAAGGCTTATAGTGATGTGCATTACCGAGAGGGCCCAGAGACACCTCTCCAAAAATCGGAGTGACAAATCCTAATCTCGAAATACGCCAACTCAACAAGTACCTTTGGAGACACCTGTAGAGCACCTTTATAATCACCCAGTTACGTTGTGATGTTTGGTAGCACACAAAGTGTTCCTCTGGTAAACGGGAGTTGCATAATCTCATAGTCATAGGAACATGTTTAAGTCATGAAGAAAGCAATAACAACATACTAAATGATCAAGTGCTAAGCTAACGGAATGGGTCAAGTCAATCACATCATTCTAACGATGTGATCCCGTTATTCAAATGATAACTCATGTCTATGGCTAGGAAACTTAACCATTTTGATTCAACGAGCTAGTCAAGTAGAGGCATACTAGTGACACTCTATTTGTCTATGTATTCACACATGTGTCAAGTTTCCGGTTAATACAATTCTAGCATGAATAATAAACATTTATCATGAAATAAGGAAATAAATAATAACTTTATTATTGCCTCTAGGGCATATTTCCTTCAGTCTCCCACTTGCACTAGAGTCAATAATCTACTTCACATCATCATGTGATTTAACACAAATAGTTCACATCTGTATGTGATTAACACCTATAGTTCACATCGTCATGTGACCAACACACAAAGGGTTTACTAGAGTCAATAATCTAGTTCACATTGCTATGTGATTAACACCTAAAGAGTACTAAGGTGTGATCATGTTTTGCTTGTGAGAGAAGTATAGTCAATGGGTCTGTCACACTCAGAGCCGTATGTGTTTTTCAAATATTCTATGTCTACAATGCTCTGCACGGAGCTACTCTAGCTAATTTCTCCCACTTTCACTATGTATCCAGATTGAGACTTAGAGTCATCTGGATCAGTGTAAAAGCTTGCACCAATGTAACTCTTTACGATGAACTCTTTTATCACCTCCACAATCGAGAAACATTTCCTTAGTCCTCACTAAGGATATTCTTGACCGTTGTCCAGTGATCTACTCCTAGATCAAAATTTTACTCCCTTGCCAAAATCAGAGCAAGGTATACAATACGTGTGGTACACATCATAGCATACTTTATAGAACCTATGACTGAGGCATAGGGAATGACTTTTATTCTCTTTTTATTTTCTGCCGTGGTCGGGATTTGAGTCTTACTTAATTTCACACCTTTGCAACACAGCAAGAACTCTTTCTTTAATAGTTCCATTTTGAACTACTTCAAAATCTTGTCAAGGTATGTACTCATTGAAAATCTTATCAAGCGTCTTGATCTATCTCAATAGATCTTGATGCTCAATATGTAAGCAGCTTCACCGAGGTCTTTCTTTGAAAAACTCTTATTCAGGTATCCATTTATGCTATCCAGAATTTATATATCATTTCCAATCAACAATATGTCAGCTGCATATAGTTTTAGTAATGCTACAAAGCTCCCACTCACTTTCTTGTAAATACAGGCTTCTCCAAAAGTCTATATAAAACCATATGCTTTGATCAACTCATCAAAGCGTATATTCCAACTCTGAGATGCTTGCACCAATCCATAGATGGATCGCTGGAGTGTGCACATTTTGTTAGCACCTTTAGGATTGACAAAACCTTCTGGTTGCATCATATACAACTCTTCTTCAATAAATCAATTAAGGAATGCAGTTTTGACATCCATTTGCCATATTTCATAAAATGTGGCAATTTCTAACATGATTTGGACGGAGTTAAGCATCGATACGAGTGAGAAAATCTCATCGTATTCAACACCGTGAACTTGTCAAAAAACTTTTTGCGACAAGTGGAGCTTTATAGATAGTAACACTACTATCAGCGTCTGTCTTCCTCTTGAAGATCCATTTATATTCTATGGCTTGCCGATCATCGGGCAAGTCCACCAAAGTCCACACTTTGTTCTCATACATGGATCCCATCTCAGATTTCATGTCCTTCAAGCCATTTCGCAGAATCTGGGCTCATCATCGCTTCCTCATAGTTTGTAGGTTCATCATGGTCTAGTAACATGACTTCTAGAACAGGATTACCGTACCACTCTAGTGCGGACTGTACTTTGGAAGACCTACGAGGTTCTATAGTAAGTTAATATGAAGTTTCATGATCATCATCATTAGCTTCCTCACTAATTGGTGTAGGAATCACTAGAACTGATTTCTGTGATGAACTACTTTCTAATTCGGGAGAAGGTACAATTACCTTATCAAGCTCTACTTTCCTCCCACTCACTTCTTTCGAGAGAAATTCCTTCTCTAGAAAGGATCCATCTTAGCAAAGAATATCTTGCCTTCGGATCTGTGATAGAAGGTGTACCCAACAGTTTCCTTTGGGTATTTTATGAAGACGCACTTCTTCAATTTGGGTTCGATCTTATCAGGTTGAAACTTTTTCACATAAGCATCACAGCCCCAAACTTTAAGAAATGACAACTTTGGTTTCTTGCCAAACCATAGTTCATAAGGCGTCGTCTCAACGGATTTTGATGGTGCCCTATTTAATGTGAATGCAGCTGTCTCTTATGCATAACCCCAAAACAATAGTGGTAAATTGGTAAGATACATCATAGATCGCACCATATCTAGTAAAGTATGATTACGATGTTCGGATACACCATTACATTGTGGTGTTCCAGGTGGCGTGAGTTGCGAAACTATTTCACATTGTTTCAAATGAAGACCAAACTTGTAACTCAAATATTCGTCTCCGTGATCAGATCGTAGAAACTTTATTTTCTTGTTACGATGATTTTCCACTTCACTATGAAATTCTTTGAACTTTTCAAATGTTTCAGACTTATGTTTCATCAAGTAGATATACCCATATCTGCTCAAATCATCTGTGAAGGTCAGAAAATAACGATACCCGCCGCGAGCCTCAACACTCATCGGATCGCATACATCAGTATGTATTATTTCCAATAAGTAAGTTGCTCGCTCCATTGTTCCGGAGAACGGAGTCTTAGTCATCTTTCCCATAAGGCATGCATGGTCGCAAGCATCAAGTGATTCATAATCAAGTGGTTCCAAAATCCCATCAGCATGGAGTTTCTTCATGCGCTTTACACCAATATGACCTACGGCAGTGCCACAAATAAGTTGCACTATTATTATCAACTTTGCATCTTTTGGCATCAATATTATGAATATGTGTATCACTACGATCGAGATCCAACAAACTATTTTGATTGGGTGTATGACCTCGAAGGCTTTATTCATGTAAATAGAACAACAATTATTCTCTGACTTTAAATGAATAATCGTATTGCAATAAACATGATCAAATCATATTCATGCTCAATGCCAAATAACATTTATTTAGGTTTAACACTAATCCTGAAAGTATAGGGAGTGTGCGATGATGATCATATCAATCTTGGAACCACTTCCAACATACATCGTCACTTCACCCTCAACTAGTCTCTGTTTATTCTGTAACTCCTGTCTCGAGTTACTAATTTTTAGCAACCGAACAAGTATCAAATACTCAGGGCTACTATAAACACTAGTAAGGTACACATCAATAACATGTATATAAAATATACCCTTGTTCACTTTGCCATCCTTCTTATCCATCAAATATTCAGGGCATTTCCAGTTACAGTGACCATTTCCTTTGCAGTAGAAGCACTCAGTTTCAGGTTTTAGCCTAGCTTTGGGCTTCTTCACGGAAGTGACAACTTGCTTGCCATTCTACATGAAGTTCCCTTTCTATCCCTTTTCCCTTTTCTTGAAACTAGTGGTCTTGTTAATCATCAACACTTGCTGCTCTTTCTTGATTTCTACTTTCATCGATTTCATCATCATGAAAAGCTCAGGAATCGTTTTCGTCATCCCTGGCATATTATAGTTCATCATGAAGTTCTTCTAACTTGGTGATGGTGACTAGAGAACTCTGTCAATCACTATTTTATCTGGAAGATTAACTCCCCCTTGATTCAAGCGATTGTAGTACCCAGACAACCTGAGCACATGCTCACTGCTTTATCTATTCTCCTCCATCTTTTAGCTATATAACTTGTTGGAGACTTCATATATCTCAAGTCGGGTATTTGCTTGAAATATTAACTTCAACTCCTGGAACATCTCATATGTTCCATGACATTCAAAATGTCTTTGAAGTCCCGATTCTAAGCCATTAAGCCGGGTGCACTAAACTATCAAGTAGTCATCATATTGAGCTAGCCAAACGTTCATAACGTCTGCATCTGCTCCTGCAACAGGTCTGTCACCTAGCGGTGCATCAAGGACATAATTCTTCTGTACAGCAATGAGGATAAACCTCAGATAATGGACCCAGTCCGCATTATTGCTACTATCATCTTTCAACATAGTTTCTTTCTAGGAACACATATAAAACATAGGGAAGCAACAACGCGAGCTATTGATGTACAACATTATTTGCAAAATACTATCAAGACTAAGTTCTTGATAAATTAAAGTTCAATTAATCATATTACTTAAGAACTCCCACTTAGATAGACATCCCTCTAATCATCTAAGCGATCACGTGATCCAAATCAACTAAACCATGTCCGATCATCACGTGAGATGGAGTAGTTTTCAATGGTGAACATCACTATGTTGATCATATCTACTATATGATTCACGCTCGACCTTTCGGTCTCAGTGTTCTGAGGCCATATCTACATATGCTAGCCTCGTCAAGTTTAACCTGAGTATTCTGCGTGTGCAAAACTGTCTTACACCCGTTGTATATGAACGTAGAGCTTATCACACCCGATCATCACGTGGTGTCTCGGCACGAAGAACTTTCGCAATGGTGCATACTCAGGGAGAACACTTATACCTTGAAATTTAGTGAGCGATCATCTTATAATGCTACCGTCAATTAAAGCAAAATAAGATGCATAAAAGATAAACATCACATGCAATCAATATAAGTGATATGATATGGCCATCATCATCTTGTGCCTTTGATCTCCATCTCCAAAGCACCGTCATGATCACCATCGTCACCGGCGCGACACCCTGATCTCCATCGTAGCATCGTTGTCGTCTCGCCAACTATTGCTTCTACGACTATCGCTACCGCTTAGTGATAAAGTAAAGAAATTACAGGGAGATTGCATTGCATACAATAAAGCGACAACCATATGGCTCATGCCTGTTGCCGATAACTCTGTTACAAAACATCATCATCTCATACAATAAAATTTAGCATCATGTCTTGACCATATCACATCACAACATGCCTGCAAAAACAAGTTAGACGTCCTCTACTTTGTTGTTGCAAGTTTTATGTGGCTGCTATGGGCTGAGCAAGAACCGTTCTTACCTACGCATCAAAACCACAACGATATTTCGTCAAGTTAGTGATGTTTTAAACTTCTCAAGGACCGGGCGTAGCCACAGTCGCTTCAACTAAAGTTGGAGAAACTAACACCCGCCAGCCACCTATGTGCAAAGCACGTCGGTAGAACCAGTCTCGCGCGCGTAATGTCGGTCCGGGCCGCTTCGTCCAACAATACCGCCGAACCAACGTATGAGATGCTGGTAAGCAGTATGACTTGTATCACCCACAACTCACTTGTGTTCTACTCGTTCATCTAACATCTACGCATAAACCTGGCTCTGATACCACTGTTGGGGAACATAGTAATTTCAAAAAAATTCCTACGCACACGCAAGATCATGGTGATGCATAGCAATGAGAGGGGAGAGTGTTTCCATGTACCCTCATAGACTGAAAGCGGAAGCGTTAGCACAACGCGGTTGATGTAGTCGTACGTCTTCACGGTCCGACCGATCCAAGTACCGAACGTACGGCCTCAATATATAAATGAGGAGAGGAGGGGAGGGCCGGGCCCTCTCTATGGCGCGCCCTGGGGAGTCCTACTCCCACCGGGAATAGGATTCCCCCCCTTCCATGTAGTAGGAGTAGGAGTCAAGGAAAGGGAAAAGATAAGAGAAGGAAGGAGGGAGAGCAGCCCCTCCCCCTAGTCCAATTCGGACTAGGCCTTGGGGGGGGGGCGCAACCTCCTCTCTCTCTTTCCCCTAAAGCCCAATAAGGCCCATATACTGCCCGGCGAATTCCCGTAACTCTCCAGTACTCCGATAAATACCCGAATCACTCGGAACCTTTCCGATGTCCGAGTATAGTCGTCCAATATATTGATCTTTATGTCTCGACCATTTCGAGACTCCTCGTCATGTCCTCGATCTCATCCGGGACTCCGAACTACCTTCGGTACATCAAAACACATAACTCATAATATAAATCATCACCGAACTTTAAACGTGCTGACCTTACGGGTTCGAGAACTATGTAGACATGACCGAGACACGTCTCCGGTCAATAACCAATAGCGAAACCTGGATGCTCATATTGGTTCCCACATATTCTACGAAGATCTTTATCGGTCAAACCGCATAACAACATACGTTGTTCCCTTTGTCATCGGTATGTTACTTGCCCGAGATTCGATCGTCGGTATCTCAATACCAATTTCAATCTCCTTACCGGCAAGTTTCTTTACTCGTTATGTAATGCGTCATCCCCCAACTAACTCATTAGTCACATTGCTTGCAAGGCTTATAGTGATGTGCATTACCGAGAGGGCCCAGAGATACCTCTCCGATAATCGGAGTGACAAATCCTAATCTCGAAATATGCCAACTTAACAAGTACGTTTGGAGACACCTATAGAGCACCTTTATAATCACCCAGTTACGTTGTGACGTTTGGTAGCACACAAAGTGTTTCTCCGGTAAACGGGAGTTGCATAATCTCATAGTCATAGGAACATGTATAAGTCATGAAGAAAGCAATAGCAACATACTAAACGATCAAGTGCTAAGCTAACGGAATGGGTCAATTCAATCACATCATTCTCTAATGATGTGATCCCGTTAATCAAATGACAACTCATGTCTATGGTTAGGAAACTTAACCATCTTTGATTCAACGAGCTAGTCAAGTAGAGGCATACTAGTGACACTCTGTTTGTCTATGTATTCACACATGTATCAAGTTTCCGGTTAATACAATTCTAGCATGAATAATAAACATTTATCATCAAATAAGGAAATAAATAATAACTTTATTATTGCCTCTAGGGCATATTTCCTTCAGGTATTTCCCACTACAAAGCACCTCTTCGCATTGCAAGATAAATATATCAAGTTGGCCAAAAAAACCCAAATATCAGAGATGAAATACGAGGCTATAAGTAATTGTGCATATAAGAGATCAAAGAAGACTCAAATAACTTTTGGATAAAAAAAGATAGATCTGATCATAAACTCCCATCGGATCCGAACAAACACACCGCAAAAAGAGTTACATCATATGGATCTCCAAGAGACTATTGTATTGAGAATCAAACAAGAGAGAGGAAGCCATCCAGCTACTAACTACGGACCCATAGGTCTACAAAGAACGACTCACGCATCATCGGAGAGGCACCAATGGACATGATGCACCCCTCCATGATGGTGTCTAGATTGGACCTGATGGTTCTGGAACTTGCTGCGGCTGGAATAAAGTTTCGTCGACTCCCCTAAGGTTTCTGGAATATTGGGGTATTTGTAGAGCAAAGAGGCGGTCCGGGGGGCACCGGAGGTAGGCACAACCCACCAGGGTGCTTCTCCGGCCCACTAGATGTCTTCCGGTCCATAAAAAATCCACAAAAAGTTTCGCTGCGTTTGGACTCCGTTTGGTATTGATTTCCTACGATGTAAAAAACATGCAAAAAAACAGCAACTGGCACTTGGCACTATGTCAATAGGTTAGTACCAAAAAATGATATAAAATGATTATAAAACATCCAAGAATGATAATATAATAGCATGGAACAATCAAAAATTGTAGATACGTTGGAGACGTATCAGCATCCCCAAGCTTAATTCCTGCTCATCCTCGAGTAGGTAAATGATAAAAATAGAATTTTTGATGTGGAATGCTGCCTACCATGTCATCTTATATTCTTTTCTTTTTAGCATGGACATTTGGACTTTTATATGGTTCAAAGTGATAGTCTAGTTTTGACATGAGACTTAAATACTCAAGCATATCAACAAGCAACCATGTCTTTCAGAATATCAAAGCTAAAATAAGTTATTCCTAGCCCATCATGGTCAATTATTAATCCATTCATGAAACACATTCACATATTAGCTACACCCAATGCTCAAGTACGATCATAGTGCGTCCTAGTTGGCGCTTTATAAGAGAAGATGGAGAATATACCCATATCTGCTCAAATCATCTATGAAGGTCGGAAAATAGCGATACCCGCCGCGAGCATCAACACTCATCGGACCGCATACATCAATGTGTATTATTTCCAACAAGTCTGTTGCTCGCTCCATTCTTCCGGAGAACGGAGTCTTAGTCATCTTGCCCATGAGGCATGGTTCGCAAGCATCAAGTGACTCATAATCAAGTGATTCCAAAATCCCATCAGCATGGAGTTTCTTCATGCGCTTTACACCAATATGACCTAAACGGCAGTGCCACAAATAAGTGGCACTATCATTATTAAACTTATATCTTTTGGCTTCAATACTACAAATATGTGTATCACTCCTACCGAGATTCAATAAAAATAGACCACTCATCAAGGGTGTATGACCATAAAAGATATTACTCATATAAATAGAACAACCATTATTCTCTGATTTAAATGAATAACCGTCTCGCATCAAACAAGATCCAGATATAATGTTCGTGCTTAACGTTGGCACCAAATAATAATTATTCAGGTCCAAACTAATCCCGAAGGTATATGTAGAGGTAGCGTGCCGGCGGCGATCACATCGACTTTGGAACCATTTCCCACGTGCATCATCACCTCGTCCTTAGCCAATCTTTGCTTAATATGTAGCCACTGTTTTGAGTTGCAAATATGAGCAACAAAACCAGTATCAAATACACAAGCGCTACTATGAGCATTAGTAAGGTACACATCAATAACATTTATATCAAATATACCTTTCACTTTACCATACTTCTTATCCGCCAAATACTTTGGGCAGTAACGCTTCCAGAGACCAGTCCCTTTGCAATAGAAGCACTCAGTCTCAGGCTTAGGTCCAGACTTGGGTTTCTTCACTTGAGCAGCAACTTGCTTGCCGTTCTTCTTTAAGTTCCCCTTCTTCCCTTTGCCCTTCTTCTTGAAACTAGTGGTCTTGTTGACCATCAACACTTGATGCTCCTTCTTGATTTCTACCTCCACAGCTTCTAGCATCGCGAAGAGCTCGGGAATTGTCTTATCCATCCCTTGCATATTATAGTTCATCACGAAGCTTTTGTAGCTTGGTGGCAGTGATTGAAGAACTCTGTCAATGACAATATCAACCAAAAGATTAACTCCCAGCTGAGTCAAGTGGTTGTGGTACCCAGACATTCTGAGTATATGCTCACTGACAGAACTATTCTCCTCCAGTTTGAAGCTATAGAACTTATTGGAGACTTCATATCTCTCAATCCGGGCATTTGCTTGAAATATTAACTTCAACTCCTGGAACATCTCATATGCTCCATGACATTCAAAACGTCGTTGAAGTCCCGGTTCTAAGCCGTAAAGCATGGCACACTGAACTATTGAGTACTCATCAGCTTTGCTCTGCCAGACGTTCATAACATCTGGGGTTGCTCCTGCAGCAGGTTTGGCACCTAGCGGTGCTTCCAGGACGTAAGTCTTCTGTGCAGCAATGAGAATAATCCTCAAGTTATGGACCCAGTCCGTATAGTTGCTACCATCATCTTTCAACTTAGCTTTCTCTAGGAACGCATTAAAATTCAACGGTACAGTAGCATGGGCCATTTATCTACAACAACATAGACATGGAGAATACTATCAGGTATTAAGTTCATGATAAATTAAAGTTCAATTAATCATGTTACTTTAAGAACTCCCACTTAGATAGACATCCCTCTAATCATCTAATTGATTACATGATCCATATCAACTAAACCATGTCCGATCACCACGTGAGATGGAGAAGTTTTCAAGGTGGACATTGCTACCCCTTGAGCACTGCGTTGGATTTCCCCGACGAGGAGAGAATGATGCAGCAAAGTAGCATAAGTATTTCCCTTAGTTTTTGAGAACCAAGGTATCAATCCAGTAGGAGACCACGCACAAGTCCCTCGTACCTGCACAAAATGATAGCTACTCGCAACCAACGCGATTAGGGGTTGTCAATCCCTTCACGGTCACTTACGAGAGTGAGATCTGATAGAGATGATAAATAATATTTTTGGTATTTTTGATAGATAGATGCAAAGTGAAAAGTAAAAGGCAAAGTAAAAACAAAGCAAGTAATAAAGCGATAGAGATTGATATGATGAGAATAGACCCGGGGGCCATAGGTTTCACTAGTGGCTTCTCTCAAGAGCATAAGTATTCTACGGTGGGTGAACAAATTACTGTTGAGCAATTGACAGAACTGAGCATAGTTATGAATATATCTAGGTAATGATCATGTATATAGGCATCACATCCGAGACAAGTAGATCTAAAACGATTCTGCATCTACTACTATTACTCCACTCATCGACCGCTATCCAGCATGCATCTAGAGTATTAAGTTAAAAACAGAGTAACACCTTAAGCAAGATGACATGATGTAGAGGGATAAATTCATGCAATATGATAAAACCCCCATCTTGTTATCCTCGATGGCAACAATACAATATGTGCCTTGCTGCCCCTGCTGTCACTGGGAAAGGACACCGCAAGATTGAACCCAAAGCTAAGCACTTCTCCCATTGCAAGAACTACCAATCTAGTTGGCCAAACCAAACGGATAATTCGAAGAGACTTGCAAAGATAACTCAATCATACATAAAAGAATTCAGAGAAGATTCAAATATTTTCCATAGATAAACTGGATCATAAACCCGCAATTCATCGATCTCAACAAACACAACGCAAAAAGAAGATTACATCGAATAGATCTCCACGAGAGAGAGGGAGAACATTGTATTGAGATCCAAAAAGAGAGAAGAAGCCATCTATCTACTAGCTATGGACCCGAAGGTCTGAAGTAAACTACTCACACTTTATCGGAGGGGCTATGGTGTTGATGTAGAAGCCCTCCATGGTGGATGCCCCGTCCGGCGGAGCTCCGGAACAGGCCCCAAGATGGGATCTCGTGGATACAGAAGGTTGCGGCGGTGGAATTAGGTTTTTGGCTCCTCATCTGATCGTTTGGGGATACGTAGGTATATATAGGAGGAAGGAGTACGTCGGTGGAGCAACAGGGGGCCCACAAGGTAGGGGGGCACGCCCAGGGGGGCGCCCTCCACCCTCGTGACCGCCTCTAGCACTTCTTGGAGTAGGGTCCAAGTCTCCTGGATCACGTTCGGTGAGAAAATCATGTTCCCGAAGGTTTTATTCCATTTGGACTCCGTTTGATATTCCGTTTCTTCGAAACACTGAAATAGGCAAAAAAACAACAATTCTGGGCTGGGCCTCCGGTTAATAGGTTAGTCCCAAAAATAATATAAAAGTGGAAAATAAAGCCCAATATAGTCCAAAACAGTAGATAAAGTAGCATGGAGCAATCAAAAATTATAGATACGTTGGAGACGTATCAGACATCACTGTGTTGATCATATCTACTATATGATTCACGCTCGACCTTTCGGTCTTAGTGTTCCAAGGCCATATCTGCATATGCTAGGCTTGTCAAGTTTAACCCGAGTATTCTGCGTGTGCAAAACTGGCTTGCACCCGTTGTATGTGAACATAGAGCTTATCACACCCGATCATCACGTGGTGTCTCGGCATGACGAACTGTAGCAACGATGCATACTCTGGGAGAACACTTGTACCTTGAAATTTATTGAGAGATCATCTTATAATGCTACCGCCGTACTAAGCAATCAATATCTTGATCACATGCAATCAATAAGTGATATGATATGGCCATCATCATCTTGTGCCTTTGATCTCCATCTCCAAAGCACCGTCATGATCACCATCGTCACCGGCTTGACACCTTGATCTCCATTGTAGCATTGTTGTCGTCTCGCCAACTATTGCTTCTACGACTATCGCTACTGCTTAGTTATAATGTAAAGCAATTACATGGTGATTGCATTTCATACAATAAAGTGACAACCATATGGCTCCTGCCGGTTTTGATAACTGTTACAAAACATGATCATCTCATACAACAATCTATATATCATCACGTCTTGACCATATCAGATCACAGCAAGCCCTGCAAAAACAAGTTTGACGTCCTCTACTTTGTTGTTGCAAGTTTTACGTGGCTGCTACGGGCTTCTAGCAAGAACTGTTCTTACCTACGCATCAAAACCACAATGATTTTTCGTCAAGTTTGTTGTTTTAACCTTCAACAAGGACCGAACGTAGTCACACTCGATTCAACTAAAGTTGCAGAAACAGACACCCACTAGCCACCTGTGTGCGAAGCACGACTGTAGAACCAGTCTCATGAACACGGTGATGTAATGTCGGTCTGGGCCGCTTCATCCAACAATACCGTCGAATCAAAGTATGACATGCTGGTAAGCAGTATGACTATTATCGCCCACAACTCTTTGTGTTCTACTCGTGCATATAACATCTACGCATAGACCTGGCTCGGATGCCACTTTTGAGGAACGTAGTATTTCAAAAAAATTCCTACGATCACGCAAGATCTATCTAGGAGAAGCATAGCAACGAGTGGGGAGAGTGTGTCCACTTACCCTCGTAGACCGAAAGTAGAAGCATTTAGTAATGCGGTTGATGTAGTCGAACGTCTTCACGATCCAACCGATCAATTACCGGACGCACGGCACCTCTGCGAGCTGCACACGTTCAGCTCGGTGACATCCTTTGAACTCTAGATCTATCTAAGGCTGAGGGAGAGTTTCGTCAGCACGACGGCGTGGTGACGGTGATGATGAAGTTACCGACGCAGGGCTTTGCCTAAGCACTACGACAATATAACCGAGGTGGAAAACTATGGAGGGGGGCACCGCACACGGCTAAAGATCAACTTGTGTGTCTATGGGGTGCCCCCTCCCCCGTATATAAAGGAGGGGAGGAGGAGGCCGGCCGGCCACAAGGGGCGCGCCAAGGGGGAGGAATCCTACTCCTAGTAGTAGTAGGTTTCCCCCATTCCTAGTCCAACTAGGAGAAGAAGGAAGGAGAGGGAGACTGAGAGGGAAAGAGGGACCGCGCCCCCTTCCCCTAGTCCTATTCGGACTCCCCTTGTGGGGGCACGCACCACCTCCTGGCTGCTGCCCTCTCTCTTTCCTAAGGCCCATAACTTCCCGGGGGGGGGGGGAGGAGGTTCCGGTAACCCTCCGGCACTCCGGTTATATCCGAAACTCTCCGGAACACATCTGATGTCCGAACAACATGGTCCAATGTATCAATATTTATGTATCAATCATTTCGAGACTCCTCGTCATGTCCGTGATCTCATCCGGGACTCCGAACAACCTTCGGTACATCAAATCACATAAACTCATAATACCAATCGTCATTGAACGTTAAGCGTGCGGACTGTAAGGGTATTTTTATCCCCTAGTGGTTTTGGTGATTGATGACAATGCTTTTGCGGACTAATCATGTGCGTTAAGTTCTTTCAGAGAATCATCCATTGGCACGAGACGATTTCCTCCCCTCGGTGTTTTATTCAAGACGGTGTAGCTCCTGCGTTTCGTTGTTGGTGGACTAGTTTCGTAGGAGTCGCCCGTACTATTAAGAGGGGATCCGCTTTGGTAAGATTAGGGTGGAATCAACACGTACACATCCTTACCACACCCGTCGTCTTCTTTTCGCATCTTTGGAGCTGCACTTCTCTTCCGTATCTGCTTCGCCCTGTGCCAGCGGTAGTACCGCGATCTCCAGCGGTAGTACCGCCGAAGCCCTCCAGCGGTAGTACCGCTCCCTGGAGCGGTAGTACCGCTCCCAGCGGTAGTACCGCTCCATAGAGCGGTAGTACCGCTCGCGGGCTTCGTCCGTAGTACCGCAGCAGTACCGCGCTACTACCGCCTCGATTCGAGACAATGTTTTCTCGTGTCGGGTTTTGCGGCACTACAAGCGGTAGTAGAAGCGGTAGTACCGCTCCTACTCCCGCGGTAGTACCTCTCTGGGGCCAGTGGCCTGGCTTCCTCTTCCGCACAGTAGTACCGCTGGGCAGGGAGCGGTAGTACCGCTCTCAGCGGTAGTACCGCCCTGCCCCATCGGTAGTACCGCTCTGTGCGAGGCTGCTCAGTGAGGTAACGGTTGGATGTGTTCCCTCACTATAAATAGGTGTCTTCTTCCTCCAAGTTCACCTACCTCTTTCCCCCAAAGCTCCATTGTTGCTCAAAGCTCCATTTTCGCCCGATCTCTCTCCCTAGCCAATCAAACTTGTTGATTTGCTCGGGATTGGTTGAGACGGCCCAGATCTACACTTCCACCAAGAGAAATTTGATTCCCCCCACTTATCCCTTGCGGATCTTGTTACTCTTGGGTGTTGAGCACCCTAGACAGTTGAGGTCACCTCGAAGCCATACTCCATTGTGGTGAAGCTTCGTGGTGTTTTTGTTGTTGTTGGGAGCCTCCGATTGTTGTGGAGATAGCCCCAACCTTGCTTGTAAAGGTTCGGTCGCCGCCTTCAAGGGCACCAATAGTGGAATCACGGCATCTCACATTGTGTGAGGGCGTGAGGAGAATACGGTGGCCCTAGTGGCTTCTTGGGGAGCATTGTGCCTCCACACCGCTCTAACGGAGACGTACTTCCCTTTAAAAGGAAGGAACTCCGGTAACGCATCCTCGCCTCCACCGGCTCAACTCTTGGTTATTTCGTGCCTTTACTCTTGCAAGCTTACTTATTGTTACATCCCTTGCTTGCTTGTGTACTAGTTGTTATTGCATCATATAGGTTGCTCACCTAGTTGCACATCTAGACAACCTATTTTGTTGCAAAGTTTAATTTTGTAAAGAAAAGGTTAAAAATTGTTAGTTGCCTATTCACCCCCCCCCCCTCTAGTCAACCATATCGATCCTTACAATTGGTATCAGAGCCTCGTCTCTTTATTAAGGACTTTGCCATCCGAAGAGTATGGTTGACACCAACGATGGTGTGGAGGAACACTCCGGTGTGAATCCCATCTCGTCTTCGGCCGAAGGGGGAACCTCGGTCTCTCGTGAGGAATTCAATGTGGCTTTAGACACATTGAAAACCTCCATGACGGCCGAGGTTAAAAGCATGTTTAATGAATTTCTAGAGGGACTTAAACTATCTACAGCGCCCATGAAAGTGGGTGATCCTACTAACAAGGTGACGGATGCTATCTCCGACAAGGGGGAAGCTAACAATGAAAAGAGTCCTTCTACTAGTGGTAGAAATGGCACCGGCATCTTTGCCCATGTGGAACCCCCGGTTTATGGAGGGCCAATCCCCTCCACTCATTTGAATCATGCCGGTCCACCTCCTAAATATGAGAAACATGAAGATTTTGATAATTCGGTCTATCGCTTTAAGCGTCATTTGAAACATGTGAACACTAACCTTTGGAGAATCATTGAAGAAGGTTTTTATCCTCATGACCCAAGCAACTTCACCCCTCGAGAAGCCGTGGAAAATCAATTCAATGAGAGTGCTCTCTTCATCATCCAAGATGCAATCCTTCCCGAAGATCTCCCTCATCTTCGACCCCATGTCATGGCTAAAGAAGCATGGAAATGTGTCGAGGGTCTCTATCGTGGAAGTGCTAGAATTCAACGCTCCAACTATTAAGTGGTGCAAGATGAAGCCAGTGAGTTTGCAATGAAAGAAGATGAAGAACCTCGTGAGCTCTTCCGAAGAGTGGCCAAACTCGCGGTCGCACTTCGAGATCATGGAAGCAAGGACACGGATGACAATTGGATCAAGCGGAAGTTCCTCAAGGCCATGATGCCCTACAACAAGGCCATGTCCTCCGTCATTCGTCAACGACCGGACTTCCACTCCATGACCTCAAGTGAAGTGTTGGATGAATTTGTTGCAATGAGCATCTTGGACAAGACCGCCGACAATGCGGTGCTCCATTCTCAAAGAGCAAAGAAGCCTAACCTTGCTTTGAAGGCCAAGGTTACTATGGAAGAAGAGGAAGAAGTGGAATATGAGGAAAGCAACCCCGAAGACACCAAGTTTGACTACCATGAGCACATGGCCCTTGCTTCAAGACAATTTTGGAGCAAGAAGAGCTCAAGACCCAACTTCAACAAGAACAACTCAAGTGGCGTCAAGGGCAAGCAACGAGTGAGAACTTGCTTCAACTGTGGCAATGTGAGCCATTTTGTTGCGGATTGTCCTTACGAGAAGTGGGAAGACAACGGTGGAAAGTTCATCCGAAAAGACAAAGCCAAGTCCTTCCCCAACAAGAACAACTTCGCCAAGAAGACTCCTACTCGTGGGTTGGCGGTTCAAGAAGAATACCAAGAGGATGACGATGATGATGAAAATGAAGAAGTAACAGCCATGGTGTCCGTTGCCATTGCTACTACTCCCCGGGTGTCTCTCTTCGAATCACCCAACGAAAACATCACCGCCAGATGCCTCATGGCTAAAGCTTCAAACAAGGTAACCCCCAACATCACAACCACCGTCATTACTAATCCCTCCTTGGAGGATTGCATTGATGAACATGTTGAGTCTAATGAGGAAGTGAATGAATTTGAGTCTTTTATGAGTAAGCTCAAGGGAAAGTCCAAGAAGCACTTTGTTGCTCTCTTGGAACAACTTGGTGAGGCCAATGACATGATCGAGGCTCACGAAGAAACCATCTCCAAGTTGGAAGGTCATAGTCGTGACTATGCCGATGAGATATCGGATCTCTCTAATGCTCTTGAGGAAGAGCGTGTGCATCGGTTGACTCTTGAGGAGTCACACAATGATGACCATGCTAAGTTAAAGAAAGATCTTGATCATGCTCTCATAGTGTCTCGTGTGCTAACCTCCGAGAAGGCTAAACTTGGGGTTGATCATGCTAGACTCAAAGAGGAGTTTGAGTTACTTGACAAGGCCCACAAGGTCTTGAAGGGTACCCATGCTAACCTCAAGGAGTCTCATGCTCAACTCCAAGTTAAGCTAATCAAGGAAAAGGCCACCTTTCCTCATATGGTATTAATCGATAATGCATGTGCTACTAACCCATGTTGTGAGCATGTGCATCTTGTGGAGGAGAATGCCAAGTTGAAGGACCAACTTGAGAAAGGCCTTGTGACTTGCATTCAAGGTGAGAAGAACCTCAACGACCTTTTGAGCAATCAAAAGGAAGTTGTGGCCAAAGAAGGAATTGGGTTTGCACCCAAGTCCAAGAGCAAGAAGAAGAAGAACAACAAGACCAATCGTCCTCCTCCTCTCAAACAAACGTTCGTGAAAGAGGGAGAGGGTGCTCCTAAGAAGAATAAGGAAAAAGTGAAGGGAGTTGATGTCCAAAAGGGCAAAAGCATTTCCTCAAACAAAGCCGGTGACTTTAACCCGTCATATGTGTTGTGCCGTGCTAGTGATGGACATGTTTATGCTAGATTTGTTGGTTCTTCCTTTGAGTACATTGAATGGTCTATTTGGGTTCCCAAGACCCTTGTTGCTAACATCAAAGGACCCATTACTAAATGGGTACCTAAAACCAAGCATTGATCTCGTGTAGGTGTTTGCTTCTGGTGGGGGATCATGGTTGCTCGACAGTGGAGCAACAAATCATATGACCGGGAGCAAGGACTTGGTGGTGGACGTGCAAGAGATTCCATCTATGCCCACCAATGTCGAGTGGGGTGATGCATCACATTCTAAGGTATTGGGTCTCGGCAAGGTTGTCATTTCTCATGATCTAACGATCGAGAAAGTCATGCTTGTTGAGTCCCTTGCATTCAATTTACTTTCCGTTCGTCAACTTGCACTCATGGGCTTTGCTACATTCTTTGATATTGATACCGTGGCCCTCTTGTGGAGCAAGACTCTTAAAGTAGCCTTTGTTGGGCATGTCGAGAACGGTCTCTATGTGATTAACTTCTCGGAGCGACCCACTAAGACCGCGACATGCCTAATGGCTAAAGTTGACGTGGGATGGCTTTGGCATCGCCGTTTAGGCCACGTCAATATGAGATCTTTGAAAAGTCTTCTCAAGGGGGACCATGTTCGTGGACTAACAACTGTTAGTTTTGCCAAAGATCGTGCTTGTAGTGCTTGTATCGAAGGAAAGCTTCATGAAAAGGCTCACCCTCCTTCAACCATCATCTACTCGAAGAGACTCTCACATGGATATCTTCGGGCCTCCATCTTTTGATAGTCTTGGAGGAAGAAAGTATTGCTTGGTGATTGTGGATGATTATTCAAGGTACACTTGGGTATACTTCTTCAAGAGGAAGAGTGAGACTCAACAAACCGTCATCGACTTTACAAATGAAGCTCAACGTCAACATGATGCAAAGATCTTGACAATGAGAAGTGACAACGGCACCGAGTTCAAGAACTACTCCTTGGATGAGTTTCTTAGTGATGAGGGGATCAAGCATCAATATGCGGCACCTTATACCCCTCAACAAAATGGTGTTGCGGAGACAAAGAACCGGACGTTGATGGATGCGGCAAGGACCATGATGGCGGAGTTCAAGTCTCCGTACAACTTTTGGGCCGAAGCCATCAACACCACATGTCATGCATCCAATCGGCTCTATCTTCGCAAAGGCTTGAACAAGACCCCTTATGAGATACTCACCGGCAACAAGCCCAACCTCAAGTACTTCCGGGTGTTCGGTTGTAAGTGTTTCATTCTCAAGAAAGGTGTTCGTTTGTCTAAATTTGAGGCTAGAGCTCATGAGGGCATATTTGTTGGTTATGCTACAAATTCTCATGCTTACCGTGTCCTCAACAAGTCCATTGGACTCATTGAGGAGACGTGTAACGTGGAGTTTGATGAAAATAACGGCTCCCAAGTGGAGCAAAGTGGTACTTGTGATGTAGGTGATGAAATTCCTCCCCAAGCCATAAGAAGAATGGGTATTGGTCAAATCCTACCCATTGAGGAACCCCTTGTGGCCGAAGGAGAAGGACAATGCTCTACTCAAGTAGAGCCATCACCTCATCAAGACCCACACGCTTCCGAAGAACAAAGTGAAGGCCCTCAACCTTGTGAACAAGACCAAGGGCAAGATCAACTTCAAGATGGTGGTGAACCTCTAAATGATGCCCAAGGTCAAGTTCTCCCCCTCGAGCAAGTTCAAGATCAAGAGAAAACTCAATCCCAAGAGGAAGCTCAAGATCAAGAACAAGCTCAAGACGGCGCTCAAGATGATCAAGTCAACCCTCCTCCCTCCACATCCGAGGAGGAATTAGAGCATCGTGCCGTGAAGATTGCTTCCAAGCTCACCACCCAAGGCCATCTTATGGACAATGTGGTTGGAAGCCTAAGAAAGGGGGTAAGCACTCGTAGACAATTAGCAAACTATTGTGAACATCACGCGTTTGTCTCTTGTGTTGAACCCCAAAAGGTCTATGAGGCGCTCGAAGACTCGGATTGGCTCAATGCCATGCATGAAGAACTCAACAACTTCGAGTACAACAAAGTATGGAGATTGGTGCCAAGGCCATCGGGGAACGACAATGTCATCGGAACTAAGTGGATCTTCAAGAACAAGCAAGATGCTCATGGGAACATCGTTCGCAACAAGGCAAGATTGGTAGCACAAGGCTACTCCCAAGTCGAGGGTATCGACTACGGTGAAACCTTTGCTCCCGTTGCTCGTCTTGAATCCATACGTCTGTTGATTGCCTATGCTTCTCATAACAACTTTAAGTTGCAACAAATGGATGTGAAAAGTGCTTTTCTTAATGGTCCTATTAATGAGTTGGTTTATGTCAAGCAACCCCCCGGGTTCGAGGACCCCTACTTCCCAGATCATGTGTATCAACTCGACAAGGCACTCTATGGCCTTAAACAAGCCCCACGTGCATGGTATGACCACCTTACCGAGTTGCTACAAGATCGTGGATTTGAAGTAGGACTAATAGATCCCACTCTTTTTACTAAGAAGGTCAACGGGGAGTTGTTTGTATGCCAACTATATGTTGATGATATTATCTTTGGTTCTCCTAACAAAGCTTTCAATGAGGAATTTTCCGCTCTCATGACCTCCAAGTTTAAGATGTCTTCGATGGGAGAGTTGAAGTTCTTCCTTGGTTTTGACATCAAACAAAGAAGAGAAGGAACCTTCATCAACCAAGCCAAATACACTCAAGACATGCTTAAAAGATTCAAGCTAAGTGATGTCAAGCCGGCTTCTACACCAATGCCTACCAAGTGCCAACTTGACATCGATCCCAATGGTAAAGCGGTGGATCAAAAGGTATATCGCTCCATGATTGGCTCCTTGCTTTACCTTTGTGCATCTAGACCGGCTATCATGTTGAGTGTGGGGATGTGTGCACGTTTTCAAGCCGCACCAAAGGAAAGTCACTTTGTGGCAGTCAAGCGAATCTTTCGATATTTGGCTCATACCCCAAACTTTGGCTTATGGTACCCAAGAGGAGCAAACTTCAAGCTTGAAGGTTTCACGGATTCCGATTGGGCGGGAGACAAAGTGGATAGGAAGTCCACTTCCGGAGGGTGCCAATCTCTTGGTTTCTCTTTTGTAAGTTGGTCTTCCAAGAATCCAAGTTGTGTGTCACTCTCGTCCACCGAAGCGGAGTATGTGGCAGCCGGTAGTTGTTGTGCTCAACTCCTATGGATGAGGCAAACTTTAAAGGAGTATGGTGTCATTTGTGACAAAGTGCCTCTTTGGTGTGATAATGAAAGTGCCATCAAGATTTCTCTCAACCCGGTGCAACACTTCAAGACGAAGCACATTGAGATTCGGTATCACTTCATCCGGGATCACATTAGGCGAGGGGAGATCGAGCTCAAGTATGTCAACACACATGATAACCTTGCAGATATTTTCACGAAGCCCTTGGATGAAGCAAGATTTCACGAGTTAAGACATGAGCTAAATATCATTGATTTGAGCAATGTGACTTGAACCCGTGCACCCCCCACCACACTCAACGTGTTGTCTAGTTTAGGTGTAGGCATGGACATAGGGGGAGTGTTGTTCTCTCAATGAACTCTCCCTCCCTCCATCATGCATAAAACGATCAACTCTTTCACATTAGCCATTTTTGATGGTACTTGTGCTTCAAAGACGAGTTTTGGTCATGGGCCCAAGGATAATTCTTCACGGTGCCATACCAATTGACTCAAACATAGGTGGCTCTGGCCATCGCCCTCTCTTGAGAGAGGCCAGAGCTCGCTCTTCTTTTGCTAGGTTGCTTTAAAGGAGTGGGTTTCGGTTCGGTGTTCGTGTGTGAGTTGTCTTGTTGGTCCGTTTTCTTGTTTTCGCTTTGGTTGCTTTGCTTTTTGGTTGCTTTGAAGGGGTTCTGTCTAGAAGCATGTCTTTCTGGTTGCTGGCGGTACTACCGCCGCTGGCGAGCAGTACTACCGCTCCGAGCGGTACTACCACTCCCCAGCGCGGTACTACCGCTGAGAGGCGCAGGGTGGGGGTTATATCGGGGGCAGGGGGAGTTTCTTCTCCCCCATACCCATTCGCTCCCCCACACGCCTGTTCCTCTCTCTCTCTCCAGCAACCGGCGCCGCGGGAGGGCTCCGGCGGATCTCCCTCTCCGGGCCGTCCCTCTCCATTCCCTTCGGTGGAGATGATCCCCACCTTGTCCTCTTGCCATGGATGCCGGTATTGCCCCCGTTCTCTTGTTCTTTTTGTCTAGGTTTTCAATCTAGCATCTTAAGGGCAGTAGCAATTGCATCTGTAGATTTTTGGTCAAATCTAGGCTTGAGTTGGATGGAGAATGCTTCTAAGCAGTGTGGATTGATGTTTGGTTGGAGTATTTTTGAATTTGGTAGGACGGTAGTGCCGGATCTGATCACGGTAGTAGGAAACTGCTGTTTCCCCACCCCGAGCGGTACTACCGCCCTCTCCAGGGCGGTACTACCGCTTGGAGCGGTACTACCTCTCCCTGTGGAGCGGTACTACCGCTCATGGCACCGCCAGCAGGTCACGGTACTACCGCCCTCTACCAAATTCCACTCTACTTCTACCTTTCAGTGATCTTTTTGCTCGTGTTTTGTGGCTTATGCTTGTGCTTTCTGGTTGTTTGCGTGTTCTTGTGTGTGGTTCCAGGTGATGAGGTCCCTGAGCATCAGGCTCGTCGTGTCAATCCCGGACATGCCACGTCCAAGCGCTACCATACCACTGAGCCTGCCGGAGGATCCTCAAGTGCAGCACCTCCACCTCCACCTCCACCTCAACTCCAGAAGAAGTCAGGGGTCAAGACCAAGCCCGGCAAGACTGTGCCAGAAATGCCGCCAAAGGAGTTCTGGGCAAGGCGCCGCCGCAACCCGTATGAAGCTGACCAAGAACCCACTTTGGTCAACCGTCCGTTCTGGACCAAGTTCCAGTTTTCCATCTTCTTCGATGTTCTCAAAGCCAAGAAGAATTTCTTTGTCAACGTGCACTCCATCGACACTGACCATATGGAGCAAGATCCTGACTACTTTGGTGAAGCTCTTCAGATGTGCACTCAACTGAACATCCTTAGGGTCATGAAATTCAACAAGGACTTTGATGCTGATATTGTGGCCCAATTCTATGCCACGGTTCACCTTGGGACTGATGAGGACAGGACACTCACCTGGATGACCAATGGCAAGTTGCTTTCCGTCAAGTGGAGAGCATTTATGCAGTTGATTGGGGTGCAAGATCTTGGACTTGAGTCTCCTGTTGGCTTTCGGCCTCACGCCCGCACCCATTGCACCCACAAGCAAGCTCTCTGGCCCTACTGCACTCTGAAGGTCAACCAGGAGACAAAGAAGGAAACCTATGAGCTGCCTACCTATTTGGATATCCTTCACCGCATCTTCAGAGAGACTCTTTTCCCTCGCATTGGGAATCTGGACCAGGTTCACTCTTATCTTGTGGACAGGCTTCTTTTCTGCCAGCGTGAGAAGGAAAATCCCACCGGAGAGTCTTTGGATATTTCTCATGTGATGTGGTCTGAGCTGTTGTCTGCTATCTCCGAGCGCAAGTGCCCGATCTATGGTCCCTTCATCATGCTGCTCATTGAGAAGGCCTGGGATCATATATATCCTAATGTGCCACTAGAGTGTGGAGAGTTGATCTCCCATGATGTCAAGCGTCTGAGGAAGAAGGATAACTGGGGCACTCAGGCCCCTAAGACTGGAGTCCCTTCGTCTGCTGCTGCCATGGAGACAGAGGAGGAGCCTGCAGCTGATGATGATGAGGATGATGACTACATGCCTTCTGAGGCAGAGCCCTCTTGGGCTAAGAAGCTCAAGTCTAAGATGAAGAAGTTGTTCTGCATGGAGGCTCACGGTCAGTACATGACTCATGTGGCTGAGAAGAAGGCTCGAGGTCGTCACAAGGTGCTCATGCGTCAGTTGGGTGCTGCTGTCAAGAGTGGATCTGAGGACCAGCTCACTGAGGACGAGGAGTGGATTCAGCAGCACTGCCCGTGGACCGATTCTGAGGCCGAGCACTTCCAGACTGACGACGGTGGTGCCGATGATTCCGCTGGGCTCTGATGCGTGTGTCCCTCATGTGCTCTCCCTGGAGCCGTAGCAACACTCCCTCTCCTTTTTGGTGTCTCGATGCCAAAGGGGGAGAGAGTTTAGGGATTTGCGAGTTGTGTCTTTCGTCTCTTGTTCGTGCTTTCCTCGCATTTGCTTTAGTTGGTTTGCCTGTGAGACCTAAGTTCGAATCATATGGTGTGAGACATATGCTACCTTATCTTTCCAGTATCTTTATCTATGTCACTATCTAGCTTATGAGGTGCTTGTTTTTCTTGTTATATCATCTATGTTGCTCTCATATACCTTGTTTAGATTGTTGGTCTCTAAAATGTAGGGGGAGCATTGATCCTAGTATGTGTGCTGTGCAGTCCAAAGCATTTATCTAGAGAGCACACATCTAGGGGGAGCCCATCTACATATTAGGACCGTGGGGTTTGTACGCTTACTCTATATCGTGTCTATGGAAATCCCGTATTGTCATCAATCCACCAAAAAGGGGGAGATTGTAAGGGCATTTTTATCCCCTAGTGGTTTTGGTGATTGATGACAATGCTTTTGCGGACTAATCGTGTGCGTTAAGTTCTTTCAGAGAATCATCCATTGGCACGAGACGATTTCCTCCCCTCGGTGTTTTATTCAAGACGGTGTAGCTCCTGCGTTTCGTTGTTGGTGGACTAGTTTCATAGGAGTTACCGTACTATTAAGAGGGGATCCGCTTTGGTAAGATTAGGGTGGAATCAACACGTACACATCCTTACCACACCCGGCGTCTTCTTTTCGCATCTTTGGAGCTGCACTTCTCTTCCGTATCTACTTCGCCCTGTGCCAGCAGTAGTACCGCGATCTCCAGCGGTAGTACCGCCGAAGCCCTCCAGCGGTAGTACCGCTCCCTAGAGCGGTAGTACCGCTCCCAGCGGTAGTACCGCTCCATAGAGCAGTAGTACCGCTCGCGGGCTTCGGCCGTAGTACCGCAGCAGTACCGCGCTACTACCGCCTCGATTCGAGACGATGTTTTCTCGTGTCGGGTTTTGCGGCACTACAATCGGTAGTAGAAGAGGTAGTACCGCTCCGAGCGGTAGTACCGCTCCTACTCCCGCGGTAGTACCGCTCTGGGGCCAGTGGCCTGGCTTCCTCTTTCGCGCGGTAGTACCGCTGGGCAGGGAGCGGTAGTACCGCTCTCAGCGGTAGTACCGCCCTGCCCCAGCGGTAGTACCGCTCTGTGCGAGGCTGCTCAGTGAGGTAACGGTTGGATGTGTTCCCTCACTATAAATAGGTGTCTTCTTCCTCCAAGTTCACCTACCTCTTTCCCCCAAAGCTCCATTGTTGCTCAAAGCTCCATTTTCGCCCGATCTCTCTCCCTAGCCAATCAAACTTGTTGATTTGCTCGGGATTGGTTGAGAAGGCCCAGATCTACACTTCCACCAAGAGAAATTTGATTCCCCCCACTTATCCCTTGCGGATCTTGTTACTCTTGGGTGTTGAGCATCCTAGACGGTTGAGGTCACCTCGAAGCCATACTCCATTGTGGTGAAGCTTCGTGGTGTTGTTGTTGTTGTTGGGAGCCTCCGATTGTTGTGGAGATAGCCCCAACCTTGCTTGTAAAGGTTCGGTCGCCACCTTCAAGGGCACCAATAGTGGAATCACGGCATCTCGCATTGTGTGAGGGCGTGAGGAGAATACGGTGGCCCTAGTGGCTTCTTGGGGAGCATTGTGCCTCCACACCACTCTAACGGAGACGTACTTCCCTTTAAAAGGAAGGAACTCCGGTAACACATCCTCGTCTCCACCGGCTCAACTCTTGGTTATTTTGTGCCTTTACTCTTGCAAGCTTACTTATTGTTATATCCCTTGCTTTCTTGTGTACTAGTTGTTATTGCATCATATAGGTTGCTCACCTAGTTGCACATCTAGACAACCTATTTTGTTGCAAAGTTTAATTTTGTAAAGAAAAGGTTAAAAATTGTTAGTTGCCTATTCACCCCCCCCCCTCTAGTCAACCATATCGATCCTTACACGGACCCTACGGGTTTGAGAACTATGTAGACATGACCGAGACACATCTCCGGTCAATAACCAATAGCGGAACCTGGATGCTCATATTGGCTCCTACATATTCTACGAAGATCTTTATCGGTCAAACCGCATAAGAACATACGTTGTTCCCTTTATCATCGGTATGTTACTTGCCCGAGATTCGATCGTCAGTATCACCATACCTAGTTCAATCTCGTTACTGGCAAGTCTCTTTACTCGTTCTGTAATGCATTATCCCGCAACTAACTCATTAGTCACATTGCTTGCAAGACTTATAGTGATGTGCATTACCGAGAGGGCCCAGAGATACCTCTCCGACAATCAGAGTGACAAATCTTAACTCGATCTATGCCAACTCAACAAAAACCATCGGAGACACCTGTAGAGCATCTTTATAATCAGCTAGTTACGTTGTGACGTTTGATAGCACACTAAGTGTTCCTCCGGTATTCGGGAGTTGCATAATATCATAGTCATATGAACATGTATAAGTCATGAAGAAAGCAATAGCAATAAACTAAATGATCATAGTGCTAAGCTAACGGATGGGTCTTGTCCATCACATCATTCTCTAATGATGTGATCCCGTTCATCAAATGACATCACATGTCTATGGCTAGGAAACTTAACCATCTTTGATTAACGAGCTAGTCTAGTAGAGGCATACTAGGGACACTCTGTTTGTCTATGTATTCACACATGTACTAAGTTTCCAGTTAATACAATTCTAGCATGAATAATAAACATTTATCATGATATAAGGAAATATAAATAACAACTTTATTATTGCCTCTAGGGCATATTTCCTTCAAAAATGCCATGTCCTAAGGATATTAAAGTTATTCGTAGTTTCCTTGGTCATGCTGGTTTCTATAGGAGGTTTATTAAAGACTTCTATAAAATTTCTAGGCCCCATACCAATTTGTTATACAAGGATGTTCCTTTTGTTTTTAATGATGATTGTGTAGAAGCCTTTGAAACACTTAAGAAAGCCTTAACTACTGCACCTATTGTTCAAGAACCTGATTGGAACTCGCCTTTTGAAATTATGTGTGATGCTAGTGACTATGCCGTTGGTGCTGTTCTAGGACAAAGAGTTGATAAAAATGAAATGTGATCCATTATGCTAGCAAAACTTTAGACAGTGCCCAGAGAAATTATGCTACTACTGAGAAATAACTTTTAGCGAATGTGTTTCCTTGTGATAAATTCAGATCTTACATAATAGTTGTACACATTATGAGATCATGAAATTAGCTGAAAAATTCAACACAAATACATAATTAGTTATCATATAATATTCCATAAAATATTCAGTTTGCATGCTAACAAAAAATTCCACTTCCGTACCTGACTAATGGAATCTTCATTCGAGACCTCGGAGTTGTTTTCCTCACTATCATCTTCCACGTCCATCTATAAATTTTCAATACAAAAATATAATGTTGTCGGATGCCACAAAAATATTACAACATGATAATGGCACTCACATTAACATCTTCCACTTTGTTCTCATTCTCTGGCCAAGCTCCACAATCTGAATTTTCATCATCTGACCAATTATCTATCCAGTCTTTCAGCAGTTCTCCAAACTCCATATCTACCACGATATCAGTTAACTCCTTATCCGCCAGTTCCTACAACAAATAGTAAGTATCATCGCATGTGCAAACAATATCAATAATGAAATAGACAACACATAGCACAGGATTACGGAAGTTGAGTAAACTACCCCAACCAAGGGCACTCAGATTGTGCAAACAATATAAATAATGATATACAAGAGACCGACATTAGCCGGCATAATCACTCTGTATCACAAGGAGCAGCACTATCGGACAAGATTCGCGATCGTCTGCCCCGTCGAGAAGCTAGGTTACCCGCCTTGCTAGGTTAACCACTACCACAATAATGGCGGCAGTTCGTTTGATGCTGCGCCGAGGGAGACAAATGTGTGAGCAACTAGCTATGGAATTCGATTTGGGGAGGAATTCGCCATGGAAGGCAGGTACAAGCTCACACGCACACACGCGATCTGGCCGTAGCCACCAGTTCCGTCCCAATCCACAAGCAACCCACACCAACGGTAATATACCAGCGTACACCCTTATCGGGCCCAGTTTGGGCCTGCAAGCCACTGGGGGAGTTGACGATCGCGAGTGGGCCGAGCAGCCGGCCCACGAGTCGAAGTCTTGGCCTCGCGCGCTTCCGCTTGCTCTGTTCTCGTGCCAAGGTCACTGACATTCCCCCCTTCTTCAGAACCGGCTTGTCCCCAAGCCGGGGCACGCGAAAACAGCTGACGAAGCGAATCCGTATCCTCCCAGGTTGCTGAAGTAGCATCCCCTCCACTCCACTGAACTAGTACTTGCGCCACCAATCGGTTGTCAGCTCGACGAAGGCGCTCCTGCAGTATCTTAACAGGGAATTGAAGGTGAGCATCAACTGAAGGAAGCAACTTGAATACCTCGTGTTGTGGATGCACAAAGCGCTTCAATTGAGAAACATGGAATACAGGGTGGATATGACTAGCCGCTGGCAACTGCAACCGATAAGCCACTTCACCAATCTTCTCCGGAATCAGAAATGGACCAAAATACTTGAAGGCAAGTTTATGGTTTGCTCTGTGCACCACTGACGATTGCACATACGGCTGAAGTTTAAGAAAGACTCGATCCTCCACATCAAATATCCTTTCAGTACGTTTCTTGTCAGCCTGATGTTTCATTCTTTGCTGAACACGCAACAAATGCTGACGCACTGACTGCTGAACCACTGCTCGAGCATCTAACCACTGCTGTAAATCAACAGGGTCAATCGAATCTGAAATGGAAATTACAAAATGTCTAGGACTTTGACCATAAAGAACCTCAAATGGAGATTTGTTAAGAGCTGAATGCCAGTTGGTATTGTACCAAAACACACAAAGAGAAAGCCATTTTGCCCACTTGATCGGATGAGCACTGATGAAACATCAGCTTCAGGATGACAGGATGTGCTCATATTAAGTACAGCTCCTGTCCTCTTCACCAGAGCCTGCCAGAATTTGCTGGTGAAAACTGGGTCTCTGTCAGATACTATATAGAGGGGCATACCATGAAGCTTGTAAATATTGTCCAGAAAAAGTTCAGCAATCTTCTGGGCTGTATATGGGTGTTTGACAGGTATGAAATGACCACATTTTGTAAATTTGTCAATGACCACCATGATGCAGTCATACTGATCAGAAGATGGCAAACCTAAGATAAAGTCCATTGTCACTGTTTCCCAAGCTTTAGTTGGAACAGGTAGTGGTGAAAGCAACCCAGGATAAGCCACTCTCTCTGGTTTGTCCTGTTGACAAATGAGACAATATTTCACAAATTGTTGTATCTGTTTCTTCATACCCACCCATTTAAACAATGCCCTAATTCTCTTGTAAGTAACAGGAAACCCAGAATGGCCTCCCAAGGGGGTGTCATGAAAAGCTTGACAAATTTTTGTGTGCAATCCAAGGTCATTGCCCACCCAAATGCAACCTTTATACCTCAACACACCTTGTATCAGTTGGAAGTTGTTCCTGGATCCAGACTGAAGGAAATATGCCCTAGAGTCAATAATAAAGTTATTATTTATTTCCTTATATCATGATAAATGTTTATTATTCATGCTAGAATTGTATTAACCGGAAACATAATACATGTGTGAATATATAGACAAACAGAGTGTCACTAGTATGCCTCTACTTGACTAGCTTGTTAATCAAAGATGGTTATGTTTCCTAACCATGGACAAAGAGTTGTTATTTGATTAACGAGATCACATCATTAGTTGAATGATCTGATTGACATGACCCATTCCGTTAGCTTAGCACCCGATCGTTTAGTATGTTGCTATTGCTTTCTTCATGACTTGTACATGTTCCTATGACTATGAGATTATGCAACTCCCATTTACCGGAGGAACACTTCACTACTAGAAAAAGGGCTATAGATGGGATTGACACTAATGGCGCACCAGACAAGTGGTGCGCCATTAGTATATACTAATGGCGCACCACCTTCTGATGCGCCATTAGTGTTGAAACTACTAATGGCGCACCTGGCCCACGGTGCGCCATTAGTATCAAAAAAAAAAATTGAACTAGTGCGCCTGTCCAAACATACTAATGGCGCATCCATAGGAAGTGCGCCATTACTAGTTGTAACTAGTAATGGCGCACCTGCCAGAAAGTGCGCCACTAACGTTGTTTTTTTATTTTTTTTATTCCTTTTTTTGCAAAACTACTAATGGCGCACTCACACGCGGTGTGCCATTACTAGTTTAAACTAGTAATTGCGCACCCTGGGGTAGTGCGCCATTAGTGTTTTTTTTGCAAAACTACTAATGGCGCACCACCAGGGGGTGCGCCATTAGTAACCTGGATTACTAATGGTGCATTTGTGGTTGGTGCGCCATTAGTAAGTGGGCAGCAACAAGATATTTTGGACAGCCTCTCCTCCCACACTCACTTTCTCCCCACTTCATTCTCTCCACCGCCTCCTCCTTGTCTCGGGTGCCTCCTCTTTTTCACCTCATTTCCACCATAGATTCATTCAAATTAAGTGGTTAAGTTACCTTGTTTTGCTAGGTAAGTAAGGGGGGAAGCTATATTTATGTTGTTCTCCCTACAACAATGTGCACATGCACTTTTTATGGCCTAGCTAGATCTATGTATGTTCGTGGTGTTGCATATGTTTGTGGTGTTGCATATGTGTTTGTGTTTGGAGGTGTGCCGGTATTTGAAATGCGATAGTTGCCAATATTTTGCCGGAATGTTGATTCATTTCCGTTTCGGCGAGAATTTTGGCATTAAGCATTCTTTTTGGTCCTATTTTTAGGGAAAGTCATGCCAAATTTTTTCTTGGTTCTAAAATATCGTTTTGCTCTACCCCGCAGGCGACCATGGTCCGCACGATGACCGAAGGCATCGTGAATAGGTTTTTGACGTCCGCGAAGGCCGAGATGCTTCAAAAGAACGAGACGGAGATAAGATGTCCGTGTCGAAGATGCAAGCTGAATAGCCTTATTGCGGACCCGGATTCCGGGCAGGTGCGGGACCACCTGCTCTTGCGTGATTTCATGGATGGCTATCGGTGGCAAGGTGATGAAGATGACTACGAAGTCGTCCATGGGGGCCGGGCAAGAAATGAGGAAGGGCAGCAAGACAACCACCGCGGCTCGGGCGGGCGAGAAGACGAAGAATCCCCAGGAGATGATCATGACGGTGATGCTGTACACAGTCATCATGTAGAAGATGCAGGTCATGATGATGATGCCGGCGGAGCAGACGACGCTGGACCATCGATGGGCTGGGTGCAGGACCCTCATATTCAAGAGCTGCTTCTCAAACAGACGGATAACGCAAGAGCTGCCGCCCGAGAGAAAGCCAAGATGGATCAACTTGAGTTAGACGCGGTTACTCCATTGTATGAAGGATGCAGGCCCGAGGATACCCGCCTGAAAGTAATGCTCATGGCTCTGGAGATGAAGGTAAAACACAAAATGACCGACGCATGCTTCGACGAGAACATGTCATTCTGGCACGAACGTCTTCCCAAGGGGAACAAGTGCCCGACTAGTTTGGAGGAGGCGAAGAAAATCGTGTGTCCTCTGGATTTACCGCACGTGAAATACCATGTGTGCATGAACAATTGCATCATTTATCGGGACGAGCACGCGGAGTCTACCATATGTCCGGTGTGCGGTGTCACTCGATACAAGAAGAGGAAGAAAGCTCCTCGAAAAGTGGTGTGGTACTTTCCGATCACTCCTCGTCTGCAGCGGTATTTTGTGGACCCTAAGGTAGCAAAGCTCCTGCGTTGGCACGCGGATAGGGAGGAGAAGAAGCGAGAAGATGATGCAAATGATCCGGAGATAGATAAAAAAGACATGATGCTGAGTCACCCTAAGGATGCGAGCCAGTGGCAAGCGTTGAACTTCGAATACCCAGAATTTGGGAACGATCCAAGGAACATCGTGTTGGGCGCGAGCACCGATGGAGTCAATCCGTTTGGCAGCCAGAGAAGCACACATAGCACCTGGCCTGTGTTTGTGTGGATGTACAACCTTCCCCCCTGGTTGTGCATGAAGAGGAAGTACATTCACGTGAGTATGCTAATTGAAGGGCCGAAACAACCAGGGAACGACATCAATCTGTATCTGGGGCGTCTGAAAGAGGAGCTTGACACGCTGTGGAAAACGCCAGCCAATACGTGGGACGCCGCAGAGAAAGAATATTTCCCTATGAGAGCCGCACTGCTCACGACGGTGCACGACTATCTCGGTTACGGATATCTTGCGGGGCAGGTAGTGCACGGATTTTCTGGATGCGTAAGGTGCATGGATGACACAACATATCGCCAGCTAGATAGAGATCACGGGTCTTCGAAAACCGTGTTCATGGGACATCGAAGGTGGCTTCGCGACGATGACCCGTGGAGGAAACGCAAGGATCTGTTCGATGGTGAAACCGAACCCCGAAAACGCCCGTGTACGAGGAGCGGCGAGGAAATAGACAAGCTGTTGAAAAATTGGAAAGACTGCCCACTGTCGGGAAAGAAGCAAAAGGCGCCAGAGCCGGGAAAGAAGCGAAAGGCGCCAGAGCCGCTGCTGAAGGTATGGAAAACGAGGTCTGTTTTCTGGGACTTGCCGTACCGGAAGATCCACCGTGTGCCTCACAGCCTTGATGTCATGCATATCATGAAGAACGTGTGCGAGAGTCTGCTTGGTACCCTGCTCAACATGCCAGAGAGGACCAAAGATGGGCCGAAAGCAAGGGTAGACTTGAAATCAATGGGCATCAGGCAGGAGCTTCACGCTATATATGATGATGATGATGATGATGATGATGATGATGATGATGATGATGATGATGATGATGAGGCGAAGCAGGACACAGAAAATCGTCGCAAAGGCAAAAAGGCCAAGAAGACCGGAAATGACTACCCTCCCGCGTGCTTCACTCTAAGTCAGGAGGAGATCGAGCAGTTTTTCACCTGCCTCCTAGGAGTAAAACTTCCTTACGGTTACGCGGGGAAGATAAGCAGATACCTAGACCCAGCGAAGCAGAAGTTCAGCGGGATGAAGTCTCATGACTGTCACGTGCTGATGACGCAGATACTTCCAGTTGCAATCCGTGGGATCATGGACGCGCACGTCCGTGAAACGCTATTTGGCCTATGCAACTTCTTCGACGTCATCTCTCGGAAGTCGATTGGCGTGAGGCAACTCAGAAGGCTACAGGAAGAGATCGTGGTGATACTATGCGAGCTTGAGATGTACTTCCCGCCCGCATTCTTCGACGTTATGGTGCATCTGCTGGTCCATATAGTGGAGGATATCATCCAACTCGGGCCGATGTTCCTGCACAACATGATGCCGTTCGAAAGGATGAATGGTGTCATCAAAGGATACGTTCGCAACATGTCACGTCCAGAAGGAAGCATAGCCAGGGGCTTTCTGACCGAAGAGTGCATCTCCTACTGCACGAATTATCTAGGCATCGAGAACCCTGTTGGTCTGCCCGTCAACAGGTACCTCGGCAGGCTCGCTGGATGGGGTCACCGTGAGGGTCACTGCGAAATGCATGTCGACTTCGAGGGTCGACTCGCCGACTTTGAAAGAGCAAACCTAGTCGCGCTACAACACATAGACGTGGTCGATCCTTGGGTGGTAGAGCACAAAACCTTTATTAAGAAGACGTACAATGACCGAGGCCAACAGAGGACGGACAGATATATACTCAAAGAGCACAACTCATGTTTCACGCGTTGGTTCAAGCAGAAGCTTCTTTCGTACCCTTTACATGAGGATTCTTCCGCGGAAGAACAACTCATATTCGCCTTGTCACAGGGCGCCGAGCACAACCTGATGACCTATGAGGCGTACGATATCAACGGCTACACATTCTACACCGAGGCCAAGGACATGAAGAGCGATGGTTATCAGAACTCCGGGGTAACGATGGAATCCTACACCGGTAACGACAAGGACAGATACTACGGAAGGATCGAGGAGATCTGGGAGCTGAGCTATGCTGGAGAGAAGGTCCCGATGTTCCGTGTCAGATGGGCCAAGAACGTCATAAAAGAAGACCGGTATTTCACACCATGGTTATACCCGAAGCCAAATCCAAGACCGCGGGCGCAAACGTCACCGCGAAAAATGAGCCATGGGTACTGGCTTCCCAAGTGGACCAATGCTTCTTCATTACCGACCCGCCAAAGCCCAGTCGTGTTGTCGTGAGGAGAGGCAAAAGGAAGATCATCGGAATGGATGGAGTAGCCAGTGAGCAAGACTTCGACAAGTACGGCGACCCGAGGATCGAACATGACGACGATGATGAAGTAGCAGCATACACCACAAGAAGAAGCAAGACCACCCTACCTAAAGGACGTCCGTTCCATAGAAGAACTCCATTTACGAAAAAGAAGGGCAAGAAGATTGTGAACAGATAGCTAGCTAAGATCGATTGTATTTAAATCATAGACTTCATTTCTCGATTGTATTTCATGGGCACTTTTTGAACTATCATGAATATTTTTTAATTTCATGGACACTCGATCTCGATCCCCCTCCATCTAGACCGCTATCCCACCTTGCCAGATCCGGTCCACCGGCCGCCGCCGCCGACCGCCCGCACCCTCTCGATTCCCCTACTCAACCGCCGCCGCCGACCCCCCGCACCCCTCCCCTACTCAACCGCCGCCACCGACCCCCCGCACCCCTCCCCTACTCAACCGCCGCCGCCGACCCCCCACACCCCCCACACCCTCCCCCGCTCCACCGGCATTACTGTTTGATGATATTTAAAAAAAAAATATTACTGCCTTATAAAAAAATATTACTGTTATGATTTAAACAAGTTTGAACATATTTAAACACAAATAAGTATCAAACAGCATTTTAAATGCATAAAAAAATTGTGGAGCCTAGGAATCGAACCCAGGACCTCCTAGTGTGAGAACTAGCTGCTGACCAGTCGAGCTAGTAGAGAAGACTTGACGTGTATCAGGTCAGGTGGTAGATAACTGTTGGCTCGAGCAGAAATAAAAAAAATACAAATGGCGCACCAGGGTGAGGTGCGCCATTAGCATGTATGTACTTATGGCGCACTGAGGGGTGGTGCGCCATTAGTATTGTGCCGCCCCTACTTCTTATCGATCCCCTCTCTCTCCCTTGCCCTCGCCCGCGATCCCCTTCCCCGATCTCCTCTCCGACGCCACCGTCGCCCCGTCCCGACACCACCGTCGCCCCGCCGCCCTCGACGCCACCGTCGCCCCGCCTGACACCACCGTCGCCCCACCGCCCTCGACGCCACCGTCGCCCCGCCGCCCCAGCGCCGCCCCGACACCACCGTCGCCCCGCCGCCCTCGACGCCGCCCCGACGCCACCGTCGCCCCGCCGCCTCAGCGCCGCCCCGACACCACCGTCGCCCCACCGCCCTCGACGCCGCCCCGACACCACCGTCGCCCCGCCGCCCCGACACCACCGTCCGTCGCCCCGCCGCCCCGAACCAGGGAGCGGAAGCGCGGCCGGCGTGCGAACGAGCGGAGAAGGCGGCCATCCTCGTCCTCACCTTGTCGTCGACATCGTCGATTCCAGCTCTCGCAGCAAGGTATGCGGCTGGTTCGTCCCCTGTCATGGCCAGATTGAAAAGTTCAGGTTCTGTTAACTGAACATGTTTAGGTTCAGGTTCTGATAACTAAAAAAGTTCAGATTCAGAAACATTGTTGGACTACTAGGAAGTTTGTTGAACAGAGCAATCTATACCTGTAATTTCTACTTTTATGCCTCTGTTACTCCAGTCAAAATTTTCAGTCAAAATTTTCCTGTTAAAATTTTCAGTCAAGCAAAACTGATCATGTAACTTGAGAAGATTATTCCAGTTTTTGGAAATAATCAATTACTCCAGATTCTGTCAATTACTTGTGTCAATTAATCATGTCAATGAATAGTTACTCCAGTAGGTAGGACATGGGTATAAGCAAGTTATAAAATTGCAGTTGTGTCAATTACTTGAAGCAATACGTAGTTAAACTGAGATAGCTCACAGTATTTGTCTGCAACCTATGCCATGTCCTTGTCAGGTAGACTGCTCTTCTGTCCCTCCTTTGGGAATGAGCACAAGCCAGGTCTGTCAAACTAAGATAATATTGCCAGCTTAGGTCACTGCTGAGCTTGTCAATCCAAAAGTCTGCAAGTAGAAGGCAGCGTTTGATTAGTAGTACATCAATTGTGAATTCTGTTTTGGAGAAGTCATTGTCAATGCAAGTTAATTAGCTGCAGCAACAAAGTATCCTCTTCAGATTCAGTCAGCGTCAAGGAAATTAGTATCCAAGAAGCAACTGTTTTGATTAGTGTTCAGGAAGCAACTGTTGTTATCATCCCACTCTAATACTCTTTTGCAACTGATAACTTTTCTAATAAGTATTACTGGAAAACTTTATATGAACCTTTTAGAAAAACTTATGATAACAAGCTGAATTCAGTACAAGTGCCTCTATTTTCTATCCAGAGGAGTTGTAATTGCTAGTTCCTGCTAAGTAATCATAAACATGCTTGTGTTATTACTAAAGGATGCCAGACACTATTTGCGGTTCAGATAATATGTTAAATGCAGAATTATTGGTCTACCTAGTAGATGCCCATGGTTTGATTTTATGTTTGTTCCTATCAACACAAATGCTGAGCTATGTTCCATTTTTACTGTTCTTTGTGATAGTTTTTGCAACTTTACTTCCCATCTTAAGGCAAGCCCCATTTTTACTGTTCTTTGTTAGCAGAGCTGCTTGTTTCTAAGAACTTTGATACTATTTGGATCAAAGTTAAATGAGCACATAGATGACAAAAAAAGTTCAGATTGTAAAATGTTCATTTTGCTGCTAGTGCCCATTTTGAGTAATTGCTTAGAGGGATGATCCTGTGTGAGCTGGTGGAGTGATTTGTTTTCTACATAAAGCTCTTTAGTCAGGCTGGTTTTCGTGAAATACACATGAAGCTTCACCAGCTCCTGTGGGTGTGGGATCCATGTGACATGTGACATTGCATCCATGTCCACCTTGGATAATGATTTTGCAGGTACCCCGAGAGGCCCTTGAGTTTGCCGGAATGTCGATTAACTTCCGTTCCGGCAAATTTGGGTACTCCATATGTCCTATTTTCAGCAAAGGTCATGCTGAAATTTTCCGTGAATTTTAGCATGACTTTGCTAAAAATAGGACATATGGGGTACTTGTGACTAATGCATGGGCCGGGGTATCGTAGTAGTTAATTAAGTAGGATCAAGTGCCCCGGCGTACTTGTGACTAATGCATGGCTTTTAGGGTGCCTCTGTGTCGATAAAAACCGAAATGATGAAAGCTTAGGCTTTTAGGGTGCCTCGGCGTCAAAAAACCCTCAATGATAAAAGCTTAGATTTTAGGATGCCTCGGTGTCGACAAACCCTAAATGATGAGACCATGATCTTGTTCCTTGACAATAACCAACTTTTTGACCAAACTTTGTTTCTATTTAGAGAGAAACATGGCCCACAACGATGAGGCCGGGGGTTCGGGCGGCAAGGCATTCTAGGAGCTGTCCCAGGAGATGGAGGAACAACCTCACTTGTATGAGGCCGCCGCCTTCCCCACCGATCCTGAGACCACTGATGGTGCCGCCGAGGATGACCACACTGATGCCACCACTGATGGTGCCGCCGAGGATGCCACCACTGATGATGGCGGCGCACGCACAGATGGCAGCCAACCGAAGAGGCAATGGAAGGACCGGCGCCCGATCGTGCTCCTCACCCTCAAGGAGGAAGTTACTGAAGTGGACTCCAACGGGAATCCAACGGCGCCCGAACGAATAGTCAAGGGGTACTCGCTTCAGCTCGGGTGCATTGTCCGGAGCACCGTCACGATCAACACCGAGAACCTGAGGCATCCTTATCGGGGGAATTTGCGCAACCTCCTCTTCACGAAGCTGCACGAACGATACAAGTTCCCCGCTGAATTTGCAAACACAAGCCTCAAAGGGAATAAAGTGAACAATGCTGCCCTCACGAAGATGAGCAAGGCCCTGTCTACTTGGAAAAGCAATGTGAAGAGAATGATCGAGAAAGGTGAGAGTTATCAGAAGATCAAGGAGAAAAATCCTTCGATCACCGAAGATGACTACAACGACTTCAAGATCAATTGCTCGAGCACCGCAAACTCCCAATCAAGTGAGTGGGGAAACAAATGCGGGAGCTGAACATAGGGGAACACACACTCGGTCCCGGCGGTTACAGAGTGGCGGAGCCTATATGGGACAAGGAGGAGGCGGACCGTGCCGAGCAAGGCCTACCGCCCCTCTTCGATAAATACGGTGACAAGCAGACCAGGAACTTCGTCAGGGCCTGGTACAAGAAGGACCCGAAAACAAAGGAGCTTACCACGGATCCGAAGACCAGGCAGCTTGAGCTTGTTCTGGTAAGGAATACACCCCGCGTAATTAGCTCCATATGGTTGCATTCTAATTAATGAAGCCAAATTTCTAAATGGTTCACATTCCTTCCGCAGGCGACTGAAAGCAGTAGCGCGGGGTCGACTAAGAGCAACCCTTGGGACACCACTCTAAATAGGGCGTTGAATGTAATGAAGAACAAGGATAAGCTCAGTAAGCCGACGTCAGCTGGTCGTGTGGCCGGCAAAGGCTTGTCGACAAAATGGGGGTCATACTATACCGCTGGTGTGTGGAAGGAGAAAAAGACCAGCTCGGAAAGCCAGGCGCGAGAGGTTCAAGAACTCAAGGCACAGGTGGCGCGGATTCCAGAGATTGTCCAAGAGCAAGTGGAACAACGACTCGGAGCGACGATCACCGCCCTTGTGCCTAGCTTGATCTCGGGGTTGAGTGCATGGATTGCGGGCGGCCAACAGGGGCCGCCCCCGATTCCTAGCTTCACGGCCAGCAACTCGCATAATGCGATGGCGGGGCCATTGGTGCCTCCGGCGGAGGCGGCATTGGTGTCTCCGATGCCGGCACGGGAGCTTAATGCACCCGTGTGTACGCCGGCCGGCACCTCTGCAGCAAGCGGCCCCTCCGTCAACTGCACGCCCGCCATTGGCGGTGCGTCGACATTAGCTGAGCTCGATGCCATCATCACGGTAACTAATTAAGCCTCTCTCGGCCAAGGACTTCATCTCCTTGCCTTTGACTGGGCATCCCTGACGCCCTACATGTTTTCGCAGGGCGCCGCCGATGTTCCGTGCACTCTCCTCCACTTCGTGAACAACGAGTTGGTCGATGTCGCCAAGGGCAAAATCGTTCAACCGGGCAACCCCTTGTTCCACGGTACCCAGATGCCACCCAACTTGTTTAGGGTTCAACTGGTTCGGGTGCTGCCAGGCTGCGACGACTTGTTACCTCTGATTCGACCCGTCGGGGCCGACGATGATGACGTGATGACCCTCAGCACCTGCCTGAGCTGGCCCCTACTTTGGCCGAAGAGCCAGATTCGTTTGGGGGCGGGGGACACCACCCCAAAGACAACACCGCCAGTCGTGCCGGTGCCAAGTCGGCCCCATGCCAAGACCGCCGCAACGGTGCCGGACATCCCTATGCCACTGGATCCAAACATGCATATGGCACAGGATCAGAACGACGACGACGACGACGATGATACATTTGGCAACGTCGATCAGTACTTTGCCGATCATGGGTACGATGGCGACTTCATGGGGCCTCCTTCTCAAGAACCAAACCCAACAAAAGACGTGTGCGATCTAGCTGGTACCGCGGAGAAGCCAAGTTGCAACAGGCGCCATCTGGCGTTCAGCTCTCAGGAGACGCCTCCAGCTGCCGACTTCACCGAGCCTCAGATAGGCGAGGTGCGAAATATTATCAGCCCCAACTCACTCAAGAAGGCGGTCTGTGAGCAGAACTCGGTCCCATTACAGGAGAAGAAGAAGGCACGCAAAAGAAATACTAAGAAGGGTGCGAGCCAGCCGGCACCGAGTACGATCCGTGCTCAGGACGGGCCACCTTCACCGCAGGATATCTCGAGGAGGGTGCATGTGGCGGATAGGGCAATGCTACCGACAAATATGCTCAATGCTGCAACCGGTGCTATGCGGAGTCTGCATGACAGTGTTCTTTCTTTGGAGAAGCGGCGTCTCAGAGAGAAGGATGTGGCATACCCGGTTTTCGCGGCCAAGGTGCCAGAGGGCAAGGGCTTTGTGTATAACTCCATCGGGCGTATGATGGTCCTGCGTTTTGATGACATCCATGCTATGTTGAACCTTCATCCGCTGCACTACACCTTCGTTCGGCTATTTTCGCTGAGTATGGAGATGCGGATCATTCGCGACAAGACCCCAGACAACGTGATAGTCGACCCCTTCTACATGCGTGCCAAGATCTTGGGCAGCGCTGGGGACCGGCAAGTCGCGAGTTCTTACCTCGAAGGCGTCATTCTGGCAAACCAAGATAAGGATAACTTCCTCGTGCCTTACTTTCCTGAGTAAGTCCTCCCCTCAACCGGCCCGTAACATATGAATTCTTACATTTCGATCGTTTTTCTTTTAACATTCCATGTTTTCTGCAGTGACACACGTTGCACGCTCATCCTCCTAAGCCCCAAATATTCCATGGCCACGTATTTCGACCCGGACCGTCAGTCGAACGTTGACTACACAAATGTCAAGAAGGTTCTTGATGATGTTCTCCCCGGCTACGCCAAATCTAGAGGCACCTTCACCAAGCCTATTCGTAAGTACGGCAAGCACATGTTCTCCCCCAATACGACGTTCTGCTGCGTCAAGCAGCCGCCTGGCGGTCAGAAGGGTGCCTACTACGCCATCCATCACATGCGGGCGATCGTACGGGACCATCATCAACTTCTGCTACCGAGTAAACTCAAAGATTGGGCAAAGAGCGTGTCGGAAATCCAGGACGCGGACCTCCGACAAGAATTCTTTTGCATCCAGTCGGAGTTTGCGGAAATCATCCATCAAGATGTCCTTCATACCTCGGGGCAGTTCTACCTCAACAATCAACCGTCCAACAGTGACATCGACACAATGCTACAAATGCAGGCTGGCAACGACCGTTATTTCATGACTCCCATGATAGACGGCGGCTTCATCCACGCTCCGGTCCCTTGAGTCGAGTCGAAAGCAGTGATGCTGTGTCTAGTTCTGAAACATCGATTGGCTCATGTTGTAATTAAACTTTAATGAACTTGTAGTATGTCTCTTTGGTTTCGAGAGTCGTTCAACTTAGATGTAATCGATGCTATTAATGTCTTGCTTTTCTCTTCTGATCGTTCTGTTGCATACTTATATATTGCTTATGTATTGTCTGTGAATTGGTACTAACGTTTCGTTTGGCTAGTGCATAGCGATGCCGACGTATGTCGTGTACAAGGGTAAGGTTCCCGGAGTCTACGATGACTGGGAGGAGTGTCGGAGACAGGTTCACCGATTCAGCGGTAACAGTTACAAAGGGTACACCACTAGGGCCGAGGCCGAATCTAGATACGCCCGCTATCTAGCGGGAGAGGGGAGGGAGCGTTGGAGGAACCGGATGAAGACGAGTTTCATCGTGATGATGCTCATCGTGATGACCGCAGCTCTCTTCTATGTGATGGTAGTTTAGATGATCGAGATCGACTTGTAATGTGAAGACAAACTCGCTACTCGCGGTCTCGAAAGTTGTAATATAATGTTCTATCTTTGTTCGGTCTTTTCAATACGGAGACTAATATGATGAATTGTATTCGAAGACTAATATGATGAATTGCATTCAAAGACTAATCTTCTATTGTATTCGATGAATCTGTTGTTGATGTGTGTTGTCTATATTTTGTCAAATTATACATTTTGTAACCTGTGCAAAAAACAGAAAATAAAAAAAACTAATATTCATACTAATGGCGCATCACATGATAGTGCGCCATTAGTATGCGCCATTAGTATGCCGCGGTTACTAATGGGGCATCCCGTTGTAGTGCGCCATTAGTATGCCAAAGCACCTGGGTATACATGGCCCCTGGGAGGCATACTAATGGTGCACCGTGGCCTATACTAATGGCGCACCAGTGCTCCATTAGTATACCAGATACTAATGGCGCACCAATGGTGCGCCATTAGTAAAAATTACTAATGGCGTGCTAGTAATGGCGCACGAGTGATGCACCATTAATGGCCAAATTAGGTGCGCCATTAGTAGCGGTTTTTCTAGTAGTGCTTTGTGTGCTACCAAACGTCACAACGTAACTGGGTGATTATAAAGGTGCTCTACAGGTGTCTCCGAAGGTACTTGTTGGGTTGGTTTATTTCGAGATTAGGATTTGTCACTCCAAATGTCGGAGAGGTATCTCTGGGCCCTCTCGGTAATGCACATCACTATAAGCCTTGCAAGCAATATAGCTAATGAGTTAGTTATGGAATGATGCATTACGGAACGAGTAAAGAGACTTGCCGGTAACGATATTGAACTAGGTATTGGATACCGACAATCGAATCTCGGGCAAGTAAAATACTGATGACAAAGGGAACAACGTATGTTGTTATGAAGTCTGACCGATAAAGATCTTCGTAGAATATGTAGGAACCAATATGAGCATCCAGGTCCCGCTTGAAGGAAATATGCCCTAGAGGCAATAATAAAGTTATTATTTATTTCCTTATTTCATGATAAATGTTTATTATTCATGCTAGAATTGTATTAACCGGAAACATAATACATGTGTGAATACATAGACAAACATAGTGTCACTAGTATGCCTCTACTTGACTAGCTCGTTTATCAGAGATGGTTATGTTTCCTAGCCATGGACAAAAGAGTTGTCATTTGATTAACAGGATCACATCATTAGGAGAATGATGTGATTGACTTGACCCATTCCATTAGCTTAGCACTTTATCGTTTAGTATGTTGCTATTGCTTTCTTCATGACTTATACATGTTCCTGTAACTATGAGATTATGCAACTCCCGTTTACCGGAGGAACACTTTGGGTACTACCAAACGTCACAACGTAACTGGGTGATTATAAAGGAGTACTACAGGTGTCTCCGAAGGTACATGTTGAGTTGGCGTATTTCGAGATTAGGTTTTGTCACTCCGATTGTCGGAGAGGTATCTCTAGGCCCTCTCGGTAATGCACATCATTATAAGCCTTGCAAGCAATGTAACCAATGAGTTGGTTACAGGATGATGCATTACAGAACGAGTAAAGAGACTTGCCAGTGATGAGATTGAACTAGGTATTGGATACCGACGATCGAATCTCGGGCAAGTAACATACCGATGACAAAGGGAACAACGTATGTTGTTATGCGGTTTGACCGATAAAGATCTTCGTAGAATATGTAGGAGCCAATATGGGCATCCAGGTCCCGCTATTGGTTATTGACCGAGAATAGTTCTAGGTCATGTCTACATAGTTCTCGAACCCGTAGGGTCCGCACGCTTAAGGTTTCGATGACAGTTATATTATGAGTTTATGTATTTTGATGTACCGAATGTTGTTCGGAGTCCCGGATGTGATCACGGACATGACGAGGAGTCTCGAAGTGGTCGAGACATAAATATTGATATATTGGACGGATATATTTGGACACCGGAAAGGTTCCGGGAGAGTTTGGGAATATACCGGAGCTCCGGGAGGTTACCGGAACCCCTCGGTAAGTATATGGGCCTTATTGGGCCTTAGTGGAAGGGAGGGAGAAGGAGCAAGGGAGGGGGCGCCCCCCCCCCCCCCCCAAGCCCAATCCGAATTGGGAGGGGGGCCGCCCCCCCCCCCTTTCCTTCTCTCCCCCCCCCCCCTCTTCCTTCCTTCTCCTACTCCGAATAGGAAAGGGGGGGCCAAACCTACTTGGAGTAGGATTGCCCCCCCTAGGGCGCGCCACCCCTTGAGCCGGCCTCCTCCTCCCTCCCTCCTTTATATACGGGGGTAGGGGGGCACCCTAGACACACAAGTTGATCATTGAGATCGTTCCTTAGCCGTGTGCGGTGCCCCCCTCCACGATATTACACCTCGATCATATTGTAGCGGTGCTTAGGCGAAGCCCTGCGACAGGAAAACATCAAGATCGTCACCACGCCGTCGTGCTGACGGAACTCCTCCCCGCGCCTCTGCTGGATCGGAGATCGGGGTGCGTCATCGAGCTATACGTGTGTCAAGAACTCGGAGGTGCCGGAGTAACGGTGCTTGGATCGATTGGACCGGGAGGACGTACGACTACTTCCTCTATGTTGCGTCAACGCTTCCGCTTCGGTCTACGAGGGTACGTAGACAACACTCTCCCCTCTCATTGCTATGCATCACCATGATCTTGCGTGTGCGTAGGAATTTTTTTGAAATTACTACGTTCCCCAACAGTGGCATCAGAGCCTAGGTTTTATGCGTTGATGTTATATGCATGAGTAGAACACAAGTGAGTTGTGGACGATATAAGTCATACTGCCTACCAGCATGTCATACTTTGGTTCAGCGGTATTGTGAGATGAAGCGGCCCGGACCGACATTACGCGTACGCTTACGCGAGACTGGTTTCACCGTTACGAGCACTCGTGCTTAAAGGTGGCTGGAGGCTGTCTGTCTCTCTCACTTTAGTTGAACCGAGTGTGGCTACGCCCGGTCCTTGCGAAGGTTAAAACGGAGTCTATTTGACAAACTATCGTTGTGGTTTTGATGCGTAGGTGAGAATGGTTCTTGCTAAGCCCGTAGCAGCCACGTAAAATTTGCAACAACAAAGTAGAGGATGTCTAACTTGTTTTTGCAGGGCATGTTGTGATGTGATATGGTCAAGACGTGATGCTATATTTTATTGTATGAGATGATCATGTTTTGTAACCGAAGTTATCGGCAACTGGCAGGAGCCATATGGTTGTCGCTTTATTGTATGAAATGCAAACGCCCTGTAATTGCTTTACTTTATCACTAAGCGGTAGAGATAGTCGTAGAAGCAATAGATGGCGTAACGACAACGATGCTACGATGGAGATCAACGTGTCGCGCCGGTGACCATGGTGATCACGACGGTGCTTCGGAGATGGAGATCACAAGCACAAGATGATGATCGCCATATCATATCACTTATATTGATTGCATGTGATGTTTATCCTTTATGCATCTTATCTTGCTTTGATTGACGGTAGCATTTTAAGATGATCTCTCACTAAAATTTTCAAGTAGTGTTCTCCCTGAGTATGCACCGTTGCCAAAGTTCGTCGTGCCGAGACACCACGTGATGATCGGGTGTGATAAGCTCTACGTCCATCTACGACGGGTGCAAGCCAGTTTTGCACACGCAGAATACTCAGGTTAAACTTGACGAGCCTAGCATATGCAGATATGGCCTCGGAACACAAAGACCGAAATGTCGAACGTGAATCATATAGTAGATATGATCAACATAGTGATGTTCACCATTGAAAACTACTCCATCTCACGTGATGATCGGTTATGGTTTAGTTGATTTGGATCACGTGATCACTTAGATGACTAGAGAGATGTCTGTCTAAGTGGGAGTTCTTAAGTAATATGATTAATTGAACTTAAATTTATCATGAACTTAGTCCTGGTAGTATTTTGCAAATTATGTTGTAGATCAATAGCTCGCGTTGTTGCTTTCATATGTTTATTTTGATATGTTCCTAGAGAAAATTGTGTTGAAAAATGTTAGTAGCAATGATGCGGATTGGATCCGTGATCTGAGGTTTATCCTCATTGCTGCACAGAAGAATTATGTTCTTGATGCACCGCTAGGTGATAGACCTATTGCAGGAGCAGATGCAGACGTTATGAACGTTTGGCTAGCTCAATATGATGACTACTTAGTGCACCATTCTTAACGGCTTAGAATCGGGACTTCAAAGACGTTTTTGAACGTCATGGACCATATGAGATGTTCCAGGAGTTGAAGTTAATATTTCAAGCAAATACCCGAGTTGAGAGATATGAAGTCTCCAACAAGTTCTATAGCTAAAAGATGGAGGAGAATCGCTCAACTAGTGAGCATGTACTCAGATTGTCTGGGTACTTAAATCGCTTGAATCAAGTGGGAGTTAATCTTCCAGATAAGATAGTGATTGACAGAATTCTCTAGTCACCATCACTAAGTTACTAGAACTTCGTGATGAACTATAGTATGCAAGGGATGACGAAAACGATTCCCGAGCTCTTCGTGATGTTGAAATCGACGAAGGTAGAAATCAAGAAAAGAGCATCAAGTGTTGATGATTGACAAGACCACTAGTTTCAAGAGAAGGGCAAAGGGAAAGAAAGGGAACTTCAAGTGGAAAGACAAGCAAGTTGTCACTCCTGCGAAGAAGCCCAAAGCTGGACCATAGCCTGAAACTAAGTGTTTACACTGCAAAGGAAATGGTCACTGGAAGCGGAAATGCCCTGAATATTTGGTGGATAAGAAGGATGGCAAAGTGAACAAGGGTATATTTGATATACAGATTATTGATGTGTGCCTTACTAGTGTTTATAGTAGCCCCTGAGTATTTGATACTTGTTCGGTTGCTAAGATTAGTAACTCGAAACAGGAGTTACAGAATAAACAGAGACTAGTTGAAGGGAAAGTGACGATGAGTGTTGGAAGTAGTTCCAAGATTGATATGATCATCATCGCACACTCCCTATACTTTCGGGATTAGTGTTAAACCTAAATAAATGTTATTTGGCGTTTGCGTTGAGCATGAATATGATTTGATCATGTTTATTGCGATACGGTTATTCATTTAAAATCAGAGAATAATTGTTGTTCTGTTTACATGAATAAAACCTTCAATGGTCATACACCCAATGAAAATAGTTTGTTGGATCTCGATCGTAGTGATACACATATTCATAAAATTGATGCCAAAAGATGCAAAGTTAATAATGATAGTGCAACTTATTTGTGGCACTGCCGTTTGGGTCATATCGGTGTAAAGCGCATGAAGAAACTCCATAAAGATGGATTTTTGGAATCACTTGGTTATGAATCATTTGATGCTTGCGAACCGTGCCTTTTGGGCAAGATGACTAAAACTCCATTCTCCGGAACAATGGAACGAGCTACTGACTTATTGGAAATAATACATACCGATGTATGCGATCCAATGAGTGTTGATGCTCGTGGCAAGTATCGTTATTTTCTGACCTTCACAAGATGATTTGAGCAGATATGGGTATATCTACTTGATGAAACATAAGTCTGAAATAGTTGAAAGGTTCAAAGAATTTCAGAGCGAAGTGGAAAAATCATCGTAACAAGAAAATAAAGTTTCTGCGGTCTGATCGCGGAGACGAATATTTGAGTTACGAGTTTGGTCTTCAGCTAAAACAATGTGAAATAGTTTCACAGTTCACGCCACCTGGAACACCACAACATTATGGTGTGTCCGAACGTCGTAATCGTACTTTATTGGATATGGCGCGATCTATGATGTTTCTTACTGATTTACCATTGTCGTTTTGGGTTATGCATTAGAGACAGCTGCATTCACGTTAAAAGGGCACCATCTAAATCCGTTGAGACGACACTATATGAACTGTGGTTTAGCAAGAAACCCAAGTTGTCATTTCTTAAAGTTTGGGGCTGTGATGCTTATGTGAAAAAGTTTCATCCTGATAAGCTCGAACCCAAATCGGAGAAGTGCGTCTTCATAGAATACCCAAAGGAAATTGTTGGGTACACCTTCTATCACAGATCCGAAGGCAAGATATTTGTTGCTAAAAATGGATCCTTTCTAGAGAAGGAGTTTTCTCTCGAAAGAAGTTAGTGGGAGGAAAGTAGAGCTTGATAAGCTAATTTTTGTACCTTCTCCCGAATTGGAAAGTAGTTCATCACGGAAATCAGTTCTAGTGATTCCTACACCAATTAGTGAAGAAGCTAATGATGATGATCATGAAACTTTAGATCAAGTTACTACAAAACCTCGTAGGTCTTCCAAAGTACAGTCCGCACCAGAGTAGTACGGTAATACTATTCTGGAAGTCATGTTACTAGACCATGATGAACCTACGAACTATGAGGAAGCGATGATGAGCCCAGATTCCGCGGGCTTGAGGCCATAAAATCTGAGATATTATCCATGTATGAGAACAAAGTATGGACTTTGATTGACTTGCTCAATGATCAGCAAGCCATGTTAAATGAATGGATCTTCAAGAGGAAGACGGACACTGATAGTAGTGTTACTATCTACTAAGCTCGACTTGTTGCGAAAGGTTTTCAACAAGTTCAAGGTGTTGAATACGATGAGATTTTCTCACTCGTATCGATGCTTAAAGTCTGTCTGAATCATGTTAGCAATTGCCACATTTTATGAAATCTGGAAAATGGATGTCAAAACTGCATTCCTTAATGGATTTATTAAAGAAGAGTTGTATATGATGCAACCAGAAGGTTTTGTCAATCCTAAAGGTGCTAACAAAATGTGCAAGCTCCAGCGATCCATCTATGGACTGGTGCAAGCATCTCGGAGTTGGAATATACGCTTTGATAAGTTGATCAAAGCATATAGTTTCATATGGACTTACGATGAAGCCTGTATTGACAATAAAGTGAGTGGGAGCACTACAGCCTTTCTGATTAGTATATGTGAGTGACATATTGTCGATCAGAAATGATGTAGAATTTTTCTGCAAAGCATAAAGGAGTATTTGAAAGGAGTTTTTCGAAGAAAGACCTCAGTAATGCTACTTACATATTGAGCATCAAGATCTATTGAGATAGATCAAGACGCTTGATAAGATTTTCAATGAGTACATACCTTGACAAGATTTTGAAGTAGTTCAAAATGGAACAGTCAAAGAAAGAGTTCTTACCTGTGTTGCAAAGGTATGAAATTGAGTAAGACTCAAATCCCGACCACAGCAAAAAATAGAAAGAGAATGAAAAGTCATTCCCTATGCCTCAGTCATAGGTTCTATAAAGTATGCTATGCTATGTACCAGACCTATTGTATACCTTGCTCTGTATTTGACAAGGGAGTACAATAGTGATCTAGGAGTAGATCACTGGACATTGGTCAAGAATATCCTTAGTGAGGACTAAGGAAATATTTCTCGATTATGCAGGTGATAAAAGAGCCCGTCGTAAAATTAACTTCGGTGCAAGTTTTCACACCGATCCAGATGACTCTAAGTCTCAATCTGGATACATATTGAAAGTAGGAGCAATTAGCTAGAGTAGCTCCGTGCAGAGCATTGTAGACATAGAATATTTGCAAAATACATACAGCTCTGAATGTGACAGACCCGTTGACTAAACTTCTCTCACGAGCAAAACATGATCACACCTTAGTACTCTTTGGGTGTTAATCACATAGCGATGTGAACTAGATTATTGACTCTAGTAAGCCCTTTGGGTGTTGGTCACATAATGATGTGAACTATGGGTGTTAATCATATACAGATATGAATATTGGTGTTAAATCACATGTCGATGTGAACTAGATTATTGACTCTAGTGCAAGTGGGAGACTGAAGGAAATATGCCCTAGAGGCAATAATAAAGTTATTATTTATTTCCTTATTTCATGATAAATGTTTATTATTCATGCTAGAATTGTATTAATCGGAAACATAATACATGTGTGAATACATAGACAAACATAGTGTCACTAGTATGCCTCTACTTGACTAGCTCATCTATCAGAGATGGTTACGTTTCCTAGCCATGGACAAAAGAGTTGTCATTTGATTAACGGGATCACATCATTAGGAGAATGATGTGATTGACTTGACCCATTCCGTTAGCTTAGCACTTGATTTTTTAGTATGTTGCTATTGCTTTCTTCATGACTTACACATGTTCCTGTAACTATGAGATTATGCAACTCCCGTTTACCGGAGGAACACTTTGGGTACTACCAAACGTCACAACGTAACTAGGTGATTATAAAGGAGTACTACAGGTGTCTCCGAAGGTACATGTTGAGTTGGCGTATTTCGAGATTAGGTTTTGTCACTTCGATTGTCGGAGAGGTATCTCTAGGCCCTCTCGGTAATGCACATCATTATAAGCCTTGCAAGCAATGTAACCAATGAGTTGGTTACGAGATGATGCATTACAGAACGAGTAAAGAGACTTGCCGGTGACGAGATTGAACTAGGTATTGGATACCGACGATCGAATCTCGGGCAAGTAACATACCGATGACAAAGGGAACAACGTATGTTGTTATGCGGTTTGACCGATAAAGATCTTCGTAGAATATGTAGGAGCCAATATGGGCATCCAGGTCCCACTATTGGTTATTGACCGAGAATAGTTCTAGGTCATGTCTACATAGTTCTCGAACCCGTAGGGTCCGCACGCTTAAGGTTTCGATGACAGTTATATTATGAGTTTATGTATTTTGATGTACCAAAGGTTGTTTGGAGTCCCGGATGTGATCGCGGACATGACGAGGAGTCTCGAAATGGTCGAGACATAAATATTGATATATTGGACGGATATATTTGGACACCGGAAAGGTTCCGGGAGAGTTTGGGAATATACCGGAGCTCGGGGAGGTTACCGGAACCCCTCGGTAAGTATATGGGCCTTATTGCGCCTTAGTGGAAGGGAGGGAGAAGGAGCAAGGGAGGGGGCGCCCCCCCCCCCCAAGCCCAATCCGAATTGGGAGGGGGACGGCCCCCCCTTTCCTTCTCTCCTCCCCCTCTTCCTTCCTTCTCCTACTCCGAATAGGAAAGGGGGGGGGCCAAACCTGCTTGGAGTAGGATTGCCCCCCCTAGGGCGCGCCACCCCTTGGGCCGGCCTCCTCCTCCCTCCCTCCTTTATATACGGGGGTAGGGGGGCACCCTAGACACACAAGTTGATCATTGAGATCGTTCCTTAGCCGTGTGCGGTGCCCCCCTCCATGATATTACACCTCGGTCATATTGTAGTGGTGCTTAGGCGAAGCCCTGCGACAGGAAAACATCAAGATCGTCACCACGCCGTCGTGCTGACGGAACTCCTCCCCGCGCCTCTGCTGGATCGGAGATCGGGGTGCGTCATCGAGCTATACATGTGTCAAGAACTCGGAGGTGCCGGAGTAACGGTGCTTGGATCGGTTGGACCGGGAGGACGTACGACTACTTCCTCTACGTTGCGGCAACGCTTCCGCTTCGGTCTACGAGGGTACGTAGACAACACTCTCCCCTCTCGTTGCTATGCATCACCATGATCTTGCGTGTGCATAGGAAATTTTTTGAAATTACTATGTTCCCCAACACCGCTATTGGTTATTGACCGGAGACGTGTCTCGGTCATGTTTACATTGTTCTCGAACCGTAGGATCCGCACGCTTAAGGTTTCGATGACAGTTTTATTATGAGTTTATGAGTTTTGATGTACCGAAGGAGTCCGGAGTCCCGGATGAGATCGGGGACATGACGAGGAGTCTCGAAATGGTTGAGACGTAAAGACCGATATATTGGGCGACTATATTCGGAGTTCGGAAAGGTTCCGAGTGATTCGGGTATTTATCGGAGTACCGGAGAGTTACAGGAATTCGCCGCGGAGAAGTATTGGGCCTTATTGGGCCATACGGGAAAGAGAGAGGGGCTGCCTAGGGCAGGCCACGCGCCCCCCCATGGCCTAGTCCGAATTGGACTAGGGGGAGGGACCGCACCCCCTCCTTCCTTCCCTTCTCTCTTCCCCTTCCTTGTCTCCTACTCCTACTACTCGGAAGGTCTCCTAGTTGGACTAGGAAGGGAGGAATCCTACTCCCGGTGGGAGTAGGACTCCCCTAGGGCGCGCCATAGAGAGGGCCGGCCCTCCCCTCCTCCACTCCTTTATATACAGGGGCAGGGGGGCACCCCATGACACACAAGTTGATCTTCGTGATCGTTCCTTAGCTGTGTGCGGTGGCCCCCTCCACGATATTACACCTCGGTCATATTGTAGCGGTGCTTAGGCGAAGCCCTGCGATAGTTGAACATCAAGATCGTCACCACGCCGTCATGCTGACGGAACTCCTCCCCGAACCTTTGCTGGATCGGAGCCCGGGGTGCGTCATCGAGCTGTACGTGTGTCAAGAACTCGGAGGTTTCGGAGTAACGGTGCTTGGATCGGTTGGACCCGGAAGACGTACGACTACTTCCTGTACGTTGCGTCAACGCTTCCGCTTCGGTCTACGAGGGTACGTAGACAACACTCTCCCCTCTCGTTTGTATGCATCACCATGATCTTGCGTGTGCGTAGGAATTTTTTTGAAATTACTATGTTCCCCAACAGTGGCATCCGAGCCTAGGTTTTATGGTTTGATGTTATACGCACGAGTAGAACACAAGTGAGTTGTGGGCGATATAAGTCATACTTCTTACCAGCATGTCATACTTTGGTTCGGCGGTATTGTTGGATGAAGCGGCCCGGACCGACATTACGCGTATGCTTACGCGAGACTGGTTCTACCGCCGTGCTTTGCACACAGGTGGCTAGCGGGTGTCAGTTTCTCCAACTTTAGTTGAACCGAGTGTGGCTACGCCCGGTCCTTGCGAAGGTTAAAACAGCACCAACTTGACAACCTATCGTTGTGGTTTTGATGCATAGGTAAGAACGGTTCTTGCTCAGCCCGTAGCAGCCACGTAAAATTTGCAACAACAAAGTAGAGGACGTCTAACTTGTTTTTGCAGGGCATGTTGTGATGTGATATGGTCAAGACGTGATAAGATATAAGTTGTTGTATGAGATGATCATGTTTTGTTGTAGTTATCGGCAACTAGCAGAAGCTCTATGGATGTCTCTTTGTTGCATAAGATGCAAGTGCCAAATAATTGCTTTACTTTATCGCTATACGATAGCAATAGTTGCAAGTGAAATAGTTGGTGAGACAACCATGTGATGACACATTGATATAGATCAAGATGATGAAGATCATCGTGTCGTGCCGGTGACGATAGAGATCATGACAGTACTTTGGAGATGGAGATCAAAGGTGCAAGATGATCATGGCCATATCATGTCACATATTTTGATTGCATATGATGTTTATCTATTATACATCTTATTCTTGCTTTGATTGACGGTAGCATTTTAAGATGATCTCTCACTAATTATCAAGAAGTGTTCTCCCTGAGTATGCACCGTTGCCAAAGTTTGTCGTTCCCAGACACCACGTGATGATCGGGTGTGATAAGTTCTACGTCCATCTACAACGGGTGCAAGCCAGTTTTGCACACGCGGAATACTCAGGTTAAACTTGACGAGCCTAGCATATGCAAATATGGCCTCGGAACATGGAGACCGAAAGGTCGAGCATGAATCATATAGTAGATATGATCAACATAGTGATGTTCACCATTGAAAACTACTCCAGCTCACGTGATGATCGGTTATGGTTTAGTTGATTTGGATCACGTGATCACTTAGATGACTAGACAGATGTCTGTCTAAGTGGGAGTTCTTAAGTAATATGATTAATTGAACTTAAATTTATCATGAACTTAGTCCTGGTAGTATTTTACAAATTATGTTGTAAGATCAATAGCTCGCGTTGTTGCTTTCATATGTTTATTTTGATATGTTCCTAGAGAAAACTGTGTTGAAAAATGTTAGTAGCAATGATGCGGATTGGATCCGTGATCTGAGGTTTATCCTCATTGCTGCGTAGAAGAATTATGTCCTTGATGCACCGCTAGGTGACAGACCTATTGCAGTAGCAGATGCAGACGTTATGAACGTTCGGCTAGCTCAATATGATGACTACTTGATAGTTTAGTGCACCATGCTTAACGGCTCAGAATCGGGACTTCAAAGACGTTTTGAACGTCATGGACCATATGAGATGTTCCAGGAATTGAAGTTAATATTTCAAGCAAATACCCGAGTTGAGAGATATGAAGTCTCCAACAAGTTCTATAGCTAAAAGATGGAGGAGAATCGCTCAACTAGTGAGCAAGTGCTCAGATTGTCTGGGTACTACAATCGCTTGAATCAAGTGGGAGTTAATCTTCCAGATAAGATAGTGATTGACAGAGTTCTCTAGTCACCATCACCAAGTTAGTAGAACTTCGTGATGAACTATAGTATGCAAGGGATGACGAAAATGACTCCCGAGCTCTTCGTGATGTTGAAATCAACGAAGGTAGAAATCAAGAAAGAGCATCAAGTGTTGATGATTGACAAGACCACTAGTTTCCAGAAAAGGGCAAAAGGAAACAAAGGGAACTTCAAGTGGAAAGACAAGCAAGTTGTCACTCCTGCGAGGAAACCCAAAGCTGGACCATAGCCTGAAACTGAGTGCTTACACTGCAAAGGAAATAGTCACTGGAAGCGGAAATGCCCTGAATATTTGGTGGATAAGAAGGATGGCAAAGTGAACAAGGGTAAATTTGATATACAGGTTATTGATGTGTGCTTTACTAGTGTTTATAGTAGCCCCTGAGTATTTGATACTTGTTCGGTTGCTAAGATTAGTAATTCGAAATAGGAGTTACAGAGTAAACAAAGACTAGTTGAAGGGGAAGTGACGATGAGTGTTGGAAGTAGTTCCAAGATTGATATGATCATCATCGCACACTCCCTATACTTTCGGGATTAGTGTTAAACCTAAATAAATGTTATTTGGCGTTTGCGTTGAGCATAAATATGATAAGATCATGTTTATTGCGATACGGTTATTCATTTGAAGTTAAAGAATAATTGTTATTCTGTTTACATGAATAAGACCTTCGATGGTTATACACCCAATGAAAATAGTTTGTTGGATCTCGATCGTAGTAATACACATATTCATAATATTGATGCCAAAAGATGCAAAGTTAATAATGATAGTGCAACTTATTTGAGGCACTGCCGTTTGGGTCATATCGGTATAAAGCGCATGACGAAACTCCATAAAGATGGATTTTCGGAATCACTTGGTTATGAATCATTTGATGCTTGCGAACCGTGCCTTTTGGGCAAGATGACTAAAACTCCATTCTCTGGAACAACGGAACAAGCTACTGACTTATTGGAAATAATACATACCGATGTATGCGATCCAATGAGTGTTGATGCTCGTGGCAAGTATCGTTATTTTCTGACCTTCACAAGATGATTTGAGCAGATACGGGTATATCTACTTGATGAAAATAAGACTGAAATAGTTGAAAGGTTCAAAGAATTTCAGAGTGAAGTGGAAAAATCATCGTAACAAGAAAATAAAGTTTCTGCGATCTGATCGCGGAGACGAATATTTGAGTTACGAGTTTGGTCTTCAATTAAAACAATGTGGAATAGTTTCACAGCTCACGCCACCTGGAACACCACAACGTTATGGTGTGTCCAAACATCGTAACCGCACTTTATTGGATATAGTGCGATCTATGATGTCTCTTACTGATTTACCACTATTGTTTTTGGGTTATGCATTAGAGACAGCTGCATTCACGTTAAAAGGGCACCATCTAAATCCGTTGAGACGACACCATATGAACTGTGGTTTAGCAAGAAACCAAAGTTGTCGTTTCTTAAAGTTTGGGGCTGCGATGCTTATATGAAAAAGTTTCATCCTCATAAGCTCGAACCCAAATCGGGGAAGTGCGTCTTCATAGAATACCCGAAGGAAATTGTTGGGTACACCTTCTATCACAGATCCGAAGGCAAGATATTCGTTGCTAAAAATGGATCCTTTCTAGAGAAGGAGTTTCTCTCGAAAGAAGTGAGTGGGAGGAAATTAGAGCTTGATAAGGTAATTTGTACCTTCTCCCGAATTGGAAAGTAGTTCATCATAGAAATCTGTTCCTGTGACTTCTACACCAATTAATGAGGATGCTAATGATGATGATCATGTAACTTCAGATCAAGTTACTACCGAACCTCGTAGGTAAAACAGAGTGAGATCCGCACCAGAGTAGTACGGTAATCCTGTTCTGGAGGACATGTTACTTGACCATGACAAACCTACGAACTATTAGGAAGCTATGATGAGCCCAGATTCCGCGAAATGGCTTGAGGCCATGAAATCTGAGATGGGATCCATGTATGAAAGTGTGGACTTTGGTGGAGTTGCCCGATGATCGGCAAGCCATTTTGTATAAATGGATCTTCAAGAGGAAGACGGACGTTGATAGTAGTGTTACTATCTACAAAGCTCGACTTGTCGCAAAAAGGTTTTTGACAAGTTCAAGGTGTTGACTACAATGAGATTTTCTCAACTGTAGCGATGCTTAACTCTTTTCGAATCATGTTAACAATTGCCACATTTTATGAAATCTGGCAAATGGATAACAAAACTGTGTTCCTGAATGGATTTCTGGAAGAAGAGTTGTATATGATGCAACCAGAAGGTTTTGTCGATCCGAAAGGTGCTAACAAAATGTGCAAGCTCCAGCGATCCATCAATGGATTGGTGCAAGCATCTCGGAGTTGGAATATACGCTTTGATGAGTTGATCAAAGCATATGGTTTTATGCAGACTTTTGGAAAGGCCTGTATTTACAAGAAAGTGAGTGGGAGAACTACAGCCTTTCTGATAAGTATATGTGTATGACATATTGTTGATCGGAAATAATGTAGAATTATTCTGCAAAGCATAAAGAAGTGTTTGAAAGGAGTTTTTCAAAGAAAGACCTCGGTGAAGCTACTTACATATTGAGCATCAAGATCTATTGAGATAGATCAAGACGCTTGATAAGATTTTCAATGAGTACATACCTTGACAAGATTTTGAAGTAGTTCAAAATGGAACAGTCAAAGAAGGAGTTCTTGCCTGTGTTGCAAGGTGTGAAGTTGAGTAAGACTCAAGACCCGACCATGGCAGAAAATAGAAAGAGAATGAAAAGTCATTCCCTATGCCTCAGTCATAGGTTCTATAAAATATGCTATGCTGTGAACCAGACATATTGTATACTTTGCCCTGGTTTGGCAAGGGAGTACAATAGTGATCTAGGAGTAGATCATTGGACATTGGTCAAAATTATCCTTAGTGGAATAAGGATATGTTTCTCAATTATGGAGGTGACAAAAGGTTCGTCGTAAAAGGTTACGTCGATACAAGTTTTGGCACTGATCCAGATGACTCTAAGTCTTAATCTGGATACATATTGAAAGTGGGAGCAATTAGCTAGAGTAGCTCCGTGCAGAGTATTGTAGACATAGAATATTTGCAAAATACATACGGCTCTGAATGTGACAGACCCGTTGACTAAACTTCTCTCACGAGCAAAACATGATCGTACCTTTGTACTCTTTGGGTGTTAATCACATAGCGATGTGAACTAGATTATTGACTCTAGTAAGCCCCTTGGGTGTTGGTCACATGACGATGTGAACTATGGGTGTTAATCATATACAGATATGATTATTGGTGTTAAATCACATGGCGATGTGAACTAGATTATTGACTCTAGTGCAAGTGGGAGACTGAAGGAAATATGCCCTAGAGGCAATAATAAAGTTATTATTTATTTCCTTGTATCATGATAAATGTTTATTATTCGTGCTAGAATTGTATTAACCGGAAACATAATACATGTGTGAATATATAGACAAACAGAGTGTCACTAGTATGCCTCTACTTGACTAGCTTGTTAATCAAAGATGGTTATGTTTCCTAACCATGGACAAAGAGTTGTTATTTGATTAACGAGATCACATCATTAGTTGAATGATCTGATTGACATGAACCATTCCGTTAGCTTAGCACCCGATCGTTTAGTATGTTGCTATTGCTTTCTTCATGACTTATACATGTTCCTATGACTATGAGATTATGCAACTCCCGTTTACCGGAGGAACACTTTGTGTGCTACCAAACGTCACAACGTAACTGGGTGATTATAAAGGTGCTCTACAGGTGTCTCCGAAGGTACTTGTTGGGTTGGCTTATTTCGAGATTAGGATTTGTCACTCCGAATGTCAGAGAGGTATCTCTGGGCCCTCTCGGTAATGCACATCACTATAAGCCTTGCAAGCAATATAGCTAATGAGTTACTTACGGAATGATGCATTACGGAACGAGTAAAGAGACTTGCCGGTAACGAGATTGAACTAGGTAATGGATACCGACGATCGAATCTCGGGCAAGTAAAATACCGATGACAAAGGGAACAATGTATGTTGTTATGCGGTCTGACCGATAAAGATTTTCGTAGAATATGTAGGAACCAATATGAGCATCCAGGTCCCGCTATTGGTTATTGACTGGAGACGTGTCTCGGTCATGTCTACATTGTTCTCGAACCATAGGGTCCGCACGCTTAAGGTTTCGATGAAAATTTTATTATGAGTTTATGAGTTTTGATGTACCGAAGGAGTTCGGAGTCCTGGATGAGATCGGGGACATGACGAGTAGTCTCGAAATGGTCGAGACGTAAAGATCGATATATTGGACGACTATATTCGGAGTTCGGAAAAGTTCCGAGTGATTCGGGTATTTATCGGAGTACCGGAGAGTCACGGGAATTCGCCGGGGAGAAGTATTGGGCCTTATTGGGCCATACGGGGAAGAGAGAGGGGCTGCCTAGGGCAGGCCGCGCGCCCCCCCATGGCCTAGTCCGAATTGGACTAGGGGGAGGGACCGCACCCCCTCCTTCCTTCCCTTCTCTCTTCCCCTTGTCTCCTACTCCTACTACTTGGAAGGTCTCCTAGTTGGACTAGGAAAGGGGGAATCCTACTCCCGGTGGGAGTAGGACTCCCCTAGGGCGCGCCATAGAGAGGGTCGGCCCTCCCCTCCTCCACTCCTTTGTATACGGGGGCAGGGGGACACCCCATGACACACAAGTTGATCTTCGTGATCGTTCCTTAGCCGTGTGCGGTGCCCCCCTCCCCGAACCTCTGCTGGATCGGAGCCCGGGGTGCGTCATCGAGTTGTACGTGTGTCAAGAACTCGGAGGTGCCGGAGTAACGGTGCTTGGATCGGTTGGACCGGGAAGACGTACGACTACTTCCTCTACGTTGCGTCAACGCTTCCGCTTCGGTCTACGAGGGTACGTAGACAACACTCTCCCCTCTCGTTGCTATGCGTCACCATGATCTTGCGTGTGCGTAGGAAATTTTTTGAAATTACTATGTTCCCCAACACAGACTGTACAGACAACTGCTGCAGTAATTCCTGTGCTTTGGTATCATCCTTGTAACTTCCCACCACTTCCTCCAACCAACTAGGCCGAACCCCAGAAATTGCTAGCACTTGCAAATCTTCTTGTGGTCTCCTGGACAAGGCATCAGCTGCAGAAGTATCAATACCTTTCTTGTAAACAATCTTATAATTCAATCCCATCATTTTTGTGAGGGCTTTTTGTTGCCAAGGTGTATGCAGTCTCTGATCAGAAAGATTGACCAAACTTTTTTGATCTGTTCTGATAATGAATTCTTGGAATTGTAAGTAGGGTCTCCACTGCTCAATAGCTAATAGTATAGCTAGGTACTCCTTCTCATACACAGATAACCCTCTGTTCCTGGGGCCTAGAGCTCTGCTGACAAAAGCAATGGGATAACCCTGCTGCATCAGAACAGCACCAATCCCAACATCACAAGCATCACTTTCAACCACAAACTGCTGTGAAAAATCAGGTAATGCCAAGACAGGAGCATAAATAAGAGCTTGCTTCAAGGTTTGGAAGGACATCTCTGTAGCTGGTGTCCACACAAAGATAGCCCCCTTTTTTAACAAATCAGTGAGTGGTCTACTGATCATCCCATAATTCCTGATGAACTTCCTGTAGTACCCAGTTAAGCCCAAAAATCCTCTGACTTGCTTTACATCAGTAGGAACTGGCCAATTTTTAACAGTTGCAATTTTGCTAGCATCTGTTGAGACCCCTTCACTACTAATGACATGGCCCAGATAAGCAATCTCCTGCTTAGCAAAGTCACACTTGCTCAACTTTACTCTCCATTGTTTTTCCAACAGTATGCTCAGCACCTTTTCCAAATGGATAAAGTGGTCCTTCAAGGTTTTACTGAAAATGAGAATATCATCAAAGAAGCATACTGCACAAGGATCTTCTGCTCTCAAAACTGGAGCTAGATCTGTATTCATGGCTCCTTGGAATGTATTGGGTGCACCTGTCAGGCCCATAGCCACTACAGTAAATTCATAATGGCCAGTATGAGTTTGGAATGCAGTCTTGAATTCTTCTCCAGGTGCCAACCTGATCTGATGGTAGCCAGCTCTCAGATCTAGTTTTGAAAACCAACAGGCTCCAGCAAGTTGATCCAGTAGTTCATCTATAACAGGAATTGGATACTTGCTCTTAATTGTGAGAGCATTAACATGTCTAAAATCAATGACCAACCTCCAGTCTCCTTCTTCCTTTTTCTTGACCATCAGAGAAGGAGATGAGAATGGACTGTTGCTCACTTGAATTATTCCCCTTTGCAGCATTTCCTGCACCTGCTTCTCCATTTCAACTTTCAGGTGAGGAGGAATCCTGTAAGGTCTGATGGACACTGGCTGAGCACCAGGGATTAGTGGTATGCTGTGATCATACTGTCTTCTAGGAGGTAAACCTGTAGGAGGAGAGAAGACCACTGCATACTTGTCAAACAGGGCCTGAATTTCAGGTAGCTGTTCCTTTTGCTCAATTACAGCACTCTGGAAGATAGCCATTACCGTGAAAGCACATTCCTCGGGTAGATCTCCTTGCAGAGTAACAGAGACACCCTTGTACTGGAACGAAAGCCACTTCTACTCCCAATCGATGTACATGGGACTGTGTTTGGCCAACCAATCTAGACCCAAAATGCCATCATAGCCCCCTAATGACAATAGTCTAAAATCATGTGAAAAATCCTGGCCTTGACAACTCCACTGACATTGCTTCACTTGTTGTGAGCAAGTCAATTTTTCTCCACCTGCCACCTTCACTGTAACTGCCTTGATATCAGTAATTTTTGGAAGTAGGGAATTTAAGGAGCTGTCCAAGAACGAATGAGTACTGCCTGAATCTACCAAAAACTTCAACTATGCATTTCTGATATTAACTGACAAGGCTAGGGACAGTGTAGATACATTGTTGCTTGTAGCAGCTACTGACAACAGCATCAGATTGTCAGAATCACTATCTGACCCATCCTGTGAAGAAGTGGAGCTTTGCAACTGGTCAATGAGCTCTTGAACCACATGTAACTGGAGTGTAGATTTGCACTGATGGTCCTTGGACCATTTCTCACCACAAATGAAACACAATCCTTTGGCCCTCCTGAAATTCCTCAATGAAGTCCATTTATCTTCTACTGCCAGGGTTCTAGAGCCTTTAGTGGGTTTCTTCTCTTCCACAATCTTTGCCTTATAAGGATAATTTCCTGACGAGTTACTGCCTCTTTTTGTTGTGGAAGTGTACTGCATTTCTCCCAATTCCTCATGGAGCAGGGCCAGCTCATAAGCAGTATTCAGGTCGCGTGGTTTTTGCATGGCAATAGCCATTCGAACACCTGGTTTCAGACCATCAATAAAACAGGTGGTGTAATGCAGGGGTCAGGGTTGGACTCATATGCAGTCAGTTGATCATATAGTTCTGCAAATTGTTCCACATACTCCTCCACCGATCCAGTTTGGTTAATTCTGAACATCTTCCTCAAGAGATTCTGGTTCTGGTTCGGCCCAAATCTCGTCTGCAATAGGGTGCAAAACTCTGTCCAATGCAGTTCCACGGTTCGCCTCTGCACAGACTACAACCATCGAGCAGCTGCACCTTCAAACTGGGCAGTGGCATAAGATATCCACATGTTGTGGTGAGTGCCCCATAACCTGAAGTAATCCTCGCATCTAGCTTGCCATAATCGTGGATTAGACCCGTCAAACCGCGGCAATTCCACTCGTGGACCAGAGTTGAACTGCTCACCTTGATCCAGAGCAACGAGTTCACGGGGTGACTGAATCTCCCTGGGAGACGACAGATCACGCGCTCCGCGAGCCGGGGTGGGACGTAGATGTTCTGGGCACGCGCTTCTCTGCCCGTAGACGAGCTTCCGGGCCTGGCCTCGTAGTTGACCTTGTCACCCCGCTCCAGATCGGAGCGGATCTACTTGATGTCGAGGTGGAGCTCGGAACGGACGCCGTCAATGCTGGCCGTGATGAGGCCATCCAAGGTCTTGGTCGAGTCCTGGAGCAGCTTGGTCATGGATTTGAGGAGGTCGTCGCTGTGTACCTTGAGGCGCTGCTCGAGATCGTCGTTGACGGCCGCCTTGACGAAATCATGGATGTTGCGGCCTTCCGCCGACAGCTTTTCCATGGCCTCTCGCCGGAGAAATTCGCGGAAACGGTTGCGGTGGGGGTGGCGGGGCAACTCCAGGATTGAACGGCTCTGATGCCAGATGTGAGCAACTAGCTATGGAATTCGATTTGGGGAGGAATTCGCCATGGAAGGCAGGTACAAGCTCACACGCACACACGCGATCTGGCCGTAGCCACCAGTTCCGTCCCAATCCACACGCAACCCACACCAACGGTAATATACCAGCGTACACCCTTATCAGACCCAGTTTGGGCCTGCAAGCCACTGGGGGAGTTGGCGATCGCGAGTGGGCCGAGCAGCCGGCCCACGAGTCGAAGTCTTGGCCTCGCGCACTTCCGCTTGCTCTGTTCTCGTGCCAAGGTCGCTGACAAATGGGGGGGGGGGGTGCGGGATGCGGTACCTGTGAGCGTCGGAGGTTCACGACGGTGCCACGTGCGCTATCCGACTAGGGTACTCCGTGAATGATGGAGTTGCCTTCGGCAGGGCTTGGATATGGGCTACAGCAAGCAGAGAAAAAAAAATAGCAAGCGAGAAAGATACCCCTGGGAAATTGAGTTAGGAGGAGCAGCCAAGCAACACTCCACCACCGCATGTTTTTTTTAGAGAATCCACACCACCTTATCTAATACATACTCCTATACTACGTTAAATAGGATTGGATTGGTGTTACAATTAAGCACGATCAAACTTTGCACGGCACGTGCATGAGTCTTAATGCGTGCATGAGTCCTAGTACGATTAGTATTCTAAGTCAAGTAGGATTTCCGAAAAAAAAGGTCAAATAGGATTAAGAATACTACAACAAGTCGGTTAGACACTAGGCTATATAATTATATACGAGCCTTTGGCTATCAATCCATCGATCAGTTTTGTTCTGCCGAGAGGTTTCGCCAAGACAGCCGATCGCTAGCTTGGCGAGTTGCAAGCTCGCCAGCTCCACGTACAGGAATCAATTAAGCCACTAGCTAGCTTTACATATCGTACGTGTATTACCTCCTGGGAGTTTTGGTCTAGCGATCAAAAGCCAACAATTGAAACATAACCATCGACCTGTCCAGTCCTCGTCACAAACGTTTCCAGCGGCCGACTGACGGGCACGAACATGGATCCCTAACTCGAGATCACAGGTACGTATACGGTACTCCCTCTTATTCCCCCTCTTCTTATCTTCTTATCTTCTCCTATAAATATTTCCCACAGAAAAAAAAGAAAGAAAAGAGAAACCGATAAACCTAGGTGGATTACTTGGTGTATAATATGGCGGACATAGAGGACGTCGCGATGGCGGAGCCGGACCTCGCGCGACGCCCCATGATCTCGGTGTGGATAGAAAAGGTGGAAGATTACTTGGTGAGGTACAGGATCCGCGGTGACGATGGCGCGGCGGTAGCGGTGGCGGCGGAGCCACAGCAGCATACCAGGTTGACCCTCATCTTCCTCGTCACTGCCGGCGCTGTCTTTGGTTTTTTCGCTTACTTTTACGCGGCGATTAAATGCGACATGGACTCGGCCTATACGGTGGCGGTCTTTATCGCGATGTTGCTATGTGCGGGCTTTGCATTAGGCCTTGCTGGGGTTTCTGCTTGTCTCATCCAAGAGTGCCAAGAGGGGTTTCAGGATGAGGAACATCATAGATTAGCAGATTTCCTGCTCCAGGTGTAGATTCTATAGATAGATATGTAATCATCCATGCATGAGTGACACTCGATGAACTTCCCCTGTTATCATATGTACAAACATAGTACGGTATATTGGCATGCATCTTTTTTTCTGATTGAGGGAAGGCAGGCAATGGTAGTTGATTCACATGCATCGCACACATATCAGTTTCACACGTACGCAACTATGCATGCATGTCTCAAGGCAGTCGGAGTACATACGTACCCAAATAATCTGTGCGCTCTTTTTTTCTTCTTCTCAAGAACATGGAAGAGCTTTGCATGTCATGGAATCAGAGTTTACAGACGTGAAGGGTAGTCGTCGTCATCTGTGATCGAGTAAATAGCATAAAACTACTACTTTACAGCCTACGGTTTTAAAAAACTATCAATTTTTAATTTTTCTCAGATAACTACCAAGTGGGTGGTCGGTTGTTTCAAAAACCCAAACATCTAGTGCTTTGCAATTGATCCTGATAATGACAATTGGGACCCGCACGTAAGAAAACGGATTGTTTGACCGTTAACTGACATGTGGGGTCCACATGTCAGCTCTCTTCCCCATTCTCTTCACTCCTCCTACCTCTCTTTTTTCCCCAGGAGATCGACGGAGTGCCGGCCGCCGCTCCTTGCACCAGTCCCGGTCGCCGCTCCTTCCACCTCGTCGGCGTCGGCCGGCCGCTCCTCCGCCTCCACTGCTGCCCCCTCTCCCTGGAACCTCTTCTCCTCACCGTCGGCGTCTGAAGGCAGAAGCGAGGTTGGGGTGCTCCTGCACGAGCTGCCTGCGTGGCCACCGTGCTCCGCGTCCATGGCGTCGGTGGCGGCACTGATGCCAGGCAGGGGAGAGACGCGCTCGTGGGGTTGCTCCAGTGCTCTAGCCACGCGTCCTCCTTTCCCAGCTCGAATCCCCTCCTTAGTTGTGGTCAACGCTCGGGTCCGAGCTCCCGAGGCCGGCTGCCATGACTAGGCTCAAGCTCGAGCTCGAGCTCCTGCCTCACGAGCTTCCTGGCCTGCACTTCCCACGCCCGCAAGCCCGCCTTCTGTGCCCGGCCGCAATGGCCATCGGCGGTGAGCGGTGCTGCCCCTGGCGCCCGTGCGGAAGGGAGCTCCACGGCGGTGCCATGGCTGTTGGTGGCTACGGAAGGGAGCACCACGCACCGCCCGCGACGGAAAGGAGCTCCACGGCGGCGCCATGGCTGCTGGCCGGCAACCCTCACGGCGGCTGCTGGCGCACGGCCACAGGAGGGACCTGATTGCTTTTTTCAAAAGTCTATAGGGACTCGATTGTGTTTTTGAAAAGTTTGCAAGGGCCTGATGGCATTTTTGAAAAGTTTGCAGACACTGACATGTGGGACCCACATGTCAGTTAACGGTCAAATAGATGGATCGTTTAAGTGCGAGCCCGACCTGTCATAAACATGTTTAATTTTTTAACAACGAAAGATTTTGGATTTTTTGAAACAGTCGACCACCCACTTGGTAGTTACCTGAGAAAAAAAACAATAGTTTTTTGAATCCTAGGCTGTAAAGTAGTAGTTTTATGCTATTTACTCTCTGTGATCGACACCCCTGAGAATCCACCATACAGACATATAGTATTACAGAAGCTACGATCTCGCTTATTCCCGCAAAGCAAATCCGTCACAAGAGGGGGGCACTGCAATCTTGTCGAACATCTATATTTGATTTTGGGACATTATTTCTTAGTTTAAATATAAATCTTGACTGCCAAACATATCTAACAAGGCTGACGGCGAGGGTGGAGCGGACGGGAGGAAAAGGGGGAAATGGGGCGGCTAGGGTTTGCTCTCGCTGTCCTGCTTCAATAGCCAGGTTCTTGGCCCATTGGGCGACGCACCGACGCCGGGGCATGAATATGGTCACCAAACTGGTGACATTCCTAGGAGGACTGAACGGTTCTTCGTGGGTCGTGTCTCTTAGTCCGACGTGGCGGACAAGTCCAAGCGGCCCCAAATCCAATTAAGAATAGGATTATGGTCTCAATCATCGATGCAAAATTTAGAAAAATAGAATTTATCAGCCTACTTTTCCTGGGGTTATTGCTTTCTTGAACTAAGGAGCAGCTAGAGAAGGCTACAGCCAACAACAATAAGCTAGCAGCGAAGAGCTACAGAGCTACTTCAAAGTTCAAACAATAACAACAACAGCAACGAACAACTACAGAGATAGCAGCAATGGCACGCTCCGGCGATGGCACAGACAGCGCCGGGAAGGAGACACAGCGAGGTGGCGGCGTGCCTGGGAGGAGGCACGGCGAGGTGCAGGCCCCAGGAAGTACGCGTGCAGCAGCATCACATCGAGAGAACGTGTCGCAGACCCACCCCGACGAGCAATGTTTCACTCACGGAGGAATATACATGATCTGAACAATATACTAACAGGCTACGTGATCGCCTAAGTTGAACAGCCTTATCTTGGGGAACCTCTAGATACGCACTTCAACGGTTATTAGATGGACAATAGATTAAAACCGGTCTGTCCTCTCCTTGTCCCAAACGTTTCCAGCCGGCTGACTGATTGTGTCAAACACGGTTCCTTCTCTCCAGATGGGATTGGATCATCACCATCGATCCACGTCCGGTCGTCTCAAACGTTTCTAGCGGCCGACTGATGGGCACGAAGACGATCTTCCCGCTCTTGATCTCTTATTAGAAACCTAGAAACCTTTCCCATGAAGAAATAGAAAAGAGAAACCGATAAACCTAGCTGGATTACTTGGTGTATAATATGGCGGACATAGAGGACGCCGCCATGGCGGAGCCGGACCTCGCGCGACGCCCCATGTCTTCGGTGTGGATCGAAAAGGTGCAAGATTACTTGGTGAGGTACATGACTCGCGGTGACGATGCCGCTATGGTAGCGGTGGCGCCGGAGCCACAGCAGCACACGAGGATGATGCTCATCTTCCTCGCCACCGCCGGCGCCGTCTTTGGGGTGTTCACTCTCCTTTACCTGGAGATTAAATACGCCAAGGATTGGGACTACACGGTGGATATTGCGATCTGGCTATGTGCGTCCTTCGCAGGCAGCCTTATAGGAGTTTCTACTGTGCTCATCTTAGACTGTCAAGATGGGTTTCAACAAGAGGATCGAAGATTCGCAGATTTCTTGCTCCAACTGTAGAGCTTAGTTAATTCTCTACTCCCTCACAATGTCAAAAAACGTCTTGTATTAAGTTACGGAGGGGGTATATATATTTGATGCATGTGCAAATACCAGTTGACAACATGCATGCATATTTGTTATTTTCACTCTTATGATGCAACTATATATTGTAAACCACGACGTACGTACGGATCCTTCTACACCAACACTTGTATATTGTTCGCCGTGGAGATATCTGACCTCTGCTACACTTGGTTCAAATTCTTACAGTGAAAGCCTACGACCCGGCATCGGGTTGGGCGACGGCGTCATCCTCGTAGCATTCCCCTTTGGGGCGTCGCCGGGAAACAAATTACACGGCCGAACGATACGTGACGATAAATGTAGTCCTCAGAGAATCGCAATCTTAGGATAACTGGATCACACAATACCCACGTCACTACGCTGCCGACAGATAACACGGGAAAAACTGAGTATAACACAGCGCTATGGCCTATAACATCTAAACTCCATTACAATGTTCCGAGGAGCGAGAACGGTGCTAAGCGTCGCCGCTGCTGAGTCCGCACTAGACAAAGGTCCTCACACGGAACCAAGACACAAATAGAAGCACCACAACAACTTCTTCAAGAAGAAAGTGGCGCCCGCAAGCGGCGTTATCATCGGGAAAAAACGCGGAGATTTCACTCGGAAGCTTCCCCCGTGCCACCACATGGTCTCCAAGACAAGTGTGACGAGTTCAAAACTCTAGATCTGGATTGGCGCGTTGCCACTGCCAGAGACAAACAGCACGCATGAGCCACCCGCTGCTCCAGCTCTCCCTGCGCTCACAACCAAGGTGGAAAGCCAACACCACCGACATGGCGCCCGCCGGAGAGCCAACATGCGGACCGCCTTCCAAAGCCGCCACCCCGGCACCCAAAATCTGAAATACCACCAACTGCCCACTTCATAGTGCAATAACCGCGGTTGGAGTAGCTGAGGCACCCCTCCACTTCTAGACCGACACCAGCCACAGAGTCTAGGTCAGCGACTCCATGCTTGAAAGCGTCCACGCTTACGTCACTAGCCTCGATGGACCAGGGAGGAGGGAGGGAGGGAGGGAGGGGGTATACAATCCAGTGACTACCGGCGGACTCCACAAAGCAAGCCCCGACCATAACCCGGTAGCCTTGGCCCAGGAAAGCTCCCATGACGCCATGTCCGTGGCAATTGGCATAGATCTGCCCGATGGTGTAGATTTTTTATGACAACCGCCACCTTGCACTGTGCCCGTGAGGAGGGAAACCTCGCTGCTCGTAGGCACCTGACCGAGCCCAACAAGCCCTATCTAGAGCACGAGCCCCGACCCATCTCAGGCGTAGATTTGGTCCGCCTGCGAGTGAGCCCTAGGTCCAAGAAATTCATGATCCTAACCAAGGGGAAGGAGTATCACAGCAAGCACCCTGTGCAGACTATCGGAACTAGGCCGCCAGATCCACGTCGTCGAGTAATGCCTCTGTGATCCGGTTGGATAACGAATCCTGCCATTTCCTCAAGGTGGTTGGTTGAGATCTGGGAGGGAGGAGTGAAATGCTGCAAGGACCAACATCAGGCCGCGGAATGGATGCTGAGACGGAAACACCTAGGCCCGCTTGCAACAGCACAGTCTGGTTGGGCATGTGCTACAGATGAGAGTCGCGCGCTCTCTCGTGATCGGATGGCTCATGAGGAGGTTTGCGAGAGCCAGAATTCGGTCGGTTGAGTTAAAGGATTTTCGTTTTAATAAAAATAAAAAAGGCCATAAATTGACATTTATCCGAGAAGGTCTGCATTAGGTACCTACATACCCCTAGGACGTTAGTACTATCTTCGTTCAAAAATAAAGTGTTGTTGTTTTAGTCAAATTTGAATTAAAACCATGGCGACTCATAACAAGCCAGTTATTATACAGGCCTACCCTCCCCCTCCTCAGGGCCGCCTCCTCCTCCCAACCCTAGACGCCTCCTCCTCCCAACCCTAGCCACCCCTCCTCCTCACCCGTCCCCTCCTCCCTCCCTTGCCGCCGCCTGAGGCAATCGTCGGGCAAGCCCGGGGCGCCAAGGATGGTGGCGGCGGGGCCTCGGTTGCCCTGCTCCTGTGTGGGGAACCCCGGATCTGGAGCGGCAGCTCCATTGGCAAGACACGGCCAGCAAAAAAACCGTGTGGGTGGTGGATCCGGTGTCCCGGCCGCGCGGGCGGCGGGATCCGGTGGTCGTTGGCGGCCGCCGGCGGCGGGTGTGCGCGATCTGGCGCGTCCCTGTTGGGAAACGTAGCATGCAATTTCAAAAAAAATTCTACGCTCACGCAAGATCTATCTAGGAGATACATAGCAACAAGAGGGGGAAAGTGTGTCCACATACCCTTGTAGACCGAAAGCGGAAGCATTAACTTAACGTGGTTGATGTAGTCGAACGTTTTCTTGAATCAAGCGATCAAGTACCGAACGTACGACACCTCCGAGTTCTGCTCAAACTCTTGATCCAGTAAAGGCACGAAGGAGTCGATGACTTCCGTCAGCACGACAGCATGATGACGGTGTTGGTGAAGTGATCCGCGCAGGGCTTCGGCTAAGCACTACAACAATATGATCGGAGGAGTAAACAGTGGAGGGGGGCACCGCACATGGCTAAGACAACTGATGTGCCTAGAGGTGCCCCCCGCCCCCGTATGTAAAGAAGGGAGAGGGGAGGAGGCCGGCCAAGGCGCGCCCCCAAGTGGGGAGGAGTCCTACTAGGACTCCAAGTCCAATTCGGACCCCTTCCTTTACCGGAGAGGGAAAGGGGAAAGGAGAGGGAGGAGAAGGAAAGGGGGCGCAGCCCCCTTCCTACTCCAGTTCGGCCTCCTACCTTGTGGGGGGCGCACCAGCCCCTTGTGGGCTGGTTAGCCTCCCTCCCATGGCCCATATGGCCCATATCTTCCATCGGGGCGTTCGAGAAATATGTAACTTGGTGATGGTGACTAGAGAACTCTGTCAATCACTATCTTATCTGGAAGATTAACTCCCACTTGATTCAAACTAATTGTACTACCGAGATATTCTGAGCACATGCGGACTAGCTGAGCTATTCTACTCCATCTTTTAGGCGAAGTACTTGTTAGAGGTCTCATACCTCTCGACACGGACATGAGTTTGAAATACCAATTTCAGCTCTTGGAACATCTCATATGCTTTGTGGCGTTCAAAACGTTTTTGAAGTCCTGGTTCTAAGCCGTTAAGCATGGTGCACTAAACTATCAAGTAGTCATCATATTGAGCTAGCCAAACGTTCATAATGTCTGCATCTACTCCTGCAATAGGTCTATCACCTAGCCATGCATCAAGGACATAATTCTCCTGTGCAGCAATGACGATAAACCTCAGATCACCATCTTCCCTCTTGTTCTCCCAAGTAAACGGGTAAACCGAGAAGCCTATTGTTCGCACACGAACACGTCACCGTGTACCTCCAACGCCGAGGGTGATGCACCTCAGCTCACGTTGAAGGAGACCCGGCCGGAAGCGCGGTACGCAGGCAATCCGGTGGGTGCTTTTGAGGACCCGAAACCCCACACGCCCGGGAGGGACCCCGTCTGGGCGCGCGGCGGCTATGGGCTGCCCTAGGTCGACCTGGCCGCCCCTAGGGCCTCGAGGTTCGCCGCCCTGCAACAAGAAGAACGAACGAAGAACGAGGAAGAAGAAGAACTAGGGTTAAGGAGAAAAGATAAAAGATAAAAAGTGGTAGATTAATTGATCGATTGTGTGTTGTTCAATCGGCCATCACCCCTCAGGTATATAAGAGGCGGCTGGACTTCCCGTGCAAGGAAAAGGCTTGGATTCACGTCCAAAACCCTAGTCAAATTCGGATTGGTTTTGTCCGAACTTTCCAAAACTGTTCGGTTTAAACTGGCTGCACCTTGCGGGTAACTTTTGTGGTGGTAAACGACCTCGGATGGAAATGAGCCCAAAAGCAATCTTGACCGTTTCGACGAGACGAACAACTTTTATGTTGAACGTTTTTTGATCAGAGATCATCTTGAGGGTCAAATAGGTCACGCAAAAGATCTGTTTACTCGCGCTACCAATCAGACATGGCGTCTGATGGGGCGCGCTATATTTCGCCTCGTGACAGGGCTGCACTCGATTGCTCTAACTTTTGCATACGAACTCGGATTTGGACGATTTTTATATCAAAATCAATAGTTTCGACGAGACGAAGACAATTCATGTAGATCATTTTTCCATACGAGGCAGTCTTGGGGGCGTAATGTGTCGAATAGTGTTCTGAATACAAAATCTCAGTATTTCGAACACAATTTCGGCCTTCGAGATGAGATCAGATGGCGATGGCCCAAACTTCAAAGATGTTCGTATCGACAATACGAAACTTTTTCATGTAGAACACTTCTCCATTTGAGGCTATTTTAAATAAGTTCTTGACTGTGCCAAAATCTGGTGTCAACACATGCCCCCCTGTTTTTCGGCAAAGCCTGTGTGCCGAAAAATAACTTGCACATAGCTTGCTCTAAGGACGATGTCAACACTCCATCGGCCATTTTGGCATATTCTTAGGACGATAAGTTTATATCGGCCATTGCTTATGTGAATATTGTGACGCAAGCTTGGGTGAAACTTTCTCAACTTCCTTAACAATCCGATGATAAAGTCCCATAGATATGTATCTCAAGGTCATCCTCGGAACCATATTATTCACCCTTTTGCTAGGATTTTGCTGATAATCAATAATAAACTTTCTCCAATCCTTATTTTCGCCTGTATAAGAAAAATTCATTAGTGGCCGAAGCGGTGGACTTCGGTTCGGCCTTACCTATTCTGACGAGACTAAGCATCGGCTATTGATAGAAATGCAACACACCATGATTAACATAGTAGCCGCATGCTTGCTGTGCCAACTCTTTCAAATTGTCATGTCTAAAAATATGAACAATTTTATAGCAACCCAAGGTAATTTTGCATCTAGACATACCTTAAGATAAACTATAAGTGACTCATCAAAACATTGATAACCCTTGGATATTTGTTGCACTACTTATAACGAATCACTGAAAGCCTCAATCTGTATAGCACCTATAGCAACCAAAAGCTCCAAACCGAATAAATTTCATATTCGGCTTTGATTATTGTGTAAAAATATTTTAAGTGGCATAAGGCTTGTTTTGGTCTCCAATTGAACTAGTGACGATGTTAGGATACTACACCGGCCATGCTTTGACATATTCTTAGGGCAATAGATAAATATCAGCCATTAACATGAGGTCCATGTAGAATTCACCCACCAAAGTATGTATAGCCAAAATAAACAAATAAAATAGTAATAAAATATTTCGGCCCCTTTGTATTAGCAACAATGTAACTAACGAAATGTATGGTAATTTGGTAATACTCTCTCATGATATAGAAAATTATGTTGCATCCATGGATCAAAATAAATCAATGGAGGGTAATTGATCATACCTAGGGATGAATTCCATGACAAAGGCATCAACGACATGGTTGAAGAAAATGGATGATGTGCAAACCGAAGATTTTGATGTTGTGATGCACACCTTCGGCTTAATTGTTTGTTGCTTTCATTATTTTCCTTCTTCACTTTTATTGTACTTGTTGCAACAGAAGCATGCACATCATTTTTGTGTTGATTGATGTTCTTGGGAACCCATGCCATGTTCTTCTTTTTCAGCTCTTGTGCACTAAGATTTTGTAATTTTTTCTTTTGCCAATATGATAAACCGAGTGGGCATCTCGGCTGTGATTTTGTTTCAACCAATGGCAACTCTTTTTGGGCCTTGTGCACCCTCAACTTCTTTTCTTCAGATTTGGCACTCTGATTTTTATCAGTTAATTGCTTCACTTCTTTGCCTTTTGTCGCCAATGTCAACACTTTAATTGGCTCTTTGTTATTTGAGATCAAATCTGAAGCAGCACACTTACGACCATCTCTTTTCACGCGGTAAACTTGCTTTACCACCTCTTTCTTCTTTCTTGAGCTCTGGACCGATTCCTTGTGATTGAAACGGTCTTTGACGCGTGATTGTTCAAATGTTGATCTCCTTGGAGCTGCATAGTATTGGTGAGATGGTCTAGAATAAGATGGAGAATGTACCCTTGTATCATACCTGTCCCATGATGAATATGTATCTATATGAGCATAGGGAGGTATCCACGGCATTGGCATCGGCGGCCCAAAATCAGGATATGAATATGTTGCATTAAAATTATCACTTTGCCAATACCGATCCTCATATTTGCGCCTTGGGGGTGATCTTGGTTTCTTTGCATGATTTGGCCGATAAGCATTCTTCTCTTCACTCTTCTTTTGATATTTATCCAATAGTTCAGCAAAGGTGATTTTTGATCTCTTACACTTGCGCTTATTCCGGCCTTTGTTTTCTTTTGGTTTGCTTTCATCGATCATTAGATTTGCTTGCTGCCCCCCAGTCCTTGGCGTCTCCATTGTAGCTTCGGTGGAACTCCCGCCCTCAAGATTATGCTCGTTATGCTCTTCAACAACTTCTTTACTTGAAAGCTTGATCCCATCACCTGCAGCTTTTACATTCTTTTTAAATGGATCGGCTTGAAGCTGCCAATGTAAAAACTTTTTCCATCGGGACCAATCGAAATAGACTAGTCACCTCTTGGTGTTTCAACAAACTTCAATCGTCCTTTTTCAATGGCCGATTTAACTATTTGACGAAACATGTTGCAATCATCAAAATTATGCTTGGACGAATCATGCAACTTACAATACATTCGTCCTTGGATTGATGGCTTAACATGGTGATCAAGAATTGTAATGTAATTATTTTTCAGCAACAAATCAAATATTTTATCACACATGCTTGAATTGAAAGTATACTTCTTGTTTCCTTGCCAATCTTGCTGTTTGAACGGCTTTGGAGATAAGCAAACGAATGGTTCAGATTTGGAATCTCCCCATTCGGCTATGCATTGTGTTTTCCACTCTATCTCCGATGTCTTTGGATATGATATTATATTAGCATCGGTTTTCTCAAAAGAATTTAACCATGGCTTTAAATTTCTGAAACGAATATATTTAGAACATACATGTCTCAGTTGAAACCAAGTGTAAGCCAAGTAAGAAATAAGCAACGCTACCCAACTTGATATGAACTTTAGAGAAAGCAACGGGAAAAGCTTTGGCTGTAACAATAAGTCATTATCGGTCTTTATAAATGGTGCAATGGGTTGACCGATATGTTCCATAACAATTTTATTGCTAATAAGTAAATTACCCTTCCTCATTGGTCTTTCAAAATTACTTATGAGAATATTTCTTATAGATGCATCAATAATGAAGTTGCGACCAAATCTGAAAATAGGTAAATTACTCGCTATGCATACCTCTTCAAATATGTTGGGAGAGCATGATAGTGGTGCCATTTGAAGAACATCTTTGCTCCGTCTTTGGATGGCTCCCCAACACCTTGTCATCATCTTTTTCTTGAATCCGTGCATCATTGCTTTAAAGATTTTTGTCGGCCGAACTTTGTTCGGCTACTTGTTCTTGTCCTTGAAGCTTGTCAATTTCTACGGCACGGAACTCATAGGACAGGAAGTAGGTTCCATTAACTTCAGAAAAATCAAACACCGTTGTTTTCCTATACTTGCCATGCCCTTTCTCAATAATTCTTACCTCGTTGGATTTGATGGATTCAGAATATATACTACTTGATTCGGCTTTTTCAACCGAAGCACTTTCATGTTCCGAATCATCCTTCTTTTCATTGATAGTACCAATTGGCAATGCTTCTTTTATCTGAGCCAATTCATTTTCTATTTGTTTCTGACGGCGAGCGGCAAAATTAGCTTTAAGCTTTTTCTTAATTTCAGCCCACTCCGGATATGATTGCCCCCCAATGCTTTTAGATTCTTTCGGCAATGACACACGGGTGTTGCCGAAATTTTGCAATTGTGTAGGGGGTGTATAATATGATGTAGTACTAGGTGAAGGCATATGCAGTGTTGTAAGACCATACTTTTGCTCGCCAATTTTATCAATTGGCAAAGATTCATCTTCTTGAAAAACTCTAGCTTTTATTGCGGCATAATCAGGAAATAGCCCCTTTTCATGTTGTTCAAGGCAAAGAGCACTAATTCTATTATTTTGGGCTAAACTCTTCAATGCAGTCACCACTACCTCATCTTCTACAATGTTGGGCACAACCGCTCCTGTAAAATTTACATTCATTCGGCTATAACCAGGAAGGTGTGAAGCCGAATTCTGAGTATCTACAGTTGTGTATGGTGCTGAAGAATTACTAACATGAGGTGTAGCATATGACGGTTGAGAGTAACTGGCCAAATAGCCATTAGTAGCATGGCCAAAACTCTCATTCATCGGCATGGTTGGATTACTATATTGCACATTAGCTGCCGATGAATAAAAGGGTGAAACACTTTCTTGTATAACATTGGAAATTCTAACTTGGGGTGTTTCAAATTGATTAATCGAACTCATCATCTTGCTCATCGGCATATGAATTTGTGGGATTGCCGATGCATGGGAGTTGGGATACATATGTTGCATGTTGCTAAATTTATAAGAATTTGAAACATGAAGATTGTTTTGCATCGGCACTTGCACATAATTAGATGCATGATTGATAAAACTAGGGCTAGCCGATACATTATGCTCAATAGGTGATCCAGCAACAACATATGGATTATTTGCATCTACAAAAGGGAATTGGATATTCATATTACCATTGTAGATTGCAGCAACTTGATGACGATCTCTTTGTAGCAAGAACGGGCTGGAGACCGTTCAAAGCTTCGTCCCCAGCGGAGTCGCTAAAAAGTGTGTTCGCACACGAACACGTCACTGTGTATCTCCAACGCCGAGGGTGATGCATCGCAGCTCACGTTGAAGGAGACCCGGCCGGAAGCGCGGTACGCAGGCAATCCAGCGGGTGCTTTTGAGGACCCGAAACCCCACACGCCCGGGAGGGACCCCGTCTGGGCGCGCGGAGGCTATGGGCTGCCCTAGGTCGACCTGACCGCCCCTAGGGCCTCGAGGTTCGCCGCCCTGCAACAAGAAGAACGAACGAAGAACGAGGAAGAAGAAGAACTAGGGTTAAGGAGAAAAGATAAAAGATAAAAATTGGTAGATTAATTAATCGATTGTGTGTTGTTCAATCGGCCATCACCCTCAGGTATATAAGAGGCGGCTGGACTTCCCGTGCAAGGAAAAGGCTTGGATTCACGTCCAAAACCCTAGTCAAATTTGGATTGGTTTTGTCCGAACTTTCCAAAACTGTTCGGTTTAAACTGGCTGCACCTTGCGGGTAACTTTTGTGGTGGTAAACGACCTCGGATGGAAATGAGCCCAAAACTCGGATTTGGACGATTTTTATATCAAAATCAATCATTTCGACGAGACGAAGACAATTCATGTAGATCATTTTTCCATACGAGGCAGTCTTGGGGGCGTAATGTGCCGAATAGTGTTCTGAATACAAAATCTCAGTATTTCGAACACAACTTCGGCCTTCGAGATGAGATCAGATGGCGATGGCCCAAACTTCAAAGATGTTCGTATCGACAATACGAAATTTTTTCATGTAGAACACTTCTCCATTTGAAACCATTTTAAATAAGTTCTTGACTGTGCCAAAATCTGATGTCAACACCTATGTCAGCGAGTCCGCAGTCAGACAAGCATTCCTTGAAGTTCTCCATCTGTGTGAAGCTCCTTGGATTACCCCCACGTTGTTCTGATTGGACCAACGCCTCATTAAAATCACCCGCACATAGCCACGGCAAGTCATCTTGAGCTCTTAAGTACCTTAAAGCATCCCACGATTTCTTTCTGAGCTCCGTTTTTGGTTCTCCGTAGAAACTAGTGAATCTGCAGGACTTGCCCTCCACCTCAATTTCCGCATCAATGAAATATTGGCACCAGGGTCGTACCTTCACTTTTATGTTATCCCTGCACCATAGTGCTAGATCCCCACTCCGTCCCTCGCAGTCCACCGCAACACCACTCTTAAACCCAAGACTCCTCTCAACTTTTCCATAGGACGAGACTTCTTTTTTGTTTCACATAAGAACACCATCGCTGGGTTGTAGGACCGTACCAGGTCTCTCAGTTCGCCTACTGTCGAGTACAATCCCAAACCTCGACAGTTCCAGGCCAAGATATTCATTGTTCTTGACGGCTCCGCGTCTCGGCAGGTCCGTCATTTTGTCATTCTTTGGAGAGATGCGTTCAAAAACTGAAGCAGTTTTCTGCCTTTTATCCCCAATGAAAGCATCATTTGAGTAATTCCTTCCTGAACCATCCTTCGTTACACAAACTTGCTAGGGCCTTCGTTTCCTCTCAAAAGGTTGTGGCACATATGATTCCCTCTACTGCTTATCACCCTCGTCTCTCCTATGATTTCTCCTGCACGTGCCCTTCCTCCTGTTTTCACTAGTGCCCTTGTTAAAGTCCCCACCATAAGGGCTAATTTGGTTGTTGGGGATGGCAAACCCTGGGCAATAAACCCCCAAGGGGGGATTTCCCTGCTCACCTGGGATCCCAGGACCACCACGGGAATACCCCTTTGCTGTTTGGACACCAAGGGAAAAGGGAGGGGACATGCAAAAATCGAATTCACCCATTTTAATCAAAACTGGCCACAAATGAATACAGTATTTTCCACAAAAACGTCATAGCAATTCCAGTATATATACTGTCCTGTTTCACAGACGTTGAAAACAATTGAGAATGAAAACTGAAATATAATTTTGAAGGGAAATTCAGGAAAATCAAAATACACAATATTTAGAATATATTCAACTCACATCCACACATGCATACCAGTCTTAATTACATGTCAAGTCAAACAAATTATGCATCATCAGGGAAAATGGTACTTGTGGTTACAAGTCCAAAAGTATACAATATACTTGTGGTTACAAGTCCAAAAGTATACAATATTTTGTTCCATTTATTAAATTGCAGTTATGTGAACTCTCCATACTAAGCTCGGAGTAACTTCCATCATCAACTTCTTGAAGATTTCCATCAACTTCCAGCAAGAAACCTGCAGAGAAAAGGTAGTGATTTTAAGTATGTTTTTTTTTTCACTTCTTAAAAACAATAATCATTGTACGATATTACATTATCAAATATAAGCATGGATTTTTCTGTCCAAGTGGTTAAACAAATAAGAAACCTCTCTACTGGATAAAAAAGGGCACACATACTAGCTGCACAAGGTAAACCGAGCATGGAAAGATGCAATTTGTTATGGACATCGCTAATCCAGTTCGACTGATCCTAATCTAAGTAACAGAACCTGCATCAGCATGGCTTCCAATAAAGGAATTAACAGGAAGCAGACATGATATTGTACCTCTCGGTTGTCTGAACTCTCTGACAACCGGCTAAAAAAAAACTGATCCGTTCCAAATTAGTCAAGCACTCAAGCAACACGTTCAGTTTAAGAAAATAATACAATCTGGGATAAACTGAAGCAGTCAAGGAAGAAAAAGAGAGGGAGGCATTTGGTCAGCAGAGCAGAACAAACATATTGTAAGATTAACACAATCAAGCTTTATTATTACTACTGCTACTACGTGACAATGATCACAAGGAGCATATATACACATCACAGAAATATTATAAGATTATCATGAGAAGTATTATTATTTTGGAAGAAGTTCTGTAGAAAACTTTTACATAAGTTGGAAGAGGTCCTTAATAGCACCTCACCGCCGCCGACGCATCCGGATATTTTATATAGGTATTTTCAGTCATTTCTCAAGAAACATACCTCACCTATCATGCATGAAGTACTAACTTTGTTTGTCTCAATCTCCAGGCCAAGCTGCACTGTCCTTTCGCCTTTGGATCATGTATTTATTAAAGCAAAATATATTAGGTTAATAATCAAGTCTAAAGTCTGAGTGGGGATCAAGTCTTTAAGCCCGTTGCAAAAGGATGTTTGGTTGAGCTGCACTAACAAAACTAACTAAACAAGAGCGATTTAATCGGCACAAACCTGAGAATGCCAGTACACATATTAATGCACAAGAAGCAGAGCGAGCTTCTTCAGTTGCTTATCAATGTCTAATGCGTCATAATTAAGATGAGAAGACATACACTGCTGCATATCTGGAGTCACCTATGTTGTACTCCTAACTCCTTCACTGGACTAGGAACCAGTCACCTTTGATGAACTGAACAAAATCAAAGAAATCAAACTAGAAGACTGGATCAGCCAGCTAATGGGGTTATTTGATTGCACCGAAGATTATCTCAAATAATTATCTCGACCAAATAGCAAACTAGCATATGTTATCTCAAATAACTATCTCGATCAAACAAAAAGTAGCCTTCTTAGTTATTTGACAAGCTACTGTACTTCCTTTTTAATCATCACTAAGTTACTATACTTTTCGTCAGCAGCGACCTAAATAACAGATAACAAAAATTGCAGCAAGATAAAAGTGAACATATCTGCTTCTAACCATATTAACTGCTCATTTAGGGTGAAATTAAATGTTGTATTGTGCTAACCATTTACAAAAGAAAGCTGCTACTACACCTCCATAAAGGAATAGGTATGACCAACATCCAAAGAACTGAGATTTGTCATACTTCAAAGCAAGTACAGGCAACATCCATAGATACATCCCATAGCTACATGAGCAATAATCAAACATGCATATATAGATATAAAAAAGGGCAGCAAACATAGTAAAATATGTGAAGAATAGCATCAAACTGCACACTCTAATCAAGAATTAAGATTTTTACTATGTAGGTTGGCTCCATACAATTCAACCACTGGATATACTACCAATGTAGTGCTTCTGATCTGAACTTGGTAGTAGTGATTCTGATCTAAACTTAGTCGTATGAAGGCATTAAATTAGAGATCACAGCTTTATTAACCCCAAATAAAAAAGAACTCATTCATCAGTGCACTAGCTAGTGAGTTAGATCTGCAGCCATTACTGGTCTGCAGGTGAAAGAAGAGGAACATGTGAGTTAGATCTGCAGCCATTATTGGTCTGCAGGTGAAAGAAGAGGAACACGTGAGTTAGATCTGCAGCCACAATTCATTGGGCATGAACGGGAGAAACAAGAAGAGGTGGTGGTGGTAGAGGAGAGAGCTAACCTGGCTCGAAGGAGGAGGATGACGACCGCCGGGTCCTTGCTGTCCGTGGGAGAGCTTTGAAGCGGGGTCTGGGGACCGGAGAAGGACGACCGCTGGGCCGTCGTCGTCACCGCCGCGGCCATCGCTTTGGAACCGTCGCCGGAGGAAGGTGGATGCGTTGTTCTCTGCCGCTAGCGCCGTCGCCTGGAGGGTTTTCTCCCCGACCCCTGGAGGCATGGATTGTTTCTCCATGGAAATGACGGGGATCGGGGAGGAAAGCCCGTGGTGGGCGAGCGACCAAATGCGCCGTGGGCTTTCCCCGGGCTGACTTGCCTCATGGGTTACGCGCCCTGGGTTTCGACGGGGATCCCGGAGGGATACCTGACAACCAAACGAGCCCTAATTGTCCTTTCCTCTCCTATCCTTTTCTATGTCCCATTCTCTGTCCCATGATTCAACACCCTATCCGTGCTGGGCTACAAGCTTACTTCTCAGATCTTTCTCGCTCTTCTGTTCTAAATCGTGTCTGAGATCATGAGCCTGAGGGCCGTCCCCCCTACTGCCCCTCTTCTGAGGGCTCAGGACCACCCCTTTCTCTTTCTGCCTCATCCCACCAGTGCAGAACCTGCAGATGTAGAGAATTCGCGATTCATATTTCTCTTGGTTGGGATATCCCTCACCCTCGGCTTTTCATGTTGCCTTCTGTCCTTTCCACTAGCTTGGCTACTTGCAAAACTATTCTTGCTACTCTCTCATCCCCCGAAAGAGCTTGTACCGTGTGATCCTTCCTTGCCCGTGTTGTTCCTTCCGGCGACGCACGCAACCATTCTGCCCATTGGGATGTAGAGTCAACCAACGGCTGACAAACTCCAGCAGCATGGACCAATCTTCCACAGTCAAAACAAAAGTGAGGGAATTTTTCATAGTAGAAACCAAACCAAGTTCCCACCTTGTCCTCTGCTGACGTTTTTAAATAGAAACCCCTCGCAAGTGGATCATACACTGACACGCACTCTCAGATGCGATCCTTTTGAAAAGCCATCCTTGAAAACGTCCACCTTCACCACCTCCCCGAGCCAATTCCCCAATGCCTTGCCAAACGCACCAGTTCTTTTATCTGGTGGTAGATCTGTCACCCTAACCCACATCTCATTTATCAAAAACCATCTCGGAAGGCCTGATGTCACCTCCATATTCCTTTAAAATTAAGACGCTGAAATAATACAGCCAGGGCCCATTATACATCGCATGCTTCCAGTCGCCTTCACTGCCAAAAGTTACCATGAAGATGTTGCTGGCGAGATCTCTGAAAATCGGTTCTTTGTGAAGGCCCCAAGCACGCAGCATAGATCTCTCCAGAGCAATTTTATTCAGCAGACGAGATGAACAAACCTTGCCTACCGCCGCCCACTTGGCGATCTTTAGTGCCACCGGTTCTGGAACCTTGAACACGAACCCTTCAACTTCTTTATCCATCAGGACCATCCCTCTTAACCTCACCGAAAGACTAGCGGCTGGATCCGGCGTTCTGCTCTCCACCGGCAATCTGGATGATCCCCAGCTAGTTGTTCCTATCAACGCACGCGCCGACGGGGATAGATGTCTTTGTCTGGTTGGCCGCCGCCTTAGGAGTTGTCGCTATCTTCACACTAGTCTTCTCCGCCATGGCTCCGCCCTTGGCGTGAGACAAGCTCGCCGATCCGTGCCTTGGGGACCGCCGTCACTGCCCAAGTCACCACCGGAGACTCACCACCCCCGTCTTGAAAACCCTAACCCTAGCTCCAAGACGGCGATCGCCTAGGCAGTCGCGTTCTGTCGCCTTAGCGTTGTCAGACGTGGTGGGACGGGTGCGTGTTAAATAGATGAGGCGTATCCTATGATATGCATAATACAATGAGGTTGTTACATCATTAACGCGGCAATAACGCAAAAACCAAAACAGAAAAATATACATGATCTGAACAATATACTAACAGGCCCTCTAGATACGCACGGCAACGGTTATTAGATGGACAAATAAAAAACGGTTATTAGATGGGATTGGATCATCACCATCAATCTGTCCTGTCCTCGTCCCAATCGTTTCGAGCGGCCGACTGATGGACACGAACACGGATCCTTAACTCCAGATCAGGCGTACGTAAAAGGTACTCCGTCTTCTTCTCCCTCTTGTTCTCTTATTATTAGAAGAGCTCTTTTACAGTATCCTTAAATTAAACAGGACCGTCTATTCTTTCTAATCTGACGGATAAGCTGGATTGGTACTCCAATAATTTAATTCGGAGTACTAACATAAAAAATCATGGAATACCATGGCTTGAGGGGTAAAACTATAACTCTACATGTGCCAATTAACACGAGTATCTTGCTTGGCGGCGGCGCCGCGCAGGTGGCCGGCGACTGGTGGTGCCGTGGTCCTCGCACGCCAAAGCCATCTTGTCCGGTCTTATGGCGGCGGCGACATGGCTGGACTGGTTATACAGATCGAGAGACACCCAAACGATCGGTGTATTCTTTTCTCGTAATCCATGGTGTTCATGGTGTAATTTGGCTAATAGTCTGTATGATCGGCCAAATTAATTTAAACGAATGTGGTCGGATTATTCGTTCATACATATATCTACCCTTGTTGTTTAATTCAAAATGCAGGCGTGGTCATAGTCCAGTGCAGATGACACATCAGGAGATCAGGTGCACTGAAGCTATTTACAGCTATTTACCCAGGACAAATATATGGGATTTTGTAAGGATTAGCGGCTACTTGGATAAATTCTCGTACGCTGGGCTAAACTGCGGTTGCTAAGATGAAGGATTCTTGCATGAGCTATGGAGTCAGGTATGAGAAGATGCAACAATACATGATGAATGATCAATCATTATTGGCCGGTGTGATTAGCGACCTTGCCGGAGTATTTTATTATTTTCCTTGTAGGCTCAAGGGTATCTATACGTATGTGTATAACTAGGGCTGTGATTGCGACGTGGCCGGAATATTTTATATATTCATATAAGGCAAAGGGTAGTATACATGGTAACCGAATCAGATCCTGATCGGTTTAGTTTTGGAGTTCTATACTTGTACGACAAGTACTTCTGTATACGCCAAGTCCCGCGTGCCTTAATAAATAGGCCATGGCCGATTGAGAAAAACATCAATCGATCTATCAACAAATACATTACATTTTTACGTATGTCTTTTTATCTATCGTTCTTCTCTGCCGAGCTCTAGCAGCCCTAGGGTTTGGTAATCTTTGCCGTTTTGCGCTGAAAAGCGGCCGGTTCTCCTCCACGAAAGTGAGGGATCTTTGTTGCTTTGCTCAGAAAGCAATCGTTCATCGTCACGAAAGCACGACAATTATCTTGGTGTTGCGCGGCGATTTTCCGTGCCAACACAATTGGCGACTCCGCTGGGGACGAGAAGAAGAAGAGCTACACGATGAATACCGAGTCCAAGAACTGGAGCGACATCGACCCGGAGAAAGTCATCGCCGTCACACTCGACGATCTGTCGGAAGATGTTCGGCGTGAGCTTGAACAAGAGCTTAAGAAAGAGATGGCTGAGCGACTAAAATTGAAGTTGACTGGATACCGCAAGACAAGGATCGGCGTCGTCAAAAAGGTACATGTGCCGAACCCTTCAGATTCGTTCAATACCGAGGTAAAAAAGTCAACCAAAGAAATTTCTCATCTAATCGATGTTTGCGTAGCTGCCAAGTACGATTCTGATGTGAAAACTACGACACACACAATTACTCAATCAGTAGCTAATAGAATTGAAGAATTTAAGGAGTAGCTTCACAAAGATGTTGAAAATAGTTTACCTAGTCATGTTCGGTCATTAATGCTGCAAATCAATGATGGATATTCTGAGAAAAAGCTGATGCCGCTGCAAAATACAGGATTCATTAACTTTCCTAGTAATATTCATACACATGGTGCATCGGTTAATAACGTTGTGCAGCCCTATGTTCCTTCAAATAGTGATCAAGGTGGCCGGAACTATGTGAACAGTTCGGCTAATAATTTTATGCCTAGCGTAGCTGCTCCTACTGTCTCAACTTCGGTTCCACAAAATCACAACAGCAATAACTGAAGTGCTATTTCTAATTCTAGTTTGCAACAACTTTTTTATCCAACTGTAGAATATAGTACACCACCGCTGTTGACTGTCAGTACCGGGATTCCGTGCGTGCCGGTACCCGATTCATATGTTAATGGGTCTCCGCTGCAAGCATCACAAGCTCAAATTTCTTTGCCAGAGTTTCCATCACGTGATAGTGTTCCGTCTGCTCCACAAACTAGTTCTCAACAGCCGAAGGATAGTTTTAAGGATAAGCTTGCTAGTATACTAAGAGAATTCGGTTTAGAACCTAAGAGTAAAGCACATGCATATCAGAAACCATACCCTGATTACTTTGACTCGACACCATATCCTCGTGGTTTTAGAATTCCAGATTTTGTTAAATTTACGGGGGAAGATGGTAGATCTAGTTTCGAGCATATCGGACAATTTTTAGCCCAATGTTGTGATGTTGGCACATCGGATGTTTATAGGATTAAATTGTTTCCGTTGTCTTTGTCCGGTATTGCATTCACTTGGTTTACATCGCTTGCTCCTAATTCTATTTCAACATGGGCACAATTGGAGCAAAAATTTCATGAGTACTTTTATAGCGGTGAAACAGAACTTCGGCTTTCAGATTTAACTATGGTTAGGCAGAAATATAATGAGCATGTTCATGATTATATTAGGAGGTTTAGGGATGTCAAAAACCGATGTTTCAGCTTGACCATAGCCGAAAAGGATTTAGCCGATCTTGCCTTTTCGGGTCTTATTGCTCATATTAAGGATAAACTACAAGGGCAAGAATTTTTAGATGTTAATCAAGTTTTGCAGAAGGCTTTGGCGCAAGAAAACCGGGCTAAGGAGATTAAACAATATAGCCGGTTTGAAGATAATATTGATAATGAGAAGGATAATCATGTAGGTAATGCCTTTGATTATGATAGTAATTCGGCTAGTGAAGTTGACGTTAATATATGTGTAGCCGAATGGATTCCAGCGTCAAAGTCAAAATCCTTTGCATGTTCTGCTTTGAAGCCCACGCCTGCTAGAAGGGATGAAACAAAATACAGTTTTGATGTTAGCAAGTGTGATAGAATTTTTGATATGTTACTGCAAAATAAAATAATTAGAGTGAGAGAGGGCCATGTAATTCCACCTCCAGAAGAGTTGGGTAATCGAGCTTATTGTAAGTGGCACAATTCTTTCTCTCATGCCACTAATGATTGTAACATGTTTCGTCGACAGGTGCAATCGGCCATTAATGAAGGACGATTGACATTTACAGAAAGTTCTAAGATAAAGCTTGATAGTGACCCTTTTTCCATCAATGTGGTCGAGCTTAAGAGTAAGAAAATACTTATTCGGTCGGATCAGACCGAATCTGCAAGAAAAAAGAATGTTGTTGACGATAGTGCTCCTCCAAGGATGATCAAACTAAAAAATCCAGAAGTAGGAGTGTGGAAAGTCAATGGAAGAAGGAAACAAGCTCCAAGATCAAAGCCGACAGTTAGCCTGTTGTTGGAAAAGTACACCTCACGCAAGGCAAGCAATGTGTTTAATCGGCTTGGAGGTAATAAGTGTCCTAGATCTCCTTCCAGAACTACCAGTCATCAACGACGGCAAGGAAATTCATATGACCAACAGATGTATTTTAAAATGGATCCGACATATGGGGGATGCGCACCTCCTATTTATCCACGGTTTCCTCCTTGGGGTTTTAATCCTTGGGCGCCATATCCTACAAGGCCAGTGTGTTATTCTCGACCAGATTGGATTCCAGCAGGGCCAATGTACAGGAAATCATTGCATGAAAAAGGGGTTCAGTTTAATCAGGAAGTGAGACCACGTGATGGCAATGTAATCTGTGGTAATGATGACATGGTGGTCTTGGGAACTTCAAACTCACCTAGGAGGCACAATACAAATGGCACAATTCATAGAGGTGATAAGAAGTTTGTGTGGGTGCCGGTGAAGCATGCTGAATCTAAGTCTATACAAAGTTCAAATGATTCAGATGCTTTTAATGTTATGAAACTTGGTGAACACCAATCGGCTGCAAGTGTAGAGAATAGTCCAGAAACAAGAGACATTAATGCATCTAAGTTAGAGGCTAAGGTGCACACACGTTCAGAGAAGGAAGTTGTACATGCTAGTACTAATGAGTCGGCTGATGCATGTGCCGATATATTCACTGGAGGCAGTGGGCAATATGGAACTACGAGTACATATGATCAGTGGATGATTTCTTCGGCCAACAACAAAATATTTGCTCCCAGAACAACAGTACGACAGTATAGGCCGAGAGACTCGGGGGGCAGCAGAATTATTTCAGCTGCAATAGGGACTAAACCAAGAACTCGGTGGTGTCCCATGGGACTGACACATACTAAGAAACATCGTGTCCAGCGACTACGAGCATTTAGAATGAAAGAAGAGATAGCCGAGAAGAATCGCTTGTTCGATCGACAAAAACCAATGGTGCCGAAGATGACATGGATGGAGAAGCATGTTGTGGCGAAGTTGCCAAAATCTCCCAATGGAAAATATTCAAAAAATTACTATCCTAGCATGTCAAAGGAGGCTTGAGATAATGTGGCCGATATATTATTCTAAATATCGCCCTAAGAAAATTTGGCTGACATATTATTTGAATATATCTCCAAAGAGGAAATTGGCGATGTGCTATTTGGACATCACCCTTCAACAAAGGGTCGCGCTAACTGCCACACGTGTGGCAAGAAGGGAGATGCACCACACGTTTCTAATGTAAACAGATTGCCACGTCATCGCATGCATGCATGCAGGAATCTTTTTGGATTTCCAGTTTTTAAAATGTTTTATCTTTTAAACGAAAAATCCGATTGAAAATCCGTTTTCACCATTAAATCCCTCGCGATGAGATCTTCGAAACTAGATCCCATGTTGATATGTTTTGATGAAATTTTTTTTGGATTAAAAGTTGCCATGTCTATTGCATATGAATTGCCATAATGTTTACACTGAACTTGCCATGATATGTTTCAGCTATTTTCTTCTACATTTAAAAGTAAATTTTGACATTTATAAAACGGGGAATTAAGAAACTAGACTTGCCATGAACCATAAACTAAAATTGCCATGATACATGCACGTAAAATTGCCATGATTCATACAAAAAATAATTTTCATGGCCAAATTACTGGAGTTGCCATCATCAAAATACTAAAATTGCCACGATCTACAAACTAAAATTGCCACATGGCAACTTTAGTTTAAGCCTATGGCAACTGCAGTGTAAACATCGTGGCAACTTCTGGCAAATTTTTTTTTTCGTTGAAACATATCAACATGGGGTCTAGTTTTGAAGATCTCGTCGAGACGGATTTAATGGTGAAAACGAATTTTTAGTTCGCTTTTTTATTTAGGAGATACAACATTTTTAAGCCGAAAACCAAAAAAAATTCTGCTGATGTCATCTATTCATACGTGGCAAAATGAATGGTGATGGAGGCGTGTGGGCGATGTGCAAACGCCCACACGTGTGGGCGTTAACATTTTCGTCAACAAATTATATGGCCAGTGAAGTTATCAAAGCCTTCCTATGGAAATGTGATAGTGTTTTTGGTGAATACAATTATACCAAAAACAGGGGGGCATGTGTTCATGGTGTAATTTGGCTAATAGTCTGTATGATCGTCCAAATTAATTTAAATGAATGTGGTCGGATTATTCGTTCATACATATATCTACCCTTGTTGTTTAATTCAAAATGCAGGCGTGGTCATAGTCCAGTGCAGATGACACATCAGGAGATCAGGTGCACTGAAGCTATTTACCCAGGACAAATATATGGGATTTTGTAAGGATTAGCGGCTACTTGGATAAATTCTCGTACGCTGGGCTAAACTGTGGTTGCTAAGATGAAGGATTCTTGCATGAGCTATGGAGTCAGGTATGAGAAGATGCAACAATACATGATGAATGATCAATCATTATTGGCCGGTGTGATTAGCGACCTTGCTGGAGTATTTTATTATTTTCCTTGTAGGCTCAAGGGTATCTATACGTATGTGTATAACTAGGGCTGTGATTGCGATGTGGCCGGAATATTTTATATATTCATATAAGGCAAAGGGTAGTATACATGGTAACCGAACCAGATCCTGATCGGTTTAGTTTTGGAGTTCTATACTTGTACGACAAGTACTTCTGTATACGCCAAGTCCCGCGTGCCTTAATAAATAGGCCATGGCCGATTGAGAAAAACATCAATCGATCTATCAACAAATACATTACATTTTTACGTATGTCTTTTTATCTATCGTTCTTCTCTGCCGAGCTCTAGCAGCCCTAGGGTTTGGTAATCTTTGCCGTTTTGCGCTGAAAAGCGGCCGGTTCGCCTCCACGAAAGCGAGGGATCTTTGTTGCTTTGCTCGGAAAGCAATCGTTCATCGTCACGAAAGCACGACAATTATCTTGGTGTTGCGCGGCGATTTTCCGTGCCAACACATGGCATATGCAAACACAAGTATCAATCTATCCACTGCTGTTGCAGTTTACAACAAACAGATGCAGCAAACAATACATGACGAGCAGTCTCGTAGCTGCATCATAATCTATCTACAGTTTGTTCGTTCCTAATGACGAAGATATGTATCCTCCTCTAGTCGTGGTGCCGCAGCCAGCCAGTCCTGTGTGTTCCACGAAGATCAACTAGGCCATTTTCTTTTGCCAGTTCGGGCATACGGCCGGAAGGAATAGGCGATCACACCAGATCCATTGATTCTGGCCAGGAGCAGATGGCGGCGACGCCGGTCGGATGATGAAGAGACAACGACGATGTCGATAATGGTTCATGTTAATTTAGGTAATTAGATTAGATCAGACGAGATTAAGGATCAGATCTTTTTTAGTAACGAGGGGAAATAACTAAGATACCCCTTAAAATGAATGGCCAGATTTAGTTGGTACTCCCAACCCTCCCGGTGGAGTACAAGGGTACCGTAAGAGAGCTCTTATTAGAAACCTAGAAACCTTTCCCTCAAAAAAGGAAAAGAAAAGAGAGGCCGATAAACCTAGCTGGGTAACTTAGTGTAACACATGGCGGACATAGAGGATGTCGCCATGGCGGAGCCGGACCTCGCGCGACGCCCCATGTCTTCGGTGTGGATAGAAAAGGTGCAAGATTACTTGCTCAGATACAGGACCCGCGGTGACGATGCCGCGATGGTGGCGGTGGCGCCGGAGCCACAGCAGCATGCCAGGTTGATGCTCATCTTCCTCGTCACCACCGGCGCCGTCTTGGGTTTTTTCGCTTACTTTTACGTGGCGATTAAATACCAGAAGCACTGGGACTACGCGGTGGAAATTGCGTTTTGGGCATCTGGGTTCTTTGCAGGCACCCTTACTATGCTTTCTGCTTTTCTCATCGCAGAGTGCCAAGGGGTGTTTCAAGATCAAGAACATCACATGTTAGCAGATTTCTTGCTTCAGGTGTAGATAGATAGATAGATATGTAATCATCCATCATATCCATGCATGTGTAAACACCAGTTGACTGATACGTAGTACACGTAGTACTACATACTACGGTATATATTGGTATGCTTTTAAAAAAAATATTGATGGAAGGCATGCAACGGCAGTTGATTCACACATATGTGTGTTTCACTCGTATGTACGCAACTATATATACATATATGAACAAAAGAACGTACAGACTAAAAGTGCAAGGTTACATACGTACTACCTCCGTCATGATTTATAGCCCCTTTTGTATTTTGTGTCAAACTTTGACCGTAAATTTAACTAAAAAAATAATAATGCATGTCCTCAAAAATTATATCGTTGGATTCATATTTGGATCATAGTTTTCAATGATATTATTTTCTTTTACATGTACTAATATTTTGTTAGTTAAATTTAAGGTTAAATTTTAGCACAAAATGCAAAGGAGGCTAATTAACCAGGACGGAGGTAGTAGTATATTTAGCAGGCAGACGGAGTACGTACGCCACCCAAATAATCTGTGCGCTCTCAATCTTTTCCTTTTAGGAACACGCTTTGATCCCGGTTTATACTATATTATAAAGCCACACGGTCAAATGATGTTTCTAGAAAAGGGGGATTACCCCCGGCCTCTGCATCCGGAAGATGCATACAACCACTTTATTAATTATTATAAAATAATACATTAATATGTCTGAAGCCGCCATTTTGGCACCATCTGTCGCTACTCATATCCTTTGATGATGGGGTGTAGAAAGTATGAGCCGATTACCCAGACTTCTTACCTAGCCTAACATATATATAAAGCCTCGATTGGTACTCACTATCCAAATAACTCCCTTCCGGCTCCCGCTCCCGTGACTAGCCCGCTAGGGTTCCGCCCCTTTCCCTCCCGCCGCCGCCAGCCGCCGGCCTCGCACCCCGCCTCCGTCCCCTTCCCCCCTCCCTCTTTCTCGTCCAGATCCGCCTCGCGCCGCCTCCTCGGGAGGTGGCCGGGGCGGAGCTCGAGCTCCTCACCAGCGAGGCCCCTCCTCCCCCGTCTCCCCCCGCCGCCTTCAGCGGTCGCCCCCGGCGCTGGCCCGGGTGGTACCGGCGGCGGCGGGCCTTCTCATCCCCGCGCGCGCGTGCTCCCTTCCCGGGGCAGGGAGGCGGCGACGGTGCAGCCCGGCTTGGCTGCGGTCCGGCGGCCCTGCGGCGGCGGCCGGCGGCAGGCGTGGTGTCGGCGCCGCTCCTTGGCGGCGGGGCGACGTGGTGGTGCCGGGCGGCTGATGTCGTGACCCCAGCCTAGATCTGGGCCGGCGGGCCCCATCTGGGTCCTAACGGGTCGGCCCCCAGGCGTGGCCTCGTTGTCTGCGGTGCGGCGAGGAGGAGGAGCGGCTCAGATATGTGGCGTTGGCGCCGATGGCGTGCCGACAGCAGCGCGAGGGCGGGAGCTTTACGGGCCCACAAGGGCTCGGTCGGGACTGTGGGCCCACGGTCCTGGTGTGCTCCTGCTATTGCGTCCGGACGGCTACCGTCGCGGACGGTGGAGGTGGGGCTCTCCCGCGTGCCGACGGTGCTGATGCCCTAGTCCCGGCTCTTATTCTTCGTCGCGCTGTCCTCACTTCGCGGCGCCGTGATGAGACGACATGGGGGCCTCATGACCGCGTTGGCGCAGGGTGATGGTTGGTTTGGTGCCTGAATCCGAAGTGCCCGAGGTGTGGGTTGGGATCGGGGGAAACCCCTGTCGGCGTGGCCGACACCGGCGCGGTGGCGCCTGTGGGTGCCACCTGACCTTCCGGTAGGGCGTCGGGGGTTACCCTTCCTTTCGCCTCGTCGTGTATCGGGGGAAGCCCTTGGCAGCAGCGTTGTCATCGTCGCGATCCTTCTTGGAGGTGTTGATAGGTGCCGGCGCTTCGGAGTCTTGGAGCCTAGTGGAAGATCCCGGTGGGCACAGCGTTCGCGAGGCTTCTTCGTTTTTGTTGATCCGCCGTGGTCGGCAATTGTTTCTTTTGCTCTTTCTCTATCGTTTCTTTTGGGCGTGACTGTGCTGCTTCCGCCCCAGCACCTATCCCTGTATGGTTCGGTTGGTTGCTCTGTATACAAAGCGGGGGAAACCCTTTTTCGGTACATATAAAGCCGGAGCCCCCAACCAAGCCACATACCGGCTCTGGGGCACAAACCGGTCCGCCGCACTCATAGCTCATCGCTGCGGTCTTTCATCAATCCATCTTCGGATCTGGTACAACTCGCAACGTTGCTGAGAGACCTATGTAATCCGAGTGCTTTTTCAATTTATGCCAAGAATGTTGTATTTTCCGAGAACTTTTTGAATTGGAATCTCGACTACCTCTTCCATGAGCGAGTGTTTTTTTTTTTAAACTCTGTGTACTTGGAACTAGTCTCGGCTTACACCGTTTTAAGCCGAGTACCCGTGTTTGGACACTCAGCTTAGATACAGGGCAACATGTGATTTTCCTGTAGTGTACCAAGGCTCGCGAGTTTCACGTGCTTGAGATTGAGAGAGGCTGATGTAATAACTTTGCACTCTACGATTATCTAGAATAATCTCGAGGCAATCGAGATAGGATTGTAATCTAGTTTAAACCTGTCAACATCTCTCCGGTAAACCGATCTCAGTAAGTAATTGGCTTATATCACGCGGCCTCTTATGGAGGTAGAGACGCTTCCATAATCCTCTTAGGCTAGCCATAGTGAGAGTAACTTAGGTAGTAACATAACACATTCAAAAAAAATTGCTTATGTGGCATGGAGTTAATGAGGAAAGATATGCTTGTGATAACATAATATGTTACTGTAACATAACACACCCCGAGGAAAAATGAGTCTATATCTCAATTTATGAAGGCTTGCATGTTACTACCCACTATGAAGGTAGTAACATAGACTAGTAACATATGCATGTTACTAGTCTAAGTTACTCTCCACTATGACCAGGCTTATGGAGTACATACCACCTGCCTAGTCACCGGCACACAGCCAACTTTTGGGCCGGTCACCTGCCTAGTTCGAGTAAATAGCATAAAACTACTACTTTACAGGCTAGGGTTCCAAAAAACTACCGGTTTTTAATTTTTCTCAGATAACTACCAAATGCGCGGTCGGCTGTTTCAAAAAACCCCAAATGACCGTTGCTTAAAATTTAAACATGTTTATGACAGGTCGGGCCCGCACCTAAAGAAACCGTCTGTTCGACCGTTAGGTTGACCGTTAAGGTACAAGTGGGGCCCACATGTCAGTGTCTCTATCTCATATCTCCTCACTTTTTACAAAATAGCCCCTATAAACATTTCTAAAAAAGCAATCGGGTCCCTACTATTTTTCTGAAAAAGCAATCAAGGAGCCGCTCCTCTCCTCGCGGCCGGCGCCCACCTTTGCGCCCGGCGACATCCTGTGAGCCTCCACGCCGGCACCCGCCCTCGCCACCTACTGCCACACCACCGCCCGCCTCTGCCTCTCCTCGCCTCCACCTCGTGCGCCCCGCCTCCGCGCCCGAGCTCGCGCAGCCGCTGCTCGTGGCCATGGACGCCGCCGCGTGCGCCCTCCGCTACCAGGCCCGGCGAGGCGAGCTCTGCCGCCAGCCGTCTCCGCGCACTAGCTCGCGCAGTTGCTCTCGCGGCCATGGCCGCCACCGCGTGCGCCCTCCACTGCCAGGCCCTGCGAGCTCTGCCGCCGGCCGTCTCCGCGCCGAGCTTGCGCAACTGCTGCTCGTGGCCATGGCCGCCACCGCGTGCGCCCTCCGCTGCCAGGCCCGGTGAGCTCTGCCGCCGGCCATCCTCCAGCCTCCGTTTCTCCAGCCACTGCTCCGGGCGGCGGCCTGCACACAAGGCCCCCATGGCGCGCGCGGCCACCGCGGGCGGAGCCCCATGGCGTGCGGCGATGGCCACGGGCAGAGCCCTTTGGAGGCTGAGATTCCAGGGACCCGATTGCTTTTCTAAAATGTTTGTAAGGGCTAATCCGTAAAAAATGTGTGGATGAGGCGCTGACATGTGGCCCCCACAAGTCAGTTAACAGTAAAACAAACAGTCAACCAAATGGTGCGTTTACTGGCGGGCCCAACCTGTCATAAACATGTTTCATTTTTTAACAAAGAGGATTTGGGGTTTTTTGAAACAGTCAACCCCTGACTTGGTAGTTATCAGCGAAAAAAATAAATCCGGTAGTTTTTTGGAAACCTAACCCGTAAAGTAGTAGTTTTATGCTATTTACTCGCCTAGTTCGGTCTAGCTGCCTACAGCCGCACGATTTTCTGCTTCGCACTGCTGGTCGCGCACACAGTCTGTCTTCTTCGAGCAGAAAAACAGAGAAACATCGCCCACGATGCCCGATGCTGGGATCCTTGTCGCCGGCCGCCATCGCTGGTCGTCCTCACCGGCCACCGCCTTACTAAGGTCGCTGCTCGTTGTGCCGGTGGTCGCTGTTCGCAGCTCGCGGCGTGGACAACCATCCTCCCCGGTCACCCCGTCCTCGTTGTTGCTCACCATACCTGTGGTCGCAGCTCGCATCTCCCTCCTGGTGGTCGCCGGTCGCATCACCTCCCCCTTGCCTCACCACCGTCGTAGTAGCACCTCGCCTTGCCACCGTCGCACAGTTCTTCACCTCGCGATGTCTCGAGTCTGGCCTCTTCATCAGATGGACGCCTTTATTCATGGCCATCTTAAGGAGTAGGTGTACTCCCAGCAGACCACCGGTTTCGTCGATGACGCACACCCTAATTGCGTGTGTTTGCTATCGTGCTCTCTCTAGGGCTGAAGCAAGCACCGTGTGCGTAGTACAAGCGCACCGCTGCGTTTCTTAATCAGCTCGGCTTTCACTCCACTCGCTTGGACACCTCGTTATTTGTCTATTGCTAGGGTGATGCCTCTTCCTACCTTCTCTATGTCAACGACATCATCTTGACGGCCTACACCAGCGATCTCCTTCGATGGCTCATCGATCGTCTTTTCGCCGAGTTTGCCATCAAGGACTTGGGTCCTCTGCACTACTTCCCTGGGATCAAGGTGGTGCGGCGTCCGAACAATTTCTTCCTTCACTAGTGAAAGTATGCCCACGAGCTACTTGATCATGCTGGCATACTTAATTGCAAACCTGTGTCCGAACCGGTGGACACGAAGGCCAAGCTCTCCGCCACCAACGATTCTACGGCTCTGGATGCCCCCTTTTGCCAGTTCATCGTTTGCGCCCTCCAATACTTGATGCTCACTCGTCTAGAGTTGCAATATGTCGTTCAACAATTGTGCCTTCACATGCGCTCACCTCATGACGCTCATTGGTACTCGGTGAAGCAGATTCTGCGCTACATCCACGGACACATGGATCTCGGCATCACCTTCACATCATTGCATACTCTGATGCTGATTGGGCTGGCTGTCCTGACACTCGCTGCTCCCCTCTGGATACTATGTCTTTGTTGGGCCTTCACTCATTTCGTGGTCGTCCAAGCAGCAGCCCACGGTTTCCTGTTTGAGCGCAGAGGCGGAGTACCATATGGTGGATAACGCCGTTGTTGAGTGCACGTGGCTCCGCCAACTCCTTCATGAGCTATGTTGCCCCGTCAACAAGGCCACCGTGATGGTATTGTGACAACATTTCTGCCATTTACCTCTCTGCAAATCTGGTTCCTCACCGTCGCATAAAGCACATCGAGCTCGATACCCATTTTGTTCGTGTGTAGGTAGCTCTTGGGAATGTTCGAGTTCTTCACAATTCCCACAGGCCACAACACAATAATTCGTGGATATCATGACAAAAGTCTTGTCGACACCCACATTCGAGGAGTTCCGATCCAGTCTTTACATCGCCAGCATCGACGCTTTGACAGCGGGGTGTTGAATGTGCACGTGCATGTCCCATGCACGACCATGTTCTTTTGTGTCCATGTGTATCAATTGTAATCTTGCCGGCCACGTTCTAATCCTCCGTTCTTCTACTGTAGCATAATTATAGGGCTAGATATGGACGGTGGCCCCATCTTGTAATGTTATATATTGGCGTAGTTGCCGTGCAACATGATCACGCATTGCAAATCATCCGATTACGCTTATCAATTCTCTTGCTCAAAATAGTACGCACAATTTTTTAATGCAAATACTATATACTTCCTCCGCAAAAAAAATTATAAGGGCTGGCTGCATGGCATGAAACGGTGTGATGAACGTTGGCAAAAAGGTGAGCCCGCAATGGAAACGGAACTAGGGAGCACCCTGCCTCGCCATCTACGAACGTCAACGTGTCAAACTTCCAATTCTTCTATTTTTTGGAACTTTTGAACCATTTTTGGAGAACTTGAAAATATTTTAGAAAACATGACGCCGTTTTAAAATTTGAGAACATTTTTGGAACTAGGGATGGAAACTTTCCGCTTTTCCGGCTGAAAAATGAAACTGGAGAGGAAAAATGAAAGTGGAAATGAAAATTTGCAAAATGAAAATGGAAACATATTTTTTTATGCGGAAACTAGAATGGAAATGGAATGATGTTTCCCGTTGGAACAGGCGCGGAAATCGAATTTTCTGTTTCCAGTAATATGGAACTCCCCTGAGCACATGGCTGTTTTGCAACCCAACAAACACACAATTAGTCCCTACACAAGATAAACAAAATGGCCAGATGGGCCAACTTCTATATTACTATTTACCACTACTATATCAAGCATGGTAACAAGCGAGCAGAATGCCTAATCCCCAAAGTAAGCACGCCTCCGACGCTGACATGCCCTATTATATAGCCATGATATATCATAATATTTAGTAGTCACCTTATCAATTGAACAACACCGTTGGTTTCCTGTTTTTTTGTCCTTGGTTCAAGGGGTCTTTAGTTTCGATGAACACTTCGCTACCGTGTTCGTGTCTGTGCCGCATTTGCTCCATTTTCATTTCCATTAGTATTCGTCTCTGTATTTGTTTTTGGAGTTTTTGTTTTTGTTTTAGTTTTGCAAAAAAAAAAAAATGAAAATAAATGTGGCGGCACCTAGTTTCATCCGTTTTCATCCCAATTTAGAATACAATCAAAGTTAGAAATATTGAACAATTTTGGAACTTTGAAAATTTAAAAAAATGGGATCAAGTTTTCATCTTTTTAAATGTTACTTCCAATTTTTTCCAAAAAAACAAAAATCTAAAAAGGCGTAAAAATTTAATGAAGAATGGAATAGAAAGACTGACGAAACAAATTGGCAAAAAACCATACACAACCTTCGAAAATCTTCCCAAAACCTGAACTAGTTAATAGGCTAGTCCATCTCAAGTTTCCTTTTTGGCCCTTCTGTGCGAGGCGACAACAATTTCACGAATTCTAGTAGTCGAGCTTTCACTAAAGGATCTCGCAATGGCATGGCCCATTCCACGAGGATGAGCTAATGAAAAAATATCACGAAAAATAAAAGCGCCAGCTATGGAGTGAAAAAACAGAGCTCAAGCTGGGTATATGTACAGCGGCAGATCCCATTCTTTCAAATATTTCAACATTTCTTGGAAAAAATGTGCACACTTTTCAATTAGAAATTTGAATAATTTTTAGAAAATTTTAAAAACGAAATATTTATAGATTTTTAAAACATGAATAATTATTGTACACATGAACAAAATTAGGAAATTGCAAACATTTATGGATTTTTTATTTGATGGAGAATTTTATAAATAAATATTGAGAATTTTCAGATGATGACCACATTTTTGAACAGTGAACACAATATTTAAAACATGATTTTCTTTCCTAAAATATGAAAAAAAAATTAAAAAAATTGAATATTTTTTGAAACGCGAAATTTTTCAGTGGAGAGCACCCACGGGACCCAGGTCCTATTGGCGTATTTGCTAACTGGCGCACCTTCGTACTATACGCTTAGAGCGAGGCTTTTTTGTTTAAGGAAGCATGTGCATTCTCTGGTTTTGTTTAGCTTTGTGTATGCTTCCAAACGGCATTATTTTTTAGTCTAAAATTTTCAACCTTGCAAACGTTTCCAAAATTTGTAAAGGTTTTAGAATTCATGAACTTTTACTTAATGTGTCGAATATTTTTTTCAGTTTCATGAAAACTCCAGTTGTATGATCTTTTCTGGAATTCGTGAATTTTTAAATTTTTGTGAACTTTTTCACTAATTGTGAACTTTTTTCAAATTAGTAATTTTATGTAATTCATAATATTATTTTACATTCTTGAACTCTTTCAAATTTACAAGTTTTTTCCAAAATCTCGAACGTTTTTCAAAATTAGCAACTCTATTTATATTTCTGAACTTTTTACAATTTAGTGATTTTTTTACAGCTTGAACGTTTAATAAATCCATGAATGTGTATTATTTCATCAATATATTGAAAGTTTTCATTAAACAGCAGCCAGTGAATGAACTTTTTTGTTTTCAGCGAGGGCCGAACGAGCTAGGAAGCGAAGCGAGTGCCAGTGAGGGGCTGAGCGGCAGTTTCCTTTTTAGGGCGGAAGCGCGTATGTTACGCTTAGAGCGAGGCTTAGCGGAGCCTGGGCCAAGGTAGACCGGCCCAGGCGTACGCCAGGCCACAGCCTCGCTTTTTTTCTCTTTTGTTTCTCACGTTTTGTTTATCTGTTTTTCGCTTTAGTTTTTTACATTTCAATACCTTCAAGTATACTAAATATCTATATTACATGAAAATTTTGCATAAAATATTTGAAACAAGGTAGCCAAGAATATGAAAAATGTTAAATGTGTATAGAGAAAATGTATATCACGTATATTTAAAAAATATGCCAAAAATACATAATTATTATTAAAAAATTGATAATATATTTAAAAATGTTAATTAAGAATCTAAAAAATCTTGAAAAGATATTTAGAAAATATTACATGTACATAGAAAATGTTGATCCTGTATTAAAAACTGATGGATGTTTTTGACCATGTATTTAAAAAATGCAAGAATTTGAAAAACGTTGATCAAGTATTGGAAAATCTTAATCAGGCATTTGAAAAAAATGTCAAATGTTTATAAAAATATTTACTGTATATTAAAAAATGATGAAAAAATTGATCATGCATATAAAAATGTTAATCAAGCATTTAAAAAATACTAGTAGAACGCCCGTGCGTTGCTACGGGCTATGCATATAAATAAATAAAAAATTATTAAGGTTGTCTTGGTCGACGCCCTTGATCCCTCTAAACCCGCCACCAACTCCGTTGCTTGCGACTTCCCCCTTAGCCACACTTGAATATGAACCCCTGCCTCTCCTTCGTCGGCAATGACCCGATGTTATTGTTGTTCTTTTTCCTCCCACCACCGCCTTTTTTGTCCACTCTGCAAAACCGCCCACCTCCCTTTACCTAACCCCTAGCCTCTGCCACCCGTAAATGAGAAGTGCTAATGATCATTGCTTCCTGACCCGAGTCGCCGCCGCCAACGCTACCCACAATTGAGGAGTCCTGATGCACTCCCCATTGCCACCCCCTTGCCCAAGTCCAGGCCTACATCATGCATTGGTACGGGAGACAAAAATCGTCGATGATCGTCAGACTGTCCACCTATTCTTGATGAACACGGAGCTTCACACGAATGCTTGGAAGGGCAAAAGGCTTTTAGGATCCCATGCACATCAAGCAACATTGTCAATTTTGTTATCATTATAGGACATTTTTTTCCTTTCTTCCTTCTCAACCCACATACAAAGTAACCAATTCTGGTTAAACATAGTAATTTACAAAATTTTATATGATTTGCAAGAATTCCACTGACCGAGACATTCTAAGAATGCCCAAAGGTTGTGAATAATCGCAAGCAACTACTCCCTCTGTCCCAAAAAGCTTGTCTTAAATTTGTGGATACGGATATATCTAGACACGTCTTAGTGTTAGATTCAACCGTATGTAGAAAAATCTAATACAAGATTTTTAGGATAGAGGTAATATAATTTTCTGAATTTAGTCATATACATAACCTTTTCAGCATGCATAGAGCAATGATACACATTATGCCAGTAAACCTCAACCGGATCATCTTTGTGTGCATGTTGAACTTAGTATATATGTATAGCTAACTTGAATGATAACAAATATTTGCATACAAATAAGATGGATGTTTTAGTAGAACTGAAGTGTACTCGGCACGAAAAAGAGAACTGAAGTATACTAATGCCCAATAGGAAAAGCGCACTTCTATTTACTTGGCAGAAACTCCTAAATAGTTGTATCTTAACATAAGTAGGCAGAAGCACTAAATTGTACATAGGAGAGAGGAATGACACTTAAAAATTTGGATAGTCCCAAACCGCAGCTAATTAAAGTCCAGGTGCAGTGGAGAGTAAAAAAAATGTAAGGATTTTTTCTCTAGCACACATTTCTTATCCTCTCTCTTTTGCTTTTTCTTTCTTTTACACTCAACTTTTATTTGAGAGAATCCTTTACTCTCCACTTAACCACACGTCCACACCATAACTGAACTGCAACTCTGCAAGCCCAAACTACGAGACCAATTTTCTATCTCACACAGGAGCGGGTCACGCAAGTCATCTTCGTTCTTTCATTGAATCGAACCACACCACAGACTGAATTGAGCCCCGAAAAAAAGACTGAACCACGCCCAAGTTCCTTGCTCACAAAAGAAGGTCAGGCCGGTGCAGATAGTTCCAGGAAGGTGAGGCAGAAAGGAAGGCAGCAAAGGTTGGGCTTGCCTGCGAGCTGTGGCATAGAGATGGGGAGGAGCGAGAAGGATGGCAGAGAACACGACAGTCGGTGGTGAAGGTCCATCAGAAGCGCGGACTCTGCACACTCTGCCGCTGTCCAATGTAGGCATCGCCCGTGCGCCGATGCGCCGATGCGGATGCAGTCTACCACGGGTCCATTTTTTGATGGAGTCTTGCAATGCTTCTTCACTATGTACAAAAAACACCATCTATTTAGAAACAGATGAAAGTACATACTGCATGATCAGTTGGTCACACACCTCAAGAATCAATACATCAGGTCATCAAAACATCAGAAAATGGTCTTTTAAACATGCCGACAAGTGAAAATGCAACAGTGCATTGATCTTCTAAATTCTGCAAGGAACTCTGAAATTGAATTTTTTTTCTGAATCTGTAGAGAGAACAGGAAGCTCAGGCTACTCACCAAAACCTGACATTGAAGTCCATACCTATGCCAAGCTTATATACCATCAGCATGAAGCATCTTCTCCCCCGAGTCTGAATACAGAAAGATAGATATGGAAACAAATCAATTATCTCTACAGCTTTCTACCCCATTGGCTTTTTAACATTTAGAAAACGTTTTCAGTACCGATTCTTCTAACTTGCAGCCTACAACCCATCGCAAGTAACCGAAGCTGGGTAGAAAGAAGGCATCCAAATATGGATTGTTAGTGGAAACAAAGAATCACGAGCGTATTTTTGGCTGTTGCAAACCCACATATATGAGGGAAAGAGAGAGGCAACCTAGCAGCTAGCTCAGCCAGCAATGGTAGCTGTCGCTGCTTCTTGCTCCTCCTGGTCAATGCTAGTCACTGCTCCTGCCTAAAGCAGTTGCGCATGCAGCCAACAACTCAGAGATATAAGATGACAGATAACAGAGAACCAGAAAGCAGGACGACGACACAAAGAAAAACGTCCAGATTGCAATTCGTGTATACCAAGCTATGCTAGGAATCACGCACATATTTTCTTTCAAATAAAAGTAGTGCTCAAGGTCTGAATTCAGTTTCAGAGAACAAAGCACGCATACTGAAGTTCGATGACAGGTCGACGGAGGTGTCCCTGTAGGGCACCTTGTCGGACAGCGCTGAAACTGTTGCCGGTGATGCTAAGCACTGGGGGGACGACATGAACAGAAGCATCGGCGGGAACGGCCTGACAAAGCATTGTTAAAAGCATTCATACATGATATAATCTTCTAGATGATAACAATAAAAAATACAAATGCAATAATCCACCAAATGTAGGAAAGCATTGTTACGTAATATATATTGTAATCCATGATAAATAGAGATCTGAAACCATTGATTACATGCAAGAAAACAGGAGGAGGTGGTGGACAACTACATGTAGGGCGTGCAGACACCGCTGAATTCATGAGTCGTGGGCTCCTGTTGCTTCCGTCGATCTCGTCATCCCCAAAGTCACGTGTACTGTCATAACATCAATCATATATGTGTTGGCATTTTACTGTACCTGTTAATTATGACAGGGATGGCCTTGCTTTAAATAGAGCATGTTCAAAGTGTGAGAGTTCAATCAAACTCGACGAACTCATCGATGATGTCCAATTTACCAGGAATTGGGTTCTCTCATCCAAAGCTGCCACAACTACTCGTTCAATTGATCAGGCCCCTAAAGTTCCAGAAAAGGAAACATTGTACAGTTTATACAGAACACAAATTAGGTAGAAAGAATATGGCAATCTCAAAATAAATTGTCATTAGTTGTTTCCCACAACCTGTAGAGTGGAGATCCAAGCAGCAAAAACCCAGCTCGCATGACTAACTACAAAAAGGGAAGATGAAACCATAATTAGGTATTTAAAGCAGTAAACCAAATCGGCCCAAACCAACTGAACCAAGTCAAGAAGCAAGAGAGGGTGGGATTTCGTCCTACCTCCTAGTCGGAGGAGGTAGAGCCATCGCCGCTCAGTCGAGGAGGCCACGCCTTTGGAGGTGAAAGGCACTGAGCGCTGGATCCGTTGCCTTCCGTTCAGGTCTGCCCACGCGGAGGGGATAACGCCGGTGTACCGGCTCGCGGTTCGTCGGCGGCACCACAACGGCGACTCAGCAGCAGCATAAAACCGCCGGTGCCCCTACGGTAGCAAGCAGGCGTTGAGCTGCCACGAGCAGAAGGGCAGCGACACCGCCGCCAAGGATATGGTGGTGGTGTTCGGTGTCCACGGCATGGGGGGCTGTAGTACGGAGGAGATCTGCACCGTAACAAGGGGAACGAGATTTGGAGAGGAAATCTTTGCGGCGACATGGGGAGGAGAACGGAGTGGGAGAGGAGATTGGCGGCGATGGCTGCGGTTGGGAAGAAGTACGAGTGTGGGGGAGATTGGATTTGCGTGAGTTGGCTTCTGACGGTTCGATCGTGGGGAAGAAACGTGGGACGTCGACGGACAGGCCGTGTGACTTGGTTACCTTGGGACGGTGGGCTTCAAATTTTGGGATGATGCGGGCGTGGCCCATTGCGCGCGATGGTTGTCATACGAAGGGAGGTGGGGGGGGATCGAACGAGGTCGAACCATCACGACGTTCGATCCCCCTTTAATAGTAGAGATTGAACTAATATCTAAAAAATGTTGATCAAGCAATTGCAAATGTTAAATGTGTTTGGTTTGGACTCCGTTTTTTGACTTCCACTCCAAGTCCTCTGGATCACGTTTGTTCGAAAAAGATCGCTCCCGAAGGTTTCATTTCGTTTGGACTCCGTTTGATATTCCTTTTCTTCGAAACACTGAAATAGGCAAAAAAAGCAATTCGGGCTGGGCCTTCGGTTAGTAGGTTAGTACCAAAAATGATATAAAAGTGTAAAGTAAAGCCCATAAACATCCAAAATGGGTAATATAATAGCATGGAACAATCATAAATTATAGATACGTTGGAGACGTATCACCTGCCACCACTTCATCAACCCCCCCCCCCCCCCCCCCCCCATGAGCATAGCCAGCTGGAATCGGATTGCAATGGAAGGTTCCGTCAGGGGGATTTGTATGAGCAACGCCGTCCGCCACCTTCAAGGAAATGTTCTTCATTTTAAAGTGTAGCTCACAAGTTGTCGTATCTGTGTTATCATCCACAGGGTGTCTATCCAGCAGTACATCATCGCCCGGGGCGGAAACCACACAGCTTCTCGGCACGGATGAGACCGTGCTATCCAATGCTGGATTTGCTAGCTGTTGTCGCTGCCGAGACCCCCTTTCCTAGCTAAGTGAGCCGATCTGCTGCTGCTGCTGTTGGAAAGCGAGTGCCAACTCCGCGTGCTTTGATTCTACGATGCGAAGGTGAGAGGGGCTTCAATCTGATCAGGAGCAGCTGATGGAACCAAGTAAATCCTCGTTGTATGCCGGTAACGCTACAGATACAACCCGAACTTTTCCGAGGCAAAGGGCCAAACCTCAACCCGGATATTTGTGGCGCGGTAGTCCATTCATCAATGTAAGGGCTAATGTTCTGAAGCCAATAATCCATGGCCTTGTGTCCTCGTACGCGAAAGTACCTAAGATTCACATGCGCGTTATATGATTAGGTATATTCTGAATGCAGAGCTGAGAACTAAAATAGTATTACTTACTTGTGCGCGTGTTCTGGTTACATGAACAATCTTTCAAAAAACATGATTATATTTCAAAAAATGTGAAACATCTTTCTAGTTACATGAACCATCTTTTAGAAAGTATTCGAACAATTTTTAATAATGCGTAAACAAGTTTTTAGAAATCTATATTACGGCGCCAATTGGTGGTCCCCAAGAGTGAAACGAGTTTCCTAGGCATTGTTGATGACATGGTAAATTGGTGGGTCCCAAAGGGTCAAATAAATCTCCTCTCCGTTGTTAACGATGTGTGAAGATGTGTCGCCCGAATACTTAAGCTACAGTAACCCCCTACAGATGATGCCGCGTAACCGCGATTACTGTTGATAACCTCGCAATGATCCAATCACGTTCGAATTCAAAATCTAGAACTAATTCAAACAGCAAAAGCTTTCAAACATAAAAACTAAAATGTTCAAAGTGTGACAAATAATCTCTGGTTATTTGTCATGTTGAAACCTATATTTTAAAATGTGTTTTTAATGCCCTAAAATAAATAAAACAGGGGCTAAAATATTATTAAATGCTTTTAGTTATTAAACAAATGCAAACTACTTTTTTTAATGTCCCAAATTATATGTGGCAGTAGCCCATTTTATAATATTATTTTAGGTGCAAGTCTTCTATTTTATATAACTAGTTTTTTTAAAAAAGTTTAGGAAAACAGGAAAGCTTTAAAAAAAGTAAAAAAAAAACAAATAGAAAAGGCCCCTGCCCCCTGGGCCTAACCCTCCCGGGCTAAGCCCCAAAAGCCAGCCGGCCTAGCCCACTCCTCCCCCTGTCATCTTCTCCACCCTGTTCGACCGACCGAGCGCCCGCGCCCGTCGGCCACAGCCTGACAACCTCGCCGTCCCCGCCGCCGAGGCGATAAGATCGCCACTCCCACCGACGCCTCGAACCCTTCCCCCACTTGCCCACTTGCCCCCTCTCGCTCGCCTCTGCGCCTCCCCTCCCCCAGATCCACCTCTCCCCTCTCCTCTCGCTCGATCCCGAGCGCGCCCGTCGCCATGGGCCCGTCCTTGCCACGACCACCGTCACCACCTCGCCTCGTCCCCGTGACAGATCGGTTCTCCGGCCCTCGCTACGTCCTCCCCGACCACTTGCTCGAGCCAGGACCCCCTGCATCACCCTCCCAACGTCGTCGCCTTCTTCCTCGGGTTGCCGCCATCTTCTTCGACTCCGGCGACTGCTGCTGCTACTAAGCCTCTCACGGGCCTTTCTTGGCCGCACGGTGAGCTCCTCCCTTCCTCTCCTTCCGCCGTGCTTTTCGCCGTAGCTAGCTCGCCCGCAAGCCGAGCTCCGCCGTCTGCTATTGCCGTCGTATGGCTCGTCTCCGAGCTCCTCCGCTCGAGCCAGTAGCTCCGACAAGCTCGTTGAGCGCCATTGACCTCACCTAGCCCTTTACTTCGCTCGCACATGCTCTGTAGCGCTGATCCCGAACTTCGGCCGAACGCGTCGCCCGCCGCCGTCGATGTAGTGCTCCATTCCGGACGAGTTAGCCCACGGGACCGCCATAGATCGATGCGGCATCGGACGCCAGATCGAAAGAGCCTAGCCGCATCTCTCCCCGTGCCCCGTAGCGTTTTTCCGGCGAAGTCCGGCGATGCTCCGCCGTGAAAATGGTCGCCGGCGCGTCTCGGCGCCGCCCGCCGACGTGGCCTTTCGGGCCCCACCGTAGATGACTAGGTTGACCCATGATAACCCACAAATGTAGGGGATCGCAACAGCTTTCGAGGGTAAAGTATTCAACCCAAATTTATTGATTCGACACAAGGGGAGCCAAAGAATATTCTTAATTATTAGCAGTTGAGTTGTCAATTCAACCACACCTGGATAACTTAGTATCTGTAGAAAAGTATTTAGTAGCAAGTAGTATGATAGTAATGGTAACAGTGGCAAAAGTAAAGATAGCAGTTTTGTAGTAGTTGTAACAGTAGCAACGAAAAAGTAAATAAGCGAAACACAAGATGTGAAAAGCTCGTAGGCATTGGATCAGTGATGGATAATTATGTCGGATGCGATTCCTCATGTAATAGCTATAACATAGGGTGACACAGAACTAGCTCCAGTTCATCAATGTAATATAGTAATATATTCTGAATATAGTCATACGTGCTTATGGAAAAGAACTTGCATGACATCTTTTGTCCTACCCTCCCGTGGCAGCGGGGTCCTAGTGGAAACTAAGGGATATTAAGGCCTCCTTTTAATAGAGAACCGGAACAAAGCATTAGCACATAGTGAATACATGAACTCCTCAAACTATGGTCATCACCGAAAAGTATCCCGATTATTGTCACTTCGGGATTGTCGGATCATAACACATAATAGGTGACTATAGACTTGCAAGATAGGATCAAGAACTCCCATATATTCATGAAAACATAATAGGTTCAGATCTAAAATCATGGCACTCGGGCCCTAGTGACAAGCATTAAGCATAGCAAAGTCATAGCAACATCAATCTCAGAACATAGTGGATACTAGGGATCAAACCCTAACAAAACTAACTTGATTGCATGGTAAATCTCATCCAACCCATCACTGTCAAGCATGCCTATGATGGAATTACTCACGCACGGCGGTGAGCATCATGAAATTGGTGATGGAGGATAGTTGATGATGACGACAGCGATGAATCCCCCTCTCCGGAGCCCCGGACGGACTCCAGATCAGCCCTCCCGAGAGAGATTAGGGCTTGGTGGCGGCTCTGTATCATAAAACGCGATGAAACTTTCTCTCTGATTCTTTTCTCCGCGAAACGGAATATATAGAGTTGGAGTTGAGGTCGGTGGAGCATCAGGGGGCCCACGAGATAGGGGGCGCGCCCAGGGGGGAGAGCGCGCCTCCCTGGAGGAAATATGCCCTAGAGGCAATAATAAAGTTATTATTTATTTCCTTATTTCATGATAAATGTTTATTATTCATGCTAGAATTGTATTAACCGGAAACATAATACATGTGTGAATACATAGACAAACATAGTGTCACTAGTATGCCTCTACTTGACTAGCTCGTGAATCAAAGATGGTTAAAGTTTCCTAGCCATAGACATGAGTTGTCATTTGATTAACGGGATCACATCATTAGGAGAATGATGTGATTGACTTGACCCATTCCGTTAGCTTAGCACTTGATCGTTTAGTATGTTGCTATTGCTTTCTTCATGACTTATACATGTTCCTGTAACTATGAGATTATGCAACTCCCGTTTACCGGAGGAACACTTTGGGTGCTACCAAAAGTCACAACGTAACTGGGTGATTATAAAGGAGTACTACAGGTGTCTCCAAAGGTACATGTTAGGTTGGCGTATTTCGAGATTAGGTTTTGTCACTCCGATTGTCGGAGAGGTATCTCTGGGCCCTCTCGGTAATGCACATCACTATAAGCCTTGCAAGAAATCTAGCTAAGGAGTTAGTTACGGAATGATGCATTACAGAACGAGTAAAGAGACTTGCGGGTAATGAGATTGAACTAGGTATTGGATACCGACAATCGAATCTCAGGCAAGTAACATACCGATGACAGAGGGAACAACGTATGTTGTTATGCGGTTTGACCGATAAAGATCTTCGTAGAATAGATAGGAGCCAATATGGGCATCCAGGTTCCGCTATTGGTTATTGACCGAGAATAGTTCTAGGTCATGTCCACATAGTTCTCGAACCCGTAGGGTCCGCACGCTTAACATTATGATGACAGTTTTATTATGAGTTTATGAGTTTTGATGTACCGAAGGAGTTCGGAGTCCCGGATGAGATCGGGGACATGACGAGGAGTCTCGAAATGGTCGAGACGTAAAGATCGATATATTGGACGACTATATTCGGATTTCGGAAAGGTTCCGAGTGATTCGGTTATTTTTCGGAGTACCGGAGAGTTACGGGAATTCGTATTGGGCCTCATTGGGCCATACGGGAAAGGAGAGAAAGGGCCAAAAGGGTGGCCGCACCCCTCCCCTTGGACTAGTCCGAATTGGACTAGGGAGGGGGGGGGGGGCGCCCCCTTCCTTCCTTCTTCTTCTCTCTTCCCTTTCCTTCTCTCCTACTCCTACTACATGGAAGGTTTCGTAGTTCTACTAGGAAAGGGGGAATCCTACTCCCGGTGGGAGTAGGACTCCCCTAGGGCGCGCCATAGAGAGGGCCGGCCCTCCCCCTCCTCCACTCCTTTATATACGGGGGCAGGGGGCACCCGATAGACACACAAGTTGATCTACGGATCATTCCTTAGCCGTGTGCGGTGGCCCCCTCCACCATATTCCACCTCGGTCATATCGTCGTGGAGTTTTAGCGAAGCCCTGCGCCGGTAGAACATCATCGTCGTCACCACGGCGTCGTGCTGACGAAACTCATCCTCGACGCTTTGCTGGATCGGAGTCCGGGGATCGTCATCGAGCTGAACGTGTGCAGAACTCGGAGGTGCCGTACGTTCGGTACTTGGATCGGTCGGATCGTGAAGACGTACGACTACATCAACCGCGTTGTCATAACGCTTCCGCTTTCGGTCTACGAGGGTACGTGGACACACTCTCCCCTCTCGTTGCTATGCATCACCATGATCTTGCGTGTGGGTAGGAATTTTTTTGAAATTGCTACGTTCCCCAACAGTGGCATCCGAGCCTAGGTTTTATGCGTTGATGTTATATGCACGAGTAGAACACAAGTGAGTTGTGGGCGATACAAGTCATACTACTTACCAGAATGTCATACTTTGGTTCGGCGGTATTGTTGGATGAAGCGGCCCGGACCGACATTACGCGTACGCTTACACGAGACTTGTTCTACCGACGTGCTTTGCACACAGGTGGCTGGCGGGTGTCAGTTTCTCCAACTTTAGTTGAACCGAGTGTGACTACGCCCGGTCCTTGCGAAGGTTAAAACAACACTAACTTGACGAACTATCGTTGTGGTTTGATGCGTAGGTAAGAACGGTTTTTGCGCAGCCCGTAGCAGCCACGTAAAATTTGCAACAACAAAGTAGAGGACGTCTAACTTGTTTTTGCAGGGCATGTTGTGATGTGATATGGTCAAGACGTGATAAGATATAAGTTGTTGTATGAGATGATCATGTTTTGTTGAAGTTATCGGCAACTGGCAGAAGCCCTATGGATGTCTCTTTGTTGCATAAGATGCAAGTGCCAAATAATTGCTTTACTTTATGGCTATACGATAGCAATAGTTGCAAGAGCAATAGTTGGTGAGACAACCATGTGATGACACATTGATATAGATCAAGATGATGAAGATCATGGTGTCATGCCGGTGACGATAGAGATCATGACAGTACTTTCACTACACCATAGCACTACATTCCCAACAGCCAGATTGGTCGGGAATACTAGTTCCGCTGACAGACAGTCGGTCGGGAAAGACTATTGCCGACCGACCCTGTCTGTTGGGGAAAGTCCAGACGGGAAAGCCCTTTCCCGACCGACATACCTTTCCCGAACGACTGTATGTCGTCTATGGTGCATCTTTCCCGACCAACATTCTGTTGGGCCTGCCATGGGCCTTTCCCGACCGATAGTCCATTGGGGTTGCTATGGGCCTTTCCCGACCGACTATCAGATAGGATAAACTTTCCTGACCAACAATCTATTGGAGCTAACATGGGCTTTCCCGACCAACTATCTGACAGGGCACTCTTTCCCAACAAACATTCTGTTATCCCTCCCATATCCAGATTTGACAGGGCATTATCCTTTCCCAACTGACTGCCTGACAGTATTCATTTTACCGACCAACATCTGTTATCACTCCCATATCCAGATTTCATGTTACCAATAGAAAATCAATCAAGTTTCATAATCCATAACCATAACATGCATGTTGTCCAACAATATTAAACCAGAACCAAACAATAATAACACACATTCATTAATTTTCACATATAAATAGTTCATCTGTTATGAACTAATGACCAATCAAGTTTCCTATAAGCTAATGTAACCAATTAAATAGAGGAAACATTATGGTTCACTGTCTGAGAGCAAAAGTTTCTCGCTCAGTTTTCTGGAATTTATCTCAGAGGCACATCATCTGCCTTGGCTCCTTGTAGTGGGCAGCTACATATATATCCTCACCGGATATCCATCCTCATAGCCTTCCACCAAGATGCTTGTTTCGTTCTTGTACAGTACATCAAAGCCGTCAATCTTCATCTCATTGGATAACATCCTCCAGCTTGAACATCTGCAAGTCAAAATCCCCAGTTAATATTACGGACCACAACTACAGAAGATGGTATTTTCTCTAAGCTGCCTTCAATATCATTTTATACCAAAGCAACTGAAGAGAATCCCCTTTTTTGTTTTTCTAAAAAACTTTTTCTTCTGCATATATCCTGAGAGACAATGTATCATGGTCTTTGTTGCCATGGGGGATAACTCTCTTAGGCCTTTCCTACATAAATGAAAGGAGTAAGAAAGCAGATAATTAACAACATGTAGGAGTGAAAGCATTTGCTAAAGCATCTGCAACATGATAAAGGATATTTCAATTAGCATCGTGAGGCTTGCAGAGTACATAAACCAAATACCATTGCAAACATAAGCACACAACATAAAAAAACATTACAAACATCAGTACACCAGTATACTCCTAGAACAGAGCTCACTGGAATATAAGCAAAACCAAGTTGGCATACACATAAAAAATCTAAAGAGGTGAGAGAAATCATGCAGGAATAAGTGACTGTTCAAGAGACCCTAGAAAAATAGATGAGAGAATTCACCTTTTTCTTCTTCACAAATACACAACGCTTACATTTTTTCTGTATCACTTGCTTTATGAACTAATTCATATCAAATTTGTCCAAGGAACTAAAGATATCATTTGTATTGAGGTTTGCTACTACATATTGTGTTACTAATATAATAATAATAATAGTAGTAGTAGTAATAATAATAATAATAATAATAATAATAATAATAATAATAATAATAATAATAATAATAACAATAATAATAATGAAGGTCATTTGTATTCGACATTTTACTTACATGAACATGAAAACAAAACTATCGATAGCATGAATAGAAACTTTAGTAAATTCTCATTTCGGAGATATGGGAGTAGTCATGTTCAGTGGTTCAAACTTTTAGTAAAAAAATGTGAAAAATAGTTCTGAAGTAGTTTCCATGTTCATTTGCATCGATGTACACCCAGAATTTAGTAGACAACAGCATAGCAAGCTTGACAAGCAGCGCACCAGCAAGCTCTAACATAGTTTCACATCATTTCGTTATTTGAGGTAGATAATCCACACTACAAAGCCAGAACCTAAAAGCTGCACATGGATTACAAAGTGGTTTTGTAATCCATAAAGTCAGCATTCAGCAAGGACATCACCCAGTAGCAACTAAATGCTAATTTGGAATGTGAACATCAGTAAAACCATGACAACACAATAGACCACAAGCAACTAAGTAAATGATTTGGTCTTTTCACTAGAAATGCAAACTATTAATAAAGACAGGGGTACATGGAAGAATACCATGCCAAAGGCTGAGAAAAAAACAAAGTCAAGGGAGCTGTACACTAGGTGATACAACATAGAATCAATTGCGCAATATTTGCCACTGATCATGTTCTTACAGTATGCACATGTACCTCTTAATTTCTCTGATCACATGGTAATAAACTTCAGTGGATGGGATACTATGCAAAGTTTTTGGAGAAAAATAGAGATGAAATTCACAATTAGTACTTCTAATAAGATTAGGTAAGAGAGAGAGTAGTCCAGTTTTTATTTTGTCAGAAAGATGCATGTGCAAGTGAAATTGTATAGGAAATTAATTAACAAAATGGCATAGTTCTTTTGGATAACCTCTACGCCACGCATTAATCCTTGATGTGCTTGCCCTTTGTCTCGATGGCAGCCTTCTTCACAGCCTCAATATATTGCTCCCATATTCATGAGTTAAGCTAGAACCATCTGCACCAGCTGCTCAATGGCACACATATACTCATCATGGAGGTATCTGGTGATAGAGAAAAAATGTGGGGATAATGCTCAGATTTAGGAAGCATTGTATAATGTTTTTGACTTATTTTTATTCCTCACACTTACTTAGATGGAAACAATATATTTGCGCACAAGTTAGATGTACAAAGCATAGTGGAAAGGTTCAAATAGCATTATGACGATGGATACAAAATAGATCTAAGTTTTGAAGCATCAATATGCATGGTTAAAGGAAAAGGTTACGTCCACCAATTTTGCTCACATAATTTTCGAAATCATCAATACAAGCTATAGAAAAGCTTAACTTGCCTGACCAAATAAGGGTCGAATTTGGAAATTGTTGAGTTCATCCCATCCTCTCCATGCTTTGGATGCCTCGTGACTACACTGACACACGTGCTAATTAATTATCTCAAGTTGATGTATATTTTTTTAAAGCAACAATGCAACTGAGTACAGCAAATACAGTGCATACAAATGTTTTTCCTGATAAATAGTTGCATATCATAGCTATTACTATCATCTTTTCTGACAAGCACGACAAAGGCATAAAATTTTACAGTATAACTTATTTAACCTTACTGAGCATCATAATATGACCAACCGTTAGATTAATTATTATCTAATGCTATATATGTTTTCCCACATGTTTCAGACGCCCTGAATCATTCGCCCCCCACCCCCCACAAAAAAAGACATCCTAAATCACAGAGGCCACTACTTTCCCATAACATATTTAGCCATCCAGATTGGCAGATGGACAAAACTAATCGGAGCATACAGACAGACATGCATGTAGTGTCTGCAAAATCAATCATTAGATGGTCAACCACTTACCAGATGCAATTGAATTTCCGAGCTTAACATGCCTATAATTAGAGATCTGACTATGCATACGGTGGCACATAGTTTGGCCCCTGCTGCATAGGGAGGCAGCTCCTAGATCTGATTAGAGAGCCACACATGGAGGCACATGACCACGGGCGCACGTCTAACAATCCCTGCAGGTAAAAAGAATCAGCAGATATGATCTAAACAAAGAAAATCAAATATAGCAACCTCCATGATGTAAACTAACCTCCAACAGTTCAAGTGACAGCAGCCTTGTCTTGGTAGCAATCTCGTCATTTTCTTCTGTCATGCTCATCTAGGACTACGAGGATGAGAGAAAAAAAGGTGAAAGATGCACAGGTGATACTCTAGTGAAGTCTGCCTTTTAGCAGGGAAGAACAAGAACCTGAGCACTCGAGGTTAGTGCCGGAGCTGATGACGCCGCTCGCCGGGAACCCGACCCTGAAAGCTTCCACGGGAGATAAGCACCAGTACATCCAGGGAGTGCTTCGTCATGGCGCCCGCCCTGTCTCCCCCGTCTGTAGCAGATTAAGACCCATCACCCCCAGATCTGCAGCAGATTAAGCCCCAGATCTGCTCGGCGCCCGCCGTGACGACGAGGAGGTGAGGAGAGAGCACCTGGGAGGAGGAGAGGGTTCGAGCGTGCGAGGCGGCGGGTTAGCAGGGTCATGCGAGAGGCAGTATGGCGCGGCGGGAAGGGAGGATGCCGCCGGCGGGTGCCCATGGCGGCGCGCGTGGGGAATGAGAAAGGGACTAGGGATTTTCCTCTCCGTGCGTGGTGCGTTATATGTGTTGAGGAAAATGTTTCGCAGGCTTGGGCCAAAAGGTGGCGCTAAAATTTTCTGTACGCGCGCTGGCCCATTTGCGACTGTTGGTCGGGATTATTTCCCGACCGATGTATGGATGGGCATTAGAGCTTTCCCGACCCATCATTTGACAATAAAGATGTTAAAATTCCCGACCGACTCTCTGTTACTGTTCACATGTTTTCCCGACCGACTCTCTGTTACAAATTTTTCCAACGAACAGTCGGTCGGCAAAAGTGACTTTTCTCAACACACGTCTGTAGGGAATGCAGTGTCGTGGTGTAGTGTTTGGAGATGGAGATCAAAGGCGCAAGATGATCATGGCCATATCATGTCACATATTTTGATTGCATATGATGTTTATCTAATATACATCTTATTCTTGCTTTGATTGACGGTAGCATTTTAAGATGATCTCTCACTAATTATCAAGAAGTGTTCTCCCTGAGTATGCACTGTTGCCAAAGTTCGTCGTGCCCAGACACCACGTGATGATCGGGTGTGATAAGCTCTACGTCCATCTACAACGGGTGCAAGCCAGTTTTGCACACGCGGAATACTCAGGTTAAACTTGACGAGCCTAGCATATGCAGATATGGCCTCGGAGCACGGAGACCAAAAGGTCAAGCGTGAATCATATAGTAGATATGATCAACATAGTGATGTTCACCATTGAAAACTACTCCATCTCACGTGATGATCCGTTATGGTTTAGTTGATTTGGATCACGTGATCACTTAGATGACTAGAGAGATGTCTGTCTAAGTGGGAGTTCTTAAGTAATATGATTAATTGAACTTAAATTTATCATGAACTTAGTCCTGGTAGTATTTTGCAAATTATGTTGTAAGATCAATAGCTTGCATTGTTGCTTTCATATGTTTATTTTGATATGTTCCTAGAGAAAATTGTGTTGAAAAATGTTAGTAGCAATGATGCGGATTGGATCCGCGATCTGAGGTTTATCCTCATTGCTGCACAGAAGAATTATGTCCTTAATGCACCGCTAGGTGATAGACCTATTGCAGGAGCAGATGCAGACATTATGAACGTTTGGCTAGCTCAATATGATGACTACTTGATAGTTTTGTGCACCATGCTTTATGGCTTAGAATCGGGACTTCAAAGATGTTTTGGACATCATGGACCAGATGAGATGTTCCAGGAATTGAAGTTAATATTTCAAGCAAATACCCGAGTTGAGAGATATTAAGTCTCCAATAAGTTCTATTGCTAAAAGATGGAGGAGAATCGCTCAACTAGTGAGCATGTGCTCAGATTGTTTGGATACTTCAATCGCTTGAATCAAGTGGGAGTTAATCTTCCAGATAAGATAGTGATTGATAGAATTCTCTAGTCACCATCACTAAGTTACTAGAATTTCGAGATGAACTATAGTATGCAAGGGATGACGAAAACGATTCCCGAGCTCTTCGTGATGTTGAAATCAACGAAGGTAGAAATCAAGAAAGAGCATCAAGTGTTGATGATTGACAAGACCACTAGTTTCAAGAAAAGGGCAAAGGGAAAGAAAGGGAAACTTCAAGTAGAATGGCAAACAAGTTATCACTCCCGTGAAGAAGACCAAAGCTGGACCAAAGCCTGAAACTGAGTGCTTACACTGCAAAGGAAATGGTCACTGGAAGCGGAAATGCCCTGAATATTTGGTGGATAAGAAGGATGGCAAAGTGAACAAGGGTATATTTGATATAAAGGTTATTGGTGTGTGCTTTACTAGTGTTTATAGTAGCCCCTGAGTATTTGATACTTGTTCGGTTGCTAAGATTAGTAACTCGAAACAGGAGTTACAGAATAAACAAAGACTAGTTGAAGGGGAAGTGACGATGAGTGTTGGAAGTAGTTCCAAGATTGATATGATCATCATCACACACTCCCTATACTTTCGAGATTAGTGTTAAACCTAAATAAATGTTATTTGGCATTTGCGTTGAGCATGAATATGATTTGATCATGTTTATTGCAATACGGTTATTCATTTAAAATCAAAGAATAATTATTGTTCTATTTAAATGAATAAAACCTTCAATGGTCATACACCCAACGAAAATAGTTTGTTGGCTCTCGATCGTAGTGATGCACATATTCATAATATCGATGCCAAAAGATGCAAAGTTAATAATGATAGTGCAACTTATTTGTGGCACTGCCGTTTTGGTCATATCGGTGTAAAGCGCATGAAGAAACTCCATAAAGATGGGTTTTCGGAATCACTTGGTTATGAATCATTTGATGCTTGCGAACCGTGCCTTTTGTGCAAGATGACTAAAACTCCGTTCTCCGGAACAATGGAACAAGCTACTGACTTATTGGAAATAATACATACCGATGTATGCGATCCAATGAGTGTTGATGCTCGTGGCAAGTATCATAATTTTCTGACCTTCACAAGACGATTTGAGCAGATATGGGTATATCTACTTGATGAAACATAAGTCTGAAATAGTTGAAAGGTTCAAAGAATTTCAGAGTGAAGTGGAAAAATCATCGTAACAAGAAAATAAAGTTTCTGCGATCTGATCGCAGAGACGAATATTTGAGTTACGAGTTTGGTCTTCAATTAAAACAATGTGGAATAGTTTCACAGCTCACGCCACCTGGAACACCACAACGTTAGGTGTGTCCAAACATCGTAACCGCACTTTATTGGATATAGTGCGATCTATGATGTCTCTTACTGATTTACCACTATTGTTTTTGGGTTATGCATTAGAGACAACTGCATTCACGTTAAAAGGGCACCATCTAAATCCTTTGAGATGACACCATATGAACTGTGGTTTAGCAAGAAACCCAAGTTGTCGTTTCTTAAAGTTTGGGGCTGCGATGCTTATGTGAAAAAGTTTCATCCTGATAAGCTCGAACCCAAATTGGAGAAGTGCGTCTTCATAGAATACCCAAAGGAAATTGTTGGGTACACCTTCTATCACAGATCTGAAGGCAAGATATTCGTTGCTAAAAATGGATCCTTTCTAGAGAAGGAGTTTCTCTCGAAAGAAGTGAGTGGGAGAAAAGTAGAACTTGATGAGGTAACTGTACCTTCTCCCAAATTTGAAAATTGTTCATCACTGAAATCATTTCCAGTGATTTCTACACCAATTAGTGAGGAAGCTAATGATGATGATCATGAAACTTCAGATCAAGTTACTACAGAACCTCGTAGGTCTTCCAGAGTACGGTCCGCACTAGAGTGGTATGGTAATCCTGTTCTGGAAATCGTGTTACTAGACCATGATGAACCTACGAACTATGAGGAAGCGATGATGAGCCCAGATTTCGCAAAATGGCTTAAGGCCATGAAATATGAGATGGGATCCATGTATGAGAACAAAGTGTGGACTTTGGTGGAGTTGCCCGATGATCGGCAAGCCATATTGTATAAATGGATCTTTAAGAGGAAGACGAACGTTGATAGTAGTGTTACTATCTACAAAGCTCGACTTGTCGCAAAAAGGTTTTTGACAAGTTCAAGGTGTTGACTACAATGAGATTTTCTCAACTGTAGCGATGCTTAAGTCTGTCTGAATCATGTTAGCAATTGCCACAATTTATGAAATCTGGCAAATGGATGTCAAAACTGCATTCCTTAATGGTTTTCTCAAAGAAGAGTTGTATATGATGCAACCAGAAGGTTTTGTCAATCCTAAAGGTACTAACAAAATGTGCATGCTCCAGCGATCCATCTATGGACTGGTGCAAGCATATCGGAGTTGGAATATACGCTTTGATGAGTTGATCAAAGCATATAGTTTTGTACAGACTTACGGTGAAGCCTGTATTTACAAGAAAGTGAGTGGGAGCACTACAGCATTTCTGATAAGTATATGTGAATGACATATTGTTGATCGGAAATAATGTAGAATTATTCTGCAAAGCATAAAGGAGTGTTGGAAAGGAGTTCTTTAAAATAAAGACCTCAGTAAAGCTACTTACATATTGAGCATCAAGATCTATTGAGATAGATCAAGACGCTTGATAAGATTTTCAATAAGTACATACCTTGACAAGATTTTGAAGTAGTTCAAAATGGAATTGTCAAAGAAGGAGTTCTTGCCTATGTTGCAAGGTGTGAAGTTGAGTAAGACTCAAGACCCGACCATAGCAGAAAATAGAAAGAGAATGAAAAGTCATTCCCTATGCCTTAGTCATAGGTTCTATAAAGTATGCTATGCTGTGAACTAGACCTATTGTATACTCTGCCCTGGTTTGGCAAGGGAGTACAATAGTGATCTAGGAGTAGATCACTGGACATTGGTCAAAATTATCCTTAGTGGAATAAGGATATGTTTCTCAATTATGAAGGTGACAAAAGGTTCGTTGTAAAAGGTTACGTCGATACAAGTTTTGGCACTGATCCAGATGACTCTAAGTCTTAATCTGGATACATATTGAAAGTGGGAGCAATTAGCTAGAGTAGCTCCGTGTAGAGTATTGTAGACATAGAATATTTGCAAAATACATACGGCTCTGAATGTGACAGACCCGTTGACTAAACTTCTCTCACGAGCAAAACATGATCATACCTTTGTACTGTTTGGGTGTTAATCACATAGCGATGTGAACTAGATTATTGACTCTAGTAAACCCTTTGGGTATTGGTCACATGACGATGTGAACTATGGGTGTTAATCATATACAGATATGATTATTGGTGTTAAATCACATGGCGATGTGAACTAGATTATTGACTCTAGTGCAAGTGGGAGACTGAAGGAAATATGCCCTAGAGGCAATAATAAAGTTATTATTTATTTCCTTATTTCATGATAAATGTTTATTATTCATGCTAGAATTGTATTAACCGGAAACATAATACATGTGTGAATACATAGACAAACATAGTGTCACTAATATGCCTCTACTTGACTAGCTCGTGAATCAAAGATGGTTAAAGTTTCCTAGCCATAGACATGAGTTGTCATTTGATTAAGGGGATCACATCATTAGGAGAATGATGTGATTGACTTGACCCATTCCGTTAGCTTAGCACTTGATCGTTTAGTATGTTGCTATTGCTTTCTTCATGACTTATACATGTTCCTGTAACTATGAGATTATGCAACTCCCGTTTACCAGAGGAACACTTTGGGTGCTACCAAACGTCACAACGTAACTGGGTGATTATAAAGGAGTACTACAGGTGTCTCCAAAGGTACATGTTGGGTTGGCGTATTTCGAGATTAGGTTTTGTCACTCCGATTGTCGGAGAGGTATCTCTGGGCCCTCTCGGTAATGCACATCACTATAAGCCTTGCAAGCAATGTAGCTAAGGAGTTAGTTACGGAATGATGCATTACGGAACGAGTAAAGAGACTTGCCGGTAACGAGATTGAACTAGGTATTGGATACCGACGATCGAATCTCGGGCAAGTAACATACCGATGACAAAGGGAACAACTTATGTTGTTATGCGGTTTGACCGATAAAGATCTTCGTAGAATATGTAGGAGCCAATATGGGCATCCAGGTTCCGCTATTGGTTATTGACCGAGAATAGTTTTAGGTCATGTCTACATAGTTCTCGAACCCGTAGGGTCCGCATGCTTAACGTTACGATGACAGTTTTACTATGAGTTTATGAGTTTTGATGTACCGAAGGAGTTCGGAGTCCCGGATGAGATCGGGGACATGACGAGGAGTCTCGAAATGGTCGAGACGTAAAGATCGATATATTGGACGACTATATTCGGAGTTCGAAAAGGTTCCGAGTGATTCGGGTATTTTCCGGAGTACCGGAGAGTTACGGGAATTCGTATTGGGCCTCATTGGGCCATACGGGAAAGGAGAGAAAGGGCCAAAAGGGTGGCCGCACCCCTCCCCTTGGACTAGTCAGAATTGGACTAGGGAGGGGGGGGGGGCTCCCCTTCCTTCCTTCTCCTTCTCTCTTCCCTTTCCTTCTCTCCTACTCCTACTACATGGAAGGGTTCCTAGTTCTACTAGAAAAGGGGGAATCCTACTCCCGGTGGGAGTAGGACTCCCCTAGGGCGCGCCATAGAGAGGGCCGGCCCTCCCCCTCCTCCACTCCTTTATATACGGGGGCAGGGGGCACCCCATAGACACACAAGTTGATCTACGGATCGTTCCTTAGCCGTGTGCGGTGTCCCCCTCCACCATATTCCACCTCGGTCATATCGTCACGGAGTTTTAGCGAAGCCCTGCGCCAGTAGAACATCATCATCGTCACCACGCCGTCGTGCTGACGGAACTCATCCCCGACGCTTTGCTGGATCGGAGTCCGTGGATCATCATCGAGCTGAACGTGTGCTGAACTCGGAGGTGCCGTACATTTGGTACTTGGATCGGTCGGATCGTGAAGACTTACGACTACATCAACCGCGTTGTCATAACGCTTCCGCTTTCGGTCTACGAGGGTACGTGGACACACTCCCCCCTCTTGTTGCTATGCATCACCATGATCTTGCGTGTGCGTAGGATTTTTTTTGAAATTACTACGTTCCCCAACACCCCCACCCTCGTGGACAGGGTGTGGGCCCCTTGGCCTTGATTCTTTCGCCAGTATTTTTTATATTTTCCAAAAGTTATCTCCGTGGATTTTCAGGTCATTCCAAGAACTCTTGTTTTCTGCACAATAAACAACACCATGGCAGTTTTGCTAAAAACAGCGTCAGTCTGGGTTAGTTTCATTCAAATCATGCAAGTTACACTACTAGGAAAAGGCCTACTAATGGCGCACCAGTTTTGCCTACTAATGGCGCACTACTGGTGCGCCATTAGTATCACGCCACTAGTATTTTTTACTAATGGCTCACCAGTGGTGCGCCATTAGTATCTGGTATACTAATGGCGCACCACTGGTGCGCCATTAGTATAGGCCACGGTGCGCCATTAGTATAGGCCACTGGTGCGCCATTAGTATAGGCCACGGTGCGCCATTAGTATTTTTGAATTTTGAAGGCGGGAAAATAGTAGTGGCGCACCGTCTAACCCCCACCGTGCGCCATTGCTATTTTTGAATTTTGAATTTGCATCTAGATTGCGATTTTTTTGCCCATTTTTTGCTCATTTTTTTTGCTCATTTTTTGCATGATATTATTTCAAATTTTGTTCCCGTTTTTGGATCTTGTACATTCTTTTGCCGTGTTCTTTTGCCGGAGAGGAGTTCACCGGAGAGGAGTTCACTGGAGAGGAGGAGGAGGAGGTGACTGCAGAGGCGCTCGCCTACATCACCGGAGAGGAGGAGGAGGTCACCGGAGAGGAGTTCAACGGAGCATCGGAGAGGAGGAAGGAGAAACCATGAGGGGATGGGAGGAGAGGAGGGAGGAGGAGCTCACCGGAGAGGAGAGAGGAGGAGCTCACCGGAGATGAGGGAGGAGGAGCTCACCGGAGAGGAGGGAGGAGAAACCGTGAGGGGAGGGGAGGGGAGGAGAGGAGAGGAGGGAGGAGGAGGTCGCCGGAGAGGAGGAGGATGTCGCCGGAGAGGAGGAGGTCGCCGGAGAGGAGGAGGGTAGTATGGTGGAGGAGAGAAGGGAAGATGGAGAGGTGGAGTGGAGGAGAGGTGGAGTGGAGGAGAGGTGGAGTGGAGGAGAAGAATGAAGAGGTAAGGAGGAGAGGACACACCCAGCCATATATACCGCATAGTAATGGCGCACCGTGGGCAGGTGCGCCACTACTATTTTTTTTGATTTATTTTGAATTTTGAAGGCGGGAAGATACTAATGGCGCACCATGGTCATGTGCACCATTAGTAACTTTTTTTATTTTTTGATTTATTTTGAGTTTTGAAGGCGGGAAGATACTAATGGCGCACCATGGGCTGGTGCGCCATTAGTAAATTTGAATTTTTTTTTGAATTTTTTTGCCTCTCCAGATCTTAAAAGCCCTGTATCTTTTTTCAGTTAGGTTTTTGAGGATTTTGAAAATGTTTAATGGGGTTCCCCATGTTAAATTCGGATGTAACTTTTCAAGTAGATGATTTTTCATATAAAAAACTTTTTCATCCGAGTTCGTATGCAAAAGTTATGCCCATTTTTACAAATTCTCGAGAGATTTTGCAAAAAAGTCGAAAATTCATGTTTGTAAATTTTGCTAACAACTAGACCACATATCACATGGGAATCATATTTTATTTTATTTTTTTGACATTTCTATCATTTTCTTTTATTTTTTTGAAACTGAAAAGGTGGTCGGGGGGGGGGGGGTGCATTCGGGGGAATGTTTGGGCCAAATTACTAATGACGCACCATTAGTTAAACTAGTAATGGTGCACCACTCCCACGGTGTCGTGGGGAACGGACACCTATGGGGCAGGGCCCCTTTCGGTCCGGCAGGGAGCGGAGGGCGCACGAAGAGCAGATCGAGGCGAAGCACGCGAGGGATTTTACCCAGCTTCGGAGCTCTCCGGAGAGATAAAACTCCTACTACTGCTTTGTGTTTTTATTGTGTTCTTGCTCGAGGGAGTGAGCGTTCTGTAGTTTCGAATGAGTCGAACCCCCTCTACATTGCGCATGGGCCTCCTTTTATAGGCTAAAGGGGTCACCGACAGGAGGCAACGCAGTCAAGGGTACAAATGTAAAAAGGGTGGTTGGTACAACTGCTATCTACAGTGCACCCTACCTAACTCTGACGGCAGGGGACAAGGGCATTTAATGCCCGTCCGGTCGCCCAAACAGTGCAGAAAACGACCGTTTGGGGCTCCACCGCCTGCCACGATGGCCTTCTCGTCATCTCCACTTGCCACCTCGCACCGCTTGGCTGCACAGCCGCCCGCCACGTGCGCCAGGAATGATCTTGGGGCGACACGTCGTTGGATGCGCTGGAGCGTGGGCGCAGAGAGGTGGCTTCGCCGCGGCAAGTGTCTTGCCGCGGTTGTTGTTGAAGGAAATATGCCCTAGAGGCAATAATAAAGTTATTATTTATTTCCTTATTTCATGATAAATGTTTATTATTCATGCTAGAATTGTATTAACCGGAAACATAATACATGTGTGAATACATAGACAAACATAGTGTCACTAGTATGCCTCTACTTGACTAGCTCGTTTATCGGAGATGGTTATATTTCCTAGCCATGGACAAAAGAGTTGTCATTTGATTAACAGGATCACATCATTAGGAGAATGATGTGATTGACTTGACCCATTCCGTTAGCTTAGCACTTGATCGTTTAGTATGTTGCTATTGCTTTCTTCATGACTTATACATGTTCCTGTAACTATGAGATTATGCAACTCCCGTTTACCGGAGGAACACTTTGGGTACTACCAAACGTCACAACGTAACTGGGTGATTATAAAGGAGTACTACAGGTGTCTCCGAAGGTACATGTTGAGTTGGCATATTTCGAGATTAGGTTTTGTCACTCCGATTGTCGGAGAGGTATCTCTGGGCCCTCTCGGTAATGCACATCATTATAAGCCTTGCAAGCAATGTGACCAATGAGTTGGTTACGAGATGATGCATTACAGAACGAGTAAAGAGACTTGCCGGTGACGAGATTGAACTAGGTATTGGATACCGACGATCAAATCTCGGGCAAGTAACATACCGATGACAAAGGGAACAACGTATGTTGTTATGCGGTTTGACCGATAAAGATCTTCGTAGAATATGTAGGAGCCAATATGGGCATCCAGGTCCCGCTATTGGTTATTGACCGAGAATAGTTCTAGGTCATGTCTACATAGTTCTTGAACCTGTAGGGTCCGCACGCTTAAGGTTTCGATGACAGTTATATTATGAGTTTATGAGTTTTGATGTACCGAAGGAGTTCGGAGTCCCGGATGAGATCGGGGACATGACGAGGAGTCTCGAAATGGTCGAGACGTAAAGATCGATATATTGGACGACTATATTCGGAGTTCGGAAAGGTTCCGAGTGATTCGGGTATTTTTCGGAGTACCGGAGAGTTACGGGAATTCGCCGGGGAGAAGTATTGGGCCTTATTGGGCCCTGCGGGAAAGAGAGAGGGGCTTCCTAGGGCAGGCCGCGCGCCCCCCAAGGCCTAGTCCGAATTGGACTAGGGGGAGGGGCCGTACCCCCTCCTTCCTTCCCTTCTCTCTTCCCCTTCCTAGTCTCCTACTCCTAATACATGGAAGGACCCCTAGTTGGACTAGGAAAGGGGGAATCCTACTCCCGGTGGGAGTAGGACTCCCCATGGCGCGCCCCTCCTAGGGCCGGCCCTCCTCCTCCCTCCCTCCTTTATATACGGGGGCAGGGGGCACCCCATGAACACACAAGTTGATCTTCGTGATCGTTCCTTAGCCTTGTGCGGTGCCCCCCTCCACTATATTCCACCTCGGTCATATTGTTGCAGTGCTTAGGCGAAGCCCTGCGTCGGTAGAACATCATCATCGTCACCACGCCGTCGTGTTGACGGAACTCATCCCCGACACCCTGCTGGATCGGAGTCCGGGGATCGTCATCGAGCTGAACGTGTGCAGAACTCGGAGGTGCCGTACGTTCGGTGCTTGGATCGGTCGGATCGTGAAGACGTACGACTACATCAACCGCGTTGTCATAATGCTTCCGCTTACGGTCTACGAGGGTACGTAGACAACACTCTCCCCTCTCGTTGCTATGCATCACCATGATCTTGCGTGTGCGTAGGAAAATTTTGAAATTACTACGTTCCCCAACAGTGGCATCCGAGCCTAGGTTTTATGCGTTGATGTTATATGCATGAGTAGAACACAAGTGAGTTGTGGACGATATAAGTCATACTGCCTACCAGCATGTCATACTTTGGTTCAGCGGTATTGTTGGATGAAGCGGCCTGGACCGACATTGCTTACGCGAGACTGGTTTTACCGCCGTGCTTTGCACACAGGTGACTAGCGGGTGTCTGTTTCTCCAACTTTAGTTGAACCGAGTGTGGCTATGCCCGGTCCTTGTGAAGGTTAAAAAGGAGTCTATTTGACAAACTATCGTTGTGGTTTTGATGCGTAGGTAAGAACGGTTCTTGCTAAGCCCGTAGCAGCCACGTAAAATTTGCAACAACAAAGTAGAGGACGTCTAACTTGTTTTTGCAGGGCATGTTGTGATGTGATATGGTCAAGACGTGATGCTATATTTTATTGTATGAGATGATCATGTTTTGTAACCGAAGTTATCGGCAACTGGCTGGAGCCATATGGTTGTCGCTTTATTGTATGAAATGCAAACGCCCTGTAATTGCTTTACTTTATCACTAAGCGGTAGCGATAGTCGTAGAAGCAATAGATGGCGTAAACGACAACGATGATACGATGGAGATCAAGGTGTCGCGCCGGTGACGATGGTGATCACGACAGTGCTTCAGAGATGGAGATCACAAGCACAAGATGATGATGGCCATATCATATCACTTATATTGATTGCATGTGATGTTTATCCTTTATGCATCTTATCTTGCTTTGATTGACGGTAGCATTTTAAGATGATCTCTCACTAATTATCAAGAAGTGTTATCCCTGAGTATGCACCGTTGCGAAAGTTCTTCGTGCTGAGACACCACGTGATGATCGGGTGTGATAGGCTCTACGTTCAAATACAACGGATGCAAAACAGTTGCACACGCGGAATACTCAGGTTAAACTTGACGAGCCTAGCATATACAGATATGGCCTCGGAACACGGAGACTGAAAGGTCGAGCGTGAATCATATAGTAGATATGATCAACATAGTGATGTTCACCATTGAAACTACTCCATCTCACGTGATGATCGGACATGGTTTAGTTGATTTGGATCACGTGATCACTTAGAGGATTAGAGGGATGTCTATCTAAGTGGGAGTTCTTAAGTAATATGATTAATTGAACTTTAATTTATCATGAACTTAGTCCTAGTAGTATTTTGCAAATTATGTTGTAGATCAATAGCTCGCGTTGTTGCTTTCATAAGTTTATTTTGATATGTTCCTAGAGAAAACTGTGTTGAAAATGTTAGTAGCAATGTTGCGGATTTGATCCGTGATCTGAGGTTAATCATCATTGCTGCACAGAAGAATTATGTCCTTGATGCACCACTAGGTGACAGACCTATTGCAAGAGCAGATGTAGATGTTATGAACGTTTGGCTAGCTCAATATGATGACTACTTGATAGTTTAGTGCACCATGCTTAACGGCTTAGAATCGGGACTTCAAAGACGTTTTGAACGTCATGGACCATATGAGATGTTCCAGGAATTGAAGTTAATATTTCAAGCAAATACCCGAGTTGAGAGATATGAAGTCTCCAACAAGTTCTATAGCTAAAATATGGAGGAGAATTGCTCAACTAGTGAGCATGTGCTCAGATTGTCTAGGTACTTCAATCGCTTGAATCAAGTGGGAGTTAATCTTCCAGATAAGATAGTGATTGACAGAATTCTCTAGTCACCATCACTAAGTTACTAGAACTTCGTGATGAACTATAGTATGCAAGGGATGACGAAAACGATTCCCAAGCTCTTCGTGATGCTGAAATCAACGAAGGTAGAAATCAAGAAAGAGCATCAAGTTTTGATGGTTAACAAGATCACTAGTTTCAAGAAAAGGGCAAAGGGAAAGAAAGGGAACTTCAAGTAGAATGACAAGCAAGTTGTCACTCCCGCGAAGAAGACCAAAGCTGGACCAAAGCCTGAAACTGAGTGCTTACACTGCAAAGGAAATGGTCACTGGAAGCGAAAATGCCCTGAATATTTGGTGGGTAAGAAGGATGGCAAAGTGAACAAGTGTATATTTGACATACAGGTTATTGATGCGTGCCTTACTAGTGTTTATAGTAGCCCCTGAGTATTTGATACTTGTTCGGTTGCTAAGATTAGTAATTCGAAACGGGAGTTGCAGAATAAACAGAGACTAGTTAAGGGTGAAGTGACGATGTTTGTTGGAAGTGGTTCCAAGATTGATATGATCATCATCGCACACTCCCTATACTTTCGGGATTTGTGTTGAACCTAAATAAATGTTATTTGGTGTTTGCGTTGAGGATGAATATGATTTGATCATGTTTATTGCAATACGGTTATTCATTTAAGTTAGAGAACAATTGTTGTTCTGTTTACATGAATAAAACCTTCTATGGTCATACACACCAACGAAAATAGTTTGTTGGATCTCGATCGTAGTAATACACATATTCATAATATTGAGGCCAAAAGATGCAAAGTTAATAATGATAGTGCAACTTATTTGTGGCACTGCCGTTTAGGTCATATTGGTGTAAAGCGCACGAAGAAACTCCATGCTGATGGAATTTTGGAATCACTTGATTATGAATCACTTGATGCTTGCGAACCATGCCTCATGGGCAAGATGACTAAGACTCCGTTCTCCAGAACAATGGAGCGAGCAACTGACTTATTGGAAATAATACATACTGATGTATGCGATCCGATGAGTGTTGAGGCTCGCGGCGGGTATCGTTATTTTCTGACCTTCACAGATGATTTGAGCAGATATGGGTATATCTACTTGATGAAACATAAGTCTGAAATAGTTGAAAGGTTCAAAGAATTTCAGAGTGAAGTGGAAAATTCATCGTAACAAGAAAATAAAGTTTCTGCGATCTGATCACGGAGACAAATATTTGAGTTACGAGTTTGGTCTTCAATTAAAACAATGTGGAATAGTTTCACAGCTCACGCCACCTGGAACACCACATCGTTATGGTGTGTCTGAACGTCGTAACCGCACTTTATTTGATATGGTGCGATCTATGATGTCTCTTTACCACTATCGTTTTGGGGTTATGCATTAGAGACACCTGCATTCAAGTTTTAAAATAGGGCACCATCTAAATCCGTTGAGACGACAGCGTATGAACTATGGTTTAGCAGTAAACCTAAGCTGTTGTTTCTTAAAGTTTGGGGCTGTGATGCTTATGTGAAAAAGTTTCTTCCTGATAAGCTCGAACCCAAATCGGAGAAGTGCGTCTTCATAGAATACCCAAAGGAAATTGTTGGGTACACCTTCTATCACAGATCCGAAGGCAAGACATTCGTTGCTAAAATGGATCCTTTCCAGAGAAGGAGTTTCTCTCGAAAGAAGTGAGTGGGAGGAAAGTAGAACTTGATGAGGTAATTGTACCTTCTCCCTTATTGGAAAGTAGTTCATCACAGAAATCAGTTCCAGTGATTCCTACACCAATTAGTGAGGAAGGTAATGATGATGATCATCAAACTTCAGATCAAGTTGCTACCAAACCTCGTAGGTCTTCCAGAGTAAGATCCGCACCAGAGTGGTACGGTAATCATGTTCTGGAAGTCATGTTACTAGACCATGATGAACCTACGAACTATGAGGAAGCGATGATGAGCCCAGATTCCACGAAATGGCTTGAGGCCATGAAATCTGAGATATGATCCATGTATGAGAACAAAGTGTAGACTTTGATTGACTTGCCCGATGATCGGTGAGTCATTAAGAATAAATGGATCTTCAAGAGGAAGACGAACGTTGATAGTAGTGTTACTATCTACAAAGCTAGACTTGTCGAAAAAGGTTTTTGACAAAGTTCAAGGTGTTGAATACGATGAGATTTTCTTACTCGTATCGATGCTTAAAAGTCTGTCCGAATCATGTTAGCAATTGCTACATTTTATGAAATTTGGCAAATGGATGTCAAAACTACATTCCTTAATGAATTTATTAAAGAAGAGTTGTATATGATACAACCAGAAGGTTTTGTCAATCCTAAAGGTGCTAACAAAATGTGCAAGCTCCAGCGATCCATCTATGGACTGGTGCAAGCATCTCAGAGTTGGAATATACGCTTTGCTATTTTTATCAAAGCATATAGTATTATACAGACTTGCGGTGAAGCCTGTATTTACAAGAAAGTGAGTGGGAGCACTACAGCATTTCTGATAAGTATGTGTGAATGACATATTGCTGATCGGAAATAATGTAGAATTATTCTGCAAAGCATGAAAGGATACTTGAATAAGAGTTTTTCGAAGAAAGACCTCAATAAAGCTACATACATATTGAGCATCAAGATCTATTGAGATAGATCAAGACGCTTGATAAGATTTTCAATGAGTACATACCTTGACAAGATTTTGAAGTAGTTCAAAATGGAATAGTCAAAGAAAGAGTTCTTGCCTGTGTTGCAAAGGTATGAAATTGAGTAAGACTCAAATCCCGACCACAGCAGAAAATAGAAAGAGAATGAAAAGTCATTCCTTATGCCTCAGTCATAGGTTCTATAAAGTATGCTATGCTATGTACCGGACCTATTGTATACCTTGCTCTGTATTTGACAAGGGAGTACAATAGTGATCTAGGACATTGGTCAAGAATGTCCTTAGTGAGGACTAAGGAAATATTTCTCGATTATGGAGGTGATAAAAGAGCCCGTCGTAAAAGTTATCTCGGTGCAAGTTTTCACACCGATCCAGATGACTCTAAGTCTCAATCTGGATACATATTGAAAGTGGGAGCGATTAGCTAGAGTAGCTCCGTGCAGAACATTGTAGACATAGAATATTTGCAAAATACATACGGCTCTGAATGTGACAGACCCGTTGACTGAGCTTCTCTCACGAGCAAAACATGATCACACCTTAGTACTCTTTGGGTGTTAATCACATAGCGATGTGAACTAGATTATTGACTCTAGTAAACCCTTTGGATGTTGGTCACATGATGATGTGAACTATGGGTGTTAATCATATACAGATATGAATATTGGTGTTAAATCACATGGCGATGTGAACTAGATTATTGACTCTAGTGCAAGTGGGAGACTGAAGGAAATATGCCGTAGAGGCAATAATAAAGTTATTATTTATTTCCTTATTTCATGATAAATGTTTATTATTCATGCTAGAATTGTATTAACCGGAAACATAATACATGTGTGAATACATAGACAAACATAGTGTCACTAGTATGCCTCTACTTGACTAGCTCGTTTATCGGAGATGGTTATGTTTCCTAGCCATGGACAAAAGAGTTGTCATTTGATTAACAGGATCACATCATTAGGAGAATGATGTGATTGACTTGACCCATTCCGTTAGCTTAGCACTTGATCGTTTAGTATGTTGCTATTGCTTTCTTCATGACTTATACATGTTCCTGTAACTATGAGATTATGCAACTCCCGTTTACTGGAGGAACACTTTGGGTACTACCAAACGTCACAACGTAACTGGGTGATTATAAAGGAGTACTACAGGTATCTCCGAAGGTACATGTTGAGTTGGCATATTTCGATATTAGGTTTTGTCACTCCGATTGTCGGAGAGGTATCTCTGGGCCCTCTCGGTAATGCACATCATTATAAGCCTTGCAAGCAATGTGACCAATGAGTTGGTTACGGGATGATGCATTACAGAATGAGTAAAGAGACTTGCCGGTGACGAGATTGAACTAGGTATTGGATACCGACGATCAAATCTCGGGCAAGTAACATACCGATGACAAAGGGAACAACGTATGTTGTTATGCGGTTTGACCGATAAAGATCTTCATAGAATATGTAGGAGCCAATATGGGCATCCAGGTCCCGCTATTGTTTATTGACCGAGAATAGTTCTAGGTCATGTCTACATAGTTCTCGGACCCGTAGGGTCCGCACGCTTAAGGTTTCGATGACAGTTATATTATGAGTTTATGAGTTTTGATGTACCGAAGGAGTTCGGAGTCCCGGATGAGATCGGGGACATGACGAGGAGTCTCGAAATGGTCGAGACGTAAAGATCGATATATTGGACGACTATATTCGGAGTTCAGAAAGGTTCCGAGTGATTCGGGTATTTTTCGGAGTACCGGAGAGTTACGGGAATTCGCCGGGGAGAAGTATTGGGCCTTATTGGGCCCTGCGGGAAAGAGAGAGGGGCTGCCTAGGGCAGGCCGCGCGCCCCCCCAAGGCCTAGTCCGAATTGGACTAGGGGAAGGGGCCGCACCCCCTCCTTCCTTCCCTTCTCTCTTCCCCTTCCTAGTCTCCTACTCCTAATACATGGAAGGACCCCTAGTTGGACTAGGAAAGGGGGAATCCTACTCCCGGTGGGAGTAGGACTCCCCATGGCGCGCCCCTCCTAGGGCCGGCCCTCCTCCTCCCTCACTCCTTTATATACGGGGGCATGGGGCACCCCATGAACACACAAGTTGATCTTCGTGATCGTTCCTTAGCCGTGTGCGGTGCCCCCCTCCACTATATTCCACCTCGGTCATATCGTTGCAGTGCTTAGGCGAAGCCCTGCGTCGGTAGAACATCATCATCGTCACCACGCCGTCGTGTTGATGGAACTCATCCCCGACACCCTGCTGGATCGGAGTCCGGGGATCGTCATCGAGCTGAACGTGTGCCGAACTCGGAGGTGCCGTACGTTCGGTGCTTGGATCGGTCGGATCGTGAAGACGTACGACTACATCAACCGCGTTGTCATAACGCTTCCGCTTACGGTCTACGAGGGTACGTAGACAACACTCTCCCCTCTCGTTGCTATGCATCACCATGATCTTGCGTGTGCGTAGGAAAATTTTGAAATTACTACGTTCCCCAACAGTTGTCTTGTCGCACCCGAAAGCTTGTCGCTCGTCGGGTCTTGCCGGGGCGCACGGCGCGTCGCGGCAAGTTTCTTTAAACGCCTTGGTTGGCCTACCCGGCAAGCTCCTCTTGCCGGAGTCTTGTCTTCTCAGTCAAAACACTTTGTTCTTGAATGGCATCAATATGAGCTACGGAGGATCTTGGCGGACGCCCGGCAAGCCTTGCCGCTAGGTGCCGCGACTGCCCGTGCACAAGTTCGGGATACTAAGGTACACCTACTTTAGTACACCGACAGGAGCCCCCGGGCCTGGGCCACACACGGTGCCGAGCGCTGTTGGGCCAGGCCCAAAACAGGGCACGGGCACGCGCGGCCTGGATCCATACCAAATCTAACTCCGTATCCACCGCGCCCTCCCGTAACGGCACGCGTCAAACGCGGCGTCGTTCGAGAGATCGTGGGCAATTCTTTAATCAAGAAAGGCGAAACGTTCGCCTCCCCTCTTTATAAGCAGGGGAAACAGGGGCCGTTCCCCCACCTTCGCCACTTGCGGTTCCTTCCTCAGAAAGCTCCGCCGCTCCCCTCCGCTTCCCAAGCCGAAAGAGAGCAGCGCTCCGCCGCCCGTCGCCGCCGCCTGTCGCCGCCGCCCTCCTCCATCGCTTCCGCCATGGCTCCGAAGACCGGAAAGAGTGCGAAGTCGGCCGAGGCGCTGCGGCTTGAGGCGCTGCGCAAGGAGCGAGCACTTTCTCCCCCCGAGCTCACCCCGAAGGCGCTGCGGGAGGAGTTCTATCTCTTCTGGTCGACTGAGACGCGGGCGCATCCGCGCACGCAGACGCTCTCCGCCGAAGCTTCTACTTCCAAGCGATGCCCAAAAGGGTACTATTTCTTCCCATTGTTCTTCTATTGCGGGCTCTGCCCGCCCTTTTCTAATTTCTTCTGTGATATCATGAACACATACGGGCTCCATCTCCTTGACTTCACCCCCAACGCCATTCTGACAATGGTGGTTTTCGCGCATCTTTGCGAAAACTTCGTCGGAATCCACCCCAACGTTGCCCTTTTCCGCCACTATTTCATGCCCCGGGTCGAGAAAGGAGAGCCCTTGTCTGGCGGGGTCTCCTGGATCTCGAGGTCCGGCAAGAAGGAGGTGTATCTAGAGGGGGAGCTCCGCAGCAAATGGGACGAGTGGAGGGCCGAATGGTGTTGGATTGTTGACGCAGATCCGCAGCCATTCACCAATTTGCGCCAAACCCGAGTAGTGCGCGGCGGCGACTGGAGCGCCCTGGCGGCGGACGATGCCAAGCTGAAGATAGCCACCACTAGGATCCTGCGGCTCAGGCTTGCCGGGCTCACCGTAGGGGCTGTTGGCGCGGACTTTCTTCGCCGCCGCATCGCCCCACTGCAGGAGAGGGGGAGGCCCGCCTGGCTGTTCGGGGGCCCGGCGGATATCATGAGGCTGCGCCCAGGCCTCAATTTTAACTTTACTGTTTTGGAGTTGGACGGGATGCTCAAGGAGCTGTTCAAGCACGACCCCAACCATCCGGAGTGGTTCAGGCTGCCGCAGGGCGTCATCCCCCTGTGCAACAACTCCCAGCTCGATCGCATCCGCGCAATGATGCCGGAGTGCGATTCGCACGGGATTATCCCAACTTGGTGGGAGCCCTCCGACGACGTCGTGCGGCAATTCTTCGACGGCTTGGTGGAGGTAGCAGTCCGTGCTGACGAGCAGAGGCTCCTCACCCGCGACACCACTGACGACGAGATGCGGTACATCGCCACCAGGGCGGAAGAGGCAGCGGCAGCCGCCGCCGCGGGCGAGTTTGGTTTCACGTTGGAGGAGGCAGAGGCGGCCGAGGCGGCAAGCCTTGCCGACCGAGAGGACTTTGGCGGGGAGGTCGTTGGCGAGGGGGAGCTCGAAACTGAGGCGAGCGAGCCTGTCGGGGGCGCAAGTGTCCAGCCATCTTCGAGTAGCTTGCCGCAGACGGGGCCCTTAGTGCAGCCCCCAGCTCAACCAAGGAGGCGCCTCCGCATGACCGGAGACACAGCAGGGCGGCAGACGGGCCAACAGCCGCCGCGCCGCGGGACACGCTCCACCGCGCCAAGCACCGCTGACACGGGAGCATCTCATGCCGCGCCGGCAACTGGAGAGGGGTCTTCTCGGGCCGCCACTTCCGATCCTGCTGCAGCTCCCGCCAAGCGCCCAAGGGAGCCTACTCCTCCGCCTCGTCATGCAGAAAGGGTACCTGACTTTGACCTTTCCGCGCTCAGCTCCGACGAGGAGGAAGAAGAGGAGGAGGAGCAAGACTTTCTTCCTGTCTTATTTATACTTCTTCGTTTCTTGCTGTTTCTTGTCTTGTATCTAATCTGCTTCCTTCTGAACTTCGTTCCTTTTCAGGACTCTGGCCGAGAGAGCGGCGAAGAGGGCCAAGGTCCCCGTGGTAGTCATCGAGGATGATCCTGCTGCGACAACAGAGGACACATCCGAGACCACCTTGACGGACCCGGCAACCTCTCCCCGAAGCAGCCCCCAGCGCAGCCCCCAGCGTAAGTACTTGTTCACTTCCTGTTGTGGGGCGCGCGTGGATGCTCTTTCTTTGTTGACATCTTGACTGTTGACTTGCTTGTGTAGGAGCAGAGCAGGCCCATCAGGAGCAACCAGAAGCCGCTCCAGAGGTGCTATCTGCTTCAACTACGCCGCCAAGGGGCGATTCTCCGACAAGGGAGCCTTCGGTGGTGGAGCCCATGGTCACAGAGCCCAGCACAGGTAACCCTCCTTGTCGGAAATTTTCCCTTGGGTTCTTCTTCTTCTGGTCTTTTTTTGGACGTTTGCTTGACTTTTCCTTCCTCTTCCCGTCTTCAGATCCCCCTTCCACCGATCCGATGGAGACTGAGGCCACCGGCGAGGAGGACGCACGCGGCAACACTGAGGATGCTGCCGCTGCCGAGGAAGAGGCCGGCGCTGACGATCCCGCCGGCGAAGAGGCCGCCAAGGCTGCTGGCGCGGGGTCCGGCGATTGTACTGACGATCCCGAGGGCGCAGGAGCACAAGGTGCTACACCGACCGCCGACCCCTCCGCCGCTGACGCAGCACCGGGCTCCGAAGAGCCCCAGCCCGGCGCCTACTTGAAGGCCGGCGAGGGTGTCTTCATCAAGCTTCCCTGGGCGTTGAGCTCCAGGGCGCCGGTCGAGGGAGAGGCTTTTGACGGAGAGGTGCTCGCCTCTGCAGGGCTGACAGTGGTTGACGCGCCAAGCAGCAGCAGTGGCGAGTCCGAAGAGGAGCAGTTGCTCCGGAAGTTGGTGTCGCTCTACCGCGCCCGGTAAGCGAAGCTGGAGTCCCGGGAGGCGCTTGTCCCATGGGCGGGAATTGACATAGAGAAGCATGCGGAGGAACTTCAGAGCCGCAACCAAGAGGCCCTCCGGTCCATTGCGGAGGAGAGGGCGCAGCTTGTCGAGGCGCGGAAGGCTTTCCTCCTCGAGAAGGCAGAAGCTGAGGAGCAACAGAGGCTTGCCGCTGAAGAGCTGTCCACCCGGGAAGGTGAGTTGACACAGCGGAAAGTTAATCTGGACAGCCACGAGGAGGAGCTCGCCGCACGCGAGCAATCACTTGGCGGGGCGCTCAAGGAAGCGGAGGATGCTGCCGCAGCTGCCGAGGCTGCCAAGCAGGAATTGGAGGTGAAGATGACGCAGCTGGAGGCTGATCTGAAAGGGAAGGATGAGGAGCTTGCCGCGCTCCAGCGCGAACGCGAGAAGGATGCCCTCGCTCATGGTGATCTGCAAGTCCAACTCGCCAACAAGGGCAAGGAACTGAACGCCGCCAAGGACTCAAATGCTGATCTGGAGCTGAAGCTGGCCACGCTGACGGAGACGCTGGGCGGCGCCAAGAAGCGAGAGGAGGATTTGACGAAAGAGATCAAGGCCAATGAGGAGCTGCTAACGAGGGCCGCCGGGACTCAAAACACCTTCAGGGCTACGGTGGAGCTCTGGACGGAGGGCCTCGTCAACATCGCTGCAGTCATCGACGAGGAGCTGGCGCAACTGGACTTGGCGGGCTTCGGGTACTCCTCCGACGAGAACCTCCAGCCCAGTGCCAAGCTTACTCTTTTCTTCAAGGGCGTGGCGATGGCTCTCCAGCAACTCCGGGAAAGGATCCCAAAGCAGCTGGCTGACGAGTCGCGCGCAATCTGCGCCAGAGTCTTGGAGAAGGTGTTGGTGAAGGTGCTCTTCCGCAATCCGAACCTCAACCTCACCAACGTTCTCAAGAAGCTGCCGGCGGGTGCTGATCTTGCAGAACTCAAAGCCCTTGTCGCACCCATTGCAGACAAGGTGAATGAAGTCAGGAGGATCGACGGCGAGCGCGTGGATTAGGCTGCTCTTTCTCTCCTTTCCTTGCCGCTGCCATTTACGTTATGAGAACAATTTAGTTAGTGTCACGACAAGTTTCCTTTGTAATATAACTTTATCTTGGGGAAAATTTTGTTTTTGCCACTCTAGATTTTGCCAATTTTCCTTATGCCACTCTAGATTTTGATATTTCACTTTTGCCACTCTCAGTTTTTGACAATTATCACAATTGCCATTTTGTGGCAAAAGCAAAATAATTTTATTTCATTTTTGCCACTCTTAGCTTTTGACAATTATTGCAATTGCCATTCTGAAAATTTTGCTTTTGCCACGGGAATGTCAATTGTGATAATTGTCAAAAACTAAGAGTGGCAAAAGTGAAATGTCAAAATCTAGAGTGGCATAAGTAAAATTGGCAAAATCTAGAGTGGCAAAAACAAAATTTTCCCTTTATCTTGGGCAGTATTTGCGATGTTATTTCCTGTACTTGATTCCTTCTTTTGTATGTTTTTACCCTACGCTTTTAGGGAACTTGCCGGCGCAGGCACCCTTGCCGCGAGCGTTGAGTGCGGAACATCAACAGCCTGCTGGCGGTGCTGCGCCGGCAAGAAACCTTGCCGCAACTAGTTGCAGCATACTTAAGTTGTTGAGCGGACTCGAAACAAAGTAAGGGCGCAACTAGATACGAGTCTGTTCCTCCGCGCACAGGTTTTCCATACAAAGTACGGTCGTTCAAGGAAGATAACTTAAAAACTTAAAAACTGATCATGCTCAAACTTTGGCGACTTAGCTTTTTCTTTTGTCGTCTGTATCCTGGCAAGGCTATACTTCTTTGAACGACGCCTAGTCCACACCTTATCTTCTCCTCCCCCCGGTGAACTTGTGGGCGAGGGAACCTTCCTTTTGAGAAAAAGAAAGAAGAGAAAATAAAGATATAGAGCCTCAAGGCTCGTTATTGCTTACCGGGGGCAGGTGCTGCACAAAGTGTCAGATAGTGCATGCAAAAAAAGAAAAAGGCATGAAATTTGTCAAGATGCGCGAAGCACACGAACTTTATTTATGCACGGGATCTGCGCCCGGCTTTGTACAATGGGTTACATGCAACTGCGGCAAGGCTTGTACAAAAGGTGGTTGCCGGAAGAGGTTCCGGCAACCGCGCCTTATGGGTAAAACTTACGAAGATGCTCAATGTTCCAGGAGTTGCTCACCGGAAAGCCATCTTCGGTCTCAAGGCGGACAGCGCCGGGCCTAGTGACTCGCTTCACCCGATAAGGGCCTTCCCACTTCGGCGTCAACTTGTTGGAATTCTTGGCGGATTGAACACGCCGAAGAACAAAGTCGCCTTCCTCGAGACTTCTGGCATTGACTTTGCGGCTGTGATAGCGGCGCAAAGCTTGCTGATATCGAGCAGCTCGTACAGCAGCCTGAAGACGATCCTCCTCAAGGAGCAGCGCGTCATCTTGTCGCACCTGCTCTTGCTCAAGATCATCATAAGCGAGCACTCGAGGCAATCCGTATACGAGTTCCGTGGGGAGAACTACCTCTGCTCCATAGACTAGAGCGAAAGGTGTCTGGCCAGTGGCTCGATTTGGCGTCGTCCTGATCGACCACAGAACCACTGGCAACTCCTCGATCCAATTCCTTCCGCACTTGTGTAGCTTGTCGAAAGTTCTGGTCTTGAGCCCACGCAGCACTTCAGCGTTTGCCCTCTCCGCTTGACCGTTGCTTCTCGGGTGAGCAACAGAAGCGAAGCAAACCTTGGAGCCAAGATCTTGGACATACTGCATGAAGGTGCGGCTCGTGATTTGTGTACCGCTGTCGGTGATGATCCTGTTAGGGACTCCGAAACGACAAACAATTGACATGAAGAACTTGACTGCTGACTGTGCCGTCACCTTCCTCACTGCTTCCACTTCCGGCCACTTTGTAAACTTGTCAATAGCCACGTACAAGTACTCAAAGCCCTCGACAGCTCGGGGAAAGGGGCCGAGGATGTCGAGCCCCCAGACCGAAAATGGCCAGGACAAAGGGATTGTCTGGAGAGCTTGAGCTGGTTGATTTATCTGCTTGGAGTGGAACTGGCACGCTTCACACTTGGTTACTTGTGCAATTGCATCCTGGAGGGCTGTTGGCCAGAAGAAACCTTGCCGGAAAGCCTTGCCGGCAAGTGCTCTTGCGCCAATGTGGTGACCACATATGCCTCCATGTATTTCCGCCAACAGCTTCTGTCCTTCTTCCCGGGTAACACACTTCAATTTCACTCCGTTGAATCTTCTTCTGTACAGTATGTCGTCGACAAACTGGTACATACTTGACTGCCGGGCTACTTTTTCCGCTTCTTCTTGCTCTTCGGGAAGTTCTCCTGTTTGAAGGAAACGGACAATCTGCTGCGCCCATGCCGGAGCCTGTAGCTCAACGACAAGGACTAAAGGCACAAATGCTGCTGCGGGAACATCAGCTTCTACGGCAAGAACCTGCGGTTCAGCCGGAGCTTGATGTTCCCCGGCAAGCTTGCCGGAGCAAAACTTGTCGGGAGCGTCTGCTTCAACGGAACAAACCTTAAGGCTTGTCGGAGCAGACTGCTCCTCAGCACTCTTGGTGTTGAGTTTGGGGACCTTCTTGGCGGCGGCTTCAGGGAGCTCTGCCGGAAAGTAGTCGCCATAAATTAACTTCCTCTTTTTATTCTGTCCAGTTGATGGTGTTACAGATGGTTGAGTTAGCTTGAGCACAAAGATCCCCGGTTCCACAGGCAACTTGAGTGCGGCACATTTCGACAGGCCATCGGCAACATTGTTATGGGCTCTTGGAACTTGTTCCATTTGCAGGCCCTCAAAATGCTCTTCCAACTTCCTCACTTCATCAATGTAGGCTTCCATCAACGGACTCTGATAATCTTTGTTCACTTGGCGGACGACAAGCTGCGAGTCACCCCTGACAATAAGCTTCTTGATCCCAAGGTCTACCGCGATCCTGAGTCCGGCAAGCAAGCCTTCATACTCTGCAGTATTGTTTGTCGCTTGCTCCTTAGGAAAGTGCATCTGGACCACGTACTTGAGGTGCTCTCCGGTGGGTGTGACAAGTAACACTCCCGCACCAACGCCTTGCAGCGAAAAGGCACCGTCAAAGTACATGATCCATTCTTTGCTTGCTTCCTTGACGGGGATGCTCGTCTCCAGAGTTTCTTCATCAGGTGTTGGCGTCCATTCTGCTATAAACTCTACCAATGCCCGGCTCTGGATAGTTGAGGTACTCTCAAATTTGAGGCTAAAGCTTGACAAGTCCAGTGCCCACTCGACAATCCTGCCTGTTGCTTCTGGATTCTGCAGTATCCTCTTCAACGGAAAGCGAGTGACAACTGTTATCTCATCTGCTTGAAAGTAATGGCGCAGCTTTCTCGAGGCCATGAGAAGGCCGAAAAGCAATTTCTGCACTCCAGAGTACCTTGATCTAGCCCCCTGTAGAAGGGAACTGACAAAGTAAACTGGGCGCTGCACCATTTTCTTCTGCTTCTCTACTTGTGGCTGCACAGATTCATCCTTGTCGGGGCCAGAGCTTGTCGGGGAAGCCCCCTGCTTGTCGCTGGATGCGCTTGCCGTGGCCGCTGGCTCATCATCTGCCTCCCTCTCCGCTACTAACGCAGCACTAACCACTTGATTGGTTGCTGCTAGATATAGCAACAACTTCTCTTGTGGTTTAGGTGCGACAAGTATTGGAGTGGAGGACAGATATCTCTTCAAGTCCTGCAGCGCAGCCTCCGCTTCCGGAGTCCATTTCATTGGACCTGCCTTTTTCAAAATTTTGAAAAATGGTAGGGCGCGCTCAGCAGACTTAGAGATGAACCTGCTGAGGGCAGCTACGCAGCTGGCAAGCCTACGTACACCCTTGACGTGCTTCGGTGCTTCGATCTGCTCAATGGCCTTGATCTTGTCGGGGTTGGCTTCGATCCCCCGCTGAGACACAAAGAACCCGAGAAGCTTGCCGGAAGGGACTCCAAACACGCACTTCTCGGGGTTGAGTTTGAGATTGATCTTGCGCAGATTTGCAAAGGTCTCGTCCAAATCTTGAATCAGAGTTGCTCTGTCTTTGCTCTTGACCACTATGTCATCCATACAAGCTTCTACATTTCTATGCAGCTGTGGCTCAAAAGCTTCGTGAACTACCCTTGAAAATGTTGAACCGGCATTCTTTAGTCCGAAAGGCATCCGTACGAAGCAGTACGTGCCACATGGGGTAATTAATGCGGTTTTCTCTTCATCCTCTTCTGCCATGAAGATCTGATGATATCCTGAGTATGCATCAAGAAATGAAAGCAAATCACATCCCGCCGTGGAGTCGACAATCTGGTCAATGCGCGGCAAGGGAAATGGACCTTTGGGGCAAGCTTTATTAACATCAGTGAAGGCAATACAAAGCCTCCACTTCCCGTTCGCCTTGCGCACGACTACTGGATTGGCTAACCACGTTGGATGGAGTACTCCTCGGACAAGGCCTGCTATTTCCAACTTCTTGATCTCTTCCGCAATGAATTCTTGTCGCTCCACTGCTTGTTTCCTTACCCTTTGCTTGACGGGCCGCGCGTGAGGACAGACGGCAAGGTGGTGCTCAATTACTTTCCTGGGAACACCGGGGATGTCAGATGGTTGCCATGCAAACACATCGACATTCGCCTGCAGGAAAGCAACGAGCGCGCTTTCCTATTTGGGATCAAGCGTGGCACTGATGGTGAAGGTACCACCAGTGCCGTCCTCCTTGGCGGCCACTTTCTTTGTCTCTGGTGGAGCTGTATTTGCCTTCTTGCACTTGCCGGTGGAGCTCGATGGTGCGTCCTCGACGGTAGCGCAGCACTCCGAAGAGGTGCGCTTGCTGAAGTGGGCATCAGAGTTCTTGCCGGACTTGGTCTTCTTCTTCCCCCCCGGGAGCTACAGCGGCAAGTGTCTTGCGATCTGCTGCGGGTGCTGCTTCCCGGTAGATCTTGTCGGTACAGATAAGGGCATCTTTCTTGTCGCCAGGGACAGAAATGACACTTATCGGACCGGGCATCTCGAGCACGTTGTAGGCATAGTGAGAGGCTGCCATGAACTTGGCGAGCGCTGGACGGCCGAGTATCCCATTGTAGGGCAATGGGAAATCGGCAACGTCAAAGGTGACCTTCTCTGTCCTGAAGTTCAGCTCGCTGCCAAATGTCATTGGCAGTGTGATCTTCCCCTTCGGCTTGCTCCTTCCCGGATTGATTCCTTGGAAAGTACCGGTCTCTTCGAGCTCGCTGTCGGGGATTTGGAGCTTCTTGAGTACCGTTGAGGAGATCAGGTTCAAGCCGGCCCCGCCGTCGACCAGCATCTTCGTGACCTTGAGGTTGCGGATAGTTGGTGAGACCAACACCGGCAAGCACCCGACCGCAGTTATGCGATCAGGGTGATCCTCAACATCAAAGATGATAGGCGTGCTGGACCACTTCACAGGCTTGCGCGATTCAACTGACGGTTCTGCTGCATTAACTTCTCGCACCCACTGTTTGAGCTGGCGGTGCGAGGTATGCAGAGAAGCACCACCGTCAACGCACAAAACCTCCGTAGCTTTCTGAAACTCCTGCTCGTCGGCCTCATCCTCATCCATCTCTTCATCTTCGTCTTCGTCTTCATCCTTGTCGCGGCCGCGGGGAGGCCTGTCTCCTTGCCGCTGCTTAGCCTTGCCGCGGCGCCCCCCTGGGCGGGACGCTTCTTGCTGGATCCTCCTCCACCTTCTTGGGCCTTCTCCTTGTTGCGACGCTCGTATTCAGCTTTCTGTAGTTCAACGAGCTGCTCAAATTTCTTGCAGGTCTGGAGATCGTGGCCCTTGGTGCGAGGGATCTTGCAGTACTGCTTGCCGGAGCCGTCCTGCTTGTCGGCGGCCACCACAGCCTCGTCGGAGTTACCAGCTTTGGCCTTCTCGGCGCCACCTCTGTTGCCGGACTGCTCGACGACTAGCACATCTTTAGCTTTCCTCTTTCTGTTGTTCCGCCGCCGGTTTTTCCTTGCCGGGGCGGCATCCTCACTGTCAGACCCTGCTGCTCCTGCGTTTTCTCCGGGGAGTTTCCTCCCCTCCTCAACACGTGCACACTTATCGGCCAGAGCATAGAGCTCGCTGACATCTCTGATTTTGCACATCGCCATCTCCTCCCTCATCCTGCGATTACGCACGTTCTGATGGAACGCGCTGATAACCGCGGCGGGGTGGACGTCGGGGATGTTGCGTTGCACCTGGCTGAATCTTTGAATGAACTTGCGCAGGGGTTCTCCTTCCTTCTGGGCGAGCAGATGAAGATCGTTTTCCTGGCCATGGGGCTTGTGGCCACCTGTGAAGGCACCGACAAACTAGTGGCACAGATCTGCCCATGAGGAGATGGAGTTGTTCGGCAAGTGCATGAGCCAAGATCTGACGTTGGGTTTGAGCACCAACGGGAAGTAGTTGGCGATGATCTTCTCGTCGCGCCCCCCGGCAGCCTGCACGGCGATGGTGTAGATGCTGAGGAACTCCGACGGATGTATCCTGCTGTCGTACTTCGCGGGTACGTCTGGCTTGAAGTTCTTGGTACTGGGCCACTGGACCTGCCGCAGCTCACGGGTAAACGCAGGACAACCTGACGCGTACGGCAAGTCGCCTGGTTCCCCTGGCGCATGCATGTCGACAGTGGGCCCAGCGCGCTGGTCTGATTGACGCCGCGCTTCTCTCCGACGCTCGATGCGGGTACGAGCGTCCTCTTGCTGTCGTTATCGAAGAACTTGGCGCTAATCACGATGAGCCCGCGGATCTGATGACGCCGTGGAGTCAGTGTCGAGGTTGACCCGGCGAGTCGGCGATCTTGGCCTTGCGGGCGGGGAATGCACAGTGGTTGCACCCCCACCGGTCTTGTCGCCATCGGCCCGCGCCTGGGTGTCCTGCCGCGGCTTCGATGTGCTCGGTTGCCGGGGAGTGTCGCCATTGGCGAAGCCGATGAGGCTCTGAATGGTGGCCCTCCAGTCGTCGATCTTGTCTGGCGCTGGAGGGTAATCTAGAAGCAGTTGGGCTCGGGCCAATGCTTCTTCTGGAGTCTTGGGTGGCGGCAGCGAACGGCGCGAGGAGCGAGATATGCTCGCACTTCTAACAGTGTTAGAAGGAGCAGCATCCCGTCCAGGCGACCGTGCCGCGCTCGTGCCAGCATGTTGACGTGCATGCTGATCTTGAGCGTCCCGAGATCCACCAGCTTGGTCTTGACCCAACGAACATATGGTATTGCGCGTACCATGACGTTGTCGGTCCCGCGCCTCCTGAGAGGGGCGCGGTGCATGTACGGACGCCGAAGTCTGTGCAGCCTTGTCCTTGGACTTGGCAGCATCGTGAACTCCTTCGTCGGTGCCCGTTCCTCCGCCGGCGTCTGCCCCACCGCCCGTTTGCTCCGGTGGCGGTGGAATCGACGCGGACGGACCAACCACCTCCGAAGCCTTCTTCTTCGGTGGCATGTCGATGAAGATGATGACGTAGCGCGCGTGAACACCAGATCAGGTTCGTACAACCTCGACGCCCCCTACCTGGCGCGCCAAAGATGTCGTGGGGAACGAACACCTATGGGGCAGGGCCCCTTTCGGTCCGGCAGGGAGCGGAGGGCGCACGAAGAGCAGATCGAGGCGAAGCACGCGAGGGATTTTACCCAGCTTCGGAGCTCTCCGGAGAGATAAAACTCCTACTGCTGCTTTGTGTTTTTATTGTGTTCTTGCTCGAGGGAGTGAGCGTTCTGTAGTTTCGAATGAGTCGAACCCCCTCTACGTTACACATGGGCCTCCTTTTATAGGCTAAAGGGGTCACCGACAGGTGGCAACGCAGTCAAGGGTACAAATGTAAAAAGGGTGGTTGGTACAACTGCTATCTACAGTGCACCCTACCTAACTCTGACGGCAGGGGACAAGGGCATTTAATGCCCGTACGGTCGCCCAAACAGTGCAGAAAACGACCGTTTGGGGCGCCACCGCCTGCCACGATGGCCTTCTCGTCATCTCCACTTGCCACCTCGCACCGCTTGGCTGCACAGCCGCCCGCCACGTGCGCCAGGAATGATCTTGGGGCGACACGTCGTTGGATGTGCTGGAGCGTGGGCGCAGAGAGGTGGCTTCGCCGCGGCAAGCGCCTTGCCGCGGTTGTTGTGTTGTCGCACCCGAAAGCTTGTCGCTCGTCGGGTCTTGCCGGGGCGTGCAGTGCGTCGCGGCAAGTTTCTTGAAACGCCTTGGTTGGCCTACCCGGCAAGCTCCTCTTGTCGGGGCCTTGCCCTTCCCGGCAAGCTCCTCTTGCCGGAGTCTTGTCTTCTCAGTCAAAACACTTTGTTCTTGAATGGCATCAATATGAGCTACGGAGGATCTTGGCGGACGCTCGGCAAGCCTTGCCGCTGGGTGCCGCGACTGCCCGTGCACAAGTTCGGGATACTAAGGTACCCCTACTTTAGTACACCGACACACGGTGCGCCAATAGTAGTTTTGAAAAAAAATTAAAAAAAATTAACTAATGGCGCACCTTGGGATGTGGTGCGCCATTAGTATTTGCACACTAATGGCGCACCAACACATGGTGCGCCATTAGTATTTATTAATGGCGCATCACATGTACAGTGCGCCATTAGTGTCCATCCCATCTATAGCCCTTTTCCTAGTAGTGTTAGAGTCCAAAACAAGGGCAAAAGTGTTTGGAAAAGTAGATACGTTGGAGACGTATCAACTCCCCCAAGCTTAAACCTTTGCTTGTCCTCAAGCAATTCAGTTAATAAACTGAAAGTGATAAAGAAAAACTTTTACAAACTCTATTTGCTCTTGTTGTAAATATGTAAAGCCAACATTCAAGTTTATAGCAAAGATTATGAACTAACCATACTCACTATAACACTTAGGTCTCACATTTACTCATATCAATGACATAATCAGCTAGCGAGCAATAATAATAAAACTCGGATGACAACACTTTCTCAAAATAATCATAATATGATATAACAAGATGGTATCTCGCTAGCCCATTCTGGGACCGCAAAACATAAATGCAGAGCACCTTTAAAGACCAAGGACTGACTAAACATAATAATTCATGGTAAAAGAGATCCAGTCAAGTTATACCTAATATAAACTAATAGTAATGAACGCGAATGATAGCGTGCTCTCCAGCGGGTGCTTTTTAATAAGAGGGATGATGACTCAACATAAAAGTAAATACATAGACCCTTCGCAGAGGGAAGCAGGGATTTGTAGAGGAACCAGAGCTCGATTTTAAAATAAAGATGAATAACAATTTGAGCGGCATAGTTTCACTGTCAACGCAACAACTATGAGATGGCGATATTCCATACTACATACATTATAGGCGGTTCCCAAACAGAATGGTAAAAGTTATACTCCCCCACCACCAACAAGCATCAATCCATGGCTTGCTCGAAACAACGAGTGCCTCCAACTAACAACAACCCTGGGGGAGTTTTGTTTAATTATATTGATTTGCTTTGATCTTTTTGATCATGGGACTGGGCATCCCGGTTACCGCCAGTTTTTCTTGTGAATGAGGAGCGGAGTCCACTCCTCTTGAGAATAACCCACCTAGCATGGAAGATACAGACAGCCCTAGTTGAAACATGAGCTGCTCGAGCATACAAAACAGAATTTCATTTAAAGGTTTGGAGTTTAGCACATACAAATTTACTTGGAACGGCAGGTAGATACCGCATATAGGAAGGTATGGTGGACTCATATGGAACAACTTTGGGGTTTATGGAGTTTGGATGCACAAGCAGTATTCCCGCTTAGTACAGGTGAAGGCTAGCAAAAGTCTGGGAAGCGACCAACTGAGAGAGCGACAACAGTCATGAACATGCATTAAAATTAATTTACACCGAGTACAAGAATGAGTAGGATATAATCCACCATGAACATAAATATCATGAAGGCTATGTTGATTTGTTTCAACTACATGCATGGACATGTGCCAAGTCGAGTCACTCAATTCATTCAAAGGAAGATACCATCCCATCATACCACATCATAATCATTTTAATAGCATGTTGGCATGCAAGGTAAACCATTATAACTCATAGCTAATTAAGCATGGCACAAGCAACTATAATCTCTAAATGTCATTGCAAATATGTTTACTTCATAATAAGCTGAATCAGGAACGATGAACTCATCATATTTACAAAAACAAAAGAGGTCGAGTTCATACCAGCTTTTCTCATCTCAATCAGCCCATCATACATCATCATTATTGCCTTTCACTTGCATGACCGAACGATGTGTATAATAATAATAGTGCACGTGCATTTGGACTAAGCTGGAATCTGCAAGCTTTCAACTCAAGAGAGAAGACAAAATAATATGGGCTCCAAGTTAAATAAGAAATCATGCATGTGAGAGCCACTAAACATTTTCAATATAGTCTTCTACTCTCGACCCCCAAAGGAAAGAAAAGAAATAGAACTATTTACACGGAAAAGCTTCCAACAAGCAAGAAGAAGAACGAGAAATCTTTTTGGGTTTTCATTTTAATTTCTACTACAAGCATGGAAATTAAACTAACTAATTTTTTGGCTTTTCTTAAGGTTTATCAAACACACAAGAAGAAAGCTAGAAAAATAAATTAAACTAGCATGGATAATACAATGAAAGAGTATGAGCACCGACAACTAGAATAGTGCGTGAACATGAATGTAAAGTCGGTGAGAAATACGTACTCCCCCAATCAATGCTTTTGGCCTAAGTTGGACAACTGCCAAGGATAGCCTGGCTGATATCCGTAGTTATAAAGCAGCAAATGCCTCCTGAGCTGCGGCATGTTGGCGAGGTGCCTCTGCTCTCCTCTCATGTTCAGCTGCCTCCTCCCTGGTAACCTATCTTCGTTTTGCCTGGTAATCAAAAAGGGAAGGAGCATGGAGAGTAACATGGACAGAGCTACGTCTGTCAAAGATTAGTCGATACTGGAGGAATTGTTCATTCTCCAAAAGAAAACGATGTTTGACCATCGCCTCATAATCTAAATAAGCAGGAAGCAACTCCATACCCCCCTCTCGTGGGGCTATACCAAGATAATTAGCAACACGGGTCGCATAAATCCCTCCAAACAAATCTCCAGAAATACCATTATTATGCAACCTACGTGCAACTATTGCCCCCAAGTTGTAATCTTTGTTACCTAACAGAACACTCTTCAGGACACAAAGATCAGGGACACACATGTGACATGCTTCATCTTTACCGTTAATGCATCTACCAATGAAGAGAGCAAAATAATGTATAGCAGGAAAATGAATGCCCCCTATGGTAGCTTGTGTTATATCCCTAGATTCTCCCACACTAATACTAGCTAGAAAGTCTTTATATTCAGATCTGTGGGGGTCATTAACATTGCCCCACTGCGGGAGTTTGCAAGCAGTTGTAAAATCTTCTAAGTCCATGGTGTAAGATTTATCATAAATATCAAACAGACACTCTGAGAATTACGTGAAGATTTATATTTAAACCTTCTTACGAATGAATCAATCAATTGATAGTACTGAGGGCACTTATCTTGTAAGAAGTCCTCAAGCTCGGCATTACGCACATATGTGTCAAATTCATCCTTGATGCCTGCATTGACCATAAACTCGTCTGATGGCCACTCACAAGCTCGTACTTCGGCATCCCTTGGTGGTTCGTCGTCTTGCTCACGCATAGCACGCCTGAGTCCTTTCTTTATTGATGAACCACCTTTATACATTCTCCTAGACATAATTCTTTTTCTGAAAAATTTCTGAAATTTTTAGTAACTTCAAAATAAAAGTGAATAAAACTAAAAAAGATTGGTAGCAACTACTCCTACAAGTGCCTAGAGCCTATATCATGCATTAGAATTACTTGGGACCTCATAAATTTGACATGAAAGCTCAAGAATAGGGTCACCTATGCAGCAAAACTTTGCAATGAATAAAGCACTAGAACAAAAACTAATTGGACCAATGGAGGAGTCATATACCAAGCAACAATCTCCCAGAGCAGTTTTGTGAATGGAGCTTTGAGCAAGGAGATCGAAAATCGCAGCAAAATGAGCTAGAACTCGTGCTTGAGCTGGATGGGGATTTTTTGGGAAAAAGATGGAGTGTGTGGGTGCAGGAATAAGTGAAGGGTGGCCACCATGGGCCCACGAGACAGGGGGTGCCCACAGGGGGTGTGGGCGCGCCCTCCACCCTCGTGGCCAGGTGCTTGCCCCCCTGCAGTGTTCTTAGTGCCTAAAATCCTCAAATAATCCATAAAAAATCATACTAAATTTGCAGGGCATTGGGAGCACTTTTATTTTCGGGATATTTTTTATTGCGCGGATAATTCAGAAAACAGACAGATAATACTATTTTTGCTTTATTTATTCTAAATAACAGAACCAGGATCAAGAGAATTAAACTAAGTTTTAGCATCACCCTTTAATGAGAACGGAAATATCTTAAGGATATAATAATAGCGAGACTTCTCAACATTAGTAAACAGGGTGGCTATATCATTTAACTTAGTAAGATGTGCCACAACAGTTTCAGATTCATAGCCATAAAAAGGATTAGATTCTACCAAAGTAATTATTTCAGGATCAACAGAGAATTCATAATCCTTATCAGTAACATAGATAGGTGAAGTGGCAAAAGCGGGGTCAGGTTTCATTCTAGCATTAAGAGATTGCTGCTTCCATTTAGCTAATAACATCTTAAGAACATATCTATCTTTGCAAGCAAAGATAGCTCTAGCAGCTTCCTCATCCATAACATAACCCTCAGGAACAACAGGAAATTCGTAATCAGGGGGAGAACTTTCATCATCACTATCATCAATAATAGCATCTTCAATAATTTCATTCTCTCTAACCCTAGCAAGTTGTTCATCAAGAAATTCACCTAATGGCAAAGTAGTATCACGCATAGAAGAAGTTTCATCATAAGTATCATGCATAGCAGAAGTGGCATCATCAATAACATGCGACATATCAGAATTCATAGCAGTAGCAGGTTTAGGTGTCGCAAGCTTACTCAAAATAGAAGGAGAATCTAGTGCAGAGCTAGATGGCAGTTCCTTACCTCCCCTCATAGTTGAGGGAAAAATCTTGGTCCTTTCTTCATTCAAGTTCCTCATAGTGATCAACAGATATAAATCCCAAGTGACTCAAAGAATAGAGCTATGATCCCCTGCAACGGCGCCAGAAATTAGTCTTGATAACCCACAAGTGTAGGGGATCGCAACAACTTTCTAGGGTAAAGTATTCAACCCAAATTTATTGATTCGACACAAGGGGAGCCAAAGAACATTCTTAAGTATTAGCAGTTGAGTTGTCAATTCAACCACACCTAGATAACTTAGTATCTGCAGCAAAGTATTTAGTAGCAAGTAGTATGATAGAAATGGTAACAGTGGCAAAAGTAAAGATAACAGTTTTGTAGTAGTTGTAACAGTAGCAATGAAAAAGTAAATAAGCGAAACACAAGATGTGAAAAGCTCGTAGGCATTGGATCAGTGATGGATAATTATGTCGGATGCGATTCCTCATGTAATAGCTATAACATAGGTTGACACAGAACTAGCTCCAGTTCATCAATGTAATGTAGGCATGTATTCTGAATATAGTCATACGTGCTTATGGAAAAGAACTTGCATGACATCTTTTGTCCTACCCTCCCGTGGCAGCGGGGTCCTAGTGGAAACTAAGGGATATTAAGGCCTCCTTTTAATAGAGAACCGGAACAAAGCATTAGCACATAGTGAATACATGAACTCCTCAAACTATGGTCATCACCGAGAAGTATCCCGATTATTGTCACTTCGGGGTTGTCGAATCATAATACATAATAGGTGACTATAGACTTGCAAGATAGGATCAAGAACTCACATATATTCATGAAAACATAATAGGTTCAGATCTGAAATCATGGCACTCGGGCCCTAGTGACAAGCATTAAGCATAGCAAACTCATAGCAACATCAATCTCAGAACATAGTGGATACTAGGGATAAAACCCTAACAAAACTAACTTGATTACATGATAAATCTCATCCAACCCATCACCGTCCAGCAAGCCTACGATGGATTTACTCATGCACGGCGGTGAGCATCATGAAATTGGTGATGGAGGATGGTTGATGATGACGACGACGATGAATCCCCCTCTCAGGAGCCCCAGATCAGCCCTCCCGAGAGAGATTAGGGCTTGGAGGCGCCTCCATATCGTAAAACGCGATGAAACTTTCTCTCTGATTTTTTTCTCCGAGAAACGGAATATATAGAGTTGGAGTTGTGGTCGGTGGAGCATCAGGGGGCCCACGAGACAGGGGGGCGCGTCCAGGGGGGAGGGCGCGCCCCCCACCCTCGTGGACAGGGTGTGGACCCCTTGGCCTTGATTCTTTCACCAGTATTTTTTATAGTTTCCAAAAGTTATCTCCGTGGATTTTCAGGTCATTCTGAGAACTCTTGTTTTCTGCACAATAAACAACACCATGGCAGTTCTGCTGAAAACAACGTCAGTCCGGGTTAGTTTCATTCAAATCATGCAAGTTAGAGTCCAAAACAAGGGCAAAAGTGTTTGGAAAAGTAGATAGGTTGGAGACGTATCAACCCAGTCAACTGCTGACTGGGCACCCGTGGGCCACTTACGTGTGGGTCTCGTGCGTAATTAATCTAATTTGAAGTTAAAAGTTTAATTAGTAAATAGATTAGTTTAATGTCTCACTGACATATTGGGCCCACACCCCTAATTAGTTTAGTTAGATTAGTTAATTCACTGTTATAGCCACTCTCACTGACCAGTGGGTCCTGCTGGACCCATAGGTCAGGTTTGACCTAGTCAGCCGACCAGCTGGCTGCTGACGTCATCCTCTAGTCATGCTGACGTCATAATTCCATTTCTGTTAATTTAGTTAATTCCAAAAATGTTTTAAAAACTTTAATAAATCATATAAAATAAACCATAGTTCGGATGAAAAACTTTTCTACATGAAAGTTGCTCAGAACGACGAGGCGAATCTGAATACGCTCTCCGTTTCGTTTGCCCGAAAATGCCAAACTTCGGGAAAACATTCCCGAATGTCCCCCCCTTCGACGGTAGCGTGTAGCACCGCATTAGAACACGTCTAGCTCTGTCTGTTGTCCTGTTATGCACTTTCCTGCTATGTATTTACTGTTTCTTCCCCCTCTTCTCGCTGGTAGACCCCGAGACCGTTGCTGATGCCACTGTGATCGACTACATCGACGACGACCCCTTCTTCCCTTTCATCGGATCATCTAGGCAAGCCCCGCCCTTTGATCATCCCGATATCGCCCATTCCATTCTCTCATGCTTGCGTTAGATTTTGCTATTGTTATTGTTTGCTCCAATTCTGAAGCATAGCCTGCTTTTGTAACCTGCTCATTGTACCTTACCTGCTTATCCTAAACTGCTTAGTATAGGTTGGTTAGTGATCCATCAGAGACCCCCAGTACTTGTCCTTGTTTCCCCTGCTTAATCATCGATGACTCGATCAGCGTGATCGACGACCAGAGCCCGACACCTCACATCACATCATGCCTCTTTTGTTGCTCGACTCTGCAGAGCTACTATCGAGTGCCGAGGGTGATCCCTCATCACGCACTCCTGATGATAATTCTGTAGTGTAGCTATTCGGTCCTGGTCATCGAGGGTGATTTCCTCTTTCACCATTCCCGATACGGCTCTATCGTTCAACACCTCAAGTGTGAACGTCAAGGGTGGTTCCTCTTATGTTAACCTTAATGATTACATTGAGTGGAATCTTCCGTGGGTGATTCCTTGGGTTTTCCCCTTGATGTTTGGACACACGGTTACCTTGACTTACTTGAGACCATTGTTGAAGTCGGGGCGGCCCTGAGGGGTACCGGCGAGTTGAAGTGAAAGTCGGGCCGGCCCGTAGAGCACCCGCGAGTTTTCCACGTGGCACGGCCGGGCAGTCTGGGCCCTTGCCGTAAGTCCACGAGACGGGGCGACGGGGTCACATTATCGTGAGTCTCTGCTCATTTCTGCGAGTCCCCAATGCACTAACAGGTTTGGGTATTTGTTCTGAGTTGGCCTCTGGTCTTTACGCACTAACCACCACGCGAGAATAGATACGGGCCTCGACGTCGTGGTATCCGCCGAAGCTTTGTCAGACGTCTAGTTCAGCAGTGCGGCACGGCTGGGCCGGCACCATCCATGTAGAGGTTGAGCCTGGACCCGCCCTGCGTGCAACGACCCGGAGTGCAACGGGCGATGGGCCCAGACCCCGGAGTTCTTAGGAGGTAGACCGGCGGGGACCTCTCTGCTGAGCCTAGGTAGGGATGCGACGTGTTGATCTTCCGAGGCCGGGCATTGACCCCAGAAAGGTGTATCCGGCCAGAGTGATCGAGCGTGTTGGGTAACGTGGTGCACCCCTGACGGGAAGATATATATCTGAATACCGTATCTGCGGTAATGGACATTCAGACTTATATCCCGATCTTATATAACTAGAAATGGATACTTGAGATATGTGATGGATATGTGGCTCCGGGATTGCTTTCTCGTAGGGAGTCGACGAAGGATCTCCATGCGTTGATGTTTCAACATGTTTGTTAATTATAAACTGCTACTCTTTACTCTTCTACATGATGCAAGATGCTTGGAGCTGCTTGAAGATGCTAGTCTTCGATAGGCTAGGCCTTCCCCTCTATTTTGGCATTCTGCAATTCAGTCCACAGATACAACCCTTCCATTTGATACCAATGCATACTTAGTATAGATTTGATGCTTGCGAGTACTTTGGATGAGTACTCACGGTTGCTTTGCTACCCCTATTCCCCCTTCTTTCTTCTTTCCGATTGATGCAACTAGATGGTGGACCCTTGGAGCCAGATGGCACCGCCGATGGATGCTACTACGTGAAGACCACCGACGACCAGGAGTAGTTAGGAGGTCCAAGGCAGGTGGCCTTGCCTCTTCAATCGTGTTGCTTTTGTGCTAGCCTTCTTAAGGCAGTCTTGTTTAACTTATGTCTGTACTCAGATATTGTTGCTTCCGCTGACTCTTGTGTATCGAGCTTTTGTATTCGAGCCCTCGAGGCCCCTGGCTTGTAATATAAAGCTTGTATTGTTTTACTTGTGTATACAGTTGTGTTGTGATATCTTCCCGTGAGTCCCTGATCTTGATCGTACACATTTGCGTGTATGATTAGTGTACGATTGAATCGGGGGCATCACAAGTTGGTATCAGAGCCGACTACCTGTAGGACCCCCCCCTTCCAACTCCTTGGCCGAAGTTGAGTCTAGTCTTTGAAAAACAGATTTACTAACATGGCTGTGTGGCTTACGGTCCCACGTCGCCATTGGGTGGTATTAGGATCTTTTACTCCTCGTCTATACTCTGGGACTCTAATCTCTCTTCTATTTGGGTTAAATGATTTTGTTAACTCTAACTCTAGGATCTCGTAAATACTTTCTCCCAGAGAGTGCCTCACTCCAGATGATTACTTGGTGCACCAGAAGATTATGAAGATACTCTCCAGTGTTTTACCAAGTCCCCTGTACCTTCGCTGTTGCGATCCCTAACACTGATAAATCCTTATGCGTAACTACCTATGTTGTCATTTATACCTTCATCCCAGTTGCTCTTGTTATAACAAGATGCATCGAATTATTCTCGGACTTTTAAGAATCCCCTGTATCACTGCCTTGTGATTCTTTTCCACATGAATACATCCACGGATAATTCCTCACACTTATCGAGAATTTGTTCATTCCTAGTTGATCAAGTGATTCACCAGATACTTTAAAGTACTATCCGATCTTCCAATAATCCTCTCCAACTATTGCTCTGCAAATACTTATATGCTGGCATTATGGTTACTTCCATATATCTAAGCAATACTCATTAGCATCCTTTGTCATCGTAATTTCGAGCACTTGATTCGAATTATTTTGTGAATGCTCGCGATCATCAGTCCCAATTAGAAGTCTACCTTTCGGCTCAAATGTCATCCCGAACATGAGCTGGTGTTTAACAAATCAAACCTTGATTGATTGTTCATCTATGTCTATTCAACTTGTCTTTGATCAGAGCCTCCACTTCTGATCCTCCGACTTGGAAATCATAATTCCTTTGCTTTTGAGCTTGAATTAGTCAGTTGATACTATAGTCTGATATCCTTGCGTTCTTTCTTCTTTTGGTTGAGTACCCATGCTCACATCAGATCCCTTGTGGACCACCAATCCCTTCTTGGATTTTATCCGACAACGTCCTTCATATTCAGTAGTCTTGTGAGCCTTTGCTCGGATACATAATGTCTTTGGTAAGTTGTATCCTTCGCTCTTGTCAACCATACTCTGCTTCCAGGCTTGAGTTAATTACTCGTGAAGTTTGTGACATATGTTTCTAAGATGCCCCTATGGGTTGAATCCATGTCTTCCCTAAATCTGTGTGAACCCGGAAACTTCTACGAGTCATACTATACTGGTGTTATGCCAGATAAAATCTCAACACTACGACTTCGTCAAAAATGAGAAGTGAATGAAAGGTTATGCATTGAAGAAGTGGGATTCGTCCTTGGACTTTGTGTTCATGCCCATGGACACGATGTAGATCCTATCATGGAAGCTTCTTGTAATAATAACTATTCCCGTTGATATAATATCATCCGGTATCTATGAATTGGTCCTCTGCAACCGTGGTTTCGACCATATTGTTCTTCTTTGATCCCATTTCTCGGACAAGTTGAGTACTTGTCTTCTATTGATAATTTCACTCGCCCCATCTCTATTCTGCTATACCCTCGACTATTACCCTCTGGTATCTCGAGAATATCACGGAACTACATAACCTCTTATGAGTTCTTCATCAACCATTATTTCTCGCCGATTCCAATTTTCCATGGGTTCTGAGTTGTTAGACACGTGAGAACACCGATAATTGGTTCGAGTCAACACTTTCCTTTCCATTGTTGTGTTTAACCTTTCGTGTAACCTAACATATCTGAGCAGTGATGATTCCCTGCTTATGTAAACACCTTGGTGTACAAACTCTGTTAGTAAGACCTTGTTGCTATTGTTGATGTCATTCCGGTAGCCACCGATGGACGAGAACTTTGCCTATTGGTCTGCCTCGTCTTAACGAGCAGGAAAATGGTTCTCTTCGTCCCTCGCCCCTGGTACCAATGTTGTTGCCAACATAACTAACTGGTAGTCCTCTGACCGGCCTTTCTATCATGACCGTGCAAATGTTAGCACCCTTCCTTGTTTTAACCTACATGGTGGGCCCATAACCCATAGTTCCACATAATCGAAATCTGACTCTCCTGTACATTCCTGTTTTCCAAAATTGTTTCTCGCGCTTGGCTTTGTATGTAAATCACGAGCCACTTTCCTAGTGATCTATTCTGATATCAGACGCAATCCTTATTCCCATTGCTCTGAACCCCTTTCACCCTATGTTTCAGGTAAGGAATGATTGCCTACCCGGTTGAAGCTTCTTATTGCACCTTGCTCTCGATGACTTTCTTGAATTTCAACTCGACAGATACCTCTATGCCATGTTCACTGAGATAGCCCCCAGGTACCTATCTTGTATTGAGCTCCGCCCTTCCCGAGTCCTTCCGCCTTACTCCATCTCTTAAATCTTGGGACGAAATTTCTTGTAGTGGAGGAGAATTGTGACGCTCGGATACTTAAGCTACAGTAACCCCCCTACAGATGATGCCGCGTCACAGCGATTACTGTTGGTAACCTCGCGATGATCCAATCACGTTCGAATTCAAAATCTAGAATTAAGTCAAACAGCAAAACTTTTCAAACATAAAAACTAAAATGTTCAAAGTGTGACAAATAATCTCGGGTTATTTGTCATGTTGAAACCTATTTTTTAAAATGTGTTTTTAATGCCCTAAAATAAATAAAACAGGGGCTAAAACTATTATTAAATGCTTTTAATTATTAAACAAATGCAAACTACTTTTTTTAATGTGCCAAATTATATGTGGCAGTAGCCTATTTTATAATATTATTTTAGGTGCAAGTCTTCTATTTTATATAACTAGTTTTGTTTTAAAAAGTTTAGGAAAACAGGAAAGCTTTAATAAAAGAAAAAAACAAATAGAAAAGGCCCATGCCCCCTGGGCCTAACCCCCCCGGGCTAAGCCCCACAAGCCAACCGGCCCAGCCCACTCCTCCCCCATCGTCTTCCCCGCCCTGTTCGACTGACCGAGCGCCCGCGCCCGTCGGCCGCAGCCCGACCACCTCGCCGTCCCCGCCGCCGAGGCGATAAGATCGCCACCCCACCGACGCCTCAAACCCTTCCCCCACTCACCCACTTGCCCCCTCTCGCTCGCCTCTGCGCCTCCCCTCTCCTCTCGCTCGATCCCGAGTGCGCCCGTCGCCATGGCCCCGTCCTTGCCACGGCCACCGTTGCCACCTCGCCTCGTCCCCGTGACAGATCGATTCTCCGGCCCTCGCTACGTCCTCCCCGACCACCTGCTCGAGCCGGGACCCCCTGCATCACCCCCCAACGCCGTCGCCTTCTTCCTCGGGTCGCCGCCATCTTCTTCGACTCCGGCGTCTGCTGCTGCTACTAAGCCTCTCACGGGCCTTTCTTGGTCGCATGGTGAGCTCCTTCCTTCCTCCCTTCCTCTCCTTCCGTCGTGCTTTTCGCCGTAGCTAGCTCGCCCGCAAGCCGAGCTCCGCCGTCCGCCATTGCCGTCGTAGGGCTCGCCTCCGAGATCCTCCGCTCGAGCCAGTAGCTCCGACGAGCTTGTGGAGCGCCATAGAACTCGCCTAGCCATTTACTTCGCTCACACGCGCTCTGTGGCGCTGATCCCGAACTCCGGCCGAACGCGCCGCCCGCCGCCGTCGATGTAGCGCTCTATTCTGGCCGAGTTAGCCCACGGGACCGCCGTAGATCGATGCGGCGTCGGACGCCCGATCGAACGTGCCTAGCCGCATCTCTCCCCGTGCCCTGTAGCATTTTTCCGGCGAAGTCCGGCGATGCTCCGCCGCGGAAATGGTCGTCGGCACATCTCCGGCACCACCCGCCGACGTGGCACTTCGGGCCCCACCTCACAGCCACTGACCACGGGCCCCATGGGCCCCACATGACTGGGTTGACCTAGTCAACTACTGACTGGGCACCCGTGGGCCACTGATGTGTGGGTCCTGCGTGTAACTAATCTAATTTGAAGTTAAAAATTTAATTAGTAAATAGATTAGTCTAATGTCTCACTGACATATTGGGCCCACACCCCTAATTAGTTTAGTTAGATTAGTTAATTCACTGTTATGGCCACTCTCACTGACCAGTGGGCCCCGCTGGACCCACAGGTCAGGTTTGACCTGGTCAGCCGACCAGCTGGCTGCTGACGTCATCCTCTAGTCATGCTGACATCATAATTCCATTTTTGTTAATTTAGTTAATTCCAGAAATGTTTTAATTTTTTTAATAAATCATACAAAATAAACCGTAGCTCGGATGAAAAACTTTTCTACATGAAAGTTGCTCAGAACGACGAGAGGAATCCGAATACGATCTCCATTCATCTGTCACGTGCCTCTAGCATAGCAAACAAGCAACCTTCCCCCTCCGTTTCGTCTGCCCGAAAATGCTAAACTTTGGGAAAACATTCCCGGATGTTCCCCCCTTCGCCGGTAGCGTGTAGCACCGCGTTAGAACACGTCTAGCTCTGTCTGTTGTCCTGTTATGCACTTGCCTGCTATGTATATACTGTTTCTTCCCCCTCTTCTCTCCGGTAGACCCCGAGACCGTTGCTGATGCCACTGTGATCGACTACGTCGACGACGACCCCTTCTTCCCTTTCAGCGGAGCTTCCAGGCAAGCCCCCCCTTTGATCATCCCGATATCGCCCATTCCATTCTCTCATGCTTGCATTAGATTTTGCTATAGTTATTTTTTGCTGCTATTCTGATGCGTAGCCTACTTTTGTAACCTGCTCATTATACCTTACTTGCTTATCCTAAACTGCTTAGTATAGGTTGGTTCGTGATCCATCAGTGACCCATAGTACTTGTCCTTGTTTCCCCTGCTTCATCATCGACGACTCAATCAGCGTGATCAACGACCAAAGCCCGACACCTCACATCACATCACGCCCCTTTTGTTGCTCGACTCTTTAGAGCTACTATCGAGTGCCGAGGGTGATCCCTCATCACACACTCCTGATGATAATTCTGTAGTGTAGCTATTCAGTCGTGGTCATCGAGGGTGATTTCCTCTTTCACCATTCCCGATATGGCTCTGTCATTCAACACCTCAAGTGTGAACCTCGAGGGTGGTCCCTCTTACGTTCACCTTGACGATTACATCTAGTGGAATCCTCCGTGGGTGATTCCTCGGGTTTTTCCCTTGATGTTTGGACACACGGTTACCTTGACTTACTTGAGACCATTGTTGAAGTCGGGTCGGCCCTGAGGGGTACCCGCAAGTTGATGTGAAAGTCGGGCGGTCCCGTAGAGCACCCTCGAGTTTTCCACGTGGCACGACCGGGCAGTCTGGGCCCTTGCCGTAAGTCCACGAGACGGGGCGACGGGGTCACATTATCGTGAGTCTCTGCTCGTTTCTGCGAGCCCCAATGCACTAACAGGTTTGGGTATTTGTTCTGAGTTGGCCTCTAGCCTTTACGCACTAACCACGACGTGAGAATAGATATGGGCCTCGACAGCGTGGTATCAGCTGAAGCTTTGTCAGACTTCCAGTTCAGCAGTGCGGCACGGCTGGGCTGGCACCATCCATGTAGAGGTGGAGCCTGGACCCGCCCTGCGCGCAATGACCCGGAGTGCAACGGGCGATGGGCCTAGACCCCGGAGTGCTTAGGAGGTACACCGGCGGGGACTTCTCTGCTGAGCCTAGGTAGGGCTGCGACGTGTTGATCTTCCGAGGCTTGGCATTGACTCCATAAAGGTGTGTCCGGCCAAAGTGATCGAGCGTGTTGGGTAACATGGTGCATCCCTGCAGGGAAGATATATATTCGAATACCGTGTCCGCGGTAATGGACGTTAGACTTATATCCTGATCTTATATAACTAGAAACGGATACTTGAGATATGTGATGGATATGTGGCTCCAGGATTGCTTTCTCGTAGGGAGTCGAGGAAGGATCTCTGGGCGTTGATGTTACAACGTGTTTGTTAAATATAAACTGCTACTCTTTACTTTTCTACATGCTGCAAGATGCTTGGAGCTGCTTGAAGATGCTAGTCTTCGATAGGCTAGGCCTTCCCCTCTATTATGGCATTCTGCAGTTCAGTCCACAGATACAGCCCTTCCATTTGATACCAATGCATACTTAGTATAGATTTGATGATTGCGAGTACTTTGGATGAGTACTCACAGTTCCTTTGCTACCCCTTTTCCCCCTTCTTTCTTCTTTCTAGTTGATGCAACCAGATGGTGGATCCTTGGAGCCAGATGCCACCGCCGATGGATGCTACTACGTGAAGACCGCCGACGACCAGGAGTAGTTAGGAGGTCCCAGGCAGGAGGCCTTGCCTCTTCAATCGTGTTGCTTTTGTGCTAGCCATCTTAAGGTAGTCTTGTTTAACTTATGTCTGTACTCAGATATTGTTGCTTCCGCTGTCTCTTGCGTATCGAGCTTTTGTATTCGAGCCTTCGAGGCCCCTGGTTTGTAATATAAAGCTTGTATTATTTTATTTATGTCTAGAGTTGTGTTGTGATATCTTCCCGTGAGTCCCTTATCTTGATCGTACACATTTGCGTGTATGATTAGTGTACGATTGAATTGGGGGCATCACAGAAGAATTATTAGAAATCCATGTAAAAAACTATTGTATGAAAAAATCTTTGGCATTTCTAAAAATTTGCAAATTCATGAACATTTTTAAAAAGATGAAACAAAGATAATTTAAAACCATGGGAAAAAGAAAGAGGAAGAAAAATTTAAAACCATGAAAAAAAAGAAATAATAAGAAAAAAAAGAAAATTATAAATCATCTTTTTAGAGCATCTACAAAGCGGACCCAGCACCGAAACTTTTGCGTTAGGGCACCTTTGCGGATAGTGACCTATTATCACAGAATTGTTTGATGCCACAACTGAATACATTATTGCAAATCATCGAACCCATACAATTACATGCAACGTAAAACCTACTCTAAATATTCGCTGGCGCCCATCCTTCTTGATCCCTCCATATCCCTGTCCAGCAGACGCGAGACCCGCGAAGTGAAGGTCCGGTCGTCGACTAGGTTGAGTAGGACATGGGACATGGACTGACTCACAGGGGACACGAGGCGCCATCATCTCCCATGCCCTACTCTTTCTCGTTGGACCCATTGCTAGACATTGATAGTTGGGGTGAGGTCGATGATAGATGTGGATGGGCATGCCTTGTCCAAGGGGGCGTGTGACTCCGCCTCCGAGACCTCCGCTGCGAGGGCCGCCACGGTCCACCTCGTCCTTTGCCTTGCACGGCGGGCATGCCTCACGTCCGCCTCCCAATTCCTCGTCTTCGTAGCGGGCGAGCCGTGAATCATGCCGTTGCTGACCTATGAGTCAAAGCTCGACGCCATGAGATGCGTCATTTGAGCAGATGCAGTAGATTCCCATTGGAGAGGATAGATTAGTTTCCCATCAGATCAAGTCCGACCATGGCCGGACACACTCCTCCCGAGAGAAGCGGAGAACCATGCAGACACCCATCTCCTCCTCGGCCCACAAGGGACAAAGTCACAGGTCGCAGTAGATGGACCGGGAGATCTCGGAGTCGGATCCACTGTCCAGCATGTCAGAGACAGACGGAGATTGCCGGACAAGAGCTTTGGGACGGAGGGGAGGGGAGTGACTAGGACAGAGGGACTAGTTTCGATATTGCTTGTGAATTAAGGAATGATGCTCAACTCACCTCGCATTCAGTGCGCGCGCGCGAACTATACGCATCGTGCCGACCCTCATTTACCACACTCAGATTACTACAGTGATTTCCATTTCAGTTGGCATGCATCGGCTTAACAAACCTATCGTATTAATACCTCCTACCCGGCGCTGGCGTGTGCGGGCAGAGAGAGAGAGAGAGAGAGAGAGATGGGGGGCAGGAGGGGGGAGGTGATTGAGGCGGCAGATGGAGCCGCTGTTGGTGCCAGCGGCGCCATCGTGGCCCACCAGCTGCATGCAGGGCTGGTCCAACAAATATTGGGCCGCCGTAAGAGTCAGATAAATATCAATATTTATAATAAATGTTAATACTTGTTTATAAGTACTTATTAACTCGCAATGATAGCTAATTATTATGGCAAATTTAAACAAAAATTTCTAATAAGAATACATTTCTCAATAAATACGCCTTAAACGTGTTTAACTCAATTCAACTTAAATGTGGTTAAATAAAAATGAAAAATTACATATCTTCTTGAATTAATTTGTGAATCTTCTAATAATGTAGCGTATAGGTATGTGTGTTTTGTTAACTATCTTAATAAGTCTATGTTATACAAATATATATTGGTAATGAATTTTATGATTACATATATGCCAATTGAAAAATATAGAATGTGGAACATATTTCGGTGGGTTCAATAACAGAAAAATCTCGAATCTAGAATGGGGGGGGGGGGGGGGGGTCAAAAATATGGAACATATTACTATTGGTTCAGTAATATGTAGATTATTTGCATATGATCTGTACTTGGTAAACAAACAATATTACTCTCTTTAGTACAACTTGTAAAGTTTTCACCAAAGGCACAGACTTGCATACTAAGTAAAATTGATTTTTAGTGGGAACTTGCTATTTAAAGTTTGGTCTCTTATTTAGTTCAGATATTCAATGATTTCTCTATATTTAGTAGGATCTTGGAGGAGGTAACATTATTTCACTTATAATGTGGTGATTAATATGCACCCTATGTATAATGTGTGTGTGTGTGTGTGTGTGTGCGCGCGCCCGCGTGTGCTCATGCGCGCACGCCATTAGGCCCGAGGTCGTTGTCCTGTTTTTTTGGTCTATGGTTTCACTCTATCGTGAAGGGGCAACAAAATGGCAGTGGTTGAGCATGTACATGGTGTCATTTCAGGGGGAGCAGCGCGGGGTTGCTTGAAGGATTTAAACTTGCAACAAATATGTGATGCAACAACAATCTGATCCATATATATGGACAATATCACAGTTGTCCAAGCTTTGAAGGAAGATGAGGGCTACTCAATGATGGCAACACCAACATTATCTTCGTGTGTAGTGAGTTGGTAAGTTTCGGGAAGGCTTGTACTGAATTTTTTAGTAGGGAGTCTAATGTAGTAGTGCATGTGTTAACCGAATGGGGACGAGAGAACCAACCTTCAGAGTGGTTGGATTCGCGTACGAGTTTTATCGTTCAATTCTTAGCGGATGATGTAACTGTGGTTTGATTTTAATAAAACTAGCCATGATGACCTTCCCCTACAATAAGGAGGGCAGCAAAACGAGATTGACCTCGGGTATGATGACTCACACTCACTAAAGAAGACATCCAGGAGTAGTGACTCAAACCTCAAACCAGTTAGGAGAACATCAAAGGTGGCACCGCTTAGGACAATCTATGGAGATATGTATATATCGAGCACCTTAGTTAGTTCTTAACTAATAAACGCCCAGTGGATGGTCGCCTGAGTCATGCTCATTGTGTAGTTAGGAGACTTATTTGAATTTGTTTTCGGAATAGGTGTCTATCTCCTTGATTTCTATCATCATGGATCATTATTTCTTCACGTTTGAGGTTGTAATTTGCATTGTTGGATATCACTTGCTACATTCCATTGATAAATGCTTGTTCGGTATTAATATTCATTGTATGTACCTACTAAGTGTTTACTGTATATGTACCTAAACGGGGAGCCCTAGGACATTAGAAGACATGTTCAACCGCACAGGTTGAATATGCCTAGGGCCGGCCCTAGCTGCAGGTGCAGCCGTAGCCGAAGCAGGAGGAGGCCAGTGACCCAATCGCCGGCGATGACGTCGCCGGGAAGAGCGGCAAGTTCCCGCCACCCCAGCCACGTCGCTGCCAAATCCCTCCCTAGTTGTGCTGCCGACTAACCTGGTAACCATCTCCTCTCACCCTACCGCCCCAGCCGCGGTGCTGCCCCAACCCTATTGATGGATGGATCGACGCTCTGTGTTTGATTTGCAAGCTTGCCTCGCAGGACAGTTCGTCGCTGATGACTTTGGGTGGATGGACAGCTAGGCGAAGAAGTCGACGACAATGATGAGGGCGACTAGCACCCGCTGTTGCCGCATCAGCCCGCCCTAGCTGCGCCGCACTAGAACCAGCCGCACACGGACCTTTGTCGTGGAGCACCCCGCCCCCGCCTCCGCCGCCGGTGCCACTTCCGCGTAGGTAGTATACAGGGCCAGCCCTAGGCATGTGCAACATTTGCGGTTGCACAGGGCCTCTATTGTTCTAGGGCCCCATTTAGGTACAGAGACTAAATGCTTAGTAGATACATACGATGAATATTATTCGCAAAAAAAGATACATGTAATGAATATTTAATATAGACCAAGGACTTATCAATGCAACGTAGCAAGTAGTCTAATATCTAACAATGTAAATTACAACCTAAAAGACAAAGAAGACATGATCCATGATGACAGGAATGAGGAAGCTGGCCACCTATCTCAAAAACAAACTGAAATAAATCTCCTAACTATATCATGAGCATGACCGACGCTGATCGTCCACTCGACGAGCTATAGTAGTTAGGCACTAACTAAGGTGCACGCACACATGCAGGCATGCAAGTATCTTTATTTGGTGAACACTTTATAAATTGTACTACATGGAGTAATATTATTTTAGTACCAAACATATGTATATAATCAACATATTATTGAACCCACCCTAATATGTTCCACATATTTGACCAAAAAAGTGATAAAGAAGTATGCCAATTATTACGTAGCAAACTCCTCTTAAACATCTAGTGTACTCCAGATTTTTATTTACATATATCTAACCATAAAGTTCATTATATTTGTATACCACACACTTATTAAGAACGACAAACACACACACACACACACACATATATATATACCCCCTAGTAACGCTAAACTAAGCGTGAGTGTAGAATAGCTTATTCTACACCCCAGTAATGGTACATACAAAATATAGTAACGCACTATGTAAAATATAGTAATTTTTGTAAAAATGTAGTAAATTCCAAACTTCGGTGATAAAAATTTTATTTTCCGAATTACTACATTTCGTACACCGTTTTACTAGATTTTGTATATAGCGTTACTAGGGGGTGTAGAATAAGCTATTCTACACTCACGCTTAGAATAGCGTTACCCTATATATATATATATATATATATATATATGATATATTAATACAAGAAGACATGGTCATTTCTTATTATCGCGTTTAAGTTGAATATATTTAAACATGTTTTAAGGCGTATTTTATTAAGAAATGTATTTTAATTTCAAAAAATGTTTAAGTTTATCATAAAAATTAGCAATCATTGTGAGTTAAAAAATAATTTGTAAATTAATAAGCTTTATTTTTTAGTATAAATATTGATATTTATTTGACTCGCACCAGGGCCCAATATTTGTTGGACCGACCCATTTAGTTTATATGTGTGATGTATGACATGCCGCTCCTAGTGCCCACGGTGCGTATTTCGACGCTACCCGGTCATCCTAATGTGCATGTACAAAGAGAGTAGCTAGTAGGGTTAATACTGTGTTGTGTTCCGTACTCCATGCATGCCATACTTGCTTCGGTCATGTTTATTTGGTTCACGTGAATATTTATATCCCATGCATGCAGGTGGCACATGGTGTTGGTGTGGTGTTATGCTTGACCTAGGCCGCTATCTACCTCTGCTACAGCAGGATCAACAGCCAGAAGGCGTCGAGGAGCACCCGTTCCAACACTAGTAGCTCCCCCCTCCATGAGCACATCCTTGAGGTCTAGCGACATCGTCCACGAGATAGAACAAAGACCACATTTTGCATGATGCAAACGCTAAATGTTGCTTCAAGTTGAGCAAGCGTCAATCAGATGATGGCCGACATCACATCACATCTTTTCACTGATATATTGGGGAGGTTTAGAAGTACAAGGGATATACATTGGTCATCGGCATGCCTTTGGCACCACTCGAGCTACACATATTCTCACCGCTACTCTACTTAATTAGTCAGGCTCCTAGGGTCTAACCAACAATTTGAGTGCCTCATTTCTTCCCGTGGCATGCCACAACTTGGCCTCGTCGATGATGTGAAGGACAGTGTCAACCGGCATGGTGCTTTCGTTGCAGAATATACATGCATTCCTCTCTTTTGATATGTGCAACCATAGCATCTGGACCAAAGAGCTCCAAGCCTTTCTAGTCTTGGTCGGGGTCGCGTTGCTGCCGTGGTTGCACAACTCCCACATGGATGCGGCGTTGACCATTGGAGCTAGGGCAATCTGTCGCTCGCAGCGGAGTAGGGCGAGACACCAAACATCCAGCAAGTATGGGCATGTAGCCAGTAGTTGCATGACATCCTCCATGGGGCCGGAGCAAAGTGCACACACTGAGCGGTGCGGCCAACCTTTCCTGGCAAGCAACAGAAGATCTTGCACCGCCAAGGTATGGCCAACCAGCAGAAGATCTTGCATTTTCCTAGCGCGTCTAACTTGCAGACGAAATCAGCAAAACCGACATGCAGGGAACCATCGAATTGTGCCAGGTATGCCGACTTGGCAGTAAAAACTCCATCAGGTGTCCATCTCTAGGTTACTGCATCTTCTTCATTAGAGAGCTCGATGAAGTTCATGTTGGCCCACAGCGAGGTGAACTCCCTAATCGCCGCCTAAGAGAGAGCTCTTGCTTCAGGTATCTCATCCACTGCTCCCCCAAGGCCTCGTCAACGGTTTGATTTTTCCATGTGCAATGTTCGAAGAGGGCAGGGAAAGCCGGCGCTAGGTCAGTTCCATTGTACCAAAGATCTTTCCAGAATAGGATCTTCTTGTCATTGCCTACGTGGAAGATAGCCGAGGCATTGAAAAACACTCAGTCTTTTTTGTGGATGGGAAACTCTAGCTCCTGCCAAAGCATGGTGTCGTTCGTCAGACTTTCCCCCAACCATCGTATCTTTAGCGTCATGCTTGTGGCGACCAGGTTGGAGATTGATACATCTTTGTTGTATCTATAATTTTTTTCATGCCAATATTCTACAACTTTCATATACTTTTGGCACCATTTTATATTATTTTTGAGAATAAAATATTGATCCAGTGTCCAGTGCCAGTTCGTGTTTGTTGCATGTTTTTGTTTCGGAAAAAATCCTTATCAAACGAAGTTCAAACGCAATAAAAATTTGCACATACTTTTTTTTGGAATATATGTTATTTTTTGGAAGAAGAATCAGCATAAGAGGCATGCCCCCCCGGGAGGGGGGGGGGGGGGGGGGGAGGGGGTAGGTGCACCACTAGGGCTTGTGTCCACGTCGTAAGTCGGTTGGGGGTGTCCTTCGGGCAGAAGGAAGCTAATATCTGAATGAAAATCGAGTTAAAATTTCAGGCCCATCGGAGTTACTGATCTCTGGATATTTAACAAACGATGAAAGGCCACAACCAAGGCTGCGAAACAGAAGAGAAATAGAGAGAGATCCAATCTCAGAGGGGATCCCGCCCCTTCGGAGCCATGGCAGCCATGGACCAGAGGGGAAACCCTCCTCCCATACAGGTGGGAGGTCAAGGAAGGAGGAGGGGGCTCTCTTCCCCTCTCTCCAGGTGGTGCCGGAACGCCGCCAGGGCAATCATCGTGTGACGACGATCTACTCCAACAACTCTATCATCTTCATCAACACCTTTATCCCCTCCCCTCATCTATTTACAGTGGTCCACTCTCCCGCAACCCGCTATACCCTCTACTTGAACATGGTGCTTTATGCTTCATATTATTATCCAATGATGTGTTGCCATCCTATAATCTTGAGTAGATTGTTGTTACCTTGTTGGTAATTGGTGAATTGCTATGATTGGTTTAATTTCCTTTTGGTAATGTTGTTGTCCTTTGGTGCCCATCATATGAGCGCGCGTGTGGATAACACCTTAGGGTTAGTTTTATGTTGATAGGACTATGCATTGGAGAGCAAGAGTGACAGAAGCTTCTTCCTAACATAGAAATTTGATTCATACGAGGTTGAAGGGGGACCAATATATCTTAATGCTATGGTTGGGTTTTACATTAATGAATGTTTGTAGTTGCGGATGCTTGCTAATAGTTCAAATCATGAGCATCGAATTCCACGTAAGGACTGACATGCTAGTAGTGACCTCTCCCACATAATAACATGCTATCGGTCTAGTAACGTAGTCAACTGCTTAGGGACAATTCCGCAACTCCTGCCACCAGTTTTGTACACTCGCTAGACTAACTTAATTGTACTTTTATTAAAACAACACCTAACTATTTTCATGTTATTTATTCTATTGCAAACCTATCCTACTACACCTACTAAGTACTTCTAGTTTTATTCTTGTTCTACGTAAAGCAAACATTAAATATGCGTAGAGTAGTATCGGTGGTCGATAGAACTTTAGAGAATATAAATCCTATACTTATTTCCTTGTCGGGTTCGACACTCTTATTTATAGAAAAATCTACAATTTATCCCCTACCACTACAAGAAATATGCTCATTTATGACAAAAGATATTGACCAGGGTCAAATTGGCTATGACCAAAATTTACAACATGGTCATGGGGTGTCTGAGAAGGTCTAGACCCTATGACATTATGACAATTTCTTCTAAGAAGGTCATAATTCCATTGCACCAAATGGTCGTAGAAATGTGTAACATATGCTCTTATTTCAGGCCAGACATGACCAAATTAATAAGGTCATAGGGTTGAATAGGGGTGACTGGACAGACACCTCAGCAATTTTTCCTACATGTCATGTGCAAGTATTTATTTTGTGTCTGAGCCACATAGCATAACTAAACTAACGTGTGGGACCTACTTATTGTGTTGCAAATGCAGTTGACTACTGGAACACACATTTGACATCCGGGACCAACTAACATGCTCACCAAATGACCGATGGGACCCCATAACCACGTGCCCACACAGGACACACTACTGATTCTTTTTTATATTTGTTGGATACAAGGTACAAATATACATAAAATAGTTAAACAAGATTTTTGCTTGGCTTTATAGACCTTATTCGAGTACACATAGTTCAAATTTGAACCATACTCAATAAAAAGTTTGAAATGTATTTAATGCCTAAAAGATGGTAAAGAGCACGAGGGCGAGAGGGTGCATCAATGAGCGCAAGCTACTCCACTTTTGCATAAATGTTGTAACGTTCAGTTTTGGCTTGTGATGCAAATTAACCTCTTAATTATGAACAAAAGTTATTGTCACGTTCATTTTTGGCTTGTGACGCAAATTTAACATCTTAATCATGTTTTACCCTTAATTACAGATAAAAAATATTGTCATGTTCATTTATATTTGTAATTCTTGTGCTCTCTCCTATGCATATTATTTGTCACTGAAACAAATATATTTATGGTTAGAACGGAGTACCGTCATATCACTCTTGTGTTAGAGTGATCTGAAGTGGGTCCAGTTGTAGCCATGGGAAGAAAATAGCGGGCATAAAAATGAAGAAAGAAACGCGGCGCGTGAAATTTATGAGACGCGAGGGCGGCATGTAACAATTTTTTCGGTATGCTTAACCCTAACCCTCCTTCCCCACATAGCCACCAGCGCCGCCACTCCAGATCCAGCCATGGCTTCCATCACCGTCTCACCTCCCCTCCTATCCCCTCCTGTCTCCCATCACCACCACCAACCCCGCCGTTGTCTCGTCGGTCATCTACCGAGCGCCACCAAGCCCGGCAGAGCAAGTTCCACCACTACCTCCACCCTCCTCTCTGCATCTAGCATGAAGTTCTGCGGCGCCGACGAAATCCACAACGGCGGGTCACCCTCAGCGTGGGGACGTCGACAGATCTGGTCTCCCGTCCTCGCATTTGCTCGCCACAAAAGCCTGCGCGTCACGGCGCACACAGTAGACAGTGATGGACGACTAGCGCGCGAAGGTGGAGGTGCTGCAGATCCCGGGCATGCTCAAATTGCTCCCTCGGCTCATCGTCTTTGAACTGGACTCCAAATATGGCAGTCCTGTACTGGTACGTGTTCATCCCACTCACGCCAATAATGGACCCCGATTAGTTTTGGGTCCCGATAACTGCCACACGTGTGATGTATCATGTGGTTGTGTCGCACGCCTCGTGTGATATAGAGAGGAACCCGCCCGCACGACCGCGTCCGGGCGCGCGAAGCCAAAGCCCGCACCTCCGGTGTGTGGAAAACCCGCCCACACGTCCGGGCCAGACGACCATGCTGCCCACACGACCCAGCCGTCCCGGCCTCCTTTCGATCCCCAGTCCCGACTGCCGCCATCGTCTCCCACCTCTCGATCCCCTACCTCCATCGCCGGCCTTCTCTGGTTGCCATGGCAGCCAGAGCAGATCCGTAGGGCCTTCCCACCGCTAACCACACCCCCCTCCCCCTCCCCCCCCCCCGTCCCGCACTCCAACCACGCCCTCCAAAGATGACCAGCTAAAAGCAGGTGAATCTCCGATCTCCTACTGCTTCTCATCCTTCTTCTGGGCAAAAATTGCAAATTTGCCAATGAAGGTGGCGACTGGATCCATGCTATCGGGGCAAAACACTACATGGTTTTGTGTGTCTTCGCATTTGCCAAGCAGCATACACCAGATCTGCCATGTACTACGCTAGAGTTAAGCTTAAGTTCTCAGTTCGATTGGTGCAAGTAGTTGGTAATGAATGGATGCGTAGGAATCCCTAAAAAAGGGAGAGAAATGAGAAATTTGGAATAAAGGGGGGTAGGAAAATTAGTTGCCACTTGTGTCTAACGTCAGTTGCCACCTATCGTTGCCGTTAACTACCACCATGTTAACCTGTTGCTTGCCATCCTATTGTAGTGGCTGTTGCCATCGAATCGAAATGATAGACGGCACCCAGATTTTAGAAAATAGAGTGGATGTGCATGTCCTACTTGCCATGATGTGTTGGTTGCCTACGCATGAAAATGTGATAAGACTGACGTGTTATCTTCTACGTGCAAGCAGTAGAAGAATACAATTTTTGCGGATTGTTGATGTGTTCTTGTTCATGCAGTGATTGAGAACACATTGGCAAAAACAAAACGCGAAAAGAATGAATCACGAAGATGGCGCTGATCCTTGGGTTTCTCAAAGGCCAGAAACGCCCCCTTGGGATGCAGCAGAGTACAGTCAACTCATTTCTGCAGGGCCGTTGCCGCCACTACTAGAGCAGTACGCAGGCATTGGTATGATGCATGATAACAAAGAAAAGAACATTTGCCATGTCCGCGACGATGAAGATGACATTCTACTTATGTCCTACACTGTCATTTTTCGCAGGTTCTTATGACCAAAACACACTCAGGGGGGCACCATGGCAAGTTCAGTCACAGGGCGCTAACACTGACAAATGTACGGGCAACCAACTTCAACTAGCTAATGTGGCAAATCAAGGTATGCATACGAAAAAGAAACATACTGGTGTGGACATGAAAAATAAATTTGCAAAGGATGGCAAAAGACTCACGAGTTATGTCGGGAAAAATGTAGAACCTTCATGCAGCACGTGGCATCAGGCGGCACCCATGTACCTGCCATCGACGTCATACACAGGTGAGTCCATAAAAAGTGAAGTTGCGGACGGTGAATTAGCAGAAGGAGCATAGTTGACAACTGCAGTTGCCATAACTGAACAACTGTAGTTGCCATCCCTGAACAACAATAGTTGCCATGCCTGGACAACTGCAGTTGCCATGCCAGGACAAACTATAGTTGCCATGTATGATCAAAATGTGATTGCAATGTACAAACAACTGTGGATGGCAAGTGTGAACAAATATTTGTGGCATGGTTGGACCACTGCATGTTCCATGTTGAAGAAACTACAGTAGCCATGCATTGACCAACTACTACCATGATTACAGGTTATTACAGTGGTGCTACCTCGGCAAACCTCTCATGGCAAGCTTCACAGATGGGCACATGCGGCAGAACAAGGTAAGGAAATTTGAACCACAAAACAACACTGCATTTGTTTTTGTGGAAATAGCATGTGAGGAAAAGAAGATTTGTAGCAGTGATGGTGGAAAAATCAAACAGAAAACTCTAACGAGTGGTCATGTGCAATGAGTCATATATTGTCTTCGGGATTTGCCAATTGCTAAAAGCATGTGTGCAACACTAATGATTGATCGCATTTGCCTAGTGAGCTCAAGCCTAGAATACAAAGTTTTGATGCTAGAATATACTAGTTGCCATGTATTGGCAGCAGTATTTGCCATGTATGTAGGACTGCAGCTGCCATGGATATAGAATCCAAGTTTTGGTACTGAAAGGAGCAGGTTGCCATGCATTGGCAACAGTAGTTGCCATGTTTGTTGGACTGTAGCTGCCATGACTGGGGAACTACAGTTGCCATGCATGTCCACATGCAAACTCACGGCTTGCTGTTTGAATGATGTCATGCCAAATCACTTGTAGTTGATGTACTCCGTTACGATAAACATGTCATTCAAGCAAATCTTACGCTCGTACCTGTTTTTTTATTACAGGGCCTTCAACTACAATCAACAGCGGCGCTCTGAGCGCACGGAAGACGCGTTCCACCAGCCAGCCAGCAATCATGCCGCAAACAATGCCGAGTCAGAGTCGGAAGTGGCAATCATTCCAGCAATGCCGACAAGCACACCTTTGAACACAAGCACTGGCAACACTCAAGTAGATGAAACTGCCGCCGATACTGAAGTGAATGATGAAACTGATGACAAAGCACAAGGGGATGAAGATGGTGGGCAATCAGAGATCATGGTACCTCAGCCATCGTACGTTGGGTAGAGATTTGAATCGTTCGCAGAAGCAAAGGAATTCTATCAGACATATGCAAAGTTCCATGGGTTTGCGGTCAACAGTGAACACCATAGGAAAATTAAGAAAACTAACGAGTACAACAGAGGTGAGATGAGGTGCCACAAGGCACGAAGGAACAAGAAGGGGAAAGGTGTTGCGCCTGTCGTTCCAAAACGAAAGAGAGGTATCATTCTCAAGACGGAATGCCTTGTCCGGTGTAAGCTAAATGTAGATGGAGCACAGTGGGTGGTCACTGAATATTTTGACGAGCACAACCACAAACTCATAAAGAAGTTTGACCTGGTAAAATTTCTGACAGACCACAGAGGATTCACCCCCCTCGAGAAGAAATTCATAAAGCTGCTACATGATTGTAACGTCGGTCCATCAAGAATGGTCCAGATACTATCACTCATCCACAGCAAAAAAGGGACTCTGAGTAGCATGCCCTACATACCAGCTCACGTCACAAACCTAAAGGCAAAGTACCATAGAAAGAGCAAGTTGGCTGACATAGAGGCCACTGAGGGAGTCCTGGACTAGGGGGTGTCCGGATAGCCGAACTATCATCATCGTCCGGACTCGAAGACTATGAAGATACAAGATTGAAGACTTCGTCCCGTGTCCGGATGGGACTTTCCTTAGCGTGGAAGGCAAGCTTGGCGATACGGATATGTAGATCTCCTACCATTGTAACCGACTCTGTGTAACCCTAGCCCTCTCCAGTGTCTATATAAACCAGAGGGTTTTAGTCCGTAGGACACAGCAACAACAAAAACAATCATACCATGGGCTAGCTTCTAGGGTTTAGCTTCCTTGATCTCATGGTAGATCCACTCTTGTACTACCCATATCATCAATATCAATCAAGCAGGAGTAGGGTTTTACCTCCATTGAGAGGGCCCGAACCTGGGTAAAAACATCGTGTCCCTAGTCTCCTGTTAACATCCGCCTAGACGCACAGTTTGGGACCCCCTACCCGAGATCCGCCGGTTTTGACACCGACATTGGTGCTTTCATTGAGAGTTCCTCTGTGTCGTCACCGATAGGCTTGATGGCTCCTTCGATCATCAACGACACGGTCCAGGGTGAAACTTTTCTCCCTGGAGAGATCTTCGTATTCGGCGGCTTTGCACTACGGGCCAATTCACTTGGCCATCTGGAGCAGATTGAAAGCTACGCCCCTGGCCGTCAGGTTAGATTTGGAAGTTTGAACTTCACGGCTGACATCCATGGAGACTTGATCTTCGATGGATTCGAGCCACAGCCGAGCGCGCCGCACTGTCTCGATGGGCATGATTTAGCTCTGTTGCCGGACAGTGCCCTGGAGGCCGCACACGAGTCCGCTCCGACCCTTAATTCGGAGCCGACTGCGCAGATCGAGGATGAGTGGCTGGACACCGCCTCTGGGGCTGCTACATCTACAGCGATGGAGCTGAATACCGACCTTGTCCCTTGTGAGGCTCGTAACTCCGAGGTGCCGGACTCCTCGTCGGACTCCGAATCTCCCGCGCCCCCTCCGATCGAATCCGATTGGGCGCCTATCATGGAGTTCACCGCCGCAGACATCTTTCAACACTCACCTTTTGGCGACATCCTGAATTCGCTAAAGTATCTCTCGTTATCAGGAGAGCCCTGGCCGGACTGTGGTCAGGACGGTTGGAATGCGGACGACAAAGAAATTCAAAGCCCACCCACCACCCACTTTGTAGCCACTGTCGACGATCTAACCGACATGCTAGACTACGACTCCGAAGACACCGACGGTATGGACGACGATGCCAGAGACGACCAAGAACCAGCGCCTACGGGGCACTGGAAGGCCACCTCGTCATACGACGTATACATGGTGGATACACCAAAAGGATGCGATAATGAGGAACAACGGGACGCGGCGAAGGATAATTCCCCCGAAAAACAACCAAAACGGCGACGCAAGCGCCGCCCGAAGTCCCGCCCCGATAACAACAGCACCTATACCGACCCAGCCGCAGAGCAAGGCGAACCGGTGGACGACGAACATACCACCAAGCAACCATCCGAACAGGATGAATTGGACGAGCAACCCTTCCCCGGCGAAAATAACAGTCCAGACGATCTCACGCCGGACACACCACCGGAGCATAAGAACCTTCACAAAAGGCTCGTCACCACTGCAAGAAGTTTGAAGAAACAGAAGCGGAAGCTCAAAACAGCGGAAGATGTACTTAGAAAGAGATGGAGCAAAGTACTCAAGACCGCAGATAAATACGGCAATAGCCACCAAGCAAAGAGCTACCCAAAGCGCAAATTGTTGCCCGAATTTGGCGAGGAGGCCGTAGAGCCCCCACAGTCAAAAAACAAAGAGGCCGCCTGGCCGGATAGACGACCAGATGACAGGCTAAGAGCGGCAAGCGGCGCCGCACACAAGCCGGCACACGATCCACATAAGGATCCTCGCAGAAAGGATGGCCCGGTCAGGTCCATCTACGGGCCAGAAAAGGCTCCAGGAAGCAACACAACACGCCGAGCATTCGAAGATAACGGCACACCTAAATACAGAGGCGCCGCACACCCACTATGTTTCACCGGTGAGGTGCTAGATCATGAATTTCCAGCGGGAATCAAGCCCGTAAACATAGAGGCATACGACGGAACAACAGACCCCGGAGTCTGGATCGAGGATTACATCCTACACATACATATGGCTAGAGGAGATGATCTCCATGCTATAAAATACCTTCCCCTCAAGCTCAAAGGGCCAGCTCGGCATTGGCTCAAAAGCCTCCCAGAGAATACCATTGGAAGTTGGGAGGAGCTCGAGGATGCGTTTCGAGAAAATTTTCAGGGGACTTATGTCCGCCCTCCGGATGCAGACGATTTAAGTCACATAACTCAACAGCCCGAAGAGTCAGCACGCAAATTCTAGAACAGGTTCCTCACCAAAAAGAACCAAATAGTCGACTGTCCGGACGCCGAGGCCTTAGCAGCCTTTAAGCATAACGTTCGAGACGAATGGCTCGCCAGACACCTCGTCCAGGAAAAACCAAGAACAATGGCCGCGCTAACAAGCCTCATGACCCGCTTTTGCGCGGGGGAAGATAGCTGGCTAGCAAGATGCAGCACCAGCGACCCGAGTACATCTGAGGTCAGGGATGGAAATGGGAAATCACGACGCAGAAAAGATCAGCGTCAGAATAAGGAAAATGGCCCAAAGAACACGGCGGTCAACGCCGGATTCAAAAGCTCTCGGCCGAACAAGAAAACACTGCCTCTTAAGGACAACAGTGACGAGCTATCCAACCTAAAAAAAATCTTGGATAGGATATGCCAAATTCGCAGTACCCCCGGGAAGCCTGCAAACCATACCCACAGAGATTGTTGGGTCTTCAAGCAGTCCGGCCGACTTAACGCCGAACACAAGGGGCTCGACACACCAAGCGATGACGATGACGAACCCCACAAGCAGAGCGCGGGAAAACAAAAGAACTTCCCACAACAAGTCAAAACAGTGAATTCACTTCAAGTGATAACAAGGAAAAATACGACGGCACCTACCAAAGCACATGCCGCACGGTCCACCCGAGCGGAATCCCGAGATTGGATGTCAAAACCAATTACTTTCGACCATATGGATTACTCCAGAAGTATTCGAAACGTAGGATGGACTGCTTTGATATTGGATCCTATAATCGACGGACTACAATTTACACAAGTCCTACTGGATGGCGGTAGCGATTTAAACCTGCTATATCCGGACACAATCCGCAGAATGGGGATAGACCCTACCAAAGTTCGCCATAGCAGCACTTCCTTCAAAGGAGTGACGCCAGGCCCTTACGCCATTTGCACGGGCTCCTTACTACTAGAAGTTGTGTTCGGGTCATCCGACAACTTCCGCCGCGAAAAGCTAATCTTCCACATCACCCTATTCGAAAGTAGCCACCAAGCACTATTGGGACGTGAAGCTTTTGCCCGCTTTAACGCAATACTACATTACGCGTCTCTTACACTTAAAATGCCCGGTCCACGCGGCATCATTTCATTAAAAGGTAACTTCGAGTGTTTCTCGACCATGGAAGAACACGAGACTGCCTTGACAGTCACACGCTAATCCGGCCTTGCTAGTCAAAGCCCCTAAAAGAACAGGTCATTCAAAGACCCCGGACACGGTTAGGCGAGTCCGGCATAAATAAACTAGGGGCTTATTAGCCGCATGCCCCTTTACAAGGGGCTGCGCGCATGAACAATGAGAGCTAATAAAAGCTCAACTTCATTCATTTCTTCACACTCTGTTCTAAATACATTTTTTGCATGATACCTTTCCAAACTAAGTTCTTTTCTTTTATAGATGAACAGCATGCTACACCCGTCCAGGATACATCACAACGGAGACACAGGCGCAGACGTGCAGCAGGGACACGTTGCAAGGATTCTCTTCAGATTAAGACCCTGCGTAAACCTTTCTTACTGTCTCTTGTTGATACACATCCCCCGGTTTCTTACCATAACCGAGGAGGAGGCTGGCGTTTTGGCATCGGCCGCGTCAGAAGTTCTCGCCCGTACCTGGACACTAGGGGCTTAGGGCATTGTTCTGCCCGTTATCATAAAGACCGAACAACTCAGGGAGTGTTCGGCGTCTCGAGTTAGGCCTTATATGCATCAGCTCCGAATCATGTCTTTGGTCAAATGTTGGGTTTGCCCGGCTCCTGTGTTTTGCTGCCTTACGTTCCGTATCATCGGCTAATGCGGCACCAGGAGAACTACTGCGATTGTGCCCCGGTTCGGCCGGGCGAGCACCTCAGTAGAGAAAGCCGAAAACTGACTGTCATGATATAGCGAGAGACTGGTCAACCACTCGATCGACTACCGGAATGTCTAGAATTCCTCCGCTTTGACGAAGGACCGTTTCCCGGTCAGACACATACGCGCCCTGAATTCGGGAGGCGCGGTGCCCCTATGGGCTATATCGTAGCCCCACCCTCGAACTCCTATGGCTAAGTGAAAGTGATAAAGCATTATAGTCGGGTTGCCTTGTGTGCTACGCTACCACCTCCTTCACAGGACCAAGACGTTGGATTAAGTGTGAAAATGTGCCCTTTTGCAAACACCCCCGCACCATGTGCGTGGGGGCTGAAGCCGAAGACCGCCATCTTTCAGGTTATACATACATATACATTAACGGCCGCACAGGAGATATTTCAATACTTGAACGCACAAGTATAAAAAGCGGTTATATTATAAATATGGTTTTATAAATCATACATATCATTTGAACATAACATTTTTCGAGCATTGCGACTCTATTAAACGAGCGCCCTGCAGGACTTCCCCAAAATAGTGCTCGGCGGGTAACCGGCTCTTGTCCGAACCCCGGGATGCAACATCGGTGGCATCCATCTCCGCCCAGTATGTCTTAACACGGGCGAGAGCCATCCGTGCACCCTCTATGCAGGCCGACCGCTTAATCGCCTTGATATGCGGCACCGCATCAAGGAATTGCTGCACTAAGCCAAAATAAGTCTTCGGCTTAGGCCTTTCCGGCCACAGATGAGCCATGACATCCTTCATGGCAAATCCGGACAACCTATTCAGCTCAGCCCACTCAGCCAACCGATCGGTTAACGGAAGTGGACGCTCCGGACTATGGAATTGAGACCAAAAGAGCTCTTCCATGTCGTGATCCTTTTGGCTCCGGAAGTGCACGACCGCGTCCGCCGCACTCCCCGCCAAATTCAGATAAGGATCCTCCGCACCCCACAGTTGGCCTAACTAAGCATACTTCTGATCCGTGAACCTCCTACGCAGCAGGAAGGGCTTTCCATCCGCAATGTCTCCGACCTGACGCAGCTCCTCCTTTATAGCCCTCATTGCAGAACGGGCATCCTTGGCTTCGGCGGTGGCCTTCTTCAGGTCCTCTTGCTCCGCTCGGCGTTCTTTTTCAAGAACATCATAGCGGTCGGTAACATCCTTTAGCTTCACGGCCATTCCGGCCATCTCCTCCCTGCTTCGGCAGTGAGCAGCCTTTTCGGCTTTTAGCTCTTCGGCCGCCTTCGAGGCAGCCGCATTACTCCTTCTGGCCTGCTCCTTGGCTCGAGCAAGCTCTGCCCAAAGGTTTTCCACAGCAGCGGCACCATCTGCATCGAGCATACATGTTGTAAGGAATGGGCATCAGCTCCCTTACCAGGTGACCGCGGAGAAACCACTCACCTTGTGACTCGTCAAGTTGCTTATTGACCAGCGCGATGTCCGCATCCGCAACATCCAGCTGCCGCTTTAGTTTGGCAACTCTATCAGTCCGGCTGGCCACCGAACACTCCGCCCCCAGAATAGGAATGGCGACATATTAAAGCTGAGACTACGATCCTCGGCACGCTGTCACTTTTGACAACGTACCGAGTCTCAGGGGCTACTATCTATACAGGGCGCACTCTATGTGCAAAACTATCAAAAGGCATGACATTTTTACATACCTCAAACACCGCCAGTAAACTTCTGATGGCATCAAGCAACCCACTCTCAGCGGATGAAATTCTTTCAATCACCGTACTCATTAATGTACGGTGATCTTCTGAGATAGACGCCCTTTCGAGCAGATCCTTCAGCTCCCCCGGCCGTACACCAGTTGGTGCCGAACTCTCCGGCCCTGCCGGACTCGGGGAGACCCTCCGTGACGACACCTCAGGGTCGTCCGCCCTGCCTAACGGCGCGGCAGATGGAGGCGTCTCGCTCTCCATCATCTCCGGATGAAGGTCCCCCAAAGATGAGCTCAGCTGAGAAGGGCGGAGATCCGAACTACAAGGTAGAAACTTCAGTTATCCACAAAAATAAAAATAGGGATGTCCCTTGTTACAAAACTCCCCTTTTCCTACTTACGGCTCGCTGGAGGGCCGATTCATTTGGGGAGACAGTGCGGCCGGGGCTTCCCCTGGCGCAGGACCCTCCGGTGAAGATTTCTTCCCCCGCTTTGAGGCCTTGGCCTCCGGGTCTTCGGAAGCGGTCCTCTTCTCCCCCTGGAGGAAGGGATTCTTGATTCCCCCCTTGTTGAGAGCCTCCTTAGCAGAGGCGGTAGTTTCCCTATTCCCCCCTGCGCCCTCCTCCGAAGGCGCAACCTCCAACATTTTGATTAACACGGGATCCGGCGTGGTCTCAGGGAGGGGGGCCGGACACCGTATCAGTTTTGCTTGCGCTATCCACTCCTGTCCAAGGGATAGCTGGTTAAAAGGCAAATCCATGATAAATATATGAACGGTATGTCCGGGCACAGGACTACTTACTTGAGTATCTGGGCGATTGCAGCTAAGGCCGGCGTCCTCGGTCAAGTCCGGACACATCTCTTGTGATCCGAAGAATAGTTTGTACATCTCCACGGGTGTCGCACCCATGAAGTGTTGGAGAGCTCGTGGTCCCTCCGGATTGAATTCCCATAGGCGGAGAGGGTGACGTTTGCAGGGCAGAAGACGCCGAATCAGCATAACCTGCGTAACCACGACCAGATTGATCTCCCTCTCTTGGAGGTCTCGAATCCGGCCCTGCAATAGGGGTACGTCCTTGGATGGCCCCCAGTCAAGCCCTTTAATGACCCATGATGTCAGCCGTTGTGGAGGGCTCGAGCGAAAGACGGGCGGCGGCATCTGCCTGCTGCCCCTGGGAGCGGTGATATAGAACCACTCCTGTTGCCACAAGCCAAGCTCCTCCTGAAAAGAGCCCTCTGGCCATGGAGCATCGGCCCTCTTGCTTACAACCGCCCCTCCGCACTCTGCCTGACGCCCCTCGATCATCTTCAGCTCCACGTTGAAGGTTTTGAGCCACAAACCGAAGTAAGGGGTAGTGCGGAGGAAGGCTTGGCAAACGACAATAAATGATGAGATATGGAGGATGGACTCCGGAGCCAAGTCGTGGAATTCCGGCCCGTAATGAAACATGAGCCCCCTCACGAAAGGATCCATCGGGAAGCCTAAACCCCGACGGAGGTGAGACACAAACACGACACTCTCGCCAGGCTCGGGAGTAGGAATGACTTGCCCTTGGGCAGGCAACCTGTGCGAAATCTCGTAGCTTAAGTACATGGCTTCTCTCAGCTTTAACACATCCTCTTCCGTGACGGAGGAGGGCATCCACCGGCCCTGTAGGTCGGAGCCCGACATTGTCGAAGGTCCGAAGTGCCCGAATCTAGAGCCCTGGGTGTTGGAACTCGGGACGAGGGGCGGATTGGATTGACGATTGAAGAAAAGAAACAGGCCTTGGTCTCATTATAAAGAGGGAGAATACCAAGAGCCGTCCTCGTGACCGTTTGGGACTCGCCTTCGATGGAGGGGGCGTGGCAACAGGCGCGGTTGGGTTACCCACGTCCGTATTGATGGGAATCCCGGAATAAGGGGAACACGATCTCTGCTTCGACAAGACGTGACAAGGAAACCGCTTCACTAAACACGCTGAGGTGGTATAATAAAAAACATAAAGGCTTGGTTGTGGTGTGACGTCACGCCACAAGATACGTCAGCAGATTGAACTTCTGCAAATATTATTCTCTCTACGGTTGTATGTGGAATTTATTTTGCAGAGCCGGGCACTATCCTGGTGTTCACAATCTTCTATGAATTATTCGGAGGAGGAACCCGCCTTGCAATGCCGAAGACAATATGCACGCCGGACTCGTCGTCATTGAAGCCTGGTTCAGGGGCTACTGAGGGAGTCCTGGACTAGGGTATCCGGATAGCCGAACTATCATCATCGGCCGGACTCCAAGACTATGAAGATACAAGATTGAAGACTTCGTCCCGTGTCCGGATGGGACTTTCCTTGGCGTGGAAGGCAAGCTTGGCGATACGGATATGTTGATCTCCTACCATTGTAACCGACTCTGTGTAACCCTAGCCCTCTCCGATGTCTATATAAACCGGAGGGTTTTAGTCCGTAGGACACAACAACAACAACAACAATCATACCATAGGCTAGCTTCTAGGGTTTAGCCTCCTTGATCTCATGGTAGATCCACTCTTGTACTACCCATATCATCAATATCAATCAAGCAGGAGTAGGGTTTTACCTCCATCGAGAGGGCCCGAACCTAGGTAAAAACACCGTGTCCCTTGTCTCCTGTTACCATCCGCCTAGACGCACAGTTCGGGACCCCCTACCCGAGATCCGCCGGTTTTGACACCGACAGCCACAATGGCATACTTTGATGAGAAAGTGAAAGAAGATCCAGATTTCTTCTACAGGATAAGATTGCACGATAAGGACCGTGTCAAGAACATGTATTGGGTGGATGGTGCTGCAAGAAGAGCCTACAAACATTTCTGAGATTGCATTTCATTCGACGCGACATATCTCACTAATATGTACAAGTTGCCATGTGCTCCATTCATAGGAATAAATAACCACAATTAGTTGTTGCAGTTCGGATGCGGGCTCGTTCGGAACAAAGACACGGATGGGTACACTTGGCTGTTCAAGAACCTTCTTGGAGTGCATGGATGGACTTGCTCCGATGAACATAATAACAGACCAAGATTTTAGCATGCGTGCAGGCATAGAGGAGGTCTTTCCGTTGGCAGTGCACATGCACTGCAGGTGGCACATTATAAAGAAGGCTGAGGAGACGCTAGGACCGTTCTTTGTTGACCGTCCAGAGCTGCACAAGGCATTCGAGCTGCGTGTGGACCACAGCTTGACGGTGGAGGAGTGTGAAAGGAGCTGGATGGCCATGATTGAAACATATCAAGTCCAAGACAACGAGACTCTTGCTAGCCTGTGGGAGAAGCGAATGTACTGGGTGCCGGCCTACTTCATGCAGTGCTTCTTCCGGTTTTTGCAGACTACGCAGCACAGTGAGGGGTTCAATGCTCTTTTGAAGCGGTACGTGAGCCCTGGCAACTCATTGCTATAGTTTGCCAAGCAATACACAGCTTTGCAACAAAAAATACTGGGATCTGAGCTACAACAAGAAGCGAACACCGCGCTAAAGCAGCCAAAGTTGCTAACGTATTTACCGACGGAGAGGCAAATGAGCAAGATATACACCAACAAGATCTTTAACAAGTAAGTCAGTTGTGTTACAATCTTATTTGCACAAGCATGAAGGCAGTAGGTGCCATATAGAATGCAATGCAGTTGAAAAGCTTATTTAAAAATGATGCTTTCTTGAAAAGTAGTCATTGAGTGCAGAGTAACCATGATATGTAGATGCCATGTTTAATGAATTACTGTTTGCCATGTTTACTCAACTGCAGTTGCCATGTTTAATGAACTACTATTTGCCATGTTTACTCAACTGCAGTTGCCATGTTCAATGAAATGCAGTTGCCATGTTTAATGCACTGTACTTCCATTGGGCATGTTGGTATGGAAATGCCAATGCCAATTGAAAATATTATGCAGTTGCCATGTTTAATGAACTGCAGTTGCCATGTTTACTGAAATGCAATTGCCATGTTTACTCAACTGGAATTGCCATGTTTAATGAAATGCAGTTTCCATGTTTAATGCACTGTACTTCCATTGGGTATGTTGGTATGGAAATGACAATGCCAGTTGAAAATGTTATGCAGTTGCCATGTTTACTGAACTGCAATTGCCATGTTTAATGAACTGCAGTTGCCATGTTTAATGAACTGCAGTTGCCATGTTTAATGTACTACAGTTGCCATGTCTAATGTACTACAGTTGCCATGTTTAATGTACTATATTTGCTATGTTCAAATGAAATATAGTTCTATGGGCCACGACAGCATAAGGTGCTACAAAAAACAGCACACGATAGTTTAACAAAAAGCACACAAAACTTGCAGATTCTAGGAAGAAATAAAGCGTGCCAGCATGTTCACGGCTTTCCAGGTGGACGAACATACGTTCAAGGTGTGTTCTATTTTGGGCATGTCCGATTCAGAACCTAAAGACCCGGACACAGGAAGGAACTACTTCGTGAAAGCCTCGATAGGACAAGGCGAATACTACTGCCAATGCTGCAAATTTGAACGGGACGACATTTTGTGCTGTCACATACTAAAAGTAATGGACATGAACGCGGTGACACGGATGCCCCGCCATTTCATAAGGCGGCGATGGACGTGGGACGCTGACGACGCATTGGCGCCGCAGACAACAAACACAGTTTTGGCTGTGCATGACGAGAGACCGGAGTCAACCATGGAGCCGTGAGGCACGTTGTGTTGACAAAGAACTATGCTGACCTAATTGATGAAGCGTGCAAGAGTGATGAGATAGCGAGAGTCGTAGAAAAACACAGGAAGGCCCTGAAAAAGAGAGCTTGATGAGATGAAGAAGAGGAAAGCTGAGGAAGCCTTACACAGGTTCCCCCGCACATCAAGTGTGCCTTCCTCCACGGGGCCATCATGAGAGAACTCGGAGATAGGATGGAATAGCAAGCACACAAACCCAGGTCAGGAACCCGCCCCGTTCCATCACAAAGGGGCGTCCAAAAGAGATAAGATACAAATCAGGATTGGAGATTCAAGCAAAACACAAGAAAACAAAGAAAGGGACGGGCAATCCGTAAGCAACATTGGGGCACTGTGACATGGTCCTTGGTGACATTTTATTTTGTAATCTAGATGTTCTAAAAAAAATTTAAAAATGGGAGAATGACTCTTAGTGAAAGTTAGTGCAGTTGCCATGTTATGTGTACTTAATTTGCCATGTTATGTGTACTTAATCTGCCATGTTATGTATAGTAAATCTGCCATGATATTTTATACTGGATCTGCCATGTTAAGTATACTGGATCTGCCATGTTAAGTATACTGGATTTGCCATGTTATTTATGCTGAATCTGCCGTGTTGTTTGTACTAAATCTGCCATGTTAGTTGTACTGAAATATGCCATGTTATTTGTAATGGCTCTGCATCGCGTATATTTCCGTGTTCATTCAACACATTTTAGTCACACATAGTCTGTTGTGTGCAATCTATGGGAAACAAGTTGAAAAGCGTCACGTGCAGCAACCGCAAAAAGGTTACGGCTACATGATCAAACTACCATGCTAGCCAGTACAGTTAGCGATGAAAAAAAAGAAGCAAACAGCCAAATGAAAAACGACGATAACTTTCACTAACCATGTGCGATGAACTATATTTGCCATGTTTTAAAACATCGTAGACGCATTTGAAACACCAAACTGGTGCTACAAACGATGAAAGCATAATAATAATGATAAACATAAAACGTATCTGCTGTCACGCCTAAATAGGTTCACATCCACACATATATTACAGAAAATATTCAAATGTCGCTCACACACCACCACTATATACTATGCTACGCGGGGTTGCAGTCATAACATAGCACACGGACATAGTTTTGAAAAGAACAAAGGTAGTACCTTACACTCCTCGGCAACAGAATGTAAGGTAGGCGTTCGGTATGGAGCACCACGTGATCACTTGTACTTCTTGGTGACTTTCTTGATAGCTTTCTCTATGAACTCACGTGCTCCGGACCGCTTGTTGAAATCTTCATTAGTCAACCAGTTTCATGTGTAAATTTTCCGGAGCTCAACGACCATTGCAGCTGTGACGACAGGAACCAGTCTACCTTCCCACTTTGCAAGGTATTCCAACGTGTGAAAGCCACAGTCCGTCCTGCACAAGAAAATAATCAGGTGAACTCGCAAAAGGACAGAGATAACAATGATAAACTTCAATTCAGATGTAACAAAAGAGGGTTATGATTGGTGTAAAGGGCACATGAAGAAAGAGATAGGAAATTACTTGTTCCCTTGCTTCGTAGTCGCCACGTGCTCAATTGGAAAATATCTGATCTGGACCTTTGAGTTTTCGTAGTGACGGTTCCATGTCTCTTTGAGGTTGTTGATGAAGTATTCAGCATGCGTAGTAAGGTCTGCATCAGCTGCCGAACACATTGAATCAAGCACCTCAAAATGTTGGTTCTTAAGGTCAAGGCAGATCACGTAATGGTGACCACACTTGTCGTGTGGGTCATGTGGTGCAAGCTCCTGGAACATGGGGAACAGGACCTGCAAGTAAAATGAAGGAAATAAGAAGCAGAGTTCACATGAAGAACAGAAAATGGTGTATTTGGGAAAATGACGTCTAAAGATATCACCAGTTGTAGTAAGAGGCACATGAGTGACATAAAACAGCAAGGGGCCAAAAATGTAGAATCACGTAGAATGTTTAGTTATAGTGGGTAGTTAAAAGAAGTTTCCATCCATGTATGAACAAAGTTGCCCTGTATTTTACTTTGAAGTTTCCACATAGTTTGTACGGGGAATCAAATCAAAAGTCTGTTTACATGGCAGTTGTTGCCACATGAAACAGCTGCCACATAAACAGAGTGCAGCTACTGGCAAAAAAACATACCATGGGAGAAAAAATATGCAAGCAGGGAAGGAGTACTCACACATTTCTTCATTGTGAGCATGAATTCACCGTGAGCAGCAAAATACTTCCTCAGGATTTGTGATGGAAGTCACCATTCCATATTTTGCAGGTCACACTGTAATGCATGATTGTTTTGTCGGGAGACATATCCATATGCTTGTTGATGAAGTCAATCCCACATGCAACTACATTCGTCGACATTTTACCGAGTGGCCTCACGGACTCGGCAAGATCACCCAGGTCGACGTAAGTCGCTTCGCATTGTATGACCTTGGTTCTGTCCAAACATGAGCTGTATGAAAATGATATAACATGAAAGAATCATGTCTACTAAGTAAAAGAAGAAGAACTAAAACGTAAGCGGATCATATCTAGAAAGTAGAAAAAAGATGAATGGTAAAAAGAGCAAAGCAAAATGAGAGATTATGTGGTGTGGTCATTACGCTTTCAACTCCTTCATGTGCTTGCTGCTGGCCCTCGCATTTCCAAATCGCTTAACAATATCGTACATCTGGTTCTACTCCTTTGTGGCCTTGACTTCGGGCTCGTAGTCATCCCCGAGACGTGGGTGAACTACCCTCTGCTGCCTCACAGAACCAGGGGTGGCACTTCTAATGGTATCCTCATATACCGTCTCAGCAGGCACGTTGGAACTTGATTGCCGCTGACCTCGTGAGGACCTTCTCTGCAATGCTGCCTCCTCAATCCTGCGGTAAACTTCATCAAGTGACGGCGAAATCTCCTTAGGGGTGCCTACAAGGATCAAAAAGTGGGTTAGGATACCTGGAAAACAAAACAAATGTAGTGCAAAGAGAAAAGGTGCATGATATGAAATGTAGGTACAAAAAGTGGGGAGTTGCCAGGTGGAAGCAAATCCAGTTGCCATGTTGTGTCAACTCCAGTTGCCATGTAGTTGCCGAATGAAAAATGTAGCATGTAAACAAAATTGCAGGTGACATGCTGCAGCAAACCCAGTTGCAATGTATAGAGCATTGTAGTTGCCATGTGAGAACAAGTACAGTTGCCATGTTGTATCAACTTCAGTTGACATGTGGTTGCCGAATGGAAAATACAACATGGCAACAAAAATGTAGGTAAGATGGAACAGCAAATCCGGTTGCCATGTCATCACATAACAGTTGCCATCATAGGTGAGAACCCCAAAAAAATTGCTTGGGACAAAAGTCAGACTACACAGATGTATACAAGAAAAAGATAAGCGCAGAAGAAATGTACCTTGGACGATCGGCTCTGCGAACTTGACAGCCTTCCTGCCCTCGACCATTGGCTGCGCCATCATTGCGGGCATGCCTCCCGGGAAAGCAAAGGCAACTAGTGTAGGATCTTGCACCACTGGTTGATCTTAACTGATGCCAAGGCTAAAGCTCGGTGGGGTGAAGGCCATTGGGTGCCTCTCACGCCTACTGGCCGGACCGCGAACAACTTGCGGGGTAGAATCCAAGGGTGAAAGATCAACAAACATATCTAAATTAGCCGCTGCAGAATCATCGGGCTTATTTGTAGGGCGGGGCGTGTTGTCAGCGTATCAGCCGCAGCTTTCTTGACAATGTTCTTGTTTGGGCTGTAGGGGACACCAACATTGACTGGGAGCTTGGAAGTGCGCAGATTTAAGCTGGGGTTTTCCACTGCGGGTAAAGGCGCAGTCTGCTCTGGACGTTCACCTCCATCACTCGTGCCCGGCTTGACACCTGGAGCAGTTGTACTCCGGTCTTCCGGTTTCTCCATAACATTGCTTTTGGTAGGTGGTGGGAACAGTGTGGACGCAGGAACATAACCAGACTCATATCCGCTGCTCCTAGCTACAACTGGTGCGTTGGGTATGTCTGTTGATTGCTTGCGGGGGCTACGACGCCTAGGTGGAAGACCAGCACGCGAAACAGTCGCCTTAGCAATATCTGCACCACCAGGAGCTGGAGCTGTTATGCCAAGACTCTCACCTGTAGATGGCATATCATTATGAACTGTAGCCTCAGCCACTTCTGTCGTGGACATACGAGTGCCACCACGCACGCGCTTGGAATCCGTGTCAGATGAGCGGAAATCTTCCTTGCTTAGGTTGATCTCGGGAGCGTCCACTTCAACGCTTGCTGATGGGGTGGCATGGCTCACAGCAGCATCCTTCATTGCCAGCAGAGTGGCCAATATTTCAGCAGTCCTGGCAGATACCGACTCGTCACTCCCCGATGTATGGATGCCCGCTATTGTAGCCTGCACATCTGCAACCGGCAGAGATGGTCGGCCACTTGCGTCAGAGTTAGTGGGAACAGTTGACGGTGCAGCAGCAGTTTTGTCGACTGGCGCCTCATGAACATCTGAGTTGCCACCTGTTGACAACTTTGAATGAAGGCGTTCGAGTGGGTCCCTAATGATATGCTTGGCCGCGTGTGTAGTAGTCTTCTTCACCCTGCAAAAAAGAAAGCACATGAAAAATGTATTAAGAAATGAACAAAAAATTTGCCATGGTACAAATCTTAAAAAATGAAAAGTAGGTGGAAAGCTGGTAGTTGCCATGTGGCATAGTTAGCAGTTGCCATGCAAAACCAGCAAGAGTTGCCATGCTAGCCAACTTGAAGAATGAAAAAAATGTCTGATCTGCCAGGAATGCAATTTCAAAACTAGGTATGGGATGAGCACACAAGCCAATGGAAAGATGGCAATTGCCATGTAGCAACAATAAGAGTTGACATTTGGCCTAGATAGCAGTTGCCATGCAAAAACAAGTAGGAGCTGCCATGCAGTTAAAAAGGAATGAGATCATTGGAAAAACAGCAGTTGCCATGTGGGACTGATGACAGTAGCCCCTGTGGCAAGCTGAACAGATGCATTGAAAAATCAAAAATATAGCACAATGGCAATGAAAGAATAGGGAAAACCTACTTCTTGACTGGCTTTCTCATATCTGGCAACACGACAGGATCCCCGGTGTTGGACATCGTCGTACGAGGAGATGACCTGGTGGAAGGGGTGTCACCAGCAATGGGGGCACCTTTGTTAATTCGAGCAGAAACACGGGTTGGCGTTGGTGCCTGTTTCTTCGTAACTGCTCGTCCACCAGCTGTCGCCTCACTACACGTATAAGATGGAGGCAAAAAAAGGTGGCAAGTGTCAGAGAGGAAACTCATTGCTGTGCTTAGCAAAACAAATGCAAAAAAGGGTTAGTCTGTTCAAAAAATATAGACAAAACAAAACACTAAAATAGAAGTCGAACCTCCTCCTAGCAGCTACGGGATCGGTCCTAGACCTCTTGCAGGAGAACCCTGCCCAACATCCTCTGGAGCCCTCCCCCTCTTTGAGGGAAACACCCCCTCGCCTCTCGCAGTTGTACGTTCTTTGACTTTCTCCGGTGAGGGGACATCTGGTGCATCCTTGCCCTTCTTACCACCTGCATGAACTTCAACATGTTCATCATCATCGGTGTCATGCTGCATGTTCTTCATGTCATTGTCATTGTCCTTGTTGAGAGCAGCACCTGCATCTAGTTCATCTTGTGTGTCAGCAAGCTCTTGAAAACTGTTGTAGTCGTACCGGCCATGGCAACCGGTTGGCTGATGTGTCCGTTCTGCAACAGATGTAGTGAACTGCCTCGCAACTGCGTCGCTGTCAGAGCCATTAAGGGACGTCCAACCCTCAACCAACTTCCCGAGCAAGCTGGTCATTCCGGATGCAAACTTCCCAATTAGATGCTCAACAGGTGCCCTTGCCTGTGCACGAAACAAGAAGCAGCAATAACCAACCATATTAGAGTCACTTGCACAAGATAAAAAATAATCCAAAGCAAACCATAGATATATATCTTTGATTACCTCAGTAGGGCAAGACGGAGCTGAGTGCACGTCCATCCACTTTCCAAAGTTTTCAGGCCCCCCCAAACACGCTGTAGTCTATAGCATGCTTGGCCATCAGCTGGAAATAACCAAAAATAGCTAGGATGTAAGAGAGAATGATGAACACTGACTAACAGTTCATGTATTGCAAATACAACAAAAAAAGAAGACGAGAATAGAAGTTTCAGCACGGATGACAGAGTTGCCATGCGCAGTGAGACATGCATACCATGCGCAGATAACCATGGCTAACAAGGTAGTCATCTCTTGTTAGCCACAGACGGTTGCCACATGAGGATTTTTTTCATATGTCATGCCGCAAAAAATTGTAAGAATGTCATGTAGAGAAAGAAACCAGAACTAACCTGCAGTTTTTCATATTTGGTATCAGTTACCCTGTCTGCAGCAAGCACAACCTTGACAACATCATAAGTCCACGCATAAAGAGCAAACTTGTGTGTAGGCGGCGGGCCTCCTGTCCTAGTGAAATCCACGGTGGACAGATCAAGACAGTCGACGTACATGAGCTGATGTACAACAATTTTAAAAGAAAGAAATATCAGTTTCCATCATGGTATTTTACAAAAACAGGCTAATGTATGTTCCTACAATCATCAAGTTGAAGTTCAGGAAAAAATAAAAGAAGAAGTTGCCATCTGTTTGTGCTAGTTGCCATCATGGTATGATGGCAGTTGCCATATTGTCATGATGGCAGTTGCCATCTTGTTATGATCAGGTTGCCATGCATAAATAAAGGTGTTAAAAGAGTGTTCACAAAAAGGACTGGTAAGAAATACCATTAAATGCAGTCGATAACCCTTCTGGTACATCTTGTTTCAGAATGCATCATGCAAGAAGTCGGCAATGAACTTACACCAATTCATGTTCTTCACATCTTTTAGTTTCGCCTGCACGGCACAATTTTCAGGACAACAAGTTGTCGCATCAGAAATCAAATGGAAACACATCAAAAAAAACTGGCAGTGACTGTTGGGGAACGTAGTAATTTCAAAAAAATTCCTACGCACACGCAAGATCATGGTGATGCATAGCAACGAGAGGGGAGAGTGTTGTCTACATACCCTTGTAGACCGAAGCGGAAGCGATCACAACGTAAAGGAAGTAGTCGTACGTTCTCCTCGTGATCCAACCGATCCCAGCGCCGTTACTCCGGCGCCTCCGAGTTCTTGACACACGTACAGCTCGGTGACGCTCCTCGGGCTCCGATCCAGCAAAGCTCCGGGGAGAGAGTTCCGTCAGCACGACGGCGTGGTGACGATCTTAATGTTCTACCGACGCAGGGCTTCGCCTAAGCACCACTACGATATGACTGAGGTGGAATATGGTGGAGGGGGGCACCGCACACGGCTAAGGAACGATCTCAAGGATCAACTTGTGTGTATTAGGGTGCCCCCCTGCCCCCGTATATAAAGGAGCAAGGGGGAGGGCCGGCCGGCCCTAGAGGGGCGCGCCAAGGGAGGGGGAGTCCTCCTCCTAGTGGGAGTAGGACTCCCCTTTCCTAGTCCAACTAGGAAGGGGAAGGGGGAAGGAAAGAGAGGGAGAGGGAGAGGGAAAGGGCCCCCCCCCCCCTCCTTGTCCAATTCGGACTCCTCATGGGGGGGGTGCGCCACCTCCTGGCGCAGCCCTCTCTCTCCCCTCGTGGCCCAATAAGGCCCATTACTTCCCCGGGGGGTTCCGGTAACCCCTCCGGCACTCCGGTATTATCCGAAACCACTCGGAACCATTCCGATGTCCGAACATAGCTGTCCAATATATCAATCTTTACGTCTCGACCATTCCGAGACTCCTCGTCGTGTCCGTGATCACATCCGGGACTCCGAACTCCTTCGGTACATCAAAATACACAAACTCATAATATAACCGTCATCGAAACCTTAAGCGTGCGGACCCTACGGTTCGAGAACAATGTAGACATGACCGAGACACGTCTCCGATCAATAACCAATAGCGGGACCTGGATGCCCATATTGGCTCCTACATATTCTACGAAGATCTTTATCGGTCAGACCGCATAACAACATACGTTTGTTCCCTTTGTCATGGTATGTTACTTGCCCGAGATTCGATCGTCGGTATCCAATACCTAGTTCAATCTCGTTACCGGCAAGTCTCTTTACTCGTTCCGTAATACATCATCTCGCAACTAACTCATTAGTTGTAATGCTTGCAAGGCTTAAGTGATGTGCATTACCGAGAGGGCCCAGAGATACCTCTCCGACAATCGGAGTGACAAATCCTAATCTCGAAATACGCCAACCCAACATCTGCCTTTGGAGACACCTGTAGTACTCCTTTATAATCACCCAGTTACGTTGTGACGTTTGGTAGTACCCAAAGTGTTCCTCCGGTAAACGGGAGTTGCATAATCTTATAGTTATAGGAACATGTATAAGTCATGGATAAAAGCAATAGCAACATACTAAACGATCGGGTGCTAAGCTAATGGAATGGGTCATGTCAATCAGATCATTCAACTAATGATGTGACCTTGTTAATCAAATGACAACTCCTTTGTCTATGGTTAGGAAACTTAACCATCTTTGATTAACAAGCTAGTCTGGTAGAGGCATACTAGTGACACTTTGTTTGTCTATATATTCACACATGTATTATGTTTCCGGTTAATACAATTCTAGCATGAATAATAAACATTTATCATGTAATAAGGAAATAAATAATAACTTTATTATTGCCTCTAGGGCATATTTCCTTCAGTGACTAGCTTACACATGACATCGGAGATAAAAGATTGAAGGAAAATAATGGAGTAAAGATAGATCATTCACCAGGATGGGGAAGCATTTGTTGCTTGGGCGAAGAGAAGTGGTCGGCGCGAAAATAGCTGAGATGAGGTACATGAGTAGTTTCATCTTAAAAACCTCGCCATGGGTTGTCATGGCCTGCAACGAATCTGCCAGGAAAGTCGTCTTCGGCATGGATTCCAACCCAGGAAACAAACAGGGGAACAACGTTTCCTTGATATTATTATTGACCTCATAAGGGACTTTGATTTCTCCACGGGGCACACCCAAAGTGCAGAACACGGATTCCTCGTCCAACGGCAGTCTTTCATGTCCCGAAATCACAAATTCCCTGGAGGCGGGGTCATAAATATCACCAAGCCAGTCGCATACAGGGTTGACTAGATTCTTGCACCGGACATCCATCAGAGCCTGCATACCCATCTCAGCAGCAGCTCCCTTCTGATCATCGGTAAATCTGTCGGTCACTGAAGTCAGGCGTTCCTACGAGGCCCTATTGCGAGTACGTTTCTTCTTCTGCAAAACAGACAAATGATCATTTGTTGCCATGTTTTCACTGCCATGAAATTTTAGTTCATAACAGACGACTGCAAGCTCGAGGTGGCATCCAAGAACATATGCAGGAGGAGGAGGGGTGTGGACTGTTACCTCATCGCCGTCTTTTCTCCGTCCAGTTGCCCTATTCTGCTGTGGTGCATCCATGAAATCATCATCATCGTTTTGATGATCGCCGTGAGCCATGCTGCTAAGGTAAGAACAGACCAAATTGTCAGGGTGGAAATGAAATGTAGGAAGTAAGCAGTTGCCACCTAACAGAATGTGCTTGCCACATGGGCTCGATTGAAATGGCAACTAGTAAAGGCAAATATCACATGAACACACACGCACCCCCCCTATGATTGTCGAAAACATAAATGTGTCAATTAAGCACATTGGTTTCATTTGAAAAATGCACAGATCGTAATGCACTTAAAAACAAAATGTTGAAGTTGCCATGTTAGCACAAGATATTACGAAAGAAAGGAACAAATCTTCCACTGCACAAACATAAAATGTGGCAGCTCACACCCTGTCCTTATAAAAAATGACTTGCCATGTGTTCAATGGAGAAATATGCTAGGTTGAAATTGCCATGTTAAAATGCAACACAGAATTCAGAAAAGCGATGAAAACATCTACTGAACAAACTGAAATTGCAATGCACACACTGACCTCATATTAAAAATGAGTTGCCATTTAGTACAATGAATTCGCCACATTATCCTGCCTATAACATGGCAAAAGACATGCTGTGTTCACAGAGATACTTGCCACATGGAAAGCATATATATGGCATCTGACACAGTGGATGTGGAAATTAGTTGCCATCCAGTGCACATAGTTGCTGAAACTGACATGACTACCTAGTTACTATACTTTGCCATGCCACATTATCCTGTCAGTTGCCACAAGTCAGCGTGGCAAAACACAAATTTGGGTCTGTAGAACCCACATTATCCTGCCTACAACATGGCAACTGCCATACTGTGTTCACAGAAATACTTGCTACATGGAAAGCATATATGTGGCAACTGACACAGTTGATATGGAAATTAGTTGCCATCCAGTGCACATGGTTGTTGAAACTGCAATGACTACCTATTTACTACACTTTACCGTGCCTACAGCGTGGCAACAGCCATAACATGTGCACGAAATTAGTTGCCACATGGAAAATATATTTGCGGCAACTATCACATTCAATCGGGAAATTAGTTGCCATACGGTGCAGATAGTTACTCAAACTACCATGTTTGTATTCATACTGCACTTTGAAAAACAACTACATAGATCTAGGGTTCAATGGCAACTATCATGACTTGAAATTCATCACCAAAATTCTCCCCGCACTGATCACAAATAGCAATTCGAAGCAATGCGCAACTATCAGACAGAAAAACGATGGCCCAATCCCAAGGCACAACCAGGATGTGGCTCCGGACAGGCCGAACCACACCGGCGTGACCGCCACCGCGGCGACGACGAAACTGCCCAATGCCACCGAAAACGACAAGCATAAGACTCCGCCGCCGGCGGGAACGCCAGTGCATCGCGAACCCGCCTCAATCTCGATGAGTCTCGAGCGAATCATCGAACACGGAGGGTAGGGGAGAAATGCAGGCAAGGATTTTGAGCGTGAGAGGGAGCATTACCTTCAATCTGTAGGCGCTCCGGCTAAGACGCTCCGGTCCGGCAAGCACCACCGACGGCCGCGAATGCCGTCGACTCTTCCGCCTCCGCTGTTGCCTTCTCCTCTCGTCTTCTCCTCCAATCGACTAAACTGCGGGGTGGGTTGTGCGAGTAACTGAAGGGAGGAGTAAATGGAACCGTGAGGGGAGGGGGGCGAAGTGTGCGACGTGTTTGACGTCAACCACGGTCGGCGCGTGGCGTGCGGGCGCAGAGCAATTCCACCGCACGCCCCCGAGTGGCAACCGCTGACCGCGGGGGGCAACCGGCTTGTGGGCGAACTATGTCACACACCACACACGCGCCTGGTCCTACGTGACACACAAAATCGGCCAAAACGTGCCAAGATTCGTGCAGATACTGCTGGACGACGATGAAGGAGTGTGGTCGAGATGGCTAACGCCCACACATGTGGGCGTTAACATTTCCGTTAGTTTTTCATCCGCGAGTGTGGGCTTGTGGGCGAACTATGTCACACACCACACACGCGCCTTGTCCTACGTGACACACAAAATCAGCCAAAACGTGCCAAGATTCGTGCAGATACTGCTGGACGACGATGAAGGAGTGTGGTCGAGATGGCTAACGCCCACACGTGTGGGCGTTTACATTTCTGTTAGTTTTTCATCCGTGAGTGCCGCTCCAACCTCCAAGGACTCGAAGAGCCTGTACCGCACGAGAAAGAATTTGTGTCCGTGCTCAAGGAGAAGGGTACTGAAATTTCAACCTGGAGCTCCAGCCCATGTTTGGCGCACAGGCAAGCCTTGTCAACTCCGACCTACTGCCTGTATCTTCTTGGACAAATCCTTTTTTGCGTGCTCACAAAAGGAGAAAAAGGCAGCTGCTAAACAGCTTCCAAGCAGCATGTTTCCATAGGGAATTTTCCATTAGCCTGGACTGGATGTTTCGTTTCTTGTAAAACGTGAAGAATAGGAACCCAATCCATGAAACCATGTTTCCTATTCCTAGGTTCGAAACGACACAAAGGAATTTTTGCCTACAAAATTCCTGCACACATCCTGTTTTCTCAACGACCCCTACCTTTCTCTCAACTCCATACATATTCAGGCAGCTTGTTAGTGATCATTTTGTGATATAAGTAGCTAAAAATTGCTATGTGGATGCGTGCAAAATGGTCTCCAATGTTGCAAGAGTAGAGCACATTTGAAAATTATATTTGTAAGGATTGTTTGTGTGTGAGATATGTATGATTTATTTGAATGGTATTTTGTAACTTTCAAAGGTTGAAACACTACTAGGAAAAGGCCTACTAGTGGCGCATCAGTTTTGCCTACCAATGGCGCATTACTGATGCACCACTAGTACCACGCCACTAGTATTTTTTACTAATGGCGCACCACTGGTGCGCCATTAGTATACCAGATATTAATGGCGCACCCGTAGTACGCCATTAGTATGCCTAGAGGTGCGCCATTACTATCTGACTTAGTAATGGCGCACCACATAGAAATGCGCCATTAGTAATATTTTTTTTCAAATTTTTTTATTTTTTTTAGTTTTTTAATTTTTGTTATTTTTTATTAATCTCGGGTCACTATGGCTTAATCTTAGGTCACTATGGCTTAATCTCGGGTCAATATGCTTAATCTCAGGTTCAATCGCACTCCGTAATCAAACTTCTCGAAAGGTCACCCATCCTGACACTACTCCAGCCCAAGCACGCTTAACTAACTTTAGAGTTCTATCCAACCCCAGCACCAGCTCACTTCAGAAGCACCAGCTCAATCCTATTAAACCTTGTTGATGTTTAGGACTTTGTTCATATTCATGAGTGTGATGAAATTTTGAAAAAATATTTCAAACTTCCGTTCATATTATGTATCATATTTTGAAAAAAAATCCCAAAAAAATATTCGAAACTAATTTTTTTGAATTTTTTTGCCTCTAGATTTTAAAAGCCCCGTAACTTTTTTCCTTTTAGGTTATTGAGGATTTTGAAAATGTTTAACGGGGTTCTCCCAGTTAAATTTAGATGTAACTTTTCGAGTAGATGATTTTTCATATAGAAAACTTTTTAATCCGAGTTCGTATGCAAAAGTTATGCCCATTTTACAAATTCCAGAGAGATTTTGCAAATAAAGTCGAAATTCATATTTGTAAAATTTCCCAACAACTAGACCACATATTACATGGGAAACTTATTTTCTTTTATTTTTCTGACATTTTCATCATTTTCTTTTATTTTTTTGAATAAACTGAAAAGGCGGTCCGGGGAGTGGGGGTGAATTGTGGGCCAAGTTAGTAATGGCGCACCGTGGGAGTGGTGCGCCATTACTAGTACTAGTAATGGCGCATCACTCCCACGGTGCATCATTACTAGTTTTAGAAAAAATAAAAAAATTTGAAAAAAATTACTAGTGGCGCACCGTGGATGTGGTGCGCCATACTAGTTTAACTAGTAATGGCCTAGTAATGGCGCACTATCCCCTGGTGCGCCATTACTAGTTTTGAAAAAAAATAAAAAAAAATTGAATTTTTTTTACTAATGGCGCATCGTGGATGTGGTGCGCCGTTACTAGTTTAACTAGTAATGGCGCACTATCCCCTGGTGCGCCATTACTAGTTTTAAAAAAATAAAAAAAATGTTACTAATGGCGCACCATGAATGTGGTGCGCCATTAGTATTTGGACACTAATGGCGCACCAACACATGATGCGCCATTAGTATATAATAGTGGCGCACCACATGTCTGGTGCGTCATTAGTGTCCATTTTATCTATAGCCCTTTTCCTAATAGTGTGCCATACACTCTCTTGCTGAGACATTATGATATGCCATTTTTATTGCCATGTTAGCCTATCCAACCTTATATTATGACTGTTATACTAGATGTGTTCCTGGTTGATATCTACGGATGCACTTGATAGCTGATATAGAATGTTTAATATTCTTTGTAACTTTTCCATTGAAAGTTAAGTGTTAGAAAATATCTTTAACTTGATTCAGTACTATGCCCAAATGTTTAACATTGCCTCAAGGGTGCATATTTTATTTTGTTTACAGAACAACTTTATAATTCATTCATTGATACTGTAAAAATGATATATTTGAGCATACATTATGTCCCTTTTTATTTCCTGTGGACATATAATGTTGCTTGGCTCACATAAAGTAAAAGGAAAACCTTATAATCCCTCCGATCCATATGACTTGTCTTAGATTTGTGTAGATACGGGGTACATCCGTATCTAGAAAAATCTAAGACAAATAATATGGACTGGAGGAAGTAAGATGCCATGCTTTTCTCAAATGCAATAATATCAGTCAAAAACTACATATACTACTGACATGCTTATTTTTATTTATTGATCAATCTACTCTATTTTCCTGTGATTGTTTTTGGGTTCTTAATTTCTGCTGTCATACTCAAGGCTTCTTATTGCTGAAACTTAAATGTGTTTTCGGGACTGGGTCTAGGAAGTAGGAGCTCAACTCTGAGATGCTCGTGATGCTCAGCTTTTACACAGGTAAATGTACTATCCATCTTGAGGTCCATGAGTTTCATTCCATGTGTGCTAGTGATGCCCGAAATCCTTGGCCTAGAATTGGTATCCTTTATCTCTAGTAAGGTATCTATATATCCCTTGTAGAACCAGTCACCCAAAGTACAAAGGTACCATCTGCTGAAGCTGGTACTGGTTATATGTATACCTGATCTAGTTGCTTCCTGTAATGCACATATAGACATACTAGACGATTATAGTTTGCTGGAAATTTGAGTACTTATCAAACATCAGCTGAGATATTTTTACTTTTGGAATTAATTATAGACATCCTTATTTAAATGAAACGCCTAGCATGGCTGTGTCTAGTTTGAGTTTCTTGGTTGCAAGAAGGAAGCACTCAAAAGCTCATATGTTATTTGCTTCCATACTGTGTTTGGTCTATGTCTCCCTTATGTTATACGCATCACCATCGCTATAATGTGGTGAACTGTGACTTAATTTTTGTCAGCAGGACCTAGCTGAATAAGCCAAGCCATCTTCTGATGCAGCTTCTCATTTAGTGTTTTTTTTTTGCACTTTTAACTAAAATTTGATCTTTCTAGGTTTGATGAAGTTTGAATAGCTAGAGTAGCGCCAGTTACGGGCCATTTGTATCGGCACCGGAGAGTGCTACTCCTCCTCGCCGACGTCTCTCGCGCCCTCGCATGCCTCCACCTTGCACGGCGGGCACGCCATGCCATGCCTTTAGCGAACAGGGCATGGATGGCCACGTTGTCAGCACGCCAACGAAGGGGCTGCATGTTAGCCTTGGCGTTCGGATGATGGAAGGGGCGCAACGCCTCCGGCGAGGCAATAATGATGTGCCTCACCCAGGATCCATGTTCCAATAGGGCGGACGCGATGGATTCCCAGCAGATCAAGTCCGACCGCTACCGGGCATTCTTTTCGCGGGCATGGCAGAGCGCAATGTGGACAATCATCTCTCCTCGGGCCGGACTGGGATGTGGTCCCAGGTCACATATCTGCTAACTGATGACTTGGATTGGCTGCCCTCCATGCTGGAGAAGGCCGGAGAAGAGCTTGTGAGGCGGAGTGGACTGGAGGGGAGTGGAGTGGAGTGGCTAGGGTTGGGTCCGTGGCAAGAATCGGGGCGAATCTATAGAGATACTAAGCTCCCTCAAATTGAAGCGCTCTTGTGCTTCGAGGGTTGTGGGGTCACTAAGGCCCCATGCATAAGTGTGTGTTGTTTAGTTTTATTTCTTCTTCTCTTTCTTTTCATGTTTTAATTCATGACCACTTATCAAAATTTGTGTACTTTTAAAAAATATAAACATATTTTAAAATTCTTGAAATTCATTACTATTGATTAAATTTGCCTCGAATTGAAGCGCTCTCTTGCTTCGAGGGTTGTGGGGCTAGGGCCCCACGCGTAAGTGTGTGTTGCTTAGTTTTATTTGTTCTTCTTTTTTTTAATGTTTAATTTGTGAGCACTTATTAAAATTTGTGTACTTTAAAAATAAAAAAACATATTTAAAAATTCTTCAAATTCATTAATATTGATTAAATTTGTGGATATTTTTAAAGTTCACGATCATTTAAATGTTGTAAACAGTTTTTAAATTTCAATTTATTTTTTATTTTGTGAACATATTTTAAATTCATGAATGTTTCTAAAATTCATGGCTATTTTAATGTTCTTGAACACCATTTAATTTAACTAACCTTTTCAAATAAAAAAATAGGCGAGTTTTTCTGAGCTAGCAATGTGGTGAGCAAAAAAAAAACAAGTGAGAGGAGCAGGGAGCTAAGCTGCGCAAGCAAGAGCTTCGTGTGCTGACACATTTGAGCGTCACATTAGGAATTCCATGGGTTTATCGTGAAATAAGAACTCCCAAGAGGCTCAAACAATCATCGCAGACTGACAACAAGGTCAAAATGTGCAAGGACTTCGCAACCACACATCAAATAGCTCCTCTCTTCTCTTGAAAAAAATACTCCAACAGCAACCAACACGATATACGAACAAAAAACACCTCCAATAAAAAAATAAAAACATAAAAGCCAACACAAATAAAATCAAAACAAAACAATTGATCACAATAATGTATAGATATAAAAAGTTGATTTCACGAGTGAAAAACGGTGCGGCGAAGCGCGCGTTAGCCTCTAGTATATGTGATGTTGGGCGGGCCAGTGTGGGTCGGCTCTAACGTGGCGGAAGCGCCCATACCTCCCCATATCCGTCTCAGATTTTGGCTGCATATAAGCGGTGCCGGTCAGCTCGGACGTTTAAGGCTTGTTTGAGGCTCCATCTGAGTCGCTTTTTCTGAAAGGTCATTGACCGGGCCGTCCGCGTGGACATTTTTGGAGGATTTGAGGCGTTCGGAACAATTTTTTACTTGTATATATCCGCTGGAAACATTTGTGCAAGGGAACCAAAGAACGAAGCTGGGTTATCTCTAGCATGTCATTTGTCCGTAGCAATGCACCGGTTGCTACGGACAAAGAATTAAGCAACTTTTCCTTCCACTGTTCAAAGATGAAACAGCACCGGCTAGGTAATGTACGCTTAAAAGGCACAACGAATTTAAACGCTGAACGTACAGTAAAATACGGCACCATCTTAGTTATTTCAAAATATTTAGCTCTAGCGTGGTGGTAACAACCTATTTCCATCTTTAGAAGGTAGCTTGTTCGATTTACTTCTTGCAATTTTTTTGAACTAATATAAGTTCTAGGACGTCGATAACTGCCACACGTGTGGCAGGAAGTTAGACGCACCACACGTCTCTAATACAAATATAGCACCGCGTCATCGCATGCATGCATGTGAGAATCTTTTTGAATTTTCAGTTTTTAAAATGTTTTATCTCTTAAATGACAAATCCGTTGAAGATCCGTTTTCACCATTAAATCCCTCGCGACGAGATCTTCAAAACTAGATCTCATATCAATATATTCCGACGGATTTTTTTTTGGGTTAAAAGTGACATGTCTATTGCACATGAATTGCCATGGTGTTTACACTGAAGTTGCCATGTTATGTATCAGTTATTTTCTTTTACATTTAAAAGTAATTTTTGACATATTATAAAATGAGGAATTAAGAAACTAGACTTGCCATGCACCATAAACTAAAATTAGCATGATACATGCACTTAAAATTGCTATGGTTCGTACAAAAAAATATTTTCATGGTCGAAGTACTGGAATTGCCATCATAAAAAAACTAAATTGCCATGATCTACAAACTAAAATTGCCACATGGCAACTTTAGTTTAAGCACTATGGCAACTACAGTGTAAACATCATGGCAACTTCTGGGCAAAAAAAAATTCGTCGAAACATATCAATATGGGGTCTAGTTTTGAAGATCTCGTCGAGACGGATTTAATGGTGAAAACGGATTTTTAATTCGCTTTTTTAATTAAGAGATAAAACATTTTAAGCCAAAAGCCAAAAAGATTCCTGCTGATGTCATCTATTCATACGTGGCAAAATGAATGGTGATGGAGGCATGTGGGCAATGTGCAAACGCCCACACGTATGAGCGTTAGTTTTTTCGAAGTTCTATTGCTATCTATATCTATTTGGGAAAATCTGAATTGAAAATTTAATTATAAATTTTGTTTGAAGTTTTATGGTAACTGCGGTAACCACGTTTACCAGACCCCCCCCCCCCCCCCCCCCCGCACACATACACGTAAAAATGGCTCATTCGGTAACCAAAACAGTGATGGTGCCTTGCTGATTTTGACGGATGTGGAAAAGCTCAGAGTATAGACATCATCTGCTATATGTAATATTCATGCACAGTGCATAGCAAGAAGAAAAAGAACAAATTAAACCCGCCATGCAGATCGGTTGGGCTGGGAGCGTGCCACATGGCGCGCTCTCAGCCGTCGCCACATGTCACTCTTTGGCCGTTGCCTCTGGATTTTTTTTAAAAAAATACGCGTTTTTGGCTTTTATATGATTTTTTTGGTTTTGTCGGCTTTCTAGTTTTCCAACGGAGTTTCTCAGGTTTTGGACAAAAAAATATCAGAAAAAAGTTTTTTGCGCGAAAAAAAGTGTGCTGTTTTTTCCCTTCTGCGAGGGGCACAATTTGCTTTCGTGGGAGGCACATTCTTGACTCTCCTAAAAGGGCAAAACGTGTTTTTTGTTCTTCCTCGAGAGGCACAACTTTGCTTCTCGTAGAGGCACGAACTTGCTTACGTGGGATGAACAGTTGTGTCTCTTGGAAAAGGTTAAAAAAAAATGTGTTTTTCCTTTTGCGACAGGCACAGATTTATTTCTCGTGGATGCACAGATTTGCTTCCATGAGGGGCACGGTCATGCCTCTCAAAAAAGGAAAAAAATGAGTTTTATTTTTCCTTCCGAGACAGGCACATATTTACTTCTCGTGGAGGCACGGATATGCTTCCACGAGAGACATGTCCGTGCCTCTCGCTGGAGGGAAAAACACCATTTTTTTGTTCTAAGAGAGGCACACTTACGTCTCGTGGAGGCACGAATTTGCTTCCATGAAAATCTTCGCTGAGAGGCTCACATTTGCTTGCGCAAGGGCGCGGTTTCGGCTCTTCGGAATGGGAAAAAAATGTTCTCCCAGTTCAATTTTTCGTCCTTTTTTTGTTGTAAAAAAGTTTGTCGAAACTTATCAACATGTGATCTAGTTTTGAAGAACTCGGTGCAAGGAATCCAATCCAATGGTGGAAATGGTTTGAAAGTTGGACGCTGGGTTTAAGAGATAAAATGCTTTGAATAAAGGAGTCTAAAAAAATGAGAACTTCCGGGTTGCGACAAAATGGCGCCCATGTAAGGTGCCAGTTGTCATTACCTGGGGTGGTGAGAGTGACCTTTTTAAAGAGTACTCCTTAATTAGTGATTTCATGCTTTTGTAACCTGATTTAGGAAACTTTTAGTAGGTTATGGGCCGGTTTATTCTATGTGGAAATTGTTTGATTTTTTTTTTGAAAACACTCAAATCCGGCTCTGTCGTATTTATAAGGTGTGGAGGATACCTAGGAGGTATGCCTAGAGCATTTATAGAAGGACAAACGAAATTTGACCCCTCAAACGCCCGCGAATGTGCACGAGCGTGTCCACGAACAGTGAATGGTCACATCTCAAATAATCGTTTTCACAACCCGACACCTGAATTAGGAAACCTCGAATCCCTTACAGTTACATGCACGTGAAACCTAATGTTAAGCAGAGCCTCTCTGGCTTAGCCGTGCCCATGTCCGGTGGCTGGCTACTCTCCTCGGAGTGTTCGAGGGGTCGTTAGCGAGGTAGAGTAGGATATGGGAGACCCACCGCTGTCGGGCATTCTGCTTGCATGCACGATGGAGCGCAATGCGGATTCGGATGAGGTCCTAGTTCGCATATCAGCTAACGGAGGACTCGGATCGGCTGCCCTCCATGACGGAGAAGGCCGGACATGAGCTTGTGGGTGGAGTGGACGGGAGGGGACTGGCTAGGGTTTGATCCGGGGCAAGAATTGGGACAGATATTTGTGATGTTGGGTGGGCCAACATGGGTCGGCAACAACGTGGCGGACGCGCCGGACCTCGCCATATCCATCTCAGATTTGGGCTGGATATAAGGGCTGTCGGTCAGCTCGGACGTTTATGCCGGTTTAAGGGTGTCGTCTGAGTCGTTCTTTCCTGACCGGTCATCGACAGGGCCGTCCACGTGGACGTTTATAGGGGATTTGAGGTGGCCGGCTGTAGATGCTCTTAGGCCTCTAGATTAGAAAATTTCGGTCTTCCAAATCATTGGACGGCTTGTAACAATTTTTACTTTTATATCAACTGAAAACATTATGTGCAACGAAGCCAAAGAACGAACAAAGCGGTTATCTCTACCATGTCGTTTCTTTGTAGCAACGCACCGGTTGCTACGGACAAAGAATTAAGCTACTTTGCCTTCCACTGTTCAAAAATTAAGAGCACCAGCTGATTAATCGTGCATTATTCCTGATTCTGACAGATGTCAAAAAGCTCAGAGTATAGACATCATCTATATACATATATAATACTCCTTGCAGAGTGCATAGCAAGAAGAAAAAGAGGCCGAACGAAACAAACCGGCGTCACGCAACGAATGGTGGAAAACCTCGGTCCAGCATGTGGAACCCCCGGCAGCATGGTGAGGGATTTATTACCTAGGTATCCAGAAATAAGAGTAGGATGTTCCTACAAGCTCTCTCAGAGCTCAGACACTCTCGGCCGTCGGATGCGTTCGCTCGTTGGAGTTTGGGTCGTCGGATCAAGCCATCAGACGTACTCTGCCGTCGGATCTGCGAGTAGTACTATAGGAATGAATAGTTATTGCCTCCACGCGCTGCAACTTACTCCATTTGTTTGCCTTGTTCTCGCTGACTTGTGGCGCCCCTCGCTGGTGGGCCCCGCCTGTCATTAGCTGTTGCGGGGAGCTTCTCCTGTGCGGTCCGTCGGCGCCCTCCAGCGGGAGAAGATCCCGTGCCGCCGCCGAAATTTCCATGCCCCGCCGAGGGTGTTCTTGTCTTTTCATATGTTGCCCAGTTGCGTGGTGGTCGCTGGTTCGTTGGCCCCGTCCTCAATCGGGTGAGACAACTAGGGTTCCTCACCTCTCTCTCTCCCTCACGGCAACACCACCATCCCCTCCCCTTCTCAACCGCACTCTCCCCTCTCTTCCTAGCCTCATCTCGTGCCGCCGCCCGCAAGGAAGCAGCTGCCGCTGATACTCCGCGCCGCCGCCGCATGCTCCTGTTGAGGTCATTCCGTCACTGTCGTCATCTACGGAGGAAGCACAAGCTGCTCGTGGATCGCGGTTTCTCGCGGCTGGATCGAAGTATGAGTGCCGTCTTCGTCGTTGTCGCCGTCGTCGTCTTCGCCTAGCCTCAGGTGCCTCCTCATAGCTCTTTCACTCATCCCTCTATTCTTTGCCGTTGAGCGTGTTGGGTCGTTGATTCCATCTCAGGGTGGACGACACGAGCGGTCTTTCGGACCGGCTCGTGGCCCGCTCGGTCCTGGCCGGCTCGGGCCTAGCCCGCTCAAAAAATCGGCCGGTCCGAGCTCACCATTCCGGCCCGACAAATCTTCGGTCCGGTCCGGGCTTTAACCGAGCCGACCGAGCGGACCGAAGAACGTGACGGGAGCGTGGCCGGAGCGTGGCGAGGGCATGGCGAGAGCGTGGTGGAGCATGGCGGGGGCGTGCCGGGGGCGTGGACAGGGCATGCCAGAGGCGTGGCGGGGGCGTGGCCAGGGCGTGGCGAGGCCGTGGCGGCGCAGGCATGGCGGGGGCTGAAGAAACCGTCGCCGTTTATGTCCGCCGCCGCGGGGAGCTGTCGTCTGCGCGGCCAATGGACTCGCTGGCCCGGGAAACTATGTCCATTAGATGCGCCTCACTCGGATCTATCGTATGCACCAATGAACACGACGTGGGAGGTCATACATCGCCGCATCGGGCACCGTCTTTTTCGTCTCCGTTCATCGGCCGTCGTGCCAAGTTCGTCGTCGATGAGCTCGTTCTGGTGATTTTTTTGGCTCCTCTAGCTCCCTCTAGATCTTCCAAAGCTGCCTGACATCTCCGTGACGAGCTCTGCTGCCTCCAGCGCCCTCCCCGCGTCGCCATGCTCCGGCACGTGCTCTGCGGTGAACTCCGGCCGGTCCAAACGAGCCGCTCGGTCCGGCTCGGGCTTCGTCCCTGCCGGTCCGGTCCCTGGAAACAGGACCGCGACGTTGCTCGGTCCGGTCCGGTCCGTGTCCACCCTGAATTCCATCCACGTTTCGCAGGTGAAGCAGGATTTGGTTGCTCTTCGCCTCGCCGTCGTCGCGTCTTAGGCTCGTCTCAGGTAGTCAGGTGCCCACAGCGCTGCTTCTGCTATGGCCATGGAACTCCCTTCTGAGAGAGCGCGGGGGCTCCCGTGCGAGTCGAGCCAGTCAGATTCAAGCTTCCATGGGGACGAGCGCGATGTTTTCTCATCGCCATTGGTCAGGTACGCTTCGTCTCTCTCGTTCGACCTCTGCCTGGTCTATATGAGAATTCTTGATCTGTTCGTTGTGTCGCAGATGGATCGGGTGAGTGGATTGGGAGAGGAAAGCGACTTGACCGCCGATTCCTGTCGCCTTGGTCACCGGGAGGAGGCCTCATCGGGCTTGCTGCGTTGCCATGCCTGGCGGGGTGGAGGCTGCCACTTGCGTAGCTGCTTCATCCGAAGGATCACCATGAGGAGGATGCCATCGCCAGACTGACATTGAGCGAGGTGAGCCCCCTCATCCTTTTTATGTCCTTTCATGGGGCTCTCTGTCTCACATGTCTCGCTGTACTCTTGGGAGTTGGGCTGGCTATCAGGATCTGCTAACTGAAGAGTGGCTAGAACAGCAGATACATCAGAAGGAAAAATGGGAAGTGGTGGACCTCGGTAGATGATTGTGAGGAAACTTGCTGGTGCTTGAGGTTGTCTTGCTGATTTCCTTGCAGGTTATTCTGTCCTCTCGCCTGGCCTTCTTGCCGTGGTTTGGAACCGGCGTCGCCAGGGTCCGCCTCGGCCATGGCGAGGCAACCACGGTCCACTGGTCGGCAGCACGTCGTGTTGAGGTACTCGCTCGCATCGCAGCGTGCAGGGTCGCACCAAGCTTCAAGCCACCCGTTCAACTGCGGGCCGCCGGTGCAGTTCAAGCCCCAGGCGCCAAGCTCCTTCGACACAGGTCTATCTTTCTCGTTCCTTATTCATCTTCTAGACGATTTATATCCTTTGAATTACTGCAATAAATGAAGTTAGCATGAACAGATATATTTAAAGATATACTATCCAAGCCGTGGTGAGACTGCTGGACGTGGTGGTCATCTTCTTCCCGAGATGGCCGGCCAGAGGCTTGGTGATCGGATCTCGAGATCCATCATCTTGTCCCGGCTGCGAGTAGGGGAGACATGGTTGCCGGTGAAAACCGAGCCGGCGGCAGGCGATGGCGGCGTTCTCGCCGTTACCTTGATGAAGGCATCGTCGGGTAACGATTGTCGACCCACTCGTGCTGCTCCGGGGGAAACCCTAGGATCTAGTGTTCCAGATTGGACGATGGCGGCAGTGCGGTGTCGTTTCTCTCTTGGGAGCATCGTTTGCGGAGCAGCGCTGGATGTCAGAGGCAGGAGGTGGAGCGGCTTCGTCTTGCACGGAGCTTCGGTGGTGATGTCAAGTCATGCCTGACCGACAGGTGCTACGCTTTGTCATGCCTGGTCGGCAGGTGCTACGCACGACAGATCTTCCAGGGACTTCAAGCTATGTCGGCTGGTGATACCTGGCAGCATGGCGCTGAGGTGTATCAGTGGCGACCGCGACGTGCTTAGTTGTTTGCGCGCAGGGAGGAGGTGCCGTTTGGCGCCGTGGTGGCGTCAACGATAGCTAGACCGAGCAAGGTTGATGCATCAGTACAGTTCTGAAGATGGAGCGGTGGCAGTTGGCGGCGGCGGCATCTGAGTGCACGCCGGACCGGTGAGACCCATGCCCAGCAGGTGTCCTGGATGGGTTCTCAGGTCTTAGATGTTAGGTTTGGCTGCGATGTCTGTTTGGTATTAGGCCCAGGCTATCTGCGCCCCTTCATCAGCTGGATAGAGGTGCTTAGACGGCGGCTTTAGTCTTACTGTTGTATTACTTTGTAAGGTCTTGTGAGAATAATTAATAAAATGGCCGTATGCATCACCCAGATGCAGAGGCCGGAGGTCATCCTCCTTTTCTAAAAAAAATAAAAAAAAATCCAAGCCGTGAAAAAGAAGAAGATGATGGCGTAGGTAGATGGTCTAGCAGGTTTATAATCCCTTGTATTGAGATCAGATGAAGTTTAGCCTGGACTTGCTCTGAATTTCTCTACATTGTTTGGTATCCAATTTAGCGTTACGTTTCAGATAAGAGAGCAATTGATGAGTGGCACACATCAGCACATACTGTTCTTTGAGCAAACACACACACACACACACACGCGCGCGCGCGCGCGCGCGCACGCACGCATACACAGACACGGACATACGCATCTTTTTGAGGTACTCACGCACATGAAGCACGTACTTTGTTGTTAGAGTAAAATATGCATTAGAACTTTTTCTTACCAGATAATTCAGCAGACATACATGAGCAAATGAGAAAGGAGTGATTCTAACATGAGAAGACGAGGGATGACAAATGCATGCTCACCATGAAGCATATCAGCATGTGGATTAATAATAGAAGGGGAAGGAAACTTGCTTCTCTGCGTTTTTGATATAGTTTAAAAGGATATATTGTCGACATTCTAAATGTTAGGAAAGGAACCGACACAGTTCATGTGTAAGTATGTGATTCAGATTACTGCTCTGAAAGTATTTAACTTGCTTACTAATAATCCACACTTGAATATATTAATACTCACACAGAAGTAGACAGGCCATGGCTAGCAGCTCCAAGGTCCTCAAATACTCATAACAGAAAACAACAAATGTATATGTCAATTTATGATCTTTTTCACATGATAATAACACTATCAGCATGCCGAAAATATATAATAGAGCATATGCACCCAGGCCCTCTCTATCTAGCCATCCATTTTCTGCATCGCGATTCGTGCAAGTACATTTCTCTTTTTTGTTTCTCCCACACAGAATATATCTTGAAGTTCAAACCTATGCAGCATGGCAAAGCTTTCTAACTAGAATCTAGGATAAATCTTTCAGATTTTTTTGTCAAACATAAATATACAAAATAAGTTTTATTTGATTAAAAAATCAAATTTTTAGTATTCATGTCGGACAAAAAATTCTGAAAGATTTATCCTAGATTCTAATTAGAAAGCTTTGCCACACTGCATAGGTTTGAACTTCAAGAGATGTTCTATGTGGGAGAAACAAAAAAGAAAAAAATTCGTATAGAAAGTTAGTTGTGTCGCACGGATCTTAAAGCAATATTGAAGAGTTAGGATAGCAGGGCCGGGGTGCATGTGCTCTAAAAATCCACATCCATCAGCATGCTAATTATATGTGTGGAATTTGTACTTATCACCATGTGCCTGTGTGACTAATGTCACTTTTTTATGGTAGGCCATGGTTAAAAGGCAATACAATATATTCGCTACTTTTACTGATATTTTGGGACCACGTCTAAAACTGTCCCTAAACATTATGTTGTTTTACAGTAATAAAAATAACTTCTTAAGGCACTCCGCCACAAGTTATGATTCTACAAACCTACAATTTTTACTCATTCTTTAAAATGACCATGCGAACACCCACTTTATATTAAGCCACAAAGACTATCAAGCTGTGTTCCATTACAGATCTATGTGTTTAGTTTTAGATAGTTGCATTAATGAAGACAATTATATCTTTCAATTAGCCCTCCCAGCTAAAACCACCAACAATCATATCAATGTGAGACTTCCACTGTTTTTTTTTCAGAGACTCGCAGTTAAACAAGAGGAATTAGATGCTGGTATTGATGTTAACGCTAACTATATAACTCAAGTTGATGCCAGCAATGATGTTGATGGTAACCCTCTGCCTCAAGTTCTATATTGGCCAAATTATTTCATCCTGCCTTCATTTCCTTCTTAATTGTCTTGTATTGTCTTGTACTGGCACACTGCTCTGTTACAAGCGCAAAACACCATACCCACCGCTCTGTCACAAGCACAAGAAGCTGCTGGAGTCTATTCATTGCCGGCTCACAGCAGACTTGGCCCCCAAAAACAAAGTGAAAGAGATCCATCTGAAAGAGGGCCAGTCCATTGTTCGCGGTAAGAACTCCATTGCCTTTCTCTTTCCAATGACTATTAGAAAAAAAATACTAAATTGTATGCTTTCATGTAAATTGGCATAGGTGAACCTTGTGTGTACCACATCCATGAGTTTAGTGGCTATTGTGTGTGGGGGAATAAGGTCAAGTTATATAACAACAATGTTTCTAACCTACGGAAGATAATCAAAAACAAGAAAATACCCAACTATTATTATGTTGCAACCCCTGGGTAAAGAATGGCAACCTTTCATAAATACTTTGTTGTATTTCATTCACTAATATGCAGCGAACTCATATGTTGATCAAGAATTATCGCTGCTTTCTGTAGAATAATTGGTTGAACTACTTTTGGGAGAGGTGGCAGGAAGCATGGAAACCATGATGTCCATGGAGATTCAAAGTACGGAAAGATGGAAGAGTTTTTGATTCTTCTCATTGCAATTCTAATTTTGTTGGCTACTATCTAACCATTGAAAGTATAGATACTGCCCCGGCGGGGAATCAGTATTACAGAGGAGTGCAATTGGAATTTTTACCTGGTGCAAGTACTGAACATGTGAATAATGAATAGGCTATATTTTTCTTAGTAACCCATTCTGTTATGAATGATAATTTGTCTCTGTTTTGTATCTCTGCTGATAGAGCATATGCTTTTCTATTATTGCGCGGTGATATTAGTTTATTTGATTCTGCAGATATGTTTTGAGATTTTCATAGAGCCGACCAATGAAACAACTTTGGTTTATATAACACATCGTTTCTTCACAATTTAACTACTACGGTCGCCGAATCCTTGGAACAGGTAACCAGCCAAGGTTGCTTCAGCTAAAGGTTGCAGATGTTTTGTTTGGCTTGCATGAATTGAACCATGCTTCCAGTTTTAAAGTAGACTTGAGCCACAGTTCCTGATAGTTCCAAGCTGATGTTTGTTTTCCTTGCATGAATTGAACATGCTACTCTGAAATCAGAGAGCAGACAACTGTAGGTTTAGTTTTTAGTTAAAGTATAGTTGTTACTAGCTATTGTATATGCAATGCGAGCAGATTGTAAAATATGCAAACCCCTGATGTATACTAGGGAGTGTTTGTTCATTAGTTGGAAACATGTGTCGTAGTGTCTAGGACCTTCTCGTGAGCTGATCCACTCTTTAGTTTTCCACCTTTTACTTTTAGAGTTTAATTTTGTTGTCCTTTCCTACGAGTTTTCATTATTTCTCTTCTTTACATTTTCAAATTGTAAAGGAGGTAAAATGCACATGTATGTCCTTGATGCGGATCTCTGTGATTTATATATGTGCTCACGAGGACAATTCCCATTGCATCAGAATTGACAAGTTGAAGAATCTGGTCTTTTTGTGCTTGCCTACAGAACTGTCAGATCTTATATTTGTTGGCCAAACAAAACGACTGATGATTGTCTCAACCAAGAATGAGCATTTTTCTGGATTGTAGAACAAAGAGGTGCCTTATTTTCCTTTTCTATCATCTACATGTTTGTCTCTACATTTGCACTTTTCCTCGAGAGTATTGGTTTCTAATACCATTTTAAAGCCCCGTGGAACCTTTGACCAGTAAAAAAATGTTCAAAGAAACTTGCTCTGAGCTCTGTGTGATCAAGTTTATGTGTTTCTGTTGTACAGTGTCCCGGGAAAAAGTACAAGTTTTGGTGGGTGGGCATCGGGAGTCCACTTGGTTGGCTTCAGCCTTTGAGGCGCTGCCGGCTAGCGGCGCTGCTTCCGAGTGTCTCCTCATCTCACTCTCGTGGCACCTTCGACCGGTAAGATTTCCCCTTCTCTCTCTCTCTCTCTCTCTCTCTAACCTCTGATCAATTTTTGTTTATTAATCTTTCTTATCCATAATGATTATCCCTCTTTGTTTTATTGTATTCTTTTTTTTGAAAAGGGGGTAATCCCCGGCCTCTGCATCAGATCGATGCATACGGCCTCTCCTATTAACCAAATAAAGAGGTTTTGAACAGTAGTCTTACAAACAAAGGAATAAAGGCAGCCTATAGCTCACATAGAGCATCGACTATAAGGCAGAAATGAGATAAGCCACAAACCGGCTGGCATAATATCAGGAAGGTAAACTAGATGCCTATCCTATTACATGATCGCCATCCAAACCGGTTGAAGATATCCCGCGCTACCGTCTCCCACCGGACAGATCCAGTAACCAAATGCTCCCTGGCCTCCGTCGGAGTGAGTAAGGACCAAGTACGGATCAGCGCCGTAGCCCGGAACAACACCTGCAAAAAATGAGTATTTGTTGTCCTGTTAAAAACCAAATCATTCCTGCAATTCCAAATTGCCCATAATAACGCACATACTCCTACACGAATGTGTCTGGCCGTTTCGGGCTCCATCCCAAGCAGCCACGCCCCAAATAACGTGTTTACCGATCTCGGTGGAGTAATATTAAAGGCAATTTGCACGGTGCGCCACAACCCTTGTGCCAACCGGTAATCAAAGAATAAATGCTTGATAGTCTCATCCCGATCACAGAAGCTACACCTAGTAGATCCTGTCCAGTTGCGCTTAACTAGATTGTCCTTTGTAAGAATAACTTGTTTATGCACAAACCACATAAACACTTTAATCTTCAAAGGAACCTTAACGTTCCAGACTTCCTTGGACGTAGGTATCACGGATGAATTAATAATATCAATATACATCGACTTGACCGTGAACACCCCAGTTTTAGTTAGTTTCCAACACAACTGGTCGGGCTGAGGATTTAGCTGCACATCCATCAGCCTACGGACCAAGTGAAGCCATGCTTCCCATCTAGGTCCAACAAGCACTCTCCTAAACTGTATGTTGAGGGGAATAGACTGCATTACTGTGGCCACAAGAGCATCCCTACGCTGAACAATACGATATAGTGTTGGATATTGTGAAGCCAAAGGCGTGTCACCCAGCCACGTATCCTCCCAGAATCGCGTGTCATCTCCATTACCAACAATACATTTCGTTCTGTTAAAGAAAGCGGCTTTAACCCTCATTAGCCCTTTCCAGAACGGCGAATCTGTAGGTCTCATAGTGACTTGGGATAAAGTCTTTGAGTACAGATATTTACTACGTAAAATATGCGCCCAAGTTGCCTCTGTCTCAGAAGACAACTTAAACAGCCACTTACTCAGGAGGCATTAATTTTTGACTTCAAGATTTTCAATACCAAGTCCTCCTTGGTCCTTTGGTCTGCAAATAATATCCCATTTGGCCAATCTGTACTTCCTCTTAGACTCATCACTCTGCCAGAAGAAGCGAGAACGATAAAAGTCTAGTCTTTTCCTCACCCCAACTGGTACTTTGAAGAAAGATAGCAGAAACATAGGTAAACTCGTGAGCACCGAGTTAATCAAAATCAACCGGCCTCCATAAGACAGGAGTTTTCCTTTCCAACAGTTTAGTTTCTTCTCAAATCTATCCTCGATGCACTTCCACTCAGCATTCGTTAACTTACGATGGTGTATTGGAATACCGAGATAAGTGAAAGGAAGAGACCCAATCAACTGGTACTTTGAAGAAAGATAGCAGAAACATAGGTAAACTCGTGAGCACCGAGTTAATCAAAATCAACCGGCCTCCATAAGACAGGAGTTTTCCTTTCCAACAGTTTAGTTTCTTCTCAAATCTATCCTCGATGCACTTCCACTCAGCATTCGTTAACTTACGATGGTGTATTGGAATACCGAGATAAGTGAAAGGAAGAGACCCACTCTCACACCCGAACAATTGTGTATAAGCTTCCTGTTCATCTTTGGCTCTACCAAAACAGAACAACTCGCTTTTATGGAAATTAATCTTCAGCCCAGACAATTATTCAAAAAGGCATAATACTAGCTTCATGTTCCTCGCTTTGGCCAAATCATGTTCCATAAAAATGATTGTATCATCAGCGTATTGCAGGATGGATAAACCACCATCAACCAGATGAGGCACCACTCCCTCCACCTGACCGGCCTCTTTGGCCCTCCCAATCAGGATCGCTAACATATCAACCACAATATTGAACAGAATAGGCGACATAGGATCGCCCTGTCTCAGACCCTTGTGCGTTCGGAAATAGTGGCCTATGTCATCATTGACTTTAATGCCAACACTGCCTTTTTGCGTGTACGTTTCCACTTGTTGTCTCGAGCGCTCATCAAATCCCTTCATTCGTAAAGCTTGCTGGAGGAACGGCCATTTGACTTTATCATAGGCCTTCTCGAAATCCACTTTGAAAATAACCCCATCTAGTTTTTTCGTATGAATTTCATGAAGCGTTTCATGTAGGACCACAACCCCCTCGAGGATGTTCCTATCCGGCATGAAAGCCGTTTGCGAAGGTTGAACTACAGCGTGCGCTATCTGAGTAAGCCTGATCGTGCCAACCTTGATAAATATTTTGAAACTGACGTTGAGTAGGCAGATAGGCCGAAATTATTCAATTCTCACGGCATCTGTTTTCTTAGGCAACAACGTTATCGTTCCAAAATTAAGTTGGAACAGCTGCAAGTGTCCCATGAACAAATCATGGAACATCGGCATCAGGTCCCCTTTGATGATATGCCAACACTTCTTGTAAAACTCAGCCGGGAAACCATCCGGCCCCGGAGCCTTATTGCATTTCATCTTGGCAATAGCCTCGAAAACTTCCTTTTCCGAGAAAGGGGCAGTTAACACATCGTTCTCCATAGAAGAAAGTTGAGGGATATCGCTAACCCTAGACTCATCGAGGGATACACAGCTCTCCTCTGGTGGTCCAAACAACCTTTTGTAATATTCAGTAATGTATGTTTTCAGGTTGTCCTGGCCAACTATTGTACCCTCATCTTGCTCCAGCTGGAAGATCCTCTTCTTCCTGTGCTTGCCATTGGCAATCATGTGGAAGAACTGGGTGTTCGCATCCCCCTGGACAACTTTTCTCACCTTTGCCCGCAATGCCCACTTTAATTCTTCCTCACGGAGCAATTCCTTCAGCCTCATCTCAGCCTCATGCTTAATATGAAGCTCAGTGGGTAACAGAACCGTAGTTTCTGCTTTTACATCTAATGTTTGTATAAGTGAAAGGAGTCGTTCCTTCTCGACCTTATACACTCCACCTAGATGTTTAGCCCACCCACGAAGGAAGCTACGGAGATGCCTAATCTTGTTCTGCCACCGCTCAATGGCACTTCTACCTCCTACATCTTTAGCCCATTCTCTGGCAACAAGATCCAAAAATCCTTCTCTTTCAAACCACGCCATCTCGAAAGAGAAAACATTTTTGTTACCCGAGTAGGTAGCCCCACCAGAATCGAGCAACAAAGGCATGTGATCAGAGATCCCGCGAGAGAGCGCCTGAACAGTTACCACGGGAAACTTCTGTTCCCAAGCAACACTAGCCAGAACCCGATCCAACTTCTCATACGTTGGATTTGGCATCGCATTAGCCCATGTGAACTTCCTACCTGAAAGCTCAATTTCTCTCAAATCTAAGCTTTCAATAATGGTATTAAACATAAATGACCATCTCCCATCGAAATTGTCATTATTCTTTTCATCGCGTCTTCTAATTATGTTGAAATCACCCCCAACCAGAATTGGTAACTGCTCAGACCCACAGACTCTAACAAGGTCTGCCAGGAAATCTGGTTTGAACTCGGCCTGCGCTGCCCCGTACACCGCTACCAAAGCCCAGTCAAAACCATCCTGTTTGGACCGCACCCTGAACTTAACAGCAAAATCCCCCATGACCGCACTTCGAACTTCAAGAGAGTCACATCTAACACCCAGTAAGATTCCCCCCGACCTGCCTCTCGGCGGCAGACAATGCCAGTCAAACTCAATCCCTCCCGACAAGGTATTGAGAAATTGAGGTGAGAAATTTGCTCTACCCGTTTTCGATAGGGCAATAAAGTCCAAACTATGCTCAATAGATGCCTCCGCAAGGAACCTCCTTTTAGCCAAGTCCTTAAGACCTCTGCTATTCCAAAAGATCCCTCTCATATGTCATCATGAAATTTTTTAGCCGTGCGAATCCGAGCACTCCTACGGACTGCGGACATCGGGTAAGTTTTGCGCTTCCACTTGCGCTTAGGGCTGGTCGTGCCCTCCCGGTCCAAAGTGCCCGTAACCGATGGATTATCTACTTCCATCCCGATATTCTCATCCTCCTCCTCCGGCTCCTGGAGGGGCGGTGCTAGATCATCACAAAAATTATCAAGTACTCGAACTCCCAAGGCATCAATCTCAGAGTCATTCATAGGTTTGACCGCAGCTAAGTTACGAATTACTTCTAAAGCCCTCTCGGCTTCTAGATCTAGCAAATCGTTAACAGAATTAGTAACTTCACCCTCATCTCTACCAAGTGAAATTCCTAATTGTTGAGCCTTATCCATAATTTGATCATGCGAGAAATGCATAATAGTATTGGAAGTATTAACGGACATACCAGTAGTGACTTGGACTTCACGAAGCTTGGCCGCCCTCACGGCACAGCGCTGCTGCATGTCGTCCACCTCCGGATGGCTCTGAAGCCGACAACTCATACGTCGACCCTCAGCTGCCTGGTCCGGGATCCCGCCAAACATAATGACCTCCTCCCGCGAGAATTTATCCGGAGAGCGACCGCCTGTCACTCCCCGAACATCCACCCGGTCGCCATTACCAGGTGAGAGCGCCGAGTCCAGCACTGGGGAGGCGAAGGCCACCTGCCCCCTCCCCCCATCCACCCCGGACCGCCTGTCCGGAGTGCACGCCGCAGTCCCGATCGGGGCGCCCCCCTCGGGCACCGAGGCAGGCGGGAGCGTTGAGGCCACCTGCCCCACGCCCTCCCGCCGAACCTGCGCATCCGCCTGCAGTGATCGCCCAACCAAAGGCATGAGAGGAGATGGGGCCATCAGGCCCGGCTCCCCAACCGGAGACTGAGGGGGGGCCTCCAAAGAACCCTGATCCGGACCCCCAGATGAGATCGGACCCCCCGCCTACACCACAGCCACGTCACCACAGGCGGAAGTAGTCGAGTCAATATCCAACCTCGCTCCCCCACCCGACACCTCCACACCCGCAACCTCAAAATTCAACGCCGGTAAAGAATACTCAAACTCCTCAATAGACTCCACCCGCTCACTCCACAGTCTCGGAGGAGCGGACGCAGGAACAAAGGAACCAAATCGCAAAGTGGTCGACGGCACAGACGCTCCAGGCGCCGTCCCTCCTCCTGCTGCCTTACTCGTCGGCTCCGGCCTCTTGGCCATCTCACTCACAAAATCATCGGCCATTTTTTCCTTACCAGCTGTATCATCGTCACCTTCACTCATGTCATCACCAGTGGCAGCTGGAGCCTCGGCGAAGAGGCTATCATCCTCAAACTGAATCTCAAGAGTGTATACCTGCCCTCGAAAAGCCCACTTAACCATGTCGGGCACATAGTCGATGTCCAGAATACTGACCAATAGGCGAGCAATCCCATGAGCTCGAGTAAAATCCATATCGACTCGCTCGGTCTTACCCACCATAATACCGAGACTAGCAACCACCCTGGCGTCCCGCAGTAACTCAGACGGAGCCCCCGAAAAGCGCAACCAGGCCTGGATAAGGAGTGTACCCTGGGGCTCAACCAGCTTCCACTCCTGGAACTCAAGTATGGCCTCTGTACCTAGGACCTTACACATCCCAAAGCTCAGCAACCTCTCTAAGTCCTCCACAGTTGGGAACTGAACCCTGAAAATGTTGGTCTCCAGCCTGACAAGCTCCCAATGGAAGTCACCTGGTGCCAGCTCCCGGAGACGCTGAATAATCTGAGCCTCAGACACTTGCCCTTTGGTCCTTTCACTATCCCAGTTGTCGTAGTGTGCTCCTCCTGAGGAACCTCCCTCTCAGTCGGTGACTCAAAAAATGTGAGTTCAGAACAAAAGACACCATATGTCATGAGGCTCGGTCTCTGCTCCCGCACCATCGGACACACTCCAGACTCGTGTGCAGGCTTACCACAAGAATCACAAAGAATAGCCACACACTCAGCAATAAAATGACCCTTATCGCCACATCTATAACAAAGCATTCTTTCCTTTTTCTTAGCAAACTTTGCAGCCCTATCGACCTCAGACCTGTCAGAGCCGTCCGCCGACATAGCCTGAGTCTCGGCGTCGACCGGAACCTCCACAGTGGCCGGTTCCGTCACCACCTCCATCGCCTGGCAACCCAAGTCTGTCTCCTCAGCAATAGCATCGACTACCGTCTCAACCGTAGTATGATGTTGTCTTGGACGGTACCGACCCCCTCGGCCTCCTCGGCCACGATAGCCGCAGAACCCGCCTCGGTTACGATTAGCTGGCCCAGTCGCCCCTTCAACGAAACCACCAGACGGCCCCAAGAAAGGCCTCTCAGCCGAACCATCACTCTGCCAGGCATATCCCCGTCCGCCACCCGTAGACGAGGATCCCCGGTGCTGTCCATCACCATATGCATTGTAACCGTCGTCACCCCACTGTCCTCGAGGTACCGCTCGAACATCCGCCTTAGCCGGAACCGGAGGTGGCTGAGCCTGCTGCAGCACCGGCGTCGCTGCATCACTGACTTGCCTAGCCACAAAGTGCGGCGGTCTAGCTCCCACCTGCACCACAGGGGGCAGGCCATGGGCACCCAGAGGCGGCCTTGCCAGTGCACCACGGCCCGCAGCAACTCCAGTCGTCGGCACCGTCGGCCTAGGACCACCACGCCCCGCCGCTGTGATCACCGGCGCGGTCGGGCGGAACCCAGCCGTAGCAGCCACACCGCGGCCCGCTGGAGTGACCTTGGCCCCGCCCACTGCAGCTCGTTGGCCGCCGGCAACACGCCCGCAGCAGGATCCGCTCGCAGGGGTGGAGGCGCGCCACCACGGCTGGCGACTAGCGGCACGCCGGCGCCGCCGCCACCTGTGCCCGCAGGGGCGCCGCCGCCGCTGCGACCAGCAGCCGGCGCCTGCGAAGGCCCTCCGCGGCCCGCCGCGCCCGGAGGAACCCCAGTGGCCGCGCCCGGAAGAACCCCACGTCCCGCCATCGCCAGGAGGGGAGGTATTCGAGCAGCCCGTCCGCCGCCGCGATCGACAAAGCACGGTCGTCCGCCTCCGTGCCGAACCCTAGCTCGAACCGTACGTGTGCATGGGGGTGTAGATGTTGGCTGTGGATCAGACCGGGCCTCATACCCAGCTTCCAGGAGCCCAAACTCTAACTCGGCCGGTTCACACAGAACCGGCCCACCCACCACACGACCGAATTCACGGCCCAGCAATTCATTCAAACGAGCGATCCTATGATCGCGGATCTGAGCGCTGCGGTCGATCGCCGGCGCCGGCACCGTGGTCGCCGACGACCGCCGAGCCTTCTTTCTCCTTACTATCTTCCATGAATTAGCAGTGATGAAATCGGAAAGAACAGGTTTAGGAAGACACACCTTCGGAATCGGGCCCTTCCACGGCCGGCTCGCTGCCGCCGAGGTTCATCGGTGTACAACGCGCCGAAGAATCTCGTGTCTGTCTTCCGATCGAAGCCCTTGCCGCGCCGGATCGTCGAGTGGCACCACCCCATCCACGATCGCCGCAACCACATCTTCCGAGTACCCTGGATCGAATGCCTCACAGATAATCGACGAAAGCGTCGGCGAGTACTCCGGCGAGTCACCGGCATCGTCGTCGTCGTCCCCATCGGGATCAGCGAGGGCCCAGAACCTTCCGCCGACGCGCCCCGCACCGGAGTCTGCCACCGGCGACGCAGCCGCGGTGGACGCCGTAGTCACCACCCGAGTCGCCTGGGGCGGCCTCGTCATTTCCAATGGGAGTATTTTATTGTAGGTGTATATTTTTCTGTATCGTATATATTGTGCGAATTGTTTCAACACAGCTTGATCATATTTTTAGAATAATTGCTTCTATATTTTTTTCCGTGCCTGCTGTACTTTGTTTAAAAGTTTCTTCTTGGTAGGATCAGTTGTAAATAGTGGATGAAGAATACCTTTTCGAGCTTAAGCATTTGATTTCTGGCGATGTGGTGTTTTCTCTTTAAAGATGATCCTTCTGCTATCTTTTTTAATAAATAGACAAGTTGGATCCAGTGTGTATCCATGTGTCCATGTGTGTTTTGGGTGAATACGCAATGAAACCCGGGAAAGTGGCCTCTATTTGACATTGTCGTGTTGAAAGATTCATTCACATGTCTGTAACTTTGTATCTTGGTTCTGTTTCTATTGTTAGTTCCAAAAGATATATTCACTTCTTGGCGACTTTTAACTCTGTAACATGTCTACTCTTAGTTTAGATGTATTTTTTATTCTAGCTGCATTGCCGTGAGCGAGCAGATTTCTTATGGGGAATGGCGATGATTGCTTGAGCTTTTATTTTGATCCCCTTTGTATCCCAAACATAGTTTTCGCGCAGTCGATGTATGTACTGGTTCCGGATACTCCATGTAGCGTTTTTTGTTTGATTTAATTCATATAAGTGCTAGATTCCCGTTCAACACAGAGATGAACTGCACTATATGTTTTCTGATCTGTTGGGCCCAAATAAAGTGTCTTCATGATTCACTTTTTGCTACTTTGATTCTAATGCACATATGTGCATTTCTTTTTTTTCATTCACTTTGCTGTTCATTTGATTTTCCATTTTCTTCATTTTTTAATGACAAAGCAGGGTTTTTTCTTTTTGTATTAGCTTAAAATCACAATCAAGAGTTAACTTTTTTACTTAATTTTCATCAACAATTGCCTATATGGCTTAAGAAAGGTGAAGATCAGGGCCAATCAGGATTTACCTATGGTTGGTTTCTTGATTCAGATTTGTTAACAAGGTTTACAAAAGGCAAGTTGGTTTTATCGAGCAAGACAGATAAATTTATTAGTCTACTCCCTCCATAAACTAATATAAAAGCGTTTAGATCACCATTTTAGTGATCTAAACACTCTTATATTGGATCAAACAGGAGAGTTGCAATATATGTCTCACAAATTATTTGCATCCAGTTGGTTTTACCGAGCGAGACAGATGAATTTATTAATCTAGGATCAAACATGAGACTTGCAATATATGTCTCACAGATTATTTGCATCAGGTTCATGTGAAGTGCCACCTCTGAAGTTGATCGACAAGGCAGTTGAATGAAGCCACTTATTAGCACCTTGCTTGCTCTTCTTTCTTTTTGGACCAAAAGGTCCAACCGCGCTCCCCTGCTTGGCCTTGATTTGAAGCGACCGCTGGGCAAGGCTATTTCGGTCATCTTCCGTCTGATAAATAGGTCAAAGAAGGAGTCACACACTCTCTCGCCGATATTTCCCTTCGCTCTCGTGAATACATCATCTTCTACGCACAACGGCGCCGCCTTGGATCGGCCCTCCGTCGCGCCTCACCACGCATCTCAGCTCCGGTAATCAGGTCAGGCCTCACCTACGCACATCACATGGTTTCTATTCCTTCTGAGCCTTGAATATGTGCCTACATCTGAGGAATTTCTTGGATCTATTCAGGTCGCGATGGCTGACAATGAGCTCCAGGTTCATAGATCGCCAGGCTCCACTAGCTCCACCAACAGCTGTTTGCGAGCACTTGCACAGGGCAGCTGAGATGCGTCACGTCCCCTCTCTAGTTTATCTAGACGTCTGCAAAAGTACGGTCAAAAATTAAAGAGGGGAGCCAAATGAGAGCATGGCTTAGAAATAGCCAGGGTAGTCCAAGGTCGAATCAATACTGTGTAGGTAGGTTTCTTTAGAAAGACCAAGCATTATACGAATTTGCTTTCTGTCTTTCAACAATATATGATCGTATCAGTCTTACCTTCTGAGCTACTCTTGTTATGATTCGCACATACTCGATGGCAGTCTGATTACCAGAGACTTAGCATCTCTTATTTGTCACCATGGTTTCCTTTTTTCAAATTCCTCTTCTGTTGTGATCTCAATTGCTTTAAGGAGTTCCCCTTGACTTTACATTTTGTGTTCTTGGGTACTATAGGAAAACCCAGCGAGTGTTCAGGATCTCGCACAGAACAGTTCTTGACAGCCTCCTAGCACACCTTGGGCGCACTATTAGATGGGGCCTCTCCTAATTCTCAACTGCTCCTATGCCTATCAAGGTGATTTCGTCTTGCTGTACATGTATTGCACTTTCTGGATGCTTGAATGCAGAAATCATTGGGCTCCATATATTTCACAATTTATTTGTATCAGGTTTGTGTGAGGCGGTCCTTGTGAAGTATATCGACAAGGCAGATGAATTACGCCACGTGTTAGTATGCTTAGTGATTATGGCTCCGTAGTTGGCTCTTCTTGTGTGTTCTTGCTTTTGGTACCGAACTTTGTGTTGAACGGCCGTCTTTTGTGGTCGGTTGAACGCACCGAGATTGATCCTGTCTTATGATCTGATTTTGATCTTGAGATCCATTGTGTTTTACTTTTCTCAAAATTGAATGTTTCTTTACTTCATTATCATCCTGTATAAGTACAAATGCTATATTTGGGTTCCTACTGGCATGTTGTTACATGCTTCGGCAAAACGTTGAGACCGGCACCCTCGCGCTAAGGCACGATCCCGATCTAGTATATATGAACGGCCGGCAAAGATTGATGTCCCTAGGGGATGCGATATACGCGGCGTTAGAGGTAATAAAACGTACGATAACAGAGCCAGCAGCACAGCACGTATTACCCTATAACTTATCTTAAGATCGCAAAAAAAAATACTGTATAATTTATCTTGAAAAGAGAGACCTTCAAAAATACTCCTTCGTATCTTAATATAAGACGTCTTTGCAACTTATACTATGGTACACAGGCAGTATATTTTGAAAGGCGGCTGCTAGGAATCAGCCGGAGAAATCATCCGCCTAGCTAGCCATCCGATCCCAAACTCGTAACCGTCCGATCTTCTGTTCATCTGGCCCTTCCTCACGCCCGCACCTTAGCACCAGCAGCGGTCTGACCCTCCATTTGCAGCCACAACTGCAGCGCCCTCGACCCCTTCCTGCAACGGCGGCAGTGACTGGGACGGCGGTGTATCCAGCATGAGCACTCTCTCCGACGGCTCTCCGGCAAGCTGCATCGCAGCACTTCGCTGGTGCTGCCACCGAAGCTCTCTGGCGACCACTTCACAGCAGGCTAGCCCCCTTGCATCATGGCGCTCTCTGCGGCGAGCACCGACGGCCCTCGGCAATGCTCCGGTGCAGCTCCATGGAAGCACGGCCCAGCGCAGCAAAGCTTGATCGCAACATGGACGGTGCCCGACAAAGCTTCATTGTAGCTCCATCGCAGCACCGTCGGCGCGCAGCTCTCAGGCTGAACGGAGCGAGCGGGCTTTTCGGCCCGCTCTTGGCCCGTTGTAGACCGGACCGGTCGGTCCTGGCCCGTTGAAGAAATTGGCCGGTCCGGTCCCTAAATTTCAGCCCGAAATTTACTCGGTCCGGTCCGGTCTTTAACCGGTCCGACCGAGCGGACCGAAGCTGCAGATCCTCGTTCCTCGACGTGGCAGCTGCCGGCGACGCACTGGCCATGCCCCGCCCCGTCGTTGTTCACCAGAATAAGTGTAATTCCGTCAATTGAGGAGATAGGGGCAAGAGGTAGAAGACTCTGTCACGCGCTGAAGTTTCTTTCCTATTATTCAGTCCAACAGAAAAGTGAAAGGACAAGAGAAACGGGATTAGATCCGATAATCACGGCACCATCCCACGACTAACTCCACGCTGCCGTTTCCCTTTATTCTTCCACAATGTTGTTTCCTTTTATTTATTCAATCTAACAGAAAACACAAGGAAACTCCTATTCCTACGTAAGAGGCTTACCAAATCTGGATGTGCAATCACGGTTCAGTTTCGTCAGAATCTTCAGTATTTTCAGCAGCGGCAGACCCTGATGAAGAAGCCCCCCAAAACACTAGTTGCACGCGGTGGTGATCGTGGGTCGTGGCTGCCCCGCCCGCACACAGAAAATCGTGCGCCGTTACTTTCTTTCCTTCGTTTCGTTGCTCAGATAATAAAAATACCCAGAGAAACGAGGTTTGATCCGTCAATTACGACGTCATCCCACGACTAACCCCATGTAAATCTTGATCCTCTAATCACGGCCAGGACACTACGCACAAAATCGTTGACTCATGCACGCGTCAAATTGTTTGCATGTGGCGGAAAAACTGCTAAAGAACAAACGTGCGCATGTAACACCCGCGGCCCGGCCAGCGCCACCGCGTCCCGTTGCTGCCATGTGTGAACCGTCGTCGTTCTCGACCGTGTCCAGGAGCTGGCAGGAGTCGTCTCTCGCGGCTGTCGTGGTCATGACCTCGCCGCTGCCGGTCCTCTCGGTCCGGCCCGAGCTTTACCTCCGCCGGTCCGGTCCAGGAAAAAGGGACCGCCGCACTGCTCGGTCCGGTCTTCTAGAAGGACAAGTTATGGGCTGTGCAATCTAGATGTATTGATCGGTGCACCAGGCACGTATATATAAGTACAGAGGTGGGCCACAACCTCAACTATACAAGGAAACAGGAGGTGGGCCCTACACACACATATACACGTACACAATATACTCAACACCCCCCGCAGTCGAAGCGGCGCTAGTGACGCAGAGACTGGAACGGAACTCCTCAAATGTAGAAGTCGGCAGTCCCTTCGTCATCACATCAGCGAACTGCTGAGCGGTCGGCACATGGAGAACCCGCATGCGTCCAAGAGCCACCTGCTCGCGCACAAAGTGAATGTCCAGCTCGATGTGTTTAGTCCAGCGATGATGAACGGGGTTGGCGGAGAGGTACACCGCAGAGACGTTATCGCAGTAGACAACCGTAGCCTGGGAGACATCGTGATGTAGCTCCTGAAGCAACTGTCGGAGCCAGGTGCACTCGGCGACAGCGTTGGCCACAGCTCGGTACTCAGCCTCCGCGCTAGAGCGCGAAACCGTGGGTTGTCGCTTGGACGACCACGAGACGAGGGAAGGACCGAGGTAGACGCAGTAGCCAGAGGTGGACCGACGAGTATCGGGGCAGCCGGCCCAGTCTGCATCGGAGTAAGCCACCATCTCCAGAGAAGTGGACGCCGTGAGTGTCAACCCGAGGGACATCGTGCCGCGGATGTAGCGAAGGATCCGCTTCACGAGAGTCCAGTGAGAGTCACGAGGGGCGTGCATGTGGAGACACACCTGCTGTACAGCATACTGAAGATCCGGTCTGGTGAGAGTCAAGTACTGTAGAGCGCCGACAATAGACCGGTAGAACGGAGCATCCGACGCAGGCGAACCCTCAAGAGCAGAGACCTTGGCCTTCCTGTCAACAGGAGTAGCAACAGGATGGCAGTTGAGCATGCCAGCACGCTCAAGAAGCTCATGTGCATACTTCTGTTGATGAAGAAAGAAACCGTCTGGACGCCGAACGACCTCAATGCCAAGGAAATAATGTAGAGCACCCAGGTCCTTGATAGCAAACTCGTCACGCAGCCAGAGAGTAATATGCTGAAGAACGGCTGCGGAGGAGGCTGTCAGGATGATGTCGTCGACGTAAAGCAGCAAATATGCAGTCGTGTCACCGTGGCGATAGACAAACAGTGAGGCGTCCGAGCGAGTGACGCTGAAGCCCAGTGTCTGAAGAAACCCGGCGATCCGCTGGTACCAGGCCCGGGGTGCCTGCTTGAGCCCGTAAAGAGAGCGAGACAACAGGCACACATGGCCGGGAAGTGAAGCGTCGACGAAGCCGGTGGGTTGCTCACAAAACACCTGCTCCTCAAGATGGCCGTGGAGAAAGGCGTTGGAGACATCCATCTGGTGAACAGGCCAGCCGCGAGAGATGGCGAGCTGGAGGACAGTGCGGATCGTGCCCGGTTTGACAACCGGGGCGAACGTCTCCGTGAAATCCACTCCAGCGCGCTGGCGGAAACCGCAGACCACCCAGCGAGCCTTGTAGCGCTCAAGTGAACCGTCTGAGTGGGTCTTATGGCGAAAGACCCACTTGCCGGTGATGACGTTGGCGCGAGGAGGCCGGGGAACCAGGGTCCAAGTGCGGTTCCGTTGGAGAGCGTCGAACTCTTCCTGCATCGCCGCAAGCCAGTGAGGATCACGGAGGGCGGCGCGGGCGGACGCAGGAACGGGTGACGGCTCCACGGCAAAGGCGGCGAGGACGTACTCGTCACGCGAGTACTGGAGACTCGGACAGTGAATGCCGGCGCAAGCGCGGGTGACAGGGCCGGACGGAGCCACTGGGGCCGGCGAGGCGGTCGGCGAGGCGGCGGCGTCGGGGCCGGCGAGGCGGCGGGCGTCGCGGCCTGCGAGGCGGCCTGCGTTGCGGCTGGCGACGGAGCCGGCGAGGCGGCCGGCGGCAGGGCCGGCGAGGCGGCCGGCGTCGAGGCGGCAGAGGTGGCGGCCGAGCCGGCAGCCGGCGAGGCGGCAGAGGTGGCGGCCGAGCCGGCAGCCGGCGAGGCGGCCGGCGTCGAGGCAGCGGAGGAGGCGCCCGACCCCGCGGCGCCCGAGTCGGGGGCGGCGGGTGAAGGCGGGTCGCCGGCTGCACCGTCAGAGCCGGCCGTGGAGGGCGCCGGCAGGAGGGCCCGGGGACCGCCAAAGCCCGGAGGCGGTCCATGAACCAGGCGTGCTCGTCCACCTGACGAGGTCGCCGATGGGCCGCCGGTGGCCGGCGGCGACGAGATGACAAGGGGTGCCTGCTGCTGAAACGGGAAGACCATCTCATCAAAGTAAACGTGTAGGGAGGTGAAAACACGGTGGGAGACGGGATCGTAGCAGCGGTAGCCCTTAGTGTTAGGTGGGTAGCCGAGAAAGATGCATGCGACGGAGCGTGGTGCGAGCTTATGAGGCGCAGTGGCAGCGATGCTAGGATAGCACAGGCAGCCGAAGATGCGAAGCCCTTCATAAGAGGGAAGTGCACCGAAGAGAAGGTGGTGAGGTGTAAAGTTCCCGCGAGTACGACATGGACGGATGTTGATGAGGAGAGAAGCGGTGGCGAGAGCGTCAGGCCAAAAGCGCGGGGGTACATTGGCGTGAAAGAGAAGAGTCCTAACGCAGTCATTAAGAGTGCGAAGGATACGCTCAGCACGACCGTTCTGCTGCGAGGTGTACGGGCAAGTGAGACAAAAAATCGTGCCATGTGTGGTGAGAAGATTACGAACAGCGGTGTTGTCAAACTCCTTCCCGTTGTCTGTCTGCAACGCGAGAATGGGTCGACCAAACTGTGCGCGAACGTAAGAATAGAAACCGGCAAGGGTGGAGATAACGTCCGACTTGCGGCGCAACGGGAAGGTCCACACATAATGCGAAAAATCGTCAAGGATGACAAGGTAATAAAGAAAGCCCGTATTACTTGCAATAGGAGATGTCCAAACATCACTATGAATCAACTCAAACGGGTACGATGCAACAAAGGAAGAAGCTCTAAATGGAAGACGAGCATGTTTGCCAAGGCGACATGCATGACACGGGTGATCCTCGTTCTTATTACACGTGAAAGAAAAACTCCGAAGTATGTGGCGAAGTGTGGCAGGATTAGGATGACCCAAGCGAGAGTGCCAGAGATCCACTCCGGTGGCGAGAGCGACAGGGGCGGCGGAAGTGGTGGAGGCGGCGGAGTGAACCGGGTAGAGCTCGTCGGGGCTGTCACACCGGTGGAGCACCTCCGCGTGCGAGCGTCCTTAATAGAAAAACCATATTCGTCAAATTCAACAGTGACCAGATTTTCACGTGTAAGAGAACGAACGGAAACAAGATTTTTAATAAGGTCAGGAGAAACAAGAATATTAGACATGGATATAGGAGTTGAGTTAGACGGAAAATATGTATGTCCAATATGGGTGATAGGAAGAGAAGAACCGTCACCGACGGTGATGCGGATGGAGGTGTGGACAGGATGGGCAGTGTGGAGGTTACCGGGATACGCCGCCATGTGAGCGGTGGCGCCACTGTCCATGTACCAATCGCCGCTGCCGGTGTAGCTGGACGGGGAAGGGGCGGTGTGGAGAGCCGCCAGAAGAGCCAGGTCCCACGGTGCCGGCGGGAGGGACGGCGCAGCCGTCAGGGGCAGTAGCGGCGGCCCACCTGGCGGCGGCTGCTGCCCGTAGGGCGCGGCGTAGTACGCCTGGTGTGACGGAGGCCGAGTGCCGAGAATACCCGGAGTAGGAGCCCGAGGAACCGGCATGGAGTAGGCGTGGACGACGCCGGTCCACGGGTTCCGGCCGGCGTACCACGGGGCCGCCGGCTGAGGGGCCAGCTACTGCTGGCGAGGTGCTCCTCCCTGAGCACCGCCGCCGCCTCCCTGCTTGCGGCCACCCCGGCGGCCGTCGCGACGACCCCCCCCCCCCATTGGCCGCCGGCTGGGGCGGCGGGAAGGGGGCGGCTAGGCCGGGCGGGAAGGCGGGCGCCGCCGGCTGGGGCGGCGTCGGGCGGGGTGGTGGCGGGGCCGAACCCCCGCGGGTGCCGGCGACAAGGGCGGTGTGGGTCGCGCGCGTCCGGGCCGCCCGCATCCGGCTTTCCTCCAGCTTGAGGTACGCTACCACCTTGCCAAAGGTGGGCTCCGGGATGAGGGTGAGGTTGGAGGCGGCGTTCCCGAAGTCCTCGTTGAGGCCGCCGGAGAGGGTGCTGATGAGGAGCTCGTCGCCAATCTTTTCCCCCAGATCACGGAGCTCATCGGCGAGCTTCTTGAGGCGCATGCAAAAATCATTGATGGACGAGTCAAGTTGCTGGCACCCGTAAAACTCACCATAGAGGAGGACCTTGCGCTGCAGCCGATTGTCGGTGAAGAGGCCGTTGAGCTTGGTCCAGACCGCATAGGCGTCGTCCTCGTCGTTCACCACGATGTGGAAGATGTCGCTGGAGATGGTGAGGTAGAACCAGCGGATGATGGTGGCGTCGAGGATCATCCACTCCTCGTCGTGGATCATGAGCGCGGAGTCCATGGTGCCGTCCACGTGGCCGTGAAGGAGGTACTCACGAAACATAAGCGAAAATACCGCTTCCACGCGGAGTAGGAGGCGGTGGTATGGTCAAGCTTGACCGAGACGCGCTCATGGATGTTGAGGTCGCGGACGAGGGTGACATCGGGACCAGCGAACGGGTTGGAGACGGTGGAGGAGGAGGAGCTCATGGTGGTTGGGCGCGGGTGGTGGTGACGGCGCGGGGTACAGGAGAGAGGGGTTGGGGCGAGGCGTGGGGTGGGTGCGCGGCGCGGGTGGAGGGAGAGAGAGGCGGGATGGGTGCGCGGCGCGGGCGGAGGGGAGGGAGAGGTAGGGCGCGGCGCGGGTGGGGAGGGAGGCGGAAGCAGAGGGCGGCGGCGGCGGCCTCGTGATGGGAGGCAGCGGCGACGGCGAGCGGGGCGGGTGGGGCGTGGCAACGGTGACCAGGAGCGGCGGCGGCGACCGAAAGGAGGGCGGCGGCGGCTGGTGACGGCGGCGTGGGGCGGCGGCGGCGGCTAGGGTTAGGATCGTGCTGCGATAGATACCATGTAGAAGTGCATGCTCTATCCAATGCAACCAAAAGACCGATCTTATGGAAGAGACTAGGCAGCACATTATACGTCAACACTCCCCCTCACGTGTGGCTCTCTCAGGCCTAAACGTGGACCAAAAGTGGGCTGCAATTTTAATTGCGCCAGCCGGGTCTTGAACTCAAGACCTCTTGGCTCTGATACCATGTAGAAGGACAAGTTATGGGCTGTGCAATCTTGATGTATTGATTGGTGCACCAGGCACGTATATATAAGTACAGAGGTGGGCCACAACCTCAACTATAAAGAAAACAGGAGGTGGGCCCTACACACACATATACACGTACACAATATACTCAACAGGTCCGGTCTGGTCCACCGGCGGCCGGTTCAAATGGTGGCTCGGACAGGGACCGGACCGGCCCGGACCGTGTCCACCCTGACGCAGCTCCATCGCAACTAGGCGGCCCGGCGGATGCTTCATCGCAGCACCGGCGGCCGCCCGGGGATGCTCCATCGCAACACCACCGCGTGCAACTCGACCCTCGCCTGCAGCAACAGCACTGCTGCAATAGGGTGGGTGGCCGCATCACCGCCTGCTACAAAACCCCGATGGCCGCCCTGCTGCACAGCACCTCACCGCCGCGTTGAAGTGGTGCAGCTCCTCACTGCAGCTAGAGACCGCACCATGCGCTGTGAGCGGCGCCTTGTGACACCGCCGTCGCCTACAGCACCGGCGGCCTCTATCCCCATGGCTCCCGCAGCACCCCGACCATGAACAACATCGCCGCTTCGCGGAAACAGCTCGCCGTCCCTGTGGTCAAATAGCAGGTCGTCGCAGCACGGCGCTGCCCCTTGCAGCAGCAGCAGAAGCTCCGCCGGCCGGAGTGAGATACGGGAGGAAAGGACGGGATGCTCTTCGGGAGAGAGCAGAGCAAAGTTGCAAAGGATTTGGGGAGACAGGAGCAGCAAGATTTTCCTGATCTGGTTCAAAGGAAGAGGACGACTCGAGAAGAAAGGGATAAGGCTGCGGGATGGATGGTCTGGCTACAAGGACGCGTGTCAATCCCTCGAGGCGGCTTACGTGTGCGTTAAATCAGTCGGTTGAAAGCAATCGTTTTCCATTTTGAAGAGAGAGAGAGAGAGAGAGAGATGGGTCAGGGCGGGGTCGACCTAGAAGAACCCTACCATGCCGATGCCGTCCTCGTTGGGCTTGGGCGACTCACCACCACCACCGGAAGGCCGCCTTCTCACTTGCCGCGAGAAAGTTTGCGCGACCCTCTTCACTCTCGCTGTGATTGCGGCCACGATCTGGGGCGAATACCTGATATACGTTAGCGCCCCATCGAGCTCCGTCCACCTCTCACAGCCCTCGACGGCATCAACCTGGCCAGGCCGGCGCGCGTCGTCTCGCCAGCTTTCAACCTCACGCTGCGGATGAACAGGACGTGCGCCGACCGCGCCGACGTCGCCGTGTCCTACGGTGGCGCCGCAGGACTGCGCGGCGGAGCGGACAGGGAGGGACGTGGCTGTCGTGTGGTGGCGCGCGGTGCGGGGGTGGGGTTGTCGAGGCCGGTTCGGGAGTGCATGGCTGCGGAGCGGCGGCGCTACGGGGCGGTCGATCTGGACGTCGAAGTGGTGGTCTACAATGACGGGCCAGATCCCTTCTTCCACCCGTTCGCCCTCGACAACCGTGACAAGGTGATGCTCTGTAAACTGAGGACGGATGGACGGCACCCGTCGGAGTCGCCACCTTGTCCTTGGTATTCATTGATGCCAGTAAGGGCATGTACAATGGTGCTATCTTAGGAGTGCCACGTAGGATAAATGATGAGGTGGAGGAGGGATAACTCATAAGAAAAGGCTTGTCTTCTCTTATTTAAGATAAGACAAGAGATGATCTCTTAGCACAATTTGTCTCACCTTGTTTTAAGGAATGACTAGTTATTGAAGATAAGGCTAAGGTATAACCTATTGTAGACATATTTTTTTGCCATCTCTAAATTACATGCAAGACTTAAGATAAAACTGTCTTATCAACCATTGTACATGCCCTAACCGTGTTTGATTAGATTAGATTGCATGGAAATTTTACGTGCTCAATAATCCTTCAGTTACGCGAGTTTCTCTCGAGCGTCCTCTAAACACCTGCATGTACTATTATTTGTGATGGACTAGCAAACACTACCCATGTTCTGCTCGGCGACACGACGTGCCTTGTCGATCCTTTTGTTGTTGGGATTTATGTTGATGTTTTCTGTGTGGTGAAAAAAAAAGTTTATGTTTTGATCCTTTGGTTGGTTGAGTTGTTACTGTACATCATATTTGGAAACAAAAAAAAAATTGACAGCCTGTGAACCCAACAAACCAGATACTATGGCTCCGATCATCCTATGTATTCCTGAAAAGGATCATCAAAAAGTATCAATCTTGAACTTGCACCTCAAACAGAAAAGACATGGAATCCTTCTGTTCAAATAACACAGCAGACACATGTACTTCTATCTTTACAACTCCTCTCTGCCTATAACTAAGGCCATGCCTTATGGTGGAGTTGGGAAAAAAAAGGGAAGCGGGACAAGACTTGTATAACTTGCCACTGAAATATATTTTTCTTCTTGCAAGAAATACTATTATAATATTTCTCCATATGAATGGGTATAGGGATGTTTAATCAAGCTTTAATCTTTCACAGAACGAATACAATCATATACTCCCTCCGTTCCTAAATATTTGTCTTTCTAGAGATATCAAGAAGTGACTACATACGAAGCAAAATGAGTGAATCTACATTCTAAAATATGTTTATATACATCCGTATGTAGTAGTCCATTTGAAATCTCTAAAAATACTTATCTTTAGGAACGGAGGGAGTAATAGATAATAGATGGGCATCTCAACATATGATAGATGGGATGCTCAAGTAAGCTTTGCTCTTTCGTGCGTGCATCTTCCTCACAAAACAAACAGAGAATATTTTGCACTCCAACTAAGTCGTGTCATCCAGTGCTTATTTGCGATGAACTAGCAAACATGCCTGTGCTCTGCAACGGGACAAAAAAAGTACACAACCCTCCGGTCATTGTAATGCATCACTGAGAAATTCTCTCTCTATCTCTCCCTCAATCTTTCTTAAAAGTAGAAACTTCATGTACAAAGTTGTACACTACAATCATAGGAGCATGAAAAAAACTGACCTCAATGCATTGCATATTTTGTTGGTGCCGATTGCAGTCTCTTTTTCCCACTGAGAAAAATAGCACGCTATAGCGTCGCTAATAGCGTGCTACAACTTCTCGATGTGAGCTCTTATAGGGTACCCTGGTACCCCCTAAGGGTCCCGTGGAGTACCAGCTAAATCCAGCCGTTGATATTAAAGGGTATTATAGACCTTTTACAAATTATATGTTAGTGTTTCGTTTAACCTAAACCTGCTCAATTTCTGGAACCCGTCTGTTCCACACAGATCCAATCATCCGACGGTCTCTTTGTTCGGAATTGGCTATCACCGCTACGACGAATCAGCCGGCGCCGTTGCGACTGAGTCGGACACCATTTCTTGTTACTTTTTTTGATAACGGACATTTCATTGAATTGATATATCGAGGTGATACAATCACATCGAAAGAATGCCCGGCCTCTGCATAAGTCAATGCACACAGCCAAAAAGTCCAACCGACCCAATAAATAAAATCGTTTTACAACTTAAAAAGATAAATTAGTCCAGCCTATGATGTGGCAAATCCTATCCGGAGATCACAACGCCATCCATGGGGGGAGAAAATCTCCCTGGTCGTACGCTCCAGCCGCGTAGACGCCATCATAAAAAGGTCCCTGTCCTCCGGCCTCTGCAGGATAGACCAAGTACGGAGCCATCATGTACATACATGAATAACCTGCATAGGAGATGAAACACATTTTTTATTAAAAACCACATCATTCCTGGTAAGCCACAATGCCCAGCATAAGGCACCCACCCCCACAAGAATATGTGCAGGAAATTGTTTATCAATACCCCTCAACCAGTTGCCGAACATGTTACGTGCACTACGTGGTGGGTATAAATTTGAAGCTACTTGAACTATGGCCGAAACCGCCCGAGTGAACTTACACTCAAAAAATAAGGGCTTAATAGACTCGTCATGTTGGCAAAATACACACGCCTTGGTGCCTTGCCAGTTGCGTCATGCCAGATTATCTCTAGTTAAGATGACCCCTCTGCTTAGGAACCAGAGGAATATATTCACTCTTAGAGGGATTTTAATCTTCCACAATTTCCTGTTATCCACCGGAAAATCACAAGAACCATTGCATCATAAATGGATTTGACTGTAAACATGCCATTCTGATGCAAATTTCATCAAAAGATGTCCGGTTCATCTGACAGCTGAATAGCATCTAGACGTATGAGTAGCTCATTCCAACCTGCCAGGCGAGGTCCTAAAAGGTCCTTACGGAAAGAAATATCAGGGTTTTCTTGTCCCAAAACTTGTTTGATGGTGACAAATTTATGTCTAACAATCCTATACAAACTCAGATATTGCACCATGAGTGGTGTGGTCCCTAGCGAGGTGTCTTTCCATAATCGAACCTGGGAACCGTCCCTAACCGAGAAAGTCACAAATTGGAAAAAGAATTCCTTGGCCTTCATGACTCCAGACGAAAAATGTGAGTCACCAGGTTTCCAATGGACATGAGATTGGCTTTGGATTCCACGTATTTGTAACGAATGATTTCATGTCATACTCCATTCTCAGTGAGTAGTTTATAAACCCATTTGCTGAGAAGAGCAATATTTTTAATCTCAAGGTTCTGAATTCCAAACCCCCCCTTGACTTTTAGGTCGACATAATACAGTCCACCTAGCCAGTCGATATTTCTTTGATTCATTATCACACTGCCCAAAAAATTTGGATCTAAAGTAATCGAGACGCTGAAGAACCCCTTCCGATAGATGGAAGAATGACAACATATGTAAAACCATGTTGCTGAGGACGGAATTGATCAAGATCAATCGCCCCCCATATGACAAGAGTTTGGCTTTCCAACTGTCTAGCCGTTTCTCAAGTCTCTCTTCCACGTGCTTTCACTCAGCGATAATTAAACGTCGATAGTGTATGGAAATACCCAGATACCGATAGTTAACCATTGCTTGTTACTGGTTACTAATCTCCCATTTTCAATCAATGGTATTGCAACGATAGAATCAAGAGTATTTGATGGCAGCAGACCTGAATTCCTTATCTTGGATTGTTCTTGGCTGCATGATTTGGTGTTTCTCCACACCACGAAACAAAGAAAAGAGAATAATTAAGTTGAATGATGCTATTTCCAAAATGAGGTCGCTGCAGATCTACCTGAAAATGGATGTATCGTAATTTTCTCCCATGCAAATAACTTGACACACTTATTGGATCGGTGCATGCATTCAAGATAGATCTTTGATTTCAATGTTTTGTTGGTAGCTTACCAAGCTAACCGCTTGGTCATGCAAGATAGATCTAATTGCAGGAATAGCATATCGTAGTCATTAATTTAGGACGCCGATAACGCCCACACGTGTGACATACTAGACATCCACCCACACACCGTGTGTGGCATAAGTAGAAGGCAACTCACAAGGGCTGTGTGTGGGCGAATATTAGAATTGCCCACATGTGTGGGCGCAAGTACTTCGTGCCACACGTCCAACAAGTCCTAGTCATCTCCACCCTGTGTGTGGCACGAAGAAAAAATTCCCACACGTCCTACCGCAACTACGTTAGGTACCCCACGGGATGACGATTTAGTTGCCATCCGGAATGGCAGATGTAGTGATCCGGGATGGCAAATGTAGTTGTAAAAGCATGGCAATTCTATCTGTTTTGGTTAACTATAGCTGTCATGTCTAATTTATGGTAGTTGCCGCGTGTAATCGAACCATAGTTGCCGTGTGTGATTAACTACTTGCCACATATGGTCAACCAGTAGTTGCCATGTAGTTTGAAGGAAATATGACTTAGAGGCAATAATAAAATTGTTATTTATATTTTCTTATATCATGATAAATGTTTATTATTCATGCTAGAATTGTATTAACCGAAAACTTAGTATATGTGTGAATACATAGACAAAACAAAGTGTCCCTAGTATGCCTCTACTTGACTAGCTCGTTAATCAAAGATGGTTAAGTTTCTTAACCATAGACATGTGTTGTCATTTGCTGAATGGGATCACATCATTAGAGAATGATGTGATGGACAAGACCCATCCGTTAGCTTGGCATAATGATCGTTAAGTTTTATTGCTATTGCGTTCTTCATGACTTATACATATTCCTCTGACTATGAGATTATGCAACTCTCGACTACCGGAGGAACACCTTGTGTGCTATCAAACGTCACAACGTAACTGGGTGATTATAAAGATGGTCTACAGGTGTCTCCAAAGGTGTTTGTTGGGTTGGCACAGATCGAGATTAGGATTTGTCACTCCGAGTATCGGAGAGGTATCTCTGTGCCCTCTCGGTAATGCACATTACTATAAGCCTTGGAAGCAATGTGACTAATGAGTTAGTTACGGGATGATGCATTACGGAACGAGTAAAGAGACTTGCCGGTAACGAGATTGAACTAGGTATGATGATACCAACGATCGAATCTTGGGCAAGTAACATACCGATGACAAAGGGAATAACGCATGTTGTTATGCGGTTTGACCGATAAAAATCTTCATAGAATATGTAGGAAGCCATATGAGCAACCAGTTTCTGCTATTGGTTATTGACTGGAGATGTGTCTCGGTCATGTTTACATAGTTCTCGAACCCGTAGGGTCCGCATGCTTAACGTTCGATGACGATTTGTATTATGAGTTATGTGTTTTGGGGATCGAAGTTTGTTCAGAGTCCGGGATGAGATCACGGACATGACGAGGAGTCTCGAAATGGTCGAGAGATAAAGATTCATATAATGGAAGGTAGTATTCGGACATCAGAATGGTTTTGAGTGGTTCGGGTATTTTACCGGAGTACCGAGGGGTTACCGGAACCCCTCGGGGGAATTAATGGGCCTACATGGGCCTTAGTGGAGAGAGAGGAGGCCCGCAAGGGGTGGCCGCTCCCCCCCCCCCCATGGCAGTCCGAATTGGACTAAGGGAGGGGGCGGCGCCCCCTTTCCCTCTCCCTCTCCCTTTCCCCAACAAAGTTGCCATGTATGGTTAATCACAGTTGCCATGTGTATTTATCTGGTTGCCACGTACATGCAACTGTAGTTGCCTTCTAGCAACGAATCATAGTTGCCATGTGTGTTTACCTAGTTGCCACGTACGCGCAACTGCAGTTGCCATCCAACAACGTACGAGTGTCGTGTGGGCGAAAAGTAGTTCACCCACATGCACGTGGACTAGGTGGTGGCTGTGTGGGCAGAAACTAGTTCGCCCACACAGCACAGCTGGTCAAACGCGTGTTGCGGGGCGTGTGGGCGAACTCTCCAACGCCCACACACCAGCCCCGTCCTACGTGGGACGCAAAATCCACCTCGATGTGTCAAGATTCGTGCAAACTCGACCGGACGATAATCCACGCGTGTGGGCGAGTTACAAAACTGCCACACATGTGGGCGTTAGTATTTTCGTTAATTTATTATTTCTCAACAAAGTCATTAATTTATTTGCAAAAATATCATAAATCCGGATCCTGAGTTTGGCTCTCCAAAATGACGAATCTACCCTTAGAATTAAGGTACTCCCTGATTTTCAGTTGTAGTACTTCTTAATGCTCATAATGGAGTAGCCTTTAAGTATATCTGTCCGATCTGGGAAAATGGATGGACCATATTAAAGCAAGGGTAATGTAAAAGAGCTGGATGTCCCATTAAATAAATTAATGTATAGTGACTCGGTAATAGCATAATTTAAGTGACGGCACTATTTTGTATAGCGCGCTATCCTTGCTTTTTCCTCATGGAGACATGGGGATACCTTCGGACGTAGACCAATAAAAGGAAAAGAAAAGGAGCTACATTCACATAGCAATTCTTATATAAATGATATGGATAGAAGGGCCGCTCAAATATGGATCGATTGAGGCCTTCAGGGTATGGCTATGTGCCTGTCGCAGGATCCAACGCCTGGCTCAGCCTTCCTTCAAATACGGAGGAGGCAGCAATGAGTCACTCTGTGCATTTGAAAACCGAACCAAAAAACCATATCGAAAATAAACCGAACCGAACCGATTTTATGGTTTTTATGGTTTTTTGTTTCGGTATGGTATGAACTTTTCATACCGATTGGAACTTTGGTTTCTATGGTATATACCGCAAAACCGAACGGTTAACCGAATAAACCAAAGTAAAAAATAAATTTATATTTCTTGAGATGAACAACCATAAAAGTTGTCATTTTTCTTGTACATGAGTTAAATTCACTACTTAGCACGTAATTTTTTTTTATAACATAGTCATTTTTCTCCTTTTAAAATACTAAGCACGTCCATAACCATCAACAGATGAATCAAAGCATTCATATATACTTATATATGTAGTCATATACTATTTGTGAAAAATAGTATGTGTTTTGAGTCATAAATTTGTAAATTATTATTACATCATTTTCAAATTCGCGTCAACTTTGGTTTTCATGGTATATACCGAAACCATACCGAAATAATTTGGTATATATCGAAACCGAACCGTATTTTATTTTCATACCGTATTTACCGAAGTATTAATACCGTACAAACCGACAAACCGTATAAACCGAACCATGTAAATCGAATAAACCGAACGCACAGGGTGAGCAATGAGTTCGTAATAAAGTGGATCCTGCGTAAACTGGCCCCTGCTTTGGCCGAAGAGCCAGCTTCGTTTGGGGGCGGGGGACACCACCCCACAGACAAGACCGCCAGTCGTGCCGGCGCCAAGCCATGGCAAGAATGCCGCAACGCTACCGGACCTGCCGGACATCCCTATGCCGGACATCCCTACGGCATAGGATCCGGACAGCCCTATGCCATAGGATCCGGACGACGACGACAACGACGACGGTACATTTACCAAAGTCGATAAGTACTTTGCCGAACATGGGTATGCTGACGAGTCCTGCGGGCCTCTTTATCAAGAACCCAACCAAGACGACCGCAATCTAGCTGGTAGGGCGGAGAAATCCAATTGCAACAGGCGTCGTCTCGCGTTCAGTTCTTAGGAGACGCCTCCAGCTCCCGCCTTCACCGAGCCTCAGATAGCTGAGGTGCGAAATATTATCAGCCCCAACACGCTCAAGAAGGCGGTCTGTGAGCAGAACTCGGTCCCATTACAGGAGATCAAGAAGAAGGGACGGAAACGAAAGACTCACAAGGGCGCCGGTGCGAGCCAGCCGGCATCGAGTTTGATCCGTGCTCAGGACGGGCCACCTTCACCTAAGGATATCTCGAGGAGGGTGCATGTGGAGGATAGGGCGATGCTACTGCCAAATATGCTCAATGCTGCAACCGGTGCTATGCGGAGTCTCCACGACAGTGTTCTTTCTTTGGAGAAGCGGCGTCTCAGAGATAATGATGTGGCATACCCGGTTTTCATGGCCAAGGTGCCAGAGGGCAAGGGCTTTGTGGATGGCGACATCGGGGGTACGATCGTCCTTCGTTTTGATGACATCTTTGCGATGTTTAACCTTCATCCGCTGCACTACACCTTCGTTTGGCTGTTTTCGCTGAGTATGGAGATGCGGATCATTAGAGACAAGACCCCGGACATCGTGATAGTTGACCCCTTGTACATGCGTGCCAAGCACTTGAGCAGCACTGGGGACTGCCAAGTTGCTTGTTCACACCTCGAAGGCGTCATTTTGGCAAACCCAGATAAGGATAACTTCCTTGTGGCTTACTTTCCCGAGTAAGTCATCCCTTAACCGCCCCGTAACATATGATTTCTTAGATTTCGATCGTTCGTTTTTTTCTAACATTCCGTGTTCTGTGCAGTGACACACATTGCACACTCATCCTCTTAAGCCCGAAATATTCCATGGCCACGTATTTCGACCCGAACCGTAACTCCAAGATAGACTACACAAATGTCAAGAAAGTTCTTGATGATGTTCTCCCCGGCTACGCCAAATCTGGAGGCACCTTCACCAGGGCAGTTCGTAAGTACGGCAAGCACATGTTCTCACACAATACGAAGTTCTCCTGCGTCAAGCAGCCGCTTGGCGGTCAGAAGGATGCCTACTACGCCCTCCATCACATGCGGGCGATCGTAAGGGACCATCATCACCTTCTGCTACCAGATAATCTCAAAGATTGGGCCGCGAACTTGTCGGCAATCTAGGACGCGGACCTCAGACAAGAATTCTTTCGCATCCAGTCGGAGTTTGCGGACATCATCCATCAAGATGTCCTTCATACCTCGGGGCAGTTCTTCCTCAGATATCAATCCAACAATGAGATAGATGGAACGCTACAAATGCAGGGCGACAACGACCGCGATTTCATGACCATCATGACAGACGGCGGCTTCATCCACGCTCATGTCCGATGAGTCGAGTCGAAAGTAGTGATGTGTAGTTTTGAAACATTGATTGGCTCATGTTGTAATTAAACTTTAATGAATCCGTATGTCTCTTTGGTTTGGACAGTCGTTCAACATAGATGTAATCGATGCTATTTATTAGTAGGACCATGAATCATGCTATTAATGTCTTGCTTTTCTCTTCCGATCCTTTTGTTGCATACTTACATATTGCTTATGTATTATCTGTTGTTTGGCTTGTGCATAGAGATGCCATCGTATGTCGTATACAAGGGTAAGGTTTCCGGAGTCTACGACGACTGGGAGGAGTGTCGGAGACAGGTTCATCATTTCAGCGGTAACAGTTACAAAGGGTACACCACTAGGGCGGAGGCCGAATCTAGATACGACCTCTATCTAGCGGGATAGCGGAGGGAGTGTTGGAGGAACCGGATGAAGACCAGTTTGATCGCGATGATGCTCATCGTGATGACCTCAGCTCTCTTCTATGTGATGGTAGTTTAGATGATCGATATCGACTTGTAATGTGAAGACAAACTCGATACTCGCGGTCTTGAGACTTGTAATGTTTTATCTTTGTTCGGTCTTTTGAATTCGGAGACTAATATGATGAATTGTATTCGGAGACTAATCTTCTATTGTATTCGATGAATTTGATGTTGCTGTGTGCTGCTGTCTATATTCTGTCCAATAATATATTTTGTAACCTGTGCAAAAATCAGAAAAGTAAAAAAAAACAAATATTCATACTAATGGCGCATCACCACCAGGTGCGCCATTAGTATGCCAAAGGATACTAACGGCGCATCACCACAGAATGCGCCATTAGTATGACAAAGCACATGCTTACGTATGGCCCCCCGGGAGGAACACTAATGGTGCATGGTGTTACATACTAATGGCGCACTGCTTGGTGCGCCATTAGTATACCAGATACTAATGGTGCACCAGTGGTGCGCCATTAGTAAAAAATACTAGTGACGTGGTACTAATGGCGCACTGGTAATGCGCCATTAGTAGGCAAAACCGGTGCGCCATTAGTAGGCCTTTTCCTAGTAGTGTTTGTTAATAGGATAACAAAAGATTGAAGAATAATTTCTGTATTAGTAGTTCGCACCATACAGAAATTATGCAGCATACTATAGTGATAAGGTTTCTTTGCACATGCACAAATGAAAGCACCTAAAAAGTCCCCACTATAATATTAACTCGGTCAAGTTAAATTATGTTCACCATTTTGTTAGTTATATATTTAATTTGAAGTAACAAACTTTTTTACGATGTACTTTGTAATCAAACCATACTCTAGACATAAAGGGCATGCGATCCAAAGAAAATGAGCTGCAACCATCTTGCTGATGGAAACAATCAGCATAAGCCTAAGCCTAATTAATTCTCGAAGCAGAGAGCTTCCATTCTGCTCGAACATACGTATCCTTCTTGAACCATCACCGCTTGTCTGCTCCTGACCCCTCGGTGCTCGTGTAGCTTGGCATGATTCAGTTAGGGAATTGACTATCAGAATAGGCAGCTCCGAGCCTCCAACACCTACACGGGAACAATGGAAAACATTTTTTTTTTAATTTGTGATATGAAACCTCCATCGCTGATTAAAGCAATGATTCCATATTATCACATGAAAATAACTAAGTTTGTCCAGAAATAAGAATACATCATGTCAAAAAATTATCCGCCTTAGCAACCTGTGCTGTTAGTATAGAGTTAGAAATTAAGGAGACCTAACTATGAATGCAATACATCGATGTACCCAGTTTTTTTCTGGAAAAATGTACCCAGAAATTAAGAGGATGATGTTTCTAGGTACGCTTTCCCAGGCTGTCGTAGTATTCACAAATATGAATCCATTGTGTGATCCATGTGAAAACTCTGATTCTTAATGTGAACTTTGATATTGGCATTGACACAATTCCTGTGAAAAAACAAATCAAAAGCCCCGTCTCGAAGAATCAGATGCTAATGTTACGGAAACAATCTACGGAAATGACCTACGGACTCCATCTCCACCAATCTCCTCTCCCACCTGATATTCATCGGCAATGCTACACGTACAAACGATTTACAGGTTTTTACAGAATGGTTAACCTTCATTGGTCAATAGGTGAGCGGGGCGGCCCACCCCCCTGAAAATCAGGGGGGGAGAGGTTTGTGATTGGTTGTTAGATGAAAGGAGCGTGCAAAAGCGTGTAAGTCTTTGTATGTCTAGCATTTTTGGATATTCACACGGGCCTCCTCCCTCTTCTTAATTCTTAATCATGTCCGTAGCATCCTATGCCATAGCTCATGCAGCAAATATCAATCTCAAAGAAACGTAAGAGGACAGTAAAGCATTAAAACTCTGTTTGTATTGTACCTAATTAATCTGACGAAGAAATCTGAAGGAAGGCAGGGGAGAGAGAGACAGGTTCACAGGGATATGTATGTACTTGATGGTTGCTGAAGTAGAAAAACGTGTATCTGTGCGTGTAGTTGATGCATGCACTCGAGAGAAGGTGAGAGACGAATCCAATCAGACTGGTCAGAAGCTCTTCGCCTCTCCTAGGGTTTTGGTTGGTCCTCCGCTAGACGTGGCCTTTCTCCACTCCGCGGACCTAGCTACGTTCACTACCGCCGCTTTTGTTGAGCTCAAAAGGTTGACTCTACACCTGCAGCAGGAGTCTGCGATTTGGAGCCAGAGCCAACTGCCATCTAATTCCTCACGGAAAAAAGGTTGTAGAAGATAGGAGCCGACAGCATTACAACAAGAGTAAGAGAAAGAGAAAAGGACAAAGGAGGAGGAACTGGCCGCACTGGCCTGCAACAGCAAACCTGGAGAGATGACATTGATGGTGAAAGCAATCTTTGGAGTGTGGCTCTGGGAGGTAGAAGATGTGGAGCAGTGACGCATGCAGCAGCGTCGACGGCGACAGGATCAGGCGTGGTTACACGTGCACTAGTGGAGCCAAATTTGAGGCCGTGACGACTGCTCGATCAGGCGTGGATGTACGTGCAGTGCTGGAGAAAACTTTCATGGCGGTTCAGAGGACGACAGCGGCTCGTCGTGGAAGATCGAGGGAAGAGCTGCCAGAGTCTTGTGGAGAGATTTTCTTAGTTGTATCGCCGAAGGATTGATCAGAAGTTGTAATTGTATGGCAAGATGCAAGTGCGCCCTGCACGTTAAGGAATCGATCGAGATGCTTATTAGTCTAGCTTTGCACAGCAACGTACGCATACGGAACTCCTGGAGAAATTGATCTAGCAGTCCCAGAAACAACATCTTCGGAATTCCATTGAACTACCAAATCACAAAAATAAGGCATGACATCCAATCCGGGTGATAGAACTACCTTGATCAAGTGGTGGCCATGGTCAATCCTACAACAAAGATGAGAAGGATTAGGGGGCTGGCACCATGGATCATATGTTATCACGGCCTCGGCAGCTTTGCAGTTGGCACCTAACAGTTATCCGTCAGTTGGGACAGATTGGATCTTTTAGCATGAAGATTGGAGATGGGAAGGAGTAGGGGACCTGTTGTGGAAGATTAGCGCTAGGGATTTGGGATTGGGTTCGTGCGTGCCCGGGAGACATGAGGATTAACGTGTAGGCTTCATTAGTGCTTCCAATTAGTAAATATAAGATATAAGATATAAGCCCGTGCTATAACTACTATGGTTCTCGAGTCTACAATAACCATGAGGCTCGAAGAAAAACTCATATGCACGTGTGGAATAATGAACGGTAAAATGTATTCCTAGTCTAGCCTCTAAGACTAGCTTAAGTGTTGCATAATGATTCTGTTTTTCTGATCATGGGCATGTCGACTATGCCGGAAATTTGGAGGACACAATATTAGAAGAAAACTTGAGTTGAATCGACCCTATTGATGTTATGCTATGAGATATATTTGCCACAAGTTATTGGTAAATAACACAGAGAAAGTTAATGTTTGCATAATTCCTTAGAGCACGAGAGTATCAAATTCCTTCATGCTTGCCTCGTGAACTTTGGGGTTTGTTAAACGTCATCGTAACAGGGTGGCTATTATAACGGCTTACGGGTTCATTGAAAGTATGACAAGGAACTTAATAGATCAAGATTGGGATTTTCTCCTCCGACGATGGAGAGATATTCTTTGGACCCTCTCGGTGTAACGATATCCATCATCTTCTGGCCAGACACAGCATGATTTGATCAGGGATGCCGGAACACGGGAACGAGAAAAAAGAACAAAAACCGGTAATGTGGTCACCGGCATAGTGGAGAAAAGTTTTTTATCCATGGGGATGCCGATAAATCTCACATCAGATATTTGTAACATATCGCAAAGCAACAGGAATAGCACACAACAACTAGAGGTTCACTCGAATAATTATTTGTGTGGGTATAGGGGTCAATATTGGTGTCCACGGTTCCGCTATTGCTCATTGATTGGAAAGTTTTCCGGTCATGTCTATACTTCACCGAACCTACAGGGTCACACACTTAAGGGTCATCTTTCTGCTGAATATTAGATAGGGAGTCTGAGAGAAAGTCACGAGAAAAGTTTCGAAGACTATGGAAAACTTCCGGAGAGATAGCCAGAATTGTTTCGGGGTAGACAAAAATGTTTCTGGATTAAACCACCATACCGGAAATGTTTTGGTACGTTCCAGAATGATATTATAGGTTGCTGGAAATGTTCTGGGATTTTCTGAAAATTTTCTGAAGAAATGGTCACGGAAAACATCTTGTCCCAGTGTGAGGCGACAAGATCCCACAATTTGTGGGCTGATTTGTTGGGGCGCTCCCTTTGGGGGACAATGCATGATTGATGGATTTTCGGGAAGGGAGCATCCATGTTTGATGGAGCCCATGTTTGGTGGCTTTTTGGGGAGGGAGCATCCATGTTTTATGGAGCCCATGTTTGGTGGCTTTTGGGGGAAGCGAGCACCCATGTTTGGTGCCTTTTTGTGAGCCACTTCCATGTGGAGGCGACGCACCTTTTGGGATGAAATTTCAGTCACCACCACCTCCTCCTTCCCTATAAATAGAGTTTGAGAGGAACTATTCACACTCACTTCAAATCTCATACAAATGGCATGCATGATCTGGCTTTATTCTCTCCCTCCCGCGAAATAGTTTCATAGAGCCGAAAGGCTGTCTGGGTTCCGGCAGGAATTAGTTCTGGACGGTGAAGCCCTTCCAGATAGCTGACACCATATGTGCGCAACTCCGTAGAGAGGTCGTAGCTTTGATCTTTTCCACGAGGGGTTGTTTGAGGGTCCTCTCGAAGGGCTGTCCGGGTGACCTTCCGAGTTTTGATGGTCCTCCTAAAGGGTTGTCCGTGTCACTATCCAAGCGACCGTCTGACCGCTTCCCAAAGGGTTGTACGAGGAGCAGACTAGGGAGAACATCCTCCCGGTTGGGAGGTTGTAAATCCTAGCTGCGGGGATCTGCACCAACTATCTTCCCCAACTCTACTTCCTTTGCGCTATGAGTTGGTAACGATCAGATCAAAAACCTTGTATGCATCTTCATAGTGGTCCTGGGTTGGTGCGTAGGTCGATTTTTTTTTTGTTTTCTGTCGCGTTCCCCTACAGGTTATCATCTGCTTGTAATGTTGGCTCGATGGATTGATCAGATTAGTAAGTAGTAAAAGTGTGCACTAGATGCATACTCTGTTTTACAAACTGAATTGAAGCTATGCTATGTTAAATGTGACATACATAGTGTTTGTTTATGCTTCACTCGGTTGTATCTTTTCAAATTGAATTGAAGCTCTGCTATGGTTAAATTGTACCCGTCGGCTCCAAGTAGGATGATGCTATGTTTTTGCAAATTGCTCAGCCTTAAAGTTTGGGTGATGTAGTGCACTACATATTATGCAATGAGGATGCAACTGCCCCAACTTTAGTAGTTTTGGTCAATAGAGAATCATTTTGCATCCATCATTTTTCCATGAAGAGTTATCCTGTACTAGATATAACTCATTATGTTTGTTTATGCTACATTCGTTTGCATCAAATCATCCCACTGTCTTTCTACCTGCAATGCCAATTGTCTTCTAAAATTTTGGAAACTGAACTGGTTGCTCGGCGCGCTGACATTCACTATCCTTGGTTCACGTAGTCACGGATCTTGGCGTTCACCCAGCCACATGGGCATGCAAGATCACATCAAAGACCTCCAAGGATTGGATGGTCACTGGCTTCGTCGCTGTAGGCAGCATGACGAGCTTACTTGTCAGTTCCTCGCGACTGTGAGTGTTTTTTCATTCTTTTTACAACTAGTTTCCATGCGAGCCTAATACATGGGATACAATGACATGACAATTTGATTCCATGCCGATCTATGTTCCCGTGTGGAGGGAGGGCACTGCCGGTAGTCTCACGAGGGTTATGTTGTCCATGGCCCTCCCTACTCAAGTGCCTGGTGTGAGTCAGCTACGGCTTTCTCCTCCACCCGGAAAATGTGGCAATGATCGTCATCAACCTCACCGACGACGCATTCCACACTGGGTACATCTCTTTCTATGTCATCTACTCTCACGTTCCAAAGAGACTTTGGGTGGTGATTATGCTCCTGCTGGCTGCCGGGCCAGTGGGGCCATTGCCGCCATCGACCTTCACGGCAGCCACGGCATGGAGCTCCCCGACGCCGTCGGCTGGTCCGCCGTCGCCAGAGCATGTGTGATGTATCGCAATGTCATCTCTGGTGGTCGCGGTGAGTATTTCGACGCTGCCCGGTCGTACTAATGTCCATCTACAAAGAGAGTAGTTAGTAGGGTCAACCTGTTGATGTTGTCTGTTGTTTCAGTCTCAGGTATGGGTCAGCGGTAGTAAGGCGGCCATGCCAAACTTGGTGGTGCTTGGAGCCACCGATTGCCTCCTTTCTCAACACCGGCTTTTGGGAGTGCTACGGGGCGGCGGTTGAAGGAAAGAACATTTCACAATTTTATACAATTTCCTAGATGTCGCGAATAATTTTAAAATTTAATAATTTTATACAAAATATTTATACTTCTTTATGTTAACATGTACAATCTTAAACAATTATATGATTTTCTTAGTTATAGTTTTAATGTTTAAATTCTGATATATTTTGTAATTACTTGAAAACCAACATTTTGTAACAAATGATACACTAATCATTTTCCATGTTTCCACAAACGTTTTCTTTGTTATTTGTGTGTCACAATGCACATTTTATGGTAGAGATTTGAAACATGCGCTCAAAAAATATCGTGGTACCAGGTTCTAGTTCATGTATGATTAGGTAAGAATATTTATGAAAACTTCTCGACTATAAGTGGAACAGTTGACATTGATTATTTTACAGGTGTATTTTTGTCAAATATATCTTGCAAGTTACAGCTGTTCACTAATTAGTTGTCAAAATTAGCATGCCGAAATGATATGGATTAATTGTGTATTCTACAACGTCTGCATACCTATGAATTTTTTCATACCTAACAAACATAGGCATATCCTCCTATCCCATGTAGTATGGACGACGTGACCGGGCAAGAGCCAGATTAATCAAAGTCAGATTAATCAAACATAGAAATACGTCTTCCACATAACATGTCGTAGACATGACCTAGATATTCCCATGTACTTGCCAGAGATGGCATAAAGAGAAGAAAAAGAGAAGAGCGGCAACCCATACTATCTCATGCGCCTATTAATTTTCCTGTTCGTTCGATCCCTTCGCCAGGCTCTCTCACCCGCTCGCTCACTGGTTGATTTGTTTTTTGAGCGTGCTACACGTCAGCCACTAGACCCTTTTCAAAGATCTGTCACATCGGCAGCCATTAGATTTGGCATAATCAATGAGGCCCAGCCCCATCCTCACCATTGCAACAAAGGTAATGTTGCAGAACCCTTTGTAAGGGAGCTCAGGTTGGAGAAACATTTGCAACACAGGCTATGTTGCAGATATTTCTTTTTATTTCTTCATCTTTTTTCAAACAGAGGTGATTTTGCGTAAGGACTTTCGCAACAAGGATTTTTTGCAACGAAAGATGATGTCGCGGCAGCAGCACCAATGTTGCCCTACCCGTTTATGACAAGGGTCTCGTTGCAAACCTTCATTGGAACAGAAGCCTAGCTAGAAAAACTATCTCCAGCTCGTGTCCAGCCCGTCAATGTCAGTAGCAGCTCGTCATTGTCTTGCAGCAAGGACAATGGCCATCGCCTTGCAGCACCGAGACATCTGCAGTCGCGAATACCAATGAGACAGTGGCAGCAGCATTTATCCACCATGGAGGAGCACGTTCTCTTCTTCACGCTTAGGGTGGGGAAGGGGGGAGGAGGAATGCGGGATCATCCATGGAGATCCGGCGGCGACGCAGCCGAGAATCAAAAGAGGAGAATCAGGAGCGACCTAGCCGGAAATCGAAAGAAGACATGTGGAATTTGTGTGTGAGCCGTGGCCACCGTTTTGTGTGGATAAGGATAGGCTCGGGCGTGCATCTGGTGCGTGGGCCACAACCACGGGCCGACCATGTGAGGTGGCGGCCAAAACACGTGAGATCGGCCAGGTGAAGTGAATTATTTCCCTTCCTTTTTTCGCTCGTATTTGCTTCGTCCAGTCCACTGTCCATGTAGAAAACTAGCCCGTTTTACTTTTGTTCGAATTATTTTAGAAAGCTCAAGGATATTTTTTAGATCTTTCCAAACTTTAAAAAGATATGGGAATTTGAAAAAAATGTATATGAACTAAAAAAAAAGTAGATTTTTTTTTGTATTCAAAAAATTGTATGCAAAACATGTTTCTCGCATATTCAAAAAGTTGTTCATGAATTAAAAAAATGTCCATCTACTATATATATCCATCCAAACCTAGAAACTGATGGTTTACATCCCTCCAGCATACTAAATGCATTTTATGCTTTAATTACCCATCATGCCATTACGTTAATTAATTACCCACCATGCCAGGTTAACATCCTCACGAAACATGTCGCTGCCCTCTGCTCTCTCACGACCACGCCGTCAGGGCAGTTTTCCATTACCCACCGCCCCACACCTCGCCCCACCTCTTCCCTCCTCGCCAGCCACCGCCTGCCTCCATCTGCACGGGCCGCCGGACCGCCGCATCCACGTGCCGCCCGGGACCGCCGCCCACGCACCAGGCGCCCGGTCCGCCGCGCACACGCTCCAGGCGCCCGGGCCGCCCCGCCCACACTCCAGGCGGACCGCGGCGCCCATGCTCCAGGCGTCCGGGCCGCCCCGTCCACGCGCCGACCGGACCGCCGCGTCCACGCGCCGCCTGAACACAGGCGCCGCCGGTCCTCCACGCTGTAGGTGCTTTCCCCTCACATTCTTCCTGGTTGCAGTGACAATTTTTGGTTTAATTGTATGCATGTTCAATACCACTGCCTTCTAATTACTGCTGCTGTGAGTTCTAGGCTTGCTGTCAATTCTAGGCTTTCTTCATACAATGCCACAGTTAAAACAGATGCAAACATATGTATTGCAGCGGTCGACTGCGTAATGGGATAGATGTACATAATGGGAAGATGATTCTGATATGTCTATCTATGTTGACGCTCCTGCACTTTATCAATGTTGCTTACTCTGAACTCTGTAGTCGCACATTGTACATGCTGTTCCAACGTCTGATTATTGCATATGCTTCTTCACCTCTTTTCTGTACTTTGTTGATTATTCTTTAACATTTGTGTTTTTCCTAAAAGATTTGGAAGAGTAATCCAGACAAAGTTCCAGGAACGACTACGCATCATTCCCCATTTAATGACATAACGAACTCATCTACGGTTGAGAATGCAAATGTCACTACTAATAGTCAAGAAGCAATAAAGAATACATGGTATGCCCGAATGTCTGATGAGAAGAGAGCAGCATTCCTCGAAAAAGGTCGTATGTCCCGACAAGAAAAGAAGGCTCAGGCTCTGAATCTCTACTTCTAATGGAGCAATTGGTAGCCTGATACGTCGGTTTTATTTTCGTCCGGTTTTACTTCGTCCCACCTCCCACCACCTCTGGTTTATTTTTCGTAGGAGCCGGCTGAAAAACGAGTTAATTGCAGGGAAGTACCACACTTGAGGCAGTTGTAACGGATCAGTACCACTATTCAGTTTTTTTACAAGTCAGTACCACGTTTGAGGCTGGTCGTTGCAATACGGGCTAAACTGCGTATAACTCTGTATTGACGCTGTATCTGACAACCTGGCCTCACCAGTCAGTTCACAAGCCGCCGAACCGGCTCGGTCGGTCTACCTGGTCGAACCCAACTCACTCACTCCCCACGAACCCTAGCCCTCGTCCCGCTCGAGCTCTCGCCCGCCGATTCGCCGCCGACCGCCGCGCATTCCCCCGCCGCCACCGCGCCATGGTTCACGAGGATGAGAGCAACGAAGACTTCTCCAGCCTGCAGTGCATGAACTCCTCCTCCGACGACAGCATGTTGTACCGGGTGAGTGGTGTAGCTAGGGTTAGGGTTAGGGTTCCTGCTTTGGGGATTTGACTTTGATTTGGGGTGTTTTGGTTCATTTTGCTCCAGCAGATCCCTGCCAGCATTGAAGACAAAGACTACATGGGCATTGAGACTGGAACCATTGTTCCCTGCGGGATTTGAGACGGGCAGGAGGTTCTTAGCCTGTCCTCTTGAAGTAAGATTCTGCACTTCCTATCTCTTTGTATTAAAATGAGTTAGTAGTAGCCCCACAGTTAGTAGTAGCCCCCCATGTAAGATTATGTTCTTGTGATTGCCATTCTTTATCCAATTAGTAGTACTTATGCACTGATGCTGATCATTGGAGTAGGCATCTGTTAATTTTATATGTGGCCAGGAGCTTAGTTTACAGTGCACAACATTGTTTAAGCTTTGATCCTGTTATTTTAGCGCTTTATGAGTTCTTTATAGTTGTTGTACTTTTTGTAATGATTAAATAAAGTGGATATTTGATTGGGTTGCAGTGCTCATTTTGTGTTGTTCTTTAGGCCATTGATTATTGTAGTATATTATTGAAATACAGTTGGTTAGCTTTGCTGTTCTTTAGTTCTTTATTTAAAATCATATTACTCTATTCTTTAACAAACATAGGTGTTGTATATATTGCAGGAAGGTCAGAACTGTGGTTCTGTTCAATGGGTTGACCCAGAGTGGCCTCCTACAATGCAAAATGCACTGTTGAAGCTATGGGAAATGTATCAAGACAGCAAGAGTGATAGGAGGAAGGATAACCTGGAGAGTTCACTCACTATTCACCATTTGACGGAAGAAAAAAATAAACTGGAGGTCAACTATGACAAATTAGTTGAAGATGTTCATGAACTTTTGAATGCCCAAGAGGATAGGGTGCTGGATTTCAGATATTTGCAGTCTAAGAGTGCAGAGGAGAGGAATGCTGAGGTGACCAACTCAGTTGTGGCAGATATGAAGACAGAGATGGAGAAGAAAGAGGCAGAGATCTTCAAGCTGCAAGGGAAGTATGATGTCCTTATGAACCTGACAAAAGCCCAAGGCACTGTCATCAGGAACCTGAAGTTTAACCATTTGAAAGAGAAGGAAGTGCTTAGTGCAGACATGAGGAACTTGCAGTTCTAGGTTGCTGAACTAACTAAGTCTGTGGAGAAGCTAACCCAAGAAAATCTCAAGTTGAAGCAGGATGCTGAACTCACCCAGTCTCAGGAAAAGCTTACCCAAGAGAACCTCCAGTTGAAGGATCACATTGGTGATATGAAAAGACATGATAAGCTCATCCAAGAGAATCTCCAGTTGAAGGATCACATGGGTGATCTGAAAAAGGGCCATGACAAGCTCACTAAAGATAGGGCTCACCTGAAGCTTCAGATTGCTAATCTGTTGAAGGCAGAGGAGAAGAACAAGCAGAAGATGAAGGGGATCCAGGCCATCTTGGATAAATGAAAAAGATGAAGAGGCTGCTAAGCTGACCTTTTGGGAAGTAGTATCAATGGATCTGTTCTGTATGGATCTGTTAGTTTGAATTATGGTTCTGTAAGAATCTATTAAGTATGCTGCTTTAAGTTATGAACTATGTTGAACTCCAGTATGTTGATGTAAGAATCTATTGTGTCTATGTTATGTATGGATCTTTTAGTTGGAATTATCTTGCTTGCATAGATGCTTCATAGAATGGTAAAGCTATGAAGTTTTATCATCTAGGCTATTTTGGGTTCCGTCGACGTCGACAACCCCTAAAGACTAAAACTTTGGCTATTTTGGGTTCCGTCGACGTCGACAACCCCTAAAGACTAAAACTTTAGCTTTGGGTTCCGTTGACGTCGACAACCCCTAAAGACTACAACTTTGGCTATTTTGGGTTCCGTCGACGTCGACAACCCCTAAAGACTAAAACTTTGGCTTTGGGTTCCGTCGACGTCGACAACCCCTAAAGACTAAAACTTTGGCTTTGGGTTCCGTCGACGTCGACAACCCCTAAAGACTACAGCTTTGGCTATTTTGGGTTCCGTCGACGTCGACAACCCCTAAAGACTAAAACTTTGGCATAGTTTAGATTCATGACTAATAACAGAAAGCGTAGACACATAACCCTCTCATCTCTTGGGGCATAATTGACATAGTTTAGATTCATGACTAATAACAGAAAGAGTACTCTAACAGATAGCATGTCAAACCAAAATAATAATTGTTTTGAAACATACTTAACTTGCCCCTCATCTCTTGGGGCATCAGTGACATAGTTTAGAAACATGACTCATACATAGTAGCAAGATTACTCCACCCAAAATGATAACTGGTTTGAAACATACATAACTTGCCCCCTCATCTCTTGGGCATAACTGCCATAGTTTAGAAACATGACACCTGACACTCAGGTATTTCCACTTGCAGTAAAAAAGGACATCCATCCAGTATGAGTTGTAGGGCCACCAGAAGTGGAAGCACCAGAAGTGGAAGCCCCAGCAGCAGCTCTTGGTGCAGAGAAAGGCCTTGAATGCCTTGCAGCACCATGCCTTGCACCAGCTCTTGGTGCAGCCTGTGCTCTTGGTGCAGCATGTGCCCTTGCTGGTGCAGCCTGTGTCCTTGCTGGTGCGGCCTCTCCTCTTGCTGCTGAAGTCTGTGCCTCATCAACATTCCTTGATCTTCTAGATGCCTTGCAAAAATGAAGGAAACATGAAGCGAAGGAAACATACAATAAATACAAAACATAGTACTAGTTAACAAGGTGCTTACCACATGCTTATTTTTTCTAAAAGCCAACTCTGGTTACAATTGTTTGCTGCAGTTGGTGTATCTATGGCCTTGCAGCCCACATTTGCTGCATGTTATAGTGGCCATTCTTGAACTCTCCTTTGGCTTTGGAACCTCAAATCTGCCCGTTATCCTCTTTTCTCTCTTTCTTCCCTTCTTCACATGAAATTTAGGTGGCTGTATGTCTGGTCCTGTTGTCTTTGTCCAATCATGTTCACCAGGAACAGGATATATCATTGGTTCATAAGCTGCTAGGTAAAATGGTTTTTTGAAGAATTTGGAGACATAGTCCTCTGGAGACCTTTTTGCCTTGTTAATTGCTGATATTGCATGGTTGCATGTTGTCCCACTCAGGTCCCACTTTCTGCAACCACATGTATGAAGTGCCAAGTTGACAACATGTGTTTGCTGCCCACTGGTTACTTGCCATAGATTAACACCAGCTTGAATGGATTTACAGAATCTGGCCCTTTCCTTTTCCACCTCTAACTTCTCAGCATAATGGGGTGTGATCTCCCACAGAGGTTCCCTTCCACTCTCTCTATTCCTATGCCACCTCACCATTTGCTTATTCTTAATACCATCAATCATAGTCCTAATAGGTTTTTTCCTAAAATCAAGAATGTACTTGTTGAACACCTCAGATAGGTTGTTAACAACCAAGTCTGTCTTACAGTTTGTGTCAAAAGCATGCCTAGCCTAGAATCTTGCAGGTATTCCACTCAGCCACTTCCATGCTTACTCACTCTCATTTTTTAGATCATTCATTGCAATGTCAAACTTGTATTGGTTATCAGCATAACTAGCATTATCCATGCATTTCTTAAGATCTTCTCCCCTAAACCCAGCATTCTGGAAGTTTGCATACAAGTGTCTAAGGCAAAATCTTTGGTGGCAGTTGGGAAATACTTGATTAATTGCATTTAGTAGGCCCTGTTGACATAGCATATCATACTAAGCTACTGACATCATAGTATAAGGACCAAATTTGCATTAAGATAAACAAGAGGATGCATTCATACTTTCTGTCTATCAGACATGATAGTATAAGTACCAAATTGTCCAACTTCTCCTTCTAGACATATCTTCAGTTGGTGCAGAAACCAACACGCTGTATCCTCTTGTCCAAGAATACCAAATGCCAGTGGGAAAATGTTGTTATTGCCATCTCTGCCAGTGGCAGCAAGTATTTGAGCTCCAGTGGTGAGCTTAATAAAGCAGCCATCAACACCTATATTGCATTTGTAAGACCAAATTCAGTAACTGTATAAAGTGCTAAAATAAAGCACTACTAACCTACTTAATAAAGCACTACTAACATACTAAATAAAGCACTACTAACATACTAAATAAAGCACTACTAACCTACTTAATAAAGCACTAAAATAAAGCATATAAAACATACAAAACAGGTCACTAACCTATGAATGGTCTGCAGGCACTGAGAAAGCCCTCCCTTGCTCCATTGATGCAGAAGAACATAGCATGAAACCTTGGTCCTGGATGTGGTATTTTTGTAGTAGGTTTTGCGGTTACAGTTGTAACTATAACTCTACTCCTAGGGTTTGTATCCATGATTGTTTGAGCATAGTCCCTCAGCCTGGGATACTGTTTCTTATGCTCTCCTAAAACAGCCTCTACAGCAAGGTTTTTGGCCCTATAGGCCATGTGCTTGGGCACATCAACACCATACTTCTCATTGCAGTTGTCAATCAGAGTCAAAATACTTGTGTTTGGATCAGACCTGAACAGGGACTCATATGTCTGTGCAAGCCACTTTGCACTAACCCTTGATGTCTCTGTAGTGCTAGGGCAAGTGTGCTGCAGCTTCATTTTTTTATTGTAAATGTCTTCTCCCCTTTGATAACTGCTGCAACTATGAAGAACTGACAATGCTGCTGTTTGCATTCAACAATTATCCTTTTGTCTGAGTTTCTATGATACCTAAAATTTCTGGCCTGTGTAATGTGCAAGCTCAACGGAGCATCTCTGAATTGCTGCTGGTTTGTGAAACACATGTGCATACATAGCTGTTGATGTGGTTGCTCCAGTTTTTCATTGTACCATATCCTTGCTGGCCTTTTCATGGCCCTACTCTTCCTTCCTTTTGGTAGGACAAATGCTAGTGGCTCAAATTGATCATCATCACTATCCAATAGCAGCCCAGTATCTTCTTCATCTGACGATGGCCTGAAATCTGGTTTCAAGTCCTCTAACACATTAGAATGTGTCCTAGTGGTGGGCCCTCTCCTAACTGGCAGCTTTTGCCTCTTTTTACCAGCTGCTTTCATGGGTGGTTCCTTCTCCTTCTCAGAATCTTCCTCCTCATCCTCCTCAATATCAAACAACTCCTCAACCTCAGTGTCACCCTCATAGTGTAGCTATTCCTTATCTGAATCTTCATCTGTTTCTTCATCTGAATCTGCATCCTCTTCTATTTCTGCATCTGCTAGCCTCTTTCCCTCTATTATCTCTGTGTCTTCAGCAATCATGTACTTCTTCATGCAGAAAGGGTTGTTCTCACTGTCATATGCTCCTTGAGAGTCATCATTACTCTCATATCCCTCCTCTTCCTCTTCTTCCATCACAGATTTGAGCTTCCTCTTGCTGACATTTCTGCTCTCTTGTGTGCACATACCAGCAGGTTGTACTAGTGCACTACTATTGCTGCTTTGACTCTCAAAAACAACACCACGATCATTAACAGCAAGCACAGGAGGATCTCTCAGATCATACACAACAGGTTCTTCATACAAAACTGTGGCTAATTTTTCCTCAGTGACATGAGATGCAGCACTGACAAATGTTGTGGCCCTGACTAACAAGTTCAGAACTAAACTGTCCTCATTCTGCTTCTTAATTTGCTGCAACTTGATGTTTGTGTCTATCAAATCTAGGGCATGCTCTCTCTGCACTCCTATGCCTGTATTCCCCATGTGGTACAATTCATCACTGAAGTTAAATCCTTGTGTTTGCATCAGTGCATACAAATTCAAATATGTGACATCTGAGTTGCATATCTTCCTATCCAAATTATGTTTAGCATCGAAATGAATCCTAACATCCCAAACAGCATCATCCAAACTACAATGGACAGGAAATTGCACATTTTCAGTTCAGTAAACCTAACCCTAGCCCGAATCATGGCACAAATGAGAGAGTAGAGAGGGAGAGGACAGAGCACTTACAGTATGCCACCCAATCCATGGCTCTAGTGATGGCTCGTGGTAGGGTTGGCCACCCAGATCTCAGCTAGCCGCAGCCGCTGCTCCATGGACAGCGGCGCCTCCATACCCTCGTCGTCGCCGTTGTAGTAAGCAGACGAACTGGAATCCTCGCCGTCGACTTCGATTCCTCTGTGCGCATCGCTCCCGAGTCCAGGGAGGTCTCCGTACCCGCCCACAACGCCACCGCTGCTGCGACCACCACAACCGCTGCCGCCGCCGCCGCCCGGACTAGCCATCGCGAGGAGAGGGAGAGGGAGAGGAGAGAACTGCTAGGGTTAGACCGAGCCAAGACTGACCGAGCCGGGTCCGTCGTAGCCACCCGAGCGACGCACCAGTTCAGCGGCTTGTGAACTGACTGGTGGGGCCGGGTTGTCAGATACAGCGTCAATACAGAGTTATACGCAGTTTAGCCTGTATTGCAACGACCAGCCTCAAACGTGGTACTGACTTGTAAAAAAACTGAATAGTGGTACTGATCCGTTACAACTGCCCCAAGTGTGGTACTTCCCTGCAATTAACTCCTGAAAAACATAAGCAACGACCCCCTGCGGCCCTACCCCTCTCCTCTCGCGGTCTCCCCGCTGTCTCCCAACACAGTTCTAGGTTTCAGGCGCCGCCAGCCCCACCCAGCTCTCCCTGCCGCTGCTCAGAACACCCTACGGGGAGCCAGAGAACGATGTCTGATACATCCCCTCTCTTTCCTCTCTCTCTCTCGGAACGTCGGCGGTGGGAGAATCATCGTTGGCAGCGGCGGCAAATTAGGTACGGACATGGCGTCGGCGACGCTGATGTCCGCCAGGATCTCACGCTGCAATAGACTGGGGAGGTCGTCCAGCTTTCATGTTCCTCACACCCAGTTTATTTTAATATATGGAAAACTTTCTTGCAAAACATTTACAAATGCCTCTTCTGATATATATACCACTGTAAATTCTCAATTTTTTGGACCTATAATTTCCTAAGGAATTAAGAAAGAAATCTATATAGATTCTCATACCGGGATGAAGTGAAGAGAAAGGAATCATTCATGAAGAGAAAGAAATCATATACTCCCTCCATTCCTTTATATAAGGTGTATTTGTTTTCTGATAAAATTCCAGAATGTAAGGTGCATTTCTTCTAATTCCTCATAATTCCCTTGTTAGCCCTCTAGAAAAAGGGAAAGTATCCCTCTCCTGATTATCTGTATCTACCATTGTAGCAAAAGAAGGAAACTATCTCTCTGTCGATTGCATGTATCTCATACTTTCCTCGACTAACTGATTTACTTGCCACTAACAAATAAATTTTCCAAGGGTAATTTTGTCCTAACATGTCTATAACTTTGTGCCTTGGTCACCGTGCCAAAAATAATACACCTTACATAAAGGAATGGAGGGAGTAGAGCCTTGCACCGGGACAGGCTTAATTTTTTAGGGCTGATGGTTAGAAGCTGCTTGTTGCACATAGTTGAATGGGCTTAATTGGAGAGCCAGATTAGGATCAGGTTGCTCTGATGTACAATTAGGAGCACTGATTTGATTAGACATGTACAACATGTCTGCAGTCCAAGAGGTGACTGTACCCTGTACGTATGCAGGTTAGCTAGCAACACAAACAGTGGGATAATATTTAGTCAGAATGTATGCATGAGCCGTTGGGTGTTTGTCGATGGAAAGAAAGAAAGGAAGAAACAATTTGGTTTGGAACTGGACATTTAGTTCTCATAAGCAGAGCACCACTCTTACAGTCTTACTACACTCTTTATTTTCCAAGATATGTATATCTACAGTGAAAGGTCTTCCGGAAGAGGTTTGAGGACCAAATGAACACATCAGTGTGGTTTGAAACTTCCTTCCTGCCTGCCTTGTAATTAATTACAATTATCAAACTGCAAAGGCTCGCTTTCTACGAATAACTACACATGTTCTTCAGTACAGATGATTCACAAACAACTGCAATGTGCAAGTGCAGAGGTACTAGCTATATCAGGGATCACCCAGTCACGTGTGCTGTTTGATGTTCTTTTTTTGTGCTGGTTCTTGGGTTAAGAGTAGACTACTCTCGGTTCTACACTCGCAATTGTACGTACATGCATTGAAGCTTTGACTATAACTGGTTGGATGTTCAGTTTTTCCTCTATGAATAAATAATAAGTATGCAGCAACAGTTTTTATTTAAAGCAAACTGAAATTTCTCCCTATTTGTGAACACTTCTCTTCTCTTCTTCTGGTTTTCTTTTTTCTCCGCATCTGATGTGTGTGCTTTAAATAAACAGGTATTTTGCTCCCATCTGGTCTGGTCTGGTGAAGGGGACCAAGGAGAAGCTGTTCTTGTGGATTCTTCTACCTCCCCAGCATAGGTGGTGAGCCACCACTTCCTCTTCTCTGCTCTCTCCCTCTCCCTTTCTCTCTCTTGCAGTTTTGGTTATTGATATTAGAGACAAATTTAGTTTTACGTATCTTGGTTTCGTTCCATGATTAATCATCATGATTGGTGGTCTTTTTGGCAGTAGTGAGATGAGGGCATGGCAGTATCCTTGTTAAATAGAAAAACACTTACATCCACGCACTCTTTAAGAACTGCATGTGTTTGTTCCTTCTGTTGCATCATTTTAATTTTTTTGATTGAGTGTCACTCTGATTTGTAGGTCCTGATGCCTGTTCCGGCGCAGCTGGCAAAACCACCGTATTGTACAGGCTACACATCAGGAGGTCGTCTCGACTGTTCCTATGATCAGTAAGTTATTGATTATTTTTGTGTCATCTCAGCTTTGTTTTTTAGGTCTAGTGTTGAATTGAAATTTACTGGTGTGTTGAATAGTTAAACTGTCAATGAGGTAACAAGGTTGTTGCTGTTGGTAATAAAGGAAGACATCTACTAACTTTACATGCTTTCACTCGATGAAGATTGCGAACCTGCTTATGTAAATGTCGTTAACTAGCTATGCACTCTCATGTAAGCTTTCTTTCTAATTAACCAAGCACCCATCCTAATGCAGTTGTCGTCCTTCGCGGATGTGCTATTATAGCTTCTATGATGATTAACTGAAAAAATATATCTGTTGTTTCACTTTGCATGCACACGAACTGATGATGCTTTTCTGGAATTACCACTAGGGTTCAGTGTTGAGAAAGCTTAGTCAAAGAGTGTAGTATTTACAGTGTGGGGATGCTGGTAGCCAAGAAAGGTTATGCCCTTGTGAAGACATTACTTCATTAATTTATATAGCTTGGGACTAGATGTTCTCACTTCTGAAGACACATAAAAATAACCATCAATGTCTTATTTATCACAAAATGCAATGTATTCTCTTTGCATTCTACCATCCGGTGATTTTTTTTTCACAAGCTAATTGATTGGTTCAAGGCGAAGAACTTCTGAGGCACAATTCAGTGCTAGGCACTTAATTTGTTTGCTTTTGAACTAGGTTTGATAAGGCCTGTGAAGTCCTAAGTTATCCTGCAAAAAGTTTCTTATCATAGCATTTAAAGCAATTTCTGAACTTTTATGTAGATATTTAAGTGCCAAAATACCATCTTTTGGTATAACACAGAAAAATCAAGTTTTGAGACCAGTGATTTACCTTGCTGTTGCATGTGCATTACTTTTGCTAATCAACCTGCCGTCAGGCTTTTAGTTCAAGTTCACTAAATTTCTTATACCGACATTTCAGGGATAATACGATTGACCAAACTGTTACCGGTGCAATGCTTTTGGGGACGACCAAAACTTTAAAAATGTTAAATGTGGTTCCATGATAAAATCAAGTATGAAGGAGGAAGAGATCAACACCAGCCCCGGCAGCAAAGATGACAGTGTGTTTCAGTGAGCATGAGCAATGGCACACTCGTGTCTAGTACCTACCAAGATGCTTCCCTGGTCAGACTTCGAGCATTTCCATATTTGATTTATTTAGTATTGTAGGTGTTAGATGTATTTTGTACAGATTTGATCTAACATAGAAAACTTTGACTTTTGGAAATTTAATTCACCTTATATTTTGAAGTACATGGAGTAATTGCTGGGACCATATCCATGCACCATCATCTGAAACCCATGTATTCATGAGGTGTGACGTTAATTTTAACCAATCTGCCTATGGACGGAACCCCAATACATTGACAGACCAACCCACTTAGAATTCCTGGAGACTGACATATACGCCGAGTTCATCTTGTGGTATGTCCCTAAACTTTTTTGATGACAATGCCCTTAGTTGGGATGCCATCAGGTTCCAAACCAAACAAAACCTGGGAGCACTTTACTTACCAATAAATTAAGATAACTTTTGCATAAAGGTTTTGTCGTAATTCGTTACCAATATGGGTAGCACTGTACAGTTTCCTAGCAGCAAAATTTGGCCAACTTGTTAGATTTTATCTGTATGAATAGTAGATTTGCTCATTTTGATTTATAACATTGTAAATGTTCACGTCAGCTGCCAGACTTCCATAATGGAATGTCATCCGGTGTATTTGAAGGTTGCCAGTTTAGGTGGGCCAAACAACCAGTGAGCTTATGTCAAAATAAGCATGACACCAGTTTGATTCTTTTAGGAGTGACTACATGGTGAAGATGCTCAGGCCCACATCATTGTTGGGTTTTCTCATGCCATGTCATACTTGGTCTGTAACTGAATCTTGAGAATTCATTGGATGTTCCACTGAGTACGCAATCAAACTTTTATGACTTGATGTACAAATGCATTATTCATTATGAAAATAATATCATTGTATGGGCTTAAAAAATCATGTCATAATTCTGTAAAAAAAATGGCATCTTCTACTAGATAAGAAGTGATAATGGTAAAAAATCTTTGGGCAGTCTCCATGTGTAGAAGGTTGGAACGTTTAGATATTAGGAACTGTGCATTAATTCTCCCCACGGAAAAGACCGGCCAGGGAATGAGAATAGGGACACGAAATCCAGATTTTTGATGTGTTTGTATTTAAAACAAAAAAGGAAGATAATAAAAAATGATGTATGTTTTGATAAAAGTTTAAAGATTTCGGATAACAATGTCCGCACAACACCGATACACACATGCACTCACACATGGATGGGCATCATCACCGTAGATAGCATTCAACTATTGGCTACACACATGCACTCACACATGGATGGGTATCATCACTATCCTAAGCATTCAACTATTAGCTGGTTTCAATAACATTTCGCTTATTTGTCAATAACATATTATTGTGTTTGATAATATGATTTCTTTTAGTTGATTGTAAAAAAGGAGATGCGTGTTAGCTGAGACGGCATTGTTCTCGGTTATTTTAGCTCCGTGAATTGCATCTTAAATTTTTGTAAAAAGCCCATGGCAACGCACGGGCGTTCTACTAGTATTGTTAATGATCAACTAACACCTGAGCAACATAACCAACACACACACACACACACACACACACACACACACACACACACACACACACACACACACATGGTATGTTCATACTCTGCATACCATAATTATCGAATGACCATTTACTAATTTTGCTTGGAGGTTCGTCTCCTGCGTTGTGTCAGATGCAAGATGTATAGGGGACTCCACGACTACTGTTCGACATTCCGAAGATGTTAATGTTGACCGAAAATGGAGTGGCCATAATTGGTATCCTCGACTAACAGATGAACAAAGAGCAGAACACTTGCATAAGCTATGGTTGGCTCGCCTACAAAAACAAGTTGTAGCTGACAGTGTTACTGTCGAAGTACCTCACAGCTCACACTCGCGATGCTCACCTGGTAATACCTCCTTCAAATGCCACTGTATTAGTGACACATCTTCATCTGGGTTTATGAGTTTGTCTGCTCTTCTTCAAAACAGGTTCAGCCTCTACGGTACCAATCTCCGAGAGTGCTTCTCTTCCGGTGGCACGGCACAAAGTGACAGCTGCAACCGCCACTATGAATGTCAAACAGCGCCAACCATCAGTCGGGGAAGCGTCACCTGGCCAGAGCACCAACATTTTTTCCAGTTAAAACATGCAAAGACACATATAAAATGTGGACTGGAACCGGAATGCCGGCGAACTTCCTTTCTAGATATTATCGCGAAAGGGCTTATCATCCCACATGTTTCTACATCAACTGTAGGTATCAGTTATCACACATTATGGATCAGCACAATCCAGTATCAACCGGGTGGGACACACGCTGGTTGGAGAGCCAAATATAGGTGAGGACATTTCTGATAATTGGCTGCACAGGAATCCAACTTACGTACGGGGAGCGAGGTCGGCTGAACACAATAGGAACGTCTTACATACTGGAGGAGAGCACAGACAGTATGACTTTGTGCCCACGAGGTTTATCTTTGGGTGGTCCATTCAACCACAAGGTATCCTGAAACTTACCAACAATTATTCATTCTATTATATTATAGCACAATGTCCTTTCGACCTGACATGGAGACTTCTATCTTACGTTATATAGATTCAGCTGCCCGCTACGAGAAGGAGCGCATTCGTAAGAGAACGAAATACTCGGAAATGAGCACGGACCAGAAAGATGCCTTATTACATCGAGTTCACGGGTACAAGAAAAGAAAGCAGATGACTTTGTGCCTCATCCGACCAGTACGACCTTGCTGGTGCGACACCTGGATCTGTATCCTAGTCACCATGCACACCTGCCATAGAAAACAACCATATAGGTATTTAAGTGTCTGATTGAACTGTATAGTATTGTTTGGTGGGGATCTCAAATGCATAAGCCGCTTGATATTCACAATTAGAATGCTATTATACATTTGACAACTTTGTCTACTCTCTTGGGTTGGTTTTCCTACATCTTCCAGGAGTCCGCAACATTGACGAGGACTCTGATGTAGCCGGAATTTTTGAGCCAATGGGACCGGATGCTGAAATGGAAGGTGTGTTGTCTTCCGTCGCATAATGGTACCCACATTCATTATATTTAGCTGATTCAATCATTGTGTTCGCATAGAAAACATGGACACCTCCAAAGAAGGAGAAACTGTGTATGATGAAGATGAGGAGGAGAGTAGGCGCTTCAACGCACAAGGTTACTTATACCATGGGATTATAATTCATTACAATTCTGAGGCACTAATCTTTGCGACCCCTAAGTTAACTCTTGTTCAAGACTTTCCAGGTAATGAATTCTAATCGTACAGAGTTACATCTGATGGTTCACATAGTTTCGAGACTCATGATCCTTATGACTATGTCTACAATAATCTGCCCACCAGGCATCATGTTTTGAAGCAAGTAAAAGACTGTGTCCATTGTGGAGCAATGAGGCTCCAGTATGAAGGTCCAGCCTTCTGTTGCAGAAAAGGTAAGGTTAATGTATGTATCCTAGAGGTTCCTCAAGAGCTGCAATGATTATTTTCAAGTCAGGTAGACCAGGATGCAAGATACTTTAGACAACACATTCGATATTTAAACTCTCACTTCTCCTTGACAAGTCTAGGAGTTGCCCTTGACCAGCGGGTCAACACCGCTCAAGAACTGGTGTATATACATTTCGTGCTCATGGTTAGTTGTACCACCGTCTAGACCATCTTGTACCAGGTGATCACAGACCCAGGCATTTGCGGCTGTACATTTATGAAACAGATGAAGCCTTGGAACATAGAGTCAAGCGCTCTCTAAATTGTGATATCAATGTCATACGGAAGATTCTTCGTATATTGGAGATCAACCCGTAGGTCGAGACATTTTAAGAGCCTTGGTACAGTTCCAGACCTAGCGGTATATAAGATTATAGTAAACACAAATATAAAATTGGACCAGTGTAGGTACAATGCCCCTACAGCTTCTCAGGTGGCTCCAATGTGGGTTGAAGGTAGTGACCCGCAACACACTTTTGATAGAAGTGTAATCGTGCATGCAAAAGAGGACCGTCCTTCGTACATCAGAGCCTACTATGGATGCTATGATCCTTTAGTGTACCCATTATTTTACCTGGCTGGGGAGATAGGATGGAACCGTTGGCTGCCATATGAGGGACCAACTCCCGCTCAGGCAGGCAACGAGGATGACGACGACAACCAGGATGATGAATGAAGCAGGTAAAGGTGTCATGACAACTGGTGACCCATCCATGAATTCCTCCAATCTTTAGTAGTGGCATTATTCATAATTCATTGTCGCAACCATCTTGTAGATGATAATGTAGAACAAGATGAGGATGAGGCCATTGAGTCTAAAAAATATGTCAATATAGGGAGTATTACTGTTTCAAGTTGCAGATCAGGGAAGGAATTTTTAGCATCGTATTGTTTGGCAGGCGTCTTCTACGACAGTGGCTTGTTGACATGTACATCAAAATGGAGACTATGAGGCTTGATTTCTACTCGAAGCCTCAGAACCAAAAACTCATACGTGCTGAGCTATACCAGGTAACTTAAATCTCCCTAGTCTCATCAACATACTATGACCACTTGTCACACAATTGTATGTTACTCAATAACTAGAATTAAGCAACAAGTAATTATGAGCCTAATATATGGTTTTGTTGGTTATCGTCATGCCTGTATTCTAAAAACAATAACCAATTATGAGCCTAATTCATTTGTTTCATAGGGTGTTGTTGACACCATTGCTTCTGGAGAGAGGCGTGCTGCTCAGATTGGAAAAAGAATCGTGCACCCTTAGACTTTTCCGGGAGCTGATCGAGACATGCAGCGAAGATTCCTTGTTGCGATGGCTTGCTTACTTAATCACTATGACGTGCAACCCTTACTGGGAGGAGATAACTTCCAACATGCACCCGGACAAACACCACAAGACCGTCTCGACTTAGTGGCCAGAGTATACAGGGCCAAGACGCGGAGCCTGAAAGATCTTATGATTAAAAAGAGGTACTTTGGTCCGGTTGCGGCGTATGCTCATTGTTACTGAGTTCCAAAAAAGGGGCCTGCCGCATGAGCACTTACTGCTGATGATGGCCTCAGATAGTAAGCTAACAAATCCAGACGCCTATGATAGCGTAATCTCGGCGGAGATCCCTAGCCGTGAGAAGTACCCTATGTTGCATGGTCTGGTTATCAAGCATATGCTCCACGGCCCATGCGGTACTCTCCAAAAGAATTGTCCTTGCATGATAGATGGAAATTGTCGTTTTCGTTACCCTCGATAGTTTTGCCCTGCAACACAACAAGGAAATGACTCATACCCTCTATATAGGAGAAGGGATGATGGCCGCCGAGTGAAAGTTAGGAATGCAGTGTTCGATAATAGGTGTGTTGTCCCGTACAACCTCGGACTGCTTATGAGATATAATTGTCACATTAATGTTGAAGCTTGCTCGAGCATAAAAGCAGTCAAATATTTGTACAAGTACATATACAAGCGGCATGATCATGCCTCCTTCTCAGTTCACCCGGCGGCAAATGATGGCGGTGTGATAAATGAGATTCGGCAATACAGGGACGCAAGGTTTGTAACGCCACTAGAGTCTATGTACGGGGTATGTGCTTTCCGTATGTTTGGCGTCTCCCCTGCAGTGTTGCAGCTACAACTGCATTTGCCCAACATGCATACTGTTGCACTCAATGGTACTGATAGCACAAAGGATGTCATGAACCGACCGTCCTATTCCAAAACCATGCTCACAAAATACTTTAGGATGAATGAGACGGACCGTTATGCATGAAACTTCTTGTATAAAGAGTTCCCAGAATTCTTTCGATGGATTAAGCATAAGAAAAAGTGGCAGAAAAGAAGCCAACGGGGTCGGGGACAAGTTGGAAGGATTTCTTATGCACACCCTGCTGGTGGTGAGCAGTACTTCCTGAGAGTGCTTCTGAATCATAGAAGATATGCCACTTCATATGCGGATTTGGGAACTGTAAATGGAAGGCTTTGCTCGACCTTTAGGGAAGCGTGTGAACTCATGGGCCTAATAGAGACCGACAAATCTCTTGACGACTACTTGATTGAGTCTGCTACTTTCCAAATGCCCTATGCTCTAAGATATGCCACTTCATATGAGGATTTGGGAACTGTAAATGGAAGGCTTTGCTCGACATTTAGGGAAGCGTGTCAGCTTATTGAACACGTGTTCCCATCTCTTGATGAGAACACATCATCCGGTGCCTACATGAGCACGCCTGCTATTATTTCTACCGAAAATGAGCATGTGGATGACCTAAATGCAAAGATGATTGACAGATTTCCCAGCCAAGAAAAGGTATACAATAGTTTTGATTCCGTCGATGATGATACACGCAATAACTACCCAATTGACTATCTGAACAACCTTACTCCAAATGGGGTGCCTCCCCATATTTTAAAAGTTAAAGTCAATTGTCCTGTCATTCTGCTCTGAAATATCGATCCTAATAACAGACTTTGCAATGGAACGAGTTTGATGATTAGAGCTTTCCAAAATAACGCAATCGACGCAGAGATTGTTGGTGGACAACATGCTGGAAAGAGAGTGTTCATCCCCAGGCCAGTTATTTTAAGCAAGAACTTGGTAGTTATTTATGGAAGTGTCCGATGAATTAGATAATTTAAAATGCAAACACTTAAGCTGAGGAGTAAGTACTGAGTGAGAAGTAACAATGAGCGAAATATTGTTATAGTTACCATGATCAGATCTAGACGTGATATTGGTAAGTACTGGAATTCAGATCAGATCTAGACGTGATATTGGTAAATAAAACTGGAATGGTAAATTTGTATTCGAGAATTTCTCAATGTATATTACAAAATCTTTGATACATATTCGAAAAAAATTCAACTTATATATTCATTTTTTAAATGTCCATCGTATATTAAAAAAAATTCAACATATAATAAAAAAAATTATTGTGTATTTTTGAAATGTTCATCGTATATTAAGAAAATGTTCAACGTATATTATAAAACGTTCAATGTATATTTTTCAAACTGTTCAAATTAAGAACCGACTATAAAAGGGTCCGATAGAGTAAACTGGATGTTACATTATGGTCCGCTAAAGTAAAACCGACTAAAAATGATAATAAATGAATAAATGTCGTTCGCAGGCAAAGTGGGCTGGCCCAGTAGGCGTAGGCGTCACATAGGGGCCAGACGTTCCGTCAAATTGTCACGGTTTAACACAGGGACCGGACGAGAAAGCCCAGTTTTCTTGGCCAATTCTCCCATAATCCTGAGAACAGAACCTCCACCCAGTTTCTCCCAGAATCTTGAGCCTATATTTTATTGACATTCCCAGTTGTTTACATCCTAACTAGCTGGGATTGTCAGAAAAATATGGGTTCAAAATTTTGGGAGAAACTGGGGCGTGGTCTGATTTTCAAGATTCTAGACGAATCGACCAAAAGAATTGGTCCTAGTGGTAGACAGACTGGGTTCTGGTTCCGCTTTGGCAACGTGGTTTAGAAAACTTTTAGAAGGTTCTGGGACGGTTTATTCTATCTATAAAAATGTTCAGTGTCGGTGTACTAAAGTAGGGGTATCTTAGTACCCCGAATTTGTGCACGGGCAGTCGCAGCGCCCCGCGGCAAGGCTTGCCGGGCGTCCACCAAGACCCTCCGTCATTCATATTACTGCCATTTAAGAACAAAGTATTAACTAAGAAAACAAGGCCCCGGCAAGAGGAGCTTGCCGGGAAGGACAAGACCCCGGCAAGAGGAGCTTGCCGGGAAGGACAAAGACCCCGGCAAGAGGGGCTTGCCGGGAAGGCCAACCAAGGCACTTCTAGAAAACTTGCCGCGACGCCCCGCGCATCCCGGCAAGGCCCGGCGGGCGGCAAGCTCGCTGGTGCAACAAAACAACGGCCGCAGCAAGACCCTTGCCGCGGCAAGGCTGCCACTCTGCACCCAAGCTCCGGCGCATCCAACGACGTGTCACCCCAGGACTACCCCAGAAGCACGTGGCGAGGCGCTGTGCAGCCATGCGGTGCGAGGTGGCGAACGAAGCTGACAAGGAGGCCATCCTGGCGATCGGTGGCGCCCCTAACGGTCGCTTCCTTGCACTGTTGGGGCGACCGGACGGGCATTAAATGCCCTTGTCCCCTGCCGTCAGAGTTAGGTAGGGGACACTGTTGGTAGCAGTTGTACCAACCCGCGTTTTTACCTTTTTACCCCTCTTTCTACGCTGCCACCTGTCGGTGACCCCTTTGGACTATAAAAAGGAGGCCCATGCACACGTAGAAGGGGTTCGGAATTTTGGTTCTGCGGTTGGGTTCATTCGACTCACCCAGCACCACAGCATATCCACGCTCTCAAAGCAAGAACAAATACAAACACAAAGCAGCAGTAGGAGTTTTATCTCTCCGGAGAGCTCCGAAGCTGGGTAAAATCCCCCGCGCGCTCGACCTCGATCTGCTCTTTGTGCGCCCTCCGCTCCCTTGCCGGACCAGAAGGGGCCCCCTGTCCCATAGGTGCTCGTGCTCCCGCAAAACCCCACGACATCTTTGGCGCGCCAGGTAGGGGGACGTCGAGGTTGTGCGAACCTGATCCGGTCTCTGCGCGCTACATCAACATCTTCATCGACATGCCACCGAAGAAGAAGACTTCGGAGGTGGCCGCTCCGTCTGCGACTGTCCTACCGCCGCCGGAGCAAACGGGCGGTGGAGTCGACGCCGGCGGAGGAGCGGGCGCTGACGGTGGGACTCACGTCGTCACCAGGTCCAAGGACAAGGCCCCGCAAGCTTCAGCGTCTGCACATCCACCACACCCCTCCCAGGAGGTGCAGGATCGACAACGCTACGGTGCTCCTGGCGCCGTTCTCGCGTTAGAACAAGGCTAAGCTGGTGGGTCGCGGGACGTTCAAGGCCAACACGCACGCCAGCACGCTGGCACGAGCGCAGTGCGGTCGCCTGGGCGGGATGCTGCTCCTTCTAACACTGTTAGGAGTTTGATCATGTCTCGCACCTCGCGCCGCTCACCACCGCCACCCAAGACTCCAGAGGAAGCGCTGGCCCGAGCCCAGCTACTCCTAGATTACCCTCCAGCGCCGGACAAGATCGACGACTGGAGGGCCACCATTTATAGCCTCAATGGCTTCGCCAACGCCGACAAGCCCCGGCAAACGAGCACGTCCAAGTCGCGGCAAGACGCTCTGGCGGAAGCCGGTGGCGACAAGACCGCTGGGGGTGCCACCACCGTGCACTCCCCGCCCCGAAGGCCAAGATCGCCGACTCGCCGGGCCAACCTCGACGCCGACTCCACCGCGTCGTCGGACCCGCGAGCTCGCCGTGATCAACGTCATGTTCTTCAGGAACGACGACAAGAAGACGCTCGTGAAGGAAATATGCCCTAGAGGCAATAATAAAGTTATTATTTATTTCCTTATATCATGATAAATGTTTGTTATTCATGCTAGAATTGTATTAACCGGAAACATAATACATGTGTGAATATATAGACAAACATAGTGTCACTAGTATGCCTCTACTTGACTAGCTTGTTAATCAAAGATGGTTATGTTTCCTAACCATGAACAAGGAGTTGTTATTTGATTAACAAGGTCACATCTTTAGTTGAATGATCTGATTGACTTGACCCATTCCATTAGCATAGCACTTGATCGTTTAGTATGTTGCTATTGCTTTCTTCATGACTTATACATGTTCCTGTAACTATGAGATTATGCAACTCCCGTTTACCGGAGGAACACTTTGGGTACTACCAAACGTCACAACGTCACTGGGTGATTATAAAGGAGTACTACAGGTGTCTCCGAAGGTACATGTTGAGTTCGCGTATTTCGAGATTAGGTTTTGTCACTCCGATCGTCGGACAGGTATCTCTGGGCCCTCTCGGTAATGCACATCATTATAAGCCTTGCAAGCAATGTGACCAATGAGTTGGTTACGGGATGATGCATTACAGAACGTGTAAAGAGACTTGCCGGTAACGAGATTGAACTAGGTATTGAGATACCGACGATCGAATCTCGGGCAAGTAACATACCGATGACAAAGGGAACAACGTATGTTGTTATGCGGTTTGACCGATAAAGATCTTCGTAGAATATGTGGGAGCCAATATGGGCATCCAGGTCCCACTATTGGTTATTGACCGGAAACGTGTCTCGGTCATGTCTACATAGTTCTCGAACCCGTAGGGTCCGCACGCTTAACATTTCGTTGACGATATAGTATTATATGAGTTATGCACGGAGTCCAGGATGAGATCATGGACATGACGAGGAACTCCGGAATGGTCCGGAGATAAAGTTTGATATATGGGATAATAGTGTTTGATCTCCGGAAGGGTTCCGGAATTCACCGGAAGGGGTTCCGGATGTTTCCCGAAATGTTTGGGTACGAGAACACGTTATTTGTGCCAAAAGGGAAAGCCCACAAGGTTTTTGGAAAGCACAAAAGGAAGTTTTGCGGAGTCCAGGGGCCAGACGCCAGGGTCCCTGGCGTCTGGGTCCAGACGCCGGGAACCCTGGCATCTGGCCCTGGAGTCCGAGAAGGACTCTTGCCTTTCAGGTGAAACCGACTTTTTGGAGGCTTTTACTCCAAGTTTCGACCCCAAGGCTCAACATATAAATAGAGGGGTAGGGCTAGCACCAAAGACACAACAAGAAACACCAAGCCGTGTGCCGGCAACCCCGTCCCCTCTAGTTTATCCTCCGTCATAGTTTCCGTAGTGCTTAGGCGAAGCCCTACGGAGATTGTTCTTCACCAACACCGTCACCACACCGTCGTGCTGCCGGAACTCATCTACTACTTCGCCCGTCTTGCTGGATCGAGAAGGCGAGGACGTCATCGAGCTGAACGTGTGCAGAACTCGGAGGTGCCGTGCATTCGGTACTTGGATCGGTCGGATCGTGAAGACGTACGACTACATCAACCGCGTTGATAAACGCTTCCGCTTAGCGATCTTCAAGGGTATGAAGATACACTCCCCCTCTCGTTGCTATACATCACCATGATCTTGCATGTGCGTAGGAAATTTTTGAAATTACTACGTTTCCCAACAGTGGTATCAGAGCCTAGGTTTTTATGGTTTGATGTTATATGCACGAGTAGAACACAAGTGAATTGTGGGCGATATAAGTCATACTGCTTACCAGCATGTCATACTTTGGTTCGGCGGTATTGTTGGATGAAGCGGCCCGGACCGACATTATGCGTACGCTTACGCGAGACTGGTTTTACCGCCGTGCTTTGCACACAGGTGACTAGCGGGTGTCAGTTTCTCCAACTTTAGTTGAACCGAGTGTGGCTACGCCCGGTCCTTGAGAAGGTTAAAACAGCACCAACTTGACAAACTATCGTTGTGGTTTTGATGCGTAGGTAAGAACGGTTCTTGCTCAGCCCGTAGCAGCCACGTAAAACTTGCAACAACAAAGTAGAGGACGTCTAACTTGTTTTTGCAGGGCATGTTGTGATGTGATATGGTCAAGACGTGATGAGATATAAGTTGTTGTATGAGATGATCATATTTTGTTGAAGTTATCGGCAACTGGCAGAAGCCCTATGGATGTCTCTTTGTTGCATAAGATGCAAGTGCCAAATAAATGCTTTACTTTATCGCTATACGATAGCAATAGTTGCAAGAGAAATAGTTGGTGAGACAACCATGTGATGACACATTGATATAGATCAAGATGATGAAGATCATGGTGTCGTGCCGGTGACGATAGAGATCATGACAAGTACTTTGGAGATGGAGATCAAAGGCGCAAGATGATCATGGCCATATCATGTCACATATTTTGATTGCATATGATGTTTATCTATTATACATCTTATTCTTGCTTTGATTGACGGTAGCATTTTAAGATGATCTCTCACTGAAAATTATCAAGAAGTGTTCTCCCTGAGTATGCACCGTTGCCAAAGTTCGTTGTGCCTAGACACCACGTGATGATCGGGTGTGATAAGCTCTACGTCCATCTACAACAGGTGCAAGCCAGTTTTGCACACGCAGAATACTCAGGTTATACTTGACAAGCCTAGCATATGCAGATATGGCCTCGGAACACGGAGACCGAAAGGTCGAGCGTGAATCATATAGTAGATATGATCAACATGAGATGTTCACCATTGAAAACTAATCCATTTCACGTGATGATCGGTTATGGTTTAGTTGAATTTGGATCACGTGATCACTTAGAGGATTAGAGGGATGTCTATCTAAGTGGGAGTTCTTAAGTAATATGATTAATTGAACTTAAATTTATCATGAACTTAGTCCTGGTAGTATTTTGCAAATTATGTTGTAAGATCAATAGCTTGCGTTGTTGCTTTCATATGTTTATTTTGATATGTTCCTAGAGAAAATTGTGTTGAAAAATGTTAGTAGCAATGATGCGGATTGGATCCGTGATCTGAGGTTTATCCTCATTGCTGCACAGAAGAATTATGTCCTTAATGCACCGCTAGGTGACAGACCTATTGCAGGAGCAGATGCAGACGTTATGAACGTTTGGCTAGCTCAATATGATGACTACTTGATAGTTTTGTGCACCATGCTTTATGGCTTAGAATCGGGACTTCAAAGATGTTTTGAACATCATGGACCATATGAGATGTTCCAGGAATTGAAGTTAATACTTCAAGCAAATACCCGAGTTGAGAGATATGAACTCTCCAACAAGTTCTATAGCTAAAAGATGGAGGAGAATCGCTCAACTAGTGAGCATGTGCTCAGATTGTCTGGGTACTACAATCGCTTGAATCAAGTGGGAGTTAATCTTCCAGATAAGATAGTGATTGACAGAATTCTCTAGTCACCATCACCAAGTTAGTAGAACTTCATGATGAACTATAGTATGCAAGGGATGATGAACATGTTTCCCGAGTTTTTTCATGATGATGAAATCGATGAAGGTAGAAATCAAGAAAGAACATCAAGTGTTGATGGTTAACAAGACCACTAGTTTCAAGAAAAGGGCAAAGGGATAGAAGGGAACTTCAAGAAGAACGGCAAGCAAGTTGCTGCTCAAGTGAAGAAGCCCAAGTCTGGACCTAAGCCTGAGACTAAGTGCTTCTACTGCAAAGGGACCGGTCACTGAAAGCAGAATTACCCCAAGTATTTGGCGGATAAGAAGGATGGCAAAGTGAACAAAGGTATATTTGATATACATGTTATTGATGTGTACTTTACTAGTGTTTATAGCTACCCCTCGGTATTTGGTACTGGTTCAGTTGCTAAGAGTAGTAACTCGAAACAGGAGTTGCAGAATAAACAAAAACTAGTTAAGGGTGAAGTGACGATGTGTGTTGAAAGTAGTTTCAAGGTTGATATGATCATCATCGCACACTCCCTATACTTTCAGGATTAGTGTTGAACCTAAATAAATGTTATTTGGTGTTTGCGTTGAGCATGAATATGATTTGATCGTGTTTATTGCAATACAGTTATTCATTTAAGTAAGAGAATAAACTGTTGTTCTGTTTACATGAATAAAACCTTATATGGTTACATATCCAATGAAAATGGTTCATTGGATCTCGATCGTAGTGATACACATATTCATAATATTGAAACCAAAAGATGCAAAGTTAATAATGATAGTACAACTTATTTGTGGCACTGCCGTTTAGGTCATATTGGTGTAAAGCGCATGAAGAAACTCCATGCTGATGGGATTTTGGAATCACTTGATTATGAATCACTTGATGCTTGCGAACCATGCCTCATGGGCAAGATGACTAAGACTCCGTTCTCCGGAACAGTGGAGCGAGCAACTGACTTATTGGAAATAATACATATTGATGTATGCGATCCGATGAGTGTTAAGGCTCGCGGCGGGTATCGTTATTTTCTGACCTTCACAGATGATTTGATCAGATATGGGTATATCTACTTGATGAAACATAAGTCTGAAATAGTTGAAAGGTTCAAAGAATTTCAGAGTGAAGTGGAAAAATCATCGTAACAAGAAAAATAAAGTTTCTACGATCTGATCGCGGAGACAAATATTTGAGTTACAAGTTTGGTCTTCAATTAAAACAATGTGGAATAGTTTCACAAATTCATGCCATCTGGAACACCACATCATAATGGTGTGTCCGAACGTCATAACCGTACTTTATTGGATATAGTACAATCTATGATGTTTCTTACCGATTTACCAATATCGTTTTGGGATCATGCATTAGAGACAACTGCATTCACGTTAAATAGGGCACCATCTAAATCCATTGAGACGACACTATATGAACTGTGGTTTAGCAAGAAACCAAAGTTGTCATTTCTTAAAGTTTGGGGCTGCGATGCTTATGTGAAAAAGTTTCATCCTGATAAGCTCAAACCCAAATCGGAGAAGTGCGTCTTCATAGAATACCCAAAGGAAATTGTTGGGTACACCTTCTATCACAGATCCGAAGGCAAAACATTCGTTGCTAATAAATGGATCCTTTCTAGAGAGAGAGTTTCTCTCGAAAAAAGTGAGTGGGAGGAAAGTAGAACTTGATGAGGTAACTGTACCTGTTCCCTTATTGGAAAGTAGTTCATCACAGAAATCTGTTCTTGTGACTACTATACCAATTAGTGAGGAAGCTAATGATGATGATCATGTAACTTCATATCAAGATTACTACCGAACCTCGTAGGTAAAACAAGAGTGAGATCCGCACCAGAGTGGCACGGTAATCCTATTCTGAAAGTCATGTTACTAGACCATGATAAACCTACGAACTATGAGGAAGCGATGATGAGCCCAGATTCCGCGAAATGGCTGGAGGCCATGAAATCTGAGATAGAATCCATGTATGAGAACAAAGTGTGGACTTTGGTGGAGTTGCCCGATGATCGGCAAGCCATATTGTATAAATGGATCTTCAAGAGGAAGACGGACACTGATAGTAGTGTTACTATCTACAAAGCTCGACTTGTTGCAAAAGGTTTTCGACAAGTTCAAGGGATTGACTACGATGAGACCTTCTCACCCGTAGCGATGCTTAAGTCTGTCCGAATCACGTTAGCAATTGCCGTATTTTATGATTATGAAATTTGGCAAATGGATGTAAAAACTGCATTCTTGAATGGGTTTCTGGAGGAAGAGTTGTATATGATGCAACCAGAAGGTTTTATCAATCCAAAGGGAGCTAACAAAGTGTGCAAGCTCCAGCGATCCATCTATGGACTGGTGCAAGCATCTCGGAGTTGGAATATACGCTTTGATGAGTTGATCAAAGCATATAGTTTTATACAGACTTACGGTGAAGCCTGTACTTACAAGAAAGTGAGTGGGAGCACTACAGCATTTCTGATAAGTATATGTGAATGACATATTGTTGATCGGAAATAATGTAGAATTATTCTGCCAAGCATAAAGGAGTGTTTGAAAGGAGTTTTTTCAAAGAAAAACCTCGATGAAGCTGCTTACATATTGAGCATCAAGATCTTTAGAGATAGATCAAGACGCTTGATAAGTTTTTTCAATGAGTACATACCTTGACAAGATTTTGAAGTAGTTCAAAATGGAACAGTCAAAGAAAGAGTTCTTGCCTGTGTTACAAAGTGTGAAATTGAGTAAGACTCAAAACCCGACCACGGCAGAAGATAGAAAGAGAATGAAAGTCATTCCCTATGCCTCAGCCATAGGTTATATAAAGTATGCCATGCTGTGTACCAGATCTATTGTATACCCTACACTGATTTTGGCAAGGGAATACAATAGTGATATAGGAGTAGATCACTGGACAGCGGTCAAAATTATCCTTAGGGGAATAAGGATATGTTTCTCGATTATGGAAGTGAAAAAAGGTTCGTCGTAAAGAGTTACGTCGATGCAAGTTTTGACACCGATCTGGATGACTCTAAGTCTCGATCTAGATACATATTGAAAGTGGGAGCAAGTAGCTAGAGTAGCTCCGTGCAGAGCATTGTAGACATAGAAAATTGCAAAATACATAACGGATCTGAATGTGAAAGACCCGTTGACTAAGATTCTCTCACAAGCAAAACATGATAACACCTTAGTACTCTTTGGATGTTAATCACATAGCGATGTGAACTAGATTACTGAATCTAGTAAACCCTTTGGGTGTTGGTCACATGGCAATGTGAAGTATGGGTGTTAATCACATGATGATATGAACTATCGATGTTTATCACATGGTGATGTGATCTAGATTATTGACTCTAGTGCAAGTGGGAGACTGAAGGAAATATGCCCTAGAGGCAATAATAAAGTTATTATTTATTTCCTTATATCATGATAAATGTTTATTATTCATGCTAGAATTGTATTAACCGGAAACATAATACATGTGTGAATATATAGACAAACATAGTGTCACTAGTATGCCTCTACTTGACTAGCTTGTTAATCAAAGATGGTTATGTTTCCTAACCATGAACAAGGAGTTGTTATTTGATTAACAAGGTCACATCATTAGTTGAATGATCTGATTGACTTGACCCATTCCGTTAGCTTAGAACTTGATCGTTTAGTATGTTGCTATTGCTTTCTTCATGACTTATACATGTTCCTGTAACTATGAGATTATGCAACTCCCGTTTACCGGAGGAACACTTTGGGTACTACCAAACGTCACAACGTAACTGGGTGATTATAAAGGAGTACTACAGGTGTCTCCGAAGGTACATGTTGAGTTGGCGTATTTCGAGATTAGGTTTTGTCACTCCGATCGTCGGAGAGGTATCTCTGGGCCCTCTCGGTAATGCACATCATTATAAGCCTTGCAAGCAATGTGATCAATGAGTTGGTTACGGGATGATGCATTACAGAACGAGTAAAGAGACTTGCCGGTAACGAGATTGAACTAGGTATTGAGATACCGACGATCGAATCTCGGGCAAGTAACATACCGATGACAAAGGGAACAACGTATGTTGTTATGCGGTTTGACCGATAAAGATCTTCGTAGAATATGTGGGAGCCAATATGGGCATCTAGGTCCCACTATTTGTTATTGACCGGAAACGTGTCTCGGTCATGTCTACATAGTTCTCGAACCCGTAGGGTCCGCACGCTTAACGTTTCGTTGACGATATAGTATTATATGAGTTATGCACGTTGGTAACCGAATGTTGTTCGGAGTCCAGGATGAGATCATGGACATGACGAGGAACTCCGGAATGGTCCGGAGATAAAGTTTGATATATGGGATAATAGTGTTTGATCTCCGGAAGGGTTCCGGAATTCACCGGAAGGGGTTCCGGATGTTTCCCAAAATGTTTGGGTACGAGAACACGTTATTTGGGCCAAAAGGGAAAGCCCACAAGGTTTTTGGAAAGCGCAAAAGGAAGTTTTGCGGAGTCCAGGGGCCAGATGCCAGGGTCCCTGGCGTCTGGGTCCAGACGCCGGGAACCCTGGCGTCTGGCCCTGGAGTCCGAGAAGGACTCTTGCCTTTCGGGTGAAACCGACTTTTTGGAGGCTTTTACTCCAAGTTTCGACCCCAAGGCTCAACATATAAATAGAGGGGTAGGGCTAGCACCAAAGACACAACAAGAAACACCAAGCCGTTTGCCGGCAACCCCGTCCCCTCTAGTTTATCCTCCGTCATTATTTCCGTAGTGCTTAGGCGAAGCCCTACGGAGATTGTTCTTCACCAACACCGTCACCACGCCGTCGTGCTGCCGGAACTCATCTACTACTTCGCCCGTCTTACTGGATCGAGAAGGCGAGGACGTCATCGAGCTGAACGTGTGCAAAACTCGGAGGTGCCGTGCGTTCGGTACTTGGATCGGTCGGATCGTGAAGACGTACGACTACATCAACCACGTTGATAAACGCTTCCGCTTAGCGATCTTCAAGGTTATGAAGATACACTCCCCCTCTCGTTGCTATACATCACCATGATCTTGCATGTGCGTAGGAAATTTTTGAAATTACTACGTTCCCCAACAGCTCGCACCCGCATCGAGCGTCGAAGAGAAGCGCGACGTTAATCTGACCAGCGCGCTGGGCCCACTGTCGATATGCATGCGCCAGGGGAACCAGGCGACTTGCCGTACGCGGCAGGTTGCCCTGCGTTCACCCGTGAGCTGCGGCAAGTCCAGTGGCCCGGTACCAAGAACTTCAAACCAGACGTGCCCAAGAAGTACGATGGCAGGATACATCCGTCGGAGTTCCTCAACGTCTACACCATCGCGGTGCAGGCTGCCGGAGGGCGCGACGAGAAGATCCTCGCCAACTACTTCCCGCTGGTGCTCAAGCCCAACGCCAGATCTTGGCTCATGCACTTGCCGGACAACTCCATCTCTTCATGGGCGGACCTGTGCCATCAGTTTGTCGGCGCCTTCGCAGGCGGCCACAAGTCCCATGGTCAGGAGAGCGACCTTCATCTGCTCGCCCAGAAGGAAGGAGAAACCCTGCGCAAGTATATACAGAGATTCAGCCAGGTGCAGCGCAACATCCCAGACGTCCACCCTGCCGCGGTTATTAGCGCGTTCCATCAGAACGTGTGTAACCGTAGGATGAGGGAGGAGATGGCGATGTGCAAGATCAGAGATGTCAGCGAGCTATACGCTCTGGCCGACAAGTGCGCACGGGCTGAGGAGGGGAGGAGAATCCCCGGAGAGAATGCAGGAGCAGAAGGATCTGACAGTGAGGATGCCCCTCCGGCAAGGAAGAACCGGAGGCGGAATAACAGAAAGAGAAAGGCTAAGGATGTGCTAGTCGTCGAGCATTCCGGCAACGGAGGCGGCTCCGACAAGGCCAAAGCTGGTGACTCCGGCGAGGCTGTGGTGGCCGCCAACAAGCAGGATGGCTCCGGCAAGCAATATTGCAAGATCCACCACACCAAGGGCCATGACCTCCAAACCTGCAAGAAAGTTGAGCAGATGGCGGAGCTACAGAAAGCTGAATATGAGCGTTGCGACAAGGAGAAGGCCCGGGAAGGTGGCGGAGGATCCGGCAAGAAGCTTCCCGCCCGGGGAGGGCGGCGCGGCAAGGCCAAGCCGCGGCAAGGAGACAGACCTCCCCGTGGCCGCGACAAGGACGAAGACGAAGATGAAGATGATGAGATGGAGGAAGATGAGACTGACGAGCAGGAGTTTCAGAAGGCAACAGAGGTGTTGTGCGTCGACGGCGGTGCTTCTCTGCACACCTCGCACCGCCAACTCAAACAATGGGTGCGAGAAGTGAGCGCAGCAGAACCGTCCGTTGAATCACGCAAGCCCCTGAAGTGGTCCAGCACGCCCATCATCTTTGATGTTGGGGATCACCCTGATCGCATCACTGCGGTCGGGTGCTTGCCGATGTTGGTTTCGCCAACCATCCGCAACCTCAAGGTTACAAAGATGTTGGTTGACGGCAGCGCCGGCCTAAATCTGATCTCCTTCGCAGTGCTCAAGAAGCTCCAGATCCCCGACAGCGAGCTCGAAGAAACTGGTACGTTTCAAGGAATCAACCCGGGAAGGAGCAAGCCGAAGGGGAAGGTCACACTGCCAGTGACTTTTGGCAGCGAGCTGAATTTCAGAACAGAGAGAGTCACGTTTGATGTTGCTGATTTCCCATTGCCTTACAATGGGATACTTGGCCGTCCAGCGCTCGCCAAGTTCATGGCAGCCTCTCACTACGCCTACAATGTGCTCAAGATGCCTGGTCTGATAAGTGTTATTTCTGTCCATGGCGACAAGAAAGATGCACTTATCTGTACCGACAAGATCTACCGGGAAGCAGCAGCAGCAGTAGAACACAAACCACTTGCCGCTGAAGCTCCCGGGGGGAAGAAGAAGACCAAGTCCGGCAAGAGTAGCTCTGATGCCCACTCCGGCAAGCGCACCTCTTCGGAGTGCTGCGCTACCGTCGAGGACGCACCATCGAGCTCCACCGGCAAGTGCAAGAAGGCAAAGACAACTGCACCGGAGACCAAGAAAGTGGCCGCCAAGGAGGACAACACTGGTGGTACCTTCACCATCAGTGCCACGCTTGATCCTAAATAGGAAAGCGCGCTCGTTTCTTTCCTGCGGGCGAATGTCGATGTGTTTGCATGGCAACCATCTGACATCCCCGGTGTTCCCAGGGAAGTAATTGAGCACCACCTTGCTGTCTGCCCTCACGCGCGGCCCGTCAAGCAGAGAGTCAGAAAACAAGCAGTAGAGCGTCAAGAGTTCATTGCAGAGGAGATCAAGAAGTTGGAAGCAGCGGGCTTGGTCCGAGGAGTACTCCATCCAACATGGTTAGCCAATCCAGTAGTCGTGCGCAAGGCGAACGGGAAGTGGAGGCTTTGTATTGACTCCACTGATGTTAATAAAGCTTGTCCCAAGGATCCATTTCCCCTGCCGTGCATTGACCAGATTGTTGACTCCACAGCAGGATGTGATCTGCTTTCATTCCTTGATGCATACTCAGGATATCATCAGATCTTCATGGCAGAAGAAGATGAAGAGAAAACCGCATTCATTACTCCATGTGGCACGTACTGCTTTGTACGGATGCCTTTCGGACTAAAGAATGCTGGTTCAACATTTGCAAGAGTAGTCAGTCATGCTTTTGAGCCACAGTTGCACAGAAATGTAGAAGCTTACATGGATGACATAGTGGTCAAGAGCAAGGACAAAGAGACTTTGATCCAAGATTTGGATGAGACTTTTGCAAATCTGCGCAAGGTCAATCTCAAGTTGAACCCCGAGAAGTGCATGTTTGGAGTTCCTTCCGGCAAGCTTCTCGGGTTCTTCGTGTCCCAGCGGGGGATCGAGGCCAATCCCGACAAGATCAAAGCCATTGAACATATCGAAGCACCGAAGCGCGTCAAGGATGTGCGAAGACTTGCCGGCTGTGTTGCTTCTCTCAGTAGGTTCATCTCTAAATCTGCTGAGCGCGCCCTGCCGTTTTTCAAAATTTTGAAAAAGGCAGGTCCAATGAAATGGACTCCGGAAGCGGAGGCTGCGCTGCAGGACCTGAAGAGATACCTATCCTCTACTCCAACACTTGTCGCACCTAAGCCACAAGAGAAGTTGCTGCTATATCTAGCGGCAACCAATCAAGTGGTTAGTGCTGCGTTAGTTGCGGAGAGGGAGGCAGATGATGAGCCAGTGACCGCGGCAAGCGAGCCCAGCGACAAGCAGGGGGCTTCCCCGACAAGTTCTGGCTCCGGCAAGGATGGATCTGAACAGTTGCCGGAAGAAAAACAGAAGAAGATGGTGCAGTGCCCAGTTTACTTTGTCAGTTCCCTTCTGCAGGGGGCTAGATCAAGGTATTCTGGTGTGCAGACGTTGCTGTTCGGTCCTTCTCATGGCCTCGAGGAAGCTGCGCCATTACTTTCAAGCACATGAGATCACAGTCGTCACTCGCTTTCCGTTGAAGAGGATACTGCAGAATCCTGAAGCAACAGGCAGAATTGTCGAGTGGGCACTGGAACTGTCAAGCTTTGGCCTCAAGTTTGAGAGTACTTCAACTATTCAGAGCCGAGCATTGGCAGAATTCATAGCAGAATGGACGCCAACGCCTGATGAAGAAACTCCGGAGAGGAGCGTCCCCGTCAAGGAAGCAAGCAAGGAATGGATCATGTACTTTGACGGTGCCTTCTCGCTGCAAGGCGCCGGTGCGGGCGTACTACTTGTCGCACCCACCGGAGAGCACCTCAAGTACGTGATCCAAATGCACTTTCCCAAGGAGCAAGCAACAAACAATACTGCAGAGTATGAAGGCTTGCTTGCCGGACTCAGAATAGCAGAAGAACTTGGGATCAAGAAGCTTATTGTCAGGGGTGACTCGCAGCTTGTCGTCCGCCAAGTTAACAAAGATTACCAGAGTCCGTTGAGGAAGCCTACATCGATGAAGTGAGGAAGCTGGAAGAACATTTTGACGGCCTGCAGATGGAACATGTTCCAAGAGCTCAGAATGACATTGCAGATGGCCTGTCAAAGTGTGCTGCACTCAAGTTACCTGTGGAACCAGGAATCTTTGTGCTCAAGCTGACTCAACCATCTGTAACACCATCCACTGGACAGAGCAAGAAGAGAAAGTTGGTCATTGGCGACTACTTTCCGGCAGAGCTCTCCGGAGCCGCCGCCAAAAAGGTCCCCAGGATCAACACAGAAAGTGCTGAGGAGCGGTCTGCTCCGGCAAGCCCCAGGGTATGTTTCGTAGAAGCAGACGCTCCCGACAAGCTGTGTCCCGACACGCTTGCCGGGGAGCATCACGCTCCGGCAGGATCCCAGATCCTTGCCGTAGAAGCGGATGTTCCCGCAGCAGCATTCGCGCCTTTAGTCCTTGTCGTTGAGCCACAAGCTCCGGCATGGGCACAGCAGATCGCCCAATTCCTTCAAACAGGAGAACTTCCCAAGGAACAAGAAGCAGCGGAGAAAGTAGCCCGGCCATCAAGTATGTACCAGTTTGTCGATGACATACTGTACAGAAGAAGATTCAACGGAGTGAAATTGAAGTGCATTTCCCGGGAAGAAGGACAAGAGCTGTTGGCGGAGATACATGGAGGCATATGTGGTCACCACATTGGCGCAAGAGCACTTGCCGGCAAAGCTTTCCGGCAAGGTTTCTTCTGGCCGACAGCCCTCCAGGATGCAACTGCACAAGTAACCAAGTGTGAAGCGTGCCAGTTCCACTCCAAACAGATTCATCAACCAGCTCAAGCTCTCCAAACAATCCCTTTATCCTGGCCATTTTCGGTCTGGGGGCTCGACATCCTCGGCCCCTTTCCCCGAGCTGTCGGGGGCTTTGAGTACTTGTACGTTGCGATCGACAAGTTCACAAAGTGGCCTGAAGTGGAACCAGTGAGGAAGGTGACAGCACAGTCAGCAGTCAAGTTCTTCAGGTCAATTGTTTGCCGTTTCGGAATCCCTAACAGGATCATCACCGACAATGGCACACAATTCACGAGCCGCACCTTCGTGCAGTACGTCCAAGATCTTGGCACCAAGATCTGCTTCGCTTCTGTTGCTCACCCGAGAAGCAACGGTCAAGCGGAGAGGGCGAACGCTGAAGTGCTGCGTGGGCTCAAGACCAGAACTTTCGACAGGCTGCACAAGTGCGGAAGAAATTGGATCGAGCAGCTGCCAGTAGTTCTTTGGTCGATCAGAACGACGCCAAATCGAGCCACTAGCCAGACACCCTTTGCTCTTGTCTACGGGGCAGAGGCAGTTCTCCCCACGGAACTCGTATACGGATCACCTCGAGTGCTCGCTTATGATGAGCTTGAGCAAGAGCAGCTGCGGCAAGATGACGCGCTGCTCCTCGAGGAGGATCGCCTTCAGGCTGCTGTGCGAGCTACTCGCTACCAGCAAGCTTTGCGCCGCTATCATAGCTGCAAAGTTAATGCCAGAAGCTTCGAGGAAGGCGACCTTGTTCTTCGGCGTGTTCAATCCGCCAAGAATTCCAACAAGTTGACGCCGAAGTGGGAAGGCCCTTATCGGGTGAAACGAGTCACTAGGCCCGGCGTTGTCCGCCTTGAGACCGAAGATGGCATTCCGGTGAGCAACTCCTGGAACATAGAGCATCTTCGCAAGTTTTACCCATAAGGCGCGGTTGCCGGGCCCCGTTCCGGCAACCACCTTTTGTACAAGCCTTGCCGCTGTTGCATGTAACCCTTGGTACAAAGCCGGGCGCAGCTCCCGTGCGTAAATAAAGTTTATGTGCCTCGCACACCTTGTCAAATTTAATGCATCTTTCTTTTTGCATATATATCTGACACTTTGTGCAACACTTACCCCCCGTAAGCAATAGCAAACCTTAAGGTTCCGTATCATTATTTTCTCTTCTTTCTTCTCAAAAAGAAGATTCCTCCGCCCACAAGTTCACCGGGGGGGGGGGGAGGAGAAGATAAAGGTGTGGACCAGGCGTCGTTCAAAGGAATCTAGCCTTGCCGGGACGCAGACGACAGAAAAGCTAAGTTGCCAAAGTTTGAGCATAGTCAATTTTAAATTTTTAAGTTATATTCCTTGAACGTCCGTGCCTTGTATGGAAAACCTGTGCGCGGAGGAATCGACTCGCGGCTAAGTTGCGCCCTTGATTTGTTTCGAGTCCGCTCAACAATGCAAGTGCGCTGCAACTGGCCCCGACAAGATTTCTTGCCGGAGGCAACACCGCCAGCAGGCTGCTGATGTTCCACACTCAGCAAGTGTGTTTGCGCCGACAAGTTCCCTCAAAGCGCAGGGTAAAAACATACAAGGGATGTAACAGAGTAAAGGATATAACATAGCGAGCGTTGCCCAGAATAAAGTTATATTACAAGAATAACTTATTGTGGCACTGACTAGATTGTTCTCATAACTGAAACGGCGGCGGCAAGAAAAAGGGAGAAGAAGGGTGGCCTAATCCACGCGCTCGCCGTCGACCCTCCTGACCTCATTCACCTTGTCCACAATGGGTGCGACAATGGCCTTGAGTTCTTCAAGAGCAGCACCCGCCGGCAGCTTCTTGGTGACACGGGTGAGGTCGATGCTTGGGTTGCGAAAGAGTATCTTCCCCAACACCTTCTCCAAGACCCTGGCGCAGATCGCGCGCGACTCGTCGGCCAGCTTCTTCGGGATTCTTTCCCGGAGCTGCTGGAGAGCCGTCACCACACCCTTGAAGAAAAGCGTGAGCTTGGCGCTGGGCTGGAGATTTTCCTCAGTGGAGTACCCGAAGCCCGCCAAGTCCAGCTCCGCCAGCTCCTCGTCGATGGACGCGGCGATGTTGACGAGGCCCTCCGTCCAGAGCTCCACCGTGGTCTTGAAGGTGTTCTGGGTCTCGGCGGCCCTCGTCAGCAGCTCCTCGTTGCCCTTGAGCTCCTTCCTCAAGTCATCTTCTCGCTTCTTGGCGGCGTCCAGCGTCCCCGCCAAGGTGGCCAGCTTCAGCTCCAGATCAGCACTCGAGTCCTTGGCGGCGTTCAGCTCCTTGATCTTCTCGGCAAGCTGAACTTGCAGATCGCCATGGGCGCGTGCATCCTTCTCGCGTTCGCGCTGGAGTGCGGCAAGGTCTTCGTCCTTCCTTTTCATGTCCACCTCCAGCTGCGTCACCTTCACCTCTAATTCCTTCTTGGCGGCCTCGGCAGCCGCGGCGGCATCCTTTGCCTCCTTGAGTGCCCCGCCAAGTGATTGCTCCCGGACGGCAAGCTCCTCTTCGTGACTGTCCAAGTTCACCTTCTTCTGTATCAGCTCACCGTCCCGCTTGGACAGCTCCTCGGCGGCGAGCCTCTGCTGCTCTTCGGCTTCAGCCTTTTCCAGGATGAACGCCTTCTTCGCCTCGTCGAGCTGCGCCCTCTCCTCAGCAATGGATTGGAGGGCCTCCTGGTTGCGGCTCTTGAGCTCCTCCGCATGCTTCTCTATGTCAACTCCCGCCTGCGCGACAAGCGCTTCCCGGGACTCAAGCTTCGCTTGCCGGGCGCGGTAGAGTGACACCAGCCTCCGGAGCAGCCGCTCCTCCTCGAAATCGCCACTTCTGCTGCTCGGCGCATCGACCACTGCCAGCCCAGCAGAGGCGAGCACTTCCCCGTCAAACTCCTCTCCTTCAACCGGTGCCCTGGAGCTCGACGCCCAGGGAAGCTTGATGTACACGCCCTCGCCGGCCTTCAAGTACGCGCTTGGCTGGGGCTCGTCGGAGCCCGGCGCTGCATCAGCGGCGGAGGGGTCGGCGGACGGTGCAGCGCCCTGCGCTCCTGTGCCCTCCGGGTCGTCAGTACGATCGCCGGACCCCTCACCGGCTCCTGCGCCAGCAGCCTTGGCGGCCTCCTCGTCGGTAGGCTCATCAGCGCCGGCCTCTTCCTCGCCAGCAGCGGCATCTTCAGTATTGCCGCGTGCGCCTTCCTCGCCGGTGGCCTCGGTCTCCATCGGGTCTGCGAGAGGGGGATCTGAGGATAGGAAGAGGAAGGAAAAGTCAAGCAAATATCCAAAAAAAAGAGAAAGAAGATCAGAAGAAGAACCCAAGGGAAGATTTCCGACAAGGAAAGTTACCTGTGCTGGGCTCAGTGACCATGGGCTCCTCCACCAAGGGCTCACTGGTTCCGTCCCTTGCTGGAAACCGCTCCCTTGCCGGGGAATCGCACCTTGGCAGTGTAGTCGAGGCAGACAGCACCTCCGGGGCGATTTCTGATTGCCCCTGATGGGCCTGCTCTGCTCCTACACAAATGGATTAGCAATCAAGATGTCGGCAAAAGAAGAAGCACCCATGCGCGCCCCACAACAGGAAGTGAACCAAACACTTACGCTGGGGGCTGTGCTGGGGGCTACTGCGAGGAGAGGGAACCGTGTCTGTCAAGGTGGTCTCGGACGTATCTTCTGCCGTCACGGCAGGATCGTCCTCGATGTCAACCAGAGGGACCTTGGCCCTCTTCACCGCTCTCTCCGCCAAGGTCCTGAAATAGGACAGGAATTCAGAGAGAAGCGAATTAGATACAAGACAAACAACAACAAGGATCAAAGAAAATCAAGGACAGTGAGAAGAAAGTCTTACTCCTCCTCCTCCTCCTCTTCATCATCATCGGAGCTCAGCGCGGAGAGGTCGAACTCCGGTACCCTCTCAGCGCGGTGTGGCGGAGGAGTAGGCTCCCTTCGGCGTTTGCCGGGGGCTGCGGCAGGATCAGGCGTGGCGGCCCGGGAAGACCCCGCCTCAGTTGCCGGCATGGCCTGGGACCCTCCCGCGGCAACGGTACTTGCCGCGGTGGAGCATGTCCCACGGCGCCGCGGCTGCTGGGCGGCCTGCTCCTCTGCCATATCTCCAACTCGACGGAGGCGCCTTCTCTGTTGGAATTGGGGCTGCGCTGGGGGCTCCGCCTGCGGCAAGCTGCTCGAAGACGGCTGGCCGCTCGCGCCCTCGGCGGGCTCGCCCGCTTCGACCTCGGGCTCCCCTTCGCCATCGACTTCTCCGGCAAGATCTTCCCGGTCGGCAAGGCTTGCCGCCTCAGCTGCATCCGCCTCCGCCAGCGTGAAGCCAAACTCGCCCGCGGCAGCAGCTTCCATCGCCTCTTCGGCCCTGCTGGCGATGTACACCATCTCGTTGTCGGTGGTGGCGCGAGTGAGGAGTTTCTGCTCGTCGGAGTTGACTGCTACCTCCGTCAAGTCATCGAAGAATTGCTGCACGACCTCGACGGCGGGCTCTATCCAAGTTGCACTTATCCCGTGCGAGTCGCACTCTGGCATCATTGCGCAGATGCAGATCGCGCTGGGAGTTGTTGCACAAGGGGACGACGCCCTGCGGCAACCTGAACCATTCTGGATGGTTGGCGTCATGTTTGAACAGCTCCCTCAGCATCCCGTCAAGCTCCAGAACGGTGAAATTGAAGTTGAGGCCTGGACGCAGCCTCATGATATCCGCCGGGCCGCCAAACAGCCAGGCGGGCCTCCCCCTCTTTTGCAGAGGGGCGATGCGACGGCGAAGGAAATCCGCGCCGACCGCCCCTGCTGTGAGCCCAGCATGCCTGAGCCGGAGGATTCGGGTGGTGGCAATCCTCAGCTTGGCGTCGTCCGGCGACAGAGCGCTCCAGTCGCTGCCGCGCACCACCTGGGTCTGACGCAGCTTGGTGAATGGCTGCGGGTTGGCATCACAGATCCAGCACCACTCCGCCCTCCACTCGTCCCACTTGCTGCGGAGCTCGCCCGTCAAGTACACCTCCTTCATGCCCATCCGGGAGGTCCAGGCGATTCCGCCAGCCAGTGGCTCCCCTTTCTCGGCCCGGGGGGAGAAATAATGACGAAAAAGAGCGACATTGGGGAGGATGCCAACAAAGTTCTCGCAGAGGTGTGCGAAAACCGCCATTGTCAGAACGGCGTTGGGGGTGAAATCGAGAAGATGAAACCCGTAGGTGTTCATGATGTCGCAGAGAAAATCGGAAAAAGGTGGGCAGAGCCCACAATAGAAGAACACAGGAAGAAGTAGTAACCTCTGGGGCACTTTTTCGATTTGGAGGCCTCAGCGGAGAGCACCGGCGTAAGCGGATGCGCCCGCGTCTCCGTTGACCAGAAGAGGTAGAACTCCTCCCGCAGCGCCTTCGGGGTAAGCTCGGGGGAGAAAAGCGGTCGCTTCTTGCGCAGCGCCTCAAGCTGCAGCGCCTCGGCCGACTTTGCAGCCTTCGCAGCCTTCCCGGTCTTCGGAGCCATGGCGGAAGCGGTGGGGGAAGGCGAGGGCGCCGGCGGCGACGGCGGGGATGGGCGGCGGAGCGCTGCTCTCTTTCGACTTGGGAAGCGGAGGGGAGCGGCGGAGCTTTCGGAGGAAGGAACTGCAATTGGCGAAGGTGGGGGAACAGTTCCGTTTCCTCTGCTTATAAACAGGGGAGGTGAACATTGCGCCTTTCCTGGATTAAAATATAGCCCACGATCTCTCCCACGACGCCGCAATCGACGCGTGCCGTTACGAGGGGACGTGGCGGACACGGAGTGGATTCGGTTTGGACCCAGGCCACGCGTGCCCGTGCACTGTTTTGGGCCTGGCCCAACAGCGCTCGGCACCGTGTATGGCCCAGGCCCGGGGGCTCCTGTCGGTGTACTAAAGTAGGGGTACCTTAGTACCCCGAACTTGTGCACGGGAAGTTGCAGCGCCCCACGGCAAGGCTTGCCGAGCGTCCACCAAGACCCTCCGTCATTCATATTACTGCCATTCAAGAACAAAGTATTAACTAAGAAAACAAGGCCCCGACAAGAGGAGCTTGCCGGGAAGGACAAGACCCCGGCAAGAGGAGCTTGCCGGGAAGGACAAAGACCCCGACAAGAGGAGCTTGCCGGGAAGGCCAACCAAGGCACTTCTAGAAAACTTGCCGCGACGCCCCGCGCGTCCCGGCAAGGCCCGGCGGGCGGCAAGCTCGCTGGTGCAACAAAACAACGGCCGCGGCAAGACCCTTGCCGCGGCAAGGCTGCCACTCTGCACCCAAGCTCCAGCGCATCCAACGACGTGTCACCCCAGGACTACCCCAGAAGCACGTGGCGAGGCGCTGTGCAGCCATGCGGTGCGAGGTGGCAAACGAAGCTGACAAGGAGGCCATCATGGCGATCGGTGGCGCCCCTAACGGTCGCTTCCTTGCACTGTTGGGGCGACCGGACGGACATTAAATGCCCTTGTCCCCTGCCGTCAGAGTTAGGTAGGGAACATTGTTGGTAGCAGTTGTACCAACCCGCGTTTTTACCTTTTTACCCCTCTTTCTACGCTGCCACCTGTCGGTGACCCCTTTGGACTATAAAAAGGAGGCCCATGCGCACGTAGAAGGGGTTCGAAATTTTGGTTCTGCGGTTGGGTTCATTCGACTCACCCAGCACCACAGCATACCCACGCTCTCAAAGCAAGAACAAATACAAACACAAAGCAGCAGTAGGAGTTTTATCTCTCCGGAGAGCTCCGAAGCTGGGTAAAATCCCCCGCGCGCTCGACCTCGATCTGCTCTTTGTGCGCCCTCCGCTCCCTTGCCGGACCAGAAGGGGCCCCCTGCCCCATAGGTGCTCGTGCTCCCGCAAAACCCCACGACATTCAGAAATTCAAAAATGTATATTTTTGAAATGTTTAGGAATTTAAAAAGTCGATAGTATTTTTCAGTCAAAAAAATGTCATGTTTTAAAAATACTTCATGAAAGTTCGAATTTTTTTCACATTTTTTTCAAACAATGTTCACAATCTTTTAATAGAATTCCAAATTTTCATACATGTTGTTGTATTTTATTTCCCATATCTTTACAAAACCTTCCTAAATTTTCAAAATGTTCTTGTTTTAAAGAAATGTTAGTGAAATTTAAAAGAACATTCGCTTTTACAAATAGCAATAGTTATTAAAATATTCTCAGAATTTGAAGAAACTTTCCTGAATTTGGGAAAAAATATTCCCCAATAATTGTTTTCGCTTTCTAAATAAATAAATAAAATTTAAAATTATTTCCTAATTAAATAATATTAGTGAAATACATAATGTTTAATAATAAACAAATGAGAATTGTAGAAAATGTTAAATAATTTCAGGAAGTGTTTGAAATTCGAAATTTATAACGAATTTTACAAATATTCACAATTGTTCTCACGAAATTCAAAACCGAAAGAAGAAAAATGAAAAAAAAAGGATTGAGGGAAGGTTCTACAAGTAGTGGGGAATGCACAAAATTTGTGCTGTACCATGCAAGGGTGCACATCCCCTCGACCTATACGCGGAGTAGAATTCTCGATCGATGGGATAGTAGTAGGCGGGAGGTTTTTTTTGAAATAAAAGGTAGCTCATGCTACCTTATGCATTTCAAAACAGGCCATAGCCTGAAGACCGAAGAGGTCAATTACATGAAACTTATGTTACGCACCATGGTGCAGAGGCCATAAGTTGCCTTTTAGCAGAAGAGGAAACACTGGGGGAAGGGGTGGAGTTTAGAAGAGGTTAAAGGCAGCTGCTTAGGTACTATGCTAAGAACTAAATTGTTGCACCCATAAATCTATAGCCTCCTTATCTCTTGTGCGCATAGCCCTATTCCTGCAAAGTGACAAGAGTTGGACAACATATTGCCTGGTGTAAGACGGTGCCCAACGGTGAAGATGAAAAACCCGATCGTTTCTTGCATGCCACAGCATGACAGCACATGCAGCAAAAAGAACATGCACTTTCCGGGCAGCAGGCCAGCAGTGTTGTAGCTTCTGCACAAACTCCACCAAGTCCGGGGAACAGGAGGCATGCCTGGCCACCTTCAACTTGCACCAGATAGCATCAGCCGGAGCACAGCGTAGGATAAAGTGACTGCTAGATTCAGTGGCCGGGCAGATATCGCAATCCGGATGAGAGGCAACAGAAAACCATCCCTTCTTTGTCATATTATCCCGCGTATTGAGTCGGCCCCAAAAAGCTAGCCAGAGAAAGATCCGGTCCTTGAGAGGGATGATCGGGTCCCAGATCCACTGCGCGAACGTACACGACATACCTCTGAAATTCAGCAACCCATATATATATGCTGTGGTGACCTCACGGTGGCATATGGCAGTTCGCCGAAGGTCCGGGTGTGCCAAAGCCGGCATCACCTCCAGCAGAAGAGAATGGAGACGATGTAGTTCCTGAACCGCAGTGTTTGAGAGATTAGGATGCAACTGAACATCCCAGCAACCATTGTCAAACTGAGAGGCGACTGTACAATTATTGTCCTTTGCATAGGAGTATAGGACTGGCAAGACGAAACGAAGACGGCCGACCCCCAGCCACTTGTTATGCCAGAACGAGAGCAGCTGGCCTTTACCAAGGGAGCAAGACGTCAAGGCTATAATTATGGAGATGTGTTCCTTGAAGCCCTTCCAAATAGCGGTGTCTCTGTTGGTTGAGCTGCGGGGAATGCGAGCAGAACAATATTGATGGGCAAACCACTGATAGCAGGGGACATCAGAGCTATGTAAAACCCTAGCGGTGAACTTGCATAACAATGCATGGTTGTGTGCCGTGAGGTTCCGAACACCCAGCCCCCCGGCATCTCTAGGCATGGTAACAAAATCCCAGGCAACCAAACACTGACCACCCTTGACAGAATTCTTGCCTTGCCAGAAGAAAGCACGGAGCAAGCTTTCAAGTTTTGCAATAGACTCCTTGGGCCATGCAAAACAAGTCATGTAATAGCTTGGGATGCTGGCAAGTACAGCATTAATCAAAGTCAGACGACCCCCCCCCCCCCCCTGGACAGAAAAGCAGCAAGCCAACCTAATAGTCGTCTGTCAACTCTGTGAATGACTAGCAGAAGCATGCCATGCTTGATTTTATGGAGAGAAAGTGGCAGCCCCAGATATGAGCATGGAAAGGACGAAACAGGTGCATCCAAACAGAGCAGCAATCTCATTCGGGGTGGCCAGGTCAATACAAATAGGAATGAGTGTGCTTTTGTGGTAGTTTATCTGTAGACCAGAAAGGGCAGAGAAGTCCTCTAAAATATGCTTGATAATGGCAACTTGCTGGGTGTTTCCTTGGAAGAGAATTAAAGTATCGTCGGCATACTGTAAAACTGGAAACATACGATCCGCGCCCAAAGGGTGAATTAAAGCACCAGATTCAAACTTGGAGCAGCAAAGTCTTTGGAGAACATCAGCAACCAAAATAAAGAGGTACCGAGAGATGGAATCTCCCTGCCGCAGCCCTCTTTTGGCAATAATGGAGTCACCGAGCTCCCCATTGACCATAACCCGAGATGTTGCCGTGGTCAGAAAGTTATGGACCCAGGTGATCCATCTCTGCGGGAAACCGCGAGCCTCCATAATGTTAAACAGAGCCGCCTAGCTAACTGTGTCAAAGGCCTTCTGAAAATCAAGCTTAAGGACCACCATAGGTAGCTTTCTCTTATGAGCAGTTTGTACCATATCTGCAGCCATGGTAAAATTTTCAACAATTGAACGGCCTTTGGTGAAGCCAGACTGGAGTGAGTGTATCAGCTCAGGTACGTGCTGATGAAGCCTTCTTGCAAGAACTTTAGTGCCAAGCTTAGGCACACTATGTACAATAGAAATGGGTCGAAAGTCACGCAACTCAAGCAGGTTATCCTTCTTAGGCAGTAGGGAGATGTACGCCGTGTTGATACCGACAAGATCAACTTGATGATGATACAATTGTGAGAAAAAGAGCTGCAGGTCCTCTCCAAGATTGGAGTGAAAGGCCTTGAAGAATTCATTTGTGAAGCCGTCCAGGCCAGGGCTTCTGTTATTTGGAGAGTTGTTGATAGCATTGACAATTTCAGACCAAGTGAATTCTTCCTGAAGACAAGTCAAGTCCAGAACCCCATAGAGATCATTAAGCTGAACTGTGGGCTGGGACAGTGACGCTTGCCCCAACAAATCAGAGAAGTAACTCGTAGCCAACTGCAACTTATTGTGGGTGTCAAAGAACTCCACGCCATTATGAACAATGACCTTAATCTTGTTACGTCTGGACTGACAATTTGCTGCTGCATGGAAGAACTTGTTATTTTCATCCCCCAAGACACACCAATGCAGCTTAGCATGGCGACGCCATAGTGCAGTTTGCCACAAGATTAGTTGCTCCACTTTCGCGGAGGCAAACTTCCTCAGGACCAACTCAAGGGGGGACAACAGGCGCTTTTCTTCAACTGCATTCAGGTAATCCACCACAGTTTTATTGTTACTAATCAGCATATCAAGACTAGGCCGGTGCCTTTTCCATTGTCTGAGGGCCGCGCGAAGGCGCCACATCTTGAAATTAATGAGAGAGGCAGAAGAGTGGAAAGGCCTTGTAGCTCGAGACCAGCCAGGAGCAATGATATCCCTTGTTTCCCTCATCTCCAGCCAATGGTTTTCCATTCTGAACAACTTACTCTGGACAGGCTGCTCGCCGTATTCAACCAGGACATGCACATGGTCAGAAGTAACCGTGGCTACAGCTGAAGCTGCAGTGTGAGCAAAAGCAAGAACCCAGTCGGCGTTGATGAGCACCCGGTCTAGGCGGACAAGACTTGGATTGTCCCGTTTGTTGGACCAGGCAAACTTTCTGTTGCATATATTGATCTCCTCCAAACAATTCTCCCTTATCCATTGGTTAAACATTTCCATCATTGGCCAGTTCAGCCGACCACGCGATTTCTGATTCTCAGAGCGGTACATATTGAAGTCGCCAACAATCATCCATGGTTCGTTCACCTGACCAACAGCAGCAGTGAGTGTTTCGAAGAACAGAGGTCTATCTTGAGTGATGCAGGGAGCATAAACCGTGGTAAGGAGAACTGAAGAGTTGGACCCGGTCGAAGCTAATCTGACAGTGAGGTGGTATTTGTGCATTGCCACCACCTGCCCTGAGACAAAAGAAGTGTCCCAAGCCACCAAAATACCACCTGAGGAACCTGATGAAGGCATGACGGCGTGATCATCAAGATGGGCAGGGAGAAAAGTCCGTAGCTTCCACTTCGAGATTGATTCCAGCTTTGTTTCCTGCAGGCAAAGAACACTACAGCGACAGGAGGTTATAGTTTCACGAACCAGCGAACACTTATCATCGTCACCTAGACCTCGAACATTCCAATCAAGAATTTTCATGATTAACATTGTTAAACAGCAACCGAAGCCAAAGAACATAAGCGGGTGGAACATGGACATGATCATAAGCAAGGATGTAACAATTCAAATCGTTGGCTTCCATTGATAGATAAAATGCAGAACTACAGAGTTGCGGCACACTGAAGACCAGACTAACATCAAGCGATAAGCAAAAGCAACAAAGATGCAGGCGGCACATCGGGTACAGATTACATAGCATGGATTGATAACAAACACTAACTAGAAGTACCAGGAAGAGCATAGGTAGGAGCGGCAGCTAATGCAACACTAAGGGCCTACACATCCGGACGAAGTTCAGCACCCACAGAGGAAGCAGTCCAGCCATGGGACGACGTGGAAGGGCATGATGATGTTTCTGCTTGAGAGAGGATGGCCTCGGCGTTGAGGTCGCAGCACCGAGCCAACTGCTTGAGCTTGCCCCGGATCAGAGGGCGAGGGGTTCCAGAGAGTGGCAGCTTCAGAAGCCCAGCAACCGCCTGAACCCTCGCCTTCTTGCCACGGCCGCCGGACGAGCCAGGGCGGCGAGCCGCAGCATCTTCAGAGCTGGCGCTGGATACCAGCGCCTTTCGCTTGGAAGCCCGTTCCACAGAACCGACTCGCTCCCCATCATACTTCTGCCTAATGCGGGCGCTGCGGCGCGGAGAGACGGGTACCACGGCCGGCTCGGGCTCACTTAGGGCGGTGCTGTTGAGATCAAGAGGTGGCACCTCCGGCTGGCCCCCCGCAGCAAGCAACGGGGGAGCGGGGACCGCGCTGGCACGGCCAGCCGGTGGCGATGGCGGGGGAACCGCAGCGGCCAACACAGGCGGAGGAGCCACTGGGGCAGGCACCTCTGAATCCTTGAGCAGCTGAAGGGTGGGTGGGGAGGACCGAAGATTGTCGGCCCTTGGCTCAAGCGGCGGCGCGCGACAGGCGCAGTGGAGCGCCGCCACCTGGGCGGGGAGCACCGCACACGCCCCGTGCTGCAGATTGGTGCCGCTGACAGGGGAAAAATGGCCACAGGGGAGCAGGCCCTCCCCCCCACCGGGCAGATGACTGAGGGGTCGTGGACAGGTGGGCCTGGAGGCGAGAACCCGGTGGGCCTGGACCCGAGCATGGGCTGAGAAGTGAGCTCCTTCCGGAAAAAAATCAGCCTCGACAAGAGAGAGAAACGGGCCGACACTGGGCAGCAGCCCAGCAGGCACCATGGGCTTCGGTGGGTGCAGGCTTTCCACAGCAGGCAGCAACGGGAGCGTGCGAGAGCACATCGCGCCCACCTCAGTTTGGGGCCAGAAGTTGAACAGGAGGGAGCGGCAGCTTTCCCGCGCAACGAGGTCAGAACGCAGGTCGTAGGAGGGGAAGTAGCCATCGTCCATGGCGACCGGCCGCATCTGGATCGTCTCCGAGGCAGAACGACAGTGGCTGAGCTCAAGCTTGAAGGAGAAGGCCATGGCGTCGGGGTCGAAGGAGACGAGGACACGCGGCTGCCGGACTTCCGTGGCAAGGAGAACGGGACGGAGGCAGCCCCGGGGTGCGTCTTCATGCTCGATTTGGTCGGCGGTTGGGAGGAAGAAGGTCGCCCCCTTGAGGAGTTTGGGCTTGACGGAGATTTTCAACAGCGCCATGAAGTCACCAGCAGAGGCGATGTGGGGCTGCAGGTAGGCGCGGTAGGCGGGCGTGGCCATGCCCTCTCCTTCTTCGAAGAAGCCGGCCGCCGCCCTGGCCCCTGCGTGAGTGGGCATGCCCCTGGCGAGGGCGCGTCTGCGGTAGAGATGGAGCTGAAGCTGAGGGTTTGAGAAGAGAGAACTGTTTATTTGGCACTTTCGTAACGTGGGTTTTCCTATTTGACCATACAAAGTTTTTACTTGACTATTTGATAGTCGGTGTAAACTTTTGGTTCCTACGTGACACTTACGTACATTTGGCTACGAACTGTTTTAGAGCATCTACAGCCGCTGGCCTCCTAGGAGGCGTCGCCGCCTAGGGGCGTACCGGCGCTAAACCGCGTGCTGGGGCATGATGCTCCCCAGTCGTCGCGCCCACTTTTTTTGAAAAACAAAATCCAGCCCCACATTCGCAAAAACAAGGTGCAAATTTAACTAAACTTCGGCGATATCATAAAATATTTTACAAAAAAAGAAAAAAAACACTACTAGACAAGCCGTCGCCCACGCCGTTCCTCGCCGCCCGCCGCCCTGAAACTATACATGTCGTGGAGCTTGTAGAACTGCGTGTAGTCGCCGCCATCATCGTCGTCGTCATCGTCATTGCCTCCTCCGCGGCCGCTGTCCCTGCTGCTCCCCTTCCCAGTGTCTCTAAGGCGCGGTGGGTTGGACGGTCCGGGGGCGTCCTCGTCCTCGTCGCTGTCGAGGATCACCACGCCGTTCTCGTCCTCGCGCCCACGTTGGCGGGCGACTATCTCCTGCAGGGCTCGGCGCTGCTGGACCATCTCGTCGCGGAGGTAGTCGTCCCGCGCCCACTTTAGGGCGGCCTCGTCGGAAAAGCCAGACTGGGCTATGGCCTTGTACTCCGCAGGGAGGCCGTACTCCACCTTCGGCCTAACGAGGCAGACAGAGGTGGGGGAGGACTCGGCGATGCGGATGCCGCAGCTGTGGGTGCGCCGGCTGATCGGCGTGTCCTGGGGCTCCAGCTTGACAGGGAGGAGGGAGGGAGAGCCGGACGAGCGGCCGGACGAGGAGGAGGACGCCGGGTCCTTGCGTCTCGGCGTCCACGAGATCCCACGCCGTCGGGAGAAGTTGGGGGAGCGGGGTACTCCAGCCTCGGCGTGTTGCCGCCCTCGACGTACTGGAGGACGGCCTCCAGCGTGCGGCCGGGCACGCCCCATCATCAGCGGCGGCCGTCGGCGTTGTGCCTCCCGGAGGGGACGACGCCGTTGGTGGCCTCGAGCTACTCGGCGTGGCGACGACGGAAGTATGGCTCCCACAGTGAGCTATTGGGGGTGTACCTCGGCCCTTCCCTCGCCGCCTGCGACAGAGAGGCATGGATACAGGCGATCTCCACACGACGCGCCGCCCCGATGGGCGGTGGTGGCACCGGAACCCCGCTGGCACTTATCCTCCATGCCCCGGGCACCCGCATGTCCGGTGGGACCGGGTAGTCGGCCTCATAGAGAAGCCAGGCTTCGTCCTCATGAAGGTGGCGGCGGCCGAAGCTGTTCGCCGCTGCGCCATCGCCTGTGTAGCGCTTGGCCATTGGGTGAACTGGAAATGGCGAGAAGAGAGGTAGGAACGGGGGGCGTCAGCAGTGGAGAGCGAGGTCTGTGCGTGGCTCACCGGTGCGGGAGGGGGCGACTTACATAGGCGGCGCCCGCGTGGCCACCGTGTGTACGTGTGGCGGGCGAGGGACGCGCGTCGCCCCGTCTTCACTGCGCCGCTCGTGAGGCATCAATGGAGGAGGTTGATCGACGCGGCAGCGTGCGGCAGCTTTGGCATTGATTCCCCCGCGGGAACCGAGGCGATGAGGATGACGAAGCAACGAGAAGAGCCAAGTCGCTGCCAAGGAGGGCCCGTCAATTTTCGCGCCAAAAACGATTCGGCCGGCGCCCCCAGCGCGTCGGGTTCGGTCTGGGTCCGCCGGCGCCAATTTCGACCCGAGCCGGCGAAAAAAGGGCCTTTGGGGGCACGACTGGCCGATTTTTCGGCGCCGACAGCCAAAAAATCGCCTGAGGGGCCTTGTTGGGGGCGCGGCTGGAGATGCTCTTAGATGCGACCTAAAAATAACGGTACAGCATGTGACCATAACAACACGCACCATCTCTCTTCAATGAAGAGAAAACATCGGCTGGCACGGAGCCATGATAAAAGCTGAGAGGGGGCAAAGATGCATATGACTTTTTTTGCAGAGATATGTGTGAGAACTAATGGCTAAATCATTTATAAAAACTAGCGAAACAACTAAAAAAACATCATATATTTCTATATAATATAATTTCATCACACATAATTACGATAAGTTCATTGCCAATGATAAGTTCACACATAATCACTGAAGAGCCAGTAAATTGAGAAATATCAATATGCCATTTTTTATTCTTGAACACAAATTATAGCATGCAATTTGTAAAGAGAAAACATGTTAAAATCTCATGAGAAATAATCTTGAGCGCGTCACCTCCTTCCATTTCGTCCAACTGACGACTTTTTCTTTTCTACAAAGCAATGGAAATATGTATTTCTCTTTCTTTTAGAGAAAACATGTTAATATCTAATGGAATCGATTAACTATCACCTCATTAGGGAGAATATCAGAAATTTTCTTTTCTACAAAGCAATGGAAATATGTATTTCTCTTTCTTTTAGATGGATTCCTAGAAAGTTAGTTCAAATGAACAAATTTGAGTGTTGCCAGTTTTAGATTTTGCAAAAAAGAAAAGAAAAAAAAATCTCTTCTCATTTCAATCAACGATGTTTTTTGTCGACCGGCATCGACATAGTTGTATTTCCTTACTTTCTCCTCGTTTTTCTCTTTTAGTTTTTGTACTAGTTTCCCTTTTGATAAACCACACCACCATGTATTTTTTTTCTTTAGCCGATCTATATGAAATCGCAGAAGCAGCATGGCTGCATCGTCAAAAAGTAAAAATCACTGCTTTCTAACATGAAAGTTGGAAAAGAAAACCAATTCAAGAATTAGTAGAACAGAAGATTGTAAAGATGAAGTGAACCTAAGTCCAGGGCTTACCTTGAGCAATCAACGGCGCAAGGATCAAAGAACGGCACGCTGACCGGCCGGCAGCGTGTACAACGCGGATCGACGATGATTACCAGAGCTCGAAGGCGATCTGGCGGGGGCGCCCGTCGCATCTCGTCTGGGCGACTGGGCGGAAGGGAGGTGATGCATACGGACTCCGTTGCGATTCACGAAAGGAAAGGCTAGTACGCTGTTTTGCAAAGCTTGCTGGTAGTTCGTGCGTGACCAAGCCATATGGGCTGACTTTTGTTTGGAAAACAACCAGAAAAATAAATTTTTTCTTTTGAGACAAAGAAAAATAAATGAGTAGGGGCAAAGAGTATGGGCTTAGTGGGGGCAAGGCCTTATACCATGGGCTTAGTATTATGGGAGCCAAAAATGGAGTGGGCATTTGCCCCCACTGAGCCCATACTCTTTGCCCCTACTTGTTCTTTCATTTACGAAAGTCGTGCTGTCAATTCTGAAGCACATAGTTTAGCCAAATATGTACTTAATCTCGGTCAGGGGCGCCATGTCGGCTTGGCGAACCCCAAGATCCGAACCGTATCCTACTCCATGTGGACTTTGATGAATAAAGTTTGGCTAAACCCTCAAAAAAAAATTGCCCCCACTGAGCTCAACGAGCGTCCGCCCGTAGCACACTAAGAACTCCCAACGCTTTTGAATATACTACTATATACTCTCTTCATTCCTAAATATAAGACATTTTAAAGATTTCACTATAAACTACATACGGAGTAAAATGAATCAATCTACTCTATAAAATATGTCGATATACATCTGTATGTAATTCATTTTTTTCGAAAAGGGGGTTCGTCCCAGCCTCTGCATCAGAATGATGCATACGACCAATATTATTAAAATGTAAAAGATCCAACATGAGTCTCCAAGTTTCACACATAGTAGTAAACAAATGCTCACAAAGATCAAAACATGAAAAGCAAAGCCACAACCAACTGGCATAAAAAATAGAAGCACTACATGCCTATCATATTACATGACCGCCATCCAAATCGGTTGAAAATATCACGTGCTACCATCTCCCATCGGGTAGACGCAGTAACCAAACGCTCCCTGGTCTCCATACGGATCAACGCAGTGGCCCTGAAGATAACCTGCAAAAAGTGAATGTTTGTTGTTCTGTTAAAAACCATATTATTTCTACAGTTCCAGACTGCCCAAAACGGAGGGAGTTATTCCCGCCACTCATGGAGATGGCGAGATGGACCCGGCGATCGCTGGAACTCGCGTGGTCGTCCGGCTCCCCGAGTGTGATCTCCGGCGAAGGCGACACCTGGGGGCTGCGTCAGGCTGTATCAAGCTGAGCGTAGATGCGTCCTTCAATATTGATTCAGGAGAAGCGCGACAGTCGCAATTTTGCATGACTCAAGTCTCAAGTGGAAACTTTGTGGCGGGATGCTGTGAATACGAAGGCTTTGCTGTTGGAGCCTAGGCTAGCTCATGAACTGCGAATTCTGGGTTTAAACCCTGGCGTCAAGCACATGCACGTCGACAGTTGAATTTCTTTTCATCCAACAAAGCAGTCGTGCCTTGCTAGTTAAGATTAAGATATGAAGAGATAAATAACTAGCAGTAAAGAGTACATGAGGTAAGCAGTTAGGTCAGCCTCCATAGTCACAAACTTATAAGAAGGTGAACTCCACTAGTAGAAAAGGGGGCAATGGTCCAGGCCGGTCCAGCCCATTAGTCCCGGTTCAATCCAGAACCGGGACCAATGAGGGCATCGGACCCGGTTCGTGAGCCCCGGGGGCCGGCCGGGCCACGTGGGCCATTGGTCCCAGTTCGTCTGGGCCTATTGGTCCTGGTTGGTGGGACGAACCGGGACCAATGGGCCGCACTCCTGGCCCACAACAATTGGTCCCGGTTGGTGGCTTGAACCGGGACCGAAGGCAAACCTTTAGTCCCGGTTGGTGCCACCAACCGGGACCAATGGTGGTGCCTATATATACCCACCTCGCGCAAGAGCAGAGCACACTGCTTTGTTTTTTCTGGCCGAGGGGGAGAGGGCTTGGTGGTGCTCTAGCTCACCTCCTATGCACACAAGGTGTTCGATGGAATGCCCGAGCCACACTACTTAGGGTTTCTCCTCTCCAAGCTCGACCGCCAAGCTCCATTTTCCTCCATATTTGTCTAGGTTTAGCGGTCCATCACGCCCCGTCCCCGTCTTCAACGTCGTCGATCACCCGCACCGATCTCATCGCCGACACCACCGTGGTGAGCCTCTTGTTCTTATCTTCTTTCTGGAAGGAAAAATATTCTTATTTGTATGTTTAGATAGATATATACTTGTATAAGTTTCTTACTTTTATTATTGCATTTTATATAGTGCGATGGTTTTGGTATCCGCCCCCGTCGGCCCTCGTCCTGTCTATGATTCGGATGTGGTATATATTATCTTTTCATAACTATTGGTTCATTTATTGTTTATGACAATTATGCCGACCAACGTGACATAGATTTTATTCATCTAGGAGGTTGTTGAACCGGAAATTCCAACCGACCCTATTGTCGAGAGGTTAAATTTAGTTGAAGAAGAAAACAATTTGTTAAAAGAAAAAATTAGAAAAATTGAGGAGGAGAAGATGATATTGGAGTTGCATGTTGCGGATGTCGTCGATGATCACAAGATCAAGATGGATGCAATGCGCTTGAAGATTAGAATGATTAGAAAATATGCCATTCATACCGAGGCTTGGTATCATTGTTCCGTTGGATCAGTTGTTACATTGGTTGCGATTATGATCGCATTTGTTTTCGCATTGAAATGTTTTACATAGTTTCAGTGTATGGTTTAATTAATTTAGATGCTCTGCAGAGCTTTATGTTGTTAGATGAGAACTATGTATGTACTTTGGTTTTAATGTGATGATGAACTTCTATTAATTTGGTCACTTAATTATCTAATTCATGATGTTCTGTAATGATTTTTGACACACTTAATTATATATAATGCACACAGATGAACCGGCAATGGATGTACGGTTCAAGACACACCTCCGAGTACATTAAGGGCGTGCATAATTTTCTCGAAGTGGCTGAGGCAAACAAGCAGAATGGTTTTATGTGTTGTCCATGCCCTATATGTGGGAATACGAAGTCTTACTCTGACCGGAAAATCCTCCACACCCACCTGCTTTACAAGGGTTTCATGCCACACTATAATGTTTGGACGAGGCACGGAGAAATAGGGGTTATGATGGAAGACGGCGAAGAAGAAGAGTACGATGAGAACTATGTGCCCCCTGAATACGGTGATGCTCCAGAAGATCAAGAGGAACCAGACGATGTGCACGATGATGCTGCAATGGGCGAAGCTGTTGAAGATCTAGAGGAACCAGACGATGTGCCCGATAATGATGATCTCCGCCGGGTCATTGTCGATGCAAGGACGCAATGCGAAAGTCAAAAGGAGAAGCTGAAGTTCGATCGCATGCTAGAGGACCACAAAAAAGGGTTGTACCCCAATTGCGAAGATAGCAACACAAAGCTCGGTACCGTACTGGAATTGCTGCAGTGGAAGGCAGAGAATGCTGTGCCTGACAAAGGATTTGAGAAGCTACTTAAAATATCGAAGAAGAAGCTTCCAAAGGATAACGAATTGCCCGATAGTACATACACAGCAAAGAAGGTCGTATGCCCTCTAGGATTGGAGGTGCAGAAGATACATGCATGCCCTAATGACTGCATCCTCTACCGCGGTGCGTACAAGGATCTGAACGGATGCCCGGTATGCGGTGCATTACAGTATAAGATCAGACGAGATGACCCTGGTGATGTTGACGGCGAGCCCCCCAGGAAGAGGGTTCCTGCGAAGGTGATGTGGTATGCTCCTATAATACCACGGTTGAAACGTCTGTTCAGAAACGGAGAGCATGCCAAGTTGATGCGATGGCACAGTGAGGACCGTAAGAAAGACGGGAAGTTGAGAGCACCCGCTGACGGGTCGCAGTGGAGAAAAATCGAGAGAAAGTACTGGGATGAGTTTGCAAGTGAGCCAAGGAACGTATGGTTTGCTTTAAGCGCGGATGGCATTAATCCTTTCGGGGAGCAGAGAAGCAATCACAGCACCTGGCCCGTGACTCTATGTATGTATAACCTTCCTCCTTGGATGTGCATGAAGCGGAAGTTCATTATGATGCCAGTTCTCATCCAAGGCCCTAAGCAACCAGGCAATGACATTGATGTGTACTTAAGGCCATTAGTTGAAGAACTTTTACAGCTGTGGAATGGAAATGGTGTACGTACGTGGGATGAGCACAAACAGGAGGAATTTAACCTAAAGGCGTTGCTGTTCGTGACCATCAACGATTGGCCCGCTCTCAGTAACCTTTCAGGACAGACAAACAAGGGATACCACGCATGCATGCACTGTTTACTTGACACCGATAGTATATACCTGGCAAGCTACAGGAAGAATGTGTACCAGGGCCATCGTCGATTTCTTCCGACCAACCATCAATGTCGAAAGAAAGGCAAGCATTTCAAAGGCGAGGCAGATCACCGGAAGAAGCCCGCCATGCGTAGCGGTGATCACGTACTTGCTATGGTCAATGATTTACACGTAATCTTTGGAAAGGGTCCCGGCGGACTAGCTGTTCCGAGTGACGCTGAGGGACACGCACCCATGTGGAAGAAGAAATCTATATTTTGGGACCTACCCTACTGGAAAGACCTAGAGGTCCGCTCTTCGATCGACGTGATGCACGTGACGAAGAACCTTTGCGTGAACCTGCTAGGCTTCTTGGGCGTGTATGGGAAGACAAAAGATACAGCTGAGGCACGGGAGGACCTGCAATGTTTGCACGAAAAAGACGGCATGCCTCCAAAGCAGTATGAAGGTCCTGCCAGCTATGCTCTTACCAAAGAAGAGAAGGAAATCTTCTTTGAATGCCTGCTTAGTATGAAGGTCCCGACTGGCTTCTCGTCGAATATAAAAGGAATAATAAATATGGCAGAGAAAAAGTTTCAGAACCTAAAGTCTCATGACTGCCACGTGATTATGACGCAACTGCTTCCGGTTGCATTGAGGAGGCTTCTACCGGAAAACGTCCGATTAGCCATTGTGAAGCTATGTGCATTCCTCAATGCAATATCTCAGAAGGTGATCGATCCAGAAATCATACCAAGGCTAAGGAGTGATGTGGTGCAATGTCTTGTCAGTTTCGAGCTGGTGTTCCCACCATCCTTCTTCAATATCATGAGCACGTTCTAGTTCATCTAGTTGACGAGATTGTCATTCTAGGCCCCGTATTTCTACACAATATGTACCCCTTTGAGAGGTTCATGGGAGTCCTAAAGAAATATGTCCGTAACCGCGCTAGGCCAGAAGGAAGCATCTCCATGGGCCTTCAAACAGAGGATGTCATCGGGTTTTGTGTTGACTTCATTCATGGCCTTAAGAAGATAGGTCTCCCTAAATCGCGGTATGAGGGGAGACTGGCTGGAAAAGGCACGCTTGGAAAGGACTCAATAATATGCAGGGACGGATATTCTTGGTCTCAAGCCCACTACACAGTTCTACAAAACTCTACCTTGGTGACCCCGTATGTCGATGAACACAAGAACAGTCTGCGCTTCAAACACCCGGAGCAGTGCGACGACTGGATTACATGTGAACACATCAGGACTTTCAGCAGTTGGTTGGAAGCACGTATCAGAGGTGACAACACTGTTTGTGATGAGCTGTACTTGTTATCCAGGGGACCATCTTTGACTGTATTGATTTGGAAAGGATACGAGATAAATGGGAATACATTTTACATGATTGACCAAGATCAAAAGAGCACCAACCAAAACAGCGGTGTCCGCTTTGATGCAACAACTGAGAGGGGAAAGGACACATATTATGGTTACATAGTGGACATATGGGAACTTGACTACGGACATGATTTTAAGGTCCCTTTGTTTAAGTGCAAATGGTTCAATCTGTCAGGAGGCGGGGTACAGGTAGACCCACAGTATGGAATGACAACAGTGCATCTGAAAAATCTTGGGTACACTGACGAACCGTTCGTCCTAGCCAATGATGTGGCACAGGTTATCTATGTGAAGGACATGTCCAGTAGACCGAGAAAGAGAAAAGATAAGGAAGCAAATACATCATACGATGAGCCAAAGCGCCACATAGTTCATTTAGGAAAAAGAGACATCGTGGGAGTGGAGGACAAGACAGACATGTCTGAAGATTATGAAAAGTTTCATGAAATTCCTCCCTTTAAAGTCAAGGCTGACCCCAGCATCCTGATAAACGATGAAGATTATCCATGGTTACGGCGCAATAAGCAAATGACACAAGCGAAGAAAAAGTGAAGACTTTCTCCCGCAACTATTATGATGATACCATGCCAACTTTGTAACTGACGATTATGATACCATTGTTCGTTTTGTACATGCACATGCTATGTGTGGGTCAATTTATGATACCATGCCAACTTTTAACTTTTTCAGAGTTCATTTGAAATGCTTTAATGTTTTATGGTTCGGCCCTCGTAATAATTAAAAATAGCAACAATAAGTATTTTGTTGTAAGTAGAAACAAAATAAAATAAATAAAGCAAGAAAGAAAACAAAAAAAGTGTTTTCAAATTTGAAAAGTAATGGCACTAACAGAAAGTTTATAATTTTACTAAAACTAAAAGCAAAAATAATTAAAAAATAAAGCAAAAAACAAAAAAAAATAATGCAGAAAACAAAACAAAAAAACAACAATAAGTATTTTGTTGTAAGTAGAAACAAAATAAAATAAATAAAGCAAGAAAGAAAACAAAAAAAGTGTTTTCAAATTTGAAAAGTAATGGCACTAACAGAAAGTTTATAATTTTCCTAAAACTAGAAGCAAAATGAATTAAAAAATAAAGCAAAAAACAAAAGAAAATAAATAATGCAGAAAACAAAACAAAAAAACAACAATAAGTATTTTGTTGTAAGTAGAAACAAAATAAAATAAATAAAGCAAGAAAGAAAACAAAAAAAAGTGTTTTCAAATTTGAAAAGTAATGGCACTAACAGAAAGTTTATAATTTTCCTAAAACTAAAAGAAAAAAGAATTAAAAATAAAGCAAAAAACAAAAGAAAATAAATAATGCAGAAAAGAAAACAAAAAAATGGAAAAAAATAGCAACAATAAGTAAAGAAAACAAAAAACAAAAAAAAGTGCCACCTACTGGGCCCCCACGGCCTGAATACGACTTGAATCCCTAATTTGGGCCAGGATTCAGGCCCGCAGAAGGCCCAGAAGGCCCATCGGGCAAAGCACTAGCAAGTAGGCCCATAAACCTTCTGAAGAAAGGAGTTCAAGAGGGGAGCGGCAGTGGGGCTTATAAACTACTGCGCTCCCCTCTCAACTAGCGAGGTGGGAATAAACTTTGGCCCCGATGCAGGCAGCACAGGGGCATTTGGTCCCGGTTGGTGGCACCAACCGGGACTAAAGGGGGTGGCTTTAGTCCCGGTTGGTGCCACCAACCGGGACCAAAGGCCGCAGCTTCCCGCCCTTTGGGCTGCCGAAAAAGAGGCCTTTGGTCCCGGTTGGTGGCACCAACCGGGACTAAAGGGGACATTAGTCCCGGTTGGTGCCACCAACCGAGACCAATGCTCCTTGTATATAAGTAGCACTTCGCAGTTTTGCAGAGTTCATCGCCACCAGTTGCCCCCCCGACGACGCCGAACACATCGACGCCGCCAGGCTGCCCCGACGCCGCCCGCCGCCCCCGCCGTCGCCGTCGCCGTCGCCCGCGCCCGTCGTCGTCGCCGTCCTCCCCGAGCCCGCGCCGTCTTCCCCAAGCCCGCGCCCGCCGTCGTCGCCGCCAGGCTCCGCCGTCGCCGCCGCCCGCCCCCGCGCCCCGCGCCCCTGCCAGGTCGCCGTCGCCCGCCCCCGCGCGCCGCCACCGCTATGAGCCGCCGCGCCGCACCGGCTCTATTTTTTCTTTCATTTTTATTAGTTTTATTTTTTTGTTCAATGTATATATATATATATATATATATATATGTGTGTGTATGTATGTGGCTATATATATATGCGTCTCTGTTTTTTTTTCATTTTTATTAGTTTAGTTTTTTTGTTCAGATTATGTTTTTGTTAATATATGTATTTATTGTTCATATGTGTATATGTGTATGTATGTGGCTATGTGTGTGTAATGTTTAAAAATTGTTCAGATTATGTTTTTGTTGATATATGTATTTGTTGTTCATATGTGTATTAATGTTTTCATATATGCAAAAGATAGATTTTTAGAAAAGTTAGGTTTTTTTCTGTTCATAGATTTTTTTGTTGATATTAATTATTGTAGAATATGCAAATGTTTGTATATTCATATGAACAATGCATTAGGCAAAACCTTTGTTTTTTTCGAAATTTTCTATTTGAACATTTTTTTTAAAACAAGCAATACTAAAAGAATGAGAGGAAAAAGGAAAATAAGAAGAGGAAGAAAGGAGAAAAAGAGGAGAGTAAGAAGAGGAGAAATAAATAAGAAGAGGAAAAAAGAAGAAAAAGAAGAGGAGAAGAAGAAAGGAATAGAGGAGAAAGAAGAAATTCTATTTTTTCTTCTTCTCCTCTAATCCTTTCTTCTTCTCCTCTTTTTTTTCTTCTTTTACTTCTTCTTCTTCTTCCTTCTTCCTTCTTCCTCTTTTCTTCCTTTTCCTTAATTATTTTCCTTTCTCGAGGGAGAAGAAGAAAAGGAATAGGAGAAGAAGAAAGAAAGGAAAGGAGAAAGAAGAAACTTCAACATGAGGGGGTGGTACCGATACCCCCTCCCCGATAACATTATTTTCCCATGTATATGTATGTCGCGTCGTTGTCGATATAACCCCCTCTAGATACAACTGCAGCACCCCCCTCGGCCCTCTCGCTCGACCAAAACTCTCGAGGACACCCAAACCCTAGAGAGAAAACGATGTTGCAGGTCTCCTACGTACCCCCTCCCGCCGCGCCCCTACCCGACAAATTATACTCTCTCGAGGCCACCCAAATTTATCAAGTTAAAAGAGCGTTATCATCGAGGCCACCCCAAACCCTTGAAGCTTTGCGTCGAGGCGACCCCAAACCCTAGAGAAGCAGCGTCGAGGCCACTAACATGATTCCTTATTGTGATTAGCTAGCTAGTTCTACGTTTGCCACTATGTACCATGTTTGAATAATAATTGACATGTTGTCAATATTTGCAGAAACTATGGAGCACTCCCGAGACGAAGAAACAGAAGCGATGTTGGGGGAAATAATCGCAAATGGAAGTGATGATGTTGCGTCATTTCTCATCGACACCGTTGGTCAGCTAGATGAAGAAGAGGGCTATGATTATGATGGCTTCGACCCATTAATGCCGGTACAAGAGGAGGACTATGTTCATGATGGCTCCGGTGACACAATGGAGGTACAAGACTAAGGAGACCGTGCTGAATGCTCCGGTCACCGAACCGAGTCCGGCCAGGTATATATATATTAGTTAAGCCCGTGCTGACAAGTTAATTGATGGATCCATTGTTTTGGTATATGTACACATATTAATTACTGTCGTCTTTCTTCCTTATAATTTCTAGCGCTCCGGATCGAGTACAACTTCGGTAAGGAGACGAGGCCCGAAGAAAAAGTTGAGCTCGGATGAAAAGTTTGGGATCATAGAAATCGCGCCCGACGGCGAACCGATTGAACCCATCCGGACAAAGAAGGCATTTTCTGCTCAGTGCGGGGTTCTTGTTAGGGACAGGATCCCGATTTGCATCCAGCAATGGTATGCAGAAAGAAGATCTTTGGAATGAGGACGCTGAGGTGTCTTATGTCAATGATATGCAGAAAGAAGATCTTTGGAATGAGCTGAAGGCAAATTTCACCCTACCGCCAGAGGAGGATCCGGAGAAGCCAGTTAAAGAGCAATTAATCAAGTCTTGTGCTCTTAAAAAGATGGCAGGCCTAATGAGGAGGTGGAGGAAAGAGCTGAACCAGTTTGTCAAGAAAAAAGAGACACCAGAATTCATCGGCAAATATGAGAAGATCAAAGATCACTGGCCCGCATTTGTGGCCCACAAGACATCGGAAAAGAGTAAGAAGATGTCGGAGACAAACAAGAAAAATGCTGCGAAGAAGAAGCTTCACCATCGCACGGGGTCAGGTGGCTACCTCAAAGCCCGGCCTAAGTGGTCCAAGGCTGAGCATGATCTGCTTGAAAAAGGGATCGAACCAGAGACAATGCGCTGGCTAGACCGTTGCCGGACTTGGTTCTTCGGGGCTGGCGGAACCTTGGACCCTGTAACAGGGCAGTGTCAGTGGACGGACGAGCAACTGCAAACACCAGTCAAGAACCTTCGACACTATATCGATGCAGCGCAGCGAGGGACGTTTCTTCCAAACAGGGAGAAGGACGAGCTCACAATGGCCCTTGGGAATCCCGAGCACCCTAGATGGACACGAGGCACGCCAGGCTCCCTTCCGTGGAAGGTTGGTTTTCCGGACACAGGGGGTTACAAAACCCACGAGAGGAGGAAGAAACTGGAGCAGGACCAAATGCAGGCGCTGCTTGGAAGGGTAATGGGGCTAGAGGATCGAGAAGAGGAACGAGAAGCAGCAGATCGCAACAAACGACATGCCGAAGCTTCCCCCGAAGCTACCCCGCCATCTCAGCGGAGAAGCAGCGTTGCTTCCACCGAGCTGCTTCAGCCGGAGCATGTCTTGACGGCTCCTGCCAGCTATCCCGTGGATGGTATCACGAAGTCTCAAAATTGCCACATTATGGCGTGATGCATGAATTTGAAGGTCAAGGCGGCTGTTGGCCAAGTTTATCCTAGTGGACCCGGCACAACTTATCACTTCCAGCCGATTCCAGAAGGATTTGCTAAGGTGGTGGTGGATGAAATAACGGAGGGATTTGAGGACCTCGCGCTTGAGCACCCTACCGGTGAAGGGGAGACTAGGTTGGGTTCTGCTCTGAAGACTCCATGCCTATGGCGGAAGGAGCTCATCGACCTTCTGAATTGGATGCCTCCTCCTCCTCCTCCTCCTCCTCCAGCGAGTCAGGGCACTCCGCCTCCTCCACCGCCTCCTCCTCCGGCGAGTGACGATCAGGGCACGCGTGGCGGTACTCCGCCTCCTCCACCGCCTCCTCCTCCGGCGAGTGACGATCAAGGCACGCGTGGTGGCACTCCGCCTCCTTCTCCGGCGCGTGGCGGCACTCCGCCTCCTCCTTCTCCGCCTCGCCAGCAAGGGCAGAAGAGACCCTACGCCGCCCCGGCTGCTCCGACGCATCGTAGTCCTTCTCCTCCGCCTCGTAAGCAAGCACGAAAGAAGACAGACGCCGCAGCCGCTCCGTCTGCTCCGGCGTCTAGTAGCACAAGAAGAGAGAGGCAATACAGATATGGTCCACCTCTAAAGCCTGTAGAGAAGTTACCGTACGAGAGGACCAAGGAGGAAAACGATACGATCGTGCAGGCCCAAGTGAAGGAGTTCTTTGAAGGGGTGAAAGCAAAGATACATCCACCTCCGGAGGAGAAGGTAGATCCGGTGCAAGCAAAGCGCACTCTCGATGCCCTGAGGAAACCACCAAAGTCTTCGCCGAGAACCAACTATGAGCGCATTACTGAACAGACATATCTCCAAGCCAAGAGGTCGGGAACTACTGTCAGTGATAAAAGGTCAAAAGAACAACGAGCAAAGGGGAAAAAAATTGCCCAGCTCGGCGAACAAGCACAGCAATCGTGCCCCCCGCTCAATGTGTCTAATCCTCCGGGGACGGTGGCCGGTTATGGCAATCTTTAAGATTACCTGCCTGACGATGTACTTCCTGATTTCATGGAGGTGGACTTATTCAGATACGAGTACGGGAAGCCTCTCGTCAAAGATGAAAAGTCTCTGACAACAATGATGCGAAGATTTCATAGTTGGTACATGAAAACCTGCAGAGAGTCTGAGGGGACGAACACTTTGTATCTGAAAATTAAAGAGGAGCACGACCTCGTTTCAAATGATGTGTTGTCTATTCCATTTGAGGAGTTCTTCGAGTTCTTCAATCAAAAGGCCCTCGATAAATTAATGGTCTTTTGCTACTGCCTGTAAGTACTATTTCTGTCATTAGTCTGTATATATAGCTCGGCTCTTTCATTGCATGTATTTATAATTAATTATCCTCAATATATTATGCAGATTGAAGATCGTCGAGTGCAAAAAAAATGAAATCTATGATATTGGGTTCATTAACACAAATATCATAGATGTATTTCTGGTTAAAAAGCGCGTCGAAGAGGCCGAGGACAACTTGCTACAATCATTGATCAAAAATCAAAACAAAGATACCATACTCTTTCCTTACAACGGCCCGTGAGTGTTACTGTCGTGTGCATATTCGGTTTTCCTTATTACTCGAGCGAGGTTAATGTAATTGATGAGTTATGCATGCGTGCAGGTACCACTATATTCTTCTGGAGATTAAGCTTGAGCGTGGACTAGTAACCGTCTTAGACTCCAGATGGAAAGATCATTATGGCACCATATCGACAAGTTTTTGTTCATTTCCTGATATCTCAAGTAATAATAATTATTTTCTTTGTCTTGCAGGGTTTGGAAACAGTTCACCGCACAAGCTCCGGGACTGCCGAAGGAGCTGCGATATGTATACCCGAAAGTAAGTACTACTGGCGCGCATCTCCCGTTGATTCTATAGCTATATTTTCATCAATGCCTTTTATATAATGCATCATTATCAGTTTGATTGACCTCTATTTCTCGTAAAGTGCTTGTGCCAGGAGGAAGGGAATGATTTCTTTGGATACTACGTGTGCGAGTTCATCCACAACGCGACTTTGAAAAACAAGCGGGGCTACTCTAGAAGACAATATAAAGTGCGTAAGCAATATTCACAATTTCATTTTATTACACCATCATTTCTGTTGAGTTTCATTCATATATATGTATTAATTAACCCCCTTCTTCAAATTAATTAGACGTGGCAGATGCGGGATGAACTCCTATCAGCAGATCGCATGAAAGCAATTCAAGAGGAATTGGCGGGATTCTTTCTTGAACACGTCATCAGTAAAGCCGGAGAATACCATGTGGAACTTCAATTCAAATGCTAGTGGTTTGTAATTAAGAGATCTTATATAGATTGTACATGTATCACTAGTAGAAAACGGGCCAATGGTCCAGGCCGGCCCAGCCCATTAGTCCCGGTTCAATCCAGAACCGGGACCAATGGGGGCATCGGACCCGGTTCGTGAGCCCTGGGAGCCGGCCGGGCCACGTGGGCCATTGGTCCCGGTTCGTCTGGACCTATTGGTCCCGGTTGATGGGATGAACCGGGACCAATGGTCCTCGCTCCTGGCCCAAAACCATTGGTCCCGGTTTTGCTTCTATTCATTTCTGAGTAGTTTTCTATATAGTTTTTTTTCTTTTTCTGCTATATTATTTTTTCTTTTTATTTCTGTGTTGTGATAAGCCATTAAAAATAAGCATATATGCTCCTTTTTAAGTATAGTTAATCACAACTATTTTTTGCTTCTATTCATTTCTGAGTAGTTTTCTATATAGTTTTTTTTCTTTTTCTGCTGTATTATTTTTTCTTTTTATTTCTGTGTTGTTATAAGCCATTAAAAATAAGCATATATGCTCCTTTTTAGTACAGTTAATCACAACTATTTTCTTTTTATTTCTTCTATTTATTTCTGAGTGGTTTTTTATATATTTTTTTCTTTTCTGCCTCATTTATTTTTTTTCTTTTTATTTCTGAGTTGTAATATGTCATTAAAAATAAAAAAGAGGCGCAATGCTCGTTAATTTGCTTCAAGCCTTTTGGAATAGTGTCAACTGCACTGCACATAGCCCTGTGCAGTCTACCGTATTCCGAAAGGCTTGAAGCTAACCAACGTGCAGGAGCATTGAGCCTCTTCGTCATTGTATCTGCACTCAGGGCTTATAAACAGCTGCGAGTGCCTCTCGCTTGGCGAGGTGGGACTAAAACAACAGCTGCAGGAAGAATCAACAAAAAAACAGCTGCAGAAGATAAAAAAGTAGTTAGACGGGTCCATTGGTACCGGTTGGTGGCACCAACCGGTACCAATGCCCATCTTTGGTCCCGGTTGGTGGCTCCAACCGGGACCAATGCCCTTCTTTTGTCCCGGTTGGAGCCACCAACCGGGACCAAAGGTCTTCGTTTCCCGCCCTTTGGGCTGCTGAAAAGAGGCCTTTGGTCCCGGTTGGAGGCACTAACCGGGACTAAAGGAGTCATTGGTCCCGGTTTGTGCCAAGAACCGGGACCAATGTCGTTGCTATATATACAGCACTTAGCGTTCTCCTCTCCCGACTTCGATCTCTCCGGCCTCTCCTCCTCCGCCGTCGCCGCGTCCCCTGCCGCTACCTCGACGTCGCCGCCCCGCCCCGACGCCGTCGCCGCCCCGCCCCGCCCCGACGCCGTCGCCGCCCCGTGCCACACCGGCCGCCTCGCGCGCCGTCGCCGCCCGCCCCTGCAGCCGCCCCGGCCCGCGCCGCCTCGACGCCGTCGCCGCCCCGCGCCGCACCGAGCCGTCGCCGTCGCCCCTGTGAGCCTCTTTTTTTAATTTTTGTTAGATTTGTTTTTAGATTTTTTTTTTTTGTAGTTCATAGATTTTTTTGGTTAGATTAGATGTGTAGTAATTTAGATATGTAGTTAATGTAGATTGTGTAATTAATTTGTTCATATTATGTTAGATTTTTTTGTTAGATTAGATGTGTAGTAATTTAGATATGTATTATATTATGTTAGATTTTTTTTCTGTAAATAGATTTTTTATGTTAGATTTTTTTTCTGTTAGATTTGTTCATATTGTGTAATTTAGATTTTTTTTGTTAGATTAGATGTGTAGTAATTTAGATATGTATTATATTATGTTAGATTATTTTTTCTGTAAATAGATTTTTTATGTTAGTTTTTTTATGTTAGTTTTTTTTCTGTTAGATTTGTTCATATTGTGTAATTTAGATCTTTTTGTTAGATTAGATGTGTAGTAATTTAGATATGTATTATATTATGTTAGATTTTTTTCTGTAAATAGATTTTTTATGTTAGATTTTTTTATGTTAGATTTTTTTTCTGTTAGATTTGTTCATATTGTGTAATTTAGATATTTTTGTTAGATTAGATGTGTAGTAATTTAGATATGTATTATATTATGTGTAGTAATTTTAATGATTTTTTGTTCATAGTATTTAGAAAAAGGAAAAAAAGAAGAAGTAGTTTATATATAGTTGAACTAGCTAGCTGATTTAATAAACTAATTTATTTTACTATATAATGAAGTAGTTTGTTTTTAGTAAGTTGTACTTATTTATTTATAGTAAGTGTTTAGTAGTTGAACTAGATAGTTGATTTAATTAATAAGACTACTTTTATTTAACTATATATAGAAGTAGTTCCCGCGTCGACGTCGGTGATGCCTATCCCGCATCCTCGTCGTCGTCGACTCGGTGGTGGAGGCCTGCTTGATCAGGGTCATGTTCGGGACTGGGCTCCGCTGGGTTGGTATTGGGAGGTGCTACCTTTCGGGGGACGTAGGTTGGTGAGGAGGCAGCCCGTTGTTGACCCGATCCTTGTTTGGTGGCGGTCGCGTGGGCCAGTGACGGTGGTGAGGCATCCGGAGACCGCGGTGGTGGTACGTCACCGTGTCAGCGTTGAGGACGAGCACGTCCGTCGCTACATGGTTGCATTGGAGGGGAGGTTCGACAATACTGGCAGGTTCTTCAGGAATCTCACTGGAGCTATGATCCTGTGATGGTTCCTTATCTTTGGGTGTCCACCGCCCGCGTCGATACCTGTCGGGCGCTACGGTTCTAGTTGTATTAGTGATAATATTCGATGATGTACGGACACCAAGAGATGATGTAATTTTGCTTATAATTATTGAATGCATGCTAATTTGAATACTATATATATTTATTTTGTGATTTGGTTTTGCTTATTGAATGCTCATATTGGATAAGTTCTCCTTCATTCCCGTGTGCTAGACAATTTGGTATAATAATGCATTCGGGAATGAAACAGGAGCTACGTACGTACATCGATCATCGATAGTCAACCCGTGATTAATAATAATGATCTAGTTTAATATTTGAATTATGAACATAGGCCGGAAATGTCGTACTCATCGGATGACGAAAATCGCCCGGGGGAGTGCGACTGGTGCCATGACGACCGAGGTATGTGCGACAGATTCATTGAGCTGGACGAAGATCGGCGCTTCAGCATTAAGCTCGAGGAGACTTGCGATGTTCATACGGTACGCAATGACGACAATAGTTTTTTTTCGTAATTAAGCACGACTTCAACTATTTTAACGTGTATTTTTCATCTTTTCCAATTCGACTAGCTTATCCCATGCTTTGCAAGACGCTATGTCTTGGAGAGGATGGATTTTGAAGACCATGAAAATTTCGAAACCAAAAAAATTATCCTAAGTACCGAACATGGTGTGGATTTTCAAGTAAAGCTGTACAATGCTCAGAGTGTAACCCATTTTGGTTGCAAAAATTGGGATGTATTTTGCAAGATGTATGGTCTTGATGAGGGTATGATTGTCACCATGGATCTTAGTGATCCTACAATCGAGCAAGAGACACCTTCGATTTGGGACTTTGTGGATACACCTCCAGTTCTTCCCTCATGTGAGCTAAACATAGTTATTAAGTAATTTATATTGTTTATTTCAAAATATATAGTTGACAACTTATCTCCATTGACAGCTTATTTTCATTCTTCAAAGAATGTGCGGAAGATGGTAGACAGAACGTACTACACCGAAGTCTCCGAATTAACTTATCAGGAGAAAAAACATCTGGTCGGATTTTGTACTGATCTTGAGAATTACAATATCTACAATCAAACTCCTCAACATTATGGTCAATACGTGCCACTAGTGCACGTGTTGAACTACGGTAACTACCATGGAGATACCTTGGTAAGATTATTTTTTACTATTACAACATCCGTGCATCTTTTTGCACACTTCTAAAACTAGTACATCATTGCTAACTACGAAGTTATTACTATGTTTTTCAACAGATAATCCCGAATGATTGTGTGCCTCATCTGATGTATACGTGTGGTAGCCTTCATGTTTTGAACATACTACCAGGTCGTCCTACGAATCTCAACTGTCCATACCGGGTTTCTAAAAGAAGTGGAGACATAACAATCAAAGAATGGAAAAAATGTATGGACAGTCGTAAGGAGCTTCTTGGAAGCAATAAGCAGCGAAAGGCAAGAATTGGAGACAGGATGATCGTCATTCTTCATAATGGAGAGTCAGGGTCTATATTGTTTTATGCTATTTTACCTTAAGGGTGTTTAGGTCCTATACCTGATACTGATGATCATGTGCTAAGAACAATTATGTAGGGTTGGGTTCGATGACTATATATGAGGATGATGATCGTATGACTTATTATTAATAACGAGTAGAAGTTGTATGATGATGCATGATTAGTAGGACTTTATTATATACATATATATGATGATGTATGATGCAAAGCATGCATGCATATCTGCGGGTGCAATGAACAGAGCAGCAGCGTTGATAAACTAAGGACGGAGATAAGAGAGGACACTTCTTTCTATTAGCTAGCTATAATAATAAATTAAAAATAACCCCCAAAACCCCTAAAGCAGCCACTTTTGTAAAAAAAAAATTGACTTTTGGTCCCGGTTGGAGCCACCAACCGGGACCAAAGGCCCTCTGACTGGGCTCGGTGCACAGGACCACGTGGAGCCACATTGGTCCCGGTTCGTGTTTGAACCGGGACTAATGGGTGGTGGCATTAGTAACGACCCATTAGTCCCGGTTCATGAACCGGGACTAAAGGCCCTTACGAACCGGGACTAATGGGTGGTTTTCTACTAGTGTATGTAGCCAGTAAAACTTGTTGTTCGACCAATCTCTCGGAGAAGGAGAGGTCGATCGATCACTTCTCTCGGTATGCATGACGAACTTCTGTACTGAATGGTTCTCTCGATCACTTATGTATATATACGACGTAGCGTCGACCAAGCACGGACATAAGAGAGGACACTTGTCTCTATTAATTAGCTAGCTAACACAATATACGAAACACCTAAATTAACCCCCCAAAACCCCCAACCCCCCTCCTTTCAAGAAAAAAACAAAAACCCCAGCCACTGGAATGCAGACACGTGGATGCCTTTTGGTCCCGGTTGGAGCCACCAACCGGGATCAAAGGCCCCCTGACTGGGCTCGGCGCACAGGGCCACGTGGAGGCACATTGGTCCCGGTTCGTGTTTGAACCGGGACTAATGGGTTGAGGTATTAGTAACGATCCGTTAGTCCCGGTTCCCGAACCGGGACTAAAGGCCCTTACGAACCGGGACTAATGGGTGGTTTTCTACTAGTGCTCCTTCGTTAGTTTTTTTAACTAGACAAACTTCAAAGCAAAGTACTACTACATGACCTTCTGTAGTACAAGTGTGTGCGTGTAAAGCTGACACTATCTGACGCAAGTGCATGTATTGCTTTATTTGATCTACTCCATCCGTTCACTTTTGTAAGACCTTTTAGACATTTAAGACATCACCTAAAATAGTTCAATTTCAGCTGTCCTAAACAACTAACAAAAGTGAACAGAGGGAGTACCGTATTTGCACATGAAAAGAAATTGTATAAAATCTGCACGAATCTTGATGAAACTGATGGACGGTGGACTGCACACGCGTACTGGCACCGGTAAATTTACTAATTTGCCCCTACGGTTCCGTTGGTGTTTGTGGCCACCGTTCTGATTTGGTCGCGCGGCTCCATTAGAAATGCTTTTGCCTTTAAATTGGCCGCACTGCCCGCAGACTATGCCACGAAACTCAATTCAAAAACAAAACCAAAGACTTGGCCATGGAACCCTCCTTGACCTCATCCCTTCACCTTCTCCTCCTCCTCCTACCTCTTGTACCTCTCCTTTACTTTGTCTGCCTGCGGCAGGACCCCAGGAAGCAGCCTCGCGCCCATGGCCTCAAGGTCTACCCCATCCTTGGCACTCTTCCGCACTTGGTCAAGAACCAAGACCGCTTCCTCGAGTGGTACACTGGCGTCATGCAAAGCAGCCCCACCCATACCATGGTCTTCAAGGTGTTTGGTCTCGCCGGCGAAGCCATCACTGCCGACCCGGCGAGCGTCCAACACATACTCAAGACTAACTTTGAGAATTACCCCAAGGGCGAGCCCATGATCTCCATGCTAGAGGACTTCCTCGGTCACGGCATCTTCAACTCGGACGGCGGGCAGTGGATGTGGCAGCGCAAGGCCGCTAGCTATGAGTTCAACAAACATTCGTTGAGAAACTTCGTGGTTGATGTCGTCCGTTTCGAGGTCGTCGAGCGGCTGCTGCCGCTTCTCGAGCGCGGGGCGCATGACGGGCAGACTCTGGACGTACAGGATTTCTCAACACCTAGGGCTAAAACTAAGTAGCTGTAAATGGCGCCAAATACAACTACCTCACAACACACATCTTGAATTTATATTTTTTTTGCCTTTAACAAATAAAAATGGGACGCAATTTAATTTAATATCACCAACATTGATTCCGGCTGATACCTCCCCAGTTTCATTTTAGTCCACATATAAGATTTGTGTGATGTCAATTGTAGTAAGGTTTGATTAGGATTATAGAAAAAATAAATTAACATTCACATTATAAAATCAATATCGTTAGATGCGTCATCGAATTAACTTTCATATTGTATATCTGTAGATGTTGATAATTTAGTCAAGCATTATGATGTTTTTTTTGCGGGTAAACATTATGATGTTTGACTTAAGACAAATCTTACATGTGGAGTAGTAAATTGAAACAGAGGAAGTACAATGGAACTAGAAATAAATTACTACTTCCGATCCAAAATAAATGTCGCGATTTTAGTTTTAAACTGAAACCATATCACTTATTTTGAATCGGAGCGAGTACAAGAGATTGCCTAATTTACATGCCCGGGCGATTGTTGAGAGGGAGCACAACGTGAGATGAAACAAGAGGGTTAGAGGGGGTTGTTCTGACGAAGCGAGATGATTTGACGAGTCCAAGTCTGAATGTCCGGTGAACGCCTGGGACGGCGCAGCGTGAAATAATAAACTTTTGTGATGGATCAGAGCATCAGGCGAGAGAAAAAAAGCTAGCGATTGATTCGTAAGAAAATCTCTAGCGATTGATTCCGAAGCAACCCACCACCATGCGTTCTGAGAGCTCCTGGGGTAAGAAGCAATGTGGGCTGACGCCTGGGGCTGGGCCTTGGTTAGTACGCCTGGGGCTGGGCCTCTATAAGGCAATAAATCTGACACAAATTCTTATGGGTACAAAGCACTAATTGGGCTACGCCTGGGGCTATAGCCCCAGTTGCCCCAGGCCCAATTCCGCCCCTGGCTACATGTAGGGGGTACCCACGCCACGCATCGCAAGGTTAAATCGTGACTCGCAATAAATCCGTGCATGTGCGCGGGAAGCATCTGTTCATGTATCCATTTTTTCTTTTTAAGGATTCATGTATCCGTTGTTATTATGTGCTATGTGGTTAAAATGATATCTATATCTATTTATTATATACGAATAAAGCACAATACAGAAGAAATAGAGATATCTATCTATCTATCTATCTATCTATCAATCTATCTACCTGTCTGTCTGTCTATCTACCTATCTGTCTATCTTCTAGGATTATTATATACTGAATGCAAAATACGAAAGAAAATAGAGAGATACTCATGAGCGAACGTCTAATCCTAAATCCATTTTCTTCCGTATTTTATCAATATAGTTTGTTTCTTGCTAGACAATTGCATCTAGATGGAATACAAAGGTGAAAAAACAATCTCAAAATCCTATCAATATAATTTGTTTCATGCTAGACAATTGTGTCAAGACTCAAGAATGTTCCTATCCTAATTTAGGCGTGTCGGGCTGCGCCGATCCCAGGCTGCCCCATTGGCCACCTATGGCAATGTCTATTGTGCGTAAAATATCATGCTATTTGCTTAGAAATTATCTGGGGTATATTTTTCAACAACATCTTTTTCCCAGGTCAAAGTTATCATCACTAGTAGAAAAAGGCCCTATAGTCCCGGTTCATAAGGGCCTTTAGACCCGGTTCTGTAACCGGGACTAAAGGGTCGTTACTAAAGCCTCCCCCTTTAGTCCCGGTTCTTACACGAACCGGGACTAAAGGCCCTCCACGTGGCCGCTGCCTGGAGGTCTACCTTTAGTCCCGGTTGGTAACACCAACCGATAAAAAAGAAAAAAAATTCAAATTTTCTTTAATTTTCAAATTATTTTAACCTCTAATCTCTAATCACCTTTCATCACTACTCAATTTAACTTCTAATTTCTAATCACCCCTCATCATCCCAAATCATCAACTTCCCGGACGGTCACTCATCCTCTCACTACTCCAGCCTGAGCACGCTTAACTTCTGGGTTCTGTTCTCCCTCGTTTCCAAGTCTGCACTTGTTGTTTTTCTGACAACAGTAAGATATCAATCCTATTAACCCTCAGGAATTTAGCTTGAACATGAAGTCACACATTTCACTATTTGAGTTTGAAACTATTGTTCTCAAAAACAATAATAATTTAGTAACACTAATATTTCTTGAAAAAGTAGTTTGACCATAGTTTGAACACAGTTTGACCACAATTTGACCAGATTTGACCAAAATTCAAAAAAAACTGAAATAATTATTTAGTAACACTAATATTTTTTGAATAAGTAGTTTGACCAGATTTGACCACAATTCAAAAAACCAAAATAGTTATTTAGTAACACTAATATTCTTGAATAATTATTTAGTAACACTAATACTTCTTGAATAAGTAGTTTGACCATAGTTTGACCAGATTTAAAAAAATTCAAAAAAATTGAAATTGAGCATAACTTTTTTTTCCTTTTAGAATTTGAGGATGCTAAAAATTTGCAAACAGGCCGTAGACAGTCAAAATCGGATGCGGATTTTCGCGCTGAACATTTTGATATATTATACGTTTTTTTTTCTGACATTGTATGCAAAAGTTATAGGCGTTTTACATTTTCCCTACATTTTTTGCAAAACATGTCCAAATTTAAGTTTTTAAATTTTTCTAACTAGTAGATGTGGTAACATAACTACATCTCGAAGGATTTTAACTTTTGAAGTTTTTATCATTTTTTTTGCTTTTCACATAACTAAAAATGCGATACACCGGGGGGGGGGGGTACGATTTGAAAATTGCGCCATTAGTACCGGTTCGTGGCACGAACCGGTACTAAAACCCCATTAGTACCGGTTCGTGGCACGAACCGATACTAAAGAACCGGTACTAATGGGCATCGCACCCTTTAGTACCGGTTCGTGGCACCAACCGGGACTAAAGGTCACATTTGAACCGGGAGTAATGCCTGTACGGTGCCCTCGCTGCTCAAACCGGGACTAATGCTCACATTAGTCCCGGTTCGTAATGCAACCGTGATTAATGCTCTTTTCTGGCCGAACAAAGGTCCTGTTTTCTACTAGTGCATGGTACTTAGGTTGTCGAGTATGTGGTGGAATGTTACCATGACATTTACGCAAAAATTATCGGAGTTATATTGTAAAAAAGCTAGTCAAAATTATAGTAATGTTTGTACATGATGTGCGTATATTATCATGTTATTTGCACATAAGTTACCGGGTATGGTTTTTAACAACTTTTACCCTGGGGGCAAAAAGTTACAGCGGTGTCTATATCTAAGTTATCAGGTCTGTGGTGCATATATTACCATGTTGTTTACATAGAACTTACCGGGGGTATGTTTTCAGCAACTTTTATCCGGAGTCAAAAATTTACCGCGGTGTTTGTACGTAAGTTAACAGCTATGTTGTATGTATATTATCATGCTACCTATACACAATTTATCGGGTATGTATTTGAACAACTTTTTCACCTGGTAAATGTTACCTTGGTGTCGATACATAAGTTATCAGGTCTACAGTGCATATATTATCATGTTGTTTACACAGAAGTTATCGGGATATGCTTTCAACAACTTTTATCCGGAGGAAATAAATTACTGCAGTGTTTGTACGTGAAATATCAGCTCTGTTATACGTATATTATCTTGCTATCTATAAGTTATCGGGGTGTGTAATTCAACAACTTTTTTCACCGGGTAAAAGTTACCATGGTGTCTATACCAAAGTTATCAGGTCTGCGGTGCGTATATTGCCATACTATTTACACAGAAGTTACCATTGGGTATTGTTTTCAACAACTATTTTCCCCGGGTCAGATAGGTTACCATGATGTTTGTATGTTAATTATCACCTCTTTTGTACGTATAGTATCACGCTATTACAGAGAAGTTATCGGGTGTATGTTTTTCAACAACTTCTCTCTCTTAAGTCAAAACTGATCATGGTGTTTGTACATAAGTTATGAGGTTTGTGATGCGTATATTACCATGATATTTATACATTAATTATCGGAGGTATGTCTCTATGTTGATTGTTAATTGTTGTTAGTTGGGCCAACTTGCTTACTAAGCGACCATGGTTCAAATCCCATGATACACATGTATTTTTGTCTCCCCAAAATATATTCATGTACGAGTCCCTCACCATCACAAATTTCTACTTTTCTTAGAAAACTGGTCTTCCCAAGATAACGGGACGTGAAACGTGACAAAAATCTGACAAAGGACCAACCAATGGTCTCGCAGAGGAAAACGTGGAAACGAACAAAAAATGCACACGCCACCATTTGGACAATGCCACGATGTGACCATGGTTTGATCAATGGTAACTTTTGCTTCATACAACTACGATTATAGTTTAGATTTGTACGAATTCTTGTGCTAGCCTAGTAGGCAGTGTAGCTAGAACTTACGATGCTAGTGCTGAGTTTGATTCTTAGATTTGCATCATTTTTTGGCTGAGAAACAAGCTGTGCGTGACACACCTTTGGGGCCACCATGAAAACTATGAACCCCTGTGGACAGGAAATAATCTATGCCTACCCAGCGCAGACCACCACGATTTGCCCGCGCGCCCAGCTCAGTCCACCGCGCAAAACCTGTGCGTCATTTCACAGCCATCGGATCCAGATCGGATGGTCCCTGGGTTGTTCGGATATAAAACGAAATTGTGGTGGTTCTAAAAATAGCTTTCTCGTATACTAAATGCTTAATATGAAAGAAAATAGAGAGATATGTTGGAAATTCCCAGAAAAAAAGAAATATCCCGCCATTAATTTGGTGGACCCGTATAATGAAGTAAGTTTTGATTGTTCAGATCAAATAGCTATTCTCGTGAGCCAACGTCTAATCCTATATCCATTTAAGGCCCATAGGTACAGCCCAACAAGAAACCTTCCTACGTGCAAGACTTGTGGTAAGGGTGGACGTGTAAAACTATAAACTATTGATACCAGTTATTGAGTAGGAGATCAACCATAAAACTATCAGCAAAGTGATCACGTCTCGTGGAGGCAATTTACTATCAAAAGTAAGTGAGTTCATTGACCCTGTTATGGGTCGTTGGGATGAAGAGTTAGTTTCTCAAACATTCTGGCTAGTTGATGTGGTGCGGATCCTTGCGATTTCGTTGCCTAAATTTGATATGTCGGAGTTCGTAGCATGGAACTTGTGCAAAAACGGGAGATTCTCAGTGAGATTGGCATACATTGTGGAGTGGCACAACCAATATGGACAAAATATATCAGGAGCAAATATAGTGGAACCATCACGGAATTCACCAATATGGGGTCGATCAGGAGCTTAAGGTGTCCTGCCAAGGTTAAAATTTTCCTCTGGTGAACTTTGTTAGGATCGCTACCATGTTGGGTGACTTTGGCTAACAGATATATCAAACTCAGTGGGCCATGTCCTACGTGTTTTATCGGAGCGGAGGATACCAAGCACTTGTTATTCACTTGTGCAAAAGCTAAAGAGGTATGACATTTACTAGGTTTAGACTTTGCTATTGATAAAGCATGCAGTGTGGATCCTGCGGGAGAACTGTACTAGAGTATTTATTGCTACAACCAGCTGAAATGTGTGATCCTCGGTCTGGGAAATTCAATGGAAGAAACTACTATTGGTTCTTGGTATTTATGGTGGGAGAAGAGAAAGTTAGTGCATATTGAAAAGGTCCAGGAACCTAACTTCATAGCAATGGCAATCAGAGCTTTGGTTCCTAACTATACTATGGCGTGTGATGCAAAGGCGACGATCAAGCGACATGGCTATGAAACACCAAGGAGCAACTATGTGAAGCTAAATGTAGATGGGTCTTTTGACCAAGACTTGCTCAAGGGCTCGTATCGTCGCAACAGGAAACATGGAAATCGATTGATGCGGAGATGTGCTTATGGCCGAGGCACTGGCCTTATGGTTCGGTATTAATTTGGCAACTACAGTCGGGTGTAACCGCATAGAGGTGAACTCCGACAACATCAAGGTTATAGAGACAATCAAGAATGCAGGTCGTTCTTTCGGTCTATCTGTGGCATTGTGGGATTTCCCGCATATTTTTTTCAGCATGGTCCTAGAGAGACTAATTGTTCTACACATGATTTAGCCAAACTAGTTAGAAGTAAGGTGTGGGCGAGGTGAATGGAAGATCCACCAGTAGAGATTGCTGATACTCTTGTAAAAACTAATAAGGTGATCAACTTGCAACAAAGAGTACTTTGATGTCAAAAAAAGATCAACCATAAAAAACATCGAGTGGGACTTCTAAGTCCAGTAGTTTGAGTACCGTTCGTTTTCCTACCCCAGAAAAATGTCATACCTTTCCTACCTTCCCAGATAAAAAAGTTCGCCAACAAGCTAAGCATACAAACCACATATTCCAAGTTCCAAGTTTTTTCTAGATTGAAAAGTAATATTAAAGTAATATTACCAAATGAACGCTACTCCTCAAAGAAAAATATTTATGAAATGAATGCCACTTCGCTAATCCGAAAATCCGTGAGTTACTAAGTTCTTACTGAGTGCGATTATTTGCTTCTAGGGTCTTTTGAAAGAAAAAAATTCCTAAAATCTGATTTTTAAGCTTGAAAATATTATGAAAACAATACACATGTAGATAGAGATGTAGAAATCTTCATGATACAATATGTTCTGGCGCGATTCCTTGCTCCTGGAATTTTTAAAATTATGGACTTTTACAATTAATAATGCATGTGTCAGAAATACCTAAATTTGTGTGTAGCTAACACCATAACCTATTTCATCACAAAAATTTATGTAAACGTAGTCATACATCACTATATATGTCATTATTGTTTTTCCTATTTATTTTAGAACATGAAAATCTCAATTTGGCATTTCTCAAAAATTCTGGATCCAAAAGCAATTTATTCTTACTCCATTTTCGTTTTTGGGGATTGAACCAAAAGTAGCTAGTTTGACAAGCTAAAATATAATCCAGGCGACAAATGACACAAAGTTAACCTGCAACATCAATATTATCCTGACCGTTGGATATATAATTAATAACTAGGATTTAGCAAGGGATGACAACTCATATATAAAAACAATCTTGTTTGACAGCTATCCATTGATGGGGTCCAAACAGAATACAAAGGTGAAACATAATCCCAAAATATTATCAGTATAGTTTGTTCCATACTATAAAATTTTCTCAAGAATGTTCCTATCCTAACTTCACAAGGATGTGTTAGGATAAAGACAACCTAGGCTGAATTGTACTTTGGGTGTAGTTGGAGAAAGTTAAGGAAAAAAATCGTAGAGGAGGGAGTATATAAATAAAATATTTTAAAATTGCTATATATCAAAATTGATGGTTATCCGGAAAGACCCTGATCAAACTAGCTTAACTTTGATAATCACATACAATCAGAGCAATGAAAATAACATTTGTAATTAATGTTAAAGAATAATTTCTTTTTAAAAATATTTTCTAATTTTGTTAGTGCCGTCTCTTAAAATAGTTAATATTATTTTAAAAGATCATACTCACAGATTTGAGGGTCCTCATTCTTTTAAAAGATCATAATATATCTCTTGTGGCTATTACTTCGATGTAATATAGTTATATTACTTCAACCATAGTTGACACATTTTCATAACTATGTATGAACCCTTTTTGACTATTGCCCTAGTGGGCCTTAATTATTGTTTGAACCACAAAATATAGAGTTTAATAATTGTATAACTAATAAAACATGACCAGTAATTTGAATTTTAACCGCTAGTGGTGACCTAACTTGGCACGGAAACTACTATAGAAGTTCACATTGTAATATCACATGTGTATAGGACACGAGTTGTCTATTAATAGTTTAGTAGTGATGATATTTCTAGAAAATTCATAATAATGGTTTGCACCAACATAGATTTGGAATAAATATATAGACCACACAAGTGATATATCATTTGGCAGAATATTTGTGGTGCTTTTAGAATATCGGTACCTAACATGGTGTAAAATAAGTTTGTGTGAAACACAAAAATATATTTCTTGACCACTTTCAACGCATTAAAGATGAAGCCTCGTATTCGCAAGGGCCACTATGCTAGTCATATAATAGAAACAAAATACGGAGTTGTTTTCTAAGAACTACATTAATCCACGTCATCCGAAATATTTGACGTTAAATATATTTGTGCCCAAGATTTATTACTAGAATTTCTTTTTGAGAAAACAGAACTAGGAGTTGACCGACACTTTGCAAAAGAATTGACCAAAAAGATTGATGGTAGAAGTCCATGTCATGTACTAAGGTGGAACAAACCTTTTTTTTGCCAAAAAACAGCTAGCCAACTGTTGTGTGGACATAAAATTATTCTCTTATTACATGACATGCTATGAAAAAATAGCGCAGCTATTAGAATCTGCTATGGCGATGCTATATCACGCTGTAGAGAACGACAGTAGACTAAATTCATTTGGTAAGACATTATTTAGAATGTTATAGTGTGCTATTAGCGGTGCTATAGCATGTTATTTTTCTCATTGACAAGTACTGCCAACACAGGATTTGAAAATACTACAGATTAAGGCTTAGTTCCATGGTTCTGTCCATCACTCTTTTCCTAAAATCCAAAATGATACGTTTTTCTACACAACTTCTTGCTAAGGGCCAAAGGCAATGCAAAGGCTTGTTCAACTTAGGTACCATAAAATTGCAGATAGCATGCCAAGGGTTTGAAGCAATGTCACTTTAAAGTTGTAGCCTAATTTTACAACTTCCGTTTACCTGGTTAGCAAAATGCTAAATAAGATCCACACTGCAGGTTGGTTAATTGCTGCAGAAAAGCACCCTACGCAAGTTTTTGTGATAAATGTGTAGTCCCAAACAACTTAGATGGTGCAGAGAGTTGTGTTGATTTTAGTGTGGTAATCTCATTTTATTTATTATCTGTAGCACTACCACTTTGGTCGAAGATCAACTCAAGTTTACTCCCCGAAGACTTAGGTAACTCGTAAACTCTAATGCATTTTTTCAACAAAAAAGAGGTGAAGGGTGTAGCAGCTTTTGATATCAAATCGACAAATTGTTTATTTGAACATAAAATAATCCAATTTTTAAGCTTGTATGGCAAATGGAGGAAAATCGATTTCAACTGCCATAGTAAATATCCATGATTATACTTTCAAGGATTCATCTGTATAACCTCCACTAGTAGAAAAGGGGGCAATGGTCCAGGCCAGGTCAGCCCATTAGTCCCAGTTCAATCCAGAACCGGGACCAATGGGGGCATTGGACCCAGTTCGTGAGCCCCGGGGGCCGGCCGGGCCACGTGGGCCATTGGTCCCAGTTCGTCTGGACCTTTTGGTCCCGGTTGGTGGGACGAACCGGGACCAATGGGCCTCGCTCCTGGCCCACCACTATTGGTCCCGGTTGGTGGCGTGAACCGGGACCAAAGGCTGCCCATTAGTCCCGGTTCATGCCACCAACCGGGACTAAAGGGTTGGTCGTCGTTGCGGCCAGAGTTTAGTCCCACCTCGCCCACCGAAGGGGGCTCACACCGGTTTATAAGCCCCTCCCTCTCTGCCTTGTTGAGCTCCTCTCAAAATGAAAATAGATGCCCTTATACAGGGAATTTGACCTAAATTCATACTGAATTTCTCTGAAGTTAGTAGAAATTTATTATGAATTTAGGTTGAATTTTCTCATAAGCGCATCTATGCTCATTTTTAGTAAAGTTAATCACAACTATTTTTTCTTCTATTTATTTCTGAGTTGTAATAAGTCATTAAAAATAAGCATGTATGCTCATTTTTTTAGTAAATTTAATCACAACTATTTTTTCTTCGATTTATTTCTGAGTAGTTTTTTATATAGTTTTTTTCTTTTCTGCTATATTTATTTTTTCTTTTTATTTCTGAGTTGTAATAAGTAATTAAAAATAAGCATCTATGCTCATTTTTTAGTAAAGTTAATCACAACTATTTTTTCTTCTATTTATTCCTGAGTTGTAATAAGTCATTAAAAATAAGCATCTATGCTCATTTTTTTAGTAAAGTTAATCACAACTATTTTTTCTTCTATTTATTTCTGAATTGTAATAAGTCATTAAAAATAAGCATCTATGCTCTTTTTTTAGTAAAGTTAATCACAACTATTTTTTCTTCTATTTATTTCTGAGTAGTTTTTTATATAGTTTTTTTTCTTTTCTGCTATATTTATTTTTTTCTATTAATTTCTGAGTTGTAATAAGTCATTAAAAATAAAAAAGAGGCGCAATGATCGTTAATTAGCTTCAAGCCTTTCGGAATAGTGTAAACTGCACTGCACATAGCTCCGTGCAGTCTACCCTAATAATCAAGGCTTGAAGCTAAGCAACGTGCAGGTGAGCATTGAGCCTCTTCTCCATGATCTCTGCACTTAGGGCTTATAAACCGTTGCGAGTGCCTCTCGCTTGGCGAGGTGGGACTAATTAAAAACAGCTGCAGAAAGAATCAACTAAAAAAGAACTGCAGAAAATAAATAAGTAATTAGACGGGTGCATTGGTACCGGTTGGTGGCACCAACCGGTACCAATGCCTCTCTTTAGTCCCGGTTGGTGGCTCCAACCGGGACCAATGCCACTCTTTTGTCCCGGTTGGAGCCACCAACCGGGACCAAAGGTCTTTGTTTCCCGCCCTTTGAGCTGCTGAAAAGAGGCCATTGGTCCCGGTTGGTGGCACCAACCGGGACTAAAGGTGGCATTAGTCCCGGTTTGTGCCGCGAACCGGGACCAAAGCCTTTGCTATATAAGTAGCACTTAGGAAAATTTCAGAACAGCGCATCCCCACTTTGATCTCTCCTCCTCCTCTCCCGACGCCGCCGTCCCCTGCCGCCCCGACGCCGGCGCCGCCCCGCCCCGCCCCGACGCGGCCGTCCCCTGCCGCCCTGGCCCACGCCGTCGCCGCCCCGCCCCGCCCCGACGCCGCCGTCCCCTGCCGCCCCGGCCCGCGCCGTCGCCGCCCCGCCCTGCCGCCCCCACGCTGCCGTCCCCTGCTGCCCGGTCAGCGCCGTCGCCGCCCTGCCCCGCCCCGACGCCGCCGTCCCCTGCCGTGAGCAACTTTTTATGATTTTTGTTAGATTTTGTTAGGTTTTTTGTAGTTCATAGATTTTTTTGTTAGATTAGATGTGTAGTAATTTAGATGTGTAGTTCATAGTATGTTAATTTATATTGTGTAATTAATTTGTTCATATTGTGTTAGATTTTTTTTCTGTTAATAGATTTTTTGGTGATATTATTGTTGAATATGCATGTTTGTATGTTCATATATATGCAAAGATCGAATATGTCAATTTTTTTGATTTTTTTCTGTTCATAATTTTGTTCATAGAATTTTAATGATTTTTTTTGTTCATAGTATTTAGAAAAAGGAAAAATAATAATAAGAGAAAGTGTTTAATATAATTAGTTAGAAAAATACTAGTTTATTTTTAGTAAGTATTATTTTATTTTATTTATAGTAATGCTTCATATATAGTTGAACTAGCTAGTTGATTTAATAAACTACTTTATTTTACTATATATAGAAGTAGTTTGTTTTTAGTAAGTACTACTTTATTTATTTATAGCAAGTGCTTAGTAGTTGAACTAGCTAGTTGATTTAATTAATAAAACTACTTTATTTAACTATATATAGAAGTAGTTCCCGCATCGACGTCGGCGATGCCTATCCCGCATCCTCGTCGTCGTCGACTCGGCGGTGGAGGCCTGCTTGATCAGGGCCATGTTCGGGACTGGACTCCGCCGGGCTGGTATTGGGAGGTGCTACCTTCCGGGGGACGTAGGTGGGTGAGGAGGCAGCCCGTTGTTGACCCGATCCTTGTTTGGCGGCGGTCACGTGGGCCAGTGACGTGCTGAGGCTTCCGGACACTGCGGAGGTGGTACGTCACCGTGTCAGCGAGGAGGACGAGCACGTCCGTCGCTACATGGTTGCATTGGAGGGCAGGTTCGACAATACCTGGTAGGTTCTTCAGGGATCTCACTGGAGCTATGATCCTGTGATGGTTCCTTATCTTTGGGTGTCCACCGCCCGCGACGATACCCGTCGGGCGCTACGGTTCTAGTTGTATTAGTGATGCTATATTAGTGATAATATTCGACGATGTACGGACACCAAGAGATCATGTACTTTTGCTTATAATTATTGAATGCATGCTAATTTGAATACTACTTTATTTTATGATTTGGTTTTGCTTATTTTATGATTTGGTTTTGCTTATTGAATGCTCATATTGGATAAGTTCTCCTTCATTCCCGTGTGCCAGACAATTTGGTGTAATAATGCACTCGGGAATGAAAGGAGCAGCTACGTACATCACCGATAGTCAATCCGTGATTAATAATAATGATCTAGTTTAATATTTGAATTATGAACATAGGCCGGAAATGTCGTACTCGAACGACGAAAACCGCCCGGGGGAGTACAACTGATGCCACGACGACCGAGGTATGTGCGACAGGTTCATTGAGCTGGACGAAGATCAGTGCTTCAGCATTAAGCTCGAGGAGACCTTCGATGTTCATACGGTACGCAACGACGATAATAGTTTTTTTCGTAATTAAGCACGACTTCAACTATTTTAACGTGTATTTTTCATCTTTTCCAATTCGACTAGCTTATCCCATGCTATGCAAGACGCTATGTCTTGGAGAGGATGGGTTTTGAAGACCATGAAAGTATGGAAACCAAAAAAATTATCCTAAGTACCCATCATGGTGTGGATTTTCAAGTAAAGTTGTATAATGCTCAGAGTGTAACCCATTTTGGTTGCAAAAATTGGGAAGCACTTTGCAAGATGTATGGTTTTGATGAGGGTATGCTTGTCACCATGGATCTTGGTGATCCTACAATCGAGCAAGAGAGACCTTCGATTTGGGTCCTTGTGGATACACCTCCAATTCTTCCCCCATGTGAGTTTAACATAGTTATTAAGTAATTTATATTGTTTATTTCAAAATAGTTGACAACTTATTTCCATTAAAGCTTATTATCATTCTTCAAAGAATGTGCGGAAGATGGTAGACAAAACGTACTACATCGAAGGCTCCGAATTAACTTATCAGGAGAAAAATCATCTGGTCGCATTTTGTACCGATCTTGAGAATTACAATATCTACAATCAAACTCCTCAACATTATGGTCAATACGTGCCACTAGTGCACGTGTTGAACTACGGTAACTACCATGGAGATACCCTGGTAAGATTTTTTACTATTACGACATCCGTGCATCTTTTTGCACACTTCTAAAACTAGTACATCATTGCTAACTACGAAGTTATTACTATGTTTTTCAACAGATAATCCCGAATGATTGTGTGTCTCATTTGATGTATACGCGTGGTAGCCTTCATGTTTTAAACATACTACCAGGTCGTCCTACGAATCTCAACAGTCCATACCGGGTTTCTAAAAGAAGTGGAGACATGACAATCAAAGAATGGAAAAAATGCATGGACAGTCGTAAGGAGCTTCTTGGAAGCAAAAGGCAACGAAGGGCAAGAATTGGAGACAGGATGATCGCCATTCTTCATAATGGAGAGTCAGGGTCTATATTGTTTTATGCTATTTTACCTTAAGGGTGTTTAGGTCCTACCTGATACTGATGATCATGTGCTAAGAACAATTATGTAGGGTTGGGTTTGATGACTATGAGGATGATGATTGTATGACTTATTATTAATAATGAGTAGAAGTTGTATGATGATGCATGATTAGTAGGGCTTGTTATTATATATGATGATGTATGATGCGAGCATGCATGAGTTATTATATCAGCGGGTGAAATGAACATAGCAGCAGCGTTGGTAAACCAAGGACAAACATATAAGAGAGGACACTTCTCTCTATTAGCTAGCTAATAACAACCTAAAAATAACCTCCAAAACCCCCTAAAGCAGCCACTTTTTTTTAAAAAAGAAAAATATGGACTTTTGGTCCCGGTTGGTGCCACCAACCGGGACCAAAGGCCCCCCTGACTGGGCTCGGCGCACCGGCCACGTGGAGGCACATCTGTCCCTGTTCGTGTTTGAACCGGGACTAAAGGGTGGAGGTATTAGTAACGACCCATTAGTCCTGGTTCATGAACCGGGACTAAAGGCCCTTACGAACCGGTACAAATCCCCCCTTTTCTACTAGTGCTCCTACTGATACACACTTCATCTTCAAGCGCCCCCAGTAAGAGCATAGACTGTTGTAGTCAGCTGATTAACTCTGGTGGTCAAGGTCTACATCTATATGATTTTCACAAACAAAATATTGAGAACAATCCCAATAAGCTCAGCACCACCCATCTTTAGCTTGACCGATGCACTATTGTCCACCATCATATTTGCTTTGGTTTTATCTCACAACAAAGACCAATTACCACAAGGTATCGTTTTGAAATGAATGTCTCTTTATGTTTACAATTTTTACAGCACAAACATATTCCTCCAGCAGATACTGCTGGTGGGACTACTCGATGGCCGCCTATAGTTCCCGCTCAAATTGCACGTAGGGGCAGGGTTGGGCTTGGGCACGAGTTTGGTGGCGCCGAGGGCTTCGTTGGTGTGGGTGCCTGGCTACTTAGGTTTTTTTATTAGCCATGGCGAGACAAGGCACGAGCATGGGACAGAGGGCACCAATGCGGCATCGTCATCAGGTGGACGCAACAAATGACCATTGTCGATGAGTCTGTAGCAGGTAGGTGAGGAGGCCAGCATGCTGGGTGAAACCATGGCGGTGCGTGGAAGAAGACACGGAGAGGCATGCACACACGGTTATGTTTGTCCACCCATGTGCCACAGTGCGAATATTATACACCGTCGATTCTGATGAACTGTGTGCGCCACTTTGCACACGATAAACTCAAATGAAATGTGAGTACTGTTTTCCTTCATCACACACAATTCATTTATTTAAGCTGTTTGCCTAACAACGCTAAAAAGGTGTACAGTGACTCAAGTTATCACACACGATTTGGACAATCAAACTATGTTCAGGGTATCCCACACGGCTCTTTTTTTCAATCATAGGTTATGGGTTAGCGATCGTATATCTTTCACTTCAAGCACGTGGTTTGATATTCATGACACGTACCGTGAACCTTGGCGCACGTGCACAAGTTGTAAATTAAGTCACGGTTGGTACGATGTGTTTATCAGCATACATAGCGAAAGGATTTGAAAGCAAGAAGTCTTGCTTTCCCAAGCTCATATTATTAAATGACCTCGGATCGTACGGGTGGTCTGATAGGAAAATATACTATTTCAGACCCGTACTCTTATCATCTAATAGTTAAGTCGTCGTGCCATCGCCATTATTCCATTATTACCTAGTACACGTACTTGTATGTACGAGCAGTGCTGGCCAGCCATGCTATTCACTAGCAATGGACTTCTCGTACTATGTTAAATATTCTTATATGAAAATCCATTTGTTGTAGCATGATTATGTTTAGCGATGAACATTAGGGGGACACATATGGTCACCAGTATATATGCTGTTTTTTGGAAATGTCATAAGAACCATATGACCGCAAATACAATTTAATTGAAGATGTTTAGATTCTATAGCCACCGCTAATATTATGTCAAATAAATATCGCTTGTACAGTAATATAGATATATATATATATTTAGATTCTATAGCCACCGGTGAGGCCGGCGGGGCAACCCGTGTGGCTGTCGTTTGGGGGAACCCAGTGCGGCAAGCGTCACTGCGGAGGCCGGCGGGGCGGCGCACTAGGATTCGGCAACCATAGAGCGTCGGCGGCAGGAGTTGCAACCGGTCGACGGGGCTATTGCAACCGGTTGATGGCGGAACTGCAACCAAAATTTATGACCGGTGAAGGTTCTTCGGCGAGCACCAGGAGAGTAGCTCTACGATGTGGCTGGGTGTGAGTGGCCGGCGATTGTTGCCCTCGCTAGAGTTGCCCACATGGACGGAGTCGCTCGGTGGAGAGGCAAGGGGATTTTTTCTTTTTTTGCGTGCAAAGTTATGTACGGAAGAGACAAAGCCGCCTACTAGGCCCAAATTTGGGCCAGCCAGCCGTTGCGTAGGGTCGCCTATTATCTAATGATGATAAACGTGGGAAAGCTAGACTTCTCTAACTTGATAGTTATATCTAACGCATGCTATCAGTAGCTCAATATAGCAAAAAAAAAGTAGCTCAATGTATGAGAAGTACTGTAGCTAGTCTGTTGCATTATAGGCCAGCAACGCTCGTACGTGTACTAGGTATTAATGGTGAAGACCGGAGGACAACCATCACGTGATCCCACCAAACGTACGGCTCCGAGAAGATTATATTTTCCGTTTTTCTTTCTAAACGGTCGTAAATATCATCCTTAGGATGTGACGTTAAATAATGATGATAAATGCGGAAAATCTCTAACTTTAGTTAATCTAACAAATGCAATCAGTAGCTCAATCTACAAACCCCCAAAAAGTACTCCCTCCGTCCAAAATGTAAGACATTTTTTTTACACTACACTAGAGTCAGAAAAACATCTTACGTTATGAGACGGAGGGTGTAGCTCAATGTACGATGGGCATCGTTGCTACTCTGTAGCATGACATGCCAGTACCGCTCATCCTACCAAACGTATGTGTACGGAGGGATGTAAACCAAACACGCTTTAGTCACGTTTAGTCTGTTCAAACAAGGATGGCGTGGTAGCGGCGGCATCCTCGTGGTGGACCTGTGTCCTCGGGCTCCGCCGTTGCGATGGCGTTTGCTCCAGCGTCGGCGCGGAGCTTGGGAGGTAGTTCAGGAGCGGATGCAGATTGTGGTCTGCATCGACGACATCTGGAAGACGAAGCATGTGCTGGGCTCGTGGTTGGTGTATAGCAGATATGGTTTCCTCCTTCGGCATTTTAGTCGTCGTGGGCTGCCAGATCTGGAGTTCGATGGTGTGTCCGGGGTGTTGCCCCGGTCTGATTCGTTCAACGGTAAGGGTTTCACTTTTGGTGAGCCACCTTGGAGGTCCGTAAAGCTGCATATCAGCGATGGAGCCGCGTCGAGCTCGGGTGAGGAGGTGATTTGTCATTCTTTTCTTCGGTGGCTGCTGCGGTGGTGCCGGAGGCAGGTGACGGACGTTGGTGTCAAGCTCAGAGATGTTCTGCTATCTTTTCAGTTTTGTCATGTCGATCTTTACATGACTTGTACTTTGTTCTTTATGATATGAACGAGACATGTATTACCATGCAAAAAAAGGATCCCACGAGACATGCCATCGTGAGACAATGGCGGCAGGTTTCCAGCGCTCGTCCCTCCGATCTCCAAGCACTGGACGCTGGACGCGCGCACGTCAGAGCAACTCTAGCAGACCCTGCAAAAGTCCCGACCTGTAAAATAACCGTAAAATGTGGGTCGGCACGGAAAATCCTGCCCGAACAGAATCAAACACGGTCGTCCCACAAATTTTTTTTAAGGGGCACGGAAAAATCTCAGCCCCAACCCGCGTATTCGCGGGTTTCCTCCTCGCCTCTATGGTGCCCCGTATCGCAGTGAAGCAGTTGGCGGGAGGGACATTTCAGCCCGCGCCCCTTTCCCCACCTCCTTCCGCTGCCGGCCGCCACAGGTTCCGCCCGTCCGCCGCCGCCGATTCCGGCCAAATCTGCGGGCGGAATCGCACCGCCGGGGCGTCCCTCACCCTTCACCACCGCTAAGCTGCACCACCCCCGCGGATCCGGCTAGAAGAGCCGTCCCTCGATGCTGTCGCCGCCGGGGATCGACCGCCCTCGAGCCGCCACTCGTCAACGCCGGTTAGTGTTTTTTGTGCTTCGTGTCGATGGAATTGAGCCTGGTTGGTAGACGCGGCTTGCGCTTCTCGTTCATGTAGATGGAATTGAGCCGGTGCGAGAAGTTTCTGCTCTCCGATTCGTCCGATTCAGATGACTCGGATGTTGAGATGATGCTCTCAAACTTTCGGCAGCAAACATTGATGATGGTTCTTGCCGTCAAGGAGCACGAAGACGAGAACCGAAAGAGGCGGCGAGGATCGACCGTCCGACGTCTTTGCATTCCTCGGAATCGCCATCTCGGGAACGATATGTTGATCCAAGACTATTTCGCGGAGAATCCAACGCATCCACCGCACCTCTTCCAGAGAAGGTATCGAATGCGCCGATCCCTCTTTGTGAAAATTGTTAAAGCATGCGAGGCAAATTGTCGGTGTTTTACTCAACGAAGAAATATTGCGGGCTTGAAGGGATTTAGTGCATATCAAAAAATCTCGGCAGCTATGCGGGTGATTGCATATGACGTTCCGGCTGATTATGCCGATGAGTATCTTCGCATTGGTGAAGATACAACAATTGAGTCAGTGCGTAGATTTGCCAAAGTGATCATCTGTGTCTTTGGTCCCGAATATCTTCGGGCACCGAACGAGGATGACACAAAGAAATTGATGGCATCTATTGAGAGGAGAGGTTGGTCTAGCATGCTAGGTAGCATTGATTGTATGCATTGGACATGAAAAAATTGCCCAAAGGCATGGCAGGGAATGTATTGTGGCAAGTCTCGTGATGCAACAATTGCGCTAGAGGTCGTAGCATCCGGGGATTTATGGATTTGTCATTACTTCTTTGGTATGCCCGGCAATCTCAATGATATCAATGTGTTGCAACGGTCTCATTTGTTTGCTAGGCTTGCTAGTGGTGATGCTCCTACTTGCAACTACACTATCAATGGACATGAATACACAAAAGGGTACTATCTTGCTGATGGTATATACCCTCCTTGGTGCAAATTTGTGAAGAGGATCAAAGAACCCAAAACTAAAAAACAATGTGAGTTCGCAAAGATGCAAGAGGCAGCCCCAAAAGACATTGAAAGAGCATTCGGGGTTTTGCAATCTAGGTTTGCCATTGTTCGTGGTCCTGCTCGTTTTTGGGAGAAGCGGACCTTGAAGAACATCATGACATGCTGTGTTATCCTTCATAACATGATTCTCGAAGATGAGAGAGTTCATACGACAATGTGGGCAGCCGTGTCAAACCAGCTAGAGACCCTAACCGCATTTGAGCTTTTCTTCAAACATACAAGTACTCCCTCCGTTTCTTTTTACTCCGAATATAAGATTTGGTCAAAGTCAAACTACAAAAAGTTTGACCAAATTTATATAAAAAAATATGAACATCTACAATACTAAAACTATATAGTATGAAAATACGTTTCATTGTGCATCTGATAGTATTGATTTCATATTGTAAATGTTTATATTCTTTAATATAAAGTTAGTCAAACTCTACAAAGTTTGACTTTGACCAAACCTTATATGCGGACTAAAAAGAAACGGAGGGAGTACATTGAAAATGCAAGCACCCACTTTCAGCTTCAGGAGGATCTCATTGAGCACCATTGACAAAGGGATCGGCAGTTACAAACTCATTTTTCCATTCATTTGTATTTGTATTTGTATTCGGGACAAGTTTTGTATTGCATTATTTGTATTTCTTGTAAGTGCATCTAGTGCCCCTTAGTGATTTTGGTGTATTGAAGACTTATAGGTTAAGTAACTGATGCGTTTGTGAGTGTACACAGGTCCATAAGTCTATGAGGAGTTTGATATTTACAGAGAAAGTCAACCCCTAAAAATGAAGTTCTTCAACTGAAGACTTTGATATTCTGAAGACTTTCTGAAGACTTTGAAAGTGAAGAAAATGGTGTGACCTTGAAGACTTGGCATTCACTTGAGGAACATGAAGCGTGAAGACTTTTGTTTTCGTAGTTTCATTTTCTCTTTCTTGAGTCATAGGAAACACCATACTGTTAAAGGGGGTCGAGGAAATACTAAGGAAAAATTTCCATGTGATGCTCAACTCAAAATCCTACACCTACCAATCCCTTCGAGTGAAGCCATTGGAAATCTCATACAGTTCAGTCAAATTCTTCAGTGACAGAGACGCAGTTCTTCTGGTCACTGATGACTTTGCTCTGACTGAGGAGTTAGGAATTCGCCAGTGCGAATTGCCTACATAGTGAGGAACATGATAGACCTGAGGAATTTGAGAGTCAAATTTCCGACCATTGCTGTGCTGCGTGCCGGATGTCCAAAATATCTTATCTACCTAACGGTCATATCATTGAAGGGCATTTATGTCTTATCATGTCGGGCTGCTCCCTAGGCTATAAATAGCCGCCCCCCTACAACCACTAGTTGGTTGGCTGCTCCGAGAGAACTTTACACTTGTCATTTGAGAGCAACCCATCCTCCGAGGACTTTGAGCGAAAATCATCGAGTGAGGAAAATCCCAAAACCAAACCCCCACAAACCCAAAGTGATTGAGCATCACTGAAGAAAGTGATCCTGCGTGGATCCGACGCTTATTACCTTTGAAGACTGTGCTTCTTCCAGACGGTTAGGCGTCAAGGTCTAGAGCATCCAAGAGGAATTGTGGATCGCCGAGTGACCAAGTCTGTGAAGGTTTGGAAGTCACCTGAAGACTTACCACGAGTGATTGGACGAGGCCTGCGTGGTCTTAGTTCAAGGAGAATACGGTGAGGACTGGGTGTCCTGAGTTGCGGCTCAGAGACTGGGTGTCCGGGACTGTGTGTCCTCGAGTTTAAATACTCAGCCGCTCCAACCAGACGTACAACTGAGACAGCAGTTGGAACTGGTCTACCAAATCATTGTCTTCACCAACTGACTGGTTCTATTTCCTCAACTCATTCATTTCCTCATTACTGTGTTGAATGTTGTTCATATCTATGTTTGAAGACTTTGACTGAAGACTTTCACCAATTCCTCAGTTCAATTTCTTCAGTCTGTTTGTCTTCATCTTGTTATCCTGTGTTTACGCTTTCCGTACTCTGTGCTAGTCTTCATTTCATCATGATGACTATGTTTGTATCCTGTTATGTTTACTTCTGAGTACTTATTCCGCTGCAAGTAGTTCTTCGCTAAGGAATTTCCTCACCAGCAAATTCCTCAGTGAAGAATTCATAAAAATCGCCTATTCACCCCCCCTCTAGTCGATATAACGCACTTTCAATTGGTATTAGAGCGAGGTACTCCCTTGTTCTGTGTGATTTTGGTTTAACCGCCTGGAGTTTTAGTTATGTCGACCGCAGGTATGATCAAGGTCTCGGCTGGATGTCCTACCTTTGATGGAACGGACTACCCCTACTAGAAGAACAAGATGCGAATGCATCTTGAGGCAATTGATAATGATCTCTGGTATGTTGTGGAAAATGGTGTCCCCACTGTCACTCCCTCACTGAACGCTACCGATGTGAAGAGATTCAAACAACTCTTTTCTCAAGCGAAGAATATCATATGTGGTCATCTGAGCAAAGGACAGTATGGAAGAGTGAGTGCTTTGGAAACTGCTAAGCTTATCTGGGATAGGCTGTCCAAAGTAAATGAAGGAGTTTCAACTCAGCGTGACTCTCGAGTCGATGTTCTTCGGAATCTCTTCAACCGCTTCAAAAGACTCGACAATGAGAATGTCCAACAAACCTTTGATCGCCTCACTGACATCTCAAATGAGCTTCAAGCCCTCGGTGCCACTGACATCACTGATCATGAAGTTGTGAAGAAACTTCTGAGATCGCTTGATTCCTCATTTGATACTCTGGGACTGATGATACAAGAACGTGCTGATTACAAGTCGCTTGATCCTGCTAAACACTCACGAGTTCCAGCTTGCTGAAAAGAGAGATCTCTATGGCTCAAACTATGGCAAACCACGTGCCCTGAAGGCTAAGGTTGTGTCTGACTCTGAATGTGAGGATTCTGGTAGCAGCCTTGGTGATCCTGAAGAACTGAGCCAGGATCTAGCGCTGCTTGTGAAGAAATTCCAGAAGTTCACAAGACGTGGTCGCTTTGGAAAACCCTCAAGAGGAAATGATTCCTCATCCAGTGACTACAAGAGAAGACTTTGCCACAAATGCAAGAAGCCTGGTCACTATATTCAAGATTGTCCTCAGTGGGAAAAGGAAATGAAGAAGAAGAAATACAAGGATTATAGTTCTGATGATGCGAAGAAGAAGAAGAAATCATCAAAATCTTCGTCATCAAAATCCTCAAAGTCTTCATCTCACAAGAAGAGCAGCTCCAAGAAGGCTCGGGCATTCATTGGCAAGGAGATGGACTCTGAAGCTGAATCTGAGGAAAATGATGAAGAGGAGGAGTCTGAAGAATCTGAATCTGGTGTTGCGAGTCTGGCCGTTGCTACTGCCTTCGTCAGCAAGTCCATCTTCAACACTGAAGAAACTGACTCCACCGACAAGCCTGATGAAGATAATGATGGCTACGCTCCCACCTATTACTTCATGGCGAAAGGTGCTAAGGTACTCAAATACAACTCCTCTGACTCTACTGAAAATGAATCTGATGAGGATCTCAAGCCCAGCTACTCTAAACTTGCTAAAATTGCTGTGAAACAACAATGGGCTCTTGAAAAGGTCCAAAACATGCTAGATAAAAGTGATGATATGTTGGGTGAAGAAATGGATCGCACTAAAGCCTTGACTGAAAATCTTCAGAGACTTCAGTCTAGGTATGATAACCTTCAAGGTCATCATAACTCTCTCTTGTCTGATCATGAGAAACTTTCTTATGAATTTCTTCAAGAAAAGCAAGATCACGAGAAGCTTTCTCTTGAATATCTTCAAAGGAAGGAAGATCTTGAAAAGCTAAGAGTGTGTTATGAAGATCTTTAGAAGGAGCGCGATTCATTACTAGCTCAACAAATCAGCTCTTCTCAGGAAGAATTTATTCCTCCATGCTTAAAGTGCATTGAACGTGAATCTGCTAATTCTTCACCTGAATGTTCAAATGCTTCAAGTGTTACAAATTCTTCATCTGCCTCTGCTATCACTAATTCCTCATCTGAGGACATTGCTAGTATCACTGACAATGCAGGGCTGAAGGAATTGTACATGACAGGCATGTACAAAAGCCTCAAAGGGCATCAGACACTTTGTGATGTGCTCAAAAAGCAGATCCTCAACAGAAACCGTAGGAAAGAGGGTATTGCCTTTGAGAGGAAACTCAATGCTGATGGAACATATTGGAAGCCTGAGCAGTACCCCAAAACCTCATGGGTTGCTGCAAAGGGACCTCCAGTTGATCCATCTAACTTATCTGGCTTTACATGTGAATCTCCTCATTCTTCTGATGAGTCATTTGACTCCAACTATAAACTGTTCAAAAATCAGAATGGTGAAGTATTTGCTAGATATGTTGGCACTAACTGCAGGAACGGTTCCCCTATGAAGAAAATCTGGGTTCCCAAAAGTTGTGTTGAAAGTCTTCAGGTGAATGTCCTCATGACACCACCTATGAAGAACAGGAACCCCAGATCAAATTCTTCATACGGACCAAATTCTTCATATGGATCAAATTCCTCATCTGGATCAAAGTCCTCATATGATTATCATCGTGCTAACAACTCTGTCTCGCAGGGTAGAGCTAAGGGCTATGAATATGTGCATTATTCTTCAAACCATTCTGTTCATAAGTCCTCGAAGAATTACTCTGGTTATTCATATGCTTACCCTAACCCCTCTTATGTGAAGCGAAATGGTTTGGCATCTTTGCCACCTTTCTCACATGGTGCTCGCAGGATGATGAACTCTTTGCCACCCCTCCAGATGTGGGTGGTGAAGAAAAATAACTAATCTCTTCTGCAGGGTCAGGTCTCCAGACGCGCTCTAACGTCTGAAGAATTTGCTGGGGACCTGACAAAACTGCCTGAAAGGACGCAGGCGAATCATGATGAAATGCACTTTCATTTCACACGTCCTCATACTGCTATATCTGTTTACTGCTTGATGAAATTCATCTGATGAACTTGATATCATATTCTTCACTGATGAAGCATATGAGATTGTAAGCTACACTAATTCATCTTCAGGATGATCAACCCAAAACCACTGAATGGGTCCTTGATAGTGGATGTACAAATCACATGACTGGTGACAAGAATCTATTGATGGATGCTCCCTTATCACCGTCACCTCTGAAGCATATCATCTTTGCTGACAAAGGCAAAAGTCAGGTATTGGGTCTTGGTAAGGTTTCTATCTCTAAGGATAAACACATGGACAAAGCCATGCTTGTTGAGTCCTTAGGATACAATCTCATGTCAGTCTCAATGCTTTGTGATCTTGATATGATTGTTGTCTTTGGGAAATATCGCTGTGTTGTGATTATGGAAGCTGACAATTCCAAAGTCTTCGAAGGCTTTAGGAGAGGAGATCTGTATATTGTTGATTTCTCTACAGGACCACAACCAGCTGTATGTCTACTTGCAAAAGCTTCAGAAGGCTGGCTATGGCATCGACGACTTGGTCATGCAGGCATGAGGAATTTGAACACGCTTGCAAAGAAGAAGCATATCATTGGCATTGAGAATGTCAAATTCCTCAAGGATCACTTGTGCGGAGCATGTGAAGCAGGAAAAATGACCAAGGCCAAGCATCCAGCGAAGACTATCATGACCACTACCCGTCCATTCGAATTGCTTCACATGGACCTCTTCGGACCTAATCATTATTCAGCAGTCACTAATGATGCATCTCTATATGGTTTTGTCATTGTTGATGATTATTCTCGATATACATGGGTACACATTGTTACTTACAAACATGAAGTGCAGGAAGTCTTCAAACAATTTTCCTCGAGGGCTTCAACCAACTTTGGTGTGAAGATCAAGCATATCAGAAATGACAATGGAACTGAGTTCAAGAATTCTGGTCTTGATGCCTATCTTGATGAACTTGGTATTACTCATGAGTTATCTGCTCCCTATACTCCTCAGCAGAATGGCGTCGTGGAGCGCAAGAACAGAACTCTTGTTGAGATGGCTCGCACTATGCTTGATGAATACAAAACGCCTCAGCGTTTTTGGATTGATGCAATTGATACTGCTTGCCACATCATCAACAGGGTATATCTTCACAAATTCTTCAAAAAGACTGCCTATGAACTCCTCACTGACAAGAAACCCAATGTGAGTTATTTCAAAGTCTTCGGTGCTAAATGTTGGATTAGAGATCCTCACCACAACTCTAAATTTGCACCGAAAGCACATGAAGGTTTTATGCTTTGTTACAGAAAGGATTCGCACACCTACAGAGTCTTCAATATTGTTCTTCACAAGATTGTTGACACTGTAGATGTGCGGTTCGATGAAACTAATGGCTCGCAAAGAGAGCGCCTACCTTTTGTGTTAGATGAACCAGCACCTGAGGATGCTATCAAGCTCAAGGCAACTGAGGATGTCATTCCTACTGAAGAATCTGCTGAAGAATTCATTCCTGTTCGTGAAGAACGTCGAGCTGATGTCCCTGAAGAACAAGATGAGGAAAATGGTGCTAAAGAAAATGCTGATCAAAATCCTCAGCGACAACCAACTCATCCACGCGTTGCAAAAGAAGTGCAAGTGGAGAAGATCATCGATGACATTAGCGCACCAAGTCCTCTCACCCGCTCAAAAGCATCACATTTATCTAACTTTTGTGGGCACTATGCTTTTGTCTCTATCACAGAGCCCACTAAGGTAGATGAAGCATTTCTGGAGCCGGAGTGGATTCAGGCTATGCAAGAAGAATTACATCAGTTCGAGCTGAACAATGTCTGGGAATTGGTCAATCGCCTAGATCCTCGCAAGCATAATATCATTGGCACAAAGTGGATCTACCGCAACAAGCAAGATGAAAATGGCCTTGTGGTGAGGAATAAGGCACGACTAGTACCTCAAGGCTACACACAGGTTGAAGGAATTGATTTCGATGAAACTTTTGCACCTGTTGCTAGACTTGAGGCTATTCGCATTTTACTTGCCTATGCTAACCATCATGATATCATCTTATATCAAATGGATGTGAAAAGTGCATTCCTCAATGGTAAGCTTGAGGAAGAAGTATATGTTGCTCAACCCCCAGGTTTTGAAGATCCCAAGAATCCTGACAAAGTCTTTAGACTTAATAAGGCTCTCTATGGCCTCAAGCAAGCCCCTCGGGCGTGGTATGATACATTGAAGGAATTCTTCGTGAAGAATGGCTTCACACCCGGTTCACTCGATCCTACTCTTTTTACTAAATCATATGATAGTGAACTGTTTGTGTGCCAAATATATGTTGATGATATTATCTTTGGCTGTACTAACCAACGTTATAGTGATGAATTTGCCTATATGATGAGTGAAGAATATCAAATGTCTATGATGGGAGAGTTGAAATTCTTCTTAGGTCTTCAAATTCGTCAGCAGCGCAATGGCATATTCATATCTCAGGAGAAATACCTCAAAGATGTACTGAGGAAATTCGGCATGCAAGATTGCAAAGGCGTCAAAATTCCTATGCCCACAAATGGCCATCTATGCACTGATGAAAATGGTATTGATTTCGATCACAAGGTATACCGCTCCATGATTGTTTCCTTATTGTACTTATGTGCATCTAGGCCAGATATAATGCTTAGTGTTTGCATGTGTGCCCGATTTCAAGCTGCACCGAAGGAATCACACCATAAGGCTGTGAAGCATATTCTTCGATATCTAGCTCACACATCAACACTAGGATTATGGTACCCCAAGGGCTCTGCTTTTGATCTCATTGGATATTCTGACTCTGACTATGCTGGTGATCGTGTGGACCACAAGTCAACATCTGGCACTTGTCATTTCCTCGGACGATCTTTGGTCTGTTGGTCCTCGAAGAAACAGAACTGCGTATCACTATCTACTGCTGAAGCTGAATACATTGCTGCTGGCTCTTGCTGTGCTCAACTGCTTTGGATGATGCAAACCCTCAAGGACTATGGCGTCAACGTGAAGAATGTGCCTCTCCTCTGCGACAATGAGAGTGCCATCAAGATTGCTCACAACCCAGTTCAGCACTCGAAGACTAAGCACATCCAGATTCGTCATCATTTTCTTCGTGATCATGTGTTGAAGGGCGACATCTCCATCGAGCATGTGACGACTGAAGAACAGCTAGCTGATATCTTCACTAAGCCCTTGGATGAGAAGAGATTTAGCAAGTTGCGGTGTGAGCTAAATATCTTAGAATCTTCGAATGTTCTTTGAAAAGGACACACATCCTAACCCTTATGCAAAATTGATGACTTAGATGTGCAACACATGAAGAAACGTTTTTCTTCAATCAATGAAGAATAACACTCTAAGTGTGAAGAAATTAATGAAGAATTTGATTCTCAGAACCCTACGACAATTGTACGCGGTGTCTGAAATCATCATTCTTATACGGTGGGTGACGCCACCACAAAAGTTGAAAATCTTCAATTTGAGTTTTTCCTCATTTTTGAAATTCTTCAGTCTTACAAAATTTTCAACTTTGCAAAATCTTCACTGTTTCCGTCGTTTTTCTTCATTGGCTATATATATATATGTGAGTTTATGTCCTCTACAGCATTCATTTATTGCTATTTCTTCAAGTTGTGATTTCTGCTAAGTGAATGTGATCGGACCCTTCCCCCTCTATGCTATACTCAATCCAATCTATTCACAAATTCTTCATGTGCGTTCTGATTGAAACTCGTTCAAAGTCTTCACTGTGTCCTGTCAGCTGAAGAAATTGCGAACGAAATTTTAAAACAAATCTTATCCGGATTTTCGGTTTTACCGCTCAAACCGTTCCGCATCCCACGATGCATTAGTTTATTCACCCACGATCTTACACGATCTCATCTGCACAGTACGTGGGTGACACATGTCGCATGAAGAAGAAAGGGCAGGGGCATGTTCGTCCCAAAATCTTCGGGCGAACAGTTTTTACCGTGGCTATAAATACCCCTCTCCCTTCCTTACTTCATTTACTCTGCTCGGTCGCTGTCTCTCGCTCGAGCTCTCCTCAAACCCTAGCGCCGCCGCTACTCCATCGTCGTCGGTGAGGAAGAGATTCACTGCCTCGACCTCGTCGCTGTCGTACTCGCGCCGGCTGCATAAATCTTCACTCCGCCGCCGCCGTAGCTGTCTCCCTTTGCCAAGTTAGGGCGTGGGAGATCTAACGTCACGAACTTCACCACGGTTCATCTCTGTTCGTCGTGTTCTTCAGTTCGGGTAATTAAAAGTCACTTTCATTACTCGCTTTGATTCTCAAACTTTTCTGAAAATCTTCAAAAGTGTTTTTATTCTTCAAATCTTCACATTTGAACACCTCACACACTGTATGGTCTTGATTCATCTCTCTAAGCACTCATTTCTTCAAGATTCCTCAATTGTGCGGATTTTCGATCTGTACAACTCTGGAACCTAAGACAAGAACGCTTAGTGAAATTCCTCAAGGCTCAACTGGTCAAATTCCTCAAAACTTGACTTTTCGAAAAATCTTCTGAGAACGCATATGACCTCTCCAAATTCCTCGCACCTACACTCTGTTCACAGGTACTCATGTCCGCTGCTGAATCACTAGGTTCTCATCAACTTAACTCATTAGCAGCGTTCCTCGAAGAAAAACTGCATACTTCTTCAGAGTGTTCTATTGTTCAAATTCCTCACCTGAAGAAAATGGCAGAAGGCAAGAGACCGCAGAAGGGAGGAAAGAAACCGGAGGTCATGACTACTTTTGAGATCCCTGATGAAATATACAAGGACTATTGCACACCTGATGAAGCCAAGTTTGGCAAAGAGAACAAAAATCAGCGCAAAGTGCGCATTCAGAGGATAGAACGAAGATGGGCACGAGAATAGAGGGAATATCGCTATGTTACTCCCAAGTACATGAAGAAATTCGCCTTAAACCCTCCATGCCCAAGAGCTCCATTGGCACCTAGCCAAGTCGCTGATCCCACCAGCATCAAGCGTAGTGAGGACTGTCCTGAAGAATGGTCTAGGCGTCAAGCAAAACTGGCAAGACAAGCCAAGGAGGCAGTGAGGAAATTCAATGAGGATTCTGCTGCTGCAGCTGCCGCTGAGACCTCGGTCAAGCCGAGGAAATCAATGCCGAAGAAGCCTGCTCGCAAGCCAAGTGCTTCACCATCTGCGCCCTCACGGCCCAGTTCCTCAGCCGCGCCCTCACGGAAAATTCCTCAGTCTACTGCTGCACCACCAAAGTCCTCAGCAGCTCCCTCCAAATCCTCAACTTCTGTGCATCTGGCTACATGTCAAAGGACTCAGGGTTTCTCGATTGCTTCTGGTGTCTCAGCAAGTTCCTCAGCTGCACCAATGTCCTCATCAGGCCCCACTCTGCTGAAGACAAAAGCAACAGCTGGACGCGGTCCTCGGCCAAGTCCAAGAAAGAAACATGTTGCTTTCCAAGTACCCTCTGATGACGAGGCTTCTGATGAAGAACTTGAAGAAATCATCAGAGACAGACTCACAAAGGCCGCTAGCGCCAAAGGAACAACTATGCCTCTGCTTTTGGATCCGAAGAAGATCCTTGACTTCATCGACTTATGGCATCAGGATCCAAGCACTCCCATGCCTGACCTGCCTCTGACTCCTGGTCAAAGTCATATGCTGACCCATTTCATCTCTGAAGAGAAATGGAAGTTTGAAAAGGCTCGTGAAATAAAGAGAGCACAAGCCAGAAAGGAGAAGCTTCTGAAGAAGAACATTGTCAGACTGTCACCTGAAGAACTTCTCCAGGCTCAATCTGAGATTCAAGCCCTCAGCAAAGATTTCGATGCATACAATGCTGATTGGCAAGGAGCCAAAGTAAGATTCGTCAATTTGACGAAGAAAATGACAACTGTTGCAGCCCCATCGCAACAAGAAAATCCTCAGGCTGCACACTCTGCTCAGCCTACTGAAGAACATACCAGCACTGCTGATGACTTTCAGCCGGCTGATGAGAATACAAGTTCCAGGGATGATGACTCCATTCCAGCCGCTGAAGAAATTCCCAGGGCATCCACTAGTGGTGCGCCTGAAGAAACTGAAGAGATCAGGGCAACTGCACCAGTTGCGCCTGAAGAAAATGAACCACAGCCCTCAGCTCCTCCTACGCCAACACTAACTCCAATTCTTCCTTCTGCTTATGAAGTGAAGAAGACCAAGGCTGCAGAGCGAGCTGCAGTGAAGAAAAGGAAGGCATCAGCTGCGTCAAATTCTTCGGCTGCGAAGAAAATGAAGCCAATGACCAGCTCGCTTGAAAATCCCATTGATGTCGTTCCCATTTCCTCCATGTCGTCTAAGGAGATTGTTCCTTATGGAGAAGAATACAAGATCCCAAGCGGATCTGATGAAGAAAATCATTCTGTTACTACCTCAGAACAGTTTGATGAAGAAATTGAAGTGGAAGCATTCCCTTCACCGCCAGTCGTTCTCACCCATGCCTCAGTTCATAGCTGAAGAGGCTGGTGTTGAGCAAATTGAAAAAGAAGATGAAGACGTGGATATTGGATGCACTACACCAGTGATGAACGATGACTTTTGGGAAAGTCAGCTTCCAAATACTCCTCTCTTCACTCCAATTCAACAAATTCCTCAGTCCCCGGCTACAACTGTTCAAATGGGCTCTGAAGAAACTCATCCCACATCGTCTGTTCCTGAAGAAATTCCAGCCGCTAGTGCTGAAGAACCTACTGCTGATCCCCAAACTGCACAAGAAGAGGAACCAGAAATTCCTCAGCCTGAAGCACCTGAGATCGCGATTCCTGAGGTTGTGCTGCAAATCACTGACACTCCTCTGCCCAAACCGAAGAATCCGTTCTCGAGCAAGCAAAAATTCAAGGCTGAAGACTTCTTTTCTGAGCATGTGTTCTTCACTGACTACAATCCATATGACTCTGCTCGCATAAGGAAAAGACGCTTCTGGACTGCTACTCAAGCTAACTTCTATTCCTCAGTGCTCTTTGACAAGGACAAAATCTTCGATCATGAGCATATTCCTCATGTGGATATGGAATCTCTGCCGTGCTTCGAGCCAGTTCTCCGAGTTATTCACGATGCAGGACTACTGAATTTCTACACTGATATCTGTGATTGGAATGAAGAACTCATTCTTCAGTTCTATGCCACTTTGCATATCACCGGAGATGCTAAAGATGTCAATTCATGGGTGCTGGATTGGATGACAGAAAACACTCACTATAAGGCACCAGCAACTGAATTGCTTCGTGTCCTTCCTCTTGATCCTCCCCATGAAAGTGCACGTTGCATCTACAATGACCGCGAACTCACTGATCATTACATGCAAGTGCTCATGAAGCCTTTGAAGCCAGGGCAGGCCCCTCGTCAAGGAATTGCTGTATGTGCCTCGGACTGTCTATCGAATCCTAACGAAGACAATGAGTCCTATCAAAGGCCACGACTCAAATGATGAAGATGTCGTTGGCATCATGAAGAACATGCTTTTCAACATCATTCATGGCGTTCCCGTCAACTTTCATGATTTCTTCATGAGGACTCTGGCTAATGTTGCACGGTCACCTTTTGAGCTGAAGCCATATGCGCCTTGGATTATGAGATTCATAAGGGCAAGATCTTCACTGAATTACAAGGCTGACACTCTGAACCATGGTAGCTACTTGCCGCCCATTGAAGTCCTCAAGCGACCAGTTTCATCATCTGATGATAAGGGCAAGGCAGCTGCTGTGATCGATGAAGGCACTCGTCCATTGGATGGTCAATTCCGTCTAGCTACTTCTTACTCCACCAATGACGATTCTGCAACACATGACTCTGCCGCAAATACCTCAGCTAAGCAAAATCCTCAAGCCACAGCACCCAGGGTGATGACTGACCGTGAGTTACTCCTCAGTCTTCATCAGAAGGTTGATCGCAATCACAAATGGGTGAAACGCCAATTTGCTGCAATTCTTCACAACATGACCTCAACCCATAATGCAGTGAAGAAAAATCAGTATCACCTTCATGAAACCCTCAACCGCACCTGGGCTGTTTCCACTCATGTATATTCCGCGGAAGAACTGAAGACTATGGGTCTCCAGGAAGCATTTGACTGGTCTGCACCACCTCCGAAGAAATTCAAGAGAGTCAAAGTTCCTGATCTGGTGGCCAGCTCTTATTCTTCACCGCGTGAAACTGATGAACATGAAGATTTGAACGACACTGCGGCAGGCCCTACTTCAACAAACAACCCCGACAACGCTGGCGCTCCTCCATCAACTTGAAATTCTTCAGGGGCGTTAGTCCTCAGTTTCGATCCTTTTGGTCATTTGATGACAAAGAGGGAGAAATCTGAGTTAGTCTTCAAGCGGGTTTATATTATGGGCGTTTTGTTAAGTTACAACTCTCGTTCTTCCGAAACTTTTTATTGAATCGAGTTGTAATCTTAAATCCGATGGTGCCTTGATACTTCTGGTCGTGCTCTGATGCTTTTGATGCACTGAGCTCTGAAACTTTTGATGTGCTATTCTGCATGCTTATTCCTCGTTAATATTATTGCACGCATGTTGAATCTCATCAGGCACCATATTTCATCATGCATTTCAAATTCTTCATATTATATATCAAATGCGTGTATGAATTACAAGATATAGGGGGAGATCTCCATGATTCAATTCTTCAAATGTGCATTGCCTCAAAAGCAAATTTCTCGCTATGCACATATTCAGGGGGAGTTCTTCTATATCTTGCAATCAAATTCCTCAATATCAATATTTACACTTCATATGTTTATCCCCATTGAAAACTTAACCTATGTTGTCATCAATCACCAAAAAGGGGAAGATTGTAAGTGCATCTAGTGCCCCTTAGTGATTTTGGTGTATTGAAGACTTATAGGTTAAGTAACTGATGCGTTTGTGAGTGTACACAGGTCTATAAGTCTATGAGGAGTTTGATATTTACAGAGAAAGTCGACCCCTAAAAATGAAGTTCTTCGACTGAAGACTTTGATATTCTGAAGAATTTCTGAAGACTTTGAAAGTGAGGAAAATGGTGTGACCTTGAAGACTTGGCGTTAACTTGAGGAACATGAAGCGTGAAGACTTTTATTTTCGTAGTTTCATTTTCTCTTTCTTGAGTCATAGGAAACACCATACTGTTAAAGGGGGTCGAGGAAATACTAAGGAAAAATTTCCATGTGATGCTCAACTCAAAATCCTACACCTACCAATCCCTTCGAGTGAAGCCATTGGAAATCTCATACAGTTCAGTCAAATTCTTCAGTGACAGAGACGCAGTTCTTCTGGTCACTGATGAGTTTGCTCTGACTGAGGAGTTACGAATTCGCCAGTGCGAATTGCCTACATAGTGAGGAACATGATAGCCCTGAGGAATTTGAGAGTCAAATTTCCGACCGTTGCTGTGCTGCGTGCCGGCTGTCCAAAATATCTTATCCACCTAACGGTCATATCATTGAAGGGCATTTATGTCTTATCATGTCGGGCTGTTCCCTAGGCTATAAATAGCCGCCCCCTACAACCACTAGTTGGTTGGCTGCTCCGAGAGAACTTAACACTTGTCATTTGAGAGCAACCCATCCTCCGAGGACTTTGAGCGAAAATCATCGAGTGAGCATCCAAGAGGAATTGTGGATCGCCGAGTGACCAAGTCTGTGAAGGTTTGGAAGTCACCTGAAGACTTACCACGAGTGATTGGACGAGGCCTGCGTGGTCTTAGTTCAAGGAGAATACGGTGAGGACTGGGTGTCCTGAGTTGCGACACAGAGACTGGGTGTCCGGGACTGTGTGTCCTCGAGTTTAAATACTCAGCCGCTCCAACCAGACGTACAACTGAGATAGCAGTTGGAACTGGTCTACCAAATCATTGTCTTCACCAACTGACTGGTTCTATTTCCTCAACTCATTCATTTCCTCATTACTGTGTTGAATGTTGTTCATATCTGTGTTTGAAGACTTTGACTGAAGACTTTCACAAATTCCTCAGTTCAATTTCTTCAGTCTGTTTGTCATCATCTTGTTATCATGTGTTTACGCTTTCCGTGCTCTGTGCTAGTCTTCATTTCATCATGATGACTATGTTTGTATCCTGTTATGTTTACTTCTGAGTACTTATTCCGCTGCAAGTAGTTCTTCGCTAAGGAATTTCCTCACCAGCAAATTCCTCAGTGAAGAATTCATAAAAATCGCCTATTCACCCCCCCTCTAGTCGATATATTGCACTTTCATGGATGATTGTAATGTGGATGATTGTTGTATTGTGTTGGAATTGATAATTATGGCATGGTATTGATATTTTGCGGACCGGTGGGATGCGGGATGCAGCGGCGCAAGAGCAGACCCCGCAAAGCCGGCCCGTAAAAAAGTATATTCTGTGAATATCCTTTTATAATAGTCCGTTTGGGGGTCTGCCTATGCGACCGTCCACGCCGGCCCGCAAAGACGTTTTTCCGTGAACTGCAAACGCGTTTTGCAGGCCGGCGGGATGCGGGGTCTGCTAGAGTTGCTCTCACCGACCGGCCTTGATCACCTTGCGCCTCCCTCCACCAGTAGATGTCAGTCCACACCGCGTTTCGTCGAGCGCGTGATAACAATACAGATCCGGCAGATCTGGGGTAGTGCCATATTACCCTTCTTATTCCCCGTGCATATGCTACTAATTAAATTAATTTTACGTAAAATCATTCATACTACCTCCGTCCAGTTTTATTAGTCTCCCTCATATTTTGTGTCATATTATGACCATGATTTTAATAACTAATAAAATATAAGTTATACAAAGCAAAATTAATATAATCAAAAACTATGTTCAAATACGAAACCCCAATGATATAATTTGTCACGACATGCATTAACATTTTATTAATTAAATCTACGGTCAAAGTTTAGCATAAAATACAAAGGAGACCAATAAATCAGGACAGAGGTAGTAGCTTGCATTGTAAACCTTTGACGCAATTTTATTTATGTTCAGCACAACCTGTTACGACGTACTCCAGAAAGTATGCGTATCCTGTTGTTACGATGTTTATAATATGGGAGTCAGCATGGAAACAATCGCCTAGAAATGAAGTTTGAGTTGATTTCTTCCTCCCTCAGCGGAGCACGACATCTTCTTCCACAAGTCGAGTCTTTTTCCTATAGAATTGTGGAACGCCCAAGTGGTTGCAGTTGTACCTGTACCGCAGGTATAAGAAAACTTTGGTATTCACTCAGTTTATTTTCCCGCCCACCCCCAGCGTCTCCATTAATTGGGCTTCCTTGGCTCTCATGGGTTGTAGTGGGGTTGGGCCGCCGCCGCCAGCACAGATCGACGCGAGGCCATTGGTGGTCGTCTGCCCTTCGATGGGAAAGACCAAATCAACCACAGCCTACAGTCAAGAGAGCTCACCGGAAGGTCACCCCGCGCCGCCCACCGTTGTCCAGGAGCCGGAGCCGGAAGGTCCAGATTGGATCTCAGCCAGCACGCACGACGACATCCAGATCTCATGAAGCCGCCACGCCGCCAGTTGATGTTTAGGCTGACACCATGCCGCCAACACAGGTCACCACCGCTGGCACAAATGCCTGACGTCGCGCCACCGACCCACGCAAGCATGACGCTGCCTCTTGCACACGTCGTCCAACGCCGGCTGGGAGGTACAATCGAATGGTGTAGGGTTGGGCGGTAACGAGGACATCCCCCTGTCGCTTGTGGGAGCGACACCGCACGTATGAAGTATCAAGCCATAAACTAACCAATGTTCCAATAGTATCCTTTGCACACAGATGTATTTTCCTCCCCTCAAGAAATAAACTAGTACTCCTATATTCTTACATATCTTCTCCCATGCACAAGAAGCTAGCATTCTTTTCCCTGCCTTGGGTCAGACATTTGTACACGAACTGTTCTATTTCTTAAACACACAGGAGAGTCATTCTTACTTTTGCTTGTCCAGCTTCAACAATTTCCTCCCGATGTCCCACTTCCTCCTTACTATTCATCATCATTTCACCTCGTCTAACACTTCAGATATATAAGCTAACGAGGTGAATTTACTTAAAATCATGAACTATAAATAATTCTGCTCAAATTTTAATGGCAATAACATTGTTTTGATGAAATTAGTAGCAAATGATAATCCAATCATCTCGCGTACTATGACCAAAGAATACTATATAACTGAATTTTGCATCCTACCTAAGTCAACCTTCGTTAATAACTTTGTCCTGAATACTCGGCATCACTCAATTATGCCAGTCTGGAACATCCAATTTTCCAACAGAATAAAAAGCTACACACATCCTTCAGTCGTATACCAAGCAATCGCTGCCCTCCATGCATACACCTAAATCAAAAGAAAGTGTCAGAACATAGCAGAACCGCTCATTCACCCTCTCACTCCCTCCATCTCTCCCTTGATAACCAGTACCAATAATTCCTCGCAAACAAACCGAGTACCAATAACAAAAGCAATCAAGAAAGTACATCTCAAGCTACATACAACAAGCGAAAGGATTGCTTGCTTAGATTATTGGCAAGGCGGTGCAGAGAAAAGCGGCGATTGTGCCGCATCATTGTTGGCCTCCATGCCGAAAATGATATCTTCAAGTAGAGAGTGCCGGTCGACGGGGGTATTGCAACCGGTTGATGGCGGAACTTGAACCAAAATTGATGGGCGGAGAGGTTCGTCGGCGAGCACCAGGAGGGTAGCTCTGCGAGTCCGCAAGCGGCCAGTTGTCGTTGCACTCCCCAGAGCTGCGCACATGGACGGAATCACGTGGTGGAGAGGCCAGGGGATTGTTTTTTCTTTTTTCGCATACAAAGATATGTAGGGAAGAGACGAAGCCGCGTAAGATCAGACGGCCCCGTGTAGTATGGATTGGGTGGCCGCCGCGGCACTTCCGGACCAAATTTGGGCCATTCGGCCGGCCCCTAGCGTCGCCCATTATTATTGATGATAAACGTGGAACGTGGAAAGCTAGACTTCTCTAATTTGAAAGTTATATTGCATGCTATCAGTAGCTCAATGTACCATTCCCTAAAAAGAAATAAGTAGCCCCATGTACGAGAAGTACTATATTGCTAGTAGTCTTTAGCATGATAGGGAGCACTGCTCGTACGTGTACTAGGTCTTAATGGTCCGGAAGACAACGATCACATGATCCCACCAAATGTACGGCTCTAAAGAAAGTACGTGAGGAGCGTTGGTTGCTAAAACTTAAGGTTTGAGTAAAAGAGCTAGCTGGTACAATTAGGTACAATGATAAACATCTATTGACCGCGACATTTTCTGGTACACTATACGTTGATTTATCTAAAGAAAATAAAAAAATTTGTGCTAATGCTTTTTCTTGATTATCATTCTAATTTTAAAATATTTCGTTTATTGTAGTAGTATGAGAAATTCAAGCATTGTACTCCTGTCGTTCCTTTATATAAGGTGTCTTTGTTTTTCCCAAAATTTCAACAATGTAAGCGCAAAAGGGTCAGGCATTGTCCATCACAAATGCAAGGACATCATCTTTATTGTTGGTAGATCATTCGAGGAATGCTGATTATGGCTTCATATAATCCATTAAAAAATATCACTTGTGGCGTAAAAATCTTCAATTCAATTTCATGTGGGGGTCAAATTACTATTATGACATGTCGGAAAAGATAAACATCACACACACACACACACACACACACACACACACACACACACACACACACACATGGGCGACAATATATGTCTTTTGCATGCTAGAAAAATGTTTTTTTTAAATACTAGTCATATTAGAACATAAGAATAATTAAGGAAAATTTCCAAAAGAAACCTTGAACTTATAGACGAAAGCTAAATCAAACCCTGAACTTCAAATCCCTGAAATCAACACACTGAACTATCTAATCCCGGTCTATTTTAAACCTTGAGTGCGTTACCGAACATGGATCAGGTCGAACCTGGGATGGTGGTTGCGGCCAGACTGGGCCGGCCAATAAGGCAGGGCAAAGCCTTATTTTTTGCAACATTTTTCCAAACCGCGCCACATAAAAACGTGGAAAAAGAAGAGATTCAGTGGATCAATCTTGCGACCTGACACTTGTAAAGTCCATTTGCTAGCCAGTCTAACTCATGGTTGTTGGTGACATTAGAGAAGCACGGAAATATATAAAAACATGCAGTATCGAGATTTGAGGTTTCAAAATATTGTTCAGGTTTCAAAATTGTACCTATTTTGTCAAATTAAGTTCATGTTTACAAATTTTCATGTTTTCAAAAATTGTTTTCACTTTAAAATTTTGTTCGGGTTTCAAAAGTTATTAGTGATTTGAAATTTTTCTTCACGTTTGAAAATGGTTCATGTATAACAAATATTCAGGGATTTAAAAAATGGTTCATGTTTGAAAATTTGTTAGTGTTTTTTTAAATATCATAATTCCAAAAATTAGAAAAACTCCTTTTTGCTTTTAAGAATATTCAAATATCAAAATCATCGATTATTTTCAAACACACACACAGGCAACAATATGTGTCTTGCATGCGAGAATAATGTTTTTTTACAATACTAGTCATATTCGAACGTGAGAATAATTAAGGAAAAAGTCCAAAACAAACCTTGAACTTATAGACGAAAGCTAAATCAAACCCTGAACTTCAAATCCCTGAAATCAGCACACTGAACTATCTAATACCGGTCTATTTTAAACCTTGAGTGCGTTAGCAAACAGGGATCAGGTTGAACCCAGGATGGTTGGCTGCGGCCATACTGGGCCGGCCCATAAGGCAGGGCAAAGCCTTTTTTTTGCAACATTTTTCTAAACGTTGAAAAAGAAGAGATCCAATGAATTGATCTTGCGACCCGACACTTGTAAAGTCCTCCTGCTAGCTAGTCTAACTCATGGTTTTTCATGACATTAGAGAAGCATGAAAATATTTAAACACACGCAGTATCGAGATTTGAGGTTTTAAAATATTGTTCAGGTTTCAAAATTGTTCCCATTTTGTCAAAATAAGTTCATGTTTACGAATTTTCATGTTTTCAAAATAAATTTTCTCTTTAAAGTTTTGTTCGGGTTTAAAAATTGTTAGTGATTTGAAAATTTTGTTCACGTTTAAAAATAGTTCATGTATAAAAAATATTCAGGGATTTAAAAAATGGTTCACGTTTGAAATTTTTTCGTGGTTTTTTAAATATCGTAATTCCAAAAATTTGAAAAACTGCCTTTTGCTTTTAAGAATATTCAAATTTCAAAATCATCATTCATTTTCAAGAAAATGTTTAAAAAAGTTCTAAAGTGTTTTCGAATCTCGATGCTAAGTAGTGTCGTTAAATATTTCCGCTATTCACAAATGTCACTAGCAGTTATCAAGTGGAGTGGCTACCTGACGAGTTCTTGAGCTCCAAATCTCAAGTTCAATTCCCCTTGCTTGAGTATTGTCTTTTTTTTGGTATTTTTAAGTCAAAATAAAACATGTTTCATGTTTGGTGGGCCGGCCCAGTCGCCAAGGAACCTGTTTGACCTGCTGCCACATCGATAATCCCTTCGAAGACGCGCTCATGGTTTAATATAGACCGGGATTAGATAGTTTGGTGTGCTGATTTCAGGGTCTTGAAGTTCAGGGTCCAATTTAGCTTTCATCTAAATTTCAAGGTTTGTTTTGGACTTTTTCCAATAATTAAATGTATCATTGTTGTTAAATCTTCATAATTTCATATAAACCTGATTCGAGTATCACTCGATGGAACTTAATTATTAGTTGGACTACAAAAAATGTTGCTCCGGATTTAAGGATGCTATGTTGATAAATAAATCAATCAAAATAGGGTCCACTCGATGGGTACATGAATTGGAATAGTATGTGAGGAGTGTTGGTTGCTAAAATTTAAGGTTTGAGTGAAACAGCTAGTTGGTACAATTAGGTACAATGATAAACATCCATTGACTGCGACATGTTTCCGTACGATATATGTTGATTTATCTAAAGAAAATAAAAAATTTGTGTTAATGTTTTTCTTGATTGTCGTTGTAATTCGATAGTAGTTTGAGAAATTCAAGCATTGTAATCCCGTCGTTCCTTTATATAAGGTGTCTTTGTTTTTGCCAAAAATTCCACAATGTAAGAAGTATTTCTCTTTTCCTCCCAGTTTTCCATGCATGCCCTTCCACCACCCAATATATGCCTTTCATAAAGAGTAGTACCTAGTCCCCAATAGGAATGTAGTAAGAAAAGAATCTCTTTCCGTTATTCACGACGCAGCTGCGACCTGGGATGGTGGGGATGACGTTTTGCTGCAACCGCCATCAGATTTTGCTACAACCGACGAGGATTCTTCCCACATCCATTCATGGCGGAACTGCGACCCCCGACAATGGTGACAACATTTTGCTGCAACCTTCGTCAGTTTTTGCTACTACTAGCGAGATCCATTTAATGGCGGAGAGTGGTGGCTGTCCTTCGGGGGGAAACCCGCGAGGCAAGCGTCACGCGAGCGGTGCAATGGGATGCTGCAACCATGGAGCATCAAGGCGGCGGGAGTTGCAACCGGTCGACGGGGTTATTGCAACTGGTTGATGGCGGAGCTGGAACCAAAATTGATGAGCGGAGAGGTTCGTTGGCAAGCACCGGGAGGGTAGCTCCGCGAGTCCGCAAGCGGCCAGTTGTCGTTGCCCTCGCCAAAGCTGCGCACATGGACGGAGTCACGTGGTGGAGAGGCGAGGTTTTTTTTTTCACGTACAAAGTTAGTAGGGAAGAGACAAAGCGGCGTAAGATCAGATGGCGCCGTGCAGTACGGATTGGGAGGCCGCCGTAGTGCTTCCGGGCCAAATTTGGGCCGTTCGGTCTGCGCCTAGCGTCGCCCATTATTTAAGGAGGATAAACGTGGAAAGCTAGACTTCTCTAATTTGATAGTTATATTGCATGCTATCAGTAGCTCAATGTACCATTCCCGAAAAAAAAAAAGTAGCCCCATGTACGAGAAGTACTGTTGTTAGTAGTCTGTAGCGTGATAGGGAGCACTGCTCGTACGTGTACTAGGTATTATTGGTCTGGAAGACTAAAAAGAACGAAGGGAGTACATGCTATCAGTTGCTCAATGTACCATTCCCTAAAAAGAAATAAGTAGCCCCATGTATGAGAAGTACTGATGCTGCTAGTAGTCTGTAGCACAGTTCGTACGTGTACTAGGTATTAATGGTCCGGAAGACAACGATCACATGATCCCACCAAACGTACGGCTCTAAAGAAGGTACATGAGGAGCGTTGGTTGCTAAAATTTAAGGTTTGAGTAAAAGAGCTAGTTGGTACAATTAGATACAATGATAAACATCTATTGACTGCGACATGTTCTGTTATGATATACGTTGATTTATCTAAAGAAAATAAACAATTTGTGCTAATGCTTTTTCTTGATTATCATTCTAATTTGAAAATATTATGTTTATTGTAGTAGTATGAGAAATTCAAGCATTATACTCATTTCGTTCCTATATATAAGGTGTCTTTGTATTTTCCAATATTTCTAGAATGTAAGCACAAAAGAGTCAGACACTGTCCATCACAAATGCAAGGACATCATCTTTATTGTGGGTAGATCATTCGCGGAATGCTGATTGTGGCTTCATATAATCCATTAAAAATATCACCTGTGGCGTAAAAATCTTCAATTCAATTTCATGTGGGGTCAAATGACTATTATGACAGGTCGAAAAAGATAAACACCACACACACACGCACGCACACCCACACACACACACGCACGCACACACACACGCGCACGCGCGCGCACACACACACACACACGCGCGCGCCCGCCATGTGGTGATGATATGTATCTTTTGCATGCTACAAAATTGTTTTGACTATATTAGTCATATTACAACATAAGAATAATTAAACGTATCATTGTCCACTGGAGGGTGACACGAATTGGAAGAGTACGTGAGTAGTGTTGGTTCCTAAAATTTAAGGTTTGAGTGAAACAGCTACTTGGTACAATTAGGTACGATGATAAACATCTATTGACTGTGACGTGTTTAGCTTCGATGTACGATGATTTATCTAAAGAAAATAAACAATTGTTGCTCATATTTTTTTCTTGATTATCATTCTAATTTGGAAATATTCTATTTATTGTAGTAGTATTAAAATTTTAAGCATTGTAGGAGTATCTCATAACAATAAGACGTGTAGACTACTCGGGTTGGGTGCGAGGGGTAGTTTTGGTAAGAAATAAGTTGCAAAATATTAAGTTATAATCTAGTTATTATATACTGTTGTCTTTTTACACCTATTATTGTACACATATAAAGCTGATTACATATTATATCGTACCATGTGTTTTTCCTTCCATCTCCTAGGGTGTTTACCATCAGGTAATTGTTGATACATGTGTCTAAAATAAAAAAAATCTTAATTACTCGCTTATAGGAGTTTGGATCACATGATAAACTTTAGTCATAAAAAAGACACTGTGAGAGAAACTATTTGAATATTACGGATTAACTTTGTACATTTAAAGTTTTGACACAAATGATTAAAGATCAGATCATCAAGCAACCGAATTTTGGATACAACACGAAGGAACACAAAAGAAAATAATTTTTTAAGCAAAGATTATAGAAAATAAGTATTCTATAAATGTATTATATGTGTACTCTGAAATATACAAGGGTCTGGTAAGTAGTTTTTATTTTTTGTACAGACTTCTCTTTGCCATCTACCTCGTGTTTTTAGCATATAATATATATCATTATAAAAATTCCTATAGAATTCTTGGTTGACCTAGAAATTATAATATTTAGCCGTTTTATACAAATAACAAATAGACTATATTAGAAATACACGTGGTCAATGCCGTCAGGGTACGATGTACGATGGAAATCGCCGTGAGCAGATCCAACGGCAAAAGTACGCCTACAGTTTTCCGGCCTATATATAAACACAATGCCAGGAGCACACCGGAACTAAGAGCATCTTGCGAAAGCGTAATAAATCAGTTCATAATGAGCATCGCAGTTACCAAGTCATCGCCCATGGCGGTCACCGGCCCGCCAGAGCTTGGTACGGTAACCGGTGGCATTATCAACCTCTCCTCTTTCGACAAGTGTTTCGCTCCTGTTCCTGTCACGCTGCTCCTCGTCTTCGACCACCCAATCGATGAACCTGTTGAGACAATCAAGAAGGCTCTGTCGCAGGCACTGGTGCTCTACCATCCTATGGCTGGCCGCCTCGTCGCCGGACCTGACGGGGAGCCGATCCACATCTTGTGCACGGGAGAGGGTGTCTCGTTCGTGAGCGCGTCGGCTAGCTGTGCGCTGGACCAACTCACGATGTCGCCGCTGCTCCTCAGGGACCTCGCCGTGCGCTACCCTGCCGATTATTGCCGCCCCAGCGACACCATGCTGGTGATGCAGGTGACCGAGTTTGCCTGCGGCGGCTTCGTCGTGGGTGTGACGTGGAACCACGTCCTGGCCGACGCGGCTGGGATGGCGCAGTTCCTCCAGGCCGTCGGCGAGCTCGCCGGTGGGATGCCAACGCCGTCCGTCGTTCCGGTCCGGTCCGAAGCCGACGGCACAATCCCGCGCCTCCCGTCGCCTGTCGTCACCGCAATGAGGACTCGGATGAGGGCTGGAATGGAGGAAATGGCATGCCTCGACGTCACCATATCATGGAGCTTGATCAGCTGCATCAAAGCCGAGTGTGGCGGTGACTGCACGGTGTTCGATGCCGTCGCCGCGGTTCTCTGGCAGTGCCGCACCCGCGCGGTGATCACCGACCCCGACGCGCCAGCGCTCCTCGTCTTCTCGAGCGACATGCGCGGGCTAGTGTGTGCCAAGCGCGGCTACTACGGCAACTGCGTCAGGAGGCAGCCGGTGCAGGCGAAGAGCGGCACGGTGGCGAGCGGCGACATCAAGGACCTGGTGAAGCTCATAAGGCTTGCCAAGGAGATAATACCCGGTATGATCACAGACGGCCGTGACGAGACCACCGGCGCCTGTGCCGGGGTGGATCAGCAGCAGGAGAAGCCCCCTCCCAGGCACAACACGCTGGTTGTGACGAGCTTGAGGAACCTTGGGTTCGACGCGGTGGACTTTGGGCGTGGGAGACCGGCGCGGGTGATGCCACCACTGTCACCGGCAGAGCGGACGGCAATGAACGTCTGCGTCATTTGCCCGCCATGCAAGGGAAAGGACGGCGTCGAAGTCGTGTCCCTCTGCGTCAAGCCGGAGCACGCCGATGCCTTCCTGCGGGAGTTGGCCGCCTTACACATGCACATGCACATGCACGTGCTCGCACGTTTATAGTGCATGCACGCAAGCATGCACATCCACCCATGCGATGAAGAATAAATTCCATGAACAAGAATTTTCACACATAGTTGATACAAATCCCGTATGGCAAATAAAAAAACACTTCAAATTTTCTTACTACTACTTGTATCATTATCTTTTAATAAGCTATCTATGTTTTAAATAAGGGTAGTATTTAATAAATTTTGAATATTTCTTTCTTCCCTAGCTCATCTTACCACTCATAGGAAACATAGATCACCCCCCTCAAAAAAAAAAATATTAGGAAACATAGATCATGCTTTGCAGGCGTTGCTGCTCGGTGCAAGTCCCCATATGCGGTACTATTCTAAATATGGACCTCAGAGGTCCATTTCTTAAATAGAAGCCCATACAAAGTCACCGTAAGTAAGCTTATGACTTCATCTCAGAAGCACACACTGTCATATGCCAAAGACTTTGCAAACCGAGTATCACAACAATTTCACTACCGAAGAGGCAACATATATATGAATTGGGCATACAAGTGGCAAGATCCAAATTATAATACAACTAGGGACCAACATGGTCCAACATAACATAAACACAACAAAAGTCATCAATAGTATGGGTACAGACAATATCCAAAGTACCAAAGAGGCGAAATCATATGTCTAATTCTTCACGGTTTAAGACTGGTTTTGGAAATATGTTTAATATCGAGTTGCATTTTCTGTCTGACCCATGTGAACTGCACCTGAGAACAACCGATGGAGCGCAGTTCCCGAACTGGGAAGTGAAGCATGGCATGAATCAAAGAGAATCACACGACTTTTTTTGGTCTTTCTATAATATTTTCTATATATCCATCGGGGGACTGCAAGGACCAAATGAGAGAACTGCACATTTTGTTTTATGAGTGTCAAATGTTATATGTGAGTCAAATGTGTGCTGGAGCAAACGAAAGAAATAAATCTATATTACAGATTTTCGGAGTGTTTCTTAAGATGGTAGTCCACAAAGTAGACATGTGGCAAGCATTGGAACCCTGCCGAGGGTCAAAGGTTCGGAACTTGGCACAGATGACATACGGCAGTGGCAGGATCCGGTACATTCCGGATCATTTTATCCATGTGCGCAAATGGCGAAGCTAACTTAGGCCTTGTCCCGCCTAGCCCAGAAGGAATGCTGGACACTATGCAGCCAGACCAACAGTTTCCATCAGGTTAACCCGTCCGGCCCGCCTTACTATTTGTTTCAACCTCTGCCACTGTTGTGCGCGACGCTCGGCAAACTGCTGCTGAGTGTGAGTAGCAAGGCACTGGGCCAAGAAGACACGTCACGGCAACTGTGAGCTCAGGAAAGCAGCCTTGTCCATGGTTTGTAGCCTTTCCTTCGTTGTCCCTTGAAGGCTAGGAGAAACTATTCCCTCCAAACTTTGTCGGTGAACCCGTGGATTTGGCATCCCTCTGCCTGCCGCTCCATTAGTCGGTGGAGGGGAGTGGAATTCCAGTGCCTCTGCTCCGGTTGGTAGTTCTAGATTAGGGTCTTTTAGTCCTTGCGGGTGCGGCGCTCGGGCGGATGGTGGCGCTTCTTTTTTGACTTTGTATTCCGGGCTTTGATCCTTTTCGAGTTTGTCGATATGCACGTAGTCGACGGAGCTCGGCGTAGGTTCCTGCCGTCTCCTTGTGGCAGCGAGGTTAGAGTTTTTTGTCATGTGCTGAGATTTGGATAGGTTCTTTATATTTATTCAAAGGTTCAACCGCGACGAGTGTGGCTTTAAGGCAATGGTCCATAGGGACACGTGCACGAAGACTACCCCTGCTGTCATCGGCAAGATCAACCTGGCTACTCTAGTCGAGCGACGACAAAGGCGCACCGGCGGTTTGTTCTGGCGGCGATGGTGATCGTTTGGTGGTCTCAGAATCTCGATGTAGTTTTTATTATGTTTGAAGTGCTTTGGACTTCCGATAATAGATCTGAATTCTTTTGGAGGAAAAAGAAATGAAGCTTGTCCACGGATTGCCGAGCCACCTTCGATTTTAATCAAACACAGTGACTCACGTCACATAAATCCGTACACGCGGACCCAAATCGTGCGTGCGTGTGGCTACCCCCATAACCATTCCACGAGGGAAGACCTTCACCGTCGCTGGCCAAAATTTGTGTATAAATACCACCTCTTTGGGCACATCGAGTCTACCACCAGGAACAAAAACACACGCACAAACCATGGGCGTGGCCATGATCTGGGCGGCGGCGGCGGCGGCGGCTTTGGCCTCGTCGTGGGCCGTCATCAGCACGTTGTCACGGTTGGTGTGGACGCCCTGTGCCATAACAAGGGCGTTCCGGGCGCAGGGCGTGGGCGGGCCGGACTACCGGTTCCTGGTCGGCAACATCGTCGAGATGAAGCGGCTCCTGGTGGAGAGCGCAGGCCTCGTGCTCGACGTCGGCTGCCATGACTACAGCGTCCTGGTGCAGCCCCACTTCCGCAAATGGATGGGCCTCTACGGTGCGTCCACGCCTTAATTTCTTGGACCATTTTCTCACCTATGTACGCAAATAGGTGATGGAGTGTGCGCGCGTGCAGGACGGACGTTCGTTTCGTGGCCCGGGGAGAGGCCGGAATTGTTCATGGGGAACGTTGACATGGTGAAGCAGGTGCTCTCTGACCGCTCGGGGCTGTTCCCAAAGAATCCCATCAACGACCACTTTGCCCGCTTGCTCGGCAAAGGGCTCATCCTCATCGATGGCGACGAGTGGAAGCGCCACCGCAAGGTCGTCCACCCAGTCTTCAGTGTCGACAAGCTAAAGGTGTATAATACTACTTTTTTTTAGCAAACTAGCAATTCCATAAATAAAAAAACCTATTAAAAATTGTGAGATACAAATTCTATTATACCAGTAGATGCAAATCGACCCGTTAATAATTATTTTCTAATATATTTACATAAAATATTAGCGCGTGACTGAATCAAGTCACCTAACGGAGACCATATAAAGAAATAAAAAAAATCATCTACTCCCTCCGTCCCAAAATAAGTAAAAACACTTATTTAGGGACGGAGGAAGTATTTCTTCGGTATGGGACATTTCTGAGTCGGTGCTTGCAGATGTTGGCTGTAACGGTGTCTGATTGTGTTGGGTCGATGCTGTCCGACTGGGAAGCAAAGTTGGAGAAGAGTAGTGGCCATGTGGAGGTCGATATTAGTTGCCAGTTCGAGGAGGTTGCGGCCGACGTGATCTCACATGTTGCATTTGGGAGAAATCACAAAGAGGCAGAGCAAGTCTATCTGGCGTAGAAAGAGCTCCAATTTCTTGCCTTCTCTTGTTTATTCAACGTTTTGAACCTCATCCCAGGATTCAGGTACATACTCCGTATGTGACACAAGCAACATGTGCAAAATCAACACGCAATTATTATACAATTTCACAAAGAACAGTTTGATGAGTGCATATTCATGTTTCTGAAATTAACAAGGTACCTTCCTACCAAAAATAACTTAAAGATGCATACGCTCAACAAAGAGGTGAGGAGCATACTCGTCAACATCATCAAAAATCGCCTTAACTGCAAGGACGCCATGGGATACGGGAACGACATGCTTGGGATAATCCTGAATGCTTGCGCGCCAGAGCACGTGCAAAACCCACTCATGAGCATGGACGAGATCATAGAAGAGTGCAAGACCTTCTACTTAGCTGGCCATGAGACCACCGCACAGCTGCTCACCTGGACTATGTTTTTGTTAAGTACCCACTTAGAGTGGCAAGAGAAGCTTAGGGAGGAAGTGATGAGAGAGTGTGGCATGCAAATCCCTGCTGGCGACATGCTCAACAATATGAAGCTGGTCAACATGTTCATTCTAGAAACTCTCAGGCTATATGGCCCCGTCACCAACATCCAGAGGAAAACATGCAGCAATCTTGAGCTTGGGGGCATTAGGGTGCCGGAAGGCACAATTCTATCAACCCCGATCAAGACAATACACCGCGACAAGGAGCTCTGGGGTGAGGACGCTGAAGAGTTCAAGCCTCATAGGTTTAAGAACGGGGTGAGCAGGGCAGCAAAGCACCCCTATGTGTTTCTGCCTTTCTCTATGGGGCCCAGGGCTTGCATTGGGCAGAACTTTACCATGATAGAGGCCAAGGTTGTGCTCGCCATGATCCTGCAGAGGTTCTCAGTCTCACTATCTCCAAAGTATGTCCATGCACCCATGGATGTATTCACGATACGACCGAGATATGGGCTTCAAGTGGTCCTCAAGAGCTTGCATGTGTAGAATTGTGCTTAGTATATCGGTAATAATAAGTTGCTACATAATATGGGCTGTACCACGCAACTTGCTACTCAATCTGTGTAAAGTTGATATTTACTCGTCTATTCTGGCTCGAGGATCACCATGGTACTTGATGGTCTATTCTGGCCGACACCATCATTGTAAGGTTCTTGAACTATACATGCATTCGGATGCCCACGTCTATATATCCACTCGGATATGAGTCATCCACTGGAATGGAGACAATTCACTCGGAGACCGCCAGTCGGCTACACTCGCGGACATTCGGGCATGGAAGGTGACGAGGCCATGTGGAACCTGTAACGTTTGAGGAGCATAACGCCAGGCATCAAGCGTAGATAAGACGGCATTTACCAGTAACACCTGTAGTTATTTCCTCCTTCAACTCCCTTGTTACGTAGCCTTAATGGGGGCGGCACACTCTATATAAGCCACCCCTTAGCGCTGAGACAAGGGTTCTCAACCCTGCTGTAATTAGGCACCCCAGAGAAAACATAGCCCCAAGGCTCAAGACGTAGGGTCTTTACCTCTCTGTGAGGGGCCCAAACTCGTAAAATCTAAGTGTCACACCTGTGCCGTAGCTAGGTTCAGCCCCTATTCGTACCCCTAGTACTTACTGTCATATTCGTTTCCTCAATAGTTGGCGCCCACCTTGGGGCTGCGCGCCTAGTAATTTCCGGCGCAGTTGGTATTTTCTTCATCATCATGGTTCTCGGCGGTGAGATGCTGGTGTGAGTGTGCAACTATGTTACCTAGTATGCACTCATGAACTTGGTTTTGGTTCTCAATTTGTTGGATATGTGGGCACTTGATGGAGTTATCTATGCATGTGTGAACTTGATGTATCTATTGTTGGATATGTATGCATGTTTTGTACTTGATGGAGTTATCTAGCATGTGTATACTTGATGTATCGATTGTTGGATTATATATCGGTAGAGTTATATATATTCTTGTTTCAATTGCAAGGGGTGTAATAGCAAGCAGATAAAAAGATGCAATTTGGTATATACGCCAAGTATTACACCCGTCTTATCACACCAAATCATCACGTGGTGTCTCAGCACGAAGAACTTTCGCAACGGTGCATACTCAGGGAGAACACTTATACCTTGAAATTTAGTGAGAGATCATCTTATAATGCTACCGTCAATCAAGCAAAATAAGACGCATAAAGGATAAACATCACATGCAATCAATATAAGTGATATGATATGGCCATCATTATCTTGTGCTTGTGATCTCCATCTCCGAAGCACCGTCATGATCACCATCGTCACCGGAGCGACACCTGATCTCCATAGTAGCATCATTGTCGTCTCACCAACTATTGCTTCTACGACTATCGCTACCGCTTAGTGATAAAGTAAAGCAGTGACAGGGCGATTGCATTGCATACAATAAAGCAACAACCATATGGCTCCTGCCAGTTGTCGATAACTTTATTACAAAACATGATCATCTCATACAATAAAATTTAGCATCATGTCTTGACCATATCACATCACAACATGCCCTACAAAAACAAGTTAGACGTCCTCTACTCTGTTGTTGCATGTTTTACGTGGCTGCTACGGGCTGAGGGTGAAGGGTGTAGCAGCTTCTGATATCAAATCGATAGATTGTTTATTTGAACATAAAATAATCCATTTTAAGCTTGTATGGCAAATGGAGGGAAATGGATTTCAACTGCCATAGTAAATACCCATGATTATACTTTCAAGGATTCATCTGTATAACCTCCTACTGACACACACTTCATCTTCAAGCTCCCCCAGTAAGAGATAAAGAGCATAGACTGTTGTAGTCAGCTGATTAACTCTGGTGGTCAAGGTCTACATCTATATGATTTTCACAAACAAAATATTAAGAACAATCCCATTAAGCTCAGCACCACCCATCTTTAGCTTGACCGATGCACTATTGTCCACCATCATATTTGCTTTGGTTTTATCTCACAACAAAGACCAATTACCACAAGGTATCGTTTTGAAATGAATGTCTCTTTATGTTTACAATTTTTACAGCATAAACATATTCCTCCAGCACATACTGCTGGTGGGACTACTCGATGGCCGCCTATAGTTCCCGCTCAAATTGCACGTAGGGGCAGGGTTGGGCTTGGGCGCGAGTTTGGCGGCGCCGAGGGCTTCGTTGGTGTGGGTGCCTGGCTACTTAGGTTTTTTTATTAGCCATGGCGAGACAAGGCACGAGCATGGGACTGAGGGCACCAATGCGGCATCGTCATCGGGTGGACGCAACAAATGACCATTGTCGATGAGTCTGTAGCAGGTAGGTGAGGAGGCCAGCATGCTGGGTGAAACCATGGCGGTGCGTGGAAGAAGACATGGAGAGGCACGCACACACGGGTATGTTTGTCCACCCATGTGCCACAGTGCAAATATCATACACCGTCGATTCTGGTGAACTGTGTGCGCCACTTTGCACACGATAAACTCAAATGAAATGTGAGTACTGTTTTCCTTCATCACACACAATTCATTTATTTAAGCTGTTTGCCTGACAACGCTAAAAAGGTGTACAGTGACTCAAGTTATCACACACGATTTGGACAATCAAACTATGTGCAGGGTATCCCACACGGCTCTTTTTTTCAATCATAGGTTATGGGTTAGCGATCGTATATCTTTCACTTCAAGCACGTGGTTTGATTTTCATGACGTGTGTGTTGTCTTCATCGCACACGGTTCGACACCTACCGTGAACCTTGGCGCACGTGCACAAGTTGTAAATTAAGTCACGGTTGGTACGATGTGTTTATCAGCATACATAGCGAAAGGATTTGAAAGCAAGAAGTCTTGCTTTCCCAAGCTCATATTATTAAATGACCTCGGATCGTACGGGTGGTCTGATAGGAAAATATACTATTTCAGACCCGTACTCTTATCATCTAATAGTTAAGTCGTCGTGCCATCGCCATTATTCCATTATTACCTAGTACACGTACTTGTATGTACGAGCAGTGCTGGCCAGCCATGCTATTCACTAGCAATGGACTTCTCGTACTATGTTAAATATTCTTATATGAAAATCCATTTGTTGTAGCATGATTATGTTTAGCGATGAACATTAGGGGGACACATATGGTCACCAGTATATATGCTGTTTTTTGGAAATGTCATAAGAACCATATGACCGCAAATACAATTTAATTGAAGATGTTTAGATTCTATAGCCACCGCTAATATTATGTCAAATAAATATCGCTTGTGCAGTAATATATATATAAATATTTAGATTCTATAGCCACCGGTGAGGCCGGCGGGGCAACCCGTGTGGCTGTCGTTTGGGGGAACCCAGTGCGGCAAGCGTCACTGCAGAGGCCGGCGGGGCGGCGCACTAGGATTCTGCAACCATAGAGCGTCGGCGGCAGGAGTTGCAACCGGTCGACGGGGCTACTGTAACCGGTTGATGGCGGAACTGCAACCGGTCTGTTGCATTATAGGCCAGCAACGCTCGACGTGTACTAGGTATTAATGGTGAAGACCGGAGGACAAACATCACCTGACCCACCAAACGTACGGCTCCGAAAAGATTATATTTTCCCTTTTTCTTTCTAAACGGTCGTAGATATCATCCTTAGGATGTGACGTTAATTAATGATGATAAATGTGGAAAATCTCTAACTTTAGTTAATCTAACATATGCAATCAGTAGCTCAACTACAAACCCAAAAAAGTACTCCCTTCGTCCCATAGTGTAAGACTTTTTTTACATTATACTAGAGTCAAAAAACATCTTACATTATAAGACGAAGGGAGTAGCTCAATGTACGATGGGCATCGTTGCTAGTCTGTAGCATGACATGCCAGTACCGCTCATCCTACCAAACGTATGTGTACGGAGGGATGTAAACCAAACACGTTTAGTCCCGTTCAAACCGACTAAGGATCCCACGAGACATGCCATCGTGAGACAATGGCGGCAGGTTTCCAGCGCTGGTCCCTCCGATCTCCAAGCACTCGAAGCCGGACGCGCGCACGTCAGAGCAACTCTAGCAGACCCTGCAAAAGTCCCGACCTATAAAATAACCGTAAAAATGTGGGTCGGCGCGAAAAATCCTGCCCGAACAGAATCAAACGCGGTCGGCCCACAAATATTTTTGAGGGGCGCGGCAAAATCTCGGCCCCAACCCGCGTATTCGCGGGTTTCCGCCTCGCCTCTATGGTGCCCCATATCGCAGTGAAGCAGTTGACGGGAGGGACATTTCAGCCCGCGCCCCTTTCCCCACCTCCTTCCGCTGCCGGCCGCCACAGGTTCCGCCTGTCCGCCGCCGCCGATTCCGGCAAAATCTGCGGGCGGAATCGCACCGCCGGGGCGTCCCTCACCCTTCACCACTGCTAAGCTGCACCAACCCCGCGGATCCGGCGAGAAGAGCCGTCCCTCGACGTTGTCGCCGCCGGGGATCGACCGCCCTCAAGCCGCTCCTCGTCGCCGCCGGTTAGTGTTTTTTGTGCTTCGTGTCGATGGAATTGAGCCCGGTTGGTAGACGCGGCTTGCGCTTCTCGTTCATGTAGATGGAATTGAGCCAGTGCGAGAAGTTTCTGCTCTCCGATTCGTCCGATTCGGACGACTCGGATGTTGAGATGATGCTCTCAAACTTTCGGCAGCAGACATTGATGATGGTTTTTGCCGTCAAGGAGCACGAAGACGAGAACCGAAAGAGGCGGCGAGGATCGACCGTCGGGCGTCTTTGCATTCCTCGGAATCGCCATCTCGGGAACGATATGTTGATCCAAGACTATTTCGCGGAGAATCCAAGGCATCCACCGCACCTCTTCCAGAGAAGGTATCGAATGCGCCGATCCCTCTTTATGAAAATTGTTCAAGCTTGCAAGGCAAATTGTCGGTATTTTACTCAACGAAGAAATGTTGCGGGCTTGAAGGGATTTAGTGCATATCAAAAAATCTCGGCAGCTATGCGGGTGATTGCGTATGACGTTCCGGTTGATTATGCCGATGAGTATCTTCGCATTGGTGAAGATACAACAATTGAGTCAGTGCGTGGATTTGCCAAAGTGATCATCCATGTCTTTGGTCCCGAATATCTTCGGGCACCGAAGGAGGATGACACAAAGAAATTGATGGCATCTAATGAGAGGAGAGGTTGGTCTAGCATGCTAGGTAGCATTGATTGTATGCATTGGACATGGAAAAATTGCCCAAAGGCATGGCAGGAATGTATTGTGGCAAGTCTCGTGATGCAACAATTGCGCTAGAGGTCGTAGCATCCGGGGATTTATGGATTTGGCATTGCTTCTTTGGTATGCCAGGCACTCTCAATGATATCAATGTGTTGCAACGGTCTCATTTGTTTGCTAGGCTTGCTAGTGGTGATGCCCCTGCTTGCAACTACACTATCAATGGACATGAATACACAAAAGGGTACTATCCTGTTGATGGTATATACCCTCCTTGGTGCAAATTTGTGAAGAGGATCAAAGAACCCAAAACCCTAAATCAATGTGAGTTCGCAAAGATGCAAGAGGCAGCCCGGAAAGACATTGAAAGAGCATTCGGGGTTTTGCAATCTAGGTTTGCCATTGTTCGTGGTCCTGCTCGTTTTTGGGAGAAGCGGACCTTGAAGAACATCATGACATGCTGTATTATCCTTCACAACATGATTCTCGAAGATGAGAGAGTTCATACGACAATGTGGGCAGCCGTGTCAAACCAGCTAGAGGCCCTAACCGCATTAGAGCTTTTCTTCAAACATACAAGTACATTGAAAATGCAAGCACCCACTTTCAGCTTCAGGAGGATCTCATTGAGCACCATTGGCAAAGGGATCAGCAGTTACAAACTCATTTTTCCATTCATTGTATTTGTATTTGTATTCGGGATAAGTTTTGTATTGCATTATTTGTATTTGTATTCGGTGATTTGAATAATTATTTGTAATGTGGATGATTGTTGTATTGTGTTGGAATTGATAATGATGGCGTGGTATTGATATTTTATAGACCGGTGGGATGCGGGATGCAGCGGCGCAAAAGCAGACCCCGCAAAGCCGGCCTGTAAAAAAGTATATTCCGTGAATATCCTTTTATAAGAGTCCGTTTGGGGGGGGGGGGGGGGTGTCTGCTTATGCGACAGTCCGCGTCGGCCCGCAAAGACGTTTTTCCGCGAACTGCAAACGCGTTTTGCAGGACGGCGGGATGCGGGGTCTGCTAGAGTTGCTCTCACCGATCGGCCTTGATCGCCTTGCGCCTCCCTCCACCAGTAGATGTCAGTCCACACCGCGTTTCGTCGAGCACGTGATAACAATACAGATGCGGCAGATCTGGGGTAGTGCCATATTACCCTTCCTATTCCCTGTGCATATGCTACTAATTAACTTAATTTTACGTAAAATCATTCATACTACCTCCGTCCAGTTTTATCAGTCTCCCTCATATTTTGTGTCATATTATGACCATGATTTTAATAACTAATAAAATATAAGTTATACAAAGCAAAATTAATATAATCGAAAACTATGTTCAAATACGAAACCAATGACATAATTTTTCATGACATGCATTTACATTTTATTAATTAAATCTACGGTCAAAGTTTAGCATAAAATACAAAGGAGACCAATAAATCAGGACAGAGGTAGTAGCTTGCATTGTAAACCTTTGACGCAATTTTATTTATTTTCAGCACAACCTGTTACGACGTACTCCAGAAAGTATGCGTATCCTGTTGTTACGATGTTTATAATATGGGAGTCAGCATGGAAACAATCGCCTAGAAATGAAGTTTGAGTTGATTTCTTCCTCCCTCAGCGGAGCACGACATCTTCTTCCACAACTCGAGTCTTTTTCCTATAGAATTGTGGAACGCCCAAGTGGTTGCAGTTGTACCTGTACCGCAAGTATAAGAAAACTTTGGTATTCACTCAGTTTATTTTTCCGCCCACCCCCCGCGTCTCCATTAATTGGGCTTCCTTGGCTCTCATGGGTTGTAGTGGGGTTGGGCCGCAGCCGCCAGCACAGATCGACGCGAGGCCATTAGTGGTCGTCTGCCCTTTGATGGGAAAGACCAAATCAACCACAGCCTACAGTCAAGAGAGCTCACCGGAAGGTCACCCCGCGCCGCCCACCGTTGTCCAGGAGCCGGAGCTGGAAGGTCCAGATTGGATCTCAGCCAGCACGCACGACGACATCCAGATCTCATGAAGCCGCCACGCCGCCAGTTGATGTCTAGGCCGACACCATGCCGCCAACACAGGTCACCACCGCTGGCACAAATGCCTGACGTCGCACCACCGACCCACGCAAGCATGACGCTGCCTCTTGCACACGTCGTCCGACGCCGGCTGGGAGGTACAAGCGAATGGTGTAGGGTTGGGCGGTAACAAGGACATCCCCCTGTCGCTTGTGGGAGCGACACCGCACGTATGAAGTATCAAGCCATAAACTAACCAATGTTCCAATAGTATCCTTTGCACACAGATGTATTTTCCTCCCCTCAAGAAATAAACTAATACTCCTATATTCTTACATATCTTCTCCCATGCACAAGAAGCTAGCATTCTTTTCCCTGCCTTGGGTCAAACATTTGTACACCAACTGTTCTATTTCTTAAACACACAGGGGAGGCATTCTTACTTTTGCTTGTCCAGCTTCAACAATTTCCTCCCGATGTCCCACTTCCTCCTTACTATTCATCATCATTTCACCTCGTCTAACACTTCAGATATATAAGCTAACGAGGTGAATTTACTTAAAATCATGAACTATAAATAATTCTGCTCAAATTTTAATGGCAATAACATTGTTTTAATGAAATTAGTAGCAAATGACAATCCAATCATCTCGCATACTATGACCAAAGTATACTATATAACTGAATTTTGCATCCTACCTAAGTCAACCTTCGTTAATAACTTTGTCCTGAATACTCAGCATCACTCAATTATGCCAGTCTGGAACATCCAATTTTCCAACAGAATAAAAAGCTACACACATCCTTCAGTCGTATACCAAGCAATCGCTGCCCTCCATGCATACACCTAAATCAAAAGAAAGTGTCAGAACATAGCAGAACCGCTCATTCACCCCCTCACTCCCTCCATCTCTCCCTTGATAACCAGTACCAATAATTCCTCGCAAACAAACCCAGTACCAATAACAAAAGCAATCAAGCAAGTACATCTCAAGCTACATACAACAAACGAAAGGATTGCTTGCTTAGATTATTGGCAAGGCGGTGCAGAGAAAAGCGGCGATTGTGCCGCATCATTGTTGGCCTCCATGCCGAAAATGATATCTTCAAGTAGAGAATGCCGGTCGACGGGGGTATTGCAACCGGTTGATGGCGGAACTTGAACCAAAATTGATGGGCGGAGAGGTTCGTCGGCGAGCACCAGGAGGGTAGCTCTGCGAGTCCGCAAGCGGCCAGTTGTCGTTGCACTCCCCAGAGCTGCGCACATGGATGGAATCACGTGGTGGAGAGGCCAGGGGATTGTTTTTTCTTTTTTCGCATACAAAGATATGTAGGGAAGAGACGAAGCCGCGTAAGATCAGACGGCCCCGTGTAGTATGGATTGGGTGGCCGCCGCGGCGCTTCAGGACCAAATTTGGGCCATTCAGCCGGCCCCTAGCATCGCCCATTATTATTGATGATAAACGTGGAACGTGGAAAGCTAGACTTCTCTAATTTGAAAGTTATATTGCATGCTATCAGTAGCTCAATGTACCATTCCCTAAAAAGAAATAAGTAGCCCCATGTACGAGAAGTACTATTGCTAGTAGTCTTTAGCATGATAGGGAGCACTGCTCGTACGTGTACTAGGTATTAATGGTCCGGAAGACAACGATCACATGATCCCACCAAATGTACGGCTCTAAAGAAGGTAAGTGAGGAGCGTTGGTTGCTAAAACTTAAGGTTTGAGTAAAAGAGCTAGCTGGTACAATTAGGTACAATGATAAACATCTATTGACCGTGACATTTTCTGGTACACTATACGTTGATTTATCTAAAGAAAATAAACAATTTGTGCTAATGCTTTTTCTTGATTATCATTCTAATTTGAAAATATTTCGTTTATTGTAGTATTATGAGAAATTCAAGCATTGCACTCCTGTCGTTCCTTTATATAAGGTGTCTTTGTTTTTCCCGAAATTTCAACAATGTAAGCGCAAAAGGGTCAGGCATTGTCCATCACAAATGCAAGGACATCATCTTTATTGTGGGTAGATCATTCGAGGAATGCTGATTGTGGCTTCATATAATCCATTAAAAAATATCACTTGTGGCTTCATATAATTCAATTTCATGTGGGGTCAAATTAATATTATGACATGTTGAAAAACATAAACATCACACAATCTCACACACACACACACATACACACACACACACACACACACATACACACACACACACACACACACACACACACACACATGGGCCACAATATATGTCTTTTGCATGCTGGAAAAATGTTTTTTTAAAACACTAGTCATATTAGAACATAAGAATAATTAAGGAAATTTTCCAAAAGAAACCTTGAACTTATAGACAAAAGCTAAATCAAACCCTGAACTTCAAATCCCTGAAATCAACACACTGAACTATCTAATCCCGGTCTATTTTAAACCTTGGATGCGTTACCGAACAGGGATCAGGTAGAACCCGGGATGGTTGGTTGCGGCCAGACTGGGCCGGCCAATTTGGCAGGGCAAAGCCTTATTTTTTGCAACATTTTTCCGAACCGCGCCACATAAAAACGTGGAAAAAGAAGAGATTCAGTGGATCAATCTTGCGACCTGACACTTGTAAAGTCCATTTGCTAGCCAGTCTAACTCATGGTTGTTGGTGACATTAGAGAAGCACGAAAATATTTAAAAACACGCAGTATCGAGATTTGAGGTTTCAAAATATTGTTCAGGTTTCAAAACTGTACCTATTTTGTCAAATTAAGTTCATGGTTACAAATTTTCATGTTTTCAAAAATTGTTTTCACTTTAAATTTTGTTCGGGTTTCAAAAGTTATTAGTGATTTGAAATTTTTCTTCACGTTTAAAAATGGTTCATGTATAACAAATATTCAGGGATTTAAAAAATGGTTCATGTTTGAAAATTTGTTAGTGTTTTTTTAAATATCATAATTCCAAAAATTAGAAAAACTCCTTTTTGCTTTTAAGAATATTCAAATATCAAAATCATCGATTATTTTCAAGAAAATGTTTAAAATGTTCTAAAATGTTTTCGAATCTCGATGCTAAATAGCGTGGTTAAATATTTCCACTCTTCACAAATGTCACTAGCAGTTATCAAGTGGAGTGGCTACCCGACGAGTTCTCTAGCGCCAGATCTCAAGTTCGATTTGCCCTGCCTGAGTATTGTCTTGTTTGGTATTTTTAAGTCGAAAGAAAAACATGTTTCACGTTTGGTGGGCCGGCCCAGTCGCCAACGAACCCGGTTCGACCTGCTGCCACGTTGATAATCCCTTCGAAAACGCGGTCAAGGTTTAATATAGACTGGGATCAGATTGTTCAGTGTGCTGATTTCAGGGATTTGAAGTTCAGGGTCCGATTTAGCTTTAATCTACAAGTTCAAGGTTTATTTTGGACTTTCTCCAATAATTAAATGTATCATTGTTGTTAAATCTTCAGAATTGCATATAAACCTGATCCAGTATCACTCGATGGAACTTGATTATTAGTTGGACTACAAAAAATGTTGCTCCGGATTTAAGGATGTAATGTTGACAAATATATCAATCAAAATAGGGTCCACTCGATGGGTACACGAATTGGAAGAGTATGTGAGGAGCGTTGGTTGCTAAAATTTAATGTTTGAGTAAAACAACTAGTTGGTACAATTAGGTACAACGATAAATATCCATTGACTGCGACATGTTTCCGTACCATATATGCCGATTTATCTAAAGAAAATAAACAATTTGTGCTAATGTTTTTCTTGATTGTCGTTGTAATTTGAAAAATATTAGTTTATTGTAGTAGTATGAGAAATTCAAGCATTGTATTCCCGTAGTTCCTTTATATAAGGTGTCTTTGTTTTTGCCAAAAATTCCACAATGTAAGAAGTATTTCTCTTTTCCTCCCAGTTTTCCGTGCATGCCCTTCCACCATCCAATATATGCCTTTCATAAAAAGCAGTACCTAGTCCCCAATAGGAATGTAGTAAGAAAAGAACCTCTCTCCATGATTCACGGTGGAGCTCCGACCTGGGACGGTGGCGGTGACGTTTTGCTGCAACTGCCGTCAGATTTTGCTACAACCGACGAGGATTCTTCCCACATCCATTCATGGTGGAACTGCGACCCGCGACAATGGTGACAACATTTTGCGGCAACCTTCGTCAGTTTTTGCTACTAATGGTGAGAAATTTATTACATCCATTTAATGGCGAAGAGTGGTGGTTGTCCTTCGGGGGAAACCCGTGAGGCAAGCGTCACGGGAGCGGCACAATGGGAGGCTGCAACCATGGAGCATCAAGGCGGCGGGAGTTGCAACCGGTCGACGGGGGTATTGCAACTAGTTGATGGCGGAGCTTGAACCAAAATTGATGACCGGAGAGGTTTGTCGGCGAGCACTGGGAGGGTAGCTCTGCGAGTCCGCAAGTGGCCAGTTGTCGTTACCCTCGCCAGAGATACGGACATGGACGGAGTCACGTGGTGGAGAGGCGAGGGGATTGTTTTTTGTTTTTTCGCGTACAAAGTTATGTAGGGAAGAGATAAAGCCACTTAAGATCAAACGCCCCATGTAATATGGATTGGGAGGCTGCCGTGGCGTTTCCGGGCCAAATTTGGGCCGTTCGGCGGGCGCCTAGCGTCGCCCATTATTATTGATGATAAACGTGGAAAGCTAGTCTTCTCTAATTTGAGAGTTATATTGCATGCTATCAGTAGCTCAATGTACCACTCCCGAAAAAGAAATAAGTAGCCCCATGTACGAGAAGTACTGTTGTTAGTAGTCTGTAGCATGATAGGGAGCACTGCTCGTACGTGTACTAGGTATTAATGGTCCGGAAGACAACGATCACATGATCCCACCAAACGTACGGCTCTAATGAAGGTACGTGAGGAGCGTTGGTTGCTAAAACTTAAGGTTTGAGTAAAAGAGCTAGTTGGTACAATTCGGTGCAATGATAAATATCTATTGACTGCGACATGTTATGGTAAACTATACGTTGATTTATCTAAAGAAAATAAACAACTTGGCTAATGCTTTTTCTTGATTATCATTCTAATTTCAAAATATTCTGTTGATTGTAGTAGTATGAGAAATTCAAGCATTGTACTCCTGTCGTTCCTTTATATACGGTGTCTTTGTTTTTCCCAAAATTTCCACAATGTAGTCACAAAAGAGTTAGGCATTGTACATCACAAATGATAGGACTTTATCTTTAGTGCGGGTAGATCATTCGAGGAATGCTGATTGTGGCTTCATATACTCCATTAAATAAATATCACTTGTGGCGAAAAAAAAATCAATTCAATTTCATGTGGGGTCAAATGACTATTATGACATGTCGAAAAAGATAAACATCACACACACACACACACACACACACACACACACACACACACACACACACACTGGCAACAATATGTGTCTTGCATGCGAGAATAATGTTTTTTTACAATACTAGTCATATTCGAACGTAAGAATAATTAAGGAAAAAGTCCAAAACAAACCTTGAACTTATAGACGAAAGCTAAATCAAACCCTGAACTTCAAATCCCTGAAATCAACACACTGAACTATCTAATACCGGTCTATTTTAAACCTTGAGTGCGTTAGCAAACAGGGATCAGGTCGAACCCAGGATGGTTGGCTGCGGCCATACTGGGCCGGCCCATAAGGCAGGGCAAAGCCTTTTTTTGCAACATTTTTCCAAACCGCGCCACATAAAAACGTTGAAAAAGAAGAGATCCAGTGAATTGATCTTGCGACCCGACACTTGTAAAGTCCTCCTGCTAGCTAGTCTAACTCATGGTTTTTGGTGACATTAGAGAAGCATGAAAATATTTAAACACACGCAGTATCGAGATTTGAGGTTTTAAAATATTGTTTAGGTTTCAAAATTGTTCCCATTTTGTCAAAATAAGTTCATGTTTACGAATTTTCATGTTTTCAAAATAAAATTTCTCTTTAAAGTTTAAAAATTGTTAGTGATTTGAAAAATTTGTTCACGTTTAAAAATAGTTCATGTATAAAAAATATTCAGGGATTTAAAAATGGTTCACATTTGAAATTTTTTTGGTGGTTTTTTAAATATCGTAATTCCAAAATTTTGAAAAACTGCCTTTTGCTTTTAAGAATATTCAAATTTCAAAATCATCATTTATTTTCACGAAAATGTTTAAAAAAGTTCTAAAGTGTTTTCGAATCTCGATGCTAAGTAGTGTCGTTAAATATTTCCGCTATTCACAAATGTCACTAGCAGTTATCTAGTGGAGTGGCTACCTGATGAGTTCTTGAGCTCCAAATCTCAAGTTCAATTCCCCTTTCCTGAGTATTGTCTTTTTTTGGTATTTTTAAGTCAAAAGAAAACATGTTTCATGTTTGGTGGGCCAGCCCAGTCGCCAACGAACTCTGTTTGACCTGCTGCCATGTCGATAATCCCTTCGAAGACGCGCTCAAGGTTTAATTCCGGCCGGGATTAGATAGTTTGGTGTGCTGATTTCAGGGTCTTGAAGTTCAGGGTCCGATTTAGCATTCATCAACAAGTTCAAGGTTTGTTTTGGACTTTCTCCAATAATTAAATGTATCATTGTTGTTAAATCTTCATAATTTCATATAAACCTGATTCGAATATCACTCGATGGAACTTAATTATTTGTTGGACTACGAAAAATGTTGCCCCGGATTTAAGGATGCTATGTTGATAAATATATCAATCAAAATAGGGTCCACTCGATGGGTACACAAATTGGAATAGTACGTGAGGAGTGTTGGTTGCTAAAATTTAAGGTTTGAGTGAAACAGCTAGTTGGTATAATTAGGTACAATGATAAACATCCATTGACTGCGACCTGTTTCTGTACGATATATGCTGATTTATCTAAAGAAAATAAACAATTTGTGCTAATGTTTTTCTTGATTGTCGTTGTAATTCAAAACTATTTTGTTATTGTAGTAGTATGAGAAATTCAATAATTGTAATCCCGTCGTTCCTTTATATAAGGTGTCTTTGTTTTTGCCAAAAATTCCACAATGTAAGAAGTATTTCTCTTTTCCTCCCAGTTTTCCATGCATGCCCTTCCACCACCCAATATATGCCTTTCATAAAAAGTAGTACCTAGTCCCGAATAGGAATGTAGTAAGAAAGAATCTCTTTCCGTGATTCACGACGCAGTTGCGACCTGGGACGGTGGTGATGACGTTTTGCTGCAACCGCCGTCAGATTTTGCTACAACCGACGAGGATTCTTCCCACATCCATTCATGGCGGAACTGCGACCTGCGACAATGGTGACAACATTTTGCTGCAACCTTCGTCAGTTTTTGCGACTACTAGGCGAGATCCATTTAATGGCGGAGAGTGGTGGCTGTCCTTCGGGGGAAACCCGCGAGGCAAGCGTCACGCGAGCGGTGCAATGGGATGTTGCAACCATGGAGCATCAAGGCGGCGGGAGTTGCAACCGGTCGACGGGGTTATTGCAACCGGTTGATGGCGGAGCTTGAACCAAAATTGATGACCGGAGAGGTTCGTCGGCAAGCACCGGGAGGGTAGCTCTACGAGTCTGCAAGCGGCCAGTTGTCGTTGCCCTCGCCAGAGCTGCGCACATGGACGGAGTCACGTGGTGGAGAGGCGAGGGGGTTGTTTTTTAATTTTTTTCGCGTACAAAGATAGTAGGGAAGAGACAAAGCCACGTAAGATCAGACGGCGCCATGCAGTACGGATTGGGAGGCCGCCGTAGCGCTTCCGGGCCAAATTTGGGCCGTTCGGCCTGCGCCTAGCGTCACCCATTATTTAAGGAGGATAAACGTGGAAAGCTAGACTTCTCTAATTTGATAGTTATATTGCATGCTATCAGTAGCTCAATGTACCATTCCCGAAAAAGAAATAAGTAACACCATGTACGAGAAGTACTGTTGTTAGTAGTCTGTAGCGTGATAGGGAGCACTGCTCGTACGTGTACTAGGTATTATTGGTCCGGAAGACAACGATCACATGATCCCACCAAACGTACGGCTCTAATTGGAACAATTAGATACACGTTGACGATAAACATCTATTGACTGCGGCATGTTCTGTTATGATATACGTTGATTTATCTAAAGAAAATAAACAATTTGTGCTAATGCTTTTTCTTGATTATCATTCTAATTTGAAAATATTATGTTTATTGTAGTAGTATGAGAAATTCAAGCATTGTACTAATTTCGTTCCTTTATATAAGGTGTCTTTGTTTTTCCCAAAATTTCCAGAATGTAAGCACAAAAGAGTCAGGCACTGTCCACCACAAATGCAAGGACATCATCTTTATTGTGGGTAGATCATTCGCGGAATGCTGATTGTGGCTTCATATAATCCATTAAAAATATCACTTGTGGCGTAAAAATCTTCAATTCAATTTCATGTGGGGTCAAATGACTATTATGACAGGTCGAAAAAGATAAACACCACACACACACACACGCGCGCGCACACACACACACACACAACACACACGCCCACACACACACGCACGCACACACACACGCGCACGCGCGCGCACACACACACACACGCGCGCGCGCGCCCTGTGGTGTTGATATGTATCTTGTGCATGCTACAAAACTGTTTTGACTATATTAGTCATATTACTGCATAAGAATAATTAAACGTATCATTGTCCACTGGAGGGTGACACGAATTGGAAGAGTACGTGAGTAGTGTTGGTTCCTAAAATTTAAGGTTTGAGTGAAACAGCTACTTGGTACAATTAGGTACGATGATAAACATCTATTGACTGTGACGTGTTTAGCTTCGATGTACGATGATTTATCTAAAGAAAATAAACAATTGTTGCTCATATTTTTTTCTTGATTATCATTCTAATTTGGAAATATTCTATTTATTGTAGTAGTATTAAAATTTTAAGCATTGTAGGAGTATCTCATAACAATAAGACGTGTAGACTACTCGGGTTGGGTGCGAGGGGTAGTTTTGGTAAGAAATAAGTTGCAAAATATTAAGTTATAATCTAGTTATTATATACTGTTGTCTTTTTACACCTATTATTGTACACATATAAAGCTGATTACATATTATATCGTACCATGTGTTTTTCCTTCCATCTCCTAGGGTGTTTACCATCAGGTAATTGTTGATACATGTGTCTAAAATAAAAAAAATCTTAATTACTCGCTTATAGGAGTTTGGATCACATGATAAACTTTAGTCATAAAAAAGACACTGTGAGAGAAACTATTTGAATATTACGGATTAACTTTGTACATTTAAAGTTTTGACACAAATGATTAAAGATCAGATCATCAAGCAACCGAATTTTGGATACAACACGAAGGAACACAAAAGAAAATAATTTTTTAAGCAAAGATTATAGAAAATAAGTATTCTATAAATGTATTATATGTGTACTCTGAAATATACAAGGGTCTGGTAAGTAGTTTTTATTTTTTGTACAGACTTCTCTTTGCCATCTACCTCGTGTTTTTAGCATATAATATATATCATTATAAAAATTCCTATAGAATTCTTGGTTGACCTAGAAATTATAATATTTAGCCGTTTTATACAAATAACAAATAGACTATATTAGAAATACACGTGGTCAATGCCGTCAGGGTACGATGTACGATGGAAATCGCCGTGAGCAGATCCAACGGCAAAAGTACGCCTACAGTTTTCCGGCCTATATATAAACACAATGCCAGGAGCACACCGGAACTAAGAGCATCTTGCGAAAGCGTAATAAATCAGTTCATAATGAGCATCGCAGTTACCAAGTCATCGCCCATGGCGGTCACCGGCCCGCCAGAGCTTGGTACGGTAACCGGTGGCATTATCAACCTCTCCTCTTTCGACAAGTGTTTCGCTCCTGTTCCTGTCACGCTGCTCCTCGTCTTCGACCACCCAATCGATGAACCTGTTGAGACAATCAAGAAGGCTCTGTCGCAGGCACTGGTGCTCTACCATCCTATGGCTGGCCGCCTCGTCGCCGGACCTGACGGGGAGCCGATCCACATCTTGTGCACGGGAGAGGGTGTCTCGTTCGTGAGCGCGTCGGCTAGCTGTGCGCTGGACCAACTCACGATGTCGCCGCTGCTCCTCAGGGACCTCGCCGTGCGCTACCCTGCCGATTATTGCCGCCCCAGCGACACCATGCTGGTGATGCAGGTGACCGAGTTTGCCTGCGGCGGCTTCGTCGTGGGTGTGACGTGGAACCACGTCCTGGCCGACGCGGCTGGGATGGCGCAGTTCCTCCAGGCCGTCGGCGAGCTCGCCGGTGGGATGCCAACGCCGTCCGTCGTTCCGGTCCGGTCCGAAGCCGACGGCACAATCCCGCGCCTCCCGTCGCCTGTCGTCACCGCAATGAGGTCTCGGATGAGGGCTGGAATGGAGGAAATGGCATGCCTCGACGTCACCATATCATGGAGCTTGATCAGCTGCATCAAAGCCGAGTGTGGCGGTGACTGCACGGTGTTCGATGCCGTCGCCGCGGTTCTCTGGCAGTGCCGCACCCGCGCGGTGATCACCGACCCCGACGCGCCAGCGCTCCTCGTCTTCTCGAGCGACATGCGCGGGCTAGTGTGTGCCAAGCGCGGCTACTACGGCAACTGCGTCAGGAGGCAGCCGGTGCAGGCGAAGAGCGGCACGGTGGCGAGCGGCGACATCAAGGACCTGGTGAAGCTCATAAGGCTTGCCAAGGAGATAATACCCGGTATGATCACAGACGGCCGTGACGAGACCACCGGCGCCTGTGCCGGGGTGGATCAGCAGCAGGAGAAGCCCCCTCCCAGGCACAACACGCTGGTTGTGACGAGCTTGAGGAACCTTGGGTTCGACGCGGTGGACTTTGGGCGTGGGAGACCGGCGCGGGTGATGCCACCACTGTCACCGGCAGAGCGGACGGCAATGAACGTCTGCGTCATTTGCCCGCCATGCAAGGGAAAGGACGGCGTCGAAGTCGTGTCCCTCTGCGTCAAGCCGGAGCACGCCGATGCCTTCCTGCGGGAGTTGGCCGCCTTACACATGCACATGCACATGCACGTGCTCGCACGTTTATAGTGCATGCACGCAAGCATGCACATCCACCCATGCGATGAAGAATAAATTCCATGAACAAGAATTTTCACACATAGTTGATACAAATCCCGTATGGCAAATAAAAAAACACTTCAAATTTTCTTACTACTACTTGTATCATTATCTTTTAATAAGCTATCTATGTTTTAAATAAGGGTAGTATTTAATAAATTTTGAATATTTCTTTCTTCCCTAGCTCATCTTACCACTGATTGGAAACATAGATCACCCCCCTCAAAAAAAAAAATATTAGGAAACATAGATCATGCTTTGCAGGCGTTGCTGCTCGGTGCAAGTCCCCATATGCGGTACTATTCTAAATATGGACCTCAGAGGTCCATTTCTTAAATAGAAGCCCATACAAAGTCACCGTAAGTAAGCTTATGACTTCATCTCAGAAGCACACACTGTCATATGCCAAAGACTTTGCAAACCGAGTATCACAACAATTTCACTACCAAAGAGGCAACATATATATGAATTGGGCATACAAGTGCCAAGATCCAAATTATAATACAACTAGAGACCAACATGGTCCAACATAACATAAACACAACAAAAGTCATCAATAGTATGGGTACAGACAATATCCAAAGTACCAAAGAGTCGAAAACATATGTCTAATTCTTTACGGTTTAATACTAGTTTTGGAAATATGTTTAATCTCGAGTTGCACTTTTGTCCGACCCATGTGAACTGCACCTGAGAACAACTGACTACAAGGGATGGACAACTAAACTGCAACGACGGAGTGCAGTTACCAAACTTGGATGTGAAGCATGGCATGAATCAAAGTGAATCGCATGACTTTTTTTGGTCTTTCTATAATATTTTTTATATATGCATCGGGGGGACTGCAAGGACCAAATTAGTGAACTGCAGATTTTGTTTTATGAGTGTCAAATGTTATATGTGAGTCAAATGTGTGCTGGAGCAAACCAAAGAAATAAATCTATATTACAGTTTTTCGGCGTGTTTCTTAAGATGGCAGTCCACAAAGTAGACATGTGGCAAGCGTTGGAACCTTGCTGAGGGTCAAAGGGATGGAACTTGGCACAGATGACATAGGGCAGTGGCAGGATCTGGTACATTCCAGAACATTTTGTCCCTGTGCGCAATGGCGAAGCTACATTAGGCCTTGACCTGCCTAGCCCAGAAGGAATGCTAAACACTATGCAGCCAGACCAACAGTTTCCATCAGGTTAACCCATCCAGCCCGCCTTACTATTTATTTCACCCTATGCCACTGTTGTGCGCAACGCTCGGCGAACTGCTGCCGAGTGTGAATAGCAAGGCACTGAGCCAAGAAGACACGTCACGGCAACTGTGAGCTCACGAAAGAAGCCTTGTCCAGGGTTTGTAGCCTTTCCTTCGTTGTCCCTTGAAGGCTAGGACAAACTATTCCCTCCAAACTTCGTCGGTGAGCCCGTGGATTTGCCACCCCTCTGCCTGCCGCTCCATCAGCCGGTGGCGGGGAGGGAAATCCTGGTGCCTCTGCTCCGGTTGGTACTTCTAGATTAGGGTCTTTTAGTCCACGCGGGTGCGGCGCTCGGGCGGATGGTGGCGCTTCTTTTTTGACTTTGTATTCTGAGCTTCGATCCTCTTCGAGTTTGTCGATACGCACGTAGTCAACGGAGCTCGGCGTAGGTTCCTGCCGTCTCCTTGTGGCAGCGAGGTTAGGGTCTCTTATCTTGTGGTGAGATTTGGATAGGTTCTTTATATTTATTCAAGTGTTCAACTGCGACGAGTGTGGCTTTAAGGCAATGGTCCATAGGGGCACGTGCACGAAGACTACCCTTGCTGTCATCGGCAAGATCAAGCTGGCTACTCTAGTGGAGCGACCACAATGGCACTCCGGTGGTTCGTTCTGGCGGCGGTAGTGATCGTTTGGTGGTCTCAGAATCTCGATGTAGTTTTTATTATGTTTGAGGTGCTTTGTACTACCGATGAAGCTCATTTGATAATAGATCTGAATTCTTTTTGAGGAAACAAAAGAACCTTGTCCACGATTTGCCAAGCCACCATCGATTTTAATCAAACACAGTGACTCACGTCACAGAAATCCGTACACATGGACCCAAATCGTGCGTGGGTGTGGCTACCCCCATAACCATTCCACGAGAGAAGACCTTCACCGTCGCTGGCCAGAATTGGTGTACAAATACCACCTCTTTGGCTACATCGAGTCTCCCACCAGGAACAAAGACACACACGCGCAAACCATCGGCGTGGCCATGATCTGGGTGGCGGTGGCGGCGTCTTTGGCCTCGTCCTGGGCCGTCATCAGCGCGTTGTCACGGTTCTTGTGGACACCCCGCGCCATAACCAGGGCGTTCCGGGCGCAGGGCGTAGGAGGGCCGGACTACCGGTTCCTGGTCGGCAACATCGTCGAGATGAAGCGGCTGCTCGTGGAGATCGCAGGCCTCGTGCTCGACGTCGGCTGCCATGACTACGGCGCCCTGGTGCAGCCCCACTTTCGCAAATGGATGGCCCTCTACGGTACGTCCACGCCTTAATTTCTTGGACCATTTGCACGGGCGCTTTCTTCTCACGGTACTACCTCCGTCCTGATTTATTGATCCTCTTCGTATTTCATGCCAAAATTTAATCAAATCAGAGGTTTTTTAACATGCTCCCTAATACCCTCTCTTTTCATATGATAGGTAAGAGTATATAATAGATCTGAGCCGTTGATTGTATTAAGTAGTGAGTCTGATTAACTCTTATCTTCTTACCTCCCATGTGAAAAGAGGGGGATAAGAGGGAGCATCTTAAAATTGCTCAATCATAAATATAACTGATCAAAAATTAATGCATGTCACAAAAAATTATATCGTTGGATTCGTATTTGAACATAATTTTTGATGATGCTTTTTTATGACATGTATTCACAATTTATTAAATAAACGTGGTGAAATTTTGGCACAAAGTATTAAGGAGAATAATAAACTAGGACGGAGGTAGTACATACGTGATGATGGAGTGTGCGCGCATGCAGGACGTACGTTCATCTCGTGGCCCGGGAAGAGGCCGGAATTGTTCATGGGGGACGCGGACATGGTGAAGCAGGTGCTCTCTGACCGTTCGGGGCTGTTCCCGAAGAATCCCATCAACGACCACTTTGCCCGCTTGCTCGGCAAAGGGCTCATCCTCATCGACGACAACGAGTGGAAGCGCCACCGCAAGGTCGTCCACCCAGTCTTCATTGTCGAGAAGCTAAAGGTGTTAGCAAACTAGCAATTCCATTAATAAAAAAACCATTAGGATTTGTGAGATACAAATTCTATTATACTGGTAGATGTAAATCCGTTAACAATTCTTTTCTAACATGTTTATCTAAAATATTACCGCGTGACTGAATCAAGTCACCTAATGGAGACCATATAAAAAAATAAAAAATAAACATCATCTATTTAGGAACGGAGGAAGTATTACTTCGGTACGGGACTTTTCTGACTCATTGCTTGGCTCCACAGATGTTGGCAGTAACGGTGTCTGATTGTGTTGGGTTGATGCTGTCGGACTGGGAAGCAAAGTTAGAGAAGAGTAGTGGCCATGTGGAAGTCGATATTAGTTGCCAGTTCGAGGAGGTTGCGGCGAACGTGATCTCACGCGTGGCATTTGGGACAAACCACAAAGAGGCCAAGCAAGTCTATCTGGCGCAGAAAGAGCTCCAATTTCTTGCCTTCTCTAGTTTATTCAATGTTTTGAACCTCGTCCCAGGATTCAGGTACATACTCCGCATGTGACACATGCAACATGTGCAAAATCAGCAGGCAATTAATCTACAATTTCACAAAGAACAGTTTGATGAATGCATATTCATGTTTCTGAAATTAACCAGGTACCTTCCTACGAAAAATAACGTAAAGATGCATACACTCGACAAAGAGGTGAGGAGCATACTCGTCAACATCATCAAAAATCGCCTTAACTGCAAGGACACCATGGGATACGGGAACGACATGCTTGGGATAATCCTGAATGCTTGCGCGCCAGAGCACGTGCAAAACCCACTCATGAGCATGGATGAGATCATAGAAGAGTGCAAGACCTTCTACTTAGCTGGCCATGAGACCACTGCACAGCTGCTCACCTGGACCACGTTCTTGTTAAGCACCCACTCAGAGTGGCAAGAGAAGCTTAGGGAGGAGGTGAAGAGAGAGTGTGGCACGGAAATCCCTGCTGGTGACATGCTCAACAATATGAAGCTGGTCGACATGTTCATTCTAGAAACTCTCAGGCTATATGGCCCCGTCACCAACATCCAGAGGAAAACATGCAGCAATCTTGAGCTCAGGAGCATTAGGGTGCCGGAGGGCACAATTCTATCGACCCCGATCAAGACGATACACCGCGACAAGGAGCTCTGGGGTGAGGACGCTGAAGAGTTCAAGCCTCAGAGATTCGAGAACGGCGTGAGCAGGGCAGCAAAGCACCCCTATACGTTTCTGCCTTTCTCTATGGGGCCCAGGGCTTGCATTGGGCAGAACTTTACCATGATAGAGGCCAAGGTTGTGCTCGCCATGATCCTGCAGAGGTTCTCAGTCTCACTATCTCCAAAATATGTCCATGCACCCATGGATGTATTCACGATACGACCGAGATATGGGCTTCAAGTGGTCCTCAAGAGCTTGCATGTGTAGAATTGTGCTTAGTATATCGGTAATAATAAGTTGCTACATAATATGGGCTGTACCACGCAACTTGCTACTCAATCTGTGTTTGGCGATTAATAATTCACGTATTTCATCATTTCCGTTGTACTACACCCTCCCTTTATACTTTAATAAAGTTGATATTTACTGGTCTATTCTGGCTCGAAGATCACCATGGTACTTGATGGTCTATTCTGGCCAACACCATCATTGTAAGGTTCTTGAACTATAGATGCATTTGGATGCCCGCGTCTATATATCCACCACTGGAATGGAGACAATTCACTCGGAGACCGCCAGTCGGCTACACTCGCGGACATTCGGATATGGAAGGTGAGGAGGCCACGTGGAACCTGTAACGTTCGAGGAGCATAACGCCAGGCATCAAGCGTAGATAAGACGGCATTTACCAGTAACGCCTGTAGTTATTTCCTCCTTTAACTCCCTTGTAACGTAGCCTTAATGGGGGCGGCACACTCTATATAAGCCACCCCTTACTGCTGAGATAAGGGTTCTCAACCCTGCTGTAATTAGGCACCCAGAGAAAACATAGCCCCAAGGCTCAAGACGTAGGGTCTTTACCTCTCTGTGAGGGGCCCAAACTTGTAAAATCCAAGTGTCACACCTGTGCCGTAGCTAGGTCCAGCCCCTATTCGTACCCCTAGTACTTACTGTCATATTCGTTTCCCCGATAGTTGGCGCCCACCTTGGGGCTGCGCGCCTAGCAATTTCCGGCGCAGTGGGTATTTTCTTCATCATCATGGTTCTCGGCATGAGATGGTGGTGTGAATGTGCAACTATGTTACCTAGTATGCACTCATGAACTTGGTTTTGGTTCTCAATTTGTTGGATATGTAGGCACTTGATGGAGTTATCTATGCATGTGTGAACATGATGTATCTATTGTTGGATATGTATGCATGTTTTGTACTTGATGGAGTTATCTATGCATGTGTATACTTGATGTATCGATTGTTGGATTATATATCGGTAGAGTTATATATATTCTTGTTTCAATTGCAAAGGGTGTAACAGCAAGCAGATAAAATAATGCAATTTGGTATATACGCCAAGAATTACACCCGGCTTACGGCCTCTAAGCTATGTAGCCCAAGATAGAACACTCATCGTATGATGCTAAGCCGTATCGTCCAGTAAAATGCACTCGGCTTACAGAACCACAAGAACCGATGTGCACCTATCAGTTTAGTTATAAGCCGAGTGTCAGCCCGCCGAGTACACGGTTTACTTGTGACATGTGGCAGATGCTCGAGCCCCAGCTAATGTTAGAATGCCGGATGTTAGCACTCCTCTTATGTGTAAGCCGTGAATCCTAAAGGGCTCTCGGCTTACAACAAACACTCGGCGTTTGGTAAACCGTGTACACCACATAGCACATGGCTTATAAAAGCACTCGTCTTACAGGCAGTCCACGTGGCACGTCCGTTAGGTGCTACTGGTCGTGATCCCACTTTGTTTGCCATGTGCCCCTACTTCATACTCGGCTTACCTATAAGTCATATGCCCGATAACTGACATTCGGCTTATAGCCCATAAGACGAAACATTCTAAGCCGTGTGTGCTACACCGAGTGCAAGACTCGGTTTATAGTTTGTGGTGGTTAAAATGGCCTTTGCCGTGTATAAAATATACACAACTTCGTTTGTTTTTCCTGTAGTGACAATCTGGAAACAGTGTGTCGTTAATTGCGAGAATTGCCTTCTTAGAGCTACCGTAATTTAGGCAGTGCACGAGCATAGCCTATAAAAAACCCCGGCAAGAAAATGCAAAATAGATCGACTGTACTATTATAAATATTGGATTTTGACATATTGTAACACGATGCACGTCTATGACTTTGCATGAAAATGTTGAGGTGCTCATTTTGTAATATTATGCACATCTATGACTTTTTAAAGAATTTTCTAAGAAACATAATTAAGTAAACCATAACTCAACTTACAGCCACCCTCACATTACATGTACAGTTTCCTTTTCATTTATTGAATGCAAGGTAAGGCCACTATTGTTGGGACGGAACTAGGCAGGAACCGTTGGCTGGCTAGCGGCCCAGGGCACACACCTTAATATGCCAGTGGACCCTCCCCTATTGCGAGGTGGCGCCCAAAAGGTGAAAAAACAATCTCAAAATCCTATCAATATAATTTGTTTCATGCTAGACAATTGTGTCAAGATTCAAGAATGTTCCTATCCTAATTTAGGCGTGTCAGGCTGCGCCGATCCCAGGCTGCCCCATTGGCCACCTATGGCAATGTCTATTGTGCGTAAAATATCATGCTATTTGCTTAGAAATTATCTGGGGTATATTTTTCAACAACATCTTTTTCTCAGGTCAAAGTTATCATCACTAGTAGAAAAAGGGCCTATAGTCCCGGTTCATAAGGGCCTTTAGTCCTGGTTCTGTAAACGGGACTAAAGGGTCGTTACTAAGCCTCCTCCTTTAGTCCCGGTTCTTACACGAACCGGGACTAAAGGCCCTTCACGTGGCCGCTGCCTGGAGGTCCACCTTTAGTCCCGGTTGGTAACACCAACCGATACTTAAGGAAAAAAATGATTTTTTTTGATTTTTTTATTTTCAAATTTCTGAATTATTTTAACCTCTAATCTCTAATCACCCCTCATCACTACTCAATTTAACCTCTAATCTCTAATCACCCCTCATCATCCCAAATCATCTAACTTCCCGGACAGTCACCCATCCTCTCACTACTCCAGCCTGAGCATGCTTAACTTCTGGGTTCTATTCTCCCTCGTTTCCAAGTCTGCACTTGCTGTTTTCCTGACAATAGTAAGATGTCAATCCTATTAACCCTTAGGAATTTAGCTTGAGCATGAAGTCACACATTTCACTGTTTGAGTTTGAAACTATTGTTTTAAAAAACAATAATTATTTAGTAACACTAATATTTCTTGAATAAGTAGTTTCACCATAGTTTGACCACAGTTTGACCAGATTTGATCAAAATTCAAAAAAGCTGAAATAATTATTTAGTAACACTAATATTTTTTGAATAAGTAGTTTGACCATAGTTTGACCATAGTTTGACAAGATTTGATCAAAATTCAAAAAAAGGAAATTATTATTTAGTAACACTAATATTCTTGAATAATTATTTAGTAACACTAATACTTATTGAATAAGTAGTTTGACCAGATTTCAAAAAATAAAAAAAAAACTAAAATTTGAGCATAAATTTTTTCCTTTTAGAATTTGAGGATTCTAAAAATTTGCAAACAGGCTGTAGGCAGTCAAAATCAGATGCGGATTTTCGTGCTGAACATTTTGATATATTATACTTTTTTCTGACATTGTATGCAAAAGTTATAGCCGTTTTACATTTTCCCTACATTTTTTGCAAAACATGTCCAAATTTAAGTTTTTAAATTTTTCTAACTAGTAGATGTGGTAACATAACTACATCTCGAAGGATTTTAACTTTTGAAGCTTTTATCATTTTCTTTTTCTTTTCACAAAACTGAAAAGGCGATACACAGGGGGGGGGGGGGGTAGGATTTGAAAATTGCACCATTAGTACCGGTTCGTGGCATGAACCGGTACTAAAGAACTGGTACTAATGGGCATCGCACCCTTTAGTACCGGTTCGTGGCACCAACCGGGACTAAAGGGGTACCATTTGAACCGGGAGTAATGCCTGTACGGTGCCCTCGCCACTCGAACTGGGACTAATGCTCATATTAGTCCTGGTTCGTAATGCAACCGGGATTAATGCTCTTTTCTGGCCGAACGAAAGCCCTGTTTTCTACTAGTGCATGGTGCTTAGGTTATCGAGTATGTGGTGTAATGTTACCATGCCATTTACGCAAAAATTATCGGAGTTATATTGTAAAAAAAGCTAGTCAAAATTATAGTAATGTTTGTACATGATGTGCGTATATTATCATGTTATGTGCACATAAGTTACCGGGTATGGTTTTTAACAACTTTTACCCTGGGGGCAAAAAGTTACAGCGGTGTCTATATCTAAGTTATCAAGTCTGTGGTGCATATATTACCATGTTGTTTACATAGAACTTACCGGGGGTATGTTTTCAACAACTTTTATCCGGAGTCAAAAATTTACCGCGTTGTTTGTACGTAAGTTAACAGCTCTGTTGTATGTATATTATCATGCTACCTATACAAAAGTTATCGGGTGTGTATTTGAACAACTTTTTCACCTGGTAAATGTTACCTTGGTGTCGATACATAAGTTATCAGGTCTACAGTGCATATATTATCATGTTGTTTACACAGAAGTTATCGGGATATGCTTTCAACAACTTTTATCCGGAGGAAATAAATTACTGCAGTGTTTGTACGTGAATTATCTGCTCTGTTATACGTATATTATCTTGCTATCTATACAAAAGTTATCGGGGTGTGTAATTCAACAACTTTTTTCACCGGGTAAAAGTTACCATGGTGTCTATACCAAAGTTATCAGGTCTGCGGTGCGTATATTGCCATACTATTTACACAGAAGTTACCATTGGGTATTGTTTTCAATAACTATTTTCCCCGGGTCAGATAGGTTACCATGGTGTTTGTATGTTAATTATCACCTCTTTTGTACGTACATTATCAAGCTATTACAGAGAAGTTATCGGGTGTATGTTTTTCAACAACTTCTCTCTCTTAAGTCAAAAGTCATCATGGTGTTTGTACATAAGTTATGAGGTTTGTGATGCGTATATTACCATGATATTTATACATTAATTGTCGGAGGTATGTCTCTATGTTGATTTTTAATTGTTGTTAGTTGGGCCAACTTGCTTACTAAGCGACCATGGTTCAAATCCCATGATACGCATGTCTTTTTGTCTCCCCAAAATATATTCATGTACGAGTCCCTTACCATCACAAATTTCTACTTTTCTCAGAAAACCGGTCTTCCCAAGATAACGGGACGTGAAATGTGACAAAAATCTGACAAAGGACCAGTAATTTAATGTTTGAGTAAAACAACTAGTTGGTACAATTAGGTACAACGATAAATATCCATTGACTGCGACATGTTTCCGTACCATATATGCCGATTTATCTAAAGAAAATAAACAATTTGTGCTAATGTTTTTCTTGATTGTCGTTGTAATTTGAAAAATATTAGTTTATTGTAGTAGTATGAGAAATTCAAGCATTGTATTCCCGTAGTTCCTTTATATAAGGTGTCTTTGTTTTTGCCAAAAATTCCACAATGTAAGAAGTATTTCTCTTTTCCTCCCAGTTTTCCGTGCATGCCCTTCCACCATCCAATATATGCCTTTCATAAAAAGCAGTACCTAGTCCCCAATAGGAATGTAGTAAGAAAAGAACCTCTCTCCATGATTCACGGTGGAGCTCCGACCTGGGACGGTGGCGGTGACGTTTTGCTGCAACTGCCGTCAGATTTTGCTACAACCGACGAGGATTCTTCCCACATCCATTCATGGTGGAACTGCGACCCGCGACAATGGTGACAACATTTTGCGGCAACCTTCGTCAGTTTTTGCTACTAATGGTGAGAAATTTATTACATCCATTTAATGGCGGAGAGTGGTGGTTGTCCTTCGGGGGAAACCCGTGAGGCAAGCGTCACGGGAGCGGCACAATGGGAGGCTGCAACCATGGAGCATCAAGGCGGCGGGAGTTGCAACCGGTCGACGGGGGTATTGCAACTAGTTGATGGCGGAGCTTGAACCAAAATTGATGACCGGAGAGGTTTGTCGGCGAGCACTGGGAGGGTAGCTCTGCGAGTCCGCAAGTGGCCAGTTGTCGTTACCCTCGCCAGAGATACGGACATGGACGGAGTCACGTGGTGGAGAGGCGAGGGGATTGTTTTTTGTTTTTTCGCGTACAAAGTTATGTAGGGAAGAGATAAAGCCACTTAAGATCAAACGCCCCATGTAGTATGGATTGGGAGGCTGCCGTGGCGTTTCCGGGCCAAATTTGGGCCGTTCGGCGGGCGCCTAGCGTCGCCCATTATTATTGATGATAAACGTGGAAAGCTAGTCTTCTCTAATTTGAGAGTTATATTGCATGCTATCAGTAGCTCAATGTACCACTCCCGAAAAAGAAATAAGTAGCCCCATGTACGAGAAGTACTGTTGTTAGTAGTCTGTAGCATGATAGGGAGCACTGCTCGTACGTGTACTAGGTATTAATGGTCCGGAAGACAACGATCACATGATCCCACCAAACGTACGGCTCTAATGAAGGTACGTGAGGAGCGTTGGTTGCTAAAACTTAAGGTTTGAGTAAAAGAGCTAGTTGGTACAATTCGGTGCAATGATAAATATCTATTGACTGCGACATGTTATGGTAAACTATACGTTGATTTATCTAAAGAAAATAAACAACTTGGCTAATGCTTTTTCTTGATTATCATTCTAATTTCAAAATATTCTGTTGATTGTAGTAGTATGAGAAATTCAAGCATTGTACTCCTGTCGTTCCTTTATATACGGTGTCTTTGTTTTTCCCAAAATTTCCACAATGTAGTCACAAAAGAGTTAGGCATTGTACATCACAAATGATAGGACTTTATCTTTAGTGCGGGTAGATCATTCGAGAAATGCTGATTGTGGCTTCATATACTCCATTAAATAAATATCACTTGTGGCGAAAAAAAATCAATTCAATTTCATGTGGGGTCATATGACTATTATGACATGTCGAAAAAGATAAACATCACACACACACACACACACACACACACACACACACACACACACACACACACACACACACACACACACACACTGGCAACAATATGTGTCTTGCATGCGAGAATAATGTTTTTTTACAATACTAGTCATATTCGAACGTAAGAATAATTAAGGAAAAAGTCCAAAACAAACCTTGAACTTATAGACGAAAGCTAAATCAAACCCTGAACTTCAAATCCCTGAAATCAACACACTGAACTATCTAATACCGGTCTATTTTAAACCTTGAGTGCGTTAGCAAACAGGGATCAGGTCGAACCCAGGATGGTTGGCTGCGGCCATACTGGGCCGGCCCATAAGGCAGGGCAAAGCCTTTTTTTTGCAACATTTTTCCAAACCGCGCCACATAAAAACGTTGAAAAAGAAGAGATCCAGTGAATTGATCTTGCGACCCGACACTTGTAAAGTCCTCCTGCTAGCTAGTCTAACTCATGGTTTTTGGTGACATTAGAGAAGCATGAAAATATTTAAACACACGCAGTATCGAGATTTGAGGTTTTAAAATATTGTTTAGGTTTCAAAATTGTTCCCATTTTGTCAAAATAAGTTCATGTTTACGAATTTTCATGTTTTCAAAATAAAATTTCTCTTTAAAGTTTAAAAATTGTTAGTGATTTGAAAAATTTGTTCACGTTTAAAAATAGTTCATGTATAAAAAATATTCAGGGATTTAAAAACTGGTTCACATTTGAAATTTTTTTTGGTGGTTTTTTAAATATCGTAATTCCAAAATTTTGAAAAACTGCCTTTTGCTTTTAAGAATATTCAAATTTCAAAATCATCATTTATTTTCACGAAAATGTTTAAAAAAGTTCTAAAGTGTTTTCGAATCTCGATGCTAAGTAGTGTCGTTAAATATTTCCGCTATTCACAAATGTCACTAGCAGTTATCTAGTGGAGTGGCTACCTGATGAGTTCTTGAGCTCCAAATCTCAAGTTCAATTCCCCTTTCCTGAGTATTGTCTTTTTTTGGTATTTTTAAGTCAAAAGAAAACATGTTTCATGTTTGGTGGGCCGGCCCAGTCGCCAACAAACTCTGTTTGACCTGCTGCCACGTCGATAATCCCTTCGAAGACGCGCTCAAGGTTTAATTCCGGCCGGGATTAGATAGTTTGGTGTGCTGATTTCAGGGTCTTGAAGTTCAGGGTCCGATTTAGCATTCATCAACAAGTTCAAGGTTTGTTTTGGACTTTCTCCAATAATTAAATGTATCATTGTTGTTAAATCTTCATAATTTCATATAAACCTGATTCGAATATCACTCGATGGAACTTAATTATTTGTTGGACTACGAAAAATGTTGCCCCGGATTTAAGGATGCTATGTTGATAAATATATCAATCAAAATAGGGTCCACTCGATGGGTACACAAATTGGAATAGTACGTGAGGAGTGTTGGTTGCTAAAATTTAAGGTTTGAGTGAAACAGCTAGTTGGTATAATTAGGTACAATGATAAACATCCATTGACTGCGACCTGTTTCTGTACGATATATGCTGATTTATCTAAAGAAAATAAACAATTTGTGCTAATGTTTTTCTTGATTGTCGTTGTAATTCAAAACTATTTTGTTATTGTAGTAGTATGAGAAATTCAATAATTGTAATCCCGTTGTTCCTTTATATAAGGTGTCTTTGTTTTTGCCAAAAATTCCACAATGTAAGAAGTATTTCTCTTTTCCTCCCAGTTTTCCATGCATGCCCTTCCACCACCCAATATATGCCTTTCATAAAAAGTAGTACCTAGTCCCGAATAGGAATGTAGTAAGAAAGAATCTCTTTCCGTGATTCACGACGCAGTTGCGACCTGGGACGGTGGTGATGACGTTTTGCTGCAACCGCCGTCAGATTTTGCTACAACCGACGAGGATTCTTCCCACATCCATTCATGGCGGAACTGCGACCCACGACAATGGTGACAACATTTTGCTGCAACCTTCGTCAGTTTTTGCGACTACTAGGCGAGATCCATTTAATGGCGGAGAGTGGTGGCTGTCCTTCGGGGGAAACCCGCGAGGCAAGCGTCACGCGAGCGGTGCAATGGGATGTTGCAACCATGGAGCATCAAGGCGGCGGGAGTTGCAACCGGTCGACGGGGTTATTGCAACCGGTTGATGGCGGAGCTTGAACCAAAATTGATGACCGGAGAGGTTCGTCGGCAAGCACCGGGAGGGTAGCTCTGCGAGTCTGCAAGCGGCCAGTTGTCGTTGCCCTCGCCAGAGCTGCGCACATGGACGGAGTCACGTGGTGGAGAGGCGAGGGGGTTGTTTTTTAATTTTTTTCGCGTACAAAGATAGTAGGGAAGAGACAAAGCCACGTAAGATCAGACGGCGCCATGCAGTACGGATTGGGAGGCCGCCGTAGCGCTTCCGGGCCAAATTTGGGCCGTTCGGCCTGCGCCTAGCGTCACCCATTATTTAAGGAGGATAAACGTGGAAAGCTAGACTTCTCTAATTTGATAGTTATATTGTATGCTATCAGTAGCTCAATGTACCATTCCCGAAAAAGAAATAAGTAACACCATGTACGAGAAGTACTGTTGTTAGTAGTCTGTAGCGTGATAGGGAGCACTGCTCGTACGTGTACTAGGTATTATTGGTCCGGAAGACAACGATCACATGATCCCACCAAACGTACGGCTCTAATTGGAACAATTAGATACACGTTGACGATAAACATCTATTGACTGCGGCATGTTCTGTTATGATATACGTTGATTTATCTAAAGAAAATAAACAATTTGTGCTAATGCTTTTTCTTGATTATCATTCTAATTTGAAAATATTATGTTTATTGTAGTAGTATGAGAAATTCAAGCATTGTACTAATTTCGTTCCTTTATATAAGGTGTCTTTGTTTTTCCCAAAATTTCCAGAATGTAAGCACAAAAGAGTCAGGCACTGTCCACCACAAATGCAAGGACATCATCTTTATTGTGGGTAGATCATTCGCGGAACGCTGATTGTGGCTTCATATAATCCATTAAAAATATCACTTGTGGCGTAAAAATCTTCAATTCAATTTCATGTGGGGTCAAATGACTATTATGACAGGTCGAAAAAGATAAACACCACACACACACACGCGCGCGCACACACACACACACACAACACACACGCCCACACGCACACGCACGCACACACACACGCGCACGCGCGCGCACACACACACACACGCGCGCGCGCGCCCTGTGGTGTTGATATGTATCTTGTGCATGCTGCAAAACTGTTTTGACTATATTAGTCATATTACTGCATAAGAATAATTAAACGTATCATTGTCCACTGGAGGGTGACACGAATTGGAAGAGTACGTGAGTAGTGTTGGTTCCTAAAATTTAAGGTTTGAGTGAAACAGCTACTTGGTACAATTAGGTACGATGATAAACATCTATTGACTGTGACGTGTTTAGCTTCGATGTACGATGATTTATCTAAAGAAAATAAACAATTGTTGCTCATATTTTTTTCTTGATTATCATTCTAATTTGGAAATATTCTATTTATTGTAGTAGTATTAAAATTTTAAGCATTGTAGGAGTATCTCATAACAATAAGACGTGTAGACTACTCGGGTTGGGTGCGAGGGGTAGTTTTGGTAAGAAATAAGTTGCAAAATATTAAGTTATAATCTAGTTATTATATACTGTTGTCTTTTTACACCTATTATTGTACACATATAAAGCTGATTACATATTATATCGTACCATGTGTTTTTCCTTCCATCTCCTAGGGTGTTTACCATCAGGTAATTGTTGATACATGTGTCTAAAATAAAAAAATCTTAATTACTCGCTTATAGGAGTTTGGATCACATGATAAACTTTAGTCATAAAAAAGACACTGTGAGAGAAACTATTTGAATATTACGGATTAACTTTGTACATTTAAAGTTTTGACACAAATGATTAAAGATCAGATCATCAAGCAACCGAATTTTGGATACAACACGAAGGAACACAAAAGAAAATAATTTTTTAAGCAAAGATTATAGAAAATAAGTATTCTATAAATGTATTATATGTGTACTCTGAAATATACAAGGGTCTGGTAAGTAGTTTTTATTTTTTGTACAGACTTCTCTTTGCCATCTACCTCGTGTTTTTAGCATATAATATATATCATTATAAAAATTCCTATAGAATTCTTGGTTGACCTAGAAATTATAATATTTAGCCGTTTTATACAAATAACAAATAGACTATATTAGAAATACACGTGGTCAATGCCGTCAGGGTACGATGTACGATGGAAATCGCCGTGAGCAGATCCAACGGCAAAAGTACGCCTACAGTTTTCCGGCCTATATATAAACACAATGCCAGGAGCACACCGGAACTAAGAGCATCTTGCGAAAGCGTAATAAATCAGTTCATAATGAGCATCGCAGTTACCAAGTCATCGCCCATGGCGGTCACCGGCCCGCCAGAGCTTGGTACGGTAACCGGTGGCATTATCAACCTCTCCTCTTTCGACAAGTGTTTCGCTCCTGTTCCTGTCACGCTGCTCCTCGTCTTCGACCACCCAATCGATGAACCTGTTGAGACAATCAAGAAGGCTCTGTCGCAGGCACTGGTGCTCTACCATCCTATGGCTGGCCGCCTCGTCGCCGGACCTGACGGGGAGCCGATCCACATCTTGTGCACGGGAGAGGGTGTCTCGTTCGTGAGCGCGTCGGCTAGCTGTGCGCTGGACCAACTCACGATGTCGCCGCTGCTCCTCAGGGACCTCGCCGTGCGCTACCCTGCCGATTATTGCCGCCCCAGCGACACCATGCTGGTGATGCAGGTGACCGAGTTTGCCTGCGGCGGCTTCGTCGTGGGTGTGACGTGGAACCACGTCCTGGCCGACGCGGCTGGGATGGCGCAGTTCCTCCAGGCCGTCGGCGAGCTCGCCGGTGGGATGCCAACGCCGTCCGTCGTTCCGGTCCGGTCCGAAGCCGACGGCACAATCCCGCGCCTCCCGTCGCCTGTCGTCACCGCAATGAGGTCTCGGATGAGGGCTGGAATGGAGGAAATGGCATGCCTCGACGTCACCATATCATGGAGCTTGATCAGCTGCATCAAAGCCGAGTGTGGCGGTGACTGCACGGTGTTCGATGCCGTCGCCGCGGTTCTCTGGCAGTGCCGCACCCGCGCGGTGATCACCGACCCCGACGCGCCAGCGCTCCTCGTCTTCTCGAGCGACATGCGCGGGCTAGTGTGTGCCAAGCGCGGCTACTACGGCAACTGCGTCAGGAGGCAGCCGGTGCAGGCGAAGAGCGGCACGGTGGCGAGCGGCGACATCAAGGACCTGGTGAAGCTCATAAGGCTTGCCAAGGAGATAATACCCGGTATGATCACAGACGGCCGTGACGAGACCACCGGCGCCTGTGCCGGGGTGGATCAGCAGCAGGAGAAGCCCCCTCCCAGGCACAACACGCTGGTTGTGACGAGCTTGAGGAACCTTGGGTTCGACGCGGTGGACTTTGGGCGTGGGAGACCGGCGCGGGTGATGCCACCACTGTCACCGGCAGAGCGGACGGCAATGAACGTCTGCGTCATTTGCCCGCCATGCAAGGGAAAGGACGGCGTCGAAGTCGTGTCCCTCTGCGTCAAGCCGGAGCACGCCGATGCCTTCCTGCGGGAGTTGGCCGCCTTACACATGCACATGCACATGCACGTGCTCGCACGTTTATAGTGCATGCACGCAAGCATGCACATCCACCCATGCGATGAAGAATAAATTCCATGAACAAGAATTTTCACACATAGTTGATACAAATCCCGTATGGCAAATAAAAAAACACTTCAAATTTTCTTACTACTACTTGTATCATTATCTTTTAATAAGCTATCTATGTTTTAAATAAGGGTAGTATTTAATAAATTTTGAATATTTCTTTCTTCCCTAGCTCATCTTACCACTCATAGGAAACATAGATCACCCCCCTCAAAAAAAAAATATTAGGAAACATAGATCATGCTTCGCAGGCGTTGCTGCTCGGTGCAAGTCCCCATATGCGGTACTATTCTAAATATGGACCTCAGAGGTCCATTTCTTAAATAGAAGCCCATACAAAGTCACCGTAAGTAAGCTTATGACTTCATCTCAGAAGCACACACTGTCATATGCCAAAGACTTTGCAAACCGAGTATCACAACAATTTCACTACCAAAGAGGCAACATATATATGAATTGGGCATACAAGTGCCAAGATCCAAATTATAATACAACTAGAGACCAACATGGTCCAACATAACATAAACACAACAAAAGTCATCAATAGTATGGGTACAGACAATATCCAAAGTACCAAAGAGGCGAAAACATATGTCTAATTCTTTACGGTTTAATACTAGTTTTGGAAATATGTTTAATCTCGAGTTGCACTTTTGTCCGACCCATGTGAACTGCACCTGAGAACAACTGACTACAAGGGATGGACAACTAAACTGCAACGACGGAGTGCAGTTACCAAACTTGGATGTGAAGCATGGCATGAATCAAAGTGAATCGCATGACTTTTTTTGGTCTTTCTATAATATTTTTTATATATGCATCGGGGGGACTGCAAGGACCAAATTAGTGAACTGCAGATTTTGTTTTATGAGTGTCAAATGTTATATGTGAGTCAAATGTGTGCTGGAGCAAACCAAAGAAATAAATCTATATTACAGTTTTTCGGCGTGTTTCTTAAGATGGCAGTCCACAAAGTAGACATGTGGCAAGCGTTGGAACCTTGCTGAGGGTCAAAGGGATGGAACTTGGCACAGATGACATAGGGCAGTGGCAGGATCTGGTACATTCCAGAACATTTTGTCCCTGTGCGCAATGGCGAAGCTACATTAGGCCTTGACCTGCCTAGCCCAGAAGGAATGCTAAACACTATGCAGCCAGACCAACAGTTTCCATCAGGTTAACCCATCCAGCCCGCCTTACTATTTATTTCACCCTATGCCACTGTTGTGCGCAACGCTCGGCGAACTGCTGCCGAGTGTGAATAGCAAGACACTGAGCCAAGAAGACACGTCACGGCAACTGTGAGCTCACGAAAGAAGCCTTGTCCAGGGTTTGTAGCCTTTCCTTCGTTGTCCCTTGAAGGCTAGGACAAACTATTCCCTCCAAACTTCGTCGGTGAGCCCGTGGATTTGCCACCCCTCTGCCTGCCGCTCCATCAGCCGGTGGCGGGGAGGGAAATCCTGGTGCCTCTGCTCCGGTTGGTACTTCTAGATTAGGGTCTTTTAGTCCACGCGGGTGCGGCGCTCGGGCGGATGGTGGCGCTTCTTTTTTGACTTTGTATTCTGAGCTTCGATCCTCTTCGAGTTTGTCGATACGCACGTAGTCAACGGAGCTCGGCGTAGGTTCCTGCCGTCTCCTTGTGGCAGCGAGGTTAGGGTCTCTTATCTTGTGGTGAGATTTGGATAGGTTCTTTATATTTATTCAAGTGTTCAACTGCGACGAGCGTGGCTTTAAGGCAATGGTCCATAGGGGCACGTGCACGAAGACTACCCTTGCTGTCATCGGCAAGATCAAGCTGGCTACTCTAGTGGAGCGACCACAATGGCACTCCGGTGGTTCGTTCTGGCGGCGGTAGTGATCGTTTGGTGGTCTCAGAATCTCGATGTAGTTTTTATTATGTTTGAGGTGCTTTGTACTACCGATGAAGCTCATTTGATAATAGATCTGAATTCTTTTTGAGGAAACAAAAGAACCTTGTCCACGATTTGCCAAGCCACCATCGATTTTAATCAAACACAGTGACTCACGTCACAGAAATCCGTACACATGGACCCAAATCGTGCGTGGGTGTGGCTACCCCCATAACCATTCCACGAGAGAAGACCTTCACCGTCGCTGGCCAGAATTGGTGTACAAATACCACCTCTTTGGCTACATCGAGTCTCCCACCAGGAACAAAGACACACACGCGCAAACCATCGGCGTGGCCATGATCTGGGTGGCGGTGGCGGCGTCTTTGGCCTCGTCCTGGGCCGTCATCAGCGCGTTGTCACGGTTCTTGTGGACACCCCGCGCCATAACCAGGGCGTTCCGGGCGCAGGGCGTAGGAGGGCCGGACTACCGGTTCCTGGTCGGCAACATCGTCGAGATGAAGCGGCTGCTCGTGGAGATCGCAGGCCTCGTGCTCGACGTCGGCTGCCATGACTACGGCGCCCTGGTGCAGCCCCACTTTCGCAAATGGATGGCCCTCTACGGTACGTCCACGCCTTAATTTCTTGGACCATTTGCACGGGCGCTTTCTTCTCACGGTACTACCTCCGTCCTGATTTATTGATCCTCTTCGTATTTCATGCCAAAATTTAATCAAATCAGAGGTTTTTTAACATGCTCCCTAATACCCTCTCTTTTCATATGATAGGTAAGAGTATATAATAGATCTGAGCCGTTGATTGTATTAAGTAGTGAGTCTGATTAACTCTTATCTTCTTACCTCCCATGTGAAAAGAGGGGGATAAGAGGGAGCATCTTAAAATTGCTCAATCATAAATATAACTGATCAAAAATTAATGCATGTCACAAAAAATTATATCGTTGGATTCGTATTTGAACATAATTTTTGATGATGCTTTTTTATGACATGTATTCACATTTTATTAAATAAACGTGGTGAAATTTTGGCACAAAGTATTAAGGAGAATAATAAACTAGGACGGAGGTAGTACATACGTGATGATGGAGTGTGCGCGCATGCAGGACGTACGTTCATCTCGTGGCCCGGGAAGAGGCCGGAATTGTTCATGGGGGACGCGGACATGGTGAAGCAGGTGCTCTCTGACCGTTCGGGGCTGTTCCCGAAGAATCCCATCAACGACCACTTTGCCCGCTTGCTCGGCAAAGGGCTCATCCTCATCGACGGCAACGAGTGGAAGCGCCACCGCAAGGTCGTCCACCCAGTCTTCATTGTCGACAAGCTAAAGGTGTTAGCAAACTAGCAATTCCATTAATAAAAAAACCATTAGGATTTGTGAGATACAAATTCTATTATACTGGTAGATGTAAATCCGTTAACAATTCTTTTCTAACATGTTTATCTAAAATATTACCGCGTGACTGAATCAAGTCACCTAATGGAGACCATATAAAAAAATAAAAAATAAACTTCATCTATTTAGGAACGGAGGAAGTATTACTTCGGTACGGGACTTTTCTGACTCATTGCTTGGCTCCACAGATGTTGGCAGTAACGGTGTCTGATTGTGTTGGGTTGATGCTGTCGGACTGGGAAGCAAAGTTAGAGAAGAGTAGTGGCCATGTGGAAGTCGATATTAGTTGCCAGTTCGAGGAGGTTGCGGCGAACGTGATCTCACGCGTGGCATTTGGGACAAACCACAAAGAGGCCAAGCAAGTCTATCTGGCGCAGAAAGAGCTCCAATTTCTTGCCTTCTCTAGTTTATTCAATGTTTTGAACCTCGTCCCAGGATTCAGGTACATACTCCGCATGTGACACATGCAACATGTGCAAAATCAGCAGGCAATTAATCTACAATTTCACAAAGAACAGTTTGATGAATGCATATTCTTGTTTCTGAAATTAACCAGGTACCTTCCTACGAAAAATAACGTAAAGATGCATACACTCGACAAAGAGGTGAGGAGCATACTCGTCAACATCATCAAAAATCGCCTTAACTGCAAGGACACCATGGGATACGGGAACGACATGCTTGGGATAATCCTGAATGCTTGCGCGCCAGAGCACGTGCAAAACCCACTCATGAGCATGGATGAGATCATAGAAGAGTGCAAGACCTTCTACTTAGCTGGCCATGAGACCACTGCACAGCTGCTCACCTGGACCACGTTCTTGTTAAGCACCCACTCAGAGTGGCAAGAGAAGCTTAGGGAGGAGGTGAAGAGAGAGTGTGGCACGGAAATCCCTGCTGGTGACATGCTCAACAATATGAAGCTGGTCGACATGTTCATTCTAGAAACTCTCAGGCTATATGGCCCCGTCACCAACATCCAGAGGAAAACATGCAGCAATCTTGAGCTCAGGAGCATTAGGGTGCCGGAGGGCACAATTCTATCGACCCCGATCAAGACGATACACCGCGACAAGGAGCTCTGGGGTGAGGACGCTGAAGAGTTCAAGCCTCAGAGATTCGAGAACGGCGTGAGCAGGGCAGCAAAGCACCCCTATACGTTTCTGCCTTTCTCTATGGGGCCCAGGGCTTGCATTGGGCAGAACTTTACCATGATAGAGGCCAAGGTTGTGCTCGCCATGATCCTGCAGAGGTTCTCAGTCTCACTATCTCCAAAATATGTCCATGCACCCATGGATGTATTCACGATACGACCGAGATATGGGCTTCAAGTGGTCCTCAAGAGCTTGCATGTGTAGAATTGTGCTTAGTATATCGGTAATAATAAGTTGCTACATAATATGGGCTGTACCACGCAACTTGCTACTCAATCTGTGTTTGGCGATTAATAATTCACGTATTTCATCATTTCCGTTGTACTACACCCTCCCTTTATACTTTAATAAAGTTGATATTTACTGGTCTATTCTGGCTCGAAGATCACCATGGTACTTGATGGTCTATTCTGGCCGACACCATCATTGTAAGGTTCTTGAACTATAGATGCATTTGGATGCCCGCGTCTATATATCCACCACTGGAATGGAGACAATTCACTCGGAGACCGCCAGTCGGCTACACTCGCAGACATTCGGATATGGAAGGTGAGGAGGCCACGTGGAACCTGTAACGTTCGAGGAGCATAACGCCAGGCATCAAGCGTAGATAAGACGGCATTTACCAGTAACGCCTGTAGTTATTTCCTCCTTTAACTCCCTTGTAACGTAGCCTTAATGGGGGCGGCACACTCTATATAAGCCACCCCTTACTGCTGAGATAAGGGTTCTCAACCCTGCTGTAATTAGGCACCCAGAGAAAACATAGCCCCAAGGCTCAAGACGTAGGGTCTTTACCTCTCTGTGAGGGGCCCAAACTTGTAAAATCCAAGTGTCACACCTGTGCCGTAGCTAGGTCCAGCCCCTATTCGTACCCCTAGTACTTACTGTCATATTCGTTTCCCCGATAGTTGGCGCCCACCTTGGGGCTGCGCGCCTAGCAATTTCCGGCGCAGTGGGTATTTTCTTCATCATCATGGTTCTCGGCATGAGATGGTGGTGTGAATGTGCAACTATGTTACCTAGTATGCACTCATGAACTTGGTTTTGGTTCTCAATTTGTTGGATATGTAGGCACTTGATGGAGTTATCTATGCATGTGTGAACATGATGTATCTATTGTTGGATATGTATGCATGTTTTGTACTTGATGGAGTTATCTATGCATGTGTATACTTGATGTATCGATTGTTGGATTATATATCGGTAGAGTTATATATATTCTTGTTTCAATTGCAAAGGGTGTAACAGCAAGCAGATAAAATAATGCAATTTGGTATATACGCCAAGAATTACACCCGGCTTACGGCCTCTAAGCTATGTAGCCCAAGATAGAACACTCATCGTATGATGCTAAGCCGTATCGTCCAGTAAAATGCACTCGGCTTACAGAACCACAAGAACCGATGTGCACCTATCAGTTTAGTTATAAGCCGAGTGTCAGCCCGCCGAGTACACGGTTTACTTGTGACATGTGGCAGATGCTCGAGCCCCAGCTAATGTTAGAATGCCGGATGTTAGCACACCTCTTATGTGTAAGCCGTGAATCCTAAAGGGCTCTCGGCTTACAACAAACACTCGGCGTTTGGTAAACCGTGTACACCACATAGCACATGGCTTATAAAAGCACTCGTCTTACAGGCAGTCCACGTGGCACGTCCGTTAGGTGCTACTGGTCGTGATCCCACTTTGTTTGCCATGTGCCCCTACTTCATACTCGGCTTACCTATAAGTCATATGCCCGATAACTGACATTCGGCTTATAGCCCATAAGACGAAACATTCTAAGCCGTGTGTGCTACACCGAGTGCAAGACTCGGTTTATAGTTTGTGGTGGTTAAAATGGCCTTTGCCGTGTATAAAATATACACAACTTCGTTTGTTTTTCCTGTAGTGACAATCTGGAAACAGTGTGTCGTTAATTGCGAGAATTGCCTTCTTAGAGCTACCGTAATTTAGGCAGTGCACGAGCATAGCCTATAAAAAACCCCGGCAAGAAAATGCAAAATAGATCGACTGTACTATTATAAATATTGGATTTTGACATATTGTAACACGATGCACGTCTATGACTTTGCATGAAAATGTTGAGGTGCTCATTTTGTAATATTATGCACATCTATGACTTTTTAAAGAATTTTCTAAGAAACATAATTAAGTAAACCATAACTCAACTTACAGCCACCCTCACATTACATGTACAGTTTCCTTTTCATTTATTGAATGCAAGGTAAGGCCACTATTGTTGGGACGGAACTAGGCAGGAACCGTTGGCTGGCTAGCGGCCCAGGGCACACACCTTAATATGCCAGTGGACCCTCCCCTATTGCGAGGTGGCGCCCAAAAGGTGAAAAAACAATCTCAAAATCCTATCAATATAATTTGTTTCATGCTAGACAATTGTGTCAAGATTCAAGAATGTTCCTATCCTAATTTAGGCGTGTCAGGCTGCGCCGATCCCAGGCTGCCCCATTGGCCACCTATGGCAATGTCTATTGTGCGTAAAATATCATGCTATTTGCTTAGAAATTATCTGGGGTATATTTTTCAACAACATCTTTTTCTCAGGTCAAAGTTATCATCACTAGTAGAAAAAGGGCCTATAGTCCCGGTTCATAAGGGCCTTTAGTCCTGGTTCTGTAAACGGGACTAAAGGGTCGTTACTAAGCCTCCTCCTTTAGTCCCGGTTCTTACACGAACCGGGACTAAAGGCCCTTCACGTGGCCGCTGCCTGGAGGTCCACCTTTAGTCCCGGTTGGTAACACCAACCGATACTTAAGGAAAAAAAATGATTTTTTTTGATTTTTTTTATTTTCAAATTTCTGAATTATTTTAACCTCTAATCTCTAATCACCCCTCATCACTACTCAATTTAACCTCTAATCTCTAATCACCCCTCATCATCCCAAATCATCTAACTTCCCGGACAGTCACCCATCCTCTCACTACTCCAGCCTGAGCATGCTTAACTTCTGGGTTCTATTCTCCCTCGTTTCCAAGTCTGCACTTGTTGTTTTCCTGACAATAGTAAGATGTCAATCCTATTAACCCTTAGGAATTTAGCTTGAGAATGAAGTCACACATTTCACTGTTTGAGTTTGAAACTATTGTTTTAAAAAACAATAATTATTTAGTAACACTAATATTTCTTGAATAAGTAATTTGACCATAGTTTGACCACAGTTTGACCAGATTTGATCAAAATTCAAAAAAGCGGAAATAATTATTTAGTAACACTAATATTTTTTGAATAAGTAGTTTGACCATAGTTTGACCATAGTTTGACAAGATTTGATCAAAATTCAAAAAAAGGAAATTATTATTTAGTAACACTAATATTCTTGAATAATTATTTAGTAACACTAATACTTATTGAATAAGTAGTTTGACCAGATTTCAAAAAAAAAACTGAAATTTGAGCATAAATTTTTTCCTTTTAGAATTTGAGGATTCTAAAAATTTGCAAACAGGCTGTAGGCAGTCAAAATCAGATGCGGATTTTCGTGCTGAACATTTTGATATATTATACTTTTTTCTGACATTGTATGCAAAAGTTATAGCCGTTTTACATTTTCCCTACATTTTTTGCAAAACATGTCCAAATTTAAGTTTTTAAATTTTTCTAACTAGTAGATGTGGTAACATAACTACATCTCGAAGGATTTTAACTTTTGAAGCTTTTATCATTTTTTTTTCTTTTCACAAAACTGAAAAGGCGATACACAGGGGGGGGGGGGTAGGATTTGAAAATTGCACCATTAGTACCGGTTCGTGGCACGAACCGGTACTAAAGAACCGGTACTAATGGGCATCGCACCCTTTAGTACCGGTTCGTGGCACCAACCGGGACTAAAGGGGTACCATTTGAACCGGGAGTAATGCCTGTACGATGCCCTCGCCACTCGAACTGGGACTAATGCTCATATTAGTCCTGGTTCATAATGCAACCGGGATTAATGCTCTTTTCTGGCCGAACGAAAGCCCTGTTTTCTACTAGTGCATGGTGATTAGGTTATCGAGTATGTGGTGTAATGTTACCATGCCATTTACGCAAAAATTATCGGAGTTATATTGTAAAAAAAGCTAGTCAAAATTATAGTAATGTTTGTACATGATGTGCGTATATTATCATGTTATGTGCACATAAGTTACCGGGTATGGTTTTTAACAACTTTTACCCTGGGGGCAAAAAGTTACAGCGGTGTCTATATCTAAGTTATCAAGTCTGTGGTGCATATATTACCATGTTGTTTACATAGAACTTACCGGGGGTATGTTTTCAACAACTTTTATCCGGAGTCAAAAATTTACCGCGTTGTTTGTACGTAAGTTAACAGCTCTGTTGTATGTATATTATCATGCTACCTATACAAAAGTTATCGGGTGTGTATTTGAACAACTTTTTCACCTGGTAAATGTTACCTTGGTGTCGATACATAAGTTATCAGGTCTACAGTGCATATATTATCATGTTGTTTACACAGAAGTTATCGGGATATGCTTTCAACAACTTTTATCCGGAGGAAATAAATTACTGCAGTGTTTGTACGTGAATTATCTGCTCTGTTATACGTATATTATCTTGCTATCTATACAAAAGTTATCGGGGTGTGTAATTCAACAACTTTTTTCACCGGGTAAAAGTTACCATGGTGTCTATACCAAAGTTATCAGGTCTGCGGTGCGTATATTGCCATACGATTTACACAGAAGTTACCATTGGGTATTGTTTTCAATAACTATTTTCCCCGGGTCAGATAGGTTACCATGGTGTTTGTATGTTAATTATCACCTCTTTTGTACGTACATTACCAAGCTATTACAGAGAAGTTATCGGGTGTATGTTTTTCAACAACTTCTCTCTCTTAAGTCAAAAGTCATCATGGTGTTTGTACATAAGTTATGAGGTTTGTGATGCGTATATTACCATGATATTTATACATTAATTGTCGGAGGTATGTCTCTATGTTGATTTTTAATTGTTGTTAGTTGGGCCAACTTGCTTACTAAGCGACCATGGTTCAAATCCCATGATACGCATGTATTTTTGTCTCCCCAAAATATATTCATGTACGAGTCCCTTACCATCACAAATTTCTACTTTTCTCAGAAAACCGGTCTTCCCAAGATAACGGGACGTGAAATGTGACAAAAATCTGACAAAGGACCAGTAATTGTATAACTGTAATTTGAATTTTAACCGCTAGTGGTGACCTAACTTGGCACGGAAACTACTATAGAAGTTCACATTGTAATATCACATGTGTATAGGACACGAGTTGTCTATTAATAGTTTAGTAGCGATGATATTTCTAGAAAATTCATAATAATGGTTTGCACCAACATAGATTTGGAATAAATATATAGACCACACAAGTGATATATCATTTGGCAGAATATTTGTGGTGCTTTTAGAATATCGGTACCTAACATGGTGTAAAATAAGTTTGTGTGAAACACAAAAATATATTTCTTGACCACTTTCAACGCATTAAAGATGAAGCCTCGTATTTGCAAGGGCCACTATGCTAGTCATATAATAGAAACAAAATACAGAGTTGTTTTCTAAGAACTACATTAATCCACGTCATCCGAAATATTTGACGTTAAATATATTTGTGCCCAAGATTTATTACTAGAATTTCTTTTTGAGAAAACGGAACTAGGAGTTGACCGACACTTTGCAAAAGAATTGACCAAAAAGATTGATGGTAGAAGTCCATGTCATGTACTAAGGTGGAACAAACCTTTTTTTTGCCAAAAAACAGCTAGCCAACTGTTGTGTGGACATAAAATTATTCTCTTATTACATGACATGCTATGAAAAAATAGCGCAGCTATTAGAATCTGCTATGGCGATGCTATATCACGCTGTAGAGAACGACAGTAGACTAAATTCATTTGGTAAGACATTATTTAGAATGTTATAGTGTGCTATTAGCGGTGCTATAGCATGCTATTTTTCTCATTGACAAGTACTGCCAACACAGGATTTCAAAATACTACAGATTAAGGCTTAGTTCCATGGTTCTGTCCATCACTCTTTTCCTAAAATCCAAAATGATACGTTTTTCTACACAACTTCTTGCTGAGGGCCAAAGGCAATGCAAAGGCTTGTTCAACTTAGGTACCATAAAATTGCAGATAGCATGCCAAGGGTTTGAAGCAATGTCACTTTAAAGTTGTAGCCTAATTCTCCGAGTTATTCACGATGCAGGACTACTGAATTTCTGCACTGATATCTGTGATTGGAATGAAGAACTCATTCTTCAGTTCTATGCCACTTTGCATATCACCGGAGATGCTAAAGATGTCAATTCATGGGTGCTGGATTGGATGACAGAAAACACTCACTATAAGGCACCAGCAACTGAATTGCTTCGTGTCCTTCCTCTTGATCCTCCCCATGAAAGTGCACGTTGCATCTACAATGACCGCGAACTGACTGATCATTACATGCAAGTGCTCATGAAGCCTTTGAAGCCAGGGCAGGCCCCTCGAACCAAATTCCTCGTCAAGGAATTGCTGTATGTGCCTCGGACTGTCTATCGAATCCTAACGAAGACAATGAGTCCTATCAAAGGCCACGACTCAAATGATGAAGATGTCGTTGGCATCATGAAGAACATGCTTTTCAACATCATTCATGGCGTTCCCGTCAACTTTCATGATTTCTTCATGAGGACTCTGGCTAATGTTGCACGGTCACCTTTTGAGCTGAAGCCATATGCGCCTTGGATTATGAGATTCATAAGGGCAAGATCTTCACTGAATTACAAGGCTGACACTCTGAACCATGGTAGCTACTTGCCGCCCATTGAAGTCCTCAAGCGACCAGTTTCATCATCTGATGATAAGGGCAAGGCCGCTGCTGTGATCGATGAAGGCACTCGTCCATTGGATGGTCAATTCCGTCTAGCTACTTCTTACTCCACCAATGACGATTCTGCAACACATGACTCTGCCGCAAATACCTCAGCTAAGCAAAATCCTCAAGCCACAGCACCCAGGGTGATGACTGACCGTGAGTTACTCCTCAGTCTTCATCAGAAGGTTGATCGCAATCACAAATGGGTGAAACGCCAATTTGCTGCAATTCTTCACAACATGACCTCAACCCATAATGCAGTGAAGAAAAATCAGTATCACCTTCATGAAACCCTCAACCGCACCTGGGCTATTTCCACTCATGTATATTCCGCGGAAGAACTGAAGACTATGGGTCTCCAGGAAGCATTTGACTGGTCTGCACCACCTCCGAAGAAATTCAAGAGAGTCAAAGTTCCTGATCTGGTGGCCAGCTCTTATTCTTCATCGCGTGAAACTGATGAACATGAAGATTTGAACGACACTGCGGCAGGCCCTACTTCAACAAACAACCCCGACAACGCTGGCGCTCCTCCATCAACTTGAAATTCTTCAGGGGCGTTAGTCCTCAGTTTCGATCCTTTTGGTCATTTGATGACAAAGAGGGAGAAATCTGAGTTAGTCTTCAAGCGGGTTTATATTATGGGCGTTTTGTTAAGTTACAACTCTCGTTCTTCCGAAACTTTTTATTGGATCGAGTTGTAATCTTAAATCCGATGGTGCCTTGATACTTCTGGTCGTGCTCTGATGCTTTTGATGCACTGAGCTCTGAAACTTTTGATGTGCTATTCTGCATGCTTATTCCTCGTTAATATTATTGCACGCATGTTGAATCTCATCAGGCACCATATTTCATCATGCATTTCAAATTCTTCATATTATATATCAAATGCGTGTATGAATTACAAGATATAGGGGGAGATCTCCATGATTCAATTCTTCAAATGTGCATTTCCTCAAAAGCAAATTTCTCACTATGCACATATTCAGGGGGAGTTCTGCTATATCTTGCAATCAAATTCCTCAATATCAATATTTACACTTCATATGTTTATCCCCGTTTAAAACTTAACCTATGTTGTCATCAATCACCAAAAAGGGGGAGATTGTAAGTGCATCTAGTGCCCCTTAGTGATTTTGGTGTATTGAAGACTTATAGGTTAAGTAACTGATGCGTTTGTGAGTGTACACAGGTCTATAAGTCTATGAGGAGTTTGATATTTACAGAGAAAGTCGACCCCTAAAAATGAAGTTCTTCGACTGAAGACTTTGATATTCTGAAGACTTTCTGAAGACTTTGAAAGTGAGGAAAATGGTGTGACCTTGAAGACTTGGCATTAACTTGAGGAACATGAAGCGTGAAGACTTTTATTTTCGTAGTTTCATTTTCTCTTTCTTGAGTCATAGGAAACACCATACTGTTAAAGGGGGTCGAAGAAATACTAAGGAAAAATTTCCATGTGATGCTCAACTCAAAATCCTACACCTACCAATCCCTTCGAGTGAAGCCATTGGAAATCTCATACAGTTCAGTCAAATTCTTCAGTGACAGAGACGCAGTTCTTCTGGTTTGATAGTTATATTGCATGCTATCAGTAGCTCAATGTACCATTCCCGAAAAAGAAATAAGTAACACCATGTACGAGAAGTACTGTTGTTAGTAGTCTGTAGCGTGATAGGGAGCACTGCTCGTACGTGTACTAGGTATTATTGGTCCGGAAGACAACGATCACATGATCCCACCAAACGTACGGCTCTAATTGGAACAATTAGATACACGTTGACGATAAACATCTATTGACTGCGGCATGTTCTGTTATGATATACGTTGATTTATCTAAAGAAAATAAACAATTTGTGCTAATGCTTTTTCTTGATTATCATTCTAATTTGAAAATATTATGTTTATTGTAGTAGTATGAGAAATTCAAGCATTGTACTAATTTCGTTCCTTTATATAAGGTGTCTTTGTTTTTCCCGAAATTTCAACAATGTAAGCGCAAAAGGGTCAGGCATTGTCCATCACAAATGCAAGGACATCATCTTTATTGTGGGTAGATCATTCGAGGAATGCTGATTGTGGCTTCATATAATCCATTAAAAAATATCACTTGTGGCTTCATATAATTCAATTTCATGTGGGGTCAAATTAATATTATGACATGTTGAAAAAGATAAACATCACACAATCTCACACACACACACACACATACACACACACACACACACATACACACACACACACACACACACACACACACACACACACACACACACATGGGCCACAATATATGTCTTTTGCATGCTGGAAAAATGTTTTTTTAAAACACTAGTCATATTAGAACATAAGAATAATTAAGGAAATTTTCCAAAAGAAACCTTGAACTTATAGACAAAAGCTAAATCAAACCCTGAACTTCAAATCCCTGAAATCAACACACTGAACTATCTAATCCCGGTCTATTTTAAACCTTGGATGCGTTACCGAACAGGGATCAGGTAGAACCCGGGATGGTTGGTTGCGGCCAGACTGAGCCGGCCAATTTGGCAGGGCAAAGCCTTATTTTTTGCAACATTTTTCCAAACCGCGCCACATAAAAACGTGGAAAAAGAAGAGATTCAGTGGATCAATCTTGCGACCTGACACTTGTAAAGTCCATTTGCTAGCCAGTCTAACTCATGGTTGTTGGTGACATTAGAGAAGCACGAAAATATTTAAAAACACGCAGTATCGAGATTTGAGGTTTCAAAATATTGTTCAGGTTTCAAAACTGTACCTATTTTGTCAAATTAAGTTCATGGTTACAAATTTTTCATGTTTTCAAAAATTGTTTTCACTTTAAATTTTGTTCGGGTTTCAAAAGTTATTAGTGATTTGAAATTTTTCTTCACGTTTAAAAATGGTTCATGTATAACAAATATTCAGGGATTTAAAAAATGGTTCATGTTTAAAAATTTGTTAGTGTTTTTTTAAATATCATAATTCCAAAAATTAGAAAAACTCCTTTTTTCTTTTAAGAATATTCAAATATCAAAATCATCGATTATTTTCAAGAAAATGTTTAAAAATGTTCTAAAATGTTTTCGAATCTCGATGCTAAATAGCGTGGTTAAATATTTCCACTCTTCACAAATGTCACTAGCAGTTATCAAGTGGAGTGGCTACCCGACGAGTTCTCTAGCGCCAGATCTCAAGTTCGATTTGCCCTGCCTGAGTATTGTCTTGTTTGGTATTTTTAAGTCGAAAGAAAAACATGTTTCACGTTTGGTGGGCCGGCCCAGTCGCCAACGAACCCGGTTCGACCTGCTGCCACGTTGATAATCCCTTTGAAAACGCGGTCAAGGTTTAATATAGACTGGGATCAGATTGTTCAGTGTGCTGATTTCAGGGATTTGAAGTTCAGGGTCCGATTTAGCTTTAATCTACAAGTTCAAGGTTTATTTTGGACTTTCTCCAATAATTAAATGTATCATTGTTGTTAAATCTTCAGAATTGCATATAAACCTGATCCAGTATCACTCGATGGAACTTGATTATTAGTTGGACTACAAAAAATGTTGCTCCGGATTTAAGGATGTAATGTTGACAAATATATCAATCAAAATAGGGTCCACTCGATGGGTACACGAATTGGAAGAGTATGTGAGGAGCGTTGGTTGCTAAAATTTAATGTTTGAGTAAAACAACTAGTTGGTACAATTAGGTACAACGATAAATATCCATTGACTGCGACATGTTTCCGTACCATATATGCCGATTTATCTAAAGAAAATAAACAATTTGTGCTAATGTTTTTCTTGATTGTCGTTGTAATTTGAAAAATATTAGTTTATTGTAGTAGTATGAGAAATTCAAGCATTGTATTCCCGTAGTTCCTTTATATAAGGTGTCTTTGTTTTTGCCAAAAATTCCACAATGTAAGAAGTATTTCTCTTTTCCTCCCAGTTTTCCGTGCATGCCCTTCCACCATCCAATATATGCCTTTCATAAAAAGCAGTACCTAGTCCCCAATAGGAATGTAGTAAGAAAAGAACCTCTCTCCATGATTCACGGTGGAGCTCCGACCTGGGACGGTGGCGGTGACGTTTTGCTGCAACTGCCGTCAGATTTTGCTACAACCGACGAGGATTCTTCCCACATCCATTCATGGTGGAACTGCGACCCGCGACAATGGTGACAACATTTTGCGGCAACCTTCGTCAGTTTTTGCTACTAATGGTGAGAAATTTATTACATCCATTTAATGGCGGAGAGTGGTGGTTGTCCTTCGGGGGAAACCCGTGAGGCAAGCGTCACGGGAGCGGCACAATGGGAGGCTGCAACCATGGAGCATCAAGGCGGCGGGAGTTGCAACCGGTCGACGGGGGTATTGCAACTAGTTGATGGCGGAGCTTGAACCAAAATTGATGACCGGAGAGGTTTGTCGGCGAGCACTGGGAGGGTAGCTCTGCGAGTCCGCAAGTGGCCAGTTGTCGTTACCCTCGCCAGAGATACGGACATGGACGGAGTCACGTGGTGGAGAGGCGAGGGGATTGTTTTTTGTTTTTTCGCGTACAAAGTTATGTAGGGAAGAGATAAAGCCACTTAAGATCAAACGCCCCATGTAGTATGGATTGGGAGGCTGCCGTGGTGTTTCCAGGCCAAATTTGGGCCGTTCGGCGGGCGCCTAGCGTCGCCCATTATTATTGATGATAAACGTGGAAAGCTAGTCTTCTCTAATTTGAGAGTTATATTGCATGCTATCAGTAGCTCAATGTACCACTCCCGAAAAAGAAATAAGTAGCCCCATGTACGAGAAGTACTGTTGTTAGTAGTCTGTAGCATGATAGGGAGCACTGCTCGTACGTGTACTAGGTATTAATGGTCCGGAAGACAACGATCACATGATCCCACCAAACGTACGGCTCTAATGAAGGTACGTGAGGAGCGTTGGTTGCTAAAACTTAAGGTTTGAGTAAAAGAGCTAGTTGGTACAATTCGGTGCAATGATAAATATCTATTGACTGCGACATGTTATGGTAAACTATACGTTGATTTATCTAAAGAAAATAAACAACTTGGCTAATGCTTTTTCTTGATTATCATTCTAATTTCAAAATATTCTGTTGATTGTAGTAGTATGAGAAATTCAAGCATTGTACTCCTGTCGTTCCTTTATATACGGTGTCTTTGTTTTTCCCAAAATTTCCACAATGTAGTCACAAAAGAGTTAGGCATTGTACATCACAAATGATAGGACTTTATCTTTAGTGCGGGTAGATCATTCGAGGAATGCTGATTGTGGCTTCATATACTCCATTAAATAAATATCACTTGTGGCGAAAAAAAATCAATTCAATTTCATGTGGGGTCAAATGACTATTATGACATGTCGAAAAAGATAAACATCACACACACACACACACACACACACACACACACACACACACACACACACACACACACACACACACACACACTGGCAACAATATGTGTCTTGCATGCGAGAATAATGTTTTTTTACAATACTAGTCATATTCGAACGTAAGAATAATTAAGGAAAAAGTCCAAAACAAACCTTGAACTTATAGACGAAAGCTAAATCAAACCCTGAACTTCAAATCCCTGAAATCAACACACTGAACTATCTAATACCGGTCTATTTTAAACCTTGAGTGCGTTAGCAAACAGGGATCAGGTCGAACCCAGGATGGTTGGCTGCGGCCATACTGGGCCGGCCCATAAGGCAGGGCAAAGCCTTTTTTTTGCAACATTTTTCCAAACCGCGCCACATAAAAACGTTGAAAAAGAAGAGATCCAGTGAATTGATCTTGCGACCCGACACTTGTAAAGTCCTCCTGCTAGCTAGTCTAACTCATGGTTTTTGGTGACATTAGAGAAGCATGAAAATATTTAAACACACGCAGTATCGAGATTTGAGGTTTTAAAATATTGTTTAGGTTTCAAAATTGTTCCCATTTTGTCAAAATAAGTTCATGTTTACGAATTTTCATGTTTTCAAAATAAAATTTCTCTTTAAAGTTTAAAAATTGTTAGTGATTTGAAAAATTTGTTCACGTTTAAAAATAGTTCATGTATAAAAAATATTCAGGGATTTAAAAACTGGTTCACATTTGAAAAAAAATTTGGTGGTTTTTTAAATATCGTAATTCCAAAATTTTGAAAAACTGCCTTTTGCTTTTAAGAATATTCAAATTTCAAAATCATCATTTATTTTCACGAAAATGTTTAAAAAAGTTCTAAAGTGTTTTCGAATCTCGATGCTAAGTAGTGTCGTTAAATATTTCCGCTATTCACAAATGTCACTAGCAGTTATCTAGTGGAGTGGCTACCTGATGAGTTCTTGAGCTCCAAATCTCAAGTTCAATTCCCCTTTCCTGAGTATTGTCTTTTTTTGGTATTTTTAAGTCAAAAGAAAACATGTTTCATGTTTGGTGGGCCGGCCCAGTCGCCAACAAACTCTGTTTGACCTGCTGCCACGTCGATAATCCCTTCGAAGACGCGCTCAAGGTTTAATTCCGGCCGGGATTAGATAGTTTGGTGTGCTGATTTCAGGGTCTTGAAGTTCAGGGTCCGATTTAGCATTCATCAACAAGTTCAAGGTTTGTTTTGGACTTTCTCCAATAATTAAATGTATTATTGTTGTTAAATCTTCATAATTTCATATAAACCTGATTCAAGTATCACTCGATGGAACTTAATTATTCGTTGGACTACAAAAAATGTTGCCCCGGATTTAAGGATGCTATGTTGATAAATATATCAATCAAAATAGGGTCCACTCGATGGGTACACAAATTGGAATAGTACGTGAGGAGTGTTGGTTGCTAAAATTTAAGGTTTGAGTGAAACAGCTAGTTGGTATAATTAGGTACAATGATAAACATCCATTGACTGCGACCTGTTTCTGTACGATATATGCTGATTTATCTAAAGAAAATAAACAATTTGTGCTAATGTTTTTCTTGATTGTCGTTGTAATTCAAAACTATTTTGTTATTGTAGTAGTATGAGAAATTCAATAATTGTAATCCCGTCGTTCCTTTATATAAGGTGTCTTTGTTTTTGCCAAAAATTCCACAATGTAAGAAGTATTTCTCTTTTCCTCCCAGTTTTCCATGCATGCCCTTCCACCACCCAATATATGCCTTTCATAAAAAGTAGTACCTAGTCCCGAATAGGAATGTAGTAAGAAAGAATCTCTTTCCGTGATTCACGACGCAGTTGCGACCTGGGACGGTGGTGATGACGTTTTGCTGCAACCGCCGTCAGATTTTGCTACAACCGACGAGGATTCTTCCCACATCCATTCATGGCGGAACTGCGACCCGCGACAATGGTGACAACATTTTGCTGCAACCTTCGTCAGTTTTTGCGACTACTAGGCGAGATCCATTTAATGGCGGAGAGTGGTGGCTGTCCTTCGGGGGAAACCCGCGAGGCAAGCGTCACGCGAGCGGTGCAATGGGATGTTGCAACCATGGAGCATCAAGGCGGTGGGAGTTGCAACCGGTCGACGGGGTTATTGCAACCGGTTGATGGCGGAGCTTGAACCAAAATTGATGACCGGAGAGGTTCGTCGGCAAGCACCGGGAGGGTAGCTCTGCGAGTCTGCAAGCGGCTAGTTGTCGTTGCCCTCGCCAGAGCTGCGCACATGGACGGAGTCACGTGGTGGAGAGGCGAGGGGGTTGTTTTTTAAATTTTTTCGCGTACAAAGATAGTAGGGAAGAGACAAAGCCACGTAAGATCAGACGGCGCCATGCAGTACGGATTGGGAGGCCGCCGTAGCGCTTCCGGGCCAAATTTGGGCCGTTCGGCCTGCGCCTAGCGTCACCCATTATTTAAGGAGGATAAACGTGGAAAGCTAGACTTCTCTAATTTGATAGTTATATTGCATGCTATCAGTAGCTCAATGTACCATTCCCGAAAAAGAAATAAGTAACACCATGTACGAGAAGTACTGTTGTTAGTAGTCTGTAGCGTGATAGGGAGCACTGCTCGTACGTGTACTAGGTATTATTGGTCCGGAAGACAACGATCACATGATCCCACCAAACGTACGGCTCTAATTGGAACAATTAGATACACGTTGACGATAAACATCTATTGACTGCGGCATGTTCTGTTATGATATACGTTGATTTATCTAAAGAAAATAAACAATTTGTGCTAATGCTTTTTCTTGATTATCATTCTAATTTGAAAATATTATGTTTATTGTAGTAGTATGAGAAATTCAAGCATTGTACTAATTTCGTTCCTTTATATAAGGTGTCTTTGTTTTTCCCAAAATTTCCAGAATGTAAGCACAAAAGAGTCAGGCACTGTCCACCACAAATGCAAGGACATCATCTTTATTGTGGGTAGATCATTCGCGGAATGCTGATTGTGGCTTCATATAATCCATTAAAAATATCACTTGTGGCGTAAAAATCTTCAATTCAATTTCATGTGGGGTCAAATGACTATTATGACAGGTCGAAAAAGATAAACACCACACACACACACACACGCGCGCACACACACACACACACAACACACACGCCCACACACACACGCACGCACACACACACGCGCACGCGCGCGCACGCACACACACACGCGCGCGCGCGCCCTGTGGTGTTGATATGTATCTTGTGCATGCTACAAAACTGTTTTGACTATATTAGTCATATTACTGCATAAGAATAATTAAACGTATCATTGTCCACTGGAGGGTGACACGAATTGGAAGAGTACGTGAGTAGTGTTGGTTCCTAAAATTTAAGGTTTGAGTGAAACAGCTACTTGGTACAATTAGGTACGATGATAAACATCTATTGACTGTGACGTGTTTAGCTTCGATGTACGATGATTTATCTAAAGAAAATAAACAATTGTTGCTCATATTTTTTTCTTGATTATCATTCTAATTTGGAAATATTCTATTTATTGTAGTAGTATTAAAATTTTAAGCATTGTAGGAGTATCTCATAACAATAAGACGTGTAGACTACTCGGGTTGGGTGCGAGGGGTAGTTTTGGTAAGAAATAAGTTGCAAAATATTAAGTTATAATCTAGTTATTATATACTGTTGTCTTTTTACACCTATTATTGTACACATATAAAGCTGATTACATATTATATCGTACCATGTGTTTTTCCTTCCATCTCCTAGGGTGTTTACCATCAGGTAATTGTTGATACATGTGTCTAAAATAAAAAAATCTTAATTACTCGCTTATAGGAGTTTGGATCACATGATAAACTTTAGTCATAAAAAAGACACTGTGAGAGAAACTATTTGAATATTACGGATTAACTTTGTACATTTAAAGTTTTGACACAAATGATTAAAGATCAGATCATCAAGCAACCGAATTTTGGATACAACACGAAGGAACACAAAAGAAAATAATTCTTTAAGCAAAGATTATAGAAAATAAGTATTCTATAAATGTATTATATGTGTACTCTGAAATATACAAGGGTCTGGTAAGTAGTTTTTATTTTTTGTACAGACTTCTCTTTGCCATCTACCTCGTGTTTTTAGCATATAATATATATCATTATAAAAATTCCTATAGAATTCTTGGTTGACCTAGAAATTATAATATTTAGCCGTTTTATACAAATAACAAATAGACTATATTAGAAATACACGTGGTCAATGCCGTCAGGGTACGATGTACGATGGAAATCGCCGTGAGCAGATCCAACGGCAAAAGTACGCCTACAGTTTTCCGGCCTATATATAAACACAATGCCAGGAGCACACCGGAACTAAGAGCATCTTGCGAAAGCGTAATAAATCAGTTCATAATGAGCATCGCAGTTACCAAGTCATCGCCCATGGCGGTCACCGGCCCGCCAGAGCTTGGTACGGTAACCGGTGGCATTATCAACCTCTCCTCTTTCGACAAGTGTTTCGCTCCTGTTCCTGTCACGCTGCTCCTCGTCTTCGACCACCCAATCGATGAACCTGTTGAGACAATCAAGAAGGCTCTGTCGCAGGCACTGGTGCTCTACCATCCTATGGCTGGCCGCCTCGTCGCCGGACCTGACGGGGAGCCGATCCACATCTTGTGCACGGGAGAGGGTGTCTCGTTCGTGAGCGCGTCGGCTAGCTGTGCGCTGGACCAACTCACGATGTCGCCGCTGCTCCTCAGGGACCTCGCCGTGCGCTACCCTGCCGATTATTGCCGCCCCAGCGACACCATGCTGGTGATGCAGGTGACCGAGTTTGCCTGCGGCGGCTTCGTCGTGGGTGTGACGTGGAACCACGTCCTGGCCGACGCGGCTGGGATGGCGCAGTTCCTCCAGGCCGTCGGCGAGCTCGCCGGTGGGATGCCAACGCCGTCCGTCGTTCCGGTCCGGTCCGAAGCCGACGGCACAATCCCGCGCCTCCCGTCGCCTGTCGTCACCGCAATGAGGACTCGGATGAGGGCTGGAATGGAGGAAATGGCATGCCTCGACGTCACCATATCATGGAGCTTGATCAGCTGCATCAAAGCCGAGTGTGGCGGTGACTGCACGGTGTTCGATGCCGTCGCCGCGGTTCTCTGGCAGTGCCGCACCCGCGCGGTGATCACCGACCCCGACGCGCCAGCGCTCCTCGTCTTCTCGAGCGACATGCGCGGGCTAGTGTGTGCCAAGCGCGGCTACTACGGCAACTGCGTCAGGAGGCAGCCGGTGCAGGCGAAGAGCGGCACGGTGGCGAGCGGCGACATCAAGGACCTGGTGAAGCTCATAAGGCTTGCCAAGGAGATAATACCCGGTATGATCACAGACGGCCGTGACGAGACCACCGGCGCCTGTGCCGGGGTGGATCAGCAGCAGGAGAAGCCCCCTCCCAGGCACAACACGCTGGTTGTGACGAGCTTGAGGAACCTTGGGTTCGACGCGGTGGACTTTGGGCGTGGGAGACCGGCGCGGGTGATGCCACCACTGTCACCGGCAGAGCGGACGGCAATGAACGTCTGCGTCATTTGCCCGCCATGCAAGGGAAAGGACGGCGTCGAAGTCGTGTCCCTCTGCGTCAAGCCGGAGCACGCCGATGCCTTCCTGCGGGAGTTGGCCGCCTTACACATGCACATGCACATGCACGTGCTCGCACGTTTATAGTGCATGCACGCAAGCATGCACATCCACCCATGCGATGAAGAATAAATTCCATGAACAAGAATTTTCACACATAGTTGATACAAATCCCGTATGGCAAATAAAAAAACACTTCAAATTTTCTTACTACTACTTGTATCATTATCTTTTAATAAGCTATCTATGTTTTAAATAAGGGTAGTATTTAATAAATTTTGAATATTTCTTTCTTCCCTAGCTCATCTTACCACTCATAGGAAACATAGATCACCCCCCTCAAAAAAAAATATTAGGAAACATAGATCATGCTTTGCAGGCGTTGCTGCTCGGTGCAAGTCCCCATATGCGGTACTATTCTAAATATGGACCTCAGAGGTCCATTTCTTAAATAGAAGCCCATACAAAGTCACCGTAAGTAAGCTTATGACTTCATCTCAGAAGCACACACTGTCATATGCCAAAGACTTTGCAAACTGAGTATCACAACAATTTCACTACCGAAGAGGCAACATATATATGAATTGGGCATACAAGTGCCAAGATCCAAATTATAATACAACTAGGGACCAACATGGTCCAACATAACATAAACACAACAAAAGTCATCAATAGTATGGGTACAGACAATATCCAAAGTACCAAAGAGGCGAAATCATATGTCTAATTCTTCACGGTTTAAGACTGGTTTTGGAAATATGTTTAATATCGAGTTGCATTTTCTGTCTGACCCATGTGAACTGCACCTGAGAACAACCGATGGAGCGCAGTTCCCGAACTGGGAAGTGAAGCATGGCATGAATCAAAGAGAATCACACGACTTTTTTTGGTCTTTCTATAATATTTTCTATATATCCATCGGGGGACTGCAAGGACCAAATGAGAGAACTGCACATTTTGTTTTATGAGTGTCAAATGTTATATGTGAGTCAAATGTGTGCTGGAGCAAACGAAAGAAATAAATCTATATTACAGATTTTCGGAGTGTTTCTTAAGATGGTAGTCCACAAAGTAGACATGTGGCAAGCATTGGAACCCTGCCGAGGGTCAAAGGTTCGGAACTTGGCACAGATGACATACGGCAGTGGCAGGATCCGGTACATTCCGGATCATTTTATCCATGTGCGCAAATGGCGAAGCTAACTTAGGCCTTGTCCCGCCTAGCCCAGAAGGAATGCTGGACACTATGCAGCCAGACCAACAGTTTCCATCAGGTTAACCCGTCCGGCCCGCCTTACTATTTGTTTCAACCTCTGCCACTGTTGTGCGCGACGCTCGGCAAACTGCTGCTGAGTGTGAGTAGCAAGGCACTGGGCCAAGAAGACACGTCACGGCAACTGTGAGCTCAGGAAAGCAGCCTTGTCCATGGTTTGTAGCCTTTCCTTCGTTGTCCCTTGAAGGCTAGGAGAAACTATTCCCTCCAAACTTTGTCGGTGAACCCGTGGATTTGGCATCCCTCTGCCTGCCGCTCCATTAGTCGGTGGAGGGGAGTGGAATTCCAGTGCCTCTGCTCCGGTTGGTAGTTCTAGATTAGGGTCTTTTAGTCCTTGCGGGTGCGGCGCTCGGGCGGATGGTGGCGCTTCTTTTTTGACTTTGTATTCCGGGCTTTGATCCTTTTCGAGTTTGTCGATATGCACGTAGTCGACGGAGCTCGGCGTAGGTTCCTGCCGTCTCCTTGTGGCAGCGAGGTTAGAGTTTTTTGTCATGTGCTGAGATTTGGATAGGTTCTTTATATTTATTCAAAGGTTCAACCGCGACGAGTGTGGCTTTAAGGCAATGGTCCATAGGGACACGTGCACGAAGACTACCCCTGCTGTCATCGGCAAGATCAACCTGGCTACTCTAGTCGAGCGACGACAAAGGCGCACCGGCGGTTTGTTCTGGCGGCGATGGTGATCGTTTGGTGGTCTCAGAATCTCGATGTAGTTTTTATTATGTTTGAAGTGCTTTTGACTTCCGATAATAGATCTGAATTCTTTTGGAGGAAAAAGAAATGAAGCTTGTCCACGGATTGCCGAGCCACCTTCGATTTTAATCAAACACAGTGACTCACGTCACATAAATCCGTACACGCGGACCCAAATCGTGCGTGCGTGTGGCTACCCCCATAACCATTCCACGAGGGAAGACCTTCACCGTCGCTGGCCAAAATTTGTGTATAAATACCACCTCTTTGGGCACATCGAGTCTACCACCAGGAACAAAAACACACGCACAAACCATGGGCGTGGCCATGATCTGGGCGGCGGCGGCGGCGGCGGCTTTGGCCTCGTCGTGGGCCGTCATCAGCACGTTGTCACGGTTGGTGTGGACGCCCTGTGCCATAACAAGGGCGTTCCGGGCGCAGGGCGTGGGCGGGCCGGACTACCGGTTCCTGGTCGGCAACATCGTCGAGATGAAGCGGCTCCTGGTGGAGAGCGCAGGCCTCGTGCTCGACGTCGGCTGCCATGACTACAGCGTCCTGGTGCAGCCCCACTTCCGCAAATGGATGGGCCTCTACGGTGCGTCCACGCCTTAATTTCTTGGACCATTTTCTCACCTATGTACGCAAATAGGTGATGGAGTGTGCGCGCGTGCAGGACGGACGTTCGTTTCGTGGCCCGGGGAGAGGCCGGAATTGTTCATGGGGAACGTTGACATGGTGAAGCAGGTGCTCTCTGACCGCTCGGGGCTGTTCCCAAAGAATCCCATCAACGACCACTTTGCCCGCTTGCTCGGCAAAGGGCTCATCCTCATCGATGGCGACGAGTGGAAGCGCCACCGCAAGGTCGTCCACCCAGTCTTCAGTGTCGACAAGCTAAAGGTGTATAATACTACTTTTTTTTAGCAAACTAGCAATTCCATAAATAAAAAAACCTATTAAAAATTGTGAGATACAAATTCTATTATACCAGTAGATGCAAATCGACCCGTTAATAATTATTTTCTAATATATTTACATAAAATATTAGCGCGTGACTGAATCAAGTCACCTAATGGAGACCATATAAAGAAATAAAAAAAATCATCTACTCCCTCCGTCCCAAAATAAGTAAAAACACTTATTTAGGGACGGAGGAAGTATTTCTTCGGTATGGGACATTTCTGAGTCGGTGCTTGCAGATGTTGGCTGTAACGGTGTCTGATTGTGTTGGGTCGATGCTGTCCGACTGGGAAGCAAAGTTGGAGAAGAGTAGTGGCCATGTGGAGGTCGATATTAGTTGCCAGTTCGAGGAGGTTGCGGCCGACGTGATCTCACATGTTGCATTTGGGAGAAATCACAAAGAGGCAGAGCAAGTCTATCTGGCGTAGAAAGAGCTCCAATTTCTTGCCTTCTCTTGTTTATTCAACGTTTTGAACCTCATCCCAGGATTCAGGTACATACTCCGTATGTGACACAAGCAACATGTGCAAAATCAACACGCAATTATTATACAATTTCACAAAGAACAGTTTGATGAGTGCATATTCATGTTTCTGAAATTAACAAGGTACCTTCCTACCAAAAATAACTTAAAGATGCATACGCTCAACAAAGAGGTGAGGAGCATACTCGTCAACATCATCAAAAATCGCCTTAACTGCAAGGACGCCATGGGATACGGGAACGACATGCTTGGGATAATCCTGAATGCTTGCGCGCCAGAGCACGTGCAAAACCCACTCATGAGCATGGACGAGATCATAGAAGAGTGCAAGACCTTCTACTTAGCTGGCCATGAGACCACCGCACAGCTGCTCACCTGGACTATGTTTTTGTTAAGTACCCACTTAGAGTGGCAAGAGAAGCTTAGGGAGGAAGTGATGAGAGAGTGTGGCATGCAAATCCCTGCTGGCGACATGCTCAACAATATGAAGCTGGTCAACATGTTCATTCTAGAAACTCTCAGGCTATATGGCCCCGTCACCAACATCCAGAGGAAAACATGCAGCAATCTTGAGCTTGGGGGCATTAGGGTGCCGGAAGGCACAATTCTATCAACCCCGATCAAGACAATACACCGCGACAAGGAGCTCTGGGGTGAGGACGCTGAAGAGTTCAAGCCTCATAGGTTTAAGAACGGGGTGAGCAGGGCAGCAAAGCACCCCTATGTGTTTCTGCCTTTCTCTATGGGGCCCAGGGCTTGCATTGGGCAGAACTTTACCATGATAGAGGCCAAGGTTGTGCTCGCCATGATCCTGCAGAGGTTCTCAGTCTCACTATCTCCAAAGTATGTCCATGCACCCATGGATGTATTCACGATACGACCGAGATATGGGCTTCAAGTGGTCCTCAAGAGCTTGCATGTGTAGAATTGTGCTTAGTATATCGGTAATAATAAGTTGCTACATAATATGGGCTGTACCACGCAACTTGCTACTCAATCTGTGCTTGGCGATTAATAATTCACGTATTTCATCATTTTCATTGTACTACACCCTCCCTTTACACTTTAATAAAGTTGATATTTACTCGTCTATTCTGGCTCGAGGATCACCATGGTACTTGATGGTCTATTCTGGCCGACACCATCATTGTAAGGTTCTTGAACTATACATGCATTCGGATGCCCACGTCTATATATCCACTCGGATATGAGTCATCCACTGGAATGGAGACAATTCACTCGGAGACCGCCAGTCGGCTACACTCGCGGACATTCGGGCATGGAAGGTGACGAGGCCATGTGGAACCTGTAACGTTTGAGGAGCATAACGCCAGGCATCAAGCGTAGATAAGACGGCATTTACCAGTAACACCTGTAGTTATTTCCTCCTTCAACTCCCTTGTTACGTAGCCTTAATGGGGGCGGCACACTCTATATAAGCCACCCCTTAGCGCTGAGACAAGGGTTCTCAACCCTGCTGTAATTAGGCACCCCAGAGAAAACATAGCCCCAAGGCTCAAGACGTAGGGTCTTTACCTCTCTGTGAGGGGCCCAAACTCGTAAAATCTAAGTGTCACACCTGTGCCGTAGCTAGGTTCAGCCCCTATTCGTACCCCTAGTACTTACTGTCATATTCGTTTCCTCAATAGTTGGCGCCCACCTTGGGGCTGCGCGCCTAGTAATTTCCGGCGCAGTTGGTATTTTCTTCATCATCATGGTTCTCGGCGGTGAGATGCTGGTGTGAGTGTGCAACTATGTTACCTAGTATGCACTCATGAACTTGGTTTTGGTTCTCAATTTGTTGGATATGTGGGCACTTGATGGAGTTATCTATGCATGTGTGAACTTGATGTATCTATTGTTGGATATGTATGCATGTTTTGTACTTGATGGAGTTATCTAGCATGTGTATACTTGATGTATCGATTGTTGGATTATATATCGGTAGAGTTATATATATTCTTGTTTCAATTGCAAGGGGTGTAATAGCAAGCAGATAAAAAGATGCAATTTGGTATATACGCCAAGTATTACACCCGTCTTATCACACCAAATCATCACGTGGTGTCTCAGCACGAAGAACTTTCGCAACGGTGCATACTCAGGGAGAACACTTATACCTTGAAATTTAGTGAGAGATCATCTTATAATGCTACCGTCAATCAAGCAAAATAAGACGCATAAAGGATAAACATCACATGCAATCAATATAAGTGATATGATATGGCCATCATTATCTTGTGCTTGTGATCTCCATCTCCGAAGCACCGTCATGATCACCATCGTCACCGGAGCGACACCTGATCTCCATAGTAGCATCATTGTCGTCTCACCAACTATTGCTTCTACGACTATCGCTACCGCTTAGTGATAAAGTAAAGCAGTGACAGGGCGATTGCATTGCATACAATAAAGCAACAACCATATGGCTCCTGCCAGTTGTCGATAACTTTATTACAAAACATGATCATCTCATACAATAAAATTTAGCATCATGTCTTGACCATATCACATCACAACATGCCCTACAAAAACAAGTTAGACGTCCTCTACTCTGTTGTTGCATGTTTTACGTGGCTGCTACGGGCTGAGGGTGAAGGGTGTAGCAGCTTCTGATATCAAATCGATAGATTGTTTATTTGAACATAAAATAATCCATTTTAAGCTTGTATGGCAAATGGAGGGAAATGGATTTCAACTGCCATAGTAAATACCCATGATTATACTTTCAAGGATTCATCTGTATAACCTCCTACTGACACACACTTCATCTTCAAGCTCCCCCAGTAAGAGATAAAGAGCATAGACTGTTGTAGTCAGCTGATTAACTCTGGTGGTCAAGGTCTACATCTATATGATTTTCACAAACAAAATATTAAGAACAATCCCATTAAGCTCAGCACCACCCATCTTTAGCTTGACCGATGCACTATTGTCCACCATCATATTTGCTTTGGTTTTATCTCACAACAAAGACCAATTACCACAAGGTATCGTTTTGAAATGAATGTCTCTTTATGTTTACAATTTTTACAGCATAAACATATTCCTCCAGCACATACTGCTGGTGGGACTACTCGATGGCCGCCTATAGTTCCCGCTCAAATTGCACGTAGGGGCAGGGTTGGGCTTGGGCGCGAGTTTGGCGGCGCCGAGGGCTTCGTTGGTGTGGGTGCCTGGCTACTTAGGTTTTTTTATTAGCCATGGCGAGACAAGGCACGAGCATGGGACTGAGGGCACCAATGCGGCATCGTCATCGGGTGGACGCAACAAATGACCATTGTCGATGAGTCTGTAGCAGGTAGGTGAGGAGGCCAGCATGCTGGGTGAAACCATGGCGGTGCGTGGAAGAAGACATGGAGAGGCACGCACACACGGGTATGTTTGTCCACCCATGTGCCACAGTGCAAATATCATACACCGTCGATTCTGGTGAACTGTGTGCGCCACTTTGCACACGATAAACTCAAATGAAATGTGAGTACTGTTTTCCTTCATCACACACAATTCATTTATTTAAGCTGTTTGCCTGACAACGCTAAAAAGGTGTACAGTGACTCAAGTTATCACACACGATTTGGACAATCAAACTATGTGCAGGGTATCCCACACGGCTCTTTTTTTCAATCATAGGTTATGGGTTAGCGATCGTATATCTTTCACTTCAAGCACGTGGTTTGATTTTCATGACGTGTGTGTTGTCTTCATCGCACACGGTTCGACACCTACCGTGAACCTTGGCGCACGTGCACAAGTTGTAAATTAAGTCACGGTTGGTACGATGTGTTTATCAGCATACATAGCGAAAGGATTTGAAAGCAAGAAGTCTTGCTTTCCCAAGCTCATATTATTAAATGACCTCGGATCGTACGGGTGGTCTGATAGGAAAATATACTATTTCAGACCCGTACTCTTATCATCTAATAGTTAAGTCGTCGTGCCATCGCCATTATTCCATTATTACCTAGTACACGTACTTGTATGTACGAGCAGTGCTGGCCAGCCATGCTATTCACTAGCAATGGACTTCTCGTACTATGTTAAATATTCTTATATGAAAATCCATTTGTTGTAGCATGATTATGTTTAGCGATGAACATTAGGGGGACACATATGGTCACCAGTATATATGCTGTTTTTTGGAAATGTCATAAGAACCATATGACCGCAAATACAATTTAATTGAAGATGTTTAGATTCTATAGCCACCGCTAATATTATGTCAAATAAATATCGCTTGTGCAGTAATATATATATAAATATTTAGATTCTATAGCCACCGGTGAGGCCGGCGGGGCAACCCGTGTGGCTGTCGTTTGGGGGAACCCAGTGCGGCAAGCGTCACTGCAGAGGCCGGCGGGGCGGCGCACTAGGATTCTGCAACCATAGAGCGTCGGCGGCAGGAGTTGCAACCGGTCGACGGGGCTACTGTAACCGGTTGATGGCGGAACTGCAACCGGTCTGTTGCATTATAGGCCAGCAACGCTCGACGTGTACTAGGTATTAATGGTGAAGACCGGAGGACAACCATCACCTGACCCACCAAACGTACGGCTCCGAAAAGATTATATTTTCCCTTTTTCTTTCTAAACGGTCGTAGATATCATCCTTAGGATGTGACGTTAATTAATGATGATAAATGTGGAAAATCTCTAACTTTAGTTAATCTAACATATGCAATCAGTAGCTCAACTACAAACCCAAAAAAGTACTCCCTTCGTCCCATAGTGTAAGACTTTTTTTACATTATACTAGAGTCAAAAAACATCTTACATTATAAGACGAAGGGAGTAGCTCAATGTACGATGGGCATCGTTGCTAGTCTGTAGCATGACATGCCAGTACCGCTCATCCTACCAAACGTATGTGTACGGAGGGATGTAAACCAAACACGTTTAGTCCCGTTCAAACCGACTAAGGATCCCACGAGACATGCCATCGTGAGACAATGGCGGCAGGTTTCCAGCGCTGGTCCCTCCGATCTCCAAGCACTCGAAGCCGGACGCGCGCACGTCAGAGCAACTCTAGCAGACCCTGCAAAAGTCCCGACCTATAAAATAACCGTAAAAATGTGGGTCGGCGCGAAAAATCCTGCCCGAACAGAATCAAACGCGGTCGGCCCACAAATATTTTTGAGGGGCGCGGCAAAATCTCGGCCCCAACCCGCGTATTCGCGGGTTTCCGCCTCGCCTCTATGGTGCCCCATATCGCAGTGAAGCAGTTGACGGGAGGGACATTTCAGCCCGCGCCCCTTTCCCCACCTCCTTCCGCTGCCGGCCGCCACAGGTTCCGCCTGTCCGCCGCCGCCGATTCCGGCAAAATCTGCGGGCGGAATCGCACCGCCGGGGCGTCCCTCACCCTTCACCACTGCTAAGCTGCACCAACCCCGCGGATCCGGCGAGAAGAGCCGTCCCTCGACGTTGTCGCCGCCGGGGATCGACCGCCCTCAAGCCGCTCCTCGTCGCCGCCGGTTAGTGTTTTTTGTGCTTCGTGTCGATGGAATTGAGCCCGGTTGGTAGACGCGGCTTGCGCTTCTCGTTCATGTAGATGGAATTGAGCCAGTGCGAGAAGTTTCTGCTCTCCGATTCGTCCGATTCGGACGACTCGGATGTTGAGATGATGCTCTCAAACTTTCGGCAGCAGACATTGATGATGGTTTTTGCCGTCAAGGAGCACGAAGAAGAGAACCGAAAGAGGCGGCGAGGATCGACCGTCGGGCGTCTTTGCATTCCTCGGAATCGCCATCTCGGGAACGATATGTTGATCCAAGACTATTTCGCGGAGAATCCAAGGCATCCACCGCACCTCTTCCAGAGAAGGTATCGAATGCGCCGATCCCTCTTTATGAAAATTGTTCAAGCTTGCAAGGCAAATTGTCGGTATTTTACTCAACGAAGAAATGTTGCGGGCTTGAAGGGATTTAGTGCATATCAAAAAATCTCGGCAGCTATGCGGGTGATTGCGTATGACGTTCCGGTTGATTATGCCGATGAGTATCTTCGCATTGGTGAAGATACAACAATTGAGTCAGTGCGTGGATTTGCCAAAGTGATCATCCATGTCTTTGGTCCCGAATATCTTCGGGCACCGAAGGAGGATGACACAAAGAAATTGATGGCATCTAATGAGAGGAGAGGTTGGTCTAGCATGCTAGGTAGCATTGATTGTATGCATTGGACATGGAAAAATTGCCCAAAGGCATGGCAGGAATGTATTGTGGCAAGTCTCGTGATGCAACAATTGCGCTAGAGGTCGTAGCATCCGGGGATTTATGGATTTGGCATTGCTTCTTTGGTATGCCAGGCACTCTCAATGATATCAATGTGTTGCAACGGTCTCATTTGTTTGCTAGGCTTGCTAGTGGTGATGCCCCTGCTTGCAACTACACTATCAATGGACATGAATACACAAAAGGGTACTATCCTGTTGATGGTATATACCCTCCTTGGTGCAAATTTGTGAAGAGGATCAAAGAACCCAAAACCCTAAATCAATGTGAGTTCGCAAAGATGCAAGAGGCAGCCCGGAAAGACATTGAAAGAGCATTCGGGGTTTTGCAATCTAGGTTTGCCATTGTTCGTGGTCCTGCTCGTTTTTGGGAGAAGCGGACCTTGAAGAACATCATGACATGCTGTATTATCCTTCACAACATGATTCTCGAAGATGAGAGAGTTCATACGACAATGTGGGCAGCCGTGTCAAACCAGCTAGAGGCCCTAACCGCATTAGAGCTTTTCTTCAAACATACAAGTACATTGAAAATGCAAGCACCCACTTTCAGCTTCAGGAGGATCTCATTGAGCACCATTGGCAAAGGGATCAGCAGTTACAAACTCATTTTTCCATTCATTGTATTTGTATTTGTATTCGGGATAAGTTTTGTATTGCATTATTTGTATTTGTATTCGGTGATTTGAATAATTATTTGTAATGTGGATGATTGTTGTATTGTGTTGGAATTGATAATGATGGCGTGGTATTGATATTTTATAGACCGGTGGGATGCGGGATGCAGCGGCGCAAAAGCAGACCCCGCAAAGCCGGCCTGTAAAAAAGTATATTCCGTGAATATCCTTTTATAAGAGTCCGTTTGGGGGGGGGGGGGGGTGTCTGCTTATGCGACAGTCCGCGTCGGCCCGCAAAGACGTTTTTCCGCGAACTGCAAACGCGTTTTGCAGGACGGCGGGATGCGGGGTCTGCTAGAGTTGCTCTCACCGATCGGCCTTGATCGCCTTGCGCCTCCCTCCACCAGTAGATGTCAGTCCACACCGCGTTTCGTCGAGCACGTGATAACAATACAGATGCGGCAGATCTGGGGTAGTGCCATATTACCCTTCCTATTCCCTGTGCATATGCTACTAATTAACTTAATTTTACGTAAAATCATTCATACTACCTCCGTCCAGTTTTATCAGTCTCCCTCATATTTTGTGTCATATTATGACCATGATTTTAATAACTAATAAAATATAAGTTATACAAAGCAAAATTAATATAATCGAAAACTATGTTCAAATACGAAACCAATGACATAATTTTTCATGACATGCATTTACATTTTATTAATTAAATCTACGGTCAAAGTTTAGCATAAAATACAAAGGAGACCAATAAATCAGGACAGAGGTAGTAGCTTGCATTGTAAACCTTTGACGCAATTTTATTTATTTTCAGCACAACCTGTTACGACGTACTCCAGAAAGTATGCGTATCCTGTTGTTACGATGTTTATAATATGGGAGTCAGCATGGAAACAATCGCCTAGAAATGAAGTTTGAGTTGATTTCTTCCTCCCTCAGCGGAGCACGACATCTTCTTCCACAACTCGAGTCTTTTTCCTATAGAATTGTGGAACGCCCAAGTGGTTGCAGTTGTACCTGTACCGCAAGTATAAGAAAACTTTGGTATTCACTCAGTTTATTTTTCCGCCCACCCCCCGCGTCTCCATTAATTGGGCTTCCTTGGCTCTCATGGGTTGTAGTGGGGTTGGGCCGCAGCCGCCAGCACAGATCGACGCGAGGCCATTAGTGGTCGTCTGCCCTTTGATGGGAAAGACCAAATCAACCACAGCCTACAGTCAAGAGAGCTCACCGGAAGGTCACCCCGCGCCGCCCACCGTTGTCCAGGAGCCGGAGCTGGAAGGTCCAGATTGGATCTCAGCCAGCACGCACGACGACATCCAGATCTCATGAAGCCGCCACGCCGCCAGTTGATGTCTAGGCCGACACCATGCCGCCAACACAGGTCACCACCGCTGGCACAAATGCCTGACGTCGCACCACCGACCCACGCAAGCATGACGCTGCCTCTTGCACACGTCGTCCGACGCCGGCTGGGAGGTACAAGCGAATGGTGTAGGGTTGGGCGGTAACAAGGACATCCCCCTGTCGCTTGTGGGAGCGACACCGCACGTATGAAGTATCAAGCCATAAACTAACCAATGTTCCAATAGTATCCTTTGCACACAGATGTATTTTCCTCCCCTCAAGAAATAAACTAATACTCCTATATTCTTACATATCTTCTCCCATGCACAAGAAGCTAGCATTCTTTTCCCTGCCTTGGGTCAAACATTTGTACACCAACTGTTCTATTTCTTAAACACACAGGGGAGGCATTCTTACTTTTGCTTGTCCAGCTTCAACAATTTCCTCCCGATGTCCCACTTCCTCCTTACTATTCATCATCATTTCACCTCGTCTAACACTTCAGATATATAAGCTAACGAGGTGAATTTACTTAAAATCATGAACTATAAATAATTCTGCTCAAATTTTAATGGCAATAACATTGTTTTAATGAAATTAGTAGCAAATGACAATCCAATCATCTCGCATACTATGACCAAAGTATACTATATAACTGAATTTTGCATCCTACCTAAGTCAACCTTCGTTAATAACTTTGTCCTGAATACTCAGCATCACTCAATTATGCCAGTCTGGAACATCCAATTTTCCAACAGAATAAAAAGCTACACACATCCTTCAGTCGTATACCAAGCAATCGCTGCCCTCCATGCATACACCTAAATCAAAAGAAAGTGTCAGAACATAGCAGAACCGCTCATTCACCCCCTCACTCCCTCCATCTCTCCCTTGATAACCAGTACCAATAATTCCTCGCAAACAAACCCAGTACCAATAACAAAAGCAATCAAGCAAGTACATCTCAAGCTACATACAACAAACGAAAGGATTGCTTGCTTAGATTATTGGCAAGGCGGTGCAGAGAAAAGCGGCGATTGTGCCGCATCATTGTTGGCCTCCATGCCGAAAATGATATCTTCAAGTAGAGAATGCCGGTCGACGGGGGTATTGCAACCGGTTGATGGCGGAACTTGAACCAAAATTGATGGGCGGAGAGGTTCGTCGGCGAGCACCAGGAGGGTAGCTCTGCGAGTCCGCAAGCGGCCAGTTGTCGTTGCACTCCCCAGAGCTGCGCACATGGATGGAATCACGTGGTGGAGAGGCCAGGGGATTGTTTTTTCTTTTTTCGCATACAAAGATATGTAGGGAAGAGACGAAGCCGCGTAAGATCAGACGGCCCCGTGTAGTATGGATTGGGTGGCCGCCGCGGCGCTTCAGGACCAAATTTGGGCCATTCAGCCGGCCCCTAGCATCGCCCATTATTATTGATGATAAACGTGGAACGTGGAAAGCTAGACTTCTCTAATTTGAAAGTTATATTGCATGCTATCAGTAGCTCAATGTACCATTCCCTAAAAAGAAATAAGTAGCCCCATGTACGAGAAGTACTATTGCTAGTAGTCTTTAGCATGATAGGGAGCACTGCTCGTACGTGTACTAGGTATTAATGGTCCGGAAGACAACGATCACATGATCCCACCAAATGTACGGCTCTAAAGAAGGTAAGTGAGGAGCGTTGGTTGCTAAAACTTAAGGTTTGAGTAAAAGAGCTAGCTGGTACAATTAGGTACAATGATAAACATCTATTGACCGTGACATTTTCTGGTACACTATACGTTGATTTATCTAAAGAAAATAAACAATTTGTGCTAATGCTTTTTCTTGATTATCATTCTAATTTGAAAATATTTCGTTTATTGTAGTATTATGAGAAATTCAAGCATTGCACTCCTGTCGTTCCTTTATATAAGGTGTCTTTGTTTTTCCCGAAATTTCAACAATGTAAGCGCAAAAGGGTCAGGCATTGTCCATCACAAATGCAAGGACATCATCTTTATTGTGGGTAGATCATTCGAGGAATGCTGATTGTGGCTTCATATAATCCATTAAAAAATATCACTTGTGGCTTCATATAATTCAATTTCATGTGGGGTCAAATTAATATTATGACATGTTGAAAAACATAAACATCACACAATCTCACACACACACACACACATACACACACACACACACACACATACACACACACACACACACACACACACACACACATGGGCCACAATATATGTCTTTTGCATGCTGGAAAAATGTTTTTTTAAAACACTAGTCATATTAGAACATAAGAATAATTAAGGAAATTTTCCAAAAGAAACCTTGAACTTATAGACAAAAGCTAAATCAAACCCTGAACTTCAAATCCCTGAAATCAACACACTGAACTATCTAATCCCGGTCTATTTTAAACCTTGGATGCGTTACCGAACAGGGATCAGGTAGAACCCGGGATGGTTGGTTGCGGCCAGACTGGGCCGGCCAATTTGGCAGGGCAAAGCCTTATTTTTTGCAACATTTTTCCGAACCGCGCCACATAAAAACGTGGAAAAAGAAGAGATTCAGTGGATCAATCTTGCGACCTGACACTTGTAAAGTCCATTTGCTAGCCAGTCTAACTCATGGTTGTTGGTGACATTAGAGAAGCACGAAAATATTTAAAAACACGCAGTATCGAGATTTGAGGTTTCAAAATATTGTTCAGGTTTCAAAACTGTACCTATTTTGTCAAATTAAGTTCATGGTTACAAATTTTCATGTTTTCAAAAATTGTTTTCACTTTAAATTTTGTTCGGGTTTCAAAAGTTATTAGTGATTTGAAATTTTTCTTCACGTTTAAAAATGGTTCATGTATAACAAATATTCAGGGATTTAAAAAATGGTTCATGTTTGAAAATTTGTTAGTGTTTTTTTAAATATCATAATTCCAAAAATTAGAAAAACTCCTTTTTGCTTTTAAGAATATTCAAATATCAAAATCATCGATTATTTTCAAGAAAATGTTTAAAATGTTCTAAAATGTTTTCGAATCTCGATGCTAAATAGCGTGGTTAAATATTTCCACTCTTCACAAATGTCACTAGCAGTTATCAAGTGGAGTGGCTACCCGACGAGTTCTCTAGCGCCAGATCTCAAGTTCGATTTGCCCTGCCTGAGTATTGTCTTGTTTGGTATTTTTAAGTCGAAAGAAAAACATGTTTCACGTTTGGTGGGCCGGCCCAGTCGCCAACGAACCCGGTTCGACCTGCTGCCACGTTGATAATCCCTTCGAAAACGCGGTCAAGGTTTAATATAGACTGGGATCAGATTGTTCAGTGTGCTGATTTCAGGGATTTGAAGTTCAGGGTCCGATTTAGCTTTAATCTACAAGTTCAAGGTTTATTTTGGACTTTCTCCAATAATTAAATGTATCATTGTTGTTAAATCTTCAGAATTGCATATAAACCTGATCCAGTATCACTCGATGGAACTTGATTATTAGTTGGACTACAAAAAATGTTGCTCCGGATTTAAGGATGTAATGTTGACAAATATATCAATCAAAATAGGGTCCACTCGATGGGTACACGAATTGGAAGAGTATGTGAGGAGCGTTGGTTGCTAAAATTTAATGTTTGAGTAAAACAACTAGTTGGTACAATTAGGTACAACGATAAATATCCATTGACTGCGACATGTTTCCGTACCATATATGCCGATTTATCTAAAGAAAATAAACAATTTGTGCTAATGTTTTTCTTGATTGTCGTTGTAATTTGAAAAATATTAGTTTATTGTAGTAGTATGATAAATTCAAGCATTGTATTCCCGTAGTTCCTTTATATAAGGTGTCTTTGTTTTTGCCAAAAATTCCACAATGTAAGAAGTATTTCTCTTTTCCTCCCAGTTTTCCGTGCATGCCCTTCCACCATCCAATATATGCCTTTCATAAAAAGCAGTACCTAGTCCCCAATAGGAATGTAGTAAGAAAAGAACCTCTCTCCATGATTCACGGTGGAGCTCCGACCTGGGACGGTGGCGGTGACGTTTTGCTGCAACTGCCGTCAGATTTTGCTACAACCGACGAGGATTCTTCCCACATCCATTCATGGTGGAACTGCGACCCGCGACAATGGTGACAACATTTTGCGGCAACCTTCGTCAGTTTTTGCTACTAATGGTGAGAAATTTATTACATCCATTTAATGGCGAAGAGTGGTGGTTGTCCTTCGGGGGAAACCCGTGAGGCAAGCGTCACGGGAGCGGCACAATGGGAGGCTGCAACCATGGAGCATCAAGGCGGCGGGAGTTGCAACCGGTCGACGGGGGTATTGCAACTAGTTGATGGCGGAGCTTGAACCAAAATTGATGACCGGAGAGGTTTGTCGGCGAGCACTGGGAGGGTAGCTCTGCGAGTCCGCAAGTGGCCAGTTGTCGTTACCCTCGCCAGAGATACGGACATGGACGGAGTCACGTGGTGGAGAGGCGAGGGGATTGTTTTTTGTTTTTTCGCGTACAAAGTTATGTAGGGAAGAGATAAAGCCACTTAAGATCAAACGCCCCATGTAGTATGGATTGGGAGGCTGCCGTGGCGTTTCCGGGCCAAATTTGGGCCGTTCGGCGGGCGCCTAGCGTCGCCCATTATTATTGATGATAAACGTGGAAAGCTAGTCTTCTCTAATTTGAGAGTTATATTGCATGCTATCAGTAGCTCAATGTACCACTCCCGAAAAAGAAATAAGTAGCCCCATGTACGAGAAGTACTGTTGTTAGTAGTCTGTAGCATGATAGGGAGCACTGCTCGTACGTGTACTAGGTATTAATGGTCCGGAAGACAACGATCACATGATCCCACCAAACGTACGGCTCTAATGAAGGTACGTGAGGAGCGTTGGTTGCTAAAACTTAAGGTTTGAGTAAAAGAGCTAGTTGGTACAATTCGGTGCAATGATAAATATCTATTGACTGCGACATGTTATGGTAAACTATACGTTGATTTATCTAAAGAAAATAAACAACTTGGCTAATGCTTTTTCTTGATTATCATTCTAATTTCAAAATATTCTGTTGATTGTAGTAGTATGAGAAATTCAAGCATTGTACTCCTGTCGTTCCTTTATATACGGTGTCTTTGTTTTTCCCAAAATTTCCACAATGTAGTCACAAAAGAGTTAGGCATTGTACATCACAAATGATAGGACTTTATCTTTAGTGCGGGTAGATCATTCGAGGAATGCTGATTGTGGCTTCATATACTCCATTAAATAAATATCACTTGTGGCGAAAAAAAAATCAATTCAATTTCATGTGGGGTCAAATGACTATTATGACATGTCGAAAAAGATAAACATCACACACACACACACACACACACACACACACACACACACACACACACACACTGGCAACAATATGTGTCTTGCATGCGAGAATAATGTTTTTTTACAATACTAGTCATATTCGAACGTAAGAATAATTAAGGAAAAAGTCCAAAACAAACCTTGAACTTATAGACGAAAGCTAAATCAAACCCTGAACTTCAAATCCCTGAAATCAACACACTGAACTATCTAATACCGGTCTATTTTAAACCTTGAGTGCGTTAGCAAACAGGGATCAGGTCGAACCCAGGATGGTTGGCTGCGGCCATACTGGGCCGGCCCATAAGGCAGGGCAAAGCCTTTTTTTGCAACATTTTTCCAAACCGCGCCACATAAAAACGTTGAAAAAGAAGAGATCCAGTGAATTGATCTTGCGACCCGACACTTGTAAAGTCCTCCTGCTAGCTAGTCTAACTCATGGTTTTTGGTAACATTAGAGAAGCATGAAAATATTTAAACACACGCAGTATCGAGATTTGAGGTTTTAAAATATTGTTTAGGTTTCAAAATTGTTCCCATTTTGTCAAAATAAGTTCATGTTTACGAATTTTCATGTTTTCAAAATAAAATTTCTCTTTAAAGTTTAAAAATTGTTAGTGATTTGAAAAATTTGTTCACGTTTAAAAATAGTTCATGTATAAAAAATATTCAGGGATTTAAAAATGGTTCACATTTGAAATTTTTTTGGTGGTTTTTTAAATATCGTAATTCCAAAATTTTGAAAAACTGCCTTTTGCTTTTAAGAATATTCAAATTTCAAAATCATCATTTATTTTCACGAAAATGTTTAAAAAAGTTCTAAAGTGTTTTCGAATCTCGATGCTAAGTAGTGTCGTTAAATATTTCCGCTATTCACAAATGTCACTAGCAGTTATCTAGTGGAGTGGCTACCTGATGAGTTCTTGAGCTCCAAATCTCAAGTTCAATTCCCCTTTCCTGAGTATTGTCTTTTTTTGGTATTTTTAAGTCAAAAGAAAACATGTTTCATGTTTGGTGGGCCAGCCCAGTCGCCAACGAACTCTGTTTGACCTGCTGCCATGTCGATAATCCCTTCGAAGACGCGCTCAAGGTTTAATTCCGGCCGGGATTAGATAGTTTGGTGTGCTGATTTCAGGGTCTTGAAGTTCAGGGTCCGATTTAGCATTCATCAACAAGTTCAAGGTTTGTTTTGGACTTTCTCCAATAATTAAATGTATCATTGTTGTTAAATCTTCATAATTTCATATAAACCTGATTCGAATATCACTCGATGGAACTTAATTATTTGTTGGACTACGAAAAATGTTGCCCCGGATTTAAGGATGCTATGTTGATAAATATATCAATCAAAATAGGGTCCACTCGATGGGTACACAAATTGGAATAGTACGTGAGGAGTGTTGGTTGCTAAAATTTAAGGTTTGAGTGAAACAGCTAGTTGGTATAATTAGGTACAATGATAAACATCCATTGACTGCGACCTGTTTCTGTACGATATGTGCTGATTTATCTAAAGAAAATAAACAATTTGTGCTAATGTTTTTCTTGATTGTCGTTGTAATTCAAAACTATTTTGTTATTGTAGTAGTATGAGAAATTCAATAATTGTAATCCCGTCGTTCCTTTATATAAGGTGTCTTTGTTTTTGCCAAAAATTCCACAATGTAAGAAGTATTTCTCTTTTCCTCCCAGTTTTCCATGCATGCCCTTCCACCACCCAATATATGCCTTTCATAAAAAGTAGTACCTAGTCCCGAATAGGAATGTAGTAAGAAAGAATCTCTTTCCGTGATTCACGACGCAGTTGCGACCTGGGACGGTGGTGATGACGTTTTGCTGCAACCGCCGTCAGATTTTGCTACAACCGACGAGGATTCTTCCCACATCCATTCATGGCGGAACTGCGACCTGCGACAATGGTGACAACATTTTGCTGCAACCTTCGTCAGTTTTTGCGACTACTAGGCGAGATCCATTTAATGGCGGAGAGTGGTGGCTGTCCTTCGGGGGAAACCCGCGAGGCAAGCGTCACGCGAGCGGTGCAATGGGATGTTGCAACCATGGAGCATCAAGGCGGCGGGAGTTGCAACCGGTCGACGGGCTTATTGCAACCGGTTGATGGCGGAGCTTGAACCAAAATTGATGACCGGAGAGGTTCGTCGGCAAGCACCGGGAGGGTAGCTCTGCGAGTCTGCAAGCGGCCAGTTGTCGTTGCCCTCGCCAGAGCTGCGCACATGGACGGAGTCACGTGGTGGAGAGGCGAGGGGGTTGTTTTTTAATTTTTTTCGCGTACAAAGATAGTAGGGAAGAGACAAAGCCACGTAAGATCAGACGGCGCCATGCAGTACGGATTGGGAGGCCGCCGTAGCGCTTCCGGGCCAAATTTGGGCCGTTCGGCCTGCGCCTAGCGTCACCCATTATTTAAGGAGGATAAACGTGGAAAGCTAGACTTCTCTAATTTGATAGTTATATTGCATGCTATCAGTAGCTCAATGTACCATTCCCGAAAAAGAAATAAGTAACACCATGTACGAGAAGTACTGTTGTTAGTAGTCTGTAGCGTGATAGGGAGCACTGCTCGTACGTGTACTAGGTATTATTGGTCCGGAAGACAACGATCACATGATCCCACCAAACGTACGGCTCTAATTGGAACAATTAGATACACGTTGACGATAAACATCTATTGACTGCGGCATGTTCTGTTATGATATACGTTGATTTATCTAAAGAAAATAAACAATTTGTGCTAATGCTTTTTCTTGATTATCATTCTAATTTGAAAATATTATGTTTATTGTAGTAGTATGAGAAATTCAAGCATTGTACTAATTTCGTTCCTTTATATAAGGTGTCTTTGTTTTTCCCAAAATTTCCAGAATGTAAGCACAAAAGAGTCAGGCACTGTCCACCACAAATGCAAGGACATCATCTTTATTGTGGGTAGATCATTCGCGGAATGCTGATTGTGGCTTCATATAATCCATTAAAAATATCACTTGTGGCGTAAAAATCTTCAATTCAATTTCATGTGGGGTCAAATGACTATTATGACAGGTCGAAAAAGATAAACACCACACACACACACACGCGCGCGCACACACACACACACACAACACACACGCCCACACACACACGCACGCACACACACACGCGCACGCGCGCGCACACACACACACACGCGCGCGCGCGCCCTGTGGTGTTGATATGTATCTTGTGCATGCTACAAAACTGTTTTGACTATATTAGTCATATTACTGCATAAGAATAATTAAACGTATCATTGTCCACTGGAGGGTGACACGAATTGGAAGAGTACGTGAGTAGTGTTGGTTCCTAAAATTTAAGGTTTGAGTGAAACAGCTACTTGGTACAATTAGGTACGATGATAAACATCTATTGACTGTGACGTGTTTAGCTTCGATGTACGATGATTTATCTAAAGAAAATAAACAATTGTTGCTCATATTTTTTTCTTGATTATCATTCTAATTTGGAAATATTCTATTTATTGTAGTAGTATTAAAATTTTAAGCATTGTAGGAGTATCTCATAACAATAAGACGTGTAGACTACTCGGGTTGGGTGCGAGGGGTAGTTTTGGTAAGAAATAAGTTGCAAAATATTAAGTTATAATCTAGTTATTATATACTGTTGTCTTTTTACACCTATTATTGTACACATATAAAGCTGATTACATATTATATCGTACCATGTGTTTTTCCTTCCATCTCCTAGGGTGTTTACCATCAGGTAATTGTTGATACATGTGTCTAAAATAAAAAAAATCTTAATTACTCGCTTATAGGAGTTTGGATCACATGATAAACTTTAGTCATAAAAAAGACACTGTGAGAGAAACTATTTGAATATTACGGATTAACTTTGTACATTTAAAGTTTTGACACAAATGATTAAAGATCAGATCATCAAGCAACCGAATTTTGGATACAACACGAAGGAACACAAAAGAAAATAATTTTTTAAGCAAAGATTATAGAAAATAAGTATTCTATAAATGTATTATATGTGTACTCTGAAATATACAAGGGTCTGGTAAGTAGTTTTTATTTTTTGTACAGACTTCTCTTTGCCATCTACCTCGTGTTTTTAGCATATAATATATATCATTATAAAAATTCCTATAGAATTCTTGGTTGACCTAGAAATTATAATATTTAGCCGTTTTATACAAATAACAAATAGACTATATTAGAAATACACGTGGTCAATGCCGTCAGGGTACGATGTACGATGGAAATCGCCGTGAGCAGATCCAACGGCAAAAGTACGCCTACAGTTTTCCGGCCTATATATAAACACAATGCCAGGAGCACACCGGAACTAAGAGCATCTTGCGAAAGCGTAATAAATCAGTTCATAATGAGCATCGCAGTTACCAAGTCATCGCCCATGGCGGTCACCGGCCCGCCAGAGCTTGGTACGGTAACCGGTGGCATTATCAACCTCTCCTCTTTCGACAAGTGTTTCGCTCCTGTTCCTGTCACGCTGCTCCTCGTCTTCGACCACCCAATCGATGAACCTGTTGAGACAATCAAGAAGGCTCTGTCGCAGGCACTGGTGCTCTACCATCCTATGGCTGGCCGCCTCGTCGCCGGACCTGACGGGGAGCCGATCCACATCTTGTGCACGGGAGAGGGTGTCTCGTTCGTGAGCGCGTCGGCTAGCTGTGCGCTGGACCAACTCACGATGTCGCCGCTGCTCCTCAGGGACCTCGCCGTGCGCTACCCTGCCGATTATTGCCGCCCCAGCGACACCATGCTGGTGATGCAGGTGACCGAGTTTGCCTGCGGCGGCTTCGTCGTGGGTGTGACGTGGAACCACGTCCTGGCCGACGCGGCTGGGATGGCGCAGTTCCTCCAGGCCGTCGGCGAGCTCGCCGGTGGGATGCCAACGCCGTCCGTCGTTCCGGTCCGGTCCGAAGCCGACGGCACAATCCCGCGCCTCCCGTCGCCTGTCGTCACCGCAATGAGGTCTCGGATGAGGGCTGGAATGGAGGAAATGGCATGCCTCGACGTCACCATATCATGGAGCTTGATCAGCTGCATCAAAGCCGAGTGTGGCGGTGACTGCACGGTGTTCGATGCCGTCGCCGCGGTTCTCTGGCAGTGCCGCACCCGCGCGGTGATCACCGACCCCGACGCGCCAGCGCTCCTCGTCTTCTCGAGCGACATGCGCGGGCTAGTGTGTGCCAAGCGCGGCTACTACGGCAACTGCGTCAGGAGGCAGCCGGTGCAGGCGAAGAGCGGCACGGTGGCGAGCGGCGACATCAAGGACCTGGTGAAGCTCATAAGGCTTGCCAAGGAGATAATACCCGGTATGATCACAGACGGCCGTGACGAGACCACCGGCGCCTGTGCCGGGGTGGATCAGCAGCAGGAGAAGCCCCCTCCCAGGCACAACACGCTGGTTGTGACGAGCTTGAGGAACCTTGGGTTCGACGCGGTGGACTTTGGGCGTGGGAGACCGGCGCGGGTGATGCCACCACTGTCACCGGCAGAGCGGACGGCAATGAACGTCTGCGTCATTTGCCCGCCATGCAAGGGAAAGGACGGCGTCGAAGTCGTGTCCCTCTGCGTCAAGCCGGAGCACGCCGATGCCTTCCTGCGGGAGTTGGCCGCCTTACACATGCACATGCACATGCACGTGCTCGCACGTTTATAGTGCATGCACGCAAGCATGCACATCCACCCATGCGATGAAGAATAAATTCCATGAACAAGAATTTTCACACATAGTTGATACAAATCCCGTATGGCAAATAAAAAAACACTTCAAATTTTCTTACTACTACTTGTATCATTATCTTTTAATAAGCTATCTATGTTTTAAATAAGGGTAGTATTTAATAAATTTTGAATATTTCTTTCTTCCCTAGCTCATCTTACCACTCATAGGAAACATAGATCACCCCCCTCAAAAAAAAAATATTAGGAAACATAGATCATGCTTCGCAGGCGTTGCTGCTCGGTGCAAGTCCCCATATGCGGTACTATTCTAAATATGGACCTCAGAGGTCCATTTCTTAAATAGAAGCCCATACAAAGTCACCGTAAGTAAGCTTATGACTTCATCTCAGAAGCACACACTGTCATATGCCAAAGACTTTGCAAACCGAGTATCACAACAATTTCACTACCAAAGAGGCAACATATATATGAATTGGGCATACAAGTGCCAAGATCCAAATTATAATACAACTAGAGACCAACATGGTCCAACATAACATAAACACAACAAAAGTCATCAATAGTATGGGTACAGACAATATCCAAAGTACCAAAGAGTCGAAAACATATGTCTAATTCTTTACGGTTTAATACTAGTTTTGGAAATATGTTTAATCTCGAGTTGCACTTTTGTCCGACCCATGTGAACTGCACCTGAGAACAACTGACTACAAGGGATGGACAACTAAACTGCAACGACGGAGTGCAGTTACCAAACTTGGATGTGAAGCATGGCATGAATCAAAGTGAATCGCATGACTTTTTTTGGTCTTTCTATAATATTTTTTATATATGCATCGGGGGGACTGCAAGGACCAAATTAGTGAACTGCAGATTTTGTTTTATGAGTGTCAAATGTTATATGTGAGTCAAATGTGTGCTGGAGCAAACCAAAGAAATAAATCTATATTACAGTTTTTCGGCGTGTTTCTTAAGATGGCAGTCCACAAAGTAGACATGTGGCAAGCGTTGGAACCTTGCTGAGGGTCAAAGGGATGGAACTTGGCACAGATGACATAGGGCAGTGGCAGGATCTGGTACATTCCAGAACATTTTGTCCCTGTGCGCAATGGCGAAGCTACATTAGGCCTTGACCTGCCTAGCCCAGAAGGAATGCTAAACACTATGCAGCCAGACCAACAGTTTCCATCAGGTTAACCCATCCAGCCCGCCTTACTATTTATTTCACCCTATGCCACTGTTATGCGCAACGCTCGGCGAACTGCTGCCGAGTGTGAATAGCAAGGCACTGAGCCAAGAAGACACGTCACGGCAACTGTGAGCTCACGAAAGAAGCCTTGTCCAGGGTTTGTAGCCTTTCCTTCGTTGTCCCTTGAAGGCTAGGACAAACTATTCCCTCCAAACTTCGTCGGTGAGCCCGTGGATTTGCCACCCCTCTGCCTGCCGCTCCATCAGCCGGTGGCGGGGAGGGAAATCCTGGTGCCTCTGCTCCGGTTGGTACTTCTAGATTAGGGTCTTTTAGTCCACGCGGGTGCGGCGCTCGGGCGGATGGTGGCGCTTCTTTTTTGACTTTGTATTCTGAGCTTCGATCCTCTTCGAGTTTGTCGATACGCACGTAGTCAACGGAGCTCGGCGTAGGTTCCTGCCGTCTCCTTGTGGCAGCGAGGTTAGGGTCTCTTATCTTGTGGTGAGATTTGGATAGGTTCTTTATATTTATTCAAGTGTTCAACTGCGACGAGCGTGGCTTTAAGGCAATGGTCCATAGGGGCACGTGCACGAAGACTACCCTTGCTGTCATCGGCAAGATCAAGCTGGCTACTCTAGTGGAGCGACCACAATGGCACTCCGGTGGTTCGTTCTGGCGGCGGTAGTGATCGTTTGGTGGTCTCAGAATCTCGATGTAGTTTTTATTATGTTTGAGGTGCTTTGTACTACCGATGAAGCTCATTTGATAATAGATCTGAATTCTTTTTGAGGAAACAAAAGAACCTTGTCCACGATTTGCCAAGCCACCATCGATTTTAATCAAACACAGTGACTCACGTCACAGAAATCCGTACACATGGACCCAAATCGTGCGTGGGTGTGGCTACCCCCATAACCATTCCACGAGAGAAGACCTTCACCGTCGCTGGCCAGAATTGGTGTACAAATACCACCTCTTTGGCTACATCGAGTCTCCCACCAGGAACAAAGACACACACGCGCAAACCATCGGCGTGGCCATGATCTGGGTGGCGGTGGCGGCGTCTTTGGCCTCGTCCTGGGCCGTCATCAGCGCGTTGTCACGGTTCTTGTGGACACCCCGCGCCATAACCAGGGCGTTCCGGGCGCAGGGCGTAGGAGGGCCGGACTACCGGTTCCTGGTCGGCAACATCGTCGAGATGAAGCGGCTGCTCGTGGAGATCGCAGGCCTCGTGCTCGACGTCGGCTGCCATGACTACGGCGCCCTGGTGCAGCCCCACTTTCGCAAATGGATGGCCCTCTACGGTACGTCCACGCCTTAATTTCTTGGACCATTTGCACGGGCGCTTTCTTCTCACGGTACTACCTCCGTCCTGATTTATTGATCCTCTTCGTATTTCATGCCAAAATTTAATCAAATCAGAGGTTTTTTAACATGCTCCCTAATACCCTCTCTTTTCATATGATAGGTAAGAGTATATAATAGATCTGAGCCGTTGATTGTATTAAGTAGTGAGTCTGATTAACTCTTATCTTCTTACCTCCCATGTGAAAAGAGGGGGATAAGAGGGAGCATCTTAAAATTGCTCAATCATAAATATAACTGATCAAAAATTAATGCATGTCACAAAAAATTATATCGTTGGATTCGTATTTGAACATAATTTTTGATGATGCTTTTTTATGACATGTATTCACAATTTATTAAATAAACGTGGTGAAATTTTGGCACAAAGTATTAAGGAGAATAATAAACTAGGACGGAGGTAGTACATACGTGATGATGGAGTGTGCGCGCATGCAGGACGTACGTTCATCTCGTGGCCCGGGAAGAGGCCGGAATTGTTCATGGGGGACGCGGACATGGTGAAGCAGGTGCTCTCTGACCGTTCGGGGCTGTTCCCGAAGAATCCCATCAACGACCACTTTGCCCGCTTGCTCGGCAAAGGGCTCATCCTCATCGACGACAACGAGTGGAAGCGCCACCGCAAGGTCGTCCACCCAGTCTTCATTGTCGACAAGCTAAAGGTGTTAGCAAACTAGCAATTCCATTAATAAAAAAACCATTAGGATTTGTGAGATACAAATTCTATTATACTGGTAGATGTAAATCCGTTAACAATTCTTTTCTAACATGTTTATCTAAAATATTACCGCGTGACTGAATCAAGTCACCTAATGGAGACCATATAAAAAAATAAAAAATAAACATCATCTATTTAGGAACGGAGGAAGTATTACTTCGGTACGGGACTTTTCTGACTCATTGCTTGGCTCCACAGATGTTGGCAGTAACGGTGTCTGATTGTGTTGGGTTGATGCTGTCGGACTGGGAAGCAAAGTTAGAGAAGAGTAGTGGCCATGTGGAAGTCGATATTAGTTGCCAGTTCGAGGAGGTTGCGGCGAACGTGATCTCACGCGTGGCATTTGGGACAAACCACAAAGAGGCCAAGCAAGTCTATCTGGCGCAGAAAGAGCTCCAATTTCTTGCCTTCTCTAGTTTATTCAATGTTTTGAACCTCGTCCCAGGATTCAGGTACATACTCCGCATGTGACACATGCAACATGTGCAAAATCAGCAGGCAATTAATCTACAATTTCACAAAGAACAGTTTGATGAATGCATATTCATGTTTCTGAAATTAACCAGGTACCTTCCTACGAAAAATAACGTAAAGATGCATACACTCGACAAAGAGGTGAGGAGCATACTCGTCAACATCATCAAAAATCGCCTTAACTGCAAGGACACCATGGGATACGGGAACGACATGCTTGGGATAATCCTGAATGCTTGCGCGCCAGAGCACGTGCAAAACCCACTCATGAGCATGGATGAGATCATAGAAGAGTGCAAGACCTTCTACTTAGCTGGCCATGAGACCACTGCACAGCTGCTCACCTGGACCACGTTCTTGTTAAGCACCCACTCAGAGTGGCAAGAGAAGCTTAGGGAGGAGGTGAAGAGAGAGTGTGGCACGGAAATCCCTGCTGGTGACATGCTCAACAATATGAAGCTGGTCGACATGTTCATTCTAGAAACTCTCAGGCTATATGGCCCCGTCACCAACATCCAGAGGAAAACATGCAGCAATCTTGAGCTCAGGAGCATTAGGGTGCCGGAGGGCACAATTCTATCGACCCCGATCAAGACGATACACCGCGACAAGGAGCTCTGGGGTGAGGACGCTGAAGAGTTCAAGCCTCAGAGATTCGAGAACGGCGTGAGCAGGGCAGCAAAGCACCCCTATACGTTTCTGCCTTTCTCTATGGGGCCCAGGGCTTGCATTGGGCAGAACTTTACCATGATAGAGGCCAAGGTTGTGCTCGCCATGATCCTGCAGAGGTTCTCAGTCTCACTATCTCCAAAATATGTCCATGCACCCATGGATGTATTCACGATACGACCGAGATATGGGCTTCAAGTGGTCCTCAAGAGCTTGCATGTGTAGAATTGTGCTTAGTATATCGGTAATAATAAGTTGCTACATAATATGGGCTGTACCACGCAACTTGCTACTCAATCTGTGTTTGGCGATTAATAATTCACGTATTTCATCATTTCCGTTGTACTACACCCTCCCTTTATACTTTAATAAAGTTGATATTTACTGGTCTATTCTGGCTCGAAGATCACCATGGTACTTGATGGTCTATTCTGGCCAACACCATCATTGTAAGGTTCTTGAACTATAGATGCATTTGGATGCCCGCGTCTATATATCCACCACTGGAATGGAGACAATTCACTCGGAGACCGCCAGTCGGCTACACTCGCGGACATTCGGATATGGAAGGTGAGGAGGCCACGTGGAACCTGTAACGTTCGAGGAGCATAACGCCAGGCATCAAGCGTAGATAAGACGGCATTTACCAGTAACGCCTGTAGTTATTTCCTCCTTTAACTCCCTTGTAACGTAGCCTTAATGGGGGCGGCACACTCTATATAAGCCACCCCTTACTGCTGAGATAAGGGTTCTCAACCCTGCTGTAATTAGGCACCCAGAGAAAACATAGCCCCAAGGCTCAAGACGTAGGGTCTTTACCTCTCTGTGAGGGGCCCAAACTTGTAAAATCCAAGTGTCACACCTGTGCCGTAGCTAGGTCCAGCCCCTATTCGTACCCCTAGTACTTACTGTCATATTCGTTTCCCCGATAGTTGGCGCCCACCTTGGGGCTGCGCGCCTAGCAATTTCCGGCGCAGTGGGTATTTTCTTCATCATCATGGTTCTCGGCATGAGATGGTGGTGTGAATGTGCAACTATGTTACCTAGTATGCACTCATGAACTTGGTTTTGGTTCTCAATTTGTTGGATATGTAGGCACTTGATGGAGTTATCTATGCATGTGTGAACATGATGTATCTATTGTTGGATATGTATGCATGTTTTGTACTTGATGGAGTTATCTATGCATGTGTATACTTGATGTATCGATTGTTGGATTATATATCGGTAGAGTTATATATATTCTTGTTTCAATTGCAAAGGGTGTAACAGCAAGCAGATAAAATAATGCAATTTGGTATATACGCCAAGAATTACACCCGGCTTACGGCCTCTAAGCTATGTAGCCCAAGATAGAACACTCATCGTATGATGCTAAGCCGTATCGTCCAGTAAAATGCACTCGGCTTACAGAACCACAAGAACCGATGTGCACCTATCAGTTTAGTTATAAGCCGAGTGTCAGCCCGCCGAGTACACGGTTTACTTGTGACATGTGGCAGATGCTCGAGCCCCAGCTAATGTTAGAATGCCGGATGTTAGCACTCCTCTTATGTGTAAGCCGTGAATCCTAAAGGGCTCTCGGCTTACAACAAACACTCGGCGTTTGGTAAACCGTGTACACCACATAGCACATGGCTTATAAAAGCACTCGTCTTACAGGCAGTCCACGTGGCACGTCCGTTAGGTGCTACTGGTCGTGATCCCACTTTGTTTGCCATGTGCCCCTACTTCATACTCGGCTTACCTATAAGTCATATGCCCGATAACTGACATTCGGCTTATAGCCCATAAGACGAAACATTCTAAGCCGTGTGTGCTACACCGAGTGCAAGACTCGGTTTATAGTTTGTGGTGGTTAAAATGGCCTTTGCCGTGTATAAAATATACACAACTTCGTTTGTTTTTCCTGTAGTGACAATCTGGAAACAGTGTGTCGTTAATTGCGAGAATTGCCTTCTTAGAGCTACCGTAATTTAGGCAGTGCACGAGCATAGCCTATAAAAAACCCCGGCAAGAAAATGCAAAATAGATCGACTGTACTATTATAAATATTGGATTTTGACATATTGTAACACGATGCACGTCTATGACTTTGCATGAAAATGTTGAGGTGCTCATTTTGTAATATTATGCACATCTATGACTTTTTAAAGAATTTTCTAAGAAACATAATTAAGTAAACCATAACTCAACTTACAGCCACCCTCACATTACATGTACAGTTTCCTTTTCATTTATTGAATGCAAGGTAAGGCCACTATTGTTGGGACGGAACTAGGCAGGAACCGTTGGCTGGCTAGCGGCCCAGGGCACACACCTTAATATGCCAGTGGACCCTCCCCTATTGCGAGGTGGCGCCCAAAAGGTGAAAAAACAATCTCAAAATCCTATCAATATAATTTGTTTCATGCTAGACAATTGTGTCAAGATTCAAGAATGTTCCTATCCTAATTTAGGCGTGTCAGGCTGCGCCGATCCCAGGCTGCCCCATTGGCCACCTATGGCAATGTCTATTGTGCGTAAAATATCATGCTATTTGCTTAGAAATTATCTGGGGTATATTTTTCAACAACATCTTTTTCTCAGGTCAAAGTTATCATCACTAGTAGAAAAAGGGCCTATAGTCCCGGTTCATAAGGGCCTTTAGTCCTGGTTCTGTAAACGGGACTAAAGGGTCGTTACTAAGCCTCCTCCTTTAGTCCCGGTTCTTACACGAACCGGGACTAAAGGCCCTTCACGTGGCCGCTGCCTGGAGGTCCACCTTTAGTCCCGGTTGGTAACACCAACCGATACTTAAGGAAAAAAATGATTTTTTTTGATTTTTTTATTTTCAAATTTCTGAATTATTTTAACCTCTAATCTCTAATCACCCCTCATCACTACTCAATTTAACCTCTAATCTCTAATCACCCCTCATCATCCCAAATCATCTAACTTCCCGGACAGTCACCCATCCTCTCACTACTCCAGCCTGAGCATGCTTAACTTCTGGGTTCTATTCTCCCTCGTTTCCAAGTCTGCACTTGCTGTTTTCCTGACAATAGTAAGATGTCAATCCTATTAACCCTTAGGAATTTAGCTTGAGCATGAAGTCACACATTTCACTGTTTGAGTTTGAAACTATTGTTTTAAAAAACAATAATTATTTAGTAACACTAATATTTCTTGAATAAGTAGTTTCACCATAGTTTGACCACAGTTTGACCAGATTTGATCAAAATTCAAAAAAGCTGAAATAATTATTTAGTAACACTAATATTTTTTGAATAAGTAGTTTGACCATAGTTTGACCATAGTTTGACAAGATTTGATCAAAATTCAAAAAAAGGAAATTATTATTTAGTAACACTAATATTCTTGAATAATTATTTAGTAACACTAATACTTATTGAATAAGTAGTTTGACCAGATTTCAAAAAATAAAAAAAAACTAAAATTTGAGCATAAATTTTTTCCTTTTAGAATTTGAGGATTCTAAAAATTTGCAAACAGGCTGTAGGCAGTCAAAATCAGATGCGGATTTTCGTGCTGAACATTTTGATATATTATACTTTTTTCTGACATTGTATGCAAAAGTTATAGCCGTTTTACATTTTCCCTACATTTTTTGCAAAACATGTCCAAATTTAAGTTTTTAAATTTTTCTAACTAGTAGATGTGGTAACATAACTACATCTCGAAGGATTTTAACTTTTGAAGCTTTTATCATTTTCTTTTTCTTTTCACAAAACTGAAAAGGCGATACACAGGGGGGGGGGGTAGGATTTGAAAATTGCACCATTAGTACCGGTTCGTGGCATGAACCGGTACTAAAGAACCGGTACTAATGGGCATCGCACCCTTTAGTACCGGTTCGTGGCACCAACCGGGACTAAAGGGGTACCATTTGAACCGGGAGTAATGCCTGTACGGTGCCCTCGCCACTCGAACTGGGACTAATGCTCATATTAGTCCTGGTTCGTAATGCAACCGGGATTAATGCTCTTTTCTGGCCGAACGAAAGCCCTGTTTTCTACTAGTGCATGGTGCTTAGGTTATCGAGTATGTGGTGTAATGTTACCATGCCATTTACGCAAAAATTATCGGAGTTATATTGTAAAAAAAGCTAGTCAAAATTATAGTAATGTTTGTACATGATGTGCGTATATTATCATGTTATGTGCACATAAGTTACCGGGTATGGTTTTTAACAACTTTTACCCTGGGGGCAAAAAGTTACAGCGGTGTCTATATCTAAGTTATCAAGTCTGTGGTGCATATATTACCATGTTGTTTACATAGAACTTACCGGGGGTATGTTTTCAACAACTTTTATCCGGAGTCAAAAATTTACCGCGTTGTTTGTACGTAAGTTAACAGCTCTGTTGTATATATATTATCATGCTACCTATACAAAAGTTATCGGGTGTGTATTTGAACAACTTTTTCACCTGGTAAATGTTACCTTGGTGTCGATACATAAGTTATCAGGTCTACAGTGCATATATTATCATGTTGTTTACACAGAAGTTATCGGGATATGCTTTCAACAACTTTTATCCGGAGGAAATAAATTACTGCAGTGTTTGTACGTGAATTATCTGCTCTGTTATACGTATATTATCTTGCTATCTATACAAAAGTTATCGGGGTGTGTAATTCAACAACTTTTTTCACCGGGTAAAAGTTACCATGGTGTCTATACCAAAGTTATCAGGTCTGCGGTGCGTATATTGCCATACTATTTACACAGAAGTTACCATTGGGTATTGTTTTCAATAACTATTTTCCCCGGGTCAGATAGGTTACCATGGTGTTTGTATGTTAATTATCACCTCTTTTGTACGTACATTATCAAGCTATTACAGAGAAGTTATCGGGTGTATGTTTTTCAACAACTTCTCTCTCTTAAGTCAAAAGTCATCATGGTGTTTGTACATAAGTTATGAGGTTTGTGATGCGTATATTACCATGATATTTATACATTAATTGTCGGAGGTATGTCTCTATGTTGATTTTTAATTGTTGTTAGTTGGGCCAACTTGCTTACTAAGCGACCATGGTTCAAATCCCATGATACGCATGTCTTTTTGTCTCCCCAAAATATATTCATGTACGAGTCCCTTACCATCACAAATTTCTACTTTTCTCAGAAAACCGGTCTTCCCAAGATAACGGGACGTGAAATGTGACAAAAATCTGACAAAGGACCAGTAATTTAATGTTTGAGTAAAACAACTAGTTGGTACAATTAGGTACAACGATAAATATCCATTGACTGCGACATGTTTCCGTACCATATATGCCGATTTATCTAAAGAAAATAAACAATTTGTGCTAATGTTTTTCTTGATTGTCGTTGTAATTTGAAAAATATTAGTTTATTGTAGTAGTATGAGAAATTCAAGCATTGTATTCCCGTAGTTCCTTTATATAAGGTGTCTTTGTTTTTGCCAAAAATTCCACAATGTAAGAAGTATTTCTCTTTTCCTCCCAGTTTTCCGTGCATGCCCTTCCACCATCCAATATATGCCTTTCATAAAAAGCAGTACCTAGTCCCCAATAGGAATGTAGTAAGAAAAGAACCTCTCTCCATGATTCACGGTGGAGCTCCGACCTGGGACGGTGGCGGTGACGTTTTGCTGCAACTGCCGTCAGATTTTGCTACAACCGACGAGGATTCTTCCCACATCCATTCATGGTGGAACTGCGACCCGCGACAATGGTGACAACATTTTGCGGCAACCTTCGTCAGTTTTTGCTACTAATGGTGAGAAATTTATTACATCCATTTAATGGCGGGGAGTGGTGGTTGTCCTTCGGGGGAAACCCGTGAGGCAAGCGTCACGGGAGCGGCACAATGGGAGGCTGCAACCATGGAGCATCAAGGCGGCGGGAGTTGCAACCGGTCGACGGGGGTATTGCAACTAGTTGATGGCGGAGCTTGAACCAAAATTGATGACCGGAGAGGTTTGTCGGCGAGCACTGGGAGGGTAGCTCTGCGAGTCCGCAAGTGGCCAGTTGTCGTTACCCTCGCCAGAGATACGGACATGGACGGAGTCACGTGGTGGAGAGGCGAGGGGATTGTTTTTTGTTTTTTCGCGTACAAAGTTATGTAGGGAAGAGATAAAGCCACTTAAGATCAAACGCCCCATGTAGTATGGATTGGGAGGCTGCCGTGGCGTTTCCGGGCCAAATTTGGGCCGTTCGGCGGGCGCCTAGCGTCGCCCATTATTATTGATGATAAACGTGGAAAGCTAGTCTTCTCTAATTTGAGAGTTATATTGCATGCTATCAGTAGCTCAATGTACCACTCCCGAAAAAGAAATAAGTAGCCCCATGTACGAGAAGTACTGTTGTTAGTAGTCTGTAGCATGATAGGGAGCACTGCTCGTACGTGTACTAGGTATTAATGGTCCGGAAGACAACGATCACATGATCCCACCAAACGTACGGCTCTAATGAAGGTACGTGAGGAGCGTTGGTTGCTAAAACTTAAGGTTTGAGTAAAAGAGCTAGTTGGTACAATTCGGTGCAATGATAAATATCTATTGACTGCGACATGTTATGGTAAACTATACGTTGATTTATCTAAAGAAAATAAACAACTTGGCTAATGCTTTTTCTTGATTATCATTCTAATTTCAAAATATTCTGTTGATTGTAGTAGTATGAGAAATTCAAGCATTGTACTCCTGTCGTTCCTTTATATACGGTGTCTTTGTTTTTCCCAAAATTTCCACAATGTAGTCACAAAAGAGTTAGGCATTGTACATCACAAATGATAGGACTTTATCTTTAGTGCGGGTAGATCATTCGAGAAATGCTGATTGTGGCTTCATATACTCCATTAAATAAATATCACTTGTGGCAAAAAAAAATCAATTCAATTTCATGTGGGGTCATATGACTATTATGACATGTCGAAAAAGATAAACATCACACACACACACACACACACACACACACACACACACACACACACACACACACACACACACACACACTGGCAACAATATGTGTCTTGCATGCGAGAATAATGTTTTTTTACAATACTAGTCATATTCGAACGTAAGAATAATTAAGGAAAAAGTCCAAAACAAACCTTGAACTTATAGACGAAAGCTAAATCAAACCCTGAACTTCAAATCCCTGAAATCAACACACTGAACTATCTAATACCGGTCTATTTTAAACCTTGAGTGCGTTAGCAAACAGGGATCAGATCGAACCCAGGATGGTTGGCTGCGGCCATACTGGGCCGGCCCATAAGGCAGGGCAAAGCCTTTTTTTTGCAACATTTTTCCAAACCGCGCCACATAAAAACGTTGAAAAAGAAGAGATCCAGTGAATTGATCTTGCGACCCGACACTTGTAAAGTCCTCCTGCTAGCTAGTCTAACTCATGGTTTTTGGTGACATTAGAGAAACATGAAAATATTTAAACACACGCAGTATCGAGATTTGAGGTTTTAAAATATTGTTTAGGTTTCAAAATTGTTCCCATTTTGTCAAAATAAGTTCATGTTTACGAATTTTCATGTTTTCAAAATAAAATTTCTCTTTAAAGTTTAAAAATTGTTAGTGATTTGAAAAATTTGTTCACGTTTAAAAATAGTTCATGTATAAAAAATATTCAGGGATTTAAAAACTGGTTCACATTTGAAATTTTTTTTGGTGGTTTTTTAAATATCGTAATTCCAAAATTTTGAAAAACTGCCTTTTGCTTTTAAGAATATTCAAATTTCAAAATCATCATTTATTTTCACGAAAATGTTTTAAAAAGTTCTAAAGTGTTTTCGAATCTCGATGCTAAGTAGTGTCGTTAAATATTTCCGCTATTCACAAATGTCACTAGCAGTTATCTAGTGGAGTGGCTACCTGATGAGTTCTTGAGCTCCAAATCTCAAGTTCAATTCCCCTTTCCTGAGTATTGTCTTTTTTTGGTATTTTTAAGTCAAAAGAAAACATGTTTCATGTTTGGTGGGCCGGCCCAGTCGCCAACAAACTCTGTTTGACCTGCTGCCACGTCGATAATCCCTTCGAAGACGCGCTCAAGGTTTAATTCCGGCCGGGATTAGATAGTTTGGTGTGCTGATTTCAGGGTCTTGAAGTTCAGGGTCCGATTTAGCATTCATCAACAAGTTCAAGGTTTGTTTTGGACTTTCTCCAATAATTAAATGTATTATTGTTGTTAAATCTTCATAATTTCATATAAACCTGATTCAAGTATCACTCGATGGAACTTAATTATTCGTTGGACTACAAAAAATGTTGCCCCGGATTTAAGGATGCTATGTTGATAAATATATCAATCAAAATAGGGTCCACTCGATGGGTACACAAATTGGAATAGTACGTGAGGAGTGTTGGTTGCTAAAATTTAAGGTTTGAGTGAAACAGCTAGTTGGTATAATTAGGTACAATGATAAACATCCATTGACTGCGACCTGTTTCTGTACGATATATGCTGATTTATCTAAAGAAAATAAACAATTTGTGCTAATGTTTTTCTTGATTGTCGTTGTAATTCAAAACTATTTTGTTATTGTAGTAGTATGAGAAATTCAATAATTGTAATCCCGTCGTTCCTTTATATAAGGTGTCTTTGTTTTTGCCAAAAATTCCACAATGTAAGAAGTATTTCTCTTTTCCTCCCAGTTTTCCATGCATGCCCTTCCACCACCCAATATATGCCTTTCATAAAAAGTAGTACCTAGTCCCGAATAGGAATGTAGTAAGAAAGAATCTCTTTCCGTGATTCACGACGCAGTTGCGACCTGGGACGGTGGTGATGACGTTTTGCTGCAACCGCCGTCAGATTTTGCTACAACCGACGAGGATTCTTCCCACATCCATTCATGGCGGAACTGCGACCCGCGACAATGGTGACAACATTTTGCTGCAACCTTCGTCAGTTTTTGCGACTACTAGGCGAGATCCATTTAATGGCGGAGAGTGGTGGCTGTCCTTCGGGGGAAACCCGCGAGGCAAGCGTCACGCGAGCGGTGCAATGGGATGTTGCAACCATGGAGCATCAAGGCGGCGGGAGTTGCAACCGGTCGACGGGGTTATTGCAACCGGTTGATGGCGGAGCTTGAACCAAAATTGATGACCGGAGAGGTTCGTCGGCAAGCACCGGGAGGGTAGCTCTGCGAGTCTGCAAGCGGCCAGTTGTCGTTGCCCTCGCCAGAGCTGCGCACATGGACGGAGTCACGTGGTGGAGAGGCGAGGGGGTTGTTTTTTAATTTTTTTCGCGTACAAAGATAGTAGGGAAGAGACAAAGCCACGTAAGATCAGACGGCGCCATGCAGTACGGATTGGGAGGCCGCCGTAGCGCTTCCGGGCCAAATTTGGGCCGTTCGGCCTGCGCCTAGCGTCACCCATTATTTAAGGAGGATAAACGTGGAAAGCTAGACTTCTCTAATTTGATAGTTATATTGTATGCTATCAGTAGCTCAATGTACCATTCCCGAAAAAGAAATAAGTAACACCATGTACGAGAAGTACTGTTGTTAGTAGTCTGTAGCGTGATAGGGAGCACTGCTCGTACGTGTACTAGGTATTATTGGTCCGGAAGACAACGATCACATGATCCCACCAAACGTACGGCTCTAATTGGAACAATTAGATACACGTTGACGATAAACATCTATTGACTGCGGCATGTTCTGTTATGATATACGTTGATTTATCTAAAGAAAATAAACAATTTGTGCTAATGCTTTTTCTTGATTATCATTCTAATTTGAAAATATTATGTTTATTGTAGTAGTATGAGAAATTCAAGCATTGTACTAATTTCGTTCCTTTATATAAGGTGTCTTTGTTTTTCCCAAAATTTCCAGAATGTAAGCACAAAAGAGTCAGGCACTGTCCACCACAAATGCAAGGACATCATCTTTATTGTGGGTAGATCATTCGCGGAATGCTGATTGTGGCTTCATATAATCCATTAAAAATATCACTTGTGGCGTAAAAATCTTCAATTCAATTTCATGTGGGGTCAAATGACTATTATGACAGGTCGAAAAAGATAAACACCACACACACACACACGCGCGCGCACACACACACACACACAACACACGCCCACACGCACACGCACGCACACACACACGCGCACGCGCGCGCACACACACACACACGCGCGCGCGCGCCCTGTGGTGTTGATATGCATCTTGTGCATGCTACAAAACTGTTTTGACTATATTAGTCATATTACTGCATAAGAATAATTAAACGTATCATTGTCCACTGGAGGGTGACACGAATTGGAAGAGTACGTGAGTAGTGTTGGTTCCTAAAATTTAAGGTTTGAGTGAAACAGCTACTTGGTACAATTAGGTACGATGATAAACATCTATTGACTGTGACGTGTTTAGCTTCGATGTACGATGATTTATCTAAAGAAAATAAACAATTGTTGCTCATATTTTTTTCTTGATTATCATTCTAATTTGGAAATATTCTATTTATTGTAGTAGTATTAAAATTTTAAGCATTGTAGGAGTATCTCATAACAATAAGACGTGTAGACTACTCGGGTTGGGTGCGAGGGGTAGTTTTGGTAAGAAATAAGTTGCAAAATATTAAGTTATAATCTAGTTATTATATACTGTTGTCTTTTTACACCTATTATTGTACACATATAAAGCTGATTACATATTATATCGTACCATGTGTTTTTCCTTCCATCTCCTAGGGTGTTTACCATCAGGTAATTGTTGATACATGTGTCTAAAATAAAAAAATCTTAATTACTCGCTTATAGGAGTTTGGATCACATGATAAACTTTAGTCATAAAAAAGACACTGTGAGAGAAACTATTTGAATATTACGCATTAACTTTGTACATTTAAAGTTTTGACACAAATGATTAAAGATCAGATCATCAAGCAACCGAATTTTGGATACAACACGAAGGAACACAAAAGAAAATAATTTTTTAAGCAAAGATTATAGAAAATAAGTATTCTATAAATGTATTATATGTGTACTCTGAAATATACAAGGGTCTGGTAAGTAGTTTTTATTTTTTGTACAGACTTCTCTTTGCCATCTACCTCGTGTTTTTAGCATATAATATATATCATTATAAAAATTCCTATAGAATTCTTGGTTGACCTAGAAATTATAATATTTAGCCGTTTTATACAAATAACAAATAGACTATATTAGAAATACACGTGGTCAATGCCGTCAGGGTACGATGTACGATGGAAATCGCCGTGAGCAGATCCAACGGCAAAAGTACGCCTACAGTTTTCCGGCCTATATATAAACACAATGCCAGGAGCACACCGGAACTAAGAGCATCTTGCGAAAGCGTAATAAATCAGTTCATAATGAGCATCGCAGTTACCAAGTCATCGCCCATGGCGGTCACCGGCCCGCCAGAGCTTGGTACGGTAACCGGTGGCATTATCAACCTCTCCTCTTTCGACAAGTGTTTCGCTCCTGTTCCTGTCACGCTGCTCCTCGTCTTCGACCACCCAATCGATGAACCTGTTGAGACAATCAAGAAGGCTCTGTCGCAGGCACTGGTGCTCTACCATCCTATGGCTGGCCGCCTCGTCGCCGGACCTGACGGGGAGCCGATCCACATCTTGTGCACGGGAGAGGGTGTCTCGTTCGTGAGCGCGTCGGCTAGCTGTGCGCTGGACCAACTCACGATGTCGCCGCTGCTCCTCAGGGACCTCGCCGTGCGCTACCCTGCCGATTATTGCCGCCCCAGCGACACCATGCTGGTGATGCAGGTGACCGAGTTTGCCTGCGGCGGCTTCGTCGTGGGTGTGACGTGGAACCACGTCCTGGCCGACGCGGCTGGGATGGCGCAGTTCCTCCAGGCCGTCGGCGAGCTCGCCGGTGGGATGCCAACGCCGTCCGTCGTTCCGGTCCGGTCCGAAGCCGACGGCACAATCCCGCGCCTCCCGTCGCCTGTCGTCACCGCAATGAGGACTCGGATGAGGGCTGGAATGGAGGAAATGGCATGCCTCGACGTCACCATATCATGGAGCTTGATCAGCTGCATCAAAGCCGAGTGTGGCGGTGACTGCACGGTGTTCGATGCCGTCGCCGCGGTTCTCTGGCAGTGCCGCACCCGCGCGGTGATCACCGACCCCGACGCGCCAGCGCTCCTCGTCTTCTCGAGCGACATGCGCGGGCTAGTGTGTGCCAAGCGCGGCTACTACGGCAACTGCGTCAGGAGGCAGCCGGTGCAGGCGAAGAGCGGCACGGTGGCGAGCGGCGACATCAAGGACCTGGTGAAGCTCATAAGGCTTGCCAAGGAGATAATACCCGGTATGATCACAGACGGCCGTGACGAGACCACCGGCGCCTGTGCCGGGGTGGATCAGCAGCAGGAGAAGCCCCCTCCCAGGCACAACACGCTGGTTGTGACGAGCTTGAGGAACCTTGGGTTCGACGCGGTGGACTTTGGGCGTGGGAGACCGGCGCGGGTGATGCCACCACTGTCACCGGCAGAGCGGACGGCAATGAACGTCTGCGTCATTTGCCCGCCATGCAAGGGAAAGGACGGCGTCGAAGTCGTGTCCCTCTGCGTCAAGCCGGAGCACGCCGATGCCTTCCTGCGGGAGTTGGCCGCCTTACACATGCACATGCACATGCACGTGCTCGCACGTTTATAGTGCATGCACGCAAGCATGCACATCCACCCATGCGATGAAGAATAAATTCCATGAACAAGAATTTTCACACATAGTTGATACAAATCCCGTATGGCAAATAAAAAAACACTTCAAATTTTCTTACTACTACTTGTATCATTATCTTTTAATAAGCTATCTATGTTTTAAATAAGGGTAGTATTTAATAAATTTTGAATATTTCTTTCTTCCCTAGCTCATCTTACCACTCATAGGAAACATAGATCACCCCCCTCAAAAAAAAAATATTAGGAAACATAGATCATGCTTCGCAGGCGTTGCTGCTCGGTGCAAGTCCCCATATGCGGTACTATTCTAAATATGGACCTCAGAGGTCCATTTCTTAAATAGAAGCCCATACAAAGTCACCGTAAGTAAGCTTATGACTTCATCTCAGAAGCACACACTGTCATATGCCAAAGACTTTGCAAACCGAGTATCACAACAATTTCACTACCAAAGAGGCAACATATATATGAATTGGGCATACAAGTGCCAAGATCCAAATTATAATACAACTAGAGACCAACATGGTCCAACATAACATAAACACAACAAAAGTCATCAATAGTATGGGTACAGACAATATCCAAAGTACCAAAGAGGCGAAAACATATGTCTAATTCTTTACGGTTTAATACTAGTTTTGGAAATATGTTTAATCTCGAGTTGCACTTTTGTCCGACCCATGTGAACTGCACCTGAGAACAACTGACTACAAGGGATGGACAACTAAACTGCAACGACGGAGTGCAGTTACCAAACTTGGATGTGAAGCATGGCATGAATCAAAGTGAATCGCATGACTTTTTTTGGTCTTTCTATAATATTTTTTATATATGCATCGGGGGGACTGCAAGGACCAAATTAGTGAACTGCAGATTTTGTTTTATGAGTGTCAAATGTTATATGTGAGTCAAATGTGTGCTGGAGCAAACCAAAGAAATAAATCTATATTACAGTTTTTCGGCGTGTTTCTTAAGATGGCAGTCCACAAAGTAGACATGTGGCAAGCGTTGGAACCTTGCTGAGGGTCAAAGGGATGGAACTTGGCACAGATGACATAGGGCAGTGGCAGGATCTGGTACATTCCAGAACATTTTGTCCCTGTGCGCAATGGCGAAGCTACATTAGGCCTTGGCCTGCCTAGCCCAGAAGGAATGCTAAACACTATGCAACCAGACCAACAGTTTCCATCAGGTTAACCCATCCAGCCCGCCTTACTATTTATTTCACCCTATGCCACTGTTGTGCGCAACGCTCGGCGAACTGCTGCCGAGTGTGAATAGCAAGACACTGAGCCAAGAAGACACGTCACGGCAACTGTGAGCTCACGAAAGAAGCCTTGTCCAGGGTTTGTAGCCTTTCCTTCGTTGTCCCTTGAAGGCTAGGACAAACTATTCCCTCCAAACTTCGTCGGTGAGCCCGTGGATTTGCCACCCCTCTGCCTGCCGCTCCATCAGCCGGTGGCGGGGAGGGAAATCCTGGTGCCTCTGCTCCGGTTGGTACTTCTAGATTAGGGTCTTTTAGTCCACGCGGGTGCGGCGCTCGGGCGGATGGTGGCGCTTCTTTTTTGACTTTGTATTCTGAGCTTCGATCCTCTTCGAGTTTGTCGATACGCACGTAGTCAACGGAGCTCGGCGTAGGTTCCTGCCGTCTCCTTGTGGCAGCGAGGTTAGGGTCTCTTATCTTGTGGTGAGATTTGGATAGGTTCTTTATATTTATTCAAGTGTTCAACTGCGACGAGCGTGGCTTTAAGGCAATGGTCCATAGGGGCACGTGCACGAAGACTACCCTTGCTGTCATCGGCAAGATCAAGCTGGCTACTCTAGTGGAGCGACCACAATGGCACTCCGGTGGTTCGTTCTGGCGGCGGTAGTGATCGTTTGGTGGTCTCAGAATCTCGATGTAGTTTTTATTATGTTTGAGGTGCTTTGTACTACCGATGAAGCTCATTTGATAATAGATCTGAATTCTTTTTGAGGAAACAAAAGAACCTTGTCCACGATTTGCCAAGCCACCATCGATTTTAATCAAACACAGTGACTCACGTCACAGAAATCCGTACACATGGACCCAAATCGTGCGTGGGTGTGGCTACCCCCATAACCATTCCACGAGAGAAGACCTTCACCGTCGCTGGCCAGAATTGGTGTACAAATACCACCTCTTTGGCTACATCGAGTCTCCCACCAGGAACAAAGACACACACGCGCAAACCATCGGCGTGGCCATGATCTGGGTGGCGGTGGCGGCGTCTTTGGCCTCGTCCTGGGCCGTCATCAGCGCGTTGTCACGGTTCTTGTGGACACCCCGCGCCATAACCAGGGCGTTCCGGGCGCAGGGCGTAGGAGGGCCGGACTACCGGCTCCTGGTCGGCAACATCGTCGAGATGAAGCGGCTGCTCGTGGAGATCGCAGGCCTCGTGCTCGACGTCGGCTGCCATGACTACGGCGCCCTGGTGCAGCCCCACTTTCGCAAATGGATGGCCCTCTACGGTACGTCCACGCCTTAATTTCTTGGACCATTTGCACGGGCGCTTTCTTCTCACGGTACTACCTCCGTCCTGATTTATTGATCCTCTTCGTATTTCATGCCAAAATTTAATCAAATCAGAGGTTTTTTAACATGCTCCCTAATACCCTCTCTTTTCATATGATAGGTAAGAGTATATAATAGATCTGAGCCGTTGATTGTATTAAGTAGTGAGTCTGATTAACTCTTATCTTCTTACCTCCCATGTGAAAAGAGGGGGATAAGAGGGAGCATCTTAAAATTGCTCAATCATAAATATAACTGATCAAAAATTAATGCATGTCACAAAAAATTATATCGTTGGATTCGTATTTGAACATAATTTTTGATGATGCTTTTTTATGACATGTATTCACATTTTATTAAATAAACGTGGTGAAATTTTGGCACAAAGTATTAAGGAGAATAATAAACTAGGACGGAGGTAGTACATACGTGATGATGGAGTGTGCGCGCATGCAGGACGTACGTTCATCTCGTGGCCCGGGAAGAGGCCGGAATTGTTCATGGGGGACGCGGACATGGTGAAGCAGGTGCTCTCTGACCGTTCGGGGCTGTTCCCGAAGAATCCCATCAACGACCACTTTGCCCGCTTGCTCGGCAAAGGGCTCATCCTCATCGACGGCAACGAGTGGAAGCGCCACCGCAAGGTCGTCCACCCAGTCTTCATTGTCGACAAGCTAAAGGTGTTAGCAAACTAGCAATTCCATTAATAAAAAAACCATTAGGATTTGTGAGATACAAATTCTATTATACTGGTAGATGTAAATCCGTTAACAATTCTTTTCTAACATGTTTATCTAAAATATTACCGCGTGACTGAATCAAGTCACCTAATGGAGACCATATAAAAAAATAAAAAATAAACTTCATCTATTTAGGAACGGAGGAAGTATTACTTCGGTACGGGACTTTTCTGACTCATTGCTTGGCTCCACAGATGTTGGCAGTAACGGTGTCTGATTGTGTTGGGTTGATGCTGTCGGACTGGGAAGCAAAGTTAGAGAAGAGTAGTGGCCATGTGGAAGTCGATATTAGTTGCCAGTTCGAGGAGGTTGCGGCGAACGTGATCTCACGCGTGGCATTTGGGACAAACCACAAAGAGGCCAAGCAAGTCTATCTGGCGCAGAAAGAGCTCCAATTTCTTGCCTTCTCTAGTTTATTCAATGTTTTGAACCTCGTCCCAGGATTCAGGTACATACTCCGCATGTGACACATGCAACATGTGCAAAATCAGCAGGCAATTAATCTACAATTTCACAAAGAACAGTTTGATGAATGCATATTCTTGTTTCTGAAATTAACCAGGTACCTTCCTACGAAAAATAACGTAAAGATGCATACACTCGACAAAGAGGTGAGGAGCATACTCGTCAACATCATCAAAAATCGCCTTAACTGCAAGGACACCATGGGATACGGGAACGACATGCTTGGGATAATCCTGAATGCTTGCGCGCCAGAGCACGTGCAAAACCCACTCATGAGCATGGATGAGATCATAGAAGAGTGCAAGACCTTCTACTTAGCTGGCCATGAGACCACTGCACAGCTGCTCACCTGGACCACGTTCTTGTTAAGCACCCACTCAGAGTGGCAAGAGAAGCTTAGGGAGGAGGTGAAGAGAGAGTGTGGCACGGAAATCCCTGCTGGTGACATGCTCAACAATATGAAGCTGGTCGACATGTTCATTCTAGAAACTCTCAGGCTATATGGCCCCGTCACCAACATCCAGAGGAAAACATGCAGCAATCTTGAGCTCAGGAGCATTAGAGTGCCGGAGGGCACAATTCTATCGACCCCGATCAAGACGATACACCGCGACAAGGAGCTCTGGGGTGAGGACGCTGAAGAGTTCAAGCCTCAGAGATTCGAGAACGGCGTGAGCAGGGCAGCAAAGCACCCCTATACGTTTCTGCCTTTCTCTATGGGGCCCAGGGCTTGCATTGGGCAGAACTTTACCATGATAGAGGCCAAGGTTGTGCTCGCCATGATCCTGCAGAGGTTCTCAGTCTCACTATCTCCAAAATATGTCCATGCACCCATGGATGTATTCACGATACGACCGAGATATGGGCTTCAAGTGGTCCTCAAGAGCTTGCATGTGTAGAATTGTGCTTAGTATATCGGTAATAATAAGTTGCTACATAATATGGGCTGTACCACGCAACTTGCTACTCAATCTGTGTTTGGCGATTAATAATTCACGTATTTCATCATTTCCGTTGTACTACACCCTCCCTTTATACTTTAATAAAGTTGATATTTACTGGTCTATTCTGGCTCGAAGATCACCATGGTACTTGATGGTCTATTCTGGCCGACACCATCATTGTAAGGTTCTTGAACTATAGATGCATTTGGATGCCCGCGTCTATATATCCACCACTGGAATGGAGATAATTCACTCGGAGACCGCCAGTCGGCTACACTCGCAGACATTCGGATATGGAAGGTGAGGAGGCCACGTGGAACCTGTAACGTTCGAGGAGCATAACGCCAGGCATCAAGCGTAGATAAGACGGCATTTACCAGTAACGCCTGTAGTTATTTCCTCCTTTAACTCCCTTGTAACGTAGCCTTAATGGGGGCGGCACACTCTATATAAGCCACCCCTTACTGCTGAGATAAGGGTTCTCAACCCTGCTGTAATTAGGCACCCAGAGAAAACATAGCCCCAAGGCTCAAGACGTAGGGTCTTTACCTCTCTGTGAGGGGCCCAAACTTGTAAAATCCAAGTGTCACACCTGTGCCGTAGCTAGGTCCAGCCCCTATTCGTACCCCTAGTACTTACTGTCATATTCGTTTCCCCGATAGTTGGCGCCCACCTTGGGGCTGCGCGCCTAGCAATTTCCGGCGCAGTGGGTATTTTCTTCATCATCATGGTTCTCGGCATGAGATGGTGGTGTGAATGTGCAACTATGTTACCTAGTATGCACTCATGAACTTGGTTTTGGTTCTCAATTTGTTGGATATGTAGGCACTTGATGGAGTTATCTATGCATGTGTGAACATGATGTATCTATTGTTGGATATGTATGCATGTTTTGTACTTGATGGAGTTATCTATGCATGTGTATACTTGATGTATCGATTGTTGGATTATATATCGGTAGAGTTATATATATTCTTGTTTCAATTGCAAAGGGTGTAACAGCAAGCAGATAAAATAATGCAATTTGGTATATACGCCAAGAATTACACCCGGCTTACGGCCTCTAAGCTATGTAGCCCAAGATAGAACACTCATCGTATGATGCTAAGCCGTATCGTCCAGTAAAATGCACTCGGCTTACAGAACCACAAGAACCGATGTGCACCTATCAGTTTAGTTATAAGCCGAGTGTCAGCCCGCCGAGTACACGGTTTACTTGTGACATGTGGCAGATGCTCGAGCCCCAGCTAATGTTAGAATGCCGGATGTTAGCACACCTCTTATGTGTAAGCCGTGAATCCTAAAGGGCTCTCGGCTTACAACAAACACTCGGCGTTTGGTAAACCGTGTACACCACATAGCACATGGCTTATAAAAGCACTCGTCTTACAGGCAGTCCACGTGGCACGTCCGTTAGGTGCTACTGGTCGTGATCCCACTTTGTTTGCCATGTGCCCCTACTTCATACTCGGCTTACCTATAAGTCATATGCCCGATAACTGACATTCGGCTTATAGCCCATAAGACGAAACATTCTAAGCCGTGTGTGCTACACCGAGTGCAAGACTCGGTTTATAGTTTGTGGTGGTTAAAATGGCCTTTGCCGTGTATAAAATATACACAACTTCGTTTGTTTTTCCTGTAGTGACAATCTGGAAACAGTGTGTCGTTAATTGCGAGAATTGCCTTCTTAGAGCTACCGTAATTTAGGCAGTGCACGAGCATAGCCTATAAAAAACCCCGGCAAGAAAATGCAAAATAGATCGACTGTACTATTATAAATATTGGATTTTGACATATTGTAACACGATGCACGTCTATGACTTTGCATGAAAATGTTGAGGTGCTCATTTTGTAATATTATGCACATCTATGACTTTTTAAAGAATTTTCTAAGAAACATAATTAAGTAAACCATAACTCAACTTACAGCCACCCTCACATTACATGTACAGTTTCCTTTTCATTTATTGAATGCAAGGTAAGGCCACTATTGTTGGGACGGAACTAGGCAGGAACCGTTGGCTGGCTAGCGGCCCAGGGCACACACCTTAATATGCCAGTGGACCCTCCCCTATTGCGAGGTGGCGCCCAAAAGGTGAAAAAACAATCTCAAAATCCTATCAATATAATTTGTTTCATGCTAGACAATTGTGTCAAGATTCAAGAATGTTCCTATCCTAATTTAGGCGTGTCAGGCTGCGCCGATCCCAGGCTGCCCCATTGGCCACCTATGGCAATGTCTATTGTGCGTAAAATATCATGCTATTTGCTTAGAAATTATCTGGGGTATATTTTTCAACAACATCTTTTTCTCAGGTCAAAGTTATCATCACTAGTAGAAAAAGGGCCTATAGTCCCGGTTCATAAGGGCCTTTAGTCCTGGTTCTGTAAACGGGACTAAAGGGTCGTTACTAAGCCTCCTCCTTTAGTCCCGGTTCTTACACGAACCGGGACTAAAGGCCCTTCACGTGGCCGCTGCCTGGAGGTCCACCTTTAGTCCCGGTTGGTAACACCAACCGATACTTAAGGAAAAAAAATGATTTTTTTTGATTTTTTTTATTTTCAAATTTCTGAATTATTTTAACCTCTAATCTCTAATCACCCCTCATCACTACTCAATTTAACCTCTAATCTCTAATCACCCCTCATCATCCCAAATCATCTAACTTCCCGGACAGTCACCCATCCTCTCACTACTCCAGCCTGAGCATGCTTAACTTCTGGGTTCTATTCTCCCTCGTTTCCAAGTCTGCACTTGCTGTTTTCCTGACAATAGTAAGATGTCAATCCTATTAACCCTTAGGAATTTAGCTTGAGAATGAAGTCACACATTTCACTGTTTGAGTTTGAAACTATTGTTTTAAAAAACAATAATTATTTAGTAACACTAATATTTCTTGAATAAGTAATTTGACCATAGTTTGACCACAGTTTGACCAGATTTGATCAAAATTCAAAAAAGCGGAAATAATTATTTAGTAACACTAATATTTTTTGAATAAGTAGTTTGACCATAGTTTGACCATAGTTTGACAAGATTTGATCAAAATTCAAAAAAAGGAAATTATTATTTAGTAACACTAATATTCTTGAATAATTATTTAGTAACACTAATACTTATTGAATAAGTAGTTTGACCAGATTTCAAAAAAAAAACTGAAATTTGAGCATAAATTTTTTCCTTTTAGAATTTGAGGATTCTAAAAATTTGCAAACAGGCTGTAGGCAGTCAAAATCAGATGCGGATTTTCGTGCTGAACATTTTGATATATTATACTTTTTTCTGACATTGTATGCAAAAGTTATAGCCGTTTTACATTTTCCCTACATTTTTTGCAAAACATGTCCAAATTTAAGTTTTTAAATTTTTCTAACTAGTAGATGTGGTAACATAACTACATCTCGAAGGATTTTAACTTTTGAAGCTTTTATCATTTTCTTTTTCTTTTCACAAAACTGAAAAGGCGATACACAGGGGGGGGGTAGGATTTGAAAATTGCACCATTAGTACCGGTTCGTGGCACGAACCGGTACTAAAGAACCGGTACTAATGGGCATCGCACCCTTTAGTACCGGTTCGTGGCACCAACCGGGACTAAAGGGGTACCATTTGAACCGGGAGTAATGCCTGTACGATGCCCTCGCCACTCGAACTGGGACTAATGCTCATATTAGTCCTGGTTCATAATGCAACCGGGATTAATGCTCTTTTCTGGCCGAACGAAAGCCCTGTTTTCTACTAGTGCATGGTGATTAGGTTATCGAGTATGTGGTGTAATGTTACCATGCCATTTACGCAAAAATTATCGGAGTTATATTGTAAAAAAAGCTAGTCAAAATTATAGTAATGTTTGTACATGATGTGCGTATATTATCATGTTATGTGCACATAAGTTACCGGGTATGGTTTTTAACAACTTTTACCCTGGGGGCAAAAAGTTACAGCGGTGTCTATATCTAAGTTATCAAGTCTGTGGTGCATATATTACCATGTTGTTTACATAGAACTTACCGGGGGTATGTTTTCAACAACTTTTATCCGGAGTCAAAAATTTACCGCGTTGTTTGTACGTAAGTTAACAGCTCTGTTGTATGTATATTATCATGCTACCTATACAAAAGTTATCGGGTGTGTATTTGAACAACTTTTTCACCTGGTAAATGTTACCTTGGTGTCGATACATAAGTTATCAGGTCTACAGTGCATATATTATCATGTTGTTTACACAGAAGTTATCGGGATATGCTTTCAACAACTTTTATCCGGAGGAAATAAATTACTGCAGTGTTTGTACGTGAATTATCTGCTCTGTTATACGTATATTATCTTGCTATCTATACAAAAGTTATCGGGGTGTGTAATTCAACAACTTTTTTCACCGGGTAAAAGTTACCATGGTGTCTATACCAAAGTTATCAGGTCTGCGGTGCGTATATTGCCATACTATTTACACAGAAGTTACCATTGGGTATTGTTTTCAATAACTATTTTCCCCGGGTCAGATAGGTTACCATGGTGTTTGTATGTTAATTATCACCTCTTTTGTACGTACATTATCAAGCTATTACAGAGAAGTTATCGGGTGTATGTTTTTCAACAACTTCTCTCTCTTAAGTCAAAAGTCATCATGGTGTTTGTACATAAGTTATGAGGTTTGTGATGCGTATATTACCATGATATTTATACATTAATTGTCGGAGGTATGTCTCTATGTTGATTTTTAATTGTTGTTAGTTGGGCCAACTTGCTTACTAAGCGACCATGGTTCAAATCCCATGATACGCATGTATTTTTGTCTCCCCAAAATATATTCATGTACGAGTCCCTTACCATCACAAATTTCTACTTTTCTCAGAAAACCGGTCTTCCCAAGATAACGGGACGTGAAATGTGACAAAAATCTGACAAAGGACCAGTAATTGTATAACTGTTATTTGAATTTTAACCGCTAGTGGTGACCTAACTTGGCACGGAAACTACTATAGAAGTTCACATTGTAATATCACATGTGTATAGGACACGAGTTGTCTATTAATAGTTTAGTAGCGATGATATTTCTAGAAAATTCATAATAATGGTTTGCACCAACATAGATTTGGAATAAATATATAGACCACACAAGTGATATATCATTTGGCAGAATATTTGTGGTGCTTTTAGAATATCGGTACCTAACATGGTGTAAAATAAGTTTGTGTGAAACACAAAAATATATTTCTTGACCACTTTCAACGCATTAAAGATGAAGCCTCGTATTTGCAAGGGCCACTATGCTAGTCATATAATAGAAACAAAATACAGAGTTGTTTTCTAAGAACTACATTAATCCACGTCATCCGAAATATTTGACGTTAAATATATTTGTGCCCAAGATTTATTACTAGAATTTCTTTTTGAGAAAACGGAACTAGGAGTTGACCGACACTTTGCAAAAGAATTGACCAAAAAGATTGATGGTAGAAGTCCATGTCATGTACTAAGGTGGAACAAACCTTTTTTTTGCCAAAAAACAGCTAGCCAACTGTTGTGTGGACATAAAATTATTCTCTTATTACATGACATGCTATGAAAAAATAGCGCAGCTATTAGAATCTGCTATGGCGATGCTATATCACGCTGTAGAGAACGACAGTAGACTAAATTCATTTGGTAAGACATTATTTAGAATGTTATAGTGTGCTATTAGCGGTGCTATAGCATGCTATTTTTCTCATTGACAAGTACTGCCAACACAGGATTTCAAAATACTACAGATTAAGGCTTAGTTCCATGGTTCTGTCCATCACTCTTTTCCTAAAATCCAAAATGATACGTTTTTCTACACAACTTCTTGCTGAGGGCCAAAGGCAATGCAAAGGCTTGTTCAACTTAGGTACCATAAAATTGCAGATAGCATGCCAAGGGTTTGAAGCAATGTCACTTTAAAGTTGTAGCCTAATTCTCCGAGTTATTCACGATGCAGGACTACTGAATTTCTGCACTGATATCTGTGATTGGAATGAAGAACTCATTCTTCAGTTCTATGCCACTTTGCATATCACCGGAGATGCTAAAGATGTCAATTCATGGGTGCTGGATTGGATGACAGAAAACACTCACTATAAGGCACCAGCAACTGAATTGCTTCGTGTCCTTCCTCTTGATCCTCCCCATGAAAGTGCACGTTGCATCTACAATGACCGCGAACTGACTGATCATTACATGCAAGTGCTCATGAAGCCTTTGAAGCCAGGGCAGGCCCCTCGAACCAAATTCCTCGTCAAGGAATTGCTGTATGTGCCTCGGACTGTCTATCGAATCCTAACGAAGACAATGAGTCCTATCAAAGGCCACGACTCAAATGATGAAGATGTCGTTGGCATCATGAAGAACATGCTTTTCAACATCATTCATGGCGTTCCCGTCAACTTTCATGATTTCTTCATGAGGACTCTGGCTAATGTTGCACGGTCACCTTTTGAGCTGAAGCCATATGCGCCTTGGATTATGAGATTCATAAGGGCAAGATCTTCACTGAATTACAAGGCTGACACTCTGAACCATGGTAGCTACTTGCCGCCCATTGAAGTCCTCAAGCGACCAGTTTCATCATCTGATGATAAGGGCAAGGCAGCTGCTGTGATCGATGAAGGCACTCGTCCATTGGATGGTCAATTCCGTCTAGCTACTTCTTACTCCACCAATGACGATTCTGCAACACATGACTCTGCCGCAAATACCTCAGCTAAGAAAAATCCTCAAGCCACAGCACCCAGGGTGATGACTGACCGTGAGTTACTCCTCAGTCTTCATCAGAAGGTTGATCGCAATCACAAATGGGTGAAACGCCAATTTGCTGCAATTCTTCACAACATGACCTCAACCCATAATGCAGTGAAGAAAAATCAGTATCACCTTCATGAAACCCTCAACCGCACCTGGGCTATTTCCACTCATGTATATTCCGCGGAAGAACTGAAGACTATGGGTCTCCAGGAAGCATTTGACTGGTCTGCACCACCTCCGAAGAAATTCAAGAGAGTCAAAGTTCCTGATCTGGTGGCCAGCTCTTATTCTTCATCGCGTGAAACTGATGAACATGAAGATTTGAACGACACTGCGGCAGGCCCTACTTCAACAAACAACCCCGACAACGCTGGCGCTCCTCCATCAACTTGAAATTCTTCAGGGGCGTTAGTCCTCAGTTTCGATCCTTTTGGTCATTTGATGACAAAGAGGGAGAAATCTGAGTTAGTCTTCAAGCGGGTTTATATTATGGGCGTTTTGTTAAGTTACAACTCTCGTTCTTCCGAAACTTTTTATTGGATCGAGTTGTAATCTTAAATCCGATGGTGCCTTGATACTTCTGGTCGTGCTCTGATGCTTTTGATGCACTGAGCTCTGAAACTTTTGATGTGCTATTCTGCATGCTTATTCCTCGTTAATATTATTGCACGCATGTTGAATCTCATCAGGCACCATATTTCATCATGCATTTCAAATTCTTCATATTATATATCAAATGTGTGTATGAATTACAAGATATAGGGGGAGATCTCCATGATTCAATTCTTCAAATGTGCATTTCCTCAAAAGCAAATTTCTCACTATGCACATATTCAGGGGGAGTTCTGCTATATCTTGCAATCAAATTCCTCAATATCAATATTTACACTTCATATGTTTATCCCCGTTTAAAACTTAACCTATGTTGTCATCAATCACCAAAAAGGGGGAGATTGTAAGTGCATCTAGTGCCCCTTAGTGATTTTGGTGTATTGAAGACTTATAGGTTAAGTAACTGATGCGTTTGTGAGTGTACACAGGTCTATAAGTCTATGAGGAGTTTGATATTTACAGAGAAAGTCGACCCCTAAAAATGAAGTTCTTCGACTGAAGACTTTGATATTCTGAAGACTTTCTGAAGACTTTGAAAGTGAGGAAAATGGTGTGACCTTGAAGACTTGGCATTAACTTGAGGAACATGAAGCGTGAAGACTTTTATTTTCGTAGTTTCATTTTCTCTTTCTTGAGTCATAGGAAACACCATACTGTTAAAGGGGGTCGAAGAAATACTAAGGAAAAATTTCCATGTGATGCTCAACTCAAAATCCTACACCTACCAATCCCTTCGAGTGAAGCCATTGGAAATCTCATACAGTTCAGTCAAATTCTTCAGTGACAGAGACGCAGTTCTTCTGGTTTGATAGTTATATTGCATGCTATCAGTAGCTCAATGTACCATTCCCGAAAAAGAAATAAGTAACACCATGTACGAGAAGTACTGTTGTTAGTAGTCTGTAGCGTGATAGGGAGCACTGCTCGTACGTGTACTAGGTATTATTGGTCCGGAAGACAACGATCACATGATCCCACCAAACGTACGGCTCTAATTGGAACAATTAGATACACGTTGACGATAAACATCTATTGACTGCGGCATGTTCTGTTATGATATACGTTGATTTATCTAAAGAAAATAAACAATTTGTGCTAATGCTTTTTCTTGATTATCATTCTAATTTGAAAATATTATGTTTATTGTAGTAGTATGAGAAATTCAAGCATTGTACTAATTTCGTTCCTTTATATAAGGTGTCTTTGTTTTTCCCGAAATTTCAACAATGTAAGCGCAAAAGGGTCAGGCATTGTCCATCACAAATGCAAGGACATCATCTTTATTGTGGGTAGATCATTCGAGGAATGCTGATTGTGGCTTCATATAATCCATTAAAAAATATCACTTGTGGCTTCATATAATTCAATTTCATGTGGGGTCAAATTAATATTATGACATGTTGAAAAAGATAAACATCACACAATCTCACACACACACACACACATACACACACACACACACACATACACACACACACACACACACACACACACACACACACACACACACACACATGGGCCACAATATATGTCTTTTGCATGCTGGAAAAATGTTTTTTTAAAACACTAGTCATATTAGAACATAAGAATAATTAAGGAAATTTTCCAAAAGAAACCTTGAACTTATAGACAAAAGCTAAATCAAACCCTGAACTTCAAATCCCTGAAATCAACACACTGAACTATCTAATCCCGGTCTATTTTAAACCTTGGATGCGTTACCGAACAGGGATCAGGTAGAACCCGGGATGGTTGGTTGCGGCCAGACTGGGCCGGCCAATTTGGCAGGGCAAAGCCTTATTTTTTGCAACATTTTTCCAAACCGCGCCACATAAAAACGTGGAAAAAGAAGAGATTCAGTGGATCAATCTTGCGACCTGACACTTGTAAAGTCCATTTGCTAGCCAGTCTAACTCATGGTTGTTGGTGACATTAGAGAAGCACGAAAATATTTAAAAACACGCAGTATCGAGATTTGAGGTTTCAAAATATTGTTCAGGTTTCAAAACTGTACCTATTTTGTCAAATTAAGTTCATGGTTACAAATTTTTCATGTTTTCAAAAATTGTTTTCACTTTAAATTTTGTTCGGGTTTCAAAAGTTATTAGTGATTTGAAATTTTTCTTCACGTTTAAAAATGGTTCATGTATAACAAATATTCAGGGATTTAAAAAATGGTTCATGTTTAAAAATTTGTTAGTGTTTTTTTAAATATCATAATTCCAAAAATTAGAAAAACTCCTTTTTGCTTTTAAGAATATTCAAATATCAAAATCATCGATTATTTTCAAGAAAATGTTTAAAAATGTTCTAAAATGTTTTCGAATCTCGATGCTAAATAGCGTGGTTAAATATTTCCACTCTTCACAAATGTCACTAGCAGTTATCAAGTGGAGTGGCTACCCGACGAGTTCTCTAGCGCCAGATCTCAAGTTCGATTTGCCCTGCCTGAGTATTGTCTTGTTTGGTATTTTTAAGTCGAAAGAAAAACATGTTTCACGTTTGGTGGGCCGGCCCAGTCGCCAACGAACCCGGTTCGACCTGCTGCCACGTTGATAATCCCTTTGAAAACGCGGTCAAGGTTTAATATAGACTGGGATCAGATTGTTCAGTGTGCTGATTTCAGGGATTTGAAGTTCAGGGTCCGATTTAGCTTTAATCTACAAGTTCAAGGTTTATTTTGGACTTTCTCCAATAATTAAATGTATCATTGTTGTTAAATCTTCAGAATTGCATATAAACCTGATCCAGTATCACTCGATGGAACTTGATTATTAGTTGGACTACAAAAAATGTTGCTCCGGATTTAAGGATGTAATGTTGACAAATATATCAATCAAAATAGGGTCCACTCGATGGGTACACGAATTGGAAGAGTATGTGAGGAGCGTTGGTTGCTAAAATTTAATGTTTGAGTAAAACAACTAGTTGGTACAATTAGGTACAACGATAAATATCCATTGACTGCGACATGTTTCCGTACCATATATGCCGATTTATCTAAAGAAAATAAACAATTTGTGCTAATGTTTTTCTTGATTGTCGTTGTAATTTGAAAAATATTAGTTTATTGTAGTAGTATGAGAAATTCAAGCATTGTATTCCCGTAGTTCCTTTATATAAGGTGTCTTTGTTTTTGCCAAAAATTCCACAATGTAAGAAGTATTTCTCTTTTCCTCCCAGTTTTCCGTGCATGCCCTTCCACCATCCAATATATGCCTTTCATAAAAAGCAGTACCTAGTCCCCAATAGGAATGTAGTAAGAAAAGAACCTCTCTCCATGATTCACGGTGGAGCTCCGACCTGGGACGGTGGCGGTGACGTTTTGCTGCAACTGCCGTCAGATTTTGCTACAACCGACGAGGATTCTTCCCACATCCATTCATGGTGGAACTGCGACCCGCGACAATGGTGACAACATTTTGCGGCAACCTTCGTCAGTTTTTGCTACTAATGGTGAGAAATTTATTACATCCATTTAATGGCGGAGAGTGGTGGTTGTCCTTCGGGGGAAACCCGTGAGGCAAGCGTCACGGGAGCGGCACAATGGGAGGCTGCAACCATGGAGCATCAAGGCGGCGGGAGTTGCAACCGGTCGACGGGGGTATTGCAACTAGTTGATGGCGGAGCTTGAACCAAAATTGATGACCGGAGAGGTTTGTCGGCGAGCACTGGGAGGGTAGCTCTGCGAGTCCGCAAGTGGCCAGTTGTCGTTACCCTCGCCAGAGATACGGACATGGACGGAGTCACGTGGTGGAGAGGCGAGGGGATTGTTTTTTGTTTTTTCGCGTACAAAGTTATGTAGGGAAGAGATAAAGCCACTTAAGATCAAACGCCCCATGTAGTATGGATTGGGAGGCTGCCGTGGTGTTTCCAGGCCAAATTTGGGCCGTTCGGCGGGCGCCTAGCGTCGCCCATTATTATTGATGATAAACGTGGAAAGCTAGTCTTCTCTAATTTGAGAGTTATATTGCATGCTATCAGTAGCTCAATGTACCACTCCCGAAAAAGAAATAAGTAGCCCCATGTACGAGAAGTACTGTTGTTAGTAGTCTGTAGCATGATAGGGAGCACTGCTCGTACGTGTACTAGGTATTAATGGTCCGGAAGACAACGATCACATGATCCCACCAAACGTACGGCTCTAATGAAGGTACGTGAGGAGCGTTGGTTGCTAAAACTTAAGGTTTGAGTAAAAGAGCTAGTTGGTACAATTCGGTGCAATGATAAATATCTATTGACTGCGACATGTTATGGTAAACTATACGTTGATTTATCTAAAGAAAATAAACAACTTGGCTAATGCTTTTTCTTGATTATCATTCTAATTTCAAAATATTCTGTTGATTGTAGTAGTATGAGAAATTCAAGCATTGTACTCCTGTCGTTCCTTTATATACGGTGTCTTTGTTTTTCCCAAAATTTCCACAATGTAGTCACAAAAGAGTTAGGCATTGTACATCACAAATGATAGGACTTTATCTTTAGTGCGGGTAGATCATTCGAGGAATGCTGATTGTGGCTTCATATACTCCATTAAATAAATATCACTTGTGGCGAAAAAAAATCAATTCAATTTCATGTGGGGTCAAATGACTATTATGACATGTCGAAAAAGATAAACATCACACACACACACACACACACACACACACACACACACACACACACACACACACACACACACACACACACACACACTGGCAACAATATGTGTCTTGCATGCGAGAATAATGTTTTTTTACAATACTAGTCATATTCGAACGTAAGAATAATTAAGGAAAAAGTCCAAAACAAACCTTGAACTTATAGACGAAAGCTAAATCAAACCCTGAACTTCAAATCCCTGAAATCAACACACTGAACTATCTAATACCGGTCTATTTTAAACCTTGAGTGCGTTAGCAAACAGGGATCAGGTCGAACCCAGGATGGTTGGCTGCGGCCATACTGGGCCGGCCCATAAGGCAGGGCAAAGCCTTTTTTTTGCAACATTTTTCCAAACCGCGCCACATAAAAACGTTGAAAAAGAAGAGATCCAGTGAATTGATCTTGCGACCCGACACTTGTAAAGTCCTCCTGCTAGCTAGTCTAACTCATGGTTTTTGGTGACATTAGAGAAGCATGAAAATATTTAAACACACGCAGTATCGAGATTTGAGGTTTTAAAATATTGTTTAGGTTTCAAAATTGTTCCCATTTTGTCAAAATAAGTTCATGTTTACGAATTTTCATGTTTTCAAAATAAAATTTCTCTTTAAAGTTTAAAAATTGTTAGTGATTTGAAAATTTTGTTCACGTTTAAAAATAGTTCATGTATAAAAAATATTCAGGGATTTAAAAACTGGTTCACATTTGAAAATTTTTTTGGTGGTTTTTTAAATATCGTAATTCCAAAATTTTGAAAAACTGCCTTTTGCTTTTAAGAATATTCAAATTTCAAAATCATCATTTATTTTCACGAAAATGTTTAAAAAAGTTCTAAAGTGTTTTCGAATCTCGATGCTAAGTAGTGTCGTTAAATATTTCCGCTATTCACAAATGTCACTAGCAGTTATCTAGTGGAGTGGCTACCTGATGAGTTCTTGAGCTCCAAATCTCAAGTTCAATTCCCCTTTCCTGAGTATTGTCTTTTTTTGGTATTTTTAAGTCAAAAGAAAACATGTTTCATGTTTGGTGGGCCGGCCCAGTCGCCAACAAACTCTGTTTGACCTGCTGCCACGTCGATAATCCCTTCGAAGACGCGCTCAAGGTTTAATTCCGGCCGGGATTAGATAGTTTGGTGTGCTGATTTCAGGGTCTTGAAGTTCAGGGTCCGATTTAGCATTCATCAACAAGTTCAAGGTTTGTTTTGGACTTTCTCCAATAATTAAATGTATTATTGTTGTTAAATCTTCATAATTTCATATAAACCTGATTCAAGTATCACTCGATGGAACTTAATTATTCGTTGGACTACAAAAAATGTTGCCCCGGATTTAAGGATGCTATGTTGATAAATATATCAATCAAAATAGGGTCCACTCGATGGGTACACAAATTGGAATAGTACGTGAGGAGTGTTGGTTGCTAAAATTTAAGGTTTGAGTGAAACAGCTAGTTGGTATAATTAGGTACAATGATAAACATCCATTGACTGCGACCTGTTTCTGTACGATATATGCTGATTTATCTAAAGAAAATAAACAATTTGTGCTAATGTTTTTCTTGATTGTCGTTGTAATTCAAAACTATTTTGTTATTGTAGTAGTATGAGAAATTCAATAATTGTAATCCCGTCGTTCCTTTATATAAGGTGTCTTTGTTTTTGCCAAAAATTCCACAATGTAAGAAGTATTTCTCTTTTCCTCCCAGTTTTCCATGCATGCCCTTCCACCACCCAATATATGCCTTTCATAAAAAGTAGTACCTAGTCCCGAATAGGAATGTAGTAAGAAAGAATCTCTTTCCGTGATTCACGACGCAGTTGCGACCTGGGACGGTGGTGATGACGTTTTGCTGCAACCGCCGTCAGATTTTGCTACAACCGACGAGGATTCTTCCCACATCCATTCATGGCGGAACTGCGACCCGCGACAATGGTGACAACATTTTGCTGCAACCTTCGTCAGTTTTTGCGACTACTAGGCGAGATCCATTTAATGGCGGAGAGTGGTGGCTGTCCTTCGGGGGAAACCCGCGAGGCAAGCGTCACGCGAGCGGTGCAATGGGATGTTGCAACCATGGAGCATCAAGGCGGCGGGAGTTGCAACCGGTCGACGGGGTTATTGCAACCGGTTGATGGCGGAGCTTGAACCAAAATTGATGACCGGAGAGGTTCGTCGGCAAGCACCGGGAGGGTAGCTCTGCGAGTCTGCAAGCGGCTAGTTGTCGTTGCCCTCGCCAGAGCTGCGCACATGGACGGAGTCACGTGGTGGAGAGGCGAGGGGGTTGTTTTTTAAATTTTTTCGCGTACAAAGATAGTAGGGAAGAGACAAAGCCACGTAAGATCAGACGGCGCCATGCAGTACGGATTGGGAGGCCGCCGTAGCGCTTCCGGGCCAAATTTGGGCCGTTCGGCCTGCGCCTAGCGTCACCCATTATTTAAGGAGGATAAACGTGGAAAGCTAGACTTCTCTAATTTGATAGTTATATTGCATGCTATCAGTAGCTCAATGTACAATTCCCGAAAAAGAAATAAGTAACACCATGTACGAGAAGTACTGTTGTTAGTAGTCTGTAGCGTGATAGGGAGCACTGCTCGTACGTGTACTAGGTATTATTGGTCCGGAAGACAACGATCACATGATCCCACCAAACGTACGGCTCTAATTGGAACAATTAGATACACGTTGACGATAAACATCTATTGACTGCGGCATGTTCTGTTATGATATACGTTGATTTATCTAAAGAAAATAAACAATTTGTGCTAATGCTTTTTCTTGATTATCATTCTAATTTGAAAATATTATGTTTATTGTAGTAGTATGAGAAATTCAAGCATTGTACTAATTTCGTTCCTTTATATAAGGTGTCTTTGTTTTTCCCAAAATTTCCAGAATGTAAGCACAAAAGAGTCAGGCACTGTCCACCACAAATGCAAGGACATCATCTTTATTGTGGGTAGATCATTCGCGGAATGCTGATTGTGGCTTCATATAATCCATTAAAAATATCACTTGTGGCGTAAAAATCTTCAATTCAATTTCATGTGGGGTCAAATGACTATTATGACAGGTCGAAAAAGATAAACACCACACACACACGCGCGCGCGCGCACACACACACACACAACACACACGCCCACACACACACGCACGCACACACACACGCGCACGCGCGCGCACGCACACACACACGCGCGCGCGCCCTGTGGTGTTGATATGTATCTTGTGCATGCTACAAAACTGTTTTGACTATATTAGTCATATTACTGCATAAGAATAATTAAACGTATCATTGTCCACTGGAGGGTGACACGAATTGGAAGAGTACGTGAGTAGTGTTGGTTCCTAAAATTTAAGGTTTGAGTGAAACAGCTACTTGGTACAATTAGGTACGATGATAAACATCTATTGACTGTGACGTGTTTAGCTTCGATGTACGATGATTTATCTAAAGAAAATAAACAATTGTTGCTCATATTTTTTTCTTGATTATCATTCTAATTTGGAAATATTCTATTTATTGTAGTAGTATTAAAATTTTAAGCATTGTAGGAGTATCTCATAACAATAAGACGTGTAGACTACTCGGGTTGGGTGCGAGGGGTAGTTTTGGTAAGAAATAAGTTGCAAAATATTAAGTTATAATCTAGTTATTATATACTGTTGTCTTTTTACACCTATTATTGTACACATATAAAGCTGATTACATATTATATCGTACCATGTGTTTTTCCTTCCATCTCCTAGGGTGTTTACCATCAGGTAATTGTTGATACATGTGTCTAAAATAAAAAAATCTTAATTACTCGCTTATAGGAGTTTGGATCACATGATAAACTTTAGTCATAAAAAAGACACTGTGAGAGAAACTATTTGAATATTACGGATTAACTTTGTACATTTAAAGTTTTGACACAAATGATTAAAGATCAGATCATCAAGCAACCGAATTTTGGATACAACACGAAGGAACACAAAAGAAAATAATTCTTTAAGCAAAGATTATAGAAAATAAGTATTCTATAAATGTATTATATGTGTACTCTGAAATATACAAGGGTCTGGTAAGTAGTTTTTATTTTTTGTACAGACTTCTCTTTGCCATCTACCTCGTGTTTTTAGCATATAATATATATCATTATAAAAATTCCTATAGAATTCTTGGTTGACCTAGAAATTATAATATTTAGCCGTTTTATACAAATAACAAATAGACTATATTAGAAATACACGTGGTCAATGCCGTCAGGGTACGATGTACGATGGAAATCGCCGTGAGCAGATCCAACGGCAAAAGTACGCCTACAGTTTTCCGGCCTATATATAAACACAATGCCAGGAGCACACCGGAACTAAGAGCATCTTGCGAAAGCGTAATAAATCAGTTCATAATGAGCATCGCAGTTACCAAGTCATCGCCCATGGCGGTCACCGGCCCGCCAGAGCTTGGTACGGTAACCGGTGGCATTATCAACCTCTCCTCTTTCGACAAGTGTTTCGCTCCTGTTCCTGTCACGCTGCTCCTCGTCTTCGACCACCCAATCGATGAACCTGTTGAGACAATCAAGAAGGCTCTGTCGCAGGCACTGGTGCTCTACCATCCTATGGCTGGCCGCCTCGTCGCCGGACCTGACGGGGAGCCGATCCACATCTTGTGCACGGGAGAGGGTGTCTCGTTCGTGAGCGCGTCGGCTAGCTGTGCGCTGGACCAACTCACGATGTCGCCGCTGCTGCTCAGGGACCTCGCCGTGCGCTACCCTGCCGATTATTGCCGCCCCAGCGACACCATGCTGGTGATGCAGGTGACCGAGTTTGCCTGCGGCGGCTTCGTCGTGGGTGTGACGTGGAACCACGTCCTGGCCGACGCGGCTGGGATGGCGCAGTTCCTCCAGGCCGTCGGCGAGCTCGCCGGTGGGATGCCAACGCCGTCCGTCGTTCCGGTCCGGTCCGAAGCCGACGGCACAATCCCGCGCCTCCCGTCGCCTGTCGTCACCGCAATGAGGACTCGGATGAGGGCTGGAATGGAGGAAATGGCATGCCTCGACGTCACCATATCATGGAGCTTGATCAGCTGCATCAAAGCCGAGTGTGGCGGTGACTGCACGGTGTTCGATGCCGTCGCCGCGGTTCTCTGGCAGTGCCGCACCCGCGCGGTGATCACCGACCCCGACGCGCCAGCGCTCCTCGTCTTCTCGAGCGACATGCGCGGGCTAGTGTGTGCCAAGCGCGGCTACTACGGCAACTGCGTCAGGAGGCAGCCGGTGCAGGCGAAGAGCGGCACGGTGGCGAGCGGCGACATCAAGGACCTGGTGAAGCTCATAAGGCTTGCCAAGGAGATAATACCCGGTATGATCACAGACGGCCGTGACGAGACCACCGGCGCCTGTGCCGGGGTGGATCAGCAGCAGGAGAAGCCCCCTCCCAGGCACAACACGCTGGTTGTGACGAGCTTGAGGAACCTTGGGTTCGACGCGGTGGACTTTGGGCGTGGGAGACCGGCGCGGGTGATGCCACCACTGTCACCGGCAGAGCGGACGGCAATGAACGTCTGCGTCATTTGCCCGCCATGCAAGGGAAAGGACGGCGTCGAAGTCGTGTCCCTCTGCGTCAAGCCGGAGCACGCCGATGCCTTCCTGCGGGAGTTGGCCGCCTTACACATGCACATGCACATGCACGTGCTCGCACGTTTATAGTGCATGCACGCAAGCATGCACATCCACCCATGCGATGAAGAATAAATTCCATGAACAAGAATTTTCACACATAGTTGATACAAATCCCGTATGGCAAATAAAAAAACACTTCAAATTTTCTTACTACTACTTGTATCATTATCTTTTAATAAGCTATCTATGTTTTAAATAAGGGTAGTATTTAATAAATTTTGAATATTTCTTTCTTCCCTAGCTCATCTTACCACTCATAGGAAACATAGATCACCCCCCTCAAAAAAAAATATTAGGAAACATAGATCATGCTTCGCAGGCGTTGCTGCTCGGTGCAAGTCCCCATATGCGGTACTATTCTAAATATGGACCTCAGAGGTCCATTTCTTAAATAGAAGCCCATACAAAGTCACCGTAAGTAAGCTTATGACTTCATCTCAGAAGCACACACTGTCATATGCCAAAGACTTTGCAAACCGAGTATCACAACAATTTCACTACCAAAGAGGCAACATATATATGAATTGGGCATACAAGTGCCAAGATCCCAATTATAATACAACTAGAGACCAACATGGTCCAACATAACATAAACACAACAAAAGTCATCAATAGTATGGGTACATACAATATCCAAAGTACCAAAGAGGCGAAAACATATGTCTAATTCTTTACGGTTTAATACTAGTTTTGGAAATATGTTTAATCTCGAGTTGCACTTTTGTCCGACCCATGTGAACTGCACCTGAGAACAACTGACTACAAGGGATGGACAAGTAAACTGCAACGACGGAGTGCAGTTACCAAACTTGGATGTGAAGCATGGCATGAATCAAAGTGAAACGCATGACTTTTTTTGGTCTTTCTATAATATTTTTTATATATCCATCGGGGGGACTGCAAGGACCAAATTAGTGAACTGCAGATTTTGTTTTATGAGTGTCAAATGTTATATGTGAGTCAAATGTGTGCTGGAGCAAAACAAAGAAATAAATCTATATTACAGTTTTTCGGCGTGTTTCTTAAGATGGCAGTCCACAAAGTAGACATGTGGCAAGCGTTGGAACCTTGCTGAGGGTCAAAGGGATGGAACTTGGCACAGATGACATATGGCAGTCGCAGGATCTGGTACATTCCAGAACATTTTGTCCCTGTGCGCAATGGCGAAGCTACATTAGGCCTTGGCCTGCCTAGCCCAGAAGGAATGTTGAACACTATGCAGCCAGACCAACAGTTTCCGTCAGGTTAACCCATCCAGCCCGCCTTACTATTTGTTTCACCCTATGCCACTGTTGTGTGCAACGCTCGGCGAACTGCTGCCGAGTGTGAATAGCAAGGCACTGGGCCAAGAAGACACGTCACGGCAACTGTGAGCTCACGAAAGAAGCCTTGTCCAGGGTTTGTAGCCTTTCCTTCGTTGTCCCTTGAAGGCTAGGACAAACTATTCCCTCCAAACTTCGTCGGTGAGCCCGTGGATTTGCCACCCCTCTGCCTGCCGCTCCATCAGCCGGTGGCGGGGAGGGAAATCCTGGTGCCTCTGCTCCGGTTGGTACTTCTAGATTAGGGTCTTTTAGTCCACGCGGGTGCGGCGCTCGGGCGGATGGTGGCGCTTCTTTTTTGACTTTGTATTCTGACCTTCGATCCTCTTCGAGTTTGTCGATACGCACGTAGTCAACCGAGCTCGACGTAGGTTCCTGCCGTCTCCTTGTGGCAGCGAGGTTAGGGTTTCTTATCATGTGGTGAGATTTGGATAGGTTCTTTATATTTATTCAAGGGTTCAACTGCGACGAGCGTGGCTTTAAGGCAATGGTCCATAGGGGCACGTGCACGAAGACTACCCCTGCTGTCATCGGCAAGATCAAGCTAGCTACTCTAGTGGAGCGACCACAATGGCACGCCGGTGGTTCGTTCTGGCAGCGGTGGTGATCGTTTGGTGGTCTCAGAATCTTGATGTAGTTTTTATTATGTTTGAGGTGCTTTGTATTACCGAGGAAGCTCATTTGATAATAGATCTGAATTCTTTTTGAGGAAAAAAAAGAACCTTGTCCACGATTTGCCGAGCCACCATCGATTTTAATCAAACACAGTGACTCACATCACAGAAATCCGTACACAAGGACCCAAATCGTGCGTGGGTGTGGCTACCCCCATAACCATTCCACGAGAGAACACCTTCACCGTCGCTGGCCAGAATTGGTGTATAAATACCACCTCTTTGGATACATCGAGTCTCCCACCAGGAACAAAGACACACACACGCAAACCATGGGCGTGGCCATGATCTGGGTGGCGGTGGCGGCGTCTTTGGCCTCGTCCTGGGCCGTCATCAGCGCGTTGTCACGGTTCTTGTGGACACCCCGCGCCATAACCAGGGCGTTCCGGGCGCAGGGCGTAGGCGGGCCGGACTACCGGTTCCTGGTCGGCAACATCGTCGAGATGAAGTGGCTGCTCGTGGAGAGCGCAGGCCTGGTGCTCGACGTCGGCTGCCATGACTACGGCGCCCTGGTGCAGCCCCACTTTCGCAAATGGATGGCCCTCTACGGTACGTCCACGCCTTAATTTCTTGGACCATTTGCACGGGCGCTTTCTTCTCACGGTACTACCTCCGTCCTGATTTATTGATCCTCTTCGTATTTCATGCCAAAATTTAATCAAATCAGAGGTTTTTTAACATGCTCCCTAATACCCTCTCTTTTCATATGATAGGTAAGAGTATATAATAGATCTAAGCCGTTGATTGTATTAAGTAGTGAGTCTGATTAACTCTTATCTTCTTACCTCCCATGTGAAAAGAGGGGGATAAGAGGGAGCATCTTAAAATTGCTCAATCATAAATATAACTGATCAAAAATTAATGCATGTCACAAAAAATTATATCGTTGGATTCGTATTTGAACATAATTTTCGATGTTGCTTTTTTATGACATGTATTCACATTTTATTAATAAAACGTGGTGAAATTTTGGCACAAAGTATTAAGGAGAATAATAAACTAGGACGGAGGTAGTACATACGTGATGATGGAGTGTGCGCGCATGCAGGACGTACGTTCATCTCGTGGCCCGGGAAGAGTCCGGAATTGTTCATGGGGGACGTGGACAAAGTGAAGCAGGTGCTCTCTGACCGTTCGGGGCTGTTCCCGAAGAATCCCATCAACGACCACTTTGCCCGCTTGCTCGGCAAAGGGCTCATCCTCATCGACGGCAACGAGTGGAAGCGCCACCGCAAGGTCGTCCACCCAGTCTTCAGTGTCGACAAGCTAAAGGTGTTAGCAAACTAGCAATTCCATTAACAAAAAAACCATTAGGATTTGTGAGATACAAATTCTATTATACTGGTAGATGCAAATCCGTTAATAATTCTTTTCTAACATGTTTATCTAAAATATTACCGCGTGACTGAATTAAGTCACCTAATGGAGACCATATAAAAAAATAAAAAATAAACATCATCTATTTAGGAACGGAGGAAGTATTACATCGGTACGGGACTTTTCTGACTCATTGCTTGGCTCCACAGATGTTGGCAGTAACGGTGTCTGATTGTGTTGGGTTGATGCTGTCGGACTGGGAAGCAAAGTTAGAGAAGAGTAGTGGCCATGTGGAAGTCGATATTAGTTGCCAGTTCGAGGAGGTTGCGGCGAACGTGATCTCACGCGTGGCATTTGGGACAAACCACAAAGAGGCCAAGCAAGTCTATCTGGCGCAGAAAGAGCTCCAATTTCTTGCCTTCTCTAGTTTATTCAATGTTTTGAACCTCGTCCCAGGATTCAGGTACATACTCCGCATGTGACACATGCAACATGTGCAAAATCAGCAGGCAATTAATCTACAATTTCACAAAGAACAGTTTGATGAATGCATATTCATGTTTCTGAAATTAACCAGGTACCTTCCTACGAAAAATAACATAAAGATGCATACACTCAACAAAGAGGTGAGGAGCATACTCGTCAACATCATCAAAAATCGCCTTAACTGCAAGGACACCATGAGATACGGGAACGACACTTGGGATAATCCTGAATGCTTGCGTGCCAGAGCACGTGCAAAACCCACTCATGAGCATGGATGAGATCATAGAAGAGTGCAAGACCTTCTACTTAGCTGGCCATGAGACAACTGCACAGCTGCTCACCTGGACCACGTTCTTGTTAAGCACCCACTCAGAGTGGCAAGAGAAGCTTAGGGAGGAGGTGACGAGAGAGTGTGGCACGCAAATCCCTGCTGGCGACATGCTCAACAATATGAAGCTGGTCGACATGTTCATTCTAGAAACTCTCAGGCTATATGGCCCCGTCACCAACATCTAGAGGAAAACATGCAGCAATCTTGAGCTCGGGAGCATTAGGGTGCCGGAGGGAACAATTCTATCGACCCCGATCAAGACGATACACCGCGACAAGGAGCTCTGGGGTGAGGACGCTGAAGAGTTCAAGCCTCAGAGATTCGAGAACGGCGTGAGCAGGGCAGCAAAGCACCCCTATGCGTTTTTGCCTTTCTCTATGGGGCCCAGGGCTTGCATTGGGCAGAACTTTACCATGATAGAGGCCAAGGTTGTGCTCGCCATGATCCTACAGAGGTTCTCAGTCTCACTATCTCCAAAGTATGTCCATGCACCCATGGATGTATTCACAATACGACCGAGATATGGGCTTCAAGTGGTCCTCAAGAGCTTGCATGTGTAGAATTGTGCTTAGTATATCGGTAATAATAAGTTGCTACACAATATGGGCTGTACCACGCAACTTGCTACTCAATCTGTGTTTGGCGATTAATAATTCATGTATTTCATCATTTTCATTGTACTACACCCTCCCTTTATACTTTAATAAAGTTGATATTTACTGGTCTATTCTGGCTCGAAGATCACCATGGTACTTGATGGTCTATTCTGGCCGACACCATCATTGTAAGGTCCTTGAACTATACATGCATTTGGAAGCCCACGTCTATATATCCACTCGGATATGACTCATCCACTGGAATGGAGACAATTCACTCGGAGACCGCCAGTCGGCTACACTCGCGGACATTCGGACATGGAAGGTGAGGAGGCCACGTGGAACCTGTAATGTTCGAGGAGCATAACGCCAGGCATCAAGCGTAGATAAAACGGCATTTACCAGTAACACCTGTAGTTATTTCCTCCTTTAACTCCCTTGTAACGTAGCCTTAATGGGGGCGGCACACTCTATATAAGCCACCTCTTAGCGCTGAGACAAGGGTTCTCAACCCTGCTGTAATTAGGCACCCAGAGAAAACATAGCCCCAAGGCTCAAGATTTAAGGTCTTTACCTCTCTGTGAGGGGCCCAAACTTGTAAAATCCAAGTGTCACACATGTGCCGTAGCTAGGTTCAGCCCCTATTCGTACCCCTAGTACTTACTGTCATATTCGTTTCCCCGATTGTTGGCGCCCACCTTGGGGCTGCGCGCCTAGCAATTTCCGGCGCAGTGGGTATTTTCTTCATCATCATGGTTCTCGGCGTGAGATGGTGGTGTGAATGTGTAGGTATGTTACCTAGTATGCACTCATGAACTTGGTTTTGGCTCTCAATTTGTTGGATATGTAGGCACTTGATGGAGTTATCTATGCATGTGTGAACATGATGTATCTATTGTTGGATATGTATGCATGTTTTGTACTTGATGGAGTTATCTATGCATGTGTATACTTGATGTATCGGTTGTTGGATTATATATCGGTAGAGTTATATATATTCTTGTTTCTATTGCAAAGGGTGTAACAGCAAGCAGATAAAATAATGCAATTTGGTATATACGCCAAGTATTACACCCGGCTTACGGCCTCTAAGCTAGAACACTCATCGTATGATGCTAAGCCGTATCGTCCAGTAAAATGCACTCGGCTTACAGAACCACAAGAACCGATGTGCACCTATCAATTTAGTTATAAGCCGAGTGTCAGCCCGCCGAGTACACGGTTTACTTGTGACATGTGGCAGATGCTCGAGCCCCAGCTAGTGTTAGAATGCCGGATGTTAGCACACCTCTTATGTGTAAGCCGTGAATCCTAAAGGGCTCTCGGATTACAACAAACACTCGGCGTTTGGTAAACCGTGTACACCACATAGCACATGGCTTATAAAAGCACTCGTCTTACAAGCAGTCCACGTGGCACGTCCGTTAGGTGCTACCGGTCGTGATCCCACTTTGTTTGCCATGTGCCCCTACTTCATACTCGGCTTACCTATAAGTCATATGCCCGATAACTGACATTAGGCTTATAGCCCATAAGACGAAACATTCTAAGCCGTGTGTGCTACACCGAGTGCAAGACTCGGTTTATAGTTTGTGGTGGTTAAAATGGCCTTTGCCGTGTATAAAATATACAAAACTTCATTTGTTTTTCCTGTAGTGACAATCTGGAAACAGTGTGTCGTTAATTGCGAGAATTTCCTTCTTAGAGCTACCGTAATTTAGGCAGTGCATGAGCATAGCCTATAAAAAACCCCAGCAAGAAAATGCAAAATAGATCGACTGTACTATTATAAATATTGGATTTTGACATATTATAACACGATGCACGTCTATGACTCTGCATGAAAATGTTGAGGTGCTCATTTTGTAAGATTATGCACATCTATGACTTTTTAAAGAATTTTCTAAGAAACATAATTAAGTAAACCATAACTCAACTTACAGTCACCCTCACATTACATGTACAGTTTCCTTTTCATTTATTGAAGGCAAGGTAAGGCCACTGTTGTTGGGACGGAACTAGGCAGGAACCGTTGGCTGGCTAGCGGCCCAGGGCACACACCTTAATATGCCAGTGGACCCACCCCTATTGCGAGCTGGCGCCCAAAAGAGAAAAGAAACGGTTCAATCACACACATGCGCAAATTACCTCATCACATTGATTGTAACCGATGCAACGATCCTACCACAATCCTCGTTTAAAAAAAATGGTCAAAATACAGTGTGAACCCCATGCCACAAAATCTTTACAACCTTTCATCCCTTCCCATCCAGTTCAGCCCCCTAATCCTCCTCCCCCCTCCCCCATTCCGCTCCATCCTCTGCCATAGATCTCAGCTACTTGGAGCTATCAGCACCCACCCCATCAACACTTGAAGATTACTTTCCACCCCCCCCCCCCCCCCATATACAACTTCCCCTACACCACCTCCCTCTCTCTCTCTCTCTCTCTCTCTCTCTCTCTCTCTCTCTCTCTCTCTCTCTCTCTCTCTCTCTCTCTCCAGCTTGGGGATGTGCCTTGGTCCCCGCAACAAGGAAACACAATAGGCCAGCACTGCTGGGATGTTAATGCATGCAACTCCCCCTTGTATTAGGTTTGTTTTTTCGGTCCGATTTGTATAGGGAAAAATAAATGTAACGCAGCTTGTTGTAGCTATTTTGGCAAGTTCAGTAAAACCAACAAGAAAATCACTCTAATGCACTCTGGCTTTCTAGGGTAGAACAAAACCTTGTGTTCCTTTTAACACAAAACATGCAAAAACTGAATTTTTTTAATATTGTGGACACTGAAACACACTGATTTAAGAAAAATGTGAAACATCTTTTTAGTTACATGAACCATCTTTTAGAAAGTGTGTGAACAAGTTTTTAGAAATTTATATTGCACACCCCCAATTGGCGCCCCCCAAGAGTGAAACGAGTTTCCTAGCCATTGCTGATGACATGGTAAATTTGTGGGCCCCAAAGGGTCAAATAAATCTCCTCTCCGTTCTTAGTGATGTGTGAAGAATTCTTAAAAATGTATGAAAACAGAAATCTGTTATTTGAAAAAAAACTGTGGGCATTTCTGAAAATTTGCAAAGTCGTGAACATTTTTGAAAAGATGAAAAAAAAAGATAATTTAAAACCATGGAAAAAGAAAGAAGAAAATTAAAATACAATGAAAAAAAGGAAAGAATAAGAAAACGGAAAATTGCAAATCATCTTCTTAGAGTATCTACAACCGGACCTACCTAAATCCAGCACCCAAACTTCTGCGACTGGACGCGTTTGTGGACAGTGACCGGTCATCACTCAAATGTTTGATGCCACGACAGGATACATTACAACAAACATGCAACGTAAAATCAAGTCTAAATCTTTGTCCGCGCCCATCCTTCGTGTTCCCTCCTTGTCTTTATCCGGCAGCCGTGAGACCCGCGAACTGAAGGTCTGGTCGACGACGAGGTTGAGTAGGACATGGGACACGGACTGGCCCACATGGAACACGAGGCGCCAACATCTCCCATGCCGTACTCTTCCTTGTCGAAACCCGCGCATGGGCGTCGCTAGTCGAGGTGAGGTCAATGATAGATGTAGACGGGCGGACCTCGTCCAAGGCGGCATGTGACTCCGCCTCTGGAACCTCCGCCGCGAGGGCTGCGACGGCCTCCCTCCTCCTCTGCCTTGCACGGCGGGAATGCCTCTCGGTCACGCGCTCTAAGCCTTCGGCGATGACGAATCCATGCGCCATTTGAGCGGACGCATTAGATTCATGTTGGACCAAGTCCGAGCACGGTTTGGTGCACTACTCCCGAGAGCGGTGGAGAGCAATGCAGACATCCATCTCCTCCTCGGCCCGCTAGGGACTAGGTCGCAGTAGATGGACCGGGAGGTCCCGGAGTAGGATCCACTGCCCGGCATGTCGGAGACGGCCGGAGTTTGTCGAACAGGACAGGAGCTTGGGGACGGAGGGGAGAGGGAAGTGAGTAGTAGGACGGAAGGGGCTGGTATGGAAATTTCTTGCGACTGAAGGAACGATGCTCAAGTCACCTGGCGGGGGCGCACGTGCGGCCTCAGATTAATTACTGCAGTCATTTTGATTCCAACTGGCAATTAAGCGGCGGCGTAACAGATCCCTGGTACAAATACATGGTACCGGCACCGGCACGGCGCGTGCGGGCCGAGACAGACATAGAGAAGAGAGAGAGGGAGACGATGGAGGCGGCGGATGGCGTTGCTGTTCGTGACGGCGCCGTCATCAAGGCCCAGCAGCACCTGGAGTCGAAGCAGGAGAAGGATGCCGGCGACCACGTCGCCGTCGACGGCGTGAAGGTCCCGCCCCACCACGCCCCTGCCGCGGCGCCCCAGCCTACCCCAGCCACCATCAAGGTCCAGCAGCCGGAGCCGAAGCAGGATGAGGCTCCCGGCGACGACGTGAAGGTCCCGACCCACCCCGCCCCTGCCACGACGACCCAGCCTACCCCAGCCGCCATCAAGGTCCAGCAGCCGAAGCCGAAGCAGGAGGCTCCGGCAACAAGGTCGCCGTCGCCGTCGACGACGTGAAGGTCCCGACCCACACCACCCCTGCCGCGACGACCCAGCCTGACCCAGCTGCGCAGACGGCGAAGGTGGTACTTATCTCCTCCTCTTCTCTGCCCCCTCCAGCTTCCTCGCTCGGTTGTGTCATTGATTTGGCGCCACCGGCAAAAGTGGTGATGCTCCTCTCGCGGTGGATCTGCAGGCACCCGTGGTGGAGAAGCCGTTGAGCCAGGCGTCGCCCTCTCCCGCGCCCAACCCTGCCGCTTATCAGCCCACCATGGCGGAGCAGCTCCGGGACCTCGACGGCCACGACGTCCGCGTGGAGGGCGGGTGGCACATGGTGGCAGTGGAAGGAAACAACATTTCACAATTTTAAACAATTATTAAATGTCATGAATATTTTTAAATGTCAAAAATTTATACAAAACATTTGTACTTCTTTATGTTAACACTTCCATCTCAAACAATTATACAATTCTCTTAGTTTTTCCATTTTCCTAGTTATAACTGTAGTGTTTAAATTATGCTATATTTTATAATTACTTGAAAACCAACATTTTGTAACAAATGATAAACTAATTATTTTCTACGTTTCCAGAAACTTTCCTTTGTTGTGTGTGTGTGCGCGCGTGCATGCGCGTGTCTCACAATGCACAATTTAATTTGCTTAAATACCATGGTAGAGATTTGAAACATGTGCTCAAAAAATATCGTGGTACTAGTTCTAGTTCATGATTAGCTAAGCATATTTGTCAAAACTTCTCGAGTATAAGTGGAACGGTTGACATTGATTTTTGGCCGGCGTATTTTTGTCAAATTTGTCTTGCAAATACACCAGTTCTGTAATAAGTTGTAAAAATTAGCATGCCAACATAATATAGCTTAATTATGTAATAATCATTGATAAACATAGCAATTATATATATTCTACTACATATGCATACATGAATAATATGCCTAACAAACATTGGTATGTCCTCTTTTCCTATTTAGTACGGATGAAGCGACCGGTCAAGAGCCATGAATAATATTCCCCTTTTTGCTTTCGATTCCTGCAAACAGAGAAGTCGGCACTGCCATTAATTCTCTCTCGAAGAATGATTAAATTGATCATGTTTTTTTTGGAAGACTGTCTTTTTGTTGTTGTTCTTGTCCTCCAGTCTATTGTTTGGCTCATATGTGAAACAAGAACCAACTCAACAAGCACATTAGAATCATAGCAAAGTAAATCATGGAATGCGCTGATCTAAAGGGCTAAGTAGTACTCCCTCCTTCCATCTATATAGGGCCTAATGCATTTTTCAAGACCGCCTTTGACTATTAATAAAATTAATACTACATGACATGCATAATGTGAAAATTATATCATTGAAATCTCCTTTCACATACGAATTCAATGATGTGCTTTGTGTAAGTTGCATGTCATATATTATTGCTCTAATATTTGGTCAAAGTTAGTCTCGAAAAACGCATTAGGCCCTATATAGATGGAAGGAGGGAGTAAATGTATTGATCGTTTATAATTATTTTACTTGGGACTATTCTGGTATTTAATTATTCGTATTCTCAAGTGAAACTGGACTAATAATTAATCATGTACTGAATCAGTCAAGCAAGCATTACTAGTCAGATAACAACAGGACCAAAGGCGTTTTATTTTGATATAAAGAAACCCATACTATATCTGGGCGTCATCATTACATACAGGTCGGCCTAGTAATTTTCCTGACCACCCCCTTCGCCAGGCACGCTCACCCGCTCGCTCACTCATTGATTTGTCGTGGCGTGCTACATGTCAGCCGGTGGATCTTTTAAAAGATCCGTCACCTTGGCAACCCTTAGATCCGGCATAATCAGTGCGGCCCAGCCTCATCCTCACCATTGCAACAAAGGTAGTGCTGGAGAGCTCTTTGCAACAGAGCTCATGTTGAAAAAACATTTGCAGAACCTGTTGCGATGCAGATTTTTTTTAATTCTTCACCTTTTTCAACCATAGATGATTTTGTGGAAGGACTTCTGCAACAAGGATTTTTTGCAAGGAAAGATGATGCCACGGTAGCACCACCAACACCGCCCTACCCATTTACAACAAGAGTCTTGTTGCAAACCATCTCCACAGCAGCTCGTCATCGTCTTGCAGGAGAGACAACAACCATTGCCTTGCAACACCGGCACATCTGCAGCTGCAAAAACCAACAAGACCGCAGAACAACATTTATCCACCATGGAGGAGCACTTCCTCTTCTTCACGCTTGGGGTGGGGAGGGGGTATGAGCAACAGTGCATCACCCGGGGAAGGAGCGCCATGGAGATCCGGCGGCTACGTAGCCAGAAATCAAAAGATGGACATTTAGGAGTGACGGGGCCGGGAATCGAAAGAAGTCATCGGAAATTTAGGTGTGAGCCATGGCCTTCGTTTTTGTCTGGATAAGGATATTCTCAGACATGCGTCTGGTGTGCGTTGCAACGTGCGTGGGCCACAACCACGTGTCGTCCGTGGGAGGTGGCAGCCGAAACACATGAGATCGGCAGAGTGAAGGGAAACATTTCCCATCGATTTTCGCTCGTTATTTGCTTCGTCCAGTCAACAGTCCACATAAAAAATAGTCAGTTTTATTTTTGTTCGAATTATTTCAGAAAGCTCATGGATTTATAAAAATGTTTGTGCTTCAAAAATATTTGAGAATTTGAAAAAAATTGTCTATAAAATAGAAAAAATTTGAATTCAAAAATACTTGTGCATTCAAAAAATTGTGTGCAAATAGATTTTTCTCGCATATGAAAAATGTTTTCACAAATTCAAAAAAAATTCCACAAGTATAAAAAATGTTCAAATATGAAAGAAATTGTTGGGGATTAAGAATTGTTTTCATGAATAGAATAGTTCACAGATTCAAAAAAAGTACATAAATTTAAGAAAAATTTCACTAATGTCAACGAAGTCCACAAATTTGAAAAAAGTACACGGATGTAAAAAAAGTGACGATTTTAAGACAAATGTTCACGAATTTTTTATAAATTTAAAAAGAAACAAAAATAAGTCATATGAAAGAGAATAAAAATGGACATAAAAAGAACAACTATAATGTGAAAAACATAATGGAAAAACTAGATTAAAGGCAAAGAAAAACAGAAAGTAGAAAACCTTCCAGAAGCGTCTGGACGCCTAAATGGGCCAACCCATCAAACAGCGACTCCTCCTCCCACGCAGGAAAAGAAATAAGCGAGGCATCTGGAAATTAGCGACTCCAGAAGAGCCTTGAGAGGTGCCTGACGGATGCATGTTATGGGAAATTAGACATACCAATGAAACATGCACAAAAGATGAAGAAAGCTAGGTGCACAATAATTAATCCTTTCGAAGTCCAATAGTCTGAAGTAGTAAATTGATTTTGTCAAATTACTAATCCAATTTGAATGAGGAAAAGCAAATCCCCTAATTGAGCAATTTTTGCTAATGTGTTTAACACCTTGGCTTGTGAGCCCCCGTCTTTGCCGGATGGCATTGTTTGGATGTTGTCGTGCCATCTTGATGAACGTTTCCATGGACACACCAATTTATCTTCTGTTGCAAGGCATGGGGATATGTGTTAGTATTAAAAATGACCGCTTGATGTCAAAATTTTATAAACGTACAAATTTCCAAAAATGGTCAGAAATGTCAAACAATGTTTGGTGTTCGAAGAAGGTTCTTGTTTTTAAAAAATAATCACATATTCTTATCAATTGTTCAACAATTTCAAAACAATCCATCTTTCCAACAAACAAATTAAGAAATAAAAGGTAGTTTTTTTCTAATAAAAAGTGACCATGTTCACTCATGAATTTCAAAAAATGTTCTCATTTTTCTAAAAATATTTGAATTTTCGAAAATTGTTCTCAAATGTCAAAAAAGACGTCTAGTTTTGTAAAAAATTTGAGTTCTCCCAAAATGGTTCAAAAGTTCCCAAAATTCAAAAAAAAGAATGGAAGTTCTAAAAAATATGTTATCTGAAAATCTAATGGTTATTATATATAAGATAGTGATTGCATATTAAACAATTAGAAAATTTAGGAAATGTTCCTGGTTTCAAATATATTCTCGTTTCAAAAGAATGTTCAAACTTCTCAAAAGATATTCGGACATTCATAAAAAAAAGTACAATACCAAAAATATCACATGTTTAAAAAATCATTATGTTTTATTGAAATGTTCATCATTGATACGTCTCCGTCGTATCTACTTTTCCAAACACTTTTGCCCTTGTTTTGGATTCTAACTTGTATGATTTGAATAGAACTAACCCGGACTGACGCTGTTTTCAGCAGAATTGCCATGGTGTTGTTTTATGTGCAGAAAACAAAAGTTCTCGGAATGACCTGAAACTCCACGGAATATCTTAGAATAAATAATAAAAAATCCTCGCCAAAGATGAAGACCAGGGGGCCCACACCCTGTCCACGAGGGTGGGGGGCGCGCCCCTCCCCCCTGGGCGCTCCCCCCTACCTCGTGGGCCCCCTGGAGACCCTCCGACGCCAACTCCAACTCCATATATTGGCTTTCGGGGAGAAAAAAATCAGAGAAAGTTTCATCGCGTTTTACGATACGGAGCCGCCGCCAAGCCCTAATATCTCTCAGGAGGGCTGATCTGGAGTCCGTTCGGGGCTCCGGAGAGGGGGATTCGTCGCCGTCGTCATCATCAACCATCCTCCATCACCAATTTCATGATGCTCACCGCCGTGCGTGAGTAATTGCATCGTAGGCTTGCTGGACGGTGATGGGTTGGATGAGATTTATCATGTAATCGAGTTAGTTTTGTTAGGGTTTGATCCCTTGTATCCACTATGTTCTGAGATTGATGTTGCTATGACTCTGCTATGCTTAATGCTTGTCACTAGGGCCCGAGTGCCATGATTTCAGATCTGAACATATTATGTTTTCATGAATATATGTGTGTTCTAGATCCTATCTTGCAAGTCTATAGTCACGTACTATGTGTTATGATCCGGCAACCCCAAAGTGACAATAATCGGGACCACTCCCGGTGATGACCGTAGTTTGAGGAGTTCATGTATTCACTATGTGCTAATGCTTTGTTCCGGTTCTCTATTAAAAGGAGGCCTTAATATCCCTTAGTTTCCATTAGGACCCCACTGCCACGGGAGGGTAGGACAAAAGATGCCATGCAATTTCTTTTCCATAAGCACGTATGACTATATTCGGAATACATGCCTACATTACATTGATGAACTAGAGCTAATTCTGTGTCACCCTATGTTATGACTGCTACATGATGAACCACATCCGGCATAATTATCCATCATTGATCCAGTGCCTACGAGTTTTTCATATACTGGTTTACGCTTATTTACTTTTCCGTTGCTACTGTTACAATCACTACAAAATACCAAAAACATTACTTTTACTGTCTTTACTTTTGTTACCGTTACCACCACTATCATATTAGTTTGCTACTAAACACTTTGCTACGGATACTAAGTTTCCAGGTGTGGTTGAATTGACAACTCAGCTGCTAATACTTGAGAATATTCTTTGGCTCCCCTTGTGTCGAATCAATAAATTTGTGTTGAATACTCTTCCCTCGAAAACTGTTGCGATCCCCTATACTTGTGCGTTATCAAGACCTTTTTCTAGCGCCGTTGCCGGGGAGCATAGCTCTATTTTTTGAGTCACTTGGGATTTATATCTGCTGGACACTATGAAGAACTTGAAAGACGCTAAGACAAAAATTTATCCCTCAACTACGAGGGGAGGTAAGGAACTGCCATCTAGCTCTGCACTTGATTCACCTTCTGTTATGAGTAAGCTAGCGACACCTAAACCTACTACTGCTATGAATTCTGATATGTCGCATGTTATTGATGATGCCGCTTCTGCTTTGCATGATACTTATGATGAAACTACTTCTATGCTTGATACTACTGTGCCGCTTGGTGAATATCTTGATGAGCAAATTGCTAGGTCTAGAGAAAGAGAAATTATTGAACCTGAACACGATAATGTGAGTGATGATGAACCTATGCCTATTATTCCTGAGGGTTATCTTTTTAATAATGAATCTTATGAAGCTATTCTTGCTTGTTCGGATAAACCTGAACGTAAGAGGTTATTAATAAAGTGGAGTAAGGAATCTTTTAGAGGTAGGATGAGACCCGACCCTGATTTTGCTACTTCACCTATTTGTGTTCCCGATCAGGATTATTATGATATTTCTGTTGATCCAGATATAATTACTTTGGTTGAATCTGATCCCTTTTATGGCTATGAATCTGAAACTGTTGTGGCACATCTTCGTAAGTTAGATGAAATAGCTGCCCTGTTTACTAATAATCTGAGATCGCGCCACTTTTATATACTCAAAATATTTCCGTTCTCATTAAAGGGTGATGCTAAGAAATGGTTTAATTCTCTTGATCCTGCTTGTGTGCAAAGTCCCCAGGATATGATTTATTACTTCTCTACTAAATATTTCCCTGCTTATAAGAAACAAGCTGCTTTGAGGGAAATATACAATTCTCTTGATCCTGCTCATAATTTATTTCACTTTTTATATAAATAAATAATATTCTTGAAATAAAAAATGTTTAAGATAAAAATGTGAATTATATAAAATGTTCACGAATATCAGGAAGTGTTTATAAACCTGAATAATTCTTAAAAATATTCACAATTGTTTTGATGAGTTTTAAAACCAGCAGAAGGAAACATGAGTAAAAAGGATCGAGGGAAGGTTCTACAACCAGTGAGGAATGTACACAATTTTTTCAGTACCATAAAATGGTGCACATTTGGTCCCTACCCCTAGACCTATACGCGGACTAGAATTCACCACCAATGGCATAGTAGTAGGCGGGAGGGTTTCAGAAGAGAGAACTGTTTATTTGGCGCTTTCGTAACATGGGTTTTCCTATTTTACCATACAAAGTTTTTACTTGTCTATACAAAGTTTTTACTTGACTATTCGGCATAAACTTTTTGTTTCCTATGTGCACTTGCGTACGTTTGGCTACGAACGGTTTTAGATGCGACCTGAAAATAGCGGTGCAACAGGTGACCAAAACAACACGCACCATCTCTCTCTTCTTTTTTTTTTTTTTTGCAGAAACACGCACCATCTCTCTTGAATGTAGAAAAAACATCGAGTGCCCCACTAAGAACCCCGGGCGCTTTTGAATGTATATATAATATTCCCTCTATTCCTAAATATAAGTCTTTATAGAGATTTCACTATGGACAATATATGGATGTATATAAATGCGTTTTAGAGTGTAGATTCACTCATTTTATTCCGTATGTAGTCCATAAATCTCTTCAAAGATTTATATTTAGAAACGGAGGGAGTAGTACATACATGAACGCGGAGGCAAAGTTCGAGTTTGATTATTAGCTAAACATAAAAGATTGTAATCACGTCACATCTATCGTGCGGCAACTATTGATCAAGCTTTTGAGTACGTCGGGATTGTAATCATGTTACATCTATTCCCCGGATGCATGCATGCAGACACCGCGACTACGCCTTGAGAACCCGTTTCTCAGGATGGGCTTCAAATTCACCCCACCGGCTGTAGGGGATGATGAATGCCCGCTGGCGACAATGACGGCTCCCCAAGTGTTATCTCTGACAAAGGCGAGGCCCGGGGGCTGCGTCAGGCTGTACCAAGATGAACGTAGATGTGTCCTTCAATATTTGTTCAGGAGAAGAGCGACAGTCGTAATTTTGCATGACTCAAGTGGAAATTTTGTGGCGGGTTGCTGTGAATAAGAACGCTTTGCTGTTGGGTTTAAACCCTGACTTCAAGCACATGCACGTCGACAGTTGAATTTTTTCATCCAACAGACCTGTAGTGCCTTGCTAGTTAAGATTAAGACATGAAGCAAAAATTCGTTGCTGAGCTCGAGCTCAGATGAACCTGATATCCTGATTGTCTATTCACGTTGGGATCTATGCATTACTCGTATTTCTTCTCGTATGCTTCGGTAGTATCCTCAGCGTATTCCCACCGGACCCCACGCATTAACTGCAGTCCGCAACCTCTCAGGCGTCAGTCTCGTGAACGGATCAGCTAGGGCGTGTTTGATTGCTCGTATGCTGCCTAACCAGACCCGCACGGGATGTACGCGGCCTGTTTGTTTGCCTGGGCTGCATTTGGTTTGTGGGCCGCACGGACCTTAAAGCAGCCCGCAGCCTGGCCCGGCGGAAACTGCCGAATCGGCAGTTTCTCGCAAGCCTGGCTCGGCGCGGCCACGCGTGCGAGGCAGTTGCACGCCTCGGGCAGCGCAGGAGACGGAGGGGACGTATCATAACTCGCCCCCCCACTCTCCTGTCACCGCCCAGTCGCACTGTTCCCACCGCTCCCTCTCTCCCTCACCGCCCTTCCCTCTCCTCACCTTTGATGGCTTCGCCTCGCACACCGCCGCGCCACCCTCAGACCCCCGTTGACCAGCGCATCGCCAGCATTCAGGAGCGCTGGTTGGCCGGGCTCCAGAACTCGGGCCGGGACCTGGCGTCGGCGCTGCGAGCGCCGTCCCCCATCTGCTGCCGGCCACCACGATCGCCGGCCAATGCGGTGCCGGCCGTTCCTGCTCCGTCGCCGATTCCGGACCTCGTGGTCCTGGGCTCGGTGCCGGCGCCGTCAACGGAGCCGCCGCTTCTTGGGACCCCATTGGGCAGGGGGGTTTTCTTGACCCCCGTCCAAGTGTTTTCTGGTGTCGACGGGCCGTCCTCCTCGACCTCCGGCGTGGCAATGAGCACGGGGCCGATGCCGCAGGCCATCGCCAGGGTCGGCTCCTCCTCTGCTCCGCCGCCTCTCTCCTTCCTGCCGGGGTTTTCACCCCGGCCTCGGTTTGCTGCGGCTGCGCAAGCTCCTGTGAGTCAATCCCCTCAATGATTGCTCGTAGATGTAGATTAGGGGTTTATTTTCTTAAGCACGTGCTAGTAGTTAGTGGACTCGATCGGATTAGATAGGATTGGAGTAAATCCGACTGGATTGGATCCCAATCGAATCCAAGCGGACCGATCTGTTCTTGTTTCCTACAGTGTGTGTCCTAGGATATTTTGTTTCTGCTACTGCTAGTGTGTCCTAGGATCTGTCATCATGCTAGTTAGTTGTGTTCATGCTAGGATTTGTGTTGATTGCTATATGTGCATATAGTAGGACCATTATAGGATGATGCCAAATGTGCATGGCTGCACATGGATGCTATTGGCACTTCCACTTGCTATCTTTAGATGTTTCCATGATTAGGATAGTGGCACTGATCAGTGGACTTGCCCAACAGCAAGTGCCACTGATCAGTGCAATTTGGCCATCAGCAAATGCATGCCACCGATCAGTGGCACTTACGGGCAAATGCCACTGATCAGTGCACTTGCCCAACAACAAGTGTCACTTATATGAGCAAATGCCACTGATCTGTAGCACTTGCTGTTGCGCAAGTCCACTGATTAGTGCCACTGATCAGTGACATTGGCTTGCTTGCTTGCTTTATTTGATACTAATACTTGTCATGTTGCCTGACAAGAACAGGAACCAAACACGCCCCTAGTTTTCTGGGCTGGCCTGTTCCACCACCTTCGACGGCCCCAACTAACGCGCCTGCCTGTCTCAAAAAAGAAATTAGCTTACCCCAGCTGCCCCCAGTGGATAAGGAACCCGTCACCTCCTCTTCGTCCCAAATTTCTCCCCTGAGACGAAGCTACTATGGCCGCCACCCCCAAATCTCCAGCCATGTCCGCCTCCGGCTCCAGATCTGCATCATCCTCCACGCAGCAACAGGAGCTTCTCCTCATCCCTTGTCCCTTCTGCGGCAAAGGTTACATGACATCCGTCGCCTACATATATAGGATAGCACCCCTCGATCTAGATTCAACTAGTTTGTGGATTACGGCGTAAGTATTTTTATCCTGAAAATCAACAAGTCAGAGTAGTATTTTTGTTTCTAGGATTACCTGTGCCTGTTCTTCAAATTCCAGGACAAATACGCCCGTCGGCTCAGCGAGCTCCTGCAGCCCTGGCAGCAGCACCAGTTCAGCAGCCGTGCCGCACGTCCAAGGTCCGTCACCCGTCGACCCCGCCCCGCACAACCAAGTTTGAATCCTTCAAACGCACTCCAGCGGTGCATGCATGGCTCAACAATCAGCTATCTTAGGCCTAAGCTAAAGTCTTGTCATGTACTTAGGCCCCGATTGGATTATTGTTTATTTCCTACACCCGTAAATTCCTACGCCTGGATTTTACTGGTCCCCAATGAAATACATTCCATGAGTGGTATTTGCAAAATGGATGGGCTGAGGAGTGTATGAGAAACCAGCCCATTACAGAAGGAGTGTATGAGAAACCAGCCCACTACAGATGTATTAAGGGATACAGGCGCAATAATTACGTTCCGGAAATAACATTCCAAGCGCGCGGACCGCTCATCCATCGTTTTTTTAACAGAGGTGTATTTTACAAGTGTAACCAGCTGGAAAACGACGTCCCAAACACGGCCTTAGCGGTTAATAGCTCGGACCACCACATGTTTTGTACAAACATTCTGACACAAATTATGTACTAATGTTCTGTTCCATGGCTCACTTCCTATAGCAACGTTCTCTGCCTAGGCTCAGGTCTCCTCCGTCACCGACTAACCCCACGCCCTGTACAGCCAGCCCCATGCCGCCCACTGTAGCCCACCGTATAGCCTCTGTATACCACTTTTTGAGAAAACCGGCCTGACACACCTGCTGCACTTCTCCAGATCCCAACACACTAATCAACATGTGAGATATCAGGTTCAGATGAGCCTGAGCACCGAATCGCCTCATCCATGAAGAGGTAAATAACTAGCTGTAAGGAGTACATGAGGTAAGCTGTTAGGTCAGCCTCCATAGTCACAAACTTATAAGAAGCTGAACTCCTTCGGTAGTTTTTTTAACTAGCCAAGCTTCAAAGCAAAGTATTACTACGTGACCTTCTCCGGTACAAGTGTGTGTGTGTAAAGCTGACACTGTCTGACGCAAGTACATGCATTGCTTTATTTGATCTACCGTATTTGCACATGAAAAGAAATTGTACAAAATCTGCACGAATTTTGATGAAACATGTTCTCAAAATTTGAAGAAATGTTCCTGAATTTTGCAAAAATATTCCCCAATAATTTGTTTCACTTTTTAAATAAATGAATATAATTTCAAAACTAATTCCCTATTAAACAATATTTTAGGAAATTTTTAACAAAATGGGAATTATAGAAAATGTTCATGTATTTTAGGAAGTGTTTGAAATTTGAAATTTATAACAAATTTTACAAGTATTCAAAATTGCTCTTCATGAGATTCAAAAACGGAAAGAAGAAAACACAACAAAAAGGATTGAGGGAAGCAGTGGGGAATGCACAAAATTTGTCCAGTACCATGCAAGGGTGCACGTTTGGTCTCTACCCCTCGACTTATACGCAGACTAGAATTCACCATGAACTGGATAGCAGTAGGCGGGGAGGGCTTGAGAAGAGAGAACTGCCCCGCAAAAAACAGAGAGAGAGAGAGAGAGAGAGAGAGAGAGAGAGAGAGAGAACTGTTTATTTGGCACTTTCGTACCGTGGGTTTTCCTATTTGACCATACAAAGTTTTTACTTGACTACTCTCTCCATTCCTAAATATTTGTCTTTTTAGATATTTCAAATGACTACCACATACGGATCTATATGGACATATTTTAAAGTGTAGATCCACTCATTTTGCTTCGTACGTAGTCACCCGTTGAAATCTCTAGAAAAACAAATATTTAGGAACGGAGGGAGTATTTGACACCTGTGTAAACTTTTGTTTCCCACATGACACTTACGTACATTCGGTTACAAACGGGTTTAGACGCGACCTGAAAATAACGGTTCAGCATGTGACCAAAACGGCACGCACCATCTCAAAAAAAAAAAAAGACACGCGCCATCTCTTGAATGAAGAAAAAACATCGGGGCGCAAACCAACAACTCCGAACGCTTTTGCATGCACTGTATATAGAGTATATAATAGTACATGCATGAACGTTAAACCAAAGTTTGAGTTGGATTGCGAATCAACCTGTGGTTGAGTTGGTTAGGTGGACAGTGGTATCCCCAACCCACCAGGGTTCAAATCCTGGTGCTCGCATTATTCTTGGATTTATTTCAGGATTTCCGGCGATGCGCTTCAGTGCGAGGAGACGTTCCCGTCGACGACGAGGCGCCTACGGGGACTTCGTAAATCTCAACATGATATGCCGGCTCAGTCTCTCGGAGGTGCTCATAGGGATAGGATGTGCGTGTGTGCGTTCATAGGGATGAGTGTATGCGCGTGTATATGAGCGCTTGTGTCTGTACTGATGCTAAAAAAAAGCATGTGACCAAAACGACACGCACCATCTCAAAAAAAAAAAAGACACGCGCCATCTCTTGAATGAAGAAAAAACATCGGGGCGCAAACCAACAACTCCGAACGCTTTTGAATGTACTGTATATAGAGTATATAATAGCACATGCATGAACGTTAAGCCAAAGTTTGAGTTGGATTATTAGCTAAACAAAAAAGATTGTAATCACATTACATCTACCGTGCGGCAATTATCAACCAAGCTTTTGCGTACGCCGGGATCGGGTCAGCCCACGATTGTCGTACGTGATTCTCCGGATGCATGATGCATGCAGACACCGCGACGGCACCTTAAGAACCCATTCCTGAAGATGTGATTCAGTTAGTTAAGGGAGCCGAAAAGATGGGGTTCAAATTCACCCCAGGGCTGATCCGGTGAGTTCTAGAAATCTACTCTGTACCGGAATATTTGTTGCTGGGCAAACCCAGTTCAATATCTCCCAGCGACAAGTATTTAGGAATAGAGGGAGTAGAACACTTGCATGGCCGCTGAGGCAATGCAGAAGATGCAGTGGGAAGGCTCCGTGGACAGCAAGTGAGGATGCCCGGCGGCGCCACCTGAAGGCTCGAGCTTGGCGAGGCCGACCCCATCCTGGACATTTTCACCATCTTCACGTCGGTGGGCCGGCACGGAGGGTAAAGGCGAGGCAGGAGGGCCGCGTGTTCTCCGGCTCCCCGAGTGTGATCTTTGGAAACGGCGAGGCCCGAGGGCTGCGTCAGGCTGTATCAAGTTGAACGTAGATGCGTCATTCAATATTGATTCAGCAGAAGAGCGACAGTCGCAATTTTGCATGACTCAAGTGGAAACTTTGTGGCAGGTTGCTGTGAATACGAACACTTTGCTGTTGGGGCCTAGGCTAGCGCATGAACTGCGAATTGTGGGTTTAAACCCTGGCTTCAAGCACATGCACGTCGACGGTTGAATTTTTTTTCATCCAACAGGGCTATCGTGCCTTGCTAGTTAAGAATAAGATGTGAAGAAATAAATAACTAGCAGTAAAGAGTACATGAGGTAAGCAGCTAGGTCAGCCTCCATAGTCACAAACTTATAAGAAGGTGAACTCCTTCGTTAGTTTTTTTTTAACTAGACAAACTTCAAAGCAAAGTACTACTACATGACCTTCTCTAGTACAAGTGTGTGCATGTAAAGCTGACACTATCTGACGCAAGTGCATGTATTGCTTTATTTGATCTACTCCATCCGTTCACTTTTGTAAGACCTTTTAGACATTTAAGACAGTACCTAAAATAGTTCAATTTCAGCTGTCCTAAACGACTACTAACAAAAATGAACAGAGGGAGTACCGTATTTGCACATGAAAAGAAATTGTATAAAATCTGCACGAATCTTGATGAAACTGATGGACGGTGGACTGCACACGCGTACTGGCACCGGTAAATTTACTAATTTGCCCCATACGGTTCCGTTGGTGTTTGTGGCCACCGTTCTGATTTGGTCGCGCGGCTCCATTAGAAATGCTTTTGCCTTTAAATTGGCCGCACTGCCCGCAGACTAGGCCACGAAACTCAATTCAAAAACAAAACAAAAGACTTGGCCATGGAACCCTCCTTGACCTCATCCCTAAACCTTCTCCTCCTCCTCCTACCTCTTGTACCTCTCCTTTACTTTGTCTGCCTGCGGCAGGACCCCAGGAAGCAGCCTCGCGCCCATGGCCTCAAGGACTACCCCATCCTTGGCACTCTACCGCACTTGGTCAAGAACCAAGACCGCTTCCTCGAGTGGTACACTGGCGTCATGCAGAGCAGCCCCACCCATACCATGGTCTTCAAGGTGTTTGGTCTCGCCGGCGAAGCCATCACTGCGGACCGGGCGAGCGTCCAGCACATACTCAAGACTAACTTTGAGAATTACCCCAAGGGCGAGCCCACGATCTCCATGCTCGAGGACTTCCTTGGTCATGGCATCTTCAACTCGGACGGCGGGCAGTGGCTGTGGCAGCGCAAGGCCGCTAGCTATGAGTTCAACGGACGCTCGTTGAGGAACTTCGTGGTCGATGTCATCCGTTTCGAGGTCGTCGAGTGGCTGCTGCCGCTGCTCAAGCACGGGGCGCGCGACGAGCAGACTCCGGACCCGCTGGACGTGTTGGAGTATGTAGAAGGACAAGATATGGGCTGTGCATGCACTAGGCACGTATATATAAGTACAGAGGCGGGCCACAACCTCGGCTATACAAAGGAAACAGGAGGTGGGCCCTACACACAAATATACACGTACACAATATACTCAACACCCCCCGCAGTCGAAGCGGCGCCAGTGACGCAGTGACTGGAACGAAACTCCTCAAAGGTAGAAGTCGGCAGTCCCTTCGTCATCACATCGGCAAACTGCTGAACGGTCGGCACATGGAGAACCCGCATGCGTCCAAGAGCCACCTGCTCGCGCACAAAGTGAATGTCCAGCTCGATGTGTTTAGTCCGGCGATGATGAACGGGGTTGGCGGAGAGGTACACCACAGAGACGTTGTCGCAGTAGACAACCGTAGCCTGGGAGACGTCGTGATGTAGCTCCTGAAGTAACTGTCGTAACCAGGTGCACTCGGCGACAACGTTGGCCACAGCTCGGTACTCAGCCTCCGCGCTAGAGCGCAAAACCGTGGGTTGTCGCTTGGACGACCACGAGACGAGTGAAGGACCGAGGTAGACGCAGTAGCCAGAGGTGGACCGACGAGTATCGGGGCAGCCAGCCCAGTCTGCATCGGAGTAGGCCACCATCTCCAGAGAAGTGGACGCCGTAAGTGTCAACCCGAGGGACATCGTGCCGCGGATGTAGCGAAGGATCCGCTTCACGAGAGTCCAATGAGAGTCACGAGGGGCGTGCATGTGGAGGCACACCTGCTGTACAGCATACTGAAGATCCGGTCGGGTGAGAGTCAAATACTGGAGGGCGCCGACAATAGACCGGTAGAAAGGAGCATCCGACGCAGGCGGACCCTCAAGAGTAGAGACCTTGGCCTTCGTGTCCACAGGAGTAGCAACAGGATGACAGTTGAGCATGCCAACACGCTCAAGAAGCTCATGTGCATACTTCTGCTGATGAAGAAAGAAACCGTCCGGACGCCGAACGACCTCAATGCCAAGGAAATAATGTAGAGCACCCAGGTCCTTGATAGCAAACTCGTCACGCAGCCGGAGAGTAATCTGCTGAAGAACGGCTGCGGAGGAGGCTGTCAGGATGATGTCGTCGACGTAAAGCAGCAAATATGCAGTCGTGTCACCGTGGCGATAGACAAACAGTGAGGCGTCCGAGCGAGTAACGCTGAAGCCCAGTGTCTGAAGAAACCCGGCAATCCGCTGGTACCAGGCTCGGGGTGCCTGCTTGAGCCCGTAAAGAGAGCGGGACAGCAGGCACACATGGCCGGGAAGTGAGGCGTCGACGAAGCCGGTGGGTTGCTCACAAAACACCTGCTCCTTAAGATGGCCATGGAGAAAGGCGTTGGAGACATCCATCTGGTGAACAGGCCAGCCGCGGGAGACGGCAAGCTGGAGGACGGTGCGGATCGTGCCCGGTTTAACAACCGGGGCAAACGTCTCAATGAAGTCAACTTCAGCGCGCTGGCGGAAACCGCGGACCACCCAGCGAGCCTTGTAGCGCTCGAGTGTACCGTCTGAGCGGGTCTTATGGCGAAAGACCCACTTGCCGGTGATGACGTTGGCGCGAGGAGGCCGGGGAACCAGGGTCCAGGTGTGGTTCCGTTGAAGAGCATCGAACTCTTCCTGCATCGCCGCAAGCCAGTGAGGATCACGGAGGGCGGCGCGAGCGGACGCAGGAATGGGCGACGGCTCCGCGGCGGAGGCGGCGAGGACGTACTCGTCACGCGAGTACCGGAGGCTCGGACGATGAACGCCGGCGCGAGCGCGGGTGACTGGGCCAGGTGGCGCCGCCGGAGCCACCGGCGAGACGGCTAGCGTCGGGGCCGGCAACGCGGCCGGCGTCGAGGCCTTGCGAGGCGGCCGGGGTGGGGGCCGGCGAGGGGACCGGCGTCGGGGCCGGCGAGGGGGGCGGCATCAGGGCCGGCGAGGAGGCGGGCGTCGAGGCCGCGGAGGAGGCGGCCGAGCCTGCAGCGCCCGACCCCGCGGCGTCCAAGTCGGGGGCGGCGGGTGAAGGCGGGGCGCCGGCTGCGCCGTCGGTGCCGGCCGAGGAGGCCGAGTGGGCGGGCGCCGGCAGGAGGGCGCGGGGACCGCCAAAGCCCGGAGGCGGTCCACGGGCCAGACGGGATCATCCACCTGACGAGGTCGTCGAAGGGCCGCCGGTTTCCGGCGGCGACGAGACGACAAGGGATACCTGCTGCTGAAATGGAAACACCATCTCATCAAAGTAAACGTGTCGGGAGGTGAAAACACGATGGGAGACGGGATCATAGCAACGGTAGCCCTTAGTGTTAGGTGGGTAGCCGAGAAAGATGCAGGCGCGGGTGGGAGGTGGAAGGGGAGGCTGGCGGCGCGGTTGAAGGGGAGGAAGGGATGCGGCGTGGCGCGGGTAGAGGGGAAGGGGAGGGAGGGAGGCGGCGCAGGGGAGGGAGGCGGAAGCGGTCACCCGCGGCGGCGGCGGCCTCAGAGGGAGGCGACGGCAGCGGCGAGCGAGGCGGAGGGAGGGGCGGCGGTGACCAGCGGCGGCGGCGGCGGCCGGAAGGAGGGCGGCGGCGGCGGCGGCTGGTGACGACGGCGTGGAGGAGCGGCGGCGGCGGCGGCGGCTAGGGTTAGGATCATGCTGCGATAGATACCATGTTGAAGGACAAGATATGGGCTGTGCAATCTCGATGTATTGATCGGTGCACCAGGCACATATATATAAGTACAGAGGTGAGCCACAACCTCAACTACACAAAGGAAACAGAAGGTGAATATACACGTACACAATATACTCAACAGAGTAGAATGGCCTAGCTAGCCCAACTTCCACAGTACTACTACTGCATCAAGCATGGTAGCACAAGAGTAGAATCCCTAATCCCTAATCAAGCACGCCACCGTCGCTGACATATCCTATTATAGCCATGATATATCATAATATTCAGTAACCACCTTATTAATTGAACGACTCTGTTGGTTTCCTTGTTTTTTTTCCTATGGTTCAAGGGGTTTAATGAGTATTTGTTGTGACATACAAATATTTGCCAGCAACCACGCGGGACATACATCGTAGTAGCCAGCGAGTCATTCATGGGAGCAGCCAGACCGCTATTGTAGCATCATCGCGGCACTGCCATGGACGACAAACATGCCTTTGCAGCATCGTTGAAGTAACGGGCCTCCGCCGCAGCATCGTCACGGTTGTGTAAGCACATCGTCGCAACATCATCGTAATCGTTCAAAGCATGCCACCGTGGCGGCTACCGAAACACCCATTGCCGCCATTGAAGCACGCCCTCGCAACATCATCGAAGCAGCCAGGCTGCCGTTGTAGCATCGCCGTGTCCGTCAACACACACCATGGCCGTTTTAACAACACTGTCATGACATCGTTGCACTCGTTGAAGCATGTCGTGGCAACATCATTGAATCAGCCAAGCTGCCATCACAACATTGTCATGGCCGTCAAAGCACGTTGTCGCAGCATCATCAAAACAATAGAGCGGCCATTGCAGCATCACCATAGCCATCGACGCACGCCGTTGCAGCATCGTCGAAGCAACCGACCTGTCGTCGCAGCATCGCCCTGGCCGTCGGAGCACACAATGGTCATTCGAAGCACACAATGGCCATCGCATGTTTGCCCTCCCGTACGTTGGCCACAAATGGCACGCCCTCGCTGGTGCACGCGACGTGGAGGAGTAGGCCGTCCTTGTCCTCGTCGACGAGGCATCCGGCGATGGTCTGGTAGTGGAGGAGCGCCGTGGGAGTGTCCCTTCCTGATGGCCTCCACGGGCTGGTGTACCGGACTGTCGACGATGAGGAGCACGGCGACCTGGAAGCCCACTTAGTTGCTGCCCTAGGACGAGAGTTGCACCACTTGCGTCGCCCCAGAGACGGTTCCATCGACGGGCGGACCATCACCGGCAGCCACTTGCTCACTGCGAAGCTCATCTTTGAAGCTCGCCGGCGGGCATTTGCTCACCGCGAAACTTCCCCAGAACCGGTAGCTAGCTAGTGCGTTAGCTGCGTTGGTGGAACTCTCTCCTCGCATATAGAACGAAAATCCTACATGTACCTAAATTTTACTACGTACTCCCTCCATTCATAAATATTTGTCTTTTTCTAGAGATTTCAACAAGTGACTATATACGGATCAAAATAAGTGAATCTACATCATAAAATATGTCTATATACATTCGTATGTGGTAGTCCATTTGAAATCTTTAAAAGGACAAATATTTAGGTACGCAGGGAGTAGTAACTAATTTACGTAGATGTAGCAAAGCTCCATATAGAAGTCATTTGGTTGCCCACATATAGATGTTGATACATATAGAAATCGTCGCGCATGTGTATGTGTGTATTGTGGTGGCCACATATAGAATTCATGTGGTTGCCACATATGTATAGATGTAGCGATCTGTCGCAATTAATTGGTGGGTCCGTGTTAACTAGTGACACCTAACAAACAGGGTGAAATTACAGTAGGGACACTTGGCATGGATCTATGCATGAGAATGACACATTTATACTCTAGCCTAGGTGTATATACATTTACTTCATTTTTCACAACTGAAATGCTGATGATTTTATATTTTTCTTTTTGGAAAGAGTTTTGTATCTTTTCCTTTATCGAAAAATGCACGTACGTGAAGCCGGGAGCCATGGATCGTTGCTACTAATTAGCATGCTTAAGTCGTACCGACAACACCGCAGGTGGTTAAACATTAAATCACATTCGATCGGTTGTGCTATGGAGAAACATGGATAGCTGAAATACAGGTTGAACGTCTACATCTTGCGACCAATCGGGGAGGGTACGTCCTTTTCAGAATTGTGTGGCCGGCGATCTTTTTCTTCTTCCCATGAACTCTACTGAGTAGCTGTATGCATATATTTTCTTTGTAACAACGGAATGAGAACTTCCTTTATTGCGGTTTGATAACTATAAGATGAGAAAAAGTCTATAGGAACAATATTCAGACGGAATCCAGTTGGGAAGCCCTCGATGATACGTAACCAACATTAAAAATATATGTAACTGGCAGAGTGCAATGCATAGCATAATCAATATATATAGGTATTACATCCGTGACAAATAGACCAGTACTCCAACTGCATCCTCTATTTGTACTCCATCCCAAGACCGCTATGCAGTATACATCTTAAAGTATCTAGTTCATGATAAACAGATAACATTTTAAGTAAGATGACATAATATTGACAAAGTAAGTCCAATCCATATGACCAATTACACCCATTTACAATGATATACTATTATGAAACCAAATCGAGACATCAGACATGCACACAATAAAAAAAATAGAAGAAGAATGAAAAAAGCTAATGGACAAGCAACAACACCATCAATGCTTTTTTGATAAGGGGAATATATTAATATCGCGAAGTTACCAATTTCTGCACCAACAAAATGTACAAAGACATCAAGGATGCACACAACCAAGAAAAAAAAGAAAAAAGAGAGAAAAAGAAAACAAGGACCCGTCACGGTGATTGAAATTCGCAACAACAGCACTCTAACCACCACCGAAGACAACACCCGGGCTAGAAAAGAGATTCTGCAAAAGCAACGCCTCCAAGAAAGAAACAATGCACAAAGATTGTCCTCTTGACACCATCCATGCATGCTTGTATGCACCGAGGCGGTATTTACTAGGTAGCATGCACACACGCGACCTTCCTCCTCTTGACCGTGACAGCAAGCCCGTTCTTCATGTGAAGCATAACGGACAACTTGGGCTCCACGACGTGGCCCGGCACGGCCTCAACGGCGAAGTTCCACAGCACGGCTGCTGCGACAGCCTTCATCTGCGTGAAGGCGACGTCCTTGCCGAGGCAGGTCCTGGGACCGGCGTTGAAGGCAAAGAACTTGTAGGACTGCTCGTGCCTCAGCTTCCCGTCGTTGGTGACCCACCTCTCCGGCCTGAACTCCATGCAGTCCTTGCCCCACACACCCTCCATCCGCCCCATGGAGTAGGAGTGGACGAGTATCTTGTCGCCGGCCTTCAACTCGTGACCGCTGGGGAGCACGTCGCCGGCAATTGCCACCTTGTTCGGGAAGGGCAGGGGCGGGTAAAGCCTGAGGCATTCGCACAACGCCGCGTGCAGGTACACCAAGCTGCTCAGCTCACTGGCGTCGAACGCCACCGTGTCTTGCTGCGGTTTCTTGGTGGCAGCGATGGGCGCCAGCTCGTCTAGGATCTTGTGCTCGACGAGCGGGTTCTTGCATACGAGGTAGAAGAACCACGAGAGCGTGGCGCCGGTGGTGTCCCGACCGGCGAACAAGAGGTTTATTGCGGTGTCACGCAAGAAGTCGTCGGTCACGTCGTCATCCTTGCTGCAGATGAAGGAAGAGAGCATGTCGTGGTCGTCGTCGTCGGAGGAGGATTGCTTGACGTTGTGATGGGACCTGCGTTTGGCGATGGTGTCGGCGGCGAAGCGGTGGATGGTCCTACGAGCCACGGCCATCTTCTTCTCGGGGCCGAGCTCGTAGCGGTACATGAGCCTCCAGCACACGGGCGGGAAGACGTACCGGAGGAAGATGGTGTCGAGCACGTCGTCCATGGCGCGCGCGACGGGCACAACGGGGAGGCCGATCCGCAGGCAGCCCGGGTCGACCCCGAAGACGAGGTTGCAGGTGATGTCGAAGGTCATGCGCAGGATGACGTCGTGCAGGTCACAGCGTGCGCCTGGGGAGTCGGCGACGTGCGCGAGGAAAGGGAGGAGGCTCTTGTCGAGCTTGTCGCGGGTGCAGCGTGCGGAGAAGGAGCGGAAACGGGGGGAGGCCATGAGGAGCTGGGACTTGGCACGCTGAGAGCGCCAGGACTCGCCGTCGGCGTTGAAGATGCCATGGCCCAAGATGTCGAAGATCTCGGCATACTCCTCGCCCTTGGGGTAGTTGTGGAAGTTAGAGGTGAAGATGTGGCGCACATTGGACGGGTCACAGGTGATGAAGAAGCGGGCGCCGGCGAGACCCGTGTGACCTGGGAAGTTGTAGCGCCTACCGGCCAGGACGACGGTGGCCCAGTCGTGGTAGCGGGAGAGGTTGGCGACGAAGCCGAAAAGATGGCCCAGCAATGGCCATTCGGTCGGCTCGGCCTTGCATGCTTTCTTGGACTGGAGATGACGGTAGTACAAGAAGAAGAAGCAGCAGCAGCAGCAAAGGAGGGAGACGAGTCCTTGAAACCAATCCATGGTGTAGAGAATTTTGCATCTAGTCATCTGGTATTTATATCACATGCTTGAGCTTGTTTGACTACACCGGACCGGAGGTGGTTCAAACATAGTCATCAACAAATCGCCTTCAAATTTGTTGAGATGTAGTCGTACGTGCAGCTGCAGCTGCTTGGTAGCTAGAGCGTTGGCGACATGCTATTAGGGCGTCTCAAAAAGCGACCCTCCGACCACCCGCATATGCTATTCGAGGAGGACCAGCTGCCACCCTTGCTCATCGGGACCATCTGCATCCACGGTAGAGGACTCCTCTGTCAAGGAGAAGATAGTCATCTACTCTGACTACGAGGAGGACCAGCTGCAGTAGCGGGTCCATCTCTTCTCGGAGGCGGCTCTGATGGACGAAGAATTCATCCGTCAAATGGAGATTATGACAGAGCGTTTGGTCCGTCATATGGGTCCGGCGCCACCATTGCCAGCACACACGAAGGAGGAGCCACCGTCCTAGTCGCGGGTCTGCATTAAGCGGGAGCCAGCATCCTCACTCCGGCAGGTGAAGGACGAGTCGGCATCCCTGTCGTGCAACCGCGGCCTCCACATTGGCGACCGCTTGAAGTAGGAGCCGGCGTCCCCAAGTGCCTCCCCCGCGTGAAGGACAAGCCGGCGTCGCCTCAGCCGCACAGCCCCTACGTGCGGATAGACGGGCCCTCCTCGCCACCACGACTTCACCGCCGCCAATAAACGACGAACTATCGCCCAGGATCGCTAAGGCGCGTGGCCTCATCCTCCACTATCTTGGAGGCGGCGATTACGGCGGTGCCTCCGGTTCCCTGGACGTGATATCTGAGGCCGAGCGCGCGACGCGGGAGAAGGAGAGGTACGATCGGCGCAATGACGGTCGTCGCTCCGCGTTCGTCAAGATGGGCGTGGCACCGGAATGGGTCCGCGATGAACCGGACCTCGCCACAGCGTGGGCACTCGATCGCTCCGTCACTACTGCGAAGATGGACGCCAGGCGCTTCCTTGATGGCGAGCTCGCCAAGATCGGCGAGGATTGGTCACTTGGCGACTGCTCCGCTAACGCCGGCGGGGCAAGCCCGCCGCCAGGGCACGGCCATTGGGTGGTGGCCAGGACGACACTCCGCACCGTGCAACAGGAGGTAGAGGGGCTCCTCTGCGAGCGTCAGGTAGCTATCGGACAGGTCTGTCGTGGCACTCCGGCATCCTTGCACCGCTGGAGGAACGACAACAACGACAACGGCGGCACGGATACCACTGGTGGTGTGGCCGGGGAAGGGGCCATGCTTACGAGGTGGTCGTTCGATGTAGTGTTTAGTAAATTTTTAATAGTTTTCAGTAAATGGTCAAAATATTGTCCGAAATCTTGAATGAAATCTGTCCGGTTCAGATGAATCTCATCCGGTTGATTCATAAACTGTTTGAAATATATGCGGAAGTGTTGGGTGAAGGTCTCGCGCATCCGTGTTCGCGGACTGGTCCCCTATCTAGAAACGGATGCGGGAGAAAATTTATGGATTGCCGTTGGAGATGCCCTTTCCAGCTAGCCACACACACTGCTGCTTTATGCATGACTTGCTATAGGATCCTTGCAAGAAAGAAAAGTCACTTACGTACCTACACGTGCACCATCAAGGCTTGTCCCGGCTGGGTTTGGGTCCACCCATGCCTTGCTATTACTAATAGAAAACGGGTCTTTTGTCCGGAGCATTAGTCCCGGCTGGGTTTGGGTCCGTAACTAATATGATTATCAGTCTCGGTTCCAACGGCTAGTAGCACGACCACCTTACTCCCGGTTCAATAGAATCTCTAGTCCCGGTTGATGATACCAATCGGGACTAAAGGGGTAGCAGCAGACTGGCGTCAGGCTGGGGCCCTACGAGCCCCTTTAATTCTGGTTGGTATCACCCACGACCCACCGGGACTCGAGGTGGACTTTTGGTCCCGGTTTGTATCACCAACCGGGATTAAGCCTTTCTCCTCTATTTTCCCCATAGCTCGAGTTTTCATTCTCCATTTTTGCCAACATTTTGTCAAGATTTGAGGCAACACATCTATCCAAGGGTTGTAAAAGGTTAGCAACTTCATGCTTTCATCTCTCATTGCTAGTTTACCTTGTTTCCTGCTCTATGAGTATAGTGTGTTGTAGGTTTAAGTTTTGGAGTAATCATGTGGGAGTTTATTTGATTTATATGCAATTTAAACTCAAATTAACTTCTTAGTTTGCATATGTGTATGTGTGGTTTACTTAATGCCTTCTCATCCCCGTCCTCACCATCGCCGATCGCCCGCGCCGGCACGTCGTATTGGTAAGGCTTTTGTTCTTATCCTTTTTGTGAAAAAAAAATCTTATTTCTATGATTTAGATAGTTGTTTGTATAATTTTCTTATTTGTATGATTGTTTGTTATACGTAGTGCCATGGTTTTGATATCCGTCCCCGTCGGCCCTCATCCGGTTTATGATTCGGATGTGGTATAATATCTTTTATAACTATTTGTTGCATTTCGTGTATATGATAATTATTACCATGTTGACATAGATATTTTTATCTAGGAGGTATATGAACCGGAAATTGCAACCGACCCTTTTGTCGAGAGATTAAATTTAGTTGGAAAGAAAACAAGTATTTGAAAGAAAAATTGAAAAGTATTGAAGAAGAGAAGATGAAATTAGAATTGTCTATTGCCGATGTCGTCGATGATCACAAGATCAAAACGGATGCAATGCGCTAAAAGATTAGAAATATTAGAAAATATGTCGTTAACAAAGAGGCTTTCCTTTATTAATTTATTCATTTTTTTAAACTCGTGATAAAATTCAAATTTGCAAACATGTTTATTAATTTTTTTTCATTTTTTGTAGGTTTATGAACTCTATTTGAATTTGTGAACATTTTTTTAGATTCTTGCGAACATTTTTTACATACGTGACTTTTGGTTCGTTAACATTTTTTACATTTGCGAGCATTTTTAATCCATGCAAATATCTTGAATTCTTGAACATTATTGGAATATGTGGATTTTTTTAAAATCCTTTATTTTTTAATTCAAAACATTTAGTTTTCAGAAACATTTTTTAAATTGTGAATATTTCTCGAAGTCTCCTTTTTAGGAAAAACATCATGAAGTATTCTCAAAATTTATCAGAAAACCGAGCTCAGTTTTTAATACATGGCTGCTGTTTTTTTTTTTGAGGCACAAGAAAATAAAACAAGAGGAAAAAAAGCTAACGTACACATGAGTGGTATAACTAGGCGATGAAAAGTGTTTATGGGGCCGAGCCAGTTTTACCGGGGGACTGGGCGTTATTTCGTGGACGAGCACGGCTTGGCTTGTTTTCCTGTTTCCAGTTGGTTTTAGAAAAGATTCTTGAATTACATAAATGTTCATGATTTCTTTAAATCATGTCTTTAAAATATTTTCATCAAATACAAAAAATTTCTCAAATTCGAATGTGTTCATGTATTTGAAATAAATGTTCAAACTTTTTGAGAACCACTTCCTGAACTAAAAAATGGAAAATTTTAAAAATATTACATATTTCCAATCATTTTTGTTTTTAAAAAATGCCCATGAATTCAAAAACATTCTCCAATTTGTAAAGTGTTCCTGTTTTTGAAAAGTGTTCATAATTTTTGAAATAAAAACACAAAATGAAAATGATAGAAAAAGTGGTAAAAGGAAAATTTTAAAAGGAAAATAAATAAATAAAATATAAAATATAAAATATTTATATAATGAAACCATAAAAAACCAATCAAAAAAAATAGAAAAAAAAACACTCCATAACCACATGTGGACAAAAATTGCCCCGAGACAAGACCGCCGGCACCTCTACCACGAGGAGCGGAAGCGGCAAGACAATGTGATGATAGAAAGAATGTTATTATCATATCGAATATAATTACAGGCCTAAGCCCATGTCAAACTAACTGAGCACTTAAGCAGGGCCGGCCAACAGATATTTGGGCCCTCAGCAACACAACAGCAAGGGGCCCTTGTTGACACACAAAAGCTTAAATTATTTGTATTTTAAATGCAAATTAAATTTTCCCATTGTGACATCAAGCATCACAACATATTTCGTGATGCTTCGTTCGTAAAAAAACATACTTTTGGGATGGCGAAGTTTCTTAGAAGGGATAACAATGAGACAAACTATAGAATATCTTGCTATAGGATAGATTAGTAGAACTGTTATTATAAAAAGAAATGTGTACAAGTACGGCATGATTTGTTGGAACTCAAATCAGAAAGGAGGAACTCGAGTGGAAACAATACTTATGATATTGATGATATTTATTTCCCTGATGGCCCAAGGAACTTGAACAAACCCGATGGCGACAAGAAGACTAGGAAGAAGATCAAGAGAGAGCACGAAGCGGCGAGTTTGAGGGAGAAGATTGATGCCATAGTGCAATAAATTGAGATGATGCTTTTGAAGTCGTTGGAGATCAAGAAAGAATTGGCCGAGAAGAAGGCACGGGAGAAGCATGAGAAATGGGAGTTGCTCAAGGAAGAGGGGCTGCGCAAAGTGGCCATTGAGGAGAGAAGAGTATGTGCCGCTGAGAACAAAGCCACGTCCATGTTGCTCGCCGAAGAGAATAAGATCATGTCAATGAACCGCAATGACATGGATGACCTCACCAATGAATGGCATGATATGGCAAGAAGAGAAATCTTGAAGAGGAGAATGGTTGCGTCGGCCAGTGCGTGTTACAGTGCGGGAGGTAGATTCGGTGGGGGGTTTGGAGCCAATGTCGCCGATGCATTCAGTGCACTAGCCGATGATTTCGTTGCCGGCGTTGGCACAAGCGTCAAAGGTGGATTCGGTGGCTCCGATGATCTCCATGGACTCGATGGCGCAGAGTGAAGATCGACCAAGATGATGCCGGACGTGGTCGTCGCTTTTGCAAGTCCTTCTGCGTTTGTCCTATGAAAACTATGCTTTATTTCATGCGCGAACTATGTTTTAGCATTTGAATTTGAACTCATTTGACCGAAGTTGAATTTATTTTAGCTTATTGGGGTTTTCGATTTAAGGGTCGGCGCGGTGCTGCCCGAGCAGACCCCGCGTAGCCGACCCGTAAATACGCATATTCGGTGAATATGCCTTTTTACGGGTCCATTTTGCGGGGTCCGAGTCAAACCTCGGCCGCGCCGGCCTGCATACGCCCTTTTCCGCGAACTGCAAAACACATATGCGGGTTCGCATTTTGCGGGGTCTGCTAGAGATGATCTAAGTTCACCATGTGCAAAGTTTCGCACACGGTATTATAGGGACATGTCGGGTGTGATAACTCTTTACAGTGCACATGATTATGTGTGGAGAATTGTGTGCTGGTGGGAAACACCGCACATATTTCTTTGACGTGCATAGCGTGTCCATTTACGCACATGGTTTTCCAGCATCGCACACATATTTTGATGTTCATCATGCATACATTTTGGCACATGGCTTGCTACGCGTGTGTATGTGTGTCATCCTATTATCCTCTCTCGCATGTCACCGCGGTCTTGCATGCCCAACGCACACGCCTACCGTCGGGGACTCCGGGGTCCTTCTAGAGCTTGACGTGCAGCGGTTAGCTAACCTTCCGCGGATGTGTCCAGCAGTGGCCGCGACCACTATATTATAGCAGGCGAATATCTCGTCTTGTTCCACACGACACTGGCGCATGGCACATGTCGGGGGGAAGCGAGCGTGCCTACAACTCCCGCATTTGGCGACGCAGATGAGGACAACGGCGTCACCTAACTTAGTGAGATGCATGAATCAAAGGGCTTTTTAAAATCTTTATTGATAATCAAGTTCTCCGTTTGAACGAGTTGCAGTATCACTGTCCCGGTGTCATTTCAGTCCCATTACGGAAGCCTTGAGAATACTTTGTCTTGTAAATGTTGATGCCGCTGAGAAGATGTCTCCAGCAGATACCATTTCAATTCGTAGTTGTAGGCCTTTCTTCGTATTTTCTTGGATCAGGGATCCAACGGAGTGTATGAATAACTTACTGCTTTTTAAAGGAGTTATCAAGCAGCGTTGCAGATGCATGTCACTAGCTAGTAGGTTAGAGCATCTCGACCCGTTCGGCCCCCCATGACACCAGGGCCGGTCCTAAGATTTTGGGGGCCCGGGGCGAAAGTATAATTTGAGGCCCCCTAATGTAATAAATCATAACAATGATAAAAATACTATATGCATTTATAAAATGTTATCAATAATTACTTAAAATACAGCCAAAAGCTAATATTCATATAAAATGACTTATACATGTTACCTAAAAAATTTCTTGTAAAATTCTTCTATGTAAAATCACTTATGATTGTGTCGAAGTTAATCTCATCCATCAATTTCTTCTCCATAAATAATGTTGCATAATCGTTTAAGCTTTGTTGGGTCATTATTTACCCATAATGGTTCTTCAATAATATCAAGGTTCAAAAGCATCTTTTTAGCTGATGCAACAATCATAGACACAGTACCTAAATCTGAAACAACATTAGTTTTGCAATACTTTCTTCAAAGAAGTGATTCAAATCAACCAAAACAGACAAATATTTAACATGAAAAATCCCCAGCTTCTAGAATTTCTTCTTGGTTACTACTTTTATGAAACTGTTTCTTACTCAGGGCATGTACAATGGTGCTATCTTACTAGTGCCACGTAGGATAAATGATGAGGTGGAGGAGAGAGAACTCATAAGAAAAGGCTTGTCTTATCTTATTTAAGAGAAGACAAGAGATGATATCTTAGCACAATATGTCTCACCACATTTTTAGGAATAGCTAGTTATTGAAGATAAGGCTAAGAGATGACCCATTGTACACATCTTTTTTTGTCATCTCTAAACTACATGCAAGACTTAAGATAAGACTATCTTATCAACCATTGTACATGCCCTCATAGCATGACATTTTACTGAAAATTGTATGAAAAACAATATGATATACCTTGGATTGATTTCGGCATCAGTGGCTGGACCCTCGGCGATGATGTGTTGGCATTGTCTGGTGGCAGGCGCTTGGCGATGTACGTGTGCGTCTACTCCGGCAGGGCCAATTTTCAGGGGCTGGGCGGTGTGAGTGCTCCGTCTTTTTTTTCCGGTGTGAGTGCTCCGTCGTCGGCTGCATACAGCATCAGGAGAGCAGTCTACCCTCTACAATTTGGGATCTGGTGTATGAAACCAGGGAACAGAGAACAGAAAATTAGGGATAAACTCACGTCACACGATCGTTTTCCTTTCCAAGGAAGAATGTTTCCTAATGATAATTAAGGAATAAAGAGAACGGGGCCACGTAATTTAGGTGCGTAGCTGCTCTTTTCCCTCCTGGTCGTACGCTAATTGAAGCGATTTACATGCATTTACCTGCCGTGATTTTATGAACTATGGGCTACTTTACTTGTATGCGTACACTTGGGAGGGGGCCCCTCGATCCTGGGGGCCCGGGGCGGCCGCCCCTGCTGCCCCCCCTCAGGGCCGGGCCTGCATATATTGCTAGCTACTACCTCCGTCCGGGTTTATTGGTCCCCATTGTATTCCGTGTCAAATTTTGACCATAGATTAAACTAACAAAATGTTCACGCATGTCACCAAACATTATAGTTTTGAAAACTATGTTCAAATATGAATCCAATGAGATAATTTTTCTTGACATGCATTAACATTTTGTTAGTTAAATCTTTAGTCAAAATTTGGCACAAAGTACAAAGAGGACCTATAAACCAGGACGGAGGTAGTAGTACTCACTTCGTCCCAAAATAAGTGTCTTGACCTTAGTATAACTTTACACTAGAGTTAATACAAAGTTAAGACACTTATTTTGGGCTGAGGGAGTACTTCTGAGTATGTCAGTTTGTCACGACAAATGGTCCCATGCAACATCACTAGTGTCTTGTTCATCACGTGGAGCTGCAGTTGAAAGGTCAGAGAGGGTGATATTACTCTGCTACCCCTGTGGCCTCTTGTTGAAGCGTACCTCCTCCATACCACAGGACTCTAGATCGATCATGGTTTTCCCTTTACATGAAATGTCCCTATTTACTAATTTCAGTAGACGCTGAAATAATTACCTTTCAATACAAATATTTTGCAATTTCCTTTTTTTTGTGAATTTCTTTTTCAGGAATTTCAATAATACCCCAGGAATTTAAATGTTTGGATTGAAAGGTAAAGATTTATTTGCACACATTTCAAAATGTAAATAGATAACACCCATACATTTGCTTTTGTTGTATTTGTTGTAGCACCTATTTATGCCTTTGTTTTAGCAAGCTTGACGCAGCAACACGCAGGCATTATGTCATGCAACTTACATATAATAAAAGCTCTTTGATTGTAGCTCGAGTAATCAGGGAATGCTTTTTCTATGTGACTAAAATCAAGTTGTGCAATGAAATGTTGAACATTACATGTGGTTTGACCGTCGACTTCAAAGAAAGGCTTAATTTGAGTATCTAAACACATGATTTGTTCATCAATTATTAGATATATAATATGTCATTTGCGTCACACAAAATAGATACCGTTAGATTTCATCACAAAAGCACTGCGCATAATTATAATTTTGAAGACTTTGACGTGTTTGAAATGTATCCAAGATTTATATAATTTGGATTGTGTTCCCGCCAGGAATTCAAATATATAAATTATTTCACAAACGAACTGATATGTTAAAAAGATATAACTGATCCATATTATGGAAAAGAAATTTAAAGTGATGGAGTTAAGAGAGAGAGAGAGAGAGAGAGAGTCGGAAAAGAGAGAAAGATTTGTACCACGTGTACTTTTTCTGACTATGGTAGGACACATACAGTGATTTGACTCTAAAATACGAAAAATAAATAAATGTGCAATACATACATATAAAACCGCAGTGAGCCCCAATCACACAAATTTCAACGAAGATGAATGGTGCGAGATCTACCGTTACATACGGTCACTGCGCAAAAGAGTTTGGACAGGTTACTTTGCTATTGTTCAGAGTGGGTGTGTGTGTGTGGGTAACTACGTGACTGGGATCCTCACTGAAAAGAGAAGTCCGCGACATTGAGTCCTGGCTTTGCAGAGATATTTCGTGGCAACCTCAGGCGGTCAAAATGTCCACAATGTAAGGCACTCATTTGGCCATATATACTGTACAATCAAGTGGAAATGCAAGCATGGCGCACGTATATGATCAACTGGAAATGCATGTATGCCTGCATGCACCATATATATCTTCTTGCCAAAACAATAGAAACCACTTTCCGTTCTTAGAACATCTAGGACCCTCTCCGAATATCCAGACTAACAGTCCGGACACAGTCCGAACCAAAGAATGCCGGGAGTACCTAGAACTCATCTAGATGAGATATAATTTGGTCTCATTCACTTTGAAATCAAAAACAGATACAACCCACGTCAGCACACACGCATCTTATAGCATCACATCCAATGGCTATAAAAGGTGAATGAGACCAAATTATATCTCATCTAGATGAGTTCTAGCAAAACTGAAAAATGCCATCCAACCGAATTGTAAAATAGAGTCCAAACATTAGAGCTGTCGAGCGTGGGGCGCATTTTGGGACGCCCGGTCACGTCCGGGCGTGTCCGCCACATCGTACCGATACACCACAATTCCACACATGACCCATCTGAAACTGCACCTGGACCAAACCCTTGCCATTTTTCTCATGCACTCTACTTCTAGTCTACTCCACCTAGCTTTCTTTCGGTGATCTAAGGGCATTTTCGAAATGATGGGTAGCGGACGTGGGTATGGCAACTTTGGATCCGTTGACTCAGACCACATCCCCAGTACGGGCGAGGAGGAGAGAGCCGTCTGGTTGGCTCTCCGCCGATCCAAAGAGGATATCGAAGCGCGCACCCACGCATTCGCGCCGTATGAGCCAGTGAGGCTTGGATCCAGCGGCGACAGTGCGTCCGCCAGCTACTCGCGGGCGCGGGGCGTGTCTGCTCCAGAGCAGGATCTGGCAGACACGTCCGAGCAACCCTTCGTTGTGACGTTATCCTCATGGCGTCAGGCTTCCAGTTTGAGGCATCTAGCATGGGTCCTCAGGCCAGGGTGCCCCGGCCCAGGGCGCCATACTATCTAGCATGGAGCCGCAGCCCGGGGCATCGTACAAAAAGGCCAGATTTTGAAAAAAATAAATTGGATCTGATTTGTTTTGTGCTCAAGTTTCATCAAAGGATAAAACTGTCCATCTTCACTGCACCGAGCGGCATAGAATGATGGGCGGTTCATATCGCAAAAATCTTGCAGTAGTGTTGGTAGCGGAAAATTTTCGTGTTTTGACCATTTTCTGAAAGTTAATCGAGGTCTGACCCCAGTTTGTAAAAATTTCGGGAGGTCAGATCTCGATTAACTTTCAAAAAAAGGGTGAAAACATGAAAATTAGCTGTTGGTAGCTCAGTCAGTGCCCGTCGGCATCGGATGGAACTCCCAGCCGCACAGTGCTTATCACCCTCCGGCGATCCATGTGGCCAACAATAAGCCCATGGCTGGCCACAGGATGCACTGATATGTGTCCATCGTACGTGGGATTACAATGTCGTTCTCTGTAGTTGAAGATTCACAACTGAACATAAACATATAGTGATGTCTGGTCCCGGCCCGGACCTTAATTCCGATGGTGATTTATAAAGCTGAGAGCGACGTCAGTTTTTACTCCTGTAGTTGTAGTAGAAGCGAGTCTGGACTCTTCAGATGACGTCACTCCAATGACGTGGCCATACATGTATTTCTTCATAAAAATTTCACAACTTATGTATTTACCATAATATTTTTTGAAGTACAAATGAACAATTAAAATATTTATCGGAAAGTAAAATTCCAAATAGTTATCACAAGATTCATGAATAAATTCCTATTTACTTCTAAGCTATTCATTCATGGACCAAACTGTGCCTGCCTTCCCATACAGCGGCACCAAATCTCTCTGCCCATGAAAACTGTGCTTTTTTTTTGTTTAACCGGGCCAATTAACCCCCTTTTCATTGCAAATAAAGGGAAACACATCAGTTCCAGAACCATATTTCACGGCCGTAGAAAATGGCATCCTTATTGGTTTGAGCTGTGGTGTTCGGTATGGAACATAACGAAGCTACTTGCCTTGATGGTTTTTCTCACCGAGTTGTACAATTATATTTTTTGAAGTACAGATACATCCATTTGAGGGACAAGCTTTTTCCAACGGAAGAAGTACAAATTAACATTTTACACGTGGACACTTCAAAAACTTTTCTGAAAAATCTTACCTTAAAATTCTAAATAACATCGTTGCATGATTCACAAATAAGGTCCTTTTATATTCATTCATAGAATAGACTAGGGCACCCTCCATCCCTCAACACATGCGGTAGATTTTCACCTTATTCATAGAAACGCAGCATTATTCACCTGGATCGGACTAACTCAACGGCAACATATGCACGTGATAATCTGCTACGTACGTACCAATAATTCAGTTCATCAGTTGCTGAGGGCGTACGACGGTGCATGTGCATGTGCATGTGCGAGCTGGTCCAGCTCCGCGACGAACGCCGCGGCGTGCTCCTCCCTGACGCACTGCGTTAGCAGCCGCTCGCCGTCGCCTGCCGTGGCCCTGCAGGAGAGGAACGCCATGCACCCCGGCACCGTCGACTGCTGCCACCGCCCCACCACCCTCGCCGGAGGGCCGCCGCCGAAATCTGCGCGGTCGAAGCCGATGTTCCGCCAGCTGGTCACCATCACCGCGTTGTACCCGAAGGCCGCAGCCATCTCCTCCTCTCCCATCTCCGACACGGCACCGCCGCCGCCCCCAATGTTCCGCAGAAGCTCCGGGACCCGGTCCTTGGCGCGCTTGATCAGATCCACCACATCGTTCATGCCGCCATCCCCGGCGCCGGCCACCTCCCCGCTCGTCGCCAAGGCCAGCTGCGCCACCGCGCAGTTTCCGTAGTACCCTGCCGCCGCGCCAACGTGCTTGCGCACGTTCACGAAGAAGGCCAGCGGCGCCGGCGTGGACATGTCGTAGTCCGGGTCGTCGCCGATGATGGCGCGGGTGCGGCATCGCCACAGCACGGCCACGGCCGCCTCGAACGTCGTGCAATACCCGCCGTCGCTGGCGTGGGCGGCCTTGTACTCGGACTTGATGCGGTTGATGAGCTTGACCGGGACTGTGACGTCCAGGTAGACGAGGCCCATGCCGCCGCGGTCCAGCATCAGCCACTGCTTTGCGGCGACCACCGGGGGCGAGAGCAGCGGCAGGGACACCGTGCGGCCGTCCCTCACCGGTGCAACGGACGGCACCAAGACATCATCGGCTTCAGCGCGGGCGAGCTCGCCGACGGCCTGGAGGAACTGCGCCATGCCGTCGCCATCAGCCAGCGTATGGTTCCACGTGACCCCGACAGTGAACCCGCCGCAGACGAACTCGGTGACCTGCATGAGCAGCAGCGGGTCGGTGCGCCGGCAGCCCTCCGCGGCAGGGTAGGACAAGGCGAGCCTGTCAAGGAGGCTCGTCGAGAAGGGCGCGTCGAGGAGGCCGTGGTCCTGCAGGGCACAACCCGCCGACGCGGCCACGAAGGGCACACCCTCGCCTGTGCACGCGACGTGGACAACGCTGTCGTCGTCGTCATCGGCCGCGGCAAAGCGGCCGGCGACGGTGTGGTAGTGGACGAGCGCCCGGGAGAGGCCTTTCTTGATGGCCTCCACGGGCTGGTGGACAGGGCCGTCGAAGATGAGGAGCGCCGCGACCTGGAAGCCCACGTAGCTCCTGTCCCAAGACGAGAGCTGCACCACTTGGGTCCCCGTCGTCTGCTCCATGGACGGTCGGACCATCACCGGCGGGCACTTGCTCACCGTGAAGCTCATCTTTGATGATAGCGAGCTAGTGCGTACGTACGTCCGCGGATCTAAAGTAGACCGAAATACTCTGCCTCGTCGTGTGTGTGTGTGTGTGTGTGTGTGTGTGTGTGTGTGTGTGTGTGTGTGTGTGTGCGTGTGTGTGTGTCTAGTAATGGGTGTGGATCCGTGGTTGCCTTGCCACATATATAAGTCAAATTGTGGCCATTTTTCACAATTAATTGACGGGGCCCTGCTGGGTAGCGACACTTAACAAACAGTATATGAAACTAATACTGCGTATGCACTTTGTGGTTCTACTATAATGAGAATGACATAGTTATGCATACGTCTATAGTCTAACCTAGTTAGAGCATCTCCAACATGCGCACAAAAACTGCTCCGCGCACTAAAATTCGAGTTTTTTGGCGTCGGGCAGCTCCAGCAAAAGCTGTAAAATAGTGCACGCGCAAAAAAGATTGGGCACGCGCTAAAAAGCGCTATTAGAAGCAGCAAATTTGGGGCGCCAGATTGTGCACACTTCACAATTTGCACTGCATGTTTTTTGGATGCGTGTTTTTGGGCATCTGCTAAACCAATGTTGGGTCCGGCATGCTAAAAGTGCTACAGTGGCGTACTAAAACTATTTTAACGCGCGCAACTTTTATGCGCCTGTTGGAGATGCTCTTATGCATACATTTACTAAATTATTCAAAATTGCAATGCTTTTGATTTCCTCTTCTTTTTTTCTTTTTACCAAAGATTGTTGTGTGTTTTCTTTGACAAAAATCAAACAAACTTTGATGTGACCTCAATCTTGTCAATATCAAGACCAAGTGTGCATGACTTTGCAAGCATGTGTTTTCTCTTTCAATTCTAGCTTTTTTTGAATCCGGACGCCTTATTTATGCCTTGGATTACGTTCAATTTCTGGTTGACAGAAGTCCCGTTTTGTTGCACCCTGAATTATATTGCGCACGTTACATTCATCGATCTTGAACGAAAAATATTCCCACCGGGAACAATTTTTCTCTTGTTTCGTTTTCTTTCTGCTTTCTACCTTTCCGAATTTTCTCACTACTACATTTAAGTTTGTGTTTTTCATCATCAAAATATTATATAGCCATGAAATCAACGTTTTTCATCCCGCTGTAGGGAAGACCGCGATGGGGAGTGTACAGTCAGCATTAATTGTTGGGAGCATCTTGTGTAGAAACACATGAACAACCGCAAGTAATCAGGAAGACGCTAGAAATCTGCTTGTAATGATTGATACACTTGCTAGCTAGGCCCTATTTGATCATAGTTAGCTCTCTAAAAACTTTTGTTATCTTATTGTCATCAATAGAGTGAGGAAACAAACGTATGTGTGTGGTATGTGATGTACGACGTGCAGCTTATGAATGAAAATGTAGAAAGTGCAATTCAAAAGGTAGCTAAAAAACGAAAGTGTTGTTCAAATCTTGAGATCATGTGAGCTCGGTGAACTGTAAAATAATTAAAAAAAGAATTCAAAAAATTCTGTATTTTTATTTTGTGAAACATTTACAAATGTTTTGACAGCTTGCAAAATTTTATCATCAAATGGGAAATGACGTTAGTGGAAGACGTGGCAAAAAACATAAAAGGTATGCTCCAAAAGGCCTTTGAAAACAACATTTTGGAGCATCGATTTTATTTATTTTTGCCAGAGTTTCCATGAACGTCATCTGGTGATGAATTTTGCACACTATCAAAACATTTGTCAATGTTTCACACAAAAAAGATTCAGATTTTTATAAACTTTTTTATTATTATTTTACTGTTCACGTGAGCTAACATGAGGTCGGGATCAGAACAGCCGCGTCCGCTAAATAATCATTACTATAAAGGTAGAGTGCATTCATAGGTATGTGTGTGTGTTCCAAAAAAATGTCTTTCGCACTCTATAATTCAATTAATCAAATCTTATCTCCCCCCAAAAAATCAAATCTTATACATTCATTGAGTTGAGCCTTATATTATATAGCCATCAAAACGGATCGTCCTTGAAAGCATCCATGGCCAGCTCTACCTTTCCATCATCAGGTACATGATCTTCTTTTATTTGTTAACATAAAATGTAGCCTCGAGCATATACACAACATTAAGACCGACTTCAAGCCTCTGCATTGGTAAAATGCAGACAACCAAAAAATAACTTGGACTAGATTAATCAAAACGACACATTGGCAAAAATAAAGTCGCATATGACCGATACTGTACCTATGTCTGCGGAGGAGGTGGACTATTCTGGAGATTATACAGCTACCCATGTTGGGTGAAAACCTCCCTGGTCACCCGCTCCGACAACATACACACCGCCTTGAATAGCGGTTGGTACTCTGTCCGATTTAACATAGACCATGTACGAAGCTAGTGTGTGCAATGGGAAATAACATCCAAGGGAGAAGAGTTTTTGCTTTTAAAAACAATATCATTTTTGCTTAGCCAAAGCGACCATACTAAGACAAACGCTCTCATCCCTTATTATTGTGCTAACCTATTTGGTATTCAGTCAGGCATCCACCATGTATATTGGCAACACTTGTGCGTGAAATACATATTGGATGCTATTTGAATGACTAACCACGATAAAACGCGCAAACTTACACTTGAAGAAGAGGTGTTGGACTATCTCATCATGACGGAAAAGTCTGCATTTCTTGCTTCGGTGCAAGATGTGACAAGCAGGGTTGTCTTTAATTAGACGACTCTTCTCCGAAGATACGAGATGAAAATATTAATTTTTAATGGTATCTTCGAGTTGCATATTTGATTAGTATTGTTATCTACCAAACCTCCGAGTGCATAAGTGCATGATACATAGACTCGACCCTGAATGACCTAGATGTAGTGAGTTTCCAAGGGAACTCATCCCGACCTTGTGTCAGGTACATTATTCTAATCCATGGAGAAATGTTTTATATAGAATTATAGCTAGGTTTTTATATACTGCATTTTTTGCAACATATGACTTGAGATGCATGCAAATTGGATTTGAATCAACTAGATGGTTATATGAAGCATTGTACATGTACAAATGTTGATTAATGATACGAACCAGTGTAGTTGGTACATGAAAAAATACTCGCGAATAGATGTCCATAATTAAGAATAGAAGGAGCAACTTGAGGAAGGAGCTCGGTCGTTGGCTCGTGATGGATCCAGCATGGTGCACGGCGGCGAAGAAGACCAAGACCGTGGTGTAGGGCGAGCATTCCTTAATTCAGGAGGTTTAACTCATGGTGAGGGGAATTTGTGTACGAGTATCCATGGGGCTAACTCCTTAATTCTTTTAACTTCAACATAGAAAAGAAAACTCCTTAATTCTTTTGATTTATATGGATGGACAAGGTGCCCTTCTAACTCCTTATGTCTTCAGAGCGACGTCACCAACAAATACCGATCTGGACTGGAGTGGTGTGGAGCACGCGCGGTTCTGCAGTGGTGCTGGAGCCATGTAGCTCTCTCTCTCTCCTTTGAGCTACAGCCATGTGATGTCGCCCTCTCTCAGTTAGTGATGCACGGGACCATCTATCTATTCTGTTTAAAGCCCGACACGGAAATATTTGCCAGCTATTTTTTCCCGGAAAAGGACAGTGATATTCATTACGTATATATGCTTACTGAATTCTACCCTATACAATTTTAGTTTGCAACTTTGCATTGTGTGGTGCTGTACGTACGTATAAATTGGCGCAGGAGCAAAACTGCAGGCGAGACCCCGAGATCAATTGTGTACAATCACGATTAACTGATGAGGGCACTCTTCCGTTGAGCAGCGACACTGGAACAACTCCAACAAATTGGGAAGGCATTTCCTGGCGAGCATATTTGTGGCCATAGACAGCCTGCATCGTGGACATTTGATAGCCTGACATCACCGCAAAATATCTTTGCAATCCAACTACCCACTTGTTTTCTTACTGCACGTCCCTGAAAAAAATTCTTTGTTGGTAGGACAGGATCCTAGTCGCGTTGGGACTCCCACACAGACTGGTCCTGGAGCAACCGCGTCGGGCTGAGAGCATCTACAACCACACGTAGCAAAACTGAGTCTCCAAACATCCCCTGACGCGTCCACGGGCGGTTACTGGTCACCCCATATATTTCACACTTCAGAACCACACTTCTCATCCTAGGGTTTTTGTTTTCATACAAACACATGCAACAGCCATGATCTACCTCGAAATTACTCTCAAACTACCATCTACACTAGTAATCGTTGGATATGTTGGTGAAGTTCGTGCCGGTGCCGCCGGCGACATGGTCATTGGCGGAAGGGCTAAACCGTGGCGGTTCCTCATTGATTTCCTCAACAGCCAATGCCTCGTCGCCCTCGATGGCCATCTCGCAGAAGAAGCGGCGGTAGGCCTCCACCTCTGCTTCCGAGTGGATGGAACCAAGGATGGCCTGCTGCTCCGCCGCTTCCTCCACTTGGGTGAGCTCGAACTCCTCGAGTGTCAGTCCTAAACCGCCCTCGGTGCCTCCTACTCGTCGTCCAACGACAAGTCCCACGACCCCCCTTGCAGCGGTGCCAGCATCCCCCCCCCCCCCCCCCCCCCACCCAAACCTCCTCCTCCTGCTCTGGCGCCTCCACCTCCATGTGCTCCCACACCACCTCGTCAGGACTACTCAAAGGCAGGCTGGTCAGTGTGCGTGCGGCGGTGGCCTCCTCCATGTCCCACATGTCCGCCTAGATCTCCACATGCCACTCCGGCGTGAGCAACTTAAAGTATGTTATCTTGCTGCTGACTGTGGAAGCGTGTGGCGGCGCGGACAAGAGGGATGATAATAGTGAGATGAGGGGGCAACGGCGGTGTAGACGGAGGTATGAGAATTCGACGATCATCGTCCGACATGCGTCATGATTGCGTCCTCAATTAAAATCGGAGGAGCCACCCATCAGACCGATGGGTTTCCACGTGTTTCCACAGGGTTATGTCCAACTGAGTCGAGTATAAATGTTTCGTGCAATATCTAGTCAATAGCCACAAATATTATAATTATCTGGAAGTGCTTTTGCATCAAAATTTCACCGGACTACTGGAATGTAAGATTTTGCCCAGTTATGCAAACATTTTGTACTGGGAAATTAGGCAAACACGATCTTTGTCGATTACCTTTTGTTCTCGGCAAACATTTATTTCCTGAGTTTATCTTTTTTGTACTGGGAAAAGATAATCTTTGCCAGGTTCTGCACCGGGCAAGGAAATCATTGCCGAGTTTCTATTCTTTATTTTGTACTGGGCAAATAAATCTTTGCTGAGTCACTTTTGTTTGCACTTGGCAGCCATTTCTTTTTCATTTTAAATTCTCTTCTCCATTATCTTTGCTTAGTGTCTTTCTATTGCACTCGGCAAACATTTTTTTTTGTTTTCTTCCTATTTCTTTTGTACACTATTTGTTTCCTTTTTTCTCTGTATGTTTTGTTCTTTCTACATTTTTTTAATTTTATTATATATTTTCTTCCTCCCTCTATTTGATTTTATAGGCAGTAACTCAAATTTCTAGGCTTTAGACATTTAGAAATTTTGAACTGTGAGTGAGTATATATATTTGTGTTTGTGGGTATATGCTTGGAAATTATAGAAGAAAATATTAGAATTCGAAACATGAGTGTGCCAAGACTCGACCCCAAACATGGAGTTTATTGGTTTTTATGTACGGAAAAGAAGAGGAACTCTGAAAAACATGAAACATGGCATGTTGTCATCATGATCCCTGGAGGTTGGCATGTTGTCATAATATGATACCTGGAGGTTGTGGTAAAAATTGAGAAGGTTTTGCAAAAGTTGTGAAGTACACTGCTTACAAATCAGACCTTGTCTGAGAAAGCAACATGGTTTCGAGAGGCGACGAGTCTTGTTTGAAGTCGAGGCGACCGCTGCTTCATCTGTTTGCATTGGATGTTTACCACACCACCTCGCGTGGCTGCGCCACTCCACGCCTCCGCCCTCTCTGCCCCATGCCAATCACCTAGGCCCTGCGGACATCGCCGCTAGGTCTCCTCCATCGGCTACCACTGCTCATTGCCTTTGATCTCCCCCTGATCCAGTCCAGCCCGTCCAGATGCCCGAGAGAGGACCAACCGACCAGCAAGAAGCCATTACCAGGATGCCTGAGGTCCGATTTGTGCCTCCCTCCCTCTGCTGCAAACCAGGATTCCTCGAGGGCCGAGGCTGGTAAGATCTCTTCTGTTCTCAGTCTCGTGTCTGCCAATTCTTCTATTTTCTATCCAACATCCATAATCCATATGTGAATTGTGAATTTGTACTTGTATGTGAATAAGCTACTGAAGTTTGTTGTTTTTGCCTTCCTGTTGAGAAAACTTGATAAATGATTAGGGCAGTAACTTGCTATTTGTTAATTGATAGTATTTGGTAATTGCATGGAAGTTTGATTGTGTTGCATTTCCTTGTCAAACTGCAAGCTTGCAGCAGCATGGATTATAATGTATATGAATAATATATTATCATGTAGTTCCTGATGATAATATATTATTCATATATCATGTAGTTCCCCCTCTGGAAAAAATTATCATGTACTCCCTTCGTTCCTAAGTATTTGTCTTTCTAGAGATTTCAACAAGTGACTACATACGGAGCAAAATGAGTGAATCTACACTCTAAAATATGTGTATATACATCCGTATATGGTAGTCCATTTGAAACCTCTAAAAAAACAAATATTTAGGAACGGAGGGAGTAGTTCCTAGTAACTCTGTCATGTGATTACACACTTTTTTTTATTTATACATTGAAGTATTTATTACTAAAGAATATATATTATTTTGTTTATGCCTTAAAAAAACAGACAATCGAACCGGCGGTCCGACCGGTAAAACCCTGAACCGACAGCCTCACATGTTTGATTACCGGTCCAGTTTTGTTTTTTAAACTATGACTAGAGTTCATCACAAAGACGCTACACCCTCCACCATTGGATCACCAATACGTTGCCGTAAGAAAGACTGTTGGCCGCCGTGGACGCTTGATAGCCTGACAACGCCACAAAATATCCACACTCACCATCTACCCACGCACCTTTGTTTTGGTAATGTACTGTGCTTCGCTGTGCCTTGGGGAAATATAACGTTTAAATTTCTCTTTCATTTCACTCTCTCCGTGCACTCTAGTCTTGGCGAATCTTCTCACCACACGACAAGTTTGCATCGCATGACATGTGGTGTCGTAATCTGCTATCCCGATCAAAGTGTAGAAAATCGGAAATTATTGATGGGACACCGTACCGTACCTGGTGTGTGAGTAGAGAGAGACACTTAACAACAGCAGCTAATTAATCAGGGAGAAGGAGACGCTACACTTGAACAGCTCCGACTATTGTGGGAACTAGCTTGACCACCCACATGTCTTTCACAATACGTTGCTGACTATTCTTTCTATTGAGGATCCTAATCACGTAGCCAGTGACATGCACGGCTGCATCTCGATCGGCCTCCTCGATTATTATGGGTGGTCCCGATGATGCGAATAGCATGGTCGGAGGATGTGTGGAGGTGTGTCTCCATCGGATCTTATGGGATTCGGTCGGTGCTGGTCTTCGGTGGATCTATTTGGATCCATTTTTTGTTCGTCTTCATTTGTGTGGTGCCCTGATTCTCTATGGGTCTCTTGCAGCTCCATTGCTTTCAGGTACCTAAACTAGTCATTGATAAACACATGTGTTGCACGAGTACACTTTTTGTTAGGCTATTTGTTATTGGACATTGCTACTGACTTTAGTCTGACCTCGGTAACAGGAGGAGACTAGGACCACCTTATAAGTCAGAGTGCCACACTCTCTTCAAGCTAGTCTTTTGGGATGTCATGGACTCTCCGTTTGTAGTGGTATGTCCGGTGGGCACCGGAAACTTTCAAACGCAGCCCAGAGTTTGGGTGTTGGGTATGAGATGTTAATAATTGGTATCAGAAAAATCCACCATGCTCATCTGGGGGGCTTCTCAGTGGGATGGGGAGTTAGGCGACTTGCCATTGGACGTTGCCAATGACTTTAGTCCCACCTCGGTTACGGAAGGAGGTTGGGACCACCTTATAAGTGAGAGTGTTACACTCCCTTCAGTCTAGTCTTTTGGGATATTTTGCGCTCTCTGCTTGTAGTGGTGTGTCCGATGCGCATTGAAAACGTTCGAATGTGGGCTAGAGGTTGGGAGCTGGGCTTAAGACACTTACACTTTTAAACGAAAAAATTGCACGAACAATCAACTATTGATGCAGATTTTGCTCAAAACACCTACTTTACTTGTTTATTGCATAGATCAACAAGTATTGGTGCAACCTGTTGCAGCTAGGTTTAATCCAACATTTCGGTACGTTGATTTGATTTATGACTTATGGGTCTCGCTTATAAGTCCACACACGTTAAAGATAATCGACCACATAAGCCAATTAACTAAAATTGTCAATATACCCAAACCTTTCGTCCAACTGAGCTAGAACTTCCTCAGATTAGTATTGAGCACACGTACGATTTACTGGGTTGTTTCCACATTTTGCAGAAAAATTTAAATTTCGAACCAAAATATTGAGCGAGCTAACTAAAATTGCCAATATCTTCCAAACTTATAGTCCAAATGAGTTGAGATTTTCCCAGACCGATGTTGGTACATTTATGGTTTAAAATGTACCTTTTACATTTTTTGAATGTTGAATTTTGTACCAAACACTACAACAAAATATGGATGTAGAAACAGTAAAAGAGAGACGGACAATTCAACCTATGTAGCCAGAATATCATTTTTTTTCAAACTCGTCATATTATCTTCTTTAATGCTGCGCGCGGGGGTAGGGTTGAGGTTGGTGGAGCGGCTATAGCCTATTGCACGATGGTAGCTCGCCCCGCCTCAAGAGAACCTATTAGTGAGTCGGCCCAGTATTGCTCTGTCATCTTTTTATTTTAGTTGCCTTCATCCCAGTATAGCAGCAGATAGTATTTTCCTCAGTTAAGAACCAAGGTTTATCGAATCAGTAGAAGACTCACGCAAAAAAAAAGTAAGCTGTACCCGCACACACAAAACAAATACTTTCATCCAACTCGGGCAAGAGGGTTGTCAATCCCCTTATACTCGTTAATTATAAGGATTAATTCTGATGGTGATATGTAGATAAATTGTGAAATTAAATAAAAGATAATAAATTACAGCAAGGTTTTAGGGTTTTAATAATATGAAGTGAATGGACCCGGGGGCCATAGCTTTCACTAGAGGTATCTCTCTTATGAGCGTAGTAATGATGGATATAATTACTATTGGGCAATTAAAGAAAAACACATAGTTATAACATTATTCATGGCATGATCAATATATAGGTATTATATCGAAGACAAGTAGACCGACATCCATCTGCATGTACTACTATTACTGCAACTCTCGACCGCTATCCAGCATGCATCTTAAGGTATTAAGGTCATAAAATGGGGTAATGCTTGGGGTATAATGACATAATGTGGACAAAGTAAGACCAAATAATATGTTCGAACCCGGTCGTTTTACCCTTAGTAGCAACAATACAAATATGTGCCTCGCTACTTCTCATGTCACAGAGTGAGGTCACCGCAAGATTGAACCTACTACCAAGCACCTCCCTCACTGAAGATAAATAAATCTAATTGACCAAATTAGACGGAATACAAGGCTATAAAGTCACACATAATAAAGTTCAGAAAAGACTCGGTTACTTTCAATGAATAATCTGATCATAAACTCACTATTCATTGGATCCCAACATACACAGCGCAAAAGGATTACAATGAATCGATCTCCGAAGAGAATATTGTATTGAATATCAAACATCATGGATGCAGCAAGGTTGATGAAGATGGCCTCCATGATTGATTCCCCCTTCGGCAGAGTACTGGCGGATAGCGGAAGAACAAATGCTTGCGGCAGCGATAAAATTGTTTCTGATCACAAAAGAACATAGGCTCGCTTCATGTGAGCTTGTGCCTCTCTAGTGCGGCGTCTCTGCCCCCGAAGCTTCTAGGGTCCCTTCTGATCCAGAAAAGATCACTGTAAAGTTCATCGTGGGTGGACTTCATTTGGTATGGTTTTTTTTGGGAAACAATAAAATAAGAAAAAAGGGAACTGGCGTTGGCCACTAGTTAATAGGCTAGTTTTAGAAAATGATATAAAATTGCATATAAAGCATACAAGATTGATAATATAATAGCATGAAACAATCAAAAATCATAGATACGTTGGAGAGAAAGAATGAGGGTTTTGGGAGGGGTTTGCCTCGCTCTGGCTCGATTGGGAGGTTTAGAAGGTGGGTAGCGAGATGGGAGAGGCTAGAGTGACCAACTTATAGGGGCGCACGACCATATACCATGGACAATGTCGATGGTGAAGCTTGAAGGCGGCAATAGGGGTGAGAATGGCATGTTGGGGCAACGCTGCTACGCTCAATGGATGCAGAGAAGGCTAATGGAGAAAAGTGGGAGCAGGTTTAGCGCGGACGCAGTCTTTGTGCATGTGGCACTCATAAAATGATAGGAAGAGGAAAGAGGAGAGAGTGGAGTGGCACAGGCCAACACACAGGGATGCAGATTCCACGGCCATAGGAGTGTTTGGCCGCGTAGGCGTGGTTGGGTGCATGGGGGAGCAGAGGCGATGGTCGTCGTCGTTGATACCTAGTCCGCGCCGGTGCTAGAACATGCTCCGGCAATGGCGAGCAGGAGCGGCAGGGGAGGAACCAAGCATCGACATCGTGGTGGGTGCTGGTAAGCGGCAAGAAGCCGGCCGGCGTCTATATGCATAGTGACACGGCGGCGCACAAGGTGTTGCCAAGATGCCGACCCCACACAGACATAAAAAGAAGCATTGACGAAATGCCAGTGGAGCTAATTTGACCGCCACCTGAAGTGGGATTCCAGAACCGGTGACATGTCAGTGGTTTACCCCTTCTTTCTTTTTACACAAAATGCCTTTTGTTTTGAAATATGAGGGACTAAAATTCACCCCAAAAAAGTTGAGGGGCAAGATGTGGACTTCTTGTAAACTGAAGGAACTAAAAATATACTTTTATCATAAAAGTAAAAACGGAGAAAAGGTAGAATTCTCTCTTCTAGTTTTTTATTTTTTTTATTTTTTTAGAAAAGGAGGATGACCCCCGGCCTCTGCATCTGGGCGATGATACGGCCACTTTATTAATTATTTTCACAAGACCTTACAAAGTAATACAACAGTAAGACTAAAGCCGCCGTCTAAGCACCTCTATCCAGCTGATGAAGGGGCGCAGATAGCCTGGGCCTAATACCAAACAGACATCGCAGCCAAACATAACATCTAAGACCTGAGAACCCATCCAGGACGCCTGCCGGGCATGGGTCTCACCGGTCCGGCGTGCACTCAGATGCCACCGCCGCCAACTGCCACTGCTCCATCTTCAGAACTGTACTGATGCATCAACCTTGCTCGGTCTAGCTATCGTCGACGCCACCACGGCGCCAAACGGCACCTCCTCCCTGCGCGCAAACAGCTGAGCACGTCGCGGTCGCCACTGATACACCTCAGCGCCATGCTGCCAGGTATCACCAGCCGACACAGCTTGAAGTCCTTGGAAGATCTGTCGTGCGTAGCACCTGCCGACCAGGCATGACAAAGCGTAGCACCTGTCGGTCAGGCATGACTTGACATCACCCCCGAAGCTCCGTGCAAGACGAAGCCGCTCCACCTCCTGCCTCTGACATCCAGCGCTGCTCCGCAAACGATGCTCCCAAGAGAGAAACGACACCGCAGTGCCGCCATCGTTCGATCTGGAACACCAGATCCTAGGGTTTCCCCCGGAGCAGCACGAGTGGGTCGACAATAGTTACACGACGATGCCTTCATCAAGGTAACGGCGAGTACGCCGCCATCGCCTGCCGTCGGCTCGGTTTTCACCGGCAACCATGTCTCCCCTACTCGCAGCCGGGACAAGATGATGGATCTCGAGATCCGATCACCAAGCCTCTGGTCGGCCATCTCGGGAAGAAGATGACCACCACGTCCAGCAGTCTCACCACGCCGGGCACGCGTCGCCGCCGGCACCCCCATGGTGCCTAGAGGCCGACAAGCCCCGACGAATCCCATGCATCGCCAGCCGCCATGGCCCAGACCCCGGCACCACCAGATCCAGATTGGATCGGGGTCCAGGGCCCCAAGCCGCAACCGCCGCGGAGGCAGCACCACTGGACGGTGCCTAGCCCTCCAGCCCGCCGCTGAATCCTCGCCGGAGCTCCGCCACGCCACGCCGCCAAGCCGCCGCCGGAAACTCGCGCCGCCGCCAGAGAAGCCACAGCCGCCGCGCGTTGGAGAGGCCTCAAGCCGCAGCTGCACCGCCGCCAGGCAGAGCCGCCGCCACCCAGCACGCCCTCCGCCGCGCCGCTAGGCTCCGCCCAGCCCAGCGCCGTCCCGCGCCGGACGCCAACCGCGAGAAGAGGGGCAAGATCCCCGCCGCCACCAACGCCTGCCGGTCTTTGCCCGGTGGCGCTGTGCGGTGGCGGCTGGGGGAGAGAGATCGACGGGGGGACGAGGGGCAGCAGCTAGGGTTTCCCCCGAGGACGCTCGCGGGAGCGACTCGGGGGTCGGGGGATGGTGGCCAGTATCTTATCCTAGGTTGAAAGGGGCTCAGAGGTCTACTGTAATTCTCTCTTCTAGTATCCCGGCGGCCGCTAAGATCTCTCGTCTGCGTGTGATTTGTGCGGAAATTTGTAGCTGCATCGTTAATCACTCCGCGTTAATCTCTCCTCTGCTAGTCAATTTCTTGTCATGACCACCCGCTCAGCGCTGCTTTTAGCTGACTCCATTTTATATTCACATGTTGATGTTCATCTTGACCAGACAGCAGCTCGCTAACCTAACATGTACGCCAAGGCGCTGACTTCGAAATTAATAGCAATTTGAGAAATCAAAATTGTACGCCAAGGCGCTGACTTCGAAATTAATAGAAATTAACAGCAGCTAGCTAACCTAACTGTATGTATGGACCATCATTCTTGACCGTACCGGACCAATATTAGAACAGTATGTATGGAGTTCTAGCGAACACGGTTCAAATTAAGGGGAAACTTGATAGAGTACAGCGTGATTACAAGAAAACCAAAGGAAACTCATGCAACTAATACATTATTATTGGAAAAAAAAAGTTATGCAGAAGAAAATAAGGACTGGCCGTATTCGATACGGGTCGAAAATGTCAATTACAAATTTATTGCTATGAAGGTAAGCCGTGTGAGTGGGAACGATTCGAAATGGCGGAGGTAGAGTAGCTGCGGCTTGGTGGCAAAGGTGGCGACGACTCGCAGACTCAGCAACTGCTGGGCGGTTTCATCATCACGTGCCCCTCCTTGTTTCTCCTAGCTGCATGAATGACCGTCACACATCAGTAACCATTCATTTTTTGGCACACTCATGAATATGTAGCTAGTTAATATATAATACTCTTTTTTTCTTTGCGGAGATATATAATCATGTATAATATTGCCTGAATCGGGAATTTTGGACTAGGTGGATCTCGTGGTACCGTTGAGGATGTTGTCGAGCAGTTGCGAGAAGGGTGCCGGTAGATTCAGCTTATCAGGGACCTGGAGGGGGTGAAACATCCCACCAGGGGAATTCTTTGCCATGGCATGAAGAACCTATAGCATATAGGCGTCATACATGAGTGAGTTGATGTAATTACTAAATTTTCATGAAACTTGGATTAGTGTATCTCCAATCTTGTACTTACGTGGTTGTTCGCTTCTCCGCCGAGAGTAAACGTGTGGACAGGTACTTTGGAGACGAAGTCCTCGGCTCCATCAAAGTAGTCTCCCTTGTTGATCAGCCCATCGGAGAAGAGTAAGATGATGCTATTCCAGTGTCCACGGTAGCTGATCAGTTTGTGGGCCTCGAAGAGGCCAGACGCCATGTTCTTCGTGCAGGCGGACCGTCTCCAGGACGGGCTTCTTTTGTAGCCTTTTAAATCTGTATCGGTCGAATCAACTATTTTCATATCAGACGTGCACGTGTTCGGGGTTGACATGACATAAGTGTAACCAAGGCAGCTATCCACGAGACGGGTGAGCTTCTCTTGCACCAACCAAAAGATATTGTCCACAGTTTTATAATCTGGGGTTGAGGTGGTACTGTCAAATGCATACACAATCACCACGTCTAGTGGCCACTTCCCTACAAATCAATATGCCATTCATTCAATTATATATATGTCCCTAGCAAGCATATATCATGATTACTCTTGAATTCAGATCGGGTCGAACATTTGTTGTTACATATACCTGCTCCACTGAGGATGGTATCCACCAGCCTCGAAAAAGGCACCGATAGACTCGGTTTTTCCGGGACAGGGAGGGTGTGAAACGTGCCTCCCGGTGAATTTATTGCGATGGTGAGAAGATCCTATAGCATATAACATGATATGTGCGCAAATTGAATTGATTAATAAGCTGGACATAATTTGCATTAAAGTAAATCCGGTCAAATACTTACTTGGTTATATGCATCTCCACCAAGAGTAAATGTGTGAACTGGAACTTTGGAGATGAAGCCCTGAGCTCCATCAAAGAAGTCGCCCTTGTTAATCAACCCATCAGAGAAGAGCAAGATGATGCCATTCAGGTGCCCGTGCTCGCTGATCAGTCTGTGTGCCTCGACGAGACCAGCTGCCATGTTGTTCGTGCAAGCATCCCTTCGCCAGGCTGAGCTTCTTGGGTACCCACTTGCCTCTGTCTCCATGGGGTCAACCAGTTTCATCTCAGATGTGTACGTGTTTGGGGTGGACATGACGTATGTGTAGCCAAGGCAACTATGAACAAATTGGGTTAGCTTCTTTTGCACCAACCAATAGACCTCACGATTCACCTTGTTCCAAGCTGGGGTCGAGGTGGTGCAATCAAATGCTGACACAATCACTACATTTAGCGGCCACCTCCCTGCGCATCAACATTGGCCATTCATCATTTACGCAATCATATGTTTGTTTCCTAGCAAGCATAATTTTATGAATACTCCTATATTGGGATTGGATCGGATGATTTTGTATATATATACCTGAAGTGGGACTAGGATTCTTCTCACTGTGCATCATGGTATCATTGAGGATGTTATCCAAGAGTTGGGAGAAGGGCACGGATAGGCTTGGCAAGTCCGGAACAGGGAGGGGGCTGAACATCCCACCTGGGGAATTTGCTGCAATGGTGCGAAGACCCTGTAGCATATACACATGATATCGATAAAAATTAAATTAATTATTTTTTAAATTATTATATGAACTAGATTAGCTCTAGTCAGATTCATACCTGGTTATATGCATTTCCGCCGAGGGTAAACGTGTAGACGGGCACACTGGAGAGGAAGTCCTCAGCTCCGTCAAAGAAGTCGCCCTTGTTAACCAACCCATCAGAAAATAACAAGATGATTGCATTCATGTTCCCATGTTCATTGATTAGTCTATGTGCTTCATAGAGTCCAGATGTCATGTTTTTCACACAGGCAGTCCTTTTCCAGGATGGGCTACTTTTGTAGCCATTTCCGTTTATCTCAGAGGAGTCAACTAATTTCATATCCGACGTGTAAGTATTAGGGGTTGACATGACGTATGTGTAGCCGAGGCTGCTACCCCTGATGCGGGTGAGCTTCTCTTGCACCAACCAAAAGACATTTTCTACCTTGTACCAGTCCGGGGTCGATGTGGTGCAGTCAAATGCATACACAATCACTACGGCCAGTGGCTCCTTCTCTGTGCGTCCATCCACTGGTCCACTCATAGTGGGTGTTGTGCAAGAACTGCATTCATGTTTAGACGTAGTGTGTCAAAAGTTTTTTTTACCTAACTCATGTGTAAGGAAAATCTAGCAAAAAGAGAGCCATAGACACACATAATATGTAAATTTTCATCAATTTGTGTATGTAGCTGCACATAAAAATATAACTTTCGCTCTCTTTCTCTTAGTAAAGCAAAAAATAATAATTAATAAAGTGTTTTTGTCTTGTCATCTAATACCATATAAACTTGGCAGTTGCGCTCTCTTTCGCAACTCAGCACACATGCTTTAAAGTGTATATAATATGATATAGATAACACAAGAAATAGCAGAAAGGTTTATGGTGGTCTTGCTTCTTTATCCCACCTAGCTAGCTAGATTTATGACATCTTTTCTACTTCCATTGCTCTGCTTCTGTCAAGTTGTCCGGTTCTTTTTTTCGATAAAAAGTGGATTTTATTGACTCAATATGAAGTATCAAATGGATACAAACATAATGAGCACACACCCGGCCTCTTCATAGCTCGGATGCACACATCAAACATCAACACACACAAGAAAAAACACATCGGCGAATAGCAAAGTCATACAAGACCAAAGCTATGCCTATCCATGAAAAAAAAATCCAAAGCATCAAATCCGCAATGGACAAACTACGGCAATGACCTTATCCACACCAGCTTTCTCATGACACACAAGGATGACAAGGTTCTTCAACAGCAACGCCTTCAAGAAGGAACGACGATCAAGCGCCGCCGTCACCAGATCCAACCATCAAAGGCTAGATCAAGTTGTTTGGTTCTACTTTGAAGAAATTTTAAGATGGTCCTAATAAATGTAAACCTTTCATTTTCTGCAGTTCAATGGCTTGTAGATTTATTACCTCTTCGAAGGTAAGAGTTTGTTAATCAGGTTTGCGCGGGTCAATGTAAACTTTTCTTTATGTACAAATAAGGAAGGTAATAATAATTAATTAAACCATGGAGTTAAATAAGAAAATATATAATATGCTCATTAATATTAATATCTTGCTAAGTGACATATTTGTCACTTGATGTTACTTCGGCCTGGATTAATATTTATTAGTCAACTACATGTTAGTCATATAGAAGTATGAGTTGTATATTCATGTACTGGGTAAAATAATGTAAAATTCTATTCGTCAAATACCATAGAATGGTAATGGAAAAAATATTTTAATTTGCAAAGAAATTCTCCTATAGTTTTGCTGAAATTTGCACAATTAAGTAAAAGTTGGGTCACAAGAATTTCATGTGCCTAATAAATGAGAAAAACGGGGGTAGGGAAATATCGACTACAATCTTTCTGGAGGTAACTAAAGTTTTTCTTTAACGATAATTTTTTTACCGGCACATAAGGCATCGTACATGTTATGTAGTCGTCGCGAGGTGGTCTACGGACCTGAATGTAATTTTTACTTCAGCCGTGTTTTGTACTGCCTTGACAGTTGATGAATAGATAGTAAGTTTTTCCCGCAAAAAAAAAGTATGCAAACTTTGATTACGTGAAGTTGTTTCTTCATGCAAGCTAGCTACTAGTAGATTTATGACATAGTTTCTACTTCCATTGCCGTATCTGCTTCCTGTGAAGTTGTTTGGTTCTTGTTTGAAAGAATAGCTTTTAACATGTGCAAGGTTGTTTGGAAGACCTGGGCGCCCCCGAACGTCAAATTCCTCGCGTGGCTTGCTCTACAAAACAGGATTTGGACAGCTGACCGGTTGGCCAAGAGGGGGTGGCCAAACTGTGGCCCTTGTCCTCTTTGCCGCAGGGGCCTTGAAACTGTCGAGCACCTCTTCTTTGGCTGCCGCTACACGCTGAGGCTATGGGGCTTGGTGAAGGACTGGCTTCAGCTCGTCAGCTTGGACGTTGCAGTCTGGGCGAACTATAGGAGTATCAAGGACTGGTGGTTTGACATGGTCGCCACCCAGAGGATCCATGGAAGGGCGATGTCTTTCCTCACTATGCTAGTATGCAAGTCGATCTGGGATGAAAGGAACGCAAGGATTTTTCGACGCAACTTTGCTCCTCCAACCATCCTTCTTCACACCATCCAGAAAGCGGCGATTCTTTGGGCGACCGCCGGGGCGAAACATTTGGGCCACATTCTACCGGGAGAGTAGTGCGGATGTGTTATGCACCCCATGCTTGGGGCTTTTATTTTCTTGTCCTCTGTAACTTTGAAAGACCTTTTCCCTCTCCTAATTAATGAAAAGGGGCAAATCTTTTGCCCCACGTTTCAAAAAAAAAAGAATAGCTTTTGAAAATAGTACTAGCTAGCTAGCTAGTGATCTTCATTTGTGATATATAGTTCAATGATCAACATATATATCAAGACCTGCCTCGCAACAGTTTGACATATATATGGACACCTATAACGGGCATTTCTGAAGAAACCAACAAAAGAACAAGATATGAAAAGCATAGAGAAGAGATTGCCAGGTAAAGAGTTGCAGCACTTGGACATACATACCTGGAGATTGATATAGCCGGCTGCTAGCTAGCTCCAGGGACGGGGCACGCGTGTCTGTGTGTTTGTGTCAAGGAAATGAGTGTGGTGCTAGATCCATATCGAGCGGCTCTTAAATAGAGGGAGTTGCGGGGGAGGTGTACTCCACTTGTAGCTAATGAAAACAAAATATTGACACACAACTTCTTGCCTCACCACGATCGGGATCCATATGCACTTTGGTAGCACGCAAGACACGGTGAATCTCGCACGGTCTACAAGTATAGGCATGTGCAATTTACACTCATTAATGTGCACACCTTCCTATAAGAAGATCAGGATCCATGTGCACTTTGGTAGCACGCAATTTACACTCATCAATCTACACGGTGAATCTCCCTCTACCCATGGCCACTTGGCCAGCAACTAAGCATGTATGTATGTGAATATCGGTCTTCCATCAAGTACCACATCATGAGAGTAACACAAATTAAAAAGGATTCCAATTCAATCTTGTATTTTCATTTCAAATTTTAGTTCTGGCGGGACTGACAAAATTCCAAGACCTAATCCTATTATCTCATAAGCAAATCAATCTGTGCACGAGCATGACAAACTAACGATAACTGAGGACGCGTTTGGTTCTCGATTGGGCAACTGCTCGCCTCGCCAATCAAGGAAGCTAAGGATTTGGTGAATATCGCATGCATGTGCATTCTGGCAGCACGTAGCACACAATAAGGTATATGCACGTTAAGATGGTTTATACACTCATCAATGTGCACACTTTACGGATCCGGCTTGCCTGCTCCCTCCCCATGCTCCCATCCGTACTCCCACTTCATCCTACGGTTGTCTTTTTTTCCTTTTTCCTTTCTAATCTAATCATCTCCCCCCCCCCCCTGATTTTAAGGGAGTGGGGCCGGGCCTTATTTTGTTCCAATCAAATCATGCCACATATGCGGGAGCACGGATGGGCACACACGCGGGGAGCAGGCAAGTCTCGTCCACACTTTACTATGTCCTCCCTCCATCCGCGATGATTCCGATCCACGAGCACATTGAAACGCGGATAGCTTAGTTTGCCAAGTTGTTGATTTAGTTAGTATACAACGTCAGGTAAGAAAGTTGACTCCATGCTTTTACCAAGACGAGCAGTATATATATCTTATGAACCCCTAGGTACAGACGACTTCACTGGAATTAATCTAGTGTTAAACTTCCCGTGATCTGATCTGCTGGCCAGTGGAGATTCGTCGGATAAGGACGACTTATCCAACCCATATGACGCTGAGCTGCTCAGGCTCGAGCTCAGGCACTCCAGTATTAATTTTCATGAAACTTCCAAGCATACACTGGTAAAGGGCCCATTTGATTATGGCAAACCCCCTAGAATTTGAAATTTTAACTAAAAAGGGCCTAGTTTTTTACAAGCCCCTGCCATTTCTTGTTTGTCGAGTCAACTGGCCAGAAATTCAGTAGCATAACAAAGTTACATTGTATCAAGATGGACGAACAAGGAACATACAAGTTCTAAATATGTGAGAGCAGAGATACAATAGGCAACCTTTTTTCCTGTGTATTTGGGCAATTGCTAACCAACTTGTGTGCTTTCTTCGAAAAGGAAGATTATCCCGGGCCTCCGCATCAAACGGTGTACACAACCATTTATGAAAATTATCCAAGTATCAAAGTGCCAAGAACAACTCGGGTAAAATAAAATATAAACAGAACAAAAAGCCACAACCAGTAAAATAAGTCACCATGCCTACACAAATACCCTATTATTGGACTGTCATCCAAGCAGGTTAAACGTAGCACATCGGTTCCACCCAAAGGTCATGAGCTCCCTCGCTCTTGCATGGTGTAGTAATGACCACGTATGGACTCGTCCAGACGCTCGGTAGATAACCTATAGAACTTTTGAATATTTGTTTTGTTAAATACACAATCATTCTGACAGTTCTAAATAGCCCAAAGTGACGCACAAACTCCCACATGGATTCGTGTCGCCGTATTGCACTCCACTCCTCCTAACCAATTACAAAATAAATTTGATATACTATTACGTGGAGGTATGTTAAAGGACTCATGTATTGTTGGCCGCATGAGCTTGGCAAGTTAGGAATTAAGAAATAAGTGCTGAATCGTTTCCTCATGGTCAAGGAAACAACAACGTTTACTACCTTCCCACCTGCGCTTTGCCAAAATTTTCTTGGTAAAAATCACACTCTTATGCACAAACAACATGAAAATCTAAATCTAAACTTTCCGCAGCAGTTCCTGTGCATGTCTCACAAATCATACGCAAAAGAATTGGACGGAACAAAGTGGTTTGTGTGGAACACCTTTATTCAAGACTTCTATATGATCGAGCTAAGTAACAAGAACATGAACAGATAACGGAAATTGTTTCGAACTAATTTTTTTTTGCTAAGATAAAAATCACACAGCTGATTCGATGGGGCGCCCCTATATCTCACCTTAAGCGAGTCGCTGAAGGGGAGACTGATATTGGTCGGCCCAGACTTTTGTTTTTTACTTTATTTTTTGACTTTATTTATACTTTAATATATATATATATATATATCTATATATATATTCCAAAAAACACTCTATAAAAAACATTTTAAAAATGTTGACCAAGCAACTGAAAAATGTCAAATGTGTATAAAAAATGTTTATGATGTATACAAAAAATGTATAAAAAACTTGATCATGTATTTAAAAAATAATAGTCTAGCATTTGAATTTTTTTCAAAATGTATTCGAAAAATGTTGATCAAGCATTTTAAAAATATAAAATGTGTATAGAAAAAATGTTCACCATGTATTAAAAAATGATGAAATGTTTTTATCATGTATATAAAAATGTTAATCAAGCATTTGAAAACATGCTGAATAAGTATTTGAAAAATGTTAAATATGTGTAGAAAAAATGTTGATCATGTATTAAAATAGATAATTTTTTTATTTTCTATATCTAAATGTTAATCAAGAATTTGAGAAAAAATGAACAATTATTTGTAAAATGTGGATCAACCATTTCACAAATGTTAAATGTGTATAGAAAAAATGTTGACCATGTATTAAAATAATATGATTTTTTATTATGTATATAAAAAAGTTATTCAAGCATTTGAAAACAAGTATTTGAAAAATGTTAATCATGCATTTGAAAAATGTTAATCAAGCAGTTAGAAAATGTTAAAATAGTATGGAAAAAATGTTGACCATGTGTTAAAAACAATATTTATCAAGCATCTAAAAAAGGTTTAAAATGTGTATAAAAAATGCTGACCATGTATTAAAATAATATTAAATTTGTATTGAAAATGTTAGACGTACGGTAGAAAATTGTTGTTGACATATACAAAAAATTGTAGAAATGAAAAACAAAAGAAACAAAGAAAACCAAAAATGAACAAAATAAACCAAAGAAAAACGGAATAAAAAAGCTAAAGAAAAAAAATCAAATAATCGGGGAAAAAAGGAAAAAATAGAAAAGAAACAAAAGAAAACGAAAAAGGGAATCTGGAGAAAGTCGGCTCGACTTGCTTCAAGTAGGTCACGCTCCGTCTACTTAACACGAACAGCCGTCGGGCGCGATGGCTAGTAGTGTTCGTTGTCTTCCTGATCCCACATTCTCCCCTTTTTCTTCTATTTTTCTTAACTGTGCATGAAATAGGCCGGCCCGACTACTGTTGCTGCTTCAACTATACATCATGCAGTCTCCCTAAAGGCGAGATATAGTCATCGTGGATTCAATGTTTCGCTCATGGAGTCACCCGGGCTCTGGATGGGCTGGTTGACACCGTTCTTGTGGGGGCTACTATCTCCGAGTTGGAGCCTGATGGGTCCAACTAGAGAGCCCACGCCTCGGCCCCCTTGTTGTTGGGGCGAGGCATCTTCGCCGTCTCGTAGCAAGTCTCTCTTCCTTTCTTCGTGGCTATAAGTGCCATCAAAACTAGTGACCACCATTCATTTGTTGTGCTTCTCTGTGCAGGTGTCTATTCATTCTTCTAGGAGGAAGAAGAAGAGTGATTTTAACGCTAAAAACCCCCAACAATGCTACTTAATGAGCATGAGGATCGTATATATATGATTGATGTTGAACCACTCTCATATTTATACCCATATTGCAACAGGCAATGACCTAGTTAACTAAGAAATCCATAGAACATGTTGAGGCTGAGTAATTTTCTTCTAGCGTGTTAGCTAGTCCTACTATTACCAAATACCCCAACCCAATCAGTCCACGTTCCCAACAAAGCAAAAACCTGTAAACCGATCACTACCTCCATGCCTTGGGAAATTGATGTTTGACCTGTAAACCGATCGTATATATATGGTTCATGCGGCATGCTGCAGGCCACACGCTTTCACCCTCATTTATCTATAAACTCCGAAATGTCTGGTACCAAGGAACACGGGGAACTTAGAGAAAGTTTTGCAATATTTGGGATAACCTATACAAAATAAAATAAAATAAAAATAAAGAACAATAATTGACCTATCAATAGTTGAACCACACTTCACATCAACACATGAATATTTTACAACATTTTTTTTGAACCCATTTCCATTGTATACATAACGAAAGAAGCCATCAAACGGGAAAGGGAAGAAGTTAGTTCATAACGAAAGAACCATCAAATGTGTAACCCGGCTCGGCGACGGCGGTGGCCCAACCCGTCATTTCGCACCGGAGTGGCCCAACCCAACATTTCCCTTCCTCCTCTGCTCTCTTCTCTCCTCTGCTCTGCTCCGGTCCCGACGACGGCGGCGATGGCGGAGAGGAGACACCGTCGGATGGCGGGCAAGGGCGAAGGCGCGTCGCCTTGGGGCTGCTGTGCTCCACGGTCGGCATGGCCTCTCCTCCGTCGCTGGAGCTGGAAGCAAGCGCCACCGGGTGAGGTGAGCTCAGCTTCCCACCCGCATGCCCGCCATGTGCTTGTGCTTATGCCCATAGAAACGTTCGTTCCGCCGCGACGGCGCGACCTACCTAGCTAGCTCACGTCCACGCTCGCTTGCTTGAGTGGATCCTGCTGCTTTGGCCATGACAAACTAGTCTCCCAGTGATTGGCAGCAGCTACGGACGGATTCCAACTTATCATCCATCCTCATGACTAGTCCTGCCAACTTATCATCCAACTTATCATGTGCGATGCCGGCACCTCTAGCTTTGCTCTCAGCCCAGCACAAGAAAAGGTCTGGGCCAGACTGCCCATTCCATCGCATGCTGCTCTACTGTATCGCCGATGACTCTCTCCCTCGACGTCAGCTTGCTTGCGTCATCCCAAAGTGCTGCACACACTCTGCATCATCATTCAGGATGTCACAAAAAAAAAACTGGCCAGACTTCTCAAACCAACTTAACTTCAGGACTCTCTCAACGACTCAGCCCAGCCCAGCCCAGCCCAACCCAACCCAACCCCCCTTCTGCTGCCGGGGAGGCTACACCGACTGCCATGAATCTCCCGTGAAGGAGCCGCACGAGTGCGAGAGGGCACTCTGCCCGCCGCCATTCGCGGCACAGGCTATGCCCGACCACATCGTCCAACAGAGGCGAGGGGGTGGAGCGAGCGGGGAGGGGAGACGATTGCTGCTGGCGATGGTTCGCGGAATGCCTTACTGAGAGGGACCTAAGTTTCTGCTCCCGAGCTCAAACGCTCCTCCATGAGTAAAATAAAAAAAGATATTCTGAATTTTCTGGCAACGCATATTTTTGAATGTTCTACATACACTTAAATTTCCATGAAGAAAAAAACAGTCCTAATGCTCTGGGATAAAAAGAAAACAAAAGCAATGCTCCAAAAAGACTTTTTTCACAACATTTTGAAGTGTTGATTTTGTTATTTTTTCCCAGAACCAACGTAAATGTGTTTTCATCGCAAAAAGTTGCACACAGGAAGTAAAATAAGCAATGTTTGTTATAAAAAAAATGTCAGAATTTTTTAACTTGTTTATTGTTTATTTTGCTGTTCATAGAGAGGAGCATTTGAGCTCAAGATTAGAAGGGCATTTTCGTACTCAGGGTAGCTTTTTCAGGCGTGACAAACATGGGGGTATATATATATATATATATATATATATATATATATATATATATTGAGGGAACAAACATGGGGTAGTTGACAGTATTGATTACTCCCTCCATTGTTTATCTAAGGCGAAATTACGAAATCTCTATAGGGGAGAAGTTGGATGAAGTTTTGGAATATAATTCGGAATAACCTATTCAGAAAAGGGAACATATAGTAAAGAACAACAATTGTCCTCTCAATCTTGGATCTCAAATCGGCACGTGAACATTTTTGTGCATTTCCTAAGTAAATATTGTGGAACTTAGTGAAATGTACAAACACACTAAAATGCAGTTATATATATCCGAATCAGAAAAAGTTTAGAACATCTTATAGTTTCAAACGGAGGGAGTACCCGCAAATAGTCATGGCACTGGAGTGGCCCAACCCAACATTCCTTCCACCTCTGCTCTCTTCTCTGCTCTGCTCCCGGCGACAGCGGCACGGAGGCACCGGATGGCGGGCAAGGGTGAAGGCACATTGCCTTGGGGCTGCTGTGCTCCACGGCCGGCATGGCCTCTCCTCCGTCGCTGGAGCTGGAAGCAAGCGCCACCGGGTCAGGTGAGGTCAGGTCAGCTTCCATCCCTTACCGCCTGCATGCCTGCCATGTGCTTGTGCTTATGCTCGAGAGCCCGCCCTGTCATGTCACGATCGCAGCTCGCTTGCTTCGGTGCTCCTGCTGCTTTGGCCAGGACAAGACTAGATTGGCAGCAGCTACGGACGGATGCCATCCAACTTATATCATCCTGACTAGTCAAGGATTAGCGAATATGTTGGGACGGAGCAGAGATAGAGTTCATGTGCGATGCTGGCACCTCTTTCAGCCCAGCACAAGAAAAGGTCTGGGCCAGACTGCCCATTCCATGCTACTCTACTGTACCAACACGCCACCATCACAATCAACCAATGCTTCTCTTCTGTGGAAGCAATTTGGTGAGAGTCAAATCAACATTGCCAACCACTCCCTTTCCCTCCCTCTACGTCAGCTTGCTTGCGTTAGCCCAAACTACACACACCCTGCATCATCACTCATGTTTTCACACAAAAAATAGGCCGGACTTCTCAAACGACGTCTACACACACTCTGCATTGTCAGTCAGGTTTTCACCAAATAAATTGGCCGGACTTCTCAAACCAACTTAACTTCAGGACTCTCTCAACGACTCAGCCCAAACCAACCCCCCTTTTGCAGCTAGCTAGGATCAGGCAGGCGGCAGCGGCATCCATCACCGGCGGACCGGTGCCAGCTGGTGCGCGCGCATCAAGGTATGTACTAGTGCACACTCCTCTCCTTTAGTTTGCAGCTACCAACAGCTTGTTTACCATCGATTTCCTTTTGATTCTTTGATGCAGGCACCGTTGTCCATCCCTGCATCCGGCCACGGGATGGCCGAGACCGCCCTCGGCGCCGCACAATGGGTGGTTAGCAAGGCACTAGCCCCCGTTGCGGATGGCGTGCTGGAGGCCTGGGCGGCCACCAGGACATTTGGTCTCAACATCCAGTCCCTCACAACCGAACTGGAGAAGGTGCAGGCCACGCTCGAAATAGCTGCCACCAAGGAGCTCCCCGGCTGGCCACGGAGAAGATGCTACAAAAGCTGTGGGACTCGGCGCACAATGCCGAGGACTTGCTGGACGAGCTGGACTACTTCCGCATCCACGACGAGCTTCATGGCACGTACGATGCTTCCGACCAGCACGGCGACGATGTCCTCCATGACCTCGCCTGTGATGCTCGCCACACCATCAAAGCTCTTGGCAAACTGCTCAACTGTTTCCCATGGCAGCGTGCTGACCTCCAGCAGAGGCCAACCAGCATCATCCAGGAGGTCAGAGGATGCATGCCCAGCCTCGGTAAACTGCTCCCTTCCTCATGTTCCCCACATCCACATGTTCGTGGTGATGAAGATCGTGGCAATGCGCAAGAAACACCGATGCCTGAGTTTAACAGGGCTGATTTCTCCCAAAGGATGAAGGACACTGTAGAGCAACTAAAGCTTATGCGTAATGATGTGAAGGATATTCTGCAGACTTGTGGCCATAGAACTGTCCTTGACATTGCTCAGCGTCGTGCCACCACCATACCTCAGAGTGCAGAGCCAAAACTGTATGGGAGGGACCATGTCATGAATAATATCATACATGATATCACCGAGGGTCAATACTGTGACAAGGGTCTAACTGTGCTTCCGGTAATTGGTCCGGGGGGAATGGGGAAGACAACTATGATACAACACATATATAGCAACCAACAAGTGCAGAATCATTTTCCAGTCAGGATTTGGATATGTGTGTCGTTCAATTTCAACCTGGGTAAGGTGCTAGAACAGATTAAAGAAGATACCCTTATGGTTGAAGGTGAGAATGGGTGTAGTACAACACAAGAGCTGATTGAACACAGATTGAAACACAAAAGGTTCTTACTTGTATTGGATGATATATGGCAGTTTACTGACGTGGATGACTGGAAAAAACTATTGTTGATACTCGGCAAGTCACAAGAGAAGGGTTCCGTCATTCTAGTCACAACTCGGCAAAAAGAAATAGCAGACCAGGTTAAGAAAAGTGCAGAGCCAAAAGAACTGAACGGTTTAGAACCTGGAGAGTTTAAGAAGCTATTCCTTGTATATGTCTTTGATGTTGAGCAATGTCCAGGGGATAAACGTTTTTTGCTTGACACTGGAGATAAGATAATGGGAAGGCTAAAGGGCTCCCCTCTTGCAGCAAAGACCGTTGGTAGATTACTGAGGACAGACCCTAGTTTGGCTCATTGGAAAAGGGTCCTGAACAGTAAACAATGGGCGAAACAGTCCAATGGCATTATGCTTGCCTTGGAGCTTAGCTATGGCTTTCTCCCTTTCCAGTTGCAACGGTGTTTTTCCTATTCTGCATTATTTCCTGAAGATTACCGTTTCAGAAGCCGTGAGCTCATCAGTCTATGGATCGGACTAGATATTTTGACACCTTCTGATCAAAACCCAACCTTTGAAGGCATAGGTCTGAGCATTTTGAATGATTTAGTCATCCATGGATTTTTCAGAGAATATAAAACTGATGGTGGTCTACGGTATGTTATGCATGACCTACTGCATGAGTTGGCATTGAAGGTTGCGTCACATGACTGTCTTCGTTTTCGTCTCCCTGATGTTGGATCGGTAGAAATTAAGCCATCCACCCGACACTTGTCTATAAGCATAGAGAACTTGGGTGAATATAATGGTAAAAAATTAAAGAGGGAATTGGAAAAACTGAAGACAAGATTGAAGGTTGAACATTTGCAAACATTGATGTTATTTGGAGCAATGGATGAAGGTTCTGCTAAGATATTTGGTGATTTTCTCAGGGAAGCAAATGCTCTTCGTGTTCTTTATTTGCCCCTCCTGAAGTATCCCGTGGAGTCCATGGTACATAATTTTTCAGGACTTGTGCACCTACGATTCCTATGTCTAGGGTGTTTACCAATTAACATCTCTAAATTTTATCATCTAAGGGTTCTAGAACTTAAGTCATGGTCTAGCAGTGGTCATTTTCCTGAAGACACGAGCAATCTTGCAAAATTGTGCCATTATTATACCCCAAGAGATGATAAGCTTCATTATGATATTTGTAATGTGGGAAAACTTGAGCTCTTGGAAAAGTTGAAGGTATTTCGGGTCAATAAAAAAAGTGAAGGATTTGAACCAAAGCAACTAGAGCCATTGACCAAGCTATGGGAGCTTGGAATCTACAACCTTGAGAAAATACATACAAAAAAAGAAGCAGCTCAGGCAAAACTGATTGAGAAAAAATACTTGAGGAGGTTAACATTGGATTGGGACAGTAAGCGATCTAGCGATGAGCCTTGTGTGGAAGCAATGGTTCTTGAGTGCCTTCGACCACATGAAAATCTTGAAGTGTTGTGCATTAGAGGCCACAGAGGCCCCACTTGTCCAACATGGCTGGGTGATGAGCTTGCTGTTGAAGCTCTACAATTTCTTCGTCTTGATGGTGTTTCTTGGAAGGTTTTCCCTTCTTTACGGAACATGGGGGGTCTTTGTGAGCTTGAGATACAAGACTGTCCAGAATTCTCATCCGTGATTCCCACCTCCTGGATTGAGAGTTTGCGTCGCGTCACGATTGAATGTGTCAAGCTACTAAAGAGGTTTGCATACTCAAAATCATCACATGGAGCACAACTGGAAATCATTGGATGGGGTGATCTGCAAAGCTTAGACCAAGTGTTAGTTTTCGATAAAGAAACAGGTCTTGAGAAGCTGACGCTCGAGAGATGCCCACCTTTGGAGTTGAAGCACCTTCTGATGCTAACCTCGCTGAAGACACTGATTGTAAGGCATTCAGCTGGTCTGGCTGGTCTGGCTGGACCACTAGGAGGTCAGGGTGATGTGGAATGGCAGCTCCCCATTGAGCACATCGAGATCTGCCACTTAAATGGTAATAGTTGGAATGAATTGACAGAGCTCTTCCCACACCTCCCAAAGCTCTCCGAATTGGAGATACGGGATTGTAAAAACATAAAACAGCTGGTAGTGGGGGTGGATCTGCGACAAACAGCATCAGAGATGGGGGGAGGTGAAATAACAGCAGCAACAGAGGAAGAGGATGATGGAGTGCTGCTCTTCCCAGCTCATCTCTGTGACTCACTACAGAAATTGAAGTTCCTTTCCTGCCCAGAGCTGGTCCTGGTGGACCCGCCAACTCTTGTTCCTGGGGGCGGATGGCTCCAAGCCTTGCGATCCCTCCAGAGATTAAGCATAAAGTATTGCCCAAAGTTTCTATCCGCCTTCTCGTTTTCCAGTCACATTTTCCCTTCCTCCCTACAATTCCTGGAGCTTACGAAACTAGAAGGGATGGGGACACTAGAGCCTCTCTCAAACCTTTCTTCTCTTACCAGATTAGTATTGGAATTTTGTGGAAAGGACCTGAAATGTCAGGGACTGCAGTCTCTCCTTACCACCGGCGGCCAGCTCAAGGAATTGGAAGTCAGGGGCAGCCATGGATTCTTTGCTAATTGGGATCCAAATCCCAGACGGGGTTTGGAGGATGTTGAAGGAGGAGAAGAGCAGCCAGCACAGCTTGTTTCATCCACACTGCGGAAGCTTTGCACAGATGACGCAGCAGGACTCCTTGCTGCACCCATCTGCAGCTTCCTTTCTTCCTCTCTCACCAAGCTGAAACTTCATGGGTACGGGCCTGAAGGGATGGAGCGCTTCAGCAAGGAGCAAGAGGAGGCCCTTCAGCTCCTCTCCTCCCTCCAGAAACTCGAGTTTAGGCATTTCCACCATCTTCAGCAAATCCCTGCAGGGTTGCGCAACCTTACCAGCCTCAAGATATTATCAATCCACCACTGTCCTGCCGTCTCGTCATTGCCCAGCGATGGCCTCCCCAAGTCACTTGAAAAGCTAGATGTCTATGACTGCAGCGAGGTGCTAAAACGGCAGTGCAGGTGGATGCTTGGAACCAACCCCAAAAACATAAGAGGATGATCCAAGGTAACAAAAACATACTTTCTCGTGTTCTTCCAGTTATACTCGCCCTTTTCTTGCGACCCTGCTTAATAACACTGCATTTATTCCCATCCAATGAGCAGGAAAATGCCTTGGAGTTCCCTTGTACATTCTTCTAGCCCTGTAGTGCTCTGCTCTTTCCATACATACACACTTGCCACATGCATGGCATGAGGCTCTTGTGGACACCGTCTTCATTCCTGTACAAATTATCCGGTGAGTATGGAACTTGGCTCCTGCTGTACCATATTATTTATCCACTTCAGTTATACTAGCCGCAAAAAGTTAAATTGAAATCCACTTATACTCGCCATATCAGATTTTCATTTTCTTCTCAACGATAGTGAGAGTATCTCAGATTTATTTGTCAACGCCCCTTATCTTTCCACAATGCGAGAAACCAACGTCACTAGCAGCTAATACTTCTGCAAGTCTCTTTTCTTTTCTTCCTAGATGTAATAACCAACGTAACATTTGATGTTTTGGTTCACTGTGCAGGTGTTCATTCGATCTTGTAGGCTTCTTCATATTTGCATTTAAATTTGGGTTATTGTCATTTCATCAAGACGTGGTAGTCTACTTGCGTAATTTGGGTTTCACAATCAGAATAATGGAATAAATGAGAATATGAGTCAAGAACTGAAGAAGGTCATATTAAGGTTATAATATGTTTTCATCCACTCTACGTTATTGTCAATACCAGGTGTTGATGCGTTCTAATTTCTGATGGCTTGCTGTTCAGGTCTTGTGCTTCTGATGGCTTTCTGCTACTTTGCTATTAGTACCACTTCTGTTTATAGTTCTCCAAAGCTCATGAAGACTTGATGGTGTATCTGGAAAGTTCAGTTTTGATGTTCAAAAGGACATCATGGCATAATAATGGAAAGCACTCAGTTCTCAGTGTTTTGCCCCCGATAAGGTTTGTACTTTTGTATCCAGTCTACATTCTACTGATACCAGGTATCCAGTCTACATTCTACTGATACCCCAGGACAGTGTCTTTTAAGATTTCAGAAGATCTCTTCTTTCCAAGGACTACTACATGTCACCACAGACTGGCAGAGCTGCACAGTAAGTTTATGAGTTGGTCAGAATTTGTAATACGATGGCATCACACGATCGTTGTCTCTGTCTACGCTTTGGGTTTGCAGTTTTGAACTGTCTGAGGCTAAATTTGTAGTACTGTGTTTATTAGAATGTACAGTGTAAAGGTACATGCTTATCTTTTCCTACATGAACACTCTGTTTTTCAGCTCTAGCTAGCTATTATAAGAGGGCAGGAGTTATGTCTCGAAATCCTTCACTGCTCACCATCACCATGTTTAGTACAGCTCACTAAAAAAATGCAGTGCTGCTAATAAAATACATTTCATTTCATGGCATCAAAAATAGGCTACCAACCTGGGCTTCGGCGGGGGCGATCATTCAGCGCAAGTCCAATCCCAGTTTATCAGGAGTTCAGGACCTTATTCCCGTTATGTTGATCTAGAAAAACACTTTTGCAAACTAAGCCTGGTCTATGTCTGGCATTTCATTGCTCCTCTACTTGGGCAAAGAACTCACCTCTCTTTATCATACTCTAACCAAAGTAGCTCTCTTTTTTACTCTGCAAATTTCAGCTTCTTTTCCTGACCTTTTATCTATTTCAGTCAGACATGCGCTGTTGGTGGCTAATCTCGGTTTATGTTGTTGCTTGGTTTTGCAGATCAATCTCCTTGGGAGCAACAGATTGAGTTGGGGAAACCGGGAATGGTGTCAAACTGCATGGTACACACTCATGCATATACTGGGATCGGCGTCCCTGAATCTGAAGCCTGCCCTCATCCTATTTTTCATTGGATGCAGTGCACCAATCAGATTCCATCCTAAGCATAAACTGGTCGCTCAGAAATTTCTGCAGTTGTTCCCAATAGCATGCATCCCCCAAGGCACAGATCAAGTAGTTGTTGCAAGAAATATTTCGAAGGTGGCCCGTGTTGTGGCTGCCGCATTGTGCAAGAAAAATAGCACGGTCAGGCCTCAGTAGTTAATATTCAGATAGACGATGCTTTTTGCACTAACTAACTAACTAACTAAGAATCAACTACTCTGTGCAGGTCTTGAGCCCCAAATACCGGAAGATGCAGCTGACAACTCGCACTGCAAAGGTAAGAAGGAGATTATGCTCTGAGTAGAGGGACACTATGTAATGTAATCAGCTTACAGAATGGCTGGTCAAAAATTACAGCTGTGAGTAATTGGAGATGGCTTAGATGCTGCTGAAATGTTGAGGGCACTGAAAGGAACCGAATCTATGATGCCATGCTCACGGAGGTATGCAAGGACTGCTATACACACCTCCTGCTTACTTTTATTCAGTAGTATTAGTACATCTCAGACTGTTCAGATTAGTACTTGCACATTTCGCTTACTGCTGCTCTGCCAGATTAACGGTCAGCTTCTTCTTCCCAATTAACAAAGGAATGCTGCTCTCAAAGTCCTGCCCTTGAGCTCCCATTCCATGTGCGCACTCCTGGCGCCTGCTTACTGGAGCGCGACAGATGTGCCGCATCCGCTGCGCTGAAGATAAATCGTTCTTCCTTATCCACACGGTCATAATAATCCTGGGACTTTGTAAACCCTTCTTCCTTATCCACGCTGCTGGCAGAAGCGTAGCCTGCGGCTAGGTATATCTGAAGTCTGAAGCCTGTCGCCTTGTCGCCTTGTGGCACATAATATTCTGACCCTGGCCGGCAGAACAATGCCAATTACTTGCACATCTCCCTCCATGTCAAGAACCTGAAGAAATCGACACTTGTCGTGTTGTTAACTGAAGAAACAGACACTTGTCATGCTGTTAACTAAATGAAATCGACGCGAGCAGTCGGTTGGCGCCAAACCAGTCAGGCTCATCTTCATGTAACGGCAACCTACGCTTGTACTGTACGAGAAAAAGGATTCTGAAGACTGGAGCTGTCTCTATTTGAATTACCTTTACTGTCTCCTTGTTCACCGGATTTACTTTAGCATTAAATTTAAGATTACCTTTCACTGGTTGTAATGGGTATAGAACCAACCCCAGATCTATGTGAGAACCCTGAACATTATCTTCCTGTACCTGGGGTAAACCCTATCGGTCATGTCCTGGCGGGCGTAAGCGCGCATCCTTAATTTGCTACTCCCTCCGTTCGAAATTAGTTGTCTCGGAAATGGATGTATCTAGAAAAATACGTCTAGATACATCCATTTCCGAGACAACTAATTTCGAACGGAGGGAGTATATTCCTTTGTTGCTGCTTTTCCTGGCAGATGTACTCCCTCCGTCCGGAATTACTTGTCATCAAAATGGATGAAAATGGGTGTATCTAAAACTAAAATACATCTAGATACATCCATTTCAATGACAAGTATTTCCGGACAGAGGGAGTAACATGGAACGGAGGGTATCTGGCTGTTGGCAAAATATACGGTCAGATTCTTCTTCTCAGCAAATAAATGGCCAGAGTGGCGAGTGCGGGACACATGGCGGTGTGGTGTATGCCATTGCCGAGGGACACGCCGAAAAAGCTCTGTCAGGAAGTGCGCAAAATGTGGAATTTGGTGGTTCAGTTTTCTGAATAATCAAGAACATTTGGTCCGTGCTACAAGAAAAAGTAGCCCAAAAAAAATCTGATTTATGAAAACATGGGTCGTGCAATTTATTTATTTTGTATGTGTGGACAATGCATCGTGATATATAATATAGCACATGAAGTTTCGTATCTATACTCTTTTTTTAAAGTAAAAAAACGCATATCTACTTTGGTTTGCATTTGCAGGGCCGCTTCCAGAGTTCAGACACACAAACGCACACAAAAAAAACGCATTTCGTATCTATACATCCCAGTGGGTGGATGTGGATCATGGGCCGGATGAGCCCAGGTTGCCGTTAGTCGCAGGCTAAGCCCAGCATCATCAGCCGAGGCCCACCTCGTAGCCAGGCCTGGTCCATTTGGGCCTCCTGCCTAGTTGGTCCCGTTTCTGGGGATTTTTCTTTGCTCTGAATCTTGCAATTTCTCTGAATTCTGATAAGAATATACTGATGGCCAAGCAACTCTATTTTTTCCATTGTTTTTGAGATAGCTCACCATTCACCGAATGGTAATGGCAAAGCAAAATACGTATCTACAGAACCGGTCTGCATGACTTTACTCGATGTATAAAAATTCAACACCTACCTACGTACGGCTGGTTGATGGAACCCAAGTTGGACATCAACTGGGAATCACAAGTGCCAAACAAAGTCAAAATATTTGGCTGGCTAATTCACCTCGACAAGCTGAACAAGAAAGCTCTGTGTGTCCTCGTCTTTCTGTTTCCACTCAAGATATATAGCACCTATTCTTCACCATGTTTTCTCATACCAAAAAATAAATGGAGGGAATTCTGGTGCTCGTGGAGAAACATGAATCTTTGGTGCATGAACAAGTCAAATTGGAAATCCAAAGCATTATATGGCAGACTCGATTGCGTACGCAATGTGCCCATGGTTTATTTCATCTCTTGCCTCGTACATGCACGTACGAATAGATGGCGTACGTGCCTTGTAATTTATTTCAGCCAGCTAGGCACACAGTGACAGTACTGCCGTTCAAATGAGAAAAATAAGTCAGGCCGGACAATTGAGAAAAATATAAGTCAGGGCCGTACAGATAAGAAAGTATAAGTCAGAAAACTGAACCACATTTTGCTAACTATGTGCACATGGCTTGCGAAATGATGTACGCAAAAGATGTGAAACTTAATTCCAACTTGCCAAATCTTCTTATCGCAAAATCTGCCAACTGCCACCTGCTTTTGAGCCCAATTAAGTGTAGTTACGTTGACACTATTCTCTACCTAATAATAAAGCAAACTGGGTTTCTGGTCGTACGTCTCGTCATTTTTGCAGAAAACCCCTTGATGTTTATGGAAAATAACCCGCAGTCCAGAAACAAGTGAGAAAAAACGATTCGATTGAGGCCGATGATTGAGAAAAAACAAGTGGAGACAGAGCCAGAGGATAGCGCTCAGCCAGAGAGAGAGAGTACAGAGATGGATGAGCTTGCGCCGCCGGACGCAGCACCACCACAACCGAGCCAGCCACATCTCGCCAGAGGCAGACGCCGAGCACCACTGCGCCGACAGCCTCCCGCGCCTCCGCCACAGGCCCGCCTTGCAGGCCACTTGCCCCTGCGTGCACATGTCGGTTGCCAGGAGCCCTATACGCAGCCACGCGCAACCGGCCGCAGCTGCTGTTCGTCGCTGAGGACTACGGCGGCCGCATAGTAGGCTACGTGCTGGCCAAGATGGAGGAGGACCCCTCGGAGCCCTGCCACGGGCACATCACCTCGCTCGCCGTGCTCCGCCCCCACCGCAAGGCGCAAGCTCGGGCTCGCCACCAAGCTCATGTCGGCCGGGCAGCCCGCCATGGACCAGGTCTTCGGCGCCGAGTACGTCTCCCTCCATGTCCGCCGCTCCAACCACGCCGCCTTCAACCTCTACACCTCCACCCTCGGCTACCCTGTAGCCCCCGTCGGCCACCCACCCACCAGAGAGGGGCTCCGCCACCACGGCATGGGGACGCTGCTCCCCGCCACCGCGCGCTGGGCCCTCCGCCGCAGGCCCGACCGAGGCAAGTGGGCTGCGGCTGGACGCGGCGCTTACCCTCCTTGCAGTCAACGCGAGCCGCGAGCAGAGGAAGCAGCGAGGATGAGCAGTGCGGGACTGTGGCCGGACTTGGAAGGGAAGCATGCCTGGCGCAGGTGGCGAGGCTGTGGACGTCCAAATCGGGACGGATCCGAGGCTGTTGGTCGGGGGCAAGGCTGCTGGACGTCCGGAGCATGGGCGGCGGCTGAGCAGGAGGCTAGATCGAACGATGGTGGAGGAGTTCCAAAATCTGATGGTTCCTCACCGAAAGAAGGGGTTGCTTCCCTGGATAGAGAAGAAAAGAAGCTAGAGCATCGGGTGGATGGATAAGAAGAGGAGGAAGCATGGCGTGTTCTGGATAAGGGGGCACGTGGTGGGAAGTGGGCGGTGGCTTGTTGTCGCTAGATGATGTGCTGGACCCGAAGCTGCTGGATGCTATGTATGCACCGATTTACAATTTTTTTTGGATGAACATCCATTATAATTACTTTCTCTGTAAATCTTATTTTTTTACGGGAGTACTTGCTACTAGATGCCATAATTTAATATTCATGCCTACCACATCTTACAAATACAGATCATATATAACAATATTTCTTGTGTCATAGTTTAAAAATGAGTGGAATATTGAAAAGAGATAATATTTCGTAAAGGAGAAGATATTTGGGGCTCACCGATACTTGCTCATTATCAAGATATTCCTTGACTTTGGATGTCACTGATGTCTTGGTAAGATAGGGAGGAGAGAGGGAGGGATGAAGAGCACATAGAGTGCAACAATGGTGCATCTTGCTCGCGTCCTGTTTCGCTTTGCACGATGGCTTGGGGGGAGGGTGTGCTCCTAATACTGGCGGCAACATGTCAACCAAAGAGCGCAAAGCATTATAAACTCTTTACTTTCCGACCATCATATTTTGGAAGTGGGAAAGTACAAATATAAATTAACGATAATAGGGATTGCGAGATATTATATGTTCTATTTGAAGCTGCTACAAGTATGTGAATGATGCACAATTATTTTCGCATTGAAGTAGTTTTTGATCTATCAGATGGATACATGTTTAGATTTCTATAATTCTTTCTATCCAGGCTTATTGAATATGGACAACTCATTAGAAATTATCTAATTTCTTTATAGCGGGTTGAAGGAGTAGGTTTTATTAGCAGAGAAGAAGATTACGAGCTTTTGGAATACAATGGAATCTTCATAAAGTGTATCATTATGAGTCTTACAACCAATTTAATTGGAAAGTCATATTATTCATCATGACAGGTAAACTCTGAAATACCACACGAACTCTCAGATTTATTTTATACCTATTGCAACGCACGGGCTTTTTTGCTAGCCCCCATTTATTACAATTTATTAAAGTTTATTTGAAATTTCCACGTTTAACCTTATCATCAACATTTATTAAAATTGGATATAAAAAATGATGCACAATGGCATATGAAGCAGGTTTTTTCCTAAGCTAACGACACTTGCTCAATAATGTTTTGAGGAATACATGCTTTTTTGACATATGCAGCAGGTTGTGTTCCTTTTTTCGCCCGGTGCAACGCACGGGCATTTGTACTAGTAGTACCAATAGGCTGGGATATCATCAAGGGAACTTGTATATATATGAATCCATAGCCACGTCCATTATAAAGGTAGCATATCACACACTACTGCCAACAATGTCAATTATGTTCATTTCCTTGCTACTTGTGCTACTTGTTCCCCTATACTTGTATCTTAAGGCTAGCAGTAGATCTAAGAGCACATCAGTGCTTCCCACAAACTGGCCAATATTGCACATGTTCCCTTCCTTCATGGCCAATGTCCACAACTTGCAGGACTATCTCACCTTTGTCCTCGCCGGATTTGGCCAAAACTTCAGGGCGCACGGCCCACCCGGGACCGGGATGCGGTTCTTCGTCACGTGCGACCCTGCTAATGTCCGGCACATCTTCACGACAAACTATACCAACTTCCCCAAGGGTGCTGAGTTCGCCACTATTTTCGACATCATGGGTGGCAGCCTCTTCACCGTCGATGGTGAAGACGCTGCCACCCAGCGTGGGAAATTGAAGAGCGTGCTCAGCAACCCGTGGATGATTGCCAGTATAGAGGCATGCTGCCGCAACAAGGTGGAGAACATCCTTCTCCCATTGCTCGCCTACATGGCGAGCACCAGCACTCCTTTTGACGTGCAAGAACTGATGTCGAGGTTTATGTTTGACCTGGCTACTATGTCTCTCTTTAGTGTGGATCCTGACCTCCTATCATTAGACAAACCACCCATGGACGCCGTGGTTGCTCTAAACACAGTCATGGAGGTGGGATTTTTCCGGCACACCATCCCAGCTTCTTGCTGGAAATTAATGAGGTGGCTAAACATCGGTCCCGAAAGAAAGCTCTGCACAGCGCACAAAGTGCTACGAAGGTTCCTCGTGGAGATGATGGAGAGGAGGAAGATGGAGATGATGGAGAGGAAGATCAACACATGTCATGTTGGTAGTGACGACGAACAAGATGGTGTGGATATTATGTCTTCCTACCCAGACTACGTTCACGATGACTTGTCCTATGCCAAGAACATTGGCTACATGCTCGATGCAAGGGACACAATTGGAACGACCCTGACATGGATTTTTTACAACCTCGCCCAGAACGCAAACATTGTGTCAATCATCCGGAGTGAACTCTCACCCATTGCATCATGCAAAGTAGCATCCGGTGTGGATGCCATGATGATCTTTGACCCGAACGAAATCAAATCTCTAGTCTATCTGAGAGCTGTCTTGTATGAGACTCTTAGGTTGTACCCACCGGCACCTTTCGAGCGCAAGACGGTGGCTGCCGATGATATTATGCCGAGTGGCCATGAGGTGCGCACCGGTGACACCATCCTTATTTCTCTCTACTCCCTGGGGAGAATGGAGGGCGTGTGGGGTAATGACTGTCTCAACTATAACCCAGATAGGTAGCTCTCGGAAGATGGAAACAATCTGAGGTACATACCATCTCACAAGTTCTTGGCCTTCAACTCGGGCCCAAGGATATGCCTTGGGAAGGAAATTGCGGTTATGCAGATGAAGACCGTCATCGCCTCAGTGTTGTGGAACTTTGATGTGGAGGTGATGGAAGGGCAAAGCATCCAGCCCAAGCCATCTTGTATACTGGATATGAAAAATGGGCTCATAGTTAAGCTAAAGAAGCGAGAGATGTAACATTAGATTCTGGTCTTATGTAAACGTACTTACGGACTACCAGAAAAATTTTATGTTTCCCACAGCCACATTGTTATCGAATAATAAAGGGCTCTATGAATAAAAATGTATCTTTCTTTTACGAAAGAGAACCAATGTGTTGGCAATTATTACTCTGTTATATGAAACATGGTCCAAAGGCATCGAGACATGATGTTTTCCTCCATTGTATGAGTCTACGTATGTGTTAGTACATTTCTATGGAATATAAACATTGACTGTATAGTTGCTTTATTCTGTTAGTAACATACGTGCAGCAAAAGATGTGCCGCAGTTTAGGACCACTCCGATAGCATCCAATTAGCTAGTCTCCTCGTGAGGGTGTTTATAATTAGCAAGCATAGCCCCTACTAGACCACAACCCCTAGTAGCACAACCCTTACTAGCCCAGTTATAGTCGCATCGGGGCCACATGGTTGCAGTGGGGTTGCAAGTCTAGTGATGGACATGCAACTAGCTAACAATCTTCCTAGGTGCGCATGCGTCTGAGGGATGAGACATGTCTAGTTGCATGCGGATTGTGACACGTGCATATGCGAATTGGGGGCGGACATTTAACTAATTGGCGCAAAAAACATTTTCGTTGTTATTGCTTAGGGTTTTGTTTTTGCGCTAAGGAAATGAAAATAAAAGGTAAAAAGAAACAGAGCTTCAAAAAATTAAAAATAAAATGTGGCCTAAATCCTACTCAAAAGCATTGTGTGTGGGACTAAAAACACATGTATGATTCATTAAGACGATGTAGGAGTGCTTACAGAAAAAGAGAAATGGCAGATCTACATAACCAAAACAAAAAAGGGGTTAAAACCCCAAAAGCACACATGGCCCACCTACAACTTTCTGGGCTCGCTACTTCGCTTAGCGACAAACGAGAACGACAACGGCCTGCGGACTACATGGCTATATCTTGTCCCTTGCAACCGGAACAACCGGAAATTCGGGTTCCTGGGGGAGCGGTTTTAGGAAGCTCTATGGCCGGTACAGGGTGGTTTTAGAAGCTTCTCTTGTTTTTTTTTCCAGTGTGTCTATCTCTCATTTTTTCTTTTGGTTTTTTCCTTTTCAGTGCTTCTTTACTGTTTTCTTATGGCTTTTTTAGTTTTTCTTCTTTCTCTTCTTTAATAAATTTCTAGTTTTATTAATACACATTGTAAATTTTTAGATACATATGGAAACAATTATACACATTAAAAAAAAATTCAAATACATGTTGACTATTTTTTTACAATACACATGTTTTTATCATTTATTTGAATACGTGTGAAATAGTATTCAAATAGATATTGAACAGTTTTCTTAAATTACATAACGCATTTTTTAAACTACGCAAACATTTTTATTGTAATTCTAAATTTTTCAATAAGTGTCATGGTCATATTTTTGAAATGTGTGAACGTTTTTTAAATGCCACGTGTATTTTTTAAAAAAGTTAGAAATACTTTTTATTAATGATGCAAACATTTGATTACATTGTATAAAGTATGAAAAATTCTGTGATTTCTTTTCAAACTCGTGAATTTTTTTTAAATGTCACAGTTTTTTTTAAATCGTACGGAAGTTTTTCAGCTATGCAATTTTTTTTACATTGTATAATCATTTTTTGTAACTTTATGAACATTTTATTGGAGCACCTGAACATATTATAAACTAGATGATTCCCCGCGCGTTGTAGCAGGACTTTATGCTTCTCAAATGGAAATATCATGTCATGTAAAAAAAATTGAAATATCGTGTGATAATTGAAGTGATTACTGACAACATATGTCTTAGAGATGATGTGGCTCACTAAGGTTGTAGGAAAATTATGTTGTGGGAGCCTCCTATCTAAATATAGTAGAGTGAAGAAATTTGTAGACCATATTGCACTTGAATTTTGGTTACTAACAAACCAAGAAGAACAAATCATACCCTTGGGAGCAACTTACATGTGCCATTCCGTTTCATAATAGTACAATATGTGCCTAAATATCCGTTACAATGGATTACTATCGGAGACTCTAGAGGACACACTATTCTTTGGGGAAATGGTTTCTTCGTGGTTAATCTGCAACAGAAAAAGCAGCTATTGAAATCTGACTGAATATGGAAAGAATGAAAGGGTGAAGGAAGAGTACATATGTCAGATTAGAAAGATGCAGGCTACATTCAATCAAACAATGGCAAGGAGATCCCATTACTATAGGACCATAATTTTCAGAACAGAATAACAAAACTGTAATTCTTACCTTTAAAAAAACTGTAATTCTTACCAATAATCTTTCCATAATAATCAAATAAGAGGAAAACAACAAAATACATGTAAAGTTGAGACTTGTATAAAAGATCCCAGGAATATTCATTTGATATAGTCCAAATGAATGGAACACATGATGTAATGATTGGTAATACATCACTAATCTAAGTTTTGCTAAATCATGGTTCACATCTAAACCGATATAAAGATAAAAATACCTAGGGAAAAAATCGCAGCCAACCAAATACTTGTAATTGTATTCTGAAATTTAAGGCGAAAGAACGGAACAACCTTAGAGACATAATGTTATAAAATAAACTTAGAGACATACAGACATTGGAAGGTTATATGATGCACCACAGGCCGCACTCAGCCGACACGCGACCGCCTGTTGTGGGGTGGGGAAGGTGAGGAGAGGACGTGCGAGACGTGCAGTCGCCAAGTGGGGTTCCCCACCGCTGCGGGGAGCCTTTCGAGCCTTCTGCGGTTCTGCCGAGGCACCCAGCACGCGCCGAGAGTGGCCGGGACCAACGTCGCACAGCGGCATCCTCTGCGAGGCGTTCTGCTTCCAGGGCAGGGGCGTCTGCGCCGGGGAAGCCGGAGGGAGGGCGGCCGGCCACCTGAAGACCTCGTCGTTGTGAGGAACGCCTCCACCGTCGCTTACGCTGCCAATTGTCTGCTGGAGAAGATCAATTCAGTGATGAAATCCACAAACTAAACCATTAATAACAGAACGCCACCTCCATGCCAACACTCCAGGCCGACCACACCTAGCTACGCTGAATCTGTTCATGCCTCATACGTTCATAACAGGAGGCCGTATGCAGCACTCAGATGGCGAGGCCGGGGAGTCCCCCCTTTTCGAAAAAAAGAAAAAAAATACGTTCATAACAGGCTCGGTGATTGCGTCAAGGCCAAGATGCGGGAGGTAAATGGACAACGAAAAGGAAGGAGAGGGTGAAGAAAAGGCCAGCCAGCCACATGTTATTTCTGCGCGGTAGATCCACGGGAATTGGTGAACTGCGGCAAGGCGCACGGGTGCGGCGAAAGGAGGTGAGAGCGGAGGCCGGGTGCGCCGGGAGGTAGCCGGCAGTCTATGCGACGTAGGCACACGCATATTGGGGAATCGAGAGAGTTGTAGCCTGAGAGAGAGAGAGAGAGAGAGAGTCGGGGAGTAATAATTTGTGGAAGAGGAAATCGCTAGATTAGGGCATCTCCAGCCGCGCACCCAAGAAGGCTTTCCTTGGCGATTTTCTCGCGCCGGCACCGAAAAAATAGCCCAGTCGCGCCCCCAGGACGCCGAAAATCGCCGGCTTGGGCCGAAAACAGCGCCGGCGGACCCAGCCCGAACCCGGCGCGCTGGGGGGCGCCCGGGGGCGCCGGGGCGAGTTGTTTTGGCGCGAAGAAGCCGCGGGCCAGCCGCGTCAGCGACCCCGGCGCCTCGTCTTCCCCCAACGGCCCTCGGTTTCCGCGGGAATCAATGGCAAGGCTGCCGCCGGTCAGCCTTGCCATTGATTCCTTCACGGGCGGCGCGTCACGGGGCGGCGCCGACGCCTCCCCTCCCTCGCACGCGTACACACGGCGCGGCCCCCGCTATAAAAGCCGGCGGCCTCCACTCCGCTTCCTGTGCACACCAGCCCCGCCCCCGCCCCTCGCCGCCGTCCAGCCCTCCCTCTCCCTCCCTCTCCCGCGCACCGTCGCCGACGCCATGGCCGAACGCTTCCCAGGGGACGAGGCGGCGGCCAACGGCTTCGGCCGCCGTTCGCTTCGCCTCCAGGAGTCTTGGCTTCTGTTCCAGGCGAACATCCCGGCGCCGCCGGACATGCGCGCCGGGCCGTCGGGGTGGAGGCTCAGCGCCGGGGGGGTGCCCATTCCCCCTTTGCCCGACGCCGCGGCGAAGCCGGAGTACTTCGCGGACGAGGTTGACATCGTCCGCGCGTCCCTCACCGACGCCGAACGCTCCCTCCCCCAGTACGCCGCCGACAACCACGCCGCCTGGGCGGCGTACTTCGAGCGCCGACAGCAGCAGCGTCTCGCGTCCACCAACGGCGCGCCTGTGGTCGCCGGGCGGCAGAACAGCGAGGGGCGCCACCTTTGGTGGGGCGTCCCCGGCCGCACACTCCAGGGCGTGCTCACGCACCTCGAGGGCGGCAACGACCCGCCGTTGGCATACCCCCCGGCGACGCACCGGCGCGCCGGGGCATGGGCGCCAAGGCGGTTCGGGTCAGCCTCCTCCTCTTCCTCCTCCCGGTCCTCCCGATCCTCCTCGCACTCCTCCGGAACCCCGGCCTTGCTCGCCGTCAAGGCCGAGCCTGCGTCGGAGTCGCCGCTCGGTCGGCGCAATCGCAGCGCCGGCATCGTCATCCACGAGGGCGGCCGGCGCGCTTCGTCCTCGGTTCCTCTGCGCTTCGTCAAGCCGAAGACGGAGCCGGGAATTGCGCCGGTGAAGACGGAGCCGGGGCTGGTACCGGTGAAGACGGAGCCAGGCCTGGCGCTGGCGACGGTGGAGCTCGTCGACGACGACGAGGTCCTGGAATGGGCGCGCCAGGACTCCATTGCGATGGAGAAGGCGCGCCGGGAGAAGGCGAAGGAGCGCCAGCGCGCCGAACTGCGCCGCTTCGCGGAGCGACGACGCGGCCGCGACGAAGGTGGAGTCGTCGTCCAGTGCGACAGCGATGACGACGACGCGCCGCCGCCAGTCCACCATGGCGACGTCGGGACCAGCCGGGGCGTCCGCGTCAAGGAGGAGAAGGCCGACGACGACGATGGCAGCGACGGCGCCGACGACTTCAGCGCATTTCTTTTTTAGATCAGCTTAGCTTTTAATAATGTAATGAAAATGGGCGAATTTGGCCGAAATTCACCATGTTCAGACGAAATTTAACTGTTCTTCGTCATATCTTCGCCGAACGGGCCCTCCCTATTTTTTTTTTTTGCACTCGCCTGTAAAGCGGCCCTGGGGGTCGACGGCTGGGCGACGACTCGCCCCAGGGCCTTTTTTTTTGCCGGCTCACCCCCAGGCGGCGCTTTTAGACGCCCCCTGGGGGGCCAACGGCTGAAGATGCCCTTACTCGTCAGTTAGAGCAGAAGAGGAAGCGGCGCCCCCTTTATTGACCATGGGACATGGGAGGGTATGCGGTATGCATGCAACTGGTGAGAATAGATCAGACGGCTGCCGGCTGCGGATGGCTGAGCTGGACCATATTGCATCAACTGGAAACGGAAGGCATGATGTGGCATGCATGTATGTTTCATACTATAAGGTGGGTCCTCATGTAAGTCTCTAACAAAACGCTTATGTGGTGGTGCTGTTGAGGTGGATAGGCTGCATGTTTAGAGAAATAAGATAGATGAACTATTTAGGTATTATAGATTATAGATGTCACAGGGAATATGTTAATACTATCAACATTTTTAAAAGTTGCATGAACATTTTGAAAATATTTCATGACATTTTTTAATACATGAAAAGATGTTTTCAGAATTATTATTTTTTTCACTTGAAATGTGACTAAATGAAAGTAATAAAACAAAAAAAAGAAAAAAGAAAGGAAAAGGGAAGTCAGCTTAGCGGCTTCTAGTTAGCCCAAATTATATCGGATCGGACTACCTAAGAAATCTTGTAGAGTAACTACTAACGTACTGTAGAAGTTCCGCTAAAAAACAACGTAGAAGTGCGTACTCTTCCATCAGATCAGCGGAACCCTAACGTAGAAGTACGCAGGAGATCCTTATCCTTAATTAAAAAAAAGGAGTTAACGCGGGTGATCGATGGCCGACGCGGAGCAGCAGCAGGTTGTGGCGGCGGAACCTGATGAGCGCAGCCGGTCGGCGGTGATCTTCCTCGTGGGCTGCGCCGTGGCCGTGCTCTTCTCCGTCGCCATCTCCATCGCCATCGTCCTCGCGAATCTGAGCGCCCCTATCAGCGACCACGATGTTAACGCCCTCAAGCTCGTCGCGCTGGCGCTCCTCCTTGGCCTGGCCCTCGGCCTGGGTGCCTGCATCCTCGGCATCCTCATTGCTATGCTCAGTGACCGGCACCACGGAAACCCGCAAGGAGAGCGGTTCGTCGACAAGTTGCTTCTACTCTGGTGACCCATCCATGCATCAAACCGTTTCGGCTGCTGGAAGATGAGATCAAGGTTACTTAATGCATCATATATCGTATTCTTCTAAGATTGATGCTACGTACCTGCAGAGAAATAGCTAAAGACGTGTATATCACGTTATTAATAGAGTTTATGCATCACATTCTTAAGATGACTATTGGACATGACTTCTATTCTATTGTTAGTTTATTTATAAGTATGGATTCGGTTGGTTTTTGGTCGATTGGAGATTAGATGAATCAGGGCTCAGGGGGCAAAGCACCTTGGGTGCTGCGATTAGCATTGCCTCATATAAATAGGGTTATAACACAGGGCGCGTGGCGCCGGGTCGTGCAAGCGATCGTGCATGCAGGACGTGGGGAGGTCTAACTACTGACACCTCGCCGCAGGTTGAGCGTCCGGTGGCCAGACGCACAAGCAGGACCGGAAGTCTTGGAATGCCGGCGTGGGCAGCCCTTTGGTGAGTACATCCGCGAACTGCTGTGTCGTCGGTATATGGAGAACTCGGAGCTGGCCAAGGGCAATCTTCTCGCGCACAAAATGCATGTCAATCTCGATGTGCTTGGTCCGTCGACGTAGGTGATGGATGGGGTTGGCCGCCATGTACACGGACGATATGTTGTCGCAGAAGACGAGACGATGTTGGCGCGAGGAAGTGGCACCGAGAGCTCACCGAAAAGTTGACATATATCCAGCAGCTCGCAGCTACGGCGTTGGCGACGGCGCGGTATTCAGCCGCTCGAGCGCGAGACCGTGGCCTGCCATTTGGAGGACCACGAGACGAGAGAATCGCCAAGGAACACCGCATAGCCAGACGTCGACTGTCGCGTGTCGGGGCAGCCTGCCCAGTCAGCGTCAGAGTGGGCGATGAGGTCGAGTATGGCGGAGCGCCAGAGATGTAGTCCGTTGGTAGTGGTGCCGCGAAGATAGCGTATAATCCGTTTGGCGAGTGCAAGGTGAGCGTCATGCAGATCGCGCATCTCCAGACAGCACGATTGGACTGCGCACGCGATGTCCAGGTGAGTCATCATCATGTACTGTAGGGCGCCAACGAGGCTGCTGTACTCCGACGCGTCAGAGACAGGGGCACCGTCGTGGGCAGAGAGCTTGGAGCACGTGTCCACGGGCGTAGGAACATATCCTTGACATGCAGAAAACGATAACAATAAACTTAACACGATCATATGCTACGTTTATAGTTTGAGTCTTGTCCATCACATCATTCTCCTAATGATGTGATCCTGTTATCAAATGACAACTCATGTCTATGACTAGGAAACTATATCCATCTTTGATCAGCGAGCTAGTCTAGTAGAGGCTCACTAGGGACACATTGTTGTCTATGTGTCCACACGTGTATCTGAGTTTCCTATCAATACAATTCTACAGTGGATAAAAAACTATTATCATGAACAGGGAAATATGATAATAACCAATTTATTATTGCCTCTAAGGCATATTTCCAATTGAGTTCCCCGGCAGCGGTGGTTACAGAAGGCGAGAGAGAAAGGGGAAAGTGGAAGCGAGCGAAATGCAGAAGCTCAATGCAAGAATAGCAAAGCTAGAGGAACTTGAGAGCCAGCGAGCTACCGACCAAGCATCTCAGCGGCACGAAGATCCTTGCTTCAACGCTGCCCCAAAAGCTACCCCACCAACTCAGCGGAGAAGCAACGTGGCTTCCATGGAGCTCGTTCAGCCTGATTTCACGGCTCCTCACTACCCCGTGGATAGTATCACGGAGGCTAAAAATTGCGAGCTAATGACGAAATGCCAGAACCTGACTTTGAATGCGGCGGTCGGTTCTGTTGCACCTCCTCTAGCTGAGGGAACTTTTCATTACCGTCTGAGTCCACATGGCTATGCTGTTGTGACGGTGGATGAAATAATGGAGGGATTTAAGGTGCTGGAGCTTGACTACCCAACAGGTGAAGCGGAGAATCATCTGGTTTATGCTTTAAGGAGTACCTCTCTATGGAGGAAGGAGTACATCAAGCTTCCAAACTGGACGCCTCCTCCTCCTCCTCCGGCGAGTGATCAGGGCACTCCGCCTCCTCCTCCGCCTCCTCCGGCGCGTGAGGGCACTCCGCCTCCTCCTCCACCTCCTCCGATGCGTCGGAGCACTCCGGCTCCTCCGTCCTGTCAACGGACTCCGCCGCGTCAACAACGGCGGAAGAGAGACACCGCCGCTCCGGTGGCTAGCAGTACAAGAGGCGGGAAGAAATACAGATTTGGTCCAAGCCTGAAGCCTCTTCCAAAGTTACCATATGAGAGTATGATAACCCACAAGTGTAGGGGATCGCAACAGCTTTCGAGGGTAAAGTATTCACCCCAAATTTATTGATTCGACATAAGGGGAGACAAAAAATATTCTTGAGTATTAGCAGTTAAGTTGTCAATTCAACCACATCTGGATAACTTAGTATCTGCAGCAAAGTATTTAGTAGCAAAAGTGGTATGATAATAAAGGTAACGGTAGCAAAAGTAAAGATAATAGTTTTGGGGGTTTTGTAGTAGTTGTAACAGTAGCAATGGAAAAGTAAATAAGCGAAGAACAATATGTGAAAAGCTCGTAGGCAATGGATCAGTGATGGATAATTATGTCGGATGCAATTCCTCATGTAATAGCTATAACATAGGGGGACACAGAACTAGCTCCAGTTCATCAATGTAATGTAGGCATGTATTCCGTAAATAGTCATACGTGCTTATGGAAAAGAACTTGCATGACATCCTTTGTCCTACCCTCCCGTGGCAGCGGGGTCCTAGCGGAAACTAAGGGATATTAAGGCCTCCTTTTAATAGAGAACCGGAACAAAGCATTAGCACATAGTGAATACATGAACTCCTCAAACTATGGTCATCACCGAGAAGTATCCCGATTATTGTCACTTCAGGGTTGTCGGATCATAACACATAACAGGTGACTATAGACTTGCAAGATAGGATCAAGAACACACATATATTCATGAAAACATAATAGGTTCAGATCTGAAATCATGGCACTCGGGCCCTAGTGACAAGCATTAAGCATAGCAAAGTCATAGCAATATCAATCTTAGAACATAGTGGATACTAGGGATCAAACCCTAACAAAGCTAACTTGGTTACATGGTAAATCTCATCCAACCCATCACCGTACAACAAGCCTATGATGGAATTACTCACGCACGGCGGTGAGCATCATGAAATTGGTGATGGAGGATGGTTGATGACGACGGCGGCGACGAATCCCCCTCTCCAGAGCCCCGAACGGACTCCAGATCATCCCTCCCGAGAGAGATTAGGGCTTGGCGGCGGCTCCGTGTCGTAAAACGCGATGAAACTTTCTCTCTGATTTTTTCCCAGAACGTGAATATATGGAGTTGGAGTTGAGGTCGGTGGAGGTCCAGGGGGCCCACGAGATAGGGGGCGCGCCCAGGAGGAGGGGGCGCGCCCCCCTGTCTCGTGGACAGGGTGTGGTCTTGATTCTTTCGCCAATATTTTTTATATTTTCCGAAAAGTGTCTCCATGGATTTTTAGGACATTCCGAGAACTTTTCAAAATAACATCATGGCAGTTCTGCCGAAAATAGCGCTAGTGCGGGTTAGTTTCATTCAAATCATGCAAGTTAGAGTCCAAAACAAAGGCAAAAGTGTTTGGAAAAGTAGATACGTTGAAGGTGTATCAGAGTACTGACAAGGAAACCGATGACATCGTGGCAGCCAAAGTGGAGGCTCATTTTGAAAGAAAACCTCCACCTCCGAAGAAAACGGTAGATCCGGTGAAAGTGAAGCGCACTCTGGATGCCCTGAAGCAACCACCACTGTCTCCGCCGGATTCCAACTATGTCCGCTGTATTAAAAAGACATATCAAGATGTGTAGCGGTCGGGAAGTACTTCTAGTGATGCAAGATTAGCACAATGAAGAAGTGGGAAAACAATTTCCCAGCTCGGCGAACAGGCGAAGCAATCGTGCCCCCCGCTCAAGGTGTCTAGCGATATTGTTGCTAATCATCTGGGGCTATTGCCCGGTACCAATCTTGGTGATTACCTGAGCGATGATGTAGAGTTTGAAACGTTAGAGGCAGTAGAGATCTTCAGATGCGAGTACGGAAAGCCTCTCGTCAAACCTGATCATTCTCCTCTAACAATGATGATGCGAAGATTGCATGAATGGTACATGGATACCTGCAGAAAGTCTGGGAAGGATAGTATGATGGTGAGAATTAACGATGAGCACGGCCTCATTGGACTTGAGTTGCTGCATGTTGAATTTGTGGAGTTATTTCAGTTATTCAATCAAGACGCCCTCGACAGACAACTCATGACTTGCTACTGTCTGTAAGTATTACTTATGTAATTAAGTCTATAGCTCAGCTCTTTCATTGCATGTATATATAATTATCCTCACTATATTATGCAGATTGAAGATTATCGAATGCAAAAAATGACAAATCTATGACATCGGGTTCATTGACCCAAATACCGTAAATGAATGGTCGGTTAAAAAGAGAAACAAAGATACTGAGGACAACTTGCTACAATCGTTACTTCGACATCAAAACAAAGGGAAAATACTCTTTCCTTACAACTTCAAGTGAGTGTTACTGTGTTGTGCGTATTCGGTTTCACTTACTTGAGGTTATAGTAATGTAATTGATGAGTTATGCGTGCGTATTTTCCACTTTATTCCGCTAGGGATTAAGCTTGACCGGGGAGTAGTAGCTGTCTTAGACTCGAGACGTAAAGATCGCCAGGAGTATGCGGACATGACTGCAATGCTCCAGAAGTAAGTTCAATCGATCATTATCGCACCATATCGGCAACTTTCGTTCATTTGCTGATATCATAATCATTTCCTTTGTCTGGCAGGGTTTGGAAACAGTTCACTGGAATGGTTCCGGGTCTGCCGAAGGAGTTGCGATTTACACATCCCAAAGTAAGTAGTACTAGCTAGTTCCGTGCATCTCTCATTGATTCTAGTTTAATCAATACCAATTATCATGCTTGATTATGAGTTCGATTGAACTCTATTTCTTATAAAGTGCTTGTGGCAGGAAGGCGGGAATAATTTATGTGGATACTACGTTTGCGAGTTTATCTACAACTCGGCCTCTCACCGGGGCTACTCTGACGAACAATATGAAGTACGTAAACAATATTCACAATTTTATTTTATTACCATCAATTGTCTTGAGTTTCTTTCATATATATGTATTGACCCCCTTCTTTAAATTAGTTGTGGCAGATGCGGGATGAACACCTATCACATGATCGCATACGAGCAATTCAAGAGGAATTGGCGGGATTCTTTTTTGACCACGTCATACATAAAGACGAAGAATGCCATGTGGAAGTTGAAACTGATTTTAGATGTTACGGATTGTAAGAGATGTTATATTGTATATATGTAGTAGCGTTGGATAGATATATACGAAAACTTGCTGTTCGACCAATCTCGAAGAAAGAGAGGTCACTTCCCTCTATATATGTTCATGACGATTTTGTATAATTAATGGTCCATTTATTTGCTTACTAGCTAGCGTGTCGAGTTCTCTCTATACGTATAGTAGCTAGCGTTGACCAAGCACGGAGAAAGAGAGTTCACTTCTCTCTATTAGCTAGCTAACACAATACGAAACCCCTAACCCTCCAAAACCCCAAAATCCCCCTTTCAAAAAAAAAACTCCAGCGCCTGCAAGCTGCTTACGCGTGGCTGCCTTTTGGTCCCGGTTGGTGTGACCAACTGGGATTAAATGTCCTCCTGCCTGGGTGCCCCGCAGCGGCCACATGAAGCCCCTTCTGTCTCGGTTCGTAAGCAAACCGAGACTAAAGGTTTTGGGCTTTAGTTCCGACCCTTCTGTCCCGGTTCCAGAACCGGGTCTAAAGGCCCTCTGAAACCGGGACTACTTCCCTATTTTCTACTAGTGGGACCGGTCAAAATGCGCGGGCTTCATCTCAGTTTTGGGTAGTCAGTGGGTGTCGGAGTCCTATGTTATATAGGTCCGGACTCCCACAAAGCACCCTGGTTTACATCCGACCCACCGGCGTGGCGGCTGAGAATCCTCCGCACCTCTAAGGCCTAGAGGCCATCAAAGATGGGGCAGACCGGCGGCAGCGCCCACAGGAGTAAACATGTGTATCTAGCACTGAAATACAACTAGATATATCCGTTTGAGTGACAAGTATTTTTGAAGGGATCTAGTATATCTCATCTAAGAAGAAGCGTGCAGTGATCAACAACCGTTTCCCTTTCCGACTGCAGCTGCAGTTCATAATCGGCTTCGGTCGATAATTCGACCCAGTGCCATATTAGAACTTAATTCCGACTCTTACTCCTCCACTCACTCCCGGAAATAAAGTAGTACAAACTGTACCCCCGATGAATCTCCTGTATACGTAGCCCACGGCGGCCGGCGATGGGGATGATGACCATGCACCGTGGCTACCACGTCGAGACCGTGCCCTACACCAACCGCGCTCACCTCGTCCCCCGCTCCGGCCGGGCCGCACGCGAGCGCCATGCCACCGACTCCTACTTCGCCGCTTTCAAGAAGCAGTACGCATCCTGGATCCTCAAGGAGAACGACGATCAGAGCGTCCGCGTCAACCGCATCGTCATGGAGCTTGTCGGCGGCGTCCACCGTAGCCTGCCCAACAAGGCTCGCCACTGGGTGGACGACCTCAACTGGGAGGCTGTTGTTCTCAGACACGACAGCGTCAACGCTTATGTGCTGTGCACCGGCAAAATCGTAGTTTTCACCGGGCTACTCTGCCGTCTCCACACCGACGCCGAGATCGCCGCTGTTCTTGGGCACGAGGTACGTAGCTCAGATCATCTGTTCATCCGGCTCAGCATGCATAGTATTAAATTTTCTTTTGTGCTCCTACTACATGTTGTATAGTTCGGACACGTTCTTGCAAAGCACACGTCAGAGATGATCGCAAACTTGATTGACAACAAGTGGTTTCCGGCCCTCCTCACCGCCCCATTCCTACGAAGGTACGTAATTAATCGCTCAAATCGTTTTTATATTTTTTGACAAAAGGTGAATTTTACTGGCTTAAAATGATGCATCAAGAGGATGCAAAACATGATGAGCACACATCCGGTCATTTTTTGCATAGTTAGAATGCATACAGCTAACACGAACACACACAAAAACACGCCAACAACTAGCAACGTCATATACTAGGACGCTTTAAGTAGATGAGGAAAAGAAAAAACCCAAAGCAATGAGATCCGTGATGGCTTTGTATTAGAATATGTAGGCTTCCGGATTACCCTAACTGCATCCTATATAATTGCATTGTACGTACTAAATTAACCATGCAAGTTGACTGATATAGTGATCATGTTAACTATATATGCAGGCAGGAGAAAGAAGCAGATTATATCGGAATGATGCTACTCGCCGCTGCTGGTTACGATCCACATGAAGCCCCTCGAGCCCTTGAGAAGGTCGGGAAGATGGAAAGAAAATCTATATTGGAGAGACTGTTGTCTTCCCTCTCTCATCCATCCTGCAAGAAAAGGTCACGGCTGCTATCGCAACCTAGGGTCATGAGGAAGGCAATGACATTATACACACAAGTGAAAGGAAAGAACCATTGTTGAACTTTCTCGCAAAAAAACAAAAAAACAAACATTGTTGAACCTGCTTCACGGCTTTGGCCTGCCTATGACTCCTAGGAGTGGCACTGGCATCGCCCATGCCCCAGGTAACTTTGTTAGAGAAGGTGTGAGTAGTGGTGTTAGTCAGTAATGATTTGTGTGCTGTGTGCTGAGTCTGGTCCATCGTGGTTGTAACGATTCTATGTGCCCTAATTCGTAATTAAACACCATTCTTTAAAAACGAAAAAGGTTAGTGTTGGCCAAGATTATGATGGAGTTTTCGCATAACTTCTAGATTTCCAAACTCTATAACTAGGTTGGCATGCCTGTTGGTGGATGGCAGAAAGACATGCATGCTACTGGAAGATGCAAATTGATGTAATCATAATATATTGCGTATTGTTTCTTAAGGTCAAACTTGGTAAACTTCGGCCAAGATTATAGAAAAAATAATCATCATCTAGGATACAAAATCAACACTATTAGATTCACCATGAAAAAAGCTTTATATGGTACATATTTGGTATTCTAGATATAAATAATTTTCTATAAAGATAGTGAAAGTTTGTTAGGATTGACTTCAAGAAAACAAATGTGCACATTATGGGATGGAGGGAGTATCTTTTTTTTCGAGGGAATGGAGGGAGTATAAAAAGGTAACTGTCAAAGTCCATCTCACCCGTCTGACCATCATCCAACTGTAACTTACCGCTTCACCCGTAGCTACGGCACACCACCACCCTCATCATGCATACAAATAGGCTGGAGTTGCCGCTATCTGAATTACCTTACTGTCTCCTTGTTTCACCTGCTTTACTTTATTATTGTTGAAGTTAAGATTACCTTTCACTGGTTGCAATGGGTATAAAACCCTAGATCTACACCTCAGTTCGGTGAACATAGCAAAACATTTTAAAAATTCTGAAACTTTGTGAGAATGATCATAAACAAATGTTATAGGCGCTTGCAAAGTTTGATGGTCAAATAACATTCAAGGAGCTCTGTACAAAAAGACAAAATCACTGAAAGTTAGTCAAAATTATTCAAAAGCGACTATGCGTGATAAACAAGATTCGCTCGACTACTCCAACTTCTCGCGATGGTCTCGTGGGACGCCTTTCTGGAGGTCAACAAGCTTTGCATAGTTTATTCAGGTGATGAACAAGACGGAGAGAAACGCGGATCCTTACTGCGGGGAATAACGATCAAACGCGTACCCCCCCCCCCCCCTGCCCCCAGCTCGCTACCGATACTTGTACGCCAGCCCATTTCGGGGTTTTTCCACCGATTTTTGGAAGGTTCTTGAACCGGTTTTTAAATTATTATTTTGTTTTATTTCTTTCTTTCATATTTATTTTTCTTTTCTCTTTTCTGTTTTTTATTTTTATTTTAAATTTTTGCGAACATGTTACGAATATCCAAAAAAATTGAAATCATGAACATTTTTGAAATTTTGAACATGTTTTGCATTTGCGAATATTTTTTGAATACATGAATATTTTTTTCGAAAATCACGAACAGTTTTTGAATCCTTGAACATTTTATGATTTTCCGAACATTTGCCCGAATCCTGAATATTATTTGATTATGTGAACATTTTTTTTTAAAATCACCAACATTTTCTAATTCCGCAAAAAAACTCTGATTTCCCAAATCGTGAATTATGCTCTTCAGATGAGTAGCTTCTTCTTGTCCATTAACTACATGATCTTAATTGTGCTCCACACTTGGTAGCAAATTTACTCCTGACTATGTTGTTCGCTTTTGGGAAGACGATCCAGGTGGTAGTGGAGGGCTCGGACCTTCACTGACTGGGTGCATATTAGAAGCAGAACCATCTAATCCTGTTTTGCCGTCAGGCCTTCTGTGCAGTTGTAAAAGTTGTGATGTTGTACAGAGCGAAGTTTCTCTTTGAAGTGTACATTCATTCATGAAAAGGACAAAGTGGTCGATGTTCAACACATCTTACACATTTAATGTATATTATCATTGTCTTCAACTGCTAAAACATTATATCACATCCATATCTTGTCTCGAGTTATCAAGGCGCACGTTTCCTTGAGTTATACTGAGCTCTTACTATGTTGGTCAGCTCTAACTAGTACTCCCTCCTTCCCAAAATAAGTGTCTCAAGCTTAAAGCTTAGTACAACTTTGTACTAGCTCTAGTACAAAGTTGAGACAGTTATTTTGGGAGGGAGGGAGTAGTAGCTAATTCATGTGTAAAATGTCCTGCTGAACATGGAGTGCTCTTCTCACCTTGAGGTGAAAGGAAGGAACCCTGCCTTTGCGCAGAGCGAGTCCGGTTCAGAAAGGCGATCATGAGCCATCAAGTTCAAGGGCTGTGTGGATGCTAACACAGCAAAATCTTCCGATCTCAATTTCACCGTTTGATTTATATAGCAGCCTACCCGTGTGCAAGTTAATGGTAATGAACATGTGTGCAAGTAGCCCAATATCTAAGCAGTTTTTTTTTTTGCGGGAACAATATCTAAGCAGTTTCTGCTACAATAAACGAAGTCAATTAAAAAAATGTAAAATTTCTGCAGAAAGAACTAGTAATAGACTTAAACATGGCACACCAGCCCAAATTCAATGTTCTGACCAACCATGACATTACGAGTTCAACAAACTGAAAACGGTATTGCAAAGTCCCACCAAGTCACAAACATAGGACCAAAAGATTGACAAGCATGAAACTAAAGGTAATGATAACAGCCAGCACACGGCCACCATTACAAATTTATTCAAGGAAACACTGCAGCCTTTAGACCAACATCGATCATGGCCAGGCACATATCTCAGGCGCCACCAGTGCTTAGAACCCGCCCATGCTTCTGGAAACTGAAAACTGCAAAAAAATCAATAAAATGGCAATCAAGTATTAAGTTTGGCCTCACGATGTCTTCAGTTGATATAGATAGTAAAATATAAAAGCTAGCAGTTTGATGTAGCATAATGCAGCTTGACCAAATTTCTCTTATTTTATATCAGAAGCGGCATTCACCAAATTTATGTGTTGACATAGAGCTGTGAGAGCAATGTATATGAGCATCACACGGAAGAGGATTTGTAGCACCTGGGTGCTCCACCCCTGTATGAACATTAAGTTCAAAAAAAAAGACGGAGAAATTTGAAAAAGAAACTTGAATTTTGGAATATCGAACTTGGGTATCCGATCTACATTCGTGCGAAATTTCGTGAAAAAAATACCAGAAAACATATTTGTGGTATAGAAAAAAAATGTTTGGATGGATTTTTGTTCGAACATTATTTCCTTCGACAAGAATATGTTTCCTGGTATTTTCTCACGAAAGTTCAAACGGGGGTAGATTGGGAACCCAGGTTTGACATTCCCAAATTTAAGATTTTTTTGAGGTTTTTTTGTTTTTTGAGAACCTGCCCTCCAACGCGACCATGTAGCGACGGATGTGCTCGTCCTCTTCGCTGACACGGTCACGTACCACCTCCACGGGGTCCTCAAGCCTCAGCACCGTCACTGGCCCACGCGACCGCCATCAAAGAAGGTTCGGGTCAACGACGGGCTGTGTCCTCACCAAGCTGCGCCTCCCGAAAGGTAGCACATCCCAGTACCAGCCTGACGGAGCCCAGTCCCGGACATGGCCCCTCTAATCAAGCAGGCCTCCTCCGCCGAGTCGACGATGAGAATGCGGGATAGGCATCGTCGACGTCGATGCCGGAATAATTGCTTTAACTAAAAATAAACTAGTTCTATTAATTTTCGTACTAAAAATAAAGTAGTTGTATTAATTCAACTAGTTCAACTAAGCACTTACTATAAATAAAAATAAACTAGTTCTTACTAAAAATAAACTAGTTCAACTAGTTCTATTAATTTTCTTACTAAAAAACTAGTTCTATTAATTCAACTAGTTCTTACTAAAAATAAACTAGTTCAACTAGTTCTATTAATTTTTCTTACTAAAAATAAACTAGTTCTATTAATTCAACTAGTTCTTACTAAAAATAAACTAGTTCAACTACTTCTATTAATTTTCTTACTAATTCTATTAAACACTTACTAAAAAACAGTAAAAAAAACTACATTGAATTTTCTCTAAACTAAACACTACTGCCCTAATTAACATCTAGTTAAACCCTACTGCCCTAGTTCTTAAGCATCTACAAGTACTAAATAATTAGATGAACCCTAGCTAGGTACTTAACCATCTACGACTACTTAAGCACCATTGATGAACCCTAGGAATTTGTCCTAAAATCTACTTAAGCATCTACAACTACTGCCCTAATTAACATCTAGTTTACAATTATATTTACCTAACTACATTGGGTGCACAACAACTATAAAACTACTTAAGCATCTACAAGTAGTAGCTAATTTGATGAACCCTAACGAATTAGATGAACCCTAAAATTTGGTGAACCCTAGGAACCCTAGATAGGCAGAGGTAGGGGAGGAGGAGGAGGAGGTGTAGGCGTGCTCACCTCGGGCGCCAGCGGAGTTAGGGAGCGACCGAGGGAGGGGCACGCGACGACGAGGTTGGGGTCGGGGTCGGGGTCGGGGTCGGCGTCGAGGTCAATGTCGGACTCGGGGTCGAGGGCAGCAGAGGGCGTGCGGAGGGCGACGGGAGAGCGCGCGGCGGCCGGCGGTGATACAGGGCGATGACAGTTCGAGGTGGGATTTGGAGGAAGTGGCCGGGGAAAGAAGAACTGCGCGGTTAAGTCAAAAATAGCAGTAGCGCATTCGCGGAAAAGCGCTACTACTACACTAGCTATAGCTAACATAGCTATAGCACGGGCTAACAAAACGCGCTACTGATATTTTAGCTATAGCGCTTGTAGTGCCGGCTCATATGCGAACCGGTACTAATGTTTCTCATATTAGGTCCTTTTTCTACTAGTGGATTCTGGTCACAACTCGTTTTCAAGCAATATCAGAGGAAGTCAAAACAATTGACCATTCAGTAGAACTGAACGGCTTAGAGTGTGAAGATTTTAGGAAGTTATTCTTTGCATTTGTGTTTGGCAATGAGCAATGTGGAAATGATAAACAATTTTTGCTTGAGACCGGAGATAAGATAATGGAAAAACTAAAGGGCTCCCCTCTTGCGGCAAAAACGGTTGGTAGATTGCTGAGTAAAAACCATAGTTTGGGGCATTGGAAAAGGGTCCTAAACAGTAAAGAATGGGAGACCGACGATAGCGGAATTATGCCTGCCTTGAAGCTTAGCTATGATTTTCTCCCTTTCCATCTGCAACAATGTTTTTCCTATTCTGCATTGTTTCCCGAAGACTACCATTTCACAAGCCGTGAGCTCATCAACCTGTGGGTCGGACTAGATATTTTGATATCTGGTGGTCAAAACAAAACATTTGAAGATATAGGTTTGAGCAATTTAAATGAGTTAGTCATCCATGGATTTTTCAGGGAAGAGAAAACTAATGGTGATATGCGGTATGTTATGCATGACCTACTGCATGATTTGGCATTGAAGGTTACATCACATGATTGTCTTAGTTTATGTCTCCCTGATGTTGGATCAATGGAGATTGAGCCAACCACCCGTCACTTGTCTATAACCATAGATGACTTAGGTAAATATGATGCAATTTTTGCTATATCATTAAAGATTCAATTGGAAGAAATAAATACAAGATTCAAGGTTGATCATTTGCAAACTTTGATGTTATTTGGAAAAATGGATGAAGATTTTGTCAAGATATTTGGTGAATTTTTTGGGGAATTGACCACTCTTCGTGTTCTTCATTTGCCCATCATGCTTTGTCCTGTGGAGTCCATGTTACACAACTTTTCAAGACTTGTCCACCTACGATACCTATGTCTAGGGACAGATGAGAGCCAGATGCATTTACCACTTGACATCTCTAAATTTTATCATTTGAGGATTTTAGATCTTGAGTTCTGGGGTGGCGGTCGTGATTTGCCCGAAGACATGTGCAACCTTGCAAAATTGTGTCATTTTTATGTCTCAAGTGAGGATCAAGTTTATGTTGATATTTACAAGGGCGTACCCAGTGCTAAAAGCTCCCACTCAAGGTGGGGTCTAGGGAATGGAATTTCTGGATGGCCTTACCCTTGCACAGTAACTCTGGGGCTAGGAAGCTGGCTAGAACCTATTACCCCAGGCCTGCCTTTCATTCTGATATTTACAATGTGGGAAAACTTAAACTCTTAGAAGAGCTAAAAGCATTTCAAGTTAATAAAAGAAGTGAAGGGTTTGAACCAAAGCAACTAGAGCATTTGACCAAGCTAAGGGAGCTTGGCATCCACAACCTTGAGAAAATACATACAAAAGAAGAAGCGGATGAAGCAAAACTGATAGAGAGAAACCACCTGAGGAGGTTAACATTGCATTGGGATAGCGAGCGGCCTAGTGTTGAGCCTAGTGTGGAAGCATCTATTCTTGAGAGCCTTCGACCTCATGGAGATCTTCAAGTGTTATGCATTAGAGGGCACAGAGGTCAATGTTGTCCAACATGGCTGGGTGATGAGTTTGCTGTTGAAGCTCTACAATCTCTTGATCTTTATGGTGTTTCTTGGGAAGTTTTCCCTTCTTTAGGGAAGGCATGGGATCTTCGTGAATTGAGGTTTGAGGATATTGCCACACTGAAAGAGTTTATCATAGAGAAAAGCTTTTGCATGCTAACAAAGCTTGAATTCATTGGCCTAGGAAATTTTGAAAATGGGTTTACCCAGCTGAACAAGAATCTTCGTTTGGTGGAGACTTGTTGCCACTGGATGCTCATATGTTCCCTCTTTTGCAAGTTCTAAAAATTAGGAATTGCCCGAAACTATCGGGGATACCTTTCTCAAACCACATTGTTTCCCCAGATTGGTTCCCCAAGCTACAAGTGCTTGAGGTACACGACTGTCCCAAATTCTTGATGATTCCCATCTCCTTGACCGGAAGTTTGAGTTTTGTCAAGATGAATTGTGTAAAGATGCTAAACTGGTTTAGGTACTCAAAATCATCCGATGGAGCAGAATTGGACATTGTTGGAGAGTGTGGTCTGCATAGCATAGACCAAATGTTAGTTTTTGATAAGGAAACAAGTCTTGAGAAGCTAACGCTCGAGAGGTGCCCACCTCTAGAGTTGAAGCACTTTGTAATGCTAACCTCATTGAAGACATTGATTGTTGGATGTTCAAATTGTAACAGTGGGAAGGAATTGACAGAGCTCCTCCCCCACCTCCCAAAGCTCTCCAAATTGGAAATAAATTTGTGTAAAAACGTAAAAAAGCTAGTAGTGGGGGTGGATGTGCAACAAACAACATCAGAAGGATCAGAGATGGTGGGAGGTGAAATAACAACAGTAGCAGAGGAATTGAGAGAGCGCTTCCCCTACCTCCCAAAGCTCTCCAGATTGGTAATATGGATGTATCAAAACATTAAAAAGCTGGTAGTGGGGGTGGATGTGCAACAAACAACATCAGAAGCTTCTGAGATCAGGGGAGGTGAAATAACAGCAGCAGCAGAGGAAGAGGAAGAGGATGATGGGGTGCTGCTCTTCCCGGCTCATCTCTGTGACTCACTATTGGAATTGGAGTTCAATTACTGCCCAGAGTTGTCCCTGGTGGACCCGCCAACTCTTGTTCCTAGAGTAGGAGGGCTCCATGCACTACGATCCCTCCAGAGATTAACACTAAACCATACCCCAAAATTTTTGTCTGCCTTCTCGTTTTCCTGTGACCTTTTCCCTTCCTTCCTGCAGTTCGTGGAGCTCTGGGATGTGGAAGGCATGGAGACACTGGAGCCCCTCTCAAACCTCTCCTCTCTTACCACATTAAAACTGGGTTGTTGCGGAAATGATCTGAAATGTGAGGGCTTGCAGTATCTCCTTACCACCGGGGGTCAGCTCAGCAAATTAGAAGTCAAGGGCAGCCCTGGTTTCTTTGCTGGTTGGGATCCCAATCCAAAACAGGATTTGGAGGACGAGGAAGTAGAAGAACAGCAAACACAACTTGTTTCAACCACACTGCAGGAGCTCTCCACGAATGACATAGCGGGGCTCCTTTCTGCACCCATCTGCAACTTCCTCTCTCCTTCCCCCACCAAGCTGGGACTTCGTGGACATTGGCCTAGTAGGATGGAGCGCTTCAGCAAGGAGCAAGAGGACGCCCTTCAGCGCCTCTCCTCCCTCCAGGAACTTGATTTTTGGCATTTCGACGACCTTCAACAACTCCCTGCAGGGCTGCACAACCTTATCAGCCTCAGGAAATTAGCAATCTATTACTGTCCAGCCATCTCGTCATTGCCCAATGATGGCCTCCCTGATTCACTGCAAGAGCTAATTGTCGAATCCTGCCGCAACGAAGAGCTAAAACAACAGTGCAGGGGGTTAGTGGGAACCATCCCCAAAATCAAATTAAACCGGTGATCCAAGGGTAACACAAACACACTTTTTCGTAATTTTTCACTTTGCCCTTTTCCTGCAATCCTGCTTAATAACACTGCGTTTATTCCCATCCACTGTGCAGGACTGCCTTGGAGTTCCCTTGTACATTCTTCTAGTCTTGTAGAGTTCTGCTGTTTCGATACAAACACATTTGCCACATGCATGACATGACATGAGGGTCTTGTGGCTATAGTCTTCCTTCCTATACATAAATTTGGTAAGGACATCTTTACTCCTGCTGTACCATATCTGATAAGACACAGTGTGTGCTGATTGGCCCTGATCTTTCACTACACACTACTAACAGCATTATTTGGGGGTTTTGGTGGAGAAGCGGGTGAACCAGGAGAAGTTGATTAATCTAGCAACCAAAAATTATATAGAAGAGATAATTTGGTGGAAGCACAGTAGATGTGAGAGAGGAAGCATAAAATAAGATGGGGATTCAGTCCTTGCTAGATGCAAGAACAGAATAAAAGTCACGTCTAATTGATAAATATCAATCAAACGAAATGGCAAAGTTCAAATCCAACCCCGGGCACGCAGAAGCACAGATTTGGTGCATCAACAAGGTGCATTTTCCGAAATATAACTTCAACCTCTGTACATATATAGTACATATGCTAAGCCTGAACAACTGACACAGAAATATCAAGACATGACCACTATTTCGCAACTTAAGCCTGACCAATAGAAACTCTAGACTGAACTGCTACACAAAACAGAACGTGCATCTCTTCACCTCATGTGTTCACATATGAGGTTTAAAGCAAAACATAACTTGAACTTGCCTGCTGGTTTACTCTAGAGACCTAGGATTTCAATAACTCGTTCATTCAAATGCACATTGGTCTGCTGTATTTCAGATTTCTCTCCACAATTCGAGAAAACCAACATAATTATCAGCCAATGCCTACTGCAAGTCTCTCTTCTTTTCTTCCTAGATGTAATTACCAACGAAACCAGTGATAACCATTTGTTTTGGTTCTCTGTGCAGCAGGTGTTCGTTCAATCTTATAAGCTTCATCATATTTTGAATTTAACTTTGGGTTATTGTCATTCATCAAGACATGATAGTCTACTTCCCCATTTCTGGTGTGATGATCAAAATATCACTATGGAATAAATGAGACTTTGGGGTCAAGCTACTGATATTAAGGTTATCAATTTTTTTCATCCACTGCTATGTTGCTACCAGTACCAGGTGTTCCTGCATTCCTAATTTCTGTTTGCTTGCTCTTCAGGTTTTCTAGTGTTTGTTCGTTTGCTTTCCAAAAGTCATGAAGAAGTTCATCTTTAGGGATTATCTTATGGAAAACAGTGAACTGTCAGTGTTTTGCTACTGATAAGGTTTGCAGTTTTTAAATCAAGTCTACATTCTACTGATACCTATCAGGTCTACTTGCAACAGATAAGGTTGCAGTTTTTCAGTTCAGTCTTCATTCTACTAATATCAGATATTCTTCCATTCATCATAACTGTTATTTTTTATTGTTTTAATGGCGTATAGGATCTTCGCAGGAATAGCACTGCACCCCTGGAGACAATTCAGATAATAGGGAGCAGTAGCAGTCTGAAGGTAATGCATTTCAGGGCATGTGCAATTTTGAAATTCCAAAAAGGCATTAAGATGCATTATAACCGAATAACCAACCTGTATGTTTCTGCAGTATGGATTGAACTGGGAGAAGGAAGCACTTAATAGCCTGAATATAAATGTCATATGTGGAGCTGACAGGAATCAAGTTGCCCCCCCCCCCCCCCCCCCCCCCTTCAGCAGGCCAGCCTAATTCGGCCTCTTGTCGCCTGCTTGCTGGAGCGCGCCGCTGTTTGTGTGCACCGGCTGTGCCACCAGTTCCTTCTTGATCTAGCCGTGGCTGGTGTGCCTGTAATTGAGCAGTGTTCTTACATGCCGGTATGGTCGCCCGGCCTCTCCTCTGTCGCTGGAAGCAATCGCCACCTGGTCAGGTGCTTGCCTGCCAAGTGCTTGCGTTTATGCCCATAAGGTTCGTTCCACCGCGGAATATCTAGCTCGAGTACTATAGACAGTGACCAGCCAAACACTAGGTTTCACAATCAGAATTATGGAATAAACGAGACTATATGGGTCAAGATACCCATATTAAGGTTATATAAAATGTTTTCATCCACTGCTACATTGTTGTCAATACCAGGTGTACATGTATTATAATTTCCGATGGCTTTGCTCTTCAGGTGTTTGTGTGCTCTTTATCGAAAAAAAGGTGTTCTTGTGTTTCTGATGGCTTGCTGCTACTTTGCTATCAGTACCACTTGTGTTTATATTCGTCCAAAACTCATGAAGACTTGATGGCAATCTGGAAAGTTCAGTTTTGATGTTTAAGGTCACCATGTTCAGACTTGATAGCGTTCTGCCACCGATAAGGTATGCTTTTCTGTATCCAGTCTACATTCTACTGATACCAGGTATTCTGCATTTGTCATACCTGTTTTTGTTAATGGAATTTAATAGGAGAGGATCCTGCGTACCATAGCAGTGCACGTGTGGAGCCAATTTTTGATGAAACAGTGAATTTTGCATTGCAGGGCATGTGCAATTCTGAAATTTCAGAACCCCATTAAGTCATCAAGATGCATGACTACAACTCCAGGACAATGTCTTTTAGGACTTCAGATGATCTCTTCTTTCCAAGGACTACATGTCACAAACAGACTGGTAGAGCTGCACAGGTAAGTTCATGAATTGACCATAATTTTTACATACTATGGCATCATACAATCATTGCCTCTATCTACTCTTTGGGTTTCAGTTTTGAATTGCCTGAGACTGAAATTTGTAGTACTGTGTTTTATCAGACTGAAATTTGAACACTCTGTTTTTCAGCTCTAACTAGCTATTATAGGAGGGCAGGAGTTATATCTCGAAATCCTTCACCAATTGCTCAACATCATCAATGTGTGTTCGGAACGTTTACTGCTGCTTACTGTAAACAAAAATGTAGTACTGTCCATGAAATTCATTTCATTTTATGGCACCAAAAATGGGCTTCGGCAGGGCCAATCATTCAGCGCAAGTCCCAGCCCCGTTTATCAGGACCTTATTCCCTTTATGTTGTTTTGAAAAAAGAAACTTCTGCAAACTAAGCCCGGTCCATGTCTGGCATTTCATTTGAAGCCCGGTCTGTGTCAGCCATCGAGCTTACTACTGAATGATCGAAGCCAACACAGTATGATTTGCAGATCTTATCAATCTATTATCTTGGTGAAAATTGCAGTGCAGTCTTGGGAATCATTTGTGCATTTGAAGTGATACAGCATGGGCCACTGCAACTACGAATCGACCGGTCAATTGTTAACCAAGCGAACGAATTGGAGGGAGCGAACGAAGCGTGGAGCCGTGACCGAGCGAGTAAAGTGCTGCATATTTGTTCTCCTCAACATGCACGTAGGAGCCTGCTTGTCAAAAGTTTATGAATTTGGAATTGTATGCATATTCAAAAAAGAATGTCCATGAATTCCAAAAATAATTGTGATTCCATGTTGATTTGTGGTGACTTAAAAAAACGTTCACGAAATAAAAAAATGCTTGTTAATTAAAAAACCTTGATGTATTCAAAAACTGTTCTTGGATTCAAAATATGTTCCTTAATTCAAAAAATGATCCCCAAATACAAAAATGTTCACGTATTTCAAATATGATTGGGGCGAACTCAAAAAATATTCCTGAATTCAGAAAATGTTTGTGAATCCTAAAACAATTCAGTGATTCAAAAATGTTTGCAATTTCAAAACAATTCAAAAAATGTCTATGAATTCAAAAAATGTTGACAAACTTTAACAATAATCATGAATTTAAAAGGTTTGTACATTTCCAAAATTTATAATGATTTATAAAATAAAAATAAAAGAAAGCAAAATAGAAAGAAGAAGATCGAAAGAAAACCAGAGATTAAAAACCGATCAAGGAAACCAGAAAATTGATTGAGAAAACATAAAAGAAAAGAACAGATAAAACCATCCAGAAGCATTCCGAAACCAGTGGTTTAAGCTTCCTAAGAAAGAATCAACCGCTCAGAAGCACTTCACCTTCTAACACTTCGACAGAAAGGAAAAATGAGTTATTGAGCCGGCCCACTCTTGTAGGCGATCAACAGAATATGGCTTGCAATGAGGAGGTGATCTTTTATTTGTTGGCATGAACCGGCTGCCAATTGCTGAGTGTGTTTGGTTGTGTGCAAAAGAAAACATGTGCCTCCACGAGAAGCAAATTTGTGCATCTCACGGAAGGAAAAAAACTACATTTTTTCCCTTTCCGTGCCTCTCGTAGAAGCAAAGTTGTTCCTCCACTTGAAGCAAATCTATGCCTCTCACAAAAGAAAAAAAAACATGTTTTTACCCTTTTCGAAAGGCACATGCATATATGCCTCCCTCAGAAGCATACCTATGCCTTCAGAGAAGCAAATTTGTGCCTCTTGCAGAGACAAAAAAAGAAAATACAAAGTGTTTTCCACTTTCGAAGAGGCACAACTATGGAGGCAAAAAAGTCACGATTTTTTTCTCTCTGAGAGGCACAATTGTATCTCTCACGGAAGCAAATCTACGTCTCTCACATAAGCAAAATAATAATGATGTGTTTTTCCCTTTTCGAGAGGCACAACTATGCCTCTCACGGAAGCACAAAAATGTGCCTCCACGAGAATTAAATTTGTGCCTCTCGCTGAAACAAAAAAGGAAAATAAAAAGTGTTTTCCCCTTTCAACCCCTTTCCAAGAGGCACAACTGTGGAGGCAAAAAAGTCATGTTTTTTCCTTTCCGAGAGGCACAACTGTATCTCGCGGAAGCAAATCTGTGTCTCTCACATAAGGCAAAAAATACCCTAAAAAAACATAAGGCAAAAAATAATAATGTGTTTTTCCCTTTTGGAGAGGGACAACTATGCCTCTCACGGAAGCAAATATGTGCCTCCACGAGAAGCAAATTTGTGTCTCTTGCAAAAGCGAAAAAACATGTTTTTCGGGTATAATTTGTGCCTGCTAATTACGAATGGTTTTAGAAAGTTGCCATGGCAAATTATGAACTTTCAACCTTTTTGTAATATAACCATGGAAATTTAACTACACCACCATGTTGAATTCTTCACTTTTTTGCCATGGCAACAATCTACCTTTTCATTTGTCATGGCAAATTTACATTAGTTGCCATGGCAAATTTATCTTTGTTGACATGGCAATTTTATCTGTACCGACATGGAAATTCTTCAAATTTTTTGCCATGGCAAAATGTACCTTTTCTTTTTGCCACGACAAATTTACAATCGTTACCATGGCATTAAATTTTTGCCATGTCAAACGCTCTGTGCATAAATTGTTCTTTTTTACACAAACGGCAAATTTCTCATACAAACATGGAAATTTTAATTAAAATACCATTGCTAATTTTATTAAGAATCTTCCATGGCAATTCGTTGTTCACAATTTGTTCTTTTCTTACACACACGACCAACTTGTCATACAGACATGGAAATTTTAATTAAAATACGGTGACACATTTTTATTACGAATATGCCATCACAATTCTTTGTTCATAATTTATTCTTTTCTACACGCACGTCAAATTCCTCCGTGAAACATGGAATTTTTTATTCAAATACCTATCAATTTTTTATTACGAATCTGCCATGGCAATTCTTTGTACATAATTTGAATTTTTTTACATGCCTGGCAAATTTCTCATACAACATGGTAGTTCTTATTTTGTCTATGTACCATGACATTTTTTAGAAAACAACATTCTAATTTTTTGCCATGGCAACTTCCTAAATTTGCCATCTTTTTCGAAAAAATGACAAAACCCTTAAGTTTGCCATGATGTGTAATTTATAAGAGCATAATGGCACAGATCTGTGTAAGCATCATGGTAATTTTTATACACAATTGCCATGTTCTTTGTAATTAACATCATGACAACTTAGTGTCACAGTAATTCTTGCACACAACTTATTGTCACTTAAGCATGGCAAGCTTAGTTTATGGATCATGGCAAATTTGTTTTTTTTTCTGGACTATAGCAAATTTAGTTTATGCATCATGCCAAAATTAGTTTAGTGGATCATGGCAAATTTATTGCACTTTTTACCATGGCAATTCTGTCTTTTTGCATCAGGGGAAAATTATTGTATATGACTTTGTAATATTTTATTTCTATAGACCTTGCCAAATAATCTCATATTTTTTTCCATCTAAATCTTACAGACATGTTTCTTTATTAAAAAAAACAATTCCATGATATTTTCAGTGCACATTTTCCACCTTAATTTTAGTAATTAGACCATGGTAATAGGTGATGGGAAGTTTATCACCATGGCAAATAAATAAATTATACCACGGAAATTTTAGTAATTAGATGATGGCAAAATGCATGGGAAATGTTCACATGGAAATATTTTAAACTTGTCAAATGGCAATTTCGGAAAAAGTGAAAAGTAACAAAGAACAACAATTGCGCTGTCAACAGTGGAACCATAGTTGACATCGGAATATGAATATTTTGCTTACTCCCAAAGTATTACATGTCCTTTTTGCTACTACTTATTTGGTATAGATTATAGTTTATTGCATGGAAGACATTATATTTTTTTTGTGCAATAGTGAGTTTTTGTTTTTGAGGTGAATTGTGAAATAACCCCGCAAAAAAAAAAGAGAGGTGATAGGCCCATGCATGTACCCGGCCCGGCAACTAGTCATGGCAGCTGAGTGGCCCAAACCAACATTTCCTTACTCCTCTGCTCCCTTCTCTGCTCCGCTCCCGGCGATGGCGGCGATGGCGGAGCGGAGACACCGGATGGCGGGCAAGGGCGAAGGCGCGTCGCCTTGGGGCTGCTGTGCTCCACGGACGGCATTGGCATGGTCTCTCCTCCGTCGCCGGAAGCCGGAACTAGAAGCAAGCGTCGCAGGCTCAGGTCAGCTTCCACCCACCCGCCTGCCCACCAGGTGCTTGCTTTTATGCCCACAAGATTCGTTCCACGGCGACCTACCCAGCTCTCGAGTACTATAGACAAGGGCCAGCCAACCACTCAGTTTGCGAGCCCGCCCTGTCATGTCACGCTCTTGGCTCTGCTTCAGTGGCTCCCGCTGGTTTGGGATGCAACACACCCCATCTAGTGTGAATCACAGGCCTAGATTGTCAATCCACACATCCAGGTCCAGTCGCTATCGACTCCTCCTTGCTACAGATGCCAACATATCTATCTAGTTCTAGTGTGAATACTTACTTTGGGACCGAGCCGAGCTCATGCGCACCCTCTTTCCTCTTGCTTGCTTCCATCACCATCAGCCCATCAAGACATGACGCAGCAGAAAAGCTGTGAGTATATGCTGTAGTGATACAACCAGCTACTCTCCCCACTCACTGTGAGAAAGGAAAAAAAAATTAATACATTTTCTCACTGCATCCAACTCGCAAAACCAAATTGCCTGCAATATCACTCATGAAGATCGAACAGTCCAAATAATAACATATACGAGCCTAAAAAGTTCCTACAATCTAGTTAATCCAAATAATAATCACATGGAACCTTTTAGATTTCTCTCCCTCTTATTTCCGTCCATCCTTTTATAGTTCTTGTCAATGCGAGGAGAACCAATTGCGTAGCTAGATAAATCATGGAAATTCGTTGAAAAATAGCTCGCGTTTTGACTCTATGTGTATAGATGTAAACTGCTAGATGATGACTTAACGAATACAATCGCACATTATATCTTCTTAAAAACACCGGACCATGGGATTAATTCTTTTTATCTGAAGATATATGGTGGGAGTTGTTGGCAGTATTGATTACTCCTTTTTTTTTAGCCGATGACAGCCTCTTGTCCTTTTTTTCCTAAACTGGCATGACAAATGCAGTTGGCCCAATTATTACTGTGCAAGACATTGGAGGAATCAAATGGACTTTTCTCACTCAGTCACTTGCAGCTACGGATGCCGGCACCTCTAGCTTTGCTCCCGGCCCAGCAAGATAGGACGTAGCAGAAAAGGTCAGTGCCAGACTGCTATAACTTGTTACTGTACGATCACAATCAACCAATGCCTCTGTGGAACCAATTCGGTGAGAGTGAAATCAACATCATCGCCAACCGCTCCCTGTACGTCAGATTGCTTCCAAACTACACACACACTACAGCATCAGGTTCTCACAAAATTGGCCGGGTTCTCAAACCACATCTCCAACTTAACTGCAGGTTTGGGGAGCTGTTCCCCGCCCCCGCCCTCCTGCTGTTATATTGTGTTGCCTAAGGCTAGTTCAATATATATTCAGGTGGGGGAGTTCTCTCCCCACCCCGGTGAAAATTCAAAAAAAAAACTTAACTGCAGGAGCAGCGTGATTTCCCTATTACATATTATTTTTCAAATTTAGAAACTGGGCTTATTGAATTAGTAAGTATGTCCAGTCCAGCTATAATTTCTTTTTCAGCGATCGAGCAGCTACCACCATGCTGTTTCTGTCAATGCAATAGTGATTCAGGCTCCTCCTCCTCCTTGGTACGGATGCCAACTTACTGTGATCGAGAGATCATGTCAGTCAAGCTGGTGTGAATTTGCTCATGTGCGATGCTGCCACCTCTTGGCTCTTACAGTACTTCCTTCTAGATTTTTGTTATTAGTGCAGAAAGATGGAATGCTCGTACAAAGCCTGGGCCAGCGTAGTTCAATGCATCACATGGCCAGCCAACCACTCCCGAGCTGAAATGGAGCAAGCATCCAACGCCTCCACGTTTGCCTGTCTGTCCTCGTCTTCATCTTCTGCCTTCCCAAGCATCTCCTCCCTACCTATGACTTTGTGTCCTATATATGCTGGGTGCTGCTAACTGCATTATTTATTTGATCACACATTTGAAGCAATAAACACGGTTTGTAAAATTGTCAAAGTGTTTTTCTGAGCTGCTGCAAGTGGGGCCAGGTGGGGCGGTGAAAACCGTGTGTGCAGACGTGGATTACCGGGTATAAGAGGCTGCAAGTGGGGCCTTTTTATATAGCGTGGAAGTCGGCGGTTTTCTTTAATGGAAATCTGGGGGAAACCCCTTTCCATAGAAATAAAATAAAAAAGTCAAACTAGGCGTGAAAATAAGCATTAGCTGTTGACCAGAGCTTTGACTTAATAAGTAATCAAACTACGCGTGGTGTTTTATTTTGTTTTTGAAAAGACCAGAGGATGGGAGAAGTATTGATTCGTATTTTATTTGTAGCTGATGGTGTTTTTCTTTAATTTTATACAGGAAAGTCTTTTTCTTTAGTCGGCGTGACAGGTGCAGCTGGCCCAATTATTACTGTACGAGGCATTCTCTTTGAGGAATCAAACGGATCTTTTTCTCTCACTCACTCCACTCTCTGTTTCTTGCTCACTCGCTCGCTCACTCTGGCTGTCTTCTCCCCGGCCGGCTCTCCCTGCTGCTCTTCTTTCCTGCCTCGCCAGCCGGCAGCGCAGCTTCTGTCGCCTCCGTCACCAAGCCACCGCCACCGCACAGCAGCAGGTACCAAAATCAGATCCCCCCCTCCCTCTCTCTCTCTCTCTCTCTCTCACACACACACACACACACACACACACACACACACACAGACTAAACTCAATCCTACCCCCTTTTGCAGCTAGTTAGGACTAGGCAGGCGGCAGCGGCATCCATCACCGGCAGACCGGCAACTGGTGCGCGCGCGTCAAGGTATGTAGTAATACTCACTCCCCTCCTTTAGTTTGCAGCTACCAACAGCCTATTTACCATCGATCGAATTCCTTTTGATTCCTGGATGCAGGTGCGGTTGTCCATCCCTGCACCCAGCCAGGGGATGGCCGACGCGGCCCTCCACGCGGCCCAACGAGTGTTGGGCAAGGCGCTAGCCCCTTTTGCGGATGGCTTGCTGGAGGCGTAGGCGGACGGCAGGAACTTTGGGCTCAACATCAGGGCCCTCAGCACGGAACTGCTGCAGGTGCAGGCCACGCTTGAAACAGCTGCCGCCAAGGACCTCGCCGGCCGCCCCGCTACGGAGAAGCTGCTGCAGAACCTGCGGGACTCGGTGCACGATGCCGAGGACTTGCTGGACGAGCTGGATTACTTTCGCATCCACGACGAGCTCCACGGCACGTACCACGCTGCCGACCAGCACGGCGATGGTGTCATCCGTGACCTCGCCCGCGATGCTTGCCACACCATCAAAGCTCTTGGCAAACTGGTCAATTGTTTCCCTTGGCACCGTGCTGAGCTCTAGCAGAGGTCACTCGGTGATTCGTTCTCGGCGCCAGACGCCAACCGGGAGGTGTGTGGATGCATGCCCAACCTCGGTAAACTGCTCCTGTCCTCGTGTTCCCCACATCCACATGTCGGTGGTGATGAAGATAGTGCCAATGCGCAAGAAACACCAATGCCTGAGTTTAATAGGGTTGATTTCTCTCGAAGGATGAAGCAAACTGTAGAGCAACTAAAGCTTAGGAGTGAGAAGGTTGACAAGATTCTGATACATTGTGGCCCTAGAGCTGCCCTAGACATTGCCCAGCATCGTCTCCTCACCACACCTCAGAGTGCAGAGCCAAAATTGTATGGGAGGGACCGTGTCATGAATAGCATCATACATGATATCACCGAGGGTCAATACTGTGACAAGGGTCTAACTGTGCTTCCGGTTATTGGTCCGGGGGGAATTGGGAAGACAACTCTGATACAGCACATATATAACAACCAGCAAGTGCGGAACCATTTTCCGGTCAGGATTTGGATATGTGTGTCGTTCAATTTTAACCTGGGTAAGGTGCTAGAAGAGATTAAAAGAGATACTCGTCCTGTTGAAGGTGAAAATGGGTGTAGTACAACACAAGAGCTGATTGAACACAGATTGAAACACAAAAGGTTCTTACTTGTATTGGATGATATATGGCAGCTTACTGATGTGGATGACTGGAAAAAACTATTGTTGATACTCGGCAAGTCACAAGAAAAGGGTTCCATGATTCTAGTCACAACTCGGCAAAAAGAAATAGCAGACCAGGTTAAGAAAACTGAAGAGCCAAAAGAACTGAACGGTTTAGAACCTGAAGAGTTTAGGAAGTTATTCCTTGTATATGTCTTTGATGCTGAGCAATATCCAAGGGATAAACTTCATTTGTGTGAGACTGGAGATAAGATCATGGAAAAACTAAAATGCTCCCCTCTTGCAGCAAAGACTGTTGGTAGATTACTCAGGACAAACCTTAGTTTGCCTCATTGGATAAGTGTCCTAGAAAGTAAAGAATGGTTGAAGCAGACCAATGACAATTGGATTATGCCTGCCTTGGAGCTTAGCTATGTCTTTCTCCCTTTCCACCTGCAACAATGTTTTTCCTATTCTGCATTATTTCCTGAAGATTACCCATTCAGAAGCCGTGAGCTCATCAGCCTGTGGATCGGACTAGATATTTTGATACCTGATGGTCAAAATCAAACACTTGAAGACATAGGTTTCAGAAATTTAAAGGAGCTAGTCATCCATGGATTTTTCAGAGAAGAGAAAATTGATGGTGATCCTTGTTATGTTATGCATGACCTACTGCATGATTTGGCATTGAAGGTTGCATCTCATGATTGTCTTAGTTTACGGCTCCCTAATGTTGCATCAGTAGTAATTCAGCCAACCACCTGCCACTTGTCTATAAGCACAGAGGATTTAGGTGAATATGATGCAGTGTCTGGTGAAAAATTAAAGAGTGAATTGGAAGAAATGAAGACAATATTGACAGTTGAACATTTACAAACATTGATGTTATTTGGAGAAATGGATGAAAGTTTTGCCAAGATATTTGGTGATTTTTTTGGGGAAACAAATGCTCTTCGTGTTCTTTATTTGCCCCACCTGATGTACCCCATGGAGTCTGTTTTACATACCTTTTCAAGACTTGTCCACCTACGATGCCTATGTCTAGGAACATGGAAGAGACAGACTCAATTACCACCTAACATCTCTAAATTTTATCATTTAAGGGTTCTAGATCTTGAGAGGTGGGGTGGCAGTGGTGATTCCCCCGAAGACATGTGCAACCTTGCAAAATTGTGCCACTATTATACCCCAAGAGATGCTGGGCTTCATTATGATATTTATAATGTGGGAAAACTTAAACTCTTAGAAAAGTTGAAGGTATTTCATGTCAATAAAAAGAATGAAGGATTTGAACCAAAGCAGCTAGAGCATTTGACCAAACTATGGGAGCTTGGCATCTACAACCTTGAGAAAATACATACAAAAGACGAGGCAGCTCAAGCAAAGCTGGTTGAGAAAAAGTGCTTGAGGAGGTTAAAATTGGTTTGGGATAGTGAGCAATCTAGCATTGAGCCTGGTGTGGAAGCAGTGGTTCTTGAGAGCCTTAAACCACATGGAAATCTTCAAGTACTGTGCATTAGAGGGCACGGAGGCCCTTCTTGTCCAACATGGCTGGGTGATTTGTGGGATCTTCGTGAACTAAGGTTGAAGGATATGGCAAGACTGAAGGAGTTTATTATAGGGAAAAGCTTTTTCATGCTAATAAAGCTTGAACTCATTGGCCTAGCAAGTTTTGAAAAATGGCTTTACACAAGTAAACCAGAGTCTTCCCTAGGTGGAGACGTGTTGCCAAGGGATGCTCATATCTTTCCTGCTTTGCAAGTGCTGATTATCAAAAACTGCCCGAAAATCGAGTTTCCGGTTTCAAACAACATTCTTTACCTAGATTGGTTTCCCAAACTACAAGAGCTTGAGATACGGTACTGTCCAGAATTCTCATTCGTGATTCCAATATCCCGGATTGAAAGTCTGCGTCGTGTCACGATCAAAGGTGTCAAGCTACTAGAAAAGTTTGAGTACACAAAATCATCTGATGGAGCAGAATTGGAAATCATTGGAAAGGGTGATCTGCATAGCTTAGACCAAGTGCTAGTTTTCGATGAAGAAACAAGTCTTGAGAAACTGACACTCCAGTGGTGCCCACCTCTAGAGTTAAAGCACCTTATGATGCTAAGCTCGTTGAAGAAATTGATTGTAAAATGTTCAGTTAGTCTGGTTGGACCACTAAGAGGTCAGAGTAATGGGAAATGTCAGCTCCCTGTTGAGTATATGAGGATCGAGTGGTTAAAAGGTATTAGTGGAAAGGAATTGACGGAGCTCCTCCCCCACCTCCCAATGCTCTCCAAACTGGAAATAATTCGTTATCGAAGAAGGGAAATGATGTTTTCGCGGCGGTATCAGCAACCAATGGAGATGGAGGAAGATGAAGTAACAGCAGCAGAAGGGGAAGATGATGATGGGACACTGCTCTTCCCAGCTTATCTCTCCGACTCACTACAGGATGCTCATATGTTCCCTCTTTTGCAAGTGCTAATTATTAGAGATTGGCCGAAGCTCTTGAGGTTCCCTTTCTCAAACCACATTGTTTCCCCAGATTGGTTCCCCAAACTACAAGAGCTTGAGATACAAGGCTGTCCAGAATTCTCATCGGCGATTCCCATCTCCTGGATTAACAGTCTGCGTCGTGCCACGATAAAAAAATGTAAAGTTACTACAGGAGTTTGTGTACTCAAAATCATCTGGTAGAGCAGAATTGGAAATCGTTGGACGGGGTGATCTGCATAGCTTAGACCAAGTGTGAGTTTTCGATAAAGAAACATGTCTTGAGAAGCTGACACTGCTGAGGTGCCCACCTCTGGAGTTGAAGCACCTTCTGAAGCTAAAATCGCTGAAGACATTGATTGTACACCTTTCAGATGGTCTGGTTGGACCACTAGTAGGTCAGGGTGATGTGGAATGGCAGCTTCCTATTGAGCATATCGAGATCTACAACATAAATGGTATTATTGGCAGGGATTTGACAGAGCTCCTCCCCCACCTCCCGGGGCTCTCCAAATTGGAAATAAAACGGTGTAAAAACATAAAACAACTGGTAGTGGGGGTGGATCTGCATGAAACAACATCAGCAGCAATATCGGAGATAGAGGAAGATGATGACGGGGTGCTGCTCTTCCCAGCTCATCTCTGTCGCTCACTACGGGAGTTGGAGTTCAGTCACTGCCCAGAGCTAGTACTGGTGGACCTGCCAACTCTTGTTCCTGGAAGAGGAGGGCTCCAAGCCTTGCGAACTCTCCAGAGATTAAGCATAGTGCCTTCCCCCAGGTTTCTATCCAGATTGGAAATAGTGCCTTCCCGTCACATTTTCCCTTCGTCCCTGCATTTCCTGGAGCTTATGAGTGTGAAAGGCATGGGGACACTGGAGCCCCTCTCAAACCTCTCCTCTCTTGTCACATTAAAACTGTGGAGTTGTGGAGAGAATCTGACATGTCAGGGCTTGCGGTCTCTCCTTACCACTGGGGCCCAGCTCAAAGAATTAAGAGTCTCTTGGAGCCCTAGATTCTTTGCTGGTTGGGAGGACGCTAAAGGAGGAGAAAAGCAGCAGACACTGCGGGTGCTCGAGACGGATGATGCAGCGGGGCTCCTTTCTGCACCCATCTGCAGCTTCCTCTCGTCCTCCCTTACCACGCTGAAACTTTGTGGGGACGGGTCTGAAGGGATGGAGCGCTTCAGCGAGGAGCAAGAGGACGCCCTTCAGCTCCTCTCCTCCCTCCAGGAACTAGAGTTTTGGCAATTTCACAATCTTCAGCAACTCCCCGCAGGACTCCGCAACCTTACCAGCCTCAAGGAATTAGCAATCCACTCTGCAACCGTCTCTTCCTTGCCCAACAATGGCCTCCCTGAATCACTGCAAAAGCTAATTGTTATATATGGGTGCAATGAAAAGCTAAAACAGCACTGCAGGGAGTTAGAGGGAACCATCCACTGCAAACTTATAATACAATGATCCAAGGCAACACAAACATACTTTCTTGTGTTTTCCACTTTCCCCTTTTCCTGCAATCCTGCTTAATAACACCGTGTTTGTTCCCATCCACTGTGCAGGGCCGTGCCTTGGAGTTTCCATGTATATTCTTCTAGCCTTGTAGTGTTCTGCTCTTTCCATACGACACTCTTGCCTCATGCGTGACATGAGGGTCTTGTGGCCGCTGTCTTCCTTCCTGTACATAAATCTGGTAAGCACATCTAAATTGGAACTTTACTCATGCTGTATCATATCAATTATATCCACTTCCACTTATACTCGCTGCAAAAAAAAAAAATCCACTTATGCTCCTGTTATGTTATATTTTAAGATTTGGTCTTTCAACAAATGAAAAAACCAACATCAATATCAGCCAATGCCTTCTGAAGTCTCTCTTCTTTTCTTCCTAGAAACCTGCGATAAACATTTGTTTGGTTCTTTGTGCAGGTGTTTTTTCAATGTAACGGGTTTCTTCCTATTTGCACTTAATTTGGGTTATTGTCATCCCTTCATTAAGACGTGTCAGTCTACTTTCCTATTTTGAGTGTCACGATCAAGATAGCAGTACGACATCAGTATGGAATAAATGAGACTTCGGGTCAGTCTACTGATATTAAGGTGACATATTTTTTTTCCATATACTGCTATGTTGCGATCGGTACCGGGTGTTCTTGCATTTCTAATTTCTGTTGGCTTGTTATTCAGGCGTTTACATTTTGTCCAAAAACTCATCAAGACTGAAGGTGTACCTGGAAAATGTTCAGTTTTAGGGATTAAAGGATCATCTTGGCATAATTATGGGAAACCATGAGTTGTCAGTGTTTTGCTACTGATAAGGTTTGAAGTTTTTCAATTCAGTTGACATTCTACTGATACCTCGTATTCTCGTATTTGGCACAACTGTTGTTGTTTAATGATATTTATTGGCATATAGGATCTTCACAAGAATAGCCTGTATACCATAGCAGTGCACGTGTGAAGCCAATTCAGATCATGGGGAGTAGTAGCAGTCTGGAGGTGAATTTGTGCAAGTGTTACAGTGGAGGTAATGCATTGCACGGCATTTACAATTTTGAAATTGCAAAACCCCATTAAGGCACAAAGATGCATGATCGCAACATATTTATGATTAACACTAGTTTACTATGTTGTTCTATAAAATTAATATGTAAATTACCTTTATTAATTTTTAATTTTCTTTCCTCACTAAGTCACTATAGTAAACAGTCATGAAAAATGGATGTATTCATCTCAAAAGAATGCTTTGTCCCCCAGCCCAGGACATTGTCTTCTTACTTCTATGAGTTCAGAAGATCTCCCCTTTCGAAGCACTACTCATCACCAACAGACTGGCAGAGCTGCACAGTAAGTTTATGAATTGACCATAATTTGTCTCTGTCTACTCTTTGAACTTGCAGTTTTGAATTGTCTGAGACTTAAATTTGTAGCACCATGACGGAGGTAGTAGAATGTACAGCGCAATGGTGCATGCTTATTATTTCCTACATGAACACTCTGTTTTTCAGCTCTAACTAGCTATTATAAGTGAGCTGGAGTTATATCTCGAAATCCTTCACCAATTGCTCAACATCAGCAGTGTGTTCTGAACGTTTAGTACTGCTCACTGTAAAAAAATGTAGTACTGCTGATAGAATCCATTTCATCTTAAGGCACCAAAATAGGCTACAAACCTGCTCTTGAGAGGCCAAAATCATCCAGCCAGTTCAAGCCCCGTTTATCAAGACCTTATTCCCGTTATGTTATTCTGAAAAGGAAAAAAACACTTCTGCAAACTAAGCCTGGTCATCTCATTGCTCTATATTCATAAGTAATCACTATAGTTATTTTAGTAGAACTAATCGAGCTTACTACTGAAAGATCGAAGCCAACACAGTATGATTTGCAGATCTTATCAATCTATTATCTTGGTGAAAAGTATCTCATGTATATACAGCAGCGTAAGTGTTTCCGCTAATTCTGCAAAGAACTCTATGCTCTCTTGTATCACACTCTAACCAAAACAGCTCTCTTGTACTCTGAAAATTTAAGCTTCTTTTCATGGCCTTTTATCTATTTCAGTCAGACATGCTCTTCATTGCACCAGGAAGATGCAGCCAGCAGACTCAAAACTGGTACTGCAAAGGTAAGAAGGAGATTATGGATGCCTGTCTACTCTGGACATTATGTATAACCAGCTAATGCAATCACTGGCCCAATTTTGCAGGTGTGCCTGCAATGGAGAAGGTATAGATGCCGCGAAAGGAAAACCCCTACTCATGGCTCCTGCCAAGAAAGGCACGCAAGGAACTGCGGATGTTCATTCATGCGATCGAGGTAAATAGGCTCCACTGAAGTGCAACTCTGCAAGATAGCTACATGTTCTTATCAATTTAACCGACTTGAAAACATTTCAGAACCGGCTGCCGAGGAGGTGACGAATTGACTTGCAACCAGTCCGCGGAGCCATGATAAGGAAGAAGCAGCGGAAACACTGCCTAGGATAGCAGAAGCATAGCCTGCAGCTAGTTGGTGGTATATCTGAAGCCTGTTAGCCTTGTGATGTTCTTATCGATTTAACCGACTTGAAAACATTTCAGAACCGGCTGCCGAGGAGGTGACAAATTTACTTGCAACCACTGCGCGGAAGATCTAAAGCCATGCTAAGGAAGAAGCATTAGCCTGCAGCTCGGTGGTATATCTGAAGCCTGTTAGCCTTGTGATGTCACTCAGAAATTTCTGCGACGAATAGGTACATCCCCTTATTCACATTCATACCATGTAGTATAAAATATTCTGAACCCTGACCGGCAGAAGCAATTACTTACACATGTCCCTCCTTGTCAGGAACAACCAGACTGCATCTTCTAGAAGAAGAAATGGACACTTGCCATGTTGTTAACTGAAGAAATGGACACTTGTCATGGTGTTAACTGAAGAAATCGACTGACAGCGGTCGGTTGGCGCCAAACCGTGCGGGCTCGTCATCGAAATCCTTGGAGGAGCCCATCTTCCTGTACTTGGGGTAAACCTCATCGTTGAGATCCCTGGCTATCCTTAATTTGTTATGTTTATCTCATGATGATCCTCTGAATTCACCTAGCTACTTGGTCTCTGCAGATGTGAACATGGAACGGTGGGTACGTAGCTGCCTGTTGCTGAAATAAAGGCCAGCTTCTTCTTCCCAGCAGAAGAAAGAATGATGCTCATCTCATCTGGCTTGCTTCGAGTCCTGGCCTTGAGTTGTACAGTATTCCGGAAATCCTGTTCCGTGTGGCTGCTTACTGGAGCATGCAGTACTGTTGATCATCACCGGAGACAGAGACAGAGAGGAGAGGAGCACCATCAGCTGCAGGATCTTGTGCCCCAGACTTGATATCCCGATCGCTGCAGGGTCTTGTCTCTGCAATTGTTAGGCTTGTGATGATATTGTACGCCCATAAAAAGGCTTGTGATGTGTCTTGTGAACGTGCAGTACTGCTCACTGTCGAGGAAAAATCAGGGGGAGATGGCTTGTCATCCATTTCATTCTAGAAGGTTTAGCTTGCTTCTGCACGTAGTCCAAGTTGTTGTGTGCTGAAATTTGTACTGTGCCTTTTATATTCTAGTGCCGATGCCACTGTTGATGCTAGGCAATACACATAAAAACACAATGAATTGCTTGCAGCGTAGGTGAACATGAACATCGCAGGCTTAATAACCGTTTATGTTCAGAAGATGCTTTTTTTATCTACTAGTAGGGGTATTTTTGGATGAAAAGCGTTACCTTTTTGTTAACATGGGTTGGAAAATCTCCATTTTAATTAAAATAGAAAAAATAGTAGGAACAAAAACACACATGAGGCCCATGTACCTGGCATGCAACAGACGCCGCAACGGAGTGGCCCGCCATCTCACCTGCTCCCGATGTCAATGAGATGTGGGTGTGAGCGTTGTGCCCTAAGAGTGATTTGGTTTTTCAAGATACAAGGAAAATGAGCAGTGTTTGCTTATTTTCACAGGAAAAACAGACAGTTTGCTATGAGAGAAATGCCACATGTTCTTTTATACAATGGCAAATATCACATAGCCTAAAAAGTTATTTCTAAAGAATAATTGCCAAAAAGTGATTTATAGCTTAGCCTACAATTTATTAAAATTGCAATGCGATTCAGTCTAAGAAAAAGAACGATGATATTCACTCCGACTAAAAAGGGTCGACGCACGCATCTAGCAGTTGACCAATGAATATGTGTATATGAGCTTATTTTAATTTTCAAATTTTAGTACTCCTTTCATCTCAAAATAAGGGTCGTTGACTTAGTACAAAGTTAGTACAAAATTATATAAATTCTGTTTATATGTTAACTTTTGTAGATCAGAGATAAAAGCTAATTGCTTTGGATGATCTTCGAAAATGTCAATTGATGGAGTCACTACGTAAGAATGATGGACCATGGACCGGACTGAATACTCATCGAATTTTACATAATTAGAAGACATGCATAAAGATAACTGTTTTTATCAAAGTTGTATTTCTCTATATGTTTTTTCAATGGACAAGGGACCCAAGGTAATGTCATTGGAAGCCAAAAAATTACGGAGTTTTATACAACAATACAGGGAATATATATGCAATTAGATAAAACAAAAATTATAAGGCCCGTGGCAACGCACAGGCGTTCTACTAGTCTATTATAAAGATTCATCGGAAGTACAAAAGCACCTCCAACATAATAAAAATTACATCAAAGTCCATGGACCACCGAACACATTGTTGCCGCCAGAACGAGCCGCCGATGCAGAGTTGTCGCCGCTCCCATACCGGAGCCGCCTGACCTTGAAGTCTTCGTGCACATGCCCCTAAGGACCATCGCCCTAGAGCCGCAGATGTTGCTGTTGAATCCTTGAATGGATTTGAAGAACCAGACGCCAAATATCGCTGTTGCGTACGCACGGCGAGAAACCCTAACTTCGCAGCCCCAAGGAGATGGCAAGAATTTACGCCGAAGCGCCGTTTAATCCGTCTTAATGGACGAACTTGAGGATGATTGAAGCCCAGATGAGTGACTTGAAGAAGGTGCGCCGCCATCTGTCCAAACGCCTACCCTGCAAAGCCCTACCTGTCTAGCGGGAGTCGAGACACCAGGATTCTCCTCCCAGCCATCGGCCGCCGGAGCAGCAGGCGGAGGCGAGGCGAATTCACGGGTTTGACGGCAGAGATCGAGGGGCGGAAGGCTTTTTCAAGTCGCCTTGGGAGAGGAAAGAATAGCCTCTTCTTTGTTGTTATCACTGGATTGTCCGGAAAATCCATGAATATCCATTGTTCAGGTATGTTTTTTATTGATGTATCAAGTCTGATGTGCTTTTGTTAGTAAATCAAGAAAAACCGATCATTTGCTAAAAAAGATCTATTTATGATGAGATCTATCTATCTATCTCTCCCGCGGGCGGGGAGAAGGAGGATCCAATTCGCGCACGGCACAGCAAAGCAAAGGGGGAATCGGAATAGGACAAGGGCGAGACGAACGGCGAGACTCACTCTTCTCTTCCTCTGGCGCTCGGGCGGGCGGTGAGGGGGAGGAGGAGGAGGAGGAGGCGGTTGCCGGCCGGCGATGTGGACAGAGGAGGCGGTTGGAAAGGACAAGGAAGGGGACGCGGTTACCTCCAAACCAAGGAGGGATGGATGGAGGGAGGGAGGAAAAAGGAGCCCACTTTGCTCACTTGCTTTACTTTACTTTACTTTGTCCAAACCACTTAACTTACTTGGATTGGAATTTGGAACACCTCGTTTAGTTTGAGTTTGAATTTGATTTGATTTGGACCAAATCTCTCTCAACCTACACTACTTGGGAGTTGGATTATTCATTCGAGTTAGAGCCCCCTTTTTCATAAATAAAAATCCAACATGTCTTTTTTATACAAGATGAATGAGATATTCATGCCAACACACCTAATACAATACAATGTGTATTTCGTCAACAACACCTAATACAATACAATGTGTATCGGGTACAACCACCCCAACAACATGTATCAGGCATCGGTGGTCGCCCAGCCAATGGTCGTGAAAGCACGGTATTTCGTCAATGTGACAATATAAGCCATCTTATCAATGATAACTTGAAACTACGGGGTTTATATATGAATCCCACGAATACGAAACATTATGACATTGTTGCCAACCGGTTGGTTGCCGGACCCCACGATGTTGGGTGCCGGGTTTATATATGAATCCCACGGTATAACATGCTGCCAACTGGTTGGTTGCTGGATCTACGAAAGCATGCAAAAAAAAACTTGTAACCAACAATGCTGATGATGATTGGATGACAAGATCCTCATCAATATGTCATGGACTCTAGAATATTCTGTTTACTTGCATTATAGAATCATACACCGGGAACTTGTATTGGGAGATATTTTATACAGGATGTTTCAGAGATCCCAACTAAAACATTTAAGAAAACTAAATTATGCACAAACACAAATGGGAAATACACAACATCGTATCTTTTTTTTCATACTGTCAGCAAATTATTATTTTTGAACAATGGATGTTTAAACCATATACAAGAGAATGACACAACACAATTTCACTTGATTAAGTATACTAATTAAACTAGGCGATATATAAGAATAATATTTTATATTATAATTTGATAAACTACATAAAAGTGTAAAAGTTTGGTATAAATAACCTGAAACTCCTACTCCCGCCCGCTCCGCTACAGGTAGCCGTGCCTGGAAGGTCAAGACAGGACAGGGCTCAGCACCTGACGGAGAGAAAGCAATTACACCAAGAACAAGAACAAGATGTATACCAAAAAGCCACGGAATGCTTCTGAATTTTGACGGCGGCCTTGGCGCGGCCGCCATTGAGCACGGTCGAAGACGACCCGGGTCAGGCAACTTTCTATGCCTAATCCTCACCGATTCATCATGCTACTAATCAAAACAAAAAATAAATTTTGTTCCTATCAAAAATTCAGACACATAATTTTCGATTGATACCAAGCAAAGGATGACGATGACTAAAATGAGATATCATTTTTTTAACACAATGAGGACAACGCTCTACTTTTTTTTTCTACAAAAAAAAGAAAAGGGGTGGAAAATGTCTCTCCTCTAGTCTCCCGCCCCCTTCCTGAAAGAACTGTGCAAAAGTCTCATCAGGTCTAGCCCCACGCCGGCGGCCATGGCCGGCGTCCCCTCCCTCGCAGCACACGGCGCGGAGAGGGCGGGCGCCGCCACCGACGACTCCCGCCTCTCCGTCGCGCTCCCTCACTAGTGCAGAACCGGCCATTCGTGCCGGTTCATGACGGCCTTTAATGCCGGTTCGCCAACCGGTCCCCCCCCCTTTAGTACCGGTTCGTCACGAACCGGCGCTAAAGTGCCACCACGTGACACGAGCCAGGCCCGGGTGCGTGTAGGGCATTAGTACCGGTTGGTAACACCAACCGGTACTAAATGTTTGGGTGTTTTTTTTTAAATTTTTGCTTTAGTTTTGTGTTTTCAATTTAATTTAGTGATTGTTTTACATTATAATGAGTTGTTAAATCATTAGGTGAAAGTACCGCGGATTAGTTTCGACTGGATGCATTGGATCTAGCTACTAGCTACAAGTATATGCCATATCCATATTATACTTGATCAAGTATAATATATATGGATATGACATATACTTGATCACTTAGGTAGGATCCATCCAGCTGAAACTAATCTGTGGTTTCTGTCATTAAATGATATAATAACTCATCATCATCATCATATTAATTAATATAAAAACTCTTGCATCATATCATCAAAACATGAGTATATATACTCTAGCTAGCTAGCTAAAAATCATCGTAGTCGTCATTATCACTATTTAATCATCATAGTCATTACCGCTATCTAATCACCACCAACACTACTAGCTTAAAGAAGAAACATTCACTTGTACCAGAAGCAAAAATATCATCGAGTTCAACATGATAGTCATGATATTATAAGCGTTCATATATAACACCACAAAAGCAAATCACTTAAGTTCAGAACAAAGAACACGGACATGAAAGGACAAGTACTAAGAGCAACATGAACTAGCTAAATCACTCCTACTAGCTACTCTCTCTCTGGTGAAATAGCATAGAACATGTATAGCTCTCCTGATTCATCATACTGGAGCATGCAGATGAACCTGTCTCCTAATCGTGGGCTGCGCTTCTCATTGCTGCCCCCTAGTACTTCTCTGCGATCGTTAACAATTTTCCTCCAATCTTTCACTATTAAGCATTCATCGCTTCTACAAACCCTGAATGCATTCATGTGCAATGCAGGATATCTTGGCCGTAAGCTAACAATTGACACGCGACCTTTAGTCTCGATCCCCTGAGGCACAACTGTCATCGGGAGTCCCTGTTGAAGAACACCGTATAGTACTTAATTAATATACTTAGTAATGAAAGTTTAGCAAAAAAATATGTATGCAAAAGATGCAATGAGGACAAACAGTAAAAATCTTACCATCATTCCTAAATAGATGTGACCGTAGTTCAATACCATCACTATTGGTCGCACGTTTTGAGTACTAACATTTCTAAGTGCAGGAAGAAAATTTGTCTTGACAGTATGAAGATCCTCAAGCCATGAAACATAATGACTTATCTCCTCGCAATTTAGTTCAGCTCTGGGACAGTAGTAGGTCATGTCTACCAAGCGCCGGACATGTTTGGTTGAATGGAGATAAGCTGTCAATAGAAATTAGTTGTCAATTATTTTTGAATAAGCAATATCAAAGACAAAAATATAGTTGAGAAAAACTCACATAATGGTAGAACTGGAGGCGTCTGCACATCGACCCATATGTCTCTATTACCTTCAATATCATCTTCCGGACGAATATCAAAGGTGATAACCATACCAGGCTCAAATGCATAAGCCTTGCATAGTGCTTGTCAAGTTTTGCATTCAAAATAGGTGTACGTGTGTGCATTGTATACTTTGACGTTAAAAGTATAACCATGCTCAGTTTTCAGGTAAACTCTCTTTACCTCCATAGTTTCCATGTCATTGAAACCTATCTTATCCAAGACAAAAATTCTTGCATGGCAGGGGATGCGCTAGTAGAATAGTGAAAATTAAAAATTATAAGTCAGGCAAATGAAGCATATATAAGTCATGCTTAATTACGAAAACAGACTTGTCGCTGTGACTTACTATATCGAATTCGAAGGTCTCATCCAGCTTGATGCTGAATCGCCTATCATTAACAAGGAAATTTCTGTCGCACTGGCCGCGCTGGTCTTCATAGTA